>OZ007596.1:150496355-155296355 GCA_963931845.1 Maratus michaelseni | reverse complement strand
TTTTTGTTTATTTGTAACCTTTTATATGTATATTTATATGCCAAAAACAGTAAGGAGCAGTACTCACACTCAGGTTAATACAATTTGCTTTTTATTAAAATTGAAAAAAAATTCTAAGCTGTATTGTTGTATAAAAATGCCATAATCAAGACGAGCATATTTTGGAGTAATTGTGTTGATAGTAATTTTCTTATTGTTTGTTGGGGAACAAATATTATCTTGCATGTATTTTAAAGAATATTAAATTAAAATAGTGTCTTCTCAGCAGATCAAAGACCTGTGATTAGCAGAATGTCAGATATCAGGCTTGTTCACACTGCAAAAGAATGAGCAATATAAAAAAAAAAGGGGGGGGAGAGGTTTTTCTTTTTCCTTTTGGACTATTTTGTTTTAGCTTACAAAAATCAAAGTTATCAAAATGTAATCCAAAAGCGTAAAGAAAACCTCTAAGGATGAAAAACATGGTATTTTATTCAAAATGCCATTTTGGGATTTTAGCCAATTTCTTCAATGATGAACACTAGTCAACTGAAATCTACAAGCCTTCATTGCCAGATTTAAATTTTAAATGGGATAGAAACCAAGGGTCGATCTAGGCAAAATTTGGGGTCTATTTAGGGCCCCTTCATAAAATTCATTATAATAAAATAGGCCCTTTCAAAAATTCTGTTCCATAAAAACTTACTATTTATTAAAATTATTTATTATTTTGTGGCTTTTTAAAATGCGTAATTTATAAACAAACAAGTTCACCAGAAAGGAAAACTTCAGCAAAAGGATTTAAAAAAGTTTTTGTTAATAAATGCTTGGTTTGAATTTGAATAACTGGATTTCAACTTTCATTACAAAATGTTATTTTTCACAAAACATAATAAATTTCACAGAAATAACCTTTATTTTTCACAAAATGGGGCCCCAAGAAAAAAACCTTCATCGACCCCTAGAAGCAAATATTATGCAAACTGTATATTCTTTCAAAAATAGTTATATTCTTGAAATCAGCAAATACAAAGTTCCTAAGTCAAATCAGTATAATGAAATGTAGTTAGGTTTCATTATAATGAAACATCTCAAATTGCATTTTAATTTTTAAAAAAGGCTTATTTATTTTGCGATCCTCTCTATGAGCCAGTTTTTAACGTACTAATTTTCAAGTTCCTATGATCCATTAGGAAAGTTCCTCCATTACCAAAATTCCATATTTTTTTTTTTTTTTTTTTTTTTTTTTTTAAGCAGTTTAAATTTTTGCCACTTGATTATATAAAAGCTTTCCATAAAGTTACAAACAACAGCTTCAATTATTCATAAATGAATCTGTAAAGAGCAAAAGACAAAACATTTTCTGATTTCCTCATTGGGAAAAAAATCCATGAACTTCTTTTTTAAATAAAGGTCATGGAAAGTGGGATGTCAGGAATTAATTTGAGAAAATGTGAAAATTGAAGCAAAGTTAATTCTCTGTAAAAACTGTTTGCAGGTTTGTTTGTTTTTGTGGGGGGTGGGGGGGGAGACTTTTTCCTTTTCCAGCTAAGCAACTAAAAGAAGCTAGCATTTCTAAATTGTTTTTATTTCTGGTAAAAGAGAAACTGGTGAGAGGAATAGTTTGAGAAAGCAGACAAATTGAAATACTTCCAAAAGAACATTTAAATTATTATTATTATTATTTAGTTTTTTGTGTCCTTACTGAGGAAGGATGCGTGTGTTCAGTTTGTGAGTCATGTTTCGTGAATTTTCAGGGATTCACTGGTAAAATGCAAGCAAGCGTGAATCCTGCTTTAAGCTGTGATATTCAGGAATTTATCAGATTTAGGACTAGAATTTAAATTTTTATGTTTGAGAGCCTACACTAGTCACATTACAAATTCACGCACTAATGTTAAATCATTAGAAGAGTTCCTTGCAAATTTCTTGTTTTCACTTCAATATGTATATATATTTTTTTATTTTATAGGATACCTAATGTGGTATCTTCATATTTTTTTCAATTTAGATTGCATGAGGTTACATTCAATTTCACAACCAATCAGCCAATTTTTTCTCCAAAATTGAAAGTGTCTTCAGAAATAAACCAACCAAAATAAAAATAAAAACTACTAATATACCACATTTGGCATGACCTTCAGATATCCTGTGCAATATAGTCATTTAAAAATATTGCAATGCAAATGAGAAAAGAACTAATAAATTCCTTGTTTAATATTAGCTTGCAAACTTGTCAAGTAAGAAGCTATTAATGTTGGCTCGTAATGTGTAGTCTCTTAAATATGTTTTTGGTTTATAATGAATGAAAATTTTCAGTATAAATCTTGGTTAATTTCTACTTTTTATGATAATTTTTGGCAAATTGTTAAGACTTATTAATGAAAAAATTTTCTCAGACATTTTCCTGAAGTATAGGAACCAATCTTGTATTTTTCTTGCTAAAAATCATTTACTTTCGGAAAATTTTGAGGACTATTTATTTGTTAAAGCATAATCTCATACTACAAAGCTGTATAGGTCACGATTATATCAAGTTATACTGTCATTTTTGGCATGTTTTTTAATGTAACAAAAATCAGAGTTTCCACTAGTTTTAAAAAAAAAAAAGACAAGGTGCTATTAGTGGGAGAAAATGTATGTTTTAGATTCTTAAATGCAATCTTTTCAAATCGCAATGAGTCAAATACAAAAAATAGTAAAGGAAGCTATTTTTTGCATGAGGGAAAATTGCATAAATTAAAATTTATAGGGAAGCTAGAAAAGGATGCAATTTTTTTTAACCAAAGGGCAAGCAGAGTGCAGCGTCCTTCCGAAATTGTCCGAGAGAAACCCTGAAAATATTTATTTAAAAGATATTAAAGAAGAAATGATTTCCTCTTTTTTTTTTTTTCATTGAAAATCCATTAAAGCATTCTTAAAGTTGCTTGTTTGACTACAGAATATCGTTTGTTGTAAAATATATGTTAAAATATGCTATTAACTTTTACAGTATTTCAAAGAAAAATATGTTCTGTGAAAGTATTTCTCATATGTAAAGCACATAAATTGTAATTGTTGCTTGTAAACTGTTAAAATCGTTGCTGTTTTAGCAGAAACTCTTTGTATTTGAGGTTGAAGCATCATTTCTGAAAGATATGCATTAGCGATATCTTCATCAATCAATCCATATTTGTTGTATGGTATTAAATCGATAAGTATGAATTGCTTCCTCCTGTAACTGGTCAATTCTCCACCAACCTTCAACTCCCAGTGGAGTAACCCCAGGTTGACAAATCCAACTGCCGGTTGATATTTTGAATTCATCGTTAACTTCAGAGCCAGGGTTATTCGACTCTGGGTTAGTCAACGGAAGGTTGAAATGTGTATATCTGATTCGTCAAAGGGATCACATGATGTAGCAATCGCCTTCTTGAGTTCTGTCCTCCCTTGAACCAGTTTTCAATAACGAAACAAAATAGAGTATTGAAAGAGCATACTTGTGTTTATTTTTAAATAAATAAAATTACAAATAAATTTTGAATTAACATTTTGATTTGATGGTTAGAAATACTGTCGCAGTCATAAGACATTCATTTTTACGAAATTTTGCATTACAGTAAAAAAAAATTTTAAAGTTACTTGATTAAAGAAAAAATACATATATAATCTAAGTTTAATAAACAATTTTATGACCAAGCTAACAGTAATAAGTAGAATAAAAGCAAATAATGAGCTAGATTTATTTATTTTGCAAGAATATTATACAAAAAGACATTTTCATATATTTATTTCTAATAAATATTTTTTTATTTAACTAAAATAATTGATTAGAGATTCAATTAAATTATCAAGAATAAAATTGTATGCTTGGTAGCCTTTATTCCTTGTACGAGATGTAAAAAGGTTTTTTGTTTTTAGTTTCATGTGTAGATTATTATAATAGATTTTTTTTTTTTTTTTAAATTTCTTGTATAATAATTTTAGAAACTGTTTGGAAAAATTCTCGTGAAGAGCAAAAATTTTCTAGAAATCCTCTGAAAAATGTTTCTTTCAAACAAAAAGAATTACTTTTAACAAGTATTTATTAGTTCAAATTCTTTATCTATTACAAACTGATAAACATACGTGATATTTTAACAGAAAATTCAGTCTTCTATGATTTTGTGCTTTAAACAAACATGAAGTGCAGGAGTAAATCTGAAATTTAAGAAAAGCTGTTTTTCTTTTTAATTATTCTGTAAAAGGAAAAATAAAAAAAAGATTTGAGTCATATATACAATATTTGAGGTGTAAGAACATTTGATTTCACATTCAGTAGATGGTGCTACCAAATACCAAAAATTCACAGTAGTTATTTTACGCCTTGAAAGCTTTGTCAAAAATCACTATAATCTTGACTTCACACAGTTAAAATACCCTAAAAGGGCTAAGAATTAAAAGTAACACATTCTTTCACATTATTTTTTTTATTAACATTTCGCTTGCTTATTGCATCACAAAGAGCGTTGTCTACAAAATAATATATTAAAAAATAAACTACTCAAAGCAACAGTCATCTTTGCTTCAACTGTACATGCGCGTGTCTACTAACACGAGGTCAAAACTAAGGTTCAGTTAGTCAAGTCGTGTTTTGTTTTTAGGTCACATTTCTCCTGGTTGAGTTAGCGGAGAATTGGAGTTCAGGGTCAACCAAGAGTTAAGGCTTAACTAACGAGTTGGAGTTGACAGAGGCTTACCGGGTAAGAGACTTGTTTGATTTTCATTGAATGGTCCATTTTTAATGCTTTAAGTGTCTAGCACAAATTTTCATGTATGCTTAAAGATTCATAATATAATAGCTATGAAAAGGTTTGGTGTAAGGATTCATATTTCATTACCTTACCTATTTATATTGCTTATGCACTGGAATTTTTTTTTTCATTTAATTAAGCCTTTGAATTCAAAAATTACATGACAGAAACGCATGGTTAGGACATTTAAAGGATTAAAATTGATTTCTCATGGTTTGTAAAAACAAATTCTCCTAAGTTGAGATATATTTTGTGAATCTTGCTTTGTTTTAAAGTTAGTTTAAATTGTATTGTTACTTCAATATTTCTGACATAGTTTCTCTTTTATTTGTTATATGTATTCAAACTCATCTAAAATATGTAAAGTTATTTTAGAACTTTTTAATTCTGCTGATGTTTATGTTGAAAAAATGCAAAGTACTGTAAGACCTTGTTAAACTGTCATCTCAGAAATAATGTTAGTTCCTTAAAGTTCCAGCCAAAGAGATAGGGAAATAGGGCTAAAAAAAAAAAAAAGATGCCTCTCTATTATCCCGTTGACCAATTTTCATAACAAAAAACTAACGCCAAATAAACGGGAGAATGTTGTCATTGGAATATCAAAATAAATAAATAAAAGATTTTTTTCAGTGCTTTTTCTCTTTTAATATAGCACTGCCGTTTAAGGACAACTGTTATTTTAATTAATGAAATAACTAATAAATCAGTAAAACATAATGAAAAATACAAGCAAATGTCGAATTAAAAACCACTTGATGACATAACAAACACTTATGTGTCTGACATCAAGTAAATGGGACTGCATTTTTGGCGTTTAAGCTTACAGTTTGGCGATAGTTTTTTGTTATGAAAATTGGTCGACGGGATTATAGAGAAGTACAAAAAAAATCTTAATTATCACTTGAAAACTTCAAGATTCTGTAAAACTGTCACTCTTAACTTGTGATTTTCCTTAATTTGAAAAAAAAAAAGTATAGAATGATAGAAGAAACAAAAATTTTAGTAAAGAATTAATTGGGAATTGATAACAAACTTTTAAGATAAAACAACACATCAAATCAAAGATACTGATAATGTTAAGGAAATTAGAAAATAAGACGGAATTAATAAAACCAAAGAGACCAACCAGAGACCTTTGACAGATTTTTTTAGGTAATGTTTGTTCCATTTGCAAATTTCTTATATATTTTAATAATCATGTGACTTTCCACTTAATAACTATAAATTAATATTTTATAGTGAGTATTTCTAAAGGAATTTTCTGCCTTTAATGTGTTTTTTTTTTTTTTTTTTCATTACCGTAATTTCGCGAGTATGTGCCGTGCCGTGGCTTAGTTAAGTCTTTTTCAAACCGGAAATTTTATTGAAAATAAGAAGTCAAATAAGTTCTAAGCAGAAGTAAATCATATTTTATTTAAAATAAATTCTGGTATGAAATCGAATTGTCTGAGGTGCGGCGCATACGTGCGAAATTATGGTAAATGTATTGTAAAAGAAAATTGCCTCCATTATAAAGTAAAGCTATATTAAAACTCATAAATAGGTTTCAATGTCATTATCACTAATAAATTAATGCAACCAATTCACGTACAATATATAAAGTTATTCATTTGTGCTGTCAGCCTGCTTTGAAGCATCATGGTTATCGGGTCTCAAATGGTGATGGTTTAACACGTCAAGTAATGTTTAAATTAATAACTTGTGCTTATTTATTTCAAAAATTCTCAAAATTTTAAAGTAAAATGTTCTAATTAAACATAGAAAGGTTTCATTCCACTCATTTATTATGAGAAATGTAAACAGTTATTTTCATTTGTAGTTTGATAGATATTGCTTAAAAAATGTGTTTGATAGTCTGCATACAATAATCTTGCCATTTTTACTTTTATATATCATTTTTCATAAACATACCAGACTTTACCTTTATTGCGAACATTTGTAAATGTTCAGTTACTTTCCAAATTCGGCAACAATAAGAAATCTATTTTTAGATCCAAGGTAAAATTTATAGAATTTTGAAAAATGCTTTTCTTTCAATTTTTTATTTTTAGTAAATTTTGAAAACTTAAATATGCTGTTTTTTTTTTTCCTCACTTAAATAGATAATTTGTTCTTTGCAAAGAATTTTTATCTCTTAGTATCAAAACCCCAGAAAGTAGATGTGAGACTACGTTGAATACATTTGTAAATTTTATGCTAGGGTTTTTTTTTTATTGGTGATAGCATTGATTTGTTAACTCTAGATTTTGTAATATGTGTATCGTTTATAAAATTTAATTGATATTAAACTTTATTTCCAAAATTGTATGATAGTCATTAAGTCATGCAATAAATTTTATATGTGGAAAAAAATAAATGATAGATGTTACTTAGTTTTGTTTTAGTTTCAATACTCAATCAATTACAACTTTTGTTTTTTGCCTGTGTTTATTGTATTATTGGTTTTGTCTATGAAAAATTAATTTCAATAAGCATACCAAGGAGACTGTCAAAATATGTTTATAAAGATGGAGCATAACAGATACTTTATTATAGTTGACTATGTAGCAAGATTAAAGACTTAAGACAGCTTAAAGTAAGATTGAAATATACCAATACCTTACATCCACATGGCCTGTTACCGAAGTTTTGCAAATTTAAGCTCACCTCTTTAAAAAAAAAAAAAAATGATTTCTAACATAGGAACAAAGTTTTATTATTATTAAGTGAAATGAAATGCAGTAAAGCCTTCATAATGGATACTCCTGAATTGCAGAGTGAACACTATTTCAATCCTCAACATCCATGTTTGTCTGCTTTTACCTTTATATAGCAGTCGAATTCCACAGTCTTGAGGTGTCTGCTATTCAGACGTTTTACGTAATTTGCAGTTCTTTGCATGTATGTAGCATGGTGTTACTTGAAATAAATTGCACTATTAAAATTTGAATTAACTTTTTCCTCAACATATTTTAATATTGCAGTGAATAACTTTCACAAAAACACTTTGTGCTACAGTAAAAACTCTGAATAACACGCAGTTTGAGACTGCAAAGTTTGTCTACTGTTCAGAAGTAAAATGACACAGGTGTTAAGAATTGAAGAAGTGTTCTCTGTATAGATGTATCTGTTCTGGAGGTTTTACTGTATATATATTTTTTCTAAATTATAGTGGGCAGGGGCTAAAATTCATAATAGGATTTCTGTCAAAAATTTTGAAATGTCCTTCTTAAAAAATATCAGAATGTAGACTCCTGCCCATGGGAGCTTATCAATCTAAAAAGTTATGAAAATAACAAAGTCACAAATGATGTTTGGTCATGTAAGTGAAATTCATTTAGTCAGTATGTCATGAAAAAAATAGTTTCGGCAGCTGGGTCAAATATCACAAAAAGGCTTACAATGTTCAGTCTTCCTACATCCCCGGCATAAATGTCAGTATTTATATGCTAAACTTGCTTTATTATATGGGTGCACAACCTTTATAAGAGGAGGGCCCAGTCACAAAAATGACTGGATTGTTGTGGGCCAACGTTCACAGCGTAGACAAAATTTTGTTTTTGAGAAGGAGGAAGGGATTGGTGACCTATAACCTCGTGCTCGCTAATGTTAATCCTATGGGGGAAATATTTTACAATATCTCGTTCCCATTTCAATATTTTTAAATTATTTTTTTCATTGGATAGCTGAGGTCCATCTCTATGTAAGCCCTTTTGTACATTTTCGATTTTGATTACAAGTTTTTTTAATTAAGGGGGGGTTTTGTCAAAAAATGTTTGATCTTGTTGCACACAGTTGAGAAGCAATTGATACAATTTTAATATTGCATTTGTTTTTTAAAATCAGCCAAAGTACTCATTAGTGATAAATGTTTCTCACTTTGAGAATGTTGCAATAGCAAAGCTTTAGTAAATATTATTGGTATTTATTAATTTCTTTGCTTAAAGTGTATTTATATTTAATGATCCTATTTTAATCGAATATGACAAATTATTTTGGCTTTCATACAACTTCAGATTTTGTTAATCTTACCTCCGACAACTTATACACTCCAAAATATCAAATTCCTTCTGGGGGCACCTACGAAGTTCATCAATTAAAAGCTGAAACCAACGTTAACACATAAAGTAAAAAAAAAAAAAAAAAAACTTGTAAAGTATCGTGCCTTTGTAGACCGAGAATAGGTCAATGGATTTTTGATGCATTCTTATTTTATTGAAAAATTTAATTATTTGTTTATTTTCTAAGTGTATTTATTTAAACATGAAAATGTCATTTCTAGTTTCTAAAAGTAATTAGAAAAAATGCAAACAATTTGTGATTTTTTAAACTTTTTTTATCTCAGTTTAAAACTGCTCCAAGAGAATTTCTATTAGACGGTATAAAAATTTAAATTGTTTAGAAGTTATAAAATTTGTGATAAAAATAAATTGTTCGCTTAAATATTTGTACACGTAACATAAACAAGTGGGTAAGTGTGATCGAACATCACACAAAGGGTTTTGTTTCATATTCCTTTCAAAACACTTTATCCTTTAATAAATCCAAATCCTTAATTTATAGTTAACATTATCATTTATCAATAAGAACATAGATGGCAGCACCATTAAATTTAATAATACAATAATAATGAGAAAAAGCTTTTTTTTTTTTTTTTTTTTTTTTTTTTAATAAAATTAAAAATATTCAAGAACCGCTTTTCAAACAATTGTAACAGCCATATGTTTGTATATCTGAAAAGCATAATTAACTGATTTAATTTTAGCTAAGAGGAAAATGCGATACCACTGAACCATCTAGCCTATGCTAAAATGTTTATTTGGATATCTTCTTTCACAGTGAAGTTTTGTGAAAATATTCTGGACTTGTTAAAAGTGGTTCATAACAATAACATATGCTTGATGCATGATTTCTCTAGTTTTTTTTTTTTTTTTTTTTTTAATTCACTTAATTTGCCCAACATTTTTTCAGAAATTTCAGTTTTCCTGTTTTTCCTCCCTTTTAACAACTTTAAATTTCATTTTTTTTCTGGTTGTGGTTTTTATTTTGAAATAACTATAAGTAAAAGTCTTCTAAAGTTTTACTGTCACATGCTAAAATCTATGCTCGACACAAAATGTCTCTTGTTTTCTTTATTTCACCTGCAACACCCAACCTTCTTATGAAATTCCAATATTTCTGCTTTTACCTTTCCTCTCATCGGAAAGGGTTTCAAATCTTGAGCTCTTTAAAATTTTGCAAATTTTCTGCTTTATCTCATATTTTGCAGTGACAATAGTGGGCCAGTTTTACCTCAATACTTTGGAAAACTGTCCAGGTTACTTCAATTTGTTGCTTAGTTACGGAAAGTTTCAAATGTATGAATCCCCATTTTGAGTAAAGCATCGAACAGACTATGTTTCTTTTCGTGGCAACATTTGATGTGGTCAGGTGCTCCCTTTCATGTTTATGTGTTATGACTTCTGTCGGGGGTCTTAGAGGTCAGAGGTAGGTGGTAGACATCGTTGACATGTATATCTCCATCTCTTTCTTTTGTTGAAACACCCCCCACCCCCTTTTTTCTTTTTTGTGATGGGGCAGCAGCCCCTTGAAATTTAAAGAAAATACCAAGTTTATTTGCACTAGTTTATGCGAAGTTTATTTGAAGTAGTTTGGGAGAATCTAATGAAATCTGCTAAGACGGAATACAAAAGAACCCAACATATATTCAGTTTTAGACAGATTTTTATCATAGAAAGGGCATTATTTACCAGAGACCATGGAATTTCCCGTTATACAAAGGTTTCATTTAAGCACGTTTTATTGTGTAAAACATGATATATGGTAATTAAAATTGCATTGTTGACTTTTTTTTTTTTTTAAAGATTAAAATAGATTAATAAACTGCTTTCACTTGCTGTTTTTCCGTTTGAAAGTTTGTTATTTAAGGTATTGCATGCATTGAGGCATCATCTAAGTATGAATTGCAAGGCTTAAGTCTGTTTTAGATAGATTTCGTAAGAAATACTACCTATTGCATTCGCTCCTAAGTTGGAATTTTTGAAAATTTTCTGCAGATCTACGCCGATTATGACTCCCAGAACCCCAAAACACCCCCAGTTCAAAACTTTATATATATATGTCACTTTTTTATGGACACGATAACTCCAATAATTCTGCGCAAATCTCTTCCAAATTGATACATAAAATCTCGGTCAAGTTTGTTAACGGCAAAATCGAACCAGGGGGGGGGGGGGGGATTTTGTGAAAACAGAAAAAACCCATCATTTCTTAATTATGATAAGTATCGAATCCGTTTAAAGTTATTATTAATTCTAGGAAAAGGGCCGAAAATGTATGTATGACAGATTTTTGATATCGTTAAAAATTGCCCCAAGGGGGGGGAGGGTTTAGAAGAAAAAAAATTCATAACTTCGTCAATTCCCAAGATATCAAATCCGCTTAAATTTATTGTAAATCTCCTTAAAATTAACTACAACTTTTATATTGACAAGCTTTTATAGGACCAACTCCTATGGCAAAAAAAAATTAATAAAAAAATCCATAACTTCTTAATTTTTATACATATCGAAGTTTAAAGTTATTATTACTTCTAGGAAAAGGGCCAAAAATTTATGTACGACACATTTTTGATTTCGTTAAAAATGCCCCCAAGGAGGGGGTGGGGAATAGAGGTTTCAGAAGAAAAAAATTCATAACTTCGTCAATTCCCAAGATATCAAATCCGCTTAAATTTATTATAAATCTTCTTAATATTATATACAACTTTTATATTGACAAGCTTTTTAAAAGACCAACTTTTACGGTAAAAAAAAAAATTAAAAACAAAAAAATCCCTGCTGGCTCCACCTACAGGCAGAGGTATATTTCGAAGTGGGTGGTCCCAGCTGCCACATCATGGCAAATAGGTCTTTTTTCTGCCATTCCCAATAATCAGGTGCCCCACGGTCTGCATCTTCGAAATATAAATGTGCCTAGGGCTTTACAAATTCGATAAAATCTGGTAGCCAGAAAAAAAATTCTAGTAGCCAGTAAAAAATATTTACCACCCCCTCCTTCCACGTCATTAATTTTCAAAAAGCACAAAAATTTTTATGAATTAATTGAGGAAAAATGATAACAGGCATTGTTTAGAATTATTTGTTACATAGTTTAGAAAGATAATATAAAATAGGTTTTCTAATGAAACTTATCAAAATCATATATCTTTAAAAAAAAAAAATGAAAAAAATACTGTAAAAAGTGAATTAGCCGGCATTTACGGAAAATACTGATTGCCGAATGCTTCAAAAGTCCGGATGGTTGAATGCTACAATATCTATGTCTGCTGAGGAGCGCATCGACGAAATAGTGAAGCAGGAAAACAAGTTTTCGCCAATTTTTCTGTCGAAGTCTCAAATAATTCTGATTTGATTATTTTGAAATTTACATTGGATGAACTTATTTTTGCAAAATTAAACACAAAAGTTAAAAATATTTTTTGTGTGAATATAGTTTCAAAGTTTATTTTTAATATTGGGAAACGGGGTTGGATGGCATTTGTGCTCATTTCAAGAAAGCTTAGGTCAATTTTTGTACAAAAAAGAAACAACAAAAATCCCATTAGATTAAATAACTTGGTCGCCAGATAAAAATATTTGGTCGCCAGTGGCGACCGTATTTGTCAAGCCCTGCCTGTGCCTGTAGGCAAAGTTGTAGCTAGAAGTAAACAATAGGAGGGGGGCTCACAGTATTTCTCTCTCTCTGATACATACACGCACAAACACAGATATATGTGATCAAAGTATTATATAGAAAGGTAAATCAGTGCATATTCATATTGTAGGCACTATGTTTCTTATTAAATTGTTTATAATAACTTTATTTGATGCTAAGGAAAGTAAAGGCTGCAGACAGGGATGTAATGGTGGATATACGGTGGATACGCCGTATACCTTCTGGATTATTTTAAGGAATACCGTATACCTTCTTCTCAAAAACACTATAACATATACTTTTTAGGGTATACCCTCTGCCTAAAGCGTATGCCCTCTGGTTTTTTTTACCACTACATCACTGGCTGCAGAATGAAAATTTTCAGTGTACAATTATACTAGTGAAATAATAAGTGATGATGTCAATAAGTAAATAAAAATCTGACAGTTCACCTGTTTCAAAAGAGTTGCAACCTTTATTTATTTTATTTTTTTTTTAATATTACCTGCACCTAAGGATTCTAAAGCTGTGTTTTTATATGATTAAAAACATTAGAAAAATCAAGGATGTATTTTGCATTTTAAAATTATTTTTGTGTCTAGTCAAAAACTAAAACACCTTGTATTTAAATTGGCTATAACTCATTAGAATAACTTTGTTTTAGGCTAATAGTGGAAAACACTGCAAAATGAAAATTTTCAGTATATAGCTAATGCAAAAGTCAATGTTTGCATCAGCAAAAGGTTGCTAATTCTGAGTATGGGCAGATAGGATGCGCGCCTATTGAATCACTTGTTTACAGTTTTTAAATAAATACTACAATTTAGTATTTATGCAGAACTGTAAAGAGCCCCCAAAACTAAGTTCAATTTTTGAACAGAGTTTCATTCGGATTTTTGAAACAGAATTTCATTTGGTGGCCTTGGCAACTTTCCCAGGGGGGCTCAAAAATTTTCAGGGGGTGCTGAGCCCCCCTGGCACCCCCCTAGCTACGGCCCTGCCTGTAGGCCGAGCCGTCAGGGATTTTTAATTTATATAATTGGTTGATACGTTAGCGCAACTGGCGGACCGCGGAAGGTCAAATCGTGGACCGCCAAAAATTTTCAATTTGAATAGCACTCTTCGAATTAGCTCTTCACCACGTGAACCAACTTATAAAAAACTAGCCGAAGATCGCAAGTGTAATTTTTCAACAAATATCTGCTTTTTCTATTTTATAATGTGTGTATAAAATTTTTCAGAACGTATACTTGTGTATATAGTAATTTTTCATAACAAATACCTGATTTTTCTATTCTATAGTGTATGTATGTATGTGTAAAAATAACAGTTTAAAATTAATAAGTACTAATATTACTTAAGTGTTTTTTCTCTGGACTTCGATAAAAAATTTCAAAAGTATTCGGACCCTACTTAAAATTACTTGCCGACCCCTGCGTTAACGACTTATTTAGCTCGTTGCAGCGCTATCATATGTTATTTTATTTCAACAGCATTCCAAAATATTGAAGAAAAAGGTTGTTTTAAGGTTATGTAACTTCTTGCTAGAAATCAGCTATATTTCGTTTCAAAAAACCTTAGAAGTCACAATTTTTGATAAAGAGCACCTCCCAAGTTAATGCATATAAGATTAAATATGACTTCTTGAGTATGTGAGAAAGTAATCAGTTTGTATCACTCACAAAAAACAATTTAAGCTATTACAGTATGTGTGTTGGTTGAAGGTATTTTACTTTTTCTTAACTATTTAATATATGAGTTAATTAAAAATAATTATACATTTTGATCAAACTTATAAGAAATTTAATGGAGTTAAATCGGACCTGTCTTTTTAAAAAAAAAAAAAAAAAATCATTCTCCCGACTAAAACAATAAAATGCAATTACTGTAAAACCTGTGAAAACATAGCCCGTTTATAACGAAATTCTGCCTTAGAGGGGAAAGTTTTATGCTTCCGATTAAAGAAATGCAGTATGATTATATCATACCTATTAAGCCGAAAACCTATCTAAAACGGAATTTTTCGGGTCCTGTACGATTCCGTCTTAGCAGGTTTGATTTGATCTGTTATGACAAACACCTGTTTAAAACAAAATTTCCCCCGGCCTTTTGCGATTCCATCTTAAGAAGTTTTACCATATTTACCCCCCCCCCCCCCCTACTGCACACCGAAATGATAAATCTATTTAAAGAAGGAAAATATACCAGAGGGCCCGTGCGAAGATTTCGTACTGAAATCTAATATTTTTTAGGTACTTCTCTATTAACCCGTCGACCACTTTTCATAACAAAAAACTACCGCCAAACTGTAAGATTAAACGCCAAAAATGCAGTCCCATTTACTTGATGTCAGAATCATTATACATGTTTGTTACGTCATCTAGTGGTTTTACATTCGACATTTGCGTGTATTTTTCATTATGTTTTACTGATTTGGTAGTTATTCTATTAATTAAAATAACAATTGTGTCCTTAAATTCCTATATTTTATTTATTTTTTGATATTCCAATGGCAACGTTCTCCCATTTATTTGGCGATAGTTTTTTGTTATGAAAAGTGGTCGACGGGATAATAGACCATAGGTACCATTTTTTATCAATATCTAATATTTATTAGATGCAGGTTTAAACTTCTAAAGAAAAGGCAAGGATAAAAATATCTGAAAATAACATTTAGTTGTTAGTCAAGCCAGAATATCATCTAATTTATTCCATCAAAGTTAGACTAAAAACTGATCCAAGATTGCTAAAGGCACGCACGAGAAAAAAAAAAATAACAATCGTATTTTGACTGCATTAGAGGATGACGTCATCCGCTTCGGGAAAACCATGGGACTTTAGAAATATAAATCTAAACATTTCAATTTAGCTTTTTAATCATAAGTATAAAATAAACCCGTGCGGTGTTTTTTATAATAATTGCTATGAGCATCATATAATGTGGTATTTTATTTTTTTGGCAACAATAATTTCAGGAAAACCTTTCATTTATTTTATGAAGATTTAATTTTTTAATTTCAGCAAATTTTAATCAAAAACATGTTTTAACGAATTGTTAACTGGGCTATGTCAGAAGCCTGCTCTAAAACTTTTCATATGGTATCTCATTCGTTGTTCTGTGTTTCATATTTTCTGAGTAAAAGGGATGTTGACAGGAGAAATAATATATAATGATTTTTTAAAGGAATGTCAAAATTGAGGTTTTGAAACGAATTTTTGGAAGCTACAGCCAGAGAAAAGCCGCCATGAAAAATCAATCACACAAGATGCAATACAATCATAGAAAATTGTAAAACGCTATTCGATTCCAAATTATTTATGACTGTCTGCTTTTTTTTTTTTTTTTTTTTTTAACATTTAAAAATGATTTTATGAATGTGTCAGTACATTTCTCGCTTTTGAATAGGAAATTTTCTTTCTTTTTTTGAGAACCTGCTTAAGTCAGGGGTGATTGTGTTAAGTTATATACCTGAATTCGGGTATTTTTTTCATTTTCAGTACATAAATTCTGGTTTTTCTGATAGTTATATTCATAACATAAGACAAAAATATCAATTTCATATGATTGCTAAACATAATTAAAATTCATATTTTTTATAATTTGACCTCCCTGTAATAAATTATATGCTCTCTCCCCTCTCTCTCCATGCAGAAATGTTTTCTTGCTAAAATTTCAGGTGTTTTTTCATGAACCCACAATTACCCCTGATATAACCTGCTTTTAAACACTGTTGTATTCTGAATCATGAACACACAGAAATGTTCCCTATCAGCAACAATTTATGATTAAAAATGATTCAGAAAAGGCTGTCAAATTTGCCAGTTTAAGTCTATTTTCGGTATGTGGCCCTCATGGAAAAGTCATCATCAGGGTGAGATTGACTGTAATTCCAAATGTATCCTATTTCCGAGAAAATGAAAACGTTATTCGATTCTTTAAGTACTGAAATGTCATGCATGTATGCTTCAAATGAGTCCGAGAATGTCTTAAAGTGGAGGTGTGTGTGTGTATATGTAAATTTTTTTTTTATAATTTTAAATGTAATTTAAACGCACATGTTTAATTTTCGGGTAAGCCGATGATTTTACCCTGAACCGACATGTGGTTCGGGTTGATGATTTTTACTTTCTTCTATGTATAATAGAAGAAAGTATTGTAATCAAAATTGTTTTCGACGGATTTACACGTTTTAGGGGTCAGAGATTCCGAAAAACATGTTTTTACAAAATGTCTGTCTGTCCGTCCTCATTGTATCATCGAAAAATATATGAAGTTATGCTTTAAATTGAACCAAATTTTTTTTCTATGTTTTTGGCTATGGCCAGCAGATCCTACTTGAATTTAGGGATATTTCGACGAAAGGGGGCGCTTGGATCGCGATTTTTGTTCGATTTTCACTATTGTATCATCGAAAAGTGTCTGAAGTTATGCAGATAATTAAACCAATTTTTTTTTCTATGTTTTTGTCTATAGCCTGCAGGTTCAAGTTGAATTCGGGGATATTTCGACGAAAGGGGGCGCTGCAATCGCGATTTTTGTTCGATTTTCACTATTTTATCATCGAAAAGTGTATGATGTTATGCAGATAATTGAACCAATTTTTTTTCTATGTTTTTGGCTATGGCCAGCAGATCCTACTTGAATTTAGGGATATTTCGACAAAAAGTGGCGCTGGGATCGCGATTTTTGTTCGATTTTCACTATTGTATCATCGAAAAGTGTATGAAGTTATGCAGATAATTAAACCAATTTTTTTTTCTATGTTTTTGTCTATAGCCTGCAGGTCCAAGTTGAATTCGGGGATATTTCGACGAAAGGGGGCACTGCGATCGCGATTTTTGTTCGATTTTCACTATTTTATCATCGAAAAGCGTATGATGTTATGCAGATAATTGAACCAATTTTTTTTCTATGTTTTTGGCTATGGCCAGCAGATCCTACTTGAATTTAGGGATATTTCGACGAAAGGGGGCGCTGCGATCGCAATTTTTGTTCGATTTTCACTATTGTATCATCGAAAAGTGTATGAAGTTATGCAGATAATTAAACCAATTTTTTTTTTCTATGTTTTTGACTATAGCCTGCAGGTCCAAGTTGAATTCGGGGATATTTCGACGAAAGCGGGCGCTGCGATCGCGATTTTTGTTCGATTTTCACTATTTTATCATCGAAAAGTGTATGATGTTATGCAGATAATTAAACCAATTTTTTTTTCGATGTTTTTGGCTATGGCCAGCAGGTCCTACTTGAATTTGGGGATATTCCGCCGGAAGGGGGCGCTGTGAGAGTAATTTAAAGATTTCAAATTCAAAAAGATGTACAAAAAACTTAGAAATCGTAAAAGTGAGTTCTTAAAAAATGGCTGAGATATAGCAGTTTGAAATTTTGGGGTGGCTGACATTTTCAAAGAAGACAGCAGAATTCATCCATAAAGTGGTTTAATTTATGAGTTTTAGTTAACATGGTTTCGGCAAATTTTCTTTCATTGTTGTAACCATTGTTTCTATTCTTATATGCTTAACACTATATATTTATATTCGCCAACGTCAAATTCTCGCCAAGCTTTGCTAAATATCGCCAAATTTGCCGACAAAAATAGGTTCCCATAAATGAAGCCAAATTGGCTGTAGAGTACTAATTTGGCGATAGTCTCATTCAAATTCAATGTTGACGAGAATTGGGAATGAATCTTCTTTAATTGGGTTCCACGCATTTTAGCTTCATGTTTTCCAGTAAAATTAGCTAAAATCGTAAAAACAAGGAATAGGGAGGCTATCTGTTCCTGTCGGTTCAGGCCAGAAGGACTTATCGTAGTTTAGTATACCAGTTGATCGCATCCCGATAATCCGACGATTCGCAAGCAGCTGACGTACAACAGAATGACGAAAAATATTGATTTTATTGGTGATGTGATGGCGAATTTTGAAGTATTAACATGACTGAGATAGAAGAAAGTTTAGAGATTGGCACATCCGACTAGTTTGTTGTTGTTGCGGGTCGGGTCGACTTTGAATGTTTCGGGTTTGGGTTGAGTGTTGATTCTTTCGAGTCTGATTCAGATTGACCGATTTTTTAAAAGAAATTTCTGAATTTTTTCAATAAAAAAAGAGAAAATTATATACTTGAAAATTAATTATGTGTTCATTTTCTGCCTTTGCTGTGGAACCGTGTACGTTCATGGGAGCTGGTGCACGTTAAATCTGTTCGTGGCTCTAATGTCCTCTAAGTTTTATATAAGCGTTACCTCTGGGGGTGCCAATCCAGATGCAGGTCTCTCATCTGGAATTGGTTCAAAATTAGGAGACCAGTTTCTGTGATATATGGATCATTCGAGAAAACTATGGGTCTCAAAGCAGTCTTCTTCAATTCAGATTATGTCAGCTGTATAGAAATAAAAAGCTGCTCACCAGGCCCTTGGACCAAACCAACCAACACAAAAAAGGGACAGACGACAAGGAATTAAAAGCGACCGATCCCGAGGAAAAGGTTCAGAAATAGTCGAAAACCACGAAGATTGTTGTTCAAAAAGGACCAAAGATCCATCTAGCCGTCCAGGGTCAAGTTCAAAGGTGACATATATTCAAATAGCAGAGACCTTTCCGTGTCTAACGCGCGACATTGGAAAATGTAGTGAAATTCTGTTCCGTCGTCCGCAGAACAGAGGGAGCAGGTGGGAGAATTTTTCAATTGGAATTGATGTAAACGATGGTCAGTGACAGCCGTAAGAGTCCAGAAGCGTGCCGTAAAAATATCTTCTTTTCTGTTTTTCGTCCACTTATATAATTTTGGTCCTAGATATGGAGAGTCAACTGCATACTTGCTATTATTCCACCACGTTTGCAAATTTTCATTTAGTTGGTACTTAAGATGCTTTTTAAGATCATCCGGGGCCTCCCCACTATACATATTAATCGCTAAACTGTCAGCTCTTTCATTTGGAGCAATACCCACGTGGCCTGGGACCCACACGACTATCAGCTTATTCACGGTACCCCGAACTCTGCACAGTGTCTGGAAGAGATGCAATATAATTGTTGGAGATTTGTAAGTGATATGTTTCAGGGCTTCAAGCGCAGACTTTCTATCTGTACAGATGAGGTAGTCAGTTTTCCGGGTGAGAAAGCATTGGACGGCAAGGTTAATAGCCAGAGTTTCCGCCGTAAAGATAGAATTTAGGTGATGTATAAGATACGCCCTGGACATATTTTCGGTTACATTGACAGCAGCAATGGAGGTTTTGAAATAATTTTTTGATGCATCCGTAGCGATTAAGCAGCAGGTGTCTCGGAGGTCGCTTACATAAAAGTTGAAACATTGATTTATTGCAGCAGGCGGGATGTTTGTAATTTGAAACGGGAGCTTGTCGATTAAATTTTCACAGTAATCCCCGATATTCCCGTGCGGCCAGTAGGAAGTAACCCACATGTGCGGCGACACGTTGGCATGGCTTGTGGGCCAGGAGAAATCGGCGGGTAAGACATCCGGGAGAGAGCGACCGAAATTTACAGCACTTGTGCAGCGTATGTAGAATGAATATGAGATATCGGCGACGGAACCGAAGAGGGACTTGATTGTTTTCTCGATAAAGCTTGAGGATGGGGTTCCACCTCGGTAGGCCAGTTGCAAAACGCAGAGCGGAGTTGTATATAACATCCAAGTGTCGAAGAGACGATTGAGCAGCAGCACCGTACACCGGGCAAGAATAGTCAATAACTCCGTGTATGACGGAGTTGACTAGAGGGATAAGGTTGACAGTTTTCACCCCCCCCCCCTCCACCACGGAGGACTGGAGATAGCTTTCAGAAGATTTAAGCGTTTCATGCATTTACGTCGGATTTCAGCGATGTGGTTATTATAAACAGAAGGTTTTCAGAGAAAATCACTCCCAAAATTTTAACAGAAGTTTGCCACGCGATTTCAGAGCCATCAATATGGAGATTGCGAGAGGGGATGGCCTTGCACCGAGAAAAATTGATAGAAGCACATTTGTCTGTTCTGAGCTC
The DNA here is from genome assembly GCA_963931845.1 of Maratus michaelseni. NCBI lineage: Eukaryota > Metazoa > Arthropoda > Arachnida > Araneae > Salticidae > Maratus > Maratus michaelseni. Next base: position 155,275,926 of record OZ007596.1, on the reverse strand, counting down.
CAACCGCCAGTGTTTGCACCAAGTTTTGGCTCTGTTGAGAATGTTTTGCAACTTTGTGATAGCAGTTTCCAAGCACGGGTGGGAGGCGTATAGGAGGATGTCATCGGCGTAGACGATGATACGAACACCGGAATCAACAACCTCAAACAGGTCCCAGAGGAAAATCATAAATAGAATGGAGGAGAGAATGCTGCCCTGAGGCCCGCCAACGTTAGATTGTCGCGTACGGGAAATAACACCCATCCACTTAACTTTAATCTTCCTAGAACCAATCCACTTGGAGATCCACAAAGCCGTCCTGCCAGTAATTCCCATGTGAGTCATTTTATAAATTAAACCCTCTCTCCAGATCGAGTCGTATGCTGCATTTATGTCAAGCTTTAGTGCTATTATGTATTCTTTATCAAATCTGGCGCGATTTACATCTGTATAGAAGAGCTTTAAGGATTTTGTACTGCCGCTGTTAGGTAAAAATCCAAAATGCCGTTCGTTAAAAAGGTGCCTCGGTACAATCCAATCTAGAAGCCGTTTGAGAAGGATGCGTTCCATTATTTTGCATCCCACCGAGGTGAGGGCAATGGGACGGTAGCTGGTTAGGGCATCTTTAGGTCTCCCTGCTTTCCAAATGGGTAAGAAAAGCGCCGAAGTCCAGGTCTCAGGGATTTCGCCTGTCATGAAACTGTCGTTAAAGAGGCTGAGCAGTCTCCAGGAGTAGTGTTTTTGGTACGTAGAATTGCACGATTGAGCTCTTCGATAGTGAGTGGTGAATCCCAGAAATCATCATTACTGCTTAGATCATATGGGATGCTTTCAAAACCACAGGTATTGCTAAAGAGATTTACAAAGGCGTTTGCTTAGTCCATGCGATCAAGGATTTCCCTGTCTGCATCCGTCAGGAGTAGATTTGACTCCGAATTGCGTCTTTTTCCTATAGCCTTGATAATTTGATAGATAGTGCTTTTGGCCGCCGTTTTACAAATACCGCTCCAATAATCATGGGCTTGGTGTTTCATATAGCGCTTGAGCTGAGCGAATTGAACTTTGAATAGTTTCCAATATTCTTTGGACAAATTAATTTTCGCCAACCGTAGGTATTTTCTCTTTTGACCGAGGAGCCATGCACAGCGCGAGTCCCACCAAGGAGGGTTATCTTTCTGTTGCACCATATACTTAACGGAATGGCGGTTGACAGCTTCACGAAAATTCATGTAAAACTGCCCTAAAGGAGTAATAGCTTGGTTTTCCAAGTCACGGTTGAAGCTAGCCTCTACAGCCTCCCAGTTTATAGAAATGTGGAGGTACACTATATTGCCAAAGGTGACCGGTCACTTGCGATTTTAGACGTTTTGTTAACTATCTAGAAAAATACATGAGGAATTAACCTGAAACTGCAGGTGTGTAAACAGTATAGTATAGATTATATATTTCCACGAAGATTTTTTCCCGAAACCCTATAGGGGACTGTCAACAAATTGAAAAAGAACGAATATCTTTTGGATTACCCTGTAAAAACTAATGTAGCAAAAGCGTTCAAACTCGAGATTATTAATAAGTGGCTTATTGTAATATACTGTGTTCATTTTTATGAGGATAGCATGTATACTCGTAGAAAAATTAAGGTTTTTATAAAAACAGTCCCAAATTTCGCCAAGTTTTTTGCTTATAATTTGCAGAGTTCTTAATATAAAAAAAAAGTTATTTTGAGAAAATATGTCAAACAACATTGTACATAATACTCTGCAATCAGAATTAAAAAATAATAAAAATTGGATGAAAAATGAGCAGGTTTACTAAAAAATGTTTCACTGCGCATGCGCGAAAGCAATCAAAATATAATATGCATAATGTATTATCTAAATATATAGAGCAACTTTTGTGAAAGTCTCAAAATCATAGCTTGAAAATTATCGTCGATAGAATAAGCTCAAAATCCGTTGTTCCTAAAAGGAAGCAAAAAGATGAGGGGTTGTATCAAATATAGCAGTACGTGCAATATTGTGTATGCTATCTTGGCACTAATCAACAGATATTTGATACAACCCCTCATCTTTTTGCTTCTTTTTGGGAACAACGGAGTGATCCGCTTGAGAGTTGATACACTGAGTTCTATCATAACTGTACGTTGCGGCTGCATGATTTTTGCCACATTTTCTACATGTAGTTGCGTTTTGTATTTGCCGGTAGCGTGGTCATATTTCCAGCAATTTAGGCACTGGCGAGGTCTATCATAGAAAGGACGTATTCGTTCAATCATATAGAACATCTTTAAGACGGTTTATTGCTTGCGGTGTCGGTCGGTTCTCGCCGCCGTGAAGTGTTCCCTATCTTTAAGGGCTTTTTTGAATAAGTTCTCCAATTTATTTCATACTAGTTGGTATTTCGTGTTTTTTGTATTGTGCTTTGTATTTATTTCCACCCGGGAGTGGTAAGTTTGCGTTTTGTATTAATTTTTTTTCTTCCGTGTTACTGACTCGTGTCAGTTTGGTCACAGTGGCTGTCTCGCAGCACGTGGCGGTCACAGACAATGTGTTAAATAATTCCTCTCAGAATACAACCATGGAAATCAGCAATGAAGCTACCCCTAACCCATTCTTATACAAATCAAATAGTTCTCCAGAAAAAATTCTTGTCGAGGCTAGTAAGCTCGGCATTGGAGCAGTGTCAATCACTCTCACGGCTACCAACGGCTCCATTCCTGCGACTCACCCCAAAATACTTAAAGAGGCCATCGCTGCGCAAGTCCCCTCACATAATAATATTGACTTCATGAAAATAACTCGACAAGGCAAGCTTCTGGTTCACACCCTGGATGCAGGAACGGCCAGTCAGGTTTTCAACATCAAAACGCTATTCAACATCCCGGTCTCCGCTTCATTCCAAACTGAATGCCTTTCAACGAGATTTTTGCTTCACAACATATCTCCTCTAGTGGACTGTACTGAAATCGCAGACGAACTTGCCTACGTTGGGATTAAACCGCTTGAGGTAAGACGTTTTCTTAGAAACGGATCTGCTCCCACCTCCTCCGTCCTTGTCACCAAACTTGGCTACTCTCTGCCGTCCGACATTAAACTGTGGTATCGGGTACACCGCATTACCCTCTTCGTCGATAAACCCCGTCAATGCACCAATTGCCTTAAATTCACTCACAACACTCGCGCTTGCAAAAGCACTCGTGTTTGCGGCCAGTGCGGCATCCCTCATGACGGCACCTGCTCCACCGACTCCCCTATGTGCGCCAATTGCAAAGGCAACCACGTATCCTCAGACAAATCCTGTCCACATTATAAACAAGAAGCCAAGCTACTAGCATTTAAAGCTGAGAATCACCTTACTTTCAGTGAGGCCCGACGCCAATTCCGTGTCAGTATAGCATCCAAAGCTGAGTCCTACGCCGCGGCTGTGGCTTCTACCCCTGCCTGTACTCCCCCACCCACGGATTACGTTATTAAAGCCGACTTACATGAACTCCTCCAGTGTTTCACGGATAACATGGTTAGCTTGCTCCAACAGGTCGTGGACTCTCAAAAAACCAACTGCCAAGAACTGTTAAATTCGTTTACTACGACGGTCATAGATGCCGTGAAAGATACGCTGACAGCTGACGTTCTCCCTCTCAAGCCTTCGCCCTCTGACAAAAGGAGCGATGCGCCATCCCCTCCACACTGGACAATACTTAAATCAGAAAAAGCGAAAAAATTGAAAATGGCGCTATCGTCCAAGGGTTTGTCAACTGATCCTCTTATGGACACATCTACCCCTGAGTCCTGGATCCCAGATGGTCCTCCTCTTCGTGAGGCGAACTCTGGAATTACTTCTACCAAAACCTAGCGTGGCTGCGGCTGCCCCTTCCCCCTTTTTTTCTTCCTTTTTTGGGAAGGCACCGTTTTTTTTTCTTTTGCTGCTAGTTTCTCGTCTTCTGGCCTTCTTGTTCGGCTCTCTGGCTCCGCACTTCCTCCCCTTTTTTGTTCTTCCGTTCATGGGTATTACACTCATCCATTGGAACTGTCGCAGCATACGAGCTAACGGCCACTGGTTACGCGCCCCTTTTTTTGAAGACACCCAAGTTATCTGCCTCCAAGAAACTTACTTGAATTCCAACTCGTCATTCTCTATTCCCAATACGACCACTTACTTTGCTAACAGAGGCTGCGGTCGCGGTGGCGGCCTTCTCACGGCGGTCCGCACATCTTACCCCTCTTATCTCCTGCCTCTTCCTGCCGATCCTTCTGGTAGGGTCGAGGCCCTCGGCGTCAGGTTCCACTCTTACGGTACTTGGTTCAGTGTGATTAACATTTATCTTCCAAGGGGTTCTTTTGCTGACACTTGGTTCGACGAGCTGCTCCGTTCTATCGAGCCGCCTTTTGTCCTTCTCGGCGACTTCAACATTATCCTTCTCCGTCGCCATCCTCCCTATCCTCTTGACCTTCAGAGGTTTCACGCCTGGGTTCTCAGTCACAACATCTGCATCTGTAATACCTCAACTCCTTCACGTACGGTTCATGGTTCTCCCCCCTCCCTGCTGGATCTCACTCTCTCGTCTCCTGATCTTTACAGTTCCCTATCCTGGTCGGTCCATCCGGACCCTTTCGATTCTGACCACCAGCCGGTTTCTATTCAGATCGTTAATCCTGTTACGTCAGTTAGTCAGCACCGCCCTTCCGTCAACTGGTCCTCAGCCGGCCGTGTCCTCAACTCGACCTTAGACAACTCCTCCGCCGACACCTCATACGACTCCTTCTCGCAATCTTGCTCTGAAGCCATCTCGGTGAGTACTATTTTCCCACGCCGGTTTCGGCGCACTAGTGCTCCTTGGTGGGATATCACCTGCCGCAGACTCCTCGGTCTCAAGCGCCTGTACCTGCGCCTCGCTAGGTCCTACAGCTCAAGGGACTTATGGCTACTCTACAAACAGACGGCCAATAAACTTCGACGGCACATCAAGCTTGTTTCTCGTAATTACTGGGACCAGATATGTCGGTCCAGGGGTTCGAATGGTCAAATATTCAAACTGCTCAAAAGCCTCGCTCGCAAAGACTCTCCACCTGGTGATAACATTCTGTGGTGCGGTGGCCCTGTGGCCTCCACGCGTGCCCAAGCGGATCTCTTCCTCGGGACCTTCAGCCAGGATGACCCCCTTTGTCCCCTTCCGTATGACCTTAGCGATGGCAATGCCGGCCTTGACGCGCCTTTCACACTTTAAGAATTACTGCTGGCCATTCAGAAAACTCGCCCCACCACTCCCGGAAGAGATGGAATTTCAGTCAAGCTTCTCCAAGGCCTCTCTCATGCGAACACTGCGAAGCTACTCGCACTTTACAACAACCTGTTCGACTCCGGCGCCGTGCCCTCGTCGTGGAAGGAAGCCTCCATCATCCCAATCTGCAAGCCGGGGAAGCCTGCTCGCCACATCTCCTCCTATCGCCCCATTGCACTGACCGCCGTCTGCTCAAAGGTTTTTGAGCGCCTCTTACTCCATCGCCTTATCTTCTGGGCTGGGTATAACAACATTTTCCAAGCCTCTCACTATGGGTTCATGCCGTTCAAAGACACCACAGCGGCTCTGTGTAAATTCTTCGACGACATCTCCGGAGCTCGCACTTCCCGCCAGGCAGCCTTCGCCGTGTGTTTGGACATTCGCTCGGCATATGACTCCGTATGGATTGATGGCCTCGTCTATAAACTTGCCACCCTCGGTATCCGGGGAAAAGCTGGCCGCTGGATCGCTAACTTCTTGACAGACCGGTCAATCAACATCCGTTGGAAGGGCACGTATTCTGGCCGCGGGCCGTGCAGGAGAGGAGTACCTCAGGGTAGCGTTCTTTCTCCGTTCCTCTTTATGATTTTCCTTTTTGATATCTTCGATATCCTTGAAAGTGGTGTTTTCCTCCTTATCTACGCTGATGACATCATCCTATATGCTTTGGGGGAGGACCCTTCCCGCACCTTGACAAAACTCCAAAACTGCATTGATCGGCTGGTGCAATGGTGCACGGCCACCCACCTCTCCATCTCACCGGACAAGAGCACAGCCATCGACTTCTCCCGTCGCCGGCCGATGGATTCAAAGGTTTCCATCAGGGGAGTTGAACTCGAGCGGAGTCCTACAGTCAAGATTCTTGGCGTTTGGTGCGGCAGGTCCCTTCGTTTCAACCATCACTTTTCATACCTTCGGGTCAAGGCCTTCCGGAGACTAAACTACCTCAAAGCCGTTGCTTCACGCTCTCAAGGGGTTCACACTCTTCACATGCTCAAGATCGTCGACTACATGGTTCGTAGCCTCCTCGAGTATGCCTGCCCTCTCTTCCTAAAGGTCTGTCCTTCGACACTGAACTCCCTGGAAGTCACATACAACGCTGCTCTCCGGGTCGCCACCGGCCTCCCAAAGTGCACCCCCATTCCGCTCCTTTACCGCGAGGCTAATGCCTCGTGCATGCGCAGCCGTTTCCGTTGCATGACCAGCAGGTTTCTCGTTCGCCAACTCTCTCTCCCTTACCCTCCGGTCCCTGCTGACTCTTCTTCTCCTGGACATCTTTCTGCTGCTGCTGCCGACCTCCTTGATATATACAATATTCAGGCTCACTGCATCCTTCAATTCTCGTGGCCATCTCATCCCTTTCTCCATCCCGCTTGCTCTATTATCCTGGACGGTCTACCTTTCCAGAATTTATCCCTCCCGCCGAGTGCTATCTACCAAGCCTGGAAATCGTGGTGTACGACAGCCACACACAACACCCTGCTTTCGACAGATGCCTTAAAGATGCCTGCAAAACGGCCATTGCTGCCCACAACAGCCTCACTAACTCCAGTCTTGCCATGCTCGTTCCCCATCTCAACTCCATCTTCACTGCCGAGGCCCTGGCTATCTACATGGCCCTCACCTCGTTTGTTTCAGCCAGTGGTCATTACCTACTCCTCACAGATAGTCTCTCTGTCCTCCAGGCTCTGCACAACTTCTCGCTTCGCTCCCCGAGGGTGATCACTCTGCTCCATAATACTATCGACAGTCTTCTCTCATCCCATCGTGCAGCCCTTACACTCGTCTGGTGCCCCGGCCATAGAGGCATTCCCCCAAACGAGGTGGCTGATTCTCTGGCCCGCAATGGCCCCTACTTGGTTCGTACCCTGAACTGGATTGCTCCCGAGGACCTCGTGGCCCTCATTCGTCGCAACTGGATAACGGAAAAGGAATAAGGAAAGGGCATGTTTACAAACAAACAGTTCCATCAACCAATCTACCACTGCATTTTTGTCTCAGCTATCATTGCAGGAATTGTCATGGTTACGTAGGCCAATCATATCACAGATCAGTTTAACGTAGACCAATTAAATCGCTCCATCTCATTTGTACTGTAGGAGTCTTAAAGAACGAACCGGTTTTTCTCCCAAACCAACAGTAGTTTAACCAACAGTGACGTCAGTTGCCCTTTCCTTATATTCATGGCTGAATAGTGATTATCACCCCAACTACCCACATCTGACTACGGAGGACGCCTTTCGACATTGGACCAGTCACCGACGCGTGGATATCTGGATTTCTCGATGGCGTACTCGCACCTGGATGACCAATAGTCACCTTTATAAGATGAAACTCGCCCAGTCACCCCTGTGTTCTCTCTGCCGCTCTGTTGAAACCCCTGACCACATTCTCTGTACTTGCGAAAAGTACAACTCCGAAAGGTCCATGTTATTTTCGACACTTGGTATTGGCCCCCTTTCCACCTACTCAGAAATCCTAACTGCTGCCCTCCACTCCCGCTTGGGTGTCACTGCCCTGTCTCGTTTTTCTTCTGCGGTTGCTCGCGGGTGACCTGTTCTTCTCCTGCTGGCTAGCACGCTAGCCTCCTCTCTACCTCTCTAGGAGTATTTGAGACAAAGCCGCCGCCGGCGTAGCATGGGTCTCAAGCTGTATGCCAACCAACCAACCAACCATCTTTAAGACACGGGGGATGGCGGTACCAAAATTTCTAACAAGGACAGATTTGGTTGGGTAGAGAACTGAGTTATCTTTCTTCGTGAAACGGCGCAATTCCTTAATCTTTACATCATTTTCTGCTTGGATTTATCTTCCTAGGTCTTCCAGTCGCATTGACTTGTTGATATTTATGTATGACAAAACGCGTCGCAATAGTTTCTTGTTGGATGTACGCTTTTACTGGTACTTGTAAGATAGAAGTAATTTCTGAAGCTGCTTGAGCGCAAGTGACATCAGTTGTTTCCACCAGCAACTTCCCAGTCCTGGTAAGTCTCAGCTGGAGAGGTGCATTTGGATCAATTTTGTAACTATGTCATTTTTCAATAGTAGAGGTTTATTCCTAGGAATTTGTCCCTCAAGAGGTTCCAAAAATATGCAAACCCGGGTAACACCATTAGCAAACGCATGCACAACTTGCTGCGCAGGGCTAATACAATCCTGTATAAAATAAACAGGGTCTTGAGAACTGGCTTCAGTAACACAAAAGTCTGACGGCATAGCTGAGTGAAAGTACACTTCCAGCCGCACGATATGTAAAAACCAAAGAAAAGAAAAGAAAAAAAAACACTTCAACTACTATATAATAAAATGACCGAAAACAACAACTGAAATACAACAAGCACGCGAAATACCGTATTAACACCAAAGTAAACAAACCAATGTAAAAGAGAAAGAAGAAAAGCTACAACCTGCTTGTAATAATAAAAAAAAAAAAAAAAAAAAAAAAAAAAAAAAAAACCCTCCAAAGGCAAATTTCGGCGAGAGGGACCGCACTGAGTCAAGAAACAGCTACAACCTACCTCCGCCACGTCTCACAGCGCGACCCGCGTTATATATGGCCGGTGCATGACGTTTAAAACGTCACATGTAGTGGATCATTTTTACACGGTGATTGGTGTAAAGCGACGCGCCCCCCGTTTTGCACCAATCAGCTTGTAAAAATGATCCACTACGAGGCTAACGAAAAAGAAAGGCTACCGCGGGGCTTTATATCTTTTTTTTACAAACCGCGGGAGTCACGTGATGCTCGAATGCACCAATGAAGGTGCACGAAAGAGCATCACGTCACTCTAGCGGTCTGCGAGGCTAACGAAAAAGACAAGCTACCGCGGTGCATTCCACTTATCTTTTTTTACAGACAGCTAGAGTGACGTGATGCTCTTTTCGTACACCTGCATTATTGCATTCGAGCCTCACGTGACTCCCGCGGTCTGTAAAAAAGATACGCGTAAAGCACCGCGTAGCCTTTCTCTTTCGTTAGCCTCGAGCGGTCTGTAAAAAAATGATAAGTGGAATGTACCGCGGTAGCCTGTCTTTTTCGTTATCCTCGGATCCACTACATGTGACGTTTTAAACGTCATGCACCGACCGTGTATAACGCAGGTCGCGCTCACAGGCGAAAAAACTTATCATTCCAGTTATAGGCTCTTACTTCCATGGTAATAAGGTAAGGACATGTTTGCAAACAAACAGTTCCATCAACCGATCTACCAGTACTAGAGCTCCTATAATCACTGAGCTCCACAATAAAACGGAGAGCTAACTTCCTATTCCAATACATTGTGTCCAGCGGTCCGCCCATGAATACAATGCCAAAGATTTTCCTCCAAAAATCTTTGGCAAAACACAGATTTTCTCCCATAGAATAGTATGGGGTAGATATTTTCAAATTAGATTATCTTTCAAAAATATAACAAAGTTGCTACAATTTTCCCTGATATATATTTTTTATAGTAAAATCTACAGGTTTTATTTAAATTCATCGGCAATATTTAATTTGATAATTGTTAAAAAGTAAATTTATATAAGATCTATCAAAAAAAGAGAACAATATATTAAATATTGCTCATAAAAATATGAAAAAGCTGTAAAAATAGCCAAAATTGACAAAAAATGTGCGGAAAAGTTTAAAAAAATGCTTGTAATATTAAGAAAAGTGCAGGATTCATTACTTGCGCGCACTGAAAGTGTGATGCGGTTGCGGCAGAAAGTGAATCGGTGAGTTAGCTCTCCTAATTATTATAGAGCTCAGTGCCTATAATAGAGGCTGGCGCATCCTCGCAGGTTTGGTGTTTAAATTGAAGTTCAGTCCAAAAACCAAGCTAATCAGAACCGGGTCTTAAGCAACCCCAACACCGGCTGCGGTAGATTGATGCTGAACCGCTGAACTGAGCACCAATAATCCGAAACAAAATGGGGAACAGATGTGTTACACTCACGCTAAAATGTAAACAAAAGATTGGCGACTGTTTGGTTGGCGCGATTTCCAAGACTGCGCCAAACGAATAACTTAATACAATGGCTAGGTTGCCATTAAAGGAAAAAATCTCCTAAATTTGGCGACTTTTTTCTTTTTTTTAACCGATTATTTTTTTTTTTTTTAGCGTGAGTGTAAAGCATCTAAGCCCAAAATGGATATGCGTCAGCTTTTATTATAGGAGTCTTAACCAGTACCACTGAGTGTATGGAGCTCAGTGACCACTACATTTTTGCGGCGTAGGCCAATCAAATCGCCCCATCTGAGGTGTACAGAAGGAGTAATAAAGGGCAAACAGGTTTTTCTTGCTAACCAACAGTGATGTCAGCTGCCAAGGTAATTCATTGGACGCGGAGAGGTTTTCAAAGCAAGCAGCCAGCGTTACGCCAAACCAATAGATCAGTTTCAACCACGTGATCACCAGCCCACCAAGTGTTATCCAACTGCTGCTTATAACATATTTATCGAGGTACCTGTAAACGAATTCCACGCATATAATCGTGGATTTATAGCCTGTATTACGAGCCAACCAATCGCAATCCACCATCTTTGGCGGACAAATAATGACGTCAGTTGAAAAATCTCGAGGCTAACGAAAAATAAAGGCTACCGCGGTGCTTTACCATGGAACTAAGAACAAACAGGAACTGACATATCCCCCAAATGATGAAGTTTCAACTATAACCGGTTCTGCCCGTTCCGCCAAGTTGTGACAACCAAAACATTCCCCTGACAACGTTAGTGAATGAGATTTAAGCCATAGTTTTAATTTAATTATTATAAAACAATGGGCTCGTGGGAAGTATATGGCTGCACAAATAGGTTTAGCAAGAAAATTCCTGAATAACATTTCATCGATAAGTAATTTATTTTCTTTTTAAAGACGTAATTGCTTGATTTATACAAAGCTATCCAAATGGATTGCTAAAAACTATGAGTGTAATGTATATGAATATAAATCAGAATCTTCCGTGTTTTGTGTGTTTTGTTATGTATATGTTAATTTTCACGTTAATTGCACTATATTTGTGCAGTTTTTTTTTGTTCATTTTCTTATTTGTTTACATCGTCTAAATCAGAGTACAGGGATGGTGTTTACATGTCAACCAGAAAGTATATATCTCTCTTTACGTATAGGTAATTTGATGTTTTAATTTCGTCTTTTGTAGCCTTTTGTTGTTTCTTTTTCTATCACTTGAGCATTTCTCAAGATTTTAAGAAATTAGCGATTAATCTATGTGCTTGCTCATGCTGCTAAATACGTTTCTGAGTAGTTAATATTTCCAAAATGATATCCATTATCAGTTTTTGCTTTTTATATAATTTTTTTAGATCTTTTTTGTCAAATTTTGTTATGATATGAAGCTCTGCATAATATAATAGTAACATTTCTGAAATTTCATTGCCTAGAGATATTATTCTTTTTTAACTATTTTTTCCTGAAGAAATTCAGAAGTGTTAATAAGTTAAAAATTGAAAGCACAATATTTACTTAGTAGTTTTGAATAACAAAATTAAAAACTGAAAGAACTACTGGGAAAATTTGGGGGGTGGGGGAGATTGTCCCTTCTAACCCTACTCAAATGGTGCCTGTGATCGAACATCGAACTGGTATTTTTCATATCGGACAATCCTTCTTTAGCTTTTGTTGATACACAGTGCTTAATTTGAGCCGGAGCCCAGCTCCAGTACTTCTCTGTTTTAGTAAAAATTTAAATATTGGCCAGAATTCACCGGAGCTCATAAACACTGCGTTCTGGAGACCAGTGTAATAACGCTTCGGAAAAACGAATCCTAAATTACCCTTTCTTTTCCTTCTCATATATATCCAATCTTTTGCCTTCTTTTGTATCAAAACACTTATAAGTGACGCAATGTTTCGCTCACGTAAGAGATGGAGATGAAACGGTCTCTATTTTTATATCAGTCTTCGGGTTTGGGCAGGTTTGAGCTCAGTCTGTCTTAAATTCAAAATTGTATTTATTCCATTTCAAATCATTTTAATGCTATTTTGATAAGAATAAAGAGTCAACAGAAATAGTCTTTTTCTATTCTGCGTAGCTGCGAACTATTCATTATTTTTTGTGTTAACACTCTTTCCGAATCATAATCCTGAGCTTATTTAATCACAGAATTCTGCAATTAATTAACATTAAGATTAGGCAAAGGTTTCTATTGAAGTAATAACTAACAAGTGGATTAGTTTATAGATAAGTATACGCAGTAGATGTATTTAAAATTTGTATTTTGCTAAATAAAAAATAATGCTTTAAATTAAAAAAAATCCTTGACGGCTCGGCCTACAGGCACAGGTAGATTTCGAGGGCGCAGACCGTGAGGCGCCTGTTTGTTGGGAATTGCGGAAGAAATAGCCTTTTTACTTTATGCGTTAGTTGGAACCACCCATTTCGAAACCTGACTTGTTTGCAAGCGGAGCCGGCAGGGTTAAAAATTTTTTTTTTGCTATAAGGGTTGGTCCTATAAAAAACTTGTCAATATAAAAGTTTTAGATAATATTAAGAGGATTTATAATAAATTTAAGCGGATTTGATATCTTGTGAATTGACGAAGTTATGTATTATTTCCTTCTAACCCCCCCCCCCCCTTTGAGCCATTTTTAATGATATCAAAAATCTGTCCTACCTAAATTTTCGGCTCTTTTCCTAGAAGTCATAATAACTTTAAACGGATTCGATATGCATCATAATTAAGAAATTATAGTTTTTTTTCTGTTTTCGCAAAAAGCCCCCCCTCCCCCATTTTCTCCTCTTGGTTCGATTTTGTCCATTAACGAACTTGAACGAGATTTTCTGCCCCTTCATTTTATGTATCAGTTTGGAAGAGATTTGTGCAGAATTATTGCAGTTATCGTGTCCATAAAAAAGTGACATAGATAGATAGATAGGTAGACATATAAAGTTTTGAACTGGGGGTGGTTTTGGGTTCTGGGAGTCATAATCGGCGTAGATCTGCAAACATTTTTCAAAAATTCCAACTTTGGGGAGAATGTAATAGGTAGTATTTCTTACGAAATCTACCTAAAAATGATGTATGAAATATAAATATGCAAATTGAAGTGACGGTGGAGGGGGGGGGGGAAGGTGTGCTACAGATGTTAGTACTGCAGAATATTGGGGCTTCAGTACTTTTTTTCTTAAAAATTAAGCCCTGTTGATAAATACATATTTTTTAAAAGCACAATATTTACTTAGTAATTTTAAGCAATAAAATTAAAAATTGAAAGAACTACTGGAAGAGGTTGTGTGTGTCGTGGGGGGGGGGGGGTCGAATACCAGGCATGAAGAATACATTTAAACTGCAGGAATATCAACCAAAATAAATTAAAATATCATCTTGGCTCTCCTATTCAGCAGAGCAATTTATGTAAAAATACAAAAAAAAAAAAAAAAAAAAAAAAAAATGCAACTCAGATAAAACTTATAGAAATATCAACTAAAAGAAATTAAAACCTTAAAAACACTTTAATATGACATTGGAATAGTTCAAACGAGCTGGATTCGGATGTAAACAAACAACGGCCGCCATCTTGTGACATCCAGCTCAGTTACTTTAATCGACCAGGCAGACATCGGGGGAAATGTCAGTTCCTGTCTATTTATAGTTCCATGTGCTTTACGCGTATCTTTTTTTACAGACCGCGGGAGTCGCGTGATGCTCGAATCCACCAATGCAGGTGTACGGTAAGAGCCTCACATCACTCTACGCCGCTGAAGTCGTGACGTCATCAATATGGCGCTGGGCATAAACAGACTGAAGTGCCCATTGAAATAACATGGACGTAAAAAATAAAATCTTCTAGGAGTAATAATTTTCATATATAAGAACTTTCAGGCACTGTTCTGCAAAGTTTAAGGTACGCTTTTCATTATGAATTCCACAAACTTCTGATTTTGTGCTTTAAATTTGAATAATTTATTAAAAAGTCATTAGCTTAACTCTGGTTAGACAAACAACACGGCTACATCGGCTGAATTGGTAATATTTACATTCATGTCTATCAAGATATCTCTGTCTCTCTCTATTTATAAGTAAAATTTTTATTTAATTTAAATTAATAATTTTACTAATTTTATATTTAAAAAAATTATTAAAGATATTTTATAATTTATAAATTATTATAATACATAAATTATAAATAATATTTAAATTAAGTATATAAATTATATATTAAATATATAAAACATGATGTACTATAATAATATAAATAAATATAAAATATAATGTATTAAATTATAATACTAAAATGATATACTATATTAAATTAAATATTAAATCAATTTAAACATATAAATTATTTATATATTACATTAAATTAATATTATGAATAATTAATACTAATAATAAATAATTATTTATCATTTTAAATGTTTAATAAATATAATTGATATTAATAAATAATATAAAATTTATTATTAATAATTTTAATTAATAATTATTTATTATATATATATATATATATAATTAAATAATAATTAATTAAAATGATTAATTTAATGATATTAAATATATATATATATATATATATATATAATTAAATAATAATTATTAAAAATTAATTTTGTATTATTTATTAATATCAATTTTATTTATTAATCATTTAAAAGGATAAATAATTATTTATTATTAGTATTAAATATTCATAATATTAATTTAATGTAATATATATTTAATTTAATATGTTTAAATTATTATTATTATAGATTATATTATAATTTTATATTATATTATTATCAATATTTATAATTATATTAATACATTTATATTTAATATAAATTAATAACATAATTAATAATATTATTACAAATTATAAATTTAATTTATCATAGTAACATTTAATTATTATTAATTAAAAATAATTGTAATATAATAATATGAACTAAAATATTAATTATTTAATAATTATATTTAATATTTTAAAATAGTTATTTAATATTAAAAACTATAATTAATATTAATAATAATAAAATATTTATAATTATAATTAGTATTAATCTTAATAAATAATTAATATTGTAAATATAAATAATATCCTGATGAATTATATTAAATTAATATTTTATTAAATTAATAATATAATATATTAAATTAAAATACTAAATTTAAAAAAATAAATACATAAAGTATTATAATATGTAAATTATTAAAAATAATCTAATATTTTTTTAATTTTAATATGAGTTTTCTCTTTACTTATAATTAAAACATTAAATTACTTATAAGTAAAGAGAGATAAATACATCTTGACAGACATGAAGGTAAACATCCCCGATTCAAAAACGATATAAAAAACGCCATGTTTGTCAAACCGGAGTTGATTTTTTAATAAATTATTCAAATTTAAAGCACAAAATCAGAAGTTTGGTGAATTCATAATGAAAAGCGTACCTTAAACTTTGCAGAACAGTGCCTGAAAGTTCTTAAATATGAAAATTATTATTCGTAGAAGATTTTATTTTTTACGTCCATGTTATTTCAATGGGCACTTCGATCTGTTTATGCCCAGCGCTAGAGCTCCTATAATACAGGCTGACGCATCCTCGCAGATATGTGTCTCAAAGTCGAAACGTTGAAACGTCACACTTCAGCGGCGTCTAGCGGTCTGTAAAAAAAGATAAGTGGAATGCACCGCGGTAGCCTGTAGCTGCGTTTTCACTGGTCGACCCAACGATCTAAAAATCCCAGCGACCCAAGTCCTTAACCTAAGAGTGTTTTCACTGGTTACTGAGAAGCCCTAACGCCAACCAATCATAGACAAGGTTTTACTGCGCAAGCGTCGTAATTACGGATCGATATCAGCTGTCAATGATTATAAACATAAACAAATAATTATTTGTTACTCTTGTCATGTTAATAACAAATATTTTGTATAGAAATAATCGAAAGTTTTGACTAGTTTTCGCTGTTAGAAGGTCTTAAATATCCACAAAAATATTAATCTCCTGTTAATAAATCAATGATAACTATTAATTTTTTTTGTGGTTTCAAAAAATAAAACACTGTATTTTTTAAATAATGACGATCATAAGATTTCAAAGTCACTCAGAATTAAGTGGAAGCTCATTTTATCTGAGAGTATTTTTTGTGCCATATGACTTGTATATAAAAAATTATATTTCTGCTTTACACAAGTTAAATTAAAAATCTAAATATATGTTTTTTATATTTACTTCAATGCTCTACACATTTTATTTGTACATATGTATAAAATTTTGTACCAGTACAGTTATACTTTTGAAATAAATAAAAATAATTATCATTTATTTAAAAACACAGAAGTAATTTTCCCTTCTAAGAAACAGTGATAAGTGAAACCCTTTCACTCACTCCAGGGCCCTTCCAGGATTGTCATTACACATGAGGCTTCTTCAAAGTACATGCTATTTAAGCATGTATTTGTTGATCACACTGGCAGCTTGTTTTATCATATAATCACTACAATGTAGAAGTATCGAATGTTTTTTTTTTAGTTGCATCTACTTTTTGTGATCCCCTACCCCTCAAAAAAAAAAAAGTCTTCACAGTAAAATGCAAAATAAATGTACAAGAAATTGTAAATTTTTTCTATATAATTGATTCCACATCAAAGTTTGATGCAGGTTTTTTTTTTCTTTCTCTCTCATGGGTACTTTTTTTTTTAAAATTATAGTTTTGAGAAAAATAAAATGATGTACCAAAAAATCAAGTTGCTTTTAAATTCAAACTATGCTATATATATACATATATATGTTTTTCTGCTAAAGTTTTCCTTTTTGGTGAGCTTATTTTGTTTGCAAATTACAAATTTTAAATCCCAACAATTTAAAAAAAAAAAAATTAAAGTGTTCGCTTTTATAAAAAATATAATTTTGTGAAGGGACTTCTTTTATTAAGAATAATTTTGTGAAGTGGTCCCAATTTTTGCTAGGGGCAATCCCTGATTTAGCAAATATATCACAAAAAGGGTACTTTTATGTTAGCCGGGCACAAATCTTGTCAATAGCTTTTTTTCCCCCTTCAGCCATAGCACCTTTTATTTTTCATTTACTTAAATTAGAAACAATGCCTTGATGTTGAAATATATATATATATATTTTTTTTTTGCATTATTCCATTTATTATTATTATTATTTTAAATATATGAGTGAAAGGCATGTACTTTAAATATATATTTTTAAAATGAAAAATTCATATTTTAAATAAAATGAATGATAAGTCCATATTTCAAAAGAAATGAATAGAATACGAATAATGGTGATAACAACAATATTTAGCAATTTATCTCATGTGTTAGGCTGACATAAAGTACCCAAATGTGTTGTGAATTTGAACAACTGGTTCAAACAGTGCAAGGCTTACACTATTCAGTGTCTCTTCATCCGTAACATGCGCAAATAAGTACACTGAGTTGCCCTCAGCTAGTTTAAAAATTAAAATAGGAGAAAAGTGGGAGAGTTGTTTCTGAATAAGTATAAAAGTAAAAAGTTTTAAAAACCATTCTTTTAAAAGCATTTAATGCTTATAATTAAAATCACGCTTAATTTCAGGATTCTGTTTATTTTATTCCAAAAAACTTCTTTTGCAATGCATTAATTTGGCATGGCTCCAACAATGGAAAATTCACCGCTTCGATTTACACTTGATAAAAAGTGTAAGTTACTGAATTTATTGAAAAAGCATTTTTGCTTTCTTTCTAAGAAAACAGAAAAGGCGATAAAAGCATTTTTTTAAACTGTGCATCCAGGATTTCTAAATTGTTTTCTCAATAAAAAATTATTACTTTCTTTATTTTTTATTTATATTTTATTTTCTATTTTTTAGTGTTTAAAATATTTCTATGCTGCAGTTTCACAGCTAGTTAGCATATTTTAGTGAGTGTGGTTTGGTTCATAATAAACTTTGTTGTTGTTGTAACCATAAAGAATATTTGGTGATTTATCTATTGTGGCTAATAGAAAAATACCTTAAAATTCATTTATTATTTTATAATTAAGGTGAACAATATATATATATATATATATATATCAGGTTTGAAAAGCTTATTACTATTATATTTTTTTATAAACAAATATTTTCTTGTCAGAGGGGCTCTGCCCACTCTATGCTAATACATGTGTCTTAATTTAAAAGAAAAAAGTACCAGGGCCCTAAAATTCTGCTGCACTAACAACGTAGCATAACACTCCCTCCATCCACATATTTGTATTTCATACATTCTTTGCAAAATTTAAAGCATATTTTTTCTTCAGCAAAAAAAATTTTTTTTTTTAATATATCTATGTATATAAATAGCTGTCAACTATTCCACTTTTTTGTTACCGCTACTTCCGAAATCCCCTTTGATTACCTTCGCTTAATCTTGACATGGCTTAATCGCAGAATTTTGCTGTTAAATAAGGTCAATATTACTATCCGGATTTAGTGGTAACACAAATAAGGATTGGTTGGTAACTATGCATATATATACAGTAAAATCGAATGAATGAACAAATAGCAAAAACATTTATAAAAAAAATTTCAGAAAATCTTTCTTGCTAAGTATAACAACCAACAATATACAACATACACGAATATTCTGGTGCACAATATTTATAAGCTCTGGCTAATATTTAAGTGTTCACTGAAAATAAAGAAGTACCAGAGCTGAGCTCCATCATGAATTAAGCACTGCTAATACGTTAATTATAAAAGTAACATATCTTTACATACTCTCAAATAACTTTTAAAAAACAGTTTGGTAGGAAAAGAAAGTTTTGATTGCTAGATATGTGGTATTCACTTATAAAATTGATGTAAAATAAATATCCCAATAATATTGAACATCTGGTGCAATTCAAATCCATCAAAGCAAAATAATCTGATGATTTCAAATTATAAACAAATGTCTTTGAATGTTCAAGTGTACAATTCTTAAAATAAAAAATAACGCTAAGGGGCCATTCAAGTATTATGTAAGCAGTAAGGAGGGGTTCAAGGTTTGATTATTTTTGCTGACAGGTGGGAGTGGGGTCACGACAATTCTTATGAAAGCATTACACAACGAAGCAACTAAATCGCAGCAACGACAAGAAAAGAAGCATGATGGGAAATGAACATTCTGCAGTCCGCTCGGAACTTCAAACACACAACATTTCTATGATTCCTGTTAAAAATTTTAGTTATGATGCCTAATTAAGTTAGGGCCTGTTGTTAAGTTTTATTGTTCAATGTGATAAATAACAATATATTAAAACCATTTTGCATTCTTTAGATACCACAACTGCTATATATGCTTATTTATATAAATTTGTAAGATTAATAGTGTAAATTAATGGTAACTGTTTTTTCTTGGCAAACAGTGTTGACGTACAAACCCAAGTAACACAGCAATATCGGAAACAGCGATTTTGCAATATCGGTAAACACCGGACCGGTCGATATTGCATGGCTAGCTTTTTTTCCAATATCAGCCTATATCGGGACCCAATATTGACCGATATCAGTGAATGCTGGACCGGCCAATATTGGTGAACCCCGGACCGACCGATATTGGCCAAAACTGGATTCAACACTATAAAATGGCATATCTTTTTTTTTCTCATCTAGGGAGATATTGATTACCTGTCTTAGCAAAATATTAGAAATCAATAACTCTTTACATTAGGAAAAAAAAGATTTTATCATTTTATATTGGTGAGTCCAGCTTTGAATTAGCTAATCCATGTATATATAAGCATCTGAAATACCACATGGATTAACTGTATTGTTAAAGACCTCAGTTTTTATTATTATATCCTTTAGATATAATTGTAATATTAAAAATTATGAATGAAATAATACTAAAAAAGCATTTTATTAAATTTAATATTAATAATTTATTCAAAATTTTATAATAGCTACATTTTGATGCTTTTTTCTTTTTTTCAGTTTCAGTGTTCTATGTGAAAACATTAAAATGTAAAAAAGAATTAAATGTTACTTTTCTCATTAAAAATAAAAAATCATATTATATCCATAATAATAATTTGAATTTGTGGAAGTGGTAAGATTGAAAATTGTAACATACAGCATTTTTTTTGCATATTACCAATTTTTTATATATTTTTTTCACATAATCAATAGAAATATTTAACCATTATTAAAAATTTAAGAAAAATAACATGTAGCTGTAGGAATTCATTCTTTTCTGCTCTTACCATAAATATAGATCTTCAGATTTATTTAATTGTATTTATATAAACTGAAAAAAAAAAAGTAATCTTCTGGCAAAATTTAATTGAAAACAATTCGTTAAAATTACTTATGTAAAAATCCACCTGTTGTATAACTTTTAAAATTGAATTACTTTATATTAAAAATTATCAAAAATCAATACAAAAATTTATTAGTTTCAAATTTTTTCTTTGAAAAAAAAATTATATCTTTAGGACTCTCTTCATTCTGAATCAGAGACTCATGTATACAAGAAGATAAACACTCGGTTGGAATTCTATATTATTCAGTGAATATCATATTTTTCATTAAATTTTAATAAGTTTTAATTAAAATTACTTTTTAATGGCAATTTTAAATAGAAAGTGCAACTGAAATGACCATTTAAACAGTCAATAATATTTTACAAAGTCAGGAAAGCTATTATTTTCTCGAAATTATGTACAATTAATGCATTTGAAATAGAAATTTTAAAAGAGCTTAGCTTTCAAATATCACAATAATTTATGTATGTTTTACTAAAATTCCAATTTTAATTGGATTTTATTATTTGTTTCACAAAGCCTTTAAAATTAATTTTTAATGATTTTAAAGATTTGTAAATTTATTTTATAAATAGTATTCTATTAAAATATCTCAAACATGGAACACTAGTTTTAAAAGTGCTAAAACAAAACTCAATTATTATAAATAAATAAAAATTCCTAAAAATTGAGTCATTTGAGCCAGGTGGCAAAGCAAGACACTTTGCCCTTACCTTATATGACAACTTTCCTTTTGCAATTCTTTTCTGGAGAATGATTGGCGTTAGGCTTAAGGGGACTCTTCACTGACACGAAAACACCTGCTCGCTAATGTTAAACCTATGGACAGGTTCTTTTCTAATTTCTCGTTTAAATTTGAATATTTTTAAACTTTTTTTTTTGCATAAGATAGCTGAGGTCAATCTCAACTAACCAATGCAAAAAAAAATATAAATAAATAAATCACTTAAAAATATTACTACATTAAAATATTAAACTTATTACTACTTATACTATGCTTACTTATTTTCCTTTTTATTTACAAACTATGTAATGTAAATGCTAGATTTGAATTTAATAGTAAAAAATTATAGCTTGAAAATTATTTTTTTTCAACCGAAATATTTAACCAAACTTGTGTTAATATATTTTATCTTTTTGACTGTCTTCACTCTGAATCAGAGTCTGAACTTACTGATTCTAGACTTTTCTGCATAATATCAAGCCAATCTTCTGAACATACAATAATTATTTATAGAGATATAAAGAAATTATAGTGAATAAGAACAACAAAGTACCTAAAATTACTTAATTTGCAGCAAGACTTTTATAAAAATGAAATGGTTACCAATGAAACACAGGATAGTTCAGAATGTAATTATCAAAATTTGGTTTTCACCATGAAAACCAGAGTTAGAAACGTAATTTTTTAAATTTTAATGTATGAATGATAATCAAAATAGTTTTGTTTAGCTTTAGTGTGTTTATAGTATAAATGACACTTATTAAGTGTGTGGGATAGGGGCACTACAACAACAAAGTACCTAAAATTAATTAATTTGCAGAAGTATTTAAAAAAAAAAAAATATGCTTACCGATGAGCCACAGGATAATTCAGAATGCAACTATCAAAATTTGATTTTTACTATCTTAAAACCGCAGACTAATCTAAACTAACATGCTATTTTTAGGAAAACGTAATTTAGCTAAATAATTTAGTATATATATACATATAAAAAAAAGTTCGTTTACACATCGATATTATTTTTGACGTTACTTCAATAAACTTACTCCATTTTCTTCTTTTTCTGCACAGAAGCGATACTCCTATTCTTTCAATAGATTGTAGATCTTCAAGGTAAAATTTCTATCCAAAATATTTTTAAAAGTAGCAGCTAGCACAGAGGAACATCAAATTTTACGTGCTTGCAGAAGATCACTCATGGTAGTCGTTTGTTACACAATAAAACTACACACTCGTGATCTTCAGAGAGCAATCAAACCTGGGGATATCCATCAGACATTGATTTCTTCATCTGTTTCACTTTTCATAGATCGAGATATTAGTTCTTGGCAGAAGTGACGTCAAAAATAATATAAATGTTCCCTAGAAAGTAGTTTTTACCAAAAGCAGAATATGGTTAAAAGTGTGATGTATGTCACAGAACAATGGGCTTCTTTACAGAACATTTCAAATTCTCAATTTCAGTGAAATTTATCATTCAGTCTTAGTAAAAAAGTACAAAATTCATCAGTGGATCACCACAAAAGTGCAAAGTTTGTCAGCCTAACATCATAAAAAAACCCTGCAAAATTCTTCAATCATTCATGTAAAAAATAGCAAAATTCATCAATCAGCAGACTTATATAAAACCAAAAACTTTCTGCGCACATAAATATTGGGTCAAAAACTTTCTGCAAATCAATTTAATGTTTAATAAAATTAACAATTTATTAATTTTATCTTTTTGACTGTCTTCATTCTGAATCTAAGTCTGAACTTACTGATTCAAGACTAATAAGTGATGAAGTCTGTTGGGAAAAATATTATGTTCTAAAATAAATAAATAAAATCAATAATTTTGAAATATCTCATGTGATAAAAACTAAAAGTGTCTTCAAAGAAAAAAAAATCAACCAAAATCAGAAAAGTACAAAGAAACTCCGATAGACATCAACCTCAGATATTTTATGTAAAAAAATCATTTCAAAATATTAAAATGTAACGAGAAATTTCTAAACAAAACTCTCCTGGTTTAACATTAGCTTGCGAGCATCATTCCATTATTAAATAATGCAAAGTTTAAATTTTAGGTGGGATTAAGACGCCTTTTTATGCTAGAAGTGTGGCAGGTTTATTTCATACAGAAATTAAATAGGATTTGAAAAGTTTAAATTTCTAAGTTATGCAGATTCATGATCACCATAAGTTTTCAAACTTAGCATATATATACAGGCATGAAAGTATTATTATTGCAATATAACATGCAGAAATAAATATCTGTGAAAATTACACAATGTAATTGATTTAGGTATATGTAAAATAAATATGCAATTAAAGTTAAAAGACATTAAAATTAAAACCACTACTGTTTTTATTCACTACTATTTTCTGTTATTCATGCTATATTATGAGTTCAAAGTTCAAACACATCCTAATGCTAAAATTTCTGCACTATATTAGCAGAGCTACTCAAACTAAAACAAACTTTGCGGGAAGAAAACACTCTAAAGCACAATCGGAGATATCATCACAAAATTTGCATGTATTATGAGCACAAAATATTAAAAAAATTATATTTATCAGTTTAGCGCTTTTTAAAGAAATGCTTTTTTTAAAACTATTTCTATTTCTTATTTTAGTACACCCCCCCCACCCAACCTTCATTTTACATTTGAAAGAATATTCGCTAAAACTGGGAACACTAGAAAAAAACTGAGCACACATATTAATTATTTTGTTACGCATCTTAAAATCAGTTTTTAAACTTATATTATTAGTTTTATATTTTAAATGTTGCATATGTTACAAGGAAAATTTAAAAGCACAGAATTTGTACACCATTACAATTTTATCTAATTTATTTTACTCAAAATCATGCATAAGCAAAAAAAAAGGGGGCAGGGGGGTCTACTATTTGCTTATTTTTTCTTACAAAGGAACGATGGGGTATAAAATTACTCACGGGTATACTTGAACGATCCTCTAAGGTCACTTGAGAGATGACATCACCGTACAACTTTTGTTTTATTCATGTTCGACGAAAAATATCTCTTCTCCATCAGAACCACCAGCAAAAACGAAAAGGTTGCTAAAATTTACCAGAAAATGCACATCACCAAAATTTGACAACTTTTCAATTTTGCTTAGCAGGAAAATTTTCCTTTTTTTATTTTTTGCAGACAAAAGCATCAATTTAAAGCTTAAATTGATTATTTTTTAGATTTGTGTGATAAATGTGCCATATCAATGTATATTTTAAATATTAATACTAGCTGACCCCCGGCTGGTGTTGCCAGGCTATAATAAATTTTAAAAGAAACATCAAGTTTTTATTATCTTTAACCGGATTTTGTATGACACATTTTAAAATGAAAAATTCGCGAAAAAATATTGATATTTAGTGATAAAAGCACTCATTTTCTTGTTTATGTATGGTCGTTTCATAGTTTTAAAATAAAAAGTTCTTTTTGTCCAAACTCTTTGAAATCTTTATTGGTGATAAATAAACGGTTTTACAGCCCATGTAAAAATTTCGTGAAAAAATATTGTTAGCTAGTTGTCATTTGAAATGAAATATCACACGAAAGCATTGCTCAATTAATAACAAATCATACATGATAATGTGTGCCAATTCTTAGAGATGTCTATTTAGAAAAGTTTACATGATTGCAATTGATTCAAATTTCATACAAAGTTTTAAATCTTCATAAAAGTTTCAGCATGAATGGAATAACAAAAAAGATTGAACTCTAATATATAGTACATCTGCAGGTGAAATGCATAAAAAAAGAAAAATTAAATAGCAGAACAGCAGAGTTTTCTTTATATAGCAAAGTTAACAAGTAAATCTCTGAAAAGGCAAACTGTTTTGCATTTAGTAGTATGCATTTCGCCTTTAAAAGAGAACAGGATAATACAAAATACATTGGCTTATTTATTTTAGAGAAAGTTTGTTTACATGCTTGAATAAACATGAATGTTCAAGTATTAACAAAACTGGATTGAAGTTTATCTTTAACTAATTTTCAATTTAAATATCAATGGTATACAGTAATGGCTACAGTAAACAAATCTTTCTTAATACTTATAATTAATTTAAATAAGAAAAGAGAAATTTAATTCTAAATTGGCGGAAAACGCATTATCAAATAAGCATATATAATAAATCAAAATCAATGAAACAAGTATATTTAATTCATTATGAGAAAGAAATATCCATAATATATATTTTTATTTACTTTTTTTTGCCTTGTTAACATTCAATAATAAAATAATTTTGAGAACTGCACTTTATACATCCATTATTACATCCGAAACGAAATCCTTACACGAACTATATACAGTGTCTCACAAAAGTGATGGGACACTTGTGCTTTATAAAAAGAAACTGCAATAAAATAAATAAACAAACATGTGCAAAAATTTTTTGGGTGTGTTTCATATTTAGAGTTAGTAACAATTATTACATAACATACATTTTGTCAAAATATTAAAATATTAATTTAGTAAAAATACAATTGTTCAGAACGGAGCAAAAAATGGCTCACATAAGTGATGGGACACTTACTTTTCCATCAAATATTTATCCAAAAATTTTACTTTTTAAAAGGTTTTAATATTTTGTTGGATTTCCTTTTACTTTTAAAACATGATTTAATCTTTTTGGGATGGATTCGACTAATTTTTTTGTGATTTCTGGAGTGATTTTACCCCATTCTTCTTGAAGCACCGATTTTAGTTGTTGTTTTGAAGAAATGGTGTGTTTGCGAATTCTTGATTCCAATTCTTGCCAAATATTCTCTATGGGATTTAAGTCTGGAGATTGTGGTGGTGTTTTTATTATTTCAGGACAGTTATATAGCAGCCAGAGTCTAACGTTCAGAGCAGTGTGCTTGGGGTCATTGTCCTGGTAGAATTTAAAATCGTTATGAAGGTTCAATTTTCGTGCTGAAGATTTCAAATTTTGCTTTAAAATATCAATATACTTGTACTGATCCATTATACTGTCAATAAAAACAAGATTACCAACTCCAGCGGACGACATACACCCCCATACCATAACTCCTCCTCCACCATGTTTTACTGTTGGTACCAAGTTCTGTTTGCGAAATTCTTCCCTGGGTTTTCTCCACACCAAGATTCTACCGTCAGAACCAAATATATTAAATTTACTCTCATCAGCAAATATAACTTTATTCCAGTAATCAGAATTCTTATTTATGTTGGATTTTGCGAAAGCTAGTCTGAGTTTTCTATTCTTTTCACTTACGAAGAATTTTTTCCTGGCTACTCTACCGTGATATCCAGCAGATCGAATTACCCTTCTAATAGTCTCAGGATTAACAATTATTCCATATAATGCTTGTAAATCAGCAGCAACTTTTGAAGCACTAATTCTTGGATTTTTTTTAATATTTCGAACGATAATTCGCTTTATTCCATTGGATAGCTTTGATGGTCGGCCAGGTCTTCTTTTATCCTGAATCATATGATTCTTTTTATATCGTTTAATGATATTGAAAACTGTTGAACGACTCAAGTTAACTGTTTCAGCAGTTTTTCTAATAGATTTTCCACGTTCAATATGCAAATTAATAACTAATTTTCGAATTTCAGGCGAAGTTTCTTTTCGTTTAGCATTCACGTTTCGTTTAGCTACACAGAGCTAAAAAACACAAAAATTCCAAAACAAACTGGAGAGAAATACTGCAGACGATTTTATCAATTATTGCCAATTGCTTTTAAGTAAAAATAAAACCCCAAAAAATATTTTTATTGCTTATTTCAGGCGATTTTTGTTGCATATATAATGGTGTCCCATCACTTATGTGAGCTATTTTTTGCTCCGTTCTAAACATTTGTATTTTTATTAAATTAATATTTTAATATTTTGACAAAATGTATGTCATGTAATAATCTTTACTAAATTTAAGTATGAAACACACCCACAAAAAAATGTGTACATGTTTTTTTAATTTATTTGAATAGTTTCCTTTTGTAAAGCACAAGTGTCCCATCACTTATGTGAGACACTGTATTTAGTATTTTAATATTAATAAAATGCATCTGAATCATTACCAAAAACAGAGATATTGATAGTACAAAAAAAGTGCAACAAGAAGTAATCTATACTGAATTGTTATTTACTAAACGGAAAGACATTAATAAAATATATAAACTTGTTAAGAAAACTCACTATTTTGCTTCAATCACAAAAAATGGAATTTCTTTTTGTAAAAGCTGAATAATTCCAAAATACATACTATTTATCCGCCGCCATTATGTATGAAAAAGCTCTTTTCTAATTGGCTGAGCTTGGGTAAGACGGGCTTAGGATTGAGTACTGATCAAACCTTCAAAATCGCTACCTAACTACCTAAAATCTTGGGTTTAGGTCGAAAGTTGGGTAAATTAGGCCTTGGGTCGACCAGTGAAAACGCAGCTTGTCTTTTTCGTTAGCCTCGAAAAATCTGATGTATACACTTCATTTCCATTTTTCTCGATACCACCACGGCGTAGCGCAGGTCCCAAGTTGTGTGCCAAGCAACCAACTAACCAACATAACACGTGTGTTTATTTACTTGTGAAACAGTACTTTTCTGGAGACATCAATTTGTTAAATTATAATATTTTGAAGCAATACCATGGCTTTAGGTAAAACGGGTCAAATTGTTCATCGACCTGGACCGTTAAAACAAACAAATAAGCCACACAAAGGCGGTAGAAGTAAATATAAACAATCGAAAGGTAGTACATTCATAATCTATTGTTTACTCCTTTTTATAATGACTGTTTTGTATTGCTGTACATATTTCATATTGATCGTAGCTGCGTTATTTGTAGTGTAAATTATTAATGAATTATGTTATGTTTTTTCTTATTGTTAATAATAGTTTGAATATATAGTTTTTTTTTCTTTTTTTGCACGTGTGCTTTGTAGTACGCGCTCATCGTGTGTAATACATTAGATGTGTCATAAGTAATGTTTTTAGTATAAACCCATAAATACTTGAAATGTATTTAACTTTGAAGCGCTAGATAATTCAAAGTATTTATTTTAGATAGTAAGATGTTTGTGTTGAAAGTAAATAACTATTTAGGGTCAAATCAACCAAAAATTTTCAATTTTCAACCTGACCATTTCAGATTTTACTGAAACCTTCAGGTATCATTCTCCCTGATAATAGAAATGAGAATATACTTTTATAGTTTTTTTTATCTCGGTAAATTTTCATACAATTTTTTAAATTTCAAAAAATCATAATTTTTTGGCTTGTATAAATGTTTTCAATTTCTCAAGTTCTATCAGGCGTAGAGAGTTATTTGACCCATCATTTTAAAGAGAATTTCATAAGGTTTAATTTGATAGGAAAGTTGACTATGCATGATTTTAAAAAAGTTCATTTAATTAAAAAAAAAATTTAAATAGTGTTTTTTTAAAATTTTGAAAAAATATGTTTTTTGTAATATTATAATCTTTAAATTCTGAAAGTTTTAGAGTGGGATCTCAATGGGATCAGCAGTTATAAAAAAAATAATGTTAAAAATGAATAAAACAATGATCTCTTTAGCACAATCATAAAGTTGGCAAGGTGCCAACTTTAAAAAACAGCACCAAGTGGTGTTTAACATTAGTTTTTTTTAACGTAACTGCTGATCCCATTGAGATCCCACTCTAAAACTTTCAGAATTTAAAGTTTATAACATTACAATAAACATAGGGGAAACCGGTACACACTGGACCTATGGACACAGTGGACCACCCCCTAATATTTTATTTATTTAAATTTTTTTAAAGCTTCTCTTCTATCCTAATAGACAACAGCACTGCAATGATTATTTATAGCCTTCAGAAAATATGTTTAGCTCAGATTGAACTATTTTATCCTGATTGGTTGTTTTGAGCTTCTAAAAGTAAAATTTTTCATCATCATATTTTTATTTTTTTAGTAATTAAAGGTTGTAGATAAATAAAATAAAACAGCTTTTTTGCAAAACTAAGATACTTGTTTTTATTTTACTTTAAAGTTAATATGTTTAAAAGAAAGCTATAAACAATATTAATATGATTATTTATTGAACTTCGACATGGGGTACAGTGGACCACCCACTCCTGGGGCACAGTGGTCCACAATCCACTCTGCTTCTGTAATGCAGAATGCAGGGCTAGCATTCCCCCTAAAATTCCTAAATTTCCTAACTATTATTTTATCCCCTAAAATTCTCCTAAAATTTTCTTCTTTTTTCTAAAAATTTGAGATCGACAAAATTTCACCGAAAAATATCGCAAATTTTGACAAATGATCACCAAAAAAGACACGTATTTTGTCAAAAGATTGCTGAAAAAACACAAAATTTGTCAAAAGATCGCTAAAATAACGCAAATTTCGTCAAAAGATTGCTAAAACAACGCAAATTTTATCAAAAGATTGCTAAAACAACGCAAATTTCGTCAAAAGATTGCGGAAAAAAGCAAATTTTGACAAAGAATAGGGGGAAAACTTAAATTTCATCAAAGGATATCGTGGGGGAAAAAAAAGCTAATTTCGACAAACAATCCTGAAAAAAAAACTCAAAGTTCATCTAAGGATCGCGACAAACACTAATTTCTTCAAAGGATCGTAAAATTTTTAAAAACATCTCGGGAAAAAAAAAACTAGAATTTCTTTAAAAAATCGTGGAATAAACGTAAATTTTGATTAAAAAAAAAAAATAATTAAAAAAATCATGAAAAACCCCTAAAATTTCATCAAAAAATTGTGGGAAAAAAACGCCAATTTCGTTGAAGGATCGCGAAATTTTGTCAATCAATCGTGCATATAAGGCGAATTTCGTCAAACAATCGCAAAAAAATACAAATTTCATCAAAGGATCACGAAAAAACGCGAATTCCGTCAAAAGGTCGCGAAAAAAAAACAAATTCCGTCAAAAGGTTGCGAAAAAACACTAATTCTGACAAAAGTTATCGAAAAAACGTGAATTCCGTCAGAAGATCACGAAAAAACACTAATTTCGTCAAAAGAACACGAAAAAACGTGGAATTTTGTCAATACATCATGCAAATAAGGCAAATTTCATGAAAGAATCTCGAAAAAATGCATGTTCCGTCAAAAAAAACATAGAAAAAATGCAAATTTCGACAAAGAAGTGTGAAAAAATCTTTCAGAAGTTTTTTTGTTAGCTTCAGAATTTTTTTTTCTCATAATCACCCCTGCTTCCTGCCTCTTGTTCTCTAGGTTCACCGAGAACATCCAAAAGAGAGAGAGAGAGAGCATTCCTTCTGGTTAGGCTCAATGATCCAGGAATTCAAAATTCTAATTAATATAATTGCAGTAAGCATAAGCTGTCAAAACGGTTTGTAATATGAAGCCGGTTATTGTGCAAATTTAAATGCCCTCATTCGCAACACAAGCACATGGAACAAGGTTTTAATTTATTGGAATTATGGGAATATTCTGTGGCAATGTACCACATGTGCCTGACTAGCACGAAAATACTGTTATTACATACTTGTAATGTTAAAAATATCGCAAATGCCCCTAAAATTTTCCTAAAATTTGGAAAAAAATTCCTAAAATTCCGGAACAGATGACTTATGAGCCCTCAGATCGGGCGGCCCTTTTTTTGGCGATGTTTGGCGGTTTTTTTGGTGATGTATTTGCCGATCTGCCTACCGGGCGGACTTTTGCTTTCTGGCAACCCTGAATTAATCTCCGACCTGATTTTTTTTCCCCTAATCACTTCTTCTGTGAGCGTACGACTGAGAGGTTGTGTTCATTTTTTCTTGACTGTGTTATTCCACGTGGTATCTTTGATCAGGTTGTATAATTCCAACTTTTTATTATTATTATTAATATTTGATTATTTTTTTGGATTGATAATGGCTTCTGTGTGTAGTTTACCGCTTGTTGGTGATGTGCTGAAATTTCAGCAGATTTTGAGAGCCAAAGGCGGTTTCAAGGTTTCTCGAGATAGGCCTATTTATGGAGTGGATGGTAAACAAAACAAACCAACTCGGCTTTTTTGCACTCAGTTGTTTATGGACAGGGATTTGTTTATTGTATTTTTTTGACTGAAGTTGGATTGATTAAATCCAGTGTTTTATGTCCTCTTTGTAGTGCCGAAATGAATCTGCGTAAAAAACAGAATTCGGATGGCTTTTCTTGGACCTGCAGAAATAAAAATTGTGCAGGGTGCAATAGTAAGGGACTATCCTTTAGGTTTGGATCGTGATTTAGTTGTTCTAAACTGACGTTAGAGGAGGTTTTTTTGATAACTTTTGATATGCTCGATGGGGTGAAAACATCGGACATCATGAAGAATTGATTTTTTGGCAGTAATACCTGTACTAATTGGAGGCAGTTCATTAATGAGCAGGTCTTGGAGTATATTGAGAAAAGTTGGAGAAAATTGGAGGTCCTGGTGTGATAGTTGAAGTAGATGAGTCTAAGTTTGGAAAGAGGAAGCATAATAGAGGGCATGCAGTGGAAGGACAGTGGATTTTTGGATGTGTTGACCGAGTTGAGAATGGGTTTGGTAGGATGTTTCTTGTTGCTGTTCACGACAGGACACACGAAACTTTGAAGCGATGTGTTCTGCAGTGGATAGAAAAAGGCACAACTGTTTATAGTGATTCTTGGAAGGCGTACGAAAGGTTAGGAAGAGAGGGTTTTGAGTTGTTTAAAGTAAATCACAGTTTACATTTTGTCGATCCTGATATGGGCGTCCACACAAACAAGATAGAAAGCATGTGGCAGCATGTAAAAGCGACATTATCGATGTATAACCGTCAGACTGATTTTTGTTATTACTTGGCCATGTTTCTTTTTGATAGAGCGTATTTTGATCTTAATATACATCCATTTAATAAATTTGTGGAAATTATAAGGGAAATAAAGTGGGAGGAATATGAAATAAAAATAAAATGAATATTTTGTGCTTTCTATGTTGTTTTGTGGAAAATGTGAATTTTGAATTTATGGATATTTGTTTTTTTGTGGTATTTTTTTTTTCGTTGTTTTGTGGAAAATGTGAATTTTGTATTTATGAATATATATATTTTTTTGAGGTTTTTTTTGTTCATAACAATAAAATGAATATTTTGTGCTTTCTATGTTGTTTTGTGGAAAATGTAAATTTTGAATTTATGGATATTTGTTTTTTTGAGGTATTATTTTTTTTCGTTGTTTTGTGGAAAATGTGAATTTTAGATTTATGAATATATATATTTTTTTGAGGTTTTTTTTGTTTGGTGTCAAAAAATAGGTTTGATTTTTCAATGGATATATCAATGTTTGTTTTTTCAAATTATTTTTGCAGGTTTTTTTTTTTTTTATGGATGTTTGTTTTTAAGATGTATTTTTTCAATTTATGTACGGAGGTTTGATATTTCAATTTATGTCGATGTTTGTTTATTCAAATTTTGTATCGAGGTTTGTTTTTTCAACGATAGGATATATGTTTTAATGCCCTTATTTCTTGAATTTCCCTTTTTTTAGAGGTATGTTGGTTTAATCATGAATCTTTGCGTTTTTTTTTAAGTATCACTATATTTACGTTTCTACCGTTTGCTTAGTATTCAGTGAATATTTCTGGAATTTCCCTTTATGTTTAATCTGTATATATTCCAAAATTAAATAAAAAATAAAACATAAAATAGTCCAAAATGACTACTTGGCAACAAATTCTTCTTGGCGAAACACGGGTTTAAAGCTAAACATCGCCAAAAAAAATGGCCACCCGATCTGAGGGCTCATAAGTCATCTGTTCCGATTTCATAATGTTGCTCTCAGACCCAAAATTATTTCTTGAAAATTCCAGGCTCAATCTTACTCATAAGTACTTTGGAATTTCATTTGCAAATTTTAATGTGCGCTGATTTTTTTGTACTTAAGTAATTACTTCAACTAAATTTCAATTGTTCCTGTATTGATCTGTTATTATTTTCAAAATATAATTAATTTTTTGTTTTTGTTTCAAAATTTATATTATTATGTTATTTTGCGGGTGAAGGGGCAACAAAAAAAGAATTAGATTAATGAAAAATAGATTTATATTGTATTTTAGATAATACCTAATAGTATAGGTGAAAATTGGGAAATTTAGTTACTAGCCAGTGGCCGGTAGACTCAGTTTCATTAGTGGCCACTTTTTAAAGTTAGTGGCCACTATTATGTTTCAAACTTTCTTGACATCCAGATACATTATAATCGTTGTATATAAACATATTTTTCTATAAGAGTTTTATACCTATTGTATGAGTATGAGTGTATTTCGCATGATTAAACAGTATCTCTTGAAGAAAAATAATCCAACTGGTGAGCATGTGGCAAGAGTAAAAATATTGAAGATACTGTTGAAATGTCCTTAAAATCTGCTTGTATCCGGTGGGAAAGAAGGAATAAATTACTTGAAATGCATGTGGAATCAAAGCTGGTGAATATATTTTGCAGAATAAAACACTATTTCTTGAAAAAATAATCCAACTAAAGAGCATATGAGAAAAAGCCGAAATATTGAAAATACAGCTAAGTCGTTGAAATCTGTTTGCATCTGGTAGGAAAAAGAATTAACCAGTTCTCTAATTCGATGTAAACATTGTAGAGATGCATATTTCCATGAAAAATGGTGTATTTCACTTGGCGATCGATAACAGATTTTTTAATCGCCATTTGGCGAGTGGCGACTAGGGTGGCGATCGATGGCTGATTATTTAATCGCCACTTTTTAAACTTTAATCGCCACGTGGCGAGTGGCGACCGCTAATTTTCACCTATACCTAATAGTGGTCCCCGGTGGGTGGACCAGTGTTTATAAATTTTTTTTTTTTTTTTTTTGAAAAATGTATTGAAAACTATGTTGTGAGAAAATTATGATGGATGTAAGAAGGTTTAAGGAATATTCAAAAATATTTTCATACAGATCGGTGAGTATGTTAAAGAGAAAAAAAATGTTAACTGAAAAAGTGGTCCACTATGTACCAGTCTCCCCTATATTTTTTTCAAAATTTTTAAAAACACTATTTTAAAAATTTTTAAATTTAATTAAATTAACTTTTTAAAAACCGAGCCTAGTCAACTTGCATATCAAATTAAACCTTATGAAATTCTCTTTAAATTTTAAAATGAGGGGTCAAACAACTCTCTACGCCTGATAGAACTTGAGAAATATAAAATTGAAAACATCTATACAAGCCAAAAAATGATGATTTTTCGAAATTTATAAAAGTATATTCTCATTTGTATCATCAGGGAGAATGATTCCTGTATGTTTCATCAAAATCTAAAATGGTTAGGTTGATTTGACATGGAATGACCCTTTAGATACCTTTGAAGCAGGGCCGAAACTAGCTTATTTTTTTTTACGGGGTGCAAACATAGATTTTGGCACCCCCCCTCCCTCTTCTTCAAAGTAAATTTACAAAAATAATTCTACTAAGTTTCTAAGAGCTGACTTATTTTTAAATTAAAAATATGTAATCATAAAATACATAATATTGAGCTATATGTAATCAGCTTTGTCAAATATTTTTTCATTAAAAGCTTGTGAAACCAGAATCGAAAGGAACAGGAAAATAATTTCATTTTAGGAACAGATTTGTTACACTCACGCACAGATGGTTTGGTGACTTTTTGATTGGTGCAATTACCAAACCCACGATAAACAGATAACTTAATAAAATAGCCAGGTTACAATTAAAGGAAAAAATCCTAAAAATTTGGCAACTTTTTTCCTTTTTATAATGGATTAAAAAAGAAAAAAAATGGTGCACGCGTGTTTGACATCATAGCCCTGTTTTATACAGATTTCCGTCTTAGAATGTATACTTTCTGTTGGGGCGATGTAAGTTTTTGATTTAAGACAAGATTCCGATATAGGGCAATTCGCAATTCCACAGAAAAGTCTCATTTTCGGGAGGAAATAAAATTCATAATATGTTTAATTTAAGGGTATGATTGGAAAGCTTTATATTTTTATTTTGTATAATAAAATCCTAATAAAAAGACATTGTAAATTACTGTTTACAAACTAAGTTAAGAACCATTATTGTCTTTGTAAAGTCATAATGTTACGTCAGTTACACAATAAAAGTTATGTCAGTTACATGTGTAAATGTTATTTTTTCTTTTTTATTGTTCAGTAATTAATTAAACAAGTTACCAGAGTTTCCCCCAGGTTTAAAAAAGGGCAGGGTGCTACTGGTGAGAAAAGGGCACTTTTTTTATTCTTAAGGGCACTTTTCAGATTTTTAATTGTTAAAGGTATTCTTTTGGTTTTTAAAGCAACTTTTGATATTTCAAAGTCAAAACACTCTTTTTAAGACAACATTGAGTCCGTTTTTACTATGAAAGCAAATTTTTTAATGCAAAAAGGAGAAAGGACACTTTTTTTTACTTAAGGCAAGAAGGGTGCTAATTATTTTACTGAAAGGGGCAAGAAGGGTACTAATTCTTTTTATGAGGGGCAAGAAGGGTGCTATTTTTTAAACCAAAGGGCAGGCAGGGTTCAGCACCCATCTGAAACTGTCTGGGGGAAACTCTGAAGTTACTGTTATAATTCGTCATTACTTAGTGTTGTTGAGAACATTAATTAGATCACTTTTTTCAACGGGATAGTTTTGATAATTTTTACACTTCAATGAAGGCAGAAAAAAAATGTTTGTCTATTTTATGTTACATCAGTTACAGAATTTTTAATTACAATTTTTGGGACTAAAAGAGAGATTGAAATAATCTGCAGGTATTTGGGTACTAAGTTCTTAGTAAGAAATATTTTAAATTGTAAAAATTTGTTCTAGCTATATTAGTAAATTTTCTACACAGTTTTGAAAACTAAATTCGATGATCAAGTCTTACGTCAGTTACGATGGAATTGACCTATAGACACATTTCATTTTTACATATTTTACTGTTGTCGTAGTATTAAGTTACAATTGAGCAAGCATTTAAAGTCACAGTGATAGGGTCACAATGTCTTAAAAGCTTCATAACCAAGATTTTCTGTAGGTATGTATAGCAATGAACTCCAATGCCGTAAAATATTTTTGTGTGCTATCTGCAGCTGGTTTCATGGAATTATCTCTTTTATCGTTCTTCCTCTTTATAGACTGATATGTCTAGATGCTTTCCTGAATCTAATGCTAATTTTCAAAGTTACAATAGTGACTTTGAATAAAAACAAAACTATTAAGTTTTTACTAAGTATTTTATTTTGTGAATTTTCCATTCCTTAGTGTTTAGTGTACCGGTAGTTGATGTAACTCGCCTCTCTAAGGCTGGATCTGGATGTAAAAAAAAAAAAGAATTGTAGTACAAAAAATATTTTTAAAATTGCTATTTTCCACCCCTTAGTTTTTAGTGTCCTGGGCAGTCACCGGACCTCACCAATCTTTTTACCTATTTGTCAATTTTAACACACTTGGCTCAGTTTTTCTTTTGCATATTCCTGCTGCAAAACATTTTTATCCAAATTTCATATATATATATATATATATATATATATATATATATATATATATTGTATCTAACGACAAATCAAATCTTCATTTGACATCCGGGGCATATGCCCCCTCCCCACCTTAGTTTCGGCCCTGCTTTGAAGAATAATATTTCATTATAGAAAATTCATTGTTTAAGATATTGGAAGTAAATAAAGCAGCTAAAAACTTTAAAAAAATGATGTTGTATTTAGGGATGCTGAATTCTGAATATTAACTATTCAGTCGAATACCAAATGTTCAGCTGGCCAAATCCTCCTAAATTTCAGAGTTTAAAGGCATTAAAAAGTTAAATTTTAGAACAATTTTGCGTCATAACACAAGTACTTCCATTTTGATGTACAAGACCTTTCACAAGTAAATTTTACACAAAAAAAAATCTATGCTTTGAGTTTTATTTAAGAAGAAAGTAGTCTTTAAACTTTTTTGAATTGTAAAACTTTAAATTTCATGGCTTTTTCTTTGAATTAAAATGAATAAATGATTATTTTTTTTATATTTTAAAACCGAAAAGAAATTTTGAAGAAATTAGAAGGAAAATTTTACAGTCACATAGTGTTTTATTTATCAGGAAAAGAAATACTAAAGTAAAAAACAAAACAAAACAATCTATTCAAATGATGGCAACTTAGCAAAAAAAACTTTTCCGTTTTTTTTTTTTTTGATTTAGCAAGAAAATTCTTAAATGCATTAGAAATCAGTGTCTGAAGCGAACGATTATTTTCAGAGGTTGGAAACGTATAAAGTGTTCCTAAAATTTTGGAATGAACTTTCATGGGAGATAATGTGGTCAAGACAAGTAATTTTTGTACAGGACTTAGCATCACAATCCACTTATTCAAACTCCACTTATTTTAGAGGATACCTGAAAAAATGTATCTATGACAAAAACCTGTCTTAATTAGAAAAATTTCATAGCCCGGTGAAAGACATACCTTTAAATAGCACTTGCTGAGAGGAACACCTGTCTAAAACCTTTAAATAATAATATTTGCTAAGACGAACACCTGTCTAAAGTGGAATTTTTCATTGGTTCTTTGCGATTCCGTCTTATCAGTTTTTAATGTTGTTGTATCTATGATTCAGTAAACCAATTCTTTGTTCGGGGTTCCCCCCCCCCCCCTAGCTATGCCACTGATATCAAGCTATTAAACATTTTAAATTCATAAATAATTTGTATTTAATTCTTTATCCATTTTAAAAGTATATATATAATAAAAAGTTATTTTATTTTTTGGAAAAAAAAAAGTTGGTGTTTGGTTATTTGGCCAAATCGCTATTCGTCACATCCCTACTTTCTTCAGGGTGAAAAATTTGCAGTTCTTCTATTCATATGATCATAACTTGCTTATTTTGTGCAAAATGTATTCTGCACAACAACTTACAAATGTCAGAAACTCAGCTGCAGGGATTAGCAACCCAACGTATGACATGAATTTTCCCATTGACACTTGCTGGTAAATCCAAGTGGCCAAATTCAAATTAAAGAAATTAATTTTCTTGCTGGAAACACTTGTCTGCTTACACATTTTAAATCTTCATGTTTTAATGCTGCTCTTTTTTATTTTTGTATATTATTGATTTGAAAATTAATATTGAATTGCCCTAGTCGGTATATAACGAGTGATATGTGCTTATTAAACTAACATTTTTTAGAGAATAACACAAAACATGTTGTATGTTATCTTTCTTAATTTTTTAATGTCTTCGGTTTTATCATATTTATATGATTGTATCCCTGCAAACGCAATGTAACGAGGGACTGTGTCTGAATTTCAAATGCAAATTGAATTCTTTGACAAAATCTGAAAGTTGCAAAGTAGCATCTACTTTTGAAAAATAGTTTGCAGTCACTACTATTTAAAACAGATAGTTGTAGTTAACTACATTTTCAATAGAATAGTTGTAGTTTGCTACAAAAATAAAGTAGTTTTTCCGATCATTTACATTTAAAATTTTTAACTTTGTAATCAAAAATTTTATGACGGGGAAAGGAGGGGGGGGGGGGGGGGGGCTTGCCCTTCTACTTCTATCTATATTTATATATCATTAAAGTAGTGTGAAAAAATTAAGCTGTGAATTAGCCCCACTAAAATAATTTAAAGCCACCTCTAACTTTGCCAATTGTTTATGGCTTTGGACTGTGTTAAAAGGATTTTATTTTAAGCAATAAAGCTTTTTAATGATTAACTATAGTTATTTTGTTATTCTTAAATCTATAAATACATATCCAAGTTTTCTGAAAAAGTTGAATTTTAATTAACAAAAATACATTATGAATTCATGTTTTTATAATTTTTTTAATTTTTCTGAGGTTTCCTAATATTCTTTATTTTAGGAAAAGCAGATGTTAAAGCTTTAACACGCGGTAAAAAACTTGATTTAGGAAGAAAAGAACGTAAAAACAGGGTAAGTTTTTTTAGCTGATTGTTGTATATTTCAGTTTGCATGTATTCATTCATCCACGTAAAATGTACATATGTTCATTACATTACCCGTAGAACCCGAGATAGAAAAGCGCTCCCTGGTGGTGAAACTTGGAACTAAAATCGATAAGTCCTGTCGATGTCGAGTCGAATGGATCAAACCGCGTCATGATGGGACCTATATAACACGAGTTAGCTGCAAAATCCGTTAGTTCCACCTTCCACTGCCAGGGGGCGCAATCTGTTCTATACAAACTAGGGATGTAAC
Source organism: Maratus michaelseni (assembly GCA_963931845.1). Classification (NCBI taxonomy): domain Eukaryota; kingdom Metazoa; phylum Arthropoda; class Arachnida; order Araneae; family Salticidae; genus Maratus; species Maratus michaelseni. Next base: position 155,236,569 of record OZ007596.1, on the reverse strand, counting down.
GAATAGTGATTTGGCCAAATAATGAATATTCGGTCAAGTTTTAGGCCAGATAATGAATATTTGGTCAAGTTTTAGGCCGAATACGGACTTAAAAAAAATATTTTAATTGTTTATTTATTTATTTTTCAATTTTAAAATCAAAAATTACATTAAGGACTAAATGAAATTAATTTTTTATTTGAGTGTTCAAAAATCATAACAGCTGAAGCTGAATATATGCAATCACATTATATAATGAACGTTTGTTTTCTGAAGCTGGTAATATATTTGAAACCAAACAAATTAGACTTCTTCCTGAAAATGCTGAAAAGTTATTATTTTTGCATCACAATTTCAGGCTTTACAGTGGTAAATAATTTTGTTAACCCTGCATGTTATTTTGAAGTAACTCATTAAATGTTTTTTCAGTATAGGTAATAGTTTTTTTCTTTTCAATGTATCAAACTCATTAGTTCATTTAATCAACATATAATGTTTAACTTTTAATTAGTAAAGTAATTGTATAGTCATATATTTATTCTAATTTTTTTTATTTAAAAGTAAAACTAAAAACTAGAAAATTGATTTAATTTGTGAAAGATTAAGCATTTTTATAAGACAGTAAAATATTTGTTTTTAATATTTATGAATTTTATTGTTTAAGAAACTTATCATTACAAATCCGATTAAAAAAGTAGATATAAAGTTAATATTTTTAAATTCACTGATGATTTATACTTTAAATGCAATATATATTTTGCATTTTAATGTAAAAGAAATTAATGTTGCAATACTTGTACTTAAATTCACATGATGCCTAAATATGCAGCAAGAAAAATATTTTTATTTATGTAATATCATTATATACAGTTATTTATAAGTTAACATGAAGCTTTAAAATTGAGTAAGGATTAGGATTTCTTTTTCTTATAATAATTAATGTGTTTAGATATAATTCTTTAATATTGTTCGTTAAAAATATTTAAAATCACATTTTGTTTTGATTTTCTGGAACTTATTTAACCAAATATCTTAGAATATTCGGCCAAATAGGCAAGTATTCAACAAAATATCTAATTATATTCGGCTACAGGTATTCGGCCGAATATCTGTTCAATATTCGGCAAAAAGGCCGAATACCGAATAGTGGCCGATTATTCGTTACATCCCTAATACAAACATAACCAAGGGCGGGGAATTTTCAAAAAATCTTACCAGCCAGCAAGAAGCAATGTACATTTGAAAATTGTTATGAATTTACACAACTGCAAAAATAATTCATTAGTACTATCACACATTTTCGTAATTTTTTAAAAATAAAATTAAGAAATATATACAACAGAGGAAAGTTCAGTATAGGATATAACTTAGTACCATATTTACATTGTGGTAATTAGGAGAGTTGCAAAATATAGCTAACTAGTATAATGCAAATCTTCTATAGCTTACAGTTTTTAAAAGACTTCTTAAAGATTCACTCGCCTTGTCAGAAAATCCACTCGCCATGAGAGAGTAAAATGATGCAATTCTCCAACCTTGAACATAACTTAAATCTTTGAGGCTGTCAATGTCGAGTTGCATGAGCCACATCTCGTCATGATCGGGCCCCATAGAACCAGATATATGAAAGCGCCCCTGGTGGTGAAACTCTGAACTAAAATCTATAAGTTCTATTGATGTCGAATAGAATAAGCCAAACCACGTCGCTATCGGACCCATACGAACCAAGATAATTTGAAGAGAAATCCTTAGCTTTTTCTCTTTTTTTTCTATACAAAAATCAGGATTTTGCTAAAATAAAAAATTATGGGCCAAAATCAAAAATTTTTTGAAACATTGAAATCCCAGGCCACTATAAGCAAGGATGCATACTTTTCAGAACCCAAAATCCTCTACTTTAAATTTTTTTATATAGCCTATAACAGGGCACGAAATTCCCAGTCGCCAGCTCACCATTGGCAAGCAAATATTTAAGGTTGACGAGTAAGTTTCGTCTTTTGAAATGTTGTGCTTCAAATCAAACTGTATACGCTCAGAATATCGTGCCTCAATCTAGCAACACGAGGAAATGTTTTAAAATCAAACGACAGCATTTATCTTCCAAAAGAAGAAAAAATGCAGCGTTACCCACTTCCATTTCGATTTTTAGAAGCTTATCATCGGGGACATCAGCTGAATCGTGAGATGCTAATTTGGAAAGCGTAGGTTAATTAGATTTTGTAATCTGCTACCCCTTTAGAAAACCCCAACTATCCTGTTCCTGACTGCAGCCTGGATGGAAATTATCAAGCTGCGGAAACTGTTTTTTGGGTTGTCCACACCTGCTGCAGTTTTGAAATGAAAAGCGATCTTTTTTGAACTTAAAAATTTTAATTAAAAAATATTAATTGATATCTTGCGTTTCCGTAACAAGATTTTTTCAAAATTTTTTTTTTTTTTTTTAGATTGTGATATTTTTCTACCGTTGTATACCGAAAATCACATGTTTAGCGCTATTTTTTTTATCTTTTTGCAAGGGGGGTTGGAAAAGGCAATGATTGCAGTTTCGTGGTTGTGGAATCTTTCTGTTGCTGCCGGGATATGTCTGGTAACCATGCTAGTCTCACAGCGAGGATCGAAAGTAGGCAGAAATAGAATTCTTTCTTAGCTTCAGTAAAAAATCACTTTTTTCGCTTAATTTTCGAGATTTTCTTAATTAAGGGGCGACTTTTTCGAAACTGTAACTCCCCCGAAGGACCAGATTTTTCTGAATTTTTTACACCAAAACCCCTTGCTGCGAGCACAGCGAGCAGCGTTTATCCATGTACAGACACATACATACACAGACGTTTCTGAACATTAATAATAATGACTAGCTGGCTTCGCCCGCCAGCGGGCCCCTAATTTACATCGGTAACTAAAATCGATAAAATCCCTAATTTACATCGGTGCCTCGAATCTTTTGTATTCTCCGGCTCGCACCCCCCTCGAACCGAACGAACTTCCGACACGGGTCCCCGCTGCCTTCTGCACCGGATAATCCCTTAATTTGCACATTGAGTAGTATAAACCTCTAACCGAAGAACCTCCAACCCTGGTCCCCGCTGCCTTCGGCACCGGATAATACCTTAATTTGCACATCGAATAGTGTAAATCTCTAACTGAACGAATCTCCGACCCTGGTCCCCGCTGCCTTCGGCACCGTAACCAGTCGTGCTACGCACGCACCGGCACATAGAATAGTATAAACCTCTAACTAAACGAACCTCCGGTTCGGGTCCCCGCTGCCTGCGGCACCGTATAGCAGTCGTGCTGCGCACGCGCTGCAGTATACGTTAGTTCCACCTTCCACCTCCAGGTGGCGCAATCTGTTTATACGATCATAACTGAAATCGTTAAGGCTTTCGATGTCGAGTCGAATGAGCCATACCCCGTCGTTTTCATGCCCGTAGAACCGGAGATAGGAAAGCGCCCCCTGGTGGTGAGACTCGGAGCAAAAATCGATAAGCTCTAGTATCCTCTATCGACGTTGAGTCGATTGAGCCAAACCGCGTCGTGATGTGACCCATAGAACCCGAGTTGGATGAAAAATCCTTTAATTACACCTTCTACCACCAGGGGGCGCAATCTGTTCTATACGAACATGACCGAAATCTGTAAAGCTATCGAAATTTAGTCGAAAGAGCCAAACCACGTTGTAATCGGGCCCATAGAACCCGATTTCCGAAAGCGTCCCCTGGTGTTGATGTTCCTGTGTTGACTCTCTGGTTTATTTTACTACGATCGAAATGAAGTTGATTCTTTACATAGTGTATAATATCTGATCCATCGAATAGAAAGTTTCTATAACTCAAATGGCAACATTTCTTTCCGACGAAATGAAAAAAGGATGCGTTTTAAAACGACAAATTTAAATATATCGCATCCCCACACAAACACAAAATCATAAACCGGGTGTTAAATAAACTATATAGAATCCGATATATAAAAAATAGAAATAAAAAAAAATTATTTTGATATCTTTTGGAGCTTCCGAAAAAAGTAAACAAAGCAAGTATTTGGAGTGCAATCGGCTGCTTGAGAATACAAATATCCTAGTAGAATAGAATTTTAACTATGAAAATATAATTATTTCTCAAAATAAATCATATATTCGGAAAGCCAATTCAATTCTGTACGTAAAATGAACAACGATTTTTTAAATAAAATCGTTAATAAATTAGATAATTACTTCCAAAGCAAAGTCACTTATTACACTTTGATTAATCTGTGCTTGCGCCGAAAAACGCTTATTTCTAGAAACGGGTTTCACAAAAGAATTTTTTTGAAATTGATAATACTCGAATTTTTTTAACTGAAAGGTGTCTTTCTAGAGGTGAATGTATGCACTTTTAGCTTCTTCTCTAGGAATTTATGTAATTCGATAAAAAATAGCTGCGGCGGGGGGGGGGGGGGGGTATACATTGGCAAATTAGAGGAAACACGAAAGTGACGTACGGGAACGATCGGTTTCTAAAGGGTTAATGTACATATTTTTTAAAACTGAAATATATGTTTCGAAGAAGAAGAACGTGGCTATGATCTAGTGTATTTTATTTGTCTCTATTCACATTTTCCGAGTCGATGCGGATTTTTAAACATGGGCCGAAAAACGAAAATTCAGACGAGTGAGTCTCGGAAACCATTTTTTTAGAAGGGTTAAAAAACGAATTTTTCGAAACTGATACCTGATTTTAAAAGGAAAAAGAACGTAGATTAGGCTCGGTATTTTTATTTTTTCGTATCTTGTTTAGAAGCCCAGAAATGAATTTTTAAAGATTGCAGAAATAGCTGAAAAACCGAAAAAGACTTACGGAAAAAAACGATTTCGAAAGGGTTAACTGAAATATTTTTTTAAACTAAAGGTTTTATAGTGATCTCGAAAGAACGGAAATGTTTCTGGGTGTGTTTGTTTGTTTTTTTGTTCTTTCAGAGAGCCGATGCGCGATTTTAAAAATCGCAGAGAATCGGAATTTGCAAAAGTGAGTCTGCGCGCGAATTTTTTTCGAGGGATTAATATTTGTATTTTTCAAAAAGGATCACAGATTTCGAAAGGAAAAAGAATGTAGATCTCGTCTGGTATTTTTAGTTTTCTCTAACTTGTTTGGAACCGCCGCTGCGGTTTTTTTAAAATCGTCCAAATTGCCGAAATCGCGAAACTGTGTACGGAAAATATACATTTTCGAAGGGTTAACTGACGTATATTTTTTAATGCAAGCTGGCATTGGAGAGGACAAAGACAGATCTTTTATTTGGTGAAATCCGTTTATCCGAATCTTTCTTAGTCCGGCGGATGCGAGGTTCGGAAGAAGGGAGACGATAAAAAACACGAATTCGACCCTTTTTGATTATTTTTTTTGAAAGGGATAATATCGAAATTTTTTCGAACCGACAGGATCGTTAGAGACGTAAAAGTACGTTCTTTGAGAATATGTTGACGGTTTTTTCGTATTTCTGTCGGTTCGCCGTCGGCGAGTTTAGACAGTCGTAAAACGAAACCGGCCGAAGCGATCTTTCCTTCTTCTTTTTGCGGAAGATGATGATTGAGCTCTTCTGCGCAAGCGCGGAGGACTTTCCACATAGGTTTCTTTTGAAGCAATTAAAACAGCTTTGTTCGTTAATAACTCCCTTAATTAAGGGCCGATTTTTTCGAAACTGCAATTCCTGAAGGCCCGGATTTTTCTGAATTTTTTGACACAAAAAGCGCTTCGCTACTCGCTACGCTCGCAGAGTTTATCCGGGTACAGATACACACACACACACACACAGACGGATACGAACATTAATAATAAGGACTAGCTGGCTTCGCCCGCCAGCGGGCCCCTAATTTACATCGGTAACTAAAATCGATAAAATCCCTAATTTACATCGGTGCCTCGAATATTTTGTATTCTCCGGCTCGCACCCCCCTCGAACCGAACGAACTTCCGACACGGGTCCCCGCTGCCTTCGGCACCGGATAATCCCTTAATTTGCACATTGAGTAGTATAAACCTCTAACCGAACGAATCTCCGACCCTGGTCCCCGCTGCCTTCGGAACCATATACCAGTCGTGCTACGCACGCACCGGATAATCCCTTAATTTGCACATCGAATAGTATAAACCTCTAACTGAACGAATCTGCGACCCTGGTCCTCGCTGCCTTCGGCACCGGCACATAGAATAGTATAAAGCTCTAACTGAACGAACCTCCGGTTCGGGTCCCCGCTGCCTGCGGCATCGTATAGCAGTCTGCTGTATACGTTAGTTCCACCTTCCACCACCAGGTGGCGCAATCTGTTTATGCGATCATAACTGAAATCGTTAAGACTTTCGATGTCGAGTCGAATGAGCCATACCCCGTCATTTTCATGCCCGTAGAACCGGAGATAGGAAAGCTCCCCCTGGTGGTGAGACTCGGAGCAAAAATCGATAAGCTCTAGTATCCTCTATCTACGTTGAGTCGATTGAGCCAAACCGCGTCGTGATGTGACCCATAGAACCCGAGTTGGATGAAAAATCCTTTAATTACACCTTCCACCACCAGGGGGCGCAATCTGTTCTATACGAACATGAACGAAATCTGTAAAGCTATCGAAATCCAGTCGAAAGAGCAAAACCCCGTCGTAATCGGGCCCATAGAACCCGATTTCCGGAAGCGCTCCCTGGCGATGATGTTCCTGTGTTGACTCTCTGGTTCATTTTACTACGATCGAAATGAAGTTGATTCTTTACATAGTGTATAATCTCTGATCCATCGAATAGAAAGTTTCTATAACTCAAATGGCAACATTTCTTTCCGACGAAATGAAAAAAGGATGCGTTTTAAAACGACAAATTTAAATATATCGCACCCCCACACAAACACCAAATCATAAACCGGAATTTAAACAAACTATATAGAATCCGATATATAAAAAATAGAAATAAAAAAAAAATTATTTTGATATCTTTTAGAGCTTTTGAACAAAGTAAACAAAGCAAGTATTTGCGGTGCAATCGGATGCTTCAGAATACAAATATCCTAGTAGAATACAATTTTAACTATGAAAATATAATTATTTCTCAAAATAAATCATATATTCGGAAAGCCCATTCAATTCTGTACGCACAATGAACAACGATTTTTTAAATAAAATCGTTAATAAATTAGATAATTACTGTTAAGATGGAAACTGCTTCACTAAATGTTTAGAGGATCTTGTAGGTTAATTTACATGATGACTATTGTTCTTTAAGTTATGCAGGTTGATTATACTTTGAAGGTGAAGACAAGGAGAAACGTGATCGTATATATTATCAGGTTCAATACGTCATTTTAATGTTAAATTATAAGAGAGAAGTTTACCTTGAATCCAGGAGTGATGTGACATAAAGAATGAGCAAAAGTACTGTAGAATACATCCATGATTTTATTATGAAAAACTTCCGTGGACTTGGGAAAAGGTGCTGTCCTTTTAGGTGTTGAATGCTCATAAAAGGTAAAGACTTCAGATATCTGTATAATATGACTTCATGGTGACATATAGCATTTATGAATTGATAATAAAGTGAAGATATGATGTTTTACAAATTAAATAAACGACATGACTTCAAGTTCGAATGACGAATGGATCGGACACCAAGTCCGGCCATCGCGAAAGGAACTCTAAAAACTCCGGTCGAACAAACGACCTACTCTGAACGCTACAATCACTAGAACTGAATTTGAACAGCGCGCGACCATGGCGAGCGTGCGTAAAAGCACGTCTCAAAAACTCGCCGCGCGGAGAGGAATGCGCCAAACTGGTAGACTCAATGAAGAGTTTACGCACGAAGGAGAAACAGCGAAACGCTGCCGTTCCGCAGCCGTACGCACATGCGCAAAGAGTGCCGGCTGCCTAGCCGTAAAAGCTCGTGTTCCGAGGAGGAAGGCTACGAAACAAGCTGGCACGCGGCCAAGGGCGAAACGGGATGGAGATGAATGGAAAAAGAGAGACTTTACGAAATAAATGAGATGAAAGATGATCGCTTGATTAAACTTAAAATAATGAACGTAAAAAGAGGGAAAACGTAAGATTAATTAAATATAATATGTTACAATTAAAGATTGAATAATTAAGAATATGGATTTAAAATGTTGAAATACAGATGTGAATTAGGGAAATTCAAAACAAAATATATCAACACGATATATTACTCCACCACAAATAGGGAAAAAACTGAAAGATCCACATGAAAAGGAAATTCACAACTTACCGCTGAATCAGATAAGCTGGAATGCAAAAATGGATTACAAGGAACATTACAAAAGGACATGAACAATCAATCGAAAACATTAAATATCAATAAAACACTCATTACTATTAGAGAACTCCAAATGTCGATTGAGAACATGTAAAATGTCAGTTAAAATGCAAAAAATTAGAAAGTGGGAAAAAAGCAAAAATTGCATAAGAATATCAAATATTAATTGAAAAAACAAAAAACTCACAAAACTTACAAAAAGCTCTAAAGAAAAACTTAGCAATAAAAATGTACTCTATTGAGAGTGTAAATAACCTATAAGGAATATCCAAATACCAAGAGGAAAAACTGATCCAAGAATGACCACTACTTACCAAGAGCATCAACAACCGATCAAGACAGCACGGGAATACACGGGATTACATACTATACCCAACAGACGGGTATCTGAGATTATATCAACAATCAATATGAAATTTCAGTACAGCTGCTATCATGATGATACAAGACATATATATATAAAGAAATATTAAATTCAAACAGACAAATAAAAGGGTAAGAAAAAAAATTACGGGGAAATGAGTGGCGCCACAAAAAAAAAATAGGGACAAAAAATAAAAAATATATACATTGCAATCTTGTAACACTTGATATTATACACTGCATGCTGAAAGAAAACTTTCAAGTAAACCTTGCATTACTTTATATGCAAAGATGATCATGATCATGAAAAAATTTATGTATACGTATACTGTTAAATGATGTTTACATATCCATGGAATAAAAATTTACGTGAGTATTCATAAAAGATTGTATTAAAAAATGTATTCTAATTACACAAAGTATATCAAATTTTACCATAAATTGAAAAATAATACAACACATCTGAATTTTTTAGAATGGTGTATTACTGAAAAATTTGTCAACATCAACATTGACCACAAAAAAATTGTAAGTAAAGTATTTACACAGGATACCTTTATTTTATTGAATGAAATTGCAAATACTTGCACTGTGAATATGAAGATTCAAAACTAAAAAATATGAAGGAAGAGCCTATCATACTATAAAAAAACATCATTTTAAGTCTGAAAAGACTGATATGTGAACTGAATCACAAAATTGAATTTTTATCCACTTGTCAAAATTTTAAAGTTGAATTTAAAAAAGGTTAGATTAAAATGTTTAAAAAACAAAAGATAATTATATGTACAATAAATGCAAAAAAATTTATATACCACAACATAACTAACACATACATATCTGAAAATGGTACTATGTAAACATATTACATATAATTTCAAAAGGATTTTTGAAAAAAAAAAGTTTTTTTTTTTTTTTTTTTTTTTTTTTTTTTGAAATATTCAAAAAGTAAGAGGCATATCTTTGTATGCATTTGCCTAAACACTGAAAGACTATATTGAAATTATGCTACAATACTTTCGAAAATGCCAAAAATTTAAATATTAATTGTAAATAATTACTGAAGCATAAATTACATGTACACAACAAATGAAAAGTATATTAAAAAAACATTAAACTTGAAAAGAAATTTCTCTAAAATTTTGTTATCTCATGAACAAAATTATGCTAAAAAGAAATTATTTTGAAAAATGAGTTTAAACAGTCAACTGAACACAATTACCTGTAAAGCTGAAAAAAACTTATATAAAAACCAACTTGAAAAAGAAAAAATCAGGTAAGATATGAAAAAATTTCTATTATTGTTATTATTGTAAAAGTTAAAAATATTATGAACATATGTATCTGTCGGATTAGGGTTAAAGAAGTGTCAAGAAAATATCTTGACAGTACCACTCCATTGGGTACCGAAATCTTATTTTCCTCCGACAAGACACAAAAAAACTTACAAAATTAATATATATAATGCATGAAAAGAAATTAAAACACAGACGTATCAGTTATGTTTGATGTGGCACAAAAATTTATGTAACTCGATTATTGAGTTTAAGTCTTATTTTATATAAGCACAGTCTGTATGATTCACAGTCTCTAGAAAAGGCTGGATGATCAGTACGAAAGTTGTGTCCATTTTGATTATTATGAACACAGTTTCTGCAATTGGCAGGTTTCTCACAAAATCCAGGTGCGTGATGTTCACCGCACCATACACAACATCTTGATTTTTTGCACTGATTTGCTACGTGATGGAAGGCTTGACAGTTGAAACATCTTTTGATTTTTACGAATTTCTTTGCTGTAAAGAGTTGATCCTTGATCTGGAGTTTACGCCGCATTAGGCAGTAGGCAATGTTGCTTGGAAGTTCTAAAATGTGGTTGAGGTTATTGCTGAATTTATTTTTATATGTTTTCACCACATTTATATGGGATGTTTCCTTGAATTTAGTGATTGCTTCAATTATTTCGTGAGTGTGAAAACATTGCGGTACATCATAAATTATTATCTTGCTTAAATGAGTTGAGGATGATTGTGAATTTAATGTGGAGTTGAAAAAGGATTGATTTACGGTGTCGTCTATATGACTTGATGAGAGAATTGAAGACTGTGTATAAGAATCAGATATTGAGATGTTATTAGTAGATGGAATGCTCTGCTCTTCCGTTTGTGTGAATGAATCTCTAGTTGTAATGCTTTGTACTTTGGTTGATTCTTTTACTTTCACCAACAGTTTCTGATTAAGCTCTTTAAGGTTGGAGATATCTTTGAGTGTATTACTGAACGTATCCTTAATAAAACATTTGTGCATCTCAATCATGTTGTTTCCTGTAAACTGTAGTGTTTTAGTTATAATGGAAAATATGTCAGAGTCAAATGTGGTATCATCACCATTGCTTTCAACGAGATACTTAATTGTATCTGGAATACTCTGTACAAAATCTGAGAGTGCCTCAGTAAATATATTTATACGATTCATTACTTGAGTATTTTGATCCATGATTATAATAGAAATTGATGAAATAGAAATTAAAATGTGTAAATTTATTGATTAGAAATTAAAAATTATTGATTATTCACAATTATATCTTCCAGAAATATCTTCAAAAATATATCTCTTCAAACAAAATATCTTCAAAAATTTTCAAAAAAAACATCTTCAAAAAAAATATTCTTCTTCATACACTTATTTAAATATTATATGCAATGAAAAATTATATACAAACACTATAGATGAATTTCAGAAATTTGAAAAGAAAATGAATTTTATATATGTACACCAAAAAAAACAAGCTTCCATGTGTTTAAAAAAAATCTTCTATGTATATTTTTCAATCTTCTAACATCCTTTATAATTTTTATGCAAAATTGATAAAAACTGCACTATACATTTTAATCTTGCATATTTCTAAAAAGGATTGCTTATTTTATAAAATTATGAATATTAAGGTGGCAGAAAAAAAGCACATGTTTTCAAATATATCTTGAAAAACGACGTATTACGCACTTATTGTGCACTGGAACGAAGCACCATATTTGTTAAGATGGAAACTGCTTCACTAAATGTTTAGAGGATCTTGTAGGTTAATTTACATGATGACTATTGTTCTTTAAGTTATGCAGGTTGATTATACTTTGAAGGTGAAGACAAGGAGAAACGTGATCGTATATATTATCAGGTTCAATACGTCATTTTAATGTTAAATTATAAGAGAGAAGTTTCCCTTGAATCCAGGAGTGATGTGACATAAAGAATGAGCAAAAGTACTGTAGAATACATCCATGATTTTATTATGAAAAACTTCCGTGGACTTGGGAAAAGGTGCTGTCCTTTTAGGTGTTGAATGCTCATAAAAGGTAAAGACTTCAGATATCTGTATAATATGACTTCATGGTGACATATAGCATTTATGAATTGATAATAAAGTGAAGATATGATGTTTTACAAATTAAATAAACGACATGACTTCAAGTTCGAATGACGAATGGATCGGACACCAAGTCCGGCCATCGCGAAAGGAACTCTAAAAACTCCGGTCGAACAAACGACCTACTCTGAACGCTACAATCACTAGAACTGAATTTGAACAGCGCGCGACCATGGCGAGCGTGCGTAAAAGCACGTCTCAAAAACTCGCCGCGCGGAGAGGAATGCGCCAAACTGGTAGACTCAATGAAGAGTTTACGCACGAAGGAGAAACAGCGAAACGCTGCCGTTCCGCAGCCGTACGCACATGCGCAAAGAGTGCCGGCTGCCTAGCCGTAAAAGCTCGTGTTCCGAGGAGGAAGGCTACGAAACAAGCTGGCACGCGGCCAAGGGCGAAACGGGATGGAGATGAATGGAAATAGAGAGACTTTACGAAATAAATGAGATGAAAGATGATCGCTTGATTAAACTTAAAATAATGAACGTAAAAAGAGGGAAAACGTAAGATTAATTAAATATAATATGTTACAATTAAAGATTGAATAATTAAGAATATGGATTTAAAATGTTGAAATACAGATGTGAATTAGGGAAATTCAAAACAAAATATATCAACACGATAATTACTTCCAAAGCAAAGTCACTTATTACACTTTGATTAATCTGTGCTTGCGCCGAAAAACGCTTATTTCTAGAAACGGGTTTCACAAAAGAATTTTTTTGAAATTGATAATACTCGAATTTTTTTAACTGAAAGGTGCCTTTCTAGAGCTGAATGTATGCACTTTTAGTTTTTTCTCTAGGAATTTGTGTAAATCGATAAAAAATTGCTGCGGTGGGGGGGGGGGGGGGGGGGGTATACATTGGCAAATTAGAGGAAACACGAAAGTGACGTACGGGAACGATCGGTTTCTAAAGGGTTAATGTACATATTTTTTAAAACTGAAATATATGTTTCGAAGAAGAAGAACGTGGCTATGATCTAGTGTATTGTATTTGTCTCTATTCACATTTTCCGAGTCGATGCGATTTTTAAACATGGGCCTAAAAACGAAAATTCACGCGAGTGAGTTTCGGAAACCATTTTTTTAGAAGGGTTAAAAAACGAATATTTCAAAACTGATACCTGATTTTGAAAGGAAAAAGAACGTAGATTAGGCTCGGTATTTTTATTTTTTCGTATCTTGTTTAGAAGGCCAGAATTGAATTTTTAAAGATTGCAGAAATCGCTGAAAAACCGAAAGAGACTTACGGAAAAAAACGATTTCGAAAGGGTTAACTGAAATATTTTTTTTAACTAAAGGTTTTATATTAATTTCGAAAGAGCGGAAATGTACTTGGGTGTGTTTGTTTGGTTTTTTGTTCTTTCAGAGAGCCGATGCGCGATTTTAAAAATTGCAGAGAATCGGAATTTGCAAAAGTGAGTCTGCGCGCGAATTTTTTTCGAAGGGTTAATATCTGTATTTTTCAAAAACAATCGCAGATTTCGAAAGGATAAAGAATGTAGATCTCGTCTGGTATTTTTAGTTTTCATTGACTCGTTTGGAACCGCCGCAGCGAATTTTTCAATATAGTCGAAATTGCCAAAATCGCGAAACGGTGTACGGAAAATATACGTTTTCGAAGGGTTAACTGACGTATTTTTTTTGATGGAAGGTGACATTGGATAGGACAGAGACCGATCTTTTATTTGGTGAAATCCGTTTATCCGAATCTTTCTTAGTCCGGCGGATGCGAGGTTCGGACGAAGGGAGAAAATCAAAAACACGAATTCAACCCTTTTTGATTATTTTTTTTGAAAGGGTTAATATCGAAATTTTTTCAAACCAACCGGATCGTTAGAGACGTAAAAGTACGTTCTTTGAGAATATGTTGACGGTTTTTTCGTATTTTTGTCGGTTCGCCGTCGGCGAGTTTAGACAGTCGTAAAACGAAACCGGCCGAAGCGATCTTTCCTTCTTCTTTTTGCGGAAGATGAGGATTGAGCTCTTCTGGGCATGCGCGGAGGACTTTCCACATAGGTTTCTCTTGAAGCAATTAAAACAGCTTTGTTCGTTAATAACTCCCTTAATTAGGGGCCGATTTTTTCGAAACTGCAATTCCTGAAGGCCCGGATTTTTCTGAATTTTTTGACACAAAAAGCGCTTCGCTACTCGCTACGCTCGCAGAGTTTATCCGGGTACAGATACACACACACACACACAGACGGATACGAACATTAATAATAAGGACTAGCTGGCTTCGCCCGCCAGCGGGCCCCTAATTTACATCGGTAACTAAAATCGATAAAATCCCTAATTTACATCGGTGCCTCGAATCTTTTGTATTCTCCGGCTCGCACCCCCCTCGAACCGAACGAACTTCCGACACGGGTCCCCGCTGCCTTCGGCACCGGATAATCCCTTAATTTGCACATTGAGTAGTATAAACCTCTAACCGAAGAACCTCCAACCCTGGTCCCCGCTGCCTTCGGCACCGGATAATACCTTAATTTGCACATCGAATAGTGTAAACCTTTAACTGAACGAATCTCCGACCCTGGTCCCCGCTGCCTTCGGCACCGGCACATAGAATAGTATAAACCTCTAACTAAACGAACCTCCGGTTCGGGTCCAAGCTGCCTGAGGCACCGTATAGCAGTCGTGCTGCGCACGCGCTGCAGTATACGTTAGTTCCACCTTCCACCACCAGGTGGCGCAATCTGTTTATACGATCATAACTGAAATCGTTAAGGCTTTCGATGTCGAGTCGAATGAGCCATACCCCGTCGTTTTCATGCCCGTAGAACCGGAGATAGGAAAGCGCCCCCTGGTGGTGAGACTCGGAGCAAAAATCGATAAGCTCTAGTATCCTCTATCGACGTTGATTCGATTGAGCCAAACCGCGTCGTGTTGTGACCCATAGAACCCGAGTTGGATGAAATATCCTTTAATTACACCTTCCACCACCAGGGGGCACAATCTGTTCTATACGAACATGATCGAAATCCAGTCGAAAGAGCCAAACCACGTTGTAATCGGGCCCATAGAACCCGATTTCCCAAAGCGCCCCCTGGCGGTGATGTTCCTGTGTTGACTCTCTGGTTTATTTTACTACGATCGAAATGAAGTTGATTCTTTCCATAGTGTATAATCTCTGATCCATCGAATAGAAAGTTTCTATATCTCAAATGGCAACATTTCTTTCCGACGAAATGAAAAAAGGATGCGTTTTAAAACGACAAATTTAAATATATCGCATCCCCACACAAACACAAAATCATAAACCGGGTGTTAAATAAACTATATAGAATCCGATATATAAAAAATAGAAATAAAAAAAAATTATTTTGATATCTTTTGGAGCTTCCGAAAAAAGTAAACAAAGCAAGTATTTGGAGTGCAATCGGCTGCTTGAGAATACAAATATCCTAGTAGAATAGAATTTTAACTATGAAAATATAATTATTTCTCAAAATAAATCATATATTCGGAAAGCCAATTCAATTCTGTACGTAAAATGAACAACGATTTTTTAAATAAAATCGTTAATAAATTAGATAATTACTTCCAAAGCAAAGTCACTTATTACACTTTGATTAATCTGTGCTTGCGCCGAAAAACGCTTATTTCTAGAAACGGGTTTGACAAAAGAATTTTTTTGAAATTGATAATACTCGAATTTTTTTAACTGAAAGGTGTCTTTCTAGAGCTGAATGTATGCACTTTTAGCTTCTTCTCTGGGAATTTATGTATTTCGATGAAAAATAACTGCGGCGGGGGGGTGGGGGGGGGGTATACATTGGCAAATTAGAGGAAACACGAAAGTGACGTACGGGAACGATCGGTTTCTAAAGGGTTAATGTACATATTTTTTAAAACTGAAATATATGTTTCGAAGAATAAGAACGTGGCTATGATCTGGTGTATTTTATTTGTCTCTATTCACATTTTCCGAGTCGATGCGGATTTTTAAACATGGGCCGAAAAACGAAAATTCAGACGAGTGAGTCTCGGAAACCATTTTTTTAGAAGGGTTAAAAAACGAATTTTTCGAAACTGATACCTGATTTTAAAAGGAAAAAGAACGTAGATTAGGCTCGGTATTTTTATTTTTTCGTATCTTGTTTAGAAGCCCAGAAATGAATTTTTAAAGATTGCAGAAATAGCTGAAAAACCGAAAAAGACTTACGGAAAAAAACGATTTTGAAAGGGTTAACTGAAATATTTTTTTAAACTAAAGGTTTTATAGTGATCTCGAAAGAACGGAAATGTTTCTGGGTGTGTTTGTTTGTTTTTTTGTTCTTTCAGAGAGCCGATGCGCGATTTTAAAAATCGCAGAGAATCGGAATTTGCAAAAGTGAGTCTGCGCGCGAATTTTTTTCGAGGGTTAATATTTGTATTTTTCAAAAAGGATCGCAGATTTCGAAAGGAAAAAGAATGTAGATCTCGTCTTGTATTTTTAGTTTTCTCTAACTTGTTTGGAACCGCCGCTGCGATTTTTTTAAAATCGTCCAAATTGCCGAAATCGCGAAACTGTGTACGGAAAATATACATTTTCGAAGGGTTAACTGACGTATATTTTTTAATGCAAGCTGGCATTGGAGAGGACAAAGACAGATCTTTTATTTGGTGAAATCCGTTTATCCGAATCTTTCTTAGTCCGGCGGATGCGAGGTTCGGAAGAAGGGAGACGATAAAAAACACGAATTCGACCCTTTTTGATTATTTTTTTTGAAAGGGTTAATATCGAAATTTTTTCGAACCGACAGGATCGTTAGAGACGTAAAAGTACGTTCTTTGAGAATATGTTGACGGTTTTTTCGTATTTCTGTCGGTTCGCCGTCGGCGAGTTTAGACAGTCGTAAAACGAAACCTGCCGAAGCGATCTTTCCTTCTTCTTTTTGCGGAAGATGATGATTGAGCTCTTCTGCGCAAGCGCGGAGGACTTTCCACATAGGTTTCTTTTGAAGCAATTAAAACAGCTTTGTTCGTTAATTACTCCCTTAATTAAGGGCCGATTTTTTCGAAACTGCAATTCCTGAAGGCCCGGATTTTTCTGAATTTTTTGACACAAAAAGCGCTTCGCTACTCGCTACGCTCGCAGAGTTTATCCGGGTACAGATACACACACACACACACAGACACACAGACGGATACGAACATTAATAATAAGGACTAGCTGGCTTCGCCCGCCAGCGGGCCCCTAATTTACATCGGTAACTAAAATCGATAAAATCCCTAATTTACATCGGTGCCTCGAATATTTTGTATTCTCCGGCTCGCACCCCCCTCGAACCGAACGAACTTCCGACACGGGTCCCCGCTGCCTTCGGCACCGGATAATCCCTTAATTTGCACATTGAGTAGTATAAACCTCTAACCGAACGAATCTCCGACCCTGGTCCCCGCTGCCTTCGGAACCGTATACCAGTCGTGCTACGCACGCACCGGATAATCCCTTAATTTGCACATCGAATAGTATAAACCTCTAACTGAACGAATCTGCGACCCTGGTCCTCGCTGCCTTCGGCACCGGCACATAGAATAGTATAAAGCTCTAACTGAACGAACCTCCGGTTCGGGTCCCCGCTGCCTGCGGCATCGTATAGCAGTCTGCTGTATACGTTAGTTCCACCTTCCACCACCAGGTGGCGCAATCTGTTTATGCGATCATAACTGAAATCGTTAAGACTTTCGATGTCGAGTCGAATGAGCCATACCCCGTCATTTTCATGCCCGTAGAACCGGAGATAGGAAAGCTCCCCCTGGTGGTGAGACTCGGAGCAAAAATCGATAAGCTCTAGTATCCTCTATCTACGTTGAGTCGATTGAGCCAAACCGCGTCGTGATGTGACCCATAGAACCCGAGTTGGATGAAAAATCCTTTAATTACACCTTCCACCACCAGGGGGCGCAATCTGTTCTATACGAACATGAACGAAATCTGTAAAGCTATCGAAATCCAGTCGAAAGACCAAAACCCCGTCGTAATCGGGCCCATAGAACCCGATTTCCGGAAGCGCTCCCTGGCGATGATGTTCCTGTGTTGACTCTCTGGTTCATTTTACTACGATCGAAATGAAGTTGATTCTTTACATAGTGTATAATCTCTGATCCATCGAATAGAAAGTTTCTATAACTCAAATGGCAACATTTCTTTCCGACGAAATGAAAAAAGGATGCGTTTTAAAACGACAAATTTAAATATATCGCACCCCCACACAAACACCAAATCATAAACCGGAATTTAAACAGACTATATAGAATCCGATATATAAAAAATAGAAATAAAAAAAAAATTATTTTGATATCTTTTAGAGCTTTTGAACAAAGTAAACAAAGCAAGTATTTGCGGTGCAATCGGATGCTTCAGAATACAAATATCCTAGTAGAATACAATTTTAACTATGAAAATATAATTATTTCTCAAAATAAATCATATATTCGGAAAGCCCATTCAATTCTGTACGCACAATGAACAACGATTTTTTAAATAAAATCGTTAATAAATTAGATAATTACTTCCAAAGCAAAGTCACTTATTACACTTTGATTAATCTGTGCTTGCGCCGAAAAACGCTTATTTCTAGAAACGGGTTTCACAAAAGAATTTTTTTGAAATTGATAATACTCGAATTTTTTTTAACTGAAAGGTGCCTTTCTAGAGCTGAATGTATGCACTTTTAGTTTTTTCTCTAGGAATTTGTGTAAATCGATAAAAAATTGCTGCGGTGGGGGGGGGGGGGGGTATACATTGGCAAATTAGAGGAAACACGAAAGTGACGTACGGGAACGATCGGTTTCTAAAGGGTTAATGTACATATTTTTTAAAACTGAAATATATGTTTCGAAGAAGAAGAACGTGGCTATGATCTAGTGTATTGTATTTGTCTCTATTCACATTTTCCGAGTCGATGCGGATTTTTAAACATGGGCCTAAAAACGAAAATTCACGCGAGTGAGTTTCGGAAACCATTTTTTTAGAAGGGTTAAAAAACGAATATTTCAAAACTGATACCTGATTTTGAAAGGAAAAAGAACGTAGATTAGGCTCGGTATTTTTATTTTTTCGTATCTTGTTTAGAAGGCCAGAATTGAATTTTTAAAGATTGCAGAAATCGCTGAAAAACCGAAAGAGACTTACGGAAAAAAACGATTTCGAAAGGGTTAACTGAAATATTTTTTTTAACTAAAGGTTTTATATTAATTTCGAAAGAGCGGAAATGTACTTGGGTGTGTTTGTTTGGTTTTTTGTTCTTTCAGAGAGCCGATGCGCGATTTTAAAAATTGCAGAGAATCGGAATTTGCAAAAGTGAGTCTGCGCGCGAATTTTTTTCGAAGGGTTAATATCTGTATTTTTCAAAAACAATCGCAGATTTCGAAAGGATAAAGAATGTAGATCTCGTCTGGTATTTTTAGTTTTCATTGACTCGTTTGGAACCGCCGCAGCGAATTTTTCAATATAGTCGAAATTGCCAAAATCGCGAAACGGTGTACGGAAAATATACGTTTTCGAAGGGTTAACTGACGTATTTTTTTTGATGGAAGGTGACATTGGATAGGACAGAGACCGATCTTTTATTTGGTGAAATCCGTTTATCCGAATCTTTCTTAGTCCGGCGGATGCGAGGTTCGGACGAAGGGAGAAAATCAAAAACACGAATTCAACCCTTTTTGATTATTTTTTTTGAAAGGGTTAATATCGAAATTTTTTCAAACCAACCGGATCGTTAGAGACGTAAAAGTACGTTCTTTGAGAATATGTTGACGGTTTTTTCGTATTTTTGTCGGTTCGCCGTCGGCGAGTTTAGACAGTCGTAAAACGAAACCGGCCGAAGCGATCTTTGCTTCTTCTTTTTGCGGAAGATGAGGATTGAGCTCTTCTGGGCATGCGCGGAGGACTTTCCACATAGGTTTCTCTTGAAGCAATTAAAACAGCTTTGTTCGTTAATAACTCCCTTAATTAGGGGCCGATTTTTTCGAAACTGCAATTCCTGAAGGCCCGGATTTTTCTGAATTTTTTGACACAAAAAGCGCTTCGCTACTCGCTACGCTCGCAGAGTTTATCCGGGTACAGATACACACACACCCAGTGGCAGAAAGTTCTATAGCTGTCTGCGACAAGCTTTTAAAATTTCATAATCTGTCTGCAAATTTTGCGTGTAATTTTAATGAATGAATACTACACTAAACTAGGGATTTTTCATCATTTTATTTAAAACATGGTAAGCATGATGCGATCTCATCAAATCTGCTTATAACTTTTGATGTTACATGTTGTTTCATCATCTCACTTTCTGTAGGATTTCTAAAATAGGAAAGATACGCTTATCCCGAGACCAAGGGTGATTCTGAAAAAAAGAATATTTTCTGAAAGGATCCAGGGTGGGAGGTATGGAGGATGAGAGAAATTTCCCTCTCCTGACGCAGCTACAGAAATTCCTTCTGAAGAAAAATGTCTTAATTGAAGTCCTGCATCAGCTGCAGATTGGGTTAATTCTATTTTCAGTTCGAGCTGAGTTTATATTCCTGCAGGTTGGGTTCGGGTTAACCCAATTTTTTAAAAGTTGGTGCTGTATATTGTTTCAGATTAAAAAAAATATGTATTCCATAGATGTTTTATGAAGAGACCGCTAAGCGCAGAGCTGCAAGATTTGACAGGAAGAGTCTGAAGTGTTGTTTTGTCTGAAGTAATGCACTTCAAAGCCCACTTTTGGACTAGTTTTCTTATTTTTTTATGTACTTTTATTTATTTATTTATTTATTTATTTATTTTGCAAGCGAATTTGCTACATTAGTAAAAGGAATCCGAAATTCCTACATCTATTTTTGAATTTTTTGGCAATTTTTAGCATTTCTAGTTTTGTGACTATCTTTAGACATTAGTAAAAGGAACTGGGTTTCAATATTTTAGCAGTCTTTTTATGCAGTAAACTTTGTCTATGCTCACGATTATTTTTTTCCACAATCGTTTGATGAAAATAACGTTTTTTTTTTTTTCCTTAACCGCGATCTTTTGCCGAAATTCGCGTGTTTTTACCGCGATCTTTTGTCGAAATTCGCGTTTTTACCGCGATCTTTTGCCGAAATTCGTGTGTTTTTATCGCGATCTTTTGCCGAAATTCGCGTGTTTTTATCGCGATCTTTTGCCGAAATTCGCGTGTTTTTACCGCGATCTTTTGCCAAAATTCGCGTGTTTTTACCGCGGTCTTTTGCCGAAATTCGCGTGTTTTTACCTCGATCTTTTGCCGAAATTCGCGTGTTTTTACCACAATCTTCTGCCGAAATTCGCATGTTTTTACAACGATCCTTTGCCAAAATTCACGTGTTTTTACCGCGATCCTTTGCCGAAATTCGCGTGTTTTTACCGCGATCTTTTGCCAAAAATCGCGTGTTTTTACCGCGATTTTTTGCCGAAATTCGCGTGTTTTTACCGCGATCTTTTGCCGAAATTCGCGTGTTTTTACCACAATCTTCTGCCGAAATTCGCATGTTTTTACAACGATCCTTTGCCAAAATTCACGTGTTTTTACCGCGATCCTTTGCCGAAATTCGCGTGTTTTTACCGCGATCTTTTGCCGAAAATCGCGTGTTTTTACCGCGATTTTTTGCCGAAATTCGCGTGTTTTTACCGCGATCTTTTGCCGAAATTCGCTTGTTTTTACCGCGATCTTTTGCCGAAATTCGCGTGTTTGTACCGAGATCTTTTGCCGAAATTCGCGTGTTTTTACCGCGATCTTTTGTCGAAATTCGTGTGTTTTTACCGCGATCCCGTGCCCCGAAAGTTGCGGACAATGTTTTAAATTAATTTCATTAGTGCAGACAGAAACTGTCTGCAAGAGATTTTCTTTGTCCGCGACTATGTCGCCGTGTCGCGGTGTTTCTGCCACTGGGCACACACACACACACACAGACACACAGACGGATACGAACATTAATAATAAGGATTGTTACAGCAAGAATTTTTGATAGACAGATTTTAGGTACCAGAATGAGTAATGATAGGTTAAAGTAACAGTTTTAATTTCATATTGGTTAATTGTACTCTTTATGTATCAATTCTTCTTCTTCTTTTTTTTTTTTTTTTGTATGGTACTGTTTTGAATTTACAAAAATTGTCTTTAAAAGGTGCACAATAAATTAAATTTGAAATTGAATTGAATTTTAAAAATATTATTATATCAGGGTTGGGTTTTTGACATGACAGTGGTAAAAACTGTGTTTTTACCGGTTTATTCCGTCAAAAATTTATCATTTTCGATTTTCCTCCGATTTATAGTGTAAGTGTAGCATGCAATACATTTCTAGATTGATTTTAACTTTTTGTTCCTGTTATTATTATTATTTACTATTACATTTGTTAAATTTATTTAAAAGAAGAGCATTTCGTAAATGGGAAAGATTTAAAAATACAAGAGTAAAAAGAAAGAACAAAATTTGTCATAATCTCCACTAATGTAGATTTGATTAATTGCAATGGACATTAATATTAAATTATAATAAAGGTTATTATAATTATTAAATAACATTTAATATACATTTTTAATAAAGTACATTAAAATTATTTTAGAGATGCAAAAATGTTGTTATATGAAACGACAATAGATGTTAAGCCTGGACTGGCAATGAATAAATTTGAATAGTCTTAGATATAATATAAGACTATTCAAATCTAATTACTATTAGATATAATATAAATGCATGTATTTCATAAATGCAACTATGGTGATTTTCATTTGTTCTTCAATAAGCAGAATCTTAAAGTTTTGTTTTAAACAGTTTAATAAATTCTACCAAAATTATACACATTTTTTAATCTAATACTTATGGGTTACAGGATTTCTTCAAAAAAATCTAATTTTTTTAGACAATGCCAAATAGCTTAAGATTATTGTAGAGATTTTCTAACACAGATGTACATGTATTAAATATACTTAAATATAAGAGTCTTTTTGATACTGAATATTTCATGTAAAACAACTTAATATTAAAGATAGAACAGAAAAAAAAAAAAAAAAAAAACTACTAAAAAATGAGTTTTGGGCATGACGGTAAAAACTGTCATGCATCAAAAACTTGCCAACCCTGTATTATATGCTCATAACATGTTTATATATGTTGATAACATGCAATTAAAGAAAA
Organism: Maratus michaelseni; assembly: GCA_963931845.1. Lineage (NCBI taxonomy): Eukaryota > Metazoa > Arthropoda > Arachnida > Araneae > Salticidae > Maratus > Maratus michaelseni. The sequence continues at coordinate 155,213,397 of OZ007596.1, read as the reverse complement.
TATTATTGTACTCTGTTATATGCTGCATCTGTACAAAATATTATTTAAAAAAGGATATTTTTCTTGTGTGTCTAGAAGTACTTTCAATAAACTTTTGAAGCTCTAAATTCAGTTCATCTAATTCAGTTCTGTGTCTGAATATAATGTGTAATACAATTCATTGACAATGAATGCAATTTTTAGTTTAATGTCTAAAAAAAAAAAAAGGTATAGTAATTATTCTCCTGATTTAATTGTATGTTATATTAATATTTATTTATTTATAGGTTCAACAGTTGCGCAAAGCTAAACGAGAGGAAGTCCTTTCACAGAAAAGACGATTTGGAAGTGCTAGTAATTCACCAATAGTAGCAGTGAGTAAAAATATTGATTTGTTTATTAAGATTTCTGGTTTGTGTACAGTTTTTGTTCATTTATTCAGTTCATTCCTGCTATATTTCTCACTCTCCCACCCTAAGGCTCCTATAATAGGAGCTGACGCATATCCATTTTGTTTCGCATTATTCGGGTCTCAGTTCAGCATCTCAATCTACCGCTGCCGGAGCTGGAGTTGCCTAAGGCCTCGTTCCTCCACCTTCTGAAAGAGGCTGGATGTTAAATGGCGGAAAATTAGCTTGGTTTTTCGACTTTGAGACACATATCTGCGAGGATGCGTCAGCCTGTATTATAGGAGCTCTATCCCACCCGTTGTAGTTTTATTTACTTAATTTAATGTCACCTGTAAAAGTTGTCAAATTTCATTTATAGCAAGCAGCTGAATTCTGAACTTTGAAGAGATGGTTGACTGCTGCTAAACACTGAAATAGTCCCTCTTCTTAAATGCCATCTGAAGAGCTGCATACCAAATCTACATTTGCATAAAATGTATTCTTCCAAAAACTCACTTCTCGGGGGAAAAATCCTTGTTATTCAACTTGGGAAAAAAAATCTCAGTCATACTGTTATATTAAGTATATTCATCATTTTTTTTTTTCTTTGAAACGAAAAGAAAAAAAAATGACAACATAACTTTTTCACTCTTTTAACCAATTACAAAAAGTGGCTAGACTCAGTATTTTCTTCAATTATGTGACAGTGGCAGACAAACCATGTTTTTTAGCTACTTCATTATTTTAAAGTGTATATTTTGCATGAATAGTAAAGTATTTTCATGTATTGAATTCACATTTTCTTTTACTTTTTTTTTTTTTTTTTTTTTTTTTTTTTTGAGGGGGGAGGGGGGGGGGGGTTGAGGGGAGAGGAATCTACATCAAAATAACATGCTCCAGGGGAATTAAACTATTTTCATTGCAAATCAAGATGTGTTGCAGAAAGTTTGATTTTGAACCATATTAAATTTTTTTTTCCTACTGAAATTATACGAGTAGGAATTACAGTAGGAAATAATTAGATTATTCTTGTAGACATTTATGCAAGAAATACAGAAAATATTAGATTATTTCATGGTATAAATCTGAGCTAAAAAAATTATTGGCTTTACCAGAGTTACTGTTTTTTAGTTTTCTTGGTCTGTCATTGTAATGCTGTTATTAAGAGAGTTATATGAAAATCCAGTTTAATTAAACAAGAAGAAAGTTTCTTCTAGATTGAGATGATAAAGTTTGCTAATTGTTACTTTCTCGTTACTTTTGTTCATTTATTTTATGATATTGTCACATTGACAGTGTTACTTTATATTATTGTAGCAAGCAAATGTTTATTTTACATAATGTGTTGATACATAAAAAAATTACATGTTTAAAAATTATTTAAACAAAAAAAATCAAAAAATTGGGAAATTAAGCTACAATTTTCAAAGAAATTTTATTTGAAAATACATTTTCGCTGTATTCGATGAAGTAAAGATTAAAATAATCTAAAGGTATATTTCCAAAAAAATATTCCTGTCAACCAATCCTCCATTTTTTTTTTTACCAATCAGACATACTCTACTCATCCACCAATCAGATTGTCTTTAGCCCTGAGTGACGTCAACTGCCATTTTCTATCCATTATTTCGAAGCAAAGATTTGTGCAATCAAGATTAAATTGATAGTGAATGTTGCAACATTTAGTGTTACAATTGAGCTTAGTGTTAACGACAGTTGCATTTCAGCTTTATAATATAGATATGTTTTTTAAAGGCTTTGTTAATTATTATTTTTTTCACTGAAGTTATGTTATAAAAGGATTTACCAGAATAAAATATAAATTCAGATAGTTACAAACTTATCTCTTATGAGTGATGAATTAAAAAAAAAATGCTCTGCCTATTTGTAAATGCTCTGCCTATATTTTTTTTAATTAAAAAAATGTTGGATATACAAATGGTTGCTAGAATTTTTTTCTCGCTGAAGTAAAGTTATTATGTTATAAAAGGATTTATCAGAATAATGTATAAATTCAGATAACTAGTTACAAACTTCTCTTATGAGTAATGGATTAAAAAAAATAATAAAAATCTGCAAAAAGGGTTACCAGAATTTATCCAGATCAAATTAAGTTGGTCGGCTTTTGTTACCCCTAGAAAATGACAGCTTTAATTAAACAATTTTTTTACAAACATAATTTGCCCAGAAATTTGTTGTCAAAAATGGCCCTGAAATTAAAATTAAATTTTTACTGCAAATATGTATAATTGCCTTACTGTTATGAAAATTCTTGTAATAGCATAAATACTCTGCAAACAAATTTGTTGCATGTTCTCTGAAAGGTTAAATAATAGATTAAAGCATGTTTAAGAAAAAGTGAGTTCACATTAAATTTTTTTACTATGCAGTTTATTGAAAATTATTAAAGAGGCAAATATATGTCTAAAAGAAAAATATGTACACATTCTGGAGAATGCATTTACTTTGATCATGCATATTTTGAAAGTGTAAAAAAAATAGATCTATAAATAATGTAATATACTCATTTTAAAAGTTTATATTTGATTAAATAAGAAAAATCATCACACTATTAAAAAAAATGAGGCAGGATTAAATTATATATAAATCCAATAATAATACTTGTTGCATCAAAGTTTCATTCAGGACAGATTATATTTTTGAAAAAAAAAAAAAAAAAAAAGTGCATACTATTTAAAAATAACAAGTTAGTCTTAAAATAAAAGCTTGTAGATATCTATATTAATTTTTAAAAAATTTCGCTCTGCCTGTGTGTTAGTGAAATCTACCAAAAATAGAAGTCTGAAAATTGGGGTGAGGATAGTCCAAGACAGGTCCCAATGCACCTGAAACTAAGATTTTTTTTTTTTTTTAATAAGTAGCCAAGATATTAATTAAAAACTCTTCAAAAAGTGATAAAAAAAAAATCAACAGATGTGCTTGTCTAGAACATGATTTTTGAACGGAAAAGAAGGAGGAACCACATGCTGGCGTTTTTTGGCCTTTTATTTAAATCTCCAGGCCAAGCCATTCAGGATACGGAAAAATGGAAGACATATTCTTAAAGTTCGTATTTTTATGTCTTAAATGCCGCAATCGGTTTGAAAAAATATAGTTGAAAAATGTTTTTCAAAAAGGCTAATTTTCACAGTTAAGTTTTTCCTTCTTTTGGCGTCTGTTCTCCAGAACTCGATTTCAATAGAATAAACAAAAAAAAAAAATGTATTTAAAGCTGAGACCTTCTTTTCGACAATGCAATCAGTTTTTTCAAAACACAAGTTTTAACACTTTCAAAAAGATTCACGACCGCAGGTCACTTCACGTCTCCCGGAGATGATCTTTTTTCTATGCTAAAAGTAATTAAACATCTGTTTTTTGACACAATCATTTTAGAAGAGCTTCTTGGCAGACCACCTACAACAATTTAAAAATGTTCAGACAAGTAGAAGTATTAAAAAAAAAAAAAAAAATCTGAGAAAGGTGGGATGAAAACTCTAAAAAAGTGTGTGTTTCGGCACGGCTTCGCTCAGCTTCAGCTCATATTTTCACTTATATATATGATCCATAACCAAGGCTTTACAAATTTGATAAAATCTGGTAGCCAGTAAAAAATTCTAATAGCCAATAAAAAATATTTACCACTCCCTCCTACCCTGTCATTGATTTTAAAAAGCACAAAAATGTTTATGAATTAATTGAGAAAAAATTATAACAAGCATAGTTCAGAATTATTAGTTACATAGTTTAGAAAGATAATATAAACTAAATTTTCTAATGAAACTTATCAAAACTATATATTTTAAGACTGAATTAACCGGCATGTTCGATAAATCATAGTTGGCGAATGCTTCAAATGTCCGGATAGTTGAATGCTACAAAATCTATATCTGCTGAGGAAAGCATCGATGAAATAGTAAAACAGGAAAACAAGCTTTTGACCGCTTTTTCTTTCGAAGTCTCAAATAATTCTGATTTTAAAATAAAAAGTGTACACAAAAACATGTGATTCCATTACCTAAAAGATGATTAAAACTTTAATTAGATTTTAAGCATTAAAATCGAGCACTTTCGGCTGTGAACACAGCCTTCATCAGGATTTATAAACAGGTGTTAAAACACAAACGTACAGATCACATTCTTGTAAACAGTAAGTCTGTGTTCTGCGAGCCTACGGGAGAGTTCAAATCATTCACATTCGCCTGACAGTTGGTTGATACTATTGCATAGAGAAAAAAAAAAGGCCAGGAAGGAAGGAAAAAGGGGGAAAAAACCCAATTTTACTGTTCCTTGATTAAATTAAGCCACATACTCGGAATATTGTACGACAGCACATCATTCCACACTTTTCCATGCTTATTTATAATTTCCACAGATTCTCGAATTATTAAATCATAGTAATTTCTCATAGAACATATTACTTTAGCATTATTAAAATCTATTTTAACATTTGGGTTTGTTGAAGTCTCAATAGAGCAGTGGATGGTTACTTTAGCATTATTAAAATCTATTTTAACGTTTTGATTTGTTGAAGTCTCAATAGAGCAGTGGATGGTTTGTTAAATTTTAGATTTCTTTTATGTTCTTTCAATTTTCTTGTTGTCATTCCTATATATTCTAGTTGTCCATCTTCATTGATGTTAAATGGAATGACATATACTCTGGACATTTCATCAGGTAGGATAGTATCAATCTTCGCGGCCAGTAAATTCTTCATTTTAATTGGGGGTTTAGCTATCAAATTTATTCCATAACCAAAAAGAGCATGTCGAAGTTTTTCAAAAAGTCCTGGTATATAATTTATACTCTCTAGAAAATGGATTCCCGTTATATCTTATTAATAGATTAATTAGTTCATTTCAAAGTAACAAGCAATCAACCAAGAATAACTTAACACAGAAGAAATATTGTAGTATAAATTATATACCGGGACTTTTTGAAAAACTTCGGTACGCTCTTTTTGGTTATGGAATAAATTTGATGAATTTAACCATTCCGAACTTGTTTTAATTTTGATTTTATTATTTTAAAATTTACATTTGATGTACTTATTTTTGCCAAATTAAAAATAAGAGTTAATATATTTTTTGTTTGAATATAGTTTTTAAGTGTATTTTTTAATATTGGGGGGGGGGGGGGGGGGGGGGGGGGGGCAAGAGAAAAATGACATTTGTGCTCATTTAAAAAAAGCTTAGGTCAATTTTTGTACAAAAAGACAAAACAACAATAAAAAAAACCCTGCCTGATAAAATAACTTAGTCGCCAGTGGCAGCTGTATTTGTCAAGCCCTGTCCATAATGCATTAAAAAAAAAAAAAAACCTATAAACAATTCTTTATGTAAAACCATAGATTCTAAAACTGAAACTTGTTACAAATAGTCTCCTTTTGCTCTCTTACAAGACAATGTGCTAAAAGTGCTCGTAAGAAGAAATTCTTTTTTTTTTTTTCCACATAGGGTCATTTTATAGTTTAAAAAAAAAAATAGTTCTTATTGTCGAAACTCTCCGAAATTTGTATCGGATATAAATATATCGGTTTTGCAGGCTATGTAAAATTTTGGTAAAATATATTGATATCTAGTTGTAAAAAAAGTATGTTTTTTTGAGGTTCTTTACCATAACAACAAAAAAAGTTCTTATTGTTCAAACTCTCTGAAATTTTAATCGTTTACAAATATAACTGTATGTAAGGCCTCTTCAAAATTTCGTGAAAAAATATGTATATTTAGTGTAATTAAATAATAAAATATATTTTTTTTCAAATAAAGTTGTAGTGTATTGAATGTAACATGTTTCTATTTGCTTAGCAGTATTTGATTTGATAACCTTATTTTATTGAAGAAACTTCCTTTTTCTTAGGTGATATTATCTCTAGATGATTCCATTGATCCAGCGAAACTTCTTGCTGATTTAGAATCATGTGACGATGAGATTGTTATTACTAGAAGTAAATTTGGAGGTTGTCATATAAAGTAAGCTTGGCAAGTCCATACCATATTATTTTATCAAATGTAACAGCAGCAAATATTAATGCAAGTCACTAAGATTCTATATATTTTTCTATGTAACACATTTTTTGTCTTTTTTTTTTAACTTCTTATTTCCGAGATTTTTTATGTTTGAAATTGCTATTAATATTTATGCATTGAAGCACTGTTTTTAAATTTCTCATTTTATATATTTTTGAACCTTAATCCCAGTTAATATCTATCTGTTAAACCAGTGTTTCTCAAACTTTTGTAAGTGGAGGGCACTTTTATACTCTGGAATAGAGTCCTGCATCAGATCAGGTTACCTGCACCCGACCCATGATTCGGGTCGGGTTGTTGCTATATTTTTTCGTTCTGGTTACTTTTTTATTGCGGGTTCGGGTTGAACCGCTTTTCCAAAAGAATGTACACAATTTTTTGCAGGTTAAAAATATGTATACACTAAGACCTCTATAACGGACACTCTTGAAAATTGACCTTTTACAGTATTTGGGAAGGAGGAAAAAATGTCATTCTTCTAATCACTTGATCATAGCTCGCTTTTTTTTTTTTACAAAATATGCTCTGTCTGTGCAATAATTTGTAAATGTCAGCGACAAATCTCATTTGCAGTGTCAGATTTTTCCATTGACTCTCGCTGATAAAACAAAACAAATTGCTAACTCGCGAAAAGAATAAATTTTCTTGCGGTTAACCCACTAACGCATTATTATATCTAATGTTTTAATACCGGGTATCTTCTTTGTGGACTACTTTTTCATAATTGTATTGAAATATGGATTAATTTTCTGTTCCTTCGGTTTCGGGTCGGATTGGGGTATAAATATTTTGGGGTTCGGGTCGGTTTCGAGTTGACTTTAAGCAGAATTTTAAAGTTCGGGTTGGATACACAACGCGACCCGTGCAGAATTCTAATTCCTTGCCCTCAATTTCGAGTGTAGATTGAATCTTTCGACAAAATCTAAAAGTAGTGAAATAGTGACTACTTTTGAAAAGTAGTTTGTAGTCGCTACTTTTTAAAACAAGTTATTGTAGTTGTAGTTAACTACATTTTTGATAAAGTAGTTGTAGTTGTAGTTCGCTACTAAAAAAAGTAGTTTTTCAGACCTCTGACTTATTCCATTCAAATATGTATTTATTTTCATAGTTCTGTTCAAACCTTTTGTGAAAATCCCAACAATTGGACATGCTAAAACCTAAATATGAGCCGGAAGAATTATTCAAGGTTGAACCTGACTCGCAGAAAGAAAATAAGTCATCCTGACCCGAAAAAATAAATAAAAGCAACCTGACTTGCTGCAGATCTTCAATGATCTCGAGGTGTCCGCTATTCCTAGGTTTCACTATATTTGAATATTAAAGAATATAGATTTGTCTATTTTTCTATATAAAATATAAAATTGGTATTAGAGATATAATTGTACATTACTTTTCATTATAGCATTAAAACATGATTTATTGTCCTTTCATTGCGGGTTGAGGTATTGCAGGTTCAGGTCCGGTTGCGGGTTCAGGAATTTTTTTTTTGTTGGGTTGCGTGTTGACTTCAAACGGAATTTGCAGGTTTGGGTCGGGTAGAACCCGACCTGTGCAGGACTCTACTCTGGAGATCAATTGTATATTACTTTTATACTTTTTTTCGTTATTCTGAGATTTTCAGCTATGGCGTGTACTACATAATTCATTTTAATTTTATTTTTCTGTCTTTTTTGGATATCTAAGATGACTTCTGGAAATTATGGTACAATAAAATGTAATATGATATTTTGTTTATATTTCAGCTTTCCAAAACAAAAACAAAGATTTACCTTCATACTTCCTAGTCAAAAAAGTTTACACTCTGTCATGGATTCTTTAAAGGTTTGTATGTAATTTATGTTGCTAAATGTTTATGACTGATATTGGTTATTATAGTGTCATTATATTTTCTGTGCATGCACCTTCATCCACTGAAAGTGATATTTTCCTAGCTAGATAATTTTCTACTTTAAACATAGTTCATCCTACACCAGAAAACTGAGAATAATTTAGTTATTTGCCTATGGCTGGTAAGACTTTTTTTTAGCTTAGTAGCCAAATATATGAATTTTTTAAAAAATATATAAATCACAACAGTTAAAAGGGCTTGTGCTAATCATTTAAAATGAAAAGTCCTAAAAACACCCTATGAGTATTTAAAAAAAAAAAAAAAAAAAAAAGGATTAAACTATTAAAATTTGTTGCTTTCAAATATATCGTTTAATTAAATTTAGTTTATGACAGTTATTTTTTTTAATATATAAATTGCATTAAAATATTATCAGATCTATAACAGAGACAATATTTAAAACTGAAAACTTTAAATAATAAGTACTACGATTTAGTTTAAAAACACTTAGCATTACTTTTAAATGTGACACAGTATTTTTATTTTATTTTTTGTTTAGAAAGACAATTTTTATCCTTAAGGAAACGAACATTTATCAGACAATAGTATAATTTTAAAAGATACTTTAAAAGAATATATTCAAAAATATTTAATAATACATTTTATTTATATATTTCACATTGAACAAACAAAAACAACAACAACAATAAAAAATTGATCGGCAACTGCTGATGAAAAAATTGCATAATAATTTTATGCAGTTATGTAATACAATCCAGTACATTTTAATATTTAATCTAATACCTTAAAAAATTATACTATAAGTCGTAAAAAAAGAAAGAACCAGAAAATAAACCAGTACCTGCAAAACAACTCTCCCTACTCCTTTCCTGGTTATGTAAGATCATCCAATCATCTGCTCTGACTGCCAAGAAGCAAAATTGTGGCCACCTGAGATGACAGTACCCATTGTTTACAATTACAATCAATTGTTTGATTAGTATATAAGTAAAATACCTGTATTTCTTATTTGGTTGGAAAATACCATCACAAGCCTTAGTCAGTCTTATAATATAGTAAAGCATACTACAAAACCAATAAATAATAAAAAAACAGAATGTTACCATCATTAATAATTATGTATAAAAGCAAATTAGCCAATTTATTTTATTTTGTCACCAAGTGAGGAGTGGCAACTGGATATTTTCTGGTCTAGTTTACCCTCTAATGAAGACATTTTGATATCTCATAAAACTACTCTTTAAATGTCTGTGTATAAAATTTTTACCTTGGCAGTATAACCAAATATTTAACACCAGTTTGCATCTTCTTTGGGTCTTTCTTTAATTATAAGTTTGTATGGTTCAGTATTTACATGATATTTGTGATATTGCTTTAATGAGGTGTATACTTTTAACTCACATTGAGTTTGAACTTAAGTATTGTATTTTTGCCTTTAGTGCTTACTATGAATGCTTTCTTATCTGACGGAAGAGGCGGGGAATTTCCAAGAAATTCAGAGTTGGGATGACTGATAATTATTGATTTTTATGTCGAGAAATTTCAAAGTATTACTTATTAGTAATTGGCTTGGTTATTGACAGTCATATGAAATCTTTTTTTATCATACAGAAAAAAAAAAAAACATTTTCCTTCATTATTTATTAAAATATAGATATTTGTTTTGTATATGATTTAATAAATCAGACAATTTTTTACAATGAATTTATTTTATGATGCTTCAATGTAAAAGCATTGAAATAGTCTGATCAATCTTGCAGGTAGCAGATGTTTTAATTCTAATGCATTCACTGGCTGCACTGGATGAATATGCTGATAAGCTTTTATCAGTTGTACTTGCACATGCTCTGCCTACCACTATTCATGTTGTCCAGGTAATTAATTATCTTTTTAAATATGTCATTAATATTTTTTATATTGAAGATGTAAAATATTGGAAAGAGGACCTGATTAATATCTGAATTTAAGAGGCTACTTCACTCAGACGAAAGCACTCGCTCGCTAATGTTAATCCTATGGAGGAAATATTTTAAGATATCTCGTTCACATTTCAATATTTTTAAATGATTTTTTTTGCATTGGTAGCTGAGGTCAATCTCTATGCACGCTCCTTTCTACTTTTTCGATTTTTGTTGCAGTTTTTTTAATTGAGGATACTTTTACTTTTGAAACCGGTTCCGAAAGTAAAGGTATCCTCAATTAAAAAAACTGCAACAAAAATCGAAAAAGTAGAAAGGAGCATGCATAGAGATTGACCTCGTCTATCCAATGCAAAAAAAAACAAAAAAAAAAAACATTTAAAAATATTGAAATGCGAACGAGATATCTTAAAATATTTCCTCCATAGGATTAACATTAGCGAGCGGGTGCTTTCGTCTGAGTGAAGTAGCCTCTTAAGGGAAGCACAGCATCATTTCAGAACCCACCTCATATTTGTGGAAAGATTTCTAAATTATACATTACGTGGAAACTCGTCCAATGCTATAAATATTATTCCTGGGAATGGTTTAGTAGAATTAACATTTCAAACAATTTTTTTTTTTGTTTCCTGTATAAAAATACTGTAGAATATATTTGTAGTATACTACATACTGTATATTCTGGCATATAATGCACACTTTTGATACAGGAAAATTTACCAAAATTCACAGGTGCATATTATGGCAGGTATAAAAATGAAATATTAAAAATTAAGAAAAGATGAGCATAAGAATTGATATTTCTACATTGGAAACATATCAAATTAACGAGAAAAATGAAGATGATTTCAGTAAGATCGTTAAAACTAAAATAAAGCAATTTAAATTATTATTATTAATGATTTGAAATTATTATTATTAATGATAAATTATTTATTTAATGGGAAAAAATATTTATTAATTTAAAATATGATTAAAGTTTAAATATGGTTTAAATATAAAGTTAAAAATAAAGTTTAAATATAAAAAAACATGGGACAATCCATGGTGTCTTTTTCTCCTAAACATTGGAATTTCAATTTTGCTTTTTAATCATAAATATAAAATAAACATGTGCGGAGATGTCACACTTTATCGTTTTTGTGCTAGTGCTATTTATTTTTTTTATAATCATTGTTGAGTGTGATATAATCCGGAATTTTATTTTTGTGGCAACATTAATTTGAAGAAAACCTTTCATTTCATTTATGAAAACAATGTTGATTTAATTTCTAATTATCAACAAATTTTAATCAAAAAACATGTTTTAGGAAAATGTAACTGTGCTATGTTAGAAGCCTGTTCAAAATCCTTTCATATGGTATCTCATTTGTCGTTCTGCATTTCATATTTTCTTAGAAAAAGGGATGTTGACAGGAGAAATAATATATACGATTTTAATTAGGAGGATTATGATAAAATTTGGGCCTGTAAGAAAATAAGAAATGTTATTATTTTAGAAGATGGATAATTTTTCGAATGAATTCATTGCAGATATGGGTTAGTTCAATATTGATATGCTCTCTGCTGTATTTAAAAATTAATAAATGTATTGAAATCTTTTTAATTCACTATAGAAAATTGAATGTATTTATATATATACTAGCCGCCACTGGCGACCAGTTTGGTCTCCCTTAAATGTATGTTAAGCATTGTAACACACATTGATATTTTTTGTATTATTTTAGTTTGATTCCATATTATTTACCATTTTTACTGATGGGTATTTTTATTAGCCGGGAGCAAATGATAAATCGCCAAATATTGCTCCCATCACCACTATTCATACTGCATCAATTTAATTTTAAATTATAAATCTGTCACTCATTTCAGTTAAAATACTTAGCTTTAAATTAAAATACTTATATTACATACAATTTAAAATGCATGTCGTTCACACTTTTCATTTTAAATAGAAAATAAATAAGAAATAATATCATAAATCAAAATATTTGATTTCAAAATCACAATATATTTTCTAATTTGCACACATGAAAAATAAAAGCTGGTATCCGCGATTTAAAAAATGGTATTGGCGAGATTTGCGCAAATTAACATAAATGTACTTAATGATGTTATGTATTTTATAAATGTATATTAAATTACTATTTTGAACGCGATTGGTCATAACAATGGTAAATATAATTGGCGATTACCAATCATTTCCCGTGATCTCTCTTCCTGGCAAGTATAATACATAAATACCAAATCAACTGAGAATTCGTTTCGAAATTTCATTCATTAAATATTATTACATGAGTTCAACTTACATCAAAAAAAGATCTGGAAGGAAGTTGAGTTGTATAGCGCAGAATTATGGTAAACTTTGATTGTCTCAATGGTGCGATTTTTTTTTTTTTTTTTACATCCAAGTAGCGGTCCAAAAATTCATTTGCGGAGAACTTGCTTTACGAACTATTACCTCCATGGTTTGATATTTTAAACGTTCACGACAAAAGAATCTTTTTTTTTTTGTTGTTGTTGTTTACTTTCATAGATAGAGAACTTGAACTGTGATCCTAATTTCAACTGAAGTTATTGCAGAATTAATTAATAAGGACTTTACGTTGCACATATAAATACTCATCAAACACTTGCTTCCAATGTAAATTTCATTTAATAAATATGAGTTACTTTAAAACTACATATATAGAAAACAAACCTCGACGTTTCGGTTAATCTTTATAACCATCATCAGGAGAAAAAAAACCTTCATAAATATGAACAGCAAAAATTAAAATGTGTTACATGATTGAGTCACGATATTCAATCTGCCAAGACGCTCAAATAACGGAAATTATAACAACATATTCAAAATACGCCTGGTGGCACCCTCTATGAACCAGCAATGTAACTGGAACTTATGTTCAACGGAATTAAAGTTCACTTTAAAATGCATTTCCATATGGCAGGAACCAAAAATGATGGGATATCGTTGCAAATTTCATGTTTTCTTAGTCAAATTTCTATAGATTCACGGATGTGGGCTTTAAAGGGATTGTTTTGTCAGGAAATAACTTTGACGTTGTTAAAATCAATAAACCTAACCTGTCTGTACGTATTTCCAGACAAAACAATCCCTTTAAAGCCCACATCCGTGAATCTATAGAAATTTCACTAAGAAAACATGAAATTTGCAACGATATCCCATCATTTTCGGTTCCTGCCATATGGAAATGCATTTTAAAGTGAACTTTAATTCCATTGAACATAAGTTCCAGTTACATTGCTGGTTCATAGAGGGCGCCACCAGGCATATTTTGAATATGTTGTTATAATTTCCGTTATTTGAGCGTCTTGGCAGATTGAATATTGTGACTCAATCATGTAACACATTTTAATTTTTGCTGTTCATATTTATGAAGGTTTTTTCTCCTGATGATGGTTATAAAGATTCACCGAAACGTCGAGGTTTGTTTTCTATATATGTAGTTTTAAAGTAACTCATATTTATTAAATGAAATTTACGTTGGAAGCAAGTGTTTGATGAGTATTTATTGCAGAATATTGAATAATTGAACGTAAGTCATCTCTCAAATATTAATTTATTTTGAACGATCTTTCTAAAAATGTAACTTTTATGCAGTTTAATTAAAAAAAATAATTTTGAATAAAAATGGCCGCCTGGTATATGAAAAAGTGAAGCGGACATCCCGGAACTGTTGATGACAGTCACATGACTTACACTTTTATTATATAGATACACATGGCTTGACAAATGCTGTCACCAAGGTGCCACTGGTGAAAAAGTTTTTTTATCTGGCAACCAAGCTGTTAAATCTGGTGTTTTTTTGTTCAAAAATTGACCTAAGAAATAAGCATAAATGACATTTTTTCTCTCTCTTGTCCCTATTCAAATTAGTCAAGCAGTGATATTCCCCTTCTCTCGTATGTTTAATGGAAGAACCAAGTTTAAAAGGCATTTTCCATCTCATGCACAGAAATGATATTTTTTTCATGCTCTGGCCAACTAGCATGTCACGTGATTAGAATGTGGGGGGGAGGGGAGGGGATTTCAATAAAACAGTAAGAAATAGTGTCTATCTAGACTTTGTGTCATCTAAAACAGGTTACAATGCTAAAAAATGCTCAAGTTTTTTTGTAAGTTTCAAATCAGATTTTTGTGTTTGGAATTAAAACTGACTAATCTTTCACATTCATTTTAAAGAATAATAACATATAAGTGATTATAAGTAATTCAATTAAAGTAAATCTATAAAATTTAATTAAAATTTCAAGAATAATTAATTTTAATGAAGTTAAAGACTAATATGTATTTTATAATTATTTCTCTCTTGCCTTAACTGCTTGGAGACTTTATTATTTTGATGCCTGTGTGCAACATACACATAGTACATACAATAGGCCTGTGCCATCCTGATTTGAAGACAGGTGTCTGGTACTGGGTTGTTTATCAGTGTTTTCTGTGAGAACGTTCAGATTCCAGTTTTTCAGAGAATTTTAGTGGAAGGGATGAGTGAGAGAGAATTTTTAATTTTGTGATCACTAGAAATTTAGTTTAAATGATGTAAAAGGTTGAGAGCATTCTTTAATTGTTGAGAGTGGCTTCTTTTTAAAAAAATGAAATATATTTGAAAGAAAAAAGTCATAAAATTATGTCTTTGAAAATAATTTTGTCGAAAAAAATTGATTTTAGTAAAGAAAAATTGTTCTTCATATGATACATACTGTACGTTTATTCATCCAGACTTTGTAATATATACAGTAAATGCTCAGTTATACAAGGAAAAGAGAGAATTATTAAGTTAAGAATGTGGCATTGTTATTTGACAAATTATTTAACCTAGACTATTAGATTTCTCAAGAATTTTATTACTGCTAGTTTTATTACATTATTTACTCAAGAATATTTTATAATTATATGTGTTTAGATTATCCTTTTGCAGTAAATAGAAATAAAAAATCCTTCAATGCACTTCAAAAAGGTGTTTTTCAGTTTTTATTTATCCTCAAATTCTTATCATGCATTGTTGAATCAAAATAAACTTTTCCCTGCCCCTGATGGCTGCTGATTCTATTATGTAATAAAAGTGCGGAAAAAGGGTTTATTTTAACAACATATATTATATAATAACTCTTGAGTTATTTTGCAAACATAATTAATTTTCATATTTCTCATATTGGGACTTGTTTAATTTTCTAAGACCTTAAAGATTTATATTATTTATTTCATCTGGTTTATGTATAAAAATAAGGTTATTTTTTTACAATTTCTAACAAGAGACTTTACTCATCTTAGTCAAAATGTTAAATTTAAATTCTCTCAATGTGTTGGATTATAGATGCTGCAAAGTTACAAAGTATTAAAAAATAAACTTAGAAATTATAATCAAACAAAAAATATTTTTTTACTTTTATTTTTAATTTGGCAAAAAGAAGTTCACCAAATGCAAATTTTAAAATAATAAAAACAGAATTATTTGACTGACACTGACAGGAAAATAGGCAAAAAATTGTTTTTCTGCTTCACTATTTCACCGATGCCATCTCATTAGATGTAGATTTTGCAGCACACAACTATCTGGACATTTGGAATCAGCATTTAGTTTTAGTTGAGCCTTTACAGAATTTCCTTTTTTTTTCCTCCCCAGAGATATATAATTTTGATAACTTTCATTAAAAAAACTTAGTTTATATTTCTTTTTAAATTATGTACTATCTTAAACTATGCTTTGCTTGAATTACTTTTTAAAAATTTATATTAAGTCATAAAAAACATTTTTGCTTTTTTAAAATCAATGATTGGTGAGGGGTGGTGGTAATGTGTTTTACTGGTGACTGGATATTTTTTTATTGGCTACAAGATTTTGACAAATTTGTAAAGCCATGTATATATATATTCAGTTAAGTATTTTTACTTAAATTAACTTGCTTTTAACTTGTTCATTATGTTGTATTTTGTTTACATATATTGCATCCTTTGCCTAGTACATGTGAAATTATGCTCTGAAATTTTGCTAATAATAAATTTTTACTCTTATTTCCTAGGGCCTAGAACAAATGAATCCGAAAAAGAAGGCTGAATGCCGAAAAAATATTTTGAAGAATATGGAAACAAGGTGATCTTTCCTAGAACATCATATTTAAAATGCCTCTATTAAAATTTCAGTTTCTGAATTAAATAAACAAAATTCTATAGCTTCTTTAATAATTTGTAGGTTTCCTGATGGAAAGCTACATGCTGCTGATACTAGAACAGATCTACAACTCATACTTCGTCAAATAGGATGCCAGAAACGAAAACCTGTAGGCTTTAGAGATTCAAGATTTTACTTACTGGCAGAAGATATTGAATATGTGAAATCAGAAACAGTTCGTATTATTTTATTTATTTTCTTCTAATTTATTTTTTTAAATGTTAAAAAGTGGAGCACTTTTTAGGTAGCTTACAGTAAGAAGCTACATATTGCAGCCATCTGGCAGAAAGCAATTCTGGAAAATTTCAGTACATTTTCAAAAATCATAACCCTCAGACAGACCCCAAAACCACTTTCCGTCCAAATGTTAATTTATATATACAAGTATATATGATTTTTTGTCATGTGATAGCACTCATAGTCATATTTATAAACCGATTTGGATATGACTAAGCGAACATCTCTAGAAATTTAGGGCAAATTTAGTACGATAATAAATTAGAAAGTACGGAAATCTACATCTCGAAAGAAAAAAAAATAATTAAAGAATTTCCCTGTCTAATTTTATTTTAGCTTCCTTGATTCCTGAGATTCCTCAATCTGCAACGTGATTTTTTTTCCAAATTAGTGAAATTTTGCATGCAGAAATTATACTTAAATCATTATATAAAAAAATAATCTAAATTATCTTGATACAACTGCATATGTAAAATCTGTGTAACAACTTAAATGCATACAGACATACAAGTGTTAGTCCAAAATGTGGAAATCCTTCATTTTTTGGATATTTTCTGGATTGATGTGAAAATGAAAACAAAATATTGGGATTAAATTAGTTGGGGGGTGGCATGCCAAAGAAATCCTTAGACTTACTCATATCTTTTGAGTTTTATTTGGTTCATTTATTTTCATGCACTGCAGAACTGTCAGATCAAAAGTTAGCTTATGAGCATTTGAAAATCATGTGATGATGAAGTAGAAATAAAAGAAAAACTTTAAAAGGAAAGTGATAGAATATTTTGGTTTATCCATACAGAAACAGTTTTGGATAGTTTCAGTGCAATGAAGATGATGGGACAAAGATGTCAATAATGTGGAAGCATGAAGGGGGAAGAGGGAATCTAAGAAAAGAGAAAAATCTGTAGTCTTAAATTTTTTTTCTGTTGTGTAAATATCTGTTAAAATATGACTAAATTACAAGAATTTGTCGCCATATAGCCTGAAAAATATCCACCTTTTTCACCATTCCAGCCACTGCTTTCATGCCTGTGCATAGAATGATATAATTTAATATGTCAATTAATATCTGACTATTTTTTAACAAATCTTCTGGGTTTTGAAAATTGATCTTGTTATTTTTGTCTACCAGAAATGAGTATATATGTGTTATAGGAGAAAAATCCATGAGAAACTCAGTTCACTTCTGCTTGTTATATTATACATTCTTTGAAATATGCATGCAAACTTGCCATAATATCCCATAATTAAAGTTGAACGTTTGTTACAGAAACAAATAGACCAAAATGCGTGTTAAGCTTTAAAAATTTTGCGAAATTTTCACATGAAAGAAAAATAAACTAAAAACTTCAGTTTTGCTTATAAAAATATCAGTCATAATATATATATATATATATATATATGGCTAATACTTATTTATTTCACTTTTTTAATTTTTTAAAAAGTGAAGTAGAATGTAAAATTGGTGTAAAATATTATGTTTAGTTTCTTATTTAAGTTTATCTTTTCATCCAGTAAGATATTTTTATTATTTGGAATTGAGCTTTTTAATGACCCCAATATTTGTTGGAACTAACAAACATTAGATTGCTGTTTCAGACAGTTGTGGATAGCATTGATAAGGTTCTATTAATTTTCCATGATCAATAATATATCTATTATCATGTAAGAGTTTTACTGGATTTTTATTCTTTAATTCTTTATCCTATTCTTTATACTTTATCAAACATTGAAATGTAATCAGAAACTATAGAATTTGTTATGATTTAAAAATTTGACTCTTAATTTATTCAGGATTTTAATATTTAACTTTAATTTATTCATCAATTTAATTAAACTCATTAAATTTATTTAAATTAATTAAGCTAAATTTCATTTTTGCATTTTAAATCAAACATTCTTTTTAAATTGTTTACTTTTGGTGAGAGTATAATTTAATTTCAGAATCTTTCCATTACATATGTTTTAGGATATTCATTTCAATTTTAACTTACAATTTATTCACTTTACAATATTAATTAAACTTGATTTCAAATTATCTAAAAAGAAAATATTTCTAACTTACTTTTTCTAATTTTTAAATAATATACAGTCTAAAATAAATTATTCTAAAATATAGTGTATTTCCTTTTTAATAATATTTATTAAAAATGGTTAATTGCTAATTTTATTCTTTTCAGAAAGTTCAAATTCATTTATTTTAATTCATGCAAATTCTTTCAGAATAACGAACTTTTCCATATATCGTTTCAAAAAATTTCTAAGTCCAATATTTACTTTTTCAAAATTTCTTAAATTAAATATTTTTATTTTCAAAAACATATCTGGTGGAAAGAACTTTTAATTTTATTTAGATTGCTAAAATTTCATTTATTTTCATCCATTAGTTTGGCAGTTATAGATTTTTAATTACTTTCGTTTATTTTATTTTGATGATAGTCAAGATTTGCGATGAGACGCCATTGATAAGCTTTTAGATGTTTCGGGTAAACAGACAGGCGTTATTTCCTAGTTCCCGTGCATTTGTATCTGGGTCAGTGACTCACGAGTGGCAAGGTCATTATCAGTTCGATTCAAGGTGACAGATGGAAGCTCATGGAACATTTGCAATGACGTGTCGTAGACAGTTAATATTTAACTTTGACCGCGTGGGTGAGCTTCTTCAAAAAATCCATCAGGTGGTGTCACGAGCGCGATAGTTAAATTTGCAACCGTTGGAAAATGCTGCTGTCTGATTGGAGGATGATTTGAAATAGTAAGTTTTCCAGTATTATCGGAAGCGCCGTGTGAACTCACTTCTCCACAGAACACGAGCATGTAAAGTACCCTTTTTTCTGAGGCTGCTGGACCTCTGGTCCGGTAGCGGGTAGCGGTAGACAGTGAAGGCATTCCTTTGAGCATCAACGTCTTTGAAATATTCGGTCAATATGGAGGTTGGACTGAGACTAGATATATCATATCTTGATTCTTATAATTTCAACTACAATTTTATAGTCTCATAGTAACAGCTTACTCTAGATGAAAGGATGTTTGCAACTAGAGGATTCTCTATCAGTATCATCATCGTCACGCCGGACAGATCCAGAAGTGGAATTCCGGGTTGACATCGATCTTGGCGAGCAACATCTAATCCAGTCATCCATATAATATGATTACGTTTGAATTGACCTAGAGACATTTCAATTAATGTCCTGCAAATAAAGTCCCATCATATGCTGTATCCTCCATCATTAACATCTAAATCACTATACTAATGAATTTATCTTCAATAAAAACTTTCACTCTCTACAAAAGAACTTATCGATGGAAAAACTTTCATTCTCTAGACGTCACCTTAATAACTACGTATATATATCTCATCAGAACTGAACTGCAGCAAAAATGATCATATTGAAAACCATAATAATATTCTTATTGATTATAATATAAATCATACCGAAATTAAAATTAATAATGAAAATGAACTGAAATCTTACATAGTTATTGATATAATAAGAATTGGATATATATTATTAAATTGAATATAAAAATATATTTGGTATATGATAGTGATAAAGTGTCATCATTCTCCAGTTATTATAATTTGATCTGTGCAATGATGTGATTATAATAAAATCTGTGTTTCTTCTGATCTGGTGAGTTTTTCTCTTTCATTTGACTAAGTTCAAGTGATGATACTAATTTAACTTCACTTATTTAATTTTGCTAAATAATATCAGGTATTATAACTTAGGATTCAACGTAATATTTTTATGACATCTCTTTTGTACTACCACTATCGTTCACGCCTATAATGGTGTTTGGGGAAAGTGTTGAATATATGTTTTGTCTAAATTTTTAGGTTTTCAGAATCACTCCGGTGCGAGTTGCTGGTGATTCACCCTTTATTAATTTTTCCTTTTATATTCATCACGATCCCCAGATATCATTATAGAATTATTGTAGTGAAAACTTAATTATGTAGGACTAGGGGTTAAATAGTTTTTTGAAACAGAAATAACATCAAATTCACATTTTTTTTTTAAGTAAGTTTCAAAATAAACAAAATGTTTATTTCTTCCAACCATCACATCTTTCAAATCACATTAAACCAATATAACTCAGAAAATGCCTATAATCTTATTTATAGAGATATTTTTTTCTTTGAGGGGGGGACAAAACTCCCCCCTCTTAATGTGTATGGATACACAAGTTATTTTCAGGTAAATTTGCTGTTTTTAGGGCAAGCCGTATGGAAAATGCAACTACTTTTATCTCGACTCAGGACCTAGTTTGTGACAGGACAGTTGGGGCATGCACCTTAAGTCCTCATTGTATTTCAAATTTAAATTTGAAAACTGCTAATTTTTATTTGGTAAATTTCAGTTGCCAAAAAGTATCAAAAACACTCTTTATATACACAAAATTAGAAAATATCGAAATTTTGAACAATTTTATAAAAATTGCACCATTTTCCTATATTCAGGCAGTTGGAGAAAAAATGGAAAAATTCACAGAATTCATCTCATAAATTCCCACCATACCAAATATAGTTCTGCTCCTTATACGCACTCTTTTGGTTTTTCTTATAAATATTTTTTTATGTATTTTAGGCAGAAGGGTGTGGAACTTTAAAAGTTTCTGGATTTGTTCGTGGTCAGCCTATTAATGTTAATGGTTTAGTACACATACCTGGATGGGGTAACTTTCAGCTGAGTCAAATTGATTATCCTCCAGATCCTTTCCCTCAGCCCAACCGACGCTCTGCTGGTGAAAATGTAAGTATCAGTAATTTCATTTCAAAAAGAAATAAAGTTCTCAATTTCTTTTGCATATTTTATCTAAATTTTAAGCGATTTTCATTTTAAAGTACAATCATCAAAAAGAGAACAACATATACTTTTTAATCATCAAATTGTCACAGAAAAATTCTAAAGATACCATATTCGATTGGCAATTTAGTCTTTTATATTCATTTATGAATAAAATAATAAGCTTAGTGGGCCATTTTCATATTCAGGTGTTGAAGGAAGACAATTTTCTCAAATATTTTTGCAGCTGTGGGGGGGGGGGGGGACACCCTAAATTTAACACTAAGTGTAGCCTTGGGCAATTCCGAGATGTTTTAATCAATTGTGTTGATTGTTTGAATATCTCAATAGTTTTTGATTGTTGACTTGATGCTTCTTTCCAAGTGAGAAGCCAAGTCTTAAGTCTGTTGCTATTAATATCAAAGGGTGCTCATAAGAACTGGGAGGAAAAGAGCTCAAGACTTCCAGCCCATATGTTCTATAGTAAAACTTTTTATCAATTTAAACATTATTTAAGTAAGCATTAAACCCTTTGATGTAAAATTTAAACACTTAAGGAAACCTATTTTAAATTTCTTTTTAAGATAATAAGGTATTAATGATTGACTCATCGTAACTATCAAACTGTCTTATTTAAAAATGAATTTGTTTGCATCTGCTATGAATTTATTTTCAAAAGTATGACAATGAATTTGAGGTGATAATTTCACTTTTGTAACCATCATAGAAGTTCTTAGTTACCTTTCTATTGATAATTGAGGCAAAGTAAGAAATGCACTCATTCATAAGGTCTTTCAGTTAACTGAAACACCATCTATATTGTTTATTGTATGTCTGAAAATCATATTTAGATATTCTACCAAACTGGAGTCAGGGGTGAACAAATTACAGTCTTAAGTAATCTCTACAAACAGGAGTACCATTTCAGAACTTTCTTAGGTAAGGTAGGGGGGCAAAGTACTCATTAATGATAAATGTGTCTCACTTTAAGAATGTTGCAATAGTGAGAATTCAGCAAATATTATTAATAATTATGAATTTCTGTGTTTAAAGTGGTTATTCAATGATAATGTTCCTATTTTAGTCAAATATGACAAGTTATTTTAGCTTTTGTGCAATTTCTGAAAGATATTTTTGAGTCTGTGTGAGCAACTGCCCCCTAGTCTTTCCCAAATGGCCCCTCTGTCTACAAAATTTGATGTAGATGAACTGATGATTCATATCAAAGGGAAATTCTTGACTAACTGTCCTACTTGCAATAGTTACAATGATGTTAATATTAGATAATATAATTTAAAATATAAATCAAGAAATCTAATTAAAAAAATTTTAATCATTTTGAAAATTAAATATATATATATATTTTTGGTATTATATATTATTTTAAACATTTTATCTACGATTAGCATTTCAAGATGTGCCAGATATGTTAATAGAAATGTGTCTAAATTTTTTCATAAAGTTATTAACGTGGGATGGAAATGGATTATAATGAAAGCTGTATATAACAAATAATTTTTACACTATGTGTTTTGTCACTTGTGTTTTTGTCCTAATCCTGATCTTGTACTTGATTAAAGAGGGAAGAAATGGCACTGAACAATACTATTCTCTGTGACAAAGCAAATCCTGCTGAGCAGGAATCTTTACAGTCTGAAGTTGTTCCTGATCCCATGGAAGGAGAGCAGACTTGGCCCACTGAAGAAGAATTAAAAGCAGGTACTTTGAAAATTTCTGCTGTTTGATTTTTAAATGTTTTACCAGTATTTTAAGTAATTGCTGCCACAAATAAATTTGTTTGATATTTCTGTATTCCTTTTTATTATTATTACTACAAAAACCCCATCAAGTATGATAAGCAAAAAAGTAAATAAATAAACAAAATAAAAAATAAAATAAAATAAAATAAAATAAAACAAATCATTGTGGAAATTTTTCCATTATATTTTCTGAAAACTATGTGAAAATACTTTTATTTGTAATTGCTATCCTTGTTTTAAAGATTAAAAAAAAAATATGTATGTAAAAAAGATTATATATATATATATATATATATATATATATATAACCATAAATGAAACATTATCATAACACCAACTTAAACAATGAAATAATAATTAAGTATGAAATAATTAGTTGACAATGAAAGATTCCCCAACACACTTAATATGGAAACAAAAACATATTAAAAGAATAAGAAATTAAATAAAAATTGAATAAATGGAATTAAATGAATGAAATGAAATGAAATTTGTGGAATTTAGACAGAATTATCAAGTCCCAAATGCCTAAATACCACAAATAAAATGAAATGATGTTTCATCATCATATTAGCCATACATTGCTAAAAAATATATGATTTTGGGACTACATCTCATAAACAATGAAGCAAACCAGTGATAAAATGAAAAATAAAATACAATATTAAAAAGGAAAGAAGCCATACTTATAATTTACAAAGAAAACATTTAATAGAGTCAGTAAGTATAAAATCCATAAAGATTAAAAAAGATAACTTTCACCTCAAGAACCAGCATGAAACTCAACCATGATTTGGGAATGAATTGCAAAAAAAGAAATCATTACATGTTGCCAATTTTAGAAATATAAATTACTTTATAATGATGCCAGAAATAATGTTAGAATATTATGGATTGTAAAGTAAACAGGAACATTAGTGCTGCCATCTATTGGTAAAAGTGAATATAAACTGAATCGAAAGTATTGGATGGAAATTAATGTTTAATAATTAAACCAAATTACTATCTTAAATGATACCAATTAGTTAAATAATAAATAAAAGAAATTAATAAATAGAATATCGAATTACATGAAAATAATGGATGTATTAATGAATAATTCTATGTTATAAATGAGTATTAAGATGGTAAAATTAATTATTAAAGCAACTTAAAATAGTGCTGCCATCTATTGGTAAAAGTGAATAAAATCTGAATAGAAAGTAATGGATAGAAATTATTGTTTAATAATTAAACCAAATTACTATCTTAATGATAGCCATTAGTTAAATAATAAATAAATGAAATTAATTAATAAATAGAATATTGAATTACATAGAAGTAATGGATGTATAAATGAATAATTCTATGTTATAAATAAGTAGTAAGATGGAAAAATTAATAATTAAAGCAACATAAAAATATATGTACCATTAAATGACAAAAACGATTAAATAACTGTACCAAAAATGCAACATCAATTAAATTAAATTAAAATAAAATACTAAATATTTGAATTAAGATACAAAGAATTTAAAATTAATTTTGATTAAATATTGAAATGAATTAGTCACAAATAATGTTCCTTCATACAAAGTTAAATAAAATATAAAGACTTAATAAAATTAAAACATTATATTAACACTGTATAAAAGTAAACATTATATTAGAAATATATATATCATAATTTTCAGTACTTTCTTATTTGTCTTGTTAATATTAATATTCATAAAATAGTTTAAATACTATTTGATTTTTTAATTATGTTTAAATTTTGATATCAAAATTAACCTAAACTAAATCTCTCTGAATTAGTGCAGTATTTAAATGCATAATATGATACAATTTAATGTACTGTATATTAGGGTGTATCGATTTTTAACTTTTTTTTTGTTTCCAAATTCCAAGTTGATAAAAAGTTGCTACTAGACACCACAACTTACCAAAAAAAATTTTGGATTTTTTAAAAAATGTTTAGGTCTCCTGCACAAGGCCTAAAATTTAGAAATTGTACTTAAAAAGTAAATTTTTACAAAATTTTTAAAAAAACCTAAAACACTTTTTTTCTAAATTGCAAGTAAAAATTCCATTAACAATAAGCACAAAAAACGATATAAAATGTATTTCAAAAACTTAGCACAACATTTAGGTCTCCCGCACAAGGCCTAAAAGTCGTAAATTTCAGCCAATTTTTGAACATTTTTCAGTGCTTTGATATTTGTGTTGTTGCTGGTTTAAAAATTAAATGTAACTAAAGTCTCGTTAGGCTTGATTGGAATTGTTGAAATAAGTGAAATAATAAATCACATTTCAATACGTCAAGCGTCAACTTGAAGCGATGGGGTGGGGGGAGGCCAGACTGTCGCGCCGCGGTGATGCGACAAATAAATATGAATCACCGCGCAGACTTGTCAGTAATCGTCTGCCCGCGAGCGAGGATTACGGTTGTGTTTAAGTGCGATATTCTTGTTGTAATAATCAATTGAGTGAGTGTTGTTGTTGTTCATTATGAGTAAAAAACCGCATGTAACTAGACAAACTACCGACAGGCCGGTTATCGGGCAACCTATTGATGTGAGTGAGTTTAACCCATTAACGCCGACTTATTTTACACTTCTTTTAATACTTCGACACCAGTTGACACCAGTTTTCCCATATTGTTGTTTTAACTGAATTGAATCTCTGATAGTTTCACATTAGATAATATGAAATTATTTTTACTAAGATACTGGTGTTCATATTTAAAAGTTTCGTATCACTTAAATGGTAACTTTTCGTACCAACCGGCATTAATGGGTTAATGTTCTGCCAACCAAGATGGATGTTTTGAAGTATTTTGAGCGGGTACACATTGAAATGAAACAAGAGGGAATACATCAGCCTGCAAAGAAGGTAATTGCGTTAAGAGTTGCTTTAAAACTTGAGGAAATATGGAAAAGAGCTTCAATTCCTGTTTGTGGCACCAAAAACACAATATTTATGGTTTTAAAACTGCATGAGCAGCTGGAGAAAATTAAAAAGTGTTCAGGGCCTAAAAGGAAGTATCCTAACTCCTACAAAGACGCAGTAACTAGCTTTCAGTCAAAAACTGAAACTGCATTGTTTGATATTTGTACTTGCAAATGTGACCGCAGCAACTGTATTTGTTCTATTGACAAAAAAGTCCTGGCACTAGAACACGAGTTTTTGCTTGACCAACGTGGTCCTAGATTGATGTCAATTGCAGAGTGTGACAAAAACGATACTAAAAAGCTTAAGAAGTGATTAGAAAGAAAGTATAGGTCACAAGCTTTAATGCAGGTAGTTGTAAAAAAGACTGAGGATGAAAACGTTTATTCTGGTGATAGTACAGATGATTCAATGTCTCACACATCATGTCAAGATAGTGATTTTGAAATAAATGTACTTGATACGAGTCAAAAAAGTGTTTCAAGTGTAGAAGTAAAACAAGAACTGCCACAACGCTTGTCTTTGTTTTCACGAGCTTGTGACCGCAGGGGCATTTCTAGTAGAGCTGGAGCTCAGTTAGCTACTGCACTTTTGCGAGACGTTACTGCGGAGAACCAAGAAGCAGTAATCGACAAATCAAAAGTAGCACGTGAAAGACTTAAGTCTCGTAAAGAAGTAAGCTCAACTCGAACCTCCGATCTGTTGGCCATTTACTTTGATTGTCGTAAAGATGAAACCATAACAAAAGAAATTGTAGCTGGGAAAAGTGTCCGAAAATCTTTAATGGAAGAACACATATCTATTGTTGACGAACCTGGATCCAAGTATTTCGGTCATGTAACTCCCATAAATGGAACAGGAAAGGAAATAGTTACATCACTTATAAAGTATTGTGAAGTAAAAACTGTCGATCTTAAAATACTAAAAGCTATTGATTGTGATGGTACGGCAGCAAACACAGGCACTTCAAAGGGAGTTATCACCTTATTTGAAAATAAAATACAACAGCCACTGCAGGTAGTTGTGTGTCTACTACATTTGCATGAATTACCATTTAGAAAAATTATGGTTGCTCTTGATGGGCCAACTTCTGGACCAAACACATTTAGCGGGCCTATTGGTAAACAACTTCTAAGCTGCCAAAATCTGGATGTTGTCAATGTTGTTGCAATTGAAGGCGATATACCAGAAGTTGATCTTAAAGCGTTGAGCACAGATCAAAAGTATCTGTACGAAATATCCAAAGCCGTATCAACAGGTACATGTACAGAAGAGTTGGCCAGACGAAACCCTGGAAACAGCTCGCACGCCAGTTGGCTTACTCTGGCAAATCGAATCCTTCGTTTGTATGTAGCCATGGATGATCCGACCCCTGAGCTGAGAAAGCTTGCAGAGTTCATAATGAAAGTCTACATTTACACTAAAAATTACGAAAGTTTCGTCAAAATTAACAAACTTTAGGTCTTGTGCGGGAGACCTAAATGTTGTGCTAAGTTTTTGAAATACATTTTCTATCGTCTTTCATGCTTATTGTAAGTGGAATTTTAACTTGCAATTAAAAAAAAAAGTGTTTTAGGTTTTTTTTAAAAATTTTGTAAAAATTTACTTTTTAAGTAAAATTTCCAAACTTTAGGCCTTGTGCGGGAGACCTAAACATTTTTTTAAAAATCCAGAATTTTTTGTGGTAAGTTGTGGTGTCTAGTAGCAACTTTTAATCAACTTGGAATTGGAAACAAAAAAAAAGTTAAAAATCGATACACCCTACTGTATATTGTGATAAATATTTTCCTATGTTTCAATAAGTCTTTTGATTTTTGAGCATCAATATTTTTGCTTTCATCTGTAACTAGTTAGCAGCTATGTTTATTATGTATTTCTGTAATTTCCTGGGCATTTTTTAATAGTTTTATCTGGAGTTTGCAAATAAAAGAGTTTAGACATTACAAAAATACTGTGTTCAAAATAATTTAGGCATTACAAAAATTCTCATGGCAAAGGAGAGAGAATATTTTCTATACAAATTTTATTTATTGCCTGAGTTTTTTCTTACATTTCAAAATATGAATATTTTAAATGAAATCTTTAATTATGATATTTTTTCAGGGATCAGTTTACAAATTTTATGTTTTTATCTTGCTTTCTTCCATTAATTTTTACAAGTTTCATATAAAAATTTTGCTTAGTGACTCGAACCTTTTTCTCCCCCTTAAAAATATGAATAACTTATAAAATATTTTTCAGTATTCAGTTCTTTTACATTAACAATTACAATTCATATCTTGCTTTCTTTTCATTTTATTTTAGCTGAGCTAATGAAACCCAAGAAGACAGTAAAAAAAGTAGCAGAGGGTACAAGTGAATACCAAGCTGCTTGGATTTTAGACAGTGAAGGGAGTGAAATTAGTGGTGGTGAAACTGATGAAGAAGATGAATCGGATGAAGATATTGAACCAGCTTCAGCATCTGATGAAGAGTCAAACATGGATGAAGATATGGAAGATGTGGTATGTAATAAACTTAGAAGTAGTTCAATTCCTTGACATATTCTATTTTGATATACAATCAGGGTATATGCTGCTAATTGCAATTGCACCAAAATATGACATTGTTTTATTTGGTGATAAAATAAGATTGAATTAACCACATTGCGAGTGTTACACAAATAAATTTTTTTCCCTTACTGGTTACTTACTCTTTCAATTGCATTTGTAAACAATTAGATGATTTTTTTTTTAATAAACCATGTTATTTGTATTTTGATTTCTTCCCTCCCCCCCCCCCCAGAAATCATTAATATATATATTTTTTATTTAACCCAGTAACATACTATTCTCAATTCTGAGTTAACTCTGGGTTTTGTTTCATAACAATGTTTAGAAATAAATCATGCTAGAGTTTAATTCTTGACTTAACAAAGCATCTAGAATTTGTATTTTTAGAAGAGTGTACATAAGGGAGTTAAAGCGAATCTATTGCTAAAGTTATTTTAATTTGGCTTTAGTATATATATATATATATATATATATATATAACCATAAATGAAACATTATCATAACACCAACTGAAACAATGAAATAATGATTAAGTATGTAATAATTAGTTGTCAATCAAAGATTCCTCAGCACACTGAATATGGAAACAAAAGCATATTAAAATAATAAAAAATTAAATTAAAATTGAATAAATGGAATTTAATGAATGAAACGGAATTTAATGAAATTTGTGATATATATATATATATATATTATTTGCCAGATTGCTAATGTAAAAGCCAATGGGAACCTTGTTTTACAATATGTCTCTTGCTTTGAAAAATAAAGGGGGAAGGAGCATGTTTAATTTGTGACTGGTACATGAATCAATATAATGTTCAAAAAAGTATTAAACAAAGTATGTTTTAGACATTGATTGTTTTTGTGTTGAGGTGTTCAAATCATGCAGTTGCAGCATAAAGTTAAACCATGTAAACAATTAAAGAACAATGTAGCTTGTGAAGCATCGTGTGATTCTGTCAACAAAGAACCCTGAACAAGATGTCACTTGTTTAGTCAAATAGACATAATGATAATCACGTGACAAAATCAAAATAAAACTGTTAGTTTGAAAATTAATGACACAGTATTGTGCTAAAATGTATAAATTCAAAATGTTATGTCATATAGGCAACAGATATCTCCAGAAACATCATAAACATGTCCAGACAGATAGATCCCATCAAAAACATCGCATGTAAAAATTGTAACCAAGTCTCGTGACCCTTTTAAGTTCTGATATCGTGTAAAGACCAGTTTAGCTATCTTATTAACTCTGAAATTTTCATTCACAAATTACTCATAGTCTCTACATCTTTAGTTAATGGTTATTTTGTGACTTGGCAATTATGCAGCATGAGAAAGTGACGTATATAATTAGCCTTAATCAAATTATTCCACAACATATCAAGGTGTAATAGCTTCCCTGTTCCTCATAATTGCCAAGTCACAAAATAATCATTAACTAAAGATGTAAAGACATGAGTAATTTGTGAATGACAATTGCAGAGTTAATAAGATAGCTAAACTTGGCTTTACACGATCTCAGAACTTTTTACGGTAAAATAGTCATGAGACTTGGCTACATTTTTTACTTGTGATGTTTTTGACGGAATGTCACTTCATTTTTATAAGTAATCCTCCTTTTCTTGACTTTAGGCTCTTTTTGGACTTAATCTACTGGTTTTTGCCAAGCCCACACCCTGTCCATATTATTTCAAGGTACCAAAAATTTGGAGCCTTAGTTCTGTTTGCAAAGTCCTCTAGATAAAAAGAAGTTTCAGGTTCTTAGGCAAGCACTAATTTATGTGGGGTGGGGATCAAAAGTACTCTCTTTGCTTCCAGGAAAGGTACTATCGATCTGAGTTATTACTCGCAGCCCTGGATACTTTATATTTGGCATAAAAGTACTGTTTAGGATAAAAAGAAAGACAAAATTAAAAATTCTAGACATGGGTGGAGACCTTCAGTCTCAGGACTAAATTCAGTCTTAGCAAGATTTTTGACTGATAATAAATTCTACTTTATATGCTTAAATAATAGCAATTTTACTATCAAGAACTTTTAATCATTTTCATTTATTGTTAGATATCATTTTTTTTGCCATAATGTAAGACAGAAATCTTCTAGCCTATTTTCATTTGGTTAGTCCTAATATTCAGAAAAGGCAGATCAGTCTTGGTTTGAATATACTTCTTTCATCCATGATTCTGGAAAATTCTAACAAATCAAACTATTTTTGATTTTTTTTTTCAATTTTTCTGATTTTCTTATTCTTTTTTTTTAAATTTTCAGATTTTTTTTTCCTTTTTTGGTATCTTAATCCCTACCTTTATTCCAAATTAAAATGTTCTAGGGCTACAAAATCAAATTATTTTCAAACTTTCAATTTTTTACAAATTTTTAAAGTTATATATTTTATTTTTCAAATTTTTTAATTTTTTCTTTTGTAGAATCCCAAACACTACCTTTACACCAAATTTTAAGTTTCCAAGACCACAAGATCAAATAATTTTTAATTTTTCGAATTTTTTAATTATTTTTCAAATTTTCTGGATTTTTTAATTTTTTCTTATTTTGTATCTTAAACGCTATCTTTATTCCAAATTTTAAGTTTCTAAGGCTACGAGATGTACCTTATATTTTTGATGATCGATGAGTGAGTGTCGAAAAACGGAAACTTTGAGTTCATATATCCTCTGAACTAGAAAAGATAAAAACGTTAAATTGAAAAATTTGTTCCTATTTACAACATACTCTAGATAAATGAAGTTTTGGAAAACTCTAACGCAAAGATATGTCGTCAAAAGTACCCTGAGTTGCTTCCAGAACAGGATGCTTACATCTGTGTTTTCTCGACTTGGTGGAGGCACTGCCACGATTTCAGATATAGATTTTGATTGTGATAAAATTTTGTAACTTTTTAAAGTTAAATATTTTATTTTATTTTATTATAAGTATCTTTTATTTTTTAGGAGTCAACTGTTGATATGAAAGATGAAAATTATGACAAAAACATGGACTTGGATGATGAAAAGAAAATGTTTGTACTTTTTTAATATATAAATTTCATTTTCTAAATGTTTATTTAATTTAATTCAATTACAAAACTTTGTAAATATTTAAAAGTGTCTTTTATATTGACCTATGCTAATTATGTTGTATGTTGTTTGTTTGATTACTGAAGTCTGTCAATGAGATATACGTTTAACGTTGTAGCAATAACCAGTGTTACAGTTCAGATTAGATTAATTATTCAGTTCAGATTAGATTAATTAAAATTTTGCTAGTAATAATTTACTCTAATAATAATCGTATCAAATAATAATCATATTTAATAATAATCAAATTCATAACTAGCAGATCCTCCCAGTGTTGTACAGGATTACCTTAAACACACCTAAAGTTATCTTAAATATAATATACAAAGAAACTTAGTGGTGGCACTCCCACTGCCTTTGGCATCGCACTGAGCATTCGTTAACACAGGATGATAAATACAGGATAATGAAAATTATGACAAAAACATGGACTTGGATGATGAAAAGAAAATGTTTGTACTTTTTTAATATATAAATTTCATTTTCTAAATGTTTATTTAATTTAATTCAATTACAAAACTTTGTAAATATTTAAAAAGTGTCTTTTATATTGAATTATGCTAATTATGTTGTATGTTTGTTTGATTACTGAAGTCTGTCAATAAGATATATGTTTAACCTTGTAGCAATAACCTGTGTTACAGTTCAGTTCAGATTAGATTAGATTAATTATTCAGTTCAGATTAGATTAATTATTCAGTTCAGATTAGATTAATTAAAATTTTGCTGGTAATAATTTACTCAATAATAATAATCTTATTAAATAATAATCATATTTAATAATAATCAAATTCATAATTAGCAGATCCTCCCGGTGTTGTCCAGGATTACCTTAAACACACCTAAAGTTATCTTAAATATAATATACAAAGAAACTTAGTGGTGGCACCCCCACTGCCTTTGGCACCGTACTAAACATTCGTTAATACAGGAATCACTGTAATGAGGACAGTTCTTTAATATGCAAAATGAAAAAAATAACTTTATAAAATTAAACAATTGAAAATGTTTTTGGAAATAATTCCCTAATCTGAAAATTTTGATTGTGCCCCGTAGATTGTCATAATAACAATCACTATAATGGAAATTGTTTATTAATAAGCAACATCGTATAAGTAACTTAATTTGTTAAAATGCACAATTATAAACTATCATAAATATAAACACTTAAAAATGTTCTAAAATAAACTTGACCTGAAAATTTTGGTTGTGCCTTATAAATTTTTAAAATAACAATCACTATAACAGGGATCTGTTGTTAATATGGGACAATGTATAAGTAACTTAATTTGTTAAAATACATAATTGAAAACTAACTTTATAAAAATTAACACTTGGAGTTAAAAATGTCTCCAGGGAATTAAAAAAAAAAAAACCCTAACCTGAAATTTTTGATTATGTCAAAATAAATCATTTTCTTAAAACGCTTAATTTTCAAAAATGTAAAATAAAAAAAAATACTTTCAAAACAAAGATCATAAGATCATTTTAAAAAGCTGAAATTTTCTCGGTTGTGCAGAATTTTTTTGAATATATCTAGCATAAGTGGCTGTAAGCTCTTTCAAAGTTTACAATATCAACGGTTTCTTCCTGTGAGGTATGAGGCAGAGGTATTTTGCAGAAGTTGACATGTACAAAGTGTCCCAAAAAGATTGAAACACACTTTAATTTTTTACCTGTTAGAGATACATTGGCAGTGTAAATTGCAAAAGATGGTAGGAATTAAAATTACATCGATGAAATAGTTCTGCTATTAATTTAAGAAAAGTTACACTTTTTAAATTTTTATAGGGTGCCTTGGTTCTATAAGATGTATTTAGAAAAAATTTCTCCTTGCTCTGACATCTAAAACAGTAAAAATTTCATTTTTCTATAAACAAAACTCACTGAGATATGCTACTTTGAATTTCATGAAGTTTGGAAGATTTTTTACACTAAAAATAGACAAACAATTTTTTAATGATAGAAAGTTCTGAAATTTTATAAAATTCAAAGTATCATAACTTGTTGAGTTTTGGTCATAGGATGGAATTTTTACTGATGAAATTTTTCTAAATATAAATCAAAAACCATGTAAAATTTTAAACAGTGTAACTTTTCGAAAATCAGTGGCAGGACTATTTCATTCACAAAATTTGAATTTCTATTTTTTTTTTTTTTTAGTGCTGTTGCATTTTACATTACTTATGTATCTCTAATAGATAAAAAATTAAAGCGTGTTTCAATCTTTTTGGGATGCCTTGTATATAATCACTTGTGCATCAAAAAATATTCAAAGCGGTTACTTTTAAAATACATTTTATTCCATATATAAAGGTTGATTTTTATCCATTTAAGGTTATCATTATAATATGAATCTACATAATTTATAAAATGCCCTGTCTTTTATTTGTATATATTTTAAATAAAAACAAAAACTTACCATGTAAAAGTTAAACTAGACATTTAGTTTCAATTCAATTGTTAGCCATTAATATGCTCAGAGTTGCTATGCCAC
Source organism: Maratus michaelseni (assembly GCA_963931845.1). Classification (NCBI taxonomy): domain Eukaryota; kingdom Metazoa; phylum Arthropoda; class Arachnida; order Araneae; family Salticidae; genus Maratus; species Maratus michaelseni. The sequence goes on along the minus strand of OZ007596.1, from coordinate 155,179,194 downwards.
CTGGAAAACACTGGGAATTTTGAAATTTTCTTTAAGAAACTAGACAATACAGGAAATTTAAAATTCTTAATTTTTTACATCAAAGAAATGGCAGTTTATTTAACTCTCATAAAAAGAAAATGATGTAGATGTAGTGTTTTCTCTTAATTTGTTCATTTTCTTGGTGCATATACATGCAGGGGAAAGACAGTGAATTTTTTTTCTTCCAGATTTGAGTAGCAACTCTGATGCTATCATATATTGGCCATATAAATGGACATAAAATCCATAGTATAGAAAATCCTCTTGTTTGGTAGCAGTCAGATAAAATGGAAGTAGGGTGATGGGAATTTCTTTCTGGTAAGAATCGAAATTGTAGGCCAATAAACTCATATCATTGGAGTTTTGGCCTCCCTATAAACTCTTGTATGTTTGATATCTGCATATGTGTTCATATGCTCTTGTAAGAGTTAAATAAATCTCTAAAATTTTGGTATGTAATAATCTTTTGATAATTTAAAGTTTTTCTTCTGATGTGTATATAAATTGTGATTTTTTTTTTTTTTTTTTTTTTTTGTGTGTAAGATTATTTTTTCATTCTATTTCTTTTTTTCTCAATTATTATTTTAAATAGGCTAGTAAGGTTCAAAGAAGAACGAATGAATGAAATGTTTCCTGACGAATTGGATACTCCTATTGACATACCAGCCAGAACAAGATTTCAGAAGTATGCATGGTTTTTTTTTGTGAAATTATTAATCTATTAATTTCTTGTAGAAAGTTTAATTTTGTCTTGGATCATGATGATAATTTTCTCACTATTTCCTTTTAAATAAAAGTTAAATTTAATGCCTGATTTAGTCAAATGTCCCTTCTTTTAATAAACAATATATATGGTGGCAACGGTTATCAGGGTATTTTATCAATCTAGAAAAATCAGGAAAACTGTTCGAAATGTGAGAAACATTTACATTTTTACCCATAAGGTTGATTTGTCACCAAATAGGCGATATATCAAATAATGGAAAAATTTCCCCAATTCCACATTTTATTAAAAATGGCACATTTTTTTCTAATATTTTTATTTATAAATATTGTTTATAATATATTTATGGCAACTGAAGTTTGCTAAAAAAAATTGATGTTTTTTGAATTAGATTTGCAACAAAATGATGTCAATAAGATTAAGGGACATAACATCAGGAAAATAACTATTCCTTTGAATATCACATAAATGTAGTACCTTCCTAGTGCACGTTTATGTATTATAATTGGGATACAGTGCAATTCTTAACTACAAGAAAACTGATTGTAACCCACAGATAAAGATAAATGGATTGTTAGATAGGTTTAATGACAAATATAATCTGTCTTGCTGTGTACTATCTACTCTTGAACACATGTTATTATAGATGATTTTTTCCCTTTATAATATACTTAAAAATTAATTTTATGTTATATTTTTTTCTAAGAATATTTTTTTGTATCTATTTTTGTTTAGATATCGAAGTTTGGAAAGCTTTGCTAGTTCACCATGGGATCCAATGGAAAATTTACCTCATGATTATGCTAGAATATACCGTTTTGAAAATTTTAAACTTACAAAGAAGAAAGCGCTCACATCAGAAAAGGAAGGTGCAATGGTAAGTTCTGAATTTTTATTAACATTTTAACTTTCATATGTCAATGTAAATATGAATCTGAAATTAACCCCCACCCTTGTTTTGTTTCTTTAAAGAAAATAAATGAATATATTTAGTATCAGCTTTCTAATAAATCTTTCACTTCACTAGCTGAGAGTAAAAATGGTAAAATACTTATAGAATAACAGACTGATAGAATTATAGAATAATAGCTAATTGAAATGTGTTATTCTTTAAATTGATGAAGTTATGAGCATCTGATAATCATGTAAATGAAGTTATTTAAATTGTTCTTCCAAAATGTTTTTTAAAGATTTTAAGAGGGAAAGGATGCTTACATAAGGTTCTTTTTAGAATAGAATATATTGTCCCATTTATACACTTTTGGGCAATTTCAGTGCAGCAAAGTACAATTTGTTGAGCATTTTTGTGCAGAATTTTTTTTTCCTTAAAAAAGAGTGGAAAAATCTGAAAGTCAAATATTTCAGAATAATGTCTGTTTTGAAAAATTAATCACTTCATATAAATTCATCAGATATATTTGAATTTATCAAAGTCTTCCATTCTCTTTTTTTATTAAATGAACTTATACATGTATGGTTAGTTTATATATTTATTTTTTTTATATTTCCTAAGTTACTGAAATAAAAACAAAATCATATGTATTATTATATTTCTTTCTTTTTTAAAAAAATACAAATATCTGTTAAAATGTATCTAAATTATAAGAATTTACCACCATTATATAGATGGGAATTTTTTTTTTCTATTTCCCGTTTTTGTGCCTGAATTCTGTTGTATTAAACATAACTAAGATAAAAGCAATTAATTATGAATAATGTTGTCTGAAATTTTAAACTCAACTATCTCAAAACATTGTTTTTCTGTGGTTTTGCCACAATAACTTTTGAACAAATTAGTGGATTTACATATTCTTTTTTTCTTTAAAATAGAATAAATTAAATTCTCTACAAAGTATACCTAAAAACAAACAAACAACAACAACAAAATAAAAATTCAAGTTCTAGTAAAAAAAAGTATGACAATTTTTTTTATATAGATTTTCAATTTTTTATTATAATTTTTGCAGTTTACTCTCTATTCTACAAAAAAGTAGCTAACAATAATAAAAGTAACTGTTGTCATAATTGAATTTATTGTGACCTTTTCGCTTTCTTAGCTTATAATGTAAAACCATTGCAAATAAAAACATGTAAAATGGTAGTTTTATAGAAAAATGTATGATAAACTTGTTGAAGCAGACAGTTTTTATATCAAAGAGTTATTTTAAGTACTATTTAAAGTTGAAATCAGTCAAAATAGTTCAGTTACATAAGTTTTATAGGATAAAAAAATTATGAATAGCCTTTTAATCATCTTTTGCAGGCACATACATGACTAGATTGTGGTGTGCAGTGTCCAATCCTTTTTTAAAACACATAAATATTAAAAAAGAAAGAAAAATTTAAATAATTAAATTATTATGTACGAAAATCTTGTAAGTAAAAATTATGGTATATTTAAAACGATTTTCTTATAGTGTATAAAATATAACTTTTTCTTCTAGATAAAGGTCTGGGAGGCACCCACATTTTTTATACTTAACCATTTTATACAAGCTGATTTTCAAATGTGTAAATGATCTTATTTAATCAATCACGGAAATAGCTGCTAGCTTTTGTGACAGTGGTGAATGTGGCCTTGGAGATTGAAAAATCCCCTAGTCAAAGAGAAATGGATGGCAACCTGTTTATAGAGGATCACCACTGGTTGTGATAATATCATTCAATCTTCCATAATCGGGTAAACTTTTTAAAACAGAGCAAATTGACATCTTTTTAGAGTCTGCAGGATCTAATAAACAGGGGTTGGTGAGTGTTACTTGTTGGAGGCAGAGCCTCCTAAATAATAAAAAAAAAATTAAAAGTATAATTGAGGGATAACATAAAGGAGTATAAAGAAGAAATGGCTACTCAAAAATATGGAACCTGGACTGACTTCAAAATCATAGCAAAATTAGTTTTGGAAGATTAATTTTTTTGTACAATATTAAAACTTTTGTTTTGTTTTTTTACAATTTTTTTTTCTATAAAACACAAAAAAGTAAATCCAAAAGAAATAATCGAATTAATTGCAGGCTTTTCTAATACACAATCAAATTTCTGACAATTTTCATCATTTCAAACTTTTTTGGGCCCTTTAGTTAGTAAAAATGCATTGCCTTTTCATAATTGGGGAATCATGCAAAAAAACAATCTTCATGCTACTTCACAAATTCCTTGCATAATTTTCTTGATACTTCAAAAATTAACTAAGCAATTTCTGCAGTGCTATTTTTACATTTTGGAAATTATTTAGTTTAATCTTTTTCTTTAAGACTGCATTATGAGTATGCTTGTGATACTTATATTAAATAATAGTACACATTTTTCTCTTCTAGCCGGGATTATTTATAACTTTTTATATCAAGGATGTCCCGCAATCGGTATATGGTAAGTTATCTGCTCATTCTATTAAAATTATAATTTGCAATTGTGTTATGAAATTCAGCAGCTGCTTATTTTTTTAGTTTTAATGTTTTTAACTGATACATTATTTACTAATTTGCTGAAGGTTCTTTTTGAAATGTTTTGTTAATTTTCATTGAAGGAATCATTTTATTAATCTCCATTTGAATCTTGAAAGTTCTATCAAGTTTGCTTATCATATTATTTTAAGCCTTACTGACTAATTAAAAAATGTTTTACTTCAACCCACCAACTTCTTTTACCTTCTGTTATATTGACAGTCTGGCTTCTATGGCAAACATATATGCTACTTCTACTATTTCTGTCTTTCTGATTTGGCTTTTTCATTTCTGGAAACAGATTCCTTTATCAAAGTCTTGTAACAGCTACATATTAGATTAATTTTAGTTATTAATGCTTTTTAAAAATTGCTTTTTACTCATGACAATATTTATTTCAAGATGTGTTAATGCATGCATTATGTTCTTTAATATAAAAATTTTACAGTACATTACACACTTACTATAGCACTCACTCTTATAATGACTGTTCAGTTGAAATGAGCTATCCAAAATATACTCAAAGATTTATCTACTTTATTACTTACATTGTTATTCAAACAGTGTTATTTTTACACACAATAAACCAACTGATTAGACCAAACATTGAAATATAATGATTATTATTCCTTTCCTTTACCCTGAGATTCATCATTGTGTAAAATGTCCTCTCATATGGATCTTATAGATTCTGAACCCCCCCCCCCCTCCATCTTTCAGGAAAAAAACAGGAATTTAAAAAGAATCCTTGTTCTGATTTTAATATTTATACCCTATATAGTAAAATTTCCTATTTTTTCAATAATTTTAATTTGGAAACTAAAAATAATTGAAATTTTCGTAATGATTTTTTTTTCTAGTGTGAGTCATGTAAAGGTGAAAATAAGCACTCGCCAGTCGCCACTCGTTGATTAAACTGGAAAAACTGGCGATTAAAAATATGGAAAGAACCGGCCAAATGCTGGATTCTCCAATTTCTTTTTTCCCTAAAATTTGCGATTTTTCCGCGTCCGATCGATGAAATTCAATATTTTTCCCGCCCCCGATCGATGACATTCGTGATTTTTATGCGTCTGTTCGATGAAATTCATGATTTTTATGCGCCTATTTGACAAAATTCATGATTTTTATGTGCCCTTTCGATGAAATTTATGATTTTTCTGCACCCAATCGACAATATTCATATTTTTCCGCACCCGATCAACGAAATTCACGATTTTCCCGCGTCTGATTGAAGAAATACATGATTTTCCCGCGTCTGATTGAAGAAATTCACGATTTTCCCGCATCTGATTGAAGAAATTCACGATTTTCCTGCACCCAATGGACGAAATTCATGATTTTTACGTCCTCGAATGACGAAATTCATGAGTTTTACGCTTCCGGTTGACGTAATTCATCATTTGTACGCGCCTGATCGACGAAATTAAGGATTTTTACGCTCTCGTTCCACGATATTTAAAATTTTTGCCCACTCGATCAACGATGTTCATGATTTTTTCGTGCCCGTTCGACGAAATTCATGATTTTTACGCACATGATCGGCAAAAATTCATGATTTTTACGCGTGCAATTGATGAAATTTATGGTTTTTATGCCCTTGTTTGACGAAATTTACATTTTTTTCTGAAATTAATTGGTGAAATATACAATTCCTGAATTTCTGGAGATTTTGGCATGCAGGCCTCAGGTTGTGCATGTGTAATGTATATCATATTGTGGGTTATTATTTAGTGCATAAATATACCTATTTTATTATTGTCAGATCTTAATTCTAGACAAATAATTTAAAAAAAGGTATGTAGTTAGCTACACAAGTACCTAAGCATAGTGGGACTTATGTAGTTAGCTACATAAACATGTTGTGTATAACTTTGCTGTTAACTTATTTTTAAATTTAAAATAGATTGGAAATTTATATCTCAAGTTTATTTGAAACAATATAAATTAAATTATTTGGTACATAAATTGCTTGTTTACTGTAAAGTCATTAATTTTTTTTAAATTAAATACTCAGTGACGTAAATGTACTTACTTACTGGCTACTAAATAAAATCAACCTACCGGCCAATGGCTATTAAGCAAAATTCCTTATTTTCACCTTTACATGTAGGTATGTAGGGATTTTCAAAAACTTGTTTATTATTCTTTTCCTATGTTTTAAGATTCATCAGTGTGCAAAATCTCACTTCTATGAACCTTATAGATCCTAAGATATGGTTTTACCACCTCTCTTTCTCCCTTTCCCTATGGGTCAGGGAGAATTAAGAAAATAAAATCCTCCCTTCAGTTTTAATCTTTATTACTCAATATAATAAATTTTCCTCTCTTTTCAATGTTTTTATTTGAAAGTCATTAAATATTTTATTGACATTTGAATTTTCAGATGGAGTAGAAGAGTCATTGCCATTTGTTATCTATGGCCTTTTGCCACATGAACAAAAAATGTCTGTTTTAAATGTTGTGATTCGCAAGCATCCATCCTGCAAATCTTCTATAAAGTCCAAAGATAATTTAATATTCCATATCGGATACAGGCGCTTTACTTGCAGGCCCATTTTCTCAGAACACAAAACTGGTAACAAATTTAAAGTAGGTATATTTTACTTGATTTCTAGCATTTTCATTATAGTTTTTGTTATTTTATTCATGTGCTGTGAAGTTTTCTGTTATGCTATACTATTGCATATATTATTTCTTATATACGAATGGTTTATTATTATAAAAATTATTTTTTATGCATTATAAAATTATAATCATAGATATCTAATATAAAAGACCATGGATTGGTAACCTTTTCTTGAAACAAACATCTTCTTCCCACCATTACGTGTAGTACAGAGATAGTGCGGCAAACCGTTTTCCCCCCGCTAAACTGTGATTGGAATTTCCGCTCACACTGAGACCTGTATTATTTTATTGCAACAATGGAAACAGAAATTTGCCAAGAAAGAGATTAACGCCAAAAAATGACACCCTTTTGGCTATGAAAGCGGGAAGATGTATGTTTCAACTTTCTCCTGGAGGAACAATGGAATCCATACACTACTTATAAATCCCTCTTCTATGATTATATTATGATAAAAATATTTACTGGAATCGACAACAGAATTAGGTTTCTATGTTTAGATGTTTTTAGATGAAAATATTTTACAAAATGTCTGCTAATATTGGAACTTGGACAACAGTGGGAAATCAGAGAATTGAGCAATCATATAAGAATCGGGGAAAAGTCAGGAAACTTCATACATAATATATATTTTTCAAATTTAGTTTTCACTATTAGGAAGTAGATATTAAATGCCACCATATTGCATTAAAAAAAAAATTCATTGAATTTTAAATAGTTTTTAATGGCAATAAATTTAGAAAAGCACTTAAGTGAAAATTTAAAATTTTGGTGCATTTCAAAAACACTTAGAATTTAGGAACATAATTTCTGGGTGCATACACACACACACACAGACTCCTTAGAAATGAAAAGATTTCTAAGGAAGACTTAAAACTCCTTAAATTATCATAAAAGCAAAATTTAGCACTTTCAATAATTCAGAGCTGCCAACTTCTACACCTTTTTTAATCAAATATTTATGTTTTGAAGCAGACAAATATTTAATAAATTGTACACTGAATTTATTTAATGATATGCAGCACTTTTTACTTTATTGTGTTTGTTAAGTGAAATTTCCGGTTCTAAAATAATTATTTGATTCAAAATAAGCGTAGAAGTTGGCAGCCATGAATGATTTAATTGAAGTATACAAGAGTAGAAAATGTGTACATAATTGTGTATTACATGAGGAATGATATTGTCTTTATGATCATATTTCTTAATTACGCAGGGCATGAAAGAGACTCACCTTTTAAGGAAGTAAAATAAAAATTTCTCATGTTTACAAAGATAAAGTTTACTGTCATTCTAAGAAAATAAGATGTTATGTTATCATATTTTTTTTTCTCTCTTCAACATTCACTTTAAAAATCTAGATGCACATGATACGTGATGAGTATTTGGGATTTGACTGGTCTCTGTATATATGACCATTAACCACTTCTTAAAATAGTTGGCTGGCAATTTTGTATTCAAAATTCTTAAACTAGTAAGCAATACATTGTGAATACTTTGCAATTAGACTTTAATAGAATAAAATATGTTTGAAAAATTTTTCTCTTCCAATGAGATATTAAAAATTAGGTTGCGTGTGTTACACAAGCACACAGCATACATAAAACATATAGTAACTCCTTTCTAAGGCTTCTAAGAATTTTTCTAGACTGAATTTTTTTCTTCTCAAGTCTGTATGAACCCTGTAATTTTTGAAAATGTAATAAATTGGCATCAGGCATCTGCTTTCAGTTGGTGAAAATAAATTTTTGAAAAATATATTAGATAATGAATGTTTTTAGATTATTTCCATAAGTTGAAATGAGATTTCTGTGTAAAGCAAAAATTGTTTTGCTAACACATCTCTTTAACTCAGGTGAAATGAGAGAAATTACAAATTTTCATGCTAGTCTTCTTATGGTTTTCTTTTGAGGCATAATTGTTTCTTTCTATTTTTATGCATTTTATAGATAGCTTTTGTGTTACTCAGTTAAACACTAATTAATTATTTTAATGCTGTTAATTATTGAGCCATTTGTATTTGTATTCAACTTATGTAAAAGTATTAAAAGTTGATTGGAGTATTTTTCTTTTTTTTTTGTGCAATGATGAGAGAACTAAAACTAAAGTTTAAAAGTTAGCCTTGTTTATAATGTATGTATGTAGACAAATTTAATATTTTTCACTACATCTCGTATAATCTTATAACTCATTTTCACAAATGAGGTGGTAATAGTTGATATGTTTCACAATGTCAGACGAAATTAACATGTGTCATTTGATTTAGTTTAACAATTAGCATAAGTTATTAAATATAAATATGTATATATATATATATACTATATATATATATACATATATATGTTGCCCTTCCAAATTTGTTGTGATCCATTGTATAATTTAAACTGTGAGACTATGTTTTACAAATATAATTTCTTTCTTTCTTTTTCCTTAACAATGCCAGTAACATAGGATATGGAAAAATAAATAAATAATTATAATAAAAAAAAACCCTAAATGATGGCCTCAATATAATGAAATTAAATATGTGAACTGTAGCTTTTAATCTATCAAATAAGTTTTCATAAATGAAGTTTTTGTTTTTATTTATACAATCAGTCAGTAAAAAAATTTGGGAATTATGTTTTCTTTAAATATATGTTTAGAAATAAGCTTAGGGGGCTGTTTTCATGGTGAAATTGTACCAAACTTTGAAATTTTCAGCACAAACACCTACTTTTGGCATCATATTTGGATTATTTGATAAATTTTACCTTGTGATACCAAACAGGAAGTTATTTAGGAATTATGCTGATGTAAAGTTTTAAATTCCTAATGTTAAATTAAAATTTGATGTGAATTTTTTTTTTTAAGCTATGAAACAAGCTGCAATGTGGGTAGTTTTTTAAGCATAACTCAAAAACTACCTGGTAGAATAAAATGAAATTTTGAATTTGGTTTTTTGAAGCTTCTAGAAATTGATTTCTTTAAAAAGTTTTATAGGTTACAATACATATTTATTTTTAATACTAATTAAAAAAATATAAGTTATGAAATTAATATTTGAAAAATATCTATATTAGATAAATCTCAAAATATCTAACTTATAAAAATTTTAACAAATGAATATCTAGAAGCGTCAAATATGCAAATTTACCAAAGAATCCAAATATGATGTCAAAAGTAGGTATTTATATTGAAAATTTCAAAGTTTGATACAATTTCATTATGAAGGTGACCTTCTAAGATTAATTTTTTTTGACATTCATTTAAAGAAAACATAATTCCCAATCAAATGGCTATTTTTATTTTTATCTGTACAGGCATACCCCGACTTACGTATGCGACTTATGTAAATTCGCAGTTGTGTGTGTACATAATAAATCTCGAGTATTTTATTAATGAGCATACTAGCGCGTTTGATATGCATTTCCATACTTTTGAAAATATAAATAAAATATGCAGCTAAAAATCTTATACATAACATAGTTTTATCTATAGAAAGAGTAATTTTATTGGTGAGGATTTTTATTGGTGTTAAACAAACAAACACAAAACTAATTAAAATGAGACAAAAAAAGATTCTGGTTAAATCGTTATAATTATGTGTGCTGAATGCTATTCATTTGCCTTGACATCAGGAATTTGGAGAAGAGGTAACTCAGTCCTCTTTAATTATTTCTTATTTTTATAGTCATTTGATGTAGATTCAAAATTTGTTAGATATAAATTCACGTTAAATTTATAAATGCTGTAATCCACAAGATAGTTTTAATTTAAAAAGTGTTCTTTTAGTTTGTTTTTATATTTTTTTCATGCTTTACTTATAAAATAATACTGTGTAAGTAAATATATATATAATGATAATAAATATTGCAGTTTCTTATGAAGTTATACTTAAGCAATTTACAAATTTCACTTACGTAAAATTCAAGTTACGTAAAAGTCTGCGGAACACATTACTTACAGGCCTAGAAGTGCTCCTATATTTCCTATAATTCCTATAAATTTTTAAAAGTTCCTATATTTCCTATAATTCCTATTTTTTCCTATAATTTTTGAAGGAGGTATGTAGTTGTCTTAAAGTTTAAGGTTTTGGGTATTGCAATTTGAACGATAAGAGTCATTTTGAAATTAATGAAATCCAAAAGAACATACATAAGACTAGAACTAGAACTACAAAACTGTGAAGTAACCTAATTAGTTTAACTAATTTTTAATATTTCTAATTAGGTTACTTCGGAAAACTCTACCTTGAATATTGCATTGGGTTAGGTAAGCTAGTTTTACCTGAGCCCAATCTGACGCCATGTATTTGCTTAATTTTTATTTATTTACTTATTTTTTGCTATGGCTCAAGTTGACAAATTTTTTTGGATTTCGTACTGATCAGGTTCAGATATATACTATACTTACTTTTTCAGAAGAAAGACCAGAGTAATTGTTTTGGATGGGAAAGCTATATTTATACTTTTATAAGAATAAATATATATATATATTCATTTTTCTTCATTTATTGGTTGTCTCCTTGATAAAACAGCATTAGAGACATTATTATAGCTGCAAAAGCTGTTTCCTCATTTCATTAAAATATGGTACTACAGTTTGAAACCATTTGTCTGGAAACCAATTATCCAGAATCATATTTCCAATCAATTAATTTTAGAATGTTTCCAGAAAAAAGTGCCTTATACAATGTCAGTTTAACATGTGCATTGTTAGAGACATCAAACATGCATGGCATAACTTGATGACAACATCTAAGATTTGAAATGAAACAATTTTGATGTAGGGTTTTTCATTTTTATACAAAATTATTTTATCTAAGGGATTCCCATAATTTCGTTAATCTTTAAACTGGTTAATGTAATAATTAATTTGAAATAAGAACAATGACACAGTTACACCATATTATACAAATCTTATTGAATGAGTGTTGCTTTGATTCCCAACAAGTTCTCTAAAAAACTAGTTGGTTCCAACCACTTTGGATAAATAATATTATTATACTGCTTTGGTTTATACATCTAGTAGTTTTTTCTAGTAGTGCTTTGGTTTATACAACTGTAGGTGTTTTAGGTTGACTAAAATTACTTGTACAATAAAATCTACTTTGTCATTATCTCGCAGCAATGAATATATTGAGCAAGATTCTCTATAAATGTTTTTTTTTATTTTTTTTTTTAAAGAAAAGTTTAGAAGAAACTAAGACTAGTGAAAGATGTTGTTCACAGACATGAACGCATTTTAAACATTCCTATTAGAAATGAGTTTGATCCAACAATTTGAAATCTGAGCCTGACAAATTGGGTATCACCAGAAAGTGCACAGAAGAAAATTGTTAATAACATTTTAAAATTGTTCAAAAATGATTTTCTCATTTAAAAATCTTTTCATAGAATTAATTCTAAATATCCCCTTATTACAACGTTTTGTAATTTCCATGTCCCTGGAAATCTGTTTAAAATAGCAAATTTGTTATTTAAACCCACCCACTGGCAGAAATCAGAAAATTTCACAATTATTTTTTCAAAATATCCAACTATGGCAGAAAGACACAAGTTCTGTTTTCCAGCAATTCTGAAAAATGACTTCACAGAAAGATAAGGGATATTCCATGGTTTCTTTATAGTGACAACACTGACTGTGCAAAGGCCTCAGAAAGAATATTTCTCATTTTATCCAGTCACAATTCAGTTCCCTTTCAAACTGATTTTAAAGATTGTAAAACACTAAGAAACTTCGGCTGTATTCTTATTTTTCAAATAACAAGTTTTTTCCCCCTTTTTCAAAGTGGGAATAAATAATATATTCACTTTGAGCTTGAGCTCGAACACTGGTATAAAAACAGAGGCCGTTTTTCAGGCCCGGGCTTGGGCTGAACTTGTCTGATCTCTAATTGCTCTTAGAGGAAAATTACTGAACTGTAACTAAAAATTTTTTATATATAAAGAAGAAAAAAAGGAACAAGAAGAAGCTGTCAGACAACAAGCACATGAAGATGTGTCCAATGAGAATTAAAACTGTTGGAAAAAATATAAAAGGAAATGAAAAAAAAAGTATAAAAATTTCTGTAAAATCATTGAAATACTGTATAATCCTTATTAAATGAAGGCAACAGACATTCACAAAAGGACTTAAACAAAGACTAAAAAAAAAAAAAAATGAGTAGGAATTGCTTCTTTAATGATTGCGTTTGATATCATTTGAATTTCAGCTGAAAAGCTTGCTCCTGAAGCTGAAGGGGGGAAACAATCAAAATTAAGTTCTGCTGCATAATTTCTTCCCTTAAAGGTGATTTGGTCATTTTTCCAGCACATACTTTTAATTTGATCTTTCTCATCATCCATTCTGCTTTTATAATAGAACATCTATTTATTTTTTTTTTATGAATATACAACTTCAGTGAACTCTCCAATGAATAGAAATAATAATAAACTTTTTCCACCAATAAATATAGAATTCTTGCTTGCTGAGAAAATTGTGCTGTTTAGATTCATTGTAATTGCATTTCGATCTTTTCTAATTTGAATGGATATTTTTTCTAAGAAATTGATCTGTAAACTGCTTATAGTAATTAAATTGATAAGATATTAAAGTATAAATTGTTTGCATTGTATGTTAATATGTCTATATTGTATGCATTATAATTAATGCATTTTATTATGTGCATATATGTATTTATACACGTATAAAAATTCCTATAAAATTCCTATATATATTTTTTAAAATTCCTATATTTCCTATAATATTTCCACAAAATGTCACTTCTAGGCCTGTACTTACGTAAGTCGGGGGAGGCCTGTTTGACGATAAAGTAGAGGTAAGGGGGGAGGACTTTTTTTTTCAGATTGTACTATTTGTTTATGCAATTTGGTTTTAATTTTACTGTAATTAAAAAAATAATACTTTTGTTTTTCAGTTTCATCCTTTAAAAGAAATATTTTCTTCTGCTTGGCATTTTTTTTGTTTTTTGATTAATTTTTTAGTAAATTTATTCAGAATGTTTAGTAAGTCAAAAGTGTTTACATGCTCTCCCGATAAGATATTCTTATTTATTTTAATTTCTACTGTTAATATACTTTTTTAAATATGTTGCACAGTTCTTTACCTTCAAAATTACTTCATAAATTGAGGTGTACATGGGTATTTGGGTTTTGTCTGTCCTCAATTTATGACCATTTGTCGCTCCATAAAATTGTTGGATGACATTTTTTTATTTAAATTTACAAAAGTATTAAATGATATGTTTTGAATTTTGTAAATTTTTAGCACTACTATTAGATTTCAATTGAATAAAATATGTTTGAAATGATTTTCTCCAAATGAGACATTAAAAATCAGGATGTGTGTGACATATATATAAATTTTTTTTTTACAGTATATAGGATCAACTCTTTAATAAATATTCCATTATAGTAGTTTATAGTATAGCACAGTGTTCATGGGAAAAATATAGAAACTTACTATTATATCCCAGATTTGAATCATAAAAAAATTAGCATTATTTACTTGCTTAATAACAAATAATTTATATTTATCCTTGTAATTGAATACTTTATTTCAGTATGAAAGGTTTTTACCAAGAGACACTGCGGTGGTTGCTTCTTTCTATGCACCTGTTACATTTCCACCTGCATCTGTTGTAGTATTCAAACAAGCACAAGACGGTAATTTTTTAATCATTTGTGAAACAAATGCTCCTGTTTGCAAATTAAAATAAAGTTTAACATCATTCTAATTATAACATAATATCTTGCACTGCAGGAACTCATGAACTAGTGGCTACAGGATCTGTTCTAGATGTAAATCCTAATCGCATAATTGTGAAAAGAATTGTTCTGAGCGGACACCCTTTCAAAGTTAACAGAAGAATGGCAGTAGTGAGATATATGTTTTTCAATAGAGGTTATTATTCTTTACTCCTATACTTAAGTTCAGAATATTTTGTGTCTTTTGTATAAAATGTAGTACTCTTCATAAAGTTGTGTTGAAGTTTTCTTATTTCATATAAAAAAGTTACTGATTTATTTATCTTTTTACCTCTGATTTTTCTGAGTTTCTCTTTCATTTTGTAATATATTTAGGAGTGATCATATTTTGCATTTTGGCAGCTTTTTGCCTTTTAAAAAATTTCATCTATTTCTCCTTTCCATCACACAAAATTTAATGTTTATTTTTAAAATTATTTTTTACCTATATATTTGTAAGAACAATAAATAAATAATCAATCAGATAACCTCTATCTATCTAGAAGGAGGAGGCCATCTTCAGCAAAGAGGAAGGTTTTATTGGGTTGAGTAAAAAAGTCATTTTGTATTTTTTTGATGGATGGCAGTATTGTTGAATGTATCTGGTGATACTAATCCAATCGAGCGATACTAGAGAGCATGTTTGAAAGGTAACATTTCAAGGTCATTTTATGGGAAGAAACGTTTCAAGTTTAGTTGTGTACTCATTGCTTTACATTTATTTAAAAATGGAGATTCCAGGCGGTCATTTTCATCATATTTTGCTTTTTTTACTTTCGAAAAGGTAAAAGTACAATACAACCTAGAAAAAATTTGTATGATGTTTATAGTGAGGAGTGTTTAACTAAACATCAGTGCAGTGTTGGTTCGCTCGTTTTCCTTCCAGAGATTTTGCTGTCGGAAGATGCACATACTCTGGACGTCTAATTGAAGACGATGACAAAAAATAAAAGCAATGATCAAAGCTAACCGGTGCATTTCAACAGAAGAGCTAAAATGCATTTGTTAAATACATTATAATAACTATTTAAAACAACAGTAAACTTGATATTTGGGTTCCTCACCAATTGAAGGAAATTCACCTCATCAAACAAATAAACATCTGTGATTCATTGTTAAAATGTAACAAAACCAACCCATTTTTAAAGCGAGTGGTAACTGGCGATGAAAAATGGATCGTCTACAATAAGGTCGAACACAACAGATCATGCAACAAGCAAGATGAACCTGTACAAAACACTCCAAAAGCAGATATTCATTAAAGAAAGGCGATGCTGTCTGTTTGGTGGGATTATAAGCATATTCTTTATTTTGAGCTACTTCCTAAGAACCAAATGATTAATTCTGATGTCTACTGTCAACAACTAATGAAAAGGGATGAAATAATCAAAGAAAAACACCCAGAATTGGCAAATCATAAACGTGTGTTCCATCAGGCAACACCAGACTGCACACATCTTTGATCACTCGCCAAAAATTATTAGAGATGGACTGGGAAGTGATGCTTTATCCACCCTAAAGCCGTGACCTTGCATCTTATTATTATTTATTTCTTTCCCTTCAAAACCATTTAAATGAAAAAACAATGTATTCAGGTAAGGCTATCAAAAATAAGTTGGTTTTGTATTTTTTTTGCTTATAAAAACTTAACTTTCTTTGAACATAGAATTATGCAGCTTGCTGGAAGCTGGGAAAAGGTCACTGAACAAACTGGTTAATATGTCATTGAATTAATGCTTGATATTTGTATCAATAAATTCACGTTGAAATTTGTGAAAAATATGACATGACTTTTTACTTAAGCTAATAAGAGTGATAGGTAAGAGAGGGGAGCAAATATTTTCAATTTTACAGTTTATTACAAACTTTACAGTTTTTCCATTTAGTCACTTTACTTTGTGCCTTATTAGTTCATCTGTTACTACATTTCAGAAGAAATTTCAAGAACTTTTTTATTGTAATGTGATAAGTTCTTTAATTTACATATCTGCCAATGACAGGCATGTTAACAGTATTTTTTGTACATGGTAAACTGCCAATTGCCCTGAAAAAATTAGAATTTTTCTGATATTTTCAGTGTACTCTGAAAATCTGATTTTTAATTTTTGTTTATTGATTCCATAATGAGGAAACACACAGCTTAATCACACAATAAAAATTGTACAATCATCACGTCGCAGAAAAAATGCTTTCATAAAATTGTCTATCCTAAAATTATTTCATTTAACACATAAAATTGTCTATTTCTAGTTTATTAAGATCGTATACAATAAAACTTTTATGAATAATAACCATCGAATCACATAAATAATCGACAATATAAGAACCGAGAATTATAATACAATACAAAGAAATAAATCCAAAAATGTGAGATTCTCAAAATGAAATAAATAGAAAACATAAAGCTATATGAAGAAAAAAATCCAATGTGCATACAGCGAAAAAATGACAAGAAGCAAATTGAAACATATCGTGGAACACTTTATCAAGAGCAATATTCCACAAATATAAGTAAAACATAATTGATTTCTGTTTGAATGAATAGGCCTGAGCCAAATTTTATTCATTCAAATTGCCCTACTAATTACGATCAAACAATTAAAGAAAATTGAATAAAAATGAACAGATATTAAATATCTAAAGATGATAGGTGTAATAGAACATTATGAATATACATGAAGAGATTTATTGAAAAATTCTGACACAAAATGAAATATAAAGAATCAAAACGTACCCTTTCAAAAACATTTTTCAATGTGTTAACAAAATGTTGTAAATAGCACATGTATCTACTGTGCCAGTTAAAAAATAATTAGATCAACGAATATATATTGAGAGAGTATACTACTCTCTAAAATCTACACAACCAGCTTCAAAACCAGAGAATTTATGGATTTTAAAATTTTGCAGATTTTAGATTATCTAAAATTATGTTTTTTATATAATATAAATAAATTTGTCCTTTTTTATAAGGGGGGGGGGGGGAAGCTCATCCAACAGAATAAAATAAACTGTAGATTATGAATAACTCCTATTTCTGTATGACCAAATTCTGCCTACAGCTAATTCAACTTTAAATAAATAGATAAAATAAAATAAAACACTTTTAATTAATTTGGAAAAATGTACCATTAATTTTAAAATTGTGTTTTTATTTCAATATTGGAAATTAATTTTTTACATCTTGGAGTGTTTGTACAGATTTAAGAGAGTGTAATTTATATTTTATTTTCATTCAATTTTATTGTTTAATATTATTTATTTTTGTGCTTGCAGAAGATATAAATTGGTTTAAATGTGTTGAGCTTCGCACAAAATGTGGACGACGTGGTCATATTAAAGAATCTCTTGGTGAGTATTTTTTTGTTGTTTATTTTAACTTTATATTTTGATATGCTTAAATCTCAGAAATTCTTGTTACTTTATTTTAATGAATTAAAAATTTTGTACCATATTTGGTTGGCATAAACTACTTAATCTTTACAAGATATCATATGAGTACAAATTACCTATTGTTATTTTATATGGTGTCTTGCACAATTTTTTGATTTCTCACCAGAAAATGAAAATATTAAACATTTTTTTACAAGGTCTTTACAAATCATCATTATCATCACCGTATTTTTGTGTATAAAATTCCCCCTTTAAAATGTACCCCAAAATTAACACTTTTTTTAGGAAAAAAGATAGAAGTAGAAGAATGATAATGCCTAAATTAAAATATTTGAACCGTACATTGACCTTTTAGAAACCTGCAAAATCCATGTCTCTGTCATCTGAATCTTCTCTCTAATATAATTGATCAATGTAAATAATTATATTAACTTTCTTTTCTGTCTGCCCCCCCCCCCCTTTCTTTTTGGCCTTTTAAAAATAAAGTACAGGGTGATTTTTTTTAAAGTTGTGAAAGTAAAACCCTATAACTAAAGAACCACTGATCCAAGTGACCTGAAATTTCACTAGAGTGCTCCCACAGCAATGTGAATTTTTTAGACGTGGTTAAAAAAAAAAAAAAAAACTTAGGATCCCGCCGACAGATGGCACTGTATCTGTATATACAGTAAAGTCGGGAGACGAGCTTGTGCACGACACGTACAGTGGCGATAATAATGTGAAGCACGCACACCTCTTGTTCATTATTCTGCGGATATCCTTGCAATCCGCAATGACTGTGCTGAAACTGCATTATCAGAATAATGACAACGCAGCAGCTGCTGTTAGGAGGTTTAGGACACGTAAGAATTTAAGAAAAGGTCCAATGACGACAGAAGACAAGTTTTTTTTAACTACGCCTAAAAAATTCCCATTGCTTTGGGAGCATACTGGTAAAATTTCAGGTCATTTGGATCAATGGTTCTTTTGTTATAGGGTTTTACTTTCACAACTTTAAAAAAAAATCACCCTGTACTAACAAAAGTGTTATAAGTGATGTATGTTGTTAATATACATCATACAAACATAAGAAATACAAAAAAAAGAGTGTGAAAAAAAAAAAAATCTGTACTTTTATTGTATAAGACGCACACCATTTTTTAAGGTGCATTTTAAAGTTAAAAAAGTACATCTTATAGACCAGAGAATATGGTATGTATTCTTTTATTGGACAAAGCATAAGATCTACCATCACTTTATCATCTGAAAAACTAAATATCATCAAAATCCTTTTCATTTGCAGTATGCTTACTTAAAAAAAAAGTAAGATTTTTATGAAATTTAGCTCCTAAAGTAAAATACAAATGAATTAAATTTAATAATGTAACTTCTTGGCAAAGATTGTACTGAATTTATAAGTTCATACAATCTAGAAATGATAAAGATTTTCACTTTATGAAAATATATGCAGTAAAATTTTTGAAAATAGAACCTATCTATAACCAAACCCTATCTTAAATGGAAAAAAATCAAAATCCAGACAGAAGAAATACTATAAAATTTTTCTTGCTAAGGTAGAAACCTGTCTAAACTTTTAAAAAATCTTGTCCCTAGTGATACTATTTTCGCAGGTCTCACTGTATTAAGTGCAATTTAAATTTGCTAGTGTACTATGAAATAAACATTTGCAATTTGAGTCCATGAGCCATTCATATAAAATTATAGATTTTGATGACTGGGACTTGTTTATTTTATTTTTTTCCTTGTTGGGATAACTTGAAGCAGATTAAAAAACTAACTATTGATGACCTCCTTTTTTTTTCTTGGGGGGGGGGGGGGGTGAGGTTAATTATTTTTCCTGAACTAGCTTGATCACTTACTAAAATTTACGCATAATAATGGTGCCAAATGACAATAAAAAATTTCAAAAAGTTAATCTTACTGGTAGTTCAGATCTGTGTTGGATATTGATAGGAAGTGTTATTAGATTTTAGTCTAGGTTATACTCAATCAAAAAATAAATAATAAGATACCTATCTTATTCTTTATTTTTTGAAGGTAGGTAGGTAAGTATGAAAGTGTCTTTTTTAGAAACCATTTTACATGTTTATTTATGTATGTTTTAAAAGTCAATGTGTCAATGGTGTTTGTTGAATGGTTTGAGAAAAAATTATTTAATTTAGCTGAAAGTGCCTACTTTTCTTATTTTACTGAAGGTTTTTAGATTTTCATGCAAATCTTTGAATACAGGTGTCACAGACACACCAGGACTTGTTTTTGGTGCCGAAATGGCAATTTTTTCCTGGCAAGTAACCTGGCGATTTTGACAAGATTTCGCTTCGTATGACAACATGATAGACCAGAATGTACACACACATTAATCAAAGCTCTTCTGGTATTAAGAGCTAAGTTAGTTGTATTCTTGACAATTGTTTGTGTTTTATAATAATTAAACATTGTGTGGGTTTTATAAATAAAATAAAACTAACTAATAATTTTGGCATGCTATGCCTAACAGATAGTCGAAAACAGAGTTTTCTTGCCAAAATGGCATAAAATAAATAAATAAATAGAGCCAACGTTAGTGCATCTGATCTGATCTTTGAACTTCCAATTTTATGTACATATCTTATCAATATGCAAATTGCATATGCTGATACTGTGTCTATTCTTAACAAAATAAGAAGATTTCACAAATATTTACTAGTTAAGAAAATTTATCTTTCCAAAATCTTGAGTTGCATTTCTAAATTTCAATTGAACATGCTCATATTGTCTAAAGTCACCAGGCAAATGCATTAGTCAACAAAATTTTGTGTTAGATAAACCCCTATAAGTATTTGATTTCACAACAGTTTTGTCAGACATATTTAAACATATTCAATCAATGTGCAATGCTCAGTACCACTGGAGAGAGATTGGAAAGAATTATGACCATACAGATATAGAATAATACATATATATTTATATTTTTTATTTGAGGAATTTAATGTTTTGCAATCCATTATGTGATACTGAACATTTTATTTTCAATGCTATGTCTTATTTTGAATATCATAAGTTACATTGAAGATATGATACTCTTCAGTGATGTTGCTAGGCTTTTGAAATCCTGAATCTCCGGGAAACCCAAACAATGCAAAAAACTGGGATATTTTTTTAAAAGTGAGTCCTCATTTTAGAAATAAGACCGATTCAGTGTATTTAACACAAAATAGGCCACTTTTGCGATCTTTCAAGGGAAAAATTATGTATCCTGAAGGACTCATCACAATTTTTTTCATGCATCCCTTCTCCAATTTTTGGCTTAGCTCTTTAATATAACTCATTTTTAATAATGTATCCTAATTTGAATGTATTTCATAGTTTTTTGTCTTTGGTTTAGGTTCTCATGGACATATGAAATGTATTTTTGATAAACAGTTACAATCTCAAGATGTAGTTCTTATGTCACTGTACAAGAGAGTTTTTCCAAAATGGACTTTTGATCCTTATGTGCCTACACCAACAAGTGAAATGCATGACAATCACAACATGGAATTAATGATGTAAATATTTTAAATAAAAATTATTGTTTCGTTGAATATGCTTTATCGTTGCATTTTAAGATACACATAAATCTATTCATTGTTACTTAAATATTAGGCTAGAGCTTGTTAATTTATTTTATATATGACACCAAGATAAATACTGAAGCAACAAATGTGGTTATGCTTAAGTATAAACCATGTTGTAACTTTTTCCTGTATAAATACCAGTTTATAAAAGCAGGTATCAACAAATGTGGTCGTCAGTGGTGACCAAAATGTTTTGTTGGGTGAGTATGTTTTGGATACATCCTCTCAACATTTCTTTTTTTAACAATATTTTGGTGAAAAATTGATGCAAGAAATGAGGATTGCAAACAGCATTTCTTTTCTCTGCCTGTACATGGCAAGTAGCGATCTTATGTTGTGCAGAACATAGTTTAAATGGCATTTTCTCTCTTAGGCATGGAAAGATAGGTAAATTTTCTTTATGTTAAATAATCCTGGAAAAAGTTACCTGCATCGAAAGTTAACTCAATGAATTTGGCGCAGACTCCCTTCCAGATATTATGCAACTGGTGTCCTGCATGGGTCGGGTTATACCCATCTAAACACGGTATACTCCAACCTGAGTCCAACTTGAAATCCAAAATATAAGACAATTAATTGATATTTTAATGAACTTATGGTAAAATAGTGTATAATTCTATCTTTAATATGAATTTTATCCTTTATATTGAAAATTAGTGTATACATACTTATTCTTACAAGTTGTAAATTTCCAACTGGACGAAAAATGTCCGGGCCAGGATTCGAACCTGGGATCGCTTGGCTGAAGCCGCCACGCTCTACCACTGAGCTATCCCGGTCGAATCTGGAGGGCATAATTCATCCAGTTAACCTTATTGATCAAAGCATCTGGTCTGATATTTTAATCAGCTCAACAGAAAAGATCACAGGTAATGGAACTCCAGTAAACGCTGGATACGTTCTACTGGAGTTCCATTACCTGCGATCTTTTCTGTTGAGCTGATTAAAATATCAGACCAGATGCTTTGATCAATAAGGTTAACTGGATGAATTATGCCCTCCAGATTCGACCGGGATAGCTCAGTGGTAGAGCGTGGCGGCTTCAGCCAAGCGATCCCAGGTTCGAATCCTGGCCCGGACATTTTTCGTCCAGTTGGAAATTTACAACTTGTATGATTACTTTACCAATTTGAAAAATTGTGTTAAAAAATAATCTAGTATACTTATTCTTATTCAATTATATAGCTTCTTCATCTGAAATAATATTCTGTTCTTTCTTTTAAAAAAATCAGGTTAACCTAAATCTGGCCTGCAAGAATAAAAACACTGTTGGGAAAATTTTGTCGGTAGGCAGTAATTTTGCGCGCTCTAAAGTAATAAGGTATATAATAAACAATTGTACTTTTGGAACAAAAGATAGGTAAGATATTGCTTACCTTCATTTTTCAGTAATCATCCACACTCCTCAATATACTGCGTAGTAGGTCCGCCAGAATCACTGGTTAATCCATTAAGAAAATAGATGTATCCATTACTTTTTGTTCACACACAATATGAAAATCCTTGATTGAAGAATATCCATGTGACTAAGCAATGTGTATAAGTTATTGATTAATAAAACATTCATTATACTGATTAAAGAATTTAATTTACAATTTTATATTTAATAGTTACATAATTTTAATCTTAAACATTAATTAAATTTGATAAATTTAAGGGAGATCGAAGTATACAGTTCCATCTCCATCACGAGAGAAAAAGCTTCTATTAAAGTTCTATATAGCAGAATGAAATCATTCTTTAGTCCTTATCAAGTGATGTCATTTTACAGTTCTTTCATTGGATGGAAATGACGTAAAGTCAATGTACGTCATTTATACGTATTTTAGTCTCTTACTTCCTTGTTCAGTTCACGAGTCTGTAAAAACTCTTCATATTTCATTTCCTCTTTGAAATTGGATAAACACTATTTATATTGATGAGTTTTTAAGAGAACTGTCATAAAAATCAATTTGCGGAGATTATTATCATGATGTATTATCAACAATCTCCTCCTTAATCTCTGGAATTTGATTTCTTAAATTTAAATTTCTCCTGTGAACTTCGAAGATAGGCTTGGGAGTGGGCTTCGTTAGGATGTCCGCTACCATGTTTTTAGATTCACAATACTTTAGATTGATTGTACCATTGTCCTTTAGGTATTTAATGGAATGATACCTAATATCAATGTGTTTCGTGCAACGGGTGTATTTTTCTGATTCGATCATTTTTATGCAGGACTGGTTGTCCTCATGCATAGATATGGGTAATGTCTGTTCTAAGTCAAATTCTTGTAAGAGTCTAATTAACCATAAAATTTCTTGTGTCGCATTTGCTGCTGAAATGTACTCAGCTTCAGCACTTGACATGGCTATGCATGATTGCTTTTTGCTAATCCACAAAATTGGGTTTTTCCCTAATAAAAATAGGTTTCCGCTGGTGGACTTTCTAGTTTGTATGTCTCCAGCCCAGTCTGAGTCACAATATGCTTTTAGTATAGGTTGGTGTGTTGTATTTATTTCTAATTTAAAGTTTTTTGTGTGATTTAAATAGGAAATTACTCTTTTAGTTGCTTTCCAATCCTTCTGTGAAGGGTTTTCGTTTTTTCTACTTAGGATGTTAATCGCAGCTGAAATATCTGGTCTTGTGACAGTTGAGATATACAAAAGAGCACCAATTGCCTTTCTATAATTGATGTTGTTTGGCAATGGTATTTCTTCGTTATCAAAATTTAAATACCCTGTTTCCATTGGCGTTTTGTAAGGTTTTGCATCTTCTAATTTAAATTTTCGAACTAATTCTTCAATTTTAATTTTTTGATTTAGTTTATATCCTTCATTTGTTTTTTCAATTTTAATTCCTAGATAGTAGTTTAATTGACCTAAATCTTTTAGTTCGTATTCAATCTTAAGTTTCTGTATAATTTCTTTAATTTCACTTTCTTTTGCAGATATCAAAATGTCATCAACATAAACGATAATATATGCTTTGCTTTCTTTTGTATTACGTATAAATAAACACGTGTCTGAAATTGATTGTTTGAAATTTAACTTTTCTAACGATTCTGAAATTTTTGTGTGCCAGGCTCTAGCTGCCTGTTTTAAGCCGTATATAGCCTTATTTAATTTGCACACTTTGTTTTCATGATTAGGTTTGACATAGCCTTCCGGCTGAGTGATGTATATATCCTCATCTAAATTTCCATACAAAAATGCTGTTTTAATGTCAACGTGGTTTATGTTTAGTTTATGATAGGCGGCGGCTGCTAAAAATATTATAATTGTAGTATGTGAAACCACTGGAGCAAAAGTTTCATAATAATCAATGCCAAAATTTTGAGAATAGCCTTTTGCCACTAAACGCGCTTTATATTTTTGTATTTTTCCTTTATCATCTAATTTTGTTTTGAAGAGCCATTTCGAACCTATTATTTTTGTATTTGGCGGGGGGGGGTCAACTAATGTCCAAGTTTTATTTTGGTTGTGAGATTCTATCTCCTCCTGTGTCGCTTTGATCCAGTTTTCTTTTTCTACTGGGTTTTCCATGTTTATTATTTCCTGCCAATTTTTCGGTTCGTTTATATTTTCATCTTTAACCAAATAAATTAGTCTATCTGGGGGAACCCCTTTATTTACTCTATCTGATCTTCTCGGTTCGGTTTGATTTAGTTCATTTTCATTTGAAATTTCGATTTTTATCAGATTTGGGTTTTCTGACTTTTCGTTTTCGGTATTAGTGTTTTCATCTAAATTTAGTTCTAGCAATTTTTCTTTATTTGAATTTTTCGGATAGTTTTCCAAAAACTTTACGGTTCTTGCTATAGTTATATCTTTGTCGCTTGTGTATATACGATATCCTTTGGAATAATTATCGTATCCCACAAAGATCCCTTCTACTGCTTTATTATCTAATTTCTGTCTTTTTGACTTGTTAATATATGCATAAGCTTTGCAGCCAAAGACTCTTAAATATTTTAGATTTGGTCTTCTGTTTGACCATAACTCATATGGAGTTTTCTTGTTGGCTTTAGTTGGCAGTCGATTTTGTAGGTGATTTGCGGTGCAGATCGCCTCTCCCCAGAAATGTAATGGTAAATTAGAGTCACTTAACAATGTTCTTGTCATTTCAATTAATGATCTATTCTTTCGTTCAGCAACAACATTCTGGCTGGGAGAATATGGTACTGTTAGCTGTCGCTTAATTCCATTTTCTTTTAGAAAATTATCTATATTAGAATTTTTAAATTCTTTGCCATTATCAGTTCTGAGTTCTGTAGGCTTTTTGCCAAATTTATTGTTGACCAGGGCAATAAATTCTTTAAATTTCTCAAATACCTCACTTTTATTTTGTAGGAGATATAATATCGTAAATCTAGAGTAATCATCTATGAAAGTTAAAAAATAATTTTTCCCACCTATGGTTGGAGTTTGAATAGGACCACATAGTCTGAATGCACCAACTGCAAAATTTTATTTGCTCTAAATTCCGTCTTTTTGGGGTATGGTGCTTCAGTTATTTTTGCTTTGATGCAAGGCTCACATTTGGTACTATGGGAACAATTATTTATGTTTATTCCACATGCTAATTCCTTAGTCATTATTTCCCTCATTGACGTGACGTTTTTATGTCCTAATCTTCTATGCCACAGTTCAACGCAATTTTTATTTTTGCAATTTGTTATCATATTTACGAAATTTTCATCTGTGATTTCGTTAGTTTGCTGAATTTCGTATAAATTGTTTTTTCTTGTACCTTCCAAGCGAATTAATCCTTCATATTCTAGAAAACATTTATTATTCTCGAACATTATTTTGCATCTGTTTTTCGTAGCTTTAGCTACCGAAAATAAATTAGTTTCAATTTCGGGTACTAGTAGAACATCTTTTAATGTTATTTCATGTGTTCTACCGTCGGAGGTTATTGTGGTAATGTTTACATTACCCAACCCGTAGGATTTTAGTTTATTGCCGTTGGCAATTACGATGTTGGTATGTTCTTTATTTATAAATTCAGAAAATAAGTTTTCATCATTTGATATATGGGAGGACGAGCCAGAATCTATGATCCATGCTTTATTTTGCGATTTGTTCGCTATAAATGCGCAATTTTTCTTTTCTTCGGTTCCGAAATAAGCTGTGCTTTTATTGTTCAGTTTATTTGAGTCTGCGCTTTTTAACCTGTTCTCGTCTTTTTGAAAGACTAATGAAGAAGAGAAGTTTTTTCTTACATTTTGTTTAAAGTTATTTGTTTTATGTTTGTTATGCCAGCAATTAACTGTGTTGTGGTTTTTTAATCGACAAATCGTGCAGTATTTTTCTTCTTTTTTAAAACCTGTGGGTTTAAATTTTCTTTCAGCTCTAAAGGCTTTGTTGGTATTATCACTTGTATTTGAATGCTCATTTCTTTTATTAAATTCGTCTGTTAATTTACTCTTTATAAACTCTGGAGTTAATTCGTCTTCCTGCCTGGTTTCTAATGCGGTTATGAGGGTGTCGTATGAAGGAGGTAAAGAGCAGAGCAGTAATGCTGAAATATGATTTGTTTTAATTTCTTCGCCTATGGCTGATAACTTATCGATAATTTCTAATATTTTGGTTATATGAGTAATCATATTTCCTCCTTCAGATAATTTCGTTCCATAAAGTCTCCTAAGGAGAAATAGTTTACTGGAGAGATTTGATCTTTCATGGATGTTTTTTAGCGTGTTCCATGTGTCCCGTGCATTTTGTAAATGCTGAATATGGATTATTTGGTTATCCTCAATACTTAAATTGATAAGAGCTCTTGCTTTTTTATCTTTCTTAGACCATTCCGTTGTAATTGGATTAGGTGGGTCATCTGTGACAACTTCAAAGAGCTCTTCTCTTATCAAGAGCATCTCCACCTTAAATTTCCAGTTTGCATAATTACTGGAATTTAATTTTTCAATTATACTACCTTCTTTGAAGGTTGCCATTTTTCTATTTTAGAATATATCTAAAATTAATTAATTTCTTTTAAGTATTTGAGGATTCTAGGACACTATTTTTTTTTATTTTTATCCTTTATATACTTTAGAATATTTCAGTCTCATAATCTTTGTTGGGAAAATTTTGTCGGTAGGCAGTAATTTTGCGCGCTCTAAAGTAATAAGGTGTATAATAAACAATTGTACTTTTGGAACAAAAGATAGGTAAGATATTGCTTACCTCCATTTTTCAGCAATCATCCACACTCCTCAATATACTGCGTAGTAGGTCCGCCAGAATCACTGGTTAATCCATTAAGAAAATAGATGTATCCATTACTTTTTGTTCACACACAATATGAAAATCCTTGATTGAAGAATATCCATGTGACTAAGCAATGTGTATAAGTTATTGATTAATAAAACATTCATTATACTGATTAAAGAATTTAATTTACAATTTTATATTTAATAGTTACATAATTTTAATCTTAAACATTAATTAAATTTGATAAGTTTAAGGGAGATCGGAGTATACAGTTCCATCTCCATCGCGAGAGAAAAAGCTTCTATTAAAGTTCTATATAGCAGAATGAAATCATTCTTTAGTCCTTATCAAGTGATGTCATTTTACAGTTCTTTCATTGGATGGAAATGACGTAAAGTCAATGTACGTCATTTATACGTATTTTAGTCTCTTACTTCCTTGTTCAGTTCACGAGTCTGTAAAAACTCTTCATATTTCATTTCCTCTTTGAAATTGGATAAACACTATTTATATTGATGAGTTTTTAAGTGAACTGTCATAAAAATCAATTTGCGGAGATTATTATCATGATGTATTATCAATAAACACAAACCAAACTGCAAACAATTGAATGTCAACCTGATTCATAGATTTAAAAAAAAAAAAAAAAAAAAAAAAAGTGACAATCCAACATTATTTTGAGTCCTGTGCAGGTTGGATTATATCTGACCCAAACCCACAATATTATCTATTTAAAGTCAACCACAAACCAACTTGACTCTCACAAAAAATTTTTTGTTGATCAACAATTCAATCCAAAACTACTATTAAAGAAAAATAATACACAATTTAATGTAACTGTGCAAAAATAATCTATAATGATATCTCTAATATTAAATATATGTTTTATGTCGAAAAATGAACATTAAAGAATTATTCATACTCAAATATATAATTTTTTATCTAAACCAGTATTTCAGACTTTTGAAAATTCAGTTTAACTGCAAGAATCGAACTCAACCTGAATCCAAAACAATTAATTAACCTGACCTGGGGGAAAAAAAACCAAACATTAGCAACAACCCAAATTGTGAGTCGTGCCTGGTGTAGGTAAAATTAGGTTACCCAACTCGATACAGGATTCTAAACCCAAACTAAAATGGCTGGTTGGGTCATGTAAAATCGGATGTAGGACTCTATAAAGAATCAGTAGTATCAATTCTGTAGCAATAACATTCATGTAATATGAAAAAATGGGGAAGTTGCACTCACTTTAGATTATGTTTTCTTTTATGTTTAATTGATAAAAACGATCTTGCATTCCTAAAAATTTTATTTGGAATCGCATAAATAATTTAAAATAATTAGTTATTGCAGTTTTAAACTTCATTAAAAGCAAAACAAAACCATGTAATCTGAAAAACGCGATGGGATTGGTTTGATGTCACTACACATGAAACACAGATTCGGCATTGTGCCAGCAGGCTGTTTCCCATTGTTTTCTATTTACTGTCTACTATAAACATCTTTTAAAGACTGATTAACACAAAGGAAAAAAAAAAATTCTTTAATGGCAAAAGATTTTTTTAACATATCTAAATGTGATGCATTATCAATTTATACATTTAGATTAATTTCCGTTAAATATAGAGCTACTACAGTGATCCAACTACAGTGTTGAAGTTGAAATGCAAAATGATATCTTCCGGAAATAGTTGTTTTTTACAAATTTACTTTTAGAGCAGAAAATCTGGATTTTATGTGGGTAAAAATACAGGAAGCTAAAGCTAAAAGACAAAATGTTTTCAAAAGCTAAATGTTTTCACTTACTTCTGATTTATTTAAAAGAAAAATAATGATAGTTTTTTTACAAAATAAACCTTAAGTAAAATCATCTTTATATAGTTCTTGAAATGCATTATTCTCTTAAATCATATTAATACCTAATAGTTATTTTTGATATGAATAAAATTTTCTGGTATGCAGATTAAATTACTGATACAAATGTATGCAAATTAATTAGGAGAAAATGCAATTTTAAGCAATAATGCAGAAAAAAAAAAAAATGTATTTTACTGTGATTTATTGAATGAAAACATTAAATTAACTACTGATAATAATAACTGTGTGTTTAACAGGTCAGAAAAAAAAATAGTCAAGCATAAAATATGGAATTTTTTCCAACACATGCAGAATAGTGTAACTAACAAAACCTCACTGTTTAATAATGTGAAAAAATGGTACCTAAATACACAATTTGGAAAAACGCATAACACATTTGAAAACCTAACTTCAGCAATTACCATCTATAGTCTGAAAAATATCCAAATTCTTTTGTGCAGTCCTATATATAATCTATAGATTTGTATATTATACTATAAGGAGGGTTCAAATGAAAAAGAGACTTTTGCTGTAGTGCCATTTCTAATTGCAGTGGGTTAATGTGTCTATCGATAGATGGCATAGAATTTTAACCAGTTGTGCATCTGCAGTGAACGGTTTTGCTTCAGTGTATTCACTCTTGAAAAGTTGTTTTATGCGATCAAATAAATGATGGATTCCTCCAGATTTGCGCAACATGTTGCCGAGGCGTAAACAGACCATCAAAAATAAGTGCAGAGGCAAGCTCATTAAACAAATGGTGTTACTGCAGGATAATGCTAGGCCACATGTGGCCATTAAAACTCTCGACCAGCTGGCAAAATTTCAGCGGAAGGTCTTGAAACATTCTCCATACAGCCTCGATATCTTCCTATATTTTCGGCCCCTTAAAAAAGTCACTGAAAGGTCAATGGTTCACATGTAATAAGAAAGTGCAAGACATTGTGGAAACCTAGATCCATCAGCAATCCACTCTCTTCCTATATGTTGGGATCAATACATCAATGGCAATTATATTTATTAGGAATGTTACACATGAACTGTAATTACAATTTCTATAATTAAATGTGCTTTAAATATAACTATAGTCAGGGATCGCATTCGCCCTGTAATTCCTACAATTCCTAAAATTTTCTTATTGCCTAAAATTCTACTAAAATTTTTGTTGTTTCCCTAAAATTTGCTCCCGATAACTATTTTCCAAGGGTGATTCTGGTCCGAAAATTCTGAAAAATTAAGTCAATGATTTCCGAAAATTAAAAAATATATCGGTCATAAATCAGAAAATTCTGACATAAAATGTATCAGTATTTCAGCAAATGATCGCCGAAAAAAATCAATCTCGTCATCCGTTCGAAGAAAAGTTGCCAATTTTGTCAAAGAATCGCGGGAAAAACGTGACTTTCGTCAGAGAATCGTGAAAATACGGCAAATTTCGTCAAAAATATTGCAAAAAACTGCAAATTTCATCAAAAAATCGCAAAAAAACAACAAATTTTCTCAAAAAATTGCGAAAAATGGCAAATTTCGTCAAAAAATCACGAAAAAAACGGCAAATTTTGTCAAAAATATTATTCCGAAAGATGGCAAATTTAGTCAAAAACATTGCGAAAAATGGCAAATTTAGTCAAAAACATTGCGAAAAATGGCAAATTTAGTCAAAAACATTGCGAAAAACGACAAATTTCGTCAAAAACATTGCGAAAAACGGCAAATTTCATCAAAAACATTGCGAAAAACGGCAAATTTTGTCAAAAAATCACGGAAAAAAAAGGCAAATTTCGTCAAAAAATCGCAAAAAAACAGCAAATTTCGTTAAAAACATTGCGAAAAACAGCAAATTTCATAAAAAAAAATCGGCAAAATTTATCAAAAGATCGCGAAAAAATGCAAATTTCGTCAAAGGGACGCAAAAAAAGTGGCAGGAGTGGACACCCCCGCCCCTCTGTTGTAACTTTTCAGAAAATTTGCTGAGAATTTCAGATTTTTTTTTTTTTACTCAGAATTAGCCCTGCTATTTTCATTTACAAATGACTGATAAACAAAGTTAGCTTTGCTTTGTATCGTGATTGCCAAAGCTGATTCTTGTTAGACATTTTCATTGGTTGTTCAAAAGTATGTGGTAAACAACAAAGAAATAAAGTATTGTAACTTTTAAGTTTTATTAAAACTGCACTTGTTTTACCTCATGGTAATGCTGATCCTAAAAGGGGACTTTCGATAAACAATTGTATGCTAAAGGTGGTTTCGATAAAAAGCTTGAGATTTGTAAAAGATGCTGTTAAAAATTATGGAGGTGTAAGTGAAATACCTATTTCAACTTCCTTGTTAAATGATATTAAGAATTCACATAAAATTTACCAGCAGTATACATGAAAAACAAAGAAAAAAGAAGAAAAGCTCAGAGATTGAGATGGAGAAAGCCAGATTTTAAAAGAAAAAAATTAAATGTGAAACTAAATAAAATCGAAATTTATTTTCTGTGATACAATATAGCATTTTTATTTATTTATTTTTAAACACTTGAATATTCTTTGTGTTTCATTTAACTATGCCTTTGAGATGCTAAAAATTTAGCAAGGAATACATTTATCCTTTAAGTAATTGGAATTGAGAAAGCCCAACTTTTGATGAAGAGAATTAAATGTGAAACAAAATAAAATTTCGAAATGTATTTTCTATGGTACAATACAACATATTATGGATATTCCATTGTATTTTTTTTTTTTTTTTTTAACAATTGAATATTCTTTGTATATCATTTAACTGTGCCTTTAAGATGTTAAAAATTTAGCAAGTACTTTACACATTATTTATATATCAGCACTTTAAAATTTTGAATATGACAAAAAATTTTAATCAAGAATTTTCTAAGAATTTATTTGCTGTGTTTCTTAAATTAAATTACTTGTGTTATAATACAAGTGAATTGAAAAATCACCAGGAATGGTGGATGTAAATTAGCCCTAAAATATCCCTAAAATTTCATTGTCTAATCCCTAAAATTCCTCCCTAAAATTAAAAAAATATTTGCTGCACCCCCTGCTATAGTCTCCTTTTCATTTAAACGCTGCTTATACATAGTATGCCAAAATTTAGTTCAATTAGAAAAATCATAAGTTGAAAATTACCCTTTAGCTAATTTCACTAATAAGAATAAGAGGAAATGTACTCAAATTCTCCGATTTATACATTTAGATTAATTTCCATTAAATATAGAGCTACTACAGTGATCCAACTACAGTGCTGAAGTTGAAATGCAAAATAATATCTTCCGGAAATAGTTGTTTTTTTACAAATTTACTTTTAGAGCAGAAAATCTGGATTTTATGTCGGTAAAAATACAGGAAGCTAAAGCTAAAAGACAAAATGTTTTCAAAAGCTAAATGTTTTCACTTACTTCTGATTTATTTAAAAGAAAAATAATGATAGTTTTTTTACAAAATAGTGCAGCCATGTATATGATCTACAGAATTTATACACAATTAGTAATTATACAAAATTTAGTTAAATTTAAAAACTCATACCACAATTGAAAACTCACTTGCATAAATTATCGTTCATAAACAGTACTGTAAACAAATTCTTTAGTGTGTTCTTATAAATGATCAATAAATGAAAATGCTATGCACACTTTATTCTACAGTAAGCATCTTGTAATACACCTCAGTGATATATATCAATTTTAATATGTTTGAAATAGTGTAACATCATTAAAATACACTGCAAACAATTTTTCCCCCATAGACCATAATGTGTTGAAATTCTTTTGAGTGCCCCTGTAAACGAACTATAAATGCTACACACTTCTTTTTCAATACGTAACATGCCATAACAAACCTGAATAATATATGTCAATTACATGGCAATCCCAGTATATTTATGTGAATTAGAGTGCGGCCAGATAGATAGACAAACCAAATTCATAAATACATTTGAACTATGTTGGAAATTGTTAAAAATTATTATAACCTATGTAAATTTATCATTGTTGCCTTTTAATTTCTCCTTTTATGTGCTTATCTAAAAAAATAATTTAATTACAGTTTTATTATTTGCTATTCTGTGTAACTTTTGAATGGATGCAGCTCTTTTTGTTTGAAATATAGTTTCTCAGAATGTCCTATTTAACATTTATCAGGCTCTAAAAATGTTATGTTATTCTGTTTTTCAATGCTCCAATTTTTGTAAAAAATAAAAATAATGAAAGTGTTTGGTTATCTCGTTAAAGAAAGCAATATTTACTTTTTGGAAATATAGTAGAAGATCTTTATAACACAAACCTAAAAGCGTTAGGTTGTGTGGTTATATAGATCACATTTCACACATCACTAAACTTACCTTGTAAACATGGCCAAATATGTCTGAAACATTTCATTATATACAGTAGAATATTTTATAGTGCATTCCTTGGGACCAGAAATTGTGCAGATTATAAATTTTTGCATGATATAGATCATTTCACACATTGTTAAATTTACATTATAAACATCGTACAAATATGTCTGGACCAAATCAATCCTTATATTAGTAGTTTTCTAAACATTTGATTGCAATAATTGCAATTTTTTCATTAAAAAGCTCTGAATTAAGGAGATAAAGATGAAATTTAGTCCTCTAGAGAGTAGCAATTCTTTACAATGTGGAATGCAGGTACTTCTTAACTGCAAAATTCATTGTTTACATCTAAGAAGCTGTGCATTGCATAGAGAATTGCATTATAAAGATCTACTGTAATCATTATATTGTCCACAGCTTTTTAAAAAAGAATGAGATGTACTGAGAATTTGAATACGTTGTTCAGGTAGAGCACATTCTTTTCACTTTTGTAAACAGCCATCTCATTATACATAAACTTTTTATAGTGACATATAAAGAAATTAGCATATATTACCATTTAAGGTTTTTTTTTTTTTTTTTTTTTTTTTTTTTTTGAGTAATGCAATAGTATCATGAGGATACCATGTTAAGAGATATTATGCTATAATATCACAATGGTCATGGTCAGTCATGCTGAGGTTTCTAAATTCAATTCACAGGCAAGACATGAATTTGCAGATTAATATATATATATATATATATATATATATATATATTTGGAATGTATGAATTTTGTATGTATTTAGCAATAAAAATTTAATATAGAACCAAAGAATAATAATAATAATAATAATAATAAAAACACAAATTATTCTTCTTCCAATGTTTAAAAAATTAATAACAACAATAAAATTAGAATATAAATAACATTGTTACAAATACATTTAAAATTACAGTTTTTCCCAGATTTAAAAAAGGGCAGTGGCTGGTGGGAAAAAAGCAATTTTTATATTCTTAAGGGCACATTTTAGATCCTTACAAGCACTTTTTGGATTTTTAACTTAATTCTTTTGATTTTTAAAGGCACTTTTATTATTTAAAAGTTAAGACACCCTTTTCAAGACACAATAATGAGTCAGTCTTTATTATACAAGCAATTTTTTTAAGCACAAAAGACATTAAGAACACCATTCTTTTTGACTGAGGATCAAGATGGGTGATACTTTTTGGATGAGAAGAAAGAAGGTTTCTATTTATTTGGACAAAAGCAAGGAAGGTGCCACTTTTTAAACCAAGGGGCAGGCAGGGTGCAGCATCCTCCTAAATCTGCCTAGGGGAAACTGAAATTATTAAACTACTTCTGCATATTCCACTTTTGACCCTTTAATTTCCATAGAAATATTATTAATTTATAACAAAAATAAAAAAAGAGAATTTGTAAGCTAAACAGTGATCTG
Source organism: Maratus michaelseni (assembly GCA_963931845.1). Lineage (NCBI taxonomy): Eukaryota > Metazoa > Arthropoda > Arachnida > Araneae > Salticidae > Maratus > Maratus michaelseni. The sequence continues at coordinate 155,143,830 of OZ007596.1, read as the reverse complement.
TAATATGCAAAGTTTTATAAAGTGTAAAGCCTTCAATCCCAAGTTCTGAGGATTTCATAATAGTGACAGTATTTTAAATAATTACTCGATTTTTTATTTATTTTTTTTTTTTTTTTGCCTGTGTGATTTTTTTTTTTTTTTAAAGGATTATTGAATTTTTTTGTGTATAGTTATATAAAAATTCTTTAATTCTGTCATAGGCCATTTCAGAAAATTGTTTAAGTTTAGCTGTTTTTCAAAGATTCAAAAATTTCTCATTTAACAACTGAAGAGATATAGTAGTGAAACCTTTCTGATTGGCCAAATCCTTAATTCAAATATTGAATACAAATACAAAACCCTTTTATAAATTGACCCCTCCTTCAATAATGAAAGAAATCTTAATTATACCAGTTTATTTTATATTGTGCAGTATTAATATGAACAAAAAAGAAAATTCATGCTTCAAGCATAGATTGCGAAATACTTTCCAGCACATTCAAAATACTGTAACAAAACTTCACTGTTTAAAAAGGTGAAAGATGATGTGCAAGTAAACAACTTGGAAAACACATAAAACATTTGAAACTCAAGTTAGGCAATTAGCATCTGTAGTCCGAAAATAAATAAAATTTTTTGTGAATCCCTGTATATGATCTATCGATTTGCATATATACTACATACTATGCTAAAATTTAGTTCAATTAGGAAATGCAATACAGTTGGAAAATTATCTTTCAGCAGTTTCTGCCAATAAATGGAAATGTATGTTTTTCTTACTTAAATTCTTTTGTACAGCCCTGTGTATGATCTCTGTAATTTACACACATCAAGTAACAAGGCTAACACTAGCATTTTTCAAAATTTTAGAAAAATTTTAGGGGCAATTGAAGAACATTACAAGTATACATAACATAACTTAACAGTATTTTTATGCTAGTCAAGCATCTAAAACTTCTTTCAAAATTATGTCGGCTGTAGCATGTCCAAGTAATACACTCTTTACGTATCTACAAGTCACTAAATTAAACTCTGATCAATATCTTGCATATATATCAATTGCCATTTTGTTTGAACATTAGTGCTTTCATCAAATGTTAATGTTACTCGAGGTGGGTTGTCAGCGTTACCTTTAATCAAATGTTCTTCAAAATATTTTGAAATTCCGTGTTTTAAGACATAGGCAACTTCCTTCTCTTTAAGCTGCATTGTTGATGCAATAGTAAAATCGGGAAATATTTCTTTTATCAATTCAAGCGTCCATGATTTAAATGAAAAGTTTTCATTGGCCACATGCAATGCCCACAGAGTTTCGGCTTTTCCTATGTGATTGAGCTTAACTGGAATAAATGTTCTCCTCCTCTGTCTTTCAGATGTTCCCAGTGAACCTTGAGAACAAGAGGTAGGACATCAAGCTTGACTGTGATTGAAAGAAAAATACTGATGTTAGAAGTTCCAGTAATTTTCAACCAAACGAAGCGAAGGAAAGTGGCATGCTTTGTCGATCTCGAAATACTTTGTGATTTATGGAGTTTTCAAGATAAAAATATTTTTTTTTTAGGAACAAGGAAATTTTGGTAGAATTTTAGGGGGTAAAATAATAGTTAGGAATTTTAGGGGGAATGCGAACCCTGAAGTAATTTTCAAAAAATTTGTTAAAATTAAAAATCGCATACCACATCTGAAAACACACGTCTAGCAATTATTGTTCATAGACAGTACTGTAGATGAACATTTTGCATGTCCCTGTATATCAATGGTAAATTCTATACACACCCTATTCTATAGTAAACAGTAGGACACCTTAGTGATGTATATATATATCAATCTTGATATGTTTGAAAGAGTGTAACATCACTAAAATGCAAACGATTTATATCTATTTATAGGCCATAATGTAACGAAATTCTTTTGAGTGTCTCTGTTAATGAGTTATAAATGCACTTCATTTTCAATACCAAACATGCCATAGTAAATCTTATTAACATATATCAATTACATGGCAATCCTACTATATTTACGCAAGTTACAGCTCAGCCAGACAAACCGTATTCATAAACACTTTTCAACTATGTTGTAAAGTGTTAAAAAAGAAAAGTACATTATTCTATAAAATAAAATTTTAGTATTAACTTGTACCAATACTTCATTTCTACATCGAGATCTGGAAATGAAAATTCTTAGAAGCGTGAGGAAAAAAAAAAAAATTCACTCGAATTCACAGTATTATTTAATTATTACAGAAATTTACAATACTTTTAATTTGTTCTACTAATCATTTTTTATTAAAAGAAAGATATCGTTCAGCCTGATACAAGCTATCCTTATGAAAAGAACAGTGATAAATACAGCGAGGATTTTTTTACATGTGCAGTGATTTCAACCTCCGATCGAACCGCTAAACAGTCAGACAAGTGATAAAAATTTGTGGCGAGCGACTACCCATCTCCCTAACTATAACCTCTGCTACTACTGACGCAGGCTCGCCATTTTGAGCTGAGCTGTAGGCACTTAAACATGGCTGGTAATGACTGATGCTCCCACCAAGTGCGAGTTACGCAGTGTTATCCGCTTTCTTGAAGTAGAAGGGAATAGTGCAGCAGAAATTAAACGAAGAATGACCCAAGTGTATGCGGACAACTGTCTGAGTGATGCACAGTGCTTTTGTAACCAAACAGCTGCTGGAGCAGTTTAAATGGGACGTGTTTGATCCCCGCCATGCAGCTTTGACTTAGTGCCAAGTGATTTCCATCTCTTCCCTGAATTAAAGAACTGGCTAAGAGGCAAAAGCTTCAAGCCACCGTTCAGATTCATCTCACATCAGTGGCGGCAACGTTCTTCCAAGAGGGGATCGGAAAACTAGTCCACTGATATGATAAATGCTTCAATCTTCACAATGATTGTGTAGAAAAGTAACCGTATTTGTGCATAACTTTTGGTAATACATTCATTTTGTTCTTTACTTTTGTCTTTTTTTTATGGTTCAACGGAGGTTGAAAAAAAAATAGCCGTATGTAAAAATGTTATCGAAATGCTTGTATTTTTACACACTATAAAATGCAAGTTAATTTGAAAAACATGCATTTTTCCCATTGTCTTTCTTTTTTAATGTAGACATTTTAGTCTTTTATTTACCTCTTTCAGAAGTGGTTTATCACTCCTGGGTCTAAATTTAAAACATGGGAAAAAACTGACAGTCGGGATGCGTTTGGGGAAGGGATATTTCCTGACTGGCAGCAATAGTTTTTTGCTGGCTACCAGATATTTTTCAAATTTACAGAACCTTGATAAATAGTATATATATTTTTTAGATGCTTCATTTAACCCTCCAGCCACAGGCAAAGCTCACATCACATTTCACTTATTTTATGTAATTCTGCAGGGTATGCTATTTTAGCATTGCCTAAAATTTTTATGGTATTTAAACGTTGGGAGGAATTTTTATTTTTATTTATTTTTTTTTTTGCAACATCAAGAGTTGTTTACAAATTACAATACATATATAATTTCATACATAATATTTCATCATTTTTTGCTCTGAATCTATTATCGGATTTTTTATTTATTATTTTTTAAAAGAATATTATATTACTATAATCTTTATAATATACAATTTATATTCAGTTGAATAACAGCAATTGTTTGTGCATAGACTGTAAATTCAAAAGTTAAAATTAGGAAAATTAAAAACCTTCAAAACTGCATAATGTATGATAAGTGTTAATAAAATTTAAACTTTGCACTTAAATATTAGATTTTTTTTTTTTTAAATTCCATTAATACAGTCTTTATAACTATTATAAATAGCAATTAAAAATAGTCTGCTGTTTTATACAAGAAAATTTAAAATCACCCCCAGCTGGAGGGTTAATATCTCTTTATCTCACTTCTATCAAACACAACTGCATCATTCTGACTTTTCCTAATTACACTCAACCTGGTTTTTGTATGTAACGATAAGATGTATTTTTAACCCACTTCCTGATGGTCTAGAAATATAAAAATTACATTCACAGGTGTGTTATGTTATGACAATATAACATTTTAATATTTTTAGACCTTAATTATAAATTAATACTTTAAGGCATTTTTTCGTTAACTCGCCACATGTGATAAATCACCAAATATTTGCTGTAACTCCTACAATTGGATAAGATTAAAATAACAATGCCAATACACACTTGCCAAATGGCTGTGAAACTGCAACAATGAAACTTTTTAAAGGCTAAAAGTAGAAAATAAACAATAAAGAATGTATTTTAAAAAAGTACACTTTTATCAATAGCTTAATATTAAAGAATACAAAGGATATGAATTGTCACTTCACTACACAATGTATGTACAACCAACAACCAACCAACCATATTGTTTCACTGTCAGTTCTACACTGTGTAGTAAAGTGATAATTCACATCCTTTGAATTCATTAATTTCAGCTCTGCTGAAAATTTCATTAGATATATAGCTTAATATCAATTTATGATTATATGTTAAGAAATCCTATAAAAATTAATTTAAACGTTTCTTTTTTCTTACCCATTGTCATATCTTAAAAAATAAACAGCAAAAATTATGTATTTTTTAATAAATTTACTTGTTTGCAGTTTCTACCAAGCATTAAAAAAAAAACAGTGACTTTTTCATAATCTAATTCAGTGCCCATGCCAAATTAATGTATTGTAACAGAAATTTTTGCGAAAAAACATTAATTCTAGTCAAAGGATTAGGCATGATTTTCGAGATGAACATTAAATGCTTATAAAAGAGTGTTTTTTAAAAAACTATTTTTACATTTATACTTATTAAACTGATATTTCTTTTTAGAAACAGTGTGATCACTGTTTCTGCCAAAGAATCGTCATAGTGTTGCCAAAAATATTAGACCACTTATTGTTTGCATTTACTTAGGGTTTGAATTATTTTTTAAATTGCCAATTGAAAAAATTAAATTTTTGCCTTACCTGCAGATAGACAAGTACTATGTACATATACATTCTAATTCTAACCTTTTTACATTCTATAAGCTAATTTTAAATTATAAAAAAGTTAAAAGATATTTCACTCTTTGGCTATTAATTTATTTTTCATGTGAACTTCACACAAGTGACAGAACATGTCTATTTCTCTTGGTATTTGTCCTTTGAAATGTTTGCATAACCTACATGATTTTCCTGCAGTTTCCTTTCTACATGTTATTCGCTGTCACTTAATTTGGGTGTTAAATACTAGGAATTGTGAAGATTTAAAGGTTGAAATTTTTAATGTTAAATTTACTTGTAATCGTTGCAAAAAATTGCAATGCAGGTAGTTTTGTTTTTAGTATTACTTTGGAGAATTGAGCTGTCTTGGATTCCTATATTTAAAGCTTCTAAAAATCGATTTCTGTTTTTTAAAAAATTATATAGATTACAATTCATAACTCTTTTTATTTTTATTTTTTTTTCAAAAAATTATGAAATGTAGCCTATAAATTTCTTAACAGAAATCGATTTCTAGAAGCTTCAAATATGTGGATCCAAAATTACACCTCATTCTGCCAAATAGTTTTTGAGTTATTTTTAAAAAATTACTCGCATTGCAATCTGTTTTACAACTATTACAAATGGATTTTCCGTTTGATATCCTAAGGTAAAATTTACTGAAAGAGTCAAATATGATGTCAAAATTAAGTGTTTTTTATTGAAAATTGAAGAGTTAGGTACAATTTCACTATGAAGACGGCATTCTAAGCATTTAAAAAAAAAAAAAAAAAAAAAAAAAACCTAAATTGAAAGAAAACAAGATTTCCAGTCTAATGGCTTTTTGAACAACTTTGTGATTAAAATGTATGGGCTGTTCTTTTTTTCTTGGCCGATTGTAAATTAGACAGCTTCTAATTTAAAAAGTGCAGTTGAAAATATGTTCATATATGCTCTTTCAAATAATTAACACATATTCTTATGAAAATCAGTTTTCACAAACTATACTCAACCTCTTTGCTCCCAGTGTATCAACTATAGTCTGTTCAGGGAAAGGAGATAACGAAAGTAAACAAACGGGTTGCAGAAAAATCGGCAAGGAGCCACACATTTGGCACAAATCCCTAGGTTGGCGAATTTTATTTTTTATTTCGATTTGAAAAAGCAGAAGCTCCAACACTTCAGACAGTCTGTTTGGCCTTCTGGCACAGCGGCAGGTTTAAGCATCGCCAATCCGCATGTGCATTTGTTTACTTCTGTTATCTTCTTTCAGCGAATGGAGTATAGGGATTAATATTGCTTTTAAGAACATTAGGGCATCCAACCCGGGCTTCCCAGAATAGAGAATATAGATAAAAACCTTTTTTTTTTTTTTTTTAAATTGAAAACTGTAGTAGATTTTTTACATTTAATAATATTTTTAGACTGCCCCCTAACAATACCAAAGAGCATTTTACATGAAATATGTCAATTATATATTCAAATAAAAATTTGAAATTTATTAAAAGGGATAATTTTGTATTGGCCTCGTGCCAGAAGTTAATAAATAGCCAAAGAAATCATTAAAAACTTCATTATCTATAGCAGTTTTTTTTAATTCTGAAAATTTCAGTGGTTTTAAGCGCTTATTTCAATTACATGTCTTTTAAATTTGTGTTTTATTTATACTATCTTATTAATTGCTTAATGAAGTTTTAATTTCATTATTGAATATTAGCTAGAAATAAATGCTAAACTTTTTATATTGTTTAAAGTGCTAACGGATTAATATTTTTTAATCGTCTGCAAGCGATAGAAACAGATTTTAAAAAATCATGCTTGAAATATAATTTAAATGCTATAATAAATGATTAAATTGCGATACAGTTTTCAAACAATTTGCATTTGAAAGTAGATTTTTTTTTTCTTCTCTATATAACGGTGTAAAATTTGAAAATATGCCGATGTTTAGAAATTTAAAAAAATGCTGTAGCAAAAATCGTAAAACCGAAATTTCATCTTCAAGTGTTGCCATTCACAAAATGACATCAGCGTTATGCACGGACACGTTTGTCCTTTATAATATAGATGGCACCCTGGTAGCTGCAACATTGCAGAAAATCAAACTTTTACTAAAACACTCAAGTTTTCCTACTAATTAAGAGCATTGCAATAAATGAAACTCATCCATCTTACATGAATTAAACAGTGCAAATAATTATTTTTTAAATGCTAAAAAAACTCCAAATGACAATTAAGATTATACTTGGTGCAGCACAATATAGGCTGATAATACAATGGTTTTAAGTACCAGAACTTTTAAACTACTTACTGAGTAGTTTCAGTAGCATTCAACTAACTGTCATCAACTTCAAATACTTTCTTTGGCCTGCATCATTAAATTCAGAAATCCCTTATAGTTTATTCAAAATTAAATGAGACACTGGCATAAAGGTTGCCAATTTATGCCACGGAATTTCAGTTTTTTTATTTATTTGGCAATTTTACAAAAATAAATAATTAAATTGAACTAATTAAATTAATAATTACACTTAATTGATAAATTAATTACACAAATTGTTTATTTTGATTTTTTATTAACTTTTTATCAAAACATTGTTCATTTCTGTAATCACAGTTTCAAGATTAAATTTTAACACCTTTCTATAAGTTTTTAAAAACATTTCTGGTACTTGTGTATTATCTGTGCCAACATAAACACATCGCAAAATGTAATTTTTTTTTTAAATTTTTTTTAAACAATTATTTTAATCAAACAAATACTGATCAAAATAAGAGAAAACAAACTGTATTCATTTTTAGCAAACAATGACTGTAGCTTGGCTGGCATTGATGAATTATAAAAGCTGCCAATTTACATGTTTTTATTTATTTTCTGTCTCTCTTAATTTTGAATAGACTATAGTTATTATGATATAAAAATAACTTCATTTAACCATCATAACATACATTTACAGACATCTTTCTTTGCAATAAGAAGAAAAAAAATCTTGATTACGAAAAGTGTTTCAGTTGTACAATAGAAACATAATGTTGTAAAAAATTAATTTTTTCACAGTCTGATTATATTAAAGTGGCGTTAGAGCAATATAATTTGTATCTCTTCAGAATTTTATCAATCATACTGATTGAAAAATATAGAATCTAGAATTAAGTATTAATGCAAGCAACTACAAAAAAACATTTTATTTTAATAAATAAAAAATATATACATATATTTTATAATCTCAAAGTGTTTATTGAGATAATTTAATTTAAAATGATCTTTTTTTTTAAACACTTTAGAAAGTGTGTTCATTTAGAGATTCTGTCTTATCGTACACTAGAAGGTGCTCTTCTGAAAGAATTAAAATGTTCCATGTACTGCTGGACAGTATCAACAGTTGTGTACATCTCATTCATTTTTCCTTGGAGATACTGAGAAGGACACTGCACACTATTTCCCATAAATCCCTGAAGTAATTCTCTCATTAAGTCCCAACAGGCAACCGGAATAACACATGGAGTATATTCAACCTGTAACAGAAATATTTTGCAATTCAATAATTTGTATATATTTTGCATATAATGGAATTGCTCTTTATACCAAAAAATAAGATAGCACATAAAATTTTGTATTTAGCTATGTGATAGTTCCATGAGAGAAACTTTATTACTTAAAGATATTTGTAAAAAAACTGTGCAGTACACTTTAAGGGATGTTTTTTTTAATGACCCCAGTAGCAGAATGTTCTGTGTCAATCTGCGGCAATCTAAATTTATCTACGATCAAATAATGCTTATTATTAGAGTCTATCACCAAACCTACTATCAGAAAAAATAACAGCAACCCATAAAAAAAGCAAACTTTGCATTTACAAAGAAAATATAATAGAAAGATACAGTAAATCTAAAGACTTAAATTAAATTTTAGCAATTTATTTTAAGCCCAGTACTTTAAAAAAAAAAAAGATGTTAGATAATTCTGCAAGATCTGAAATAATATGCAGTGTCTGCTGCCATGCTGCACTGTTTCTGGGCTTATGATTAGACAGAGTATTTTAAAATGTACATGTGATCAAACATGGGTAGTATGCAATGATGCAAAGTTTGATCCCAATTGAAATCCCCAATCTGTGCTTCTCCTTTTTGAAAATAGAAAAATGCTTACCAAAGTGGTAACCAATACATTTTTTTTTAATGATTTAGCTGCCATATGGTCTAAGATAACCACTAGTTTAAAAATTAAGGTATGTATGATATATGAAGATTTGGGATTTAAGTTCTTGCCACTGCATTCAGAGCAAAATGCAAACAACCTTGAATCAAAGCTCTTGGACCAATGCAACAGGCTTGTGTGCACAGCCAGCACACGCTATTTCAAATTTGATAGTTGTATAACAGTTAACATTTACAATATCAAGATGACCTCCCATTATGTTACATCATCACTGATCTCTGTGATCACCGCTCCAAATCATTAGGTGGTCATTTTGTATTTTAATTTGCAAAACCACAAAGCCAGACTTTAATTGTAAATGTTAGATTTTAATAAAATAAAATCAGATTGCAATGTTTTCCCTTTATTTATTTATTTTAATGAAATATTAAAAAGTCTTTCTGGCCTGCACCGGGAGGAAAAGGTAGCTTACCTATTTCTTGCTTTTAAGAGTTCGGCTAATTTTACCCAAATACATGAAGCTAAAATGCGAGAAAATTAATTACAGAAGATTCCAAGTTTTTGTCAATATTGAATTTGGATGGAAATTTCAAAAAATCAGTCTGCTATCACCAAGTTTGCTTCATTTATGGTGACCTATTTTTGTCACCAAATTTGGCAATATTTTGTCATCGGCAGACATGACTATGTAGTTTTAAATGTATGTGAGATGGAATAATGGTTACAATAATGAAAGAAAATTTGCAAGAAACCGTGTTTAATAAAACTCATAAATTAAACCCGTTTATGGAGAAATCCTTTATTTTTAATCTGCTGTCTTGTTTCAAAATGTCAGCCACCCTAGAATTATCAGCCATGTTTAAAAATAGAGGTGAAATGTAAAATGCTCTGGAATCCCTTGTATTGAGGCCAAACACTTAAGGGAAAAATCTTTTTGGATTTCTAATTGTGTTATAATCTTTTTGAAGTGGCCATTATTTTGAAACAAGATGTTAAATGAAGCTGACCAATGAACTCAATCGAGACGGGTAAATCCTGTACGTATGCTTTGCCATGTCACATCCAAATCAGTTTATAAACACAAGCTATCACACGACAAAAATCATATATATATATATACCATGTATATATATACAGGGTGTTTCACAAAGGCCCCCTAACTTTAAAAATCAATAACTCAGAAATGGTGATAGATAGAAGCATGAAACCAGTGGTATGTTTATTAAAAAAATCGTAAGAATCTTATACATAAATCTCAAAATTTAGTTTAAAATAGCACCGATAGATGGCACCTAGAGCGTTAAGAATCCTTCTAAAGAGAGTTCAGAAGCATAGAAAGATTAGCCGTTGAAGATTTTGCCATTGAAATCTGACCGCTATTAGCGTATAGTGAAAATAATTCGCATCGGACACGTTGCCTGTCTGTTGAACTTTTTTGAAAAGCTCACAAATTGTTTTTCCATCTGGGCCTTTTGCGACTTGAAATCATGTTTGAAAACTCCTCCTTATGGCAGTAGGACTCTGATTTAATCGGTGGTACTCCAACACAATAAACATACGTTCCACCATGGTATACATCACTTTCGGAATTATTTTCACTATACGCTAATAACGGTCAGATTTCAATGGTGAAATCTTCGACGGCTAGTCTTTCTATGCTTCTGAACTCTCTTTAGAAGGATTCTTAACGCTCTCAACGCCATCTATCGGTGCTATTTTTAACTAAATTTTGAGATTTATGTATAAGATTCTTACGATTTTTTTAATAAACATACCACTGGTTTCATATTTCTATCTATCACCGTTTCCGGGTTATTGATTTTTAAAGTTAGGGGTCCTTTGTGAAACACCCTGTATATATATATATATATATACATGTCAAATGTCGCCAAACTCAGAGTTCCATTCTGTTGCAAATTAGGGTTTATTTAGTGTAAGTTGAAATTGTTGAGAGAGTTGTACCAGAAGTATTAAAATAACTTGACTCAGGACCTCACTCCTTGAAATAAAACTTTGTTTACTCTTCAGCAACCAGTTACATGGTAGTCACGAGTCTGCCATAGGCCCGATAAACCATATATATTACTTTAGATCACATTATGGGGGTTATTAGAGCAAGCTCAAATTTCTAAAAACTGAACTCTTCGTGGGAGAGGACAAGAGTTTTGTTAGGAATTTGAGATATTTTCCAGCAGAGGGCAAAGGTATCAAATTGGGAGTGTAATTTCACTTTATTGGCCAATTAGCTCTTGATTGATGTCTGGAGTCATATGATGACACCAGGTCTGGCCGAGACCCAGGTGCATCACTAACCACAAACATTTGCAAGCACAAATTTTAATCTTAAAGATGGTTCACTTTTGAAATATGAAAGTGATAAATGTTAGGTTGGAAAACGAAGTTATCAGGAACAAATTAGCTTTAAGCATTAGATTTAAAGTTAGAAAAGAAAGACTGTGAATTTAAATTTAAAAAAAAAGGGTTTATTTATTTATTTACTCTCCCCCCCCCTCTCTGTGTGTGTGTGTGTATATATATACCGGGTGTCCCAAAAATGACTGATGGATTTTAAAATTCAATAATTAGCAAACGGTGACAGATATTAAAAAAATTCTAGCAGGAGGGTTATGTACGATGTCGGGAGTTTTTTTACTGTGATTCTTGATTTTAGTTCGAATTTCAAACAATAGATGGCGCTGACAGCAGTTGGTGCTCATTCGAGGCCGAAACTGACGTCACTCAGCATTGATGCGAAGAAAGGAGATTAAGGCTAGGAGTGGGTCTCATTCGAGTGATCTGGGATTTTGCTAAGAGCAAAATTGTACTGGCGAATGAGACCCACTCCATAGACTTAATCTCCTTTCTTCGCATCAATGCTCAGTGACGTCAGTCTCCCGACATCGTACATAACCCTCCTGCAAGAATTTTTTTAATATCTGTCACCGTTTGCTAATTATTGAATTTTAAAATCCATCAGTCATTTTTGGGACACCCGGTATATATCAACATTTGAATGGAGGGTGGTTTTGGGGTGTCATGATTGATGAAAATATATTGACATTTTCTGGAATGCTTTCCTCCAGATGGCTACATGAGGTATAACTTCTTACTTTTAGGTAGCTTTCATTACAAAAAGTAAAAAACTACCTATTGCAGCCGTTTGGAGGAAAGCAATTCCGGAAAATTTCAGTATATTTTCACCGATCATGACACCAAGACCCTAAAAACCACCCTCCGTTCAAATGTTGATTTATATATATATATATCATATTCTTTAGCAATGTTATGGCTAATATGATGATGAAACCACACATTTTATTTGTGGTAATTTAGGCATTTGGGACCTGAAGATTCTGTCTAAATTTCACAAATTTCATTTTTTCAATTTTTTAATTTCTTCTTCTTTTCTTCTTTTTTTTTTTTACTATGTATATGGAATCTATATTCAGAGTGTTGGGGGAACACTTGTTTTCAATTAATTATTACATTCTAATTCATAATTTCATAGTTTTTTTTGGTGCTTCGGCAATGTTTCATTAATGGATATATATATATATATATGATCTATGTCATATGATAGCACTCGTATTGATAAACCATTTTGGATGAAACTTAGCGTGTATATTAAGCTCACCAATATCTCGACGACCAAGTTCATTGACCAGCTTGGTCCACCATCTTGTTTCAAAATGATGGCTACCAAAATATTTAAAACTAAAAAATATATATAAAAAAAAAAATTCGGAAGTCCTATTTATCTTTTGCTTAAGTATTCGGCCTTGATACAAGGATTTCCGGACCATTTTGTGTTTTGTCTCTATCTTAAAAAATGGCTGAGATATTTGAAATTCTAGGGTGGCTGACATTTCAAAACAAGACAGCAGATTAAAACAAATCAGGGATTAATTTATGAGTTTAAATGAATGGGTTTTCTCGCAAATTATTATCTTTCATTGTTGAAATCATTTTTCTAATCACATGCATAAAACTATATTCATATCCATTAGTGCCAAATTCTCACCAAACTTGGCAACACTTGGTGAAATATTGCCAAATTTGGTGACCAAAAATAAGTCACCATAAATGAAGCCAACTTGGCTGCAATTGACTAATTTGTTGAATTTCTTATTCAAATTCAGTATTAACGAATCTTCTGTAATCAGATTCTTTGCATTTTAGCTTGCTACTTTTCGAGTAACATTAGCTAAAATTATAAAACGAAGATATGAGAAAGCTACCTTTTCCTCCCGGTTAAGGCCGGAAGGACTTTTTGTAATGGAAGCTACCAGAAAAACAGAAATGTGTGTGAACATTTACTGACATTAAAAAATTTAAATTAACATAATGAAACAATTATCAGAATACATACAATGGAAATGAACTTTAATAAATTAGTTAACAAAAGGAGAAAATAATACACTACCTCTACTAATATCCCTCTAAAACTGGGACCAATAGACACACTTCCAACTTTAATAATGAAATCTTGAACTTCATAACGTGGTCCTTTGGACTCAATTTTTGTAGCTTTTTTAGGAATGTATATACCACTCATTTTTGACATAAGCATGTCGAAATGAAGATCAGCCATTAAACAAGTCCCTGTATCAAGCAGAGCAAAAGTGGTAACTGGGTGCTCAGAATCATGAATTATGTTAATAGCTCTGTTGAGATCTGGAATGAAAGAAATAATCGTAAAGATAAGCATTGATACCTAAATACTGAAATTACCTTAAAGAATCCTGCTAATCACTTACCGTAAAATTGATACCATAAGCTTCCCATTTACTTTTAAGCAATTTTGATTTTTGTTTCTATACCCAAATATACACACACCCCACCTCCCTAAAAACTTTTTTTTTTTTTTTTTTTTTTTTTTTTTTTTTGTGCAAAAATTGATTTAAAAAAATCCAAGAATCCACCTTTTACTGGATGTACAGGTTTTATATATATATATAATTTCAATAAAATCCCCTTCACGTGAAATGTCTGCTTCCCTTTGCTGCCCTCCTCAGCATACAAGGTTTAAAATCTTTAAAACTCTTTACTGAAAAAAAAATATATATATTCTTTATTCGTTGCTCTCTAGTAACAATAAATAAATAATAATCAGTCATTTAAATTATCCCTCTCCTTCTACATCTAAAATTTCTGCTTCCCACTTTTACCACTCAACAACAACAACAAAAAATTAAAATCTTTAAAACTCCATTTAAAAAAAAAAAAATCTGCTGTATTTGTTGGTAGGTGATTTTTTTTAAGGGGAAATCTGTTGAAATGCAGAAGATTCTCACTCCTGTATTTATTTAGTTTTTTTTATTTCTAAATTAATGATAAAACAGCTTTTTTAAAAAATGTATTTAAAAAAAATCTCAATTATAAGCCCCCCCCCCCCCCCACAAATGTAACTGATTTTGCTTTTGGAAAAAATGGTGGGGGGAGTGGGCTTATAATCAGAATTTTTACGTAAATACATCATGTATGTGTGTGTGTGGGGGGGGGGGGGAGCAGATTTAAATATCAAAGAAATGAGAAAAGTATTGTTTGATTCATAGAAAGGCTTTTAAATGGGGTTTTTAATCCTAAAATGTCACGTAAAAATTAAAATTGAATCTAAATTTTAGAAGTTCAATAATAATAATAACACTTGATTACATTTTGAAATTCAGCATGTAAAAAAATAAATAAATAAACAAGGAAATTCAAATTTTTATCCACTTTGAATTAATGGTTAAATTACTGTATATTATTAAAAGTTAAATCTGTTAAAAAAACAAAAAAAAAAACACAGAGTCTGATTGCCATTTAGACAAACTTTCCATCACTTTTTCTGAAAAGTAATTTTTGCCTTGTTTAATCACAAAATTCTGCAATTAAATAACATGAAAAATACTTTTTGAAAAAAGTGGTGGAAATTTCCCTAGGGTGTAATCAAAACCTGGAAAAACATCAGTTATTTAGGCATTATAGGCTAGAATAATATATGTAACAGTAGATTATTGGAAATTCACATGTTTATATGCTGTTTATGATAAAAAGTATTTCCCAATTACAATTAGCATATAATAATTACTAGATTTGTATGGCAGAATTTTAATATTTATTAATAAATATAAAACACAAATTTCAATTAATCAATGAAGCATTTTTACTTAGCAGAAAAAGTTCAGAAAAAGTTTTTTAATGTTTTAAAAGTTGAATTATCTGCATCTAAAAGCATGGATACATGGAAGAGAAGTATGAATATATGAAGGGGTTATTTAAAGATATTATTTCCAAACATAATTCATAACCTATTTTATTTTGTTGGTTGAATATTTTCCTTTTCTCTCTAAAAAAAAGTATCTCTTTACACTTTATTGGAATAATTTTTTATTGGTTTAAAATTATTCATTAAGAAAGTTATCCAAAATCTGCAAAATCTCTGGTCTTAAGTTGAGTAAATTTTAGAGGGTATATAATGAATTTCATTATTTTTGGTTTTATATGATACTTTGTAAAAGCCCAAACAGAACATTCATGGACTAAATTCTTTTGATCACAATTAAAAGGAATAATAATTCAAAGCTTTTTTTTTCTTTCTATAGTTTAAAGTTTATTTCAGAAAATGAACTTCATGGTACAAGAGAATAATATATTTTACTAGCAGAACTACCAGGCTTTGCCTGTGTTAACCATTTAGGTCTCCGGATAAAATAAATAAAAATGCAATAATACGGCGATTACAATAACGGAGCTCTGTGCACTCCTGCCCATAAACGACAATCAGAAAAAAACCCACGTTACTTTGATGCAATCATAGTAACATTCTTCAGTTTTATAAATGAGAATTTGTGTTTTATTTGATGCATATAACAAAGAAATATATGATTTCTCTGACAATATGGTAAAAAAAGAACAAATCCAACCAAATAGCATAGCATTTAGTGAAGTTCTATTTCATATGGTAGTATTTTTAAAGAGAAACTGACATTTTCATTCATAAAAATTAAATCAACAGCGATTACATAAAAATTATGTCATTTTTCTAGATGCTTTCAGTAGTGACATCAGTCATGAAGTGAAGATTTTGAACTGTCTGTAAAAAAAATGGTTGCTATGTTTCATTTCCTATTAACCCCTTAAGCACCACGACGTACCTGCGTACGTCATGAAAACCACTATCTATAATACCAGGACGTATGTGCATACGTCCTGATTTTAAGTCCAGACTGCAATGTTCTAACCAATTTGTACCGGAAAAGTCTATCATTCAGTTATTAGACATTAATTCCGATATCTAATGTATAATAATTGATGGGCAGAATTTTCCGGTAAGAATTAGTTTTCCCAAACAGAAGGAACTTCCTGAACAACCCAATATCTGGTATTCAGCATACTATCACTAAATTGAATATGGTGCTTAAGGGGTTAATATAAATTGTAGAAAATGTTACCACTGCTTCAGGTTGTTTTAAAACACTTAGTTATAAGATATAGCTGTAGTATACAAATGAAACAGGAAATAAAACATAGCAACCATTTGTTTAGAATCAGTTTAATATCACACTGAACACGTCACATAGAAATAAGGAAAAAAAATTGCTTTAGAAAAATTTAAAAAAGTGATTTCTATAATGATAGACTATGGCAAGTGGTTGAAAAAATGGGTAAAGAGTGGTCTGATAATTTTTTTAAGTTGACAGTAATTTTACTCATGTTGCAAAACATATGTAATATCAAGCTTCATTCAAATCCATCAAAAATGGTACATTTGTATACAGGATATACAAACCAACAATGATATTTATATATATAGATTAAATACTGACTTTAATTTGATGATGGTTTAACAGTATGTGCATAAGTATTTATACAATAGTTTTATACCTAACAAATGCTTCTTGGAAGTATAAATAGCTAATTTTAACGAGAACTGGTAGAGTTTTTAAAAATTAAATCACAACTATAATTTACTATCATATGTGTTTTAAAAAAAAATTTAATACTCTAAAATTACAAAAAATTGATTGGCTTAAATATTTTCATCTGTTGTTGATCATTGTTGTTGTTCATCTGACAAAGAAAAAAGAAATCATATATAGGTGTCTTGTGATTAAGTCATCACAATTCAATTCTGTGGGACCTGAGATGAGCTCAATATATTGGGTCCTACTTATTAAAGTCGTAGTAAATTTTGTGGTATAGCACAGCATGGTGAACCCTGTTATGGAAAAAAAGGAAAATTCTCAAGGTTTTTCTGAAGGAAAAAACAAACAAAAACAATTAAAGTTATTATTTAGAGCATGAAGGTGTTGATTGTTCTTGTTGATTAAAGAGAAACCTAGAGTAATAATTGAATTTTAAAGCACAGACAGTGCATGCCATCCTTGCCCAAGGCTCTATGGTGAACCCTGTTATTGTGCTGTGAAATTTTATAAAGAATATTAATGTTATTATTAAACAATCATACCATGCATGTAAAATACAATTTTTAAAAATTGGAAGATTTCAATCCAAATAACATTCACATCAATTCATCATATGAAATTACAAGAAAGAACATTTTAATGAATTTAAGTTCAGAGAAAACTAATTTACTACTTTAAATAATAAAGCAAAAAATGTTATCAACTTACTAATGTGAGGAGCAGCATAATATGTTTCGCATTCAACACAGAATGTACCATTTTTTGTAGCTCCCAATGTTTCCAGGCGTTTTTGCAGTAATTCTGCAGCTTGCTGTCCACTTTTCCCTTCAGGTATAGGAAACTGGTGAATGCTAAAAGATATTATTAAGCATTTATGATTTTTATTATTATTGTGCTGCACTACAATAGTATTCAAATTATACAATATGAAATATAATTCATATATCAATCGTATACAAAATCTTTTTAAAAGATTAAACAATTTATATTAATTAATTTATTATATACCGTGTATTACACCACAATTATTTATTAGGGAGGGAATTTTTTACACTAATGGGGGTGTTTTATTTCAAGAGACAGAGTTTTTCAAAATCAAATCGACAAAATTAAGAAGAAATGAAATATTGAAAAAAAAAACTATATTTTATGAACAATTAGCTTAATTTAAAAAGTACATATCTAATTTAGTATTTTTAACATAAAATTTTTCAAGCATAGCATGTTTTCTTGTAAAACAATATCTTAACCCTTTATCTACCGAATTATGAATCAACAAATAGTTCAATCTCAATAATTATCTTCCTTGGTGTCTGAAGGTATATTAGACAATTTATATTATAATAATATGAAATTTAGATAAGGTTTTTCATTAAAACTGATTTAATAATGCGGTAGTAATAGCTCTTTTTGTGAAATATTTACAAGAATAATTAGATTTATTAACAGAAAATGCTGTTAAGGAAATATCACAATTCTTTATCGGAACAATGTAAATAAATGTATTGTGATCCTATCATTAAATAGAAAGGTTTTTATAGTTGCAAAATTTTCATATAACAATTTTTAAAAAGAGAAGATCTACACTTATGTAAAAGGTTGAGAAAAATACCACTTTATAAAATATTTAGCTTTCACTGTTTTGCTGTGCTTTCTAAATGTGATCCAGAAAAGTATTTTGTATAAAAACAAAACCTTATTATCATTATTAGACAGATTAAAGAAATTTTATACAAAGTTTTCTCTGGTGGTACTTAAAAGTACCGTCAGTAGATAAAGGGTTAACCCCTTTACTTTTACTGATGCAATGTTTTTGAGGATTTTTATAATTATATAAGAGAAGGTCCCCAACCTAGAAATTAAAAAAAAATGAAACTTTGAGGATATTTAGTTTTGAGTTTTGTTACTTATGGGAGCACACAATACCCAATTATTTTTTGTTGTCCAAATTCATTTAAGGGGAGGTTCTATTTCTTTGGCCTAAAATTCATGCAATTTTTAAGATTTTTTTTTTTCAGTTATAAAGAAAAATATATACTACCTTTGGACTTTTTATATTATATTTATTGGCATTTGACTTACTATATTTAAATTATTGTGTGTAAAAAAAAAAAAAAAGAAGAAGAAGAATACGCTTTATGCGATGGGGGAGTACCTGCACATACAGCTGTGCACCATGAATTTACAATCGAACAACTGTTTTTACACCGGTCACAAGCATTTTAAACAAATCAGGTTGCCACATTATAAAAGAGCATTAAATTATCTTGATTTTATACCAACATTTAATTAAAAAAGTTGATTTTTGACAAAATGGTGTTCATTTGAACAAAAAAAGTAATTTTTTTGCCTTTTTTTTTTAAACATTTGTGAGCTTGAAAGAATAATTAATCAATGAAAACCATACTTTTCAATGGTGTAAGCTTCAGCCAACATGAATACCTTGCTTTTAAATAAAAAGTAAAAGAAATCTGTTGAGCAGTTCTCGAGAAAAATAGTCGTCCAGTTTGAAATACATGGTTTCGAGAAAAACAAGTTTAAAGTTTTACAATAGCATTACGTTCAATGAGCAAAAAGATTGTAAGGAATTGGAATAGCCCAAAAACTTCTTTAGGCCAACAAGCTACACACAGGATAAAGGTCTGCACAGGCCGAAATTTCCAGGCCTGGGCCCGGCCCGACCCATACAAAAAATAATTTGGCCCGGCCCGGCCCGATACAAAAATTAAAAGTTCGGCCTGAACAAAAAAATATTGGCCCGGACCGATTTAAAAGTTCGGCCCAAGCCCGGCCCGGCCCGGAAAAAAGTTAAAATCTCGGCCCGAGTGAATTTCTACAAAACATTAATTTTTACGTCGATTTGGTTAAAAATTTGCCTCATAGGAGGAGATCTAACCAAAAATTCCTATCTTAGCCTTTTTTTTCATGTTTATAATCTTCATTTTTATAGAGGTGCCGTGCCGCAAGCTGGAATATTTATTTTTTTAATAAATCTCTATTTGTTGTATGTATGTGTTTAAGTTATCATCAATATTGTTAATCCGTATTCCATTTATTGAAGTGTTAAAAATCAGAAAAACGCTATACAGTAAAATCTTCTAAGATGGAATTGCATAGGGAAGAAAAAAGAATGAGTTATAGACAATTTGCCTTCTTAACAGGTGTAAATGTGTTATATATTCTTTTCTTACATATTAGTATATTCATTTTTAATGGATCAACACATTTTTCAATTTAAGACAGGATTCCATCATAAGCATGTCCTTTTTCACACGTTTTACTATATTTTAATTTAGCCATATTTTAATAAGTGTATAAATCTACTATTCTTTAAAAAGAATAAATTTTAATGTTTAATTATAAAATAATGGCGATTTAAAAATGTATGCATGTTTTGAAAAGATTTTTATGTCAGATCTTATTTTACTGACCTTCGAACGGACCAGGCACGCCGAAACAATGATTTTCATACGGGTATAGGTGAAAACTGGGAAATTTAGTTAATAGCCAGTGGCCGGTAGATGCAGTTTCATTAGTAGCCACTTTTTAAAGTTAGTGGCCACTATTATGTTTAAAATTTTCTTGACATCTAGATAAATTATAATCGTTGTACATAAACATATTTTTCTTCAAGAGTTTTATACCTATTGCATGTGAGTAAGAGTATTTCACATGATTAAACAGTATCTCTTGAAGAAAAATAATCCAACCGGTGAGCATGTTGTAGGAGTCGAAATATTGAAGATACTGAAATGTCCTTAAAATCTGCTTGTATCCAGTGGGAAAAAAGGAATAAATTACTTTAAGTGCATGTGGAATCAAAGCTGATGAATATATTTTGCAGAATGAAACTATTTCTCGAAAAAATAATCCAACTAAAGAGTAAGTACATGAGAAAAAGCCGAAATGGGTCATTCCATGTCGAATCAACCAGTGACTCAACCTGACCATTTTAGATTTTGATGAAACTTACAGGAATCCTTCTCCTTGATGATATAAATGAGAATATACTTTTATTATTTTTTTATCTTAGTAAATTTTCATACAATTATTTTTTTTAATTTCGAAAAATCATCATTTTTGGCTTGTTTAAATGTTTTTTATTTTGAATTTCTCAAGTTCTATCATGCTTAGAGAGTTGTTTGAACCCTCATTTTAAAGAGAATTTCATAATGTTTAATTTGATATGCAAGTTGACTATGCTTGGCTAAAAAAAAGTAAATTTAATTTTAAAAATAGCATTTTTTAAAAATTTTGAAAAAAATGTTTTTTGTAATATTATAAACTTAAAATTCTGAAAGTTTTAGGGTGAGATCTCAATGGGATCAGCAGTTATGTTAAAAAAACTAATGTTAAACACCAATTGGGGCTGGTATTTGAAGTTGGCACCTCGCCAACTTTATGATTGTGCTAAAGATAATATTTTTTTTATTCATTTTAAACATAATTTAAACTGCTGATCCCATTGAAATCCACTCTAAAACTTTCAGAATTTAAAGATTATAATATTACAAAAAACATGTATTTTTTTCAAAATTAAAAAAAAAACACTATTTTAAATTTTTTAAAGTTAAATTAACTTTTTTTAAAACCAAGCATAGTCAACTGGCATATCAAATTAAACCTTATGAAATCCTTTTTAAAATGAGAGGTCAAACAACTCTCTACGACTGATAGAACTTGAGAAATTCAAAATTGAAAACATTAATACAAGCCCAAAAATGGTGATTTTTCGAAATTAAAAAAATTAATTGTATGAAAATTTACTGAGATAAAAAAATTATAAAAGTATATTCTCATTTGTATCATCAGAGAGAATGATTCCTGAAGGTTTCATTAAAATCTGAAATGGTCAGGTTGAATATTGAAAATTTTTGGTTGATTTGACGTGGAATGACCCAAATATCGAAAATACAGCTAAATCGTTGAAATCTGTTTGCATCTGGTAGGAAAAAGAATTAACCAGTTCTCTAATTAGATGTAATCAATGTAGAGATGCATATTTCCATGAAAAATGGTGTATTTCACTTGGCGATCGATAACAGATTTTTTAATCGCCACTTGGCGAGTGGCGACTAGGGTGGAGATCGATGGCTGATTTTTTAATCGCCACTTTTTATATTTTAATCGCCACGTGGCGAGTGGCGACCGCTAATTTTCACCTATACATATGGGTCAAAACCAGGACTAAAAATTTTGAGGCGTGAAGACTAGGAAGAATGAAACCAGTCCCGGCTCTATACGGAAAAAATAATTTAAGGCACGGCCTTATCCTTCAGGAAAAAAGTAAGGCCTGGCCCGAGTGCCGTGAAGAAAAATAGGCCCAAGCTCGGCCTGCGGGCCGAGTACGGGCTTCGGGCCTTGGCCCGGCCCGTGCAGATCTCTAACACAGGATGCAAAAAATATCGACAAAATTTTATCCAAAAAATTAGAACCTCCCCCCTTTAAGGAGTTAAATTTTATTTAAGAATATTTTTTTACTTTAATTCATTAATGGTAAGAGATTCATAGAGAAAATGTTTTAAAATAAAAATTGCTTTTTTTCAGTAGTTTTATAGAATGCTAACAAAATATTAGTTGTTAATAGCATTAACAAAATAATAATAAACCAAAATTAAAAAAAAAAAATTTTTTTTTAATCATTTTGGTAGAACACCCAATTTTTTTTATTTTACTGTTTGTAGAAATACAATCCTTGTTGCATTTTGTAGTTATGTTTCTTGCCTATAAAAAAATCGGATATTAAAGTGTCAAATATGGTAAAATCTGCTAAAACGAAATTATCAGGGACTGGAGAAAAATTACATTTTAGACAGTTTTTTGTCTTACTTAGTAGCTGCACAACTAGGGATGCACCGAATATTTGATATCTATTCGGTATTTGGCCATATTACTGAATATTCAGTTAGGCCGAATATCGAACTATTTGGTCTGCTGAATACTCGGCTTGGCTGAATATCAAACTATTCGGATTCGGCCAAACCGAATGCTTAAAAAAACTTTTTTAAAAATATTTTTTAAAACCCACAATTTGTACTTTTAACTGTCAATTAATAAAGACAGTCAAAATAATTAGAACTATAATCATATTTCAGTGAAAGAGAAGGCTTTCACATTATTTATTTGCTGTCTGAAAAGTGTCACTTAAGAAAATTAACCATTAATGATGACCTTCATATATGAACTAATGATGCACAAATAAATGCAAGTTCCTGAATACTGTCTAGTAAACAATTTGTTTTTTCGCAAACATCATGTTTCTGAACAAAACGGTAAAAAAAATTTCACAAGTGATAATAGACATTAAGACAGACAATTTTTGTCCAGGAATCAGTATTGCATCACACTTAATTCAATCAAAAATAAAGTGCATGTCACTCCAGGTCAAATTTGAATTTTCGTTTGTTACTTTAATAATATTGAAAATATTGTAGCTATATTTTCAACATGGCTAATTTTGATTTCTGTGAATCACAAGAAGTACTGGAAATTGCCACCATTCATATCTAAGCAACATTGAGCTAGATATTCTTTTATTCAGAGTGCAGTGACATTACTACTTATACTGTGTCACTGGCTAAAATTCAGCAACTTCCAATATCATCATATTTGCCACAAGCAAAATTAATACAACACAAATCTTGCTAAAATACCTTCATTGCTGTTAAAGTTGTGAACGAAAATTCAGTTTCAGCTTGCAGTAACACACCCTGTGTTTTTGATTGAATGTATTGTATTTTTGATGGAATAAGTGATTGAGATAATGTTTCTTACTCAAAAAACATTTGCCTTGACCACATTATTTATGCAGAAAGTTTGCTCCAAGATGTATGAACATCTTGTATGTTTACAACCTCTGAATATCATCATCCATTCCAGACACTTGCTCTCTGGTTCATTTAAAAACTTTCTTGCCAAATCTAAAGGAGCAGGAAAGTTATTCTTGCTGATTTGCCAGCATTTTAATATATTGTATTGTTTTACTTTAGTCCCTTCCTGACAAATAAAACACTATATCACTATAAAATGTTTCTTCTAATTCATTCAAATATTTTCTTTTATTTTAAAGTATTTGTTTTAGAATATAAGAACATTTTATAAATTTATTTTAATTCCCACAAAAAGCTACAAAGTTTAAAGATTTATTAATTAAAAAGTTAAGATTATCCTAATTTTAAGTTAACTCAAAGCACATATTTTTTTGTGCAAAGGTTTCTTGTAAAAAGGTCTAGTTCATAAAATGGTAGTATCTGTGTTAAATATTATGTAAAATTGTTTTATAATTTAACTTTCAATACTCTTAAACTCTGAAATATAAAAATATTCGGCCTCATTGTTACTATTCGGCTAGCCGAATATTCAGTATTCGGTTTACCTGTAGGCTGAATATTCAGTATTCGGCCAAAATCACTATTCGGTGCATCCCTATGCACAACCCTTATAATTTATAATTGTACTGTATTCTATTCACCAGGACTATGAAAATGTTCATTTTAAAGCAAGATTCTGTTATAGACAGATTCTGTTTCACAGTTTTTTCTATAATAACATAGGTCATAAAAATGTACAGTTGTGAAAACTTTTAAAACTGTAACCAATTCTATAAATTTTTTGGATGCTTATTCTAAAAATGATGTCATTTTTCTCTATAGTTTAAGTTTTTTCAAAATCTGCAACAACCTATACATGTATTTAGCCTGTTAAACCCAATAATCGCAAATAATTACAGTAAAACCTCTAAATAACGGACACCTTGGGAGTGCGGAAACTGTCCGCTATTGGGAAAACCTCAAAGATTTAGAAAATTGCTAAAGAATGCTTAATGTTTCATTAATTGACTTTTATATGTCCTGAAACCTCTATTATATGATTAATCAGAAATTAATAATATTTTTTTAAGCAATAAAACTGAAATGAAACTGTGCATACCTTTATCTACAGTTTATTACATTCTTATGAAAAAAGTCTGTTACAAAAATTTGCTTTTGCTTGCGATTACATGTAATTTGTTTTTCTGTGTGAAGTTTTAACTCTGTCAGTAGTTTTAATTCTTCTGAATCATCTTTTTTTACAAAAAAATTGTGTAACTGCTCACTGTATTTTGCCACTTCTTTGAAATTCTCGATATTGCAGGAAGCATCTCCAGTTTCAGTATCTGTCTCTCATCACTAATAGTCAGCTTTTGTCGAAAATTCTGAAGGAATATAATGGCATACATCAACTGATTCTTCTTTAGTAGATAACTCATCTCAATATTAATGAAAATTTTGGCAGTTTCTTCACTCCTGATACATTTTATTAATTCACTTATTTTGGTTAATTCTTCATTTATGTCAGAAATATGTGTTTAATTTTCTTTTAATATAAAGCCTGTTTTT
The DNA here is from genome assembly GCA_963931845.1 of Maratus michaelseni. Lineage (NCBI taxonomy): Eukaryota > Metazoa > Arthropoda > Arachnida > Araneae > Salticidae > Maratus > Maratus michaelseni. The sequence continues at coordinate 155,118,447 of OZ007596.1, read as the reverse complement.
CTGTAACATTGTCGTACGCTTTCTGGTTTTATGTATTTCACAGCTGAGGAAATCCAAATTATAGCATCGAGAGCATTAACTAATTTTAGTCAGTTCTCAAGTGTGTTCATAGAATCTAATTTTGTAAGAATGTAGCGTAATAAAATCTTTCTGTTTCAGGCTTTAAAATTGTATTATGCCTTGATCAAGTGGCTGGCATAGTGGAAGTTGTGTTTGGGGGAAAAAAACACAATTTCAACATTGTCGAATTTCAAATGCTTTGGATGAGAAGTTGCATTGTCCAAAAACAAGAGAACTTTTCTTTGTTGTTTTTTTCACCCTATTATCAAAGGAAGTTAACCATTCGATCATTACAGGACTAGTCATCTATGCTTTTTTATTCGCTCTTCACATAATATCAAATTTATTAAATTGGATTGTCCTTAGGAAACACCTGGGTTTCTTAGATCTTCCAATTATAAGAGGGATTTCAAATTCTCCTAATACATTTCAACATAATAAAATAGAGAGTCGCTCTTTTAGACAGTTTTCGCCGATACATTCATCCTTCTTAAAACACAAAGTTTTATTCGGAAAAATTCTGAAAAAGAGTCTGGTTCCATCGGCATTAAAAATGTTTCTCTCCTCATAACCTTCACAAATTGATTGCAGTCATTGATGCCAATCCTTCACTTCTTTAAGATCTACAGATTTTGATCCTCTATATTAGGGGTGCACAACCTGTGGCCCGCGGGCCAAAAGTGGCCCGCGATCGGATTACTGATGGCCCGTGGATCAATTTCGCCGATCGGAAGCGAAAAAATCACGAATTTCGCCGATCAGGTGCGTAGAAATCGCGAATCTTGCCAAATTTCGCCCATGGGGTGCGTAAAAATCGCAAATTTTGCTGAGCGAGTGCATATAAATCGCGAATTTTACCGATCGGGTGCGTATAAATTGTAAATTTCGCCAATCGCCTGCATAAAAATCGTGAATTTTACCAATCGCCTGCGTAAAAATCGTGAATTTTGCTGATCGCCTGCGTAAAAAATTGGGAATTTTGTCGATTGGGCCCGTAAAAATCGCGAATTCTGCCGATAGGGTGCGTATAAATCGCGAATTTTGCCGATCAGGTGCGTATAAATCGTAAATTTCGTCGATCAGGTGCGTAAAAATCACGAATTTTGCCAATCGTATGCGTAAAAATCACGAATTTTGCCGATCGGGCCCATAAAAATCGCGAATTTTGTCGATCGAGCTCGTAAAAATCACGAATTTTGCCGATCAGACTCTTAAAAATCGCAAATTTTGCTGATCGAGTCCGTAAAAATCTCGAATTTTGTCGATCGGGTGCGTATAAATCGCAAATTTCGCCGAACGTGTGCGTAATAATCGTGAATTTCGTCAATCACTAGGAAAAAACTATGAATATTGTCAATCGTGCATGAAAAAAAATGCAAGTTTTTTCCCATCCTTTCCAATTGAATTGGGTTATGCTGACTAAGGAGGTGGTTGAGTATAGGGAGCTAACCCTCTTTTTTTAAAATTAGCATTTTTATGAACTTTTAGGCCGGACCCCCCCCCCCCCCCCCACTTGCCCGAAACAAAATTTTGTTCATCCTATGGATGTTGGCTCTCGACAATCCAGTCATTTTTGTGACTGCCCCTCTTATAAAGGTTGTGCACCCCTTTGATATCCACATTTTATGACTGAATATGTTAAGAAGTGCAATTTAGAATAATATATGTTTCTCCTCCTCTCCACCTTCATTCATGAAATCAGAATTTTTTTTCCGGCACTGGCAATCTTTAAAGCTAAATTTATTCCTTCAAATAAAGTCAAGGAGTATTTTCACTCTTTGAAAATAATCTTAGCTATATTTCTTGTATAAATACAAACGTAAACTGTTGATATATCATTGCCAACAGAACTGAATACGTTGACTAGAAGAAAGGAACCTGGGGGGGAGAGGGGGGCTAAATCTACCCTTTCGAAATTTGTCTTTTTAATTGATCCCCCCCCCCCCCCCTCCCCGGTCACATCTCCTCAAAACAAAAAATTTCTGATTGTGGCCCTCGACAACCCGGTCATTTTTGTAAGTGGCCCTTCGCTTAAAAAGGTTGTGCACCCCTACTCTATATATTGTTTTGAAAGTAATGTTGTGCCAAGATCGGAACTTTTCTAACCATCCACTGGAAGCCTTAAAATCATGTAATCCGAGTTCTTTAGCGACTTCTAAAGCATTTTCCTGAATCAAAGGCCCACTGATAGGAATGTTTTTTGAATGAAGTGAAGTAAACCAATTCAGAATTATAGAATCAATTTCAATGGAATGAGTCTTCCTCAATTTCACATTTTTGGTGTTCTCGTTAGAGTTAGTAATGCACAAATTTCTTATTTGATAAAATCTCTCCCACCTGTGTTTTACACCTATTTTAAAATGTTCAGCAAGTATATGTAAACTCAATTTCTCTTTCTCTGATACATTTACAATTTCAATTTTTTCTTTTAAAGTTAAAATCGTTTTTGTTTTGAGGCCATTCTCGAAACATTAACCACAAACAAGACTAAACTCAGAGTACATAAAACTAACTCATTATTTTCAGAAAACGATAAAAATGGTGTTAAAATATTTTGACGCTTTTGAGTGTCAGTTAAGTCTTAAGAATCAAACAGTAATCGACATTGCGAAATAGTTTTTTTTTTTTTCCTGCACTCATCGCTTTCAATTCTCATTCCCAAAAAATCAATATGCAATTTCCCAATAATAATAATAAAAAAAATAGAGTGACTGTTTTTTTTTTGTTATATAAAAAAGTAAAAATAAATAAATAAAATCGTATGTTAGGTTTTCAGTGATTATTTTTCTTTTGCTCAGATTATATGACGCCATGTGATGTCTGATTTATCTCTTCTATGCTATGCAACGATGCAATCTAGTTAGTTACTTTTCAGATTTTACGAACGAGCCCTATTAAAATGAAAAGATATTCCCTTATTATTTGACTGACTTCGATAGAAAAATAGGCAAAAAATTGTTTTCCACTATTTCATCGATGCTTCTCTTATCAAATGTAGATTTTGCAGCACAGTTATCTGGACATTCGAAACATTCCGCAATCAGCATTTGCCGAACACGCCAGTTAATTCTGCTTTTACAGTATTTTTTTTTTTTTTTTTTTTTTTTTTTGCAGAAATATATATATTTGATAAATTTCATTAGAAAACTTAGTTTATATTATCTTTTAAAATTATATAGTATTCTAAACTATTTAACTAATAATTCTAAACTATACTTTTTATTATTTTTTCTCAATTAAATTATAAATTTTTTTTTATACTTTTTAAAAAACAATGACAAGGAGGGAAGGTGGAGATGTAAATATATTTTACTGGCAGCTAGAATTTTTTGTTGGCTACTAGATTTTATCAAATTTGTAAAGCCCTGGTTACAGTGATTTTTTTGCAAAATTCGAATGTAAGGGACTACGTCAAAAATCAATTCTTTGGACTTGCTACATTTTTTAAATAAATGTAAAGATAAACCAAAGGAACTACAAAGAAAAGCGATCAGATGTGAATGTAAAGAAAGAGTTTCTTAATTTTAGAGGTACGCATAGGGCAGCAATTCTTCCATCTCTAAAAAAGCAGCTAGGGTCATAGGCAGAGTTGTATAATATAGACGCACGCGCGCACGGAAAATTTTCTACAAAATTCGGAACTTTGCAAAAAAAAAAAAAAAAAAATTTTTTTTAATACCAAAAAATAAAAAATATTTCCCAATTTTATGTACAATTTATTTACTGCTTGCGCACAATTCAAAATTCAAAGATGCAAAACATTGTTGTGATATTACAGACGCTTGCGAAGAGATAAAAACCCCCGTGGCAGAATGTACGCGACGCTGCGACGGGCGTCGCAGACTTTTTAGGACACCTGCAACTAAAAACATACAGCGATGCCACGGACGTGTTATAGCACGTAAATTTTACAAAAAAACGGCAAACTTCGTCGAAGGATAGAAAAAAAAAAAACGGCGAATTTCGTCGAAGGATCGCGAAATTCATTTAAAGATCGTGGAAAATGGCTAATTTCGTTGACAGATCGCAACAAAAAAAACGCAAATTTAGTCAAAAGGCCGTGAAAAAATGTGAATTTCGTCAAAAGGCCATCAAAAAAATTTCAGTTTCATTGAATGATCGCGGAAAAATGCGAATTTTGCCGAAGGGCTACAGAAAAAACGCCAACTTCGTCAAAGGATCGTGTAAAAAACTGTTAATTTCGTCGAAGAAACGTGAAATTTCGCTGTCGGATCGCGAAAAAAGTAGAATTCTGCCGACAGACCGCGAAAAAGCGGCGAATTTCATCAAATGATCGCCAAAAAACGGTAAATTTCGTCGAAAGATCTCGAAGAAAACGGAAAATTTCGTTGAAGGATCTCGAAAAAAAAACTGTAAATTTCATCGAAGGATCTCGAAAAAATGGGGAATTTCGTTGAATGATTCCGAAAAAACGAAATTTCGTCGGAGGATCGCGGAAAAAACGCGAATTTTGTATGATATATTGGGTATTGCAGACTATTTTTGAAAACATTATTAGCGTTGTAGACACTTGAAGATAGTTCTGTCACTGGGGTCAAAGTATTAAGGATTGGGTTGTTTCTAAATGCATTGACAAAATAATTGATAAGAATTCAGCTTTTCCTATCATGGATTTTTAGCTTTATTATTATTTTTAACCAAAATAATCATTCTTTAATTAATATTAATTAATTTTAAATGGTAATTATTTTAAACTACTGTTTTTAATTTATATCATTAAAATAATGTAACACATAATTTTATTAAACATTAAATTAATTTGCAGAAAGTTTTTGACTCAATATTTATGTGCGCAGAAAGTTTTTGGTTTTATACAAGTCTGGTCATAGGGTGTTGAAATTTTTTTTTAAAGTTTTCTTTCGGAATTCTAGTTTTTTGATAAAGATTATTTTTCTTGTCAACTCAGCATTTGTTAAGTTGAAAGGAACATTTTTTCTAAGACTTCAATAAATTTGTTAATTTGAATAATTTGCTAAAATGAATATACAGTGAAACTTCCATTTAACGAAGTCTCAGCGTTACACTTAAAAACTTCGTTATGAAGAAAATTCGTTAAATAGAAATCAACTTAAATTCATCAAATTTTTCCTTCAGATATGACAAACAGGTATTGTATTCAGAAGCATTTGATTCAGTTTCAATTATGAAACCGTCTTTTACAAAACAGTTGTGTACGGTCGATGAAACCATGTCACATTCTCAAGCTTTCATCAGTTCTGATACACAGGTTCTCAAACTAATGTTTTCACTATATTCTCTTTTTTCTGTCTTTTTCGATAATGTACTTTAAGATTTTTTTTATTATTCCTTAGAGTAATGGCTGAAGTTTTGAAATTGTATTAGCAGGAACAAAAATAACTTTGACGTTCGATTTGCATTTTGAAGCACATTCTTGTGGATGCACAAAGCTATCTTGTCTATGAGCAATGGAAGATCAGAATATCTTTGGTAACTGTCATGGTAACTAACATGGTAACTGTCTGACTCTAATTGATATTTTTTGCTTCAATCCATCTGACGCCATTACGTCACTGCATCTTCTATATCATTGAATGTAAAAAAGAGATTTTGACTTCCCCCAACTATTAGCGCTGGAGTCTCGGTTTGAGAGAGTAATGATAACAAGTGCTTTTCTTAGTGTAAAAAAAAAAATTGTTTTATTTAGCACCAAGCAGAATGGAAATAATTTAAATATGTTCATTTTCGTACAATCCGTTGAAATAAATTCGCATATCCATCGCAACAGCAACCTCTTAGTTTGAATTACACGTACAAAAGTGGAATAAACTTCGTTATATAGAATATATTTTTCGTAATATGGAGATTAATTTACATGCTAATGGTGTTCAAAGTCAAAGTTCTGCAGAAAATTTCGTTAAGTAGAAAACTTCATTAAATAGGGACTTCGTTAAAGGGAAGTTCTACTGTATTTGTAATGGCAAATTATATGGGATTTTTTTCTAATCTAAAAGATATTTGTTAAACTAACATTCGTTGCAACGAGATTCTACTATATACGTAAATGTATGTTCTTAAATTTGATTCTTGTACATGAATTATATGTTAAATTATTGTAAATGAATAAATTTAAATTGTCGGGCATGAATAGAATAAGACATCCCCTGAAAATAAACTCTAAAGGTGTTTTTTGTAAAATAATTTAGTATAAGATGCAGTCTCTTCTTCTTATTTTTTATTTAGGAAGTGGGGGAAGGAATACAGTAGATAAGTCAACATTTAAGAAAGAAATATGCATGGTGAAATTTTCAGGAAGTTTCAAGTATTTATTTTATTAGAAAAAAATAAATCAATGTAAACAAAACGTCTTGCTTTGAAATATATATATGTTGCAGACACACCAATGTTTCTTTTTGGCGCCAAAATGGTAATATTTTGGCCTGCCGTGGCAACTTGGCAATTTGGACCGATAGATCACATAGTGCATATTAATCAAAACCCTCTGGTATTAATAGGGGAGACCGGTACACACTGGACCTATGGACACAGTGGACCACCCCCTAATATTTTATTTATTTAAAATTTTTTTAAGCTTCTCTTCTATTCTAATAGACAACATCACTGTAATGATTATTTATAGCCTTCAGAAAATATGTTTAGCTCAGATTGAACTATTTTATCCTGATTGGTTGTTTTGAGCTTCTAAAAGTAAAATTTTTCATCATCATATTTTTATTTTTTTAGTAATTAAAGGTTGTAGATAAATAAAATAAAACAGCTTTTTTGCAAAGCTAAGATACTTGTTTTTATTTTACTTTAAAATTAATATGTTTAAAAGAAAGCTATAAACAATATTAATATAATTATTTATTGAACTTCAACATGGGGTACAGTGGACCACCCACTCCTGGGGCACAGTGGTCCATAATCCACTCTGCTCCTGTAATGCAGAATGTTCAAAATATTTAATAATTGCTTATTTTCTATAAAGAAAGATTGTTTTAAAGTAGATTTAGCTGTAAAATAAAGTAAACAAATAAAAATAACAATTTATTTAACATAGTAAGAAATATTTTGTTTTGTATTTACTGCCTTTGATAAATATAACTGTAGTCTAATTGTTGATGATTCTATTCAAGTAAGATTCATGAGACACAAATTGAATGGAAATCAGTTTATTTCTCCTGAAACTGCAGATGAATCTGCTGTTGATGTCAATGATTTCATAATGTAGTCTCAGACCCAAAATTATTTCTTGAAAATTCCAGGCTCAATCTTACTCATAAGTACTTTGGAATTTAATTTGCAAATTTTAATGTGCGCTGATTTTTTTGTACTTAAGTAATAACTTCAACTAAATTGCAATTGTTCCTGTATTAATCTGTTATTATTTTCAAAATATAATTAATTTTTTGTTTTTGTTTCAAAATTTATATTACTATGTTATTTTGCGGGTGAAGGGGCAACAAAAAAGAATTAGATTAATGAAAAGTAGATTTACAGTGTCTCACATAAGTGATGGGACACTTGTGCTTTACAAAAGGAAACTAATCAAATAAATTAAAAAAACATGTACACATTTTTTTGTGGGTGTGTTTCATACTTAAATTTAGTAAAGATTATTACATAACATACATTTTGTCAAAATATTAAAATATTAATTTAATAAAAATACAAAATGTTTAGAACGGAGCAAAAAATAGCTCACATAAGTGATGGGACACCATTATATATGCAACAAAAATCGTCTGAAATAAGCAATAAAAATATTTTTTGGGGTTTTATTTTTACTTAAAAGCAATTGGCAATAATTTATAAAATCGTCTGCAGTATTTCTCTCCAGTTTGTTTTGGAATTTTTGTGTTTTTTAGCTCTGTGTAGCCATGAATGCTAAACGAAAAGAAACTTCGCCTGAAATTCGAAAATTAGTTATTAATTTGCATATTGAATGTGGAAAATCTATTAGAAAAACTGCTGAAACAGTTAACTTGAGTCGTTCAACAGTTTTCAATATCATTAAACGATATAAAAAGAATCATATGATTCAGGATAAAAGAAGACCTGGCCGACCATCAAAGCTATCCAATGGAATAAAGCGAATTATCGTTCGAAATATTAAAAAAAATCCAAGAATTAGTGCTTCAAAAGTTGCTGCTGATTTACAAGCATTATATGGAATAATTGTTAATCCTGAGACTATTAGAAGGGTAATTCGATCTGCTGGATATCACGGTAGAGTAGCCAGGAAAAAATTCTTCGTAAGTGAAAAGAATAGAAAACTCAGACTAGCTTTCGCAAAATCCAACATGAATAAGAATTCTGATTACTGGAATAAAGTTATATTTGCTGATGAGAGTAAATTTAATATATTTGGGTCTGATGGTAGAATCTTGGTGTGGAGAAAACCCAGGGAAGAATTTCGCAAACAGAACTTGGTACCAACAGTAAAACATGGTGGAGGAGGAGTTATGGTATGGGGGTGTATGTCGTCCGCTGGAGTTGGTAATCTTGTTTTTATTGACAGTATAATGGATCAGTACAAGTATATTGATATTTTAAAGCAAAATTTGAATTCTTCAGCACGAAAATTGAACCTTCATAACGATTTTAAATTCTACCAGGACAATGACCCCAAGCACACTGCTCTGAACGTTAGACTCTGGCTGCTATATAACTGTCCTGAAATAATAAAAACACCACCACAATCTCCAGACTTAAATCCCATAGAGAATATTTGGCAAGAATTGGAATCAAGAATTCGCAAACACACCATTTCTTCAAAACAACAACTAAAATCGGTGCTTCAAGAAGAATGGGGTAAAATCACTCCAGAAATCACAAAAAAATTAGTCGAATCCATCCCAAAAAGATTAAATCATGTTTTAAAAGTAAAAGGAAATCCAACAAAATATTAAAACCTTTTAAAAAGTAAAATTTTTGGATAAATATTTGATGGAAAAGTAAGTGTCCCATCACTTATGTGAGCCATTTTTTGCTCCGTTCTGAACAATTGTATTTTTACTAAATTAATATTTTAATATTTTGACAAAATGTATGTTATGTAATAATTGTTACTAACTTTAAATATGAAACACACCCAAAAAATTTTTGCACATGTTTGTTTATTTATTTTATTGCAGTTTCTTTTTATAAAGCACAAGTGTCCCATCACTTTTGTGAGACACTGTATATTGTATTTTAGATTAATACCTAATAGTGGTCTACTGTACCCCGGTGGGTGGACCAGTGTATATATAATTTTTTTTTTTTTTTTTTTTTTTTAAATGTATTGAAAACTATGTTGTGAGAAAATTATGATGGATGTAAGAAGGTTTAAGGAATATTCAAAAATATTTTCATACAGATCGGTCAGTCTGTTAAAGAGAAAAAAAATGTTAACTGAAAAAGTGGTCCACTGTGTACCGGTCTCCCCTACTTGAGTCAGTTGTATTCTTGACAATGTGTATTTTGTAATAAATAAAACATTGTGTATGTGTTTTATAATAAAACAATTTATGTGTGCGAAAACTGTGTTTTCTCGCTAAAATGGCGTAAAAACAAAAATCGTGCCAACCCCGGAGCGTCTGCGACATCTGTTCCTTATATATATATATATATTACAGTACATGACACTAAAACATTTATAGTATACTACAGAAAATTTATTGAAACACATTACTTTCAATTTTAAAAATCACAATTGTTTCAACGTGATTGGTGTAGTTGAATTTATAGAATGAAATAAACATTTTAGATTTTGCTTATAATTTAAACGCAATATGCAGGTTAAAATCGAATAATCAAAGGTTCGCTAGCGTGTACATATCTATCTATGGTTTCTACAGAGCTGTATACTTATATACGTGTATAATATAAATGTAAGTAATTTACTGTTTTAAATATGTGTGTTCCAATAAATAGTAGTGATGGTTTCAAAACTAAAAATATAATGCAACAGTACGTACCTCACAACACCCATATTTTATAAATAACGTAAATATAAGTAAAAGTTGCTATGTAAAAACAAATGTGAACATACAACTAATCAATATTTGAACATTTGAAAGCGGTTTGAAAACACAACAAAATAAACAAACTTCACACTTGAATCGTTCACTACTTAAGTGAATGTGAATGAATCATTCTGTTGCTTTGCCTTGCCGTAGCCACAGACAGGAACCACTCGATTTAAATAGACTCTTCGCGATTCAAACGGACTATAGGGGGAATTTTGGCGCTGTCCTGAGTCGGCAATCAAAGGACGACATAAGCTATGTATGTGTTTTTCTATTTGAAATATAAATCTTTTCTCAGTAATTTTATTACGTAAATTCGAAATATTTTGTCAAACAAAAAGAATTTTAAATTCAAACGTAATAATTATATCATAATAGTCAGTAATGAATAACAATAGTCAGTAAAATTACTGAAAAACAACTCGAAAGTTTAGCACTTTGCCTCTAAACAAGTGCCATGAAAGAGTGTTACTTGTATTACTGTAAAAACGGCTGTCATGTTGCTTTTTTTATCGGTAAGTTACCAATTAATTTTTTTCTGTAATTATATTGTGTGTGTCTTTATTTTGTCTGTGTTCTGTTCTTCTTCTTGTGTTTACGGCAAAATTTGCAATAATATTTCGTTAGATTAAAATTTTCAAATATGTCAGACTTAAATTAATGCCCTAATCATAAACTGCCAAAAGGATTTGAAATTTCTTATATGCATCAATGAAACCTATACACGGATAGTTATCTTATATAATATCAGGTTATCTCTGTTTAATATGAAGCAAACTACTGTAGCTAATATAAATATTCTTAAAAGAAAAAAAAATTCTAAAGATGCATGTTTTTGGCCATTTAATGCTAGTTTGTTATTTGAGATTTAAAAATAATAAACTATGTTGTGTAGTGATTTAAAGTACTATACTGAGTAATTTTAGAATCTTCTGAATTTTGTTATTTATTTTACAAATATCTAAGAAAATTTAATTTTAGTCCCTCCTCCTCTCGCAAAAATAAAATAAATAAACATTGTTAGCATAAACATCTAAATTAGCTTTAGTCTGCATCTATCATATTGCTGATTTTTCTGTTTGTGTATGTTGCATCTTTAATTCTTAGAAATTTCTTATCTGCCTGATTTAACAATGTATATGATTAAATTTTATTTTAAATTAAGATTGCTTACAAAATCATAAATTGACATAAGATTGAAAATTCTGCAACCAAATAAAGACTCATTGTCAAAATCTTTTCAACACATATTATAGTGTAATATATAGGTTTACTGAGAATTTCTATCAAGATTTGTGCATATGTCTTTGCATATTCTGATGTTTATCATTTTTATAGCAACATACAAATTACATACTATCTATTAATTGGAAAAACAAGTTTTGTAACAAAATTTAGTCAATATTCTAATGATAATTTTGTAATACAATATGTTGTATTGTGTAGTTCTGTTGATTAAAAATTTATTCTTGTGTGATGATGCCTGAGCCCGAGAGATAGGTTAAAATTATCTGAAGATTACAGACAGTAGAGTAGTAAAGTAGTGTGAAAAAAAGTAATCCTCTGTAATTTATCTATGATTATGGTATAATTTTAATTATAGATTAGAAAATATTATTTGATATACTCATGAGTATTTAAAAATAATATATATATATATTTTTTTTTAAATAAATATACAAAATATAAAAGTATTTTTTATGTTAAAGAGACCCTGAAATTATCATTATCTACTTCATTTAAGTATATTTGAGTATTATTATCAAACTGGAAATTTTATAAAATATTTATATCTTAAATTTTTGCTTCAACCAAGCATTTAAAATCTGAAATATATATATATATATATATATTTTTTTTTTTTTTTTTTTTTTGTAGAGCCAATTTTGTTGTTGACTTATTCTACCTGGATGATTCTAGACATCGGATCAGGTCCCAAAGGCACTAGATTAAAGGTTTTCATCTATTGATTTTCAAGTGAGAGATTCTGCATGCTAGCCTGTAGCATTGACAAGGAATTCCCATGAGTCATCCTCTGAAGTACTGATTGCATCTTCTGCTTTTCGTTTATGGGTACGGTGTATCAAAACAGCATCATTTTTCATTGGCACAGTTGAATAAATATTGTCTGAAGTGTACTGATTTATTTGAATCTTACACGCAAGCAATATTTTTTCGACTATTGATGAAATCTATTCTGGCATGTAAAATAGGGGAAGCTCCATTCACCAGCAACTCATCTACAGCAGGATGAAAGTTTTGCCAAAAGTATGTATTTATCGCACTTTATTAATATTAACATTTTTAAGGTATTAAAAATTGTGGCAAAACTCGCGTGGTTTAGCCCTCGATGTCCTTTCTGAAATCTAGCTAACGTAGAATGTAAATATATATGTGCTTTCTTTTAATTCTAAATTATTTCGATTGTTATTTTTTAAATATATACTATGATGCTCAAACATAAAACTATAAATAGTCTAAGATTTGAAATGGCATTTACGAAACTGGGGTTCCTCCCTGACTTGAAATGGTAGACCATTTCAGAAATACCATTTTGGCACGATTTCAGAAAATACACCAAACCATAGGTGTAGAGTTTGGAAAATTATTGGTGGGGCTCATCTCTAATATACCTCTTTTGTACATATGCTTCTCTTTGCATATTGCTAAAATGGTTTTTATTAACAAAATAAATTTTATTTGGTGAATCCAGATTTTTAAAAATTAATTTTTATGACTCACCTTTTTAAAGCAATAATTTTGTATGCTATTATGTTTGATATTAAAAAGAGTTGTGAATTATTCATTTAAGAGGCATGTAAAGAAGAATAACCGCAATTATTGCAAAAAGTTCATTTATTTTTGCAAACTTTATATTAATTTTTATTTTGTTTTTTACATATGTATTTCACTTTACCTGAGAATTTTTCTACTAGTTAATACAATTCATGGAATTTTCTAATTAACTAAATTAGGCTTAAAAGGTAATATTATTGTTTGAGAATTTTCAGTTTTATTACAGAGATAATGAAATGTGCCAATTTTACTCCTGACATATCAATTCTTCAACAAAACTTCTTTAAATGTTTTTGAGAAAATGATGATTTTTATCTTAATTGTATGATTCCCTCCCGATATTGAGAAACGAGAAACATTAATCCTATAGCAATCTCAGCTCTAAAACTTTCGCGCCTGAGGTTGCGTGGCATCTATTGGACTCCATGCTGATTTTGTTTTAAAATTACGTTGTTTTTATTAAATTGTATTGTAATAAATAATAAGAAATGAAATTGCAATTTATTTTGATGCAAGATACATTTTATTATATGATTTTTTTTTTTCAAATAGTAAGCAAAGTTTAATATTTTAACAAAGCAGTCATGCTGTGTCCATCAGATACACGCAACAGCTCTAGAATGAACCGCAATTAAAACAAAAAATTTCAATATCACTTTTTATAAAGTGCCCTTTTTTTGAAGCAGCACCCTGCCCTTTTTTATTCTGGGGGAAACACTACTCTGTATGTAATATAAATAAATTACCAATTTAATGTTGCTTTTCAAACTCACTTTTACCTAAATTGAACAGAATTGTATATAATTAAATAAATCACAATTGAATGTGCAATATATTATAAATATAAAACATTAAGACAATGTAAAAATCTGAATGTTCAGTCTCATTTATAACAATTAATACACTCGCTGTTATTTGGGGATAGCTTACAATAAAATCACATGAAAGTTGACTTTGAATAACATGTTCTTTCAAAATATCAATTACTTCTCCTATTTCATTTTATTTTAATATGACATTTTTGGCTACAAGAGTTCAAATGTTTAATCATTTTATTTTAACTAAAAAAGTAGCAGTGTTGAATTCAGGGAGTGGCCCAGGAGGATATTACCTCTGTCCCTGGAGGATTGAAATGTTCCTTCTGGAAAATTTGAGATTTTTGTTTTTAATTGTCAGAAAGTGCAATCCCCCCCCCCCCCCCCAGATCTCTATTATGCCCCCCAAAAAAATCCTACAGCATTTATCTTTATTACAAGACAAAATAAATAAAGGGAAGAAATAAAAATATATTATATATTTGCAGTAAGAAGGCACATTAAAATAAATTTCATAAAATATTAGAAAATCAAAAATTAAGCTTTTTTTTATATGTATACAAGGGGGTTCTGCCCCCTTTGAGTACCAATCGCAGGACTTCTTTCTGTCTGTCTGATATATGTCTATCATCTGTCTACTGTTTCTCAGATTGTCTATACTCAATCAGCTGTCTGTTAGTCTGCTTTGTCTATTTATCTGCTGTATGACTGACTACTGTCTGCATGCTAACTATCTGTATGTATACTATTTACTGCCTGTCTATCTGACTGTAACAACATACTAAAAATACATTAACATCAGTATCCATAAACCATGAATTTAAAATATGTTCATTTCATATGTCTGTAATCTTTTGAGTGGCCCTGTAAAATAACTATAAATGCTACATACACCTTCTTCAACAAAAAAACCCCCATTACTTGATTGTAACAACATCATAAAATTTCATTACCATCAGCCTTCTACAAATCCTGCATTTAACATATATTTGCATTCTTTGTGCGGCCCTGTAGAATAACTATAAATGCTATATACACCCTCTTCAAAGAAAAACATGCTGTAGATAACTGTAACAGCATACTAAAATTTTATTAATGTCAGCAACCTGAAAATCTCACATTCAGCACATTTTTGTTTCATATATTCGTATTCTTTTATGAGGCCTCTAAAAAAACTATAAATGCTATATACACCTTCTTCCATTAAAAGATCCTGTAGGTGACTGTAACAATACACTTATATTTCATTACCATCAGGATTCTACAAATCCATCATTTAACATACATTCATTTTATATATCTACTGCCATGTGTAACTAACTATAAATGCTATAACCACCCACTTCTAGGAAAAACAAGTGGTAGGTGACTGTAAAATGACATATTAGAATTACATTACCACTCACATTCTACAAATCCTGCATTTGCAATAAATTCGCATTATTTAGTGTGGCCCTGTAAAATAACTATAAATGTTATATACACCCTCTTCTAGGAAAGACATGCAGTAGTTGACTGTGAAACATACTAAAATTTTATTACTGTCAGGATTCTTCAAATACCACATTTAATACATATTCGTTTTGTATTATTTTGTGCAGCCCTGTAAAATAATTATAAATGCTATATACACCCTCTTCAATAAAACACATACTGTAGTTGACTGTTACAACATACTAAAATTTCCTTACCCTCAGCATTCAACAAATCCTGCATTTAACATATATTTGTTTCCTATATTTGTATTCTTTTGTACAGCCCTGTAAAATAACTATAAATGCTATATACACATTCTTCGATAAAAGATATACTGTAGTTGACTGTAATAACATATAAAAATTTCATTACCCTCAGCATTCTACAAATCCCGCATTTCACATATATATTTGTATTCTTTTGTGCAGTCCTGTAAAATAACTATAAATGTTATAGCCATGCTCTTCAAAAAAAAAAAAAAAAAAACATTCTGTAGGTGACTGTAACAACATACTAAAATTTCATTACTGTCTGCTTTCTACAAGTCCTGCATTTGACATATATTTGTATTCTTTTGTGTAGGCCTGTAAAAGAGCTATAAATGCTATATACTATACACCTTCGGTAAAACACATACTGTAGTTGACTTAAACAACATACTAAAATTTCATTACCGTCAGTATTCTACAAATCCCGCATTTAACATATATATTTATATTCTTTTGTGCAGTTCTATAAAATAACTATAAATGTTATACACACGCTATTTGATGAAAAACTTGACTGTAACAACATAATAAAATTTCATTACCATCAGCATTACAAAAATCAAGCATTTAACATATATTTTTTTTATATATTCAGATTCTTTTGTGCGCCTCATAAAATAATTTTAATGCTATGTACACCCTCTTCGAGGAAGAACATACTGTAAGTGACTGTAACAACATACTAAAATTGCATTATCATCAGTATTCTACAAATCCCACAATTAACATATATTCGTTTAATCAGGATTTTATGAGCAGGGAAGACCAAGCTCTGTTCGGTCAAAATTAGCTTTAAGTTCAAATACCATAACCAAAATGATCCACTAATAAAATTTTCTCGAACATGTGACCAAGCCCAATTGTCTTCTCATGCCCGAAACCCGTAGAATATAAAATTTAGTCAAAATAGTCTTGGCTGTTTTTTAGATAAAATTAGCTTGACCCACTAATTGGATTTTCTCGAGCATTGTGACCTAGCTCAATGATTTTTTTCATGCCCAAAAACCATATACAAAATTTAATTCAAATCGTCTGAGCCATTTTTAAGATAAAAATAGCTTGACCCATCATGAACCACTAATCAAAATTCCTCGAACATGTGACCTAGCCCAATAGAGTCGGGGCAGGAGTCTCCCATTCTAATATGCTTCAAAGACAGAATTTCATAATTTTTAGCAGGAATCCTACCTTTCCATCATGAGTAACATTTTGTGCTACATTTAAAAGTATTCAGAAAACTGCTGTATTAGCTAAAACATTTTCAATTGACAATCTGATACTTTTTCCTTAATCCATGTAGCCAATCTCTTTAGCATGAATGAGGTTCTTTTCTGTCATATGAAGTGGCATGCACAATATATAGTTAAAAATAAATAAATAAAATTACAAGAAAAGTATACAATATATCCTTAAATGAAAAGCACATTTTATTTAAAATTTAAATTCATTACTTGTAGATTTTTACTAAAGAGAAAAAAATTCATTGAACTAAAACTTCCTAAATAGATTAAAATTGTGGAATCTTCAATTATCAGACTGCTGTATAATTTTTAGTTAATGCTTTTTAACAAACAGAAATTGTTGTCACTTTGTCAAAAATAATAATAATAATAATAATAATACATTGTATGCAAGCATACTCAGCCTTATCATATCATTGAAACAATGGAGAACCATTGATTGTAAAAAAAATTGTGGTGCTCAGAATAAGTATAAATATTCCAAGATTTGAAAAAGACCACCGTTTCAAAAATTGGGGTTTCTCCCTAACTTTGAAATGGTTGTCCATTTCAGAAACACCCTGTATGTACGATTTCAAAAAACACAACCAAATAATATAGAAATATACTTTTATTTTTATCGAATGGCACACAGCATCAAAGTGTCAAATGTGAAATCAGAGTAAAATTATAAAGGTAAATGTCGAATTAAAAATCACTTGATATAACAAACACGTGTAATGCTTCTGATGTTAAGTTAATGGGACTGCATTTCTGGCGTTAAATCCTATAGTTTTGTGATAGTTTTTTGTTAAGAAAAGTGGTCGACTGGAAAATAGAGAAGTACCGCCAATTATTTTTATACAGTCAACTCTGTGAATGTGAAATTCGTATACTTAGTGATAGTTTTGTGGATTATACATTTTTGCGATTTACAGATCATATCTTTGTTTACATTTTATTTTTTAAAGTTACACTATAAATTAGGAACAATTACACAAAAATTACAATAGAAAAGTAAAATATAATGCAAAATTGGTTTAATATATTTATTAACTAAGTTAATATAATGAAAAATGAGCTTTCATTCAATTCTGAATTACTTCTAAATCTTAATATTCATGAGCGTCATTAATAATTATAAAAATAATAGAGCATTGTTTTGTTTAAAGCACAAAAAAATCAATATTGTTATTTTTTTCTTATTTTTTTTTATGGATAGCAGGAACTTTGATAAACATTGATTTGTGGGCATTATTTAAGACTTAAAGTAGCAAAATTAGTCAAAACTGTTCAATTATTTTCCATACAAAATATTCGTTAATAATATGACACAACCAGCAATTATTTGTTTATTGACAGCTGATCCATAAATGAGAAGAGTAACACTTGCACTGTAAAATGTTGTCTTTGATTGGTTGCTGTGAGGGTTCTTCTGTAACCAGTGAAAATGTTTTTATGTTAGGCATTGGATTACTACGATTTGTTGGGATTAATGACATCTAAGTACATCTGGTTTCACGGCTTCATTTTCTGAGTAGTGATCCGGGAGAGAATTCCCTAGTGCACGGCCACATTTCACTGAAAAAGGCTCTGTTCACTAGAGATGTCCTCCAGGCTATTGTCCTGAATTTTCTTAGAAATCCTCAATAGCTCTTTCCCTTTTTTCTATTTAATTTCTTTCTGTTTTCACGAAGTCAATGGAAAGTTGAGCACAGCACTTTTTGTTGTTGTTGTTTTGTCCTGAAGAATGGCCCATCTCCTGAAAATAAAGTAAAAAAGAAAATGTTAAAAAACTGTCATTAAATTTGTTGTAATAAAAAAAAAAAAAAATCACTATAAAAAAAGGTTTTTTATTTCTAATAAGATACAGAAAAATATCAAAAACTAAAAAGATGCATTGATTTTTATTAGATTTTAAAAACTGGAAGATGGATTTTTTTTCTTATTGAATGTTCATATGTAACATTCAAACAAATGCTCGTTTTCCTATTTACAACATCTCTCAGACTTTTAAAATATAATGCGAGCATAAACAAATGATGATCCTTTAAATTTTGTAAACAAGCAAAAATTACTGGATTTCTTTTAATAAATGTGTAACATTTTTTTTTAAAATCATCATTTCATCACGAGTAAGATATTTACTTAGCAATGCTATAAATTAAGTATTTTACTAAATCGTTCATTGTTATCAAAATTTCATAGTCCTGAGGTTATTGCATTAAGCAACATCTACTGTATCTTAAACTCACTATCTTGTGAATATCTTCAGGGTGCTTTGTTTATGAAACAGCTACAGAACAGCCTTAAAAATATAATTCAAGAATAGCAATCTGTCATTGCTTGAAAATTTTTATAACACTTCAATAATGTCAAAACATGGAAAAAAACTCTTTTCATAAAATATTTTTATATAGTATGTATTATTCAGACAATGTAGCAAATGGCTGAAATTAACGCTCTCACATAACCTACATTTTTAATTTTTAACTTTAGCATAGTTACACACATAACGTAAAATGCATATAAAAATCTAAACTATAATTCAAATAAAAATGAATATACATGTTAAATATTCAATAAACAATCCCCTCCCCCCCCAACCCTACCAAAAAAGAAAACTTCACTGCCAGCAAAATATACGATGGATATTAATAATCAAAGTATACACTTTTAAAATTCTAAAAAATCTTCATAAAATAAAGATTATTAGTTAGAAAAGAATAAAGATTTCAAATTACTTGCATTTTCAACACAAAATAAATGTGATAGTTGAAATTTTTTTTTTAATTTAAACTTAACTTACAAGGTTTTTTTCTTAAACAGGAAAAAAAAATTAAAATTGAGGGTAAAAGGAACCAAAATTTGTCAAATTTTAATTATAACAAAAAAGATATTTTTTAAATGTATAAACATTCTTTCTCATTTTGAAACATGTATTATGCTTTAAATCGTATCTAGGAACAAACTTTTAATCTATAAATCTATTATATAATAAAAGCTCTTTTAATCTATAAATTAAATTCAGTTTAGAGATGAAAAATTAATCTTATGTAACACGACTAAATAAAGTTTATTGATTGACAGGCGACTGAACAAAAATAAGGTATTCACAGGTGCATATTTTAAAATGTCACAATATGTTATTAGAATAATGAAGTTTCTGATTAATATTTACATAAGAAAATGTTTAATTTTAATTTTTTTCATTATTATATTTCTTTAATTTGTGAAGTTTTATTATACAAGTATAACTAAAGGATTTTAGATGCAAACTATCGTATTTTTTGAAAAAAAAAAAAAAACTTAATTGCAGAGTATATAGTTTATGTTTACCATACAGTTATTTGCTAGTGTTAGCATCACATATATACTGCATGAACTTTTAAATTTAAGCATTCCAAGACATCTGTATATTTTTCAATCAATCACTGCTTACATGTACTCTTTTGAAATAGTTTTATAAACATACAAACTTAAAACTACTAAAACGGGAAGCAAGAAACCGCCATCACCTAACCTAATTTAAAACTTTCACTGAATTAAAAAACATGCTCATAAAAATAAATATTATATGGAATGCCTTTTTTACAGGTTTTTGACCAGTGTTAAAACTATATAGTGCATCAAAATTCTGTCAAGCCTGATTTCGACATTTAAAAAATTAGAAGCATATTGTGTTCCAGCGACATGTTATTAATTTTTAATGTTAAAATAAATCTAACAAAGCAACACATAAAAGATATTCAATTTTCTTACCTAGTGGATAAAAATATGAAGGCTGGAAATGTTTGTCACAAACGACGATGCTTTTTGAAACTTTCTTGCCGATTTTGAACACTCGAATCCACTCTTCACGAAGGCGTACAGAGGATAAATATTTTTTCTTTGAAAATCAGTAGAAACTGGTTGTTGGATGTTTAGATCCACAAGAATTACAATGATACACAATATTGTAACTATTATACATTGAAAATGTAAATTACACACAAAATAAATTCAAGTTTTTAGCGATAAAACACAGCACATTTCCAATGTTATTTAATAGGCTTTCGAAATGTTTGACGACTCAGAAATAATTCTTCATAATCTCACCAGAGGGCGTATTCAAGTGCTGGAATCGCGACTAGCAAAATTAAGAAATACGCCGGAATCAAAGTGTAGTTTCGGCAGTGGCCACTACAAGAATTTAGCACTGCTGGTCAACCTCAGCATTGCCTACTAGATATATATCTAGTAGGCTATGACCTCTTTAACCTGGACTTTCAAACCTCAGTCAATGCTTCATTCGATCTTGTTTGTTCTTAGCTTTTGGACATGATTTAGTTTTAAAAATTTGGATTATTTATTTTCTTTTTACAATCAAAATACCGTTTATCATCTCGGAATAAAGGTTTCCTTTAATCAGTTTCTCTCAAATTCCGATTTATTAAAACAGTAGCTGCAAGTTATTTCCCGAGATAATTTTATTATAAACGACAATTGAAAACAGACACAATTTGCTTGTTACACTCACAAAAAACAAACTATAGGATTTAGTATCATAGTATATAGTAGTACAATATATAATTTACAGTAGTACAGTAGTGGTATAGTAGTACCTAGTACAAACTATAGGATTTAGTATTATGTTTTATAGAACATAATTTTAAATACAAAATAATTTGTTTTTATTGAAAAATTTGAACATAAATGCAGTGAGTGCTTTTTCATTCTTTAACAAAGGGCCAGTGCACCGGGACCCTGGCAAAGCAGTTAGTGGGACCAACATATACTTCAATACTGGACTAATAAAATTTATTTTTTAATTGTATTTATTATAGAATAATAAATAATATATATACTGAAATGTATGAAAAAAAAACACTACTTTCACATTTAATATACATAATTATTTTTAATTTCTCAATATATTCAATCCTTAGTATATTTTAAATATTTATTTTTGCCGTTTATGTGGTTATTTTCAGGATCGTCAAATCTATACTTTGCCTGTAAGAAATAAAGTTCTGCTCACTTTCTTTCTCACGAAGAAACATTTAAAAACAAATCAAGAGCAATATTAAGAATTCAACTTCAAACATAAAGTAGGCTTTTTTTTCGGGGAGGGAGGGGGGGGGGCTTAAAAAGTCACTAAAACAGAAAAGAGTTCTTTATCAGAACGGCACAATCAATAAACAGTTAAAAAATTCATTTACACTTGTTTTGACTAAAAATGTAAAAAATATAACACGGAAAATTTTGAAAATAAATATCAAATATGTAAAAATATCAAAAATACATTTTAAAAATAATTTATACTTGTGTGATGAATAATATGCTTTATTTTTCTGTATTTGAGTACAAAAACGTTTGTTTTCCTTCTGTAATTGATATATTTAGCCTGTTTTTTTTACTCTTTTCAGAAACATGTAAAATATCTTCCTAAATTAGTAAATATTTGTAATATTTAAATGTTCTGGGTATACAAATGGTACATTAATCTTCAAAACATTTAAAATTTTGTGCATAGATTATTTAATTGTACTTAATTCTGTCAATTAATTAGAGAAAAATCAGTGGAGTATGATATATTATGGCGCTTTAAATCGTGAGCATGAGGTTCGCAATCAGCGCCATCTATTGACTTTTAGGACCTTTAATGAATCCAGCGAAAGCTGGTATTTGTTAGGGTCGCGTATCGCGTACAGTGCATTAAGACGAGCGACTACGTATAGGAATTCCTCCGTTAAACAGCGCATGCGTCAACTTTGGATATAGCTGGCACATGCTATTTTGGTGGAGCTTGCTTGTGAACATTCTAGTGCAATGGTAAAGGCGAGGGCTTGTTTAGAGCTCTAGGCTTTTAATCCCAAGTTTGCACGTTTTGTCCTCGTCCTCGGTGGTGTTTTTACATTTTTTAGAGTTTTGTTTTGATCTTATTAAGTATTTTTATAACTTTTATTGTCAATTAGATAATTAAATTTAGATTATAATAGTGTCAAAATTACTTATTACTTTTAGTTTAATTTGCATTAAATTAAATATAATTTAATTTTAAATAAATTTCAATAATTAAATTTAAAAATTTATTTAAGCTATTTTTTAATAATTAAAATAAACTTTTATTAAAATACAAAAACAAATCAAAATCTACAATTTTTACCACTTATAAGCTATAGACCGGGAGGTGGCAGCACAGACAATCACCTCATCGAGTTCACGACTGAAATTCCAGAATTAGTTAAAACTTGATTCGCATATTAAAACGCAATCGGTCTGCCAAGTCATAGAGAAGTTGCAATCAGCTGATCAACCATTGTTCTTCACTTGGAGGTCAGGGTACTTCCACCAATCAGAACTGCCTATTTGTGGTGTGTGACCTCCAACCTGACGTCAATTGCAACTGCCCTATATCTTGGTGGAAAACACCCGAAAACCCGATTTTAGCGGTTGGCTCGTAGGTTTACCATTGTGTGTTCCTGCTCCCAGTCCTCCATGTTTTCATACCTTTGGGTGCAAGAAAACATAATGGTAAACCTACGAGTCAACCGCTAAAATCGGGTTTTAAAGTGTTTTCCACCAAGATATGGCTTGGCAGACCGATTGCGTTTTAATATGCGAATCAAGTTTTAACTAATTCTGGAAATTCAGCCGTGAACTCGATGAGGTGATTGTCTGTGCTGCCGTCTCCCGGTCTACCACTTTTTTAAATAATTGTGATAGCAATCTCATTGTTTTCTCATAATTTAACTAATTGAGTCATATATCTTATTGTTTTGGAATTGTTGATAATTTTTGGACTAGAAAGTAAAAGTCTGTTCGCCAGTGCTAGAGATAAATTGCAAAACTAGCAGACTTTACAGAGATGTCAATATCGCCAAACAGTGACGCATGCGCTTCGCGTTAAGACGAAACGAAAATGGAGTTGGGCCGCGACCAGGAAGATAGAGAGAAGGAGAACAACGATAATGTTTCTACTTATGGAACTAAAAGCAGTACCTAGTATGGCGGCGTTTCCGGTTTTTTTGGGCCTTTGGGGAGTGTAGCGCCCTCTATTTCCGGTTTCGACTGACAGCTCTTTACCATGCTCGAAACCAAAATGCAGGAAGAGCAGACGAAAATATGTCATGTTTGACAGATCACATGACCGGCCTTTGGGAGCACCAGCGCTACGAACCGGGTACTAATTTCCGGTCCATGTTCTGATCTTGAAAGCCTATCTTCACTGTTCTCCTTTTTATTTCTATCTCCCTGGCCGCGACCAACGATATACACGGCCTGTTCATGACGCGAGGCTAACGAAAAAGACAGGCTACCGCGGTGCATTCCACTTATCTTTTTTTACAGACCGCTAGAGTGACGTGATGCTCATTTCGTACATTTCGTACACCTGCATTGGTGCATTCGAGCATCACGTGACTCCGGCGGTCTGTAAAAGAAGATATGCGTAAAGCACCGCGGTAGCCTTTCTTTTTCGTTAGCCTCGTTCATGACGTTTAAAACGTCACACAGTGTGGATCGAGGCTAACGAAAAAGACAGGCTTCCGCGGTGCATTCCACTTATCTTTTTTTTACAGACCGCTAGAGTGACGTGATGCTCTTTTCGTACACCTGCATTGGTGGATTTGAGCATCACGTGACTCCCGCAGTCTGTAAAAAAAGATACGCGTAAAGCACCGCGGTAGCCTTTCTTTTTCGTTAGCCTCGGTGTGGATCATCTTTACAAGGCGATTAGTTCAAAGCGGCGCGCCCATCATTTTGATCCAATCGCAGTGTAAAGATGATCACTTCGTGTGACGTTTTAAAAGTCATGAATCGGCCGTGTACATCATTGGTCGCAGTTGGGCCATGCCACAGCCTAGTATAGAATAAACTAATAGATGGCAACAAGTCAAGTGACCTCCAAGTTTTTGACGTCATAAACCTAAATACACCATCTGATGAGCAAAAGTTTAAGCTCGTTGCTGTCGCAAAACATCTCAAGAATCAGGCTTAGAAATTATCGTGCGCCTCCCCCCTCCAACGTCACTCCAATCTGCATATTTATATTTCATACATTAAATGTATTTGCAAACTTTAAAGCAATTTTTTCTTTTTAGCAAAATAAAAATTTTAAATATATCTATCTGCATTTACTTAGCTGTCAATTATTCCACTTTTTAGTTATCACTCCGGCCGAATAGAAATCTTTGCCTAATTTTAATGGTAATTAATTGCAGAATTCTGCGATTAAATAAAGTAAGGATTGTGATTTGGAAATAACATTCAAAATCACAGTATTGAAAAGCAATGTGTTTTCAAATTTTACTCTTATATTTTATGTTTTCATCGAGTTTTAGATAATTTCAGGAACAGACATATCTTATGCATGAATTCATTTCCCTATTTTATTGCATCATCATGGATATTTTCATGTTATTTTTACAATAGAGATTATTTGTTTTAACTAATAATTATATACAAAATTTTTAATATTATTTATCGAGCAGTAATGCGTACAAAATAAATTGAAACTATTTTGCGTTATTTTTACACCAAATGATTCCCAATGTGACGTCATATGAATATTATCCATAAGGAAATAGTTTTAAATGCATCGGTTTATTGTATCAGGAAGTATAAAGGGGGGAACGGGGGATAATTCCCCTTCTTAATTTAGATAAATGGATTTTTCAAATAGAATTATCCTATTTCCTTCAAATTTTGGATATAGGTTTATTCTGATAAGGCGCTTCCTTGATCACTATTGGGGGTTCATTGGTTAAGTATAAAGGAGGGAAAAGGGATAGCTAATCTCTCCTTAATCTATTTTACGAAGGACTTTATTCTTTAAAATAAGAGTACAGAATACAATTAATGTGAATAACCTGTGAGCTCACTGCCATCAGTTTAACTGGGCATTTTTCTTTTTTATTTTCAATATTCATGTGTAAACACAATTTTATGACGTAATTTTCTTTATTTCCTGCTTTCAACACGTGATCATTTAATTATTATTTTAAACTTTCATTATTGTTTTTAATAGTCTCGCGCAAATACGTTTTTCATTTGAGAAAAAACATAATTCTTTGCGCTGACTTAGAAATTAGCAACAATATAAAAATATGACTTTTTCAATAAAATATTTTTTTACTCGATTTTTAAGGATTGTTTGAGTTTTTATTGTCCTACCAGGATATTTTTTTGAATTTCTGAAAGCTTGATATATTTCGCGTCTGGTGGTATGATTTTTGAATCCGTAGGATGGCTAGGAAAAAAGTAATTGCTCTTCAAAAAAGTCCCTAGTAAAAGAACGATGAGAATAACCCGGGATATCTACGCAGATTTTCATTGGTCCATTTCCAAATCGTTAGTTTTTTTTATACATAGAGAGAGATGAATAAATAAAATTTTTAATTTACAGACAGATTGAGTTCGAGCACGTACAAGCCCGTAGAGCGATATAAAAATTGAGCCCATTTCATCTCCATTTATTAATGCATTGCATTATGTCATAACACATGGGCTGATAAGTTCCCGGTCTAATAAAGAAAGCACAACTTTTTAACATAACTTTAATAAATAACATAACTTTAATAATAAATAATAATTTAATAATAATAATAATAATAATAATTTAATAATAATAATAATAATAATAATTTAATAATAATAATTAAATAAATAAATAATAATAATAATTTAATAATAAATAACAATTTTATAACGAAAAAGCTCAAAACAGTGCTCAGAATCATCGACTCGTTTTTGTTTTTGGTCAAAAGTCAACACGCGAGGCACCCACTTTGACAACAGCTTTTTCATAGACAAATGTTCATTCAAAATAAAACCTACACGTTCCTTGGATATCTTCAGAGTCTGAGCTATCTCCTGCAACTTTACTTTGCGGTTCCTCAAAACGATTTTGTGGACTTTTTTTTATGTTTCCCGGAATATTCACCTCTTTTGCGTGGTGCATCACTGGTGTCCGTACGACCACGTTTAAATTCAGCAAACCAGTCAGTAATGGTTGATTTACCAGGTGCAGTGTCCGGATAATGCTTATCAAGCCAAGCTTTTGTTTGAACGGTATTTTTTCCCATCAAATAACAATTCTTGAAATTCTTGTTTATCAATTTTTTTTTGTTTATCAACAAAGTCGTTCAACTAAAACTACTCTAACGTTTTATCCACACGGCGAATCGTCATAACATTTTTTCTTCTACCTTTTAAAGGTTAGTATTTACTAAAAAAAGTATCGGTTTGGCGATTGCAACGCCATCTGTGTGCCAGACCAGGAACTTTTCAGCCCATGTGTTATAGTGTTTTGATGGAAAAGAATGTAAAAGCTTCGATATGGGAGGAAAAGGAAAGGGTAATTTAGGCTTCGGTTTTTCGGAAGCGCTTGCACTGTGCTCCGGAGCCCAGTATTTATGGGCTCCGTTGAATTCCGACCAATATTCAAATATTTACTAAAAGCAGAGAAGTACGGGAGCCAGGCTCCGGTGCAATTTAAGCCCTGATCTTAATTAAAAAGTTGTGAATAAAAAGTTAAATTTTAAATAAATTTTTTATCATATTTAACACAAATATTTGCACACATTTAACACCATTTTGATGAACAAAACTGTAGATTTTTTAAAGAAAAGATTCTTTCTTGGTTTTCTTCTTTATTGTCACAAACACATAAAAAAATATGAACTTGACAAAACACAAAAACTTCACAGTTGACATCCACGAACATATACAATGGAACTTCTGGTTTCACATTCTATTAACTAATGCAAAAATATTCTTAGAAATAAACCTATTTCAAATTACTTTCATCTAACATGAAAGCCTTAAATTAAATTATAAATTATTAATTTCCCAGCCAACATGATACTGGGGAAATACAGTACAATAGAATAAAACAAGGATAATCCATGCCCTGCAAGTCCTTTCACCATCCAACTCCAAGACTGACTGATGTGAGAATTCTGAATCAAAATGTTCTTAGAATTACATAGTGGCGCCATCTGTTATCAAACAGAGCAACTATTAACTGTACTGAACATACTCCCACCCATCAAGAAGTTATTCTTGATGCAAAGGAAGTAAACAAAGTTTTACAATTGGTCTCTTAAAGACACCCCTAGAAGTTTTAACAGTCACTACACGGACTATTCCATCCTTCCCTGGATGAATTTCAATAATTTTGCCCAATGGCCAAACGGACGGAGGAACATTATCCTCTTTCAAAATTACTATATCATTCACTTTAAAATTTTCAGTATGCACTCTCCATTTTTTTCTATTTTGTAAAGAACTCAAATAATCAATACTCCACCTTCTCTAAAAACATAATTTTAATTTTTGCACAATATCCCAACGAGACCGTAACGACAAATTTTTCTCATTTAAAGGTTCAGCTGGGGAAGTAATAACATCACCAATTAAAAAATGAGATGGAGTCAATATATTTATACTGTCTGAATTGTTATCACTATCAATTGCTACTAATGGTCTGGAATTTAAGATAGATTCAATTTGAGTCAAATATGTATAAAGTTCTTCAAATGTTAAATTAGTACTTCCAATTACACATTTCATATAAAATTTTACCGAACGAACAGCGGCTTCCCATAGTCCACCAAAATGCGGACTCACTGGAGGAATCATATGCCACTCAATATTTCTTTGAGACAGAAAATAACAAATTTCTTCATTTCTTTCAATTGAACAAATAAATTTATATAAATCTGAGAGTTGCCTTTTAGCACCTACAAATGTTGTGGCATTATCACTATAAATATGCTGAGAGCTCCTCTTCTAGAGCAAAAGCTATTTAATGAAGCAATAAATGCCTCAGAGGTTAAATCACTTACCAGCTCCAAATGTAGAGCTTTAGTTGCAAAACAAACAAATAAAGCAATATAGCATTTGGTAGTTTTAGCTCCTCTACCTCGATATTTCAAAATATTAATAGGCCCTGCATAATCGATTCCGCATGCAGAAAATGGCCTGTTAGGAGTAACTCTGTTAAGAGGAAGATCTCCCATTAACTGTTTGGAAGAGGCTGCTCTATACCTACAGCAAGTAACACATTTATGAATGCAATTTTTAATTATCCTTTTGGCACGTATTATCCAATAACTCTGTCTAATGATGCCCATAAGTAAATTTAACCCAGCATGAAAATGCATAACATGAAAATATTTAACAATTAATACACTTAATTTATGCTGAGTTATCAAAATGACTGGGTGTTTTGCATTGTACTGGAGAGGTGAATTTCGCAGCCTACCTCCCACCCTTAGCAAACCGTCACTATCAATAAAAGGACAAAGTGAGAAAAGAGAACTTTTTTTAGAAACTGATCTATTTGATCGAATACAACTAATTTCATCAGCGAAATATAGCTGCTGAACATAAGAAATAATCAAATTACCTGAATGTCTTCTTTCGATTGTTGATAATGGAAGAAATTTACCTTTATTCAAAGGACTAGTGTTCATTTTGCCAACTTTCTGTTTGCAATTTTTCACAAACCTAATACAAAAAGCTAAAACATCAATAATTTTGGTAAAAGAAGAATAAATTTCAAAATATAATTCAAACAGAGAATTATTTAAAGTTATTGGAAAACAAAATTTAGAGTTCTTTTTCTCTTTATTTACAGTGTCTAAATCAGTCTTAATCTGAGGTTGAGGCCAATGTTCTTGATTCAAAGAAAGCCATTTTGGGCCATCCCACCAAAGAATACAATTAGGAAGATCCCTGGGAGATAACCCTCTAGACGCAATGTCAGCAGGATTTTCCCTTCCTGGAACATACCTCCAACAGTCAGATGGGACTGAATCTAGAATTTCAGAAGTTCTATTGGCCACATAAGGCTTCCAACACCTAGGATGAGATGACAGCCATGAAAGTACTACCTGGGAGTCCGTCCATGCGTAGAACTTAATAACGAACGTATTCAAAATAGTCACAAGTGTAGAATATAGTCTGGAAAGTAGTAAAGCACCATTGAGCTCAAGCCTAGGAATAGAAACTGGTTTAAGTGGCGCTACCTTGCTTTTTGCAACCAATAGGGTCACCTTTGACTTTATTTCACCAGGTTGTACTACATATATCACTGCAGCATATGCCGATTCTGAAGCATCGCTAAATCCATGCAATATGATCTCTTTACTGGAAACTTGGATCCATCGGGGAATTCGAATAGAACAAACTTGTTCAAATTCCTTTTGGAATTTTTTCCAATTTGTTTGGAAAATTTCAGGAAGCGCAGTATCCCAATCTAACTTCATTAACCACAATTGCTGGTAAAACATTTTTATAGAGACAGTGCATGGTGCCAAAAATCCTAACGGATCAAATAATTTGGCAGATTGTGAAAGAAATTTTCTTTTAGTTATGTTATCATCAAATTGTAAATTAACGTTAAAGATAAAAATATCATTTGAAGAATCCCAGCTAAGCCCTAAGGCTTTGGAACAATCATCAGGATGGATTTCTAAATTTGTAGACTCAAGAGAATTTGAAGATAAATGAGTTAATACATCAGAAGAATTAGATCTCCACTTTCGCAAATGAAAACCTCTATTTTCTAAAGCCAGTGAAAGCTTTTCAATCACTCTAATAGCTTATTCACTTGAGATTGAACCTGACATACAATCATCAACATAGAAGCTCTCTTGAATTATTGCAGCTATTGCAGGATCGTCTTTCTTTGTGTCCTTTGCAACTTGATATAAGCAGCGAGTAGCCAAGAATGGAGCTGAAGATGTCCCATAAGTAATAGTTCGCAGCCAATATTCCTTTAAAGCTGAGTATGCTGATTCTCGCCAAACAATACGTTGTAAATCTTGATTTTCTGGAGCAATCAAAACTTGTCTATACATCTGCTGAATATCAGCAGTAAAAGCAACAGGATTTGTTCCAAATCTTATCAGAATAGTAAAAAGATTTGGTTGTGGAATTTGTCCAACAGCCAAAACAGAATTTAAAGAATTACCATTAGATGGTTTGCATGAACCATCAAACACCACACGTAACTTTGTTGAAATAGAGTCACTTTTTATAACAGAATGATGCGGAAGGTAATATACTTTGTTGCTTGTAGGATTTGAATTTTTGTTCACAAGTGTCATATGACCAAGATCTTCATATTGCTTCATAAAATTTCTGTACTCATTTTCAAAATTTTTATCAAACTGAAATTTTCTCTCCATAGCAAACAAACGTGAGACTGCCATGGATTTAGAATCTCACAATGACATCACATCTTTATAAATTGGTAACTTAACTTCAAATCTATTCTCTGGAGTTACCTTGTAAGTTGAGCAAAAATATTGTTCACAAAATTTTTCTTCATCAGACAAATGAGGATTTTTAACGTTTATTTCTTCAGTTTGCCAAAATTTTTGCAATAATAGATCAACATTTAATTCACTTGCAACACTAAGAAAATGAGATTTGATACTAGAAGAATATTTACATTTAGGTTCCAATTTTCCAGCTACCACCCAACCAAACATAGTATTTTGGGCAATTGGCTCATTCTCAGTACTCACAATTCTACCATATCTTAAAATAGTAAAGAAACAGTCAGATCCCAAAATAACATCACATTCTTGCGGTTTCATGAAATCTTCATCTGCTAAGGTAATACTTTTAAGATACTCCATTTTTTTCGTATCAAGTAATTCAGCTGGTAACTGAGATGTTACTTTAGGCAGTATATAAGCCTGAACCTTTAAGGACTCATTAGAAAGCTTAGACCCAACTGTAAGAATCACTGAACCTCGAGTTTGTCCAGCTGATACTCCGGCAATTCCATTTAGAACAATTCTGTCATTTTTTCTTTTTAACCCTAAAGTTCTTATAACATTTTCACTTACAAAGGTACATTCTGAACCAGAATCCAGCAAAGCTCTGAAAGAATAGGCTTTATTTTCATTATTATATAACAGAACTCTAGCAGTAGGAAGAAACGAAACACATTTGGAATTATTGAAAGAAGCACTAGAATTAATTTGTAATTCATGAGATGTTGACTCGTGTACAACTTCCCTACTTGAAAGATGGTTTTTATTCTCAGATGAATGAGGAAATAATTTAGTTTCAGTCTGAATAGTGCAAGTATTATTACCCTTACTCTCTTCATGTAAGAGTGTATTGTGTTTACTTTCACATTTAAAACATTTTAAATGAGAATTGGGACATTCCTTAACTTTATGAGAATTTAAACACAAAAAACAACAGTTATTACGTTTAACAAAGTTTTTTCGGGCAAAAACATCCATAGATTTAAATTTTACACATTTGTACAATGGATGCATTCCTTGACACTTTAAGCACACCTTTGATTGTTTATTATTTGAAGTGTACTTGGAACCAACAAAATTTGAGCTTTTGGAATGTTTAATATCACTTTCATTGTTAGAGATGAGCTCTAAAGAAGAACATCTTACACTTAAAAAATCAAAAAATTCTTTCAAAGTGGGAAATTCATTTTCTGTACTTTCAATGGACCAAAGTCTTCGACTTTCAGGATCAAGTTTTTGGAATAACAAATATATTAACCATGGATCTCTATTTGTAGCTTCATCACCAACAGCTTTCAAACCCCTAATAACTTCATCACTAGTATTAAGCAAATTTCTTATATTTATGCTATTAGGTTGAAGAACTGATTTCTGGTCTAAAAATAATTTAATCAAAGAATTTACAATCTGTTTCTTTTTATCATACCGGTCTAACAATTTTTCCCAAGCTTCTTGGTACGATTCATTAGAAAGGGAAATGTGCTTAATTAATGACGCTGGTTCTTCAGAAAGTAACCCTTTTAAATACTGAAATTTCTGAATACCACTCAAAGCTACTTGGGAATGGACAGTGGAAACAAACATATCCTTAAAATTTGTCCATTCTGAAAATTTTCCAGAAAATACTGGAATATTTAATTTGGGTAATCTAATATTACATTGATTTGGAACAACAACAGAAGGACCTTGCACAGGATTTTGTGTTACAGTATTAATAACTTCTGAAGAATTCAAAGAATCTAGTTTGTTTTGATATTTAGTTTTTAACTGAAAATACCTTTCTTCAAATTCTGATAATTCAGAATCATCATCATTCAAATTAGAATCTAATCTTAAGAACTCTTTAAGTAAATCATCTAATCTTTGTAATCTAATCAAAATTTCATTCTTTGTATTCACATTATCAAAACTATTCTCTAATCTAGTTACAGAGCCTTTAACTCTACCTCTCTCAATTTTAATTTGAACAGCTTTCTTTTCATAATCTTCCATTTTATACAATAACTTATAAGAAGAAGGATTTTCAAAATAAAATCAACTTCAAAACAAAACTAATAAAAATTACTTCAAAATCAAAAGTAATCAAAATTGCTTCAAAACAATAATAATCAAATGAAGTTCAAAACCAGAACTAAATTAAATTCAAAAACAGAGCAAATAAACTTCAAAAATAGAACTACTATACAATATTCAATCACTTAAGAATACTGTTTCATACAAGCAATAGTGGAATGTTCTGTTCTACAATCTGCATAAACTTAAAAATAATCTTCAAATTCTTCAATGCAATATAATAATTCACTATAATAATTAAATATTCAAATTTTTCAATTAAATAATCATAATATTCTTGAGAACAATAAATAAAAAATCATAATGTTCTTCAGAACAATTTTCTTTTCAAGAAAATCCAAGCAATATAATTCTAGAATACTTTCTTATTCTATCATTTTCAATAAACCAAAACTTAATTGTTCTCATATTGCAAAATAATATATGCTGAATACACTTTCATATTTAACTGTATTTGCAAACCAAATTTCAGCATCAAAGAACAGTATAAACAAAGGTACTCACATCATAGATCATATCTCGCCGGTGCCTCCAAATTTTTCTTATGTAGATTTTTTAAAGAAAAGATTCTTTCTTGGTTTTCTTCTTTATTGTCACAAACACATAAAAAAATATGAACTTGACAAAACACAAAAACTTCACAGTTGACATCCACGAACATATACAATGGAACTTCTGGTTTCACATTCTATTAACTAATGCAAAAATATTCTTAGAAATAAACCTATTTCAAATTACTTTCATCTAACATGAAAGCCTTAAATTAAATTATAAATTATTAATTTCCCAGCCAACATGATACTGGGGAAATACAGTACAATAGAATAAAACAAGGATAATCCATGCCCTGCAAGTCCTTTCACCATCCAACTCCAAGACTGACTGATGTGAGAATTCTGAATCAAAATGTTCTTAGAATTACATAGTGGCGCCATCTGTTATCAAACAGAGCAACTATTAACTGTACTGAACAAAAACTTTTCACAAGTCAACTTTACACACGAAAAATCTATATCTGAATTATTGCTGAAAAGTTTTTGTTTTCTGTTTCTCTGTTCCACGATAACTGCCGCAAAAACATCTGATCAGCTGGTAATTAAGTAAGTATGTTGATGTGGTAGTTGGAATAAGCTGTATAGTTTTTGGTTAAATTTGGTCGATTGATTCGAAAAAATGATTCATTTTTTTTCGTGTAATAATGCTTTCTTATGACAATTCGGATGATTTTAAAATTTCATAAAGAAATAGCACATTTTAATAACTGATTTAAGCGTTAAATTATGGATGCTAAATTTTCAATATGGAGAACTTAAATTAATCCGATCGCTTTGAAAATTAGCCAATACTTTTATCAGAATTCGAAATTAATTATATAACTTTTTGGGAAATTGTATGCATCTGTTCGACAATATAAAACATCTTTCTTTGTCATATTTTACAAATTTTAAAATGCTTTTATTTATATTTTCTTCTTTAATTTAATCGTTGCCTAGCAACCGTATTTCGAAGTGTATGTATAAAAAAAAGAAAATTCAAGTAAATCGTACTATTTTAACGCAATGTTTTATTAGCTAAATAGCTTATTTTCGGATGTTTTAGTATGTTTTAGGTAGCTTTCATTACAAAAAACTACCTATTGCAGCCGTTCGGAGGAAAGTAATTAAAAAAAAAATGGTATATTTTCACTGACCATGAACCTCAGACTAACCTCCGTTCAACTGTCGATATATATATATATATATATATATATATATATATATATATCTGACATATGTCATACTGCAACTCTCTTATTTATGAACCTATTTGGATGTGAACGCGACTGAGTATGTGTGTAGGACATACCAAGGTCTCGACTGAGTTCGTTGGTCAGCTTCATCCGCCATCTTGTTTCAAAATAACAGCTAGTTAATTTTAATTTTTTTAAAAAAAATTCAAAAAGGTGTACAAAAAATTATAAATTAAAAAAAAATGATTCTTTTAAGTGTTAGAACCTGATACAAGGTTTCTGGAACATTTTTTATTTTGACTATATTTCAAAAAATGGCTGAGATATGGCAGTTTGAAATTCTAGGGTGGCTGAAATTTTGAAACAATCTGATATTTGTTATGCTGTAACTGTCGTATTATGAACCAATATGAATGGGACTGATCATGTGTACAGAATATACCAAGGTTTCAACAGAGTTCGTTGGCCAGCTTCATGCGCCATCTTGTTTCAAAATGGCGGCAAGTTACATTTTTAATATTTTTTTAAAATTCAAACTGATGTATACAAAATTGTAAATTGAAAAAGTTGTTTCCGTTAAGTGTTAGATCATGATACAAGAATTCCGGAACATTTTTTGTTTTGGCCTTATCTTATAAAATGGCTGAGATATGGCAGTTTGAAATTCTAGGGTGGCTGACATTTTGAAACAATCTGATTTTTGTTATGTCTCTCATGCTGAAATTCATATTAAAATTCAGTATTAACGAAAACCGGGATTGAATCTTCTATAATCGGGTTCCAAGCATTTTAGCTTCGGGTGTTTGAGTAAAGTGAGTTGAATTTTTAAAAGTAAATAAAAACTGTTAATAGTAAGAACTTTTTTAATATTTTCTTTTTCGTTAACTAATCTAATTTATTACATATACTATAATATCTTTATAAGTACTCGCCACAAACCTCTTAATGAAAATATGGGAGACATCACATTGCTACAAAATACAAAGTAGTTTACAATAAACTAGTCTGAAAATTCAAATGCATCATTTATTTACCCATTCAAGACTTGTTTAAAACAAAAAAAATATTTATATCGATAACAACAAAAAAGGACTTTCTATAAATCAGTAAAATAAGGAAGCATGCATAATCAATGAAATTATGAAGCATTATAAATATTATTCATTTTATCTTAAAATATTTTTACTTAATATAACGTTTTTGGGAACACAATGATATTACATACAATCAGAATGTTTCATTTTGATTCGTAAAATTATTAAGCTGTACATGATGTATTGAAAGGATATCTTCTTCTATTTTTCAAATATCTGTCATCTGAAAAAAAAAAAAAAAAAAAACAGTTTTAAAAACAGTGATTCTAAACATACGAAAACCATCTATATTATAATGCAAAAATATATCCGCGTCAGTAACGCTGACATTATATCGACGGTGAAAACGATCTGAGCAATCCATTTTGCTCAGTCAATTCAGAAATTTATTAACATCTAACCATCCCACAATTTCAATCTTTACACTGTTGAATAGAACAAAACAAAACAAAAAAAAAGTCATTTCAAACGCAATTTGTTTGAAAACTGTATTTCGATTTACTGATGTTTTTATGCCCTTTAAAATAATTATCAAGCAGAATTTTTTTAAAAATTTATTTCTATTGATAACGGAAGATTAACTTGTTTGTACTTAAAACAATATAAGTAGTTCAGCCTTTCTTTTTGTCTACCATAACTAGATTAAAATTTCATTAAAAAAATTAATTAATATAAATAAAAGATAAATTTAACAGATAAGTAATCGTACTACGCGACAATATAAAACCTATGCGTACCGCGCATGCGCGGTAGCGTATTACTGCTTGCACGGCAGCGTATTACTGCTTATTTTACTGTTTAATACTGTTAATTTTACGGTATAATACTGGCAGCTGGGATGCCAGTTTTATACTGTAAAATCAACAATTATTTTTTGCAGTGTAGTTACTTGTTATGATTGCCATTTTTATTAACGATTAAATTCATCTAAATTTGCGTTACTCATGGGCCAACATATCGTGAACAGATAACATTCTATTTGTAAATTAGAACCCCTCTCCCACATAAAAGAATGTAGTTTTACCTTAACTTATTGGAAGTCAATGTATTTTCCTTATATATGAAATACAAAACATTGTTTGAGACTTGAGACGTATAAAAAATTGCAACAGTAACATACATAAATTAGAAATTTTAAACTTTCGAACAGAATTATTTAAATTACCAAATGTTTTGCTAATATGTTAATATAGTTTTTAAATATCCTTTACATCGTATCACACCCTCTTAAATTACCATTGGCTGCGAATTTTGCTGGAAGCATAGGGAATGTGTCAATGCATTCAACTTTATTTAGATACCACGGATGAAAATTTTCAATATCATTGAAGTAACTGATGTGATTGTTGACGATGTAACGCATTATTTTCGAAGTTTTAACCCAATAAAATATGGAAAGGCTTCTTTTATAGGGAAAGTATGGATAGAGATAAAACCTAAACCTTTTCTAAGAAGAAATAACACAGATATAAATTTGCTTTCTGAAATGACAAAAAGAAACTCCAAGTTTATTTTGTAGAGTTATATAGGTTATGGAACATTTCATGTACTATCGCTTTATTGAAAAGCATCTTTCGTTGATTCCAGTTGATGCAAAGCCTGATTACCGCAGGCGCACACCAGTCATCACTTTTTCCAAATAGTAATCATCACCTTATTTAAATGCAGAATTTCTGTCAAAAATAAAGCGAAAATGACTATTTGAAAATATTGGTGAGTGTGTGTCGTTGCGGTAATCAGGCTCTGGGATGATACAGTAATTCTTTTTTAGTCAAGAATATACTAGTTTTCTCTGACAGATCAAAAGCATTGCTAACTATTTTACAGTAGTTTGAATGAATGTAAGGCTATGGTGTCTGTTTTAAACATAACATTTCAAAAAACTTGTTTAAAAGAGGGTAATCACTTTATAACTTTTATTTATCACATAAATTGATATTTTTAAATTGAAATTGCGATAAAACGTTTGAATATTACGAAATATTTTGAATAACATTTGAAAATACATTTTATTACATAGACGATTTTACATAGAATTAAAATATTTGCATAAAAAGTTTTTCTTATTAATAATAGTATTCAAGAACGTCATGACGCAAACACATATTTAACTACTAGCACGGGTCTTGCAGCACTGAATTTATTTTTTCAAAATAAATTCCAACTGTTACGGCTTTAATGTCATTCTCTCTACCTATAAGAATTTTATTTTCTGTCATTTTGAATCGATAGTCGTAATATCACCTAGCTTCTTTTTCCACTTTGTTCACTGATTTTAATGGGCACTTTGCAGATCTACTGTCTCTGATAATACCACGCTACCTTTATCCAGAACTTTTTAACATAGTTAATAGTTCATAGCCTATAAATTATCAACAAATCTTATTGGTTTGAAACGAACGAATTACTAAAGACAATGATGTCCAAAATAACCCTCGAGCATTTCTTAAATGAAATTCTACAGTAATTTTTATTTCTGCAATACTGGCAATATGATTCACTTCATCTATGCCATTCATCGCAAAATCATTAGATAGCTCATCAACAATTGGTGTGATTGCAGATACAGAGTGTTTAAAAAATGACCGGTATATTTGAAAAATCAATAAAAACTAAACGGGCAGCGATAGAAATACACCGTTTGTTGCAATATGCTTGGGACAACAGTAAATTTTCAGGCAGACAAACTTTCGAAATTAGTTACAATTTTCAACAACAGGTGGCGCTGCAGTCTGGAAAAATCTAAACCACGATATTATTGCTGCGCATGGTGAATATGTGGGAAATATCGTGGTTTACATTTTTCCAGACTGCAGCGCCATCTGTTGTTGAAAATTGTAACTAATTTCGAAAGTTTGTCTGCCTGAAAATTTACTGTTGTCCCAAGCATATTGCAACAAACGGTGTATTTCTATCGCTGCCCGTTTAGTTTTTATTGATTTTTCAAATATACCGGTCATTTTTGAAACACTCTGTATATCCGCTTCAGTTTGCTCGGAAAATAAGCACTTGCGCATGTGTGCTTGTTATGTTTACTTTAAAAATACCAACTATACAAAATAAACGATGTAACTGTGAGGGCGGAAATCTATTTGAATCTGTGAGAGGTCTTTAAAAGTCTCTTATTAACTTTTGATACAATGTCTTCCAACCAGAAATTTAAAGAATTTAAGATTTCATTTCCAAAACATTTTTTTAAAAAAAATAACAAAAGCAAAGAAAAAACCGTTTATATTATGACTTTTATTTTTATCGTAAATACACTTTTTTTTTGAGAAAATTAAATTTACATACTGAAAATGTCATAGTTTAAATATCGAATAGATATTTTAGTTTACTTTCAATGTTCATGTGCGTTTTGTTTTAACTGTATAATATAGCTCCTTAAAAGATTTTGAACTAAAATTATACTTTTTCATAAAAAATAAAAATGTTGTTCCCCCTTTTTAAAGGTGTGTATTAAATATTTTAATATTCAGCTTTCAAGCCATCAAACAACAAATTATACATTAATATAATATAAAAAGTTGCACAAACAAA
Organism: Maratus michaelseni; assembly: GCA_963931845.1. Taxonomy (NCBI): domain Eukaryota; kingdom Metazoa; phylum Arthropoda; class Arachnida; order Araneae; family Salticidae; genus Maratus; species Maratus michaelseni. The sequence goes on along the minus strand of OZ007596.1, from coordinate 155,079,104 downwards.
ATATCATTTATTCTGGTTTTTACCCATAGAAACAAATTTCTTCTTCGCATCTGTCAAATAACATAAGATAACCAAAGTTAAATTGAAAGCTTCTTCATCTTACTAATTTCTTCTTTTAATAAGAAGGATGCATTGATGCATAGTAAGCAAAAGATACGTATTTTCAAGAAAACAATACATGACTATATGGTTATAATATATGCGTAACTCAACAATGCCGTAAACTCGATAAATATCTCTTGATTTATCTATGCAGCGAAAAAAATAATGTCTACGCAGTGTAAGCTGAGTTCTTATATTGAATACATAAATACTTATATTCAAATACATAGAGCGCTTCGGCGAAAAATCACTTGAATGTGCAAAGACATGTTCTTGTTTTTAAAATACCACCTTCTTCTCAGAAGTAATTGACATGTGCTCATTTTGTTATCTTCAAACTTTGACATGAATTTTGTGAAATCCTGTGAAAAAGCGTCAATAATGTAAAAAAAAAAAAAAACTAGCTAACAACGTTAAAAACACTAAACAGTTGAAATGTGTTTAAGCAATTATACTTTAAACTTCCAATCATTAACATGCTACTTTTGACAAAAGATCAAACCATTTACAGAAAAATAAAAGCACGCAATAAATGCTGACATGAAAGCTATGGAAAAAACGTTAAATTTTATGTGACATAACTATAATGGAAATTCACACACACTTGAGCGAAAACGTTTTACGTGTATGGATCGTATTTTAACATGTTATTGTAAAAGATCATCACTGATTAATAAATATTATTTAGTATCTTCCATTTCTGTAAGTATGAAAGATTCAAGTACTTAAGCACTTAATACTGAAAACAGTGAAAACTCATTTTCAAGTTAAAATTAGTTGGAAAAAATGTGCTGGTGTACAAACATTGAACAAACATTGATAACATTTGAACAAAAAAAATCATGAATATTGTAGAAAAATACATGCTAGATAAAATATTTACTCTTGAATATTTAAAACTTGCTTCATTTTCTTTACGAAGTAAATCAGAAATGCTTAGTTCTTATTTTCAAGCACATTTCTTTAAACATTGTATTAACATAATAAAATGTTATTTTAATTTGCTTATTTAAGGCTGTCAAAAAGCGCACTATAGGTTATTACAGTACCAAAAGTTCCAAATACAAACGCTCTTTTTATATTAGTTATTCCCCATACGGTCAAACAAATTTCTTCTTCAAAGTTGTGTAAAAATACAAGATAATCTATTTTAGTTTGGAAATTTTCCTTCGTTATATTTCTAGATTCTTCTTTTACTAACAAAGATGCGTCGTGAACAAAACATGGGTATAACATTTGTACAAAAAAATTCATGACTATTGTAAAAAGATATATGCTAGATACAATATTCGCTTCTGTATAATTAAAATTTCTTTCATTTCCTTTACTCAGTAAAGCTGAAATGGCAAGAAACATCACTATGGCATTAAATAAAAATGCATTAAATACTAGAATAGCAACTTTTGTGTCCACAAGATTTACCAAACGTCTTATTTTGTTGTAATCATCGCAAAGTTTGTTAAAATCTGATATAGATGTATTTTTTATCATGTTTTTGTAAGCTATAATTATAGTTTTAATGTCCGAACAAACAGCTATGTAATACATGCCAAATATATTTAGCGGCAACTGGAGATAGATGTGCGAAAATACAACATATATCAAGCGACAGAAAACCCTGAAAATATAATTATTTTCCTGATATCCCAGAAATAATATTTGTATGGTTTCATCGCAGTTCACATGTTTAAATGTTATTTTAGCCATTGATATGCTGAAAACTAAATTGCAAAGAAAACAAAATAAACAAAATGAAAGGTACTTTAGATATTTCTCTAAAAGAATATGAAATATTTATCAATTTTTTTGACAACGCGTAAAATTCATTCATATGCTTAGTTACATAAACACGGTTAACAATACAAACAAAGGAAGTCACAAAATATGCAATATTCACCTGCAAAGTATTGCCAGATGAATATAGACAGTAAGATAAATTCAACAACGTAGTAACAATAACCAAAATTAACGTAAATATTTTATTGAATATATTTGCCAAAGAAAAATATGCGTGCTTCTTATCCTTATGTTTTGTTACTTTAAATATACCAACAATTCGAAATAAACAAAATATATATGTGTATACATTATTTTTAGTAGTCTTTCTATATGCATGCAACGAATTTCTCATTGCGATTCAAATGTTAATAAAAATAACACCTACAATGTTCATAAAATATTTAAAAGAAACAAAATAAATCACTTCTTTATATTTTCATGTGTAAGAATAATTATAAAAGGCTTTTCCATACATTTTGTCAGATGAAATACATTTACATATTATTTATCCAATATGACATACATTTAATTTTATGGAAACAGACTACTTATTTAAAGCGCCAATATCTTCTTATATTTCACAATTATGCAAAACAAATACATAATCCCTTTAGATTAAAACAATTAATCTAATAAAATTACTTTTAGAATGGTACAATACGGTACAAGAACGGTACTTTAACACCTACATTGAAAGTAATTTCAATAACTAGAAAGGCATAAACGTCGCACTAGAAAAATATCCAAAAGATGGTTTCTATAGCTTGTAGAAAAGTTTATACTATAATTTTACTAATTGAAATCAATATATAATTTCAATAGAATGATGTTAATTTTCTGACACCATTCAGTGTCAGATAATCAATTCATCAACATCAATTTCGAAATTGGTTCTCCTGCCAATTTAAGATTTATGTGATGGATTTGTCAGGTAGTATTTTCATATTAAGTGAAGTGTTTAAACAAAAAAACACGATATAAGAAATTACATAACTAAATAACTTATATTTGTTAGACAATGCTGGTAAGTTCTGGGCCTCCTAATTGGAGATGGTTACTAATGCCCAATTACATAAACTCCCTACATTAGTTAAAGGAAGCACGGGTTAATGCTTCTTCCGGAAACGCTGGGTGTTGGATTATCAGGTTAAAGGTGTGATCGTGGCTTCTGGACCTCGGTGAAAATTTATAATGATCCCATAAAAGTTACCCATATTATTGAATTAAATTAACTACTCTAATAAAAAAAAAAGATCAGATTATTACGTTGTGATTATTTACGCCGCCCTACGTCTTATGAAGCCGGACTAGATAAAGTATATAAATCCCTAACCTCTCATAAATTATAAACTAGTCCTCCTGATAAACCAACTAAAATTAATAAACAATTAAATTAAAGAAAAAGAAGAAAAACACTACTCGATGACATATGAGTGTTAACCCATATAAATTAAATACAAAGAGTTAAAAGTAAACGAAAAAACATTTATTTACATATCTATTTACAAAGACATAAAAAAATAGAGAACAAACATCCCTAACAGGATGTTAAATTTTAAGTATAAAAAATAAGATGAAACAACTGAATACTCATTAAAAGAGTTAGTGAGTCTTTTTCCGACTCGCACTACCGCACTTACGTGCATTAATTATATTTCAGAGAAGGAACAATTTCTCTACATTTACTAAAGTACCTCTACCAGTATTTATTTATTATTATACACATCCAATATGAGGGAATAGTAAACTACAGATACCTGTACCTTCAGAGTACTCCTGGTCTGCATTGTTAGCAATAGTCTACCTCCACGGGATAGGCAAAGATCATCTGTTAGGTCATCCTTTTTGACTTTTGTCGCCACTACACCCTTTTGGGAACTACCTTCGTTTTTACACACTATCAGCACTCTACTCTTTCTTTTGAGATGTTACTTCCTCGGACAGGACGTCAGGTACTGGTCCTCTTCCAGATTTTCTCTTGGGGCTCACTTTTTTCTTTTCCCTCGTCACTGGGCCGTCTATTTGCTCCAGTGTTTTGTAAAGACGTCTCCGCCCTCATCTCTTATTGGTTTTGCTAAATGTTATTCAGGACCACCTAGATGGGGTCCTAAATTGTAAATTTGCTATGCACTTCCAAACAGCTATAAATTTTTCAGCTCGTAAATTTTTTTTCTCCGTAAAAGATGTCCTTGTTAGATCGCAGACCAGTGTCTCCGAAAGTAATAAAACTACTCTGGGTGGTCGATTCTATTTTCCCATACGAAAAAGAGACTATGTACACTAATAAAATAAATACTCCACAGAAATTCCTGGTTATACAATATATTACATAAAAAATACATATTAAAAAATAAAAGTATATAAAATAAATAGTCTACAGAAATTCCTGGTTATACAATATATATACATGAAAAATACCTATTAAAACAATAAAAGTAAACTAATTTAGTCAGAAATTGGGAGGTGGCTCATATCTGACCACCATCCTCCCCCCCAAACAGAGAGCTGAACGGCTCACGTCAGCTGTCAGGAACACACTATGAAATTCAGTCCATTGTGTAGACCCATAGGGCAATCTCCATCCTCCGAAAGACCGGAAGAGATCCTAAAAAGTTTGTAAGAAATGTCTCTGTAACACTGGGCAGAGACGAGCACACAGAAAAGTTTTTTTCCAGAATTGTCTCTATAAAACTGAGCAAAGACGAAAACACAGAAAAGTTTTTTTTGAGTTGTCTCTTATAAAACTGGGCAGAGAAGAGCACACAGGAAAGTTTTTCAAGAGTTGTCTCTATATACTGAGCAGAGACGAGCATACAGAAAAGTTTTTTTTAAGAATCTGTAGGTGGGACCACAGAACGGTTTGTCTGTCGACCAGATTTACAGTCGCTTGTGAAGTCGAAGACAGGTGAACACATTCACGTACCCTATTCCCCTCTGTGTATAACCAATTTTGAAATAATCACCTTTAAAAATTAGCCAAAATCCATACAAAGCAAACGCAATTTTGAACTAAACTTTTAAAGTCTAAAAGCCTCAACACATAGAACAGTATACAGCTGGCACATACTTTTACATTGGAATCATACCAGTCATGACTTAATATACACCAAATACACTAAAAATTATATATATATACAAGGACGTGATACCAAGAAAGAGTTTGTACTGCATAACCTTCTATACATTGTAACATTTAAAAGAAAAGTGAAAATCCACATAATACATTAACGCTAAGTATATGAACACGTACAACACATTACAACAAAATTTCGTTCATATATTAGAGAGAAAAAAAAATGTATTGTATGATAGATATTACATTTATGAAATATATACATGTCCTACCGAGAGAATGCTCCCTTCTCTCCCATTTTAATATTACTTAAAAATTTTCTTTTTAAATTATCACCTAAGTGAAAAACACAAGAGAAATACATGTGAACTCTAGTTCACTTAATTATATGACCGCAATCAAGAGTAACGATTTCAAAATCCCGCGGGAATAGTCTACACATGACAACGAAATCGACCACCTGAAGTCATGCTCTCCATCCTCTCCCAAGTGGAAGAAGGATCCGTGGAGAAAAAAGAGAAAAAAATCTCGCTCTATCTTCGCTAACGAGGAAAAAGAAGAAACACATCGGAGACTCTGCGCCTCCCTTCTTGCCTAGCAACCGCTTGACCGGGGGTCGTGTGAAATCGCTAATTGACTCAACACCCCCTCTATCCCATCGATAATGAGTTGCTCCAACCCACGCTAGAAGAGGAAATGACCACTTGGCGCCGGCTTTCGTCTGAAAATTCTGTCATCTCATCCTGTGAAATACGTCGGATCGCCGCAACATAAAAGGTACGTTACCATTTTGCCTTTATAAATTAGCCTCTAGTCGTAAAACCTTTGAATAATTTTTCCCAAACTCTTGTCTTGAAAGAGACCTAAACTTACTCTATCCGTACCTAAATTTTGAGACAATTACTGCAAAAATAACCGACTTTACGAATAGAATTTATGTGAAATGCTATCCAAATTCCTTTCTTTCTTTACAGGGGACTCACCGGCTACCGTGAAATCTCCTTGACTCGTTACAGAAGAAGAAGAAATCACATTTTGGCGTGGTCGGACTGTTGGTAACTATAGCTAATGGTACAATTTTATTTACAGCTGTAAAATTTAATACTTCTGTCTGAATGTACGGAACGCATTTTGCTGCCATTCCCAAAATACTCCTTCCCGAAATTTAAAGCGTATGCTTCCCCTGCCTAGAGAAGAATTACTGCGAACAAGGAAAAAAAAAAGTATCGGAAACGGAAAGGTCCCATAAATATGGCCAAGAAGAAAGAGAAAGGAAAACAAAATTATTATCTCTCGATACCGACCCGCAAGAAAATGGATGAAAAAGGCTGTAAAAACCTGCTGTAACCGTAGGAAACAAAAAAGAAAAGAAAAGAAAAGAAAAGAACAAATCGACCGAAGAAAAACAATTATTAATCTTTTTTTTTTTTTTTTTTTTTTTTTTTTTTATGGTTTAATTTCGATAAGCTAAAACTTGTGTACATCAATTTTACTTAAGTGTCTTCATATGTTTTATGTCAATTTATATAAATCTTTTATTGTGAATTCCCTCTATTATCTTGTTTGTTTTATCATTTTAAGGACAGATGAAACAAGAAAAATGCTTATCTCCCCTCAAGAATACTGAGCTGTGCAGAGCCTCACCCGAGTCGCCTGTGGCCACAAGCTTAAAAAAAGCCCCGGTTGACCAGCAACCAGGAGTCAGAAGGAAAAAAAATAAAACCCAGGGAGCCCCACCAACGCTGCTACAAAAGAGGGTAAGACATCTTCTACTCCAAAATTTAATTGTTACTATTGTATATATTTATAAAAATGTGCACTAAAAGGAAATATAATTTTTTTTTTTACTTAAATGTGCATTTAAATTACTAATACAGAAAGTTAATAAGTAAAAACCAGTGAATAAATCAAACTCTTAAGCAAAAAACAAAAAAAAACTGAAATATATGTATTTATTTATTTATTTAAATTTTTTTTGTTTTCAAAAATCTCCGAATACTATACCTTTCGGAAAATTAAAGAAGTGTGCAGAGCGTATACTAGCCTAGTATTACCACTAAATCAATGTCAATTTCAATACTTTCTTATAAAATACCAGTATTATATTTGTACTACACTATGCAATTTACAAGTACAATGTAATTTTTTTTTTTGTAAATAATTATAATAAATATATTTTATACCGTAAAAAAAGTATATTTTTATGATATAAGTTGTTCTATGATTAGAAAAAGAATTAATTATACCTACACCCGCGGTGTTGTGCTATGATATTTAAATACCATATTTACATATCTTTCCTCCGGAATATGTTAATTATTATTTTTTTTTCTCACTTTTAACAAAATTACCTATCTAATATCTCTTTATAAAAGAGAAAAGAAAATTATATGTTTATCCTGATCGCTACAATCTTGCATCCAAACCACTATTATATGTTTACTTTTGTTACCTAGATTCAGTGACATTACAAACCACAAAAAAAATTGTACTCTTTCATAAATACCCTTCTTAATACCCATAACCATTACCTTCTATCCCGTCGTAGTACTTTTGAAGGAATTTTGAAAATAAAAATATGTAACCGTAGTTTTAAGACTCTCCGCTAATAAACTCTTCTTCGTGTTGATCGATAAACTATCATGTTTGCTTACCTACTCCGTACCTAATCATGTACCGTATTGATTTATTTAATTTTGATTTCCAAAAGAAATCTACTTTTTATTTATTTATTTATTTATTTATTTATTATTATTTTTTCATATGTTTTAGTCCCTAATTACTATCCAAAAATCTCCTCCTGTCAACAATAATATGTATCAATATCTTCACACATCGTACCCAATTTTGCAAATCCAAGAAAAAAAACATTGCTTTCTTTTTACGTAAATATTCTATACACGAAAGAAGTACCTGACACTTATTCATTATGCCATAAAAGAAGTAAAAACTATTTTACATATGTACATATGCTTACTATTTTTTATATACTAACCGAAGTACCTGCGTAAGCAATATCCAACTACCTATTATTATTATTATTAAGTACAATCTTTGTACACTGGAGAAAACATTATGTAAAGTATATGTCCACATAAATAATAAGTTATAGTTGTTCTATAAGCCACGGAAACCAGAAAGAGGATTCGCTCTTGGCTTCCCTCTTCAATCTCTGTCCCCCCCCCCCTCCGCTGGCTGCAAAACCCTTGCTAACACAGTTGCAAAAAAAAAGAGGGTTCTCCCCGAACAATGGAGGTCGGAGAAGAACGGCGCACGAAAACCAGTCTGTGCATTTGCATAAAAAAACAAACTACTTTTCTCTCCTTTTACTGCTCCGCGAACCTGGAGGGAAGAAAGAGGATGGCCCCAAATTCGCCTGCCTCTCCGGTGCGATTTTTTTTTTCAAAGCCCAGAGAAGCGAAAACAAAACTGCATCGCAATTTTGAATACTGAGCTCGCTCTATCCGAAATACAGTTCTGTAAACGCCAACCATACTCATTCCTCACCGTAATAATAAATGATAATTGTTTTTAATCTAATAAAATGCAGTTTTTTCCTCACAGCACTCAGAAGCAGATGTCTGTCTATACGTCTATGAATGTACAAGAAATTTTTCTTTATTATTATTTTATATGCTGTATATATATATATATATATATATATATATATATATATATATATATGTCATCTATACATATTTTACCTGTATATTATTAATAGTGCATTCATTATTACATTTTTTTTTGAAAGGCCCCCAACTATTTGTAAAATTTTGTCTATATATACACTTATTATTATTATTATATACATATATTTTTTAATTTTCTTACAATACTGTTAAAATAGGTGAGGGGGAAAAAAACCAATAGCATACAAAACTCCGAATTTCTAGAATATAAATTTATAAATACCTACTTAATAGAGAATAATAAAAAAAAAAACAACGACTGAATGTTAATTCTTTGTATAAATTATTCTTCTTGAGTATTCTCTGTGCTAGTTTGAGGCAAATTAATTTTAACTTTTGGTTGCCAGAAATGGCTTATGTGGCGCTTAATTTTCTTAGCATGGGGTTCAATCATATGTTGAACCAAATAATTATTGTTTCTAAAAATCCTTACAACTTCATAAGGCCCTTCCCATGTTGATTCCAAGGCCCCCGGTTTTATAACTTTTTTTAGATAAACCTGATCGCTATGCTGTAATGTTTTGACTTTTTCAAAATCTTTGTTGACGTATTCACTCATAACGCGTTCCTGGTTGGCCAAGGACAGTTTTTGTATCTCTTTCATGTGTTTGATACGCTGTTTCACATAAGCTTGGGCGCATTTTTCATCGGAAGTATTCAGTGCTGTAAAATGATTCGATACCTCCCGTGCAAAAAAACAGCATTGCAGGCGTGTAACCTGTGGCACGATTTATTGAGGTATTGTAAGCCAATTTATAAAACGGTAAACGAATGTCCCATTCTGCCGTTTTTTCACACATACTCTTTAAAGATGACTTTAACAATTTGTGACTACATTCCAAAATCCCATTTCCCGAAGGTTTATAACAGCTTGTAAAATGTCTCTCTATGTTCAGTGCTTTTAAATACTGGCAATAAACGTCACTCCTAAAATAGGGCCCGTTGTCCGTCGTAACTGATTTAGGGATCCCGAAAGAGCTAAAATAGTTATTTAGAGCATTCAAAATTGTCTGCGCTTCTACTCCACGTAGAGGTATGGCCTCTAGGTACCTCGACGTCGAATCAATTATAGTTAGAATGAAGGAGTTTTTTTTAAATGTCGTATGCAGTTTGCCTACTATATCGCAATGTAGGGCTGTCCCTATTGGGGCATCCTTAATAACCTTTTGAATAGGTACTTTAATAGCTTGGTGTTGCTTATTTTTATTGCATGGGATACAACTTGTACAATAGCTCCTTATATCCTTGTACATTCTATACCAGAAAAACCGAGACTTTACAGTTTCGTATGTTTTCGGGAACCCGAAATGACTTTTATGCGCCTCTTGTATAATTTCAAAAACCAGACTATTAGGAGCAATGAGGAGCTGTTTGTCCTTATATTTCTGTTTTAAAATTAGTGCATTATTCTCATTTAATTCAAATTTTCGAGTATTTTTGTTTTGTTTATTATTTTCTATCTTCTTAATGATTATGCTAAGTTTTGCGTCTTTACGTTGCTCGACTTTCACATTCTCTTCCGAGAGATTAACATTTACTTTGAACAAATTATTATGAATTTTGGTTTGAGCCGAAATATTATTTATGTTGCGAGAGATGTAATCTGCCGGATTTTTCACACCCTCAATAAATTCAATAGAGTAATCAAAATCACTAAGCCTCATCAGCCATCTAGCGACAATGTCACTTTGATGTTCCAATTTTAAAGGGTGCGTGAGAGCTTTTGAATCAGTGAGTACTGTAAACTTCCTTCCTAGCAGGATATTTTTAAAATATTGAACAGCATCGTGGATTGCCAAAAGTTCATATTTAATGCTAGGGTATCTCTTCTCAGACTCTTTTAGCTTTCTCCCATAAAACTCTATTGGAATATGTTCCTCGCCTTCCTTCTGTGTTAAGACCGCAGACAAGGCGACTTTTGACGCGTCCGTGATAAGAAAAAATTCCTTTTCGAAATTTGGGGCTTTTAATGTAGGATTGTCAATAATTGCTTTCTGAATGGCACAGAATGCTGCTACTGTTTTGTCCGTCCATCTAAACTTAACTTTGTCTTTCGTAAGCTCGATCAAGGGGTCAACAATGTCAGAGTAGTGATGAATTAGCGTTCTGAAATAATTAGAAAGACCCAAAAGCGACTTAACTCCTTTTTTGTTCTTCGGTCTAGCTAATTTCTGTATTTTCTCCACATTTTTGGTTGATGGGGAGTACCCATTCTGATTAACCTTAAACCCGAAGAATTCAATTTCTTCTTTACAAACCTGCATTTTGCTGGGTTCTATCGTTAAATTATTCTCTATGAGTGCCTGTAAAACTTCTTTTAATAGCTGAGTCATACGTTCAACGGAATTCGCGGAAACAATGACATCGTCAATAAAATATCCGACTTCCTCCTTGTTAAAATGTCCCAATACTTTATCCATTAATTCGGCGAAAATTGTGGGACTTAATTTTAAACCGAAATTTAGCCTTACTGGGGCGTATTTTCCGTCTTCTGTAATGAAAGCCAATTTATCTCTATCTTCCGGGCGTAAATTTATTTGAAAAAAAAGCACTATGCAAGTCTAACACAGTGTAAAACTTTTTTCCGCTTATTTTTTGTAAAAGTTCTTTGATATCCGGTATAGCATATGGGTATGCCTCTAAGATTTCGTTTAGCAAACGATAATCCACCGCCATCCTATATTTAGGTTTCTGTTTATCTAAAGACTTCTGTTTTACAAACAATACCGGGAAAGCATAATGAGAATTACTTTTTTCGATAATATTCGCTTCCAGTAATTTTTTTATTTCCTCTTGTGCATATTCTCGCACTGTATGAGGAGTCTTATAGGGCTTGCATTGTATAGGGTAGTCGTGATGTAATTTTATCTTTGGGACGACCAGAGAAGAACTACCCAAAGTTTTATACGATTTTGAGAAAGTCTGGGCGTGTTCTATTAGTACGGTTTCCATCTGTAATTTTATCTCCTCGGATAAATGAGCTAAATCAAAATCCTCTTTACTAAGTTCTGCCTCCCTAAGACTGCGTACTTCCTCGATGGTCAGGTTGTTTACCTGGTATAACGAACCCTGTTCCACATCGTCTAACTCCTTTCCCGACTTTGCATCGAATTGTGTAGTAATTCTACCCAAATTTGCATTTGCCTGTATGACTACTTTTTTATCTGATACATTCTTTAAAATTATATTTATTGTTTTACTCTTCGTTACCTGGTGTATTGAGTCTTTGCATGTAATTCCCCTTTTTATTCTATCTGGCTCGAATAAGATATCATTTTCTGGGTCTAACTCTTCCGAAAAAGTTAAGGTGACAATTTTTTCACCCCCCCGGTGGTAAAAATACTCTTCTCGTTGCTCTAGCGACAATCAACTTATTTTCCTTAGTTTTTTTTTCTACCATTGTCCATATTATTTTTATGTTGTTTATTGTTTTTCTGCGTGCTCGAGGCGTTTATCTGGCACCCCTTTTCCTCGTCTTCTTCCTTATCTATTGTAATTGTAGTGTTTTTTATTCTTAAACAATTTTGTTTTAAATCAAGCACCATCCTATTATTTTTTAAAAAATCGTAACCGAGTAGCATGTTGTAATTTCCGCTAAAATTGTTACTCGTGACATAAAATGTACCCGAAGTAAATACATTATTTAGTTTGAATTATAGTTTAATACACTGTTTAAATGGAATATTTACTCCATTAAAAGATTTTATACGAATTCTATTTCCTAAAAATTTCATTTTAACCTGTTTTTCTTTTAAAATATCAAATAAAGCACATGAAATTAGAGACACAGCTCCGCCGCTGTCCAAAAGACCATCTACATTAACCCCTTCGATTTTAAATTTAATAATAGGAAGGTTATTACTATCTGCGCCCTTTACGCTAGCAATCACTCGCGTATCCGGGGTACGGGGCTTTTCGACCTCTCTCTCGCTATCTACAGACCCCCTTTTCCATTTCCCGGGTGAAAACCTTTCTTTTGATATTTTCCATTTTTCCGATAATTATTCCCTCCGTTCTTGCTCCCCTCATTTCTTCTGTTTTGTTGGCTTTCGTAATTTTGGGTGTCAGGGAAATTTGTATTTTGAACTTGAAAGTTCCCCCCAAAATTCGGGTAATTAGCGCCCGTACTTTGAACAAAATTATTCTGAGGTGAGAAACCATTATATGGATAAGGATTTGTAGTAAATTGAGGCCCTAGAGCCGGTGGCAGCGAATGAAATGTGGAATTAGGATTATAATTTGGCATGAAGCCATACCCTTGAAAATTATCCGTAAAATTTGAAGAGTGAGCACCCGGAAAATCTGCCTGTTTGAACTTAGGAAAATTCGTTCGAAAATTCTTATACTCAGATTGCTTAGAAAATTTATATCGACAATTTTGTGTCGTGTGGTTGCTGCGTTTGCAGATCTCACAGTACTTGTCTTTAACAAAAGTACTTTTTTCGACTTTATTTCGTTGCGCTAACTTTAAACTTTCCAATTCTAACTGCAACTTAGCCATACTCTCGGCTTGCAATTGATTTTGCTTAATTAGGCTTTGACACAACTCCGTTGTCCCATCCTTACTTACGTTGTTTGCCTCTGCAAAATTTGTAGAGTTAATTGCGGCTTCCATAATTAACGCTGCTTCCGTTGCCTCAGAGAAAGATTTTACCGCACGCTTTCGAATTTCAAAAGAAATATCGGTTTTGACTGCGTCCATAAACTTATGCAATTTCATAAGTTCGAAAAGTTTTTTTGCGTCATTCTTATTTGATAATCCAGAAATTTCAAAAAACTTAGCTGCTTCAATATTAAAACGAAGAATAAAATCACTTATCGACTCCGTTGGACCCTGTTTTAATTTTGAAAAATTCTCGTGGGCTTCACCAAAGGAAAGTTTTGAGCCGAAAGCATTCAGAAGTTTTTCTTTAAATTTTTCATAATTAGTTTCGGTATGTAGCTCCGCATCTGATATTAGTTTCTCGCGAGCTAAGCCGGTTAGTTTAGATTTTAGGATAATTAATTTGGCTTCCACTGGAATTGCTGCTTGTACAGCCGCTTCATCAAATTGAGTAACGTAGAAATTTATATCATTTTCCCGTTTTGCATCAAAAGCGGGGATACAATTTAGTAAATTGTCCATTTTAGGGGTACTATTATCCGTATTTAGAACTTGAGAATTTTGAAGTCGTGTTCTTGCTTTATACAAAAAACTGTTAAACTCCGTAGAAGAACGCTTATTTCTCTTAAATTTGTTACCCATAAAATTTGTACACAAAATTTATATTGATCAAATTTCAAGGTTTTACGCATATAAATAGCTTCTACAAATTTCAAGAAATGCAAATACACAAAATACTTATGATACAGAAAAAATCTTTCATAGTAGTAATTTCACTTTTGCACCTAGCAATCTGTACTACAGAAATATTATTTAGAATAATATATAAATACAGAAATATTACCTAAATTATTTGTTTTGTGTGCCAAGCACTACATTACACTACCTGTTTTATTATTTGTCATTTCCTTTACTATTTGTAAAAACACTTGTAAACAGAAATTATTATTATTATTATTTTTCAACATAGCATAATTACCCCCAATTTGTAGTACTGCGATCACAAACTTATCTATTTACTTAACATGTTTTATTTATGAAAAAAAAAATATATATATAAGTATCATTTGTACTACTCAGTAATTTTCAATAAATATTGTCATGACTGTGGAACTATGTGCCAGCTATATTTGACATAGAAAATGAGAGAAATTGTCCTTAAAAAAAATTATTTAATTTATTTATTTATGTTAAAAAAAAACTAAAATCAAGAATTTTAGACATCGAGTAGATAAAATAATAGTTAAATTTTGAAACATATAAAAAAATTACTTTAAATACAGTATTAAAATTATAATCTAAGAATATTCATAATAATAATAATAATCATAATACTAGTAATAATAATAATAGAAAAAAAAACCCGTATTGTAACCATAAAATTAATGAAAATAATAACCTAGGCTTTAAAGTTGGCAAAGGTCACGTCACCATACAATTCCCGGGGCTAATGCTGGTAAGTTCTGGGCCTCCTAATTGGAGATGGTTAGTAATGCCCAATTACATAAACTCCCTACATTAGTTAAAGGAAGCACGGGTTAATGCTTCTTCCGGAAACGCTGGGTGTTGGATTATCAGGTTAAAGGTGTGATCGTGGCTTCTGGACCTCGGTGAAAATTTATAATGATCCCATAAAAGTTACCCATATTATTGAATTAAATTAACTACTCTAATAAAAAAAAAGATCAGATTATTACGTTGTGATTATTTACGCCGCCCTACGTCTTATGAAGCCGGACTAGATAAAGTATATAAATCCCTAAGCTCTCATAAATTATAAACTAGTCCTCCTGATAAACCAACTAAAATTAATAAACAATTAAATTAAAGAAAAAGAAGAAAAACACTACTCGATGACATATGAGTGTTAACCCATATAAATTAAATACAAAGAGTTAAAAGTAAACGAAAAAACATTTATTTACATATCTATTTACAAAGACATAAAAAAATAGAGAACAAACATCCCTAACAGGATGTTAAATTTTAAGTATTAAAAATAAGATGAAACAACTGAATACTCATTAAAAGAGTTAGTGAGTCTTTTTCCGACTCGCACTACCGCACTTACGTGCATTAATTATATTTCAGAGAAGGAACAATTTCTCTACATTTACTAAAGTGCCTCTACCAGTATTTATTTATTATTATACACATCCAATATGAGGGAATAGTAAACTACAGATACCTGTACCTTCAGAGTACTCCTGGTCTGCATTGTTAGCAATAGTCTACCTCCACGGGATAGGCAAAGATCATCTGTTAGGTCATCCTTTTTGACTTTTGTCGCCACTACACCCTTTTGGGAACTACCTTCGTTTTTACACACTATCAGCACTCTACTCTTTCTTTTGAGATGTTACTTCCTCGGATAGGACGTCAGGTACTGGTCCTCTTCCAGATTTTCTCTTGGGGCTCACTTTTTTCTTTTCCCTCGTCACTGGGCCGTCTATTGGCTCCAGTGTTTTGTAAAGACGTCTCCGCCCTCATCTCTTATTGGTTTTGCTAAATGTTATTCAGGACCACCTAGATGGGGTCCTAAATTGTAAATTTGCTATGCACTTCCAAACAGCTATAAATTTTTCAGCTCGTAAATTTTTTTCTCCGTAAAAGATGTCCTTGTTAGATCGCAGACCTGTGTCTCCAAAAGTAATAAAACTACTCTGGGTGGTCGATTATATTTTCCCATACGAAAAAGAGACTATGTACACTAATAAAATAAATACTCCACAGAAATTCCTGGTTATACAATATATATACATAAAAAAATACATATTAAAAAAATAAAAGTATATAAAATAAATAGTCCACAGAAATTCCTGGTTATACAATATATATACATGAAAAATACCTATTAAAACAATAAAAGTAAACTAATTTAGTCAGAAATTGGGAGGTGGCTCATATCTGACCACCAGACAAAACCTCATTTAATAAATTGTCTACTTTTTCGATAAACAATTTACAAATGTGTTTGCTCGTTTTCATTTTCCGAAATAATTTTCCCCACAATCGTTGCATTTGATTACATCAATCAAAAAAAAAAGTATTTTTCTTAGTTTAATATTTATTTAAATACTTTTAAAACTAAACAGGAAAAGTAAGAATGTTAACTGATAAACTAAGTAAAATTTAAAGACTTTGACACAACATAAAATTTCATGTAACTCCATGTTTTTAAAACATATAAATAAAATTTATATTTAAACTATTTTTGCCAAGCTTTTAGAGAACAATAAAATTTAGGTCAGTTTAATTAGAAAATCAATAAGCTCTAATGCATAGCTATTAGCGCGAATATTTAATTAATTACAGGTTTTGATTAAATAATACTAAGGATATTTATAGACCTACTAGCCGGTCTTCGCCCGTCTAGCCGGTCGCTTCTGAGTGGGGCCCAACTACATTCTGCAGCGTACTGTCTTGACTTTCCTTGGGGCCCAGAAATTGCATTTTAAGATGCAAACAGAGAAATTTTAATAAAATGCTTTATTTTAAACTATACGAAAATAACTAAATACTATATATATACAAGGTTGCCATAATTAAACTGACGGTACTCAGAGTGTTCTGTAGCGTGATCTAATTGCGAGAATGGC
This sequence comes from Maratus michaelseni, assembly GCA_963931845.1. Taxonomy (NCBI): domain Eukaryota; kingdom Metazoa; phylum Arthropoda; class Arachnida; order Araneae; family Salticidae; genus Maratus; species Maratus michaelseni. The sequence continues at coordinate 155,062,259 of OZ007596.1, read as the reverse complement.
GCCAAATTTTGTAGGAAGATTAAACAAGACGGGGGACGAAGGATTAAGCGAAAAAAATAGTTCCAAAAGTCACCGCCAGGGGAATATTTGGCGCTGTGTATTCGAAAAAGAGAGTTTCAAAAAAGAAGAATCAATGCTGAAATAAAATTACAGTTTATTTAGCACATCCAACTCAGGTTCGATGTGGCCGCCGTTTTTGTGGACCACATATTGCATTCTGTGCACAGCATTTACAACAGCAGAGAATAACATGTCTGCAGGAATCTCCAGTACAGTTCGCGATATGTTATCCTTCAACCTAGCCAGGTCCTGGACACCTCCGTGATAGACCTTGGACTTTAGGTAATCCCATAGCCAAAAATCGCAGGGTGTAAGATCAGGGGACCGAGGTGGCCATGCAGTTGGAAAACAGCGGCTAATGACTCTTTCTGTTGTGAATTTCTGTCGTAGCAGTTGCTGTACCCGCAAAGCAATATGTGGAGGGGCTCCATCTTGCATGAAAATGATTTTCTCCAGGCACTGTCTTTGCTGAAGTGCCGGAATAACAAAGTTGTTTAGCATTTGGCGATATTTGTCTCCGGTAGCAGAACAAGTTACAGGTCCTGTCGGAGTAATGTTCTCATAGAAGAATGGACCTATGATCATATCTGCTGTGAAACCACACCAAACAGTTATCTTTGGTGAATGCAAAGGAATTTCCTTGAATGCTCTTGGTGACTTGTTATCCCAAATTCAGCAGTTCTGGGTATTTACAGTTCCATCCAGGTAAAAGTGGGCCTCGTCTCCCCATAAGATTTTCCAGGGCCAAGCATCATCCAAATCTATTCTGGCAAGAAAAGTGAGAGCAAGTCAATCGCTTATCATTTGGTCGGTGTGACGTAACTCTTGTACACGGTTGATCTTGTACGGATAGAAGTGGATAATCTTTCGTAGGATTTTCCATACCGTACAATAAGGCATATCCAGATTCCGAGCTATCCCACGAGCGCTGGAAGTGGTAGCAATATTGTCTGGTGCTATGTCGACAATCGCCGTTGCCACTTCTTCGATTGTATCCTGTGATACGGGTTTTCGTCCTCTGCCTGACTGAACATTTAGAGAACCTGTTTTCTCAAACTTCTCAACCATTGCTTTTAAACCATTAACTGACAAAGGACCGTTACCTTTACGCATTTTTTTGTGGTTTCTAAAAGCACGAACAGCGGCTGGCAGATTGCACTGGTTGAGGTAAAATAATTTGACTAGTAGAGCTCGCTCGACTAAAGAAGGAGACATTATGAAAGATAACTTTCAATGAAATTGCTTCTCACAGTAGCACATTACCTTTTAAAGCCGAAAAGGTGGCACTGGGCCAAAAGATGTAACTTGAAATTTGAATAAAGAACTTCTTCTGCTGTTGCTTTCTTTGGGGCTCTGTAAGTGAAATTGCAAATAAAGAAACTATAGCAGTGTTTATGTAAATTTTTAGCTTTTCATAAACTGTTACCATTTTGAGCTTGGATTAAATTGCTAAATTCGTTAAATAAACGGTAATTTTATTTCAGTATTGATTCTTCATTTTTTGGAACTCTCTTTTACGAATACACAGCGCCACATATTCCCCTGACGGTGACTTTTGGAACTACATTTTTTTTTCGCGGAATCCTTCGTCCCCCGTCTTGTTTAATCTTCCTACAAAATTTGGCGCCATTCTCGCAATTAGATCGCGCTACAGAACATTCCGAGTACCGTCAGTTTAATTATGGCTACCTTGTATATGTATATACATATATAAAAGCACGTAAATAAATATTTCGTGACATTAATGATATTTTTTCCATAATCCCTCTGACAAAATACTACTGGTCCAGTGCACATTCATCTAAGATGAGCGGAAAGCTTTCAGATGAAATAAATAAAAATGAGATTGCTTAAGATAAATGATGATCATTTTAAATGGTTACTGTCTCGCCCATAAATTATTAATGAGGTGATTAAAATAACGGGGCCCTGTGTATTTCTCAGCCATACATCGTTAATGCAGCGATCACAATAACGTGGTTCAGTTATTTTGCGTGCATGAATCATTAAAATTAAATAATTTTAACAGCACCCATGCGGTTGCACGCTTGTAATCTGACTATACGGTAATCACCATAAGGCATCCTTATCCTTGTGCATACACTAGCTCATAAAAATGGCAATTAGTATTCCAATCGCAATTTTTTACTTTCAAAAAATTTATTTTCGAAAAAGGTGGAAGTGTAATATTTTGTTTAAAATTTTAAATCCGATCGCTGAAAGACGAAAATCGAAAAAAAAATTCTAAAATGGGAAATCAAAAAATATATTTCTTGGAAAAAATGTCACACAAATTATATAAAAAAATTAGCAATAGTTGTCTTTTTCGTCTAATCTTCCGCAATCGGGTTCACAGCCGATGTTGCCCACAAACTTGCTAGCTCTAAAATCGCTGAAATACATGATTAACTACTTTTTTTGTAGATTTGTAAAGCGGAGTTTCACATTCTTACTTAAAACTGCTGCTGAGATATGGCACAATTACCTAAAACTTTCGACACACAGTGAGACCCCCCCCCCCCTTGATGGATTATCATCTAAATTTTCTCAAATACACATTTAACTATTTTTTAGTACAGTTGTTATCCTAAATTTCACGCTCCTAGCTATTACTGAGATATAGAAAAATGACATAAAAAATTCGATACCCATTTAACCCACTTTACTGGCTGAATTTCTAAAATCGCTTGAAATACATGTTTAACTATTCTTTAGTAGATGTGTTATCCTGAATTTCATGCTCCTACCTAAAATTGCTGCTGATATATGGCGAAAAAACGAAATAACCTAAAACTTTCGACCCCCCCCCCATTTAACCCCCTTAGGGTTTGAATTTTTAAAATCTGTGAAATATATGTTTAACTATCTTCTAGTAGATTTGTTATCCTGAATTTCACGCTTTTAACTAAAACTACTGATGAGATATGGCGAAAAGGTGAAATCATCGAAAATTATCGACCCCCCCAGCCATTTAACCTCCTTAGCAGTTGAATTTCTAAAATCGCCTAAATTACATGTTTAACTATTCTTTAGTAGATTTGTTATAGCGAAATTCACGCTCCTACCTATAACTTCTATTGAGAAATGGCAAAATGACATAAAACATTCGACCCACTATTTAACCTTCCTTAGTGGCCGAATTTTTAAATCACTGAAATACTTTTTAAACTATTTTTTAAGGAGATTTGTTATCCTGAATTTCACGCTTTTTTCTAAAACTGCTGATAAAATATGGTGATAAGGTGAAATCACCGAAAATTTTCGACTCTTCATTTAACCCCCTTTGTAGTTGAATTTCTAAAATCGCCTGAAATGCATGTTTAACTATCCTTTAGTAGATTTGTTATCCCGAATTTCACGCTCCTAACTATAATTTCTACCGAGATATGGCAAAATGGCGTAAAACATTCGACCCCCATTTACCCCCCCTTAGTGTTTGAATTTTTAAAATCTCTGAAATACGTGTTTAACTATTTTTTTAGTAGATTTGTTATCTTGAGTTTCATGATTCTACCTATAATTTCTACTGAGATATGGTAAAATGACCTAAAATATCTGACCTCCTATTTAACCCACCTTAGTTGCTGAATTTCTAAAATTGCTGAAATACATGTTTCTCTATATTTTTTGTAGATCTGTTATCCCGAATTCCGATCTCCTAACTAAAAATGCTGCTGAGATATGGTGAACAGGCAAAATTACCTAAAACTTTCGACCCCCCATTTAAACCCCTTAATGAAAGCATTTTTAAAATCGCTGAAATATGTGTTTAATTATTTTTTAGTAGATTTGTTATCCTGAATTTCACGTTCCTACCTAAAACTGCTGCTGAGATATGGCGAAAACGTGAAATGACTAAAAACTTTCGACCCCCCATTTAACCCCCTTCGCAGTTGAATTTTTAAAATCGCTGAAATATGTGTTTAACTAACTTTTGGTACATTTGTTATCCTGAATTTCGCGCTTTTAACTTAATCTGTTGTGGAGATATGGCGAAAAGGCAAAATGACCTAAAACTTCAGACCCCCATTTAAACCCCTTAGTGGTTGAATTTCTAAAATCGCTTAAATACATGTTTAATTATTTTTTATTAGATTTGTTATCTTGAATTTCACGCTCTTACCTAAAACTGCTGATGGAATATGGAGAAAATGTGAAATCACCAAAAATTTTTGAACTCCCATTTAACCCACTTAATGATTGAATTTCTAAAATCGCCTGAAATACATGTTTAACTATTCTTTAGTAGAATTGTTATCCCGAATTTTACGCTCCTACTTAAAACTCCTGCTGAGATATGTCGAAAAGACGAAATTATTTAAAACTTTCGACCCCCATTTGACCCCCTTATGCTGTGAATTTTCAAAAATCCTTTCTTAGTACGCGCCTACATTGTGTAAAGAAGATGTCTTCCAAATTTCATTGTTCTAGGACAAACGGTTGAGGCTCGGCGTTGATTATGAGAAAATCAGGCTACTCCTTTATAAGTATAGATTTCAATCATCAATAAATTAACGTTGTGACTTGAGAACTTCTTTCGACAAGAACTGGTGCGGATTAGGATTGGGCGTATATAGATGGCGCTGCTATGCTGTATTTTTCACGATTTCTTTGATAGCCATATCTCAGCATCTTATAGGATGGAATATCATTAAACGTCATATTCAGTTAGACCTTGGCACATATAGGTGCTCATAAGGTTTTCATGTATAAAGCCGAACAAATAGCGCTGTTATGCTTCCAATATCTCGGCTTCTATGGAACGGAATTTTATCAAATTTCATATTTGGTTTGACCTTGACATAAATTGATGCTGATTAGGTATTTATGTATTTCTCAACAGGTGGCGCTGCTGTGCTGTGTTCCCCATGATTTGTGTCATAGCTATATCTCGGTCTCTATGTGGATGGAACTTCACCAAATGTATTATATAAGAAATTTATTAAAACATATGTTGATTCAATTTTGGCTTTGTTCACTCAACAGGGGACGCTGCTGAGCTGTGTTTCTCACGATATATAGTCATATCTTAGTATCTATGGGATGGGATTTCACCAAATTTTATCTGTAACATACTTATTAAAAGTTATGTTAATTCAATTTTATCTTTATTCACACAATTGAAGCTTTGCTATGTTATTTTTTTGCGATAAACAATATAGCTGTATCTCAGTTTCTATTGGGTAGAAATGCACCAAATTTTATATTTGAAACTATTAATCCACAATATATGTGTTTTTCCATTTTTAGGTGCGTTCGTAATTATATAAATACGTAGCACCTATAGTCGTCGCTTGGTCCGTCCGTCTGTCCGTCCGTCCGTCTGTCTGTCTGTCCGCCTGTCCGTCCGTCCGCATATAACAACGCAAAAACTACCCAACCAAATGGTTTGCAATTTAAAATATATTATCTTTGCAGAATTTTGTCGAGACATTTCAAATTTTATTAAAATCGAATCAAAATTTTAGGAGATATTAATAAAAATATTTATTAAGAAATTTGAATTTTTTTCTTTTAAATCGGTGCTTTTTTGTTATAGGAGCTTCTGAAGTTTAATCGTCAAGCGACCGAGATACTTATTTTATTACAGAAATTAATCTGCAGACGATATAATTCATTTCACAGAATTAAAAATCCGAAAAGATCTGAATATTTATGTAACTAGCTATAGTACGAACGCACCTCATTTGTCACGTTTGACGTACAATTTCCAACTTGTTGTATTTGAATACCCCACAGAGTGCGCGATTGAACTGTGCTTCTTTATTGGCTGATTACTTTACTTCAAGTTAAAGTCAAAGAAATGCACAATACTTCGCAATTGTTGATATGTAACAGGGGTATATCCTAATCCTAATCCAAATAATATTATAAATCTGATTGTGTGCAAATGTTAGGCTAAAGCCAGCGTCAAAATGAAGCATTTAATTATCCCGTATCTTTGCATATAAGTTGATTATAACCCTCATATGAACATAGGCTGTTTTTTGTTCATTTTATTTCAATATTTTTCTTAATAATTCAAAATTTCATTATTTTCATAGAGAATAAATGGACATTTTTTCGTATATTTTAAAATGGTTGGTTGGTTTGGTTGGTTTGGCCCAAAGGGCCCGGTTTTGCAGCTTTTTTTAAAATGGTTAAATTTATTTTACCGTCGCTAATACTTTATCGTTGCCAATATGAAATAAAACCCCTGAGTAATAATTTTTAATCAACAATTTATTTTCACGTGAAAAATATCCATGTGAAAAATGAAAAGGAAATGAATTATTTAAGAATTAAACAGAATATGAAATGATGTCATATTAGAAATAAAACGTGCGTTTTCAAATATTTGATAATAATACAAAGTGCATAAATACGAGTAAGTATGGAAAGCAAGCGAATATGATGTCTTACATGTATTTTAAATGTATGTGTTGTAAATTAAAGTTCTGTGTTTTAAATGAAATGAGTGAAAGATTTATATTTTTAATGAATTCAATACAAATGATGGGATAGGTTGGCGATTTATCGTCTGCACACGGCTAACGTAAAGTTACCATATTTTTAATTTAAATTTTAAAAAGTAAAAAAAAAAATATATTGGATGGCAAATGTCAATGATATGCATCGCAAAATTATCCATATCGAAAATCAGAAAATCTTAATAAAAATAACTATAATTTGTAAAAGAAAGTTGCTTTTCTCATAAAAGCTAAAGATTTAATATGATTATGTCGAAGTAACAGCATTTTTCCTCTATCATTTTCCCACAATCGAAACACATTTGAAAATCGTCGTTTCGAAACGGAATTTAATATTACATTTCTTTTAGTTTTAAAATAGGAAAAACTTTGTTGTCGTTTTTAAATATAGCTTTTTTTAAAGTTGTTTCATAATAGATTTTTGTAAAGTGTTGTAGGATAAGAAAAATTGCATAGATTTTAAAGTAATGTTTAAGTAAAATTACAATATTTTTTAAACTTAAAAAACAACAATGTTATCGAAAAGAAAATCGATTTTACCAACAAATTCGCGTAATGCAAAAGCAAAGAAGAAATCAAAAAGTAATGAATCTTTTCTTCCAGCCGAATTGTGTAAACTTGAACAAGCCGACCGTGCCAATTCATAACATTATAAACGTGAAAGCGCGTTCTATATAGTAGAATTTTTTTTTTACATATAGGTAGAAAATTTCCGAGAATAGGAAGGTTAGGGGTCTAAAATTAGGTCCATAGTCAATGCCATTTTTTTTTTTTTTTTTTTTTTTTTTTTATCAAGTGAAATTTGGCGCAAAATTAAATACATTGTTGTAACCAGATTTGTTTTTTGCGTGGTAAACACTTAATGGTATTTTAGATGATCATTTTCCCGCTCACATTTGATGTCAATTATGACTGTAAAACATATTAAAAAATATTAGCCGATAATTTTCTAATTTTCTTATTGCTTCATGATGTGAATAGACATCCTGTTTCATACTTTAAACCTGAATCGGTCATGCCATTGTCGTTCAATTTTTATTCCTAATCCTATCCCTAATCGTATTCTATCCTAATCCTAATAATAACTTTAAAGAATATTCTTTGACACGAATATGTAAATTAAATCAATATCCATAAATAGAATGAATGGAAAATAGAATAAATAGAAATGACAAAATAACACGAAAGTACATTTATTCGACACCTAACCCTAGAGAAAGCGTAAAAAATTTCAAGCGCATGAAATAAATTAAAATAATCCTATATATACTAACAAAAATATGTAAATTTAGATCATCAGATTTGTGTCGTCGGTATTTATTTGCTTATAGTGGTCTTGACGCGATAGAGAAAATACCGAGGTTAAATTGGGCAGAATTTAAAGTACTTTCCAGCAACCTTTATTTACATTTTAGAATCGCATCAGATTGTTATATCTTTGTGAAATAGCTATCAATGTATAAAATCCACAAGCAGTTTGTTCACTATTTACACCACTTAGCATGAAGCACTTAATTTAATATATACATAAACAAGATAATGTAGTAAGAAATATATAACATATGTCTATGTGCAAATAAACAATATAATAATGCCCATTTAGCAATGCACACATACACAAATTGTACACCAAATACCATCTAAAATGCACTGTTGTATAAGAAGAATTCTGCCAGTGTTGTTTTTCGTTTTACGAAGTTCACGATTTTATTTGGTTCTCCTTTTTTCATTAGTTGCAGTTTCATTTTCGCAATTGTATATATTATTTGGCATGAAATTTCACTTTTTTAAGACTGGGTTATGTCTAGGCCCCTATAGCAAAGAAATACCGTATGGTCTCCTATAAAATGTGATATAGCTTTGATTAATTATATATGTTGTTAATTATCAAGTGAAATGTTTTGCTAAATTAATGCATTTATTCTTTTTTTAATGTTACGTGAACGAAGTCACGGGTAACAGCTAATTGTACATAAATTCCAAAATTCGCATAAATCGAAATATGCAAATACCTGAAAATCTGAACGTGCTGGAGAAAATCTAAAGCTGGATTCAGAATCAACGGGAAAAAACTGAATAAGAAACAACCGATTTCGATTTTGGGACAGAGCGAAAGTTCAACTTTGTTGTCCATGTCCAGTGATCTTGGATAAAAAACATTATCTTCCTTTTCTGCGAGCAGTCGAGTTCTTTTCTTTTTTCTGCTTGTTTTTTTTTTCCATTTTTCTATTTATGATTTTTACAAAAAAAAAAAAAAAAAAAAAAAAAAAAAAAAAGAGAGGTACGTCTGGTACATGTGCTTCTTCAAAAGGTACGCGAGGCATAAAAATTTGAGAATCACTGCATCTAAGTAATTTCCTAATTTGGCAATGAATATCAGCGATTGCAATGTAAATAATGTAATATATGAATAACTGTCTGAAAAATGAATAAGCAATGTGAAGCAAATGTTCGTCAGTGTAGTTTTGATCTATTTAAACTAAAATAACCCAAATCTGAATTATAAAGTAGAAGCTTGTCTGTTTCAAAATATTCCTTTATTTTACCAACCCGGCCCGACCGTTACCCAGCCCCTACGAGAGGGAGATGGACTGAAGCTGCACCCCTGGGGGGATGCTTTAAAGAGGGGTTCAGGGTTCAGGAAGGTCTTTTGTAGAGAAGGGGCAAAGAACCATCAAAAAATTTGCTTTCCAATATTCTGTGGGGGAATTAACTGTGGGGCCCATGAATGCCTTTTCCCGGGGTTCGTTATATCTCTCAACGGCCCTGTTTCTAGGCCTATGAGAAAGCTCCCCCTTCCCCCTCAAAGCCCTCCTCGATTTTTTTTTTTTTCATAGGGGACTGGGAGTGAAAGCAGCTACGGGTCGGAAAGATGCGAGCAACAGATCTGGAAAGATTTCTGGATTCTGGGAATGAGCCAGAAAGGAAAGGGGGGCTGAGGGGGTGGGGTGGGGGTAAAAAATACATCTGTTTGCAGAGACCGACTTACAGATTGGGTCCCAGGCATTCATTGGGGGTCCCCTACTCAACAGCATACGAAGTTGGGGGCAAATAGCGCTTTCACGGTCTGCTCCCAGGTACTTTGTGAACGGGGATGCATTTTCAGTAATAATTATATTTTAAAATTTGAAAACAAATAAAATAAAGTAGTATTTTAACTATAATTAACACTGGGGGATCCAACTCGGTTACAGAATACAGGTGAAAGCCGTTTTTTTTTTAAATTGAAAACTCTAATAGATTTTTTACATTTATAACCCTCTCAGGGGAAAATACTTATGTTTCTGTAATGTTGAATTCACTCCATTCTCTTTAACCCTCTCAGGGGCAAATAATTATGTTTCTGTAATGTTGAATTCACTCTAAAATTTTCGAAAAAAAAATTATAAGACATTTTTATATGAAAAATATGAATAATGTATTCACATATGAAATTTATTAAAAGCGAAAGCGATGCTTTCATATAGCTTCTGCCAGAAGTTAAGAGCCGAAGAAATCGCCACATATTTCGCTACTTACAGCATCCTTTATCATTCTGAAAATTTCAGTGGTTTAAACACGTAGTTCGATTACGTAGCGGTTAAATTTGTGTTTTATTTATATTATTTTATTTATTTACTGATGAAGTTTTCATTCGTCAAGGAATCTGGTTTCTATCTTTTAGCCCAGCATAATAAGTTTTAGTCCTCTGCTATTTTTTAATTTTTTGTTATTTTTTATGCAATTTTTAGCGTTATTTTTTTTTTCTTTGGCATGCCATGGTAGTTTTTTGACATTAACAAGTAATATAAAATTTTTTTTAAAGTCAATTCCTACTTTTTAATCATAAATATATAAAATAAACCCGTACAGCATTAATGTCCCACGTTACCTTTATTGAACATTATTTTATAATCATCGTTGCGGTATTTTATTTTTTGTTGGCATCACTAATTTGAGATAAATCTTTCATTTCATTTATGAAAACAATGGGAGACATTTTTTTCTCCCCTATAAAAATTAAAATTAATTAATTAAAATTAATTAATGAATTAATATTTGAAAAAACTGTATTAACATCAATTGTCATCCAGTAAAAGTTAAAAAAAATTTATTTGAACTTGAATGGATGAATAGAAAATATTTTATTAACGATTGAAAATTCCAACACGATATATATTATAGAGAGTGTGAGCTAATAGTAGGAATTTAAAAAAGGAATCTTGTTCAATTCAATAACCCGAATATAGTAAATTTTGTTCTCTTCAATTTTTAAATTTTTAGCGATTTTTCACGTTTTGCAGCAATTTTTTAGCATTTGTAAAAGAAATCCGGTTTTAACCTTTTAGCCCAATATAATAAATTCTATTTTTTCCAATTTTTTCATTTTTCCCGATTTTTAAATGCAATTTTTATCGTTTTTTCGCGTTTTGCGGAGATTTTTTGACATTGCTTTTCTTCTAAAACGTAAAGAACTCTCTGCAAATTTGGCTACTGCCGTTCAAGTTAGAAGAATGCCAGGTCGGTTCCTATAGAAACGTGAACTACGACGCTGAAAATTTGATTTTAATCTGATTCGACAAAAAAAAAAAAAAATCACAAGAATTCAAGTTGCGTTTGATTCGAGACGGGAGCGGGCGTAGCAACCGACCCGGGGTTTGTTTGGGGAACACCGACCAGCAAAGCGGGCGAAACTCCGCTAGTAATATTATAAATCTGATTGTGTGCAAATGTTAGGCTGAAGCCAGCGACAAATTGGAGCATTTAATGATCCTGTATCTTTGCATATAGGATGATTATAACCCTCAAATGAACATAGGCTGGTTTTTGTTTATTTTATTCAAATATTTTTCTTAATAATTCAAAATTTCGTTATTTTCATTGAGAATAAATGGACATTTTTTCGTAGAGCATTTTAAAATGGTTAAATTTACTTTACCGTTGCTAATACTTTATCGCTGCCAAAACTAATTCAAAACCCGGAATAATAATTTTTACTCAACAATTTAGTTTCAATTGAAAATTTTTCACGGGAAAAATGAAAATGAAATAAAAAAAATTAAAGAATTAAGAAGAAGATTAAATAATATTATTAGAAATAAAACGTACTTTTTTTAGTTTTGATAATAATACAAGGTTTCAATATGCGTAACCATAGGAAACAGGCGAATATGACGTCATTTATCGAAAATAAAGCGGATATGCTTTGATTGGTGAAATAAAATGATCTTGGGTTTTTTCTTCACTTTTTTTCTTTTTTTTTCTTTTGTATGGTAACAATACTTGCCGTTTTTACCGTTTGCGCACGGCTAATATAACTATATCGTATTTTTTATTTAAATTTTAAAAAAGTAAAAAGAAGTTTCAAAAGAAAATGGATAGCAAATGTCAATAATATGCTCCGCAAAATTATCCATGTCGAAAATGCTGTTATGGATAGCGAGAAATAGTGATGTTTCATTCTTAAAACTAAAAGAAATAACTCGATTACCTAAAAAAAAAATGACGAATGTTAATAGTTCCATTTTTGTTGATAAAACCTAAATATTTAATGTTATTTCGTTAAAGTAACATAAAATTCCCTATGCCAGTATTGAAATTAATTGCCTGGAAAAGAAAATTAACAAGAATTATGTCATTAAAAAGGGATTTCTCTGGGGGAAAAGGAGACGTCATATTTGAAATAAAACTAGAATTTTCCAATATGTTTTAAAATGAGTGTGAATCAATTCCTTACATTAATAATACAAGGATCAATAAGTACATAAAGTAGATGAGTTTCACGCCATATTTCTAACGAAAAATTTAAATGTTTTGTTATCTATACTGATTATTAAGCATGCATCCATTATTTCGTTCCGCATGAGTATCCGAGTTTTCTGCTGAAAATTACATCATAATTTTAAGAAAAGGAAAATGAACACGAATTTATTATATTAAAATCTGACCGTGTGTTTGTATTTCGCAACTACTCCTAGACTATCGAACGCAACGCGATTTACTACCGGTTAGTTTAATACAGGTTTAGCGAATACCGGTTATAATTGATCCGAGGATGTCACACAAACTCTCAGAATTAAAAAAGTAAAATTAAATGCCATTTTTTTTTCTTAACGAAGTTTTTCTAAAAACGGAAAGTAACTTACTCCATATTTGTGTATAAAAAAGGAGAAATAAAACAGATTAGTATATTTTTTACACAATTTTCTCATTAAAACTGAAAAACAGAATTTATTTTCACTTTGAATAGATGGTGAAAACAAAATCTTGATTTCAGTAAATTATCCGAAAAATAAAAACCGATTTTCACATATTCAAACTTCATGAATCAATTTATTCTGGAGAACAAAAATTGCCTGTCAATATACTGTCATTTAGAAAACAAGATTTGTTTCAACTATATATTAAACCAAAGAGGTAGAATTGAATTTAAAGAAAAAGCATATACTATTTCTAATTAATGTTTTTTTTAAGGATGGCTGTTAAAACGTTTCACAAAGGCGTTAAAAGTAAAATTGTCTATCAGGTAAAATTGACATTTGTTTTTACCCAATTCGTCTGTTTCCACGATTTTATTTGGCCCTCCTTTTGCATTGGTTGCAATTTCAATTTCGCAATTATTTGGCACAAAATTTCACTTTTTTAAGACTGAGCTATGTGAAGGTCCCTATAATAAAAAATACCGTATTGTCTATGAAATGTGATAAATAGTTAGTTAATTATTAACGTTTTTAATTATTGGGAGTAAAATATTTTGCTTAATTAATGTATTTATTCTTCTTTTAATGTTGCGTGAACGAAGTCCCGGGTAACAGCTAGTAAATTACTATATTAGAAAGACATAGAAAACAAGTTGGAAATTGTACGTCAAACGTGACAAATGAGGTGCGTTCGTACTATAACTAGTTACATAAATATTCAGATCTTTTCAGATTTTTAATTCTGTGAAATGAATTAATATCGTCTGCAGATTAATTTCTGTAATAAAATAAGTATCTCTTTTCGCTTGACGATTAAACTTCGGAAGCTCCTATAACAAAAAAGCACCGATTTAAAAAAAAAAAAATTCAAATTTCTTAATAAATATTTTTATTAATATCTCCTAAAGTTTTGATTCGATTTTAATAAAATTTGAAATGTCTCGACAAAATTATGCAAAGATAATATATCTTAAATTGCAAACCATTCGGTTGGGTAGTTTTTGCGTTGTTATATGCGGACGGACGGACAGACGGACAGACAGACAGACAGACAGACGGACGGACAGACGGACGGACCAAGCGACGACAATAGGTGCTACGTATTTATATAATTACGAAAGCACCTAAAAATTGTGTGAGAGCCACATCATATTATTTTTTTCGTTAGGGTTTCAAACATTGATTTCTGAAGCTTCTCTTATATAAAATATACTAATAAAGAATCTTATTCTTACCGTAATAAGGACACTTGCATGTTGTGGTGAGATAGTATTTCCTCCTTACTCCATCATTATTGTGATAAAGTTCGTAGTCCATACCCATAACTGCCCATGCATTGCTAGACGATTGTTTTATAAATTCAAGATAGGAACCACTGGCCACTCCCACATATTCACATCCTTCTGGATTTATTGAGAGCTTATAATACTGAATGGACTGTAGGTGAGAACATAACGGGGGTAGCAAACTTACTAGGCCTATAAAAACATTTTATATTTTAACAATTTTCAAAACAAATTCATAAATAAATAAATATGATACAAAGTATAGAGGCTATACAGGGTGGCAATAATTAAAATAGAGATGTTGAGAGATTGAATATGAAAGATAAACTGGGCAAAGCGCAGTAGAACTTCCTGTATTTATTATTTACACCATTAATAATATATTTATTACGAAAAAGAAAAAATACAGTCAAGTTTTTACCAGCAAGGACAAAAGCAGCACAGGCTGATTTTGGTCATTAAAATTGGTATAAAAACTAAAAATTGAAAAGTTTCTCGTTATTGTCTAACATTTTGTGGAATCTTTAATTTTTCTATGACAGTTTTATTGGCATCAGAACTAAGAAGGAAACGTTTCACGTGATTGTATAACACTTTACGGAATCTTTAGTTTCCATGCTTTGAAGTTCTTTCTATTTTTGGCCCTAGTAGCAAAATCTAACTCAATTTCTTAATTTTAAAATGAGTTCTGCATGACCTTTGAAAATTGTATGATGCGGTAATTTTGTCCCCTGTGTTACCTTGAAAACAAAAATATATTACAATTATTTCGTAATTTTCCTCTGGTGAAGCATAGATTAATATTTTGCCTGTTCTTTGGATAAAATTTAATAGTTTACAAATCCAGAATCGAACGGATCCATACAGTCCAATAGGGAATCGTGAAGCAATCCCCCATCCCTCGAGCCACCGTGTGAAATCCAGCCAAAAGAACAGTAAACCTGTCAGTAGCAACAGCTGAAAATGGGGGACACAAGGCGCACAACAACAGACAACTCCGAAGAATCGAAGCTGTTAATGAGGCTGATGATTGACCACCCTTGGCAAATTATGATGCAACCAATACTCAAGATGACGTCTGTACGAGGGTAGACAATGTTGCTAGCGTTACTCCTTGGAGGGCCGCGACAAAAGCCTTTCCGGGAGCCAAAGCACCCAACCGGATGCACCCCGCTTAAAGGGAAAAATGAGCGAGCAGCTCGGTTCGTAACAGATCTCAACTGAAAACCACAGTCAAGGAATCAAAATGCCACTAACCGCGCCCCAATAGTTTCTATAAAACAATCCTATTTCTAACCAAAAGCGCTCCAGCGTGTACCAAAAGTGGCAAAGCGGCGCCAACAGCACAGTTACTGGTGTAGCCAGCAACCGTGAACACGATACAAGACGCCTCGCCTAGAGGGATCTATACCACACCAATGGATATTGCTGGCAACAAAAGGACATGGGGTTCCAGACTGCTGAGGTCTGTCGAATTCGTTGGGGAGTAACAAGGTGCCAAAAGACATTAACTCTGTAACAGAAGTCAGGAAAACAAACAAAATCATGTTCATGTAAAGAAGTAATGACTTTCAAATCAGCTGATATATCTTTATTCACTTGCCTATTTGGCAAGACAAACTCAAAAATCACATCACAGAAATAACAAACAGTAGCTAACACCTATAAGTTAACATCTCCAACATCTTTCCAAACACCATCATCCAGAGCACAACTCTTTCAACCAACAAGACAGTTTAACTTAAAAATATATTGTATAGCCATCTAGTCATATAAAAGGGCAACAATCCTGCCATCTAAGTGAATAAACAATCTTGCCATCTGGTAGGAAAAGGCTAAATGAAATATATTTAATCAAAACAACAATTTTCCTAACAATGCTCCGCCATTTTGGTTAATTAAAAGAAAAACCAAGAATTTACCTCACATGGAAAAATTAATCTAGAAATGAATCTCCAAATTTCAAAACCTTACTCTTGGGTAACGGCTTTATAAAAATGTCGGCTATGTTAGAATATGAATCTACTCTTAATACATTTACATAACCTTTCGAAATGTGATCCTTTAGAAAATGATACTTAATATCCATATGTTTACTGGCACTATTTTCAATATTATTCCTTGAATAGTCAATAGTGTTTTTTTTTTTAGTCACAATATATAATAGGTGTTGGCAGATTGCCAAAGTCACATTCTCTAAGGATACTGTCTAACCATATCAGTTCCCTACACAATTTCGCCATAGAAATATACCTGCTTCCATGGCAGATTTAGCAACACAATTTTTTTTTCATGATATAGGTACACCATTGAAATAAATAATGAGACTTGTTACACTTTCCTAGTATTTTTATAATTTACAAAGTCGCTATCTGAATATCCTATCAATCCATTTAATGTCTCGTTATTTTAAAAGTCAATAGCTAAGTCCTTTGTAACAGCCACATATTTCAAAACTTGTAGTAAAGCTTTCCGTTGTTTAATGCCGGAATTTCGATTAAACTGAGATACTTTACACAGTGAATTAATTATCTTATGACCAGTCTGGGTCGAGTAACAATGAGCATCAAAGAACCAAGCAAGTTTTCAAAAAGAATGCACTCCATAAACGTTTTGTCTTTTTCAGTTATTGGACAATCTTTTTATTCTATTTCATAGTCAGGCGATAAAGGTATCGAAGATTTAGCCATTAAATTTGGTTTAAAATAAATTCACCACTTTATCAAGGTAATTTTATTGATGCATTCTAATACCATTATCAGTTATATCAAATTGGACTCCGAATACCACATTTAGTCGACCAAGTTCCTTAATCTCAAACAATGAACCAATTAAAGCTTTTACTTTATCTAATAATAATTGAGAATTAGCAAATATAAAAAAATCATCAACATAAACTATATAACAATATAATAAACTATAACACCTTGTAACAATATATTTCTTTTAAACGCTAAAAGATGTAAATTAGCAACATAATAAATACACAGTAAAATAACTTTTATTAGGTTGTTTCCTAATAAACCTAACAACCTAATAAAAGTTATTTTACTGTGTATTTATTATGTTGTTAATTTACAACTTTTAGCATTTAAAAGAAATATAACATAAACTATAATTATAGCATAATTTTCATAGTTATAAATACAATTTGTACTTTTAAGCTTTGAAAATTCTACACTTATAAATTTCACATCCTTTTCTTGGAACCAGTTCGTCCAGACTGGTGAAGCCTATATACTGCATGTTATAATTTGTAAACATGATCTCATTCTTAATGAAACCAACAGGTTGTCGTACATAAATATCTTAATTTACGATAGAGATAAGCACTATTCACATCAGGTTGAAATACCGACCATTTATTGATAATGGCTGAATACCTGACATAAGCTCTAATAACAGTGAAACTTACGACAGGACTGAAGATATCATGAAAATCATTACCTGGTCATTGGTGGTAACATAAAATTACAAGTCTAACCTGAAACTTCTTGATATTACCAGAAGTATCTCTCTTAACACTGTAAACCCACTTTGTACCTATTATAATATTCGCATCTTCAGAAGGAAAAACTAAATTCCAAACTTTCCTATGTCCAAATGATTTGATCTTTTCACTCATTGCTTGGTTCCACTAACTTTTTTGAAGTGAAATTTGTGTGTAATAGTATTGTTGAGGAATTTCAATTCCACCAGTAAGGAAAACTTGGAAATCACCCATCTCTTTTAGAATATTTACAGAGTATTCCTTTTATTTTTGTAGCCATATCAGTTTTTTTTTCTTTTTCTAAATTCTACTTCCAGTCCTAAAGTATAAATATAAAGCTTAGAAAATTCATCATATCTTGTTTGTTACATTTTTTGAGTCTTATTTTATTGAAGGAGAGTGATAGGCGTGCCCCCTAAAGATCCGTGCACTTGTCAGTTACCCATTTGTAACCCACCTACCTCTTGTTCAGTTTTTCTTAAAACTAAGTGGGTATTGCAGTGCACGTCTTATGTTGATTAAATTACAAACTTGAAATATTATATTTAAAAAATAATCAATTTCAACATTGTTAGAGAAACGAAGAAGCCACATTTAAAATTATTTTCGAAATTTAATTAAGAAAACTTGTAGTTAGAAAGTAGAATTTTGAAAAGCTGAAGTGCTTAGTTTAATTGTTATTTTGTTAATCGGTGTTTCTTGAGTGTTGTCATACGATGACTAATTAGACCTCACCCTAAAACTTAACGTGGATTGCAATCCGCATTTAATCATTTACCAGAGTTTTATCACAACATCTTTTAATTTAGAAAAAATATCGCTAATTGCTACAAGAAAATGGTTATTAAAATGAAAGCTAACTACACATTCGCATGAATTTTATTCCTTGAATGTGCATGCACTATTTCTTAAAATATACTTTATGCAGTATTCAATGTTAAAGATGATTTTAAAACACCAACATCTCAATAATTAAAGAACTTAAAGTTAATTACGATTTAAAATACAAATATTAATTAATATTTATTCATGTAGCAGTATGTCATTGAAATTCAATACGTAAAGTAAATCGTCTTCTGATATTATATTTTACATAATTATAACATAATTTGTTGGTTATAATTTTTGCTGGTCTTCCATAAATATAAAAAGAAAAGTTCCCTTTATTATATATTTCATCATTTTAGGATTACTTTATGTAACAAGTGACTTATTTCCTTTCAAAAAGAAATTGCTGCAAACAGGCCATATTTTACTGAAGATTTACTAAAAATAAACCGTCAATAGCATCTTTCGAATAAAAGAACGCCTTCTTAACATGTATAACATATGTGTGTGCTATTGTTTACTGTCAACTGTATAGATGAGGAAAAACAGTTGTTGTGGGAACCAATTATTTTGTATGCAACCCATACGCTAATCATCAAATTTCAAGAGGAGAAAGCTAGATGAAACAGATGTGCTTAACGCTTCATGATCAAAAACGATTCCTTCCGATCTGAACCAATAACGATCACTCAAACTAGTGTGAGAAAATAGAAGATAAATGAGATTTCCGTTAAAAAACTTGGATAAACCAAGCCATAAAACGCGCCATTTTTGGACAAACATCTGTGATTTGCGAACTTACGGAGAAAGGTTTTCCAATTCATCCCCTGCCGCGAAAACTCATTAAGACTTCAGATAATTGAGACTTCCGGTGCAACGGAAAATAACTTGATATACGCCCCCTTACCACGGACATACTTCTTCCTGTTTTTAAAGATTGATCAGTAGCAGGTTTTAGTTATTAGAACAACTTAAAAGGGACAGGTGAATCTTTTTTTCAGTTTGTTATCGTTTAAAATTCGGTGCCTTCGGTGCATACATGTGTCAAGGAACTTCAATGTATTATTATGAACTTCTCTGGATGTGTGGCATAATAGTAAAGAATGTAATACGGTTATTTTGTTGTAAAAATGCAGGATTCAGAATTTAGTGTATTTCAGCTAGTTTCATTAAGGTGGTTCTCAAATGACTTGCTAAACAACGCCAAACTTTCTGACACATTTTCTAACTCATTTTTAACTCTACCAAGGGCATAAAATTGGTAGGCCTGACTATTGAAGCGATTTGGAATAGAAATGAGTTTTCAATTTTTTTATATAAATAAATTACTTATCGATTTATAAGTGATTCCTGTCACATGACACGTTTTTTCTCCCTTTTTCGTGCTGCGGTGTCAGAAATTCGGCTCAAAATGCCGACTTTGACAGTATTTTCTGAAAAATCTTCTGTCTTTATCAAAAAATGGAAAACGTATTTCGATTATAAAGTTTCTGAATAAGAGTACCTATCAATTTAATGCATTTGCGAATAAAAATGAATTTAAAAATGTGTCAGAAAGTAGCCAGTCTGGATTTGAGAACAGCCTAACACTAATTATATGTAATCATATACATTTCCATTGGTTTTATAATGTTGAGTTCAATATTTTGAACAACTAATTATTATATCTAAAGAAACACAGAAATATAAAATAAAAAGGTGATAAATAAATTATACCTTTATTATTTAATCTCTTGCTTTATAAGTGCAAGAAAACATTCTTAAATTTAGTATGTAGAATTTATTGTAGTAATCTTTTTTTTTTCTTTTCGTTACATGAATCTTTTTGTGTTTCAAACAATTGAGAATTATCTAATGCATCGGTAGTTAAAATTATTATATCATCTTTTATTTATTTCTTATTTATACTTTGTAAATTTAATTCAGATTTCGAGAACTCTTCAAATTATTTTTACTCGTAAACCCGTAAAATTTGCTGGTATTGCTCAGATACCAATTAATCATATTAGACCTTTTTTAACACTTTCCATCCTAGTTGAAAAGTGTTTATGACTTCGGTTTGTTTGGCCGTCTGGCCGTGCTCTAACTCCCGTAAATATGCTCGGATTGCCCTGAAATTTTTATGTTTTTGTCGTTATCTATAGCATGTTCCCTATTTCAACTGAAGTGTGTAGCACTTCTAGTTTTTTTACTGGGACCGTTACATGACACACAATGGGGAATAATCGTTTCAAGTACATTTTGATGACGCTACTTCATTTAAAACATAATGAAATTAATATATAATTATGAAGCGCATTAAAACATGCTTTTTATAGAATATGGGGTGCAAAGCATTTATTATTCATTTACAGGGTCAAACAAAAGAATTTTGTTACGCATCGTTCTATGGGGAAAAATCGTTTGCAGTGTAATTTAGTGATATTTCACTATTTCAAACATAATGAAAATTATATGCATTACTGAAGTGCACTATAAATTGCTCTCTTGTGCGCATTGCGTTTATTTACAGGGACACGCAAAAGATATTGGTTACAGTACATGTGCAATATTTACAGTCTATGTGTGATAAGTGCGTTTTCAACTATGGTTTGCGTTTTTAAGTTTAACTATTTTTTTCATAGTCCGTGTGTGTTTATAAACTCAGTTGATCATATACATCCTACACAAGGGAATTCGTAAGTATTACAGACTATGGCGTGAATTGCTTAAGGATAGTTTTTAATTGTGGTTACGCATTTTCCTTTTGAACTATATTAAGTAGACTAATAGATGTTTGTGGAATATAAATAAATTCATATACAGGGCTACGCAAAAAAAAAAAAAGATACATTGTCGTTTACGTTTGGTAATTTCTGCAAGTGAGTTTTAAGTTGCCTTTTAGATTAATAGGTGGTGTGTACAAAAATCTTCAGATAATAGACAGGGCTGTACAAAAGATTTCGAGTGCATTTCCATCGATTAGCGAAAATTGCTAAATGTGAATATTCTAACTGAACTAAATTTTATCGTACTGTATATCCGTGTCCGGTATCAGTCTAACACCGGTGGTGGCAGCAAATACCATAAGACTAAGGTCTCAAGGCTAGGAGAAGTACTACGGTGACCGCATAAGGCGACAAGACTATAACAGATGTCAAACAAAAATATACTATGATTCCAATGTTAATCAATTATTTAAAAGAAAGTAATAAAAAATAAAATATTTTTTAAACAATTTTAATGATATCTATTAATTTTATTTCCCTTTTCGCAGATTTTAAAAATGCATAGATCTGATGAAATCTTATTGTGTATCACTTCTTTCATATTCTATAAGAGTAAATAACGTCAAGAATTAGTCTTTTTCAATAAAAGGAAATTTTCATAAATAGGAAAGCTATAACATCTTCACCAAATAAGACTTCAATCGGAAACACAGTTTAGCCACTATCGTGTTTATTCACACACGCACACCCATAATTGTAATCGCAAACCAACATAAATGATATCTGGGGACATGAAAATGTTACAAAGTACCTACGTACATGCATTCTCACATATACACATATGGAAACATTGTAAAATAAACATTTCCAATTCAGAAACACATGTAATGATAAACCAAAATTTCCATAATCGGGGTTTTATTTTTATTACAATACTTTCTTTACACTATATGTGTTCGGAAACTAAAAAAGGCTCAATTTTATTTTAAATGGAAAACAATATTTAATTATAAGTAATGTGAATAATATATGTATTTGTAATTAATATTAGAAATATGATTACAGAATATTTTTTCATTAATTCTTTAAAAATTGGATTGTATTTCAAGAAGAAAATCAAATTTGATTGCCTGTCAGAAAGTTGAAAACATCTTGATTTAAAAATATGTATTATTTTAAATATTTTATCGTTCCTTTTTCGAAAGTATAGTAAGATATTTTTTAATATTTATTAAATAGTATATTAGCCATCTTAAGATAGACTCAAGATACTTTCTAAATAGTATTATTTCTCATATTTTTGAATAGCTGAAATAATAAAAAAATATATTTAAAAAGTAAATAAATTACAACAATAATAAAACATTAAATGTTTCCCCTTTTGTAAGTAAAATTTTTCATGTTTTCATGTTGTCAAGTAACGATGAATTTCATATAGTATATGAATTTCATTCAGCATAGAATTTTTAAAAAAAAACTATTTTTATATCTATTATATGAAAATCTGCCTGTCTGTTTGCATTTCATAACTCCTACATAATATGGAATGCAGTGCGATGAAATTAGCAGCAGTTTTTTGCATTAATCCGGGGATGTCATAATAACTCACAGAACTTTAAAATTTTAACTAGTTTCCGAGATATTAGTTTTCTTGTAACTTTTAAAATTTAAATAACATGTAGAACAATATGTATCATGACCATGTAATTCACCTGGAATTTTAAGAATGGATTGAACATGCATATATATTAAACGACAGAGCATTTTACAGAGCATATATATTAAACGTTTATGTCGAAACCAAAGCAATTGGTGGGCCACCTTCAGAACTTAACTAGCATGGTCGAATTCATACTTAAGGCGGTTCTCAAAAAAATATTTTTTCCCGCTCAACTATGCGCAGTTTTATAACACATTTGCTGACTCATTTGCATGATACTTGCAGGCACGATCATTGAACTTATTTGTAATCGAACAGTTTTTTTCTTTTTCCGATAAATGTATAAAATCTTGAGATATAAGTTACTATTGTCGAAGGACGGTGGTTTTCTCTTTCCTTCGCTGTCGCGTCCGAAAGAACGGTTCAAAACGTCAAATTTGACTACATATCTCGAAAAATCCGCTTCTTTTTTCAGATAAATGGAAAAAAGTTCTCTTTCATAGTTTCTGAATAAGTGCACCTGCCAATTTAATACGTTTACGAACAAAAAAGGAATTAAAAATATCCCTGACGGCTCGGCCTACAGGCACAGGTAGATTTCGAAGACGCAGACCGTTGGGCGCCTGTTTGTTGGGAATTGCGGAAGAAATGACCTTTCTGCCATGATGCGGCAGATGGAACCGCCTACTTCGAAACCTAACTTGTTTGCAGGTGGAGCCGGCAGGGTTTTTTTTTTGCTATAGGGGTTAGTCCTATAAAAAACTTGTCAATATAAAAGTTTTAGATAATATTAAGAGGATTTATAATAAATTTAAACGGATTTGATATCTTCTGAATTGACGAAGTTATGAATTTTTTTCTTCTAAAACCCCCCTTCCCCACCCCCTCTTGGGGCCATTTTTAATGATATCAAAAATCTGTCATACATCAATTTCCGTCCTTTTCCTAGAAGTAATAATAACTTCAAACGGATTCGATACGTATCATAATTAAGAAATTATGGGTTTTTTCTGTTTTCACAAAAAGCCCCCCCCCCATCCCCCCCTTGGTTCGATTTTGCCCATTAACGAACTTGACCGAGATTTTATGCCCCTTGATTTTATGTATCAGTTTCGAAAAGATGCGGGAGTTGGAACCGCCTACTTCGAAAAATAACTTGTTTGCATAGGCGGAGCCGGCAGGGATTTTTTTTGTTTTTAATTTTTTTTTTTTTGCTATAACGGTTGGTCCTATAAAAAACTTGTATGAGTTTGGAAGAGATTTATGCAGAATTTTTCTAGTTATCGTGCCCATAAAAAAGTGACATAGACAGATAGATAGATAGATATAAAGTTTTGAACTGGGGGTGGTTTTGGGTTCTGGGAGTCATGATCGGCGTAGATCTGCAAAAGTTTTTCAAAATTTCCAACTTGAGAATGTAATAGGTAGTATTTCTTACGAAATCTACCTAAAATGTGCCAGAAATTAGTCAGTTTGCATCTGAGAAAAGCCTGAAAACGAGTTAGGCAAATGAAGAAACATTTAGATGGCAATCAAGCTCTCCAAATTTTTATCCAAAATCATCTAGTTCAATGGAATTTTATTGCCCGTATGTCGCCATTTTCCTACAAATGCATCCTACTCTAATTTCAACACAATCACGTAACTTGCAAGATGTAATTTTCTTTCATTCATATTGAAGATTGTAAGCATGATTACTTTTATAATATGAAATTTAATAAAATTAATATTTTGAATGTTTTCTAAATGTTGAATTTAATTAGATCCCCCTTCCCCCACCCCCTTAGAAAAAGATATCATGCCACGCAAATGCAACATATTGGGGGGCCACGCCCGATAGTATAATTTTAAAACATAAACAAATATTTATTTTTTTTACGTAGTACAAGCATGTGTTATATTTTTAGTGTAATAGGTATTTATTTACATAGCTTAAAATTTAGAATGTTTCCAGCTCACATAAATAAACAATACCCTATACTAAAAACCACATAAATAATAATAAGTTATTATTATTATTGAAGAGCCGAGCTAACTCAATAACATTTCAGAAAAAAAGCAAAAATTTATATTGCTTGCGATTTTGATTTGCCAACAAGAGACATCTGTATCTCATTAATAATACATTTGCAATTCATGGTTATTTTCACATGTTTCGAAAATCCTTTAAAAGTTCAAATTTTATAAAAAGCGCTATATTTTTAGATAAAAATGAAAAATTACTACAATTTTAGAATCTTAATACAAATATCTGAAAGCCAGTAGGTTTTTCCTCACTTCAAAGTTTGATATTTTTTGTCGATGCGTTTTTTGCACTCATTTTTTATTAACTTAAATTTTTGATTAAACAACATGTTTTAAAGAAATGTGAATGTACTCATTAAAGCCTGTTCAATAACCTTTCAAATAATATCTTAACCATCGTGTATGTTTTGTATATGCGTAGAAAAAGGGATATTGACATCTGAAATAATATACATAATTGTATTCATGTACAGTTTACGAATCACGAATGCGTCAGAAAGTAGCAAGATGAGATGAGCCTGTTTTCAAATCTAAAGTAGCTAATTTCTGAGATATTCCTAAATCCATTTTTTCCTATAAACGCCTGAGACTAGTAGGTGTTCTTATTCAGAAGCTATGAAATCGAATAGTTTTTCCATTTTTCCATAAAGGCTGGAGGTCTTTAATAAAACGCTGTCAAAGCTAACGTTTGGTGCGACAGTCTGATTAAGATCTTTATAAGACAAAATTTGCTTATCACTCAAAATATAAGTTATTTATCGAAAAATGAAAAATCTATTTGATTCGAAATCACTCCAATATTCTTGCCTGCCAGAGCCAAATAGTTTCGCGGCGCGATTTTTTTTTATAACGTTTAGAAAGCATTTATCCTTTACTCAACATTTTGAAACATTATTAAACGCAAGTTGGAACACGTCGAAACGCGAAGAAATAAAATATTTTAAAAATGTCCTATTCAATAAACTTTTGTTTCAAACTCATATCGTCTGTAACGGAGCCATTCTTTTCAGCTAATGAATGTTTATGTAAAACTGTATATTTTTTAAACAATAATAATAATAATAAACCAGTCCGTGCGAAGATTTCGCACTGCAGTCTGATATATTTTAGCAATATCTAATATTTTTTAGATGCAAGTTCAAATTTCTAAAGAAAAATTAAAGATAAAAATATCTGCAAACAACATTTGTGAAGCCAGAATATCATACCATTTATTCCACCAAAGTTACAGTTAAAACTGATCGAAGATAGCAAAAGACATTCGCGAGAAAAAAAAATAACAATCGTATTTTAATTGCATTAGAGGATGACATCATCCGCGTTGGGAAAAATATGGGGAAAAAATAAATTGAATACATATTATATACAATGTAATCTAATATAACAAAGCATACCTTTTAGACTACACGTGAAATACCACTGCTTCGATCAATCAATAGTGTATTTTTCTTCTAAACATTTCCATTTCAATTTTGCTTTTCAATCATAGATAATAAATAAACGTGTGCGGATATATCACACTTTACCTTTTTTGTGCTTTTTTTTTTAAATCTTTGATGGGCATGATATAATGCGGTATTTTATTATCACAACTGATTTGAGAAACCTATCATTTCCTTTATGAAAACAATGCCAATTTCATTTTTAATGAACTACAATTTTTAACCAACAAACATATTTTAACGAAATGTGAGTGTAAGTATGTCAGAAGCCGGTTCAAAAACCTTTCGAATGTTACCTCATTCATTGTTGTGCGTTTTGTAAATGCATAGAAAAAGGGATGTTGATAACAGAAATAATATATATGATCTGCAGATGAGGATGATTTTTAATGTTTTTATTCTTTGTATGGGTTCTTCATTCCATTTCTATAATCGGGATAGTTGTCCGTTTTTCCGATCTGGAATCATTTTCCTCTTATAACTTGACATACACAATGGAACTTTCTTCCTTTCTTTTCTTTTTTTTTTTTAAATAAACGTGCAATTCCGAGCATATTCTGATGCAACATATATTTCAATCAATTCAATTTAATTTAGTAATCATTTTATGTTCAACATAAAATGGAAATTTGCATTTTCGTGACAAATTTCAGTTTAGCGCCAAAGTGCTGTATCAAAAAAGTAATCTGATCTTATGATTTTTTTTTTTTCGTCTGAGCAATCAATTGTCAACTGTGGTAACTTTGACAGTAGCTACTTAACATTATTGAAGCATACCGATGCTCAGTGTTGAGTTAAAATTAAAAAATATTCCATGCTTGGAAACTATTAAAATCACTAAATTGACCTGCAATTTTCAAATGAATTTAATTCAAAAGCACATTATATTTTCCTTTTTCGATGATGATGTTGAAATTGAAATTGCTGCTATATATAGAAGTTGTGCGATAAAATGTGTCTAACAATAACAACTCAGTATTTTCGGGTGAGAAAAAGTGGGCTACGATTTTCGTCGACAGAAAAGTCCATAGTGAAAAATTCCTGATAAATTATCCTAATCTCAATATAGGATGAATGAAGAGCCGATTCAAATTGCTTCATCTAGACATAAATGTAGAAAAACATGTCAGTTTCCTTAATTAAAATATATGTTTTCAATTGAATGCCTATTTAAAATGATGGCATTTATACAGGTGAAGGCGTTGTCTTCTTGAAAATTTACCCTCTAATTTCAGATCTGGTGGATTGAAAAATCTTTGAAAATTATGTATAATTTTGACGCAGTTATGGGAAATATAGCAGTTTCGTGTTTTTTAGTAATGAATTCTTTCTTTTGAAAATGATATCAGTTAATTATTAGGTACCTGGAGACTCTTTGATGGTCTTAAACACAACCTATTATATTAGAACATTTTTTTCTTTATAATGAAACTAGTCGGATGTGCCAATCCCAAAACTTTCTTCTATCTCACAAACATTTCGCATACACTAAAAAGAATCAGCATATCAAGGTCTAACTGAATCTAAAGTTTTATTAAATTTCGTGCATTAGTTCTTGAGATATGACAATTGCTAAAATCGTGTAAATCCTGCAAAATGCAGCATAGCAGCGCCACCTGTTGGGAGATTTAGACCAAAACCTAATCAACAACAACTTATGTTAACGTCTAACTGAATCTGAAGTTTGGTGAAAATCTGTGCATTAGTTCTTGAGATATAGTTATCGTGATAATAATGAAAAAAGTAGCATAGCAGCGCCACCTGCCGGGCAATTTATACCAAAACGTTAGCAGCATCTATTTATGTTAAGGTCTAATAGAATCTAAAGTTTGATGAAATTCCGTGTATTAGTTGTTGAGCTATAGCTATCGTAAAAATCAAGAAAAAAGTGGTATAGCAGCGCCACATGTTGGGATATCTACACCAAAACGTAATCAGCGTCTATTTATGTCAAGATCTAACTAAACCTGATGTTTGATGAAAATAAGTGCATTAGGTCTTGAGATACAGCTATTGCAGAAATCGGGAAAAATGCAGCATAGCAGCGCCACCTGCTGGGTGATTTTCACCAAAAACTAATCAGCACCAATTTATATCAGGAACTCACTGAATATAAAGTTTTATTAAATTTAATGCATTAGTTCTTGAGATAGAGCGCCCACAAAATTTTTGTCACATACAGACAGACAGACAAACAGACTCACAGACGGACATTATCTAAAAATGGTCAAATCGTGTTCAGGAGCTTCTAAAACGTATAAATCCGTCGAAAACCGGAAGTCGAAAATTTTCATGAATCCAATACTTTCTTCTTGTAAAGATAGAAGAAAGTAAAAAAGGAATGATAAAGATAAAATAATGATGTAAAACAATATTCTCGCGACATAACAGTAAATACAAACATATTTTTTTATCCGCTTATAAAAATAAAGTACACGTGTTTAAATATTTTTACCGAAACTTTACGTGTAAATTTAAAAAAAAACATCCAAAAAGCCATGTGTCTGAATATTTTCCATTATTACTTTCTTCCATCTTTACAAGAAGAAAGTATTGGATTCATGAAAATTTTCGACTTCCGGTTTTCGACGGATTTATACGTTTTAGAAGGTCCTGAACACGATTTGACTATTTTTAGAAAATGTCTGTCTGTGACTCTGTCTGTGAGTCTGTCAGTGACTCTGTATGTGACAAAAATTTTGTGGGCGCTCTATCTCAAGAACTAATGCTCGGAATTTAATAAAACTTTAGATTCAGTTAGTCCCTGATATAAATTGGTGCTGATTAGTTTTTGGTAAAAATCGCCCGGCAGGTGGCGCTGCTTTGCAGCATTTTTCGCGATTTCCGCAATAGCTCTATCTCAAGAACTAATGGTCGGAATTTAATAAATCTTTAGATTCATTTAGTTCCTGATATAAATTGGTGCTGATTACTTTTTGGTAAAAATCGCCCGGCAGGTGGCGCTGCTATGCAGAATTTTTCGCGATTTCCGCAATAGCTCTATCTCAAGAACTAATGCTCGGAATTTAATAAAACTTTAGATTCAGTTAGTCCCTGATATAAATTGGTGCTGATTAGGTTTTGGTAAAAATCGCCCGGCAGGTGGCGCTGCTATGCAGCATTTTTCGCGATTTCCGCAATAGCTCTATCTCAAGAACTAATGCTCGGAATTTAATAAAACTTTAGATTCAGTTAGTCCCTGATATAAACTGGTGCTGATTAGTTTTTGGTAAAAATTGCCAAACAGGTGGCGCTGCTATGCAGTATTTTGCAGGATTTACACGATTTTAGCGATAGTTATATCTCAAGAAATATTGCACGGAATTTAATAAAACTTGAGTTTCAGTTAGACCTTTTCGATAAATTGGTGCTGATTCTTTTTAGTGTATGCGAAACCTTTGTGAGATAGAAGAAAGTTTTGGGATTCACACATCCGACTAGTTTCTTTTGTCTCTGAAAAATGAAAGTAAAAGGATTGCCACCATTTTGAAGAAATTACCTTATAAACATTTAAAATTAAAATATAAAAATAGAAGTAGTATCAAAAATAACTAGCGGGGGCTTTTGTGTGATTTACATAAATAATATTATATTGAGAAAGTCAATAGTAAGTCACACGTATTATTATATTCTTTTTGCATGAATCAACACATTTTTCGTTTAAGAACGGATTCCGTCATAGACAGGTTCTTTTTCAATGGTTTATAGGTTTTCCTAGAAATATTATTTTTTAAGTATATGTTATCTTATGTTTTAAATTTGTTCTTTAAAATGAATTAATTTTAATTGTAGAATAATGGCGATTTTAAATATATGCATTTTTCGCAAAAATTGTTGGGCTGGGCCAAATTTTACCGATTTGTGGATGCCTCTAGGTCCACACATTTATACATAAAGATGTGAGTGTAACATCTTGAAAAAGTAGAAAATTTCTTTGTTCACTCTCACTCCGATTCTACATTATAAGTAATGCACGTGTATCTCTATTCCCTACCCTTATATTGAAAGATAATGAGAAATACCTCCATAACATAACGGACATATCTAATGTAGTGGTGAATAATTTCTATATATATATATATATATTATGTGTATTATAACATATGTATTAAATCATGTTTTTCTCAAATCTAAACTTTATCTTTCCTGACACATTCATTCATTCAGTCATTTTGATACTTCTTATTTATATACTAAAAAATCGAATAGCATTTCTCTGTTTTCGTTAAAGGCTAAGAAAGTTTTAGAAAATGGTGTCAAAGTTGGAGATTAAGAAAGGTGTTATAAACACATCTATTAGAATCAATTGATTATAGATAAAAATATATTTATAGTAAAAAAAAAATAACATTAAATTCTAAAGCATTTGGATATCAATTTCTGCAAATTTCATAAACTAAATGACTTTGTTAAAGTACCAAGAAGATTCGCAATGTTCAGTAATATTATTATTTCTTTCAAGAACATGCTTAAATACATTAAATTCAAAATATTGCCGAATAATAATACAACATTTAAAAAAAAAAAAAAAAAAAAAAAAACCTTATAATACTATTTTTCAGTTTTAAATTGTTCAAAAATCTTATTGTTTGTTTGTTTAAGTTTAAAATAAGTGCAAGCAATGACGTGATATAAATAAAAATATTTTTCTTGCTGCAGTTTTGCATTCTTTATTTAAAGAAGCATTGTAACTAAGAACTTTTTTTAATACAAGTGCGAAAAAGTATGTGAACATCTGTCTCACAGGTGTGACAGTGAAAACAGAATGGAAGAGTCCTAGAAGGGGCTGTACATTTAATAAAAAAGGTAAAAACCAAGAGAAATTTCCTGCTTTTCGAAAGGAGATCAATCATTCGCTAATGACCAGCAACACCGGAAGTTATAGAGAAAGTAATTACGCATCAAAATGGCGTCGTTTCTGCTTTTTTCAATTTCTGAAAGGGATACCTGTCACTTGACACTAATGGTCATTTAACGGTCTTCCTTTTGGATCAAACCGGAATACTTGATCAAAAACAGGTGTCTAGATAACCCGTGCTAAACTCTTCGTAGATGAAGAAAAAGACGAGTTGAACACTCCAACGTAGGATTCCGGAATGCCGAAAAAGATGGCCAGTTGCCTATAGGACTAAACACTTTAACTTTGGAACCTTGTATTATAAACCTAATTCACTTCAGAGAGTCAACTTCATGCGTTAAATTATGAACTTCGGGTGGTATTAGCCCACCGGGCAATGAGCTAAAGGCCGTTGTACTCAAAACTGAAGAAAAATAACTCCAATTAAAGAAAAATAAAAAAATGAACAATCAAATTTTAAAAAGAAAAGCGTATTTGCAAATATTTATTTTGCAAAAACGCTTATATGTATACAGTGATTCATACGTATATATTTTGTTACAGTGATTCATACGTATACGTACCGTAATTCATAGTTTTCTAACTGGAGTTCGCTTTTAATGTATATCTGCAACTTTTATCTTCAAGACGCGACATCTAGACACACGGCAGTGTGTCAGCCAAGTTCGTCTGACATACTAGTATGTTATAACACGAATCATTTCGAGCTGTTTTCGCCAAATTTCGACACTCTACTACTGAAAATCTACTTGACCTACGTACGTGTAATTTTAGATGTGTAGTAAGGCCCCCTTAATTATCCAGAATCCAAAGTTTTATAAATAACGCATAATTAGTTTCCGAGATATGATATTTGAAAATGTCTGATAATCGATAATTTTATCACTGACTCACTCACTCATCATAAAGATCCCGTATATCTACTGCACCTACAGACTTCAAATTTGGTACGAAATTCGCTTACACTATAAGGAATCGAAAAAAAATTCTGAAAATCGATTAATTACCCACTTGGGGGTGTCCATTTTTTCTTAAACGTTACGTCTATTAGGCAAAATTTTAATTTGCCAAAAAAAAGCGCCAAATGTTGAATCCGGGCTGAACTTGCAGCAAAATCACCTGATTATCAGCCATTTTTGGCTAATTTCAGAGAATTAATTTTTTGGGCACACACACATCCGAATCCTTTGGCCTCCCGCCAACAACTGCTACCGTCTCTCCTACTCCGTAGTAGAAGAGGGGAAAAAAGGGTTGCCATAAACTTTGGCGCTGCCAGTCATGACAATACATATATCGAAATATTTATTATATCAAAATACGTGTATATTTCGAGACATCTGCAGTTGAAATTTGTCTAATCCCATATTTAAAAATGTAAACAAAAGAGAGTCATTCCTATGATTCAAATAAATATTGATCATGGATATGTGGCTACCATGGGTCTAGGCAGTGTAGCTGTGGACAACCTTGCGGTGTCTCGGACTCTCAACGCCAGTGCTACAGGTATTCTATCGATTTCCGCTGCGGATAAAGGTACTCTACCGATTGCCGCTGAGTATAAAGATAATGCTTGCAGATGACTATCAAGTATCACTTCGATGTCTTTCGATAGCGACACGAACTTTTAAACTGTTTGGATACGGAGGGTTTTGAAGATGCAAATTTTTGCTATGCTGTAGTTTCGGTGGACGAATTCGAATTTTAATAATTACTGTCTGCTTACTTTCAAGTTTGTATGCTGTGTGTCAAATAAATGTTATAATTAAGCAAAAGGTGCATTAGCATTTTGTTTTTAATTATAGTTTGAGCCAATACTTTCTTTCACCAGACTGAAAACCTACATTAGTAAGGGCTAAAAGTCAGGCGGATTTTTTTGTTAGTGCTTATTTAAATTTTATACTATTTGTTTGATATTATTTGGATAGCTTCGTCATTTTATTTGTAAATATGAATAGGACTATTGATTTATATGTTAATGAGTCTGCAATGGTAAAACATAAAATTATGTCAATATGATTATTGTTATTTCAGAAATAATAAAAATTTTGAATCAATACATTTCGTTTCAAAACAAACATTAAATACAGCAGTATTAAAATACAGATTTCTGCCGCAAATTGACAGCCAAATATTTTGTTGTAGGAAATTTAATTTAAATTGAATGTTGCCTGGTGAATAAAATAGTTTCTTGTAAACACATTAAAAGCCATTAAGTAAAGTGTTTAAGTATATTGTAAGTGTACAAAAAGTAATGATATCTAACAAAAACAGAACTGGAAAAAAGAGAGCCAAGTTCTAAAAAAAAAAAAAAAAACCAAGAAAAGAAGTGATATGTAAGTGGGTGCCAAGTTCAAATAAAATTCACTCAAACTTACCTATTGAAATATTGTAGCATTGTTTAAATTGTTTAAAAATAAAAATTATTGATAGTGTATTAATAATAAATCTAGAACTTGGCAAGTTTTTGATAAATATTATGCCTATCACTTTCATGTCTTAATAAAATGATGATGATAATATTAATAACACTGTCATTATAATAATTTTTAATATTGTTATTATTATAAGCAAATGACTGGTGTTAAAGATTTGATAAACAAATAAACACAAAGATACACTTCCGCTCGTCTTTGATTATTACTCTAGCGACCCCCCACTCCCGGAAACCCCAATACAGACTAAGGCCTGACAAAGAGACAGATACACTTACGCTTACGCTTGTCCTTGGTCATCACTCTAGAGACTCCACCCCTTTCCGGAGCATCAATACACTCAAATTAAGGCCTCCAAACATGAAATAACAAGTTTTGATATAATAATGTCATTAATAAAGATAAATGACTCTTAGGTAAAAACTTGCCAAGTTCTAGATTTATTATTAATATGCTATCAATATTTTTTATTTTTAAACAATTTAAACAATGCTGTAATACTTCAGTAGGTAAGTTTGAGGGAATTTTATTTGAACTTGGCACCCACTTACATATCACTTCCTTTCTTGTTTTTTTTTTTTTTTTACACAGAACTTGGTTCCCTTTTTTCACAGTTATGTTTTTGTTAGATAAAGTTTATGTGTTACCTTCCGCGAACACGCTGTCTCAAGGCTTATGACAAACGTGATTTTACCGAAATTTCGTTTTTACAAATAGCACTGAAATTAAAATGTAATGTTTATTACTGATATGCATAATTGCTCTTGTTATTTCCTCTATCTCTTAACATGTATTTTATTACTGTTATGAAACACCTTGCAATTGTAATAGCTGAACAACTGTATGGAAAGAAATACGTTAAGCGACTGCTCGAGCAAAAACTTAATATTGTCGAAGAAACATGTCGGATAAATTCAGCCCTGAGTAATTGCTTCAAATATTTTCTACCTATGCTTATAAAATACTTGATTTGGAGTTCAGTACGGAAGAACTTACTATTATTTTAAATTTCAAATCCGTTGAGATCACATTGTAATAAAAAGTTCTTCTGGCCTGTACAGCTAAGAAAAAGTAGCTTCCATATTTCTTGTTTAAAAAAATTCAGCTAATTGTAACACACGAAGCTAAAATGAACCCGATTATAAAAGATTCAATCCCAGTTTTCGTCAATACTGTATATGAATGAGAATTTCGCCAAATAAGTCAGCTATATCCAAGTTGCATGGTGCGTACAGACTTCTTAGACTCCTTGGAATCTTTTTTTAACAACTTTTTGATTAAAAAAAAAAATTAAGTTGCCGCCATTTTGAAACAAGGTGTTCGTATGACGCTGGCCAAAGAACTTGGTCAATACCTTGGTATGTCCTGTTCATGTACACATGCACAGTCACATCCAAATCAGTTGATAAATACGAGTGCTATCGCATGACAAAACTCAGATTGTTTCAAAATGTGACCCTACAATTTCAAACTGCTATATCGTAGACAATTTTTAAGATAAAGGCAAAATAAAAAATACTACGTAATCCTTGTATCAAGGTCGAATATTTAAAGGAAATTTTTTTTTCAATTTCTAATTTTTTTGTACATTATTTTGAAATTTTAAAACTTTAAAAATATTTATTAAATGGCCGCCATTTTGAAACAAAACGGCGGAAGAAGCTGCCCAACAAACTTGGTTGAGATCTTGGTAAGTCTTGTACACAGGCTCTGTCACATCCTAATCCGTTGATAAATATAAGTGCTATCGCATGAAAAGTATCAGACTGCTTCAAAATGTCAACCACCTTAGAATTTCAAACTTCTATATCTCAGTCAATTTTTAAGATAAAGGTAAAACAAAACATGCTTCTGAATCCTTGTACCAAGGTCGAATACTTAAAGGAAAAACTTTTTTCTTTTTCTAATTTTTTTGTACATTATTTTGAATTTTTAAAACTTTTAAAACGCCGCCATTTTGAAACAAGATGACGCATGAAGCGGCCCAACGAACTCTGTTGAGATCTTGGTATGTCCTGTACACATGTTCAGTGACATTGAAATCGGAGAATAAATAAGAGTGCAATCGCATGAAAAAATTCAGATTGTTTCATAAAGTCGGCGATCCTAGAATTTCAAATTGCTCTATCTCCGCAAATTTTTAAGATAAAGAGGAAACAAAAAATGCTACGGAAAATTGTACCAAGGTCGAACATTTAAAAAGAAAAAAAAATACTTTTCCAATTTCTAATTTTTAGGTAGCTTTCAATACAAAAAAGTATAAAGCTACCTATTGCAGCCGTTCGGAGGAAAGCAATTCCGGAAAATTTCGGTACCCCCAGACCCCAAAACCACCCTCCGTTCAAATGTTGATATATATATATATATATATATATATATATATATATATATATATATATATATATATATATATATATATATATATATATATATATATATATGTATATATATATATATAAAAACTTATTGCAAAAATTAACCATTGAAACAGAAATAACTGACCAAATGCAATGAGATTATTATCCCAAATAGCTATGTCAAATTACACATTATAAAACATAGTCCTAACAAATGAAGTATTTATTCAAAAAGTGAAACATAAGTAAAAAAAAAAAAAACACAAATGCAAGCTTATAATGTAATTTACTTTTTCAAGGGCTGGGAAACCACATTATAAGCAAAGAATGATTGTTTTCTGTAACTGTCACAAGCTTAAAGCCAAAATTTTGTGACAATTCCTAGCCCTAACAATCATTGGAAAGAAATTGGAAAAAAAAAAAAAAAAAAAAAGGATACCTTTGAAAATAGAACACTACAAATCAAACGGAAGAAAATAAAATCATTTATAAACAAATAAATACAAAGGAAGACAAAGAAAATCTATACATTACAACATAAATTTGTCCAGAATCCGAAGCCAAAAATGTTTTGTGCTAAGCACATGGTAAAGTGAATAAGTGAATTCAAACGTACAAGTTAAAATTACAGTTAATTTTCTAAAAGTAGCAGGTTATTAATTTAACCATTGTGATTTTAACTATTTCTAATTTAAAATATAAAAATACAAATAAATAATATAAAAACTATAAATTCATTTACCAAAAATATTTTTTAACTTAAATAATTTTAATATATATATTATATTATTGGAATATTTAAAAATTTCACTTGTATTCCAAGTTTTCACTTAAAAGAGAAAAAAAAATTGTGAAAATTTATATGGTGCTGCCATCTGGTTTTATAATAAACAATAACTAAAAAATAATACTAAAGAATAATAGTAATAGTTTTTTTAAAATCATTATATGGTGCTGCCATCTAGTTAAAGATTAAAACAATATCTAAATAACCATTAATTATTTTGATTAAGTAAATTTTCAGTATAAAATTATTTTATCTATTTATTTTTACATATGTCAACATTTAAATAATTTCAAAACATAAATAAACCCATAAAATCTAAAATATTATTGTAGAAGTCAAATTAAATTTTCATTTTATAAATAATTATATGCAAGCTTAAAAGATTTACCAATATGACTACATGCACTTATTGGAACTAACATCTTGCAAAATTTTATTAACCCTGAAAAATAAAATTAGATTTTCATTTTATAAATAACAATGCAAGTTTAAAAGAAATACCAAAATGGCTACACACACTTAATGGAACTAACATCTTGCTAAATATTATTTATTCTGAAAAATAAAATTAGATTTCACACACTGATAGCTAAAAATAACCAAACATTTCCAATATGTTAACCTCACGTATTGAATCTAATATCTTGCAAAAAATAAAAAATAAAAAAGCATTTAACTAAATTGTTAATTGTTCTCTACCTGGCAAGGGAAAAAAAAAAAACATTAAATCTCCAATATGGCAACGCACTTATTGGAACAATATTATATTTAAAGTTCTCTCCCTAGAAAAGAAAAAAAAATTAGAATTTACTATTTAAATTTTTTAATTAATAAAAGATATTTAACCAAAATATTCCCACTCAGCTCTCACATAAAGGAATTCATTCTTTAGCCAAATATATCAGTAATCAAAATGTAAGTGTTTTAACAGATAGAATGTGCAAACATATAAACCCCAATGAAAGCAAAATTTATATTCGTAAAATTGACTTAACTAAATAAAAGGGATAGCCATATTCTACTGCATGTTGAAGAATAAGTTTTAAATTTTGAGTTTTAAAATTATTAGAACAAAGATTGTTTATTCTATGTGCAAAATTTAGTAAAATATTTACAAATACTGATTTATGTATACAAGACTTATAATTAGTAAATAAGTTAACTTTAAATGTAAAATCATTTCTTTTGTCATAAATGTCAAACAAAATTTTATTATCTTTAAGAATTATCTTAAGATCAAGAAAATTAATTTCATTATTTACCATAAGGTTGAAACTATAATTTAAATTTTTTTATTGGTAGTAAATAATTTGAATTATTATTAAAATAGAAGACAATTATATCATCTATATAACGGTACATTTTACAATTAGCAATATGTGAATTACGTTCATAATAATATAAATATAATTCTGCAAGAATTGAAGAAACAATACCACCCTGTGGTAATCCACAGCATTGAATATATATATTCTCATTAAAAACAATATAATTATGATGTAGAATAAATCTAGTTAAAGTTTTAAAGTAATTTAAAGAATATATATATATGTCATGCGATAGCATTCGTATTTATAAATCAATTTCGATGAAACTAATTGTGTGTATTAAACTCACCAATGTCTCGACCGAGTTCGTTGGCCAGCTTGGTCCACCATTTTGTTTCAAGATGGCGGCCATTTAAAAATTTAAAACTGACATAAATATACAAAAAAGCTAAAAATTCAAATTTATTTGTTTGCTTAAGTGTTAAGCCTTGATACAAGGATTCCGGAGTATTTTTTGTTTTACCTCTATCTTAAAAAACGGCTGAGATACAGCAGTTTGAAATTCTAGGGTGGCAGACATTTTTTTGAAACAAGATTACAAAAATTCCAACGATTAATTTATAAGTTTTAGTGAACGCGACTTCTCGCAAATTATTATCTTTCATTGTTGTAATCATTTCCCAATCATAAGCATAAAACTATATATTCATATCCGTTAGCGCCAAACTTGGCGACATTTGTGAAATATCGCCAAATTTGTCGACCGAAATAAGTCTTCATAAATGAAGCCAACTTGGCTATAGTTGACTAATTTGGCAAATTTCTTATTCAAATTCAGTATTAACGAATCTTCTGTAATCAGTTTCTTTGCATTTTAGCTTGCTGTTTTCGAGTAACATTAGCTAAAATTTTAAAACGAAGATATAGGAAAGCTACCTTTTCCTCCCGGTACAGGCCGGAAGGACTTTTTTGACATATTTTTAAATTTTTAAAAATGTTTAAGTGGTTGCCATTTTGAAACAAGATGGCGAATGAAGCTGCCCAACGAACTCGGTCGAGACCTCGGTACATACTGTGCACATGATGTCTCATCCAAATCGGTTCATAAATACGAGAGTTATAGCATGACAAAAATCCAATATATATATACCGAAATTTTACGGAATTGCATTCCTCCGGATGGCTGTAATACGTAGTTTTTTTACTTTTTGTATTGGTAGCTGCTTAAAATGTCAATCCTTTTTTTTAGGTGCGTTCGTAATTATATAAATATGTAGCACCTATTGTCGTCGTCTGGTCCGTCCGTCTGTCTGTCCGTCCGGTCCGTTTGTCCGCATATAACAACGCAAAAACTACCCAATCGAATGGTTTGAAATTTAAGATATATTATCTTTGCAGAATTTTGTCGAGACATTTCAAATTTTATGAAAATCGAATCAAAACTTTAGGAGATATTAATAAAAATATTTATTAAGAAATTTGAATAAAAAAAAAATCGGTGCATTTTTCTTATAGGAACTTAACGAGGTTTAATCGTCAAGCGACCGAGATACTTATTTTATGACAGAAATTAATCTGCAGACGATAGAATTCATTTCACAGAATTGAAAATCATCAAGATCGGAATATTTATATGACTAGCTATAGTACGAACGCACCTCATTTGTCACGTTTGACGTACAATTTCCAACTTGTTTTCACTATGAAGGTTTTTCGTCTGATTAAATTTGAAGAATCACATAAATGTAATCTATTCTTGAAGACTCACTTACCGTAGAGAATATCACCCTTCAGAAAAGATATAAACATATAAGAAATGCAACTTGTCTGTATGGTCCCCCCATTTGGATAGAAATCTGCATGTCCTAGCTGTCGGGGGTCTCCATTTGTAAATGCTAAAGAAAAAAAGAAATAATAACATGAAAATTGAAATACTTCATTTGACAACGAATTTGTTTTAATAATAACATTTACATACTGAAGAGGAAAAATATAAATTAAGTTCAACATAAAGCATAATTAAAAAAAAAAAAAAAAAAAAAAAAAAACTACTTATACCTACTTTTAGTCACAAAAATGAAGAAACAACTTACGAAAGCAAGGACCACTATTACTATGAATTACATCCACAATTTTTGCATCTCTGTAAGTGACTCTTTGATCCGGTGGCTCATTTTCAAAAGGAGCAAGGGCAGGATCAAGTGCTAAAATTCCAGAATATTAATTAGTAAAAACATAATGGATCTATAAAGTGCACACTAAAAGAAAAACTAACATGCTGCGGTCAATCCATCCATAGACCTTACAATATACAAGTAGATTATTCCTCTGAGGGTCAATCACAAAATCGCTTTCTACATCTTTGTAATATATTAATTTAAATAGTGCGTAACACATAGACAATTATGAATAGAAAGTATAGTGCACTTTAATATGGAGTTACTGCGTTCAAGAAGAAAAAAAAAAGTCCTTCCGGCCTGTACCGGGAGGAAAAGGTAGCTTTCCTATATCTTCGTTTTAAAATTTTAGCTAATGTTACACGAAAACAGCAAGTTTAAAATGCAAGGAAACATTTACAAAAGATTCGTTAATACTGAATTTGAATAAGAAATTCGCCAAATTATTGAGCAATAGCCAAATTGGCTTCATTTATGAAGACTTATTTTGGTCGCCAAATTTGGCGATATTTCGCCAAATGTCGCCAAGTTTGGCGAGAATTTGGCGCTAACGGATATGAATATATAGTTTTATGCGTATGATTGGGAAAATTATTATAACAATGAAAGAAAATAATTTGCGAGTAATCGCGCTAATGTGCTGTTTTGTTTCAAAATGTCAGCCACCCTAGAATTTCAAACTGCTCTATCTCAGCCATTTTTTAAGATAGAGGTAAACCAAAAAATGCTCTGGAATCCTTGTATCAAGGCCTAACACGTAATTAAATTTGAATTTTTAACTTTTTTGTATATTTATTTTAGTTTTAAATTTTTAAATGGCCGCCATCTTGAAACAAAATGGCGGATCAAGCTGGCCAACGAACTCGGTCGAGACATTAGTGACCTTAATACACACAATTAGTTTCATAAAAATCGATTTATAAATACGGGCGTTATCGTATGACATAGGTCATATATATATATATATATATATATATATATATATATATATATATATATATATATATATAATCAACATTTGAACGGAGGGTGGTTTTGGGGTCTGGGGGTCATGATCGGTAAAAATATATCAAAATTTTCCGGAATTGCTTTCCTCCGAACGGCTGCAATAGGTAGCTTTATACATTTTTGTATTGAAAGCTACCTAAAACAAACAAAAAAAGTCCTTCCGGCCGGTACCGGGAGGAAAAGGTAGTTTTCCTATATCTTCGTTTTAAAATTTTAGCTAATGTTACACGACAACAGCAAGTTAAAATGCAAAGAAACGTTTACAAAAGATTCGTTAATACTGAATTTGAATAAGAAATTCGCCAAATTATTGAGCAATAGCCAAATTGGCTTCATTTATGAAGACTTATTTTGCTCGCCAAATTTGGCGATATTTCGCCAAATTTCGCCAATTTTGTCGCCAATGTCGCCAATTTTGGCGCTAACGGATATGAATATATAGTTTTATGCGTATGATTGGGAAAATTATTACAACAATGAAATAAAATAATTTGCGTGTAATCGCGTTAATGTGCTGTTTTGTTTCAAAATGTCAGCCACCCTAGAATTTCAAACTGCTGTATCTCAGCCATTTTTTAAGATAGAGGTAAACCAAAAAATGCTCTGGAATCCTTGTATCAAGGCCTAACACGTAATTAAATTTGAATTTTTAACTTTTTTGTATATTTATTTTAGTTTTAAATTTTTAAATGGCCGCCATCTTGAAACAAAATGGCGGACCAAGCTGGCCAACGAACTCGGTCGAGACATTGGTTAGCTTAATACACACAATTAGTTTCATCAAAATCGATTTATAAATACGAGCTTTATCGTATGACATAGGTCAGATATATATATATATATATATATATATATATATATATATATATATATATATATATATGGATATATCTATATATATAAATCAACATTTGAACGGAGGGTGGTTATGGGGTCTGGGTGTCATGATCGGTGAAAATATATCGAAATTTTCCGGAACTGCTTTCCTCCGAATGGCTGCAATAGGTAGCTTTATACTTTTTTGTATTGAAAGCTACATAAAACAGAACAACACCGTTTTCTGTTCAGTATTTACATTCAAAATTAGATCAACAGATATATTTTTAAATTCATATTTAATACTTTTGAAATTTTTCCATAGAAAATTTCACACGCCTTGCATTTATAATAATCAAATTTTAATTGCTTAATAGGCGCCTATTAAACAATTAAAATTTGATTACTATAAATGCAAGGCGTGTGAAATTTTCTATGGAAAATTTTCCAAAGTATTAAATATGAATTTATTCAATTATCGATGCTGGAT
Organism: Maratus michaelseni; assembly: GCA_963931845.1. Lineage (NCBI taxonomy): Eukaryota > Metazoa > Arthropoda > Arachnida > Araneae > Salticidae > Maratus > Maratus michaelseni. Next base: position 155,019,918 of record OZ007596.1, on the reverse strand, counting down.
TTTCTTTGATTTCGTGTTTGCCCCAGGGTCTCACGGAAAATATTCCATCTTGTGCTGCGTTTATAGCCTTGCCAACATGTTATAGTGAGAAAGTTCTAGACTGAGCGTCGTTCCCAAGTGGTTCAGTTGGTAGAACGTCAATGCGCTATACTGATGACCCGTGTTCGAGTCCCGGCTTGGGTACTTTAAATATTATTTTACTTTCATTGAAATTTATTTGGATGGTTTCTTCTTGATATAATCTTTTAATCTTGATATAATCTAATAACGTTTTTCTATTATGAAAGTAAAATAATATTTCCCTCCAGTCTATACTATCCATCCATAATAAGAGAAACCATAGAGATACTAACACGCAAAAATACAATATGTAACGATGCGGCATCTTTTAATTTACCGAAACTGTGGCTCGAGTTACTCCATGGTCATAGATATGAAAATAAACAACCAAGTAAAAATAAAAGATAACGTGCGCAATTTTTAGAAAAGTACATGAAAATAATAACTTCAAAGCCCGTGCAGTTATGGAATATTCTCATTTGTATTTGAAAATGACTCAGAGTGAGTCGAAACATCTCAAACAACCTAATAAAAGTTATTTTAATTTGTATTATGTTGTTAATTTACACCTTTTAGCATTTAAAAAATATATATTATTACAAGGTGTTATAATTTATTATATTGTTAACAAAATGACCATTCATGACAGTTCTCAAGATGCTGTTATTTTTGTCAGCATTTTTTCTAATGTGTATGACGATCTCTTTACCATGTGGAAGGCGAACTTGTATTACAAACAAGCAAATAAACACTTCAAATTATTATTATTATTGATGTATTTAATATACAGGAACGTGACCAGCCAGTGAATCCAGAGGGAACTTTGAATTTTTTTGGTGAGACTAACTCATCACATCTTATCTTTTTTCCTATACTTTAACGATAAATAAATATAGAGAGAAGTAGAGAGCAACTATCTCCCCTGTCATAAAACTTTTTAATACAAAGTTTAAAATTTTTTAAATGTTATATTGATGATATAATTTTTAAAAAGTTATGAAATCTGGAGGGAGCTTAAGAAATAGTTAGGGGGGGTGGGGGTTTAGCCCATCCTTCCCCCATCTGATTACAGTCTGTTAGCATATGCTTAATTTTATTAAAAAGGAACAATTTCTTCACGTCTTGTTTTTCTTACAAAATAGAGTATATATAAAATTTAAATCGCGTGGATGAAGTTTATTTTATGATTCGCAGTGGAAAGATATTTGGAAATGAGAACTGTTTTAGAGAAGATTGAAGATAATGCAAAACGAAATTAATGATTCTACTTCGAATCAGGATCTTATTCATACCAAAAATTTCTCAAAAATTTACACATCAATAAAAAGTTCTGATAGATAAAACTAATAAATTTATTATTATTACCAAGCAAAAGCCTGGTTCAGAAACTCGGATATACCGCCGAGAACTCGGTTCAAAATTACATCACATCTAAATCAGAATTAAAAACTGAAAGACAACAAACGCAAGGGTTACAATAATTATTATTGGCGACGCCTAATCTCGCCAATCAAAACAACAGAAAGGGCGTTTTTACACACTGCCCACGGATGAACAATTACTATTGTTCATAATTCAAATTAAATTTCTAAAAAATTTTAAACTACATGATAAGATAAAAATAGAACATACTTACAATAAGGAATAATACTCACAGGAGTTAATACTGAAACTAAAATAAACAAAATAATGGGATTAGAAAACGTTAATAATAAGAAAATGAAAATAAAATGTTCATTATAATGTTCATTAAAGTCTTATTAGTCCATAATATCCAGTTCCAATTTATAAATTAATTGGATTGGTCTTCTTATCACACCGGAAACAGTCTGAATGGCACATGATCTAATTTTTGAATCTCTTCCTAAAAACAGTTCTGTTATTCGTCCACATTTCCACATGTGCTTTGGAGTTTTATCCTCATTAATCAACACAACATCTCCAATTTCGAATTCAGTTGGAGTTTTGACTGGAACTGTAAAATTAGCAGAACGCAGTTCTAGTAAATATTCCTGCCTCCAACGTTTCCAAAAATGGTTTAAAACTTGATCTCGATATCTCAAAATTTTTGTCAGTGTTATTTTATTCGATTTAGTTTCTGAAACACAATGAAGATCTGGTAGAGAATTTATTCGCTTGCCAATCAAAAAATGAGAAGGTGTAAGTGGAAGCGGTTCACTGTTTTCTTCATAGACATACGTCAATGGGCGACCATTAATCACAGCCTCAATTTCGGTCAAAGTGGTTTGAATTTCTTCAAATGAGAGACAAGATCTTCCGAGAACTTTCTACAACGGAGTTTTTACCGAACGAACCATTCGTTCCCAAAATCCCCCCCCCCCCCCACCAACTGGCTCTTGGAACAATAAATTTCCAAACGATCTTATTTTTATTAAAATATCGTAAAACTTCAGCTTTTGATATTCGGCTCCAAACTTCTCTAAGTAAATTATCTGTTTTGATAAAAGTTTTCGCATTGTCACTATACATAGTTTTACATATTCCTCTACGTGATATAAATCGTTTAAATGCTAAAAGGAAGGTTTCAGTAGATAAATTCGAACATAATTCGAGATGTACGGCTCTAGTGACTGCGCACGTGAAAAGAACTATGTAAGCCTTTTCTTGGCCAGTTTTTGTTTTTACATAAATAGGACCTGCAAAATCCACAGCACAGGTCTGGAAAGGGGGGGGGGGATTCTATTACACGATCTTTTGGTAAAGGTGCAATTTCCTGCTTTCCAGGAGAAGCTTTAAATTTTGAACAAATGAGGCATTTTTTCAGTACGGATTTTATCAATTTTCGTGCTCTGATTATAAAATATTTTTCTCGTAAATGAGCTAATGTTGTTGTGATTCCATAATGAAAAACCTTTTCATGGGCATTCTGAATCAACAATTTTGTGAAAGTACTGCCATTTGGAAGTATAAAAGGATGTTTTTCCCTTTGAGAAAATTCTGAAAATTGTAATCTTCCGGATACAATCAGTAAATCATTCTCGTCTAATTTTGGATTCAGATTATACAATGCTGAATCTTTATCGATGGGCTTTCCCCTTTTCAAAAAGTCAATTTCGCGATTAAATACAGATAACTGAGTTTGTTTTATCCAATAAATTTTTGCCTTTTCAATTTCTGGAGCTGTCAGCTCACCTGAAATTTTAGTTTTACTTTTGTTGATATTATTTAGAAATCTAAAAATCCACGCTGTGATGTTAAGTAATTTTGAAATATTACTAAAATTTTCTATTTTTAACAATGATTCTGGAGGTACAACACCTACTGTACAAGATATTTGATCAGAACTCAACTTCGATGATTTTCTTTCATTCAAAGTGCTTTGATTTAATATGTTTACGTTAAATGGTACCTTTTCAGGTTTTGGCCAACTGTCCTTTGGTAATGATAACCATTCTGGACCATAGTACCATAATTTATTTTGAGTGAGGTTATGTAAATTCTCGCCTCTAGTAAGAAGATCACTCGGGTTATCCTTACCCGGGATATATTTCCACAATTTCGGATCAGTCAAAGACTGTATTTCTACAAACCTGTTAGCCACAAAGGGCTTCCAATTATTGGCTGATCCTTTTATCCAGTATAACGAAACAGTGGAATCTGACCAGATATGCATTTCCAAATTTTGAAAATTAAATACATTTTTTAAATATTTAGACATCCTAGCAGCTATTAAAGCCCCCATTAATTCAAGACGAGGGATTGTTAAACACTTAATCGGTGAAACTCTAGATTTTGCCCAAATAAGACTGGTCATAATTTCATTATTACTTGTGATATATCGAAAATAAGCAACAGCCCCATAAGCCTTAGGGCTGGCATCGGAAAAAATATGAATTTCAATTGGGTCCGAAAATTCTAATCCCTGTGGAAAATATTTGCGGGGAACCTCAAATTTATCTAAATGTTCGATTTCTGAACACCATTTTTCCCATTCAATTTTTAAATCATCAGGGAATTTTTCATCCCATTCCAAACCCCTTTTCCATGTTTCCTGTAGCAAACTTTTCATACGAATAGAAAATGGTGCGATGAATCCAATCGGATCAAAGATTTTTAACATGGCTTTAAGAACAACGCGTTTCGTTGGATTAAATTTCAATTCATCAGGAAAGGATTGTACATCAAAACGTAAAATATCCCAATTGGTATCCCATAATAATCCCAAAATCTTTAAAGAATTATTCGAATTTTCTTCTGAGTCACATAATTTATTTTCCTCCCATATTTTTCTAAGTTTAACAGAATTAGTTTTGAATTTTCGCAAATTCATACCAGCTTCCCTAAAAATATCCGAAGCGGTTGATGATAGATAAAAAGCGTCTTCATCAGATTTTGACCCCGTTATTAAATCATCTACGTACAAAGATGAATTCAAGATCTTAACGACTTCAGGATGATCAATATATTTCCGAATATGATATCTAATCGTTGCAGTCAAAATAAAGGGACTGCAAGTTACCCCAAAAGCTGCTCTAGTAAATCTCAAAAAAGTTAAGTTATCATTTTCGTCACCAAACCACAAAAATTTAAAATAATCCCGATCCTCTTCTGATATCCCAATTTGCAAAAAGGCTTTTTCTAAGTCAGCGCAAAATGCAATATTATATTTTCTAAAATTCATTATAACATCAAGTATGTTAGGATTAAGATTAGGACCTGGATATAAACAGTCATTTAAAGAATTTAAAGGCTTTTCTTTAGAAGAAGCATCGAAAACCATCCTCACTTTGGTAGTTAATTTATCCTCTCTTAAAACTGGTCTATGAGGCATAAAATACCCGTTCTCAATTATTCTATCAGGGCAGTCTTCTACAATTCCGGTAGTTTTTTGTTCCAATATACAATAGCCTTATATTTTTTACATAAGTCTTTATCCTTTTCGAGTTTACGATTTAATTCGTTAAAACGATTCCTTGCTATTATAAAATTATTATCTACTCTAGTTTTCTCATCCTTCCACAATAAACCCGTTTTGTATCTATTATTTACAAATTTTAAATTTTTCTCAAATTTATTCACAATTTCCTTATCCATATCTGAAATATTTTCATTTGATTGCGTAATACCCAAAGATTCAATTTCCCATAAAAATTTCAAATCCTCCCTTTCTAGATTTACAACGGACAGATTTAAAACAGATGCGTATTTCAAATTCTTTTTTTCGTCCTCATAGAACCCACATAATGAATGTCCGAATAAACTTTCACATAAAAATAGAGATTTAGTTATTTTTTGCACTTTTCCCTCGTGACAGATTTGATAAAAATAATCCGCTCCAATTAATATATTTATTTGAGAATCGCATGGCGCGGCAAAATTCAACAACTGGTAAGGCGCCAATTTGTCTGTTATCTGTTTGTTGAGAAGTGGGGGATGAATCGTTGCATTAGATATTACGTCAATCACTAAAGCTTCGATAAAAATGAAACGCGATTTGTCTTCAACATGAGATAATTTTAATTGCACAGCGTCATAAGTTTTTATTTGTGGCTTAATAGCTGCAAAGGAAAAAATCTGAAGTTTTTCTTAGCGAATAATTCGTGGATTTAATTTTGAAATTAATTCCTAGGTCACAAAAGATTTTTGACTACCTAAATCATATAAACATAAGGAAAGTTCAGAATTTATTCCAGATTCCACTTTTACGCAAGCTGTTTGTAAAATAACCTCTTTAAAGGAATTTGCATTCGAATTGACTTTACAATGAGAAATAGAAGTTATTACAGAGTCTGCTGATTTGATTTCTTTCGGGACAGTTTGATTAGAATTCCTATTTAAACAAACTGAAAAATGGTGAAAATTGCTATTACAATATTTACAGTGTTCAGAATTAAATTTACACTTGGCCGACACATGAAATTTTCTGAAACAAACAAAGCAACGACCGTGGATGCGCAATTTATCACGTTTTTGATGAATAGAACAATCTTTACATGATTTAGAATCGTGATCATTTTCACAAAATATACAAACGTTTTTTACATTAGTAGCCAATGCAGAGACTGAAGGAATGTCGCGTTTATAATTATTCAACTGTTTAATAACTGTTCAACTATTACTTTGTATTTTTAGCACTAAAACTATTTTCAAAGTTCTGCAGTGTCATCGTAGCTTCTCGAGATTGCACTTCGTTTTTAATGAAGGAAAGAAGCTCTTCGATCTCCATTTTTTCAGTTTTGGCTCTTTTACGATTAAAATCTAGTGCTATTTCAGAAGGTATTAATTTCATTAAAATCGGGCAGAGAAGGTGACCATAACTTCCGGACGTAACACCAAGAAAATTTAAATTTCTTATTTGTATCTCGCATTTATCATACAATTCTCGTAATTCTTTAACATTCGAAGCATTCTTTACCTGTTTTAAACTTAATAATTTACTCATATGAGCATTGATAACTAGGTCGCTACGACCATAGCGATCTTTTAACAAATCAACAGCAGCTTTGAAATTTTCCTCGGAAAGTGAAAAACCTGCAACAGCATTATAGGCACTGCCTCCAAGCAGGGATTTTAAATATACGAATTTATCAATTGGGGTTAAATTAGAATTCTTCTCAATAGCATTAGAAAATTGCCCCCAAAATTCGAGCCAAGAACTGCAACACCATAAAATTTGTTTATTGTTAGCTTCGGCAAGTTCATAGATATCTCTATATTTCCGTTTTGAGAAACGGAATCATTTTTCATAAAATTTTGAAAAGCATTATTTTGGTTTTGGGAGTTGCGTTCATGTAAGAAGTTCGTTATTTTGTAACGCGATTCGATAATTTTTTCACTATAGCTTTCTGAGCTTTCGATTTCTTTTTCGAAATCTGCATCAGCGATTTCGTCTTGTATGTTAGAATTTAATTTTTTTAATGTTTCGTATTTCTCGTTTAACTGATCTTTACAAATGTTTAACACATCAAACTTGTTTTCTAATGACATAGAGTCATCTTCAAGAACTGTACATATTTTAGTACACAACTTTGTTGTTTGCGTTCGTAAACCAGAACGCTTCTTTTTTAAAGTATCTATAGTAGACATATCAATTTTATTTTACAGTTTAACAAAAATATAAATTAGACTGAGCTTACCTCAAGTCTTCAGAGAACCATTTATCAAGAACAAATCATAAATCCAGTGCAGACATCCGGTCACGGGACGCCAGAAATGAAGATAATGCAAAACGAAATTAATGATTCTACTTCGAATCAGGATCTTATTCATACCAAAAATTTCTCAAAAATTTACACATCAATAAAAAGTTCTGATAGATAAAACTAATAAATTTATTATTATTACCAAGAAAAAGCCTGGTTCAGAAACTCGGATATACCGCCGAGAACTCGGTTCAAAATTACATCACATCTAAATCAGAATTAAAAACTGAAAGACAACAAACGCAAGGGTTACAATAATTATTATTGGCGACGCCTAATCTCGCCAATCAAAACAACAGAAAGGGCGTTTTTACAAAGATAAAGGATTTACACTGACAGTGTGATAAGTCGCCGCCTTACCACAGTTGCTTCACGTTGAGTATGTAGAAAGAATAAGATTTCTGACTTTGATTGATGGGGTGATCAGTCATATCAATGACTGATAACAGCAATATTTCATAAGGTATTCCACTATTATAGATATACTTTCAGTTTTGAATAATTAAATATGCATTACCTGTAATTCTTCTTAGTCCTAGAACACTTCTGCTCGCAAATCCTGCTGCAATGCAACCGAAGCTATGTCCTATTATATGAAACTTCTCCGGACCAACTCCAGTTTGACGCTATAGAAAAATACAACATTAATAACAAAGTAAAAAAAAGAAGAAAAAAATATTAACTAATAATTGGATTCAAATAAAACCCATGTTGTTTTATGCAAACTAACTAAATAAAACTTCAGATTAGTTGTTTTGAACTTGAATTAGAGCACCTGAAAATGTTATGCACTGATGAGTATTAATTTTTGGTAATGGCTAAAAATATCAACCAACATTTATTTATCTTGTAAAACGTATTTCGGGGCCTTGAGTAGCTATTGTAACACAAGATTGTTCGAGTTTTCTTAAAATCAGCTAGAAAGAAATTGAAACCCAAGTAGTATAAATTGTTGGCCCATCGTTGGCGTTTGGGTTGGGTTGGGTTGATTATTGACGGCCAATTATCTACACTAGGGATATAGGCCCGGGGGGAGTGCCCTTCGTGGGGGTCTTTCTAAGGGAACCTAATCCGTATTTACGCATGGATAAATCCACGGCTCGAAGAAAATCACGAAAACTCCGAACGATTAGACCGACGGGCGCGATTGGGATCGAACCCAGCACCTCCCGTCTACCAGCTTCGAGAGCACAACCTCTCAGCCACTCGTTCGCGTTTGAAAGGGTCTGGTTAAGGGTAAATAAGTAAAAGGTCTTGTCGCTCTGTGGAAATATTGTGGAATGGTAAGTACAGAGATCCCTCTAATTTCGAGCGGATCTGAGCAGCTAATTGTTGGGCCTTTCTTGGCAAATGGTTGGTTGGACAATGGTACGACCAGGTGGATATCTATTACTGTAGTACAACAATTAGCGAACGTTTTCACAACCGTTTTATGCTATTTGGAAAGATTTTAATTCAATTTCCAATCTGTGTTTTTATTTAACTGCAACAGTATCAACTGCTAGAGAATAACAAGTAGAGTTGTATGTTCTTTACTGCCAAGACTGAAAAACATCTGCACACTTATTGCAGTAAGGACATCATTTAATTACTAAATTATTGTTTATTTTTCAAAATTATAGTTATTTTATACCAAAGATGAAATAACCTTACAATATTATTGTGACGTCCTTTGTTCTTCTCTAGATTACAATTTAATTTCCAAAGAAATAAATTCTACTTTTTATTTACATACAAATGTAATTAATAGAAATTAATTAGTAGAAAACTTAACCTGTAGTTAACCTTCGCTAATAAAGATTTAATCTTATAGATGCATTGAGCCACCTGTCCATAAAACTAAAAAAATTATGCTTTTAAGTATTGAAATGTTGAAATTTAAATTTCTGTGTTTTTTTTTTCTTTTTCTTTTTTTAAACTCTAATCTAAATAATAAAGAAAAATTTTATTTAAATTTAAAAGATTAACATTTAAAATTTTACATTTGAATCCAAACTTTTTTTTCTAATGGATGGTATAAACTCTTATTCTACCCGAAAATAAGATCAGGTCTTACATTAATTTTTGTCCAAAAGATGCATTAGGGTTTTTTTCGGGGAATGTCTTTTTTTCACATGCACAACAATTTGCATTCCTTCATTGTTAACAATCTATAATTATTCACATACTCATTTAAAACAAACTGCATTCAAGCGTGGATTTTAATTCTTAAAATTGATATGATTTTTTTACTATTGCTACACACTGACGTTATTTTCAGTAACTTTTAATTCCATTAGCTCCAAAATTATAGACCAGCGGCTTTAGTCTGAGTACTGGTGGAACAAAAGGCGAGTGAAAAATTACACCACTTTGACGCAATTATTATAGTGTTTTTCTTTCAGTGATATAATAAAATGTAAGTTTATGACGTTATTCCTTATTCATGAAAGCGTACCGCAAATCTGAGTTTAGATTCTCAAATCTTCAAACGACACAATGTAGAAAAATGATGTAATTTCAAATAGTTTTTATTCCGTTGGAAACTGAGATTGAGTCCTTATTCTAGAAAAGGCGAAATAGTACAATCTGAAAAAAAGATGTCATGTTTAAAGAAAACATTCAATCATAAAACTGAAAGAAAATTTTTCGCTTTTTAATTCATGGCTGTTTCTCTATAAAACTTCTCTGACTTACTAACACTTTCATGAAGTGATTCTCATTCGTAAACGCACAATTGTTCTTCAAGGGAAAAAAAAAATCAAATCTTTACATTAAATTAAGTACATTGATTCGAATGCTCATCATGATTGTGTGTACTTTAAAATTTAGAGTTCTAAGATAGAAAATGACTTTTTAGGTGCGTTCGTAATTATATAAATACGTAGTATCTATAGTTGTCGTTTGTCCGTTCATCCGTCTGTCCGTCTGTCCGCATATAACAGCCCAAAAACTACCCAGCCAAATGATTTGAAATTTAATATATATATAATCTATGCAGAATTTATTCGAGTCATTTTAAATTTTATGAAAATCGAATCAAAACTTAAAAAGATATTAATAAAAATATTTATTAAGTAATTTGAATTTTTTTTAAAAATGGTACTTCTTTGTTATAGCAGCTTCCGAAGATTAAAAGTCAAGCGACCGAGATGTACCATTCTATTAAATACTATCATACGTAGTTAATTCAGTGATATCACATGATAGGTAATGATACTAGGTTGCCATGGTGATTACGTCCTATTTAAGATGGATTCATATTATTTCCGTATTACTGAATTTAAAAACCGAATTTGTATACTAAAATTGTTTAATTATAGCAATCCTATAAACTACCGACAGTTTTTAGATAGATGTTTCCGGAGAAATAGATATTAAATGGATAAAAGTCTAAATATAGATTTCAAGTTCTGAAATTTTCAATGCTAGGCTTAAGTTTCCCATTGGAATTTTCAGTAAATGTCAACAAATGATAAAATGTTGGCAACTTAACTTAAAATGTACTTATTTTATTACGGAAATTAATCATATCATAATAACAGACGATATAATTAATTTCACTGAAACTAGTTATAGTACGAACGCACCTCATTTGTCACGTTTGACGTACAATTTTCAACTTTTTTTTTTTTTAAGTGAGACGGGCGTTTTTTTAAGGGGTAGGGATGGGGAGTGTAGGTCTTATACTACGAGCATCCTAAAAATTCATGCAAAGAATCTATTTTTGGGGAAACACAGTACTTCTATTTATGAACTAAATCATCCACTTTTACGGTAAAGTGTATTTAATCACAAAATATTTTGTTATACAGAACATTTTTCGTTAATAATCTCTTGAATTTGTGTATCATTTAAAAATATATTTTCTTAAAAATATCATCACATACCTTTTTCTTAAGGTTTTATTGAATGTCAAAGTTGTAAGTTAATTCCCATTCCCCTTGTATATATAGAAAAGAGTGCATTTTTTTTGCATATAATTGTGAGATATTAACATAAATTAATGGGCTTTGTTATCCAATCAGAATGTATCAATTTTATTTTAATCTAAAATTTTATTAAATTTCTTTCAAAGTGTTTAATTTATGAAATCCGTTTCTGAAAACTGATGTGACGAAAAAAGTGAATGTCAGATTTCATATATTAATAACTATCCTATACAATTAATCAACATTAATAATTATCCTATTATTAATGAACGAAAGTGTTTTAATTACCGACCGAAACCGAACTGGAAAAAGAATCGAAAAAAATTTCCGTTTTAATAATCGCAGACATCCAAATCGTCGCTTTTTAACGCATCATCGAATAAAAATAAATGTACCGGAGGTATCGATCCGAAAATCGGGGTACACACGCGGCCGATTTTTGTCGTTCCAAAATGTCAAATTTTTTGAAATTCGGACCGTAACTTTTCTTTATTTCGGCCAAAAACTGACCAGACATCCAACATCGACCCCAGACGTAAAAAAAGGTTGCCGTAAAGAATGCACGGTCGACAGATCCGAGATCAAATCGCCCCATTCCTTTTTGAAACAAGTGGAAATAATGACTCTACATTCGCGAAAATTTGCTAACACGTGTATAAAAAAATCGCGAATTCAACAAAAACAAATTCGTAAAAATCGACCAGTAATTTTTAAAGATATCAATTAAAACTCATTAATGACACGGCAAATTAATTTATTTCTATTCCGAAGAGACAGCTTCTTTTTTATTTCAACATTCAACGCAGACAAATCGTCTGTGGATAAGTCATTTCTGAAAGAGATAAAATAGTCACGTGACTTTCAACTGCGTTTTTTCAGAGGGGGGGGGGGCATTTCCGAATCTAAGGGGCGCATTTATTCCAAACTTTGACAGGGCGACTCAAAATGGATTCTGCTTTCAGAATATCTAAAAATTATTCTCATATCTTCATTAGGAGCCGATATATTATTTTATTGTATAATTAATCATCGTTATTTGTATAATTAAAGCAAAAGAAAGATTTCTATTACAGTGCCGGCTAGATATCACGATTTTAAGAAGTAGGCCGCGTCTAAAAACTGCCATAACGAGTATCTTAAGTTTTTGTTTTAGAGTGGCAACCAGATATTATGATAGGGAAAAGCGGGCTTCGCCCGTTATCGATTTTTTTTTTCAGTTTTAAGTTTTCCTACAGGTCCCTGTCTTTGAACAAGAAGTCCGGTAGTCTAAATAAGTTGCTTGACATCAGATTTTTTTTTCCGGCAGTCTAATTCAGTTGTTTAAGGAAAAGCAGTGTCCTCCCCCCCCCTTCAAGTTTTTTTTATCTTAACTGTGGGGTTCTAGAGGTTCGTTCAGTTCGAGGTTTATCTTATTCGAGGTTTATTTTTTCTATTTGCGCCACCTGGTGGCGGAAGGTGGAACTAAGGTATACTGCAGCGCGTGCGCAGCACGACTGTTATACGGTGCCGCAGGCAGCGGGGACCGAAATCACCCACTCGTGGACAGCCACCCGTGAGGTATAGGAACAATAAGTCCACGAGGGGAAAAATAAACCCTAGCATGACAGAACCATCTGTGTAGGCTTCCACATCGTATTATTTTGGATGGATGGATTTTCTATCTTCTATAATTCTGATATTTTGGACTCTGTAGTAATTGAGGAATCGATACGATTTTTCTTTCTGCATTATACTGTTAATGTTTAGCTGTGTGTTATTGATTAACAAATTTCTATTTCCTATTTTCAGTTGGTAGTACTGAAATTCATTCTGTATTTTTATTAGGATTGGTGGAGTCCCTGTAAGAAGATACAGAGCTTCGTGAGAGATAGTCCTATAGGTCCGTATTAAGTTTAATAATGCCAAACGCTGAGTTGAACGTAGTAATTTGCGGCCATCAGTATTCAAGTTTGGATACCAAATTTCGTAAGCATATAGTATTTGGCGTTCTATGACTGTTTGATACCATATTTTCAGGATGTCTGGTTTGATACCTTTATTAAAGAATCGAAATCCTCTAAATCCGTTTACAAAGTTTGCAATCTTTGTTCGAAGGTCTTTCATGTGATCTGTAAAATTGAATTTAGAATCTAACAATACGCCAAGATATTTAATATTTTTTACTACTTTTATTTTTATATTTTCTAATTTAAATCTCGGAAGTCTTCTTTCGAGGAGATTGCTACCGAAAAGCATTGATTGCGTTTTCTGAGTTGATATTTTTAAACCGAGTTCATCACAGATATTCTTAAAATGGACGATTTTGTTGTTGGTTGTAACTTCCAGGTCTATTACGGTATTTCCCTCTATTGGAATCAAAAAATCATCTGCGTAAACAATAATATCTTCATATAGATTTTTATAATTTTTTATTATGTAGTTAGCTATAAGAAGCCATAAGAGTGGTCCAAGACAGGATCCCTGAGGGTATCCTTTAAATACCCTGAACCACTCTATATATTCATATTGATTTAAGCCTATACTTCGTTTGCTTATATAATTTTTTAGTAAGGTTTTGAGGTATCTGGGTAACGGTGAGTCATCAATTATTTCTGATAATTGGTGCCAGTTTATTGAATCGAAAGCACCTGTAATATCAAATGATATGATGCCCACATAAGTATGTTTTTGTAATAATTGTGCAATTTTCTCTTTAAGTCTCTCCAGAGCTGATATAGTGCTTCTGTTTTTACGGAAGCCGAACTGTTCATCTTTTAGGTAGTTTATTGCTTCAAGATAAGTTAAAGTTCTATATTTTATTAATCTTTCTAGGATTTTACCAATCATGGGTAGTAGTGTAATTGGACGGTATGAATCAGGTTTTGATGGATCTTTGTTTTTCTTTCTAAAATAGATGACTACTCCTTTCTTCCACGTTTCAGGAAAGTGTCCAAGGTAAAGACATTTGTTATATAATAACTTTATAAGCTTCATATTATTTTTTATCAAATTTTCTAAAATTCTGCCATCTACCCGATCATATCCTGGGGCTTTCTTTTTATTTTGTTGGTTAATTGCATATTGAATTTCTCTATGGGTAAATTTAAAATTGTTATATTCTTTTATTGATAGTGTGTTAGTGTTTTGAAATCATGATTCGAATTCTGGGCTTTTATTGTAATGGTAATGAAGTAACGTTTCTTGAATCTCTTTGTATGTATCATTTTGAGTTGAAGATTCCATGACAGAGTGGATGAGATCTGTATTTTTTAAATATTTCTGCTTCAGAATTTTAAAAGCAGTACCATACTTACTGTTTGTTTCCGAACAAAATGTTATCCAAGAATCAATTTTAGCTTTTTTAATATCTAATTTGTATTTTGCTTTGGCTTTTTTATATTTAATCTTGAGTTCTACAGAATCTGGATTTCTTTTATGTAGTTTATATATAGCATATAGGTGGCTTCGCTGTTCTTTAAGTTTGTCAGTATACCAGGATACATTAATTTCATGAGACAAATTTTTCTTTTTAAGTGATTTTTGCATGATGTTTAAAAGGATAACATTAAATTCCTCTGTCCACTTCTCTAACTCTGGAACAGAATTGACTGCTTTAAGTGTTGAAAGTAATGTTTCTTCATGTTTTTGAAACAGTTTATTGAATTTTTTAAACGTTTCATATTTGGTTTTGAAACGGTATAAATTTCTTAGGGCAGCGGGGACCCGAGCCGGAGGTTCGTTCAGTTAGAGGTTTATACTATTCTATGTGCAATTTAAGGGATTATCCGGTGCGTGCGTAGCACGGCCGGTATACGGTGCCAATGGCAGTGGGGACAAGGGTGGGAACGACTGCTATACGGTGCCGCAGGCAGCGGGGACCGAAATCACCCACTCGTGGACAGCCACCCGTGAGGTATAGGAACAATAAGTCCACGAGGGGAAAATAAACGCTACCCGACACCGATAGCACCCATCCGTTCCAACCCCCACCGCAGGAGGCGCCTGTTTATTAGATTTGAAACAATGAATATAATTACATAACAATAATAAAATATAAAAGGTAAAAAATAACAATTTTTTGCAAATTGAAAGTTAAATATAAAATATTTTCGAAGTACTATAAGTTCATGATGTCCTAAATTTATGGTATTTTAGTTCAGAAAGTCAATGGTCAGTTCAGTCAATTTTTTTTTTAAATTCTTTCGTAATGAAAGAGAAATTTTTATTGAGAATATTATAATTAATTCTCTTTTAACTTTTGAGAGTTTGAAGGATTGAAAATGATATTACGAAGGTTATATCTGAGAGTTTCGTTCTTATCAAAAGGGAAGTGATGGATCATAAGAGGGCAGCATCCGAATATGTAGTGAACTGCATCTCCTTCTGCTTTATCGCATGGACATCTAGGTGAGGCTCTTTTTCTTATTTTATGTAAGTATTGTGGGAAACTGCCATGGTTACTCAGATAATACGGCAGTGTTGGCTGTTTGCAGAGATAATTTGGATCGACTTTATTTATAATTTTATAGGTATCTATGCCCTTATTACATGAGTCCCAAATGGCTTGCCAGTCAGAGATGGTTTTCTTTTTAAAATACAATTTTGCTATTGAAATGGGGAACAACAGATCTTTTCTTGATTGATATTGGTCTTGTAAGATGGCTTGCTTTGCTAGGAGATCAGCTCTTTCGTTGCCAGTATCACCCACATGAGATTTAGTCCATGTTATTATAATGGATTTATCAGGAATTTGAAGTAATTGATTGTAAATGTTTTTGATAATGTAGTTTCTAGGAAAAGCAACTTTTAATACTTCCATAGAAGAGTAACTATCTGTAATAATTAGTAGTTTATTGTAGTCGGAGGTAGAGAACCATTTTATTGCTTTATAAATTGCCATTAATTCTGCTTGATATATGTTATTCAGTGGATGATGTCGTATTGCTTCATCATGTATATTATTTCCATCTTTATATATGGTGAAAGCACTGGCTACACCCCCTGGCATGACAGAACCATCTGTGTAGGCTTCCACATCGTATTCTTTTGGATGGATGGATTTTCTATCTTCTATAATTCTGATATTTTGGACTCTGTAGTAATTGAGGAATCGATACGATTTTTCTTTCTGCATTATACTGTTAATGTTTAGCTGTGTGTTATTGATTAACAAATTTCTATTTCCTATTTTCAGTTGGTAGTACTGAAATTCATTCTGTATTTTTATTAGGATTGGAGGAGTTCCTGTAAGAAGATACAGAGCTTCGTGAGAGATAGTCCTATAGGTCCGTATTAAGTTTAATAATGCCAAACGCTGAGTTGAACGTAGTAATTTGCGGCCATCAGTATTCAAGTTTGGATACCAAATTTCGTAAGCATATAGTATTTGGCGTTCTATGACTGTTTGATACCATATTTTCAGGATGTCTGGTTTGATACCTTTATTAAAGAATCGAAATCCTCTAAATCCGTTTACAAAGTTTGCAATCTTTGTTCGAAGGTCTTTCATGTGGTCTGTAAAATTGAATTTAGAATCTAACAATACGCCAAGATATTTAATATTTTTTACTACTTTTATTTTTATATTTTCTAATTTAAATCTCGGAAGTCTTCTTTCGAGGAGATTGCTACCGAAAAGCATTGATTGCGTTTTCTGAGTTGATATTTTTAAACCGAGTTCATCACAGATATTCTTAAAATGGACGATTTTGTTGTTGGTTGTAACTTCCAGGTCTATTACGGTATTTCCCTCTATTGGAATCAAAAAATCATCTGCGTAAACAATAATATCTTCATATAGATTTTTATAATTTTTTATTATGTAGTTAGCTATAAGAAGCCATAAGAGTGGTCCAAGACAGGATCCCTGAGGGCATCCTTTAAATACCCTGAACCACTCTATATATTCATATTGATTTAAGCCTATACTTCGTTTGCTTATATAATTTTTTAGTAAGGTTTTGAGGTATCTGGGTAACGGTGAGTCATCAATTATTTCTGATAATTGGTGCCAGTTTATTGAATCGAAAGCACCTGTAATATCAAATGATATGATGCCCACATAAGTATGTTTTTGTAATAATTGTGCAATTTTCTCTTTAAGTCTCTCCAGAGCTGATATAGTGCTTCTGTTTTCACGGAAGCCGAACTGTTCATCTTTTAGATAGTTTATTGCTTCAAGATAAGTTAAAGTTCTATTTTTTATTAATCTTTCTAGGATTTTACCAATCAGGGGTAGTAGTGTAATTGGACGGTATGAATCAGGTTTTGATGGATCTTTGTTTTCCTTTCTAAAATAGATGACTACTCCTTTCTTCCACGTTTCAGGAAAGTGTCCAAGGTAAAGACATTTGTTATATAATAACTTTATAAGCTTCATATTATTTTTTATCAAATTTTCTAAAATTCTGCCATCTACCCGATCATATCCTGGGGCTTTCTTTTTATTTTGTTGGTTAATTGCATATTGAATTTCTCTATGGGTAAATTTAAAATTGTTATATTCTTTTATTGATAGTGTGTTAGTGTTTTGAAATGATGATTCGAATTCTGGGCTTGTATTGTAATGGTAATGAAGTAACGTTTCTTGAATCTCTTTGTATGTATCATTTTGAGTTGAAGATTTCATGACAGAGTGTATGAGATCTGTATTTTTTAAATATTTCTGCTTCAGAATTTTAAAAGCAGTACCATACTTACTGTTTGTTTCCGAACAAAATGTTATCCAAGAATCAATTTTAGCTTTTTTAATATCTAATTTGTATTTTGCTTTGGCTTTTTTATATTTAATCTTGAGTTCTACAGAATCTGGATTTCTTTTATGTAGTTTATATATTGCATTTAGGTGGCTTCGCTGTACTTTAAGTTTGTCAGTATACCAGGATACATTAATTTCATGAGACAACTTTTTCTTTTTAAGTGATTTTTGCATGATGTTTAAAAGGATAACATTAAATTCCTCTGTCCACTTCTCTAACTCTGGAACAGAATTGACTGCTTTAAGTGTTGAAAGTAATGTTTCTTCATGTTTTTGAAACAGTTTATTGAATTTTTTAAACGTTTCATATTTGGTTTTGAAACGGTGTAAATTTCTTATTGTGGGTGTGACATTCAGAGTAAAAGTAATATATCGATGGTCACTTAGTGATTTAAATGTCGAGTCTATTTTCCATGAATCTATAATATTTTTTGAATGTTCACCGCAGAGGGTCAAATCTGGTGTGCCTTTAAACTTGTCTCGCGCAAAAGAACATTCTGAATCAGGATCATTAATAATAGTTAATCTGCTCATTGATAGATAGTCAAGTAGGATATATCCTCTAGCATTATTTCTTTTATAACCCCACGCCTGGAGGTGTGCATTGAAATCACCTCCAAGGATAAGGTTCGATGTATCTTCTATGACTCTGGTCCATTCTTGGAAGTCTTCATCAAGATATCCACTCGGTTTTGAATATTGTGATCCGACTTTAATGAATTTTGATGACAGTGATAGGTTTATAAATACACTGTTATTTGTTTGTAGAGTCTGAATATGAATTAATAAGGGATTTGATACGAGTATTCCCGACGTCTGATTTATTGAATGGTAGAAGGAACATGAAATTGGGATTCCCGTGAAGGTGTTATTACTTTTGTGATAATCCTGAACTAAAGCTAAATCTACTTTATTTTCATGTATGTACTTCAGCAATTGGAGATTTGCAGCCTTACAATTATTAAGGTTTATTTGAACTATTTTTAAATGATTTGGTGGGGTCATGGATTCTCCGAAATAATATCTATTGTCCAATGGGATAGTCTGATTTATTACATATGTAGCATTGGTTGGAGGTTCTACAGTTGAATCTTCTATAGAGTCATCAGAGATATTGAGTGATTTTAGTTCTGAGAACATACTTTTGAAGGATCATAGGAGATAGTAATATTTTGTTTTCGTTGCAACAATCTTTGAAAAATTGGGCAGAATCTAGAATTTGCACTATGCCTTTCCATCTTTTCAGGTTTTACTGCGGTTTTATATTCTCTTTCACAGTTGATGCAACGATGACGTTTATAATTTTCTTTTATTTTGCATGTGTCTGTTTTGTGGTTACCTGTGCAATATGCGCATGTTAAATAATAACTTCTACAATTATCAACTGTATGGCTATAACGTTGACATTTATTACACCTAACCACTGGATTGTAATATTCTATACGGCATAAATTAAAATGAATAGGTAATTTTCTTCTTGAAAATAATGCCTTCGCGTAATGTTCTTCTGCATCAAGTACTATTTGGTATGTTTTCATTTTTTGTTTTTTGAGAACTTTTGCTATTCCTAGAGGAAAATTCTGTCCCAGTTCTTGATGTATCTTATCAATTACTTCAGTCTCAGTCACATCTACTGGAATTCCCAGTATAATGATTTTTTTCTTTTAGCATCTCTAAGATCTGCTTCGGCCAAGTCTCTGAAACCTTCTATTTGATTTATAAAATCAATTAAAACCGCTGTTTTTTCGTCCGATTCTGTTTGGACTATGAGCGAGTTTTTATCTCTTCCTAACGAACATGAGATGTATTTAAATTTTTTATTCCCTTTTATTTTGTCATTTAACATGTTTCGTATTATATTAATGGGAATATTCCTTGATTGACTTCTTCTTCTTATTATTGCTGATTTAGAGTACTTAAAGCAAGGTGTTTTTATAGGTTGATCGGATGTAATTGCAGCAGCATAACTCTTGAGTTGTGCTCTTTTCGATATTTCGGAATCGATTCCATCTTCCAGATGGTCTTGATTATTAACTAAGTTTTGTTGATTTTTTATGGTATGAAACATTTCTTCTATAAGTGATGTTTGTTTAATTTTTTCGGTTATTTCAATCTCTTTGCTCTGAAGTTCTTTTTCCATTTTGTCAATTATTTTTGATTGTTGAGTGATTTGAGTTTTCATTTCCTTTATTTGATGCTCTTGTTCGTTTGTCGTAGTTTTCAGGACGTTATTTTCTTCTTGTTCAAAGTATAGATATTCTTTTATCTGCTGTATTGAGTTCGCTATTTGTGTTCGGATGTCTTCATCATAAATTTTTGAATTACTTTCAATTTGATTTAGGATATCTTCCAATTGATGTAGTGGAGATTTCTCTTGTGTTAAGCTCGTTAGTTCTTGCAATGTCATTGGTATACTAAGAGTAGAACTCTCTCCAGAAAGTACCTGTAAATTCAGATGGGCTGTTTCCAACTCTTCCTGAATCATTTCTTTTCCACAGTCTTCCTTACTTAAAACATTTTTATCACCACCTTCATTTCCTTTGTCTTTATCTTGTATGGATTTTCCACTGTGTATCAGTTTTTCATCTTCAATATGTGTTAGACTGTAAGAGGCATTTTGTAATTCAGTTATATTTAATGCCATTTTTGGGGATATCTCTGAGGATGGTGCCTTTAGTATATAGATATTGGTGAAATCTGTCTGTATTAGTTTAAGTCGTCTTTTTAATTCGTCTAAGTATAGGTGGACTATTGCAGATGTTCCTTTAGTGCGTTTTTTTACACCCCTTGTCAACTGCGTAATTAGATCGATAACATCTTGTGAACAACTTGCCTCTTGGCTGTCATATTCTTGAAATTCTCCTTTGTCGGTAATTTCATCGATTATCATGTTGACTATACATTTTGACAGATAGTCGTCCTCTGTGGCATAATGTTTTGAAATTGATTTTAGGTCTATTTCTAGGCATGAGAGTTTGTTTTTGATTTCTTTTGAGTTGGTGTAGTAGCTTATATAGCTTGTATATTTTTCTAGTTTTACTATAAACCATTCCAAAAATGCCATTGGTTGGATAGCACCTTTTTTGCTTTTCTTTATATGAATATAGTATTGTTGTGCTATATCGCTAAGATTTAAATTCTTAGTGAATGCATCATTGAAAGTCAACTTTTCAGTCTGATTTTTGTCTACAGTTCTAGAGATTGAACTGATTGGGACGACGTCAACATATGCATAAGTATGAGATGTGTCGACATATGAGTTCATTTTTATCTCAGCATGGGATTGTTGTCTATCTGAATCCACCATTCTAACTTTTATTTGCAAACTGATTAATATACCTCTTTCTATGATTATAAAACTATGACTATCTTATAACTATTTTTATTTCCCTTTCCGGGAACTCCTGAAGTGAAATGTCTGATGTATCAGTGTCAGACATATAACCAGTTCAATGATTTATTACTTAACTTCTCTTCACACTTATCACTAAATACTAAACTTTTAACTACTTATACCTCTAATCAATCTAGAACCAGGAATACGGGCACCCCACATATGAGGAAGAATTTTGAATTTTGAAGAAAATTTTGAAGAAGAAAGATCAAAATAAAAGCCAAAAGAATAAGCCAAAGAAAAATGGTACCCCCATGTCCAAACCGGAAAGAACTCCCCGTGCTCATACCAGGAATTTTCATGCCAGAAATAATATTCAATAATTACAATAATAAGGAAGGACAATGCTATAGGTGTTTGTACAATTATTCTATACATGAATTACAAATTGCTATGATATGCAAAACTGTATAATAAGAATTACCCCTATATCAATAATTGAGAAATTGAGATGTATTATTGTTGTTATAATGTTGGACTTTTATATATAATTATTTACATTATTTGTTATAAAGAGTTATCAAAATGTCCTAAACTAAAAGTAAAAATGATTGCTCCAGACCAAAGAATCACACAGGGTCACAACTTACCTATGTGGGCCTATGCTATAGATACTCCTCGCTGCTCTTGAACTACATAAAGCTATAAAATAGAGTATGGCACTGACACCCCCCCCCCAAAAAAAAAAAAAAAAACCACGCCCGCCTAAGCCGGAATTGAAAATATCAGTGTAGTGCTTACAACTGGACCTACGAAATATGGTATTACTATTTTGCAATATGTTTACTGTTGAATGAGTTTAGTGATGGGATACCGGTGCCACAAGGGTTAAAACTTTAATAAAACCAAATGGCTAATAAACAACTGGTAGGACTAATTCTAAACATTATGACTAGAGGAATGATATATTACAACACTAGGACAGAAATTAAAGTAAAAAAGCTGTTAATGTTAGAGGGAAATAAAAATGGGGGGAGGGAACTGCTGCCGGCGGTGACAGTGTAAGGGGGAGTCACTAGAAGGAATGTGCAGAATGAAACTCTGTGATTTACTTAAGAACAGTGAAAAGTTTAATGAAAATAATAATGTGCCCCTCCCTGCCCCCATAGCCGGTCCCCTATATGAGATAGAGAAAAACCGATGATGCCAAAAGATGCAGCGTAAAAAGTTCCCTAGGCGCTGGGGAGCTAATTTGGAAAAATTTCTAAGCTCTATCTCCCATAGGAAGGGAGAAAAGTGGAGACAACCAAATTTCGATGTTGGTAAAAAAAGAAAAATGCTGATAATTGGATGTAAGACCCAAGTTACTGCGAGCAAACCAAGGGTTAAAACAGATTATGAGTACTACATTTCTTAATGATAAAGTACCTCACATAAGCCCCCCATTGTATTTCTATTTTGCTATATGTTTACTATTGAATGAGTCAGTGATGGGCTACCTGTGCAACAAGGGTTAAAACTTTAAGAAACCAAATGGCTAATAAACAGCTGGTAGGACTAATTCTAAACAATATGACTAGAAGAATGATATATTACAACACTAGAACAGAAATTAAAGTAAAAAAGCTGTTAATGTTAGAGGGAAATAAAAATGGGGGGAGGGAACTGCTGCCGGCGGGGACAGTGTAAGGGGGAGTCACTAGAAGGAATGTGCAGAAAGAAACTCTATTATTACTTAAGAACAGTGAAAAGTTTAATGAAAATAATAAAGTGCCCCTCCCTGCCCCCATAGCCGGTCCCCTATATGAGATAGAGAAAAACCGATGATGCCAAAAGATGCAGCGTAAAAAGTTCCCTAGGCGCTGGAGAGCTAATTTTGGAAAAATATGATTACTACATTTCTTGATGATAGAGTATTTCTCATAGACCCCCTTGCTATCCAAAAGTTTTACAAAAACAAAGTTTTTTCTTTCCCTTTCCTTTCAAGAAATATTCAATGCCCCCTTAATAAACATATTATTCAAGAACCCTTGTAATATATAACAACCATGTTTATACTCTTAATCAAACTCCATGTTACTTCAGTAATTAAATATCTTAATCCATAACATTGTATTTATTACTAAATACTGAACCTAGACCTTAACATATTAACAGAAACCTTTAAAATCCCATAATCCCTTATAATGAGTCCCAATTGGTCTACACCAAATTAACCAATGTGTAACTACTGTAATCTAGACCCCATGTCCACCCTAGAACTTAAAATTCATTATTTCTTATTGATCAAATGTTTATTTGTATTCCTTTAATATATATTTCCCACAATTCCACCTTGAAAACCAATCTCTGTTTTGAAACTGGGCTATATTTTTACCCAGAATCCTAACTTTATTTAGATGCTCCTTGGGCCTGTAAACAATGCTGTATTTTAATAACTAAACTCCCTAATACCATAAAGCTGCGTTTTCACTGGTCGACCCAAGGCCTAACTTACCCAACTTTCGACCTAAACCCAAGATTTTAGGCAGTTAGGTAGCGATTTTGAAGGTTTGATCAGTACTCAATCCTAAGCCCATCTAACCCAAGCCCAGCCAATTACAAAAGAGCTTTATCATACATAATGGCGGCGATAAATAATATTTATTTTGGAATTATTCAGCTTTTGCAAAAAGAAATTCAATTTTTTGTGATTGAAGCAAAATAGTGAGTTTTCTTAACAAGTTTATATCGTCTTTCCGTTTAGTAAATAGCAATCCAGTATAGTACTTATTATTGCACTTTTTTTTAGGATAAATATCTCTGTTTTTGGCAATGAATCAGATGCTTTTTATTAATATTAAAATACTAAATATATAGTTCGTTTCTGATGTAATAATGGATACATAAAGTGCAGTTCTCAAAATTATTTTATTATGATTGAATGTTAACAATACAAAAAAAAAAGTAAATAAAAATATTATATATTATGATTATGGATATTTCTTTCTCATAATGAATTAAATATACTTGTTTCATTGATTTTAATTTATTATAGTATATCCTTATTTGATAATGTGTTTTTCGGCAATTTAGAATTAAATTTCTCTTTTCTCATTTAAAATAATTATAAGTTAAGAAAAATTTGCTTACTGTAGCCTAGCCCATTGGTATTTAAATTGAAAATTAGTTAAAGACAAACGTCAATCCAGTTTTGTTAATACTTGAACATTCATTTTTATTCAAGCATGTAAACAAACTTTCTCTAAATTAAATAAGCCAGTGTATTTTGTATTATCATATTCTCTTTTAAAGGTGAAATATGTATTACTAATTTCAAAACAGTTTGCCTTTTCAGACTTTTACTTGTTAACTTTGCTAAAGAAACAAACTCTGTTTTTTTAACAAACTCTGTTGTTTAATTTTTGTTTTTTTATGCATTTCACCTGCAGATGTACTATACTTGAGTTTAATCTTTTTTGTTATTCCATTCATGCTGAAACTTTTATGAAGATTTAAAACTTTGTATGAAATTTAAATCAATTGCAATCATATACAACTTTTTTAAACAGACATCTCTAAAAATTGGCACACATTATCATGTATGATTTGTTATTAATTGAGCAATGTTTTCGTGTGATATTTCAATTCGAATGGCATTTAACTTTTACTTCACCATAGTTTAATCCACAAATCCTGTAACTTTGATCGGAATTAATGCTCTTTTTGTGTAAAATATATTCTGTATTCTCTAAGTGAGGAGTAATGAATCTGAGAGTTATCCCATTGAATTTGTTATATGTACTTTATTTGGTCAACAAGAAAGCAGCAGGTTTAATATTATATAAAAGTTATTAGATTTGGATTCTTTGATTGCTCTTCAGTCTTATTATTTTCTTAATTATGAATGTAGAAAAAAGGAGAAATTTAGTTCCAAGTCTGTCTTTATCTTTTTCTTTAGGAAAATTTTAAGAATTAGATTGAAAATAAACAATCATTTATAAGGCATGTAACTTAAAAAAAAAAAAAATGTTTAATAGCATGCTAAGCTTAAATAAACAAACTGGTACATTGCAAATAAGGTTTTAAAATTTTTTTAATGATAAGGTATTCTTTCACAAATTAGCATTAGAATAACAGAAACCACTTTATGATTTAGGTTAGACCTTTTATGTGTACAATAAACTTTGTGTAATGCTAAAAGATTTTAAGTCCTCATTTTAATAGAGTTATACACTGTCTAAGGTAGAATATTATCTATGATGGAAAATTTTCTCGGTCCTGGTCGATTCTGTTTTAGACGTAGTTTGCTGTATTTCATTTAGTCTTATGTAACATTTTCTACTGCATTTTACAAATAGTTATATTTATATTGTATCAGTTATAAGATGATTGTTATATCCTGATAAATGTTATTGAGTCAGTTTAGGTTTCTACTATATTTTAATTAAGAAAACAAAATTTAGTGAATATTCTAGTGATATTTTTTTAAACTGATACAATGTTGCATTATGCAACTTCTGTTATTTGAAATTTTATGCTTGTGTAATGATGTCTCAGAGATAGATGATAAAATTCTTTATCTGCAAATTGACAGTAGTGCTGTGAACTTACCAATGTGAAAAAACAAATCCATTAATTTTTAGATGTTTAAAGATAATTAAGTATTGTTTTAATAATAGATTAGGAAAACATTTTATGATTTATTATTAATATTTAAAAGTGAAAATTTTTTGAGTGAGTCAATTTTAAATAAGTCTAAAATATAAAGGCACAGATGTTATATACACACCACATTGGTGCGATTTTTTCCCCCCCGCCAATTTGGCGAAAACTTTGTTTTTGAATATTAGTTACAAATAGCATGCAATAATAGCATGTGATTTTTTATTTCAATATAAAAATAAAATAACGTTATAACATTAATATACATTATAACTTTAGTGTTATAAACGTTAATGCACATTGTAATGTAACAAGAACAAAGTTTTCGCCAAATTGGCAGGGGGAAAAATTGTGCTAATGTGGTGCATATATGTCATCTGTTCCAATAAATATTGATATACCTAATAAAATAATTTATAGAATTAAAAGCAAATAACAATTTATTTTTTTCGCCAAATTGGTAGGGGGGGGGGGGGAATCGCACCAACATGGTGCGTATATGACATCTGTGCCAATATAAATGTAATTTTGGAAAAGCCCACAAATTATCATTATCTATACTTCATATATACTATAATATATATTATTAAACAGAAAATTTTATGAAATATTTCTAGCCTAATTTTTACTTTAACCAAACTTTTAAAATCTGAAATCTCTCTTTTTAGAGCCAATTTTGTTGTTGTATCCTGGACAACTGTAGATATCAATGTGATTAAAGGAACTGGGTTCACCCACATGTGCAACTTTTATTTCACGAGATACCACATGGCCTAATTGCTACGAGATTGGCATTTCTTTTCCATCTACTGACCTCCAAGTGAGAGGACTCTCCACACCGCTAACGTTTTGTGCAAGTCTATAACAGTGACATGGCATTCCCAAGAGCCATCCTCGGAAGAAATGACCACATCTGATGCGACTTAGCTGCCATGTTCTGGTGAGAACTACTGCTGCATTGTGGCATAGTTGGATAAATATTGCTTGCTGTATATTGATACATAATTTGAACTGTATACGCAAGCAATGCTTTTTCGACTGTAAAATGGGAAAAGTTGTGTTCACCAGCAACTGATCTAGCAGGGAGAAAGCTTTACCAAAAGTAAGTGTTTATTGTTATTGTAATAATTTATCCCATTTTTATTAATATTCCGTAAGATGTTTATGATACTTAATAAAAAAGGTTGTATTAAAATTTGTGACATAACTCATGGGGCTTCAGTCCGTGTTGTCCTTTCTTAAATCTGTTTAGGGGGACAGTTTGACACAAGAAAATCGCCATTTGGGCAGTCTGTAATTTCTATCCAGAGTATTTTATAATTATCAAAAAATTAATTAAAATGTAATAAAATATTTAATATGGTATTTCCTTGATATAGATAGCGGCGACTAAAATGTATCGCCAAGTTATATTACATATATGACATTAAAATCATATTGACATTTTATGATGTATATATATTTTAGACGTAAATATTATGAAAATATATATATATATTGGGTACATTTAGGATATACATATATACAGTATACTTACTCAAATCCACCACCCTAAAATCTGCAAATTCTTAAAATCCGCACATCGTTCCTGATGTAAACAATGTAATTTACAATTAAGATGTAAGTGTAAAATTTTAATTTTTTAAAAATTTTATATCATTCTGTACACATTTTAATATGTAATTCTGTTTGATATGATTCAACTCGTGTTTTCTCATGAAGAAAGTATAAATTTATTTCTGATAAAATTCTAGATACTGCTGATATCAGTGGCGATTGCAATATATATATATTTTTTAACCAAATAATTTTTGTATAATCAAGCTTTTTTGGTTATTAAGCACGGCTGAACATGAAAGAAATGTGAATTATTAGTGTACATTCATAAGGTGAGTTTCACTGAATAATTTAAGAAAAAATATCTCATCATTATCATATTTAATTAAGCATTAATAATTATTTACTTGACCTTTACTTTTATATTTTAAATGTTTTTTAAATTTTCTTAATTTTTTTATTTTACTGTAAGCATTCATTATAATTTTCAGTGCATTATTAAATTCAAATTATTGTTTAAAAAATGTAAATAAAACAGTGACCAAAAATCTGCATAACCTCTGGTTTTAAGCTACACAGATTTAAGGAAGTCTACTGTATAAGATTGGCAAAATCATTACAACTGTGGGATAATAGTAATTGTGAAGGCCACTATAATGAGGAAGTATCTTTTAAATTTTTTGTCTCCTTAGATTTACACAATGTTTAGGAGAATGCACCCACTCGCCTCCAACACACATCTCGCAGAAAAAAGCCATGCGTACATTTTTTAAATGTCTAATATCTATTGTAATGATAAATTATGTAAAGTGATCAACAATATATTTATTTGGCTTATCTATATATTTAAAATTAAAAGCACATTCTGTCAAATTTTCCACACGAATATAGTCTCTTTGCACATGCGCCAACGTTTTTTGAAGGCTTCTCCCCTCAGAAAGGGGAAACCTGATGTATTAGCCCTCACCTGTTTAGCCTAGGGAAATTGAAAAGGGTTGATTGCAAACAGATGGAGTCACCTCACCATTGCATTAAGCATAGACCTTCTAATATATTTTTGCTCTGAGATTGAAAGCTGAAGCTTTTTTTTTTTTTTTTAAACTCATTGTTCCAATACTAAATATGCATATTTTTCGCAAAATTTTAAAGAGAGCTTGGATAAAGTTATATATTTATATCGGATTGAAATGTCAGAGAGTTCGGAAGATAAGAACAATTTTTTTATTGCTATGTTAAAAGAGCCGACGCAAAAACAAACAAACAAAAAAGCAAGAAGAAAACATTTATTTTACAACTAGATAACAATATTTTTTCGCAAATTTTTTACACGGGCTGTAAAACCGTTTATTTATCACCAATAAAGATTTCAAAGAGTTCGGACAAAAAGAACTTTTTATTTTAAAACTATGAAACAACCCTATGTAAACAAGAAAATGAGTGCATCACTAAATAAATATTAATATTTTTTCGCCAATTTTTTCATTTTAAAATATAATTTCAGACAAAATTTTAAAGAGAGCTTGGATACAGTTATATTTATAACCGATTGAAATGTCAGAGAGTTTTGAAAATGAAGACTATTTTGTTATTGCTATGTTTCCCAAAATTTTTACACGGGTTGTAAAACCGTTTATTTATCACCAATAAAGATTTCAAAGAGTTCGGACAAAAAGAACTTTTTATTTTAAAACTATGAAACAACCCTACGTAAACAAGAATATGAGCACTTTTATCACTAAATATCAATATTTTTCATTTTAAAATATGTCATACAAAATCTGATTAAAGATATAAAATAATAAAAACTTGATGTTTCTTTTTAAATTTATTATTATGGGCCCGGGCAACGCCAACTAGTATTAATATTTAAAATATACATTGATATGGCCCATTTATCACACAAATCTAAAAAAATAATCAATTTAAGCTTGAAATTAATGCTTTTGTCTGCAAAAAAAAAAAAAAAAAAAAAAAAAAAAAAAGGAAAATTTTCCTGCTAAGGAAAATCGAAAAGTTGTGAAATTTTGGCGATATGCATTTTCTGGTAAATTCTAGCAGCCTTTTCCCTTTTTCTGGTGGTTCTGACAGAGAAAAGATATTTTTCGTCGAACATGAATAAAACAAAAGTTATATGGTGATGTTATCTCTCAAGTGACCTTAGGGGGTCGTTCAAGTATATCCGTAAGCAAATTTTTAGTAATTTTATACCCCGTCCTTCCCTTATCAGAAAAAATAAGCAAATAGTAACCCCCTTCCCTTTTTTTTTTTGCTTATGTATGATTTTGACATTTTGTACGTCAACACTGTTTGCCAGGAAAAAACAGTTACCATTAATTTACACTATTAATCTTACAAATTTATATAAATAGGCATATATAGGGGTTGTGGTATCAAAATAATGCAAAATGGTTTTAATATATTGTTGTTTATCGCATTGAACAATAAAACTTAACAATAGGCCCTAACTTAATTAGTCATCATAACTAAAATTTTTAACAGGAATCTTAGAAATGTTACGTGTTTGAAGTTCCGAGCAGACTACAGAATACTCATTTCCCATCATGTATTTTTTCTTGTTGTTGCTGCGTTGTCTAATGCATTCATAAGAATTGTCATAATCCCCCCTCCCCTCTTCTCCCTGTCAGCAAAAATAATCAAACCCTGAACTCCTCCTTACTGCTTATGTAATACTTGAATTGCCCCTTAGCGTTATTTTTAATTTTAAGAATTGTACACTTGAGCAGTCAAAGATGCTTGTTTATAATTTTAAATCATCAGATTATTTTGCTTTGATGGATTTGAATTGGAGCAGGTGTTCAATATTATTGAAATATTTATTTTACGTGAATTTTATAAGTGAATACTGGATATCTAGCAATCAGTGCTTAATTTATGATGGAGCTCAGCTCTGGTACTTCTTTGTTTTCAGTGAATACTTAAATATAGCCAGAGCTTATAAATATTGTACACCACAACTTACCAGGACATTCGTGTATGTTTTATATTGTTGGTTGATAAAAAAATGCTTAGCGAGTAAGATTTTCTGAAATTTTTTTTATAAATGTTTTTGCTATTTGTTCATTCATTAGATTTTACTTTATATATATGCATAGCTGCCAACTAATCCTTATCTGTGTTGCTATTAAATCTGGATAGTAATATTGACCTTATTTAATTGCAAAATTCTGCAATTAAACCATGTCAAGATTAGGCGAAGACTTCTGTTCGGAAGTACTGGTAACAAAAAAGTGGAATAGTTGATAGCTATTTATAGACTGAATTTTCTGTAAACCTCAAGCCGAGGACACTAATGTAGAAACATTTGCCTTTTACTTCCGGTAAGTTAACCCTTACTTTTGGCGCCTTTGCTTGGCGAAGTTTGTTTGTTTACAAATTTGATGCTGTCAAATCTATGAAATACACACACTTAACATTCAAGGTTTCGCGAAAAATAGAGTATTTATTTATTTTCATTATTTCTTATTTTATTCTGACTACAATTTAAAAATACAACAATCATAGTTGTATGGAAAAAAAAATTATATATTTTAGACACATATATGTAAAGATGCATTCAAAAACTTGTAACATTATTTAGTGCGATACACAGTAAATATTTACTATTCTCAAATTAGGTTTATTTTTAACTACATTCAAAAATATAAAAACGGGTTTTTATTTATTTATTATTGAAATCAAATACTAAAATATTTTAAAACCTTTGTTAATAAGAAAACAAAATACTTCTTTATGTTTATTCTGTGAATAAATTTGCAGAATTTAGTGTTCACTCTATTTTTTGTGACTCTATTTAGAGCACAAATTAGTATAGTATTAGGTTCTATTGTTTGTTATTTAGAGTGAAAAAACTATAAGACTAAGTGATTGACTGCAGCATATTTGATGTAATATCCCTAATTCTTGAAATTTTAATGTTTACACTATAATTTGTTGTTGGTAGTAGAACGTTGGAATAGTTTCATGTAAATGAGTGATTTTTTTTTTTCATTAGTCTAAATTATTTTTTATTGTGACAATATTGAAAATAAAATATTGATTCACAACCTCATATTATTTGTAATTGAAATCTTCAACAGTTATTTTGATTATTAATTAAAAATTTCCAACTGTACTTTATTTTTAAATTTTACAATTAAACGTTTAAGATATTTTGAATGATGAGGAGAAAAAGTTTAATGTAAACAGTTAAACTTAATATAATATAAATGCAAGTTTAACAGTTTAAGTTTATTAACATTGTTATTTTTATAACAATCTTTTTAAGCTTATTAAGTTTGATAAGGATAATTAATTTAAAAAATCTGATTTAACTTTCAAGTGAAAAATCTAAACGAAAGAAATAATATGTTATAAATAAAACAATACAAATAAATGACATATTAAGTTTACATTTAGGAACAAATTAAATATTGTTTACTCTTCTGTATAACTTTTAGTATTGATTTTTAAACAATTTAGATTAATCAAATACTAAGAGAAGCCTTTGTTATTATTTTTTTTTATTGGGAACATACACCTGACTTGTGTGATTGATACAAATATCTGCCCCTTCATTATTAATCGTAATTACAAAATAAACAAAAACATATCGCCAATGTAACACTTTCACGATCGCTAGAAAAGAGCGATAAACCGCCATTTATAGCATCCATGCCACCGAAAATGACTAAATTATACATTTATTTAAGCAATATTGCATAAAAATTCATATACCTGCCCTATTTTTTTTACATTTTAAAGTATTTATGTATATACATTTTAAAAAACAATGATGTAAAACTATTTAAATTTAACGAACTATCACAACAAAAAATCGGAATCTTTGCCAAATGCAATGTTGGCTTTATGTCAGCCTAGCACATGAGATTAATCGTTAAATATTGTTGTTATTACCATTATTCGTATTCTATTAATTTCTTTTGAAATATAGACTTATCATTCATTTTATTTAAAATATGAATTTTTCATTTAAAATACACATATCACATATATTTAAAGTACATTTATTTAAAAGAAGAATAATAATAAATGAAATAATACAAAAAACCAAAATATTTCATTTCAACATCAAGCCATTGTTTCTAATCTAAGCAAGTGAAAAATAAACGGTGCTATAGCTGGAGGGGAAAAAAAGATATTGGCAAGATAATATAATATTGGCCCAGCTAACATAAAAGTACCTTTTTTGTGATCTATTTGAAAAATCAGTGACTGCTTATGACAAAAATTGGGACCACTTCACAAAATTATTCTTAATAAAAGAAGTACCTTCACAAAATTATTTTTTTTATAAAAGTGATTTTACATTTAAAAAAGAAAAAAAAATTGTTGGGATTTAAAATGTGTAATTTGCAAACAAAATAAGCTCGCCAAAAAGGTAAACTTAACACACACATATATATATATATATATATATAAATCAGTTTGAATTTAAGAGTAACTGGATTTGACTTTTTGTTACATCATTTTATTTTTCGCAAAACATAATTAAAAAAAATACCCATGAGAGAGATGGAAAAAAAAATCTGCATCAAACTTTGATGTGAAATCAATCATACAGTAAAATTTACAATTTTAAATACATTTAATTTGCATTTTACTGTGAAGACTTTTTTTTTTGTTTTTGTGGGGAGGGGTTGGGGGTGTCACAAAAAGTAGATGTAACTACATTCTATAATTCTACATTGTAGTGATTATATGATAAAACTAGCTGCCAGTGTGATCAACTGATACATGCTGTTAGCATGTACCTTGGAGAAGCCTCATGTATAATGACAATCCTGAAAGGTGTTTTTAAATAAATGATAAATATTACTATTTGTTTCAAAAGTATAACTGCACTGGCACAAAAATGATATATGCATGTACAAATAAATTGTATATAGCACTGAAGTAAATATCAAAAACATATTTAGACTTTTAATTTAACTTGTGAAAAGCAGAAATATAATTTTAGATATACAAGTCATATGCTATAAAAATTATTCTCAGATAAAATGAGCTTTCACTGTATTCTGAGTGACTTCGAAATCTTATGATTTACGATCGTCATTATTAAAAAAATATGTTTTATTTTTTGAAACCACAAAAAAATTAATAGTTATCATTGATTTATTAACGGAAGATTAATATTTTTGTGTGGCATTATTTAAGACCCTTTAATAGCGAAAACTAGCCAAAACTTTGGATTATTTCCACGCAAAACATTTGTTATTAACAAGATAAGGACAACAAATAATTATTTGTGTATGTTTATAATCATTCACAGCTGATATCGATCCGTAAATATGACGCTTGCGCAGTAAAACCTTGTTCATGATTGGTTAGCGCTAGTGCTTTCCTGCAACCAGTGAAAACGCTCTTAGGTTAAGGTCTTGGGTCGCTGGGATTTTTAGGTAGTTGGGTCGACCAGTGAAAACGCAGCTTAAGGCAAACTAACTGTATACCAGGGAGATAGAGAAAAGGAGAACAAAGATAATGTTTCTACTTATGGAACTAAAAGCGGTACCTAGTATGGCGGCGTTTCTGGTCTTTTGGGCCTTTAGGAAGTGTAGCGCCCTCTATCTCTTTACCATGCTCGAAACCAAAATGCAGGAAGAGCAGACGACAATTTGTCATGTTTGACAGGTCACATGACCGGCCTTTGGGAGCACCAGCGCCACAAACTGGGTACTAATTCCCGGTCCATGTTGTGATCTTGAAAGCCTATCTTCACTGTTCTCCTTCTTATTTCTATCTCCATGCTCTATACTAAGGTCTGGAGCTAATCACTAGAGATATTTACAATTGAATACTGAGTGACAACTGAACACTACGGAACTTTATAAATGAACCGAAAGTAGCAGCCAAAAAGAAATGGCGTGATGATACTGCAAAGGCATCCATCTTGGATACCACAGAATTTCATAAAGAATTTTTTACTTTAAATATTTATAATACACTTCATATCCAACCAATTTCAAAAATGAAGACTTTTTATGTACAGCATTTAATCCTACATTAAAATTCAACGTCAAATCTTAAATAATTTTACTAATTCCAATTGAAAAATACAAAATTCCATTTGTTATGAAAAAGTCTATGGGTGAATAGCATTATGACACATACTTAAGATTACGATAGCACAGTTTACAAATTATATTCATAAAACCACTAAAAATAAACATAAAATTTTTGAAAAAGGTGACGGAGAACACCTTGTATGTCTATTAATGAAAGAGAATAGTTTTTATGAGATTTAAAGTAATTAATTATTAAATAAAAGCATTTTCAAAAAAGTAAACAGTGGCCAATCTCGGCAATGTAAATCTCAGAAGCCTGTACTAGGATACATTTTTAAGTACTTAAACAATGAAAAAACCTAACAAAAACAATCTCCAGACCTTTATAATTAAGTTTTAAAAGTCAAATGACCCATTAAACGAGTCTGAACATTAATATTAATTAAAAACTAGGACAAATTGATAGCACAGCTTACCAGCATTGTAGACTCGGAGCAAGTGTGCTCCAGAAAACAAACATTGAATTACTAAAATACTTAAAATTGTCCAATTGACTTGCAAATTTTTATTGAACAGAGGATTTATATGCCTCCCCCCCTAGTTAAAAAAAAAAAAAAAAAAAAAAAAAAAAATAATGAAAAGATCTGGGGACGGGAAGTATGTGAAAAAAAAATTCAAATTAAAAATGACATGCCGATCATCCACACAGTGCACGTCAGCACTCAGAACCAGAAAACAAACTATGAAATTTTAAAAATAGTTAGAAATGTCTAAATGACTTACAAATTTTTATGTACATAGTATAAATATGCCTCCCCCCCTGGTAAAAAATTTAAAAAGATCTGGAGACTGGAAGTATACTTAAAAAATTCACATAAAAATCAACATGTTAAAATCCCATACAATACATGTTAAAATTTCAAATTTTCAAATACCCTTTTGAGGGGCTATAACAATGTAAAAACAGTGTAAATGGATCATTTCATTAAAATAATAAGATACATGTCATTTTTAAGCACATCTGAGCACGGGAAGCTGAGAAATTAAGCAATTAAAATCTCTAGTGAGTGAAAAAACATGGCTGCCTTATAGGCTGAAAACCAATGTTAAAATGCCATAGAACGTGACTTTTAGTATTTTGCACATAACAGGCAGCGGGGACCCGAGCCGGAGGTTCGTTCAGTGACAGGTTTATACTATTCTATGTGCAATTTAAGGGATTATCCGGTGCCGAAGGCAGCGGGGACCAGGGTCGGAGATTAGTTCAGTTAGAGGTTTATACTATTCGATGTGCAAATTAATGGATTATGCAAATTATGGGATTATCCGGTGCGTGCGTAGCACGACCGGTGTACGGTGCCGAAGGCAGCGGGGACCCGGGTCGGATGTTCGTTCGGTTCGAGGGGGATGCGAGCCGGAGAATACAAAAGTTTCGAGGCACCGATGTAAATTAGGGGCCCGCTGGCGGGCGAAGCCAGCTAGTCAACATTAATAATTATCCTATGACCTAGATAGAAAAAAAAATCGGATGTCCGACTTTGGCGTTTTGAGAAATAGTTTATATTTTCTCTTTTATATATTTTTAATCTCAATGAAACATTACAAAAAAAAAAAAAAACCATTTTTTTTGGACTTACGTATACTGAAGTAAAGAATTTTTCTTTTGTTGTACTATATATTTTATTCCTGTTATTTTTTTTTTTTTTTGCTGGTTCTGTTTTCCATTGTGAAATGAATGGTTGACATAGACAAAAATAGTAAATATTATTGAACGAAATTTACTTATAAATGATTATTACTACGTGGTATATTAAAGTGTAGATATCGGCATTGTTTTTCTAGTATACTTATTGATATTGTTAAGTGATTGGTGAATGCAGATAATAAATGTGATTTTCTATATATTGGCTATTCTAAGATGCAGACAGATAAATTTCACAATTTATTGTAAAAACTTCTAAGAATTTAAACAAAGAAAATATATGTAAAAGAAAGCCAATAAAGAAAGTAAGAAAGAAAGAAGAAGAAAACTCATTTCTGTTCACAATTTTTATTAAATGGCTAAATGCTAAACCATCAAATATTCTGTAACTTACGCTGCTAAAAATAACCACAGCTCTCTGAATGCAAAACCTACGCGCTGACATAAAAATGGCGATTGTCGAAGGTGGATTTTTTTCAGCTTTTGTACGCTCTATTGCATTTTAATAGCGGTATTTTCTAAAAGTTTTCTTTAATCTCAGAAATATAAGGCGGAGAATACTTTTAGAAGTTTTTGCTATTCAAATTCACGGGACAGTACAAACCAAGGAGGATACAATAGATGGAGCAATCATAAATGACGTCACTTGAAGCTATTCCTACACCCCCCTCCCCCCCACCCTCCGCCATATTTGGACGCGTCTTGCGCTGGAGACTGCTGATTGACTTGCTGTCGGTCGAAGTCGAATATGGCAGACGCAGGAGAAGGGAAAATAAATCGTTTTCGGCTTCACAACTTTTGACAGGGGAAGATTGATATGTCTACTCCTCTCTTTTCCTAGCTCTATTGTACAAACGTCAAAAAAGCCTACGACAGCCGCCATTTTTCTTTCAGCGCTGCGACCTATTATTCAGAAGGCTGTGAAAATAACTCACCATTATGTTGTTGATAACAAAACCTATTTGTTCTCCGACTATCTTGGAGTTTTGTGAAGCGACATAATGATCCGGCGTGTTTCCCCAAGTCCAGTCAACGAGAATGACATTGTAGGAACCTGCGGACTTCCTGGACTTCCTAGCTCTTTCAAAAAGTTGTTCCTTGCATTCCTAGAATGATTAGACAAACAGACATCCACTTGAAAACGACCCAGTGGACTTTAGTTTAATGACATTTATTTGTTAAAGGAAACGACTATGGAAAATTAGATAATTAGACCTCTGGGATTAAGTAGGTTTTATTTGAACTTTCACCTTTCAGGAGTGATAATACGCGTCAAGACGAAATTTTCATTTAAGAAACCAGCATCGCTTGTCATTTATTCAATTAAATATACAGGGTATCTTATTCACTTCAAATCGGAATCGTTCATAACTTTAACAATAATGAAGATACTAGCTGTTACCCGTGACTTCGTTCACGTAACATTAAAAGAAAAATAAATGTACTAATCAAGCAAAATATTTCACTCCCGATAGTTAAAAACGTAAATAATTAACTAACTCTTTATCACATTTCATAGAAGAAAATACGATATTTCTTTGTTATAGAGGCCTTGACATAAATCAGTTTTAAAAAAGTAAAATTTTGTGCCAAATAACCGCTAAAAGGAAGCTGCAACCAATGGAAAAAAGACGGCCAAATAAAATCGTGTAAATCGATGAATTGGGTAAAAAGAAATGTCGATTTTACCTGATAAACCATTTTACTTTTAACGACTTTGAGAAACGTTTTAACAGATCTCATTTAAAAATAATTCATTGGAAATAGTAAATGCTTTTTCTTTAAATTCAATTCTTGTGAATAGGGAGTAATAATTCTACACCTAAATGCAAGAAGCTTCAATTGCAAAGCTTTTTGCAGCCCAAAATTACATGCAAACGTAACACTTAAATTGCAAAGCTTTTTGTAACCCAAAATTATATGTAAACATTACTTTTGCATGTAATTTTCATTGCAAATTAACATTTATTACGGTTCAAATTAAAATTAATTTGGGTGCAAATTACATGTAAATGTTAAGTTTGCATGTAACTGGGGGTTGCAAAAAGCTTTGCAATTGCAAGTGTTACGTTTGCATGTAACAGCAAATTTGTGTCCTTGGTTTAATCTATAGCTGAAACAAATCTTGATTTCTTGACAATATGCTGACAGGCGATTTTTTGCTCTGCAGAATAAATTGATTCATAAAGTTTGAATATGTGGAAATATGTTTTTATTTTTCAGAAATTTTACTGTAATCAAGATTTTTTTTTTTTACCAACTATTTAAATTGAAAATAAAATAATTTTTTTCCGTTTTAATGAGAAAATGGCATACAAAATATGTTAATCCGTTTTATTTCTCCTTTTTTTATCCACAAAAATGGAGTAATTTAAGTACCGTTGTTTTTAGAGAAATTTCATTAAAATTTACAAAAAAATATTAATATCTCGAAATCTAATTCAAAATTTTAAATTCTCAGAGTTTATATGACATCCTCGAATCAATGATAACCGGTATTAAGTAAATCGCGTTGCATTAAGAGGAGTAGTTGCGAAATACACACAGTCAGATTTTAACTTAATATACTTGTGTTCAATTTCCTTTTCCTAGTAATCTTACTGATGCTTGTATTATTAATCACAGAGTTCAGAGAATAAATAGAGATGAAATGTTCATGTTTGGCGTGATGCTGAAAATGCAACCCTACAGTCGGCCCAAACAACTGGCGGCTTCCTTTGAAAACATATCCCCTTCCAGTGAATCCAGGCCTTGTTCCACGTGCAGCCTCTCTCCATCCAATGAAGTCAGCCCTTGGGCCTAATGATTTGAGCGATAACCGGCTTCATATTGCAAGCCGATGTTACGGTTCATTACATCTCTATTCTTTCACTGTACTCAGTGATTATTAATGTTTGAAATTGATACACGCTCCATTTGAAACATATTTAAAACATCCCGTTTTATTATGTCGTCACTTTGATCCCAGAGAAATCTCTTTTCAATGATATAATTCTTGTTAATTTTCTTTTCCTGGCAATAATGACGTGAATTTTAGCAGAAAACTCACATCTGTTTGTAACTGATATTCAAGCTTATTATTAATCAGTATAAAAAAAATATTTCAGTTATTCATCTTAAATATGACGTCCATTATGTATATACTTTTATTATACACTGATAGTCATGCTCTTTGTAATATTACGAATATTTGAAAATACATGTTTTATTTATGACGTCATATTTGTTCAAGCCAAGGAGGATCCTTTTCATAGTTCCATGGTTCAGGCGACATCTTTTTCTTAGTAATATAATTATTGTTAATTCTTCTTTGTAATTATAACGCAGTTTTTGACAGAAAAAATATCTTTTTAATGTAACCGATATTCATACTTCATGTATAATAACAAATGCTCCATATTGTTGTTTCAAATATCACAGAAATTCACCTTCTTTTGAATTATTTTCATTTTTCACGTGAAAATCGCTCAATTGAAACTTAATTGTTGAGGAAAAATTATTTTTCCGCATTTTTATTTATTGGCAACGATAAAGTAAAATGGTTAAATTTATCTAAAAATGTCCATTGATTCTCTATGAAAATAATCAAATTTTGAATTATTAAGAAGAGTATTTGCATAAAATAAACAAAAACCAGCGTATGTTCATTTCCGGGTTATAATCCACCTATATGCAAAGATACAGGGCCATTAATTTCTTCATTTTGACGCTGGCTTCAGCCTAACATTTGCACACAATCGGATTTATAATATTACTAGTTGTTACCCGTGACTTCGTTCACGTATCATTAAAAGAAGAATAAATACATTAATTAAGCAAAATATTTCATTCCCGAAAATTAGAAACGTAAATAATTAACTAACTCTTTATCACATTCCATAGGAGACAATACAGTATTTCTATGTTTTACAGGCCTTGACATAACTAAGTTTTAAAAAAGTGAAATTTTGTGACAAATAATCACGAAAAAGAAACTGCAACCAATGAAAAAAGGATGGCCAAATAAAATCGCGGAAATCGACGAATTGTGTAAAAACATATATCAAGTTTACCTGGTAAACCATTTTACTTTTAACGCCTTTGTGAAACGTTTTAATAGCGTTTAATAACGTTTTAATAGGCATCCTTCAAAGATAATGGAAATGGAAATAGTATATTCTTTTTCATTAAATTAAATTCTTGTGAATAGGGAGCAATAATTGTAGACCTAAATGCAAGGAACTTACATTTGCCTCCTTGATTTAATCTATAACTGAGAAAAAACTCTTTATTTCTAAATGAAAATATGTTGATAGACGATATTTGTTCTCCAGAATAAATTGATTCATGAAGTTTGAATATGTGAAAATACGTTTTTATTTTAAAAAAATGTACTGTAATCAAGATTTTTTTTTCTTTCACCATCTATTCAAATTGAAAATAAAATCTTTTTTTTTCAGTTTTAATGAGAAAAAATATATTCATCCGTTTTATTTCTTCTTTTTTATCCACAAAATTGGAATAATTTAGCTGCCGTTTTTAGAGAAACTTCTTTAAATTTACAAATAATAATAATAATAATAATAATAATAATATCTCGGAACTTAAATCATTTTCTTAAATTCTGAAAGTTTATGACATCCTCGGATCAATGATAACTGGTGTTAAGTAAATCGCGTTGCGTTCGAAAATCTGACAGGAGTAGTTGCGAAATACAAACAGGCGTTCAGATTTTAATATAATAGATTCGTATTTATTTTTATTTTCCTAATAATCATGATGTGGTTTTTGGCAAAAAACTCTCATCTGTATGTAACCGATATTCATGCATAATAATCGGTATAGATAAAAAAAATATTTAATTTTTTCGCTTTAAATATGGCGCGAAACTCATCTACTTTCTAAACTTACCGATTCTTGTGTTATTAATGTAAGGAATTGATTCACGCTCCTTGTAAAACACATTTGAAAATTCCCGTTTTATTTCAAATATGACGTCACTTTTTTCTCAGAGAAATCTCTTTTTAATGGCATAATTCTTGTTAATTTTCTTTTTCTCGCAATCAGGACGTAAATTTAAGCGGAAAACTCACACTTGTATGTAACTGGTATTAGAGCTAATTATTAATCAGTATCGATAAAAAATATTTCAGTTTTTCATCTTAAATATTACGTTCATTATCTATCTACTTTCATTATACATTGATATTCATGCTCCTTGTATTATTACGAATATTTGAAAATACATGTTTTATTTATGACGTCATATTTGTCCAAACCGAGGAGGATCCTTTTCACAGTTCCATGGTACAAGCGAAATCTATTTTTTAATAATATAATTATTGTCGCATTTTCCTTCTAATTATGCCGCAGAATATCTTTTTAATGTAACCGATATTCATACTTCATTTATAATAACAAATACTCCATATTTTTGTTTCAAATATCACGGAAATTCATCTTCTTTTGAATTATTTTTAATTTTCAGTTTTCACGTGAAAATCGTTCAATTAAAAATTATTTGTTGAGGAAAAATTATTTTTCCGTGTTTTTATTTATTGGCAACGATCAAAGCCCTAGCAACGATAAAGTAAAATGGTTTAATTGTATGAAAAAATGTCCATTTATTCTCTATGAAAATAATGAAATTTTTAATTATTAAAGAAAATATTTGAATAAAATAAATAAAATCTAGCCTATGTTTATTTATGGGTTATAATCAACCTATACAGGATAATTATATTATCCATTTTGACGCTGGCTTCAGCCTAACATTTGCACACAATCGGATTTATAATATTACTAGCTGTTACCCGTGACCCGCTGTTACCCCGGCTTCATATTGCAAGCCGATTTGACGGTTCACTGCCTCTCTATTCTTTCACTGTACTCTGTAATTATTAATGTATGAAATTGATTCACGCACCATTTGAAACATATTTGAAAAATCCCGTTTTATTTGAAATATGACGTCACTTTGATTCTAGAGAAATCTCTTTTCAATGATATAATTCTTATAAATAATATAATACAATCTTATTTGTCACTTTAAGCAGTATTGGAATTTAATTTAAAGATATAATTCTTGTTAATTTTCTTTTCCTGGCAATCATGACGGGAATTTTATAAGAAAACTCACATCTGTATGTAACTGATTTTCAAGCTTATTATTAATCAGTATTTAAAAAAAAAAAAAAAAAATCAGTTATTCATCTTAAATATGACTTCCATTATGTATATACTTTTATCATACACTGATATTCATGCTTCTTGTAATGTTTCGAATATTTGAAAATGCATGTTTTATTTATGACGTCATATTTGTTCAAGCCAAGGAGGATCCTTTTCATAGTTCCATGGTCCAAACGAAATCTTTTCTTAATAATATGATTATTGTTCATTTTTCCTTCTAATTATAACGCAGTTTTTGACAGAAAATATCTTCTCAACGCAATATTCATACTTCATGTATAATAACAAATATTCCATATTTTTGTTTCAAATATCACGGAAATTCCTCTTCTTTTGAATTTTCATTTTTCACGTAAAAATCTTTCAATTGAAAATTAATTAAAAAACACCAATTAAAATATATTAAGACAGACATAAGCTCACTTTAAAAAATAAAATTTTATAAAAAATATACTTAAAAACATTTAAAAATACAAATAAGTAGACGTTTCGCCATGCGACACGCAAGGCATCATCAGTACAAAAAACAATCCAATGCATAACAGACCACTGAACAATTCAAGAACAGTTAAAGTTACTTTAACAACAGACAATATTCACTCGGTACGGCACGAGCTTCATTCAGTGTC
The DNA here is from genome assembly GCA_963931845.1 of Maratus michaelseni. NCBI lineage: Eukaryota > Metazoa > Arthropoda > Arachnida > Araneae > Salticidae > Maratus > Maratus michaelseni. Next base: position 154,976,989 of record OZ007596.1, on the reverse strand, counting down.
TCCGATCGCAATTCAGTGAGCCAACCCTCAAGGAATAATCTACCATGGTAGTTGTTACAGACCGATTTCAAAATGCCGGCGTTCGCAATTAGCGGGATGTGATTCGTTTTAAGTGAATGCTGGACAATTTTTGAATTCAAATTACTATTTTTTAAAGCAGTAGTATGTTCTTTTAAGCGAATTTCCAATGATCTACCTGTTTCACCAATGTAGACACTATTGTAATCTTTACAGGGAATAATATAAACAACACCGGGTAATTTAGACTTATCTATCATATTGAAATTTATGCTTAGTGAAAAAAAAGACTCATTTTATTAATTGGTTTAAAAGAAACCCCAATATTGTATGATTTTAGAATGCCAGAAATTTTATCAGAAATGTTTTTATAATAAGAGATACAGATAAAAGTATTTGGTTTACTACGTTGGAAAGGAGGGGGGGAGTAGAATTTACAAAATTTAAAGTATTTTTAAAGATTTTTTTAACAAGACCAATAGGATAGCTATTATTAACCAAATCGAGATAAATTTTACATTTCTCAATTTCAAAATCATTACTAGAACTGCAATATCTAATGGCCCTGAAGGCTAAAGTTTTAATAACGGCTATTTTATGGCTGAAAGGGCATATTGAATTGAAATTAGTATATTGACCAGTAGATGTAGGTTTTCTGTAAACAGTAGTGGTGATAGATTGAGAGATAGCAGCAGTGTGTCTGCGGATTAGAATGTCGAGAAATATATTATTAATATATTTTAATTGGTGTTTTTTAATAGTTTTTACATTCAGACGTTAAATGTATACATATTGAAAATTAATTGTTGAGTAAAAATTATTATTCCTGGCTTTGATTTAGTTTTGGCAACGATAAAGTATTAGCAACGTTAAAGTAAATTTAACCATTTTAAAATATTATACGGAAAAATGTCCATTTATTCTCTATGAAAATAATGGAATTTTGAATTATTAAGAAAATATTTGAATAAAAAAATCAAAAACCAGCCTATGTTCATTTGAAGGTTATAATCAACTTATATGCAAAGGTACAGGATCATTAAATGCTCCATTTTGACGCTGGCTTCAGCCTAACATTTGCACACAATCGGATTTATAATATTATTAGGATATATTTTAATTGGTGTTTTTTAATAGTTTTTACATTCAGACGTTAAATGTATACATATTGAAAATTAATTGTTGAGTAAAAATTATTATTCCTGGCTTTGATTTAGTTTTGGCAACGATAAAGTATTAGCAACGTTAAAGCAAATTTAACCATTTTAAAATATTATACGGAAAAATGTCCATTTATTCTCTATGAAAATAATGAAATTTTGAATTATTAAGAAAATATTTGAATAAAAAAATCAAAAACCAGCCTATGTTCATTTGAAGGTTATAATCAACTTATATGCAAAGGTACAGGATCATTAAATGCTCCATTTTGACGCTGGCTTCAGCCTAACATTTGCACACAATCGGATTTATAATATTATTAGGATTAGGATTAGGATTAGGATTAGGATTGCAGCGATATTTTTACCAGACTTACGTTGCTTTCTGTGAAATATGGTCTGTAATATATGAAATTGTGGAAATATCCACCATTTCTGTCCAAACAACACTGAGCTCTATGATCCATATATCGGGCTGTAGCTTACAGTGTATGCAGTATTTCTAATGAACGTGAGCTTCTAGATCTTCCCGTGATGCCATCACACTTTATAGAAAAAGTAAGTTAATCTTCTTAGTACTGTCACGCATTCAATTGTGCATTGCCACCAATGGAGAACACTTTGAGCAGTAGCTCTAGTAGATTCCAGTATTTGATGTATTCATTTTTTATAACAGACCGTTTTCCAATATGATAATAAATTGATATTTATTTTTCTGTTTAATTTCAATATTTCATTCTTCGCTTTGTATACGACCCCTCAAAGTCAGCTCAAATTTTTAGATGAAATAACCCTCTTTGGTGATACACCGATTTAGCGATACCAGCTAAAGGTAGTTTTGCCGTAAAAATCACCCTGATTTCGATCTCGAATTACTCTAATTCTTTTTTTAACCGATTCCTAAATGAAAGACAAAATCATGTGCAAAAATCTCAAACTTTCAAATTTAATAACTGTGTCAATTTTTTTCGTGCAGAAGTAAAACTTTTTGTATTGTATTTGTTATGATATGTGCAAACATTTACTAAATATAACTATAGGGACCGGGGGACCGTATAGAAAGTTAGATTTCGTAATTTTTATAAAATTGATTTTTTACTTTAATTAACACCACAGAATGAATATTTACCTCATTTTAAACGCTTTTGTAATTGGAACTATATGTCTACAACCAATGGTTGAGAAATTAAAGGTCGGCGATAGATAACATTTTGCACCCTGTATTGTTCAACGAATGCAAAAAGTATGTGTATATTTTATATTTTTTCTTACGTCTTTACAGAGTAAGAAATTTCTTTTGGGAGTTTTAGCCACATATTTAGAAAAAAGTAAATTAAGATCTCACAGAGACCATTCCCAGAGTCACAAAATAAGTAACCAGAAACATTGTAGAAAAAAAAAAAACTATATGTAAAATATACAAATTCTATTTAAAAGGAAATGTCATGTAAATTTTCTTGTCGCTTTTACGATTTTCATAATTGAAAAATAGATCTTTTGAATTAGAAAAATGCTTAGATTATGTTTGGCCATATTCATTGTATCTAATTAAAAAAGAAACAGTTAAAGGATTTTTGGAGAGAGATAAATTAAAGTGTTTCAGGTGGATTTAATAATATCATTCTCAAATTTTGACTTTTTCTAACTCTATGAAGATGTAAGGACAAGTATATAAGCTATACTTTTTATCGGTCTGCTTTATTTAAGAGTCTACATCAGTCACGCGTAAAAACGCTCCAGCTAATGTTAAGTCTATGGGAAGGTTATCGCGCGATTTCTCGCTCGCATTTTAATATTTTTAAATGATTTTTTGCATAGAATAGCTGAGGTCGATCTCTAACGTTGTTGGTTTTTACTTTTTCAATTTTGGTTCCAGTTTTTTATATAAGGGTAATTTCATTTTCAGAACCGGTTCCAACCGGCTCCAAAATTGAAAATGTCCGCTTATAAAAAAAAAACCGTAACCAAAATCGAAAAAGTAAAAACTAACAACGTTAGAGATCGACCTCAGCTATCCTATGCAAAAAAAATATTTAAAAATATTAAAATGCGAGCGAGAAATCGCGCGATAACTTTCCCATAGACTTAACATTAGCTGGAGCGTTTCTTCGCGTGACTAGCGTAGGCTCTTACAGAATTCAAATAGGGTGTTAAAAGTGGGTGTTACCATTTGATAAAACAAAGTTGATACAATTTTTAATAAGTAAATGACCCCTATTTCAAAAATTGCATTAATTTTCTAATATATATATATATATATATATATATATATATATATATAAGCATGTTTATTAATATTTTTAGAACTTAATTATAAGTTAATAAAATAGTTTTAAGGCATTTTTACGTTAGCCGGCTATAGGTGATAATTCGCCAAATATCCTTTATGGTTACAATTGTTTACGGTTTACAACAACAATGGATTTAATGATGCACCATACCATGCTCGCCAAAAGAAGACAACTGGCTGTGAAGCAGCAATAACGAACTATTTTAAACACTAAAAAGTAGAAAATATAAAAAAAATAAAGTGTGTAGTAATTATTTTAAATACCCTCTTATTATTTAAAAGTTTAATGTTAATTAAATTACATTGCGAAAATAATTTAGAAATCCTGAATAGATAGTTTAAATAACGTTTTTTTTCTTGCCTGTAGCCATATCTTAAGAAAAAAAATAAAGCAAAAATCATATATTTAAAAAAATAAATTCCCTTTCTCGCGCTTTCTACCAAGTGTCAATCAAAACGGTGATTTTTTTTATAATTAGAGTGTGCTTGCGAAATTAACGTATTGTAACGGAAACTTGTTTAGAACAACATGAATTTCAGTCATAAAACTATATGTTACTTTTAAGATAAACATTGAATACTTATAAAAGAGTGTGTTTAAAAAAAACTATTTTTACTTATACAGGGTGATCAATTTAAAAAAGTACCCGTTGGTTTTTCTTATTTCCTTTAAATCTGACGGATACTCCAACTATTCTAACACTGAAGTATAATTGTTTGAACCTTGTTTAAGTGTGGGAGACAATTTCCAACACGGTTGGACTGTTACAACTTTATTTTTGAGGTAAAACAGAAATGCAGGCGCACAATGTTTACTTAATCCTGTGATAATTTTATTTTTGAAAAACATAATTTAATTCAATTTTTTTACATTATCATTCTTACTTCAAATGTTGAAAATGTTCGCCACCATTTTGAATACAAACATGAAAACGTCGAACCAAGTTTTTTGACACACTTCGCAACATTGTTGATGTTATTGACGAGATTTCTTCAGTTGTATGATTTGTTTTAATTCATCGATTTTTGCAGGACTTCTCCAGAAAATCCTATCATAATGTTAGGAAATGAGTTTCCAAAAATAAAAATAAATAAAAACGTTGAAAGAAGCAGACGATTTACTCAAATCATTTGAGCAGAATCGTATTAAAAATTACTAATGATGTTCACGCGAATTTGTGTTTAAAAAACGAGTTTTCGCATTTAGAAAGTGGAAAAAACGGTACCCGCACATTAAATATATATAGACATATTATTAAATATGTAATGATGTTGAAAGTCTTGCTACTACATATATTATAGATGCGGATACTACAAAAAACAAACGGATACTCTTTTAAATTGATCACCCTGTATTAATGGGGCTGAATAAGTCTTTGCGATCCCAGGTTATACACTGGAAAAAAAAAAAATTTGATTTTACGGTATAATACTGGCAGCTGGGATGCCAGTATTATCGGTCGCAGACATTTAGCCGAAAACCAAATAGCCGACAAAACATTTAGCAGACAGAAATTAGCCGACAGGACATTTAGCCGACAAGTACATTTAGCAGACACGTACATTTAGCCGACAAGACAATTAGCCGACAGCGACATTTAGACGACAGGACAATTAGCGGACAGAGACAATTAGCCGACAGGACAATTAGCCGAAACGGACATTTAGCCGACAGACAATTATACGACAGTCAATTAGCCGACAGGGACAATTAGCCGACAGGACAATTAGCCGACAAGACATTTAGCTGACCGGACAATTAGCCGACAGGACAATTAGCCTACAGGACATTTAGCCGACAGACAATTATACGACAGTCAATTAGCCGACGGGGACAATTAGCCGACAGGACAATTAGCCGACAATTCATTTAGCTGACCGGACAATTAGCCGACAGGACAATTAGCCGACAGGACATTTAGCCGACAGACAATTAGACGACAGTCAATTAGCCGAGAGGGACTATTAGCCGAGAGGGACTATTAGCCGACAGGACAATTAGCCGACAAAACATTTAGCTGACCAGACAATTAGCCGACAGGACATTTAGACTACAGGACCAATATACCCGACATGACATAAGCTTACGGGACATTTAGTCGACATTAAGCATGTGTCACGTTACTTTTTATACTCGCATTTTTAAAAGGGGCGAATCTGAGAACCTAAGGGGCGTAAACATTCCAAACATGCACAGGGCGTCGCAAAAAAAAAATAAATAAATAAATAAATAAATAAATAAATAAATAAGCTTTGGGAAATTCTAAAAATTATTTGTATATCTTAATTACAAGCTCAGATATTATTAATTATTATTTCACTAAATGGTTTATTTCTATTATATGCTTATTTTAAAAGGCAGTCATGTGCTGTTGTGGAATGTGGAACTAACCGATCGCGATTTCATTTAAAGTGGGAAATCTAACAATGAGATCTATTTAAAACTTTAAGATAGCTTATAACACATGATAAAGAATTATAAAACAGAATGGCACGTCACATTTCGGGGGAGGGGGAGGGGAAGGGGCGCGAACAAAATTAGGATATATAATAAGGAGATCTGTTTGAAACATTACGGTATTTTATAACACATAACATAAATTTTAAAAATGTTGCCGCGTCAAAAATTATGGGGAAGGGGGGAGCACGTTTTTCCCACACGGGGGGGGGGCACTTTCTTAAATTTTAACCATACCCGTCATGTCACATATCGTTACAAAGGGCTGTGACCACTTATTCATGTAATGCACCACAGGTGCCACTCTCCCCCATTTTGCCCCCCAGCGGGATTTTCAAAATTTTGCCGATACCACTCATGTGATACATCGTTCGAAAGGTCTGGGACCGCTTAATCATTTTATGCATCTCCGGGTTCCATTCCCCCCTCCCCCCCTCAAAGGGGGCTCTTTTCTATTTTTTGCCGACACCCCTCAGGTGATATATCGTTGGAAAGGTCTGTGACTGCTTAATCATATTATGCATCTGAGGTGTCAATCCCCCCACTTTGCCCCCAATGGGGCACTTTTCTAAATTTTGCCGATTCCCCTCATGTGATATATCGTTCGAAAGGCCTGTGACCGCTTAATCACGTTATGCATCTCCGGGGTCCATCAACCCACTCCCCCCCAAAGAGCCACTTTTCTAAATTTTGTCGACACCCCTGATGTGATATATCGTTGGAAAGGTCTGTGACCGCTTAATCATATTATGTATCTGAGGTGTCTATCCCCCTCTTTGCCCTCTAAGGGGGGCACTTTTCTAAATTTTGCCGATACTTCTCATGTGATATATCGTAGGAAAGGTCTCTGACCGCTTAATCATATTATGCATCTTCGGTGTCCATCCCCCCACTTTGCCCCCCAAGGGTACACTTTTCTAAATTTTGCCGGTACCCTTCGTGTGATATATCGTCCGAAAGGTCTGTGACCGCTTAATCATATTATGCATCTCCGGTGTCCATCCCCCCCCCTTTGCCCGCCAAGGGGGCACTTTTCTAAATTTTACCGGTACCTCTCGTGTGATATATCGTTCGAAAGGTCTGTGACCGCTTAATCATATTATGCATCTCCGGTGTCCATCCCCCCCCCTTTGCCCGCCAAGGGGGCACTTTTCTAAATTTTACCGGTACCTCTCGTGTGATATATCGTTCGAAAGGTCTGTGACCGCTTAATCATGTTATGCATCTTCAGGGTCCATCCCCCTACTTCCCCCATCAAGAGGCCAATTTTCTTTCAAATTTTGCTGACACCCCTCATGTGATATATCGTTGGAAAGGTCTGTGACCACTTAATCATATTATGCATCTGAGGTGTCTATCCCCCTCTTTTCCCCCCAAGGGGGCACTTTTCTAAATTTTACCGATACCCAACATGTGATATGTCATTCGAAAGGTCTGAGACCGCTTAATCATATTATGCAGGTACAACCAGTTTTTTTATCCCCACTGTTAAAAGAATGAACATAAAGGTAAAAAATATGGTTTATTTGAATGGCTAATTTTTTTTCTATTTTTTAAATGGCAAAATTTTGATGCATGCAAACTGTGCGTTCTTCCTTAATGTGTAAATCAAAACTGGAAACCTCCACAAAAAAAAAGAAAAAAAATCGTAGTTTCTATGGTGCTACGGAAATTTAACCCAGTTTATGATTTTAACGAAACACGTAAATTTTTCCACCTGTCGCTTGTTTGTACGCGCAGCCTATTTTTCAAGTTGCACATAGATAATACGCGTGTTTCGCATCAGGGTCTCGGAAATTTCATACAATGGCAAAATGCAATTTTGATCATTGAATTTCATCATTGACTTTTACAGCATTTTGTAAAACGACCATTTTCATCATTAACTTTTACAGAATGTTGGAAAATAGATGTCTGGAGACATTTTGCCTTTTTTTTTCAAGTTCACAGAATTCAAAATAACGCAGAAATTACATTGGGAATTGAAGCGCTCGAATACGGCATCTGGTGGAAAAAAGATATAACTTCTCGCTTCAGGAAAATCCCTTCCAAGCCAACTGCATTACATGCATTTTTATTTTGTTCATAATGATTATATTTTTGCACAATTTCAGATTTCATGTGATATTTGTGTTCCATGTTTATATGGCAAAATAAAAATTATCCAAATTTGAAAACAAACACTTTCAAACGCGTTTACAATAAATAATGGTTTCAATGGCTTTTTAGCATTAGTTAAAGGGACAATTTACCTGTACCGACGGCAGCGATCAGCGCCTCTATAGGCCGTTTCGAGTCCCAATAATTGTCGTTTTTTTATGCCCTCCCGTTTAATTTTGGATCAGCAGGACCCAAAGAAACGCCAAATGTTGTAAAATTCTTTGTGTGTGCGCGTGGCAACGGGGCTTGAAATAGCGTCGAAATAGTAAAATTTTCTAATTTTACCCTTTTTTTATTCAAATTTTTTAGCCTGTTTAACACTAAATAACGCAGAAATTGTAAAATTTTGGGGTTATCGTTCAAGTATCCATTTTTTTCTTTTTCTCGTGTATTGTACACTGGATGCGAAATAACGTGAAAAAGTAGAATTTAGGCGTTCTTTCTTCCTTTCCCTGGGATTTTTTCTGGTTTGCGGGACCTAAAGTAATGTCGTAACAACAGTAAAATTGTTGTTCTTTTTTTCCCTGATACTGAAGTATCTGAAATACCGCCAAAATCGTAAAATTTTCGTTTTCTTTTCTTTCTTTTCCACGGGTTTTTCGGGCCTTGCGGGGCACAGAATTGCAAAATTTTGGATATATCACATGCACATATTTCAAACTTTTTTAAATTCAAGGTGAAACATTTTTACCTTTGACCTTCCATATCTTAAAAAAATGGTATTTTATTTTTTTTTTCAAAAAAATATATTTTACTATTATATTTATTTTATACTAGCTGTTACCCGTGACTTCGTTCACGTATCATTAAAAGAAGAATAAATGCATTAATTAAGCAAAATATTTTATTACCTATAATTAGAAACGTAAATAATTAACTAACTCTTTATCACATTCCATAGGAGACAATACAGTATTTCTATGTTCTAGAGGCCTTGACATAACTAAGTTTTAAAAAAGTGAAATTTTGTGACAAATAATCAGGAAAAGGAAACTGCAACCAATGAAAAAAGGCAGGCCAAATAAAATCGTGCAAATCGGCGAATTGTGTAAAAACATATGTCAAGTTTACCTGGTGAACCATTTTACTTTTAACGCCTTTGTGAAATGTTTTAATAGCCATCCTTCAAAGATAATGGAAATAGTATATTCTTTTTCATTAAATTCAATTCTTTTGAATAGGGAGCAATAATTGTAGACCTAAATGCAAGGAGCTTAAATTTGCCTCCTTGATTTAATCTATAACTGAAAAAAAAATCTTTATTTCTAAATGAAAATATGTTGACAGACGATTTTTGTTCTCCAGAATAAATTGATTCATGAAGTTTGAATATCTGAAAATACATTTTTATTTTTCAAAAATTTTACTGTAATCAAGATTTTTTTTCTTTCACCATCTATTCAAATTGAAAATAAATTCTTTTTTTCAGTTTTAATGAAAAAAAAATATTAATCCGTTTTATTTCTTCTTTTTTATCCACAAAATTGGAATAATTTAGTTGCCATTTTTAGAGAAACTTCGTTAAAATTTACAAAAAACAAAAAAACAAAACAACAAACTCGGAATTTAAATTCTTTTTTTAAATTCTGAGAGTTTATGACATCCTCGGATCAATGATAAGTAAATCGCGTAATCAATGTTAAGTAAATCGCGTTGCGTTCGACAATTTGAAAGAAATAATTGCGAAATACAAACAGGCGGTCAGATTTTAATATAATAGATTCGTATTTATTTTTATTTTCCTAATAATCATGGTATGGTTTTGGCAAAAAACTCTCATCTGTATATGTAACTGATATTCATACTTAATAATCGGTATAGATAAAAAAATATTTAAATTTTTCGTTTTAAATATGGCGTGCAACTCCTCTACTTTCTAAACTTACCGATCCTTGTATTATTAATGTAAGGAATTGATTCACGCTCCTTGTAAAACACATTTGTAAATTCCCGTTTTATTTCAAATATGACGTCACTTTTTCCTCAGAGAAATCTCTTTTTAATGGCATAATTCTTGTTAATTTTCTTTTTCTGGCAATCAGGACGTAAATTTTAGCGGAAAACTCACATTTGTATGTAACTGGTATTCAAGCTAATTATTAATCAGTATCGATAAAAAATATTTCAGTTTTTTATCTTAAATATTACGTCAATTATTTATCTACTTTCCTTATACATCGATATTCATGCTCCTTGTATTATTACGAATATTTGGAAATACATGTTTTATTTATGACGTCATATTTGTCCAAGCCTTTTCATAGTTCCATGGTCCAAGCGAAATCTATTTTTAATAATATAATTATTGTTAATTTTTCTTTTTAATTATAACGCATTTTTTGACAGAAAAAAGATCTTTTTAATGTAACCGATATTCATACTTCATATATAATAACAAATTCTCCATATATATATTTTTCAAATATCACGGAAATTCATCTTCTTTTGAATTCTTTTTCATTTTCATTTTTCCCGTGAAAATCGTTCAACTGAAAATTAATTGTTGAGAAGAAATTATTTTTCTGTGTTTTTATTTATTGGCAACGATCAAAGCCCTAGCAACGATAAAGTAAAATGGTTAAATTTTATGGGAAAATGTCCATTTATTCTCTATGAAAATAACGAAATTATGAATTATTAAGAAAAATATTTGAATAAAATGAACAAAAACCAGCCTATGTTCAAATAAGGGTTATAATCAACGTATATGCAAAGATACAGGATCATTAAATGCTCCATTTTGACGCTGGCTTCAGCCTAACATTTGCACACAATCAGATTTATAATATTATTAGGGTTAGGATAATATCTGAAAGTATCATTTTGGGACAATCATGGGATGCTGAGTTATAAATTAAAATGCAAACTGCTTTTCCTAATTTCAACACCAAAATCGCTTATTTAGGCGACTTATCTATGTACCACATCTTTACCCCCCCCCCCCTACTCTTTCTGTCTCTATATATGTATTTTTTACTGACAATCTCTTTTATTGTAAAGTTCACAAACATATTATTTTTTCTTGGGGAAGGGGGGAGGATTGAGATGAGGCTTAGGGGTGTCATGTTTGCTGTATTTTAAGTAGAAAAAATAATTTTATGGATAACCAAAGCAAAAAGCAGTACTGACAGTATTAACTATTTCTTAATGCAATTTTCCTCTTATGTTAGTACCCATTGTTGAGTTCAGACATCCCCACCTCCTCCTAAGGCAATGAAGTTTTTAAACCCCCTAAAGAAGAAAGGCTGTGGAGTTCCACAATGTGTCAAAGCATTTCTATGATTTTGTGTAACTATTCTATGATTATACTTAAAACATAAAGCTGCTTTTTTATTCATCTGCCTTGTGAACCAGTTTTAATACTTATCTTTTTAAATGAAAGCTATTCATTTAGTAGCTTTAATGCTACAATTAAAAAATATATTGTAGCATTGAAGTAGCTCTGTCTGCAATAGCTATCTTTAAAAATATTCCCATATTTATATTTTTATTTTAAAAGATTTTATGAAATTTCTTTACATTGGTGCCAATTGGGCTACTTTCATAGTTACAGGGAAAAAGGAAGTAATGTGAATTACTATTATCTTTGCTGATACATTTCCTGACTACAATTAAAACTATATAAATTTGTTTTAATGTGAACAGAAAAAGATGTTACATTTAAGAAAAATAAAAATACATTTTCCCTCATAAAGCTGTTACATTTCAATATTTTTTCATTCCACTGATAGTGAGTTAAATTGACTTCATGATAAAAATGAAACTAATATTTCCTTTGATAATTAGTACAAATGCTTCTAAAAAAATAAATCTCATTAGTACTGAGGTTAGAACTTCAAATATAGAATGCGAATGTTCACATGCAAAGTTGTAGCTGGAAAATGTGACATCAAGTTTGGATATATATTTTTTAAGGATCTATTGAACGTTAAAATATTTTTAAAATAGTATGAAAAGTACACATATAAATTTTGTGACGGTGAAAAGAATGTTATGTTTAGATTTCATTAAAAAAAAATTGTTTGTGTCAAAGTGGTGCAATTTTTGCTGATTTTTCATTCCATAACACCAAAGATCAAAGCCCCAATTGTTAATTATTTATCTTAATTACATGTTACTGATTACTTATAGGAATAAATTTTTATTTTTCAATACAGCAGTTTGGTAGCTTTAGTTTAAAATAATATTTGTTTCTTTAGTTAGGCCAGCCAATGTTATAGATTGAATTTCTAAAATAATTACAAAAATAAACAGTTTCTTTTTAAAATTTTCATTACGGTTTCCGACCATATATTCTTATAGTTTTATATACAAAAATCAAATTTCATTATTTATCATTGTAAAGCAACTGAGTAAGTTGTCATCAGAAACTCCTGTTACAGACTAAGTCACAAATATCAGCGGAAAGAGAGTTCTGTTTTATTCTAGGTCCAGCTTGCACTCATTAGAGTATACATGACACAATCATATTTTGACTCAAGAATCTTGTATGTTAAAAGAAGCTATTTATTTTATAATTTATGTAGTAGTATATAAATCCTGTTAAATGAAATTCGGCTGAACTTTTTACTGCTTCTAGAAGGAAATTTGCCGTAAAATTTATAAAAAAGGATTTTATTTAAGATTTTTTTAAAAAATTAATAAAATCTCTTTATACTGCAATATTATTAAATGAACATTTAATTATTGATAATTACAAATTATGAGGCAGATCTTAATATATATTGGTGAGCTTTGTACATTGCTTTATGATCTAATTTCTATTTATGTTGAATAATAATTTATTTATTTATTTATTTTGTTATTTGAACTCCAGTCGCTTTTATTTTTATTTTGTTTTTAATATATGTTATTAGGATATTATATTCTCGATTTTAGGCATAACGCTCACAATATTTGATGAAATAACATATATTTACTATGGATATTCTTATGAAGTTCCTCTGAAGATTCCTTAAGATATTCATAGTTTCCCATTTTTGATTTTTCCTTTTATTAATTCCTGCTGTATCCTTTCCGTTGGTTTTTATAACATCTCATCCTTTATTTTTCACATATGTTTTCATTTTAAATTATATGTATCAAAACAGCTTTTTATTTTAATAAAACTATTTAAAATTATTTTTAAATTTTAATTTGAAATTTAAGAAAACATTGTTAGTATAATACCCATTATGTTGCATATCATTCCGGTTACTTTTTTTCCGCTTTTGTTTACTCAGTTACTTTTTTCCGGTTATTTTTTTCTGATTACTTTTTTTCCGGTTACCAATTAGAAGTTTACTTTCACGTTAGAAAAAAATATATATATTGCATAGATGTGGCATACAATATATATTTAATTGCATGAAAATTGAGAATCATTGAAAATAATTCAATATTTTGATGGAACAATGACTTAAACATGGTAGTGACCATTCGAAACTCAACTGTTTACATTCCTTCAAATTTGTTTGATATTTTTAATGTCTTTGAAGAATAACCAATCATATTTAAAATTGATATCAAGTTATTGTATAGACTTGTTGCTTTTTAAAATGTAAATATATTACACTTATATTAATGAAAATTCTAAATATACATTTAATTTGTACGTAAAATATTTTTGATTAACTGAAAAAACAGTTAACATTGAAACATATTCCTTACTTTATCTGAAAAATTTATTTTGAATTAAGACAACATCTTTCATTTTGTATTGTCTCTTACGCTCTGTTTTGAAATTTTACTCATCGGTTAAATGAAGCATTTAACGCTATTTTACGTTCTGGAAAAGAAAAGAAAAGAAAAGAAAAGAAAAGAAATACAAAAATTAAAAAGAAAAGAAAAGAAACCGCATTTGAATTTTTGGTTTCCAAATGAGTGTAAACAAAGAATTTTAATTCTTAAAAAAATAATTCTTCAATGAATGGGTATATTCAATTTACTGCATGATCAAAGACCATTAAACTTCTAAAATATATGCATTTCTGTCCCAATTGGCTGCTTATTTTCTTGGAAATGTGGCATTTTTAGGATAAACAAGAGAACAGATATATCACATGAGGGGTGTGTGCAAAATTTAGAAAAGTATCCCCCTTGAGGGGGCAAGGTGGGTGATGGAAACCGGAGATGCATAATATGATTAAGCGGTCACAGGCCTTTCCAATGATATATCACATGAGGGGTATCGGCAAAATTTAGAAAAGTGCCTCTCTTGGGGGGCAAAGTGGGGATAGACACCTCAGATACATAATATGATTAAGCGGTCACAGACCTTTCCAACGATATATCACATGAGGGGTGTCGGCAAAATTTAGAAAAGTACCCCTCTTGGGAGGGGTAAATGGGGGATAGACACCTCAGATGCATAATATGATTAAGCGGTCACAGACCTTTCCAACGATATATCACATGAGAGGTGTCGGCAAAAATTAGAAAAGCGCCCCCCCGCTATGGGGGAAAGTGGGGGAATGGAACCCGGAGATGCATAAAATGATTAAGCGGTCACAGGCCTTTCGAACGATATATCACATGAGTAGTGTCGGCAAAATTTAGAAAATTCCCCCCCTGGGGGCCAAAATAGTGGGGGTGACACCTGTGGTGCATAACACAAATAAGTGGTCACAGCCCTTTGTAATGATATGTGGCATGACGGGTATCGTTAAAATTTAGTAAAGTACCCCCCATGTGGGTAAAACGCGCTCCCCCCCAGCCCCATAATTTTTTATGCGGCCTCATTTTTAAAATTTATGTTATGTGTTATAAAATATCGTAAAGTTTCAAACAGATCGCCTTATTATATTTCTTAATTTTCTTCGCGCCCCTCCCCCTCCTCCCCGAAATGTGACGGGCCATTATTTTTTATAATTTATTTTTAGAATTTCTGAAAGCTGATTTCTTTTCTTTTTCTTTTTTTTCTTTGCGTCGCCCTGTGCAAGTGTCGAATGTTTACGCCCCTTAGATTCTGAGATGGGGGTGGCCCTTTTAAAAATGCGAGTATAAAAAGTCACGTGACATATGCTTAATGTCGACTAAATGTCCCGTAAGCTTATGTCATGTCGGGTGTTTTGGTCCTGTCGGCTAAATGTCCTGTCGGCTAATTGTCCTGTCTGCTAAATGTCCTGTCGGCTAATTGTCCTGTCGGCTAATTGTCCTGTTGGCTAAATGTCCCTGTTGGCTAATTGTCTGTCGTCTAATTGTCTGTCTGCTAAATGTACTGTCAGCTAATTGTCCTGTCGGCTAATTGTCCTGTCGGTAATTGTCCGGTCAGCTAAATGTCTTGTCGGCTAATTGTCGTGTCGGCTAATTGTCCTGTCTGCTAAATGTCCTGTCTGCTAAATGTCCTGTCGGCTAATTGTACTGTCGGCTAATTGTCCTGTCGGCTAAATGTCCTGTCGGCTAATTGTCCTGTCGGCTAAATGTCTTGTAGGCTAATTGTTCCAGTCGACTAATTGTCCGTTCGGCTAATTGTCCTGTCGGCTAATTGTCTCTGTCGGCTAGCTGTCCTGTCGTCTAACTGTCTCTGTCGGTTAATTGTCCTGTCGGCTAAATGTACGTGTCGGCTAAATGTACTTGTCGGCTAAACGTCCTGTCGGCTACTTGCTGTCTGCTAAATGTCTTGTCGGCTATTTGGTTTTCGGCTAAATGTCATGGACCCCAGTATTATACCGTAAAATCAATTTTTTTTTTTTTTTTTTAGTGTATGGTAAATTCTGATCGTTTTGCTGAGTGTCATTCTTATTGAAGAATCGTAGATATTCCCGTTTATCAAATATTAATACTACACCTCTACGTTTAGAAAATCAAAGAAACAACAACATTATGATACACAGTGACCTTTCACTTTATAGAACTCTTTACGAGTTGAAATAAACTGTCGTTCAACTGAGAAATCACCCTAACAATATTAAAATTACTTTGTTATTATACATGCGTTATAATGTATTGCAGCTATTAAAAACAATAACTTCTGATAAAGCAAATTAAATGTTATGAATTTATAACAAGGACGAAAAATCATTCATCAGGCATAGATTGCGAAACACTTTCCAACACTAACAGAATATTATTAAGATATTTCCTTTTTTTTTCCATATATAAAAATCGATCATAGTCCGTCCTGTAACCGAATTCTTTAGTGTACTTCGGTGGTTCTTTTTAATTTCATTATGTTTAAAGTATCATAACATCATCAAACTCCACCGCAAAGGATTTTTTTCCGTAGATCATAATGTATTTCGGTACTTCTCTATTATCCCGTCGACCACTTTTCATAATAAAAAACTATCGCCAAACTGTAAGATGAAACGCCAAAAATGCAGTCCCATTTACTTGATGTCAGAAGCATTATACGTGTTTGTTCTGTCATCCAGTGGTTTTTAATTCGACATTTGCGTGTATTTTTCATTAGGTTTGACTGATTTATTATTTATTTCATTAATTAAAATAACAATTGTGTCCTCAAATTCTTATATTTTATTTATTTATTTATTTTGATATTCCAATGGCAACGTTTTCCCGTTTATTTGGAGTTGCAGTTTGGCGATAGTTTTAGGTAGCTTTCAATACAAAAAAGTCCTTCCGGCCTGTACCGGGAGGAAAAGGTAGCTTTCCTACATCTTCGTTTTAAAATTTTAGCTAATGTTACACGAAAACAGCAAGTTAAAATGCAAAGAAACGTTTACAAAAGATTCGTTAATACTGAATTTGAATAAGAAATTCGCCAAATTATTGAGCAATAGCCAAATTGGCTTCATTTATGAAGACTTATTTTGGTCGCCAAATGTCGCCAATTTTGCCAATTTTGTCGCCAATGTCGCCAATTTTGGCGCTAACGGATATGAATATATAGTTTTATGCGTATGATTGGGAAAATTATTACAATAATGAAAGAAAATAATTTGCGAGTAATCGCGTTAATATGCTGTTTTGTTTCAAAATGTCAGCCACCCTAGAATTTCAAACTGCTCTATCTCAGCCATTTTTTAAGATAGAGGTAAACCAAAAAATGCTCTGGAATCCTTGTATCAAGGCCTAACACGTAATTAAGAAATAAATTTGAATTTTTAATTTTTTTGTATATTTATTTTAGTTTTAAACTTTTAAATGGCCGCCATCTTGAAACAAAATGGCGGACCAAGCTGGCCAACGAACTCGGTCGAGACATTGGTGACCTTAATACACACAATTAGTTTCATCAAAATCGATTTATAAATACGAGCGTTATCGTATGACATATGTCATATATATATATATATATATATATATATATATATATATATATAAATCAACATTTGAACGGAGGGTGGTTTTGGGGTCTGGGGGTCATGATCGGTGAAAATATATCGAAATTTTCCGGAACTGCTTTCCTCCGAACGGCTGCAATAGGTAGCTTTATACTTTTTTGTATTGAAAGCTACCTAAAAGTATAAAGCTACCTATTGCAGCCGTTCGGAGGAAAGCAGTTCCGGAAAATTTCGATATATTTTCACCGATCATGACCCCCAGACCCCAAAACCACCCTCCGTTCAAATGTTGATATATAAATAACCATTAATGAAACATTACCATAACACCAACTGAAACATGAAATTATGATTTAGGAAGTAATAATTTATGGACAACGAAATTGTAACCCCAGCACAATGAATATAGATATTAAACACTAAGATAAAAGAAGTAGAAATTAAATTAAAAATTGAATGAAAGAGAATGAATATATATATATATCTGACTTATGTCATACGATAACGCCCGTATTTATGAATCGATTTTGATGAAACTAATTGTGTGTATTAAGGTCACTAATGTCTCGACCGAGTTCGTTGGCCAGCTTGGTCCGCCATTTTGTTTCAAGATGGCGGCCATTTAAAAATTTAAAACTAAAATAAATATACAAAAAAAAATAATAATTCAAATTTATTTTTTAATTACGTGTTAGGCCTTAATACAAGGATTCCAGAGCATTTTTTGGTTTACCTCTATCTTAAAAAATGGCTGAGATAGAGCAGTTTGAAATTCTAGGGTGGCTGACATTTTGAAACAAAACAGCACATTAACGCGATTACTCGCAAATTATTTTCTTTCATTGTTGTAATCATTTTCCCAATCATACGCATAAAACTATATATTCATATCCGTTAGCGGCAAATTCTTACCAAAATTGGCGACATTTGGAGAAATATCGCCAAATTTGGCGACCAAAATAAGTCTTCATAAATGAAGCCAATTTGGCTATTGCTCAATAATTTGGCGAATTTCTTATTCAAATTCAGTATTAACAAATCTTTTGTAAACGTTTCTTTGCATTTTAGCTTGCTGTTTTCTTGTAACTTCAGCTAAAATTTTAAAACGAAGATATAGGAAAGCTACCTTTTCCTCCCGGTACAGGCCGGAAGGACTTTTTTGTTATGAAAAATGGTCGACGGGATAATAGAGAAATACCTGTATTTCTTTTGTGCGTCCCTGTAAACGAAATATAAATGCTACTTATTAAGCATGTTTTAGTCCACCTCAGTGATGCATATCAATTTCATTAGGTTTCTTGAAATATTGTAACAACATTAAAAAAGCATCCGAAAAGATTTTGCACCATAGACCATAGCGTAAAGGAGTTCTTTTGTGCCTCCCTGTAAACGAGCTATAAATGCTACACACTTTATTTTCAATACCGAACATTCTATAGTACCATGAATAACACATGATGGTTTCATGTAAATCCGAGTGTATTTACGAGAGTTAGAGTACGCAGACAGATGACAGGCAGACAGACTAACCGAATTCATAAACACTTCTCAACTACACTGCAAAAAAAAATCCCTGACGGCTCGGCCTACAGGCACAGGTAGATTTCGAAGACGCAGACCGTGGGGCTCCTGTTTGTTGAGAATTGCGTAAGAAATGACCTTTATGCCATGAGGCGTCATTTGGAAACGCCCACTTCGAAACCTAATTTGTTTGCAGGCAGAGCCGGCAGGGATTTTTTTGTTTTTAATTTTTTTTTTTGCTATAAGGGTTCGTCCTATAAAAAAACTTGTCAATATAAAAGTTTTAGATAATATTAAGAGGATTTATAATAAATATAAGCGGATTTGATATCTTCTGAATTGACGAAGTTATGATTTTTTTTCTTCTAACCCCCCCCCCCCCTCCTTGGGGCCATTTTTAATGATATCAAAAATCTGTCATACATAAATTTTCGGCCCTTTTCCTAGAAGTAATAATAACTTTAAACGGATTCGATACATGTCATAATTAAGAAAATATCAGGTTTTTTTCTGTTTTCACAAAAAGCCTCCCCTGGTTCGATTTTGCCCATTCACGAATCAACACTTTTTTTTTCTTTGCAGTTTAGTTGAGAAGTGTTAACAAAATATAGTCATTAAAGTAAAAGAAAGTGTTTAAAAATATTGACATATCATATTTGTGTTTTTTATTCCAATATTTGCATTTATTTAATTTAATTTAATTTTTTTTTTCTATCGAAAATGCAATATTTGCTTTTACTTGCGAAAAGGCTGAATAAATATATTTCTGTGTGCCTGGCAACACGTTTAATCTCTTTTCTG
The DNA here is from genome assembly GCA_963931845.1 of Maratus michaelseni. Lineage (NCBI taxonomy): Eukaryota > Metazoa > Arthropoda > Arachnida > Araneae > Salticidae > Maratus > Maratus michaelseni. The sequence goes on along the minus strand of OZ007596.1, from coordinate 154,957,354 downwards.
AAAACTTATTTTGCTGTACAAACATTAGAAGATTATATAAGACTACTACGCACTTGCACAACATAGCAGGGTAAGTTACGAAACGAATTACAGTCTACGTTTTTAAATTAAGTAACACAATTCTCATAATATGCACGATTATTATAATGATTATTATAATGATTTTTTCGACATAAAAAACTTTATTGTTAATGATATGAATAAAAATTAACTAAGATTAATAGTAAAATTAAATTAAAATAAGAAAATTTAAACTAGGAAAAAGTAAGAAAGTGACTAAAAGTTTGTAGTAATTTTGAATTTGTATTGTATAAATAAAATAAAACGTCACATTAAAAGGCAGAAAACCAACGTTAAAAATGCAGAAATAATACACAAAAAAGCAGCAAACAGCTGTTTCGAATCCTCAAGCGAGATTATTCTAAAGTGCGACAAAGAGCCAAGTACAGCGTGCTAGAAAAATCAAGGCTAGACATAACGACAGACAGGGGTGGATTCTACACCCGATGCGGGTAGAGAACGCGCCAAAAGCAACCAATGCGAAGAAAGCAACATAAAATAACTGATTAAGAGGGTCAACTGGAGAACGAAAGAAACAAAATAAATCAAAAAAGGGAAATTAAATTAATGCTTTCCAATTACTTGGAAAATCAGGAGTACTAGATAAGTCATTGACTAAGGAGTGAGAATTTTTAATGATGTGGTGAGCTTCCGAAAACTCAAGATCAAGGTTAGAAGAACATTTTTGGATAATGGTGGCTGAGGAAAAGTTGAACCCATGTTGAAAAGACCAACAATGTTGAGCAATAGAAGAACGTTTAAGCTCCTGATTTGTAAAATAACCTTCATGCTCTTTTAAACGAAATCTAAGATCACGCTTTGTTTGACTTATAAGAGAGACCACACTGGCAAGAGATTTGGTAAATACCCCAGTTATCTGTACGATCGATGGGATGTTTGAGATATGAAAAAGAGATTTTATTAACAAGAGAAAAAATAACATTGAATTCAAACCTTCTTAAAATTTTAGCAACTTGCTGACTGAGTTAGAAGAGCTTAAACTTCTCACTCTTGCTTGCCTGTCGCAAAATACTTTTGTTTTTAATTGGAATTTTTTTTGTATGACTGACGGTTTGGCTATGGGTAATCCTCTAAGTTAAATTTTATGCGATATTTACATGCACTATTTTGAGGACAAATTGTTTGAAACGTTAAAGTTTCCGTTTTATGTCCGTTTTGTTGATAATAGTTATGTCCTGGTTGAAATGAATTCCAATATTGATCATATTCTATCTGTTATCAATTCCATTGATTCTTGCATTCAATTAACTTTTGAAATTGAGACCAACAATTGTCTTTCTTTCCTGGATGTCCTTGTTATTCGTAGTGAAGATGGCTTTCAGACTACTGTCTTTCGTAAACCTTTTGCTGTCAGTTTTGCTGTCCTGAAACCTTTTGTTTTGAAGCCTTTTGCTGTTAGCCACCTCACAGGTATTCTTCTCACCCTCCTAACCAGAAATTTGCTGCTTTCAATACTTTTGTTTTTCGGCCTTCCAATATTTGTTCCACTCCCCTCAGTTACTTAGTGCTGAGCTTAATTATCTCAAAGCTATTGCGGTTGATCGAGGTTATTCCTCTAATATTATAGATTCTATTTATAAGAAATTGACGAAACATTCTGAAAAGAATTTTAATTACATCTCTAATACTTCAGTTGTTTTTGTCATTTTGTCTTAAAATCAGTCAGCAAGTTGCTAAAATTTTAAGAAGGTTTGCATTCAATGTTATTTTTTCCCCCTGTTAATAAAATCTCTTTTTCATATCTCAAACACCCCATCGATCGTAAAGATAACTGGGGTATTTACCAAATCTCTTGCCAGTGTGGTCTCTCTTATATTGGTCAGACTAAACGTGCACTTAGATTTCGTTTAAAAGAGCATGAAAGTTATTTTAAAAATCAGGAGCTTAAACGTTCTTCTATTGCTTAACATTGTTGGTCATTTCAACATAAATTCAAATTTTCCTCAGCCACCATTATCCAAAAATGTTCTTCTAACCTTGATCTTGATTTTTGGGAAGCTCACCACATCATTAAAAATTCTCACTCCTTATTCAATAACTTATCTAGTACTCGTGATTTTCCAAGTATTTGGAAAACATTAATCTAATTTCCCTTTTTTGATTTCTTTTGTTTCTTTCGTTCTCCGGTAGATGTCTCTACTTGTCCACTCAGTTGTTTCATGCTGCTTTCTTCTTATTGGTTGCTTTTAGCGTGTTCGCTACCCGCATAGGGTATATTAGCCACCGTCTCTCTGTTCAGCGTTTTTTTCCAGCACGCTGTGCTTTGCTCTTTGTCGCATTGAAGAAGAATCTCTCTTTAGGATTCGAAACAGCTGTTTGCTACTTTTTTTGTGTATTATTTGTGAGTTTTTAACGTTGGTTTTCTGCTTTTTAATGTTCTTGCACAAAGATTTTATTTGTTATTTTTATTTAATATGTCACGTATCGGAGAGAAGCTTTACATTATTTCTCATCTGGTATTGTCATGAAACTATGAATAAAGAGGAATTGACATATCCCCAAAATGGTGAAACTTCAGCTGTAACCGGTTCCGATAGGGCTGATTACCGCCGGGGCAAACTTCCACCAGTAAATTTGAATAGAAATTTTCTTCTTATTGAAACGCCTTTTTCATGCAGATAATTCAGTCTACGTTTTTTATCGTTGATTTACAGTCTACGTTTTAAATTGCTAAGTAACGCAATTCTCATCATATGCACGATTATTATAATGATTTTCTCAACATATAAAACATTTTTGTTAGTGATATGAATAAAAAATAAATACGATACCTATAACATGAATAATGTACGACTGTAATGTACATTATTCATGCCCTCTTATAATTAAGGCAAAAATATATATTCCTTTTTTATTGGTGGAAGTTTGCTTTGGCGGTAGTAAGGGCTTGTGGTTCCTCCGTATTGTGACAACATAAACAATCCTCTTGTCAATATCAGTGAAAGGGATTATCATTATAATACCACCGGGGAAAACGTTCACCAGTAAAAACAAATAAAAATTTTTGCCTTAATTATGACAACAATTTTGCATGAATGAGGCGTTTAAATAAGACGAAAATTTCCATTAGAATTTACTGTTTGAAGTTTGTCCCGGTGGTATTCAGGCCCTGCTGATCCGATGTCAACAAACAACAGCTGTAAACAAAAAAAAAATGCGACTACATCCTCAATTACCTCGTTCGCAACTAGTAGACACTACACTTTATATATCCTCCTCTTTATTAATAACCTCATTGGTATTGTTAGTACCTGAAAGAATCAGTGTATAACTGAAAGAGTCATATAAATAAGAGGCCTCTCTCAATACTATACTTTTATACCATATTCTTATTAGAAAATTATTCAAACATGCTTGGTTTAAATAATTTTCTTTGAATCAGTCTTTAACCCTTTCCGGCTCAGTGGTCCCACTCCGGGCACACCTAATTTTAATTCCAAACTTGCAGACGGCACCAAGAATATTTTAATAAAAATTTGTTTCTATAATGAAAGCTTAAAATAAGGCGTTCGTATTTTCTTAAAAAGTCATTTATAAATTCCGGTGTCAGTCAGCAATTTCTCATTTTACGAACAAACTTTGTCTGTGCCGGAAAGGGTTAATTCAGTCATTAATTTTTTTCAATCAGTCTTCAAAACATCTAAAATTTATATCTTGTAACTCACCCTCATCCAGGCTGTTCGGCAGACACCGTCAAGCCATCCATGAATGAAAATTTCCGTGTTGGCATTTTTGTCATACGTGCTACGATGGGGTAAAGCACCTCCACACTCATGGAGAGGCTCTGCTACATTGCGGTTTTTTGGAGTAAACAGGTAAACTAACGTCCTTTGTTCGATATTGACAACATTTGGACTTGTCGGCGTGAAACTTTCAGCTAGAGACACATTGCATCCTCGAAATGCTCTCGTTGCGAAACAAGGTTTACTCTGACGAAAAAAGCCTGGAAGGGGATCTTGAGCTTAAATAGAAGAAAAATTCTATTGCAGTTGCCGTCTTATGAACATAGTCGAAGGGCTAGGGAGAAAAGCGATGATAGTTCACTTTTGTGAGATTTGAGGTGACAGTAGCATATGTTAGCTTAGGAGGCGTATAATCGTTTGGCAATCTCGGATTTAGGAGGGTGTACTTTGAAAAACATAGTTGAAGATAGGTATAAAAAAGGAAGAAGGATGAAAGTCTATTGAAAAAAATAGCTAAATATGAATATAAAGAGAGATAAAAAAAATGATGAACGTTTATGTGCAATGGAACTTCTTTAATTTAGCCTATAGTCCGTTGCACTTAACGGTAATTTAGTCCTTAGATCAATATTGAATAACGGTAAATGAAAGATTACTGATTTCAAAACTCATTTACGTATGAAACGCTGGCGACTTAAATAACTAATAATTTCGAGATGAAACAAGACTATCGTTTCAAAATAAAGATTAGCTCACAGTTTTCACTAACTATCTAAATGTCACTAAACTAGTGGATATTGGACTCATACGCCTCACGGTTGGCGTCCAAGCAGGGTGTCCGATGTCACTAAACTAGCAAACCGTGGTTGCCGACCAATTTTATTGAAGTACAAACTAAATTTACTTTTACCAAACTGGCAACTTTCACTCGGCTGGATTTTATACTTTTTAATCTCCCAGGGCACGTGGCGAACTTTAATTCTTACACAAGTCGAATGGTCTAATGCGCTTTCACAAGGTAGAACTCGAACCAAGATCCGCTGAAAACAAACTTTCGATCCTGCTTTTATCCTCAGTAGATTGACCATCGTAGTCTAATTTGCCGAAAACCACTAACCGCAGATTCTGAGAGCCACGAACACTTTTCGGAAAATTAAAGTAAAATAAAGTAGAGATCTCGCTTTGGCTCGCAAAGGCTAGTATCGACAGAATGTTCTCATTCAAAAAACTAGACTCCCTTTATAAGAGACTTGCTAGTCCACTACAGAGCTTAAAAAAAAAAAGCTGGATAAGTATAATATAACTATCTGCGACTATCATTGTTTTCCCCCCTTGACTCTTCAGTTAATTAGAATACAAACGAAACAAATAAAATTACAATTTAGAAAACTATAAATAGTTAAGATGCAGGGAAGAGAAACTCGGGAAATTTAAAATAAAATAATTCACAAACTCAATAAGTAAAAAAAAAGAAATCAGGTGTTAAGAACAGCTAATCATGCATTTTCCAACATTAGAAGAACATTGTTACAGAATTTTTTCACCCATACACGAAATGTACTGAATTCTCTACATAAGAACTAATGATTTTGTGATTTTTTTACTCACCATATATTATACTAATATTTACTTCAGTTGGAATTCATAACATAATTTTAAATATAATTCCAACAATTACCACTTGTAGACAATAATTTATTCGAATACTTTTGTGTGGTTCTGTAAAAAACTTTAAATATTTCATACATTATTTTCTATACATTCTGTAATGAACCACATTAACGTAAATCAGTGCCATTCTCATTAAAAATAGCGTAACACCATTACAGGTATCGCCAATAGACTCTAATGATGTATCAAAAACCAAATGTAATGTCCCTGTAAACGAATGATAAATAAAACAGCAGGGTACAATTTTGAAAGCAGGAGCGAGACATACTCCTGCTTTCAAAGTGATAGTAGGTGTTTTTTACTTCCCTGACGAGGAAAGACAAAGTTCTTTCGAATCGTGTTGTGTATTACGAATTTCATGGTGTTTTAAGAAATTTAAACCTTTAAATTTAAAGTTTAAAAGATTATTAAAAAAACACAATTTAAGACCACGACTTAAATAAAAAAAAAAAAAAAATATTACAGATGTTATTAGATGCAGTATAGATAATTTGATGGAGCATTTAATTAAGAGGTAACGCTACTTGAAAAATCACCGATTTTTTTTTTTGAGAAAACTATACATAGGAATGAAAATTGGTAAATTGGTTTGAATGTATTCATTAAATCAATCTTTAACATCATTAAAATCTAAGAGCTAGCAACGTCAGAAAATACGTGATTTTAGCAAGGCTCATTCTTCTATATATTCTCCCTTTTTATTAGGGTTTCATTCATCTCACGAAACCCTCTTCGTCTCGCTTCTCTGTCTGTCCGTCACAGAGTCGGTTCTCAGAAACTGTATAAGTTAGAGACTCGAAATTTCGTGCACTTACAGTTGAATACATACTGTCACGCTGATAATCATAAAATTTTGAAGATGTCTTTATTAACGCAAGATATTAATTCAAAACTTAAAAACTCACTTATTAATGGATAAAAATACTCAACTAAATTGCAGAATTTATTTGAATTGGTGCCAATTTGTAAAATAGAGCACATAATAATATTCCCTTTCATTTAAAAAATATATTTACACGTGACTAACAAAAACAGAAATAAAACTTTAAAAATAGAATTAAATGATCACGTGTTAAAAGCAGTAATTGTAGAAAATTACGTAATAAAAAATATACTTGCGCGTGAATGTTAAAAAGGGAAATAACTAAATTATTACGCGTTCAAAACATTAAATATGGAAAACTTACGTCATATTTAAAATGCTCAAATAACAATATTTCCAAAGAGTATTGGTGTATCTACAAGTATTAGTGACGTCAAAAGAGTGATCCAGTTTGGTCAATGTATCCCAGCAGAAAGATTTAATAAAGAGAGATTATTTTGAATTTCCTGTTTTAAATTTTGTCATTATATAAATAACTAGCTGTTACCCGTGACTTCGTTCACGTATCATTAAAAGAAGCATAAATGCATTAATTAAGCAAAATATTTCATTCCCGATAATTAGAAACGTATATAATTAACTAACTCTTTATCACATTCCATAGGAGACAATACAGTATTTCTATACGAAAAAGCTAAAAACAACGTTGAAGCACACAAATTAAAAAACTTTAAAACACATACGGCCGTTTCAAAGATGCATAGATCCCCTTCATCAGTGTAAGGTGTGGGGAAAAAAATGTTAAAAGGGTTCAAAAGACCCACGCTCGGCTATAGCCCCGAGTACTGGCTGTAGTCTGATGACTACAGCCAGTACTCGGGGCTATAGCCGAGCGTGGGTCTTTTGAACCCTTTTAACATTTTTTTTCCCCACACCTTACACTGATGAAGGGGATCTATGCATCTTTGAAACGGCCGTATGTGTTTTAAAGTTTTTTAATTTGTGTGCTTCAACGTTGTTTTTAGCTTTTTCGCATTGATAACCGCACAAAGTGTACCTTTATACCTAACAGTATTTCTATGTTATAGAGGCCTTGCCATAACTAATTCTTAAAAAAGTGAAATTTTGTGACAAATAATCACGAAAAGCAAACTGCAACCAATGAAAAAAGGCGGGCCAAATAAAATCGTGGAAATCGGCGAATTGTGTAAAAACATATGTCAAGTGTACCTGGTAAAGTATTTTACTTTTAACGCCTTTGTGAAACGTTTTAATAGCATCCTTCAAAGATAATGGAAATGGTATATTCTTTTTCATTAAATTCAATTCTTGTGAATAGGGAGCAATAATTGTAGACCTAACTGCAAGGAGCTTAAATTTGCCTCCTTGATTTAATTTATACCTGAAAAAAAATCTTTATTTCTAAATTAAAATATGTTGACAGACGACTTTTTGTTCTCAGAATAAATTGATTCATGAAGTTTGAATATGTGAAAATACGTTTTTATTTTTCAAAAATTTTACTGTAATCAAGATTTTTTTTTTCTTTCACTATCTATTCAAATTGAAAATAAATTCTTTTTTTTTTTCAGTTTTAATGAGAAAAAATATATTAATCCGTTTTATTTCTTCTTTTTTATCCACAAAAATGGAATAATTTAGTTGCCATTTTTAGAGAAACTTCGTTAAAATTTACAAAAAAAAAAAAAAAAAAAAAAAAAAAAAAAAAAAAAAAAATCTCGGAATTTAAATCATTTTTTTAAATTCTGAGAGTTTATGACATCCTCGGATCAATAATAACATATTAATGCTTAATAATCGGTGTAGACAAAAAAAAAAATTCAAATTTTTCGTTTTAAATATGGCGTGAAACTCATTTACTTTCTACACTTACCGATCCTTGTATTATTAATGTAAGGAATTGATTCACGCTCCTTGTAAAACACATGTGAAAATTCCCGTTTTATTTCAAATATGACGTCACTTTTTCCTCAGAGAAATCTCTTTTTAATGGCATAATTCTTGTTAATTTTCTTTTTCTGGCAATCAAGGCGTAAATTTTAGCGGAAAACTCACATTTGTAACTGGTATTCAAGCTAATTTTTAATCAGTAACGATAAAAAATATTCAGTTTTTCATCTTAAATAATACGTCCATTATCTATCTACTTTCATTATACATTGATATTCATTCTCCTTGTATTATTACGAACATTTGGAAATTACATGTTTTATTTATGACGTCATATTTCTCCAAACCGAGGTGGATCCTTTTCATAGTTCCATGGTCCAAGCGAAATCTATTTTTAATAATATAATTATTGTTCATTTTTCCTTCTAATTATAACGCAATTTTTGACAGAAAAAGATCTTTTTAATGTAACCGATATTCATACTTCATGTATAATGTTGTTTCAAATATCACGGAAATTCATCTTCTTTTGAATTCTTTTTTATTTTCATTTTTCACGTGAAAATCGTTCAATTGAAAATTAGTTGTTGTGGAAAAATTATTTTTCCGAGTTTTTACTTTTTGGCAACAATAAAATAAAATGGTTAAATTTTATTGAAAAATGTCCATTTATTCTCTATGAAAATAATGAAATTTTTAATTATTAAAGAAAATATTTGAATAAAATAAATAAAACCTAGTCTATGTTCATTTGAGGGTTATAATCAAACTACATGCAAAAATACAGGATCATTAAAAGCTCCATTTTGACGCTGGCTTCAGCCTAACATTTGCACACAATCAGATTTATAATATTATTAGGATAGTACTAAATTTAATAATCTATCTATACTAATATTATAAAGGAGTAAAGATTGTTTGTTTGTTTGTTTGTAGGGGGCAATCTCTGGAACTACCGAACCGATTTCAAAAGTGATAGTGGCAAATTGATGGTGACAACCCCTGCTCCAACATAGGCTATATTTTATGTCGGTACCACTAACCCCAGGGAGGTGCACGAGCGAAAAACGTTCGAAAATTGCAATTTTTTGTATACGGAAGGAGCTAGAAATTTGAAATTTGGCATTTTAGCTACTTATAAGATGTAAATGCTCTCTAGAAACAAATAAAAAAAAAAAAATCGAAATTTAAAAGGGTGAAATAAGCGAAAAGCGTTCTAAAAACATTCTAAATTACAATTTCTGTGGAATCTCTGAAACTATAGAACCGATTTCAAAAGTGATGGTGGCTAATTGAAGGTGACATCCCCTGCTCCAACATAGGCTATATTTTATGTCGGTGCCACTAACCCCAGGGAGGTGCACGAGCGAAAAACGTTCGAAAATTGCAATTTTTTGTATACGGAAGGAGCTAGAAATTTGAAATTTGGCATTTTAGCTACTTATAAGATGTAAATGCTCTCTAGAAACAAATAAAAAAAAAAAAATCGAAATTTAAAAGGGTGAAATAAGCGAAAAGCGTTCTAAAAACATTCTAAATTACAATTTCTGTGGAATCTCTGAAACTATAGAACCGATTTCAAAAGTGATGGTGGCTAATTGAAGGTGACATCCCCTGCTCCAACATAGGCTATATTTTATGTCGGTGCCACTAACCCCAGGGGGGTGCAGGAGCGAAAAACGTTCTAAAATTGCGATTTTTTGTATACGGAAGGAGCTAAAAATTTGAAATTTGGCATTGTAGCTACTTATAAGATGTAAATGCTCTCTAATAATAATAATAATAATAATAATAAAACGAAATTTAAAAGGGAGAAATGAGCAAAAAGCGTTCTAAAATCATTCTAAATTACAATTTCTGTGGAATCTCTGGAACTACAGAACCGATTTCAAAAGTGATGGTGGCAAATTAATGGTGACAATCCCTATGCTCCAACAGCCTCTTTAATAAAAAGCTATGCGATGCTGATGACTTGGTTTTTCGCTAATTGTTGCCACAGATTAATCTCGGAAAATGAAACCTTTAAAATTACGGAAAACAATAATAGCTCGAAAAGTATTTGTCAGAAAATTGTTAGACAAACTGCGTCTGAAAGGTAAAAAATTCTATTTTTCTTGATACAAATTTCAAATTTAATGATTATGCCGTTTTTCAAATATTGAATTTCAAAAATTACCAAATTTCACAATGGAGTACCATAGCGAAACCTTCATACGTAAAAAGATAATGATAAGGGCGATGTGTCCTGACGTGTATATTGGCACGAGTCACAAATTATAGTAACTTATTATTCTGTTAAAATATAAGAGTGAATTATGAAATGTCAATATTTTGTTTGATTAAAAGTTCGTTAAGAGAAATTGACCAGAGTAGCGGGCGTAGCTTGCTTGTAGGGAAATAAAAGGGAGTTAATAAACATGTTTTATAAAAGGAAATTAAAAGTTAAAAAAAAAAAAATTGCTAATATTAATAGATCAGATTGAACACATTGACTTACCTTTTACTAAAAACATTATTTTACTATAAATATACGAACAAAAAATATAATAAATCTGCCAAAAAGTTTACAAAATAAATCCCATTCCTCCCTTTTACCACTACATACCATAATTGAACCACTAAAACACAATAAATGTCAATTTAAATAGAGAAATCGACATTTTTCAACTATAGAGACCATGACACTTTTTTTAACGCTTTGGCGTAATCCGGGCTTCAGAAAGTTAGATATGTTTTCAAATGTTTTTATATACACAATTATGAAAACAAATCTAATGAACTTTTATGTTTATTTATATATAAAATTATTTATATATACAATTCTGTTCTGCCTGTATATAAAAAGAGATAAATGGCTTCTTTATATTAAATAAATTGAATAAATATTGAAAAAAATGCTTATTTCTATGAAACTACGAATAGGTTGCCAGAAAATATGTTGCCAACTTTCCTTCTCTCGCCATAAGCCCTTTTCGGTACTTTTCGGTCAGCCGGGCGCTAGTGATACATGTACATATATAAATATACAGGGTGGTCATATAAAAACTTTGCCGATATTTCGAACTCTAGCGGCCGGTCCGTTCAACCGATCGAGATGAGATTTCAGATATAGTTATTCACATGTATGAGCTCGGTATTCTGTGAAAGGCAACAAATTGGCACTCACGGTTACGGTTATAGCTACAGAAACTCGAAAATTTCAAATGGCAACGCCCATTTTTTTTCATCGCAAAATGCTCAGCGCATGCAAAATTCCTAAAGAGAGTTGGAACAGTACGAGTATGGCAATAAACAGACGCGTTATGCACGCACAAAAACAGCTCTGCGAACGGCCAAAAAAAACACGATCAGGGCGCACGAAGGAAATTTGCATATGACAAAGGCAAAACACCAATTACGGAACGCCGTTTGCCAGATAGTCAGCGTAGAAAACGGATAAAAAGTGGGGTGGGAATGTTAGTTCTTCAGTCGGGAATACTCACATGCCGACGAAATGACTCTTCCAGCGACAGTTCGGGGTGAATTGGTAAAACTCTATTATCAAAATGGGATGAATGCTGCGGAAACCTTGCGTGTTTACCATCGAAACCATCGTCAAATACGTGGCCCATGTAGCCCGCAAGCTCTTCGTGATTTAGTGAAGAAATTCGAAGAAACTGGCTGCACCTGTGATAGACCGCGATCCGGACAACCAACTGTTCCTGAGGATACTGTTACGGAAGTGCATCACACAGTGACTACAGGACACATGCAAACTACAATAGGTGCATCTCGTGTATTGGATATACCGAAATCAACGGTCCTAAAGCTACTGCGCTCTGTAATCTGCATGTTTCCTTACCGGTACCAGCGCGTCCAGATGTTGGAAGCAGGGGACCATCAACAACGTATAGACTTTGCTAATGAATTTTTTATCCGATATGATGGAGATAACGATTGGCCTTTTCGCATATTATGGACGGACGAGGCAGATTTCACTTTGACTGGCAACGTCAACATCAAAAAATGTGTGCAGACATGAATCCGCACGCTGTGGCACCAGTACCTTTATACGACGTCGTGTAATCTGTGTGTGGTGCGGCATTGCAGGCACAATTATTCTCGGGCCGTACTTCTTTGAGGAAGCGACACCAACGGGATTTGTAACTTGGTAGCTCTGTAACAGACTCCCGCTATATGGCAATGCTGCAAAATTACGTCATACCAGAATTGCTGCAGCGAAATGCACTGAATGACTTCGTTTGGATGCAAGATGGCGCACCTCCACATATAACGAAGTCTGTTCGCAGGGTTCTAGAACAGCATTTTGGAGACCGTGTCATCTCACGCCATTTTCCATTTCCGTGGCCTCCGCGATACCCCGACCGTACTCCTATGGATTTCTGGTTCTGGGGATATCTCAAACCTAGAGTGTACATGTGCAATCCGCAAACTTTGCCAGATTTGAAAGATTCTATCAAACGTGAGATTGCAAACATCCCTCATGCGATGTTACGTTCGGCTGTATTGTCCACAGTCGCCCGCATGCAATGTGTAATTGCCTGTGATGGCACCCATGTGGACAATTTTTAATCAAAATAAAAGTTTTCTTTTCTCCGATCTGTGTTGTAATTAGTAATTGGTGTACTGACTCTGTGTCATATGCAAATTTCCTCCGTGCACCACGATCGTTTTTTTTTTTCTTTAGCCGTTTGAGGAGTTGTTTTTTGTGCGTGCATAGCGAGTCCGTTTCTTGCGATACACGCATGGTTCCAACGCTCTTAAGGTTTTCGCATGAGCTGAGCATTTTGCGACGAAAAAAAAATAGGCGTTGCCATTGGAAAATTTCGAGTTTCTGTACCTATAACCGTAACCGTGAGCACCACTGTGTTGTCGTTCACAGAATCCTGAGCTCATACCTCTGAATAACTATATCTGAAATCTCATCTCGATCGGTTGAACGGACCGGCCGCTAGAGCTCCATATATCGGCAAAGTTGTTTTATGACCACCCTGTATATGTATGTACATATATATATATATATAAATTTATACATATATGTGTATATATATATGTGTGTGTAGATATATGTATATATATATATATATATATATATATATATATATATATATATATATATATATATATATATATATGCGTGTGTGTGTGTATGTATATATATCACTGGCGCCCGGCTAACCGAAAAGTACCCAATTTTCTATCTTAACTTTGTAACTTAGTTGTAAAATTTTAAAAATTGTCTATCTATTGTCCCACTCAAAATAACTTATCAAAAGATTTATTTTCATAATATATTTGTACACTTAAGTTAGCTAAAATGTTAAATGGAACTACTAAGTTGAGTAAATCAGTTATTTTTAATTTTATAAACAAAGCACACTCACTTCTAACTAAATGTATCAAGATTTCATTCAATTTATTACAGTATTTATTTAAAAATCTTTGAAAGATGTGTTGTCATCGCTGTACCATTTTTAGGTGCGTTCGTAATTATATAAATACGTAGCACCTATAGTCGTCGTTTGGTCCGTCCGTCTGTCCGTCCGTCTGTCTGTCCGTCCGTCTGTCTGTCTGTCCGCATATAACAACGCAAAAACTACCCAACCAAATGGTTTGCAATTTAAAATATATTATCTTTGCAGAATTTTGTCGAGACATTTCAAATTTTATTAAAATCGAATCAAAACTTTAGGAGATATTAATAAAAATATTTATTAATAAAAATATTTATTAATAAAAATATTTATTAAGAAATTTGAATTTTTTTTTTTAAATCGGTGCTTTTTTGTTATAGGAGCTTCCGAAGTTTAATCGTCAAGCGACCGAGATACTTATTTTATGACAGAAATTAATCTGCAGACGATATAATTCATTTCACAGAATTAAAAATCATAAAGATCTGAATATTTATATAACTAGCTGATACATACATATATATCTGAATATTTATATAACTAGTTAAGATATTTGTATGAACAGTGTCATAAAATATATACTTAACTAGCTGTTTAACCCGTTCTACGCACGGGATATCATGAATTTAATTCTAAAACGTGCGTACGAACGCACCTCGTTTGTAACGTTTGACGTACAATTTCCAACTTGTTTAAACTCGTCTGCTTCTTTTATTATTATTATTATTTTCCAAAGATCATTTGGCTCTTTTCTGTTTTGGAAGTACAAATTCATTCAAATATGCCGGAATATTTCCATTACAGTAGGATAGACATTCGTTGTTAGGGTTATTTTTTTTTCTCTGCACAACAAGTTCAATACCATGATATTAATTCTAGCTTCATGAATTATAAAACGTATATAGAAACGTTTAATGCAGACCACTGCTGTTGAAATGTAAATAAAATTATCACAATGTAATTTTCGTAGCTAAAATTTCTTCTTTCCATTATCAGTAGCGAATTTGAAGACTTAGATTTGAAACTAGGAGCACAACATTTTATTCTCATTATTTTATAGATATAATCAGCACTTTCTTTAATAGTTATTATCTATAATTATTGATAGCGTTATAATCTAAATATACTGAAAAAATATTATTAATTGCTAAATAAAACAATAAATAAGATCAAAATACTATCATAAACAATCCTTGCAAACGAACAAAGTACGAAAAATTTTAAGTAGTATGGATCATTCTTTTGACGTCAGCAGGTTGTAACGTCACTTGTAGCAGGCCCGGTTGAGAAAACACACAGTGTGATCTCGGAGGCCTCGATCTAACCGTTTAAATTAACTTTAAAGCTTTCGTTTATATGTTTAGAGTCGAAAATTGCGTCTTATGCAGATTTAGATAACAATTTAGCTGTATTTTTAGTATGTAACTGCGTCCACAGAATCGCGGTGCAAAACAGAAAATAATGAAAGAAATAGAATTGAAAACGAAAGAACGTTTTCATTCCTTTTCAAATGCGTTTAACAGCACACTAGTACTAGTAACAAAGAACACTAGAATAAGTAACAAAAAGTGACGAAAATTTGCCTATATCGCTGCGAGATAGTCAAATTTTCGTCACTTTTTGTTACTTATCCTTCTTTCTTTGTGCATTGTATGCTTTCGAATTTTTTTTTCACTCTCGTCTAATGCAGTAAATTAAGTGACCCTAGTACTAGTGTGCTTTTAAACGCATTTGAAACGGAATGAAAACGTTCTTTCGTTTTCAATTCTATATTGTACGATTAAATAAAACAAATATCTATACTAATAAGAGAAAGTTTCGTTTTGTGTGTGTGTTGGCGATGGCTAGCAAAATCTAGCCCAGCTAGAAGCCTGCAAATTTAGATTTAGTTCAAACCCTCTCCTGGTGCACCTGAACTTCAGATTTTTAATATTTTGAAAATTTGAGTAGTTATTAATTAAAAACTGATCAAAGATCGCAAATAAAAAATCGGTCTTCCAAAAAAAGCTTGCGCATGCCCAGAAGGCATTTATTCGTTCCTCCGTTAAAAGATGAAACAAAGCGTGGGTCATTCCATTTTTTTTTAAAGTTTTTCTAAATTCGCCATGGGTGAACGGCTAGAAATACGGAAAAACCGTCTACATATTCTGAAAGAACATACTTTACGTCTCGAACGATCTGGTTAGTTTGAAAAAATTTTACATTTAACCCTTTCCAAAAAAAAATAATCAAAAAGCATCGAATTAATGTTTTTTATTTTCTCCTGTTTTCCGAACCCTGCATCCACCGGAATACAAAATATACAGAAAAACGAAGGTCACCAAATTAAAGATCAGAGTTTGCCCTTTTCAAAGCCACTATTGGTTTTTTAAAATATTAAAATTAACCCTTCAAAAAACTATATTTTCTGTATGCCGTTTTGCGATTTTGACAATTTTTAAAAATTCACATCGGCGATTCAGAGAAAGGTACAAAAAACTAAAAATACCAGACAATATCTACATTTATTCCTTTTCAGACATCTGTATTTGTTTTTGAAAAATACGAATATTAACCCTTCAAAAAAAATTTGTGCGCAGGACTCTCTTTTCCAAATTCCGATTTTCTGCGATATATAAAATCTGGCATCGGTTCTCTAAAATAACCAACCAAAAAAAACACACCTAAAGACATCTACGTTCTATCGGGCTTAGGCAAAAACCTTTAATTAAAAAAAAATCACGTTAACCCTTTCGAAAACGTTTTTTACCGTAAGTCAATTTCGCTTTTTTAACTATTTCTCCTATCATTAAAAATCCGAATTGGCGTTTATAAACAAGATACGAAAAACTAAAAATACCGCGCCTAATCTATCTCCCTTTGTTTTTTAAAATCTGGTATCCGTTCTGAAAAATTTTAATTTTAACCCCCCGAAAAAAAAATCCTTTCCAAAACTCACTCACGCGATTTTCGTTTTTCGGTCCAGGTTTAAAAATCAGCATCGACTCGGGAAATGTGAGTACGGACAAACAGTAGACTCCAGATCATAGACACGTTCATTTTCTTCAAAACGCACTGTTGGGTTAAAAAAATATCTACATAACCCTTTAGAAACCGATCGATTACGTAACCCACTTTCGCGATTTCCGCAATTTTGGAATTGTTTAGCCGTGGTTAAATTTCAATTCTACTAGGAAATTTGGTTGGGTCGAGTGTTCTGAAAAGGCCTCTTCCAGAACAGATTGATCCTTGGCGGTGGAAGGTGGAACTATAGGAATATATCTGGTTCTATGGACCCGATTACGACAGGGTTTGGATCAAGTTTCGTATGAACAGATTATTAATATTTCGGGCCCGGGCAATCCGGCGGGTTAGCTAGTTTTTACATAAAATATTGGTATGAAAAAAAATCGGGAGGTTGGCAAGTGTGCCATAGTAACAATATACACGAAGCAAAAGACTGGGAATGTTAGGACGCGGGATCAAAGAAGAGTTTCAGTGTTGCTAATTTAGAGGGATTAATTTTTTTAAAAATCCAAATAGATCCGATTAGTAATATTAGCCTATAGTAATTTTTCATTAAATAAAGCGAAGATTATTAATCGGAAACAGCGGCTTTTATCGTAAAAATTTCCGCTAAATTGGCAGTACTCCAGTACTGATCTATGAATTCGCGTCTTTTTGCAAGAATTTTTGCCTCAAAGGACAGAAGTTCTGTCGCTTATTAAGCGGGATTGCGTAACAACCGTTCGCTTGTTAAACGTGATGTTTTTACATTAGCATAATGGCGATATTCAAGGCACCCCTGAAAATTTTTTTTTCGTATATCGTGTACCGGGTCCGAGTGTAGCTACTCCGTACTTAGATAATTTTATTTTATTTTATTATTTCATTTGTATTTATTGCGTTAAATATCTTATTGTTAAAATGCCTTGAATTTCAAATAAATTAAGTAAGATTTTAAATACATATATGATTTTTAAACCCTAAAAATATTTTCCAGAATTTTTTCAAGAGACAAGGGAGTGAAATATCTTTTTCATCGCTGAGGACACTGAATATGTATCTACGCCAGTGATTATCCCCTCAAAAGAGGGTGTTGCAGAGATATAATAAATGCTGGGAAGGTCTGCAGTTTGATTAAGAGCTACCATCTGATTTAGTTCACGACATTCCGTGATATGATGATTATGTTAAGACGTCATGACGATTACAATCGATCTCGAATCAAGAAATTATCAAAATGTAGTCAGTGTAGGCAAGACATGGTAATAAATGGATTCAAAACACGATAATGATTTCCCGAACACTGAGAAAAAATAGTCAGATTGTAAGGTATTGACTACTCTCGTCACGTGAGTAGGCAATGTGTGAATGAGATCGTTTTGTCCATTAAACGACTATGGGCGTACAAGTTATAAAGGCTCTCTATCTTTCTTTAACTTTCGATGGACAGCTGAATCCCTGAAACTGTGAGTCGCCGTGTAATTTCAATTATGCAAAACTTCTGGAGCTGGTCGATCGACACTGAAGTATATAAGCAGCGAATTTTGACTTGAGTTCAGAGCTCAGGGGAGCTAGAGTAGACTTGGCCTGGGAAGTTTAATATTGCGACTTAGATTGAGATTTCGATTTAGCCTTGAGAACTCGCATCGAGTCTCAGGATTAAGAATAGGCCTTAGTATTTTTATACGGGAGTTTTATGCTGTTGTAGATTGATTTTCAAGACTGTATCGGCGTTCAGTAAAAGCTGGAGGATAAGAGTATTGGATCGTGATTATATATTTAAAAGGTTAAGGTTTAATTATATTGTTTCAGTTTTGTTAAAGCTACAAGTTGTTAGCAGGAACTCTTTAGTTAATTTAAACTTTTAGGAAAATTTCGTGGAGCTCGCTCAAACCCCCTGCTAATTGTGTTAATAAACCAGTTTTTGGTTTTAAAGCAGTTGTACTTATTTCCTCGTGTTCTACCACACCAGCGAACATTTTTTAATATGGCCGCTACAAGATAATAGAAAGCCATCTTTTATTGTTCCATTTCAACTACAAAAGGGGGAATCTCCCCAGCAAAAATTATACCACAAAAACGCTCCATCCGATATTACAATAATTAGTTCATAACGCTTAAAATATGTTGCAACTTTTACATTATTAAGTGCTCTTAGTAAAAATTCGAGATGGCAAACACTCGTAATTTATATAGCTTGTACTAACAGGAAAGACCTGAAGTGATGCAATGTATTTAAAGAAAATGGCGCAAAGTCACAAAATCGCATTTCAGGTAAAGGCATCAAGAACTCCGATGCCTCGATTTTAGGAGCGACTTCGAAATTAACAAAACAAAGTAATTCGGTTCCTTAACTCGAAAAAAAAGTTCGGGAAACACCTTGAAAAATCTGAGACGAAAAAGAACGTTCACATCGACTGTATTGAAACGGAAATAAAATTACAGGCGTCCTGGGATCAAAAATTTGCAAAGAGAAATTAAAGAAGGAAGTTAAAACAAGTGGGTAAGTGTGATCGAAAATCACACAAAGCGTTTCGTTTAATATTACTTTCAAAACACTTTATCCTTTCCTTAATAAATCCAAATAAATTTCATTTTCAGAAAAAAAGGTCATGTTTTTTATAATAAAAAATTACCGGTCTTTTTTTCTCGTTTTTTCGAAAAACTGAACCGGTACGATAGCGGGCGAAGCCCGCTATTATACTCTGTCATTTGAACTAAATGCGATATTAAAAAAAACCAATTTCAAATTAAACCTGTTGTATAGAGACCTTCAAAATGTTAAAATATGCCAATATTTCCATAATCGGGTTCCGAAAAGTTCGTTAAACTTCCAATGACATCAGATTAATTTTCTTTTTAATTCTCTAATGACATCATATTAACCTGCTTTCTGTGCTTACTCCTTGTATTATTGAGAAATGTTTGAAAATTTCCGTTATATTACCAATATGACGTCATATTAATCCTTTTTTTTTCAATCGGTGAAATTTTTTATTCCATTTTCATTTTGCACGTGGAAATCTTTCAATAGAAAAGTAATTATTGTGGAAAGAATTTTATTGTGGATTTTTAATTGTTGGCAACTGCTATAACGAAAAATGTTTAAATTTAATAGGAAAAGGCCGTTAGATTTTTGGTTTTTTATCTCTCTATATTAAAATAATACGATTTTTTTTTTAATTTATGATTTTCAGCTTCATAGTAGGTATTAAGCTATAAGTACACAAAATTTCAAGTCTGTAAGTTATAGTTTCTGAGAACCGGCTGTGTCACGAACAGACAACGTAGCGGGACGTATAGGGTTTCGTGAGATGAACGAAACTCTAAACAAGTGGGTAAGTGTGATCGAAGATCGCATAAAGGGTTTCCTTTAATATTCCTTTCAAAACACTTTATCAATTCTTTAATAAATCCAAATAAATTTCATTTTCCAAAAAAAAAGTTATGTTTTTTTATAAAATAAAAATTTACCTACTTATTTTTCTCGTTTTTTCGAATATCTGAACCGATAAAGGGCGAAGCCCGCTATTATACTCTGAAGCTGTGGTTACCCGTTGACGCTAAAAATGTAGCCCGGTTGGCAGCTGCTACCCAAATGAAGCGGGAACATTTTTTTTTTGTTTTGTTAATCTACATCAAAATTGCATGACAAGTACACAGGATCATTCAAAAATATTAATATTTGTAAAAATGGCAAGCATGCAAAAAATGGCTACGATTTTTCGTATAAAAATTAAATTTGATTTTTCACATTGTTTAGAAATAAAATCATTTGATCAATCATAATTATGTTCTTCTCTGAATAAAAGAAAAGTTGTAAATATATGTGGTTAAAATTGGGAAGCGATACGATCAAAATTATTAAAGTAATTCTGCAAGCTAACTTTTTGATACCACCTCCACCAAGTTGCTACTAGAGATGAGTTCGGGCTCTCTTTTCGGAGAACGGGCCCGCCCGAGCCCGAAACATTTTGTGTCATCAGAGCCCGAGCCCGCCCGAGCCCGAAAAAAATTGCGTAATATTCAAAAATTGTTTTAAAAGTAATATCTCATTTTTTAAAAACTTTGTACGTGAAAATAAATGTTTATCCCGTGCACATAATTAATTTTATGGAAATTTACATTCAATCTTATCAAAAGAGAAGTTTGGTATCAAATATAAATATGCTTCCTTAAAAGGATGTAAATATTTTTCTCTCCCAACAAGCAAATCTGATGGCCAAATTAACGAAATGCGTTTTATGAATAAATGCATGCAATTTGCAGAAATTACTATTTCTATGCTGAAGAATCGAACAACGTTTTCTATTTCTTATAAAAGGTGTATATCGTAACTTATAATTGATTCCTTAATTAAAACAACATTTCGTTTCCTTGAAAATCAGCTTAAATTAAAAATTTGACACCGTTATCTGAAAGATCCTGTGCTTTTACAGGAAAATTGGAAACACTCTTCAATTGCTTTCTATCAGAATAACAATTCATGACAATTATATCTACTTACGAATGAAAGTTTCTTCGTAAATGTGCAGATCAGAGCTTGAGCATGAGCAGAATTCATGATTAAAAATAGAATCACTGACATTATTTTGATACGAAGAGCGAGTATGACTCGTACACAATAAAAGACTAAAAATTTGCAAACCTAAGCTAATGCTCATTGACTAAAAACAAAAAAATATATTCATCTCCCATTAGATCTCTCTAAAAAAATAATAAACGTTCCAATTAAAAAACATCCTATAGAAAATATAGCAACAAATATTATTCGCGCCACTTCGTATTGGCTGGCGCCATATCACCCTGTCGCCAGTCGCGTCGCAAATATCGTAAATTTTCTTTTAAAGTAACATTCTATACTAGAAAAGAAAAATAAGACTTCTTTTTCCCCTTCTATTCATTCTGATCAAAATAACATTAAAATTACTTGAAATGGAATTTGTAATTTTTCAAGGGAAAAGTTATTTTTATTTTTTCTATATGAGAAAAAATAAAATTGTCAGTTTCAGAAAGAATGAGCCCGAGCCCGCCCGGGCCCGAAGGCTGACACAAAAGTCGAGCCCGAGCCCGTGTCGGGCTCGGGCTTTCGGGCTCGGGCTGAGCCCGTCTCATCTCTAGTTGCTACAGCTACAGTGCCGCCATTTTGATTTTTAATAAAAAAACCCCGAAAAATATGGTAATGATGTCAAAGATTAACATAATAAATACCGTTAAAATAATTTTCGTTAGTTTTCTCAAAAACAATTATATAAAAAATCAGTGATTTTTCAGACATCGTAAATAGCGTTACCCCTTAATTAGTTAATAGTTAACTATTTATTTATATGGCGTTTAAATAATAATAAAAGGAAAATTTAGCATTAAATAAAATTAAGTATTAAAATAGTGGTATAGGTAATTTTACACGGTAATATATTAATTTTTTGTACAGTTTAAAGAATTAATACAATTTAGCACTGGTGCCTTAATAATTAATACAGATAATATAATGCAGTAGTATTAAAGAAGATGATGTGAGATTACAAAAATGGAAAATTAAATTATACTAGAAATGTCAATTGCCCACCCCTCACATTTTTTTCCATAGGTATCTGCCTTACCTGAAATTATCTGAAAACCGCATAACAGGCATATAAAGAGTATCTCTGATTTCATTTCAATAGATATGCAAGGGTTCCCGTCTCTTGTTTACGGGGATTCTATCTGCATATTACTGCTGAAATTTTGAATTTATTTAAATAACTCTGTTTTGATTTGACTTCTTATATACAATGAGATACTAACAGGAAATATGTTACATAATGTAATCAGCTATTTCAGGAAATAACATTTGTTTTATTTTAACCATTTTCCTGTAGAGTATACAACAAATATATTGAAGAAATATGAATGTATTTTACGAAGGCAAAGCATTTAATTCCTATTCCTTCACAATGTAATTCATTCGATTAGATGTTCCTAATAAAAGAATTACCTTATTAAACACAAATTGGTAAAAGTCAAACAATACAAAAAAAAAAAAAAAAAATCATGCCAGCTGTGAAAACATCGAAAGTCAAAATGTAAATGTGCATTCGGAGCGTTACATAAACTAAGTATATTTCCCATTCATATCATCAGAAACACCTGTGGCATATGCAAATATGTATGGCCCGTATTAATTGTGTATCAAAAATGAAGATACGATTTCTGAGAAAAACTACCGTCGACCGCTTCAAACCACCGTTGATTTTTTCACAACAATGTTGTGCTTCGTTTCACAGTAATTTTTCAACTAATTTTAAGAAAAGCAAATTCTCGTGGCAGGATATCGGAGTAATATTAGCCCAGAAAAAAAAAAATGTTACTCAGAAATCGTGCATTAAAAATGGAGTTCAGGAATGTTATCATAATTAAAATTTAGTTATTGAGTTTAAAGCAATTTTACATTTTGTTTTACAGCATTTTTACTTTCTTCTATCTATACAAAAAGAAAATATTGGATTCGTAAAAAATTTCGACTTTCGGTTTTCGACGGATTTATACGTTTTAGAAGGTCCTGAACACGATTTGATTGTTTTTATAGAAAATGTATGTATACGACACAAATTTTGCGTGCGTTCTAACTCACAAACTACTGCGTAAGATAGGAGGATATTTCAGATGAAGATCTATCTTTATGGGAACTGGTGCTAGAGTTGCAAAGGCTAGAATAAACTCGGTTTAAACATGGGAATAAACAGGGTATTTTGGGAATAAACCAGATATTTTGGCAATAAACCGGGTCTATTGGAAATAAACCTGGGAATAAACTGGTTTTTTGCAACTTAACTGGTGCTAGTTAGTTTTCGAGCAAAATCCCCTCCAATAGGGTGTGCCATAAATCGATGATTTACTTAATTTATACGATGCTTATATCTCCCGTTTACGTGTCAGAATTCAACGAAACATCAAATTTAGATTTCTCATGAGAGGAATAGATTGACATTCAATTTCAGTCGCGGTCATCTAAGCGGCGGTGCCGAAATTCGATGATTTGTTCGAAATATGGGATACTTATAATCACCAGATGCATAATTTAGCGAAACTTCACGCTTAGCATCCTAAATAAGGGAATACATTGTCATTAAATTTTGGTTGCAGACATCTAAGAGGGGGAGCCGAAAATTTATTTCATTTATATAGAAGAAAGTTTTGTGATGGCCACAACATACTAGTTGTATTAAGAAAAGCAAATACTCAGGTCACGACATCAAGGTCAAACTTTCCAAGAAAAAGTATTACTCAGAAATCGTATACCAAAAATGTAGTTTGGAAATTTTATAAAAATTTCTAACCTAAGAAAAATGATTAAGAATTTTATATTTACATAACTGGCAATCTTCCGGTTTTTTTTTTAATGAAAAAAAAACACACTTTGAACAAGAAATTTTAATTAATAAATGATATCAAGTAAGTATCACACAGATGCAAGACACATTATTAAATAATTTTAGTAAATAAAAATTTCTGATTTTACATATATTTTTTGTACAGTAAGGAAAAAATATTGAGCAATTTCCACAACTTCAATTTTAATTAATGCAAGAGAAAAATGAAAATGACCATTTTAATTCATATAAAGTTCTTTATATACAGTATGCCCACTAAAGTCCCTTGCCACCCTCTTAACTTCGGAACGGATGCTGCTATATTCATAAAAGTAGTGTCTAGGTATCGTAAAATAGTCATGCGCTACTCAATGAAACCGACTACGGCGCCACCTGGTGGAATGTTGCGGAGTTAGCATTCCTATCTCGAAAATGGAAAGAGATAGAGAAATAAAGTGATTTACGAAGTTGTAGAGCATCATCGATTTAGTACGAAAAGACACCTTGTGGACATTAATGCGAAGAATAGAACGGTTAAAACACGCATTTGTTTTTTCGTGATTTCCTACACTGTGACGTGACAAAACGATCTTAGAAAGAAAAAAAAACAACTAGTTATAATAATATACCTTTATTTTAGATGTTCAAACTTCTCACCGTAAGCTGCAATGCATATTTGGATTCTTGTTTGAATTTCACGTTGCACACGTTGGAGCATAGATGGTGACACGTTGGCACATGCGTCCGTAATGCGTCGTTTAAGGTCCTGCAATGTTTGTGGAGGGATTGCATACACCTTCTGCTTCATAACTGGTTGTTTCTTTCTTTCTAAGATCTTTTGCCACGTCACAGTGTAGTAAATCACGAAAAAACAAATGCGCGTTTTAACCGTTCTATTCTTCGCATTAATGTCCACAAGGTGTCTTTTCGTACGAAATCGATGATGCTCTACAACTTTGTAAATCACTTTTTTTCTCTATCTCTTTCCGTTTTCAAGATAGGAATGCTAACTCCGCAGCATTCCACCAGGTGGCGCCGTAGTCAGTTCCACTGAGTAGCGCATGGCTACTTTACTATACCTAGACACCATTTATATGAATATAGCAGCAGCCGTTCCGAAGTTAAGAGGGTGTCAAGGAACTTTAGTAGGCATATACTGTACGTATACTAGAATCCGTCAGGCCGAAATGTCGGAGCATTCAGTCGCATAAATTTAAAAGATAACATTTAAGGAAACTTTTTATATTTAGGTTTACTGTTTGATAGTATAAAAATAAGTTTCAATAATAGCTGTTAAATCTTCATTTTCAAGTTTTTATTCAGTCGTCGGTTGCCTTAAATAATGCTCAAATGCTAATCTATTTACAAATACCTCCAATTTCTAATTTGCTAACCTTATCCTTTGCGAAAGACACTTCGTTCGGATCATACTCTAAACGACGAACTCCACCAAAATTGACATAAGTTGCTCCAAGTGACAACTTCTTTGGAACGATGTCCACAGCAATTTTTGTCAAAGTTAAATCCTGAGAATTATGTATGGCGACAGCGTAGGCACCTGTTAAATGCAACTGAGTAAGTGAGCATGAGACGCTTCTTTATTTCCAAGATTTAGAAATAGGTGCAACAGTTTAATCAAATTTTTTAGAATAAGTAAAGCATACGTACAATTTACGTTAAATAAAAGTGCATTACACGCGGAGTGCCGATATCCCTATGTTTGTCAAAAATATCCATGATATGACTGTCTACAGTTTCTCACAAACATTAGCAAAGCGGAGAGCTGATCAACTATATGAACAGAAGACATAATTCTGACGTCAAATGTGTAATATTAGGACACTAGCAGTACCCGTCACGGTACAAGAACATTAGCTGTAACTTAGATTAATAGAACGCTAGCTGTTTTATGTTGCGTCCTTTGATGTCGTGTTTCTGTAACCTAAGTAGAATAGTTATGTGTGAAATACAATGAAAGTAAATTTACCGTGTCTTTATTGGAGCCTTCGACGGTTCGTTTCATTAACAGAACCCATAACAACACAAAATGACGCCAGACATGCGTGTCGCTCAATACGTAGGTTTACATTTTACATTACAGTATCAAGGCTGCATATACAGGGTGGTTAAAATTTAACTGACGGTACTCAGAGGCTCATAACTCTGGTGCTACTGAACATATCCGAATGAAACTTGAGATATATGTTATGTAGATCATAAGGCCAAAATTTTCGTAAAAAAAATAATTTGAAATGTTGTTATCAGATGGCGCTGTACTCTAAACACCATATGCAATGAATAGTTAGTGCAATTTCGCTATAAAAGCGGAACGTATTGTTCAAAGAAATCATTCGTCTGCAGTGAACATGTCACTGAACAATAAGGAACGCACCTTGATCGTAAAACTTTTTTATCAGAATGAGAGCAATGCTTCGGCAGCCCTCCGTGCACGTCGTGCTTATCGACGGATGAAAAACTTAAGGAGAGGACCCATGCCCGTAAATGCAATTAAATGCATGATTCGTAAGTTTGAAAAAAAAAACTAGTTCTCTGGATGTTGCACCGGGAAGAGGACAACGTGCAACTGAGCCGGCGATTGTGGAGGAAGTTGCGATTGCAACAGCTGAGGCATCTGCAAATTATTCAAATGATACTGTAAGTGGCCGTTCAATAGCACGAGCATTAGACATTCCATGGGCAACCGTGCTAATGATTTTACGCAAAATTCTGAAGCTCTACTCTTACAAGATGCATATCGTGCAACATTTGAAACCGCAAGATCACTCTGTGCATCTTGATTTTGAGTTGCGTTTTCTGGCGAGGATGCAAGTGGATGAATACTGGTCATAACACATCTTATGGACAGACGAGGCTCATTTTCACTTAGATGGTGTAGTGAACACTCAGATTTGCCGTATTTGGGGTTCCACCAATCCTCATGCCGTGCAACAACAGCCACTACGTTCCCTATACGTCCCGGCTTGGTGTGGATTCACGGCGAATTTTATTTTGGGCCCGTATTTTTTCGAGGAAGTCGCAATGAACGGGTTAGGCGTACAGTAACAGGTGACCGATACAGCAGACTCCTGGAGGATCATGTTCTCCCGGCGTTAAGTCAAAGAGGCTGTTTGACTACCACAATATTCATGCAAGATGGAGCAACTGCGCATACGGCGAGATGTGTAAAGAATGTAATTCAAGCCAACTTCTCTGATGAACGTGTCATCTCGCGTACTTTCCCGATTTTCTGGTCAGCACGGTCACCAGATCTGAACCGATGTGATTTCTGGCTGTGGGGTTTTCTTAAATATCATGTTTATCAAGGACGTGTAACTAATTTAGCGGACTTGAAAGCTTGCATCGTACGCCATGTCTCCCTCATTCCTACTGATATGTTGCGTGCGGCCGTTGATAACAGGGTAGTACGCTTTCAGCCTATTGTTGACCGCCAAGGCATGCACATAGAGCACACAGGTGTGTAAATAAATAAAATATTCCGTTATTTTTTTATTTTTGCATCATTATATTTCATTTTACATTGTTAAAACGCCACCGGGTGATAAAATTTGAAATTTTTTTTTACGAAAACCTCGGCTGCATGATCTACATAACATTAATCTGAAATTTCATTCGGATCCGTTTAGTAGAACCGGAGTTATGAGTTTCTGAGTACCGTCAGTTTAATTTTAACTACCCTGTATAACATATTACGTTGAGAAAAACGTTTTACGCCAAGGAGAGGATACCTTCGCGCAAACAGCTTTCATTTGTGCGGTTGTTAGCTTTTTAGCCAACCAATTTTTGCATTCGAAAGCAGATCATAGGAACTACATGACTGTGTAATTTGTTTGTTAAAAATTTATTATCTTGTGCTTCAAAAAAGTGTTTAAAATGGAGCTATCACGTCAGTAGATCACAACGATTATTTACTATGAGTTCCGTAATAAGCTCAGTGCGACTGAATGCAAAAGAAAGATGTGTGAAAGTTTAGTAATCAATACTGTTTCTTATGACACAGTCAAAGTTTGGTTTCGGAAGTTTTAAGCTGGAAATTTCGACAGTGAAGATGAACCACATTCCGGCCGCCCTATTGAAGTTGATTGTGAGCAGTTAAAGCAAATCATTGATCAAGACAGAAATGTTTCAACACGGACTATTTCGTTAGAGCTTAACGTTTGCCAAAAAACAAAAGTTAACGCTCTAAAACTGATAAACCTAACGTTCAAGTTCTACCGCTGCGCTGGGTGCCTCACGAATTGACTGCTGAAGACAACCACAGGAGAAAAAAACTGTTGTTTGGCTCTGCTCAGAGATCAAAGGAAAGAGAACATTCTGGACAGAATTGTGACCTGTGATAAAAAAATGGGTGTACTACAACAATACAAGCCATAAAGAAGGGTGGTCAGCACCTGGGGAATCAGCTGGCTCGGTTACAAGACATGCTTTAACTAACAAGAAGGTGCTCCTCTGCATCTGGTGGGATTGTCGTGGAATTCTGTACAAAGAGTACCTGAAAAGTGGACAGACTATCAACAATACAATATACAGCACCATGCTAATCAAAGTTCGCGATGCCATTCGAGAAAAACGAAGAAACGAGTTCAGAAGAAAGGTGGTTCTCTTTCATCAAGAATATGCCCGACCACACGTTAGTACGATTACCGGCTGGACGGTCTACAAGCTGGAGTGTGATTTTATGCACCATCCACAAAACAGGCCCGACATGGCCCCTTCAGATTTCTATCTCTTTTCACATCTGCAGCTGCATCTTGAGGGCACAATCTTCCATTCAAATGAGGATGTCATAAATGAGATCGATCTCTTTCTGGACTCGCGCACGCCACAATTTTTTGCATAAGGAATTGAAAAGTTGCCAAAACGTTGGCAAACGATTGTAGATTTAAACGGAGATTGCCATCCTCATCAGCTTTGATGATTTCGTATGTATTTATCATTTTACAATAAAAAGATTTTTGGCAGAAAACTTTTTACTCAACGTGATACATAGGCACTATATATACATATGCAGCCTTGTACAGTATGTTTTACATTTTGAAAACTACTTGAGTTTGATGCATCCATGTTTAAGTCTTGCCGTTTCCAGGATGGGAATGTTTACTTTTGTGACGTTATTTTCAAAGGTTACATTATTGGCAAAAATTATTTCATCGTCTAACAGTTTCAACGCCTGGTCTCAATAATGGCAAAACAGATGTCAGTAAACCTTCACGTCATGTTGGTTTACTTTTAGTTTTTTCCATAGTTTTCATTTAGATGTGTTTAGATACGTATTAGTTTTAACTGATTGCATTATGGATTGTGCAACTGTAGGATATTCGCCTTCGTTAAAAGGTTTCGGTGGAGCTGAAACTTGTAAACAGTTCATTTATAACTTTTATAGGCCGTGGCGTTTTTTTTAAAGCTTGGCACAATTCGAGATTCAGAAAGACAGATTCATTGTCAAATGATATAAGCAGCTATGCAAACAAACCTAACGAATATTTTATTTATACAAATATAATTATGGTTTTTTATATACAATTTACTTCTTTTTGTATATAAAAATAGATAAATGTCTTCTTTGTATTAAATAAATTGTATAAATATTAAAAAAAATTGCTTGTGTATATGAAACAGCGAACAGATTGCCAGAAAATACGTTGCCAAATTTCCTTGTCTCGCCAATCTATCTCACCAAGGCCTTTATGCTGAAAAAGTACTTCTTTTTAACACTTTCCATCATAATGGGCAAATTTTTATGAATTCGGTTTGCCTGTCCGTTCTCTAACTCTCGAAAATATACTCGGATTGTCATGTAGTTTATATGTGATATTGAGGTTTACTGTTGCATGTTCGGTGTTGAAAATTAAGTATGTAGCACTTATAGATATTTTAAAGGGACACTGAAAAAATTCGTTGCATTGCGGTCTATGGGAAAAATCATTTATGGTTTATTTTAATGATGTTACACTATTTCATACACATTGAACTTGATATATATCACTGAGATGCACTACAAGAGGCTTGCTACAGAATATGGTGTGTATAGCACGTATAGTTCCTTTACAGAGACACTCAAAAAATTCCATTACATTACTGTCTATGGAAGAAAATCGTTTGCGGTTTATTTTAATAATATTTCACTATTTAAAACATATTGAATTTGATATATATCCTTGAGGTGCGTTACAAGAGGCTTTCTATAGAATATTGTGTGTATAGCATTCATCGTTCATTTACAAGGACACACAGAAATATTTTATTATTGTACTGTCTGTTAATAATAATTGCTGCAAGTGCGTTTTCAATTGCGGCACGCATTTTTAAATTTAACTGATCTTTTGCCATTTACTTGGTTTGTATGAATTCTATAGATCATATTTAGGACAGCACAAAACATTTCGAGTAAGTTTTTCAACTGTGCTATGTGTTTCCGAACTGAACTAAATTTTATCATTCTATGTAGTATATATGTAAATCTCTAGATCTATCTATAGATCATATAGAAGGCTGCACAAAAGAAATAGGACATTTTTCCGAATATTATTCGTAATTTCTGAAATTGGATTTTTAAATGTGTTATGCATCTTCCAAATTGTGTACTTAGAGCGCGCGGGGCTAGTTGAGATTAAGCCGAAAGGTAGGCCTCCCCGCCCTATTTTATCTTGACCTTCTTTACTTAGACAAGAGACGTTAGACGTTATTAAACGGTACAGATTTCTAAAAGAATTTTGGGAGTGTTGGAAAGTGTTACATAATCAATGCTTGACGCATGTTTTTACATTCTTGTTCACTATTTTTATGGTATTTATTTAACACTTTTTACTAATTAATGAAGTTTGTTATCTCTGGGTGTTTGCATCCTAATTAATATTATAAATCCGATTGTGTGCAAATATTAGGCTGAAGCCAGTGTCAAAATGGAGAAATTAATGGCCCTGTATCTTTGCATATAGGTGGATTATAACCCGGAAATGAACATAGACTGGTTTTTGTTTATTTTATTTAAATACATTTCTTAATAATTCAAAATTTGATTATTTTCATAGAGAATCAATGGACATTTTTAGATAAAATTTAACCATTTTACTTTATCGTTGCTAGGGCTTTGATCGTTGCCAATAAATAAAAATGCGGAAAAATAATTTTTCCTCAACAGTTAAGTTTCAATTGAGCGATTTTCACGTGAAAAATGAAAATAATTCAAAAGAAGATGAATTTCTATGATATTTGAAACAACAATATGGAGTATTTGCTATTATACATGAAGTATGAATATCGGTTACATTAAAAAGATCTTTTTCTGTCAAAAACTGCGTTATAATTAAAAAGAAGAATTAACAATAATTATATTATTAAGAAAAAGATTTCGCTTGAACCATGGAACTATAAAAAGGATACTTCTTGGCTTGAACAAATATGACGTCATAAATAAAACATGTATTTTCAAATATTCGTAATATTACAAAGAGCATGACTATCAGTGTATTGTAAAAGTATATACATAATGGACGTCATATTTAAGATGAATAACTGAAATATTTTTTGATACTGATTAATAATAAGCTTGAATATCAGTTACAAACAGATGTGAGTTTTCT
The DNA here is from genome assembly GCA_963931845.1 of Maratus michaelseni. Lineage (NCBI taxonomy): Eukaryota > Metazoa > Arthropoda > Arachnida > Araneae > Salticidae > Maratus > Maratus michaelseni. The sequence continues at coordinate 154,925,833 of OZ007596.1, read as the reverse complement.
GCAAAAATTCACGTCATTATTGCCAGGAAAAGAAAATTAGCAAGAATTATATCATTGAAAAGAGATTTCTCTGGGATCAAAGTGACGTCATAATAAAACGGGATTTTTTTAAATATGTTTCAAATGGAGCGTGTATCAATTTCATACATTAATAATCACTGAGTACAGTGATAGAATAGAGAGGTAATGAACCGTAAAATCGGCTTGCAATATGAATCCGGTTATCGCTCAAATCATTAGGCCCAAGGGCTGACTTCATTGGATGGAGAGAGGCTGCACGTGGAACAATGACTGGATTCATTGGACGGGGAGAGGTTTTCAAAGCAAGCCGCCAGTTGTTTGGGCCGACTGTAGGGTTCATTTTCAGCCTCACGCCAAACATGAACATTTCATATCTATTTATTCTCTGAACTCTGTGATTAATAATACAAGCATCAGTAAGATTATTAGGAAAAGAAAATTGAACACAAGTCTATTAAGTTAAAATCTGACTGTGTGTATTTCGCAAGTACTCCTCTTAATGCAACGCGATTTACTTAACACCGGTTATCATTGATTTGAGGATGTCATATAAACTCTGAGAATTTAAAATTTTGAATTAGATTCCGAGATATTAATATTATTTTTTTTTTTTTGTAAATTTTAACGAAATTTCTCTAAAAATGGTACTTAAATTACTCCATTTTTGTGGATAAAAAAGGAGAAATAAAACGGATTAATATATTTTTATGCCATTTTCTCATTAAAACTGAAAAAAAAAATTATTTTTAATTTGAATAGTTGGTGAAAAAAAAATCTTGAGTACAGTAAAATTTCCGAAAAATAAAAACATATTTCCACATATTCAAACTATGAATCAATTTATTCTGCAGAGCAAAAATCGCCTGTCAGCATAATGTCAAGAAATCAAGATTTGTTTCAGCTATAGATTAAACCAAGGACACAAATTTGCTGTTACATGCAAACGTAACACTTGCAATTGCAAAGCTTTTTACAACCCCAAATTATATGTAAACGTAACATTTACATGTAATTTGCACCCAAATTAATTTTAATTTGAACCGTAATAAATGTTAATTTGCAATGAAAATTACACGCAAAAGTAATGTTTACATATAATTTTGGGTTGCAAAAAGCTTTGCAATTTAAGTGTTACGTTTGCATGTAATTTTGTCTGCAAAAAGCTTTGCAATTGAAGCTCCTTGCATTTAGGTGTAGAATTGTTCCTCCCTATTCACAAGAATTGAATTTAAAGAAAAAGCATATACTATTTCGAATGAATTATTTTTAAATGATGGCTGTTAAAACGTTTCACAAAGTCGTTAAAAGTAAAATGGTTTATGAGGTAAAATTGACATTTCCTTTTACCCAATTCGTCGATTTACACGATTTTATTTGGCCGTCCTTTTTCCATTGGTTGCAGTTTCCTTTATGCGGTTATTTGGCGCAAAATTTTACCTTTTTCAAACTGATTTATGTCAAGGCCCCTATAACAAAGAAATATCGTATTTTCTTCTATGAAATGTGATAAAGAGTTAGTTAATTATTTACGTTTTTAATTATCGGAAGTGAAATATTTTGCTTGATTAGTACATTTATTTTTATTTTAATGTTACGTGAACGAAGTCACAGGTAACAGCTAGTTTGTTATAAATTTACACCAGTATCTTAATATTTACTTTTAGCTGGGTCTAAATTGCATAACTGATGCACTACAAGTCTATTAGAATATACGTAACACGTTTTGTCTAGAGTAGAGTCATCGGTGACGTCAAAAGTTTCAGTGTTCAAAGATTTTATTTTTTCATTTAATGTGCTTGAAAAAAAAAGGAAAGCTCGCGGTTAAAACACAAATGTAAGATTCATATCATATTCTCTGATTAACTACACTGCAAAAAATAATTGTTGATTTTGCAGTATAAAACTGGCATCCCAGCTGCCAGTATTATATCGAAAAATTAACAGTATTAAACAGTAAAATAAGCAGTAATACGCTGCCGTGCAAGCAGTAATACGCTACCGCGATGCGCGGTAGCGTATTACTGCTTGCACGGCAGCGTATTACTGCTTATTTTACTGTTTAATACTGTTAATTTTTCGATATAATACTGGCAGCTGGGATGCCAGTTTTATACTGCAAAATCAACAATTATTTTTTGCAGTGTAACTGTAGCTGTAAGTAAAATACTCTATCGAACAACGCGAGCATCATATGAATAATTAAAAGTTGGAGAATTTTCGGATGATTTGAAATAACTTGATCAAAATGTTTTTTCATTTTTTGATTTTTGCTACCTATCTCCGGCCTAGAATTCTTTTTGATGGCTTGAACAATGTCACAAATTCTACGGTGGTAGATGCCTCAAGAAATGAATCATCGTATCCTTTTCACAATACGGTTCAAGACTATTCCAACATGACAAATGTATTCAAATTGCCCCGTAAGTACCGTAAATCTTTTATATTCGTTTTTTTTTTTTGCAATTTAAATAGTAAAAAAAAAAGCTAAAGTAATAGAATAATATTAAAGAGTATTATTTTCTGTTTTTTTAGTAGTTTTCCAGAACAATTCTGTTGTGTAGTATTTCAGTTTTCAGTTGCAAAATTATCTGCGATATATAATCTTATGCCGAAGTGAAAAGCACAGATATTAACCGCAAATGCAAGAATTTAATAATAATTATAAGAAGGATGTTCAGTACATGGGTATGTCGCCAATTGGCGTATTTTATTAAGCAAAGGCTTGGCACAAACTTTAATTTCATTGTTTTAACCTTGTTTGTTTGTATTTGTTTCTCAGACAATTCCATAATAAATATTAAAAACAAACATAAGTTATTTTAAGCTTGCAACAAATTTCAGTGATTATGTTTAAAATATATTAATGTTGTGATATGTGTGTTGTTTGACAATTTACTGTTTGATATTAAACAGATTACAAAATTGTTAAGACAGGAAATTGACATTTTTATTTTTGGCACTTCTTCATTATCCCGTTGACCACTTTCCATAAAAAATAAATAAACTATCGCCAAGCCAAATTATCGAAAAATAAACAAATGGAAGAATGTTGCCATTCTAAATTTTAACTATGCATCATTTTAACTATCCATCGCGTTGTTGGTTTGGCGTCATTTCATTAGCGCTATTTTGGCGATAAAATCCAGTTTCGAATACCTGTTAGGCTTAGCTTGCGAAAACACATATTAGATTTATTTTATTATGATATTATGTTATAATTTTATTATAAAACATACACATTTAATTTTATTTATTACACACATTGTATTTTATGGTACTTTTCGGTTAGCCGGGCGCCAGTGATATATATACATGTATATATATACACGCACACATATATACACATATCTACATATACATATATATACATACACACATATATGCATATATGTATATGTATATATATATGTGTGTGTGTGCATGTACGTATGTATTTATATATGTACATATATCACTGGCGCCCGGCTAACCGAAAAGTACCTATTTTATTTATTACACATATTGTATTTTATTTAACACACGCTATTTTTATGTTCGCACATTTTTATTTAACAAGAAAATTTAATTTTTTTTGTTAATTATTTTTATTTTATTTTATTTTATTTATTTAGGCACACATTTAATTTTATTATAAAACAGGTTTCCATACGAAGCAAAAATCACCGGGTTACCACGCCAGGCACAAAATCGTCATTTTTGATCCAAAGGGAAACCCCTGTGCGTCTGCAACATCGGTATCATATTTAACTCATTTAATTTTAAACACATATCTTTCCAATAATATAATAAAATCACATGGCTAAAATCACATGTCTAAAATCACATGCAAAATCACACATCTTTCATTAGAAAAAAACGTATATAACAAACTTCTTTCAACCCAAATTTAAATTACATGTCATTGATTCATTTCACATAAAGCACCAAAAGAAATCATAAATCAAAACATTTTATTTGAAGATCAAAGCATTTTTTCTAATTTACACACGCGAAAAATAAAAGTTGCTATTAGAAAAAAAAAAATTGCTCTATTAGCGAGGTTTACGCCCAGTTACCATAATTCCCATTTCTTGATAAGATAATTTATTCCTCGTACTCAAAGCCCGATTAAGGTTGCCTAGGGCCCAAGGCCCAACACCTTTTCGGGGCCCCTTCAAATGAATATAGTTGCTGGAATTTTCTTTTTTTCAAGAGTATTAGTATCGTAAGTCAAGAGTATCGTAATAAGTAACATAATTAGATATTACGATACAGTTGCCAAGTTTACGAAAATATTTTTTGATTTCAAGCAAATAATTTCAGAAAAATGCACTTTTAAAAATTTTCTAAATCATTTTATTTATTTTGGGGCCCCCATCAGCAGAGGGTCCAAGGCCATGGCCTAGTTGGCATGTGCAGTAATCAGGCCCTGCTCATACTCTTGTTACATTTGAAACCATCATTACAATGTTTCCAACAACATTTATTTTATGGCCAAGATTTGCGATATACCGACTTATGGAATCTCAGCCAATTATAATGTTAGCGTGGAATATTTGTTGCATTGTGATAACTGTGATCAGATTACAAAGTAGTAATAGGAACTGGTGCATTCATTCAAATAATATAAGCGTTTGTCGAATCACAGTGTGTTCAGTTTTTATGAACTTCAGAATCAGAAGTTTTTGAATGTAGGGTAAAAACATTCCATAACTTTATCACAAAGTAAAGTTTATTTACAGTTCTAATTTGTACACTCGTACACTCGTTTGTTTTAACTCACAAAACTATACACAGCAATACTTATGGCGTAATAATATATATTAAATTTCTCAAAATAAAAGAAATAGAATCTCAAAGCCATTTAACTGCGTATTAACCAAAAAAGGAAAACATGAACACAAGACTGTTGCCATCGGCAACGTAACTTACAAAATATCAAAAACAAAGATAATAATCATGTAGAGTTTTAACCCAACATCCTCCCACCTAAGTTAAATTTTAACATAAAAGTTAACTTACAATTAATAATAGTCACAATTACAATAGCAAAATTATATAAATAGTTCACAAGTCCAGTCTATGAGGCATTTTAATGATACGGCCACTTCTAGTTTTCCTTGCCTCCTCAGAAGATTCAATATTGCAGTCAATTGATTGACTGGCTGTTGGTTTCTCACTTAATTTTGTACCTGCCAATTTTTCTCCAACTAGAAACGACTCTGATGCTGACACTTCTAAAGGATAGAGACGTTGTAGCGGTCTAAGCAACTCACCCCTCGCAGTTTTTAGTCTCACAAGTCTTGTAACACCATCTTTCCCGGGGATTACCTCGATTATTTTCCCAAGTGGCCAACTGATACGTTTTGTATTGTCGCTTCCAATTAAGACAACGTCACCAACCGCTACTTTGGCAGCTCTTTTATGTTCTGGTCTCTGAAGTAGAGCTCCCAAGTATTCCGATCGAAATCTATTTCTTAAGGCCTCTTGTAAATTTTGACGATACTTAACACGTTGGTTAAGACTCCGGTGATCAATTCTATCACAGTCAGGAACACCACTCACTTTGATATCTTGTAGGAACATTGAAGGAGTCAATGGAACAAGCTCTGCGTCGTTATCTGCGACATACGTCAACGGTCTTGAATTGATTATGGATTCGCAATCACACAGCACCGTCGTCATTTGTTCGTAAGTTAAAGAAGATCGGCCCAGTACTCTTCTCAACAATTTTTTAAGAATACCGACCAGTCTCTCCCACCAACCACCCCACCAAGAGGCAGTCGGTGGGTTGAATTTCCACTTAATAGGATGAAGAGCAGTGTCACTTACAATAATGTTCCAATCCAGTGCACTTAGCAGATTTGAAGCACCCACAAAATTGGAGCCATTGTCACAATAGATAGTGCTGCATCGTCCTCTACGGGCTACGAACCTGCGCAAAGCTAGTAAAAAGGAAGGTGTAGATAAATAATCCACTAATTCAATGTGTACTGCCCGGTAGACGACACATGTGAATAGACAAACCCAGGATTTCTTATTATCTCTGAGAAACAGTGGCCCCGCCAAGTCAACTCCACAGATCTCAAATACAGCAGCGTCTCGTATACGGTCCTCTGGAAGAGATGGAGTGAGAGTATCGAGCTTTTTTACAGAATGTCTCCTACAAACAATACATTTGGATAAGATGGATCTCACTGTCTTCCTACCATGCAGAATCCAGAATCTCTCTCTTAAAATGTTAAGCAGCATTTGAGTCCCAGCATGAGCATATTTTTCATGATAGTATATCACTATACGCTTTACAACTTCATGTTGAGATGGTAAAATTGCAGGCATTATAAAATCTTCACTATCTTGTCGATACAAAAGTTTTGTTTTCAATTGGATAATATCGTTTTTATCCTTGAAAGCTCCCAGAGTTTTTAACTTTCATCCTTTTCATTAACGAAGCTTTCTTTCTGTATTATTCTGATAACTCTATACTCAGCTACAGAAATTTCTTCGGAATCAAGGCTACCATATTTTCTACTACTTCTCGGAATACGACTATTATTGATGAATCGAAGTAGCCAGGCAATAATTCTTACAGTTTTGTTGTAGTTCGAAAACTTATGGATAAAGGAACTGTCTATATTTTGAAGGTTCACCATAGATGATACTATTTCCTTTCTCTTTTCCTTTAACACTTCTTCTTCATTTACTGAGAATTCTGATCTAGGCCATTCATCAGATGGGTAATACAGCCAAGGAGGACCTTTCCACCACTCTGTCTCCAATAATTGTCGAGCGGAACAACCTCTGGAGGGTAAATCCGCTGGATTGATCGACCCAGGTACATAATACCAATTTTCTGGTTTACTCACTAATCTAATTTCTCGCACTCTGTTATACACAAATGGTGTCCAGTTTTCGCTACCCTTTATCCAATATAATGCGTTACTGGAGTCAGTCCAAAAGAAGGTGGGAATATCTCCTAATTTTAAATCTGCTATAACTCTTTGCCACAGTCGGGTACCAATAGTGCACGCTAACAACTCTAACCGAGGAATTGTAATAGACTTCAGCGGAGCTACTTTAGATCGTGCTTGAACTAGTTGACATGAAGTTAAGTTCTTACTTTCACTCCTTAAATATATGCAGGTAGCATAAGCTACTTTGCTCGCATCACAAAAGACGTGTAAACTTAAATTGCAGGTATCATCAGGGTCTTTTATTAAGCATCTAGGTATAGTAACTTCTTTTAGTAGATCCAGCTGTTTTCTCCACTTTTTGAATTTTTTAGAAATTGCTGATGGCAGCTCTGCATCCCAAGTTGTTTTCATTTCCCACAGTTCTTGTAACATTAATTTCGGATATAAGGTCACTGGACAAGTATAACCAATAGGGTCAAAAATTTTGTGGACTTCTGACAATATTTTTCTTTTAGTAACAGGTCCATTATCTTCACAAACTTCTTTTAAATTTACAGAAAGAGTATCTGAGTTCAAGAACCACTGCAGGCCTAATACTGGGACAACTTTATTTTTTGTAAAAGAAGCCTCTTTTGTTGAGGAATGGGGATAATTGTGCTCCCACCCTCTAAGGTCAAACTTCCTTTCTGACATAATATCTGTAGCTACTTTAATGAATTCATGCAATTCTGTCTCCGTTTTTACACTAGTTAGACAATTGTCTACATAAAAGCTGTTCTTAAGTTTCTGGACAATATCCACAGGGTATTTTGAGTTTCCAAGTTGTGCTTCCTCCAAAATCATTTCCAGATGATACTGAATCACAGAATTAAGTAAGAAAGGACTACTTGAAATTCCGAAGACGACACGACAATGTCTATAATATTTCAGTTCATTATTTTCGTCATACCAAAGAAATCTTAAATAATCTTTATCGCTCTCTTGTAGGCGAATTTGTAAAAATGCTTTACGGATGTCCGCCGTAACTCCAAACTTGTTCATCCGAAAACGTGTTAATATTGTAGGAATTAACTCAACAAGGTTTATCCCTTTCTCCAGGCAGTCATTTAAGCTTGGGAAAGCTCTCAGCTTTGCTGAAGCATCAAACACAGGTCTGATTCTAGTTGTGCTATTTTCTTTCACGATATGTCTGTGTGGTAAATAATGAGACGGTAATTGAATCTCGTGCTTAGGAATTTTTTCAATTATTCCTTCTTTTTCCCATTCTTCAAATATTTTATTATAATCATCATATAAATTTTCTTCTTTCAACTTCCGTGCAGTACCTTCCAGTCTCTTTAAAGCCAAGTTATAATTATCAGGTAGTGGAGGGTGATCGGCAAGCCAAGGTAAATGTACCACAAAACGATTGTCTTTGTCGATTTGAACTGTGTTAAGAAAATGCTCTCTGGCGGATTCATGAAGGTCTTCTTTAGTTTTCTTCTCAGAAGGATCTGTAATACCGAGAGTGTCAAGAGTCCACAATTCTGTTATTGTTCGAGTAGTAGAAAGCATAGAATTAGCTACTGAGATTTCATTTACCTCTGAAGAAATCTGGGGTATACGTCCCATTGTAGTCCACCCTAAACGTGTTTCCATTGCTGTTAAACCACATGATAAGGATTTGTAACCACCGGTAATGATTTTTCCGGCTACATCGGCTCCTATTAAGATTTCAATAGGACCTATATAATCATCGTTGACACAAATATTATAGTCAGTAAGCTCTTTTAAATGAATCGCAGGTATTGTCGGTGGAACGCTCCCACAGATAACAGGTTGACTCAGTACTTTAAAATGACAGTTATAAGATCCATCGCAACTTGTCAAATATAAAGTAAACACATCATGCTTGCACACTCCTGTATTTTCTCCTCCGAACAGAGAATGCTGAAGATATTCATAGTCTTCCCTTTTATATTTCATCTCTTTGGCAGTGTTTTTTAAAATGTAAGAGCGCTGCGAAGCAGAATCTATGATGGCTCTTGCCTTCCGTTTTCTCCCATTACCTCTGATTAAAACCGTTAATGTTAATAACATAACACTAGGGCTTTTGGATATATTCGCAAGTGCTTGATCCTCTTTTGAAACATTATCTAACTCTGTAGTTTCTTTTCCGGTTAGTGAGAATGCTGGTTGCTTTATGTTACGACAGAGTAATATATGATGTCTTTTTCCACAACCCAAACAAGTTATCTTTGAATAACACTTACGAACTTGATGACCCGGTTTTAAGCACAGAAAACAGCACCCTGATTTCTCTACGAGATTTTCTCTATCTTTCATCGTCATTTTCCGTACCTTAAAACAGTCAGTGGAATTATGGAAATTGCGGCAAAATATGCACTGCTTTTGTTCATTCGAAGAGGTCAAAAGCTCAGCTGCACTAGCTATTTGACGAGTGTCCCCGTATTTGTGTCTATCATTTCCAGCCCTCTTCTCTTTGAACAATTTAAAATTACTCTTGGTCTCAATCCCAAAGTTTTGAGAGGCTAGGATTATGCGCTCCTCTGCCTGCACTTCATCTTGAAGAAAATCAAGAATTGAATCGAGATCAGTCTTTTCAGTAATTTTAGATGTATTTTGATCCTCCTCCTCATGTGATCTATGACTTACAGATCTATATCGTTCCCAAGCTAGAAGCGTTTCCTCAGGTAAAGCAGATTCGACAAGTGGTAAAAGCATCGACGCATACTTATCTCTCGTTACCCCTAGTATTTCAAGCGCACGAAGCTTTGTTTCTAATAAATCATAAAGATTTCTCAAAGATTTTTTCGACATATTCTGCTTTTGGATAACCAATGACAGAAGATCCCTAACATACACCTGTATAAGTAGCTCTTCTCTCCCAAAACGTAATTTCAATTGTTCTATTGCTTTCTCATAACTATTTCCCCCGGGTGGAAAACTTTTAATTAACTCTTCGGCAGCACTTCCCTTCTCCATACATTGGGATAGATATGCAAACTTATCATGCAGATCTAAATTAGGGTCTTTATTAATTTTCTCAAACTGCCCCCAAAAACTAACCCAGTTCCTTAGATTTCCATTAAATGTAGGCAATTTTATTTTTGGGTAACGTAATAACGTATTTTTCTGAGAATCACTACAATTCGAAGAAACGTCTTCTCTTTCTGAAAGCAAAAGCTGACTCAACTTAATCTGTAATAACCGCCAACGGTCTATATAACATTCGGATTCATCGATCTCTTTTTCAATTAAATCATCTGTAATGTTTTCAGAATAAAGAAACTGTTTAACATTTTCTTCAGAATTTAGCATTAGCGTAGCTTTCTCCTCAATAAGTTTCAGTTTCATTATTTTGTCAGAATTTGTTAAGTTTGTTTCTTCAGTATCGAACTCGTTACAAGCTTTGCTAAACAATCTCCTATGCTGAGTTCTAATTTTCTTTGCTGCTTCCATATCAACTCAAAAATAAGACAAACAAAACAAAACTTACTCGATAATCAGCAGCCGAGTCCTGTCGGCGGACGCCAGATGTTCAGTTTTTATGAACTTCAGAATCAGAAGTTTTTGAATGTAGGGTAAAAACATTCCATAACTTTATCACAAAGTAAAGTTTATTTACAGTTCTAATTTGTACACTCGTACACTCGTTTGTTTTAACTCACAAAACTATACACAGCAATACTTATGGCATAATAATATATATTAAATTTCTCAAAATAAAAGAAATAGAATCTCAAAGCCATTTAACTGCGTATTAACCAAAAAAGGAAAACATGAACACAAGACTGTTGCCATCGGCAACGTAACTTACAAAATATCAAAAACAAAGATAATAATCATGTAGAGTTTTAACCCAACACAGTGTGCTTTGAGTAAAAGAGAGGGATAAAGAAATCATGTATGCAAAAATTTTTTTTTGAAATGAGCTTGTAACTGTCAATCTAGGAAAATATTCATAGTCACAAATTCATACTTGACACGATTTTAAAAACTAACACCAAAATAGATATCCGACCATCGTGGAAAGTTACGGTAATAAGATTTGCTTCTTCCTAAAGTTTTGCCATAATACAAATGTTTATCGCCGAAATTTCAACAAATTTGTTTCTTTTTGTTTTATCAACTTAGTTCCTCATAATTTATTTTAGGTTTTAAATGGAATATGATTCTGTATCTAATTGTCAATAATCGCCTGTATTCGGATCTATCACGAACTGGCGTATATTAGTGAACAGGGTGTGGTAAAAGATGTTGTTTTCGATGAATCCCTTTAATTTGGAATTCACATTTACTTTAAAATCAAATTATTACCAGCAATGCACATTTGAATTTGAACGCCAACCCTAGATAGTGCACTCGATTGTGCAAGATTAACTACCAACTTGTCCGGAATCTGAGATGTACTGAGTAAAAAAGAACATTTCGTCTCGCATATTAACTGCATAATCGATCATAATTGAAGTTATATTTGTGAGGGAAATATTAGTTTAAATGAATATACCATGTATACGGCACCATTGTAACGAAAATCAAAGTATTAATACCGGCACGAAGTAATTGCGTTCTTAAAATGAGCAAAAATTCCTCAATCGGGTTTATAGCAAGGGCTGGCGTCCAGCACAAACGATGAATTGCAAACTTTGGTATGACCCCAATAATTAAGGTTTCAAGTATATCGGAGCAGTTATATGAACACAGAGGCAAATGTTAATATTCAAGTACAAATTATAGAAGCATATTTTATTTGACCAGTACAAATGTTTTAAAAAAATGTTACAACAATGACATTATATTTGAACCAAGCTCTCTAAAATACGTCAAGTGGCTGCAAACTCGATTACGGAACCTTTCTTAAATAAATTGCCAAAAAAATGAAAGTAAAAATAATTGAAATGCATCAAAACTACCTTAAAAAAAGGTACCTTGAATTCTTCAGTTGTTTCAATTTTGCGCCCCTATTCTAGTATTAAGTTGGAACGCTTAATATGTATACGTTTTGATAGTAACAAGCTCATCTCAAAATATTTTTTTTTGCATACTTGATTTCTTTATCCCTCTCTTTTACTCAAAGCACACTGTGAATCGACTAACGCTTATATTATTTGAATGAATGCACCAGTTCCTTTTACTACTTTGTAATCTAATTTGATCACAGTTATCACAATGTAACAAAATATTTCAAGGCACATTACTTTAAAAATGTATATTTTTTAAATAATGTGCATTTAAGGGTATTTCTTTATTATAGCGGCCCCCACGAATCAATGGCTATGTTAAAAGTAAAATCTCGCCAAAAGTTTGAAATCCTAAAGAAACAGCACATATAAATATTATCGTCCTTAAGACTCTCCCACTTTATCATAAAAAATATACATAAATAAGACAATATAAACGTAATCAAGACCCCATTATCATAATAACATCACTATGACAATGGGGATCATTATATTGCTTTTTCGTTAACGTTTCAAAACATATTTCGTGTTACATTTTGCTGTGTTATAGTTTGCTGTATTGGTCTTTTGAAATCACTTGTTTTTAAAATAACGTAAATATCATAGAAACTCGACAGAGTTTCTCGCCAAGCATAAGAAACAGCAATGCATTGAACCGTAAATGAAAGGAATTTCCGCCAATGGATGCCAAACGATTTTACAATTTTTTTTTTTTTTTTTTTTTTTAACTCTGTCTAGTTTATATTTTGCGGACGGGACAAAACGGGTTTTTGAAACATCTATATCTCGCGTTCTATTTATGATAGAAACAAAATTCTTGATTCTATGGTATGGGGCGTGCCACGGGACTAAGAATTCAAAAGTAAAGCAAAATCCGATTTTAAAAGTGCTGTTTTTGCACTTTTTAAATCTTGTTCAGACCAAAAACTGTTGACAGGGCTACAGCAATGTGTAATTATCGGATTTTTACGCGGTTTACGTTATTTGAATCGTTTTTATGAGTATTTCGAACCTTTGTAAGTTTCATGTAAAAATATTAATTAGTTTTTGATTTATCTCAGTTTAAAGTTATTGATTCCTATAGTTAACATAGAGCAAAAAAATAATAAATGACCCAACTCTTTTAGGAATGGTCGTATACACATGATATTAAGATATGTTATTACACTCGACCCAAGTAAGCTTCCTATTATAAAAATCTTAACATTTAAGGTTCGTTTACAGAGTCTCACAAAAGATCTTTTGATATAGGGCTAAAGAGTTGTGTAATTATCCGATTTTTATGCGGTTTGCAGCATTTTAATTGTTTTTATAAGTAGTTCAAATGTTTAATATTTCGTGTAAAAATATTAATTAGTTTTTTATGTATACCACTTTAAAGTGATTTATTCCTATACTTAAGATGAAGCAAACAAAATATTAAATGGTCTAACTCTTTTTAAAAAGAACGTATGCGCATGATGTTAAAATATGTTACTACGAACTACCTAAGTTAGTTTCCTATTGTAAAACAGAATTGTAGAATTTACTGTTCGTTTACAGGGTAACTCAAAAGATTTTTTAATAAGACTAAAAAGTTGTGTAATTAGCAAATTTTTACGTTGATTTTTACGTACCTCACTCCGAGTCCTTTGGAAACATTATGAGTGGTGATAGATTTTTACACGGGACTCGGAGTATGCACTTCTATATCGCTTCTTTTTATGTGATATCACTTCTTTTTGTGACTGACGTTTTAGGTTTGTGGCTTGGCGGGATCATTTACAACGAGTTGTTTTTGATGAGATATCACTCCTTTTTGTAAGGTATTTAATTTCAATTATACGGATTCCATTTTTATTCAGAAAAGAAAAGATAAAAGGGGCAAAAAAAATAATAGTGATGCTTCAAACAGAATTATACAATTTATTGAGTGACTTATTCCAATGTACATGTCGCTACCATAACAACTGGGATACTTTTATATTAATTTCCTTACATTGTGTTCATCAGATTATTTATGACATATTTATTTTCCTTTTTCTTTTGTTTATATCACTCTTCCGTTTATATACATTCAAAAACAAAAAAATACACAATTTTACAGTAGTTTACAAACTAATTAAAATACTACAGTTTCAGAAAAATGTGGAAAAATAAGAAGCACTTTTTTTCGGACAAATACAACGATAAGTTTATGGAGAATACTTTACCGAGAATAATCAACATTTTTTTTCCTACGAACCTATTTCTATTAGTATAAAAATTTACAGGGATTTTTATACTAACATATTAAATATATTATTTTTGAAAATTACTGAGCACCTTAGAAGTTTTTTATTTGTTTAAGTTTTTTAACTCAACGTTTCGAGAATTTGAAAAATATAAAATTCGCAACGTTTGCAAATAAAGTATAAAAACTATTAAAGTGATTTCTGTTCATATAGTCTGTTCATTCCAATTCGGTGATCCTAAAATATAGGTCCCCAATCTCCGGCAGTCCATAAATTAATTAGGACATATGTATGCAACTGTTAAAATGTTCTCAAAGTTGACAATAGAGGCAATAAGTATAGCTCGGCAAATATGAAACACGGCATTGCTTCATCATGGCTTTGTTTCGTGAGGAGTTCGTTCTCCGAACATAAAAATCTCACGCGAAAGTGTTCGTTAACCGATTTGTTCGTAAACCGAACAGTTCGTTACCGATCACCTATTGTATACGAAATTTAGCATTTTAAGTTCGTCATAGCCGGAGATTCGATGAACGGCAAATATTTATGAACGGCAAATATCACCACTCATAATGTTTCCAAAGGACTCGGAGTGAGGTACAGTATGTGAAAACTGCTTGGCGACCTGCAGGCTTTTATAATGTTTGCGTTTCCTGCAATTACATATGATATGACTATATTATTTTAATTTAATTTAATTTATTTATTTTTCTCACATAAAATTGTAAAAAGTTGAAGCTCCTGTGTTTGCATGTCCTTTCTTATTTATGAGCTTGAAAAATCAATTTGTTGATTTTATTTACCATTATTTAAACTAGAAACACTATTCTTACGAAGAGGATTTTTTAAGTAAACATGTAAAGATTTTGTGTTTGTAATATATATATATATATATATATATATATATATATATATATATATATGATGATCATACGCATATTAATAACATTGTACCTTATAATAAACGTTAACTAAATTGAGATACATTGCAGTAATTTTAGCGTAAGCGGAATCGCATAGATCTGGGGAAAACTCCGTTCTGTCAGTTCTTTCGCATACAAAAATATTTAAAAAATGATGTAACAAAAATTAAAAATTTATTTTTTTCGATTTTCAAAATTGATATACTGCATATATTATAAAAGCCTGCAGGTCGCCAAGCAGTTTTCACATACTGTACCTCACTCCGAGTCCTTTGGAAACATTATGAGTGGTGATAGATTTTTACACGGGACTCGGAGTATGCACTTCTATATTGCTTCTTTTGAAGTGATATCGCTTCTTTTTGTGACTGACGTTTTAGGTTTGTGGCTTGGCGGGATCATTTACAACGAGTTGTTTTTGATGAGATCGTAACTATTGTTCAATTCCCCGCTCGTGTACGAGAAAAACACGCCGCAAGATAGTCAGGAACCCCGACTATGCAAGTAATGTATAATAATTATTCAGATTTTTATAAAGTATTTTATTGTAGGCATTTTCAGAAATATGGCGTTTAATGTAAAAATTAATATCAGAAAGATCATTCAAAATATTCTTAGGAAACAGTATAAGAAAATTTGATGACATATTGTTAAAAAGCTTTTATAAAAAAATTCTATAAATATTGTTACATTATATTTACATATGGTATATAGTTATTTTTATTTCTCTATTACGCGCTTCACGAACTTGACGACCTTGGCATAATCGTAATTGCAAGAGCTGCTATAATCTGGAAGTACCTTTTTACACTATAACAATCTTGAGATTTTACTATATATTTTATTTTTTTAAAGCATTCCTTTTCAAGCGAGGTATCGATGAGTTTCCGGATTCAAATGTGACCATGCAGCACATTGAGGAGGTGACGCCAACCGTCCACGAAACGACGCACCAGGAGATGACTGACATGGCTAAGAAGATTGCCGAAGACGTTGCAAAGAACCTCTTCCTAGACATCACTGTGCCGAAGAACCAAAAGCGGATGGCGAATAACGATACAGTCGACCACGCCAACTCAACGTATCAACTCCTAGCCAACTCTTCATTATTTTTTCCACTCGGTTAGTTTTTGGATACTGGATGTGAATGTTTTATCCAAATTTTCTTTACAGATTTGAGAATAAGAATGGTGATTTAGACATTCTAACTGTGTTCCTACAAGTATTTGAACAAGGAATTACTTAAAATTGAAATGAATGTCTTAAGGAATTGAAGTAAAGTGTGTTTGAATTTGAAGTAGATGTGTTTTCTTTGTAAACATTTAGAACTTCCACTTTTCAAATTATCGAAAAATTAAACTTTGTTCCTATAAGTATCGGTAACATGAACACAAAATATGTAATTTTGGTGAAGCTATCGAGTGAGGCATTGATCTTTGGTACAAATTTGGGAAAGTTTCGGTTTTTTATTGGTAAAGGGCCTAAACTGAAGGAAGTCCGGGTCATAAAATTTTACTTTTATTATTTATAAATATTTTTTTTTCCTTTTGAAATGTCTAATTATTTATATGCTTCATTTCAGGGGTGATATTTAATAATTATTGATTTAATAAAATTCGATATATCTTCTGCAAGGAAAATTCTTTTCCCATATTTTTATTTCATTTTCGAGTACAGAAAATAACAATTGGATGGGTGTCTGAAAGAAGTGCAAAGTTTGGGAAGTTGGGTTTCTTGTTCTAAAAGGGCCTATGTGGAATGATTGATATTAAAAATGTGTTTTAAAAATTACAATTTCATAATATACAAGTTTGTTTACTTTAAGTAAAAAATGAAAACAATAAACTAATATTATTACTTTCCTCATACACCTAACTATAGTTTTTATTACTCGTCAATGCTGAGCCTGAAGAAAAAAAGTGGAGGGTAATTAAGATCGGAAGAAATGTTTACGTTGCTCTTAGGTGTGCTCAGACATCGCTAATAAATTACATTAATAGTTTTTTTTTTCCCATTTCTTCAAAAATTTAATCTTGTAACACAGGTCTTTCTTCCAGACACCCGTTCAAATATAGCAAAATATTTGAAAGAATTTAATAATTTTTCAGCTGTTGCAAGATTTCAAACTGTATTTTAGATCTTGGATCTATATTCAATATCAGTTTTGTTGAAATTTGTATTGAGCATTTTGTGTGAAACAGCATTCTGTGTTTGTTTTAAAATAATGGGTTCATCAACATTTCAAAATTCCATAAAAATGGAAGGAATTGGTATAATCGAATGTGGTTTTCGGATAAAATATTATGAATAACAAAGAGGTTTTTTTTTTCTTTTTTTCTTTTTTAGTGTAATAAAGCTTTTCGTTTGAAATATTTGACAAAACAGGGCGCTGCATGAATTGAATCCGAATACTTCTGTGTTAAGGCTCCCGTTGAGCAAGCGCTCGGGAATACGGTGCTAATGTTAATCCAATGGGGCATTAATGTGCTAATATCTCGCTTGCATTTGAATATTTTTAAACGATTTTTTTTTTTGCACTGGATAGCAGAGATCAATCTCTATTTCCGCCGTTGATTACTTTTTCGATTTTCTTTGCGTATTTTTTTTACGAAGATAGTTTCACTTTCGGAACCAGCACCGTATTCCCGAGCGCTTGCTCAACGGGAGCCTTAAACTGCGTTCATTTACATTCAGGTAAACTTTTAAAGCGTTTTACAGTGCCAAATTCTAAATGTATAGGCCACACAAAGAATTATATTTTGCAGACGGATAAAACCATCTTTAATTGAAGCATGTAGCATATATGGATGCATGTAAGAGTTTTTGTGGTGAATGACGGTCTTAAACGTCTTAACCCTTTCAGGGGTGGTGGTCACAAATGTGACCACTTAATTTTAATTGCAAACTGTCAAGCGACACCCAGAATATTTTAATGAAATTTTGATTTTATGATGAACTTGAAGAAAAGCAAGTATTTAGTTTCTAAGATATTCTTTTGTAAATTCTGGTGTCAATCAATCATTTCACCAATTTACGAACAGAAGTAATCGGTGCCTGAAAGGGCTAATTATGCAAAAGCATAATTTCTTGTGGTTGTGGATTTATTTAGCATCCAGTAAAACCTTGTAAAGTTTCACCTGAGTGTGAATAATGGGCGTTTATAACAGAATTATTTGTGCAATGCCCTCTATTGCAAATATATTTCAACTACTTTTTATCACGATAAAAAAAATCATCGCACATTAGAATAAGCAAACCACATTCAATTATACTGATTCCTTCCCTTTTTAAGATTTTTCTATATGTTAACGAAATTATGCGACATTCTATTTATCGCCAAATCGCTGACGTGAACCCCGATTTCGCAAAATTGGACCCAAAATTTAATGAAAGATTTTTTCCGGTATCTATACTAATAAAAGAAAGTTTCGCTCTGTGTGTCTGTGTCTGTCTGCGATGGCTACAGGGCCCGACTAAGCTCATTTGGGGACCGGGGCAGACTTCAAGTTTTGCCCCCCCCCCCATAACAAAATTTTCATATGCAATATTTTTTCTACGATAACATTACACAGTATTTTTCCATTAGCGGAGCGCCAGTGATATATATACATATACACACACAGAGTTGTATAATATAGATGCACGCGTGCACGGCGTGCGCAAGAAATTTTCAGCAAAATTCAGAATTTTGCAAAAAATATTTAAAAAAAAAATTATACTAAAAAATTATATTAAAAAATTAAAAATATTCCCAAATTTTATGTACGATTTATTTACTGTTTGCGCACAATTCAAAATTTAAAGATGCAAAACATTGTTGTGACATTAAAGACGCTTGCGAAGAGGTCAAAATATTAAGGATTGGGTTGTTTCTAAATGCATTGACAAAATAATTGATAATAATTCAGCTCTTCCTATCATGGATTTTTAGCTTTATTATTATTATTTTTAACCAAAATAATTATTCTTTAATTAATATTAATTAATTTTAAATGGCAATTATTTTAACTACTGTTTTTAATTTATATCGTCAAAATAATACAACACGTAATTTTATTAAACATTAAATTAATTTGCAGAAAGTTTTTGACTCAATATTTATGTGCGTAGAAAGTTTTTGGTTTTATACAAGTCTGTACACACATATATATATACACATGTGTATATTACATATAAATATATGTGTGTATATATGTATATATATCACTAGTGTTAAAGGACAAAATTAGCACTAGCCACCACTTTCTTACAAGGAAAGAGTAAAAACTTGCTTGCATTTCATCAAGGATTCTATTTTCGCTGTTTGAAATATGTTTATAACACATTTTTTATTTGGGCTATTTACTTTTAGATTAATACTAATTGAAATTTTAATAAAAGTTTAGCGTTTAGAACTTTTAAATAAAAATGTGTCCACTAGTTTAAAGAAAGTGGCCACTTATAAAACTGCTACTACTGGCCACAAATGAAATTTCCCAGTTTTGCCCTTTAACTGGCGCCCGGCTAATGAAAAAGTACCCATTGCACATATAAAGTGCTTTTATACATTATAATTTTTTAAATTATAGAACAAATTTAAAACTATACATTCTGATTTAATATCTTGGCTTCTACTAGTTGGATTGGGTTGAAACTTTCCCAATCAAATAAGATTATACTACATAAAACACAAAATTTCATCGTTAATACTTTAGTCATTTGCAAGAAACCATTTTAGATAGCAATAAATAAAATAAAAAACTATTTAGGCATTTTGTCTTCTTTTACCAAAGTACGAATGAATTTACCAATATTTACAAATCAAGGGTTGATCCAGGCAAAATTTGGAATCTCTTCACAAAATTCTATTTAAGAAAACAGTCTTCTTCCCAAAATTCCTTTTAATAAAATAGGCTCTTTCACAAAATTATATTCCATAAACACTCACAATTTACTTTTTGTGATGTTTTAAAATGTGTATTTTTTAAACAAACAAGTTCACCAGAGAGGAAAGCTGCAGCAAAAGGATTTTAAAAAGTTTTTGTTAATAAATGCTTAGTTCAAATTTGAGTAACTTTTGGTATAAAATGTTATTTTTCATAAAAGTAACCTTTACTTTTCACAAAATAAAAAGGAAAAAAAAACCCTGCATCGACACCTGCAAGTGCACATATACTTCACTTACTTGTCAGCTATTTTCAGTATTAACCCAGAAAAACTGATTACTCTCAGATAAATATTCTATTCAGAAAAATATTGTATAAAAAAGTATAATTTAAATATCAAAAATCAGTCGTTTTATTCTTCACACAAGGTAACAAGCCAGTATATAAACCAGAAATAATTTTTTACAACCAGAAATAATTTTTTCAGTTTTACTCAACAGTTCCATATTTTGCTTCGGCGGATTGTTAATAAAATGTTCAATCATGTCTGGTAAAACAATGTTCCATGATACTGGATCAGAATTGTAACCTGAACTCACACTCAATGAATCATCGGTTGTCGTTACATTTTCTATTGTTTTCATCACCTCTTCTTGAAAATCCTCTTTATCACCACTGATATTTTTCAAATTATCTATTTCTTCAGGTAGTTTATCATGGCTTTTATCCGTTTCTTTTTCACCGGAATTTTTCTTCGTGTATTCTAGCATCATCTTTTTCATTTTCTTAGCTTGTTCTTCATGAGATCTTTTCAATTTTCTTTTTGCTGCACCGGACAAGTAATTTCGCTGCATGATGTATGCAAATATAGGAATTTAGCATCGATTAATGTACAATAAAAAGATAAATAAACTTATTAAAATCTGTATTCCTTCGCAGCTAGAGCACCAAACGAGGTAATACACGTGCGTTAGATACACAGGTTGTTGTTGTTGGTTGTTGGTTTGACCCAAAGGGCCCGGTTTTGCAGCTTTCTATTTCTATATAGCTGTCATAATCCACTACGCCTTATATCCATAAACCTGACTCCTAAATCTCCTAATTTTGAACCAATGCCAGATGAGAGATATGCATCCGGATTGGCACACCCAGAGGTAACGCTTATATAGAACTTGGAGGACTTTGGAGCCACGAACAGATTTAACGTGCACCAGCTCTCATTAACGTACACGGTCCCACAGCAGAGGCAAACGAGAGAGGATGTCACCCTCTCAAACACTGACCTTGGTCGATGCTGCTTGGTTTTCGGTGATCTTACGAGAACCGAGCTTTACTATCCGCGCCACTGCGGGACACTTACACTGGTTAGATAACAACAACATGTAAACACGGCACAGTTGCAGTTAAGTTACCGTGGTGGTTAGTGAATGATGGAAAATCGATGGAGAAAAAAAGTGATTTACGTAGCGGCAGAGAGAGAGAGAAAAGTTTCTACGTAGTATTCCCGTTTCAAATCCCCTGCAAGGGGGTGCTGAAATTAATAATAATGGTGCATAATTCCAGCTATTTACCTTATTGTGATTCGCTGAACGGTTTGTTTACCTTTGCTGAATGCATTGTGATTAGCTCAGCGTAACAGAAATAAATATTTAGAACATCTGCCACCAGGTAGCATATTAGAGCACTTAGAAAATGAACTCTGGGACTGGAATCGCGAATAGGGCAGTTGCAATTGACGTCGTCATGCTGGAGGTCACACATAACAAATAGGTAGTTCTGATTGGTAGAACTACCCTGACCTCCAGTTTAAGTACACTGGTTGATCAGCTGATTGTAGATCCCGAAAATCATAGATCTTATATAAAGAGAATGAAAAAGTTTTTTTTTTTCCTATTGTTTTTCATTTTTTCTTATATACAGGAACATAAACATTGGGCTACGAAAATTTGTCATTTGGGGGCCCCATTGAAATGGGGGCCCGGGGCAGCTGCCCCGTTTGCCCCTGCGGTAATCAGGCCCTGGATGGCTAGGAAAATTTAGCGCACCTAGAAGTCTGTAAATTTAGATTTAGGTAGCCTAAACACTCTCCTGGTATACCTGATTCTCAGAATTTTAATATTTTGATAATTACTCTAGATATTAATTAGAATATCATTAAACATCGCATCGAAAATGCCATCTTTTAAATCAAAATGGCTAAAGAAAAGAACTGTTGTTGTGGATTTGCAAGCGAAAATGAACGAATTCGAAATTATTTTACTAATGAGCGAATTTTAAGAAAACTAATTAAGGTATCACAATTTGAAAATTTCTGAGCATATGTAAAAAAAAAAATTCTGCATCCATCTATGCAATTTTTGAAAAATTCGGCCGGTAATTTTTCTTAATTTATGCAAAAAACTGCTAAAAATCTGCTGGCGCCAGTGAAAAAAATCCGAGAAAGTTTCAGACAGGGATCTGCTTTCATTAAAAACTGAACTACAATGAGATCTGTTTCTCTGGCCGATCCCTCCATTTAGTTTGCGAAAAAGAAAGGAAATAATTGCGAATTTTTACTAATGAACAAAAATTTAGATAACTAATTAAGATATAGAATGAAATTGAGGATGGGAGGTGTTGTCATCTGCCTGCTATTTTAGCCTAGCGTCTTCGTTATGTTCTATTTATCAGAAAAATGTAATTCTTTTTTTAATGATCGCGTTAATGTAGGTGAAGGTGGTTTTCTTGAACAAATTATTCGTTATATTTGCGGGTATGGGGAGAAAGAGGGTTGACGCCTTGCACTGAGATTGTTATTATTTCGGGCCCGGGCAACGCCGGGCGGGTAGCTAGTCTGTAAATAAAATATATGAAGTCTAAATAAATTGCGAATTTTTTTCACTATTTTCGTTACATGTAGATGATATTTTCTAAGATTTTTCGTTAAATACAATGGAGGAAAGTTTCTTATCTAACTTACTTTTAAATCTATTTTCCATTCGTCATAATTTACAGCGTTTTATCGAGTATATTAAACAACCCTATAATACATTTATTACATTTTGAGATCTCAAGTGATGTTAAAATGTCAAGCATCACCTATCAACAACACTGAGTGGAATTCCACTCATTTTTTGCGTATTTTCCGATTCGCAAGTAACGACATTTTGCGGTCACAGTACTATAAAGGTAATTTTTTTTTAGTTCGACTAACGTATTTGTAAAATCTTATTTATATGTACTTTCTAACGCAACACATTTTCCCCTGCGAATTAAGCTAATTTGTAATGTATGTTTTGTCATCATTTTGTTAATGGTGACAAAATATATCATCCCATATCGGCCAACTTTTACTCTTTTTGTCTGCCACTATTTTTGGACAGAAAAATTAACGCAATTTAAACCTAAATTTTTGTCGAGGAAAAAAAAATTCTCCATAAATAGTAGTAAGAAAAAAACGTAAGCGTATCTCTTAACCCTTAGACTCCCAGTGAGACACTATGTCCCAGTGCAACTTCAAAAATTACCACTGGACACAGCAGTCCCTGAAACGCTTGGAAAACCATGTCTGCTTGTCCCACTGATCTCTCACGTACATTTGGGATCGTGGTTGACTGTTTGCTCGGTAGATGGCAGCCCAAGGCGGGGCTTAGCGTGTTAGCGTAGCAAAAAAAAAAAAAAAAAAAAAAAAAAATTGGCAGTCAAGGGGTTAAATCCCTCTGAACGTATGAGGACTTTTCTACATTCTAATAAACATGCTCATACAATTCGAGTAATTTTCTTTTGCTGTTTGGCGCTAAAAAACCTTTTACACACACACACACACATCTCTTCATCTTAAATATTACTAAAATCAGAATTCTGTAAAAAATATTTTTGTCGTTATACACTGCAATGTATTAATACGCTACCGCGCATGCTCGGTAGCGTATTACTGCTTATTTTACTTTTTATTACAGTTAATTTTGCGGTATAATACTGGTAGCTGGGATGCTTGTATTATACTGTAAAATCAACAATTTTTTTTTTTTTTTTTTTTTTTTTTTTTTTTTGCAGTGTATTTTTGTCGTGTCATCTAATTTAAATCGTTTTAGAGAAACGTAATAATATTTGTATGTCACTTAGAAAGTTAAAAAAAAAGTGTGGAATACATTATACAGAGTTTTAAATAATAAAATAGACTAAAAATTGTAAATACATATTTTTTATTGATACATTCAATAAAAGCATAATAAGAAAAATATAACAAAAGTAAAAGAAAAACACAAAAAAATATTTAAAACAATAATGACAAAAAAATATAGAAAAAAAATTTATTGAAACCACTTTGTACAAAGTTATTAAGCAGTCAATTTAAGAAAAAAGTTACAGATCTTTATGAATCTTAAAATATTTGTTATCTATTTATAATTTTTCTGCAAACACTAGGATAACTAGTCATTAACTAGGACCCAAATGGTCACATTTTGTTGAATTTTGATTTGCAAAATTGCGTAAGCTTACTAAGCTGTAATACATGAAGTTGTTAAAGGAGAACTTTTATTTCCCTTATACTCGTCATCTGGAAAAAAAAGAAAGAAAAATATTATAAATCCGTAATTCTGAAGGTAGAAAAACAATAAAATGTGAAATTGTAATTCTAAATAATATATTTGATATGACTATTTTTGTATTTGTTGCTATTTTTTGAGCATGGCAGTTATGGAACAGTGGCGCAATAGAGAACCAATTGACACCGCTAAATTTAAACAGCATTCTTCTTCTTACTTAAGAGCAGAATTTCTGGGATTTTTTAACAAGAAGAATACTATCAAAAATTAGTGGTGACAATCACCCAAATGCTGCGCCACTGTTCCATCACTGGCATGAATATAGAAAACAATATACGTCAGTCAAATCAATATAATACGATAAGCTCAGGGCTCGGTCAAGCTAAAGTGGGATCCAGGATTTATTCGAGACATTATTTCTGTAATGTAATGTTAAAAAAAAAAAAAAAAAATCGCTATTTTTTTTTTTTTTGTGGCAATAACATTATACCGTATTTTTCTTTGCGTGCCGAGATTTCGTGTAGCACAAGCATTCTTATTTTTAAGACCTCAATTGAAAAAAAAAAAATATTCGAATAAAAATTAAGGAAAAAATGTTTCAGATGCATTTTATTCTGTTAAACTCTAATAGTTATTAAAGGTCTGTTCAACGAGAAAGTGATCGGCACAACCCGGAAAAAATAAGAACTGTGCTTATTTATTTTTCTTTTATTGAAGTAGACTTTATTAGCTATTGCGCAATTACCTAATAATTTGTCCAGCCACCTCCATTACTGATTATAAATTGTTAACTTTTTCTCATGCTATCGAAGAGGTTTTCTGCATATTCATTTGGCAGCGATCACCATTTCTTCTTGATTCGAAATATAAGGTGCTTCACCTGGCTTTCCTTTAAGCTTCATTTTGATATACAACCACGCATTTTCAATCGGATATGCATCTATAGTCTGTTCAGGGAAAGGAGGTAACGAAAGTAAACAAACGAGTTGCAGACAAATCACCAAGGAGCCACACCTTTGACACAAATCGCTAAGTTGGCGAATTTTATTTTTTATTTCGATTTGAAAAAGCAGAAGCTCCAACACTTCAGACAGTCTGTTTGGCGCTTCTGGCACAGCGCCAGGTTTAAGCATCGCCAATCCGCATGTGCATTTGTTTACTTCTGTTATCTTCTTTCAGCGAATGGAGTATAGGCAAATTGCCGGCTATTCCATCGTAGTGACGTTATTTTGCCATTTCCACGACGTACTACACAGTTTGCTGCAATGTTTAGGGTCTTCTTCCAGCACCCAACTTGTTCTGACAGAACCAAAAATAACTTTACAGCAGACTTCAGCAAGAATTTTTGTAGATGGTTCGCAATTTCTCGGCGGTTTAAATTGTCCGTAAACAAAAAGATCTTTCATCCTCTTTTGGTTGTTGTCGCCCAGTTTAGTCCCCTCTCCGGCAGATCGTCCACATTCCAAACCTCCAAATATCGCTTTACCCACTTTTTAATGAATGCCTTCAGACTTCTGCATATATTTTCCAGCCGCTTTATATGTCTTTTTAGGTATCTTTCATGCGATTAATTGAAAACACTGCCTTGAATCGCTTCAGCAATTTTGAACTCATTGTAAAATTATGAATTAATTAACGTCTACAATACAATTTGCCGGCAAAGTCAACACTGCGCATAAGAGCACGGAATAATGATTAAAACATATTAAGACAGATAGTGCTGCGGTGGTTCTTATTAAATCAAGACGTCCACTCTCTTGTTGAACAGACTGTCTTAAATTCACACAGCATGTACAAAGTATCGCTACATAGTTTCGTAAACTTAAATGCAAAATAAAACACCGAAAGATTTTATGCGATATATATAGAGACCAGTTTCGATGTAGTGAAGTGGGGAGGCCGTAATTGGCAAATGAAATTTATTTAAAACTTATATAAATTTTTACTGTCACCATCTCTATTTGCTGTTGAACTTGCCGTTTCATCTTTAGAAAATGATCCTCACTGTCATCAAGAGTATTAGAAATGCTGCATTTTCGGAAAAATTTAGATTATTCGGAATGAGCTTTCCCGCGTGATTATTCGTTCCTATATTAAAGTAAACGGAATTTGCCATTCATTATAAATACAGTTTTTTGTTAAACTGTTTTGAGTAGACAGCCTTTTGAGTAGTCTAGACATTACCAATGAAGCAGCAATTCCAATTCTCCTTTTTTCATGCGTACCTCGTCTTTTAAAGTAAATTTTAAAGAAACAAAATGCTCGGCATACACGAAAAAATGTAGTAATTATAAATACCAATCTCGCATCATAATATTAATCTTATTTCGACTACTAGATTCAAGTTTATAAGATACAGCTTTTGAATATTCTTTATAACAATTATAAAATGAAATAAATAAATATAGTCCCTATTAGGGTACTTGGGCGGTGCTTTTATATTGTACCGTGTGTGCCTAATGTTGCAGCCGGCTCTGGGAAAAGTTTCCAGAATCATAGATAATTAAGAGCTTACACAGAACTTCCGTAAATTTTTCTGCTATATTAGAAAATTTTTCAACAATTTTTTACAGTGTAATAACTAGGCAATATAGCAATAAAATGATTGGAAATTAAAAATATAATAATAAATACAGAGTCTTACCTCTCTAGAAATGTTTAAAATAAAAGAAAAGCAGTTCTGTATTGTTTAGAATAAATTTCTTTGTAACTAATTACGAAAATTGCTCAATTGAGTCAGTAAATGGTGCTCGCTGTTTCCTTTTCATATTAGCATTTTTTTTTTAAATATTCATATAAAATAACTTTCTATAAACAAATTTTTCTCATATCTCATGTAAGTGTGTGAAAATTACGTATATTAAAGAATTATCAGCATACAAATTATACGAACACTTCGAATTTTTAATTATTCTGATTATTACTAAAACAGCTTCAACATTTGACAATTCCTAAAATCCAGAGTAACCTTTTCTAAAGCGAAATATGGCATTAAAATTCATCTTTACATTTTTTTAAGCAACACGCACTGTAAAAAAATTCGCAGTAAGAAATCGTCATTTTACAATTTATTATTGCAGCAAACTGACTAATCCTTCAATTTTTTTTATAGGTAACGATTAATTAATAATATTGTGAAGCGTTGTAATTGTTAGGAATAGAGATAAAATTATTATTATTTTACAAGATTCATGAAAAAATTGAGGAACGACATATATATTACTTCATTACTGTTCGAAAGAAATTATTGTCAATTGATGATATTTCTATATTTTCTAGGTAAAAAGTGGGTGTAAAATATATGATCGATGGATCATTAATTTACGGAAAAATGTTAACAGAGTATAATAAAATAATTCTGCTGTTACCATAATACGGACACTTGTTTGTTGTGGTAAGGTAATATTTCCTCCTTTCTCCATCATTTTGGTGATAGTCCTCGTAGTCCATACCCATAACTGCCCGTTCATTGCTAGACGACACTCCCACAAATTCACATTCTTTTGGATTTATTGAGACCTTATAGTACTGAATGGATTGTACGTGCGAACATAGCGGTGGAAACAAGCTTGCTAGGCCTAAAGAAACGTATTGATTATTGATTATACTCAAAACAAATACATCTACATAAAATAATAACAGATGCGGAAGTGTTATCCATACTTCAAGTGAAACACCAGCTGATATTGATATATTTAAAAACATAGCAATTGGCAAAAATTCATGGTAATTTGCGGTATATACTTATGTAGAATAATACTTACTCCTCGACATATGCTTACACACAAATATAGATACATGATTGTTGGCCACAGTTTTCCCATGTCTCATGATTATTTGGCAAAATACCTTCAATTTTAGAGCCAAAAATAATTTGCCAAATACAAGGCGAATTCTGCGGTTAGCCGTTTTGAAAGCCATAGAAATTCATTATTACAGTTTTTTTTGGTTTTTGTTCACCTATAAATTGGCCTACAGCTAACATATTTTAGTAGAAGAAATTGCAATTTTTGATTAATAACATAAAAACCATATCTCAATTATAATAAATAAGAGATATAAGTAGACTTTTACGAGTTCATAATAATATCTACTACACACAAACGTACAAGGGTACACCTTAAACTGTCGCAGAACATGCGAAATTTGTCACGAGTTTGACATTTTTTTTAGAAAAAGATAATGACTCTAGAAGCAGCAAAATTTCAGAGTATATTTAGGTAATATTGAAATATGTTTAAAAAATATTTATTTGGATAAAATATAATAAAAAAAATCAGGGGGTAGGTTTTAAATTGATAATTAAAATTTTTTATTTGTATAATATTTCACTGCGCTCACGGTAACTCATGCAAATTCCATGGGATTTGCATAAACTTTATGTTAAATTAAACATAATACTCTGGACTATAATTTGAACTAAAACTTTTGTAAACGGTTAATAAGATAAAGAGTAATTAAGTTTTAATTAGAAAAAATAGAAAAATCACTAATTTTTACATACATTCAACCTTATAAATTTTTTTCATACTAATCACATATCCATCATTCTAGTACATTTTCATGATAATATCAACATTTAGGTAGGGTAAAAATTTTGAAGCTATACTTCAAACGGTTTTGAAGGCTCATTCAATAATTCCTTCACGAGGAGTGGCACGTATAGGGGGTATAAAGGGTGCGAAAAATCCTTGAATTTGAACACCACATTTTAGGAACAGAAATTTTCGCCTTATTTAATCTAAGGCTTTCAGCGATTAAATTAGACAAAAATTACTTTTCTAAACAAGTGGTTAACAAAAATTAAAAGAAGTATACAGTATACACTATATAAGAAGGACGCTCGTCGCAAAGAGCGAAACAACCGAAAAAGTTGTGTATTATTTTAAAATACGGAAACAACCAGAAAACTTACATAAAACCTATAAATAACATATAAACCATATAAAAAATTGTGTCAAAAAGAATATATATAAAAAGAATATAATTCTTTTGGCTGCATTTGTATTTTGGAGTTTTTGAATGAAGACATTTTTTAAAAATTGAATAAACTTTTTTCTTTTTCTTTTTTATTTTGAAGGGGTTAATTTTGTTTTTAGAGTAAAACAGTAAAATACCTCCCTCCCCCCCCCCCAAAAAAAAATGTAAAATAAATAAAAATAACAGACAAAAAAAGTTGGCCGAATATGGGTTCATCACTATATCACTATTTTCAAACTCCTCCCCATCCTTAAAAATAAAACCTTGTGGGAACGTTGGAAACCACTTGTATAATAAGGCATAGCCTACTTGGAGCAAAAACTTTCCTCTGTCCATTGATTGAAAGTTTATATCATCATTGATAAGCGCGTACCGTATTTCATCTTCTAAAATAAAAGCGTAAGTCATGTGACTGTCCTCAACAGTTCCGGGATGGCCGTTTCACTTTTTCATATGCCAAGCGGCCATTTTTATTCAAAATTATTTTTTCGAATAAACTGCATAAAAGTTACATTTTAAGAAAGATCGTTCAAAATAAATTAATATTTGAGAGATGACTTGCGTTCAATTATGTATATATTCTGCAATAACTTCAGTCGAAAGATTCGCAGTTCAAATTCTCTATTCATAAAAGTAAACAAAAAAAAGATTGATTCGTCGTGAACATTTAAAATATTAAATCATGGAGGTAATCATTCGCAAAGCAAGTTCTCCGCGAATGAATTTTTGGACCGCTGCCTCGCGTCAAAAAAATAATTCGCACCAGTGAGACAATCAAAGTTTACCATAATTATGTGCTATACAACTCAACTTTCGGACCTTTTCTTGACGTAAATTGAACTCATCTCTATAATAAAACTGTAAGTCATGTGACTGTCCTCAACAGTTCCGGGATGCCGCATCGCTTTTTCATATGCCAAGCGGCCATTTTTATTCAAAATTATTTTTTCGAATAAACTGCATAAAAGTTACATTTTAAGAAAGATCGTTCAAAATAAATTAATATTTGAGAGATGACTTGCGTTCAATTATGTATATATTCTGCAATAACTTCAGTCGAAAGATTCGCAGTTCAAATTCTCTATTCATAAAAGTAAACAAAAAAAAGATTGATTCGTCGTGAACATTTAAAATATTAAATCATGGAGGTAATCATTCGCAAAGCAAGTTCTCCGCGAATGAATTTTTGGACCGCTGCTTCGCGTCAAAAAAATAATTCGCACCAGTGAGACAATCAAAGTTTACCATAATTATGTGCTATACAACTCAACTTTCGGACCTTTTCTTGACGTAAATTGAACTCATGTAATAATATTTAATGAATCAGATTTTTAGCATTTTTAAAATCGCTAATACAGCTTTTATTTATCGCGTGTACAAATTAGAAATGATACTTTGATTTTGAAATCAAATGTTTTGATTTATGATATTATTTCTTATTTATTTATTTATTTTCTCTTTTAAATGAAAAGTGTGAAGTATTTTAAATTTATGTAATATAAGCATTTTATATTAAAGTTAAGTATTTTAAATGAAATGAGTGACAGGTTTATAATTTAAAATTAAATTAATTGTAGTATGAATGACTGTGATGGGAACGATATTTGGCGAATTATCATCTGCTCCCGGCTAACAAAAATACTCATAATTAAAAAAAAGAATAAAAATAAATAAATGATAGTTTGTTGTAAATAAATATTGATATACATATCAAAAATAATTTATAGAATTAAAATAAAAAATAAAAGTAAATAAACAACAATTTTCATAACAAAGTTTTCGCCAAATTGGCGGGGGAGGGGGGGGGGGAATCGCGCCAACGTGCGTATGTGACATTTGTGCCCAAAAAATATGCGAAATGCTACCATGATCGCAAAAGTTCATGATTTGTCTATTAGAATCTTCCGATTTGGCGAAGGATTAAGGGAAAATTAAATTATGAATAAATGTAACGTGTTGCAATGTTTAACATACTGTTATGAATTTTGTATATATCTGTAAATATTCCATTTGTTTAAATTTATTTTATTTTATTATTGTGAAAATTGCAGTATTATTAATGTATTTCCTATTGAGCATCATGTAACTCAATGCTAAAGGCCTCAGGTGGTTTGCAAGGAAAACAACCTTACAGCATCGGT
Organism: Maratus michaelseni; assembly: GCA_963931845.1. Taxonomy (NCBI): domain Eukaryota; kingdom Metazoa; phylum Arthropoda; class Arachnida; order Araneae; family Salticidae; genus Maratus; species Maratus michaelseni. The sequence goes on along the minus strand of OZ007596.1, from coordinate 154,894,304 downwards.
TTTTATAATGAGTTCTATTGGAAAATCGCCAAGGAATGGGTTTTTCGCCAAGTTGGCGATGGTTTTGGCGACTTATTTTTGTCGCCAAATGTCGCCAAGTTGGCGACGGATTTGGCGACTTTTTCTGCAGCCACACCCCCCTTGTACCTATACATTGGGATCCTTTCTTGCTTGGGTTCTCTATCGAAAGTTAAAGCACTTTCTGGTAATTTCTAGCATCTGAAGGCTCTGGAATAATCTGGAAAGATCTCTGAAACCTATATAAGGACCTCCGTCAGTTCAGTTAGTTAGTTGTCTGTCAACTGCGATTGAATTCATACGAGAGGCTTTGCATTGAGAACTGTGTTTCTCGGATCGATTTTGTCGTTGATACGTCGTATTGAACGCATTGTTTCTGTGTGAAATTTTGCTTAGCTTTTATTGGATTTGAAGATTACTGAATATCTTGTAATTTTCAGAAGATATTTGTGATCGTATTGCACTGTTTATAGTGAATAAAGCCTTTTTATTGTTCTTATATATTGGCATCAGTCCTTTCGAACCCCGAGCTCACAACATTTGGTGTCAGGAGTGGGGTTGAATGCCGATTACCAGAGCAATGGAGGCGCAACTGACTAAATTATTGGAGAAATTAGGAGAGATGGATGCGAAAATGACTGCGAATCAGGCTGAGATGTCAACCAACCTTGCCGAGTTGAAAGAAGAAATGAAGAAGGAATTGACTGAGAATCAGGCTGAAATGAAGGAAATGTCGGAAGAAATGAAGAAGGAAATGTCAGCGATAGACGAGAAAATGACTGCGAACCAGGCTGAAATGAAGGAGATGTCAACCAACCTTGGCGAGTTGAAAGAATTAATAGATAATAAAATAACATCTTTAAATGAAAGAATTGACAGCGTGGAAAACAAATTTGAAGGAAGATTTCAAGAAATAGAAGAAAATGTTCAATTGACAGCCAAAACCGTAGAAGAAAGAGTTGAAGAAAAAGTTCAAAAGATCGCCAAGACCGTTGAAGAAAACATAGAGAATGTAAAAAAAGATTTGGAAAAAGTCAAGAAACAAAAGATAACTGCCGAAAACTATCCCGAAGATGTCAAGTATCAAGCTATGCTTCCTCGGGCCTCTATTAAACTCTCAACCTATGACGGAAAATCCTCATGGCCAGTTTTTAAGACACAATTTGGGATCGTAGCGGACGCCAATGGATGGGATTCCCAGACAAAGGCTTGCCAGTTAGCTGCTTCTCTACGAGCTGATGCTGCCGACGTCCTACAGACTTTGCCTGCAAATGAACCGCTGGATTTTGAAACGCTCGTCAGTGCCTTAGAATTGCGCTTTGGCGAGAAATGCATGAAGCAATATAGCAGACTCCAGCTCAAATCTCGACAGCAGAAATCCACTGAATCCCTGCAAGAGCTTGCTACGGATGTCGAGAGACTTTCACATCTTGCTTATCCTGACTGTCCGACTGAAATTAGAGAAAGCTTAGCTCTGCAGCATTTTATTGATGGTGTGCGTGACTCTGAGATCCAGAAGGCACTCCGGATTGCAGATCTCAGTGACTTAAAAGGGGCTTTAGTTTATGCCCTGAAATTCGAGGCAGCCCAGCAAGCTACAAGGAAAGATCGACACTTTGTGCGAGTAGCCAACATGCCTGAGACGTCGGATAGAGCTGTGGAGCGCTTACAGCAGCAGATGAATGACATAATGAGAAAGATGAACTCCTTAATGGCCAACAAACCTTACAGGCAGATCAAGTGCTGGAAATGCGGTGGAGAAGGCCATATACAAATCGACTGCCCAAGACGACCCAGCACCGAAAGTAATATCTCTCCCGCTAACGGAGGAGCAGGAAAACTGATTAATGGCCATTTTTCGGGGCGGAGGTTGCCAGATTTTGAGAAGCCCCATTTTCAAGTATGTGAAATTTCTGCAAGAAGTTGCGGCGAGAACGGAGTTTTTCTAGTCGGAAGTGTGAATGATTTGCCCTGTAATATGATCATCGATACAGGAGCCAATGTGACCATCATTCGGAAAGATCTAGCTCAGCGGCTGAAAGAAAAACTCTTCTGGACCCCGCCGCGTGTTATTCTTCAAACTGCGACCGGAGATAAGATCGATATACATGGAAGAATGACACTGAAAATAAAGTTTGGGAACGCCGCTTACCACCATACAGTCTATGTGGCCGATATTTCAGACCCTTTCATACTCGGACTGGACTTTTTAAAGGAGCATGGATTTACACTGGATTTTAAGAATAATGAGTTACGCTCTGCTCAAATAGACGTCACTATTTTCAAACTTGGAAATGAGTCCGGGTCTATTCAACGGATCACAGCCAAGGCAGATGTTCTCATCCCTCCACGGACCGAAATGATGATACCTGGATTAACTGGAAACGAAAGAATTTTCCAGTATGGCTTGACTGGATATCCTGAGAAGAGCCCAAAGGGAGTGCTAATAGCATCAGCGCTGGTAGATCTGTCGAGAGATGTGATACCCGTGAGAATTGCAAACGTAAGTGAAAAGTCTAGAATTATCCAGAAGGGTGAAGTGCTTGCAACCTGTGCTCCAGTCACCTGTGTATGCAAAGACCCGAGCTTGATGTTGTCGGAGCCGCCTACAAGTTTAACACCTGAAATTGGACGAAATGAAAATTTATCTCCTGAACAGAGACATGCCGCAGAAAGACTGTTCCAGGAATTTAAGGATGTGTTTTCTCAAAACGAGAGTGATATTGGTCGCACTTCACTGACACGGCATAGAATTGATACTGCCGGCCATCCACCGATTAAACAGCATCCCAGACGTTTGCCGTTCGCTAAACAAGAAGAGGTGTCTAAGCTCTTACAACAGATGCAGGATAGTGACATCATCGAACCGTCATCAAGTCCGTGGGCCTCTCCCATCGTGTTGGTCCGAAAGAAAGATGGCTCCACAAGATTTTGTGTGGATTATCGTAAACTTAACGATATCACGAAGAAGGACAGCTATCCTCTACCAAGAATAGACGACACCCTAGATACTCTTTCAGGACATAAATGGTTTTCCACACTGGATTTGAAGAGTGGATATTGGCAAGTAGAGATCCATCCTGATGACAAAGAGAAGACCGCATTTACTACTGGACAAGGACTTTGGCAATTCAAAGTTATGCCGTTCGGGCTCTGCAATGCTCCAGCAACGTTCGAGCGCCTCATGGAGACAGTGTTAAAAGGCCTGACTTTTGAAGCTTGTCTCATCTACCTAGACGACGTCATCATTGGTGGCCGCACGTTTGAAGAACATCTAGAAAATATTCGAAAAGTGTTAACGAAGCTAAGAGCGGCGAATTTAAAGCTGAACCCTTTGAAATGCAAGTTCTTCCAACGAGAAGTAAACTATTTAGGACACATCATCTCAGCTGAAGGTGTTCGAACAGATCCTGAAAAAGTGTCTGCAGTAAAGCACTGGAAACGTCCGGAAAATGTCCATCAGTTGCGAAGCTTTCTGGGACTATGCACTTATTACAGAAAGTTTGTACAGGGGTTCTCCAACATCGCAAGACCCTTGCATAGGCTCACTGAAAGCAAACAGAAGTTTCTATGGACACAAGAATGCGACAATTCATTCCAGCGGCTGAAAGAAGCTCTCACATCCTCTCCAGTCCTTACCTATCCAGACCCCGACAAACAATTCATTGTGGACACGGATGCCAGTCATGAAAGTGTCGGCGCTGTACTTTCCCAAGAAATAGATGGCCAAGAACGAGTCGTAGCATACTGGAGCAAATGTTTATCGAAACCAGAGCGGAATTATTGCGTCACTCGTAAGGAGTTATTAGCTATAGTAAAAGCCATAGAACACTTCCATCACTATCTCTATGGCAGGAAATTTCTCCTTCGTACTGATCACGCATCCCTAACATGGCTGATGAATTTTAAGAACCCAGAGGGCCAAGTAGCCAGATGGATACAACGACTCCAGGAATACGACTTTGACATCAGGCATCGTAAAGGCTCATCGCATGGAAACGCCGATGCCCTATCAAGAAGACCGTGTCCCGAAAGTTGTCGCTATTGTTCCAGAGCGGAGAACAAGTATAATCCCGAACATGTCATACGCCAGACGAAGACTTCACTATTGACGCCACCAGATCCCTGGAGTGATGAGAAGATTCGAGAAGATCAAATGGCAGACTCTGAGATCAAACCAATCTTGGAGTTATTAGAATCTTCTAGCACGAAGCCCAGTTGGAAAGACATCTCGACTTACAGTCCTACGACGAAGCAATATTGGGCTCTTTGGAACTCCCTCCACGTCAGGAATGGTGTCCTGTACCGAAAATTCGAATCGGAAGATGGGAAGACATCTCGGTGGCAGTTGGTACTTCCTCGATCTCGAATCCCAGAGGTCCTCGAAGAATTACATGGCAGTCCCACCGGAGGCCATTTTGGAGTCATGAAAACATGAGTCCGAGAGCGCTTCTTCTGGGGAAAAGCGAGAGCTGACGTCGAACAATGGTGCAAATCTTGCGATGCATGTGCAGCTCGGAAAGGACCAAAGAAACGTAGCCGAGGAAGACTACATCTCTACAATGTAGGAGCACCTTTTGAACGCATCGCCCTTGACATCCTAGGTCCTCTGCCAAGAAGTGCTGATGGCAACAAATACCTCCTTGTTGTCATGGACTATTTCACAAAATGGCCTGAAGTTTATGCCATCCCTGATCAAGAAGCTTCTACGGTTGCGGATGCCTTGGTACACCAGTGGATGTCAAGGTATGGAGTCCCTCTTCAAATGCATTCTGACCAGGGGAGAAATTTCATCTCTGCTGTGATTGAGGGTCTCTGTCAACTTCTCGGAATGGACAAAACTAGGACGACGCCTTTACATCCACAGTCGGATGGCATGGTTGAGAGATTTAATCGTACCATCCTCAACAATCTCTCACTGCTAGTCTCAAGAAACCAACAAGACTGGGACCAAAAACTTCCCTTGTTTCTTCTCGCCTATCGCAGCGCCGTCCATGAAACAACCGGCTATTCCCCGTCTCAGATGCTTTTCGGTCATGATCTTCGTCTACCTTGTGATCTGATTTTTGGTCGCCCTCCAGATGCGCCTTCATCGCCAGAGGGATACGTGCAGAATCTCCAGGCACGATTTGAAGACGTCCACAACTTGGCTCGAGAGCGGATCAATATACAGACGGAGAAGATGAAGACCAGGTACGACACGAAAGCCACGGGACATCAATTCAAAGAAGGTGACAAGGTTTGGTTTTATAATCCGACTCGACGTAAAGGACTTTCTCCCAAACTGCAATCGCACTGGGACGGTCCTTATACAGTCCTAAACAGACTGAACGATGTCGTAATTCGGATCCGAAAGTCACCAAGTTCGAAGCCTAGAGTCGTTCATTACGACAGGCTGGCTCCATACTATGGCCATAGTACTTAGTTCATTGATTGTAAATAGTGTAATGTAAATAATGTAAATTAGTATGACCATGGTCTTGTATATAAATTAATGTAATTATTTATTTTGCTTAGCATTATCATTATTATTGTTATTATTATTTAAATACTTGTATGTAATAATGTCTATGCCTTAATTTAATTTAATTTAATTTAATTTAATTTAATTTTTTTATTTATTTTTTTTAAATAAGTGTATATTTTGTATAAGTCAGCATTATGAATGTGTTTTGAATAGTATAGCATTTGTTGGTAACGGGTTTGCTTTCCGATCAAAGGTTGAACTGCCCGGGACGTGCAGTCCTTGAGAGGGGGGCAATGTTATGAATTTTGTATATATCTGTAAATATTCCATTTGTTTAAATTTATTTTATTTTATTATTGTGAAAATTGCAGTATTATTAATGTATTTCCTATTGAGCATCATGTAACTCAATGCTAAAGGCCTCAGGTGGTTTGCAAGGAAAACAACCTTACAGCATCGGTTTTTATAATGAGTTCTATTGGAAAATCGCCAAGGAATGGGTTTTTCGCCAAGTTGGCGATGGTTTTGGCGACTTATTTTTGTCGCCAAATTTGGCGATATATCGCCAAATGTCGCCAAGTTGGCGACGGATTTGGCGACTTTTTGTGCAGCCACACCCCCCTTGTACCTATACATTGGGATCCTTTCTTGCTTGGGTTCTCTATCGAAAGTTAAAGCACTTTCTGGTAATTTCTAGCATCTGAAGGCTCTGGAATAATCTGGAAAGATCTCTGAAACCTATATAAGGACCTCCATCAGTTCAGTTAGTTAGTTGTCTGTCAACTGCGATTGAATTCATACGAGAGGCTTTGCATTGAGAACTGTGTTTCTCGGATCGATTTTGTCGTTGATACGTCGTATTGAACGCATTGTTTCTGTGTGAAATTTTGCTTAGCTTTTATTGGATTTGAAGATTACTGAATATCTTGTAATTTTCAGAAGATATTTGTGATCGTATTGCACTGTTTATAGTGAATAAAGCCTTTTTATTGTTCTTATATATTGGCATCAGTCCTTTCGAACCCCGAGCTCACAACAATACATTTAAGGGAGACCAAACTGGTCGCCAGTGGCGGCTAGTGTAATAATATTTAATTTATCAGATTTTTAGCATTTTTAAAATCGCTAATACAGCTTTTATTTATCGCGTGTACAAATTAGAAATGATACTTTGATTTTGAAATCAAATGTTTTGATTTATGATATTATTTCTTATTTATTTATTTATTTTCTCTTTTAAATGAAAAGTGTGAAGTATTTTAAATTTATGTAATATAAGCATTTTAGATTAAAGTTAAGTATTTTAAATGAAATGAGTGACAGGTTTATAATTTAAAATTAAATTAATTGTAGTATGAATGACGGTGATGGGAACGATATTTGGCGAATTATCATCTGCTCCCGGCTAACAAAAATACTCATAATTAAAAAAAAGAATAAAAATAAATAAATGATAGTTTGTTGTAAATAAATATTGATATACATATCAAAAATAATTTATAGAATTAAAATAAAAAATAAAAGTAAATAAACAACAATTTCCATAACAAAGTTTTCGCCAAATTGGCGGGGGAGAGGGGGGGGGGGAATCGCGCCAACGTGCGTATGTGACATTTGTGCCCAAAAAATATGCGAAATGCTACCATGATCGCAAAAGTTCATGATTTGTCTATTAGAATCTTCCGATTTGGCGAAGGATTAAGGGAAAATTAAATTATGAATAAATGTAACGTGTTGCAATGTTTAACATACATTTAAGGGAGACCAAACTGGTCGCCAGTGGCGGCTAGTAAAATATATGCAGTGAGCTTTACAACTTCTTTAACATATGCCAGGGAAAACCTATAGACGCTTGGCATCATTGTTAAATAACGAAAAGAACATAAAGCCATTTGTTGCTGAGCTTCTCTCATAGCTGATTGAAGATGGGCTCTTCTCCTACCTTGAAAGTGGGTTCAAGTTTCAAGTACTGATATCAGAGGGATGAAGGGGGGGGGGGGGTCGTATGAGCGATAATTACTGCGTTGAGGAGTCTCATCCTCAAAGAGGTACTACGTAGCCTTTAATTAAATCCCCTTCTTTTTGAGCTAACTAAAATAAACCTCAAAATTCTACAGCTGCACCTAACTGCTCTGCTGACGAACAACTGATTGCGTAAACGTCCTATGGCATTCGGATTCTCCTAGGTGATGTAATCGTGCTGCCATTTAGCGTTTATTTTAGCCCAGTTAAGCTTATTGGGCTAATATATCGATGGGTATATTTCGTAAGGTAATGAAGATAACAAATTGCAGTAAGAAGCAAACGTTTCAGCTTTAGATATAGTTTCTAAATAAACAAGGGTTATTTGTAGGTAGGGTCGGGACAGATTACCCATTTATGTGTGCGATAGTCCTTTGCAGATTCACGTTAATTATATTTAAAGACTTACTTACCGTAGAGAATATCACCCTTGAGGAAAGATATAAACAAATACGGAATGCAGCTTGTCTGTATGGCTCCACCATTTGGATAAAAATCTGCGTGTCCTAGTTGTCGCGGGTCCCCGTTTGCATACGCTAAACAAACAATAAAATAAAACATTTATTTGATTAAGAATTTATTTTATAGATGATATTTACATATTTAAAGAGCAGAGGTGGAAGATAAGCGCAGGGATCTCAGGGTTTCTACAAATAGTGATACTCAAAAGTAGGAACAGTGCGAAGCCTGCTCATATTTTCCACCTCTGCATATTGCTTAGCTTAAAAATGTACCGGGTGTTTCAAAAGTCTGAAATGAAAGTAAAATATAAGGGTCTGAGGGACATGCCGTTTCACGGAGGTATGCAATTTTATGTAGCATGAAAAAACATTCGTTAAAATTTTCAACATACAGAGCGCTGCTGAAGACAATGCCATGTATGTGATGCAAGCTTATTATCAAAATATTGTGGAATAATGCTTGCACATTTTTAACGTGCAAAAACAATAATGGTCCGAGTTATTGTTATCCAAAAAACACATTGTTCCTATTTATGTCATATGGAAATTTGTGATCAGGCATCACATGACGAGAACAATCAATGCATAATACCAAAGTCGTGCATAGACTACTCCTACCTACTACGCGGCATAATAATGTTATCGTCTTAAGGCAGAGCGTTACTAGTCAAGCTCTACTATACGAATTCGGAGTCAACGAGAATCACGCTTCGGATGTTTTGGTGCTTTAAACGGATGAAAAGGGAAAGAGGACAACTACTGCAACCATTTAAGTTACTACGGATGGTGCGAAAATTTTGGACAGCAGATTCTCTACAACATACGCAACGCCTCCTCATCTACCTCAACTACAATGGTCGCAGTTGTGGAGGTTCATATCGATAATAAAGTTCAGTAATCATCGCATTGAACAGCTAGTGATCGTGTACCTTACTGTATAACTACAGTCTAGAGAGACGAAGACATCTGTATAAAATATAACATATTTAGCAACTGCTTGCCGGTTGATGCCCCAAATCACAAAGTATTTGCATGGTGGAACTTTTTGAAGATGGAGAACGATGAGGCTTGGTTATTTAGCATTTTATGAATGGATGAAGCACATTTTGCTCTAGAATTAACTCTCAAAACTGCCACATTTTGTTTTTTAGCAATCCTTGTGAGTACGTTGAAACACTATTACATTATGAAAAATTATTGCGTTATGTGGATTTACCGCATCGTTCACGATTGAACTTTTCTCCTTTGCATTTTTCCACATGCCTAAAAATTTGCATAATAACAGGTGAACGATATTATAATTCATGACGTAGTATTATACTTCCTTACTTTAGGAACGTGATGCACTGGACGCTACTGTTGTAATGCACGATGGAGCTCCATCCCACACATGGCACGTCAAGTGATGGACTTGCATTTGAATCACATTTGACGCAGCAGTCAATTCCGATCGCATGCTGTTTTATTCTGTGTTTGGAGTAACATAACGACTACTTTCAAAAATGGAATATGGTGGTGGACATATTGAGCCGTTGCAGCTGTATGTGATGCTGAAATAAAAGCTCGCTGTTCACCCATAAATTTTGAGTGACCATCTTAACAGACGGTTATACATTGTATGTGGATGATTGTGGACAACAATAAAGCACGTTTTATGACATGAAGAACCTGCAAAATGCCCTGTTTAGTGGATTTTTTTAAATGTGAGATGCAGTTATGGAGTTCAACGGATATACCTTGAATTTTAATTACCCCTCTTGTTTCTTTTGTCACAGAGTCCACTATCGTTTAAATTTTGAACTATTTTTTTTGTGCCACACAAAATTCCATACCTTGGCGAATATTAATCTGCAAGCCGCATGACTCTCTAACATATAGATATTTTTACATAAAGTTGCTCCTCATTTTTTCTCCGTTTTACATATAGTTTATAGTTCCATTTTATATCAAAGTAAGTTTTCTTTTGAAACTTCCGATATGTATATGCAGTTTTTGTTTTAGAAATAATGAAATACATTGCTTTCAAAGTAAGATAAATGTTACAAAACTTTATTTTTTTTTAACAATTTATAAAAAAAAAAAAAAAAAAAAAAAAAAAAAAAAAAAAACTGAGGCTACTCACGAAAGCAGGGTCCAATATTAGTGTGAATTACATCCACGATTTTTGCATCTGTGTAAGTAACTCTTTGATTTGCAGGCTCATTCCTAAACGGGGAAACTGAAGGATCGAGCGCTGAAACGTTATAGCATTAATTAGTAAAACAGTAATACGCAGTAAGTTTATGAAATTGATACAAAAAAAAGTATGAAGAAATATGCTGGAAAATAAAATCGGGAATGTGTCAGCCATATTAAAAAGAGATGAAACTGATAAAAAATCGACTTAGACACTTTTTTTCTTAAAGCCATACCTGACAGCACAAAATGAGAGACGGGAAATAATGTTTCAGATATTCTTTTATTGTCCGTAAGTCGTTTTCAAAATATTATTTGGGTGATTCTATGGAATTAGACCATTTTTTAAAATATTATAAGAAAAATAAAATATACTTATCAATATTTTATATATATATATTTTTTTCGTGAAGACATTCTATACAAATCGTTTGCCATGCAAAATGCAGGGATTCTGTTTAAATTTAACACGTTTACAATCATGTGAATCACCAATACTTCATAATATTACTATTGTATGATAATTCGAGGATAATTCACAACAATTATTTTTATGAAACTTAACAAGTCAATCCTGATATACAGCACAGAAACTTTTAATTGGGGTGTCTACCTGTACTCAAGAAAGTATTGAGTTAATTTCTCACTTAGTTCATTCATATGATTTAAAAAAAAAACATGAATTGCTGGTGATTTGCACAAAAATCAATAATTAGCAACAACTGAAATTACATTTTAAACAATCTTGAAGTTATTTTGTTTTTATAAAATTAAAAAGAAAACTTTAAAATTTGAAAAGAGCTCGGAGGAACAGTAGCAGATTTCAATGCCTCCCATATCTTCACAACTTCTATTTCCGAACAATAATAGCCGTGATAGATTTCTTTAACATATGCATTATAAATCTTCCAAGACAAGTATTTGGAATCAAGAACGAAAAATCATGCGTTAAGCATAGATTATGTAATACTTTCCAGCACTTCCAAAATATTTTTACAAAACTTTGCCGTTTAATAAGGTAAAATATGATATCTAAAGTAAACAATTTGCAAAACGCATAACATATTTAAAAACCTAATTTCATGAATTACCAACAATATTCGAAAAAATATCCGAATTCTTTTGTGCAGCCCTGTATAGGATCTATACATTTGTATATATACTACATAGAATGCTAAATTTTAGTTCGGTTAAGAAACGAGTAGCACAGTTTAAAACTCCCGTTATGGAATTTGCGTCAATAAACGGAAATGTACTCGAGAACTTTTTTGCTTCCCTGTATATTATCTATAGAATTAATACACACCAAGTAACAGACAAAAAAGTGGGTTAAATTTTAAAATGCGTTCAGCAACTGAAAAAGTATTTCCAGCAATTATTGTTAACAGACAGCACAGAATTCTTTTGTGTGTCCCTGTAAATGAACGATGTTATATACACGCAATATTCTATTGTAAGCCTCTTGTAATGCACATCAGTGATATATATCAATTTCAATATGTTTGAAATTGTATAACATTATTAAAATAAACCGCAAACGATTTTTCCCCATTAGACAATAACGGAATTCTTTTGTGTTTCCCTGTAAATGAACTATAAGTTACACTATATTCTATAGTAAGCCTCTTGTAGTTTACCTCAGTGATATACATCAATTTCAATATGTTTTAAATTGTGTAACATCATTAAAAGAAACCGCAAATGGTTTTTTCCCCATAGACCGTAATGTAACGGAATTCTTTTGAGCGTCCTTGTAAAAAAAAAAAACTATAAGTGCTACACACTTCATTTTCGATACCGAGTATGCCATAGTAAACCTCAATAACATATATCAATTTCATGACAATCCTAATATATTAACCGAGTTGGATCATGACAGACAGACAGGCAGGCAAACGAATTCGTAAACACTTTTCAACTATATTGGAAAGAGTTAAAAAGCGTAATCACACACACACAAACTACAGAAGGCTGCGGAATATTGCAGTAATAGACGCAGAAAATCTGATTCAACACATCAGAAAGTGTTATAGCTGTTAAATATTTAACTTTTAAATAAAACGAAGGAATGCTTTTCACTATAACAATGTAGGAATGATAAAATTATAGAATACAATGTAAAATACAATTGTGAATTAATATATGTACAATGAATAAATAGAATAAGCACAATAATTAAAAGTATTTCTCTTATTTTCACTTAGCAGTATTTCTATTAAATTTTCGTCGATTAAAAATAAATCCCTTTTGTTATATCTCTGAACTAGGGATTACCTGACGAACGATGTTTGCATCAGAAATTCATGGATCTCTTAAATAAGCCACTTCAAATTTTTATTGACTATTAGCCTCAATTAAAAAAAAAATTAAATGAAATAATATTTTAAAATTAATTATAAGGGTTAGCTAAATTAATGTTTCTTTTTATTGTATCATTCTAAAAATGACAGACGGATAAAGAACTTTATAGGACTGTAAATGCTTCAACTGATTTTCATCAAATTTGAGTGTATGCATGGTTTTTAGCTCACACGCTATCAAAGCCTGAGAGCTAATGTGCCCGCCGGTTCTGTATGTACGTAACGCGGTAACTCTTGATAGAAATAACCGTTTTGCTTCAAATTTTGTTTATATGTTCATTGTGATAAGGCGCTCCCCTGATTAGTTTTAGGGGTTCATTGGTTAAGTATAAAGGGTTAATAGGGTTAATAGGGTTAAAGGGTTTATTGGTTAAGTATAAAATATTATTTTAATTAAGTGGGGGACTAACCTCCCTTAATTTAGATAAATGGATTTTTCATGCAGAATTATGCGATTTTCTTCACTCTTTGCATATAGGTTCATTGTGATAAGGCGCTTCCCTGATTAGATTAGGGAGTGCATTGGTTAAGTATAAAGGAGGATACGGGGGGCTAATCCCCCCTTAATTTATATAAATGGGTTTTTCATGCAGAATTATTCGATTTTCTTCAAATTTTGTATATTTGTTCATTGTAATAAGACCCTTCTCTGATTAGCCATGGGAGCTCATTAGTTAATTATAAGGGGGAGGGACGGGGGGATAAGCCCCCTTAATATATTGTCGATTTGTTTATTTTTCGAGGGGCTTATTTCAAATTCTTTGAAATAAGAGTGTGATATACAATTAGTGTGAATAGCCTGTGAGCTCAATGCCCTCAGTTTAACTGGGCAGTTTTCTTTTTATAAAACATTTTGATCCCCATCCCCACCTATTAAAAAAATCCTGGATTCGCGCTTGACTGGGACATCAGGCAACTTCATTATTTACTTATATAAACGAAATTTATATAGAATTCTTATGGAGTAATCGTCAACATATATATAAACAATTTTTAAATATTGTTTTATAACATTAGCCCTCACCCTTCTGAAATCTGCACCGACTTCTCCTTCACATTTTTTGATCAAAACTGCAATTTACTGATTAAAAGTTTAAACATTTTATATATGTCGTAGAATAATTTAGAAATACGGAAAATTGAGAAATACGGCTTTCTGAAAAGAGCCAGGCTAATTGGAGAATCATCTGCCTTTCTACAATCACATTCAACCTGATATTTTCAGGCGTATTGCAAAGATCCTATACTGCTTTAGGCTAATTGGAAAATGACCGTTTGTTTCTCAATCCGCCTGATATTTTTTAAGCTCATTGCAAATAGCTTACATGCAGCGTTTGTTTAACTGGAAAGTTAGGATTTGTTTCTCAATCAGCCTGATTTTTTTTCAGCCGTAATGGGTCATTGCAACGACTAAATAAAAAAAAAATTACCACTTGTTTGTCCAAATAGCCTAGTTTCATTTCCAGACTTATTGCAACAAGTCCAAGTTAGTGAATTTTTATTCATAAATTTAGCATAAAAAATAGGAGCAGAAACTTAAAATGATTTTCAAAATGTATAAGATGTCTTGTCTACAGATTTTATTACCGTGACTGACTGAGTGTTTAAGGGAATATTTATATTTTTATTCAGTAACCCCCATCTTCTCTACGTAATACTGAGAAAACATTAAAAATCTGCCTCTTCTGTGGATTTTATTGATACTGCACTAATTAACTAATACATACATATTAAATAGCAAATACGTCGTTTTTATTTGAAGGGTTTTCGGAAACACCACCCCGTGTCAATACGTGTCCACCCCGTATCAATAAAATCTGCAAGTGAGGCAGATTTTTAATATTTACCCAGTATTACGTAGGGATGATCTGTTTCTGAATAAAATCAATTATAAAATATATATGAGATAATTTTTATATTAATAAAATATGGATAGTAGGAATATTTTTAAGGCTTTCCCAGATTCATGTAGAGAAAATGGGTTGCAGAGGAGAAAAAGTTATAAAAAATATACAAGAAAATTGCTGTATACTAATAAAATCTTGAGATGAGGTATATATATATATAATACAGCGTGTCCACGTATAACCTGACCGACCTTTATTTTCGCAACCGCTATTCCTAGATGCATACTTCCAATTACAAAAATGATTTAAATAAGGTAAGGAATTAATTTTAAAGCGATTTGGGTCACAAAAAACATTTATTAAAAGATTACGAAATTTAAATTTTTATACAGTCCCCCGGTCCTATAAGGGATATTTAGTAAAAATTTACTGCAACACTAACAAGTAAGATAAAATAAGTCCCACTCATCTAACATTAAAATTGACCGAATTATGAAACTTTGAAATGCATGACTTATACCACTTTTTTGCATCTGAAAACAGATGATTTCGCCCGTGCTTTCAGGGGTCGTATATAAAGTACTTAAACTTATTTCGAGGTATCTGCGCTTTGAAAGAAATCGTACAACTATTACAATTGACATAAATTTTATTAGTTTAGTTTCAGATTAGTTAAAATAATTGTATTTTATCATAGGTTTTATTTGTAAGTATTTGAGACTGTGATTTATTTTAACAAAAATTATATTATTTTCATAAGGTTTTATTTAACTTGCAACGATCGTCTTTCCAGTTTAAAATTTGTACTCGAATTTTAATTCACTTTCAAATGTCCGATCGAAGTTAAATTTTACATACTGACTTAAATCCGATGACAATGTAATATTATTATGATTTTCGACGCTTACCATATTAGAGGATAACACAAAAAAATTCGGATAGATTACCGCCAACAAGTTTAAGAAAAAAATTCAGATTAGATAACATAAACCTGCGATGGTTGTGTTTTTTAACTTTTATAATTACGTTTTATGTATTTTTTAACGCTGAATAAAAAAAATTACCTTCACTTTTAACCATCATGTCAAGATTTTTCGCAAATCGTAAGTTTCAAGGTTAAAAAATAGCGAAAAATCTGATACTATAAAATAGATGTAAGATTTTTTTATTCAGTTTAATTTTATTTAATTCAATACTTTATTAATTTTTTTGGCTTATACTATGTTTTTTACAACTAAATAGCTCAGGGGTCCGATGAGGTTGGGAAGGGAGGGGGGGGGATGTCAATTTTAACTTTGAAATTTTCGATTTGAGAAAAATCCTGACGTGATGGTTTAAAATGAAGGTCAGTTTCAGATTCAACGCTAAAAAATACATTAGAATCAATTTTCAAAAGCTAAAAAACAGAGCACAACTCAAAATATGAAAGACAGTGTAATCTAACAGCATTTTAAAATCTTAATTGAAGCTGTTGTTTTTCATCCTTTTATTTAACAAAAATTCTGTTATTTTTATCCTCTTATATGCTCAGTACAAATTGTATATTTTGCATTAATATGTTAGAATGATTATAGATTTCACATTTATATTAGATTTCAATGTTAATTTTGCTCTCAACTATTTTTTTGATATATCGGACGATTATTTATATTTCTACTACATTTGTGAATGACCCCTATTTCGCAACAAAAAATATACTCCAACTTTAAACAGCTATAACTTGGTCAGTTTTAATCGTAGATGAATGGGACTTTTTTTTTATCTTACTTGTTAATGTCACAGTAAATTTTTACTAAATATCACTT
Source organism: Maratus michaelseni (assembly GCA_963931845.1). Classification (NCBI taxonomy): domain Eukaryota; kingdom Metazoa; phylum Arthropoda; class Arachnida; order Araneae; family Salticidae; genus Maratus; species Maratus michaelseni. The sequence goes on along the minus strand of OZ007596.1, from coordinate 154,878,149 downwards.
ATAGGACCAGGGGACCGTATAAAAATTTAAATTTCGTAATTTTTTAATAAATGTTTTTCTTGACCCAAATCGCTTTAAAAATAATTACTTACCTTATTTAAACCATTTTTGTAATTGGAAGTATGCATCTAGGACCAACGGTTGCGAAAATAAAGGTCGGTCAGGTTATACGTGGACACGCTGTATATATATATATATATATATATATATATATATGTGTTTCCCCTGCATTACGTAGATAAGGTGGGTTGCTAAATGAAAATAGTTATAACAAATATATAAGAAAACAACCCTATTGGCCGATATGAATTATGCTCTTGAGTACCTGAGATTTGTGTAGAGAAAATTTAAATTAAAATTTTATTTTAAATCTGTAGTGCATTTAAAATAAAAATAAGTTCGAAGTGTATTTTCGGTACTTTTCGGTTAGCCGGGCGCCAGTGATATATATACATGTATATATACACACACACGACACATATACACATATCTACATATAAATATATATACATACACATATATGTATGTATGTATGTATGTATGTATATATATATACATATATACGTATATGCATATATATTTATATATATGTACATATATCACTGGCGCCCTGCTAACCGAAAAGTACCGTATTTTCTTATATTAAAGTATTTTCTTATATTTCTCTTACATTAAATGCATTTCTTATATTTTCTTCCCATGTGTATTTTCTTATATTAAGCTCATAGTAATATTTTCATATAAAATATATTTTGCCCATCACTCCAAAGAATAGAAAGGAACTCCAATCATAGAAAAAAGGAAGATATCCCAACTATTGAAGAAAATAAAAAACAAAATGTTTCTAAACTGAAAACATTACAAATCTGTCTTATCTGCGGTTTTATTGCTATACGAGTATGTGCCGGAAGATGATTCAAAAATTTCATTAAAAAAAAGTATGTATTAATCTTAATTATTAATTAGGTGCGTACAAATTTTGCCGATAAGTCAATAGTATCTTAGATGTTACAATATAAGAACACACATTTTATCAGACAATTACATACGCTAAACTAACCTGAGTGCAAAATTGACCTGGGCCAGGACTCGAACCTGGGACCTTCAGCGTGAAGGTCCCTCTGTCTGTCCGTACGCGAACTCGCATAAATATATTAAGATTGTCATGCAATTGATTAAGGTTAACTATAGCATGTTCGGTATTGAAAATTAAGTGTGTAGCACTCATAGTTTTTTTTACAGAGACACTCAAATGAATTCCGTTACATTACGGTCTATGGAGAAAAATCATTTCGGTTTATTTTAATGATGTCACACAATTTCAAACATATTGAAATTGATAAATATATCACTGAGGTGCACTGCAAGAGGCTTACTATGTAATGTGATGGGCATATCACTTATAGGTCCTTTGGGGCTGTGCATATATAGCGTTATCACTTTAGGGGGAGGGGGTGTCTGGCACTTGATATCGTAAGATATCTCTAAGGGGTTGTTTTTTGATATCGTTATCATTTTTAATACAAATTTTCTTCTCTTTTTTTGGTCAATATTTTTTCGGTCAGTCTTTTTTAGGTGCGTTCGTAATTATATAAATACGTAGCACCTATAGTCGTCGTTTGGTCCGTCCGTCTGTCCGTCCGTCTGTCTGTCTGTCCGTCCGTCTGTCTGTCCGTCCGCATATAACAACGCAAAAACTACCCAACCAAATGGTTTGCAATTTGAAATATATTATCTTTGCATAAATTTGTCGAGACATTTCAAATTTTATCAAAATCGAATCAAAACTTTAGGAGATATTAATAAAAATATTTATTAAGAAATTTGATTTTTTTTTTAAATCGGTGCTTTTTTGTTATATGAGCTTCCGATGGATGTTAAATCGTCAAGCGACCGAGATACTTATTTTATGACAGAAATTAATCTGCAGACGATATAATTCATTTCACAGAATTAAAAATCATCAAGATCTGAATATTTATATAACTAGCTGATACATATATATCTGAATATTTATATAACTAGTTAAGATATTTGTATGAACAGTGTCATAAAATATATACTTAACTAGCTGTTTAACCCGTTCTACGCACGGGATATCATGAATTTAATTCTAAAACGTGCGTACGAACGCACCTCGTTTGTAACGTTTGACGTACAATTTCCAACTTGTTTAAAAATTATTAATTCTATTTTTATGAAAATACACTTATTAATAAAACCGTTAAATGATTATAAAATTATTTCATTCTAAAATACAGAATACCCCAACATTTGACATTCTTATGCCATATACGCATATAATCCGCTGTTTGAGAAACCAGGTGCGAAATATGTTTGAAATGATACTTGTTGTGTTTACAAGAAAGAAAAGATAAAGAATGTTGTCCACCTGTTTTGTTTATAAGAAATTCTTCTTGCCCCTGTCTGTGCAGGAGGTAAGTGCAAGAAGACAATATTACTGTTGAATGCATAATGTAACAAAAAGCTATTAATAAATACTTTTAAATAGTAACTATTTATAATAAGTATTAGATAACATAAAGTTATTTCATGTATAAAAACCAGGTGCAGAGAGAACAGAGAGATATTTTATTGATTTCTTCACTTCATTTGAATCAGTAAAGTAGCAAATAATAAATATAACACCATATCTGTATATCACACTGCAAAAAATTGCTGCAGTAAAATTACTGCAGCAGAGATTCCCGACAATGTCCGTAAGAAAACGGGTTTTGTCCCTAGATAAACGGACTTTGCTCTTACATAAACGGTTTTTGCCCGTAAAAACATGAAATTTACGGAAATTGACCGTTTACCTTGAAAAAGGGGCATTTTCCGTAAAATTACGGCAGCAATTCACGGAGAATGCCCGTGAATTTACAATTTTTTTACAGTGTACTGTAAAATATAAAAATAATAACAAAGAAAAAATTGTAAAAATAAAGAGTTTTTAGACATTGATAACGATATCATTGGCCGGGGGGGGGGGGGGGGGGGGGTGTCTGATGAATGATAACGTATGATATCGTAAGGTTGAGAGGGTGTCCAAAATTACTAAAAAGTTGATATCGTTATATATATACAGCACCTTTACAAGGACACAAAAGAATTTCGTTACATTACGGTCAATGGAGAAAAATCGTTTGCGGTTTATTTAAATAATGTTTCACTATTTCAAACGTATTGAAATTGATATATATCGCTGAGGTGCATTACAAGTGGCTTATTATAGAATATGGTATGTATAGCAGTCATCGTTCATTTACAGGGAGACACAAAAGAATTCGGTACTTTCTGTTAATAACAATTGTCGGAAGTACTTTTTCAGTTGCTGAAAGCGTTTTTAAATTAAACTCATTTGTTATCAATTACTTGGTGTGTATAAATTCTATAGATCCTATACAGGGCAGCACAACAGTTCTCGAGTACATTTCCGTTTATTGACAGAAACTCCAGAAGGAGAATTTTAAACTGTGCTTCGCGTTAACTAACTGAACTAAAATTTAGCATCCTATGTAGTATATATACAAATCTATAGATCCTATACAGGGCTGAATAAAAGTATCCGGATATTTTTCCGAATATTGTATATGTTGGAAATTCTTGAAATTATGTTTTTAAATAGGTTATGCGTTTTCCAAATTGTTTACTTTAGGTATCATCTTTCACCTTATTAAACGTTAAAGATTTGTAAAATTATTTTGGAAGTGTTGGAAAGTGTTACATAATCTATGCTTGACGCATGATTTTTCGTTCTTGTTTATAATTATTTTCATTAAGCAACTCATTTTCTCTAAGCAAAGCTGGGAAAACCTTAAAAATCTGAATCATCTGTGTATATTTCATTAATACAGAACTTTTCTTATATATATTTTTTATAATTGATTTTATTCAGTAACCCATCTTCTATGCGTAAAAATGCTGGGAAACCTTAAAAATCTCATTACCAGATTTTATTGATAGTTCTGCACGGAGTGTTTGTGAAAAACGTATACTTAAAATAAAAAGGAAGTTACAATAACCTTATAGACACTCAATCACGTTAATCAAACATGTCAATAAGACGGTTTTTAAAACATTTTTATAAGAATTTTAAATTTCTGCTTCTATTTTTATACTAAAATTCTGGATAAACATTCATTACATTGGAGTTACTGCAATAAGTCTGGATAAAACAAGACTATATAGAAAAATACGAGTAGCTGGTCACTTTCTAGCTGGTCATTTCAGTCTGAAACTACATAGGCTCTTTGCAATAAACCTGAAAAATATCAAGCTGATTGAGAAACAAATGGTCATTTTCCAATTAGCCTAAAGCTGCATAGGCTCTTTGCAACAAGCCTAAAAAATATCAGTCTGATTGGAAAAAAGGGAGATGATTCTCGAATTACCCTGGCTGTTTACAAAGAGCCAGATTTCTCAACTAGCTTACGATATATACATCTACCATTCAGAGTTTCAGTCGTAAAATAACCAGAAGGTATACGCTTATAGGTAGAAGTTATATGCTAGAGAGTATATACGGATACGCTATAGCTTTACGTAAGAAACAGCGGGTATAAGAAAGTTCTTAAAAGAATCCAGAAGGTTACATTGGTGTTTCACCATATACCGTCCATTACATCCCTGTATATATTATATATAAATAATTGAGCCATTTATATTTTCTAGTCTGAAAATGTTGCATAAATTTATTGCTGCCATATAGTATAACAACGCAAAGTTAAAAATCACAACCATAAATTATGCATATTTCGTTTTGTTAGTACATTACAGTAAAGTCAGAGATCAAATGCTAATTTTACTATTATTATTTAAAGGTAATTTTTTATTTATTTTATTATTTTCAATGGATTAAGCATTAAAACTGTTGATAAATGGGTTTAATAATAGAATTTAAATGTTTTAGTCAGAAAAAAGCGTTTTAATTAAAACTAAAACTAAAACTATAAACATCGTTAAGTTTTCTTTCGAGTACTGTGCATTCGGTGCGCCCACCCCGACTCCCGTAAGTACGGCCTATGACAGTTATATTACCAAATTTAATTTTCTCATAGGTTAATAAGAAAGTTCGTGATCGGAAAAGAATGGCGAAGTGTACTTTTAAGTAAGGAATACATTATAAGCATGAAAACAGGACCGATTACAAGGCGGACGTAGCGGGCGATCGCGAAATTTCTTATTAACCTATGAGAAAATTCAATTTGGTAATATAACTGTCATAGGCTCAGGGCCGTACTTACGGGGAAGGGGGGGGGGACCGGACATTTGCCCAAAGCCACCAAAATTTGAGGGCCGCCAAAAATTTGAGTTGTTTTTACATTTCTATCTGTTTTTCTAAATTATATATTAATATATATATATATATATATTACGCTATCGTACGTGGCACAGAAATCGCGATTATTTAACATTTGCCGATGGCAACGAGAGGTCTGTTTTCACTAATTTGCGAATATTAAAAAAAGTATTTGAGGAATGGATTTAAAAGTTACCACACATATGTAGAAAGTTTTTTTGCATCTGAAAATACAATCTATATATTTAAAACGTAAGCGTTTTATTTCGACAATCCGTGAGAACAAACTACTGCATCAAATTACACCATTTTTTTTTAAATGAAAGATATTTGGACACAGATTTGTTATCGTGCATTCGATTGCTCGAAAATTTAATTAATTAGCCGTAATTTTCAATTAAACTTTTACTGCTGCTTATGACGTTGTAAAGAATTGAGCCTCTACGTCCAGGTGCACGATGTGTCATTCTAGCATTTCCTGTGAGTACACTTAACTGCATACCTTCCCTCGCTATTTTTGCCTTGAAGACTAGCAGACGCCGAATTCTATTGTACTGTGAGCGGAAAGTTCGGACAGTGATGTAGTGGTAAGGCGTTACCCAAAGAGGGGTCTTATGCTTTGATCCTTGCCGAGTTCGTGGGAAAGAGTTCATCTGCGAGAGAAGCGATCTCTGCACACGATTTTTAGGTTTGCGCCCGAAACTTTGCCCTTTGTCTTAGAACGTCCAATGACGGACTTAGTGAAAACGAAACAGAGGGATCTCAAGGCGGCTAAGAGGCTGGAGAGTTTCGAGGGGTCCGCCTCGACAAAATCCCCGCCCCTAGAAGAAGTTCTCTTGCGAGGATGAAAAAGTGAGAGAGGACAGTTTTTGAATAGATCTGGACGAGAGTGGTGACTCTCTGGAAATAGTGAGGTCTGACCTCTATTCAATTGATATGGCAGGTATCAGGTGAAAATCCCAGCGAAGTGAAAAAGCACGACAAGTGCGATAGTGAGAGTTCTTTAACTCTGAAGCATCGTGATTTAGTATATTTTTCCGAAGAGAAGGAACGGACGAGCCCTGTTCCGAATGAGCTTTTTTTAGAAGTTACGACTGACAGTAATTTCCTGAGACTTTTGATTGATCGAGTTGCACTGAGAGTCAAGAGGTCATTAATTTATAAGCGATTGACTCACGAAAAATAATTAAATGCTGTAATTAACTTTCTTGTACATAATTTTGTTAGAATTAATATTGGTATGCAATAAATTCTATTTTTTAATTTATGCAAGATAATTCTCTTTACCAATGATCTGATCTCGCTACTACTCACCATCTTTAATCGGGTCGGTATAGAGGAGTTACTACAACTGGTGGCTTGCGGTGATGGATTAATTAGCAGAAATTAATGACAATCTTCAAAGACAAAGAGTGAACTCTGAAATTTAAATCATCAAAGTGCTCCAAGAAAGAGTCTCCTTGTGACTTGTGACCTGAGTCTCCTTAGACGCCCCTGTGGATCAACACAGCATCAGAAAGAGAAATCTACCAAGAATTCTGGAGAGTGTTCCCCCACCAGAAAGAGAAATCTACCAAGAATTCTGGAGTGTTCCCCCATCAGAAAGAGAAATCTACCAAGAATTCTGGAGAGTGTTCCCCCATCCGGAAGAGTCCCCATCCGGAAGAGTCCCCATCCGAAAAGTGTGACAGAGAACCCCGTCTGTGCTCCTGAGAATCTCTGAAGTCTGTGCTTCTGACGCCCTGAAAGACTCTTAGTAATGGAGGTAAGCTCTTTTTATACTCAGAGTGGCTTTAATTGTTATTAGTGTTTGTATAGGTGTTGTAGGCTTCAAAAAAAAAAAAGTTGTATGTTTATTTTTGTGAGAGTAAATATTTTGAGAAATTTTTCCGGTAGAAAAAAAAAAGTATTATGAGATACTTCCGAGATTACTGTAACTAATTTAATAGACAAATTTTGTAGTTAAAAATTAAATTATTGTTGAATTAATTTAATGCAAACTGAGAGTTGTGCAGTGTTACAAAATTTTAGCTGAATCTATAAATGAGAGTTCATTGAAAAAAAAAAGTATCGAACGCATTTCATATTTTACGATAACAGAGTTGATTTTATATGTTTTTGTGAATTATTCCAAATTTTTTAAGAGTGGATGCAGAGATTAAGACCACCATCGATTTAAAAAAAAAAAAAAAAAAGGGAATTGAATGAGACTTTTGCAATTAAAAATATTTTTACTGTGCTTTTTGAAATTGAAATTGTTGTTTTGTGTAAAATTGATCCCATAGGTATTTTATAACCAAATACCAAGGTGAATGTGGACGATAGGATAGGGTTGCTTATTTTTATATGTTGCATATTTCTTATATATTATTGTTATGCGTACTTTTTATGAGTGTATATTTCAGTATTATTTTAGTGCACTTGGTAGAAATTACATTTAATCTTATTGTATTGTTTTATAATTGTGGGAAAGATAATTTCTAATTTTAAACTTTAAAAATGTCGGAGCTTAAATATTTTAGGAAAGCTGATTTGCAAACGTTAGCTTACGAATTTGAGGTAATTTTAGAGGAAAATGATACTGTACCGAAAATTATAAAAAAAATAGAGTCGTCAGAGGGTTTTGAGAAAGAGCTAGCTTTAGCACAAATTAAACTTATAGAAAAAGATAGGGAAAATAAATTGGAGCGGGAACATGAGTTGGCTAGATTAAAAGCAACACAAGAGTCAGATGACCGAAGTACAGCATCCAGTAGTGTCTCAGTGAGAACGAGTAATTTACCCCTAAAAACAATTATGCATCGCTTTGATGAAAAGAATTCGGATATTTCGTTGTTTTTGAATTTATTCGAGAGACAGGCAAAAAAATGTAATCTAAATTCGGATGAGTTGGTGACGAATTTACTATCATTATTACCTGTGGGAATGGCCGAGTTAATTTTAAGAGAACCCGAAGACAAAATTGATGATTTTCAATATGTGAAAGAAAAACTGTTAGAACGCGATCGTTTGAATGCAGAGACATACCGACAAAAATTTAGTCAACATCCACGAAATTCTAATTCAGTTTGGAAGGATCTGATTTTCGAACTTAATAGTTTTTTAGAAGGTTGGCTGTCATGCTTACAAGTTTCGGATTTTGAGGGTTTGAAAAATTTGCTTGTCACGGACCAAATCAAACGGAGAGCGTCTCCAGAAATGCGCGAACATTTTATAGATAACTGGGCGGAGATTAAAGATCCCGAAAAGTTAGTGAGGCTTTTAGATGCGTACGAGGCAATCAAGCGCCCGTCAAAAAAAACTTGGAATACGAAACTCCTTTTAGAGAAGAAACTTGAAAGACCCAGGACTTTTGAAAATGGGCGAAACGGTAACAGAAATCCGGAGACTAACTTTAACTGGAGGGATCGCGATGATCATAAAGAAAGGGAAAGAGTTTACGAAAAAAGGCGAGAAGTCAAGTGTTACGCGTGTTTTCAAAGCGGTCACTACAAGGTAGATTGTCCGGAAATTAAAAAGAAAGATGTTGCGCGGGTCGGTCACTTAATAAGTAAGCCGACACTTGAAGAAACCTTCTCCCCTTATTTGAGTAAATTGTTAGTGAATGGAATTCAGACAACTGCTTTAAATGACAGTGGGAGTGAAATTGACATAATCGCATACGACTTGGTCAGTCAAGATAAATTGAATGGAGATCACGTATGGATTAAGACTCCGCTGGACAGTAAATTATACTGTTTACCTATAGCAGAGGTCACTTTAGAAATTGAAGGCGTGGGGGTTATTGAAACGAAAGCGGGAGTTAACAATAAAGATTCAGATATGTTTTACTATTTGTTGGGTAATCACACTCAAAAATTGTTAGAACAGGCGAAGAAAAAACCCGAATTGATGAATGCAGTTTTGACACGAGCTCAAACGAAAGAAAAGGGTGGCCCAGCTCCGAATCCGGTAAATAAACAAATTGTGATTTCTGAGGAAGAAAAAGAAAAAGAAATTTCTAGCGAGAATGTTGAAGCGGAAACTTTGAATTCCGAGGAAGAAAAAGAAGAGGATATTTCTAGCGGGAATGTTGAAGCGGAAACTTTGAATTCAGTAAAAGAAAGAGAAGGGGGAATTTTTCGCGAGTGCAGTGAAGCGGAAGCGTTGAATTCAAAACTAGAGGGTGAAAATCTAGAAAGCCCTACTGAATTGGTTAGTGTGGATAAGGGATTATCGCCTTTGTCGATTTGTGAGGGATCTTCGGTCTTAGCAGAAATTGGAGGGAAGGATAGTCAAATTGAATTAGACAGAGATCAATCTCTCAAAGGGATTAGTAAAAAAACGGAAGGTGAAGAATCGCATTGTAATGCAGGAAATTCTTTGATAGTGGCAAAAGCTAGAGATAATCGCGTGAGTGGGGGGAAGCAGGTGCTTGTCCCATTGCCTTATCAGGTAGATATTTTTGGCGCGTGCCTAGAAAAAGTGTCATTACACTTAGGGAAAGGGAAAGTTAAAGGAAATGTGTCAAAATACTTGGACCTTGGGAAAAGATTGATAAACGATTTAACTACCGCATTTCTAAAAAGGTTCGGTGTTAAGTTAAAAAATCCGAGAGTGTGTCGCACAATAAGCGATAGTATTGCATGTTGGCATCGGAAAGTTAGGAAGCTTTTGAAAGCGTTAGTATTTGGAGAATGGATAGGAGGAATGGAGGAAAATAAATTCGTGAAGGGATGTGTGTTTAATCTCACGAACAGGTTAAAAAGAGGTCGAGTTTTAGCCGTTGAAAATGTGTCAGAAAAACGAAAAAAGAGGAAATTTTGGTTTGACAGAAAGGCGGTAAAACGGAAGCTTAATGTGAAAGATGAGATTTTAGTTTTAACTACCAGAAAGCCAATTAAAATGTCAGATAGTCGGGTAGGGCCGGGAAGAAAGGAGTCAATAATTACGGAAACAAATTATATTGTGAATGTTCCTGGGAGGCGACAGAAATCCCAGATTTCTCACTTGAGTTTAGTAAAGCCTTACAGAAAACGGGTGGAGTTAGCAGATATCTTAACGCGGGAAATATACGCACTTAAGAATTTCTGTTTACCGTATCTAGATGATATGGCGATTTTTTCAGACAGTTGGGAGGACCATATGCGTCATCTAGAAATAGTATTAAAAAGGGTGAATGACGCGAAACTAAAAATCAAATTGGCGAAATGCAAGTTCGCTCAGAAAACCGTAAAATATCTTGGACATATTGTAGGAAAGGGCAGACGGAGGCCAGCTGAGGCGAAAGTGAAGGCAATTAAGGAATTACCGGTTCCGAGATCGAAAACTGAAATTCGTAGATGTTTGGGAATGGCTGGATATTATTCCCGGTACATAAAAGATTATGCAGTGATTGTAGAACCATTAACGAGGGCGCTTAAAGGGAAAAATAAAAAAGAAAAGATTGCATGGAGCGACGAAATGGGAAAAGCCTTTGAGACTTTGAAAATGAAACTTACTGAAGAACCGGTGCTTTACGCTCCTAATTTTCAGAAAGAATTCATAGTACAAACTGATGCTAGTGACTTAGGTATTGGCGTGGTTTTGGCTCAAAGAGAGGGATCGGAAGAGCACCCCATAATATATTTAAGTCGAAAATTTACTGATAGTGAGAAAAGTTTCTACGCCACTGAAAGAGAGTGTGCAGGGATTATTTATGCGATAAAAAAGTTAAGGCATTATATTGATGGACAAAACTTTTCTATCGAAACCGATCACAATCCTTTGGTGTTTCTAAAAAGAAATTCTGGAAATAATCCCAGATTATTAAGGTGGTCCTTAGCTCTGCAACCTTATAATTATGCCATTTCTCATCGCGCAGGCAAAGACATTCCGCATGTTGATTGTCTGAGTCGAGTTTAATGAGATTTCTTGATAAACTTTTGTATATAATTATTTTAAGTTCTTTTTATTTTTATTTCACTGTGTTTTATTTCAATATATGTTCATGATTTCTTATCAGAGCGCGCAAAAAAGAAAAGGAAGGTAGTATTATCTTATTCATGTATGTTTTTTCTTGCCACTCTGATGTAATTTGAGCTTGCAATTCTTTATTCGACTCTTAGAGATTCTTAGTGTTTCACCCTTAAGAATCGTTTGAGGAGGGGTGCTGTAAAGAATTGAGCCTCTACGTCCAGGTGCACGATGTGTCATTCTAGCATTTCCTGTGAGTACACTTAACTGCATACCTTCCCTCGCTATTTTTGCCTTGAAGACTAGCAGACGCCGAATTCTATTGTACTGTGAGCGGAAAGTTCGGACAGTGATGTAGTGGTAATGCGTTACCCAAAGAGGGGTCTTATGCTTTGATCCTTGCCGAGTTCGTGGGAAAGAGTTCATCTGCGAGAGAAGCGATCTCTGCACACGATTTTTAGGTTTGCGCCCGAAACTTTGCCCTTTGTCTTAGAACGTCCAATGACGGACTTAGTGAAAACGAAACAGAGGGATCTCAAGGCGGCTAAGAGGCTGGAGAGTTTCGAGGGATCCGCCTCGACAAAATCCCCGCCCCTAGAAGAAGTTCTCCTGCGAGGATGAAAAAGTGAGAGAGGACAGTTTTTGAATAGATCTGGACGAGAGTGGTGACTCTCTGGAAATAGTGAGGTCTGACCTCTATTCAATTGATACGGCAGGTATCAGGTGAAAATCCCAGCGAAGTGAAAAAGCACGACAAGTGCGATAGTGAGAGTTCTTTAACTCTGAAGCATCGTGATTTAGTATATTTTTCCGAAGAGAAGGAACGGACGAGCCCTGTTCCGAATGAACTTTTTTTAGAAGTTACGACTGACAGTAATTTCCTGAGACTTTTGATTGATCGAGTTGCACTGAGAGTCAAGAGGTCATTAATTTATAAGCGATTGACTCACGAAAAATAATTAAATGCTGTAATTAACTTTCTTGTACATAATTTTGTTAGAATTAATATTGGTATGCAATAAATTCTATTTTTTAATTTATGCAAGATAATTCTCTTTACCAATGATCTGATCTCGCTACCACTCACCATCTTTAATCGGGTCGGTATAGAGGAGTTATTACAACGTCATAAAGTCGGCAACTCCCACTGTTGCAAGGCATAGAGTTATTTTCTGAACTCTGTGGTTCGCCAATCTTTTGACATTAGCTAATATCAGCTAGGTAATATTTTAACATTATAAAATTAAATCTTAAAAAACTTACTTAAAATTCGCTAAAATATAATCATAATAAAATGTCTAAACATAAACATATCAATATGAATAACAAATCTCACGTAAAATATTGCAATTTAAATGATTCCAATTGAATCGAGATTTGGAGAGTTATCCCTGACGCCCAGCTAACATAAAAGTACCAATTTTATTTTATTTATTTACACACATATTAAATTTTATTATACTAGGGGGCTCTGCCCGGGCCCTCCGAGATGACGCTGTGTGTCCTACACCGGGCCTGCTACAAGTGACGTCACAACCTGCTGACGTCAAAACAGTGATCCATAATAACTTAAAATTTTTCATGTACTTTGTTCGTTTGTACGGATTGTTTACGATAGTATTTTGATTTTATTTGTTGTTTTATATAGTAATTAATAATATTTTTCAGTGAATTTAGATTATAATGCTATCAATAATTATTGATTATAATTATTAAAGAAAGTATAGATTATATCTATAAAATAATGAGAAGAAAATGTTGTGCTCCTAGTTTCTAATCAAGGTCTTCAAATTCGCTACTGATAATGAAAAGAAGAAATTTTAGCTACGAAAATTACCTTGTGATAATTATTTTTACATTTCAACAGAAGTGGTCTGCATTCAATGTTTCGATATACGTTTCAATTCGTGAAGCTAGAATTAATATGATTGTATTGAGATTGTTGTGCAGAGAAAAAAAAAACGTGACAACAAATGTCTAACCTACTGTAATGGAAATAAATATTCTGGCATATTTGAATGAATTTGTACTTCCAAATCGAAAAGAGTCAAATGATCTTTAGAAAAGAAAAAAATAAATAAAAGAAGCAGACGATAAACAGTTTAAAAAATGATTTTGAAAGAAATACTGTAATAAATTGATTGAAATCTGGATACATTTAGTTAGAAGTGAGTGTGCTTTGTTTATAAAATTAAAAGTAACTGATTTACACAACTTAGTTGTTCTACGTAGTTCCATTTAACATCTTAGCTAACATAAGTGTACAAATATATTATGAAAAGAAATCTTTTGATAAGTTAATTTGAGTGGTTATTAGGTCCTAGACCCAAGTACAATAAATAGACAATTTTTAAAATATTACAAATCAGTTACAAAGTCAAGATAGAAAATTGGGTACTTTTCGGTTAGCCGGGCGCCAGTGATATATATACATACACACACACACACATAGATACACATATATGTACACACACACATATATATACACATATCTATACACACACATATATGTATGAATTAATATATATATTTATATATGTACATGTATCACTGGCGCCCGGCTTACCGAAACGGGCTTATGGCGAGAGAAGGAAAGTTGCAACAAATTTTCTGGCAACCTATTCGTAGTTTCATATAAATAAGTAATTTTTTTTCAATATTTATATAATTTATTTAATATAAAGAAGCCATTTATCTCTTTTTATACGCAGGTAGAACAGAATTGTATATATAAATATTTATATCTCTCTATATTACAAAAAAGTAACCACCGCTGCCGCCGCTGTCAATTAAGATTTTGTGCCTTGAAGTCTTTCTGGACTAATATCTAGAAAACTATTGCATGTAAAATTTTAAAAATTGGTAGTTTTATAAAGAAATGTTCGATAAACACGCTGAAGCAAACAGTTTTTAAATCGAAGAATTATTTTAAGAGATATTTAAAATCGAAGTTCGTCAAAACAGTTTTTTGAAAAAAGTTTTATAGGAACGAAAACTATCCGCAGGAATTTAACCATAATTTGTAAGGATATAGTTGACAAGTTTGCGGAGTGCAGACTGCAATCACTTTTTTCATTTTTGAGTAATTTTTTCAGGTTATATTTCAATTTTTTATTCAAAATTTTCATTATTTTAACGAAGATTTATTTCATATTTCATAAATTCCATTATTTGAACCGTTGCCAATTTTTTATTCAAAATTTTCATTATTTTGACGAAGATTTATTTCATATTTCATAAATTCCATTATTTGAACCGTTGCCAATTTGTAAAATAGCGCACGTAATAAGATTCCCTTTCAATTAAGAAATGTATTTACACGAGACTATTAAAAACAGAAATAAAACTTTAAAATAATATTTAAATGATCACGTGTTAAAAGCAATAAATGTAGAAAATGACGTAATAAAAATATACTTGCGCGTGAATATTACAAAGAGAAATACGAGTAACTAGGGAAATTCACGTCACATTTAAAATGATAAAAAAAAACAATATTTCCAAACAATTTCAATTAATTATTATATTTTCATGAGAGATCAATTTATTTCGACATATCTTTTACCCATTATTGCAAATTTTAAAACAGCGTAAATAATAATATTTCCTTTCCAATGTCAAAATTCTTCTATTTGTTTATTTGGTGTTACAGTTTAACGATAGTTTTTTTTTTTTTTTTTTTTTTTAATGAAAATTGATTGACGGGGTAATGGATAAGTATCAAAAGACAAATGAGCGTTGAATTAAAAATTTCCCGATGAAAAAACTAACTCGTGTAACGCATCTGATGTCAACTGAAAGTGACGCGACGCCACGATTATGCACGTTTGGCGCTAAATCATATATTTTGGTGACAGTTACAGTTGTAATCTGTTTCAACAGCAGTTGATTCGACCTTAAAATCCCTCAGTCAAAGGAAAATGAATGGAAACCCTGTTACAGCAGATCGCCACTGGTTGTTTAATTATAATACAATCTTCCGTAATCGTTTTAGAGATGATCAAATCAGAGTGTTTTTAAATCATGCGGTGTCAGAACGGGGGTTGGCGAGCGCAGCTCGTAGGGGGCAGAGCCCCCTAGTATATATAAATAAACATAAAAGTACATTAAGTTTGTTTTCATAATTGTGTATATAATTTAAAAACATATCTAACTTTCTGAAGCCCGGATTACGCCAAAGCGTTAAAAAAAATGCCAAGGTCTCTATAGTTAAAAAATGTCGATTTCTCTATTTAAATTGACATTTATTGTGTTTTGGTGGTTAAATTATGGTATGTAGTTGTAAAAGAGAGGAATGTGATTGATTTTGTAAAGTTTTGGTAGATTTATTATATTTTTTGTACGTATATTTATTGTAAAATAATGTTTTTAGGAAAAGGTAAGTCAATGTGTTCAATCTGATCAATTAAACTTAGCAATTTTTTTAATTTAAAGCTTTTAATTTCCTTTAATAAAACAAGAGTATTAATTCCCTTTTATTTCACGATTATGAAATTTAATATTATTTATGTAATCACAAATTATAAGAGCGGAAATGCTCTTTTTATTACATCTTTCTGCTGCGATACATTGACCAAAGTGGATCACTATTGTGACGTCACTAATACTTGTAGCAGGCCCGGTGTAGGACACACAGCGTCATCTCGGAGGCCCCGCTCTGTCACCGCATGATTTAGAAACACTCTGATTTGATCAACTCTAAAACGATTACGGAAGATTGTATTATAATTAAACGACCAGTGGCAATTTGCTGTAACAGAGTTTGCATGCATTTTCCTTTGACTGAGGAATTTTAAGGTAGAATCAACTGCTTTCGAAACAGCTAATAACTGTTTTCCAGATTGATTAAATAAAATGAATTAAACATTGAAAAATCAACATGTGTGAAATGGTTAAGTAAACAATGTCGCTGCATTGGAGAATTCTATAACGATGCTATAGAAAATTGGTTACTTCTCCATCATTCCGTCGACTACTTTCTATAAAAAGAAAAGAACTGTCGCCAGAATATATCATTTAACTCCAAACGTGCATGATCGTGGCATCGCGTTACATTCAGTTGGCATCAGATGCGTTACAGTTATTAGTTATTTCAATGAGGGATTTTTAATGTAGGTTTATTTGTCTTTTTGATACTTCTCCACTATCCCGTCGATCAATTTTCATAAAAAAATCGCCAAACTGTAACGCCAAATAAACAAATAGAAGAATTTTGGGCACAAGTGTCATATACGCACCACGTTGGCGCGATATTTTTCAACCGCCAGTTTGACGATAGCTTTGTTTTTACCATATTGTTCATGATATTTTAACAATTTATTAGTTAATTCGATATTTTAAAGGTAATTATTAAACGTAAAAATATAGTTTTTGATTGAGAGGAAATTTTATTTACGCTGTTTAAAAATTTGCAATAACAGGTAAAAGATTTGTTGAAACAAATTAATCTCTCGTGTAAATATAATTTTTAATTGAAATTGTTTGGAAATATTGCTATTTGAGCATTTTAAGTATGACGTATGTTTTCCTATTTTATGCTTTGAAATCTCCTAATAATTTAATTATTTCTCATTTTAATATTCACGCGCAAGTATCTTTTTATTACGTAATTTTCTACATTTACAGCTTTTATCACGTGATCATTTGATTATTATTTTAAAGTTTTATTTCTGTTTTTAATAGTCACATTTCTGAATTGAAAGGGAATATTATTATGTGCGTTATTTTACAAATTGGCAACAGTTCAAATAATGGATTTTATGAAATATGAAATAAAGCTCCATCAAAATAATGAAAATTTTGAATAAAAAATTGAAATATAACCTCAAAAAAAATTACTCAAATTAAAAAAATAATTGCAGTCTGCACACCGCAAACTTGTCAACTATATCCTTGCAAATTATGGTTAAATTCCTGTGCATAGTTTTCATTCCTATAAAACTTTTTTCAGAAAACTGTTTTGACCAACTTTTATTTTAAATATCTCTTAAAATAATTCTTCGATTTAAAAACTGTTTGCTTCAGCGTGTTTATCGAACATTTCTTTATAAAACTACCAATTTTTAAATTTTTATATGCAATAGTTCTCTGGATATTAGTCCAGAAAGACTTCAAGGCACAAAATCTTAATTGACAGCGGCGGCCGCAGCGGTGGTTACTTTTTTTTAATATAGAGAGAAAATACCAGGTTGCCATCCAAAGCAAAAATCGCCATTTAGATGCCAAAAAATAACCCTAGTTACAGCGCCTAGAATACATTATGTTTATAGAATGACATACATGTATATATATATATATATTAACATGTATATATATATATATACTTCACTGGCGCCCAGCTAACCGAAAAGTACCCCAAATTATTCGCCAAACTGTAGCGCCCAATAAACAAACAGAAGAATGTTGCCATTAAATATAAAATATAAAATAATAATAATAATAATAAAATAATAAATAGGAAAAGCCCCATTTACTAAAGTATCATTTATCAGTAACTTTAAACAATAAAATTT
The DNA here is from genome assembly GCA_963931845.1 of Maratus michaelseni. Lineage (NCBI taxonomy): Eukaryota > Metazoa > Arthropoda > Arachnida > Araneae > Salticidae > Maratus > Maratus michaelseni. The sequence goes on along the minus strand of OZ007596.1, from coordinate 154,860,401 downwards.
ACAATATATTGATGAAAACAGAATAAAAAATAATCTTGGATATTTATTTATTTATATTATTTCTTTTAATTTTCCCTTTCGACTGTTGGATAAATGTTTGTGACGTCAGTTGAATTTTATCGATTGTACGAAACTACGAATCACAACATTTTTTCAATGCTTTTTCTATTTTAATATCATGGTTTTTAAGACGTAATTTTTATTTTAATTAATGTAATAACTAATAAATCAGTAAAAAATCATTATAAATACATTTAACGTCGAATTAAAAATCACTTGATGAGAACTTTTAGGCCGAATTTTTTAATTTGCAAGTTAAATTTCGGTGAAAATATTTATCCGCGTATTTTATAAGCGAATAATAATTCATATTTATTGTGATGTCACCGGAATATTGTCCATTAGGTTTATTTTATCATTATGCATTATAACTTTGTTGATGCCATTTTTTTCATTACAATTAAATACGAAATATATTTTTATTTGTAGCATGGTGTTTAAGCATAAAAGTAACTTATACAAAGTACGTGTGAAATGTTTGCGCAGGGGAAAATAACGTTATGCTTAGTTTGAAATGCATTTTAACATTGATAAAACTAAAAAGAAAAATTAATTGTGTTAACATGACATAATTTTAACTGATTTTTCAATTTTTAATTTTAAAGGTAAGAATTTAGGCCTTTATTGGTTGCTTCATCTTGATTGCATACCTTGATTACATGTTACCAATTACTTTTTTTTTTAAATTATAGGTTAGAAAATTTCATTTTCTTATAAAAAAAATTCACAAAAGTAAAGAATTTCAAGAAAATTAAAATTATTAAAAACAGTGTTATGGGAAAAAAACTTGAAATAATGATTGTATTTTTAGCTAGAATAAATAATGTAAGGCTAATATTTTATAGGGAATATTTTGGTAGGTTTGTTATAAGATCATTTAACAGTTCCTTATTAGTGGCAAAGTCCTATTTCTTCCACTGTGAATTTCTCTTTCGATGTAAAAAGATGATAGTCTACTTTTGGACGCCAGCCAAAACACAGTGGCAATTTTTAGAAATGTATAACGGTTGTGACAACAAACGGCCCTGTCGCTTTAGCTTTCATCGCGCTTACATCACTTCTAAATACTACAATTTTAAATTTTTTACTACATTTTACTACATTTTACAATTTCAGTTCTTACATCATCAATCAGAAAAAAATTAGCTTTCGATTGAAATTTATTTGAAAACTGCCGCTTAATTTAACGACTTTTTAAATAATTTTCAAGCATGAAATATTTTTTAATTCTATCTCAACAATGATCATCAGTTTGCTTTAATAATGTAACATAGTTCCTGGGAAAGTTGCCCCAGATGAAAATAGCCTAATTTTTCCTAATCATCATAAAAACTGAAAAATAAAAATAATAAAAACTCCTGATAAATCAATCATAAGATCAGATTATCCAAAAGAAAGAACATTTTGGCGCTAAACTAAAATCTGTCAAGAAAAAAAAACTATTTATAGTTTATGATTAACATAAAATTGATATGCTGAATTCGTTGATGTATATGTTGCATCAGAATATTCTAGAAACTGTATTTTATTATTATTTTTAAAGATCTATTGGATATTTGACTGTATAAGAAGGAAAAGATCCCCGACTGTGATGGAAAAGGAATAATCCTCCTGATTATGTAAAGAAACCGAAGATACCATACAAATAAATTTCACTTGAAAACATTAAAAATCTCCCTTATCTGCAGATTGATTTATTATTGTAAAAAAAATTATTCATCTTTACATAGAAATTGATTAGCTTAAAACAATGGATGCGTTTCAGAGGATATGGATTTGAAACGAACAATGATTAAAGAAGATATTTTAAAACTTTTAATTTAAACATTTTAAAACTTTTCTTTAACGTCGAATTTTGGCGGTGCCTTTGGTGAGATGCAATGCACATGCGCATAGGAGCTCATTCGGTTGCATTATCACAGGGGGGGGGGGATGTGTGCTTTATTTACTATGTTCTTTTATTGACTGAATATGAGATGAACGTAGGGATATACTATTTTTATGATACTTCATAGGTCCAGGAAATTTTCTTTCTTGCCGTGGGGAATATGGCGGTAATGTCAAACTGATTTGCATTACACGGTTGTTTACGGATTGTTTGTTTGGATTTTGCTTCGGAAATAGAACTGTAATTCACTGGGGGAAAAAACTTTTAAAATAAAATATTTGAAAGACTGTTTCATACGCTTCCCTTCTTATGTAATAAAGAAGCTTATTTTACTAATTTTGTTACTGTAATTTTTTCCCGTCAAGTTTTGACGGGTTCCATCTAGTTTTTGTAAAAATTGGCTGGTAATTTTTCTTATTTATTTTTAAAAACTAGCTACTTTCTAAAAAGGAAAGGAAATAAAGTGCGAAATCAAGCCAAGAAAATTCATCGTTGTACCTTATGTTGTACCTTTGTTGTCCGCATCATTATGACGTCAATGTTATGGATGGACATATTTGTTATTTATAATATAGATTGAGTAATAACAAATAAATAATAATAATTAAAAAATAATAAATGAATAAAATAATCTTATTGGGTTGAGATTTCCGTCAAGTCAGTCCTACCTGTCATATTTAGAGGTTCCAAATCACTAACCGTTTCATGTTGCATAAAGAAAAGAAGATTTTACATTATGCAACTTACAGAAAATGTGCGTGCCCTTCAAACAGAGAGAGAGTATATATTTTTTATTTCAAAGTACCCAGTGTTAAGTGGAGAAGTTTTTATGGACGATATTTATACATATAATGCTGAAATTCGTGTATTACAGTATGCATATGTTATTTAAAATAGTAGACACTAGAGTGCAGATACTCTGCGCGGGATAGGCTAGTAAATAAATATTTTACGAGTCGCTAATTTATAAATTTTCGAAAAATGCGTGTTTCTCGAGACCGTACTTGGCCGATTTAAAAAAAATTAAATATTCTTTAATCTTCTGTAATTTTTCTAACTTTTGCTTATCATATATTTTACGGTATTGCCCACTATTAAAATCTAAGTTATTGAAGTCTGTTAATTATATTACGTAGTTTCTCAAGCGTTTTAGTATCTAAATTTGTAATCTGTCGATTTCACGCAGTCCAGCTAAATATCCGAAATTATGAATGTTTTTTCCGGATGTAACGTAAATACGAGCCATAGCAGCCTCCCCCCTTTCCCTTTTACTTTTAGGAAGACCTCCATATATGGAATACCTCCTATTAGACCTTTATCCTTCGCGTAGATAATTTGAGTTAAAAAATCAACCAAATATAATATACCGATTTCAAGTTTTATTAAGTTATGAACTACGACTCTAAATAACTTGAATTATCGAAACGAAATCTTTTTTAGTGCTCCTGATAACGAATATACCGAATACATCAATTTCGCAAATCTAAAATTTTTCGACTCGATAATCTGTAAATTTTTTGTCAACAATTTGCAAAATTTTTTTAGTTTAATTTGCCGATCTATCTATGGTAAATTTGTCGACTGAAGCTTGAGCGGGCGGCTGTCACCGCCCCCCCCCACCCCCTTATGACCAACTCTGATCATTTGTTGAACGAATTCCAAGCAGGACAGCACCTGGAAGATATCATTCGCGTGTCGTAACTAAAATTAACATGTTATTTTGAGTGATTTTACTATTTTTTTAGATGCTTATCTTCTATGAAGCATTTACATAAATAAATTCTAGTCTATATATTTAAAGATTAAATTTTAAATTCTTGTTCTTCAAAAACAAAACAGAATTGTTCTTTGTATGCAATATACGAGGGAAGCTGGATATGAATAGAAGAATTTATATTATTTTATTCTTAAATAACATAAAATTCCATTAAAAACAAACGTTTCACATAAACAAAAAAAAAAAAATTAATACGATTCGTACACTGTTAATCCTAGATTAACAGTTTTCTCTTGGCTAACTTTTATTTCCCGGCGTAACAGCATAAAACGTGTGGCATGTAGCGTAATTTCTCGATAAAAGCAAATATTCTTTTTTTTTTTAATAAATTTAAATTTACTATTTTTTTAAAACACTGTCAATGTTCTCAAGGTGCTTAAAAAGTATTTAAGAAGGTCTGATTTTAAGATAAGCAGTGAACAAGAGTTAATATTAAAAACTTATTTTAAAAACAAGGCATTCAATTTGCAGAAAAGGGAAAAAAAGGAATACGCAAGAGGAAAAGAGTTGGGAACCACTGCTGTAGACGTAAGTATGTACAAGTTAGCATGAGGATATGAATGCTAAATTAAATCTGTGAAAGCAGGAATTTCTTAACGCGGACATTGCACGGATTGTTACACAATATTTTCTCATCATCACATCGACCTGAACGAGTTATTTGTTCCCTATTATTTTATCATTGACAACATTTTTAGATCTAGTCTGTTTTTATATACGGTGTATAAGTCGTTCCTTGAGTTTTCCATGCGTTTTGGTGGTTTAAAAAGTCTACGAATACACTGGAAGATACAGTATATTCTACAATAAACTGTTTAATTTAGAGGATTCACGAAAACTTAATAAGATATTTTTAGAAATCTTGTTGACTTTATAAATTTAAACTAGGTAATGATTAACTCATCTAAAGATACACCAAATCCAATAATTCAACTGAAATTAAACTATTTGAAGAATTAACAGACAAATTGTTAAGAAGACTTCCTGTTTGTGTGACAAACACAAATTCCTTTGATATCCTCACCATCTACGCTACAATGTGCTGTATTATCACCATCTCATGTGTAGTATCCTTGAACAATTCTCAACATTTGGATGAATCAGTATTACGCTCATGTCATCCTTTAAAAAAATTGACTTTGCCATTCAACGTTGACACTGCTGTTTCCAATGATACTGTTCCCGAGCCATGACTGCATACTTGTATCGAAGTGCTTTCTATGATGAATCCCACACTTTAATCTTGAGACGCAATCATCGAAATCACATAACAGTAGAGAGACACACTGCCATGCAGAGACACACTGCAACTTTCTACGCAGAGACGCACCGTCAATTATGAAGAGACACACTGCAACTTACTATGCAGAGACCAGGGTTCGTACGGATCAGGGTTTTTTCCAGGAGTTTCACCAGTATTTTCTGTATAGAAAAAGAAATCTAGGTTAAACTCGTGGCACTTCGCCTTCTTTTAAGGAAAGATTTTCTGTAAGAAAATACTGGTACCGAAGAATTTCTTGGTCGCAAAATTTCAAGAGCCGTACGAACCCTGAGAGACGCACTGCCATATGGCGTGAAAATATGAGGTGTTATTTCTTTTTATCCAAATGTCACAAATATTCAAGCGTACAACTGTAAACAACAAATTACTATGTTGATAATGTATTGAGAATAGTTGTGTTGTCTTTGTGTGAGAAGTTTCCAACAAGATAATGCTTAATAGATAATATATCTAGAAAATATATCTAGAAAATATATCAAGATAATAAATCTGGAGGGATTCGATGCTGTTTCAATTCTTATTTCGCAACCAAGATCTCCACATCCCAGGACCTTAAAACTGTCAGCATTTTATTGTCTGAGTATAGATTTACAAATGTTTAACTTCATAAAAGTCAGATATTTCAATTATTCCAGTTCTTCTTCTTCTTCATTTTTAAAAAGAGTATAGAGTCTGATATTTTTGTGCAAGTGCACATGGAAACTATTTTGTGATTGGTCGAGAAAAGTTTATTTGAAAATGAAAACATCCTTAAGAACGAAAAATGTTGGAGAGATTGTCAGACAAGTCGAATTATGTCCCTTGTTTGACGCTGAGTATGTGAAAAGAATGAGAATTCTGACTATGATAGATGGTATTGCATCAACGACGGATGAACCTTAGTTTTTCATAAGATATCCTAATATTATAGATATACTTTAAATTTTCAATAAATAAACACTATATTACCTGTAATTCTCCTTAGTCCTGGGACACTTCTGCCCACAAATCCTGCTGCAATGGCTCCGAAGCTATGTCCTATGACATGAAATTTCTCTGGACCAACTCCAGTTTGACGCTATCGAAAAAGACAACCATAATAAAGTAAAATTAAAATAAATTTACAAAATTTATCAGATTTTATCAGCGGACCTTAAATAGATAGAGGATAAATACAGGGTGGTCCAAAAATTTTCAGCGCATTTCATGTTTAAGAAAAAAAGAACAAAATGATGTATGTACATGTTTGTTGTTTTCCTGGAAAGACAATTTAAAACAGTTTTACACAGCAACATTTCAAGCATATTAAATAAGTTCCACATGTCCCGTCTCCTTAAATTGTTGGTACAAACGTTTTCTAGGTCCTTACTTGGAGGACGACGATTTGAGTATTCTAAACAAAAACGTCTCTGAACAATTACAACAGATTTGCTTTCATCAAACTACAAAATGAACATTGCTTTTTTCTGTACGGTAGCCATTTGCAGACTGACGCAATCATGACTGGCATAAATTTTCCCCATGCAATGTCGTAACGCCATCTATCGGCTTCTGTAAAACTTATTTAATGTTTAAAATGTTGCTGTGTAAAACTGTTTTATATTGTCTTTCCAAGAAAACAATAAACATGCACGTACCTCATTTTGTTCTTTTTTTTTCAAACATGAAATGTGCTCAATAATTATAGACCACCGTGTATATCGTTATTCACTTTGTTTCATTTTTATGATAGTCCCAACATGCATTAATTTTTTTTTTCATTTTCCTGTGAAATAATATCACACGAACATACTAAAGTTAATAAAATTAATTTACATGATTTTATCAGTGTACCTTACATAGCTAAAAGATTAATATGTGTTTATTCCCTTTATTTCATTTTGACGATAATCCCATTATGCATTTATAGTTTTTGTTTCCATTTTCATCTGAAATAATATCAAGCAAACATGCAGAAATTCGTATTTTTACTGCTTTATTCTTGCAATGTAAGCTAAAATGGAATAGCCTAAAATATGCAGCGATCAATGTAACTGGACGCTATGAATTTCGCCTCCCATAAAGAATAAATTCTGCGGCAATCACTAAAATGAGGCTTCTCGCTATAACAGGCTCCTGTGCATTTTGTGCCCCATAAATTGTTTAAATCATAATCTTTATAATTGAGATCTGTGTGGTTCGCGCCCATAAACAGCTAAAACGGCAATGGCTATAATGTGGGCTTTTACTATAGTAGGCGGGGATAGAGGTATACGTCGTATACCTCCTGAATTTTTTAAAGAAGCTCCATATACCCCCTGTTTCTTAGGTAAAGTTATAGCGTATACTCTCTTGTGTATACCATTTACCTGTAGTGTATAACCTCTGTTTTTTTCTACGTCTACAGCACTGACAATAGCATTGTGCACTTCCTACTCATAAACAGTTATAATATGGGCTCTTATTAAAATTGGGCTTGTGCACTTTGCTTCCATAAGCCGTAAACACGGCGATTACTATAATGGGTCCCTGTGCACTGCATGCCCCGTAAGCACTTAAAACGATAATCACTATAACGGGGCCTTTATCACGTAGTAACCATAAACAGCTAAAACCGCGATCAGTGTTACAGAGGTCTTTCCTCACTAACGGGCCCTTTGCGCTTCACGCCCCATAAATCGTTAAAATGTCAACCACTATAATCCGTCCCTACTACAATGGAGCCTTGTGCCGTAAAATAAACAGTAAAACATAAATTCTTAAAACAGGTAAGTAATATAACGTTGGTTCTCACTATAATGGGCCCTGCCTGCTGCAATAAAATCTCGTTTTTTTTAAAAAATTTATCATTCCTATTTTATTATTTTAAATGGTAAATAAAAAATAAAAACAAACTTTCTAATTTTGAATAACGGAAATCTCAAAAGTTAAATAATATTTGAAAATAAACTACCTAAATTAATAACTTATTTTTTTTTTTTGTAATGGAATAACAATTTTAGAAACAATTCTTGTTATAACGAGGGATTCAAAATGGAAGTTATGGTGATTATCTTTTAAACAACTGATGATAGAAAAATACTTCCTATAAATCAAGTACAGCTTTTAGATACAGCATTTATTTTACAAAAGACTGCATACATATTGAATGACGAAATTTATCCTTAAGATACTATATACCGGGTGTCCCAAAAATGACTTATGGATTTTAAAATTCAATAACTAGCAAACGGTGACAGCTACTAAAAAAATTCTTGCAGGAGTGTTATGTATGATGTCGGGAGTTTTTTTTTACTGTGTGTTGGGGGTTTGTTTTCTTGCCTAGGTATTATTACCATTTGTAAAAATTATGAATGAGTGCAAATTACCTATGACTAAAAATTGAAATGAATCCTGTCAATATGCATACTTACAAAATTATTCTCAAACTAAAATAAATTTAGAAAAAAAGAAAATGGATTAAATTAAACAGAAACAATTAAAATTTAAAGAATTTAAATTTACTTGAATTCTAAGTTTTGAATTCAAAATAGTATAAGAATTAATCATTTAAAAGCACTGACAAGATTCTCAATTTGCACTACATCCAATTCCCGAACAATCAGCATTGTGAATTCAAGAATTAATATGAAGGGTAACAACAAGGAATTTTCATAGACATAATAATTTAGACTAAGTGAAAATTTTGGAATAAAGGGGACAAAATCTTTCTTTTAAAGAAAGTACAAAAAGGGGAGGTATAAAATTGATGATATAGGTCAAACAAAATAATATTTGACCAATATTAAAAAAAAATGCAAAATTAATTCCAAGAATTCACAACACTGAAGCTGTGATCGTATAGATTAATCCTTGTTTAAGAGACCATGAGTAAATAATTAAATTTTGAATAAGTAATTCATCATTATAAAATGCTCCTCATAAGACTTTAGATCAAAATGTTAAAATTACTTTATATAAAAAATTCAAATAAGTATGTCCTGCAATTAATTAAAGAATAGTAAAAGGTCTCAGTTAATTAACTAGAATAAGTTTGAATATTAAAAATTACAACATCCAGTAAATTAGCAGTTTATTTTTTTATTAGATTTAATGCTTAAAATAATATTTAGAAATTCCATGACTAGAGAATACAATAATTTACTTTAATTAATTAATTAATTTATTTATTTATTTTACCAGAATTAATATTTAAATCAATAGAATAAATTAAGTTAAAAATTACTATGCATTTTAAACTGATGATACAAACTATACATCGTATTCCCAATTAAATTTTAATGATTAACAAAAAGTAAAATTACTGAACATGAATCTTATTGAAATGATTTAAAATAAATTAATAAGATAAAGAAAACAAAGATGGAATTTACTTAGATATTTTGTTTATTTACAGAAACACATTATTCATAGCTTTCACGAATTATAATAGCAATCTAATGTATTGAGGTCATGATAATAGATAAAAAACATTAACAAATTGGTTAATCCAAAAATCAGAAGTATCATATACTATAATCAGATAAATTTAACTAAAAATACTGATGTTATATTTACCACAGAAAGTACATAGTGATGTTAGAGGTGCTTTGGTCATTCTTTGATAGGTTTGGTTTCACTCCATTATCTCATAAACACGAGTTCGAGAATTTTAGGCACGAAAGTTCTAGTCATAATGGCTTGTTAGTGACGACCACAATGCTTGGCTACTACACTAAGTAGTCAAAAATGTGTAAACAGAATCCGAGACGGTAGAGGACAATATGCACGAGGAAAATATATGTAAATAAAGTTAGTCGAGAATCAACTATTCACAAGAAGTTGTTGTTCCCACACCGGGAGTCGAATCCAATAATTATTGTGTAACTATTTATAACACGCTCCTGCCACTCCGTGTGAATCTCCAGTTACATACCGGCTACAAATACGAGCAGTGGTGCTAATCTCTAGCAAAGATTATTCTTAAACATCAGTCTTTAAAGGCTGCAAAAGAATGTTTTCTTTTGCTCGTTTTATCTTGCAGAACGCTAGCAGAGTCTGTTACCAGGGCAAACACATCTCTCGATATACCACTAAATCTGCACGTCCTAACATTTCGACATCTAAAAACTTTCTCGAAATCTTAACGTCACTTTTTTTTTCTTTTTACTCCAACAACAACATATTATTCTCGTCATTTCAGGCCGCGTAGCATACAACCATTTTCTATCAACTCCCTAGTAATCGTCCGTCTTCCTACTCACTAAAAAACAATCTACCGCTCGAGCAGGCGGCGGTGGGGGGAAAAAAAACACCTCACACGCACACACAACCTCACTGTTCGTCGTTTAAAACATCACTCACTCTACTAACTAGCTCCGTTTCCTTGGTAACGCTGGACCAGGGGGTAAAAAAGGTCAACGCTGATTGGTTGAGTGGGGGGAGAAAATAACACGCCTATTGGTTTAGTTGTTGCTAGGTGAAAAATCCTAGCTACAATTCCTGGAAATTAGCCGTCAGTTGGGTCCCACGAAAAGAAAGAAATCACGTGCACGCTTGCACCTGCTATTTCGTAAACAACGACTCGAAAGCAATATACTGATGCATCTTCCTAACAAGCCTTCGAAATAGTTTTATGACTCTTTTTTCTGAGGGTAATAAAAGTTGCACACAATACAACTGGCAATAATGCTTCAGTTGTTCCCATGACTTCTTATAAAGGCCTTTTGTACTTTATCCAATCTGCCTGTGTGTGTTTCGAATTTACGATCCCTAAAATTACGTGAGAATTTCAAGTAAAAGTTGTTTGCGTGGAAACTATTTCATAGTGAAAAAAGAAGACCCTGGGTGGTCTTGACTTATAGAAAAATACAAATGTTTGGATTTTGAAAATAAGAGTTTTAATTAATAATGTTTAAGAAAAATAAGAAAAAGGAGGAGGGGGGTTTGATTAAATATCAAGATAGAATGAGTTTATAAAAAAGAAATGTTTTAAGATATTAATGAAAATATAAATATAAAAATTTAGATTAAATTACCTCTAACAAGAATCCCCCGTCTCTATTTAAAAAACACAATTTTTTGAAAAAAAAAATTGTTTTTTAAGTAAAAAGTGCGAGTAAAAATTCAATGGATGCGGGAGAGATCACTAAATGGGGCCTAACATTTCAAACAAACCAGACTTCGGTCCGAAGAATTATCAAGAAACACTTAGTAAGCCTACCCCTCAAGGTATACAGTCCGGAATGCATAACCCCTGAGTTTGCATACACAAAACTCTCCTCACTTGTCAACAAAATACTAGACACACCTGTAGAATAACAAAAAAAAATTAAAAGATGAACACAAGGCTGGACATTGCTTTTGTCACCACTAACCTTATCAATCGGGAAGGTTCCATTCAAAGTATTTACCTGAACACTGTTTGCTAAACCACAAAAAAAAATTTTGAAAATTGCCAAAATAATTTTTTTTTTTTTTAAAGCCAAATAAAAATTTGGGAGAGAACATTGCCAACCGAAAGAATCGCCAAATCCATTACAATAATAATGCATATCAATATAGGTATAAATTGTTAGCTCGATGTACACAGATATATAAAAACATACGAACTAGTAATGTATATGCATATAAAAACACAAACAAAAAGAATAAAAATGGGTAAAAGGCAATTTGCACAATATACAGTTAATTCACAATAAAATACATTTCACTAATTAAAATTCAGTTAACACAAATTGTATCAATGTGTAAAAATTGAGAAACACTTTCTCCAGTCGATTGATATGCAAGTTGAAACTATGAAGTAAGTTATTTACATATGCACTTACAGCGACACTGTGCATATTGGAAGAGCAACCCATTTATCTGTGCTATAAACAATTGCCAAAATAAAAGCATAATGGGGCGAAGAAGACCCAAAAGCCATGGTGAAGATTATCACCATCAGAAACTTAATTTATATAGTAAAAAATAAAAATTTTGACAAAAGATATCCTTTAAAAAAAGGAAAAAAAAATAGCACAGAACCAGATAAAATTTTATAAATTTTTCAATAAAACCACACCACTATACTTTAATGAAGTAATGTACTCAAGAACAAAATTAATAACCTCAAAAATTTTCAGGTTAAAAAAAAATATACACAAAACAGTACACTAATATTACCTTACACTACGAAATACCTACATATTATATCTAGTAATGAGTAAAATTAATAGTTCCCTCAAATATAGTATTATCCTGTAAATCCACTTATACTCATCTACTGAGAACTTAACTAGAACATCAATTAAAATATAAATAATATGCAAATCGATGGATACTATCGTATTACACAAACAGGGAGTACTACATGAAGAGAAAAAAAAAAAAAAAGGGGAAAAAAATTTTGGATTCCCATTTTCAAAGTCTCGAAATTACCCAAAAATCGAGAAAAAACGTAACATAATTCCAAAATATACCTGCGGAGAGGTTATTTGCACTATAACTATCGAAATATACCTTATTTACACTAAAATTAGCTATATAGAACATTAAATGTGATGAAAACACAACCGCTCAGATCGCTACCGCTAACCAAAACAAACGGTACAAGTACTCTAAAAAGCTTATTTTTCACGTTAAAATACAATAAAAACTAACTCTAGACTATCTATATACATTATACAAACAAAATATAAGATTATTAAAATAAAAATACTATAACTAATACTGTTTAAAGTTTATAATTGGGACGCTTGTCCCTGTTCCTGAATCCATAAGTATTTCTGGACGAAGGAATCGAATCAGTCGGTTTGCGCTGAGATTCGATTAAAGTCGGAATACGACTGGTTGAAGGAATAACAGAGGATTGAGCTTCAACAACTTCGTTAGCTACCGCGATATCTGGCGTGTCCGTAACTGGATTTTCAGCCGTGGAGGGGGAGGGGGTGGTTTCAGCTCGTGAGTTCTCGAACTCGGCTGAAGGAAGAGAGGGGGAAAGGGGTTCGTTGCTGGTGGCTAGTGAAGGCAACGTGTTGGCTGTTGATTGCATGGGCAATGCTTCATCTCTGTTTACTGCTGATGCTGTTGGTATGATAAACGCGCGCCTGCGTTTTTTCGTCCGCCGTTCTGGGTTATCGTTAATCGATTGGTGAATGGGAGTAGTTGGATTCTGAATATTCGATTGATCATCGAATTGACTCTGCGGCCGTTGGTCATTTGTTTGGAAATCAACATGCCTGTTTTTAAATTCAGTCAGCCTATCGACGTGTACCACTTGCGTTAATTTTAAATTTGATTGGAGGGCGATTTTAAAATTTACCTCATTTATTTTTTCAGTTATTGTATAGGGACCATTATTAAATTTAGATAGTTTTTTACATTGTCCTGGTTTAACAGCTGGTGTAAAGAGCCAAACTGAATCACCTATTTTAAGATTCTTAGAAACAGCAGTTTTTTCTCTGTATTTTTCTTGCTTCTCTGAAACTTCCACCAAACTACTGTGCACTTCAGCATACACTTTCTTCAAAGCAGGGAATAAAAGTTCACAATAGGTGGGGGCGTCATTATAATTTAAAGTTTGGGGGGTGGAAAAAAGTTTATAGGGGAGATTTAAATTTCTGCCAAACATTACTGCAGCTGGGGTTAATTTTGTAGAAGAATGCACGGCTGTCCTGAGAGCTAAAAGAGCAAATTTTAATTTTGTATCCCAGTCCGACTGATTTTCATTGACAACATGGCATAGGGCATTAATTAGAGTTCTGTTTTGGCGTTCAATCTGAGAATTTCCTGCTGGGTGGTAAGCTGACGTGTGAATATGTTTCATTCCAAAGTTTTTATAGACTCTCTCAATGGCTTCTGATATAAGATTTCTACCCTTGTCGGAAACAATATAGCTAGGAGCACCGTACCTTGAAACGAAATCTGCTAGAGTATCCGCTACAACGTCTGAGGTGATAGAGGATGCAGCATATGCTTCAGGCCACTTAGAAAAAGCATCGATATATGTCACGATGAACTTGTTACCCGAAAAGGTTGTCGGTAAAGGACCAATTATGTCGAAATTAACTTTCGCCAATGGAAATTCTGGTGTTGGCATTCTCTGCAATGGGGCTAGATGTTTAGGTCGATAAGCTCTTCTTTGTTGGCAACTGATGCAAGATTCTACTAGATGCTTGACATCTGCAGACATACCTGGCCAGTAAAAATTTTCGCGAATGCGATCAATAGTTTTCTGGAAGGCTTGATGACAAGCTGCTAGAGAATCATGTGTTAGTGCGAACACTTGGGGAATTAGTTCTTTTGGCACCACCAGTTTGGGCAATTTATTTAAAATGGGAGAGTCTCGAGTGTCCTCGCACATCAAGAGATCATCTCGGAAGAAAAATTTCATGTACTTTGGTGCTATATCCACTCCTTGATCTAGCTTCTGAGCAATTTGGCAACACTTTTTGTCAGTCTTTTGGAGTTCTTGAATTTTTTCAAGAAGATCAGTTTGGGGCATAAAAACATTCTCCTTTGCTATTTGTACACAAAAATTACAACTTACTGTATTTACAGAGATTTCATTAGAAGTAGTGTATCTAGAAAGAAAATCCGCAACACTGTTGCATTTGCCCTTGATAAATTTAATTGAAAAAGTAAAATCAGATAAGGTGCAAATCCACTTTGCCATACGAGAAGTTGGGTCCTGAATTTTAAGCATATAAGTTAGGGGGGCATGATCAGTGAAAATAAAAAAGTGGGTGTTAGCTAGGTAACACTTAAAATGGGCGGTTGCCCAGACAACAGCTAAAAGTTCCCTTTCTGTGGCTGAGTACCTTGTTTCAGGGTCCTTCAACTTTCTGCTGGCAAAAGCCACAGGGTGTAAAAAGTTGTTCTCATCCAGTTGAGATAAAACTGCGCCTAAAGCTTCACCACTCGCATCAGTATAAAGATAAAATTCCTTCGAAAAATCAGGGAGGGCAATACATGGCTTAGAAATTAAAGCAGCTTTTAAATCTTCGAATTCTGCTTGCGCTGCAGGGTTCCATGAAAAACGACCATTTTCTTTAGTCAATTCAATTAAGTTTTTAGCTCGTTTAGAAAAATCAGGGATAAATCTCCTGTAAAATGAAATTGTACCAATAAAAGATCTAACTGCTTTGCGGGTATCAGGGGGTTGAAATTTTTCAATTACTTCTATATTTTTATTAATGGGTGAGACTTTACCTTTATGGATTTCAAAACCTAAATATTTAATTTTATCTGATAGAAAAAGGCATTTACTGGGTTTTAATTTTAAATTATGCTGGCGAAGTCTATCAAAAACAGTTGTTAATTTTTCAAGGTGGGATTCTACATCTTTGCTAGCAATAACAATATCATCTATATATACAAGAATTCCCATATTTCCCAGATCTCCAAATATTGCACTCATGAGTCGTTGAAAAGAATTTCCTGAGTTTGATAAGCCAAAACAATTTCTCGACCACTCAAATAGTCCTTTATGAGTTATGATTGCTGTTTTGTGTCTGTCCTCAGGACGCACAACTTGCTGGAAAAAGCCACTTGTTAAATCAAGTGTAGAAAAGAAATTTGAACCGGATAGTGCATCAACCGAATCTGTGATATTAGGGATGGGGTATGCATCTTTAACTAAATTTTTGTTTAATTTTCTAAAATCGACAGCCAATCTATAAGATCCATCTGCTTTCTTAACCAAAATGACTGGAGCCGCAAATTCAGAAATGGAGGGGGATATTATATTAGCTTTTAACAGGATATCTAATTGATCTTCCATTTTTTGTTTAAGATTATGGGGAACTCTATAGGCTTTACATTTTACAGGTTTATCAGAAGTTAAATTTATTACATGGGGAATAGTGTCACAGCCGGGCAAGTCTAGGACTGATGCTGCAAACACATCTTTATTTTTATTAAGAAAATCCTGCATTTTAAGTTTAAGAGGGGGGTCTAAATGGTCAAGATTAATATCTGAACTCCAGCTGAGATCAGCATGATCAAAATCAGCTAGTGGAGTGGGCACATTAACATTAAGGGCATAATTACAATTATTAGAATTACACTCAGAATCATCGATGCACTTTTGAATTTTAGCAACCCTCATTCCCTTACTCAAAGTAACCTCATCATCCGAAAAGTTAGCAAATGAAATAAATAACCCGTGTTCCTGAGAACAGATTGTTCAGGATGATAAAACACCATCACCAAATTTTTTTACTAGGGGTTCCAAAATAACAACATCATTATTATCAATAAAATTGCTTCTCGAGCAGTTTACTTGAGCTAAAATTTTAGATTGGGGGGGGGATAGTTACTAAATTTTTTAGAACAGCAAAACTAATTTTAATAATCTTAGACTTTTCACATGTATCACTTACTTCAGTTTTGACATCATTGGATTGTGACTTTTCGCTATCATTACAAATCACTTGGCATACAGGGACATTGATTTCATTTTCACTATTTTTCACATCCCTGATAGCATTTACACTAAGATCACAACCATTTGTTTCACAAATATTATCCCGACCAATTGCCTTATTTTCATTTAATTTATCACTATCCATATTACTACAATTTTCATGATTATTTGTACTATTAACATTTCCTAACTTTGAAACACTCTCAGAAGATTTTTGAACAGAGGAATTGTTATCATTACTTTCACATTTATCTAAAATCACCTTATTTTTATCTTCGCTACTACATTTTTCACTACCTCGAATCTCTATTTGTTCTCTACTATCCCTTATATTGGCTTTTACTACCATACAATTGTTCTCACTGTTCTTATTCTTCTCAGAAATATTACTAACATTAGAAAAACATTCTACATTACCCTCAGTTTGACATGACAGATTTTTAAGGCAAGAAATTTTGTTATTTACAATAATTGGCGGTTTAATATTTACATGACATTCTGAAATTTTTGGAACATATTTACAAAAAGTTTGCTCATTAATACCAAGACTAATAGATTTGTCACTACACCTTATGATAGCCTTGTACTCACTCAAAAAGGGCATACCTAAAATAGCAGTAAATTCATCAGCGAGTTTACCTGCTACTACAAAAAATTCAGCTTGGCAGCTGACATTACTGAAATTGAAAAATAACTTAACTTTCTCAGTGAGAGGGACACATTCACCTGTCACAGTTAGAATGGGTACATTGCATGCCTCAGTTTTTACACCTGGGAATAAACACAATCCCTGTCGAGAAATTAAATTGATACCTGATCCCGTATCACACAGTGCAGTAATAAAAATATCACCGACAGCAATCCTTGCGATAGGGAGATTGCATGCTGATGGTGAGAAAACATTATATACAGAGGGGGTTTTGTCGTTCGGCTTCTCATGAGTTAGTCCGACTACTCCAGACTCAGCCATTATCCGTTTAAATTTTGTTGAACATTGTGTTCGTTGGCAGTGTTGTTATTCTGCTGGGTTACATTATTTTGATTACCCCTATTCCTATAATTACCTCTCTGGCCATTGTTGGTACCTCTGTTTCTATAGTTATTGCCATTTCCCCTATAGTTTCTTTGATTCTGATATCCCCTGTTACTATAACTGCCTCTGTAGTTATTGTTAGGTCTGGCCATACCTCTACGACCATAGGGATTTTCATTATAATTTTGCCAGCCTTGATTTCTGGGGTTTTGGGGGCAGTCCTGAAAAAAATGGTTGGGGTCGCCACATCCAAAACAGAAAAAAGGGTTGTACTGGACATTTTCCTGGGCTGGTGGTCTCGCTGCAGCTGGTTGTTGCATAACAAGACTATCAATTTTAGCCGTTAAGATTTCCATTTTGTTTTGGAGTTCTACAATTTCACGGTTGGGATGGCTAACCTGGGGTGTAGGGGGGTAAACAGCAGCACATGCTACACCTGAGGGGACCTGGGGGGCAATGTTTGCTGGTTCATAGCTGTAGAAGGGGTTAACACTTCTACAAGCCTTTTCTTCAAGTAAGGCAAACGTTAGTATTTCCTGAGGGGTCTTTGGATCTTTTGAAATGACACCCTTCCGAATTTCTGGAGATAGGTTACCTAGAAGCATAGAGTGCAGTATAGCATCTCTACTTTTATTTACAATGCCCTCAGCAATTCCATCAATGACAAGAGCTCTGCGTGACAGATCAGAGGCTCTGTCGAAAAAATCTTGGACAGACATTGAAGGCGTCTGTTTGAAGTTAAGAAACTTCGATAATGCCACATCTGGCGACTCCTGTTCCGTGAATCTGTCTTGTATAATTTCCACTAATTCCTTATAATTTTTGCCTTTATTAGCCTTAATTAATTTGGCTGCTTTCCCTGACAGTCTGTTAAACAGGGCGAACATTTTTTCTTTTTCATCCCAGTTAAAGAAGGTGGAAATATCTGTGAACTTTTCAATAAAGTCGGAAAAGGATATAGTAGAGTCCCCGCTAAAAGGTGGGATGTTGGATAAATTATCCATCAAAGACGATTTCTTCTGCAACTCAGCCATCTCCTTGGTAAGGGTCTCCGCCATATTTATGAAATGTTTTGTCAACAAAAAATTCGGCGATAAAAAAAAATTTATAATTAACCCTACCTAAACCTTAAGCACAGGAAAAAAAAATTTTACACAAATGCAAAATCTAAATAAAATTACTGAGAGCTACACCCATGTATACACTAGTCGCCTTTGTCAATATATATAATCAATTGCAAATAAATATAAACAAATGGGAAAGGTATGTTAAAATTTCTAAAAATTCAGTGCGGGTGGGGTATTATGAAAAAAAAAATTTGAACAGCACAGATATGAGGGTTAACACTTCATAACATATACTTAAAGACATAATGCACAATACATTTTGAACAAAAAATAGTTGCCTTATACCCTGAACTTTAAGTATACACAAATAAACATTAAAAATTTGAATTGTGCCACACAGGTAAGTGTCACGGCATCAATTCTTTGTTGTGTGGGTTTTGTTTTCTTGCCTAGGTATTATTACCATTTGTAAAAATTATGAATGAGTGCAAATTACCTATGACTAAAAATTGAAATGAATCCTGTCAATATGCATACTTACAAAATTATTCTCAAACTAAAATAAATTTAGAAAAAAAGAAAATGGATTAAATTAAAGAGAAACAATTAAAATTTAAAGAATTTAAATTTACTTGAATTCTAAGTTTTGAATTCAAAATTGTATAAGAATTAATCATTTAAAAGCACTGACAAGATTCTCAATTTGCACTACATCCAATTCCCCAACAATCAGCATTGTGAATTCAAGAATTAATATGAAGGGTAACAACAAGGAATTTTCATAGACATAATAATTTAGACTAAGTGAAAATTTTGGAATAAAGGGGACAAAATCTTTCTTTTAAAGAAAGTACAAAAAGGGGAGGTATAAAATTGATGATATAGGTCAAACAAAATAATATTTGACCAATATTAAAAAAAAAATGCAAAATTAATTCCAAGAATTCACAACACTGAAGCTGTGATCGTATAGATTAATCCTTGTTTAAGAGACCATGAGTAAATAATTAAATTTTGAATAAGTAATTCATCATTATAAAATGCTCCTCATAAGACTTTAGATCAAAATGTTAAAATTACTTTATATAAAAAATTCAAATAAGTATGTCCTGTAATTAATTAAAGAATAGTAAAAGGTCTCGGTTAATTAAATAGAATAAGTTTGAATATTAAAAATTACAACATCCAGTAAATTAGCAGTTTATTTTTTTATTAGATTTAATGCTTAAAATAATATTTAGAAATTCCATGACTAGAGAATACAATAATTTACTTTAATTAATTAATTAATTAATTTATTTATTTTACCAGAATTAATATTTAAATCAATAGAATAAATTAAGTTAAAAATTACTATGCATTTTAAACTGATGATACAAACTATATATCGTATTCCCAATTAAATTTTAATGATTAACAAAAAGTAAAATTACTGAACATGAATCTTATTGAAATGATTTAAAATAAATTAATAAGATAAAGAAAACAAAGATGGAATTTACTTAGATATTTTGTTTATTTACAGAAACACATTATTCATAGCTTTCACGAATTATAATAGCAATCTAATGTATTGAGGTCATGATAATAGATAAAAAACATTAACAAATTGGTTAATCCAAAAATCAGAAGTATCATATACTATAATCAGATAAATTTAACTAAAAATACTGATGTTATATTTACCACAGAAAGTACATAGTGATGTTAGAGGTGCTTTGGTCATTCTTTGATAGGTTTGGTTTCACTCCATTATCTCATAAACACGAGTTCGAGAATTTTAGGCACGAAAGTTCTAGTCATAATGGCTTGTTAGTGACGACCACAATGCTTGGCTACTACACTAAGTAGTCAAAAATGTCTAAACAGAATCCGAGACGGTAGAGGACAATATGCACGAGGAAAATATATGTAAATAAAGTTAGTCGAGAATCAACTATTCACAAGAAGTTGTTGTTCCCACACCGGGAGTCGAATCCAATAATTATTGTGTAACTATTTATAACACGCTCCTGCCACTCCGTGTGAATCTCCAGTTACATACCGGCTCCAAATACGAGCAGTGGTGCTAATCTCTAGCAAAGATTATTCTTAAACATCAGTCTTTAAAGGCTGCAAAAGAATGTTTTCTTTTGTTCGTTTTATCTTGCAGAACGCTAGCAGAGTCTGTTACCAGGGCAAACACATCTCTCGATATACCACTAAATCTGCACGTCCTAACATTTCGACATCTAAAAACTTTCTCGAAATCTTAACGTCACTTTTTTTTTTCTTTTTACTCCAACAACAACATATTATTCTCGTCATTTCAGGCCGCGTAGCATACAACCATTTTCTATCAACTCCCTAGTAATCGTCCGTCTTCCTACTCACTAAAAAACAATCTACCGCTCGAGCAGGCGGCGGTGGGGGGAAAAAAAACACCTCACACGCACACACAAACCTCACTGTTCGTCGTTTAAAACATCACTCACTCTACTAACTAGCTCCGTTTCCTTGGTAACGCTGGACCAGGGGGTAAAAAAGGTCAACGCTGATTGGTTGAGTGGGGGGAGAAAATAACACGCCTATTGGTTTAGTTGTTGCTAGGTGAAAAATCCTAGCTACAATTCCTGGAAATTAGCCGTCAGTTGGGTCCCACGAAAAGAAAGAAATCACGTGCACGCTTGCACCTGCTATTTCGTAAACAACGACTCGAAAGCAATATACTGATGCATCTTCCTAACAAGCCTTCGAAATAGTTTTATGACTCTTTTTTCTGAGGGTAATAAAAGTTGCACACAATACAACTGGCAATAATGCTTCAGTTGTTCCCATGACTTCTTATAAAGGCCTTTTGTACTTTATCCAATCTGCCTGTGTGTGTTTCGAATTTACGATCCCTAAAATTACGTGAGAATTTCAAGTAAAAGTTGTTTGCGTGGAAACTATCTCATAGTGAAAAAAGAAGACCCTGGGTGGTCTTGACTTATAGAAAAATACAAATGTTTGGATTTTGAAAATAAGAGTTTTAATTAATAATGTTTAAGAAAAATAAGAAAAAGGAGGAGGGGGGTTTGATTAAATATCAAGATAGAATGAGTTTATAAAAAAGAAATGTTTTAAGATATTAATGAAAATATAAATATAAAAATTTAGATTAAATTACCTCTAACATGTGATTCTTGATTTTAGTTCGAATTTAAACAATAGATGGCGCTGACAGCGGTTGTCGCTCATTCGAGGCTGAAACTGACGTCACTCAGCATTGATGCGAAGAAAGGAGATTAAGGCTATGGAGTGGGTCTCATTCGCTAGTATAATCTTGCTCTTAGGCCCCGATTCTGAACTCATTCGATATGATTTCAATGGAATGCGTTGTTGCCATGGAAACAACCAATTCTTTGATAGTGGAATACGGCGTTCAGATCAGGGCATGAATTTAACCAGCAGTATTCGAGTTGCAGGTGATATTACATTTATGAAGTTTTATTTTCCCGGATTAAATTACTTTTTATGGCTTGATTTAAAGAATATTTTATTCATCGTATTTTATACTACTATGTGAAATAAACCATTTTCAATAAATAGTGTATTATTTTACACTACTCTGTACTCTTTTAAAAGTACTCACTAGCAGATTGCGTAGCAAAATAACGAATGAAGATGTGACGGATTCGATTTCTGTGCAGCTCTCACATAACTGCATTGCCGTCATTTCGCAAAACTGAATTTTCATTCTAATTTTCTAAATTTTCATTGGTTAGATAAAATTCCCATAAATACTCATAAATGTAAAATCACCGGCAACTCTAATACTGCTAGTTAAATTCATGGCCTGATCTGAACGCTGTATTCCACTACCGAAGAATTTGTTGTTTCCATGGCAACAACGCATTCCATTGAAATCATATCGAATGAGTTCAGAATCGGGGCCTAAGAGCAAGATTGTACTAGCGAATGAGACCCACTCCATAGCCTTAATCTCCTTTCTTCGCACCATTGCTGAGTGACGTCAGTTTCGGCCTCGAATGAGCGCCAACTGCTGTCAGCACCATCTATTGTTTGAAATTCGAACTAAAATCAAGAATCCCAGAAAAAAAACTCCCGACATCATATATAACACTCCTGCAAGAATTTTTTTAATTGCTGTCACCGTTTGCTAGTTATTGAATTTTAAAATCCATCAGTCATTTTTGGGACACCCGGTACATAGAAACATTTTATCCATGCTCTGACAAGTATAAAACAGTAAAAATTCAATTTTTCTACAACAAAAACTCACCGAGTTAAGTTGAATTTTAAGAAATCTGGGAGCACTAAAAAGGGACAGACGACTTTTTAATGCCATAAAGCTCCGGCATTTCATAAACTTTAAAGCACTATAACTCGACGAGTTTTGGGTCGTAGAAAAAAATGAACTTTTACTGTTTTACTTGTCACAGCACGGAGAAAATGTTTCTAAATATATGGCATAGAGACTGTATAAAAAATTAATTAGATCCCCTTTCAAAATAAATACCAAATCTGTACTTGATTTCTATATTTTTTTGTAATTGAAAATATAAGTATACTAGAGGGCCCGTGCGAAGATTTCGCACTAAAATCTAATATTTTTAGGTACTTCTCTATTATCCCGTCGACCACTTTTCATAACAAAAAACTACCGCCAAACTGTAAGATTAAACGCCAAAAATGCAGTCCCATTTACTTGATGTCAGAATCATTATGCGTGTTTGTTACGTCATCTAGTGGTTTTACATTCGACATTTGCGTGTATTTTTCATTATGTTTTACTGATTTAGTAGTTATTTTATTAATTAAAATAACAATTGTGTCCTTAAATTCTTATATTTTATTTATTTATTTATTTTGATATTCCAATGGCAACGTTCTCCCATTTATTTCGCGATAGTTTTTTGTTATGAAAAGTGGTCGACGGGATAATAGCGAAGTATTATTTTTTATCAATATGTAATATTTATTAGATGCAGGTTTAAACTTCTAAAGAAAAAGCAAGGACAAAAATATCTGCAAACAACATTTAGTTGTTAGTCAAGCCAGAATATTATCTCATTTAATCCATCAAAGTTAGACTAAAAACTGATCCAAGATTGCTAAAGGCACGCTCGCGAAAAAAAAATTAACAATCGTATTTTGACTGTATTAGAGGATGACGTCATCCGCTTCGGGAAAACAATAGGACTTAGAAATATAAATCTAAACATTTCAATTTCGCTTTTTAATCATAAGTATAAAATAAACCCGTGCGGTGTTTTTTATAATAATTGCTATGAGCATCATATAATGTGATATTTTATTTTTTTGGCAACAATAATTTCAGGAAAATCTTTCATTTCTTTTATGAAAGCTATGTCGATTTAATTTTTATTTTTCAGCAAATTTTAATCAAAAACATGTTTTAACGAATTGTTAAGTGGGCTATGTCAGAAGCCGGTTCTAAAACCTTTCATATGGTATCTCATTCGTTGTTCTGCGTTTCATATTTTCTGAGAAAAAGGGATGTTGACAGGAGAAATAATATATAAGGATTTCTATCAGAAACGGTTTAAGGTATAGTGGTCTTCAACCTTTCATGATCGCGGGTCACATCAGCAACTTCGTATGGTTCCACCAGCCACCCACAGGCAAGAAATGTATACACTAAAAAAAAAAAAAAAAAAATGTTGATTTTACGGTATAATACTGCCATCCCAGCTGCTAGTATTATACCGTAAAATTAACAGCAATAAGCAGTAAGTTTTACAGTAATACGCTACGCTTATTACGCTAGTAATATGCAGTAATACGCTACCGCGCAAGGCGTGGTAAGTGCTGACTAAAGAAACTTATTTTTTTTCTTCAAAATTTCTGGTAGTAATTGAATCAAAACAAAAATTGAGGTTTGACAGATATGCTTTTGCGCATGCCCGAATGATTGATTCGAATAATAAAAATAATCGCTGCGCCCATCACTAGTTTTATTCCAAAACTCCGTTCATGTGGGAAAGT
Source organism: Maratus michaelseni (assembly GCA_963931845.1). NCBI lineage: Eukaryota > Metazoa > Arthropoda > Arachnida > Araneae > Salticidae > Maratus > Maratus michaelseni. The sequence continues at coordinate 154,835,956 of OZ007596.1, read as the reverse complement.
GAATAGGGTTTATATTTTTCAATTGATTTTCCCATAGCACCAATTTTGTCTCAAAAGATATCACACAGTCATAAAGATTATGAACAAGTTGGCCTTTTCCCAGTAAACAGTAGCTCAGATCATTGAGGTACCTGGTAATGTCGACTAAAAATGCAAAATTTCTTAACCACTCGTCATCTTCGAATTCACAAACCGATTTGTCTTTGGATCCCATGAAATGTTGAACTGCCTTCTTGAGGTAAAAAAGTATAAAAGTAAAAATAGTTTTTATTTATTTATTTTTTTTTAATACATTCTTTTAAGCATTCAATCTTTATCTTGAAAATCACGCCTAATTTTATGACACTAATTCATGATTTTTCCAAAAAAATTCCGTTACAAAACATTAATTTGGCGTGGGTACCAAACCCGATTATGGAACATTCACAGCTTAATTTTTACGCTTGTTAGAAAGCACAAGCTATTGAATTTAATTAAAAATATATCATTTTCGTTCTTTTTTTAAGGTATAGCAACAACAAAGGTAAAAAAAAAAGCATCATTTAAATTACCTATTAAGGGTTTGTAAATTGTTTTCTCAAGGTATAATCATAATTTAATTAATATTAAACTGTTAATTGATAAAAGTGTAATTTTTTTAAAAATTATTACACAGTTTTTAAAATTTAATTTTCTATTTTTTAGTGCTTAAATACTGCATTGTTGCAGTTTCATAGCCAGTTGGCCTGTTTTGGCGAGTGTGGTTTGGCGCATCATTAAATCCATTGTTTTTGTATCTCGTATACAATTGTAACCATAAGAAATGTTTGACGATTTATCACCTGTAGCGGGGTAACAGACAAATGCCTTAAGATCAATTTATTAATTTATAATTAAGTTCTAGAAATAATAAAATGTTGTATTGCCATCGAAAACACACCTTTGTACATAATTTTTACAATTTTAGCCTATGAGGAAGCGAGTTAAATATTGGTTGCAAAATTACATGTTTATGTACAAAAACCAAGTTGAGTAAAATACAAGAACGAAAAATCATGCGTCAAGCATAGATTATGTAACACTTTCCAACACTTCCACAATAATTTTACAAATCTTTTACCGTTTAATAAGGTTAAAGATGACATCTAAGTGAACAAAGTCAAAGTCAAACTAGGCGGGGAGGCCTACCTTTCGGCTTAAGCTCAACTAGCCCCGCCCAGAAGATTTGGTTACTATGCGGCAAAGCCTTACAAGATAATTATTAAAGTTGAGAGAAGACAATAAATACAAAACAATACTAAAAGCTCACTTATTGAACGATAAACAATGAATAAATACGATAAAGACAAATGAAATAATCATAGAATAAACACAAATCAAATACCACCATGAGATTAGAGAAGTAGAACTGAAACACAAATTCCAAAAATTCATTTTTAGGAGGAGTAAATTTTGATAATTTACTAATTATACTGAGCAATACTGAACAATACTTTGTGATACTAGGCAATAATTATACTATGTAATACTGAAATACGAATTCTGAAATTACAAAATTCCGAAAATACAATTTACCAATTATACTGAGCAGTACTAAATAATACTATAATACTATGCGATACAGCAATAATACTACCATTTAATAACACTGTATGAGGCTGAAGTAGATAATAATATTGGATAGACGTAAGTACTAAATGAATAATAATGAATGAATAATAATACTAGAGCAAACAAACATAAAATATAAGCAAATATGTACAAGAAAATTCAATCCAGCTGGAACCAGACTTAATGCTTAAAAGACGTTTAATATTAATACGTGAACAAAGTTAAAACAAATTGGAGAAGATGCTAACTTAATATAAGAATTAAAGAAAATTACCTATGCTGTTGAAGGGCCCAGCTGGAAAGGTATGTAATTACAGAATAACAAAATGAAATTTTTGAATGTAAACAAAATAGTTTCAATACAAAATAAATTTACAGAAAATTGAACTTATATAATAATAAATTATCAAATTGTATAAGTACTTTTACACCTGTTACTGATTTTAAATTTCAAATTAGTCCTGCTAAATCTTTCTGAATTCCTTTTTCTTACAAATTTTATTGTCGGTTTAAGTTACAACCGACTTTAGTAAATTTTAGTAACTTGTTTTTGAAGAATTACTCCTCACCCTGAAGATTTCATATTGAAATATTTCACAATTATTGCTGGATGTTGCATGAATGGTTGAAATTGGTGTAAAGCAAACCTGCCAAGTCTCCGGCTTTTTGGATACCAGTAATTTAGTACAGAAAATGTTGTTTTATTTAATCAAAGCATTTTGCGATTTAAAAGAGGGTCATTCCATGTCAAGTGGCCTAAATTTTGGCATGATTCCTGCTCGACCCCCTTCAATTTTTATATAATTCATACAGGACATACATATAGGTATAAGATGGACATCTGCAAACTGTCAGTGTCAGGAATATAGTATAGTTGGAGGGCTAGGGGTCCTTATGTAAAACTCCGTATTTCATGGTCGCAGAGAAAACGAAGAAATCACCAAGTTTGCCATCTTATTGCTCATGATACAAGAAACCTTACTTATTGAAAATAGGTGATCTAGTACAACTTTTAGTGCTAAAAAATGTAATTAGAGTATTACAAATCACAAATCAATACTTTTGTCATTACTTAGCCTCAAAGTAGGCCATACGGCCTGTCGCGATGAATTTTAACCCGTACTTTAATATGATGTAACTACTGAAAAAAATTATTTTAAAAGTTTGTTACTTTAACAATTAATTACGTATGAAGATGTCATAGAGCAGCTGGAGTTGCTTCTTTCCTGCTTAAATATTCATTAATTTATTCAACTGTGAAATATTCTAAAAAATTAACATCATCAATTCCACTCAATTTTCAGAAGCGTATATCTCAAAAGGGACACTCCTGATATGATTACAGTTAGTACCACTGAAAAGAGCACATCTTAATCTATAAAAAAAAACTTGGGTTATCTCTATATAATCTATAAAAAAAACTTGGGGGCAAAATTTTATTTTAGGCCTCTTACATATACGGGAGAAATAATAATATTGAAAAGACCTATTTTACGCGATATTTCTTCTTCGAAGATCTTGTCGTTCAACAAATTTAACACAAATCTTTTTATTTACAATGATAAATGTATATAGATAATTATCTCTTGTTGTGGTTCATCGTTGCTTCGCTCTACCAATCATTCAGAATGGTAATTTTGAATGGGATTCTGTTTAAAGAGTTACAAATTAACTTAATTTTAATGCAATAAAAAAATTGACTTTCTTTAGTTGATTCAAAAGTATCCGACCTCTTAAGGATAAAAAAAAATAATTACTGTGGCTTACAGTTTTTATTATGCCATTAAATCACCAAACATTAAGTAACATAAGCTATTGGAAACCACTCACCATTATGTTGTTGATGACAAAACCTATTTGTTCGCCAACTATCTTGCAATTTTGTGAAGATATGTAATAATCACCTGTGTTTCCCCAAGTCCAGTCGACGAGAATAACATTGTAGTCAACATTGGATGTCTTAGCTCTTTCAAAGAGTTGTTCTTTTGATTCCTAGAATGATTAGAAAATTAATTAACATCCTCTCGAAAATCATCCGTTGAAGCTCATTTTAAATTGATATATAGGAAAATTACTGTGAGAAGTTTTGAAAAAGTATATAATTACAATATCTCTTAGATTATTCAGCCATGAGTACTGAATAATTAGATCCTTGAACCCGTAAGACGATATTAGTAACTGTCAGTTCGATACTTTGCTTTCACACCCGGCAGACATGCATATAAAATATTACAACCGTTAAGCCCTATTGCTAGAATTGTCAAGACTGTAATTTACAAATCACACATGCTGGAAAATGTTGAATTAATTGACAGAGCTATTAAATACACGGTGAAAATTATTAAATATTTCTTTTAATTAGACGAACACACAACATGAAGTACAGACATGGATACACTTAACAAACATTCTGTGAGGTTTTCACAGACGTCATGCGCATTACCTTGTAAGGTGGCGCTCCAGTCAGCATTTGGAAGAATGCTGAATTATCCAATTTCACTGGAGGGTAAGACATTGATTCGATATCAGATATAATAAAGAATATATATGTAATCTAACAGAAACTGACTATAATCAAGGTATCTGGTGGGACAAAACGGCAGGCATATGACTGTCTGATTAATTATAATTAATCAGACAGATTGTGTTTTAGACTACTGACATATCTTAATACATACATTGGTGGTACATCCAGGATGTGTGCAAGTGGGACTAGCGTGCCACTATTTTTGAATAGTGATCTTTGTCTTATAATAGAAGAATTTTTGTGATTAAATGGCAGCTGGTCTAATTTAAAATAATTAACATTCTTATTTTTTCTTTCTTTGCTTATTATGGTATTCGAAAAAGAGATGTGCAAAACAGTTCTGTTGATCGGTTAGGCCGACAGCTAGGTAATAGGTTACAATAACATATAAATTTTCTAACTTATTACAAAGGCCACAAAAATTATCAAAATTTCCAATTATTATCATTTATAACATTTTTCCTTCTTTTAAGATTTTTTGGGTGGAACAGAAATTATTTTATATGCTTGAAAACCATTTTTTTGGAATTTTGGGCAATATTTTGCATTTTTATCCTTTTTGAAATGTTAAAATTTTATAACAATTTTATTCTCAAATTGAAAATGAAAGATTTTTGGCAGACAAAATGATCTTGCGAAAATAATTTTTACTTTATTTATCTCTTTGTTTACAGTATTTTTGATGGGCACTTGCGATAAAGCAACATTTAATTGCATTATCTCTTTACTGAAGCAGATTAATATTTCATATTGCATATTAACATTCTCCTATTCTGTTCCCGCTTATCACTTTGCTCGCTCCTTGTAGAATTGAGGTACTTACCCACAAATCACATCTGAAAACATCTTTATGTAAAGGAATCTCTGTGAATCAAAATGTCGCCATCTCTGCCATCAACATTTGAACTGCCACCAGTTCAAATGTCATGTGATCTGTTGTCTTATTTTGATGAAAATTCATATATTCAAGTAAATGTATAACTTATTGAACCGTAGTGAGCTAAAGATCAGCAAGGCTTCCTTTGTATCCACTCCAATCTGACAATGAAATAAACACAATTTATCGGCAACGGCTCCATAGATTACAATGTAAATTATCACAAACATAGATCTGAGTAAGACAGAGGTAATAATTCGGACCGATTTTCAAAATTCGATTTGTGGCCTGAGTAATTACAGGTAAAAAATCTAATGCAAACCCTATCAGTGATCTTGTGTCTCTAGCATAAGTCATAGGTATTCGTCGATCAAAGGGACTTACACTTGATACAGCAGTTGCAGACATTGGTGAAAACGAATATTCCGTTGGTCTAGCATTCCGGGTGTGTCACTGGCGAGTCCCTCCCGGTGGTTCCAACTCGGCCCCTTCAGTAGGGAAGATGACCGGAAGTCGGGCGTTGCGCGGACTCTCCGTCGGGCTGTTCCAACTCGGCCCCTTAAGTGGAGAAGAGGACCGAACTTTCGACACAGGAGATGTTCGTCGACATGACGGGCACAGGAGACAGACGGACAGTTGACCTCATCGTGGTCCGCCGGAAAAGGGACGTCCGAAAAAGCCGGGGATGCCACAAAGACCCGTTATCGGGCCTCTATGAGGATCCTATGCAGACTGGCGGGTCTGGGTTCCCCTCGTAAGCGCGGATTCTCCTGGCGCGAGGCTCGGAGCCTCCTCCGTAGGTGGTGGAAGAACGTCCCGTAGGCCAATCCCAGTTGCTCGGACAGAGAGTCCCCCTAGGGGCAGCCCACTCCCCTTGTGCCGAAGTAGGTAACGCTGGGTAAAAGCAAGGTAACGGCAGCTGGACTCTGTCTTCACAAACTTATCCGAGGAATTGACGGCGGCGAGATCGAGCTTCGTAGAGCACAACGCGTGGTGACTCTGTAAGTGACGCTGGGCGATGGGAGATGCGGCTTGCAGCATCCATCTGCACCGTACCAGCGGCAGAGGTGGAATAGTTACCGCATGTGGGCGTACATGCATGGCCCGCAACCACCACGTCATCCTCTGCAGCTGAAGCAGTTGAGTGCTTACCTCAATGGTGGGCAGCGCAAGAAGTGCCCTAATCCAAGTGGGGCTACCGTCCGAAGGCGGCCCCTCAGTTCGCTTCGAACAAAGCCAGATCTTGGTGGGGGGATCACGCACTTCTGGCGTTGTTCGACTACGAGGAGCCGGGAGGGTGGCTCGCCGATTAACGCGGCGGCGATCATTGCCAAAACTGGACTCCTCGGGTCGAAACCCAGTCCAGCGCGTCTATGCGTAAAGTGTTCTGTGCCTGACGGTTGGATGAACAGGAGTCTTCACCTAATTTTAACGCAACTAACCTCGGCCGGGACCGCTTCTTTAGCGTTCTTGCGGGAATTTTCCATGCCCCGAAGAGTCCGGTAGTGGGTCTAAACCTAGTTTTCCGTTGTTTCTAACATTTTAGTGATATGTTTTGTTTGCTGTTTGTGTTTGTTTTTATATGTGCATGATCCTCTCAAATGAAATCGATCGGAGACCACCTGCATTCTGACTGTAGGGCTCACCGGAAGTAAAGCCATTTTGGGGGGGAACAACCCTAGCAAAGGCGTGTCCATGCAGGGACCAAGTTTCTTCGCGGTCCCGGGTTGGCGAGAAGCCCCTTTTATCGCACAACGATAACCACGGCAGATGAGTAAGTTGTTTCCTCCCTCCCTAGGACTCGATATTCGGACTCCGTGGAAAAGCAAGAGTCGACGGGGGAGCTCATCATTATGGCCTAGGACCCAGTTCTCCATATGGGATTCCGGCGACGAAAGCCGTCGGGTGTCTTCTGGCAATTCATCAGGTGTCTTCGTGGAGGTCTCTTCTGAGTATGGGAACCTCCGCGTATCACAACGATCTATGTCGTCACCTTTTTGGGTTCAATTCGGGGTAATGCGCAGGTGGCGGTGCCCCGACCGGTCGCAGCGCACGTGGGAGGCAGATCTTGCTGTGCGCGTTATATGTCCCTCAGGACATGGGTGCGGCGGTTGACGTGCTGACGGGCGCCCCTCAGGTGCCTGGCGGCGCAGCCTAGTTTTACCGTGTGCATCATAAAATTCGTTAAAACTTTAAAAATTCATTAAAAAGAAATAAATGATGCTGAAAAATTATGGTTTGCAAGAATGGGATTAAAGGGAGATCGAATTTATTTTTAATAACAAAACAATTTGGTTCAAAAATTACCGATAGATGGCGCTGCATGCACAATATGAAGTAGATTTATGCTAATCAGGCTGTCAATAAATCCCTTCAAAGCACACAGTTTCTTCATTACTTGCCAGCAGTATGCTATTATTACCAGATGAAACGCTGTTGGTTAAACTCTTTTACAAGAACAGGGAATCAACAACTGGCGCGAAAACTCCGGACGGCAAAATGATTGAAGACGAGAAAAGAGCTTGTTTCATGTACTGGGGTAATGAAGCTTGTCAGACGCTTCGCAGAAATGGGTCTTTTACTATAAGCCTAATTTGTATACATTTGTTTCATATTGTGCATGCCAGCGCCATCTATCGGAAATTTTTTAACCTTTTTTTTTCTTTCTTTTTTTCCTTTTTTTTTTATAATTAAAAAAAATCGATCTCCCTCTAATCCCATTCCTGCAAACCGGAATTTCTTAGCATGATTTGTTTATTTTTAATCAATTTTTAAAATTTTAACAAATTTGTGGCGCACCCTGTATGTCAGCTGCTCACGTGTAAAAAATCTGATTAATTTCTTATTCAGACCCGTGCTTCAGCATTGATCGTTTGCTGAAAATTAACTCGAAGAAGTCACTGATTCCAAAACGCTCAGATTTACTGCGTTTTTTAAATTTACGATAAACTCTGCATGACTTTTTTTTCAAATAACACTTCACACACTTCAAACGTTCTCACAATCCGAAGAAAACTTTAGAAGTATTTTATTTTCATATTGTTGTAATTGGGAATTTATTTCCTCTTGCATCATCCAAACCCCTTTCTACTTAAAGTTTTGAAAGATCAAAAGACAATTATTTACACCTACGCAGTGTAGAAGTAAAGATGTACTTTGATTTGCTGAAAACGAGACAATGAAACTGTGGCGCATGCGCGCAACATTATGTTTTTTCCGTAACTGTCTTTTTAGAATATTCTTATTAGAACTTTAAGTTTAGTTTAGTTTAGTTTGTGATTATGATTTTTTGAGAGCGTGTCGCTCAATTTAAAAGTGTAAATAATTAGTGTGTTTTTTCGTCATGTGAAGTGTTAATTAAATCGTGATGTATAATAATCTCTGCAATTTTATTTCGTGTCAAGTCTTTTCGTCGCTCATGAATGTTTTGTTTGCTGAAATATAATGAATCATGAAGATCCGGAGCACCGATGTCCCGTTGGAATTTAGAGGTAAGAAAATTTATATCTTACCAATTTTATTTAGAAATCAATTAGATTAAAATTGATTATTTACATGTTGTCAACTTTGACTGAATTAGTAATATAGGCAGTCGGAGTTGTCACATAATTGTGGCATCTCTGCCGGGATCGGGTGCTCCGTAGTTGATTGGAATTAGAAATTCGAAATTTAATTAAAAGAGATTTAGAAAGTTAATTAGAAATTTCAACTTTAACTATGGACAAATTAAAGAAATCAAGGACGCCAGTGCGGTCCAACTTTACGAAGTTAATAAAAGAAATAGAAGATACTTTGCAGGCTAAATGTAATGATTTAGATAGTCTGTCGTATTTTTTAGATAGGTTAGAAGCAAAACACGAAGAACTCTCTTCACTAGACAAACAAATTTTGGATCTTTTATCTGAAGACAAAACTTGTCAACAAGATGATTTGATTCTGAATACGAACAAATAGATAAATACAATACAAATTATTGGGAAAATAAAAATAAACTATCTAGATACATAAAAAAATTAGAAAAAGAGAGCAGTGAGGATACTTCTTTGTCATTAGATAGTATGGTCACAAGAAGAAAGTTTAAATTACCAAAATTAGAACTCAAGCCCTTTAATGCTGATATAAAAAATTGGTTATCGTTTTGAGGTCAATTTGAAAAAATCCACGAAGATTCCGATATAGTAAACGAAGATAAAATTCAGTACCTTATTCAAGCTACCCAAAAGGGGTCTAGGGCTAGGGAAATTGTTGATTCTTTTCCCCCTACAGCCGATAGCTATCCAGAGGCGATCCAATCATTGAAGGCACGGTTCGGTAGAACAGATATTTTTATCGAAGTATACATACGCGAAGTACTAGGATTAGTTATTAATAATTCTTTGGGACAAGGCCAGAGACTGTCCCTTGTTAAGTTGTATGATAAAATAGAAACCTACCTTCGGTCATTAAAAATGTTAGGCGTATCGAGCGAAAGTTATTCTTCGATTTTATATCCATTGGTCGAATCAGCATTGCCTTCAGATATTCTTAAATTATGGGAAAGACATCTTGGCACTTTATCTGTTAATGGTAAAGATAAAAGTCAGGGAATTAATAAATTAGATACTTTAAGGAATTTTTTACAAATTGAAGTTGAAATGAAGCAAAAGGTAAAATTGGCTAAGAGTGGGTTTTCTTTCGATAAAGATGTCTCAGTAAACAGAGAACTTAGATTCGATCGTAAGGATAAAAATTTTTCCCTTCCTACGGCGGCCGAACTGTATAATGCAGATGATAAAAAATTGGAAGAACAGTGTGTCTTTTGCGAAAATAAACACCGTAGTCAAAATTGTAGAGCGGTATGGAAAATGACATTCGCGAAGAGAAAAGATGCTTTATTAAAAAAAGGAGCTTGCTTTCGATGCTTCAATGCCAACCACTTGGCTAAAGCTTGTAAAATTAAAACTAATTGTACTCATTGTGGGAAAAATCACCACCAGTTCATGTGCATAGAAAATAATGAAATTAACTTAGGCGATAATTCTAAAGAGGATTCTACTCCTAATAAAGATTGTATGCTTGCGAATACAACTTCTAGAAAAAGGGTTTTGCTCCAAACAATGGTTGTACGCATATACAATGGGGATATCGTACGAAATGTTAGAATTTTATATGACACGGGATCGCAACGGTTGTATATATCAGAATTTGCTACTAACATGTTAGGATATAATAGTATAAGTAAAGAAAGAATAGTGCATAGTTTATTTGGGGGTCGACAATGTGAAGAACTACACGATAGATATTTAATTAATTTGGGAAATATGGATAATAGTTATCGATGTAAACTTGAGGTATTAGACCAACAAAAGATTTGCTCTGAAATTTCACCTATACCGGAAGGATCCTTTATCAATGAAATAAAACGGTACGGAATTTTATTGACTGATAGAGTCACTAAAGTTAATGATTTACTATACGAATTTTCTCCTGATGAAATTCACGTGTTAAATGGTGCAGATGTCGCCGGAAAATTATTTACCGGAAATTTAAAACAATTACAGGGCGGATTAGTTTGCATGGGAACTCGTTTAGGTTGGACAATTCTCGGGAAAACTGAAGGTTATGAAATTAAAAATATGAACAATCTAGTTTTCTCGCTGCATGTCAAAGAGGCAAAAATTTCCGAGTTATGGCACCTTGACATTTTAGGAATTCGAGATCCTGGGGAGAAAAAGGGTAGAGAAGAGATAGAGTCATAGAGTTAGCCATTAAAGAACATTTTCTTAGTAATATAAGAGTAGATGACGAGGGTAGATATGAAGTTAGTCTTTCATGGATACAGGGCCACCCTAGACTACCTAGTTACGAAAATATCGCTCGACGTAGATTAAAAACATGTGTCGATTCATTAAAAAAGATAGGAAAATTAGGTGATTATAATCAAATATTTAATGAATGGTTAGACGAGAAAATAATAGAAAAAGTTGATCAGAGGAAAACGTTAGGTAGTGAGCAATTCCTTCCTCATAGAGCGGTGTTTAAAGAAAACTCCACTACAAAGGTGCGGCCGGGTTTTGATGGTTCAGCTTGGGAAAAGGACTCATCATCGATAAATGATTGTATTGAAAAGGGGCCTAACCTCGTAGAACTGATTCCTTCTGTTTTAAACAGACTTAGGTTAGGGGAAATAGGAGTAATTGCTGACATAAAAAGGGCTTTTTTACAGATTGGCATTACAGAAAAAGATCGATCATTCTTGAAATTTCTATGTTATGAAGAAGGGGACCCTCAAAAATTGATAACGCTTCAGCATAGAAGAGTCGTATTTGGCATTTCATGTAGCCCCTACCTTTTAGGTGCCACGTTAGAATATCATTTAAAAAATGCACCTGAACAATTTAAAAACACTGCGTTAAAATTTTTAGAGTCATTTTATGTAGACAACTGTGTTACGAGTGTTGATAATAAGGAACAGCTGAACAGATTTATCGAAGAGTCAAAAACTCTTCTTAACAATGCTAAATTCGAGCTTCGCGGGTGGGAGCATAGTTTTCGAGAAGTTTTTACAGGGGAAAATGTTCCTGTTTTAGGGCTAATGTGGGATTTTAGAGGGGATACACTAGCAGTTGATTTAAAAGAAATTTCAGAAGATGATCGCCAAGTGACTAAAAGAAACATTTTATCGGCTGTTCACAGAATTTTTTATCCTATCGGATACACATGTCCTGTAACATTAGAACCTAAAATATTATTACAGGAGTGTTGGAAAGCTAGAGTGACATGGGACACGGAACTACCTGTTTCTATTAAGAAAAAAATTGAAAAATGGAAAAAACAATTAGGAAAATTAGGGACTATTGAAATACCTAGGTGTTTTTCACGAGATGCAGATAAGTTGCATTCCTTGCACGTTTTTTGCGACGCTAGTAAAGTAGCGTATGCTACGTGTATATTTATACGGACCGAAAATGAGAACGGTGGTTTCTGTCAGTTGGTTCAAGCAAGAAGTCGAGTTGCTCCTATGAAAACAATTTCCATCCCGATGTTGGAATTATTGGCTTGTAATATTGGGGCTAGATTAGCATATAGTGTTAAAACTGATTTGAAGTTAGATAACATTGACATTTTTTATTGGACTGATTCGGCCAATGCACTTTACTGGATAAAAATAAATGAAAATTGGGCACATTTTGTTTGCAACCGAGTGTCCGAAATTCGCTCATTAAGTGATCCTTCAAAATGGCATTTTATTCCTGGCCAATTGAATCCTGCTGACCTGCCTTCAAGAGGTTGTACCGCTGAGGTTTTAACTCGAGATAAATGGTGGGAAGGACCGCAGTGGTTGAAAAAACCAATGGACGAGTGGCCAAAATCAGAAATGTTTCCAGATTTCGAAATTATCGATGCAGAAAGAAGAAAAACAATTATTAGCGCTAACAATGTAGATGTTCACAGTGAACAATTTTACACTAGAATTTCTTCCTACGATAAATTAATAAATGTAATCGCGTGGATCTACAGATTTTACAAAAATTGTAAGAAAGCTAAAGAAGAGAGAGAATTTAAAATTTTAACTGTGGAAGAGCAGAATGAAGCTGAAAATGTATTATTGAAATTAGTTCAAGAATCGTTTACTGGTGCCCAAGATAAACGTTTAAAAGCATTTCAGACCATGACAGATTCGGCTGGAGTTCTGCGGCTGAAATCATTCATACATTTGAGAGAGGATCTTATGAATTTCAGATTTCCTATTATCCTTCCACATGACCATCCCGTAGTTGAAAAATTAATTAGATCCAGACACTTCAAACCAGGACATGCTGGTGTACAAATTATGATGTCTAATTTAAGGGAAGATTTTTGGATCTTACAATTCCGAAAAACTATCAGAAAAATTATTAGAAACTGTGTACGTTCTAAAAGATTTGATTCAAGACCTAAACCTATTATTGAAGCACCTCTTCCGGAAGATCGTATAAAAGACGCTGCAGTATTCGAGGTTATAGGAACTGACTACGCCGGTCCTTTACTTCTTCGAGGTGGTCAGAAAGCTTGGATAGTTATTTTCACATGTGCTGTCTACAGAGCAGTACATTTAGAGATAGCCACATCCTTATCGACTGACAACTTTTTTGCAAGCTTTTAGAAGATTTATAGCACGAAGAGGTAGACCTGCGATAGTATATTCTGACAACGGAAAAAATTTTACGGGTGCTGAAAATTTGCTTAAGCAAATTGATTGGGATGTTGTTTCTCAGTATAGCACATCTCAGAAGATCACTTGGAAATTTAACCCTCCATCTGAACCGTGGTGGGGTGGATGGTGGGAACGTTTGATAGGCGTAATAAAAGGGATCCTTCGAAAAGTCTTAGGACGAAGCTCTTTGGACTTGGAAGAAATGCACACTGTTATTTGCGATACTGAAAATATTGTTAATCAGCGGCCTTTAACCTATGTTTCAGAGGAAATTGATGATTTAATACCACTTACTCCTTCTATGTTTTTACAAGACATTAGAGAATCAGGTATTCCTGATCTTGACATTTTGGATTCATCGTCTATTAATAAGAGACATGCATATAGACAGCGATTAAAACAAGATTTGCGAAAAAGATTCCGCACTGAATATTTGGGATGTTTAAAACAATTCTCGAAATTTAACAAAAATCAGCGACCTGTCCAGATTGGTGATGTAGTTCTTGTGACTAGTGAGAATGTTAAAAAACTTGAATGGCCACTTGGCAAAATTAAAGAACTCTATCCTTCAAAAGATGGAAATGTAAGATTAGTAAAGGTAAAGATGAAAGGTGGCGAATTTCTACGTCCTGTTCTCAGATTTATTCCTCTAGAAGTAACCCATCAAAGAGGTACTGAACTCCATATTTGAGTTTCAGACCCTGAAACTCAAAGGTGGGAGGATGTTGTAATTGGGAATTCATTTCCTCTTGCATCATCCAAACCCCTTTCTACTTAAAGTTTTGAAAGATCAAAAGACAATTATATACTCCTACGCAGTGTAGAAGTAAAGATGTACTTTGATTTGCTGAAAACGAGACAATGAAACTGTGGCGCATGCGCGCAACATTATGTTTTTTCCGTAACTGTTTTTTTAGAATATTTTTTATTAGAACTTTAGTTTAGTTTAGTTTGTGATTATGATTTTTTGAGAGCGTGTCGCTCAGTTTAAAAGTGTAAATAATTAGTGTGTTTTTTCGTCATGTGAAGTGTTAAATCAATCGTGATGTATAATAATCTCTGCAATTTTATTTCGTGTCAAGTCTTTTCGTCTCTCATGAATGTTTTGTTTGCTGAAATATAATGAATCATGAAGATCCGGAGCACCGATGTCCGGCTGAAATTAAGAGGTATGAAAATTTATATCTTACCAATTTTATTATAAATCAATTAGATTGAAATTGATTATTTACATGTTGTCAACTTTGACTGAATTAGTTATATAGGCAGTCGGAGTTGTCACACATATCTTTTTTCTACTGCATTATCTTTTGAAATCAATGTTATTTTAAGAGGTATTATTTTCAGTTGTGGCACGATACGTTCTCGTAAATTCACACACCCGAAAGTAGGGATGACAGCAAAATATTGATCTACTTGATATAACGGGCAAAAAAATAGAGATTTTTCACATCAGAGTTAGACTCTCGATATATATGGATAGATCGCCTTTTCTTACATCCGATATATCGATATATTTCTTAGAAATAAATATTTTGCATGTGAAAAGCAAACTTTAAGCATTTTTAACAGATATTTCTAAACATTATCTAACTAAATTGATTTTATTTTAAAAAATGAATAAATAAAAACTTAATTAAAAAACTCTTTTGACTGACTTTGTGGTTTAATACGACTAAGTATTTTAGGTAATGAAAATATAGGTAAGGAAATGAATTTAGGTAATATGAAAATATCCTTCACACAGTCAGAAAAACATACAATTATATAATTTACATGACTTTAGACTGAACACTAATAGCGAAATTAGAAAGTAGAGAAAAAGACCCTCCTTTATACTCCACTCCATTGTGTTCAATGATGTTTCTACTAGCCAAGATGTCAACGATTCTTAGGCGTTCTTTGTATTTTGTCTTTATTTGTTGTGAATGTTATTTAATACTAGCTGGCTTTGTCAGCTAGTGCGCCTCGAATTACCATCGGGGTCTGGAATCAAACAAATCTCTTCCGAATGAAACGAACCTCGAACCAAACAAATCTCTTTCTAAAGAAACGGACCTCGAATCAAACAAATCTCTTATAAAACGAACATATGGTTCGAGTCCCCGCTATCTACGGTAGCGTACACCGGACATGCTTCGCACGCTCCGGTTTCTTTGCTCCAGATCCAGACGGACCTCTTTACGAACGAAGTCCCAGCTCTCTGTATACGGCAGCGTATACTAGACGTGGTCCGCACGCGCCGGAAAGTCTTTCCGAATGGATCTAGTTTCAGGAGACCTATTGCCTTCGGCAGCGTATAGTGGGCTCCAGAAGTACCTCTTTCCGAACGTACTTCCGCTTCGGGTCCCCGCTACCTGCGGCACGCATGTTCACAATACCTACTCGGTTCAGATCTAGTGCCGTTCTGATTGGCTCGCTGTATTCCATACCATACGGACTTTTAAAGTCTTGGAAGCGGTGATGAACGGTATTACGTAACCAGTATTTTTGATGCACATAAATTAATTATAGCACAATTTAATGATGATTCTGAATAATTAAAAAAAAAAAAATCCCCGCCGGCTCAGCCTACAGCACAGGTAGATTTCGAAGTTAAGTACTAATTTCACTAACAGAAACTAAATCAAGATTAGAGATAAATGATTGTTTCATTAAATGAACCACACACTATATTTTAAATTCTGACGTTCTTTTTATTGAGACACGCGCGCGTTTAATAATGCAACCGTGCATACAGCATATCTGAGGGTTGTCAAAAATGTACATCACGCCAATGATACATTTTTATCACCTTAGTGGCGGATTAACGAAGATGTGATTTTTTTTCTTCTACAAATACCCCCCCCCCCCCCCCCTACTTTTTTTTGTTTTTATTTTTTTTTTTCCTGTAAGAGTTGGTCCTATCAAAAAGTTGTAGATAATATTAAGAGGATTTATAATAATTCTAAGCGGATCTGATATGTGAATTGGCGAAGTTATATATATTTTTTTCTTGTTAAACCCCTATTTTTTTCACCCCTTGTAGCTATTTTTAATTATATCAAAAATATGTCGTGCATAAATTTTTGGCCCTCTTCCTAGAAGTAATAATAACTTTAAACTAAATCGATATGTATCATAATTATGACGTTATAGTTTTTTTTCTGTTTTCACAAAAACCCTCCCCTTGCCCCTTGATTTTCTGTATCAGTTTGAAAGCAGAGCTGGGCAAAAAACAAGCCCGATACATCGATACAATCGATACAAAATACAAAATACATTGGTTTTAGAACCTAAAATACAAATTACAAATTACTTTTCAAATTGTAAAATTTCAAAATACAAAATACATGTATTTTCAAAATACATTCAAAATACAAAATACATGTATTTTCAAAATACATTCAAAATACAAAATACATGTATTTTCAAAATACATTCAAAATACAAAATACATGTATTTTCAAAATACATTCAAAATACAAAATACATGTATTTTCAAAATACATTCAAAATACAAAATACATGTATTTTCAAAATACATTCAAAATACAAAATATATTAATTTTAATTTTAATTATTCTGCACTATCTTGCATTACGCAAAAATGTTTTAATTGCAATGTCATGGTATAAATAAAAATAATGGTATAAATACAAAAATTGGTATAAGTAAATGTAATAAACTTTTATCTACTGTAAGGACAGGTCCGTAAACAAAACAAACAAACAAACAAAAAAAAAAAAAAAAAAAAAAAAAAAATATAGGTCTGCACGGGCCGAAATTTCCCGGCCCTGGCTAAGGCCGACCTGTAGAAAAAATTTTGGGGCCCGACCCAGTATAAAAGTTAAAAGTTCGGCCCGGGCCTGACCGTGTCCGTACAAAAAATTCTTTGGCACGACCAGGTATAAAAGCTAAAAATTCGGTCCGAACCTGGCTCAACTTGTACAAAAAATTTATTGTCCCGTATAAATGCTAAAAGTTCGAGCCTGCCTCGTACAAAAACTTAATTGGTCCGAGTGAATTTCTTACAAAAGATAAATTTCTACGCCGATGAGGTTAAAAATTCTCTTGTACGAGATATTCTAAAAAATATATTTATTTTAGCTATTTTTCATATTTATATTCTTCATTTTAAAAAAAGCGCCCAGAGCTTCGAAGTACAGGCACAGCGCTAGATTTATTTCTGCCTTTGCCCATGAAAACTACATTAATATTTTTATGAATCTTTATTTGTACGCAAATGTTTAAGTTATCATTAATATCATTAATTCATGTTACATGGTTTGGAGGCTTACAAATGTGAAAAAAACTATACAGAAAAATATTTTAATACGGAATCGCGTAGGACTGAAAAAAAAACTCCATTATAGATAAGTTCCCACCTTAGCTGGTATCTGTTATATAAATGCATTATATTCTTTTCACACGCATTATCACATTCATTTGGCATGAAAATGAACATATTTTTTTCCGTTTAAGACAAGATTCCATCATAGACAGATTTATTTTCACAGGTTTTCGTGTACTGCAATTTTATTGCCTAGAAATATATGTACTATTTTTCAAAAAGTATAAATTAAAAATTTTAATTGTAGAATAATGGCGATTTAAAAAATATATAATATTTTTTGCAAAAATTGTTGGATCGGCGCAAATTTTACTGATTTTTGCACGGGTCAGGTCGGGTGAAGGATTTTTATACGATCTAGGTCGAGACCAGGCCTTAAAATTTCTTCCCATCTAGACCTCTAGGAAGAAAATCCATGTCTGGCTCGGTCCGGAAAAAAAGAAATCTGACCTGGCCGGCCCGATTCTGCAGGAAAAAGTAAAGCTCAAGACTGGTCCGGTCTGAAAAATGTGATGACTAGGCTCTGTCGGTTTCGAGTTTCGACCCGAAAATAGTGTTTTGGTCTTATACCAAATATCACAAAAAATATTATTTTGAAATATTTCGAGTATACTTATATTAATATCTATCGCGTAGCAGGATGTATTACAGTTAATTAATTTCCTTTCATTAGGAGTTCTCAAGTATGTATTACACATCTTTTCACGAGTCTATGCAATAACTAACTGCATTACTCTCCTAACATACTTTAAAAATGCAATACTCGGGAAAACTCTGGACAATCCTACTTGTGGATCACACGACAATATTTTATAATTCACATAACAACATTAAGAATTATAAAAGCATTTACTAAAAGCATTCAACAAAAATGTTTCGACAGAAGATAAAAATCCTTGTCGTACTAAATTTGAAAAAAAAAAATGTTTATATTAACTTCCAGAAACGAATTCAAAGACTAGACACAACAGACAAGCATGTATTTTCCTGTTGTGAATCAGTAATTTGCGATTTAAACAGAAGTTGTAGTTTAAACCAGCTGGTTCAAACAGTTTGAAAAATCGAGAAATGTATTTTCAGTTTTTTAAAATACAAAATACATGGAAAAATCATTTCAAAATACATTACAAAAATACTTTAGTTTTATCTGTTTAAAATACAAAATACAAAATTCAAATGTAGTTTGAAAATGTATTTCAAATACATGTATTTTCGATACTGCCCAGCTCTGTTTGAAAGAGATTTGTGCAGAGTTACGGGAGTTATCGTGTCCATGAAAATGTGATATAGATAGATAGATAGATAAAGTTTTGAAGTGGGAGGGGGGGGGGATTGGGCGGTTGGTTCTAGATGTCTTAATCGGCGTAGATCTGCAAAATTTTTTCAGACATTCCAACATATAGGGAAGAATGTAATAGGTAGTATTTCTTACGAAACCCACCTAAAGTACGTACATAAATAATTAACATACATTTATCAAATAATTTGTTCAATTTCTGCAAACGCAAAAAAGCGAATCGCGCGCTTTTAATAGTGTCAGTATTGTTTGTGCAAGGGTTTATAAATTTTGTACATTAGTATTTTTTTAATCATGTACACTCACTAACGCGTGTATAAGTGCTTCGCGCACATGAAAACAACAGCAGCAAGAAAAATTGCTGGGTGCATCAGACTCGTCGTGTAGTAATCTCAAAAATTCATGAAATTCGTTAAAGCCGCGATCACTAACGCAGATATGAGCGCTTCGCACCCATTAAAACAAAAATAAATCAGTGGATGCAGGAACCTTACTATGTAGCAATCTCAAAAATGCTTGAAATGCATTAAAGCCGCCGCGGTCACAAACGTATGTATGAACGCTTTGCACCCATTAAAATAAATCACTGATTGAATAATCTCGATGTGTAGCTATCTAAAAAATGCATGAAATTCGTAAAAGTCGATATACCTATAAAGCGTATATAAACGATTTGCCCCCCCCCCCAAAAAAAAAAAAAGAATTTGGCTAATTTGTTGCATTGGAATTTCTAAATATAGGAAATTCGTTAAAACATCAATCAATGTAACGAATATAAAAAAAAATCACATTATATAAATAATTAATATTGTTCCAAAACATTTTTATACTTAATTATTAAAAAATACCAACTTTACATTTTTTCATTCAAATTATCTTTTTATAACTTAAATAAATATTGAGAAATAAAAACCTTACACTGTTTTAAACTACCCTCTCGAGGGATCGAACTGAAGACCTCAGGCAAACGACATAGCACTATGATAGAACCATAGAGAAGGTATTTATAACTTGAGTACGGATTCTATTGTTCCTCCGGGAGAAAGTTGAAGCAAACATCACACTGCTTTCATCGCCAAAAGGGTGTCGTTTTTTGGCGTTAATACCTTTATTGACAACTTTCTGTTTCCGTTCTCGCTATAAAAGAAGGTGGGAACGAGAATTCCAATGACAGTTTCGCAGGAAAAAAAACAGGCTTGGCGCGCTATCTCCCCATCATCACGTCTTCGTGGGAAGGGGATCTTTGCATCAAGAAAAAATTACCAATCTGTGGTCTGTTATGTAAGATGTCTATGGCTACAACGCCCTCAGTCCAAAACAGACAAGAACAAAATTTTAAGTCACCGATATCACTACTTCCAAGACATTGAAAATCAATATGGTTTGGATAATTGGACGAACAAATCAGAACGGTGCTAGATCTGAACCGAGTAGGTATTGTGAATATGCTTGCGGCATCGTATACTGGACGTGCTGCGAAAAATTTAATATGTGATATTTATAAATTTTACCTCAAATCTGTATGAATTCGTATTTTTAAACGGAAATATTTCTTTTTTCCGAAGATGAGATCAAACGTTCCGCCCTCAGCGGGCGAAGCCCGCCTGAATGTTGAGTTATGTATAAACTTTACCTCGAACTTGTATTAATTCATACTTTTTTATTGAAAATCTTTTTTTTTTCGGAAGATTTTTGAAGAGCTACGTGGAAAATTGATACACATATAATTAAATGGCGCTTCCTGGCTGCATTGGAATGATATTTTATATCAAGTTGGCATAAATGTTAAAGAACTTAAATATAAATTTTTGTAAGAATCGAATAAAATCAACCCTATTTTTGACGCAAAATAAAAATCCAAAACGCCCTCTAGCGAAGAAAAAATAAGTACAAATTATGATGTGGGTATGTAACTGAAGGCTTAAAAATTTCCAATAGGACAAAAAAATAATTATATAATGTTTTGATTATTAGAATATAAGGAAAGGCATTACGCTTATTAATTCCTTTTCAATGTCATTTTTCTCACCCCCACCTTCCCTCCTCACCTTTGAGTTATACAAATGCGGAATTAATATCTGACTTTCAAAACATTAAGTGATTACCTGTAATAAATTTTTAATTTCTTAATAATAAGAAAAATTACCGTCTGATTTTTCCAAAACTTTATAAATCCTATGTAAAATATTTTTCTACATCTGCTCTTAAATTTACAAATCGATATGTTAATTGGTTTTCTTGATTTTCGCTAATTAGTAAAAATTCTCAATTTATTTCCTTTCATTTCGGAAATGCAGTTGCGGGGTCAATCAGTCTGCGAAACCAGATTTCTGTTTAGTTCAGTTTTTAATTGAATGTCCCTGTCTGATTCTTTCTTAGATTTTTCTCTAAAAATATCTCTGTCACCAATTTGTTTTTAGCTAATAATAAGAAAAATTACCGTCCGAATTTTACAAAAATTTAACTACTAATGTAATATATTTTTCTATTTATGCTCTGAAATTTTCAAATAGGTACATTGATTAGTTTTCTTATTTTTTGCTGATTAGTGAAAATTCTTAGTTTCTTTCATTTCCGCTGTGAAATCAGGTCCAGATGTGGGCACTTTTACCATTTTGTGGAAAAAAAATCGCTTTTTTTGTTGAGTTTTAACTAATATCTCGGCTAATTACAAAAAGCAAGTAAAAATCTGAGCCTTACATCAGTACCTTACTTTGGATTATCTCATGCAAATTTTCAGATTTTTACGTGCCGTAAATTTCACTAGCTATCGCTGACAGACAGACAAACACGCAGAGCGAAACTTTCTTTTATTAGTAAAGATGTGGATTGGTGAGTTTTTCACGAATGTGTTAATGTAGTACTTTTGTCTGTATAATTTTTGTTTTTAAATTTATATTGAACTAATAAGTTTATGGAAGCTATATTTGTCTTCTATAAGTGATGTTGGAGATATTTTACCAAAAATAATAAAAATCGATGTTAATGAGCATTTAAAAATGAAAAGTACCCATATTAAAATATCTGATACATTATCAAAAGAAACTATTCAGCTCGCAACTTCAAAACGACATCACCGACAGCTAGACAAACACATAGAGCGAAACTTTCTTTTATTATTAAAGATGTGGATTGGTGTGTTTTTCACGAATGTGTTAATGTAGTAGTTTTGTCTGTATATACATATATATACATATATATATATATATATATATGTTATATAAAAATTTATTTCCTTCGTATCCTTCCATTTTATTCGCATTAATATTTTAAAATTAATCTAACTTCTGTCATAGTCAGTATTTCCTTAATTCTTAATAATATCTATTCCTATTTAAAGTCCTTTTAAAAGTAAATATCCGTATATTAATAATTATTTTATTCCAAATCTTAATCTAAAATTTAAGATCATTCGTAGCTTTTATCAGTTCCCCAATCTATAAAATTCTGAGACGCGTTCTCATTTCGAATGTTTTTTAAAAGTCATTTTCTTTTTATTATTATTATTATTGCTCTGATTTTTTCGCGCGCTTGGGATTTTAACTTCAAAATTTATCCGCGACCAGATTCGGAATTCTTTATCGTCTTAGCTCCTCCTTCGCACCTCATTTGCTGGGCTGGAGCTAACCTCTCACTCATTGGGTTGTGCGCTCGTGACGTAAATTCTGTATGTTTCCGCGGAGAGAACAAAACTCGCCCGCAGCCCTCGGAGCGGCAGATTTTTGACGTTTTCGGAAGCTAAACAAATATGTGTCTGGTATTTTTATGTCCGTAGAATATTCAACTGGCCCAGTAACATCTTAATTCAATGAAGTGAAGCAACGTTAGCCCGAGGGCTATAAGTTTTAGACCTTGGGGAATTGTTTCTGTGTTGTTCGTCTTCTAATAAAATTATTTGTCTGGAGATTGGCTGGATTTATTGGAAAACTTTGGTGGACTCATTTCATTGCCTTCTACTTCGCCATACTCGCTAATATCGACTGCAACTTGCTATATCGTTGAAGGACTGCCATCTTTTCATCGAATATTATTCATCGTAATATCTCAACCTCGTCAAAATGCTACAAAAAGCCCGTTAGGATTCCATGAACTTGCGCTGAGCTATGCCAATGTTCTGATGGACGGATGAGCTGCGAATGTATTGCCGGCTACTGTTGTACATCTTCATAGCGAAGAGTGTGCGTCTAGTTCTTGCGAAGAGTATGTCGATTAGTTGTTCTTCTGATCGTCTGATAAACGGAGAAGCTGTGATATGTTGCTGAATGTGGATGCTGTACATTTTCCATTGTGGTGTGTGCAACTGATTCTCACCAAAATATGCATCGAATTTTTCAAAAAGTGTTGGAATAATTTATCCCTGGAAACACCAGATGCAGACCAGTGTGAATGTTCTACAAAACAACATCTCATTAATGACGGAATGATCTAAATAATATTTTCTTTTACAGAAAAAAACATGAAAAAGTATCATTATACAAAAAAATAAATAAATTGATCGGTCTCAAAAATTTCAAAAAGTAAACAGGCAGACAACTTGTGAATGGAATTACGTAAGTTTGAAAAAAGTTATTATTGTATGTATTATTTATTATTTTATTTATTTTTATGTTATTTAAGTTTCGCTCAGATTTTCTTATTTGTTGTATTATTATTATTACTATCATTATTTATTAGAGATGGAGGTATTTACATTTGTTATTTAATTTTAATTTTATTTTACATCTGTTGTGTTAATTCTCTTTAATTTTTATATTAATGTTATTGCGATCTGGACTTGTAAAAGTCCTTGGTGATCACAAAATGAGTGAAAACGAAATAAACATCATTCCTTTTGATTTCGAATCTGGAATGAACATTCAATCTTGGTTAAACCATTTTGACAAAACATGCCTTTCTGAAAAGAAAGATGAAAATTGGAAGATTAAAAATATTTCAAAATATTTGAAAGGAGAGGCTCTGAAGGTATTTATCAATGAATGTTTAGAATGTAAAGCTTTTGACAAAATAACTGATATTCTTACTGAAAAATTCATAACTGTTCATGTTCCTCGATTTTCAGAATTTGCTTCTATGAAATTAAATGATCTCAATGATTTGGATAAGTACTTTCGAAAAAAGGTTGAAATAGGTAGACAACTTTGTTTATGTGAAACTATAATAGTACAGGGATTAACAGACGGTCTCAAACCTGAGTACCAGAATTATATGATTAGTAATCCTCCAAAAAATACAATAGACTGGTACTTAATGGCTAAACAACTAGTATTCCCAGGTCAACAATAGTAATTCTAGGAGTAATTTTCAGAATTATAGATCATTGCCACAATATGATCAGGCACCTAGACATTGGGTTCGCCGAAGTCGAAATTTTCATATGCCAAATTCCAATTTTCATTCACAGAACAATTTTAATGCTCCAAATTCTAAATTTATCAATCCTAGGTTGCCTACTACACATTTTCAGAGCAAATACCCAAGTAGACCATGTCGAATGTGTTTAAATAGAGGTATACAAAATGCTTACCACTGGGAGAGGGATTGTGTATTCAATGTGAGCCCTTTGCAATCTTCTGCACCCCCTCTTAGTCAACCACAACCATCTACTGATAATATATGACAGTTAATTGTATCAGGATATGTAAATAACAGGGAACTACCTTGTGTGATTGAATCTGGCTCAACCATAAGTATTTTACCTTTTAAAATTGTTAAATTGTTAAATGCTAAAGTTATAAATATTCCACCTGTTATTATTGGCCAAGCCAAAGGAACTGTTGTAATAGATAAAGCTTGTAAATTATTGTTTAAATTAGGTAATGTGCAACAAAATTTTAGATTTTTTATATGTAATACAAATTTAGATTATGCTATATTAGGTTTAAAAGAATGCTGTAAGTTTAATTTAATTATTGACTGTGCTACATGTAGAGTATTACAAGGAGACCTTGTTTTAAATGAATCTAAGAACATATCCAGTGATAAATTAAGATTACTTCATTTTAATGTTAACTATGATTATCAGAGAGTGCAACCCGATTATGGAAAGATCATATTTCCTCAATCCTTTGTTCCATCTAATGTTGATAATTCTAAATTAATTGGGGAAATAAATTCTATAGAAAATGAAACTTTAAGGGAAAGTATAAGGGATTATTTAGACATTTTTTTCTAAAAATAAATTTGCTGTCGGGAGAATTAATATTGAACCGCAACGTATTTTACTTAATTCTGACCTACCAATATCTCTGAGGCCGTACAGAACTTCCCCTTTAGAAGAAAAAGAGATTTCGGATCAAATTCAATCACTATTAGATGCTGGTTTAATTAAAGAGAGCAATAGTCCCTATTCTGCCCCTGTTACATTAGTAATGAAAAGAGAAGAAGGTAAGAAAACTAGATTATGTGTTGACTATAGAAAATTAAATGCAATAATGAAAAATGACGCCGAACCCCTACCTCGTATCGATGGAATTTTAGATAAACTGAGTAGTGCACAGTATTTTTCAACTTTAGATTTAGCCTCTGGCTACTGGCACATACCCATACATCCATCCGATACTGAGAAATTGGCTTTTGCTACCAACTTTGGGCTCTTTGAATGGTTAGTTCTGCCCTTCGGGATTAAATTAGGCCCCCCGATATTTAATAGAACCCTTAGAAGAATACTTACTAAATACAAAATAGACTTTGCTTGCCATTATTTTGATGATATTATTATTTTTTCTTCCTCATTAGAAGAACACATGCAACATTTAAACCAAATATTTGAATTATGTAGACGTGAAAACATTAAACTTAAACTATCTAAATGCAATTTTGTTCAAAGTAAAATTAACTTCTTAGGATATACCATCCAGAATGGCACATTAACTTCTGCTAATGCTAATATTGAAGTAATAAAAAAACTAAAACCCCCTTCAAATGTAAAGGAACTTCAGAGATTCTTAGGATCTATCAATGTTTATCACAAGTTTATAGATAAATATGCCGAAATTCGAGTCCCTCTTAACAGATTACTCAGGAAAAATACATTATGGGAATGGAATACAGATTGTCAAAATTCTTTTCAAAAATTAAAAGATGCCTTAATAGCCAAACCTATCTTAAAAATTTATGACCCTAAGTTACCCCTCCATATGTTTGTTGATGCCTCACAGGTGGCAGTAGGTGCAGTCTTAAAACAACCTGATAGTAATAATTTTTTACATCCAATTGCTTATTACTCTAGAGGATTGAGAAGTTATGAGAAGAATTATTTTATTACCGAGTTAGAGTGTCTTGCCCTCATTGACACGTTAGACAAATTCTATCATTATTTTCATGGTGTAAATTTTACCATTCATACTGATCATGCATCTCTTGTATGGTTAAAAAATACTAAACATTTGAGAGGCAGGTTATTTAGATGGTCTTTGAAGTTGAGCATGTTTGAATATAATATAGTTTACGAAAAGGGATCCACAAATGTCGAAGCCGACATGTTGTCGAGAAACCTAGTTTCACATTTTATTCAACCACTTACTTTTCTTCTGGACGTTAAAGAAATTATAGAGAGGCAGGAAAAAGATAATGTGTGTGGTAAAAATTATCTAAATGAAAATGGACTTATGATTATTAAAAAGAAAGGATTTCGAAAAATAGTAGTCCACATGTCTTTAAGGAGAAAAATACTAAATGTTGCTCATGAAAAATTTGGTCATCCTGGTATCCAAAAAATGTTAAATTTAATCTCCCCTAATTATTATTGGCCTGACATGACGCAAGATATAACCAATTTTGTAAAACATTGTGATATTTGTCAGAAGAATAAAAAACCCAGACAGAAAAAATTTGGCTTATTACAAGCTATGCCCACCACAGATCAACCTTTTGAATGCCTTTCTATTGATACTGTGGGAGGATTCAATTATTATAACTCCACCAAAAAATATCTACACATCATCATAGACCATGCAACCAGATATGTTTGGGCATTTCCTTCCAAAAGTGTTACCACAGAAACATACACAAATTGCTTAAAACAAGTCTTCAATATTCAATTCCCTCAACAATTATTCTGTTTCAACAAAATTTTCGATATACAGGGTCCTCAAAAGGTATTAAGTGATAGGAATGCAGCCTTTACTTCACCTAGATTTAAAAAAATTTTGCGGAATCACAATATTAAGCAAAGTTTAACCACATCACGTCACCCTCAAACGAATGGCAAGTGTGAGAGAGTGAATCAATCAATAGTTACAAGATTAAAGTGTAAAGTTAATTCGACTACCTCCAAAATTCCTTGGACCCAACTTCTGAATGAAGTAGTTAATGAATACAATAATACACCCCATTCCATAACCAAATTCCCTCCTGCTTATTTACTTTTTGGCAAATTACCCTATGATTCCCTTCTTAAGCAAAATTATTACCCTCCCGTCCAGGAAGCCCTCAACATTGCTAAAAAACGCACGGATGAATTTTACTGGAAAAGTAAAAAATATTATGATAGAAATTATGTGGAGCCAAAATTTGAGATAGGAGATCTTGTTATCTATGAAGAATTCCATTATCCCAATACAAGAAAGCTCTCACAAGTTTTTAGTGGTCCCTATCAAATCCTTAAAAAATTATCAGATGTAAATGTTGAAATTAATAGACAGACTCAAAATAAATTTACTGAAATAGTCCATGTATCAAAATTACGCCCTTATTACCCTCCTGACAAATTAAAGTTATCCCATGAGCAACAACAAACTAATGTTAAATCAATAGCTTAATATTAAACTTAGTAAAACAAAAATTAACTAAATTTAATGAAATCAAATTATAATTGACTAATCAATTCTCTTCTGTATAACAGTATGTTCTTGAATATAGGAATTCCCAAGAATATTACTGCCAATATTTTTGCTTGAGTTAACTTTTTATGCAGGCGTAAATTAGTTGATTTGAGTTAAAAGGTTCTTATATTGGATTGAATTGAATTAGAACAATAAAGTAAATTGGAATAGCAAATTAGATTAGAATACTACATTAAATTAAAATAATTGAATAAAAATTCACTGGATTAAATTAAATTATAATAATAGAATAAAATTCTCTACTAATAGTAATAGTTAAACTTATTATCCACCATACACTTCAAGGTCTTATTTTCATTGAACAGCTTATGTTTCCCTTGTTTGACTAAAAACAGAATGAGCACATTATCTTACTGAAATGTTGATAATTTTCCACAGATATTTCTTATTTTACTATTTATTATTTTTGTTTTCTTTTATTAAGTATATTTTCATTCCTCACTGATATTGAAAAAGAATGAGGAATTAAATTATATACAGATGAATTACTGATTTAGTATTATTTTGAAGTTGTTTGTTATTGTTGATATTATTATGTTGTTATTATAATTGTTGTAGTTATTTATTATGTGATAAGATTATAAAAGAGAATATTCTTGAGAATTGTGATAAAAGAGAACCACTGATATTATATTAGTTGATGATAAACAGTCACATCTTACTAGCAAAACATCTAATACTCATATCTTATTGATGGAACATTATTAACTGACTGGACTTCACTTAATAAGTGCACTTATCAAGCTATACCTACTTATCAAGGCACAAAACTTATCAAGCATCACAAACCAGTACTTTAATTGTTTATTGAACTTAGTGGGGATGAAACTTTATGTTTTTGAACTTTATGATTAACTGGAATTATCCTACTACAGAATCAATACACTGTATTGCCGTAAACTGTATTACTGGCTAATACTTGACATATCTGTGCCTTCATATCCATACCAAGAAACTTTCTTTTGGAAATGAGAGGTCTATAACTCAGACTGTTACTGATTAAGAGGACTATTAGACAATTATACTTTTCACTGCTTAGACAAAAATGCTTTGTTTACTTCATTTTCATCCTTTTCACTATTTATGTTTGAAGAGAAAAAAAAATTATTTGTTACTAACTTATTTATATAGTAATTGTATGTATTTCTGTATTTAAACAATTCCCACAGGTTCATGTTTACAAAAATAACTATTGAATTAACTTTAATAAAATCAAAGAATTTTTGGCATTAACTAGAATACCAGATAAATATTTTGTAATCCAAATTCTTGCTTGCCTGAATGAACTTGTAGATCATCGGATCTACCCGTCATTCGGATTTTTAGGGGGGGGGGGGGTAATGTTATATAAAAATTTATTTCCTTCGTATCCTTCCATTTTATTCGCATTAATATTTAAAAATTAATCTAACTTCTGTCATAGTCAGTATTTCCTTAATTCTTAATAATATCTATTGCTATTTAAAGTCCTTTTAAAAGTAAATATCCGTATATTAATAATTATTTTATTCCAAATCTTAATCTAAAATTTAAGATCATTCGTAGCTTTTATCAGTTCCCCAATCTATAAAATTCTGAGACGCGTTCTCATTTTGAATGTTTTTCAAAAGCCATTTTCTTTTTATTATTATTATTATTGCTCTGATTTTTTCGCGCGCTTGGGATTTTAACTTCAAAATTTATCCGCGACCAGATTCGAAATTCTTTATCGTCTTAGCTCCTCCTTCGCACCTCATTTGCTGGGCTGGAGCTAACCTCTCACTCATTGGGTTGTGCGCTCGTGACGTAAATTCTGTATGTTTCCGCGGAGAGAACAAAACTCGCCCGCAGCCCTCGGAGCGGCAGATTTTTGACGTTTTCGGAAGCTAAACAAATATGTGTCTGGTATTTTTATGTCCGTAGAATATTCAACTGGCCCAGTAACATCTTAATTCAATGAAGTGAAGTAACGTTAGCCCGAGGGCTATAAGTTTTAGACCTTGGGGAATTGTTTCTGTGTTGTTCGTCTTCTAATAAAATTATTTGTCTGGAGATTGGCTGGATTTATTGGAAAACTTTGGTGGACTCATTTCATTGCCTTCTACTTCGCCATACCCGCTAATATCGACTGCAACTTGCTATATCGTTGAAGGACTGCCATCTTTTCATCGAATATTATTCATCGTAATATCTCAACCTCGTCAAAATGCTACATATATATATATATATATATATATGAAAGGATATAAATAAACCTTTTTTTAAATGCAAAATTAAAATTTAAAATCCCAAAACATAATTTCTAACTTACAAATCTAATGCTTAAATCTAGTCTGCCCCTGTGATCTTTGTTTCTCAGCCTCACAAATATTACTTTCATCTATCCATTTCGACATCTCCTTAAGTTTTAAAAGTGATGATTTTGCATTTCTTGCAGCAATCTGTGGGGTGCGGCTCCCAGGCCTGGCCAAGCCTTGGTGTCGGCATAAGACCCCAGACATCAATCAAAAGCTCATTGACCAATTAAAATAAATGATCCTCCCAATTTGACTCTTTCTCCCTCTGCTGGGAAATATCCTAAATTCGAATTAAAAACAGCATGCAAGGACGAAGAAGACAGATATTTGGCACATTTGAGCGGTCAGCCAAACCCTCGGCCATGTAGATCTCAGAACTTAACGTAAATGGCTCGCGGGACCTCCGATTGAACGCGCGTAGATGACTGTACGAAGAAATGCTTCAATAAGCCAGTTCGAGCTGTCAAGAGGTCCCGAGTCCAGCTTATTTCTCTGTTTCTCTCCATTTAATAGTCTCCCAAGTCGTCCTTGGATAATTCGTTACATATATATATATATATTATTTCTATTGAACTAATAAGGGTACTTTTCGGTTAGCCGGGCGCCAGTGATATATATATACATGTATATATGCACACACACACACATATACACATATCTACGTATACATATATATTACAAAATTTAAATTTTTGCCGCAATTATTCTATAAAATTTGTCCATTCAATAATATTCGGTATATAACCCAGCTTATTAAAATAATTCTCATTCTTAAAATAGCCTTTTACTATCCATATGTAAAGCCAATTATTCCTAATCCACTTAATAATATTTATTCGAATGTAGTCATTCTAAAAATGGCGATAGCTTTTTTAATTTATTCTTTAAATAGAACATCTTTATTTTAATCCATTATTAAAATACATTAGTATTATTCCCGTGTGGTCAAATTGCTATAACTTCTTTATTTAAATGCTAAAATATCGTATCTCTTAAAATATTCCGCTCAAAAAACCTTATTTCATAAAGTTATCCTATTATTAAATATCAAATGTCTATTAAAATATTTCCGAAAAACTTTAATTCTTTCTTTTTTTTTCCCCCTTTTATAAAGATTCATTTTCTTTTCTTCTTATTATTTTTATTACGTATTAAATTCGAAGTTTAGCTACAGCCTCAAAAACAGATAAGCTCGTTTGTTGATATGACAGGCATCTGGTACGAGATTATGGAATATTCTGGACGGGCGTAGAAAGTTTTTGCATTTTACAACAAAATAAATCCGCCGGAAATATTGATAAAGTTCCAAAAGAGACCTTTTGATTCGATAGAAGTGGGTCACGTGACGTATTCTGTATTATTACGCAAGCTAGTTAAAAAACACGATCATCCTGATTCGGAGAGGATTTTTGGACGCTGGGGTTTTGCTAAAAGAATCGGGACGGATTCTAGCAAATAATGGAACGTTGTATTTTTTTTTTTGTTTAGCGTTGGCTAATGAGCATTTTCCCTGAAGAGATGTCTTAAAACTGGAAATAAAAGGTTCTTCGACAAAAATATGGACTGACATTTCTTGTTGTTGATGATACCACCCGGCCGCCTGATGCGAACTAAAAGGGAAACCAATAACATAGCTAACCCTATTTATCACGAGCACGACTGCCTTCTTCCCGGATTTGAACTTGGAAACACGACATTAATATTGTTGTGAGCTCGGGGTTCGAAAGGACTGATGCCAATATATAAGAACAATAAAAAGGCTTTATTCACTATAAACAGTGCAATACGATCACAAATATCTTCTGAAAATTACAAGATATTCAGTAATCTTCAAATCCAATAAAAGCGCAGCAAAATTTCACACAGAAACAATGCGTTCAATACGACGTATCAATGACAAAATCGATCCGAGAAACACAGTTCTCAATGCAAAGCCTCTCGTATGAATTCAATTGCAGTTGACAGACAACTAACTAACTGAACTGGTGGAGGTCTCTTATATAGACTTCAGAGATCCTTCCAGATTATTCCAGGGCTTTCTAATGCTAGAAATTACCAGAAGGTCCTTCAACTCTCGATAGAGTACTCCAAACGTGAAAGGATCCCAATGTAAATGTATAAGGGGGGGGGGGGGGGTTGCACAAAAAGTCGCCAACTTGGCGACATTTGGCGACAAAAATAAGTCGCCAAAACCATCGCCAACTTGGCGATAAACCCATTCCTTGGCGATTTTCCAATAGAACTCATTATAAAAACCGATGCTGTAAGGTTGTTTTCCCTGCAAACCACCTGAGGCCTTTAGCATTGAGTTACATGATGCTCAATAGGAAATACATTAATAATAATGCAATTTTCACAATAATAAAATAAAATAAATTTAAACAAATGGAATATTTACAGATATATACAAAATTCATAACATTGCCCCCCTCTCAAGGACTGCACGTCCCGGGCAGTTCAACCTTTGATCGGAAAGCAAACCCGTTACCAACAAATGCTATACTATTCAAAACACATTCATAATGCTGAATTATACAAAATATACACTTAAATAAAATAAAATTAAAGCATAGACATTATTACATACAAGTATTTAAATAATAATAACAATAATAATGATAATGCTAAGCAAAATAAATAATTACATTAATTTATATACAAGACCATGGTCATACTAATTTACATTATTTACATTACACTATCTACAATCAATGAACTAAGTACTATGGCCATAGTATGGAGCCAGCCTGTCGTAATGAACGACTCTAGGCTTCGAACTTGGTGACTTTTGGATCCGAATTACGACATCGTTCAGTCTGTTTAGGACTGTATAAGGACCGTCCCAGTGCGATTGCAGTTTGGGAGAAAGTCCTTTACGTCGAGTCGGATTATAAAACCAAACCTTGTCACCTTCTTTGAATTGATGTCCCGTGGCTTTCGTGTCGTACCTGGTCTTCATCTTCTCTGTCTGTATATTGATTCGCTCTCGAGCCAAGTTGTGGACGTCTTCAAATCGTGCCTGGAGATTATGCAGGTATCCCTCTGGCGATGAAGGCGCATCTGGAGGGCGACCAAACAGCAGATCACAAGGTAAACGAAGATCACGACCGAAAAGCATCTGAGACGGGGAATAGCCGGTTGTTTCATGGACGGCGCTGCGATAGGCGAGAAGAAACAAGGGAAGTTTTTGGTCCCAGTCTTGCTGGTTTCTTGAGACTAGAAGTGAGAGATTGTTGAGGATGGTACGATTAAATCTCTCAACCATGCCATCCGACTGCGGATGTAAAGGCGTCGTCCTAGTTTTGTCCATAAGTTGACAGAGACCCTCAATCACAGCAGAGATGAAATTTCTCCCCTGGTCAGAATGCATTTGAAGAGGGACTCCATACCTTGATATCCACTGGTGTACCAAGGCATCCGCAACCGTAGAAGCTTCTTGATCAGGGATGGCATAAACTTCAGGCCATTTTGTGAAATAGTCCATGACAACAAGGAGGTATTTGTTGCCATCAGCACTTCTTGGCAGAGGACCTAGGATGTCAAGGGCGATGCGTTCAAAAGGTGCTCCTACATTGTAGAGATGTAGTCTTCCTCGGCTACGTTTCTTTGGTCCTTTCCGAGCTGCACATGCATCACAAGATTTGCACCATTGTTCGACGTCAGCTCTCGCTTTTCCCCAGAAGAAGCGCTCTCGGACTCTGTGTAATGTTTTCATGACTCCAAAATGGCCACCAGTGGGACTGCCATTTAATTCTTTGAGGACCTCTGGTATTCGGGATCGAGGAAGTACCAACTGCCACCGAGATGTCTTCCCATCTTCCGATTCGAATTTTCGGAACAGGACACCATTCCTGACGTGGAGGGAGTTCCAAAGAGCCCAATATTGCTTCGTCGTAGGACTGTAAGTAGAGATGTCTTTCCAACTGGGCTTCGTGCTAGAAAATTCTAATAACTCCAAGATTGGTTTGATCTCAGAGTCTGCCATTTGATCTTCTCGAATCTTCTCATCACTCCAGGGATCTGGTGGCGTCAATAGTGAAGTCTTCGTCTGGCGTATGACATATTCGGGATTATACTTGCTCTCCGCTCTGGAACAATAGCGACAGCTCTCGGGACACGGTCTTCTTGATAGGGCATCGGCGTTTCCATGCGATGAGCCTTTGCGATGCTTGATGTCAAAGTCGTATTCCTGGAGCCGTTGTATCCATCTGGCTACTTGGCCCTCTGGGTTCTTAAAATGCATCAGCCATGTTAGGGATGCGTGATCAGTACGAAGGAGAAATTTCCTGCCATAGAGATAGTGATGGAAGTGTTCTATGGCTTTCACTATAGCTAATAACTCCTTACGAGTGACGCAATAATTCCGCTCTGGTTTCGATAAACATTTGCTCCAGTATGCTACGACTCGTTCTTGGCCATCTATTTCTTGGGAAAGTACAGCGCCGACACTTTCATGACTGGCATCCGTGTCCACAATGAACTGTTTCTCGGGGTGCGGATAGGTAAGGACTGGAGAGGATGTGAGAGCTTCTTTCAGCCGCTGGAAGGAATTCTCGCATTCTTGTGTCCATAGAAACTTCTGCTTGCTTTCAGTGGCCTATGCAATGGTCTTGCGATGTTGGAGAACCCCTGGACAAACTTTCTGTAATAAGTGCATAGTCCCAGAAAGCTTCGCAACTGATGGACATTTTCCGGACGCCTCCAGTTCTTTACTGCAGACACTTTTTCCATCCATCGCTGACATATCTTTCTTCATTTCTTCTTTCAACTCGCCAAGGTTAGCAGTCATTTTCCCATCCATCGCTGACATATCTTTCTTCATTTCTTCTTTCAACTCGCCAAGGTTCGTAGCTAATTTCTCCAATAATTCTTTCAGTTGACCCTCCATTGCTCTGGTGATCGGCATTCAATCCCACTTCTGACACCAAATGTTGTGAGCTCGGGGTTCGAAAGGACTGATGCCAATATATAAGAACAATAAAAAGGCTTTATTCACTATAAACAGTGCAATACGATCACAAATATCTTCTGAAAATTACAAGATATTCAGTAATCTTCAAATCCAATAAAAGCGCAGCAAAATTTCACACAGAAACAATGCGTTCAATACGACGTATCAATGACAAAATCGATCCGAGAAACACAGTTCTCAATGCAAAGCCTCTCGTATGAATTCAATCGCAGTTGACAGACAACTAACTAATTGAACTGGTGGAGGTCTCTTATATAGACTTCAGAGATCCTTCCAGATTATTCCAGGGCTTTCTAATGCTAGAAATTACCAGAAGGTCCTTCAACTCTCGATAGAGTACTCCAAACGTGAAAGGATCCCAATGTAAATGTATAAGGGGGGGGGTTGCACAAAACGTCGCCAAATCCGTCGCCAACTTGGCGACATTTGGCGATAAATCGCCAAATTTGGCGACAAAAATAAGTCGCCAAAACCATCGCCAACTTGGCGATAAACCCATTCCTTGGCGATTTTCCAATAGAACTCATTATAAAAACCGATGCTGTAAGGTTGTTTTCCCTGCAAACCACCTGAGGCCTTTAGCATTGAGTTACATGATGCTCAATAGGAAATACATTAATAATAATGCAATTTTCACAATAATAAAATAAAATAAATTTAAACAAATGGAATATTTACAGATATATACAAAATTCATAACAATATAATAAGTCGAACAGGATGCTGGTGATCAACAGAAAATTTGTGTAGTTAAACGTGAAATTTGCCGATTAGAAGAATATGTTACGAGGACGTCTACGCCATTACAGCACGTTTACGTCTGGTGTTTTGTTATTTTGTAGTTTTATAATAAATTAAAAATGGTCAAGCCTAAAAGAGAAAAGAAGAGGAAAAGTTGGCCTAAGTGAAGTTGTTGCTAGAGAATATACTATTCATCTTCATAAGCGTCTTCATGGTGTTGGTTTTAAAGGATTGCGAAAAAGCAGAACTTTTGTGTTATCAAGAAAATTAAAGATTTTTAGATGTGTGAGACTTTCCTGTGAAATATGCTCAAGAGTAACTGTAAGTTGGTATTTTTATTTATCGGTATCTTTATATGTTGATATTTATTAGTTTATGTTATATTTAAAATGTTTTATTTATTTAATAGTCTACCTTGAAATTTAAAGGTTTTATATACTATGTTATACTGATTAAATTTTTGTTTTTAAAATTTATTTCTGTTGCAAATATTTAAGTGTTGTTAAGGTTAATTAATTTATTTGATGATTCCGTGTGATACGTCATTGTAATATTATAGACAGCGGTATAATTTATATTTTCATGTTTTAAGAACAGATATTCTTAAAAGAAAAATTCTATTATTTTTAATATGTTACTAAGATCTGATCTGTATTTTATAAAGAGACAATTTTTATCCTAAGGGAACATTCCTGGCACCATGCCAAACCTAAGCTACAAAACAGCTATTATGAGGAGAGAAAAAAAAAATCTGTATGTTGAATAATAAGTGACTGGTGGTTTGAATTGTAGTAAATTAATGGGCCACTGAAAGATTATTTATGATGTAAATATGTAAATAGAGTGTTAGTATTTTATTGTTTATTTAAACTGTGAATATATAAAATTAAATTTAGTATGTTATTGTTTATTTTCATTTAATGTAGGATTTATGATGCATTTACCAACTTGCTAAAATATTTAATATAGAAAATTTGAAAATTTTTGATGGTGTTATAATATTAATAAAGTGTTTAAATAAAATGCTAGGTCAGGTAGAAATTAAATTACTAGAACATGTAGACATTTAGCACTATGTTAACCTAGCTGAATTGCTCTATTAGGTAATTTGAATTTTAATAATCTTAAGCTCACCAATGGGGAATTTTTTTTACACCTCATTTGTCCATAGCTTAGGTAAAAATAAGTTCATTATTTACCAAGTCCTTAAATTTACTAGAATTGAATACTCAGAATAATTATGATGTGATGATAGAATTAATACATGATGACGATCAATATGAAGATAAAGTCATGTTTTCCTTGATGACAAATAATAAAAATATTTAGAAGAGAAATTGGAAAATGTAGGTAAGTTGCATTCAAAAAATTCATAGGGTATGTAATAAAATTTTGTTGATGATGTTGCTCTTCTTGTTCTTTTTGCTGATGATACAATTGTTATTATTATTATTACTATGATAAAAAGATTTATTCTAAGGTAGTTAATGCAACATATTAAATTTAAATTTAGCAAAAATAATAAATAAAATTTAGGAGATTTTTATGTATTTTATTGAATAAATGTTCTGGTTAATGCTTAATTTGGATTCACAAATTCTTATAATTCTTAAAAATTCAATAGGAAAGGTTTGAATTCAGTTATGTTTCTGTCAGAAGGGTATATAGGGTCTTAATTTGGAGACATGGAACAATTCGCAACATATTTTTCACCAAATAATTTCAGACTATTTCATGAGCAACCCAAACAACAATCAAAACCAACACAGACGTCACAATCACCATCACAAAATCAAACTAAAGTAAAAACAATAGAGTAAATTCTAATTCTTTAAATATCTCTTATTACTCTAGTTTCAACATTATCAGGTATGTCTTTGGTGTACAACAGAGATATTACCCATTTTTGAAAGTTTAATATTTTAAAATTTAAAATAAATGTCACAGCTTTTATTTCAACATTGTGGTTATATTTTAGCCTGATCAACTAAAATATTTACTTGTTTTTGAGAGTTTTTGAGGTTGAGTAGACACCTTATGCAGGCATAAGATGTGTATTTTGATTTTAGGAATTGTCAAATTGATGTTGAAAAATGAAATTAAATGTTTTAATTCTATATCAAAATAAACTATTTTTACTTTATTTACTTTTTCTTAAACCAATTGTTTCAAAAATTTAATATTATGTTATTTACTTCAATAGATAATCAAATAGTAACCGTTTATAAGTATTTCTATAATTATATAAATGATTGGATAGTGATGATGTGATTTTACAGTGATTGTTTTGGTGTGACAATAGAAAATTAAGTATCTAAACTAATTGCCTTTGTATTCCATTTCTCAGCTAAAATTAACATCTTTTATTTGTTATTTATTGTCTTTATTTATTCTAAGTTTGCCAAAAAAAAAAAAAAAAAACTCTCTGCATTTAGGATATGAATACTTATAACTTAACAGTATAATTTTGTAAAAGGGTATCAGAGGAAAAAATTATTGTAAGGAACTAATGGTTGAGAGTTCAATTTCTAAATATTTAGATTTAAATTTATTTGGATTTTGAAATTATTATTTTTTTTTTGTATAC
Source organism: Maratus michaelseni (assembly GCA_963931845.1). Classification (NCBI taxonomy): domain Eukaryota; kingdom Metazoa; phylum Arthropoda; class Arachnida; order Araneae; family Salticidae; genus Maratus; species Maratus michaelseni. The sequence continues at coordinate 154,797,737 of OZ007596.1, read as the reverse complement.
TTTCGACTGGCAAAAATACTTTCTTATATAATTAAAAAAATAAGAAATTTATTTATTTGCTATGTAATTATTTTATCCTCAACCAATATTTTCCTAACAATAAATAAACAAACTGTGATATTTTCTTAAATTATACTGATGTTATTATATTATTATTTCTACTATTGAATTATATTATGAATTACTACATATGTTGAGAAGTATTAGTTATATTGAAAGTTATTATTGTTATGTTTATGAATTGAATTTTATTATAGCATTTATTTATATTATTGAAGAGTTATATTATTTATTAGTGAAAAAATGTTTGACAAATATTAGTTAAAGATGGTGGGATCCCAACAGAAATATAACAAATCCCACAGGAATATAACAAAGATAACATATTCCAAGTACAATAAACGACCAAGAGATAATTTGACTTGTTTATTATGTGAGAAAATTAATGTGATACTTAAGAGAAGATGTTGTGACAAGTGCTAGCATTATAAGGTCATTATAAAGTATTCGTAAGAATGACTACAGTTTTAAAATTTTGATGGAGTAATGTCTTTATTTTCAGCCTTTACATAAAAACTGTATTTTTAAGAAAGGGACTGCAGTAACCATTTTTTTTAAAAAACAAAATGAGGACTTATCACGATCCAAGAAAGAGACTGAAATAAAACAGTTGGATCTAATGAACTCAAATTTGAATTAAGTCGAATTTTTTTTTAAAAACTTTGTTTTAACAATTTGCTAGTGATTACTTATTCTAAAGCTTGTGAACTTGGTAAAAGCAAAATTCTGTTACTATTATTATCCTGTTTTTCCTGTTTATTAATATTTATTATTTATTGTTATTGTATTTTTCTTGTGCACTTACAAATGGTAAGTGAGATTGTAACCATTTCTTGTATTATTTTACAGGGGAAATGCTCGTAGCTTTATTTTTATTTATCTATTAATTTTAATTGATTACTATTATTTTATTTTTGTTTTTGTTTTTGTCTTCCAGTTCTTCAGAAATTCCCCATCTCCTTGCTGGCAGTCTCTAAATTTATACTAGTCAAAATTCAAATTTCTAAAGTATTAAATTTATATTGTCTGAATTTATAGTTACTTAACTATTAACTTCATCCAAAATCTTTAGGGAGGGGGGATAATATTACAAAATTTAAATTTTTTCCGCAATTATTCTATAAAATTTGTCCATTCAATAATATTCGGTATATAACCCAGCTTATTAAAATAATTCTCATTCTTAAAATAGCCTTTTACTATCCATATGTAAAGCCAATTATTCCTAATCCACTTAATAATATTTATTCGAATGTAGTCATTCTAAAAATGGCGATAGCTTTTTTAATTTATTCTTTAAATAGAACATCTTTATTTTAATCCATTATTAAAATACATTAGTATTATTCCCGTGTGGTCAAATTGCTATAACTTCTTTATTTAAATGCTAAAATATCGTATCTCTTAAAATATTCCGCTCAAAAAACCTTATTTCATAAAGTTATCCTATTATTAAATATCAAATGTCTATTAAAATATTTCCGAAAAACTTTAATTCTTTCTTTTTTTTCCCCCTTTTATAAAGATTCATTTTCTTTTCTTCTTATTATTTTTATTACGTATTAAATTCGAAGTTTAGCTACAGCCTCAAAAACAGATAAGCTCGTTTGTTGATATGACAGGCATCTGGTACGAGATTATGGAATATTCTGGACGGGCGTAGAAAGTTTTTGCATTTTACAACAAAATAAATCCGCCGGAAATATTGATAAAGTTCCAAAAGAGACCTTTTGATTCGATAGAAGTGGGTCACGTGACGTATTCTGTATTATTACGCAAGCTAGTTAAAAAACACGATCATCCTGATTCGGAGAGGATTTTTGGACGCTGGGGTTTTGCTAAAAGAATCGGGACGGATTCTAGCAAATAATGGAACGTTGTATTTTTTTTTTGTTTAGCGTTGGCTAATGAGCATTTTCCCTGAAGAGATGTCTTAAAACTGGAAATAAAAGGTTCTTCGACAAAAATATGGACTGACATTTCTTGTTGTTGATGATACCACCCGGCCGCCTGATGCGAACTAAAAGGGAAACCAATAACATAGCTAACCCTATTTATCACGAGCACGACTGCCTTCTTCCCGGATTTGAACTTGGAAACACGACATATATATACATACACATATTTATATACATATATGTATGTACATATATACATATATATGTATATACATATGTATTTATATATGTATATTAATGTATTGTATGTACATGACATTGTATGTACATATATCACTGGCGCCCGGCTAACCGAAAAGTACTCTAATAAGTTTATGGAAGCAGACAATAGAACAGGTTCATCAGACATCAGACAATAGAATAGGTTTGATAGGTTCGTGTGCGTCCGGTGACAAAACAACATTTTACTGTTTTTAGAACATAATTAAAAATTAATAAATTAATTTTAAGTTTTTTTTTCATTAGCTGGGCTCACTTTAAAAATCGCCAAATATTCTTTCAATCACATTGAACTCATTTCATTTAAAATACGAATATTTGACTCATTTCATTTAAAGTACAAATCTTTGACTCATTTCATTTATAATACATACATTAAAATTCTTTTCAAATAGATGTCTTTCACTCATCTACTCCTACTATCTATCTATACCATATTATAAAGGACAAACGTAACCGTGCGTGACGCTGACGTCATTTTGCGAATGGCAACATTTGACGATGAAATTTCGGTTTTGCGATTTTTTTGCTACTGTAAGCATCGCATATTTTTAATCTTTACACCGTTATATAGGGCAAAAAATCTACTTTCAAATGCAAAATGTTTGAAAACTGTATCGCAATTTACTCATTTATTATGGCATTTAAATTAAATTTCAATCATGATTTTTTTTAAAAATCTATATCGCTTTCAGACGACTACAAAATATTAATCCGTTTGCACGTTAAACAATATAAAAAGTTCAGCATTTGTTTCCAGCTAATATTCAATAACGAAATTATAACTTCATCAAGCGCAATAAATAAATTAGTATAACTAAAACACTAATTTAACAGACTAATTTAACGTTAATTTGACGCTAATTTATTAATTGAAATAAGCGCTTAAAACCGTCGAAATTATCTGAATGATAATAATAAAAAAAACTGCTGTAGATAACTATTTTTTTCCCGATTTCAACAGGCAATTAATTTCTGGTACGATGCCAATACGAAATTACCGATTTTAATAAATTTCAAAAATTTTTTTAAATGCATAATTGGCATATTTCATATAAAAATGCTCTTTGGTGTTGTTAGGGGGCAATCTAAAAAAATATATATATTAAATATGAAAAATCTAGAGTTTTCAATAAATAATAATAAAAAAAATGGTTTTCACCTATATTCTCTAACCCGGGAAGTCCTGGTTGGATGCCCTAGTATATATAAATAAAATGCAAAAGGAAATTTCGTTCCGTCTGCTTATAATTCGAGTTCTGCTGAATGGATTTTGATGGAACTTGCACTGATACATTTTCAAGGAAGGTTTTAATATATAGAATATTGTTCTGCTTAGATTAGTTATACAATTACGATGAAAAGTTCTGTTATTTTGGATGAAAAGGTTACCATTGGTTACTTTTGGCGACTATTGTCGTTGATGAAATAATTGAAACGGCTATATCATTTAGAAAATTGTACAAACACATCGAAAAATAAAAGAAAGAACTATTACTGATTATATTTAAAAAATAATAATACATAACAGAAAAAGAAAAAAAAGAAAACAGTTTTGATGAGAGATAATGTTGTAAAACGAAAATATTCAATTTAAACACGAAAGGGAATGTTCGTAATACTGCGATTGAAACAATATTTGGCAATTTATCTGTTGCGTAAGGTTAAAAAAAATGCATCTGAAAATTTGATTACCTAGATAAAATCTGAGTAACGATTTTGTTTTTGATTTCCTCTTCTTTTTTTTTAAATCTAACTCCTACATAATGTGACTAACAGAAGAAACTAGCAGATGTAATTATAAAAATGTCTCCACTTGTGATTTGCATGTTATTTGTTTATTTACGATTTTTATTTTACTTTTGTCGCCGAACATTTCTGATTTTAAGCCAAACAGGCATCAGCAAGACATCAGTCTGAGCGATTTTCACAATAATGGCATTTTTTCATGTATACGACAGTATTTTTGGAGTAATGTCTTATATTCAAATGTAAATTATATAAACAGCAGTTAATATCATAAAAATTTAGTAAAATATTTAAATTCTTGTGTAAATGTCGGCCACACACAAATTATTAACACACATTATAAAAGAAAAAAATTCACCATCATTTCATTTTAGATTTCTTTGCATGTCTTTTCTTCTTTTTGAAGGGTTTTAAAAGATATTGGACTAATCTTCCGTAATCGGGTTACCGCCAATTGGCGTATTTACTATACTGTTGGAAATTTCTTTTATATTTGAAGGGGACTCTGGACGGTGAATCCGTTTTCAGAAGATTACACGAAATTTGTACATAGCAATTAGTAAATTTATTGTTTTTCATTATGAAACAAACGGACAAAAGAAGATTTACTATTACATATTTTTCATCTGCAGTTATTTTACTATCACTAAAAAAAAAAAAAACTTGCAATGCACGAAAAAAAAAACTTTGAAATGCCAATTGTGGCTAATGGAACAATGTTTGCTGATTTATCATTTTAGCCTATACATAAGAAAAAAAGTGCCTGAAATCCAGATTAGATAAAATTTCGATCATTATAAAGCAATTTCGGCTGATGCACAGCCCTAGCCGCTAAACTTAGTGACAAATGAACGATTATGTTCATTAAAGGGGTTTATTTAGACAACAGATTGAAGAATAATGTAATCTTGAAAATAAAAGAAATAGCCAGCCTATTTATTTCTCTGTGTTATGTATGCTCATTAGAGAAATAAGTAAAAAAAAAATATTCGGTTCAATTATTCACCAAAAAGAACATTACTAAAAATTTTGCACAACTAACTTTATTTATAATTCTTAAGGATTTTTATTGGTGAAAGATCTATAATGCAGTTAACAGAAATTTAACATTATTTAGTGGAACGTAGTTAGGCGCGTAATTAACTTTGTTTTGTAGCTAACTTTGGTACATTTGAAACCATATCTTACGAAAAACTTCTAATGTTTCACTTCAAACTTGGTTGTGGACCCGATTACAGAAGATTAGGAACCCTTTAATGGATGCAAACTAGAGAATTATTTTTATACCAGAATCAGTTGTAGATTTTTTTTCTAGGTTAATGGTTACATGATTGCAACTGGTATATAAAATGAAAAGACAGTGAAAATGACGTTATTTTAATTTTATTCAAACAATTTAGCTTTAAAAATCCACTTTTTTATGATTCGCATTTTTTTAAAAGTTAAACACTGTTCTTCGTGTGCAAATAATGTATTACATTTTTGACTGTATTTACTCTGCTAGAATCCAAAGCTAGAATACTGTAATAGTCCTGCCAGAAGATGGCGTATATTACTACGAAATATAACGTAACGTAGAGTGAAATTATATTTAAGCTACCAGAACAACACATAGAACTAAACTGAGGCGCCCGGAGTTCAAGAACTAACAAACGAAAATGAATAACCCGAACATTATTTAAGTTCAATGGCCAATCTTTGCAATAATTGTAATGCTCTCTTTTTTAGTAGCGTGATGACTATAGAATATTTTAATTTCTGTCGGTCAAAACGGCCACATTTCTCTACCAAACTCTATTATAAATGATCAAGAGTTGCTTCTTAATTGTCCGACTTTTGTCTAACGCATAAGATAATATAAAAACGCAATGGCGTTCGTATTGTATTCAGAAATGCGGAAGCACTTTCCAGAGGAAGGTCCATATTACTTTAAAATACAAGGTCGAACTCACCATTTCGTTTGATTCAAGGTTCATTTCGAAAATTTACCAGCGCAGCGGACATAGCGTGCTTCTTTAATATAAAATACACAATAACAATAATAAAAAGAAGAAGAAGAAGAAATAGTGTCATAAATCCAAAAAAAATCATTTCAGCATGAAAGCGTTGTTTCTAATTTACACACGCAAAAATAAAAGCTGCTATTAGAGAAAAAAAATTACTACTGGCGAGATTTGTGCCCAACTAACGGAAAAATACCAAATTAATTAAACTTTGATTATACTTTGAGAAAACAATATGATTGTTCTAACTGTATACAAGTTAGACGCCAAACCGTGCTCCCTAAAATATGCCAACAGTCTGTGAAACTGCTACAATGAATTATTTTAAATGCTAAAACGTGGAAAATGAAATATAAATAAAAAGAAGAAAAAAGAAAGAGTGTAATATTTCTTTCTATTCTGAACAAAAAAAAAAAAAATAAATCCAACCAATGTTGCTGCCGTAATTGAATTTATTGTGGCCTTTTTGCTGTCTCGGCTTGTATTGCAAACGCTGTTGCATATAAAAAACATGAAACTGGTGCTTTTATAGAGAATCGCATGATAAATACGCTGAAGCATACCGTTTTTGAATTGAATAACTATTTTAAGCGCTATTTAATATTGAGATTGGTCACAATAGTTCAGTTAAATAATTTTTTTTTAGGATCAAAAACTATTTACACCAGTTTATCCAGCTTTCGCGGGCACATACTTTTGACCCTATAGCGCTGTGCAGTGTCCAATTATTATTATTATTTAATTTCTCTAATATTTTAAGTTATTTTTCAATTTTTTATTCAAAATTTCATTATTTGGATAGAGATTTAATTCACAGTTTGAAATAGCCGTTTTTATTTGCTGTTGCCAGATTTTAAAAAGACCAAATAATAAAAAATCAAAAAACTTTTCAACTAAAAAATATGATTAACACGTGAATATTAAATGCATATGTATAATAAATAAGTGTAAATGGATTTTTATAAACACTTCGTATTCTTTTAAAAGGAATTCCTGAAAAAAGCCTTAGATTTCAGGGCGTCAAAGTGGCGTTACTCCTTAAATAAATTGTTGCAGGTTTAGTTTTTTTACGTGCTGAAATAAATGTCAGTGAATATGACGTCACATTGACACAATCATAGTAAAATATTTATTTTCTTCTATTAAAATAAGGAAAGGGCATGTTTACAAACAAACAGTTCCATCAACCAATCTACCACTACATTTTTGTCGTTGCAGAAATCGTTATGGCGATGTAGGCCAATTATATCATAGGCCAGTTTGACGTCGACCAATCAAATCGCCCCATATTATGTGCACAGTAGGAGTTCATAAAGAACGAACAGGTTTTTCTTGCGAACCAACAGTAATTTAACCTTTGTGACGTCAGCTGCCCTTTCCTTATACCTCTTTTCCTTTGAGAATGACGTCATTTTCACTCCTGGAACCCTTACACCATTCCGCGATTAGGGCAACCATTAAGTGCAATTGTTTTAAAATGTTTGAGTCTCACTAACGCTAATGCAATTTTCTTTTAAATATGACGCCATTTTCTCTGTTGGAAACACGCTTCTGATCGGCGGATCGTTGATCAGGCAAATTAATTTTATGTTATAGAAAGATGTGCATGTATATTTTGGAACTCACCCTCATCCATGCTGTTCGGCAGACACCGTCAAGCCATCCATGAATGAAAATTTCCGTGTTGGCATTTTTGTCATACGTGCTACGATGGGGTAAAGCACCTCCACACTCATGGAGAGGCTCTGCTATGTCAGGACTTTTTGGTGTAAATAAGTACACTAGTGTTCTTGGTTTGATGTTAGCAATATTTGGACTTGTCGGGGTGAAACTTTCGGCAAGAGATGCATGACACCTAGGAACTCTTCTCGTTCTAAAACAAGGTTCACTTTGATTAAGAAAAGCTTGAAGAGGATCCTGAGCTAAAAGGAGAAAAATGCTTTGTTATACTTTGCTTTAAAAACATGTTTGATCACAACAGCAATGAAACAAGAAGAATGAGAAAATACGTGCCGAGTGTTTCAAAAGCCCAAAACAAAAATAAAATGCGATAATAATAATAATAATAATAATAATAATAATAATAATAATAATAATAATAATAATAATAAATTGGGAGTTGGAGAGCATTTCGGTTTGCAGTTTAATATTCACCCTGATACAGGATTTTGTAAAGTATGAAAAAATCATTAGTTGACAGTGGAAGACACGTGTGTAAATAAAGCAATAAAAGTTTATAATTTTGAAATAACAGACATTTTTAGAGCATCATTTACAACTACACGCAGAAAAAAATAAAACCCAATTTGGGTCGAAAGATTCTTAGGTATGTGCCCAAATTGGGCTATGCCTGTTTTGGTTACCACTGTGTATCCATTTTGGGCACTGTTAAATACCCATTTTCAACAAAAAATTCTTTTTTTTTAAAAAAATGGGTATTTAACAGTGCCCAAAATGGATACACAGTGGTAACCAAAGCAGGCATGGCCCAATTTGGGCACATACCTAAGAATCTTTCGACCCAAATTGGATTTTATTTTTTTCTGTGCAAGTGCTCAACGTGTCCACCATTACATTGCAGTACGAATACAGTCGCGGTATTATGCCTGATATAGCATGAAACAGCCTGATATAGCACATTTATTTTCTGCCACATGGTGTTACTTAGTATTAGTAAAGATTGAGGGTTTCCTCTCTAAACATGGTATTTTAGGTAGCTTCACAACCACAAATCATACAATGTGTTTTGTTTTAGTGCGACCTTAATTTTGCGTTGTTCAAGCTATATGCATACAATCCTGTAAGGCGATGAATACTACAAATCGCAAATGTCTCTCATTTTTAGATCTTTTTTTATTTTTCTTCATCGCGCTTTTCTTTTACTGTCGAATTTTTGAAACACCCGGTATGGTAACATATTTGAAAAAAAAAATCTTTCTAAATCTTTAAAAGAGTTCATACTTTGTATTTTCTATATGTGCAGATAAGATAAACCGCACCATAAAATGGAGAACTGGTCTTTTATTCTTTCATTTGGTATTTATGAGAGATTGGTATAATTTGACCACGACGAGTTGGCGGCTCAGATCGTCGCATGGGGGAACAGTTCATTTTCTCACAGGTTCGGACAGTGTTAGGAGCAAGTAATTTAGGGTTGCAACATATTTCAGCGTTCCTGTCTTTGGCGATGATTACGATAACTTTCCATCTCTCCTCTCATTGAGATCCTTTCTTTTCTGCTAGATGGTTGTTATTCTCAGCTCTCTTGATTATTATTATCATTGTTTTCTATTTAAATTGTTCTTTTCAGAACGACACAAAGTGTCCCTAAAAGGGAAAACATTGTTCATGCGTTTCTAACGAACGTAACATCGTTATTAATGTGCGTGTATTTTTTAAAATGAAGCAAAGTCACTTTCTTTTAGAAAGTTCTTCCTGCAGGCATTCTTCCTTCTTCAGCCATTCCAAAAATGGCATTTCCTGAAATAAATGCACCTCATCCCCACTTTCCCTTCTTTATACTAATATATGTGAATTATGTGAAAAAATAATTAATTATATTTTTTAAAACTGATTTTCAGAAAAGAATATTTGGTATTGCCTTTTTATTTCTAGATACAATTATAGATGTAAATGTAATCTAGTTTAATAAGATACAATAAAATAATACATTAACAAAATTTACAGAAAACTGTTTAACTGATAGATTTTACTGATCGAAACATTGAAAAAAAAAAAATCTTTTTGCGCCGAATTACTATAAATATTTCCTAAGCAACAAGATATTCAATACTTTGATTATTTAATGTTATATTTCAAAATTATAAATGAATATAAAACGAAAAAAAATGCAAATTTTGCATATAAAAATTACAGTGCCCTTTAAAACACGCTACAATGAACGATTTTGCCAGGTTCAGTAGTAGTAATATTTTTTCAATCACAATTCTACTTTATTATAAATCAAATTTTAACATTTTTTTAGAGAAGTTTTAACAGCTTTATATTAACAAAGTAATAATATTAAAATAATAATAATAAACAAAGAAAAGAAAGAAAGAAAGAAGAAAAAAAAATTATTATTTTGATACTTTATACTTAGTCAATCTAATCGGGAGTATGCTACGGAAAAACGTATAAATGAAATTAAGAATTTATTTGTATCGTATAAGCAAATATTTTAACATTACTATATAATGGAATAAAATTCGATTTAAGATTCAAAACATTTAAATGAAAAAAAAAGGCATGAAAATTCAACGTATGAAAGGTGCTTTACTTTACTTTACATTTCATTTTTAATTAATGAGTCTATTATAAAACCATTAGGCGTCCCAGAATTTTTAGACCACATTTGTTTATACTGAAATTTTCATTTCTAAAACCAATTTCTTTTCTAATACCAGCAAAATAAAAATATTTTTAAGATAAATGTTATCGCTAACATCGTTTAAAATATGCATTTATACTTTCCCTCAATAAAAATCTTGTAAGCATATACACATACGCACGCATATACACATATTTTTATTTCCATTCTACATCAAAAGGCGATAACTAGCCAAATAAGGTAATCCTAAATCAAAGCTCACTGTCGAAAAATTCTCTTCCCTTTCCTCCGTCCGCTAAAATGCTGAAATAAACTTTTCTGGCCACACGTGACTCATACGTCATAGTTGCCTTCTCCTGATGTTGAATATTAACTCATCTATTTAAGAATAAAAAAAATTAAGAAAAAATTCCCTTAAAAAAAAAAAAAAAAATCGTAGCAAATAGTAGGTAGCATATGCACGTTTTATATTAAAAAAAAAAAAAAAAAAAAAAAAAAAAACAGAATATATTTAGGCATTTATATCCGTGTTTAACTTTTAAATGATATGCAAATGATGATCAAAGCATATTTAAATTGAAGCTACATTTTTCTTAAAATTTTAATGTACCGGTTGAAAAAAAAATCATAAAAAAGGCAGAAATTATGATAAAGAAGTGCGGTTTCCAAGAAAGGGATCACAGGGTAGTCGGATTTTTTTTAGTAGCAAAAATATTTTTAGTTAAAAAAGTCATCTGTAGATGGCGCTAACATCCGAGAGATTCAGCAGAATTAAGCAAATTAATCTTGCAATAAAAGACCGGGATACACGAGGATTTCTCATTCGCTTTTAGAATGGGCTATGATGTAATACACTCACGCACAGTTTTTTTTTTATCGGTTATAAAATGGAAAAAAGTCGCCAAATTTAGGGGATTTTTTCCTTTAATGGCAACATAGCTATTGTATTAGGTTATTGGTTTGGCGCGGACTTGAAAATTACCCCAACCAAAAAGTCGCCAAACATCGGTGCGTGAGTGTAAAGCATCTGTTCCTCAGAATGTTATCATTACCCGATCGAGCGTTGTTGGTGAAATTGTTCTGTTTGAACGGAGAGTCAGCAACTGTTGCGTTGCGAAAATTTCGCACGGCGAAAGGACTGATGACGAAGAATGTGGTCTGGAGGTCATGTTGAACAATTGTTATTGCAAGAATAAATGGATGGAGCGTACTGTTGTCCTGTTCATTGTGTTTTGGGTCGTCAGTGCTCTCTACCAGTGGCATTTTAACTACAAATTTTTGTGCTGGTAAAAAAAATTCGTCTACCTTGTGAGCCCTTTCTTGCAAACCGCACTTATTTATCATGATTTCTTCCTTCTTTATGAATTTTTAAAGTTTTAATGAACTTTTGGTTCACCCAGTATTTAGAAGCGATTTTTCATTTATAATACAATATAATTTCTGCTTTATAAATCCCTAATCGACTGTTATTTTCATATGTATTATTAATGATATCAACATCCATTTTTCTGTGTGCATACAAAATGCTGAATGATAACGATAAGTGAGGAATTATACGTAAGGCTTTTCACATAGTACACTCCCATTTCGTAAGAAAAAGAAATTGATTAAAAATTGCAATTAATTAAAAGTTAATGAAAAAACATATCAGCAAAAAATCTCAAAGATTGGAGTGCGAAATCTTCTCACGGGTCCTCTGGTTTATGTGTTATTCTGCGAATAAGATTGAGAATAATTAAACTGTACCTCAATTTTAGTTTATATTTTAATGAGTTCGAAAAGAGATTCATTATTCATACATAAACAATATAATTTATTCATTATAAATCCTTTATCGACGTATATATAGTTCTAATAAAATTTAAAACAATTAAATAGCTCCTCGATTTTAGTTTATATTTTAATGAGTTCGAAAAGAGAGTCATTATTCCTACATAAACAATATAATTTATTCACTATAAATTTCTTGTCAACTGAATTTAGTTATGTATAATTTATCTAATAAAGTTTAAAATAATTAAATACGATCTCCACTTTAGTTCGAAACTTAATGATTTTGAAAGATATTTATCATTCATATAATAAAATATAATTTAATCACTATAAATCCTTAATAGAGTGATCTTATTCGTGTATAATTTTTTAAATAACAGCTCAAATGATTAAATTTGAGCTATATTTTTATTCAAATGTTGCATTTGAAAACAATTTAATTTGAAACACTCTAGTGATGGGCATAACGCTTATTTTCATTATTCGAATGAATCACTCGGGTATGGGCAGAAGCATATCTTGAGCTGAAATAAAAAGTCATTAAAATAAAGAATGTGATATCTTTATCACAGAAGTTTGTTATGGATTAGCCAGGGTTTTGCTATTAAATAGAGTTTTAAGTGCAATCGGGGCCCCAGCGACTTTCGCCCTGATGTTAAGAATGTGTTTGTTAAAAGTTAGTCTTTGGTCAAAGGTGACCCCTAGGTATTTAGCTTCATTAGACCAAAGTATTGTGGTAATTGTTAATAGTAATTCTATTAGGATAGGTTAGTTTTCTGGAGAAATAGACAGCAGTGGTTTTATTTTCATTGATTTTATTAATGCACCACAGGTCGTACTAGTACAAGAAGGCATCAATGTGAGTCTGCAGGTACCTGTAAAGTGTATATGGGTGGTGAGCATAAGCGTAGATTGTAGTGTCGTCCACATAAAGTGCAAGATAGGTGTTAAGTGAACGAGGAATATCGTTAAAGTAAATGTTGAACAACAAGGGGCCGATGACGCTCCTTTGAAGGATGCCCGCTAAGATACGGAAGATGTTAGAAAGAGTGTTGTTTATGCGGACGCGGAAGATGCGATCGCAAAGATAAGAGAAAATTAAGTGTATAAGTCTAGCAGGGAATTTAAGCCTAATTAATTTGTGTATGAGGCCCTCGTGCAGACTTTGTCAAATCAGTAATGTATAAAACATGCGTGTGTAAATATCTAATAAAAAATTTTATACAATTATTCCGGTTGTAGTTGTGTTTTGAACTTTTAATGAATACTTTTTGAAAATTTGTTTTTATTCAGTTATTTTAAAAATATTTCTTGTATTATATCTATTTTTAGTCTACGACACTTATTTAATTTAAAAAAAACTGACAGAGAATGGGCTAATAACAAGCCGGAATTTACTCCCTTCAAAAGTCAAATTGCCCCTCTGTGAGGCGTTGGGACCACTGCCCTAGAGGTTACGTGGCTTACCGGTTGGGGTAGGCACGTAGATAAGGGATGGGTTCAACGAGTTCAAATTCTTCAATTTTACATAGAACAATATTATTATTACAGTAACTGGATTTTTGAATTTTTTATTTAACTTTCTTAAATGTGGTCATTATATTAACTATTTCATGTATAGTGAAAAGGGTTTGAATCTTAAAGTAGAACCCATCCCTTATGTATGTGACTGAGTTGACGATACGCGAAAATAATATTAGCCTTGGCAGAAAATACAAAAAAAAATAAAAATAAAAAAATAAAAATAAAAATAAAAAAAGACACGAACACACATACAAAAATACAAAAATTCAGATCCGTGGAGCAAGCTCGAGGATCTCATGATTAAGAGCTGCGTTGGAATATTTGCATATGAAGGTAAATAATTTTTATGAACGTAAATTAATGTGGTTTAAAATTACTTTAAAGCTCTTTTTATTTGTTTTAAAGCTAAGCTGTTACTATAAAATATTAAAATAATCAGTAAAATGTAAGATAAAGTAAAATTCTACAAATGTCGAGTCGTTTGATTATTCCGTTAACCCAAGAACAATATCAACTAACGAAAGCAAACATTCTTTGCTTAGCATTATGGGTGGAGGCAGGCTTAGGAGAGAAGTGGCAATACTCATGTATAAAAAGCCTAAGCTAAGACAGAGCCTGACTTCGACCTAGGCTTAAAAAACCCATGTCTTGGAAACGTAAATTCGGGGGTCCACAATTCGACTTAGTGCACTTAATAATATGCCCTTATTCAGGGCTTTACAAATTTGATAAAATCTGGTAGCCAGCAAAAAATTCTAGTCGCCAGTAAAGAATATTTAACCCCCACTGATCTTCAAAAGCATAAAAGCCTTTTTAGGTATTAATTGAGAAAAATAATAACAAGCATAATTTAGTTACACACTTTGAAATAGTACATAATATAATTTAGAAAGATTATATAAAGTAAGTTTTCTAATGAAACTTATTCAAATTATATACCTCTGAAAAAGAAGATAAATAGTAATTGCTGATATAATCGGCATGTTCGGAAAATGCTGATTGCCGAATGATTCAAATGTCTGAATAATTAAATGCTGCAAAATCTGTATCTGATGAGGGAGGCAGGCATTGACGAAATAGCGAAGCAGAAATATAATTTTTTGTCTATTTTCTGTCGATGTCAGTCAAATAATTCTGATTTTATTATTTTAAAATTTGCAATTGATGGACATATTTTTGCCAAAAAGTTAAAAATATTTCATATTTGATTATAGTTTTTAAGTTTTTTTCTTAATATTGGGGGTAGAGGGAAAATGTTGTTTGTGCTCATTTCTTAGGTCAATATTTGTAAAATAATAATAATAATAATAATAATAATAATAATAATAATAATAATAATAATAACACGTCAAATAACTTGGTCGCCATTGGCGACCTGGCGACAGCATTTGTCAAGCCCTGCCCTTATTAGATCATGACATAATGTTTATTTCCAAACTGAATATACACTCATGTTCAAAATTAAGGTCATAACCATAAAATCTGTGAAAACTCATTGACTATTCACTGTGTTGCCACGAAATTTGGCACAAAGGTATATTACAATGGGAGAAAGAATATAGCAACATAACAATATGGAAAAGATTTTAATTGTGAATTAAGATACAGGGTATATTAAAAAGTGCTAAATCATGAATCAGAGATAAAGCAATTATTTCGGGGAGAGTTTGTCTAATATGGAGTGTGACCACTGTGCACTGCTATACAAGCCTCACAACGAGCTCTCATACTGTTTATGAGGATGTCAATAAATGTTTGTGGCAATAAAGCCCATTCTTCCAAAAGAGCGGCTTTAAACTCCCGGCGGGTCATGGCAGGCGGGTTACGCTGTTCAAAGGCTCTTCCTAGACCATCCCAATGTCCCTAGGAAGGCCTGCTAAGACCGCCACAGAGCAATGACACCTGCACAGAATAGCTACTTGGCATTAAGCGCACGAAGACATAGGCTGGCAAAGACTCCCCAGCTTGCTCGTGACCTTACTGATGCTTATGAAATAAGAATTTCCAGGCAAACAGTATATAGACGTCTAGCAGAGAGGGCCCTTTACCCTCATAAACAGTATGAGAGATCGTTGTGAGACTTGTATAGCTGTGCATGGTGGTCACACTCCATATTAGACAGACTTTTCCCGAGATATATGCTTTATCTCTGATTCATGATTTAACACTTTTTAATATGCCCTGTATCTTAATTCACAATTAAACACAGATTATCACCCTATATCACAGATTTTATGTTTATAACCTTAATTTTGGACATGAGTGTATTTAATTCTTTTTTTTTCTGTTTAAGATTATTAATATTCTAAATTGCGTACAAATGTTTTCAAATTGCGAATACTCAACTTTAAATACATAACAGTAACAGTACTATCCAACTGGTAAGTTGATGTTAGTGGGGGGAGGGCGATCCCGTAATCCATGAAGTGTGTAGAAAAAGGATGTTCAGTTAGATGGCTCTGCGACGCTATGAACTTCTACTCACAAAATGTATTATGTGTTTAGAACGCAACGAAAGTTTGCCCTTAAAATGTTTAGTTTTGAGATGATGTGCCATTTTTGTCATAATGATTGAATATGAAAATGGAGCATTGCGTGTCCCAGTCTTCTGATTTTAAATCTTGTAAATATGTAAATAAGTATGTGCATAGTTTCTGATTTATTACACGTTTGCAGTCAATATTTATTCCATGGCAAGAACTCCATTTTTTGAAGTAGTGATGCGTTTGTTCTTAGGCTTTCGTCATGGCGTTTCCGATTTTTTTGCGTTAAGTATTTTGACCCCAAATTGTGAAAATCGAGCTCTGAAGTACGGTAGAGGAAAAGGTTTGGGAACGCTAACATAAAATATAACTATTTCATACAATATCAACCTACTACACAGAGAAATTTTGTTGTTTATTTTGTTATAAAAAATAAATATACGTGTAAGTCAAATTAATATGAAAAATAAGTTTTCATAATATTTAATTAACATAATTATTCGAAAAGTGGGATAACACCATGAAACCACTCTGAAAATATTGGTTACGGTTCCGGTCCACTTATCCTTTTACTATAATGGATTTATTTGTAGCATTGGGACCTCTAGTTTGGATATGTATAGCACTACCTCTGCACCATGAAATCACGGTAGTTTTTAGAGTCTCATTTTTAACACTTTGTTTGTTTCACACACATAGTTGAAAAGTGTTTATGACTTCGGTTTGTCTGCCGTATGGCCGTCTGCCGTCTGTCCGTGCTCTAACTCCCGTAAATATGCTCAGATTGCTCTGCAATTTTTATATGTTATTGTCGTCATCTATAGCATGTTCTCTATTTCAACTGAAGTGTGTAGCACTTATAGTTTTTTTACAGGGACACTCAAAATAATTCCGTTACATTACGATCTATGGGGAAAAATTATTTGCGGTTTATTGTAATGATGTTACACAATTTCAAACACATTGTAATTAATATATATCACTAAGGTGCATTACAAGAAGCTTAATATGGAATAGGGTGTGCATAGCACTTATAGTTACTTTACAGGGACAGTCAAAAGAATTCTGTTACATCACGTCTATGGAGAAAAATCGTTTGCGGTTCAATTAAATAATGTTTCACTATTTTAAACGCTTTGAAATTTATATATATCACTAAGGTGCATTACAAGAGGCTTACTACAGAATATTGTGTGTATAGCAGTCATCGTTCATTTACAGGGACACACAAAAGAATTCTCTACTGTCTGTTAACAATTCCTGGAAGTGCGTTTTAAGTTGCTGAACGCGATTTTAAATTTAACTCACTTTTTGTCTATTACTTGGTGTGTATAAATTCTGTATTTATATACAGGGCAGCACAAAAGTTCGCGAACACATTTCCGTTTATTGACAGAAACTCCAGAAGGAGAATTTTAAACTGTGCTTACGCGTTTCCTAACTAAACTAAAATTTAGCATCCTGTGTATTATATATACAAATCTATAGATCATATACAGGGCTGAATAAAAGTATTCAGATATTTTTCCGAATATTATATATGTTGGAAATTCCTGAAATTACGTTTATAAATATGTTATGCATTTTCCAAACTGTTTACTTAGATGTTATCTTTCAGCTTATTAAACGGTAATGATTTGTAAAATTATTTTGGAAGCGTTGGAAAGTGTTACATAATCTATGCTTGACGCATGATTTTTCGTTCTTGTTATTTCTTTTCTTCGTTTCTTTTTCCTGTTGGGGATTGTTTCACATTTACTACTGGCGCATAAGTGGTTTTCACTTCAAAAACTATATTGGAGATTTGATGAAATAGTAAAAGCTTCTTAATATAGGAAAAATGTAGAGAGAAAAAATCAACTAAATGTAAGACGTTTTTATCTGTATTACATTTCCTTACATTTTCAGAGTATTGTAAGTCATGGGTAATAAGCTTATTATCTCTAAACTGCAGCTGCACATAAGCAAACGAAACTCGTTTTATATTGGCTTAAGAGGATGTCAAACTTTATCGAATTCAGTGGTAATATTGTTGAAGAAATCAAATCAATTTACGAAAACTATCATCGATTGCCAGCTGACCATATAAAAATATTTATTCCTATAATTTCATTTTAAGGCATTCAGTATTGCAATTCAATACTTTTTATATGTTAAATAACGTTATTATGTATATTTATAAGTGTAGGGCGAAAAACAAGTATAGTCTCGGACAGTTAGATGATGGTTATGCATCTTTTTTTAGGGTTTCGTTCATCTCACGAAACCCTATTACTCCCGCTTCGTTGTCTGTCCGTCACAGAGCCGGTTCTGAGAAACTATTTAACTTATAGAGTTGCAACTTTGTGTATTTATAGCGTTATAGCTGAATACCAGCTATGAAGCTCAAAATCATAAAATTTGAAAAAATCGTATTATTTTAATATAGAGAGATAAAAAACAAAAAATCTAACAGCCTTTTGCATTAAATTTAAATATTTCTCGTTATAGCAGTTGCCAACAATTAAAAATCCACAATAAAATTCTCTCTACAATAATTAATTTTCTATTGAAAGATTTCCACGTGAAAAATGAAAATGAAATAAAAAGTTTCACCAATTGAAAAAAAAAAAGATTAATATAATGTCATATTGGTAATAAAACGGAAATTTTCAAACATTTCTCAATAATACAAGTAGTATGAGTATGTGTAAATACAGAAAGCAGCTTAATAGACCGTCATTAGAGAATTAAAAAGAAAATTAATCTGACGTCATAACGGATTTTTCAAATGTTTGAGAATAATACAAAAAGAGTATCAATATGAGTAATAGATAATAGTAAATATATAAGTTTGAGGAACGTATTGAATCATGATAAAAACCCGATTATGGAAATATTGGCATATTTTAACATTTTGAAGGTCTCTATACAACATGTTTAATTTTGAAATTGATTTTTTTTTCAATATCGCATTTAGTCCACATGACAGATATTATTATGACAGAGTATAATAGCGGGTTTCGCCCGCAATCGGGCCGGTTCAGATATTCGAAAAAACGAGAAAAATAGACCGGTAAATTTTTATTTTATGAAAAACATGACTTTTTTTTTTGGAAAATGAAATTTATTTGGATTTGTTAAAGAAGGAATAAAGAAAGTGTTTTGAAAGGAATATTAAACGAAACCCTTTATGCAATCTTCGATCACACTTACCCTTTTTTTTTTTTTTTTTTTTTTTTTTTTTTTACGAACGTTGAATTTCGTCGCTTTCCCCTTTATTATCCAACTTTAATTGTGTTTTTTTAAAGGATTTTCATCGTTCTTCTTCCTTTTTACCTAACTTCAATTCTGTTTTTCAAAGGATTACTTTAATTTTGGCTAGGCCCAAGTTTGCCAAACGATATTACGCCTCCCAAATTAAAAAAAAAAAGAGAGGGTATCATCATTTTCGAACTTTCCTTTTCATATACTATTTTGTATTCACGTATACTGAAGAAAAATACAAAAAAAAAAGGGAAAAACAACCTTTATGATGAGTTTTATTTGTGCGATAGCGAGGTTACGATTAATAAATAAGTAAACAAATAAATAAATATATTTTTGACCGTCATACTGAATACTCCTCACATTAGCTTGATACTTTGGTAATTTTTTAATTTGAAATTTTTAAGTGGCCGCCATTTTGGAACAAGATGGCGGATAAAGCTGGCTAACGAACTCGGTCGAGACCTTGCTAAGTCCTGTTACAATGTTATAGCATGAATATCATATACACACACATATATATATATATGTGTGTGTGTGTATAAATCAACATTTGAATGGTTGTGGTTTTGGAGTCTGGGCATTATGATCAGTGAAAATTACCGATATTTTCCGAAAATGCTTTCCTCCGGACGGTTGCAATGGATAGCTTTTTGACACTTTCCAACATAGTTGAAATTCTAGTTCCAACATCGTTTAAAAGTGTTTATGCATTCGGTTTGTCTGTCTGTCTGTCTGTATGGCGGGCTGGCTGGGTAAATATATTCGGATTGTCATATAATTGATATATGTTAATGAGATTTAACATGGCATGTTCGGTATTGAAAATGAAGTATGTAGCATTTATAGTATATAGTAATGTTTATTAGATAGTTTTTGTCCATGTTTGTTGGTTGCACGATAATGGCATATTTGTGTTATGATAAGTTATTTTGTCTTTTCATCTACTAATCTCCTTTATTTGAAGTGTAAACTTTTGAAATAACAAACTTTCCTTCTATATTGTTCACTTTGATTAATTTATCTGCATAAATTGTCTCTATTTAAGTGTATTCTTTCCATTTTCTGTTTCGGTGGGCGGTTCCCGTTGTCGTTTGTTTTGGTGGCCATTGTTGGTAGAGTTAAGTTGTGTTTTTTTTTCTTCTGCTGCTTATCTGGTAATTTTGCGAATTGCGTTCTGTGGTCTATGCTTGCGTGGTTTATTAGAGTGCCTTTCTGTTTTGCGTTGCACATAATCTTGGATTGGTGATTTTACGTATTCTGTATTTGTTATAGTAGTAACTTTGGTTACTTGTCACATGGTGTTCGCTTTCGCGGCCTAGGCAGCTGGCTTAGTATTTAATTTGTCCTTTTTAGAGGAGTTTGTACAGTCACGTGGTTTCTCTCGAGTGCCTCTGTTTTCGAGGATTCTGTTTGGTCACGTGTTTTGGTGCTCGTTGTATTGTGACGTCACTGAGTTATAGGGTTTGGTGTCGGCTCCCTTCTGTACATTAATTCGTTCAGCTTTGTTTTTGTTTTGTTTTTTCAGCGCTGATTGGTTCGAGATTATTTGTTTTGATTACTTTCGGTTATTGGAGTTGTTTTCATTGGATAATTATATCATTGCTTTTTTGGCGCTGCTACTGGTGTGGTTGGGTATAATTTAGTGGTTTTGGTACTAATGGTTGTTGTATGTTCGATGCCTTTGCTTATCTTTGTCTTTGGTTAATTGGATCATATTATTCGGTTAATTGAATCTTTGTATTTTTGGTAGGATTTTTGAGATTATCAGAGTTTTATTATGGCGGATGTGGAGAAAGCTATTTCAGAGGTGGCTTCGGATGACTTCGCCACACAGGTTGTCAAGCTTCATGCAAAAATTTATGGATACTTGAAGGATAAGAAATCGAGAAGTGGTCAAGTAACACAGCCAGTTTGTGCAGCTTCGAAACGAATTTTGGACTACTTAGCTGTTAAGTCACTGGAGGTGTATAAGAGGAATATTGTTCTGGAGACCCAACTGGAAGAATCGAAAGCTAGTCGACAGATGTTGGAGGAACTGGCGCAGCGAATAACAAGAAAATCGGAGGGCTCACGTGACGTGATTAGCGAGAGTAATGAGAGCGCAGCTGTTGAAAAGAAGGAGGACTTCCCTGTGATAGTGAGTATGGCCGATGGCAAACAGGACGTTGATGAGATAAAGAAAAATATCAGAAACATTTGTCGTGATGGTAATGTGACCCCTTTGCCTAGGGACGTGATAGTAACCAAGAGTAAACAAGTGATTTTAAAGATGCGGAACAGGTATGAAACAGAGCAATTAACTGAAGTATTGAGTGCGGCGGAATCATTGAGGAATAAAGTTAGGGTGAATGCTCCTTTGCGTAGACGGCAACGCTTGCTGATCCTCAGTGTTGACCCAGACGTTGTGGAGGCGGAGGTAGAGAATGCTGTACGAAAAGCGCTGGAGGATGTGGTTCCTGAGGGGAGCATGGCGAAAAGATTGTCTGTTAAACTGAGAGAACCACATATGGACCAAGAGGCCAAGGAAATACTTCAAGAAATATATGATAAATCTGAGTTGGATATTCGAATAATAAAGAAAATGAAAACAAAGAATAATAGATCTAACTGGTTGATTGATGTGGATAACAACTGTAAAGAATACTTGCTGCAGAATAAAAGAATCTGCATAGATTTTGATCGCTATCGAGTTGTGGAATTTGTATCCATCACTCGATGCTACAAATGCCAGGCCTTTGGCCACTTTGCGAACGAGTGTAAGAGTGAAGTTCATTGTGCAAAGTGTTCTGGAGACCATGTTATCAGAGAGTGCAAATCGGAACAAGTGCGATGTTATAACTGCTATTTTGAGAACTCACAGGCTGATTGTGAACACAGGGCTGACTCTCCCGATTGTTCTACTTACAAGCAGGTTAGATTAAAGGCAATTCCCTCGTGGAGCTAAGGGCGCCGCTTCAAACGTGGTTCATTGTTCTGGTATTAATGTGTTGCGAATTAACCTTCATCATTGTAAAGAAGCAAACGATAATCTTGGTCAGTATGTTCTGGATGAGGGTGTCGATATAGTCCTTGCCCAGGATCCTTATTTTTTCAATGGCTCTGCCTCTGGCATTCCTCAGCATTGGCCCTCTTATTTTTCTATTAATAGCTCTGCTGCTATATTTATTACTAACAGGGATTATACTGCAATGCAAAATTTGGTTCTAGATAATAGTGTTTTCGTTTCGATAAAGGTCTCTAAAGGTGTGATTTTTATTGGGTCACAGTACTCGCCTCCCTCGGGAGACATAGATAAAGACTTCCAGGATTGGAATAACGTTTTTCCGGATATGGGAAACGTAATCGTAGGTGGAGACTTCAACGTGCCTTTGCTTGACCTGGGTTATAGTCGAGAGAATGAACGAACTGAAGCTCTTCTAGAACATCTTGCAATGACGAATTTGAGTATATTAAATGATATTGATGCACCTCATACTTTTACTCAAGGTAACTTGAAGGGAAGACCAGATTTAACTTTGGGGGGTCTTGAGATAATTCATCATGTAACCAACTGGCATGTAGATGTTAACAAATTTTCTTTTAGCGATCACAAATACATCCATTTTAAATTAGATTTTGAACCTGCAATTATTGAAAATACACGTTACAAAACTAAAAATAAGAGTTTTCGTAGATTTAATCAAATTCTCGCAACGTATAAAAGAACCTGGATGGATGATCTTTTAAGAATTCGTAGTTCAAAGGACCTTGATGATTGGATGGTGAGCTTTCAACAAATACTAACAGATACATTAGACAGATGTTTTCGCAAGGGAAGTATCTCTTACAAGCCAAAGATTACTTGGTACACGCAATACTTACGTGCTGAAAGGAATCGTGTTAATGCGCTATACAAACGCTGGACTCGTAACCTGGACGTGGTGGAATACAGATATCTATATGTTCTTCGACGGAATAATTATAAAAAGATGGTAAGAAAAGCTAAAAAAGAATCTTGGCTGAGATACTGTGAAAGAACGAACGAGTCCTTTGGTAACTTATACAAATATATATCAAAGAAATCCTTACGTCATACCGATTTGATATTTACCGTCTTGGAAGAGTCCGAAGTATTTCATACTTATGATAATGTTGCAGAGGATTTGATGAGGGAACATTTTGGAACAGACAGAGTTCCAGTGCAGATTCACGAATTTATATCGGATGTTGATATGGAAACTGATCCCACATTCGTTAAAGTTTCTCACAGAGAAATTAAATTCGCCATGGATAAACAATCAATAAATAAAGCTCCTGGACCCGACGGAATAGATGCGATAGTGACAAAGAATATTTTTAAATACTTCCCAGAGTTATTAAAGGCGATTTTTAATAAGTGTCTGGCCCTTTCCGAATATATGGAAGCAAGGCTATGTTGTATTCTTTAGAAAAAGGAACAAAGACCCATCGTCTCCTAGGGCCTATCGACCTATTACACTTTTGTCAATCCTGGGTAAAGTGCTTGAGCGAATTATTAAGATGCGAGTAACAATCCCTCTTGAGATAGAAAATTATTTTGACCCGGATCAACACGGATTTAGAGAGGGTCGTTCAACTATTACAGCTCTGCAGAAATTAAAACCCATTGTTAATCAATTATTAAGTAATAAGAAATATTGTGCAATGACCTCGTTAGACATAGAGGGTGCATTTGATAATGTTAGTTGGAGTACCATCTCAAATATAATTGATAATTTGCCTATTCCAATTTATTTAAAGTGCATTTTGAAAAATTATATTTCAAACCGTTATATTGAGTTTCGTTTCACTAATGGCGTTAGATGGTTTAGGCTGTCCCAGGGCTGCCCTCAGGGTTCATGCATTGGCCCCTTATTGTGGTTGATCATTGCAGATATTATCTTGAAAAGATATAAGACTAATGCAGATTATATTATCTCGTACGCCGATGATTTCGTTATTTTCGAGGCAGCTGACACTCGTAGAGGATTGGAAGACAGAATGAATTATATTATAAATTTATTCGCAGGTTCTGTGATCTTTTGCAGTTATCTCTTAGTGCTCAAAAGTGTGTATCAATGATGTTCGGTCGTTTTTGTTTGGAAAGCAGAAGACCAATTTTCAAACTTAACAATAGATCAATTCCGGTGGAAGATAATATCAAATATCTAGGATTTTTTCTGGATTCTAGGTTTAACTGGCTAACTCATTTAGATTATGACAGAGATAATATAAGGAATTTTGTAATGGATATAAAGAAAACCGGATGTCGAGATCGTGGATTGAATGCTTCTTTGCGGAAGATATGGTATTATGCTGTACTTGAAAAAAGAATATGCTACGGTTGGGAAGTTTGGATCGGGGATTTGAAATCTCATGGATTGCGAAGACTAAGTTCCTGCCAAAGACTGGCCCTTTTCTCAATTGTAAGAGCATACAGAACCGTCTCAACGGATGCTCTATGCATTGTCACAGGTGTGCCACCGCTTTACATAACACTACAACAAAATATAGTAAAAAATACGATGTTATGAATGGTAATGGTCAAATGAAAATTGAAGATGTTGTAGTTGTAAATGCTGATATGATGAGAAATTTGAAGACATTTGATTTCCCTAACTTTAACCAATTAAAAAATCTCTTTTTTGTTCCAGCTGTAACGGACATAGTCCCTGACTCTGCTAATATAATAATTTATACTGATGGTTCAAAGATGTTGGAGGGAGTTTCGGCTGCATTTACAGTGTCATTCAAGAATGACTTCATTTTTGACTTCAGTATACAGATGCATCGGTTTAACTCAATATTTCAGGCCGAACTATTGGCAATCCTGCACGCAATTAAATGGTACGTGAACTCAGATTATAAAGAGGCTATCCTGTATACAGACAGTCTGTCTTCTGTTTTAGTGCTGAATCGTGCTTTTCCAAAAAATCAAATTATATGTGATATTTTTAATTTGTTATATGATAATGAGGATAAGATCCTACACTTGGGATGGATAAAAGCGCATGTCGGCCTATACGGAAATGAAAGGGCAGATACATTAGCCAAGAGTGTCATTACATCTGGCAATGCTGACCTTGTAGCAAGGATTCCATTCCCAATATCTCTTCTCACTAGAGAGGTTAAACGTAACATATTATGCACGTGGCAGAAACATTGGCAAGATTCAGATACTGGACGCCTTACATATGATATTTTTAAAAAGGTTAATCCTGATTTTGTTTGTTCTAAACAAGTAATTTTGTATTTTATTACTGGCCACGGGAGCTTCCCCTCGTACCTTTATAAAATAAAAAAGAGAAATAATGATCGATGTGAATGTGGCTCTTGTGGTGATGTCAAACATTATCTATTTGGCAGATGCCCCATAATGAAGTTCCATTTTGATTTTCAAAAAAATTATACTTTAAGTCAAAACATCATTAGAGTTCTTTTTTCACAAAACAATTACAGAAAACTTAGTGAAAATTATAACATATTAAATGAAAATTTCTCCTTTATTAGTTACAGGTTCTAGAAGTTTAGAGCTAGTTTATTCAGCAACCAGTGTGTTAACCATAGCTTTTGAATACTAGACTTTTGGACTTTCCTGCATAATAGTGTCTTCATGCTAATTCTTGTACCAAGGCATATTGTACTTCTTCCTGTTTGTTAAAGTTCTGGGAACGTTATTATGAGTTTGTGCATTTCAGATTAGTGTTATTTTATTACTAGTTACAGCATAGTTTTAGAGAGC
Organism: Maratus michaelseni; assembly: GCA_963931845.1. Taxonomy (NCBI): domain Eukaryota; kingdom Metazoa; phylum Arthropoda; class Arachnida; order Araneae; family Salticidae; genus Maratus; species Maratus michaelseni. The sequence goes on along the minus strand of OZ007596.1, from coordinate 154,771,650 downwards.
TTGTGTATTTTAGGATTCAGTTTGTGTTTTTAGGATTTTAATTAGTTTAATTTAGTATTTTGTTATATATATGTGTATGTATTTGTATGTGTGTGTATTTGTGTGTATGTGTGTGTATTTGTATGTATGTGTATGATATATATATGTATATATATTTTTGGTTTTTACTGTGAGCGTATTTTGTATATGTGATTGTTGTTCTTGGCCGATTTCGGCGCCTGGTTTTTTGCTGTATAGAGGTGGGGGTTTTACCGCCTGGACATTAGTCCATATGCCTACCGGCTGGCGTCCAGGTTGGGTGTCCTAGCATTTATAGTTCATTTACAGGGTCACTAAAAAGAATGTCGTTATATTATGGTCTACGGATGAAAATATTTTGTAGTGTGTTACACTATTTCAAATATATTGAAATTGATATGCATCACTATAGTACAGTACAAGATGTTTAATATCGAATATGGTATATGTAGCGCTCATAGTTCGTTTACAGGGACACTCAAAATAATTCCGTTATATTAGGGTCTACGGAGATATAGATAGTAGTATAATACTTCAGTCAATTAAGATAGTCTGGACAAGGAAAAAAAATACAAATGTTTCTTAATATAGGAAAATATAATATAACGACGAATGAAAACACACAGTTACCTCTTCCGAGATACCCACTATTCCGAAAAGTGTTCTTTATCTTTAGGTACCTCAGAAACCAATCTATTTTCGAGATTTAAAGATGCATTTATAAAAACAAAGTTTCTTTTGCTGCGACTGATTTTCGGAAAAGCTTCCGAGTAGTTTTTATAGTGTATTAATCAGTTTCCTCAACCCAGAATATAGATTTTTCGAATGTTATCCATTTTTAAATAAATATTTTCATATTTAACAAACATGATAAATTAACATTATTATTATTTTGTTACTCTTGCATGTATAAATTCAGTTACACGGTGAAAAATGTTTAATTGAAAACTGAAAACATCCTGTAACTGATATTCCTGGTTGAGAAAACTGATTAATACACTATAAAAAATATTAGGAAACGTTTCCGAAAATTACTGGCAGCAAAAAAAACTGTTTATATAAATGTTTCTTTGATTCTCGTTAATATGTATTGGTTTTTGAGGCAACTAAAGGTAAAAAACGATTTTCGAAATCGTTGGTCAACTCAAAAGAGGTGATTGTACATTTTTGTAAGTGGTTATATTATATTTTTGTAATATAAAAAAAACATTTTTTTTCTTTTTTTTTTTTACAGTGCGGGTCACAAAAATCTCGAAAAATATGACATTGTTTTCTGCTTTTAGCTTAAAAACTATCTAAACATTTTAAAATGACAGGAATCCTAATCCTAATCCTAATCCTAATAATATTATAAATCTGATTGTGTGCAAATGTTAGGCTGAAGCCAGCGTCAAAATGAAGCATTTAATTATCCTGTATCTTTGCATATAAGTTGATTATAGCCCTCAAATGAACATAGAATGGTTTTTGTTTATTTTATTTCAATATTTTTCTTAATAATTCGAAATTTCATTATTTTCATAGAGAATAAATGGACATTTTTTCTTATATTTTAAAATGGTTGGTTGGTTTGGTTGGTTTGGCCCAAAGGGCCCGGTTTTGCAGCTTTTTTTTAAATGGTTAAATTTATTTTACCGTTGCTAATACTTTATCGTTGCCAATATAAAATAAAACCCCTGAGTAATAATTTTTAATCAACAATTTATTTTCAAGTGAAAAATTTCCACGTGAAAAATGAAAAGGAAATGAATTATTTAAGAATTAAACAGAATATGAAATGATGTCATATTAGAAACAAAACGTACGTTTTCAAATATTTGATAATAATACAAAGTGCATAAGAGTAAGTATGGAAAGCAAGCGAATATGATGTCATATATAGAAAAATAAAACAGATTTGTTTTGATGTTGAAATAAAATGATCTTGGGTTATCAAATTATTTGTGATTAATTTCTCTTTTTTTTTTTTTTTTTCTTTTTGACATGAAAGGAATTATTTTAAATGTACGTAATATATGTATTTTAAATGTATGTGTTGTAAATTAAAGTTCTGTGTTTTAAATGAAATGAGTGAAAGATTTATATTTTTAATGAATTCAATACGAATGATGGGATAGGTTGGCGATTTATCGTCTGCACACGGCTAACATAAACATACCGTATTTTTAATTTACATTTTAAAAAGTAAAAAATAAATAATATATATATATATATATATATATATATATATATATATAGATATATATATATTGGATGGCAAATGTCAATGATATGCATCGCAAAATTATCCGTATCGAAAATCAGAAAATCTTAATAAAAATAACTATATTTTTTAAAAGAAAGTTGCTTTTCTCATAAAAGCTAAACATTTAATATGATTGTGTCGGAGTAACAGCATTTTTCCTCTATCATTTTCCCACAATCGAAACACGTTTGTAAATCGTCGTTTCGAACCGGAATTTAATTTTACATTTCTTTTAGTTTTAAAATAGGAAAAACTTTGTTGTCGTTTTTAAATATAGCTTTTTTTAAAGTTGTTTCATAATAGATTTTTGTAAAGTCTTGTAGGATAAGAAAAATGGCATAGATTTTAAAGCAATGTTTAAGTAAAATTACAATATTTTTTAAACTTAAAAAACAACGTTATCGAAAAGAAAATCGATTTTACCAACAAATTCGCGTAATACAAAAGCAAAGCGTCAAATCAAAAGAATCAGAAATCAAAAAGTAATGAATCTTTTCTTCCAGCCGAATTGTGTAAACTTGAACAAGCCGATCGTGCCAATTCATAACATTATAAACGTGAAAGCGCGTTCTATATAGTAGAATTTTTTTTACATATAGGTAGAAAATTTCCGAGAATAACAAGGTTAGGGGTCTGTAATTAAGTCCATAGTCAATTTGCTTTTTTTTTTTTTTTTATCAAGTGAAATTTGGCGCAAAATTAAATACATTGTTGTAACCAGATTTGTTTTTTGCGTGGTAAACACTTAATAGTATTTTAGATAATCATTTCCCCGCTCACCTTTGATGCCAACTATGACTGTAAAACATATTAAAAACTATTAGCCGATAATTTTCTAATTTTCTTATTGCTTCATGATGGTTCATACTTTAAACCTGAATCGGTCATGCCATTGTCGTTCAATTTTTATTCCTAATCCTAACCCTAATCGTATCCTATCCTAATCCTGATAATAACTTTAAAGAATATTCTTTGACACGAATACGTAAATTAAATCAATATCCATAAATGGAATGAATGGAAAATAGAATAAATAGAAATGACAAAATAAAATAACAAGAAAGTACATTTATTCGACACCTAACCCTAGAGAAAGCGTAAAAAATTTCAAGCGCATGAAATAAATTAAAATAATCCTATATATACTAACAAAAATATGTAAATTTAGATAATCAGATTTGTGTCGTCGGTATTTATTTGCTAATAGTGTTCTTGAAGCGATAGAGAAAATATCGAGGTTAAATTGGGCAGAATTTAATGTACTTTCTAGCAACATTTATTTACATTTTAGAATCGCATCAGATTGTTATATCTTTGTGAAATATCTATCAATGTATAAAATCCACAAGCAGTTTGTTCACTATTTACTCCACTTAGCGTGAAACACTTAATTTAATATATACATAAACAAGATAATGTAGTAAGAAATATATAACATATGTCTATGCAAATAAACAATATAATAATGCCCATTTAGCAATGCACACATATACAAATTGTTCACCAAATACCACCTAAAATGCACTGTTGTATAGAAGAATTCTGCCAGTGTTGTTTTTCGTTTTACGAAAAGGAATTCCTCGATTTTCACGATTTTACTCGGTCCTCCTTTTTTCATTAGTTGCAGTTTCATTTTCGCGATTGTGTATATTATTTGGCATGAAATTTCACTTTTTTAAGACTGGGTTATGTCAAGGCCCCTATAGCAAACAAATACCGTATGGTCTCCTATAAAATGTGATAAAGCTTTGGTTAATTATATATGTTGTTAATTATCAAGTGAAATGTTTTGCTGAATTAATGCATTTATTCTTTTTTTAATGTTACGTGAACGAAGTCACGGGTAACAGCTAGTCCTAATAATATTATAAATCTGATTGTGTGCAAATATTAGGCTGAAGCCAGCGTCAAAATGAAGCATTTAATTATCCTGTATCTTTGCATATAAGTTGATTATAACCCTCAAATGAACATAGAATGGTTTTTGTTTATTTTATTTCAATATTTTTCTTAATAATTCAAAATTTCGTTATTTTCATAGAGAATAAATGGACATTTTTTCTTATATTTTAAAATGGTTGGTTGGTTTGGCCCAAAGGGCCCGGTTTTGCAGCTTTTTTAAAAAAATTGTAAAATTTATTTTTACCGTTGTCAATACTTTATCGTTGCCAATATAAAATAAAACCCCTGAGTAATAATTTTTAATCAACAATTTATTTTCAAGTGAAAAATTTCCACGTGAAAAATGAAAAGGAAATGAATTATTTAAGAATTAAACAGAATATGAAATGATGTCATATTAGAAACAAAACGTGCGTTTTCAAATATTTGATGCATAAATACGAGTAAGTATGGAAAGCAAGCGAATATGATGTCATATATAGAAAAATAAAACATTTTTTTTGATGTTGAAATAAAATGATCTTGGGTTATCAAATTATTTGTGATTAATTTCTCTCTTTATTTTTCTTTTTCTTTTTGACATGAAATGAATTATTTTAAATATACATAATATATGTATTTTAAATGTATGTGTTGTAAATTAAAGTTCTGTGTTTTAAATGAAATGAGTGAAAGATTTATATTTTTAATGAATTCAATACGAATGATGGGATAGGTTGGCGATTTATCGTCTGCACACGGCTAACATAAAGATACCATATTTTTTTTTTAATTTTAAAAAGTAAAAAAATAAATAAAGTAAATAATAATAAAAAATATATGGACGGCAAATGTCAATGATATGCATCGCAAAATTATCCGTATCGAAAATCAGAAAATCTTAATAAAAATATATTTTTTAAAAGAAAGTTGCTTTTCTCATAAAAGCTAAAGATTTAATATGATTGTGTCGAAGTAACAGCATTTTTCCTCTATCATTTTCCCACAATCGAAACACATTTGTAAATCGTCGTTTCGAACCGGAATTTAATTTTACATTTCTTTTAGTTTTAAAATAGGAAAAACTTTGTTGTCGTTTTTAAATATAGCTTTTTTTAAAGTTGTTTCATAATAGATTTTTGTAAAGTCTTGTAGGATAAGAAAAATTGCATAGATTTTAAAGCAATGTTTAAGTAAAATTACAATATTTTTTAAACTTAAAAAACAACAATGTTATCGAAAAGAAAATCGATTTTACCAACAAATTCGCGTAATGCAAAAGCAAAGAAGAAATAAAAAAGTATTGAATCTTTTCTTCCAGCCGAATTGTGTAAACTTGAACAATCCGATCGTGCCAATTCATAACATTATAAACGTGAAAGCGCGTTCTATATAGTAGATTTTTTTTACATATAGGTAGAAAATTTCCGAGAATAACAAGGTTAGAGGTATGTAATTAAGTCCATAGTCAATTTGCTTTTTTTTTTATCAAGTGAAATTTGGCGCAAAATTAAATACATTGTTGTAACCAGATTTGTTTTTTGCGTGGTAAACACTTAATGGTATTTTAGATGATCATTTCCCGCTCACCTTTGATGACAAATATGACTGTAAAACATATTAAAAACTATTAGCCGATAATTTTCTAATTTTCTTATTGCTTCATGATGGTTCATACTTTAAACCTGAATCGGTCATGCCATTGTCGTTCAATTTTTATTCCTAATCCTAACCCTAATCGTATCCTATCCTAATCCTGATAATAACTTTAAAGAATATTCTTTGACACGAATATGTAAATTAAATCAATATCCATAAATGGAATGAATGGAAAATAGAATAAATAGAAATGGCAAAATAAAATAACAAGAAAGTACATTTATTCGACACCTAACCCTAGAGAAAGCGTAAAAAATTTCAAGCGCATGAAATAAATTAAAATAATCCTATATATACTAACAAAAATATGTAAATTTAGATAATAAGATTTGTGTCGTCGGTATTTATTTGCTAATAGTGTTCTTGACGCGATAGAGAAAATATCGAGGTTAAATTGGGCAGAATTTAAAGTACTTTCTAGCAACCTTTATTTACATTTTAGAAACGCATCAGATTTTTATATCTTTGTGAAATATCTATCAATGTATAAAATCCAAAAGCAGTTTGTTCACTATTTACACCACTTAGCGTGAAACACTTAATTTAATATATACATATTACAAAATTTAATTTTTTTCCGCAATTATTCTATAAAATTTGTCCATTCAATAATATTCGGTATATAACCCAGCTTATTAAAATAATTCTCATTCTTAAAATAGCCTTTCACTATCCATATGTAAAGCCAATTATTCCTAATCCACTTAATAATATTTATTCGAAAGTAGCTAGTCTAAAAATGGCGATAGCTTTTTTAAATTATTCTTTAAATAGAACATCTTTATTTTAATCCATTATTAAAATTCATTAGTATTATTCCCGTGTGGTCAAATTGCTATAACTTCTTTATTTAAATGCTAAAATATCGTATCTCTTAAAATATTCCGCTCAAAAAACCTTATTTCATAAGGTTATCCTATTATTAAATATCAAATGTCTATTAAAATATTTCCGAAAAACTTTAATTCTTTCTTTTTTTTTTCTTTTATAAAGATTCATTTTCTTTTCTTCTTATTATTTTTATTACGTATTAAATTCGAAGTTTAGCTACAGCCTAAAAACAGATAAGCTCGTTTGTTGATATGACAGGCATCTGGTACGAGATTATGGAATATTCTCGAAGGGCGTAGAAAGTTTTTGGCGGTAAGGAAGTCATTTTACAACAAAATAAATCCACTGGAAATATTGATAAAGTTCCAAAAGAGACCTTTTGATTCGATAGAAGTGGGTCACGTGACGTATTCTGTATTATTACGCAAGCTAGTTTAAAAACACGATCATCCTGATTCGGAGAGAATTTTTTGACGCTGGTGTTTGCTAAAAGAATCGGGACGGATTCTAGAAAATAATGGAACGGTGAGATTTTTTTTTCGTTTAGCGTTGGCTAATGGGAATTTTCCCTGAAGAGATGTTTTTAACTGGAAATAAAATGTTCTTCGACTAAAAATATGGACTGAATTTTCTTTTTGTTGTTGATGATACCACACGGCCGCCTGATGCGAGCTAAAAGGGAAACCTATCATCTAGCTAACCCTGTTTATCACGAGCACGACTGCCTTTTATCCCGGATTTGAACTTGGAAATACGACATACATAAAGAAGATAATGTAGTAAGGAATATATAACATATGTCTATGCAAATAAACAATATAATAATACCCATTTAGTAATGCACACATATACAAATTGTACACCAAATACCACCTAAAATGCACTGTTGTATAGAAGAATTCTGCCAGTGTTGTTTTTCGTTTTACGAAAAGGAATTCCTCGATTTTCACGATTTTACTCGGTCCTCCTTTTTTCATTAGTTGCAGTTTCATTTTCGCGATTGTATATATTATTTGGCATGAAATTTCACTTTTTTATGTCAAGGCCCCTATAGCAAAGAAATACCGTATGGTCTCCTATAAAATGTGATAAATCTTTGGTTAATTATATATGTTGTTAATTATCAAGTGAAATGTTTTGCTAAATTAATGCATTTATTCTTTTCTTAATGTTACGTGAACGAAGTCACGGGTAACAGCTAGTAATATTATAAATCCGATTGTGTGTCTAAATGTTTGGCTGAAGCCAGCGTCAAAATGGAGGATTTAATGACCCTGTATCTTTGCATATAGATGGATTATAACCCGGAAATGAACATAGGCTCTATTTTGTTAATTTTATTCAAATATTTTTCTTAATAATTCAAAATTTCATTATTTTCATAGCGAATAAATAGATATTTTTTCGTATAAAATTTTAAAATGGTTAAATTTATTTTATCGTTGCTAATGCTTTATCGTTGCCAATACTAAATCAAAACCCGGAATAATAATTTTTACTCAACAACTTATTTTTCAATTGAAAAATTTCCACATGAAAAATGAAAATGAAATAAAAAAAATTTAAGAATTAAAAACAAGATGAAATAACATTATTCGAAATAAAGCGTATATTTTCAAGCATTTCTTAATAATTCAAAATTTCATTATTTTCATAGAGAATAAATGGACATTTCTTTTGTATGAAATTTTAAAATGGTTAAATTTACTTTATCGTTGCCAATACTAAATTCAAAACTCGAAATAATAATTTTTACTCAACAATTTATTTTCAATAGAAAATTTTCCACATGAAAAATGAAAATGAAAAAAAAAATAAAAATAAAATAAGAATTAAAAACAAGATGAAATAACATTATTCGAAATAAAATGTATATTTTCAAGCATTTCCTAATAATTCAAAATTTCATTATTTTCCTAAAAAATAAATGGACATTTTTTTTCGAATAAAATGTTAAAATGGTTAAATTTACTTTATTGTTGCCAATACTAAATTCAAAACTCGGAATAATAATTTTTACTTAACAATTTATTTTCAATAGAAAATTTTCCACATGAAAAATTAAAAATGAAATAAAAAAATTAAGAATTAACATTGAAATAATGAATGAAATAACATTATTTAATGATGAAATAACATTATTTAAAATAAAACACACATTTTTAAGCATTTGATAATAATACAAGATGAATAAATGAATACGAGTATAACTACGGAAAGCAGGCGATTCCGTAGGTTCGATATTTATGATCATGACATCATAAATATCGAAAATAAGGCGGATATGCTTTGATGTTGAAATAAAATAATCTTGGGTTATGAAATTACTTCTATTTTTTTTTAGCCACACACAGGGTGGCTTATTCTTTCAATCTCTATCATTTTTCATGTTTATGAAAAGTCACAGCAATCCATCGTTGCCACAGATTAATCTCGGAAAATGAAACATTTGAAGTTACTTAAAAAATTAATAACTCGAAAAGTATTTGTCACAAAATTGTTTTACAAACTGCGTTAGAATGGTAAAAAATTGTATATTTCTTGATATAAATTTAAAATCTAATGATCATGTCGTTTTTCAAATATTAGATTTCAAAAATTACAAAACTTCACAATGGAGTACCGTAGCGAAACTTTTATGCGTAAAAAGATAATGATAAAGGCATTGCGGCTCGACGTGTATCGTGTATACTGGCCATAGCATGAGTAACGAATTATAGTAAACTTATTATTCTGTTAAAATATAAAAGTGAATTATGTATATACATTTTTAAAAAATAAAGAAAAACATTTTATCACAACCATCAACAAAATTTTTTCTTCTATTTATTCCCTTATTCCAAAGATATCGTCTGCTGCCATAGCAACATGAATTAAATTTCATTAAAAAAAATTGCTCAGTGGTAGAAAAATATTTTTCTAAATCGAATGGTTATTGAACAACTCAACACTTTAACAGGGGAATTTTTATTTGTTATTTAGATATTTTAAAATTGTTTGTTGTCATTGCGTTTTTATTCTGAGTTACAGCTAGTTTATTTATTTTTTAAATAAAAGCCGTGTGTGGCAATCTATATTCGGCCTTATAGCAGAATTTTCCCCTCTTGTTCTTTTCTTTTCTTTTTTCCTTTTATGTCTTTTATTTTTTTTATTTGAAATGAATATATTTCAAATGTATATATTATATGTATTTTAAATGCATGTAATATATGTATGTGTTTTAAATTAAAGCTTTATATTTTAAATTAAATGAATACAATAAGAATGATGGCGAGGTTTATTGTCTGCGCTCAGCTAACATAAATATACCGTATATTTAATTTAAATAAAAAAAAAATGTTTCAAAAAATGTTTCAAAAGAAGGATTAACAGGAAGTAGTTATTTTCATTCATTGAAACAAAAAATAATAACTCGATTGCCTGCAACAAACAGTATTTGACGAGCGTTAATTCGTAAACCGTTCACAATCTCAGAAAATCTGAATAAAAATTACTTTTTTTTTTTTTTTTTTAGCCGCCCACAGGGTGGCTTATTTTTTCAATCTCTATCATTTTTCATGTTTATGAAAAGTCACAGCCATCCATCGTTGCAACAAGTTAATCTCGGAAAATGAAACATTTGAAGTTACTGAAAAAAATAATAGCTTAAAAAGTATCTGTCACAAAATTGTTAGACATACTGTGTTAGAAAGGTAAAAAATTGTATTTTTCTTGATATAAATTTCAAATCGAATGATTATGCCGTTTTTCAAATAATGAATTTCAAAAATTACCAAACTTCACAATGAAGTACTATAGCGAAACCTTCACGCGTAAAAAGATAATGATAACGGTTGTTTCTTTCAGTCGAGAATGGACCAAACGATGTTCGCATTTTACTATTTTAACCGTTTTTAACTTTAGAAGAATTTTTCTTTGAATAAGCAATATAAATGCATAAAATCGTTACAAAAATTTTAAAATTGCAAAAAGGATAGATGCAAATTATCAGATATGAAAAATAAAGAAGAAATTTGGTACTTTCGTGTTATAGCAGCCACCAAGCATGGAATATTTTTGTTTCTGTTTTCATTAATATATTGTAAATTTGGTACTTTCGTTCGTGTTATAGCGGCTTCCAAGGATGAACTGCCAAGCGGCTTCCAAGGATGAACTGCCAAGCGGCTTCCAAGGATGAACTGCCAAGCGGCCAAGATTTATCGCCAAATTATAAAGCATGTATGACATTATAATAATGTATGATATATATATAGCATTTCTTGACGTATGTGGCCAAGTTATAGTCATATAGGATGCATATAGGATGCATATATATGACATGTGTATATGATGTATATACGACATATGACATAAATAATATGTGTATAATGACGTATATGGCACATGTACGATTGTTTGGAATACATATATGCGTATATAGGATGCAGATGTAAGCTTTGCGATGATCTTGGCGAAATCATAACTGCAACCTTGGCATAATCATAATTGGAGGAGCCGCTATAACACGAAAGTACGGTTTTTTTTTTTTTTTTTTTTTTTTTAAAGCCACACACAGGGCGAATTCTTTCAGTCTACAGTAAAATTCATGTTTATGAAAAGTCACAGCCACTCCATATATAAAGGAGGACACCCTTTATACATAGCTATACAAATGGTTGTTACTGACGGTATTAAAAATCAAATTGTCTCTCTTTATTATGCCGATACTTCCGCTTGTATTTCCTTTCTCAGAACCTAATTGCCCTACAGCGGGCGCAGACCCTATTTAAAGGATCCAACGAAGTTAAACTCGTCGTGGCGGACATTTCTAAGGGGGTCCCGTGGCCCTATCTCCCATAGGAATGAAGTTACCCCCGGGGGGTAAGTTCCGGGGGGAAAGGTTCATTAAGACCTTTTTGGTGCTCCCCCCTCATGTAAACCCCTTCATGTAACATATCAATGGATAGATCTCGTCAAACACTATGGTCTGATCCTACTCTCTCCCTCTCACCCCCTCCCCCTCCCTTAAGAAGCATATTTCTCTGTTTCAACTCTTTTTAAATTTTAGTTTTTCCCATCTTTCTCAGGCCCTTTAAGCCACACAGAGGGCGTAGGCCTCTTCTAAAGTATCCAACGAAGTTAAACTCGTTGAGGCCGACATTTCTAAGAGGGTCCCGAGGCCCTACCTCCCATAGGACCGGAGTTACCCCCCACGGGGGAGACATTCACGGTGTTCAAACCCCGTCATGTAACATATCAAAAGTTTGATCTCATCAAGCACTTTTGTCTGGTTTTACTCTCTCCCGTCTCCTGTCAGGAGCACTTTTCTTATTTATTTTTTTTCAATTTCTCATAATTATTTTAGTTTTTCCCATTTTTCTCTGTTCCTATGGGCCGGACAGCTGCAAAATTTCACCAAAATTAGCTGTAAACCGTCTAAAGGTATTCCCCTCCCCCCGGCTTCTTTTGGCGCCCCCGGTTTTCACGTATCTCTGGAGGGGGGCCTGTCAGAGGGGCGAAAAAGGGGGATGCCTTTTAAAGTCCCATCTCTCAATTGCAAGTGAGGATTCATTTTAAAGTTCTCGTAGAGCACTTGTGTTTTGTATAGCTCCCCCTCCCTTCCCCCCACCATTCTCCAAGAGCCCGTTAATTAATGCTAACTCATCATTTGTTTAACAACTTCTCTTAGCTGTATCCATCATAAAAGGTGCTATCATAGAACTTTTCATTACATTTCTTAGGTTATCTATTAAGTGCTAAAGTGTCTTGAACCATTAAAAATAGTTTAAAAGGTGTCATTAAGCCAGAACATTTGTAAACAACATGTACCTCGACACGTCTCAGCCCATTGGAGCCACATTTTTTTACTATTATATTTATTAAAAATACTTCTAGTCACCGAATCTTTTTTAAAACTTGATATGTTCGTGTCTAATATATTCCGCCAGCCTCACAAAAATCTTAGAGCGCTAACTAAATTCTAAAGTGGAGAAGCTGGCTTATGCTAACAAATACTTTTTTTTTTTTTTTTTTTTTTTTTGTGACGAGTTAGACTTGGTTGAAAAAATCTCAACGATAAAAGCCGTGGGTGGGCAATCTGTATTCTGCCGTAAGGTAGAATTTTTCCCGCTTGTTTTTTTTTTAACAGAAAGTGGCATTTTCGTTCATTAAAATCTAAAGATTTAATATTATTGCATAAAAGTAACATCATTTTCCCTCTACAGTATTAAAATTAAGACTCGAGGACTTGAAGTACACTGGTGTAATCGAGACACGTTTGTAGATCATGGTTAGGAAACCGAATTTTAATTCCACGCTATATGCATACATTTTGATTCCACATTTCTTTCAGCTTTAAAGGAGCAAAAAGTTTATTGTCATTTTTAAAAATGGCCTTTTCTTTTCTTTCTTTCTTTTTTCTTTTCTTTTCTTTACTTTTTTTTTTTTGGATAATAGATTTTTGTAAAGTTTTATAGGATTAGGAAAATAGCATAAATTCCATTAAAATATTGAAATGTATTTGGAATGTTTTTAATAAATTTTAATAAACAACGATGTTATCGAAATGAAAATAAAGTTTATCAAAAAATTTGCTTAATGCAAGAACAAAGAAAAAATAAAAAAGTAATGAAAACTTTACTTAATCCGAGTTGCGTTGACTTGAACAAGCCAATCGTGTGCCAACTCCTAAAAATAAGCATATTCCTAATATTATAAACGTGAAAGCGCACTGTATGTTGTAGAATTTTTTTTTCATATATAGGTAGAAAATAGCCAAGAATGGGATGGTTAGGCTCTGTAATAGGGCCCGTAGCCAATTTGCTTTCTTTAGCGAGCAAAATTTGTAAAACACTTTATGGTATTCTAGATGATAATTTCTTCTCTCACTTTGGACTCCTATTTCAATTGGTTGCAGTTTCGTTTTTGTGATTGTGTATATTATTCAGCGCAAAATTTCACTTTTTTAAGACAGAGTTATATTAAGGCGCTAAAAACAAAGAATTGCCGTATTGTTTCCTATAAAAAATGATAAAGCGTTGACTAATTATATATATATATATATATATATTTAATTATCAGGAGTGAAATGTTTTGCTTAATTAATGCATTTATTATTCTTTTGATGTTACGTGAAAGAAGTCACGGGTAACAGCTACTCGAACGTAAATACGTTAATTATCAAATAAATTTTTTTTCTTTTAAAGATTGTTATTTTTTGTTTAAATAAATATTTTTGTAAATCCCGAAAGTAAATTAATATTTATTCTTTTCGGTTCTCATAAATGAAAAAGTATGATAAAAGAATTTTCTTTTCAGACGATATATCAAATTTTAAACCTGACTAAAATTTTAAATGTTATACGTTTTACATAGCACGCTTGAAATGAAATACACTCATGTCCAAAATTAAGGTCACAAATATAAAATCTGTGAAAACTGATGAACTATTCACTGTGTTGCCACGAAATTTGGCACAGAGGTATATTACAATGAGAGAAAGAATATAGCAACATAACAATATGGAAAGGATTTTAATTGTGAATTAAGATACAGGGTATATTAAAAAGTGTTAAATCATGAATCGGAGATAAAGCATTTATCTCAGGAAAAGTATGTCTGATATGGAGTGTGACCACTGTACACTGCTATACAAGCCTCACAACGAGCTCTCATACTGTTTATGAGGGTGTTAATAAATGTTTGTGGCAACAAAGCCCATTCTTCCAAAAGCGCGGCTTTTTACTCCTGGAGGATCCTAGGAGTGGGGTAATGCTGTGCAATGGCCCTTCCTAGACCATCCCAAACATGTTCAATAGGATTGAGGTCCAGAGATCTCGAGGGCCAATTCATACGGCTAATATCCTCCTCTTCAGGAAAATCATCAACAATGTTAGCACTGTGTGACCTCCCATTATCGTCCATAAAAATGAAGTCTGGGCCTACAGCACCCCGTAAGAACCTCACATAGGCTGCAAGGACCTCTTCCCTACGGCGATGTGCGTTGACAGTACCCGCATCAAAGACGTGCAGTGGGGTACGGCAGCCCAACATTAAGCCGTCTCAGACAAGGATTTCTTTGCCACCAAATCTGTCGATTTATTTTACGTAGGAGGAACGATAGCGAGCTCCACGTTCTCTCCAGATGAAGATTCGACTAGAATCACATTCCGTGGTGAATCCGGACTCATCACTGAAAAGAACACGCTCCTACTCTTGTTGTGTCCAAGACTGGTGTCTGCGGCTCCACAACAACTGGGCTCTCCTGTTCGACGCAGTGAAAGGGACACACACGACTGGATGCCGGACGTAAAGTGCCCTCTCTGCTAGTCGTCTATATACTGTTTGCCTGGAAATTCTTGATCCAGACGCAGAAGAAAGGTCACCAGCAAGCTGAGGAGTCGTTGCCAGCCTATGTCGTCGTGCGCTTAACGCCAAATAGCTATTCTGTGCAGATGTCGTTGCTCTGTGGCGGTCTTAGCTGCCCTTCCTGGTGACATTGGGATGGTCTAGAAAGAACCATTGCACAGCGTAACCCCCCTGCCATGACCCGCCAGGAGTTAAAAGCCGCGCTTTTGGAAGAATGGGCTTTGTTGCCACAAACATTTATTGACACCCTCATAAACAGTATGAGAGCTCGTTATGAGGCTTGTATAGCAGTGCACAGTGGTCACACTCCATATCAGACATACTTTTCCTGAGATAAATGCTTTATCTCTGATTCATGATTTAACACTTTTTTATATACCCTGTATTTTAATTCCCAATTAAAATCTTTTCCATATTGTTATGTTGCTATATGGGTGATTCTACAAAAATGGGCAAATTTGTGTTCCATACTGATTTTTTTTTTAATTTTGAATACTTTAAAAAACTTTTTTTGGGATGTTTTTACACTTTTGTAGCACTATAATTCTGATTTTTAACTATGTCAAAAAGTAATTTTTATTCCATTAAAAATAAAATATTGCATTGAAATGTCATCCACATGCCCTGTCCCATACCTGTAATTTTCACAATCTAATTAATCAAGATAAAAAAATAATAAGTGATATTCTCTCATTATTTTTTTATTATTGAATGTGTATGTGTAGAGGATGCAAATCACAATAAAATTAAAATAATGCGAAAATATTGCCTCAAAATACGAATTTAAACTTTGTCCCAATGATTATCAGTCATCCACATGGCTGAAAAGTATAGATATTTTTGTCTGTAAATTTTGATTTCAAAAAGTGGCAACATTTCTTAAAAAGAAGCATGGTAGCCTGTTCTTCCTGACTGAAGATGTATTTTGCTGTTCTTCAAATATTTTGTGATTTGTAGCAAGTTTAACTTTAATTTCAAGGTAAGTGTTTTTTATCTTTATTATCGTGTCATTCACATGCCCATATATGTCATTTACAAGTCCCTTTATGTCATTCACATGCCTTCAAAAAAATAAATAAACAAAAATACAATAAAATACAAACAGTTAAGCTCTGCTGATATAATATTTTAATTATATAACGTTTAAAGTATTTTGCTGATTTTTTTTTCTTAAAAAAAAAAAATAATAATTTTTGGAAATTTACATACTACAAATATTCCCATATTTGTAGAATCACCCATATTCTTTCTCCCATTCTAATGTACCTCTGTGACAAATTTCGTGGAAACACAGTGAATAGTCCATCAGTTTTCACAGATTTTATGTTTGTGACCTTAATTTTGGACATGAGTGTATATAAATAAACTAGCTGTTACCCGTGACTTCGTTTACGTAACATTGAAAGAAGAATAAATGCATTAATTAAGCAAAATATTTCACTCCCGTTAATTAAAAACGTAAATAATTATCTAACCCTTTATCACATTTTCATAGAAGACAATACGGTATTTCTTTGTTATAGGGGCCTTGACATAACTCAGTTTTAAAAGAGATAAATTTTGTGCAGAATAATCTCGAAAATTAAACTGCAACCAATGGAAAAAGGAGGGCCAAATAAAATCGTGGAAATCAACGATTTGGTTAAAATCAAATGTCAATATTACCTGATAAGCCATTTTACTTTTAACGACTTTGTGAAACGTTTTAACAGCCATCCTTCAAAAATAATTAATTCGAAATAGTATATGATTTTTCTTTAAATTTAATTCTTGTGAATAGGGAGCAATAATTTGTATACTTAAATGCAAGGAGCTTAAATTTTCCTCCTTGGTTTAATCGATAGCTGAAACAAATCTTGATTTCTATATGACAGCATGTTGACAAACGATTTTTGTGCTGCAGAATACCTTGATTCATAAAATTTGAATATGTGGAAATATGTTTTTATTTTTCAAAAAATTTCATTTAATCAAGATTTTGTTTTCACCATCTATTCAAATTGAAAATAAATTCTTTTTTCGGTTTTAATGAGAAAATGGCGTGAAAAATATATTAATCCGTTTTATTTCTCCTTTTTATCCACAACAATGGAGTAATTTAGTTGCAATTTTTACAGAAATTTTGTTAACATTTACAAAAAAAAAAAAGAAAGAAAGAAAGAAAAAGGAAAAAAAAGTGGAATTTAATTTAAAATTTTAAATTCTGAGAGTTTATATGACATATTCGGATCAATGATAACCGGTTGTTAACTAAATCGCGTTGCGTTCGATAATTTAACAGGAGTAATTGCAAAATACAAACGAACGATCAGATTGTAATATAATAGATTCGTGTTCATTTTTAGGGTTTCGTTCATCTCACGAAACCGTATTACTCCCGCTCCGTTGTCTGTCTGTCCCAGAGCCATTCTCAAAAACTATGTAATTTACAGAGTTGAAACTTTGTGTATAAATCTGAATATCAGCTATGAAGAGCTCAAAATATTAAAATTTGAAAAATTTGTATTATTTTAATAAATAGAGATAAAAAACCAACATTCTAACAGCCTTTTCTTATTAAATTTAAACATTTTTCGTTATCACAGATGCCAAAAATTAAAAATCCATGATGAAATTCTTTCTACAATAATTAATTTTCTATCAGACGATTTCCACGTGAAAAATAACAAGTGGGTAAGTGTGATCGAAGATCGCTCAAAGGGTTTCGTTTAATATTCCTTTCAAAACACTTTATCCTTTCTTTAATAAATTCAAACAAATTTCATTTAGCAACAACAACAAAAAAAAAGTCATGTTTTTTATAAAGTAAAAATTTACCGGTCTATTTTTTCCTTTTTTCGCATATCTAAACCAGCCGGATAGCGGTCCAAGCCCGCTATTATATTCTGTCATAATAATATCCGTCATACGGACTAAATGCAATATTTAAAAAAATAATTTCAAAATTAAACAAATTGTACACCTTCAAAATGTTAAAATATGCGAATATTTCCATATTCGGATTTTTTATCACGATTCAATATGTTTCTCAAACTCATATATTTACTATTCTCTATTATTTATATTGATACTCACTTTGTATTATTCTCAAACATTTGAAAAATTAATTAAACTTCCTATATGACGTCAGATTTTCTTTTTAATTCTCTAATGACGTGATATTAATCTGCTTTGTCCACTTACACATACTCATACTCCTAGTATTATTGAGAAATCTTAGACATTTTCCGTTTTATTACGACTATGACGTAAATCAATTTTATTTCATATTTATCTTTTTTTCAATTGGTGAAACTTTTTATTTCATTTTCATTTTTTACGTGAAAATCGTCTGATAGAAAATTAATTATTGTAGAAAAAATTTCATTGTGGATTTTAAATCTTTAGCATCTGCTATAACGAAAAATGTTTCAATTTAATAGGAAAAGGCTGTTAGAATTTTGTTTTTTTTTATCTCTATTTATTAAAATAATACGAATTTTTCAAATTTTAATATTTTGAGCGCTTCACAACTGCTATTCAGATTGATAGACTAAATTTCAACTCTGTAAGTTACATACTTTTTGAGAATGGCTCTGTGACGGACAGACAACAGAGCGGGGGTAATAGGTTTTCGTGAGATGAACGAAACTCTAAAAAGGAAATAAAAAGTTTCACCAATTGAAAAAAAGATTAATATGAAATAAAAATGATTGACGTCATAGTGGTAATAAAACAGAAAGAATTCTCAATAATACAAGGAGTACGAGTATGTGTGCATGTACAGAAAGCAGATTAATATCACGTCATTAGAGAATTAAAAAGAAAATCTGACGTCATATGGGAAGTTTAACTGATGTTTCAAATGTTTGAGAATAATACAAAGCGAGTATCTATATGAGTAATACAGAATAGTAAATATATGAGTTTGAGGAATGTATTTAATCATGATAAAAACCCGATTATGGAAATATTCGCATATTTTAACATTTTGAAGGTGTACAACGTATTTAATTTTGAAATTAATTTTTTTTAATATCGCATTTAGTCCACATGACAGATATTATTATGACAGAATGTAATATCGGGCTGGTTTTGATATTCGAAAAAACGAGACAAATAGACCGGTAAATTTTTACTTTATAAAAAACATGACTTTTTTTTTTTTTTTTTTTATTGCTAAATGAAATTTATTTGGATTTATTAAAGAAAGGATAAAGTGTTTTGAAAGGAATATTAAACGAAACCCTTTGAGCGATCTTCGATCACACTTACCCATTTGTTCTTTTCCTAATAATCATGATGTGAATTTTAGCAGAAAACCCTCATCTGTATGTAACTCATATCTTCATGCTTAATAATCAGTATAGTTAAACAAATATTTCAATTTTTCGTTTTAGATATCTAGTGATCTATTTTATATATTTACTGATCCTAATGTACAAAATTGATTCACGCTCCTTTAAAAACATATTTAAAAATTCCCGTTTCATTTTAAATATGACGTTCAATTTGTTTCCCAGAGAAATTGCTTTTTAGGGTTTCGTTCATCTCACGAAACCCTATTACTCCCGCTCCGTTGTCTGTCTGTCACAGAGCCATTCTCAAAAACTATGCAACTTACAGAGTTGAAAATTTATGTACATACTTGAATACCAGCTATGAAGAGCTCAAAATATTAAAATTTGAAAAATTCGTATTATTTTAATAAATAGAGATAAAAAACCAAAATTCTAACAGTCTTTTCCTGTTAAATTTAAACATTTTTCGTTATAGCAGATGCCAAAAATTAAAAATCCACGATGAAATTCTTTCTACAATAATTAATTTTCTATCAGACGATTTCCACGTGAAAACTAAAAATGAAATAAAAAGTTTCACCCATTGAAAAAAGATTAATATGAAATAAAATTGATTGACGTCATAGTGCGGACATAAAGCGGAAAGATTTCTCAATAATACAAGGAGTATGAGTATGTGTATGTACAGAAAGCAGATTAATATCACATCATTAGAGAATTAAAAAGAAAATCTGACGTCATATGGGAAGTTTAACTGATGTTTCAAATGTTTGAGAATAATACAAAGCGAGTATCTATATGAGTAATAGAGAATAGTAAATATATGAGTTTGAGGAACGTATTGAATCATGATAAAAACCCGATTATGGAAATATTCGCATATTTTAACATTTTGAAAGCGTACAACGTGTTTAATTTTGAATTTTTTTTTTTTTTAAATATCGCATTTAGTCCGTATGACGGATATTATTATGACAGAATGTAATAGAGGGCTTGGACCGCTATCCGGCTGGTTTAGATATTCGAAAAAACGAGAAAAATAGACCGGTAAATTTTTACTTTATAAAAAACATGACTTTTGTTTTTGTTGTTGCTAAATGATGACCTTTTTTTTCTGAAAATGAAATTTATTTAGATTTATTAAAGAAAGGATAAAGTGTTTTGAAAGGAATATTAAACGAAACCCTTTGAGCGATCTTCGATCCCACTTACCCACTTGTTAATGATATAATTCTTGTTAATTTTCTTTTTCTGGCAATCATAAAGTGGATTTTTGCATTAAACTCACATCTGTATCTACCTGACATTCAAGCTTATTAATTAGTAGCGATAAAAAAATATTTCAATTTTTCATTTTAAATATGACGTTTATATATCCATCTATTTTCATTATGTACAGATTTTCATGCTCTGTATTATTACGAATATTTGAAAATGCATATTTATTTCCACTATGACGTCATATTTGTCCAAGCCAAGGAGGATCCTTATCATAGTTCCATGGTCCAGAAATCTTTCCTTAATAATATAATTATTGTTAATTTTTTCTTCTAATTATAACGCATTTTTTGCTATAAAACCTCTTCTCAATGTAATCGACATTCATACTTCATGTATAATAACAAACACTCCATATTTTCGTTTCAAATATTACGGCAATTCATCTTCTGTACAATTCTTTTTAATTTTCATTTTTCACGTGGAAATCGTTAAATTGAAAATTAATTGTTGGGAGAAATATTATTCCAGGCTTGTATTTATTGGCAACCCTAATGCTTAGCAATGTAAAAGGATTAATTAAATTTTACAGAAAAATATTCATTGATTCTCTATGAAAATAATAGAATTTTGAATTATTAAGAAAAATATTTGAAAATAATAAAAAAAAAACCCACCATTCCTATGTTCATTTCTGGGTTATAATTCATCTATGCAAACATACAAGGCCATTAAATCTTCCGTTTTAACTTTTTTTTTTTTTTTTTTTTTTTGTCAAACATTCACACACACAATCGCATTTATAATACACTATATTTCCAATGATGACCGGTCACTTGCGATTTTAGACGTTTTGTTAAATATCTGGAAAGATACATGAGGAATTATCCTGAAACTTCTCAGGAGTGTAAACAACATGATAAACGTCATATATTTCCGCGAAGATTTTTTCCCGAAACCCCATAAGGGGCCGTCAACAAATTGAAGAAAAACGAATATCTTTTGAATAACCCTGTAAAAACTAATATTGCAAAAGCTTTCAAACTGTAGATTATGATTAAGTGGCTTATTGTAATAGTTTGGGTTCATTTTTATGAAGATAGCATGTATACTCGCAGAGAAATTCAGGTTTTTATAAAAAACAGTCCCAAATTTTACCAAGTTTTTTTATTATAATTTGCAGAGTTTTTAATATAAAAACAAGTTATTTTCAGAAAATATGACAAACAAAATTGTACATAATACCCTGCAATCAGAATTGAAAAATAATAAAAATTGTATGAAAAATGAGCAGGATTACTAAATATTGTTTCACTGCGCATGCGCGAATTCAATAAAAATATACTGTGCATAATATATTAGCTAAATGTATAGACCAACTTTTTTGAAAGTCTCAAAAACATAGCTTGAAAATTCTAATAGTAATCGTCGATAGAATAAGCTCGAATTTCGCAGTTCCCAGAAGGAAGCAAAAAGATGAAGGGTTGTATCCAAATATACCTCATCTTTTTGCTTCCTTTTGGGAACAGCGAATTTCGAGCTTATTCAATCGACGATTACTATCAGAATTTTCAAGCTATGTATTTGAGACTTTCATAAAAGTTGGTCTATATATTTAGCTAATATATTATGCCCAGTATATTTTGATTGAATTCGCGCATGCGCAGTGAAACAATATTTAGTAAACCTGCTCATTTTTCATACAATTTTTATTATTTTTTAATTCTGATTGCAGGGTGTTGTGTACAATTTTGTTTGTCATATTTTCTGAAAATAACTTGTTATATTATATATAACAACATATATAACATATTAAAAACTCTGCAAAGTATAAACAAAAAACTTGGTAAAATTTGGGACTGTTTTTATAAAAACCTGAATTTCTCTTCGAGTATACATGCTATCTTCATAAAAATGAACCCAAATTATTACAATAAGCCACTTAATTAAAATCTACAGTTTGAATGCTTTTGCAATATTATTTTTTACAGGGTTATCCAAAATATATTCGTTTTTCTTCAATTTGTTGACGGCCCCTTATGGGGTTTCGGGAAAAAATCTTCGCGGAAATATATGACGTCTATCATGTTGTTTACATTCCTGAAGTTTCAGGATAATTCCTCATGTATCTTTCCAGATATTTAACAAAACGTCTAAAATCGCAAGTGACCGGTCATCATTGGAAATATAGTGTATTGTTGTGAGCTCGGGGTTCGAAAGGACTGATGCCAATATATAAGAACAATAAAAGGGCTTTATTCACTATAAACAGTGCAATACTTTCACAAATATCTTCTGAAAATTACAAGATAATCAGTAATCTTCAAATCCGATAAAAGCGCAGCAAAATTTCACACAGAAACAATGCGTTCAATACGACGTATCAACGACAAAATCGATCAGAGTAACACAGTTCTCAATGCAAAGCCTCTCGTATGAATTCAATCGCAGTTGACAGACAACTAACTAACTAACTGAACTGATGGAGGTCCTTATATAGGTTTCAGAGATCATTCCAGATTATTCCAGAGCCTTCAGATGCTAGAAATTACCAGAAGGTCCTCCAACTCTCGATAGAGTACTCCAAACGTGAAAGGATCCCAATGTAAATGTATAAGGGGGGGGTTGCACAAAAAGTCGCCAAATCCGTCGCCAACTTGGCGACATTTGGCGATATATCGCCAAATTTGGCGACAAAAATAAGTCGCCAAAACCATCGCCAACTTGGCGATAAACCCATTCCTTGGCGATATTCCCATAGAACTCTATTGTAAAAACGATGAGGGTGTAAGGTTGTTTTTCTTACAAAGCACCTGAGGCCTTTAGCATTGAGTTACATGATGCTCAATAGGAAATACATTAATACTGCAATTTTCACAATAATAAAATAAAATAAATTTAAACAAATGGAATATTTACAAGTATATACAAAATTCATAACATTGCCCCCCTCTCAAGGACTGCACGTCCCGGGCAGTTCAACCTTTGATCGGAAAGCAAACCCGTTGCCAACAAATGCTTAACAATTAAACACATGCATAATGCTGAATTATACAAAAATACACTTATTAAAAAAAATGAAATTAAAGCATAGACATTATTACATACAAGTATTTAAATAATAATAATAATGATAATGCTAAGCAAAATAAATAATTACATTAACTTATATACAAGACCATGGTCATACTAATTTACATTATTTACATTACACTATTTACAACCAATGCACTATACCATATGAACTATGTACTATGGCCATAGTATGGAGCCAGCCTGTCGTAATGAACGACTCTAGGCTTCGAACTTGGTGACTTTCGGATCCGAATTACGACATCGTTCAGTCTGTTTAGGACTGTATAAGGGCCGTCCCAGTGCGATTGCAGTTTGGGAGAAAGTCCTTTACGTCGAGTCGGATTATAAAACCAAACCTTGTCACCTTCTTTGAATTGATGTCCCGTGGCTTTCGTGTCGTACCTGGTCTTCATCTTCTCCGTCTGTATATTGATCCGCTCTCGAGCCAAGTTGTGGACGTCTTCAAATCGTGCCTGGAGATTCTGCACGTATCCCTCTGGCGATGAAGGCGCATCTGGAGGGCGACCAAACAGCAGATCACAAGGTAAACGAAGATCACGACCGAAAAGCATCTGAGACGGGGAATAGCCGGTTGTTTCATGGACGGCGCTGCGATAGGTGAGAAGAAACAAGGGAAGTTTTTGGTCCCAGTCTTGCTGGTTTCTTGAGACTAGATGTGAGAGATTGTTGAGGATGGTACGATTAAATCTCTCAACCATGCCATCCGACTGCGGATGTAAAGGCGTCGTCCTAGTTTTGTCCATTCCGAGAAGTTGACAGAGACCCTCAATCACAGCAGAGATGAAATTTCTCCCCTGGTCAGAATGCATTTGAAGAGGGACTCCATACCTTGATATCCACTGGTGTACTAAGGCATCCGCAACCGTAGAAGCTTCTTGATCAGGGATGGCATAAACTTCAGGCCATTTTGTGAAATAGTCCATGACAACAAGGAGGTATTTGTTGCCATCAGCACTTCTTGGCAGAGGACCTAGGATGTCAAGGGCGATGCGTTCAAAAGGTGCTCCTACATTGTAGAGATGTAGTCTTCCTCGGCTACGTTTCTTTGGTCCTTTCCGAGCTGCACATGCATTGCAAGATTTGCACCATTGTTCGACGTCAGCTCTCGCTTTTCCCCAGAAGAAGCGCTCTCGGACTCTGTGTAATGTTTTCATGACTCCAAAATGGCCACCAGTGGGACTGTCATGTAATTCCTTGAGGATCTCAGGGATTCGGGATCGAGGAAGTACCAACTGCCACCGAGATGTCTTCCCATCTTCCGATTCGAATTTTCGGAACAAGACACCATTTCTGACGTGGAGGGAGTTCCAAAGAGCCCAATATTGCTTCGTCGTAGGACTGTAAGTCGAGATGTCTTTCCAACTGGGCTTCGTGCTAGAAGATTCTAATAACTCCAAGATTGGTTTGATCTCAGAGTCTGCCATTTGATCTGCTCGAATCTTCTCATCACTCCAGGGATCTGGTGGCGTCAATAGTGAAGTCTTCGTCTGGCGTATGACATGTTCGGGATTATACTTGTTCTCCGCTCTGGAACAATAGCGACAACTTTCGGGACACGGTCTTCTTGATAAGGCATCAGCATTTCCATGCGATGAGCCTTTACGATGCCTGATGTCAAAGTCGTATTCCTGGAGTCGTTGTATCCATCTGGCTACTTGGCCCTCTGGGTTCTTAAAATTCATCAGCCATGTTAGGGATGCGTGATCAGTACGAAGGAGAAATTTCCTGCCATAGAGATAGTGATGGAAGTGTTCTATGGCTTTTACTATAGCTAATAACTCCTTACGAGTGACGCAATAATTCCGCTCTGGTTTCGATAAACATTTGCTCCAGTATGCTACGACTCGCTCTTGGCCATCTATTTCTTGGGAAAGTACAGCGCCGACACTTTCCTGACTGGCATCCGTGTCCACAA
Organism: Maratus michaelseni; assembly: GCA_963931845.1. Taxonomy (NCBI): domain Eukaryota; kingdom Metazoa; phylum Arthropoda; class Arachnida; order Araneae; family Salticidae; genus Maratus; species Maratus michaelseni. The sequence continues at coordinate 154,746,161 of OZ007596.1, read as the reverse complement.
TGAATTGTTTGTCGGGGTCTGGATAGGTAAGGACTGGAGAGGATGTGAGAGCTTCTTTCAGCCGCTGGAATGAATTGTCGCATTCTTGTGTCCATAGAAACTTCTGTTTGCTTTCAGTGAGCCTATGCAAGGGTCTTGCGATGTTGGAGAACCCCTGTACAAACTTTCTGTAATAAGTGCATAGTCCCAGAAAGCTTCGCAACTGATGGACATTTTCCGGACGTTTCCAGTGCTTTACTGCAGACACTTTTTCAGGATCTGTTCGAACACCTTCAGCTGAGATGATGTGTCCTAAATAGTTTACTTCTCGTTGGAAGAACTTGCATTTCAAAGGGTTCAGCTTTAAATTCGCCGCTCTTAGTTTCGTTAACACTTTTCGAATATTCTCTAGATGTTCTTCAAACGTGCGGCCACCAATGATGACGTCATCTAGGTAGATGAGACAAGCTTCAAAAGTCAGGCCTTTTAACACTGTCTCCATGAGGCGCTCGAACGTTGCTGGAGCGTTGCAGAGCCCGAACGGCATAACTTTAAATTGCCAAAGTCCTTGTCCAGTAGTAAATGCAGTCTTCTCTTTGTCATCAGGATGGATCTCTACTTGCCAATATCCACTCTTCAAATCCAGCGTGGAAAACCATTTATGTCCTGAAAGAGTATCTAGCGTGTCGTCTATTCTTGGTAGAGGATAGCTGTCCTTCTTCGTGATATCGTTAAGTTTACGATAATCCACACAAAATCTTGTGGAGCCATCTTTCTTTCGGACCAACACGATGGGAGAGGCCCACGGACTTGATGACGGTTCGATGATGTCACTATCCTGCATCTCTTGTAAGAGCTTAGAAACCTCTTCTTGTTTTGCGAACGGCAAGCGTCTTGGATGCTGTTTAATCGGTGGATGGTTGGCAGTATCAATTCTATGACGTGTCAGTGAAGTGCGCCCTATATCACTCTCGTTTTGTGAAAACACATCCTTAAATTCCTGGAACAGTCTTTCTGCGGCATGTCTCTGTTCAGGAGATAAATTTTCATTTCGTCCAATTACAGGTGTTAAACTTGTAGGCGGCTCCGATAACGTCAAGCTCGGGTCTTTGCAAACACAGGTGACTGGAGCACAGGTTGCAAGCACTTCACCTTTCTGGATAATTCTAGACTTTTCACTTACGTTCGCAATCCTCACAGGTATCACATCTCTCGACAGATCTACCAGCGCTGATGCTATTAGCACTCCCTTTGGGCTCTTCTCAGGATATCCAGTCAAGCCATACTGGAAAATTCTTGCGTTTCCAGTTAATCCAGGTATCATCATTTCGGTCCGAGGAGGAATGATAACATCTGCCTTGGCTGTGATCCGTTGAATAGACCCGGACTCATTTCCAAGTTTGAAAATAGTGACATCTTCTTGAGCAGAGCGTAACTCATTCTTCTTAAAGTCCAGTGTAAATCCATGTTCTTTTAAAAAGTCCAGTCCGAGTATGAAAGGGTCTGAAATATCGGCCACATAGACTGTATGATGGTAAGCGGCGTTCCCAAACTTTATTTTCAGTTTCATTCTTCCATGTATGTCGATCATATCCCCGGTCACGGTTTGAAGGATAACACGCGGCGGGGTCCAGAAGAGTTTTTCTTTCAGCCGCTGAGCTAGATCTTTCCGAATGATGGTCACATTGGCTCCTGTATCGATGATCATATTACAGGGCAAATCATTCACGCTTCCGACTAGAAAAACTCCGTTCTCGCCGCAACTTCTTGCAGAAATTTCACATACTTGAAAATGGGGCTTCTCAAAATCTGGCAACGTCCGCCCCGCAAGATGGCCATTAATCAGTTTTCCTGCTCCTTTTTTAGCGGGAGAGATATTACCTTCGGTGCTGGGTCGTCTTGGGCAGTCGATTTGGATATGGCCTTCTCCACCGCATTTCCAGCACTTGATCTTCCTGTAAGGTTTGTTGGCCATTAAGGAGTTCATCTTTCTCATTATGTCATTCATCTGCTGCTGTAAGCGCTCCACAGCTCTATCCGACGTCTCAGGCAGGTTGGCTGCTCGCACAAAGTGTCGGTCTTTCCTAGTAGCTTGCTGGGCTGCCTCGAATTTCAGAGCGTAAACCAAAGCCCCTTTTAAATCATTGAGATCTGCAATCCGGAGTTGTTTCTGGATCTCAGAGTCACGCACACCATCAATAAAATGCTGCAGAGCCAAGCTTTCTCTAATTTCAGTCGGACAGTCAGGATAAGCAAGATGTGAAAGTCTCTCGACATCCGTAGCAAGCTCTTGCAGGGATTCAGTGGATTTCTGCTGTCGAGATTTGAGCTGGAGTCTGCTATATTCCTTCATGCATTTCTCGCCAAAGCGTAATTCTAAGGCACTGACGAGCGTTTCAAAATCCAGCGGTTCATTTGCAGGCAAAGTCTGTAGGACGTCGGCAGCATCAGCTCGTAGAGAAGCAGCTAACTGGCAAGCCTTTGTCTGGGAATCCCACCCATTGGCGTCCGCTACGATCCCAAATTGTGTCTTAAAAACTGGCCATGAGGATTTTCCGTCATAGGTCGAGAGCTTAATAAAGGCCCGAGGAAGCATATCGGGATACTTGATTTCTTCGGAATAGTTTCCGGCAGTTATCTTCTGTTTCTTGACTTTTTCCAAATCTTTTTTTACATTCTCTATGCTTTCTTCAACGGTCTTGGCGATCTTTTGAACTTTTTCTTCTACTCTTTCTTCTACGGTTTTGGCTGTCATTTGAACATTTTCTTCCATTTCTTGAAATCTTCCTTCAAATTTGTTTTCCACGGAGTCAATTCTGTCATTTAAAGATGTTATTTTATCCTCTATTAAGTCTTTCAACTGACCAAGGTTGGTTGACATATCCTTCTTCATTTCATCTTTTAAATCGCCAAGGTTGGCAGTCATTTTCTCATCCATCACTGACATATCCTTCTTCATTTCAGCCTGGTTCGCTGTCATTTCCTTCTTCATTTCATCTTTCAACTCGCCAAGGTTGGCAGTCATTTTCTCATCCATCGCTGACATATCCTTCTTCATTTCAGCCTGATTCGCAGTCATTTTCTCATCCATCTCTCCTAATTTCTCCAATAATTTAGTCAGTTGCGCCTCCATTGCTCTGGTAATCGGCATTCAATCCCACTTCTGACACCAATTGTTGTGAGCTCGGGGTTCGAAAGGACTGATGCCAATATATAAGAACAATAAAAAGGCTTTATTCACTATAAACAGTGCAATACTTTCACAAATATCTTCTGAAAATTACAAGATAATCAGTAATCTTCAAATCCGATAAAAGCGCAGCAAAATTTCACACAGAAACAATGCGTTCAATACGACGTATCAACGACAAAATCGATCAGAGTAACACAGTTCTCAATGCAAAGCCTCTCGTATGAATTCAATCGCAGTTGACAGACAACTAACTAACTAACTGAACTGATGGAGGTCCTTATATAGGTTTCAGAGATCATTCCAGATTATTCCAGAGCCTTCAGATGCTAGAAATTACCAGAAGGTCCTCCAACTCTCGATAGAGTACTCCAAACGTGAAAGGATCCCAATGTAAATGTATAAGGGGGGGGTTGCACAAAAAGTCGCCAAATCCGTCGCCAACTTGGCGACATTTGGCGATATATCGCCAAATTTGGCGACAAAAATAAGTCGCCAAAACCATCGCCAACTTGGCGATAAACCCATTCCTTGGCGATATTCCCATAGAACTCTATTGTAAAAACGATGAGGGTGTAAGGTTGTTTTTCTTACAAAGCACCTGAGGCCTTTAGTATTGAGTTACATGATGCTCAATAGGAAATACATTAATACTGCAATTTTCACAATAATAAAATAAAATAAATTTAAACAAATGGAATATTTACAAGTATATACAAAATTCATAACAGTATTATTAGGATAGACATTTCTAAATAAAAATAAAAAGAGCAAAAAATATTTATAAATAATAAAAGTAAATTGTAAATAATAAAAGTAAATTCTTATGATCCGCATATCCCTAAATTGATATAGAGATTAAAAATAACATGCATTAAATAAATTAGAGTTGAAAATGCGATTTGTCTAATTTTCTTTCAATATGGAATTTTATCTCACCTGAAATTACATGCAAGCTGCATGACAAGCTTATAAGAAAAACGAAACATTCCATTCGTTGGTTGCCGCTAATTCTGATATTACTACTTAAATACTTTTGTGTTACTGACCGTTTTCACTTAAATTATGCGAATGTTTAAATAATACATGAATGCACAGGTCTTGCGATAAAATATATATATATATATTGTCTGTAAAGTGAATGATGTTTTTTCATTTTTTTTTTCGGGTGCTGATTGTTGGATAAATGGTGAAAAAACCAGTGGTCCCGTGCGAAGATTTCGCGCTGCAGTCTTATATTTTTTAGCAATATCTAATATATTTTTTTTGACGCAGGCTTAAAGTTCTAAAGTAAAATTAAAGACTAAAAATATCTGGAAACAGCATTAGTCAAGCCAGAACATCATCTCATTTATTCCATCAAAGTTACAGTAAAAACTGACCGAAGATAGCAAATGCAATTATATATATATATATATATATATATACATACACATAATCGTATTCGACATTAGAGAGTGACATCATCTGTTTCAAAAAAAAAAAAAAAAAAAAAAAAAAAAGAAAAAAAAAGAAAGAAAGAAAGGAAGGAAAAAAAACATCGGATAAAGAAAAATAAATTGAGCATTTCAATTTCAATTTCGCTTTTTAATAATAAATATAAAATAAACCCATGCAGCAACTATGTCCCACTTTATCTTTATTGAACATTTTTTTTTATATAATCATTGTTGCGGTATTTTATTTTTGTGGCAACACTAATTTCAGAAAAACCTTTCATTTCATTAATGAAAATAATGCCGATTTATTTTTTAATTAACACAATTTTTAATCCAAATACATGTTTTAACGAAATGTGAGTGTACTATGTCAGAAGACGCGTCAAAATCCTTTCATATGGTATCTCATTTATCGTTCTGCGTTTTTTATTTGCTTAGAAAAAGGGATGTTGACAACAGAAATAATCTATAGGATTCTTTCATGTACAGTTACATCATAAATCATATTTTAAATTTTAAGATTTTGGTATATTTCTAAGCTTTTTATTTTAAACATTGTTACTTTTGTTTAAATAAATATATTTGTAAATCCTAAAAAGAAATTAATGTTTATTCTTTTCTGTTCTCAAAAAGTAGCAGAAATGAAACATATAATAAAACTTAAAATAAAACATATAAATAAATAGATATTTCAAAATAAAAATGAAGAACAAAAAATTTTATAAATAATAAAAGTAAAATTTTATGCATCAGACTTCCTTAAATTGATATAGTGATTAAAAATAACATGGCATTAAATAGATTACAGTTGGAAATGCGATTTATCTTAATTTTTTCAATTTCTTATCTCACCTGAAATTACATGCAAGCTAAATAGCAAGCTTATAAGAAAAACGAGAGATAGCATTCCGATGATAATGAAGTCACTTCTTTGTGTACCTGCTGTTGCAAATACCATTACTTAATGCTTTTACTGCTGCTGATCGCTGTTAGTTAACTTGTGTGAATGCTTAAACAGCTGCTCCTTACGTAAAACATGTGAATACACAAAGGTCTGCGATTAAAAGAAAAAAAAATCTTTGAAGTAAATGTTTTATTTTATTTTTTTTTTTTTTTTCAGGTGCTGATTGCTGAGCAAATAATGAAAGAATTCTTTCATGTACATGACACATTTTGGTAAGTTTAAAAGCAAGAAAGCGTCACTTATATAAGTTTGGTAAACATTTTTAGTCTAAAATTGGTAAATTGGACTATTAAAACGCTAACCATAAAAATATATACATATATTTTCACACTACACTACCATTTCACAGACATTAACAGTAAAATTTCACATATAAAAAGTCAATGTAGATGTTATTTACCAAGGTGTACGTTACTTTCCTCCAAACAGAAGAAGTCAGTCCTTTAAAAAAACATTTATAAATACTAAAAAGATATTTTCGCCGGGAAAATATCTTTTTAGTACATATAAATGTTTTTAAAAGGACTGATTTCTTCTGTTTGGAGGAAAGTAACGTACACCTTGGTAAATAACATCTACATTGACTTTTTATATGTGAAATTTTACTGTTAATGTCTGTGATTTATAGTGTAATGTGAAAATATACGTATATAGTTGACATTATGAAAATAACTTAGAAAACCATAAAAATATAAATACATAATAATCCTCTGCACTGAAAAGAAATTCTGAATCTACGAAAACATACAGTAACCTTTTCCGAGTTACCCACGATTTCGAATAGTGTCCTTTATCTTTGGATGCGTCAGAAACCAATATATTTTCGATATTTAAAGAAGCATTTATAAAAACAGTTTCTTTTGCTGCCACTGATTTCGGAAACGTTTCCGAGTAGTGTTTATAGTATATTTAATCAGTTTCACAACTCGGAATATAGGTTTTTCGAATGCTATACATTCTCAAGTACAACAAACATGATAAATTGACAAAATATGACAGGGTAAATTAACTGGAATTTATGAAGGGTTTCCGCAATGTGAATCTATTAGATTTTTTTGTGAAGGAGTTCAATATCTATAATTTTTTCCAGTTTCTTTTGAAGAGTCTCCATAACATATAATCATTCCATTCGAAGGCTTCCTTGTAACTTTTAACTATTTTTGCACGCTATACTAAAAACAATGTATTTCGGTAAAACCTATTTTTATATTTAAATTCATTTGAGAATTCTTTGTGAGCAATTCATATGAGCTATGTATTTTTTCATGGGCCTAATGCAAATGACTTCAAGATATGAATCACATACGTACAGAACATCGCATGCAATTTCTTAAGTTCCCATTCCTATTTTTGTTTATATTCTTAATCCCTAGTCTACCTCAGTCAAAAAATCATATCTCCTCCAAAAATATCCCTTATCGTGCTATAAGACGCTTCTTATCACCATAGGCGTAGCCTCGGGGGGGGGGGGGGGCACGAGGGGGCACGTGCCCCCCCAACTTTCTGAACATCAATTTCTAAAATATGATATAGTCAATTAAGACTTGTCTTGTATTGACCCAAAATGGAAATGAAATAACTACTTTAATTTTCATTTTATATTTCTTAATTTTTTTGTTTACTTAATCAGATATCAGATCAGTATAGATAGCTCAGCTCTTTTTCTTTGGTGATGAATTTGGTAGCAAAAATTGTGTTGTGCAGTACAAACCCTGATACGAACATTCATTAAACGAATGTTTGAACTATCACTCTCTTACAGCTGCGGACAATTTCAATGTGTTTTTCCCGCTGTCTGTGGTTAGTATCTATATGTACTTTTTCCCCTTCTCATTCCGTCTGTAGACTTTAGAAAACGTAGTTGTGTTTATCAGAGCGGGAGTTCTGTTTCCCCGCAATATATATTTCATTTAATTTGTTGTAACTTTAATTATAATTTAATCAAGTCATAAATATCCTGCTTTTCCAAGCTGTGTCGCTGGAATTATTTACCAATGGAATGCAACCACACATCACTAAGATTATAAAAAATAATTAATATTTTCTTCATTTAGTTATTAAATATGTTCCTCTCTCTTACTTATTATTATTTTTTATTGAAAGCACTTAGTCTGCTATTATACCTTCGCATTTTTGAGATGCAATGGTTATAATTTTCTTTTCAAAATGTAAGCCTTCTTGAATGAGCTGTTTTAAAGTTAATATGCAGCTGTACCTTGGTAAACGATGGTAATCCGTTCCAGAAATACCGTTGTTAAGCAAAACTGTTGCTATCGAAGGTGCAATTTTCCATACAATTTTGCAGGCGCACATACATTAAATGATTAGTTACTTCTTAAAAGTGCCGTTTAAACTTATTTCAAATGCCTTAAAAGTTTGATAAATGACTTTTATTTATTATCAGGGCCATACCAAGGGTGATACGCGCGGTGCCCCCCCCCCCCACCAGGCGCCAGATACAGTTGTGGTGCTGTTTATTATACTTGTTACAAAAATATTAATTTCAATAAAATGATCTAGCGGAGCTTTCCTCATTTGCTTGGTCGTTTTTTATCCAAGTGAACCTCGAATTAAATGAACCTGGTAGTGGGGTCCAACTGCTTTCAACAGCGTACACCCGTGCAGGCTACGCCTGATCTGGTCTCGAATCAAAACTAACCTTGAATTTTTTTAAATTTTTTATTTGGACCGAAATTAGTTTAATATTTTGAGCATCGTAGTTCACGTTATGACGATTTTGCATTCTTCCAAGTTTAATTTAATCGCAGGAAAGCAAAATTTAACAGAGTTAGTTATTTCTGTTTCGAAAAAAAAAAGGTCTGAAATTTGCTGAAAAAGCGAAAAAACACTAAAAAATTCGTGAGCAATTCAAAACTAGCAGAGGACAAAATATACTTATATTGGTCTAAAAGCTTGAAAACAAATTCATTTTACAAGTGTTAAAAAATTGCCGCTAACAGCGAAAAACCACAGAAAATCGGGTACAATTTTTTATGTACGCGATTTTAATACAATATATTTAAACCGGATTCCTTTCGCCGCAGAATGCAAAGAAACGCTAAAAATCTCTTTCTCTTTTTTAATCGCAGAGGACGAAATTTACTATATTGGGCTAAAAGATTGAAACTCGATTCCTGTAAAAAATGTTAAATTGCTGCGAAACGCAAAAATAAATAAATAAATAAAATAAAAATAAATAAATCGCATGATAAATTAAAATCATTGTACGAATGGTGAATAAAGTTTATTGAAAAGAGAAAAAAATTTACTGTATTGGGCTAAAAGATTGAAAGTGAATTCTTTTTATGAATGGGAAAATATCTCCACAAAACGTAAAAAAAAATCTCATAAAAAAAATTCCACGAAAAATTAAAAAACCACAGAAGACAAAGTTTACTGTATTGGGTTCAAAGATTGAAACCAGATTTCCTTTACGAATGTAGAAAAATCGCCGCAAAACAAATAAAAACGTAAAATTTGAAAAAAATAATCGCGAAAAACTTTACAACATTACGCGAACAAAATTTATTACATTAGGTTAAAAATTGTAGCTGGATTCCTTTTACGAATGTCAAAAAATCGCCACGGAACGCGAAAAAGCGTTAAAATCGCATGAAAAATTAAAATCACAGTACGGATTCGGAATAAACTTTATTGAAAAGAGAAAAAAAATTACTCTATTGGGCTAAAAGTTTAAAACCGGATTATTTTTACGAATGTGAAAATATCTCCACGAAACGTGAAAAAAAAAATCACATAATAAAATTCACGAAAAATTAAAAAATCGCAGAGGACAAAATTAACGGTATTGTATTTAAAAACTGAAACCGGATTTATTTTACGAATGTTAGAAAAATCGCTTCAAAATGCGTAAAAACTTAAAAATCGTAGAGAACTAAATTTATTATATTGGGTTAAAATATTGTAGCTGGATTCATTTTACGAATGTCGAAAAAATCGTCGCAAAGCGCGAAAGAACGCTAAACCCCGCATAACAAATTCACGAACGAATTCAAATTCACTATAAAGAGTTCCGAATAAACATTATTGAAAGAAGCCAACATTTACTATATTGGGCTAAAATAATTTGGACTAAAAGGTTGTAATTGGATTCATGTTACAGATGTTAAGAACTTCCACGAAGCGCGAAAAAAACCCCGCAAAAAGTCGCATGAAAAATTCGTGATTAAAATCAGTGAGTACAAAATTGAGTACAAAATGTAATCGCAGAGTTCAAAATTTAGTAATGGGCTGAAAGATTAAAACTGGACTCCTTTTACGAATGTTTAAAAATCGCAGCAGAACGCGAAAAAACAGCAAAATATCTCATAAAAAATTCATGAAAAATCAAAAATCGCAAAAGACAAATTTTACAATATTGGGTTAAAAGGTTGAAACCAGATTAGCATCACAAATGTTAAAAAACTGCCACAAAACGCAGAAAAACACTAAAAATCACATAAAATATTTAAGAACTATTTAGAAATCACTGAGGTCAAAATTTACTATATCGGGCTGAAAAATTGAAACCAGATGTATTTTACGAATGTTTAAGAAAATCGCCGCGGTACGCTTAAAATTGAATAAAAAATTCGTGGAAAATCTAAAAATCGCAGATCACAAAATTTGCTATATTGGACATAGATTGAAGTTGGATTCCGTTTACGGATGTAAAAAAAATCGCCCCGAAACGCGTAAAATCGCATAATAAATTTTCAAAAAATTAAAAAAATCGCAGAGTAGAAAATGTACTATATCGGCTAAAAAAAATAAAACCAGATTTCTCGTACGAATGTTTAAAAAATTGCCTCGGAAAGATAAAAAACGCTAAAAATCACATAAAAATTTCGCGAAAAATTAAAAAAAGGCAGAGGACGAATTTTACTATATTGTGTTAAAAAGTTGAAACTTAATTCCTAACAAAAATGTTAAGAAATTGTCGCAAAACGCGAAAAAACGCTAAAAATCACATAAACATTTCGCAAAAAATTCAAAAATGGCTGTACGACGAATGTTTAAGAAAAATAAATTTTTAGGTCTAGGGGGCTTTAAGATCGAAACTGATTTCCTTTTACCCAATGTGAAAAATTTCTGCGAGGACGTTTTTAACCAAGATATCACTGTATATATATGGGAATGTGTGCGTGCGCGCGTGTGTTTAATAAACATATTATTATTATTATTATTATTATTATTATTATTATTATTATTATTATTTTTATTATTGTTTGTAGTTGCACTATTTAAACTAATATAGTAGGATGATATTCTAAGAAAGTTTTGTGCTGTTATTTTTTTACATTACTAATATTTAAAAAGAAAAATATCACTTTTTTAATAAAAATGATAAGTATCAAACAAAGGGTGTGTAAATAGTCAAATTATAAAAGAAAAAAAAAAGAGAAAGAAAATGTTTTGTTCTGCCCTTTTCAAACCTAGACAATGTAATTTGCTGTGTAAAGAGTGGTGTGTGTTTGTGGGGGGGGGGGGGGGGTGGAGAATTAGATTAATAATCACGCATTTTTATAACAAATTAACAAAAATGCACAGTGAAATTTTAAAAGATTACTGAGTTTTTAAACTTGTGTTCTGGGGGAGATGGTTGGATTTACGTAGAATAAAAATTAAATAAAATGGACACACCACAAATTCTTTCCCTCGAAATATGCAAAAAATGCTCAGTGTTGACATTCAAAGAATGCAATTAAAATTAATTAAAATACTGGTTATATTATACAAAATTCAAATCATAAATAGTCATTTCATTAAAAAGAAACAGTCCCAGTTTTGCATAAGCTTTGCTCACAAAAATCTACTACCACCAATAAAAATAATCAAGAGGTGGATATATTGTTTACAAAGAAAAAAAAAGGGAGAGGGGGAGGGCAAGCAATGGTTATTATTATTACAATTATTATGTAAGGAATCTAAAAAGATTTTGTTAAAACAAAATATTTTTCTTAGTACACCTAACAAAAAAGTCGTTAATGCATTCCTAATGTTTATAATATAGTATGGATAAATTAACTTATGAGAACAAATTTATAAAATGCATCATATCATTACAAAAATAATAAGAAAAATTAATTATTTGTGCTTCATTAATCATATTTAAATTCAGATAATTAAAGATTTTTTTAAAAATAAAAATAGAGTAGTGATTTGAGGAAATGTTTGTCTATAATCATTTTTAAATAAATGTTTGACTGAATTATTACAGAACTTTGTGTAAAGGAAGAAAAAAGTCAAAAGTCTTAAATGCAATTTCTGTTTACAATATGAAAATTTAATAATTCTAATGAAATGCACGAAACCCACCAGAAAAAGATTTAAAAAAAAAAGGGTATTTTGTAATGTATAAAAATATATCTAATCACAATAAAATAAAAACTTAATTTTTTACCATAAAATTTATTATTTTATTACCAATATGCAAATAATAAGTTTTTGCATGAAACTATTAATAAATAGGCTGTATAATGTGCCCTATGAAAATTTACTAGCAAACTGACAGTAACATAAGCATATGCAAAATAATAACACGAAATAATGTAAACTACATCAAACAAAATTTTATTTTCAGTACGAAAAATCAATGTTTTTGTTTGCGTGCGATAAACGCTCCTTAGGCTGTAAGGGGAAATCTTAACCGGTAGCCGAGGGTAGAGGCTGGACGTAAATTATCTCGGTCTCTTCTATATCTCTGTCCCCACCTACCATATTAATGAACTAGTCCACTACATAGTGAGCCACTCTTCGAAAGAGCCGCTAGTATCTACCACCACCCTCCGAGATCCACCCTTCGCAATCGACCCAGATCCACCCTCCGAGATCCACGATCCACCTCCGGACAGGCTAATAAGACTTAACATTAGCATTCCAATTTTTTCGTGCTGATATTATATTTTCGAAGATTAAGAAAATTTTTCGAAATTCGAACTCTAATGTTAAGCGCCTACGCTAGTCACGCGAAGAAACGCTCAAGCTAATGTTAAGTCTATGGGAAGGTTCTTGCGCGATTTCTCGCTCGCATTTTAATATTTTTAAATGTTTTTTTTTGCATAGGATAGCTGAGGTCGATCTTTAACGTTGTTAGTTTTTACTTTTTCGATTTTAGTTACAGTTTTTTTTATAAGCGGACATTTCTAATTTCGGAACCGGTTATATTAAAATGCGAGCGAGAAATCGCGCAAGAACCTTCCCATAGACTTAACATTAACTTGGGCGTTTCTTCGCGTGACTATTGTAGGCTTTTAAGTCTATTACCCAGGTAGCACAAAGATATTGGCCAATATCAAAATGTAATATCGGCCAATATCAAAATTTGATACTGGCCAACGTTAAATGACCCCCCCCCCCCCAAAAAAAAAAAATAATATTTGTGAATATTAGTTTTTGACATCTGTGAATGTTGGCCAATATTTTCCAACATCTCTGAATATCATTTTTTGATATTTTTTTCTGTCATTGCTGAATATCATCATTTGATATTGAGCGATATATTTTTCTAACATTCCTGAGTAACATTTTTGGATATTAAACGACTTATTTTTTCATTACTGAATAACAATCTTTTGCTTGCACCCCAGATGAGGTGGACAGAAATCCCTCATTGTAGAACGAGAGATCTCTGCTTAAGGAAATTCTAGTCTCGTTAGTTAACAAGACAAAAGCAAACACAAGTACTAATAAAAATAATCAATAGAAACCCATTGAAAACCAACTTATAAAGAGCTGTTAACAAAAGCTGGTAGGAGTAGATTTTTCCGTTACTGGAATAAAGAAATGTCTAGCAAATGACAAAACTATCATTTAATTATCTCGTATTTTTCAATCACAATCGACATATTTTTTTTACGTTCTTTTAGCAAAGATTTTTTTAAATATCACTTTTTATTACTGAGTTTGTTGGAAATTTTGTAAAAAAATGTTTTAAAATAGGTAAGAAATTTAAAATGTAGAAATTTAAAGGAAATACATTTTTTTAAAGCTTTCTGTGTTAAAAATCATGTGTCCCCCCCCCCCCCCCTCTGCACAAAACTATAAAGAAAGTTTTAACAACTCCATTACTTTGAATTTTGCTTTGTGAGAAATTAAATATATACAGTGTCTCACATAAGTGATGGGACACTTGTGCTTTACAAAAGGAAACTAATCAAATAAATTAAAAAAACATGTACACATTTTTTTTGTGGGTGTGTTTCATACTTAAATTTAGTAAAGATTATTACATAACATACATTTTGTCAAAATATTAAAATATTAATTTAATAAAAATACAAATGTTTAGAACGGAGCAAAAAATAGCTCACATAAGTGATGGGACACCATTATATATGCAACAAAAATCGTCTGAAATAAGCAATAAAAATATTTTTTGGGGTTTTATTTTTACTTAAAAGCAATTGGCAATAATTTATAAAATCGTCTGCAGTATTTCTCTCCAGTTTGTTTTGGAATTTTTGTGTTTTTTAGCTCTGTGTAGTCATGAATGCTAAACGAAAAGAAACTTCGCCTGAAATTCGAAAATTAGTTATTAATTTGCATATTGAACGTGGAAAATCTATTAGAAAAACTGCTGAAACAGTTAACTTGAGTCGTTCAACAGTTTTCAATATCATTAAACGATATAAAAAGAATCATATGATTCAGGATAAAAGAAGACCTGGCTGACCATCAAAGCTATCCAATGGAATAAAGCGAATCATCGTTCGAAATATTAAAAAAAATCCAAGAATTAGTGCTTCAAAAGTTGCTGCTGATTTACAAGCATTATATGGAATAATTGTTAATCCTGAAACTATTAGAAGGGTAATTCGATCTGCTGGATATCACGGTAGAGTAGCCAGGAAAAAATTCTTCGTAAGTGAAAAGAATAGAAAACTCAGACTAGCTTTCGCAAAATCCAACATAAATAAGAATTCTGATTACTGGAATAAAGTTATATTTGCTGATGAGAGTAAATTTAATATATTTGGTTCTGACGGTAGAATCTTGGTGTGGAGAAAACCCAGGGAAGAACTTCGCAAACAGAACTTGGTACCAACAGTAAAACATGGTGGAGGAGGAGTTATGGTATGGGGGTGTATGTCGTCCGCTGGAGTTGGTAATCTTGTTTTTATTGACAGTATAATGGATCAGTACAAGTATATTGATATTTTAAAGCAAAATTTGAAATCTTCAGCACGAAAATTGAACCTTCATAACGATTTTAAATTCTACCAGGACAATGACCCCAAGCACACTGCTCTGAACGTTAGACTCTGGCTGCTATATAACTGTCCTGAAATAATAAAAACACCACCACAATCTCCAGACTTAAATCCCATAGAGAATATTTGGCAAGAATTGGAATCAAGAATTCGCAAACACACCATTTCTTCAAAACAACAACTAAAATCGGTGCTTCAAGAAGAATGGGGTAAAATCACTCCAGAAATCACAAAAAAAATAGTCGAATCCATCCCAAAAAGATTAAATCATGTTTTAAAAGTAAAAGGAAATCCAACAAAATATTAAAACCTTTTAAAAAGTAAAATTTTTGGATAAATATTTGATGGAAAAGTAAGTGTCCCATCACTTATGTGAGCCATTTTTTGCTCCGTTCTGAACAATTGTATTTTTACTAAATTAATATTTTAATATTTTGACAAAATGTATGTTATGTAATAATTGTTACTAACTTTAAATATGAAACACACCCAAAAAATTTTTGCACATGTTTGTTTATTTATTTTATTGCAGTTTCTTTTTATAAAGCACAAGTGTCCCATCACTTTTGTGAGACACTGTATATTTTTTTTATTAATTTTAAGTCAGAAATATGTGTACATTTTTATATATTATATATTATAATAATATATATATTATATAAAAAGCTTATTATTATGTAATAATAATAATTACTTAGATGAACTGTATAAAATATATATTATTAATAGTGCCTAATTAAAAATTCAGTGACCTAATTTTGAAACTAAACTTGTATTGTTTCAATAATAAAAAATAAAATTCTTATAAAAGTCGGAAATGCGAAAGCATTCTAAAAAGATAAACAAGCATCCATTTAAAAATTATATAAATTGATTTTTTTTTTCTTGTAAAAACATTTTTTAAATTAGTATAAAATACATAGTATAAAGATAATATAAAATCATCTTTAGTTTTTTATAAAACACAAATTCTCACATGCTTTTTTATATATAAAAATAACTATAGATTCCTACAGAAAATTTTTATATAGCCATATAGGCTTTTTCTTTCTGTGCAAATTTCACGCCTAACGCCTCCATCCAATGCACATTGACGAAAACTACACCACAGAAATGGGCGGTCCTTTAGAACTTTCCGATCACTTCGGCCAAGATTACAAACTTCGTCAGATATGCTGAATGTCGACAGATATCTTGAAATGTCCGAAAAATGATATTGTTTTTTACGAATGTTGATAGATATCCCTGAATATTGTAATAGTAATATCATTTTTACAACATTGGCCAATGTAACCAAATATTAAAAATAAGGCATTAAAAAGTCAAGTTTTTTAAAATTGGCAAAATTATTGAATTTTATTTTTTAGAATATTATTTCTGTATTATGATGTCATAAATAATACAAAAAGCTCTTTTGAATGCTATAATAAAAATTCTTTTTAAAACTAATTTTAAGTTATGTCTGTGAATATCGGCAGATGTAAATTTGACGTACGACATTCAGTGACTTTCAAAATATTGGCCAATATTGCCGTGGATATTGGCCGATATCTCTGTGCTACCTGGGTAGTCTGTCAGATTTTTGTGACCTGCACTGTAAAAAAAGACACATGTTTCTTGATCTTCGAAAATATAATATCAGCACGAAAAAATTCGAACGCTAATGTTAAGTCTATTAGTCTTTATGTCTATTTGTCTTTTTTATGTCTATTAGTCCTATTTGTCTTTTTTGATGTGCAGGTGTGCTTTTTTGGTGTGCTTTTTTCAGTGCAGGTCACAAAAATCTCACAGACTAGTAGACTTAACATTAGCGTTCGAATTTTTTCGTGCTTATATTATATTTTCGAAGACTAAGAAACATTTGTCTTTTTTTACGGTGCAGGTCACAAAAATCTGACAGACTAATAGACTTAACATTATCGTTCGAATTTCTTCGTGCTTATATTATATTTTCGAAGATTAAGAAACATTTGTCTTTTTTTACAATGCAGGTCACAAAAATCTGACAGACTAATAGACTTAACATTATCGTTCGAATTTCTTCGGATGACTAGCATAGGCTCTTAAGAAATATTCTTACTTCCTTTTGCTCTTACAAGGGGACCGCCAAACATGATGCGCACAGATTTTGATGATTGTAAAGTATGTTGTAGAGGTCATACCCCTAATTATTCAGGTCAAAGGTTTCCTTCAAATGGGCTTTATAGTTTTCGCAAAATAGTTTTCGAGAAACTTCGGGTTAAGTTCAGCATGCATTTCAAATACACATTAGTTCGCAATCTTGAACAAGGTCTCCGTGGTGCAGCGCTCTCGATTTAAGAGCCGGAGATTAGGGTTCTGTCTTCGCCTGTGACTTTTACCTTTTTTTTAATAAATTTTATATATTTGTCGCGTTGTAAATTTTATGCAGAATTATGAATTCTGCATCTTTGAACTTTTTGATATTTTCCTAATAAATTCTATTTACATTTTCGAATTTTTCGTGAAAATTTATAGTTTTTGCGCAATTTTTATTCTAATATTTCAGTTGACGAAAATCCAAACTAATTTATGCCTTCATATCTCGTCTTTTTAAAATGATTATTGTTTACATTTATGTATATTTACTTATTTATTTACCTATTTAAGAAATAATGCGTTTTTTTATTTGCATTTTCTATTTAAAACAATTTAATTGATTAAGAAAAAATTAACAAAATAATATATCCTTTTAATATTTGATTTGTTCTAAATATATTGAAATATGTTAACTGCTGAAATACAAAAATATTTATCATCACCGACATCGACATTTTTATTTTATTAAATATGGAACTAAATGTGTGATACGTATCGCAAAAATATTCAAAACAAATTCCGCATTAAAAGTCACCTTTAAATATATTCTTTACGCAAATTGTTTTAACAATATTGGAAGAATGTATAAATTAGCATATTATATATTCTTTAAATACTTAAATTGTGATAAATATATTAAAAAATGCATTAAATTTGAAAAAGAAATTATTTCAAACGCGGTAAATATGTGCAAAGAAAGCTAAACGAAATGGATAAAAAGAAAATTTCATTTATTCTGATATGTTCTGATATTACCCTAAAAGTCATTGCAGACGATTTTCTTTTCGGATATTTTTTATATGTATTTTAATTAACAAACGATTTTTCTTTTCTAGTTGAATTTTTCTGTATGGCATCGACTTGTTAGAATGAAAAAAAATAATTGTAATATATTATTTTTTATTTGTGCAAATCAAAAATGATGTTGAGTTTGAACTTTATAGTTGTATTATATGTATTTAAATAACATAAATATATATATATATATAACTGGCTAAAACTTGGATATAAGAGTTATTACTTTAATATTTTATTACTCCTGTTGTGATATTTAATTCTTTAAGTTAAGAGTAAAGGTGAGCTGCATTATAACTCATAATGTTTTAGTATACCCAGGTATTTGTTCTTTACTTTTTCAAAGAACATCTAACTTTAATTATTTGAGCACACAACATATTTTCTATTTTTGTTTCCTCAGAGGATTTTTGTGCTCAAAAATAACTTAGATGATTAATATATCTTTTAATTTTTATCCACTAATATATATATAAATAACAAAAAAAAAAAAAAAAAAAAAAAAAAAAAGTAGACTTAATGAATATTGAAACAGTTTATTCATTTTTTTTGGCGAAAAAAGTTATATTTATCCTTAAAAATATGTTGTTAGAACAACACTAGAATGGTTAAGTAATATATATTTTTTTTATATATAATACACCAGTTGTTTTATTCGTGTGACAAAAATAAATTCGTAAAAAAGTATATTAATTCTATGTGAAACAAAAATAAGAACAAAAAGGAAATTATACTTATCAGTACTTCTTGATATGAGAAATTTTAACATGATATGCCAATATTATCTTGGCTACATCCAATTGGACCAACACATCTAAATTTTATTAGTTATTCCATCTCAAAGTTGATAGTTGGAAGGCCGACGAATTTGAGCATTTCTCTCCTTGACATTCGACGAAAACAAAGAAACACAATTATTCTGTGTCTTTTGCTTATAGACCATGTTTCCGATATATAAGTCCACATCATACTTATTTAATATGCAAGCTGACAGAATATAATCTAATATATATATATGATGTATCTCTGACACACAAAAAAATTACGTATTTTATAATACACTCCATTTCTAACCAGAGAACCGAAGAACAACTCCGAAAATTCGAAAGAAAAAATGCGAACCTGTCACTGGCGCAAGGATAGGGTTGCCGTAACATGGAAAAACTCGCCAAACAGTGACAACTGCCAATACAGGCACGGAAACTTCATTGACAAGATGAAAAACAAAAATAACGGAATGCCAACATAGGGCTAAATATATGCCAAAGGGAGGGTATATTAAAATTTAAAGCAAACGGAAAAAAATATGAATCTGATTTGTTCAAAATGAAATGAAATCAAACTGACGTCACAAAGACAAAATTGAAAAAAAAAAAAAAAATAAAAAAAAAAAATAAACGTTTTGAAGCCAATGGGCAAAAAAGGATAACTAAATCAAATAATAAATTTTAGACAAAAAGGAAAACTATGATTAAAGTCTGCCAGGCAACTAAAAAATAAATAAATAAAAGGAGAGAGAAGGGAAAAATAAAAATTAAATTGCGCTAAACGGAACATGAATGTGGTAAAATTACCACACTCACCCACACCTCCACAAAAAAAAAAAAAAAAAAAAAAAAAAAAATGGAGAAGGGGAAGTGCGAGGCACTCAAAGCACTTGCACAAGCCATTTTTTTTTTAAATTGAGCCAGAGAAGGATAGGGGGGCAGAATGAATGATGGAGTCCAAATACAGCATAAAATATCAAGAAAATAACATACCACAACATATTTGTATATATCCTGTATCATAACATATAAATATCATAATGAGAAAAAGAATAAAGTAATTGTACACAATTTTATAAGTCATAAATTATGTAACATGTTGACAGAAACAATATTTGCTTTTACAATTACATAACTATGTCAAGTAAAACCAACTTATGCTCTTTCATTTCTATCTATGCAAACACTATATAAAACTTATAACTATAAATTTTTTTCTAAAAAGAAATCTGATATAATACACAATACATAATACAATAACAAAAACTCAACTTTTACCAACACATTTTTACGAAGATGTAGCTAATAGTTATTACACAAAAATCCAAAGTGAGATGTAATAACCTAATTTCACAATACACATTATCAATGCAAAAATATAAACAAAAGTAAAATGCACATTCAAACAATACAAAAGTTATAACTATTTATAAAATACCATGGTTAATCATTTTCAAAAAAGTTTTTGAATGAGTGGCCACTCTAGAGAAAAACCAATCTAACAGAATTGGCAAGGTACTAAACAGACCTTATTCATAATACAACATTTGCCTAGGACTTTTAATTAAATGTCATTCAGGTCATAATATAATATATATATATATATACAAAAGAAAGGAATAAAGTTATGTACACACCATACATAATGTACCATTAAGTTATGTTTCCATAAGTCCACTAGTAACATGATCCACTTAAGAAAACCATGTAAATTACAATAGGTGACAAACTGATATTGTTAAATAATTTTTAACAAAATAATTCACCCAGATTTTTTTTTTTTTTTTTAAACAGAATACTATGAGAATATTGCAAGAGTTAAATAGTAACATGTATTATATATTTTGATGGTGACCTACAGCAAGCAACATTATCTAAAACAAGAACGAAAAATCATGCGTCAAGCATAGATTATGTAACACTTTCCAACGTTTCCAAAATAATTTTACAAATCATACCGTTTAATAAGCTAAAAGATAACATCTAAGTAATCCGAATACTTTTATTCAGCCCTGTATAAGATCTATAGATTTGTATATATACTACATAGGATGTTAAATTTTAGTTCAGTTAGGAAACGCGTAGCGCAGTTTAAAATTCTCCGTCTGGAGTTAAATAATACGGAATTGTGTTCGCGAACTTTTGTGCTTCCCTGTATAGGATATACAGAATTTATACACACCACATAATAGACAAAAAGCGAGTTAAGATTAAAATCGCGATCAGTAACTTAAAACGCACTTCCAGGAATTATTGTTAACTTACAGTAGAGAATTCTTTTGTGTGTCCCTGTAAATGAACGATGACTGCTGTACACACACTATTCTGTACTAAGCCTCTTGAAATACACCTTAGTGATATATATAAATTTCAATGCGTTTAAAATAGGGAAACATTATTTAAATAAACCGCAGACGATTTTTCTCCATAGACGTAATGTAACAGAATTCTTTTGACTGTCCCTGTAAAATAACTATAAGTGCTATGCACACCCTATTCCATATTAAGCTTCTTCTAATGCACCTTAGTGATATATATAAATTTCAATGCGTTTAAAATAGTGAAACATTATTTAAATAAACCGTCAATGATTTTTCCCCATAGACCGCAATGTAACGGAATTCTTTTGAGTGTCCCTGTAAAAAAACTGTAAGTGCTACACACTTCCGTTGAAATAGGGAACATGTTATGGATAACAACTATAACATATAAAAATTGCAGAGCAATCCGAGCATATTTACGGGAGTTAGAGCACGGACAGACGGCCAGACGGCAGACGGCCAGACAAACCGAAGTCATAAACACTTTTCAACTAGGTTGGAAAGTGTTAAAAAGTGCAATAAATCAAAATGCCATTGTATTGTTATTACAATTTTAGCTTAAACATATTTTAACTATGAATTATATATTTCAAAAAGAAGAAAAGTTACAAATTTTTATTATTCAGAAAGTGCAAAATGCAGAGCTTGACATTATACAGTTAAGTGGGCTGTTGATGGATAATTAGAAGGGAAAAAAAAGAATACTTATACAGCAGGCAGTCCACATGTCTATGATAAGAGGAGTAAAGGCTTTCTGACCAGCAGAAAAAAATATACTTCTTATCAGTTCGATAGTGTTCAAGGCGCGCGATCAAACACTATCAGCAGGCATGACTGGACAACAGCTGAAAGAGAAAAAAAAAAAGTTCATAATAATGGAATTCGTCACTGTGTGGCACAAATTTTGGTCACTTAGGTCGTAGAGCATAAGAGGAGCTGGACTGTTGATTAGTAGAAGAAGAGAAATTTTGAGATGTAGTTGCAGCTTGATTATTACTGATACTGCCAGTTTGTGGAATTGCTTGTGTGGTATCTTGTAGTTTAGGAGCTCTAGGATGTAATTTTATTACTCGGTTGGTATGTATAAGGATAGGTGAGGAACGGCTGTCTTTTTGTGACACAATTTGCAGTAAAACAGGTGAAATTATCTTTTGCACTATGAATGGACCTTGAGGCTTTTTCTTGAATACATTAGGGAGTGTAATGAATACTGTGTCATTGACTTTTATATCTGAAAATTTGTGCTGTTGTCTCGACTTTTCATAGACTTTCTGACGATTCGTTTCATTATTGAGGTAGGATTGATAATAAATTTTATCCAAGAGATCTGTTAATTTGTAGATGTCATGGGCGGTGTCAAGAATTTTCCAAGAGGGGTGACCTTTATAATTCATGTAAACATAATTAATTTCACGTCCAAAATGAATACGATTAGGAGGGAATTTGGTGGCAGGATGTATTGTAGCATTGTATATTGATTGATGTATCTTGGCAGCAGTTTTGGTGTCAAAACCTTGTGAAGTCATCGTATTCAGTGATGATTTGATTTGAGAATTCACCCTCTCTGAAAGGCCATTTGCGGCTGGGTGGGCCACTGTGATGTGATTCAGCTTGATACCTAATGTTTTATTAAAAAACGAGAATATGTCACTAGTAAACTGGGATCCTTTGTCTGTCAATACTATATCAGGTCTACCATGGGTAGCAATGTAGTTTAAAAGAACATTGGTCACAGTTGGAGCAGAGATATTATTAAGAGTAGCCAATTCTAGATGACGAGAACAGTGGTCAATTATTGTTAGGACATTTGAGTGATTATTGAGAGGACCAACAATATCTAATGATATTTTTTGATTTGGAGCAGTTGGAACAGGAGCAGCCATAAATGGAGCAATTTTCTTCTTGCGATTTTTGTGAATAAGACATAGTTCACATCAATTAATATAATTCTGAGTATCAGCAATGATTGTTTTCCATGTGAAACGTTTTCGGAGGTTTTGTAAGGTTTTGTTTATTCCTGGATGAGTAATATGAGCAATGGTAAGTGCTTTGGGAATCAATGAGGTGGGTAAGACAGCACGATGCAGATCAATTTCTTCAGCAGGAAAAAAATTATTGTAGCAAAGAATATTGTTATTTGGATTGATATAATAACCCTTGTGTTTCTGGAGATTAATATTTTGTTGTAAATCAAGTATTATTTTATTTAAATTTGAATCTTTGGTTTGTTCACTTGCTATTGTTGCATCTGAAATTTCTAATAATGGATCTTGAGTAGATGAGTTTGTCTGTGACAAGCAATTAATTTGGCACTTATCTTCATGTTGCTGTGGTACTTTATCCAGCTTTGTGGGATGTGATTCTACTAGTGATTTGATTGATTGAAGTTGACCATCTATTTCATCGTGTAGATCATTTATATTCATCGTTACTGGTAGAACTTCTACAGAATTTATAATTTCAGGATTAGATGTCAAGTCCTGTGTAGGTGGTTGAGCAGTTCTGCTAAGAAAGTCCGCTAATACATTTTCTTTGTCTGGTATATGAGCAAACGAAAAAGAAAATTGAGAGAGCTCCATGAGCCATCTGGTCGTGACATCTGCAGGAGAAGAAGAACTTTTGTAGTTGTCAAGTGGTTTAGCATCAGATAGAACGAGAAAATGTCTTCCAAAAAGGTAATACTTGAATGAGGTGATACCCTTGTATAATGCATACAATTCCAACTTTAGAGCAGGGAATTTTTTTTCAGCATCAGACAAAGCCTTTGAAAAGTATGAAATAGGTACCCTTAAATTATCTTGTTCCTGCATGAGGACAGCTGAAATCGCAGTTTGTGAAGCATCGGTATTAACAATAAATTCTTTATCCCAATTAGGTAGATTTAACACGGGCTTCTTAAAAAATAATGATTGTAGTGTTTGAAAGGCATTTTCATGTACAGATTGCCAACTGAACTTAGTTTTTGGCTTTGTTAACTCGAGTAGAGGGCTAATTAGATCTGCAAAGTATGGAATAAGTGATCTATAAAATGAACATACACCAATGAAAGATTTAACTTGTCGCTTGGTTTTGGGATGAGGAAAAGATGTAATTTTTATTATGTTGCTGGAAATAGGAAAAATTTTATGTTCTTGAATGTGGAAACTTAAAAAGTCTATGCTGGTATGAAAAAATGAGCATTTCTCAGGTGATAATGTTATGTTGTATTTGATGAATGTATCAAAAAGTAATTTTAAATTATGGATCATTTCTTCAAATGAGTTGGCTCCAACAATAATATCGTTTTGATAAGCATAAGCATCTACACCAGATAATTGAATTATCGTGTCAGTAAGTTGCTGGAATGTAGACGCTGCTGTGCGTAAACCAAACATTAATCGCTTATAGGTAAAAACGCCAAATGGAGTTGTGAACGACATTTTATCTTGTAGCTCTTTGGGCATAGCTATTTGCCAATATGCAGAAGGGAGATCCAGCGTTGTAAAAAAATTCTTTTTAGAGAATTGAACTAGTAAATTTGGAATTTTAGGTAAAGGATAGGTAGATGGAATAATTACAGCATTTAGTAGACGGAGGTCTAAGGCGAGTCTATATTTTTGAGGCTTTGATGGATCTGACTTTTTTTTAACCAATAACATGGGGCATGCCCAAGATGAATTGGAACGCTCAATGATATCAGCTTCTAACATCTCATTAATCTGTTTTAAGGCTTCTTCCTCTAATGCTTGTGGCACCGGAAATGGAAGAGATTTTATAGGATGCGAATTAAGTAGACTTATTTGTGGAATGACTAGGTCAGTATGACCAAGAGTACGCAGAGACTTCGAAAATGCTTGGGCTTTTCCACATAGCAAGGACAATAGAGTCTCTTTTTGTTTGCTATCAAGATGTTCTAATTTAAAGTCTGTAGGACTTAAATCATTTATTCTCATTTTTATAATGTCTTCTGATGGTTGGATTAAATTGCACATTTCATCAGCTTCATCATTAAAATCGTAAGGCTGAATATCTTTTTCATCAATATTTTCATATACACCCAAGACAGTTCCCTTGTTGAGGTGAAATGGTTTGTTTGAAATATTTTGTACTACAATCAGAAAATAATTTTTTTTATGGCTGATAAGGAATGGAGAGATTCCATAAATACAATATTACGGTTATTTAGTGTTGGAATAAACATGAAATGTTCCTCAGGTTGTGAAGAATATTGAGCTTGCATGTACATGCATGTGTTGGCTGGAATGGTTACTTTATGAAAGTTTGAAATTTTTAACTCATTTTGGGGGGAATTTGAACTTTCATGAACAATCCCAGAGCTGTCAATTTTTGTTTGCTGATGTTCACTAAAATCATTTACTGGTGCAGACATATTTATACTTTGAGGGTCCATAGTACAAGTAGAGGTATTAGGAACGTCATTTTTTTGACACATAAATACTTGTGCCTGATCCATATGAGAATCATTGGATATCTGGTGTTTGTTTACTAACGGAACAAGAATTTCTTTCAGTAGAATGGAATTAAAGGATGGTGTTATGGAAATACCATATTTACAAATAAAATCATAACCCAAAATGATATCAAAATTTCTATTCCGTATGTTAGTAATATAAAATACATGATTGAAAAACAATTTGTCTATTTTGAAAGACAAACGAATACATCCAAAAAATTCAACTTGGGAGTTTATGGTCGAAATAGATACTTTTCGAGAGAGAAATTTATATTTTATAGTGGGTTTTAACATATTGAAATGTTGTTGATCAATTAAAGAAGTAATAGAC
The DNA here is from genome assembly GCA_963931845.1 of Maratus michaelseni. Classification (NCBI taxonomy): domain Eukaryota; kingdom Metazoa; phylum Arthropoda; class Arachnida; order Araneae; family Salticidae; genus Maratus; species Maratus michaelseni. Next base: position 154,720,373 of record OZ007596.1, on the reverse strand, counting down.
CCAGTGTCTAACAAAGAAATAACATTATGATGTTGTACATTTAAGGTAATACAAGGAAGAGAGTCATTGTAGTTAAATGTGCTATAAATTACATAGTTTTCAATGGCATTACTATCATTTTGGGATTCAGCAACTAAAGTATTTGCGTTATCGACTTGAGAACAATTGTCAGAATTCGTAATATTATTATAAGTATTTTCATTTTGAAAAATAGTCTGTGATTCTGAATCTTTGAGCATACCATTTTTTGGTAAACATTGGCCATTTGTAAGTATATTCTCAGAAGATAAAATTCCTTGAGAATTATCATTTCTATATAATTGAGTTTTTGAGGAATTTTCTGGCAAATGTGAAGTATTGGAGGACAGAGTGCCAGATAGATCTGCCTCCAGCATTAGTTTAAACTCTTATCTTTAGGAAATCCATCATTATATTCATGGGTATTTTGTTGATTAATTTGGTATTCATTAGCAGTATTTTGAAGCATGTTAACACCATTATGAGAATTAACTAGGTTCATATTTTGAAAATTTTTTTTTAATTCAAAGCATGTTTTCATTAAGTGCCCCTGGCGTCCACAAAAAGCACATTGGTTTACAGTTCTATGACGAAATGAATTACGAAGATTTCTTTTATAGAATGGCTTTTTAAACGTAATTTGGTTAACATTTTGTTTTGGATGATGTTTGCCATAGGAAGAGAAATTTCTATCACAAAATGATTTTCGTTTATTTTTAGTTTCAGAATGTTTATAATCAGATGCACCGGGATTAGGGAACGAATGTTCCATATTATACACAGGTAAGGTGACAGGAGCAGGGGTGGTTGGTGATTCAGTGAAGTTGTAAATATTTTGTAATTGTTCAGCTCTTGAAAGAGCATTAGTAAAGTCAGAAATCCCCTCCTCTAATAATTTTACATGAATATTTTTGGGTAAAGCATTCATAAAATATGTGAATTTCAAAATTTGGAGCGAAGCATCATCAACTGTTGGATGAGCTAACTTTAGATTCTTGTTTAATTGGTATGAGAAATTTCTAACTGATTCATTATGCTCCAATTTCATCTTATCTAATGAACGAAGGGCCAAATTTTTGTTCTCCTTTGAAGCGAAAAACTGGATAAATTCAGATTTTATGTCTGCTAATTTTTTAGTTTGAGTATTAAACTGCGAATCCAAATAAAAGTGGAGAGCAGGACCTAGGAGTTTCGTTTTAAACAGTGCTAGCATTTCTTTTTCGCTATAATTGTTTAGTTGTTGAATGTCTTCAAGCTGGTCGAAAAAAAATTCGACAGTAGATGGATTACCATCAAATGGTTGAATATTCAGACTAATAGTGTTCTTGGATTTCGACATGTTCCAAAAAATTTGTGAATGAAAACAGAAATATAGATAAAACACTCAGAAATTTTTTTTTAAGTTAGATTAATACCGGTTCTATTTCATATATATATATATTTATTTTTATTAAGAACACAAATATATTCAAGAGCACAGCCTAAATAAACAAATTTTCTCTAAAAAAAATAGTGGAAGAATATTTTTCTTATTAAGAAGCCATGCACAAAGAAAAAAAAATGTAGAATTATCTTGAAATGGAAAATAATCCATGTTCCATCATCAATGAGAACAACTTTCGTTTTCATTTAAAAAAAAAAAATTCTTCAGTATTTGCACACAAATAATAATAATAATAAGTCCTCTAAAGAAAGTGGCCAAGGCACCAAGTGTTGTAATTTAAAATTCTTTCTTTAAGTTAAGAGTAAAGGTGAGCTGCATTATAATTCATAATGTTTTAGTATACCCAGGTATTTGTTCTTTACTTTTTCAAAGAACATCTAACTTTAATTATTTGAGCACACAACATATTTTCTATTTTTGTTTCCTCAGAGGATTTTTGTGCTCAAAAATAACTTAGATGATTAATATATTTTTTAATTTTTATCCACTAATATATATATAAATAACAACAAAATTACATAAAAAAAAGGAGACTTAATGAATATTGAAACAGTTTATTCATTTTTTTTTGGCGAAAAAAGTTATATTTATCCTTAAAAATATGTTGTTAGAACAACACTAGAATGGTTAAGTAATATATATATTTTCATATATAATACACCAGTTGTTTTATTCGTGTGACAAAAATAAATTCGTAAAAAAGTATATTAATTCTATGTGAAACAAAAATAAGAACAAAAAGGAAATTATATTTATCAGTACTTCTTGATAAGAGAAATTTTAACATGATATGCCAATATTATCTTGGCTACATCCAATTGGACCAACACATCTAAATTTTATTAGTTATTCCATCTCAAAGTTGATAGTTGGAAGGCCGACGAATTTGAGCATTTCTCTCCTTGACATTCGACGAAAACAAAGAAACACAATTATTCTGTGTCTTTTGCTTATAGACCATGTTTCCGATATATACGTCCACATCATACTTATTTAATATGCAAGCTGACAGAATATAATCTAATATATATATATGATGTGTATCTCTGACACACAAAAAAATTACGTATTTTATAATACACTCCATTTCCAACCAGAGAACCGAAGAACAACTCCGAAAATTCGAAAGAAAAAATGAACCTGTCACTGGCGCAAGGATAGGGTTGCCGTAACATGGAAAAACTCCCCAAACAGTGACAACTGCCAATACAGGCACGGAAACTTCATTGACAAGATGAAAAACATAAAAATAACGGAATGCCAACATAGGGCTAAATATATGCCAAAGGGAGGGTATAATTAAAATTTAAAGCAAACGGAAAAAAAATATGAATCTGATTTGTTCAAAATGAAATGAAATCAAACTGACGTCACAAAGACAAAATTGAAAAAAAAAAAATAAATAAATAAATAAACGTTTTGAAGCCAATGGGCTAAAAAGGATAACTAAATCAAATAATAAATTTTAGACAAAAAGGAAAACTATGATTAAAGTCTGCCAGGTAACTAAAAAATAAATAAATAAAAGGAGAGAGAAGGGAAAAACAAAAATTAAATTGCGCTAAACGGAACATGAATGTGGTAAAATTACCACAACTCCTTTCAAGATATGTTGTTGGAATTACCTATTCATACATACCTTTAAAAGATTTGAAATAAAAATATTTTGTATAAATTATAAAAAATATATATATGTAAAATTCATTTAAAATTTCATAAAATTAAAAAAAGTATTATTTTAGAACGGTTATTAAAATATAAAGGGTAAATAATAATAATAATAAAAATAAACAAAATCTAAACATAAATTTATTTGGAATTTCGTCAATAGAAATATTAATTTCAAAACTGCACAAAAAAAAAAAAAAAAAAAAAAAAAAAAAGTAAATTTTCACGAAAAATTTGAAAATGTAAATGGAATTTATTAGGAAAATATAAAAAAATTCAAAGAAGCAGAATTCATAATTCTGCATAAAACTTACAACGCGACAAATATATAAAATTTATTAAAAAAAGGTAAAAGTCACATGCGAGGACAGAACCCTCATCTCCTGCTCTCAAATCGAGAGCGCTAGCTCTGCACCACGGAGACCTTGTTCAAGTTCGCGAACTAATGTGTATTTGAATCGCATACTGAACTTTAAGGCGGTATTCAAAAAAAATATTTTTCCACGTTCAATAACTCAAAATTTTGAGACACATTCCCAGACTCATTTTTAAAAGTAACAACAGGAAACTTGGTGGCGTGATTTATAAAGACATTTATAAGGGCCCCATGTTTTTATTTTTCGTTCAATTAATTAGAAATTGATTTACAGACAATTATTGTCACAGTACGATCATTTTTTTTTAGTTTCCAGCGCTATTGCTTCTCGAAATTCGGTTCAAAATGTCCACTTTGACAGCATTTTTTGAAATATATTCTGCCTTTATCAAAAAATCGAGACAGTGGGGACATTATAAAGTTTCTGAATAAGAGAACCTGCCAATTGGATGCATTTTAGAGCAAAAATGAATTTACGAATATGTCTCAAAATAAGCAGTTTGGATTTGAATACACCCTTAACCCGAAATTTCTCGAAAACTAAAGCCCATTTGAAGGAAACCTTTGACCTGAATAGTTAGGGGTATGACCCCTACAACATACTTTAAAATCATCACAATCTGTTTGCATCATGTTTGGCGGTCCCCTTGTTGGTGTTGTTTATTTTAAGTCACTTGGAAAGAATATAATATCTCACTATTTGTTTTTTAAAGGAATCAGAGATAAAGTCATTTTTGTTAATTAAACTAGATAAACAAAAAAATTCATGAAAACAACATACATATTACAAGCTATTTAAAGTTTCCCACTAGAATTTGTTCATAGTATACTATTTTAATATAAGAAAAACATTGCTGCTGTAACATTGTTCGAAACATTTGAAGCAATAGGTTTAATAAGAGTAGGACTAGGGCGTTTACCCTAGATGTAGAGAAATTGAAATAATTTTAGGGATTTACTGAAGACTCTCAAATCTAGGAGATTTTTAGAAGAGTGGTATCACTTTCCAAATATTCTGGAGATTGGAGGATGAGATTTTATAATATTTTGTTTGAGTATTACGTAAAATAGTATGGATTAAGCGATACCGAGGTGTTTCAATCGATTCTTCCGTTTGTTTAAATACCTCCATTGTGTCAATTGTTTCTTGATGACTCCAGTCAACCAATTTCTATTGGTATCCGATCCGATTGTACCAAGAATCGTCTTACGATGGACGGGACGAATCCAGAAAACCTTTGAAGGCATCAGAGATCATATACTCTGATATCAGACTATTTTTCAATTCGTTTCCTCCTTTCATGCTATGATTCATATTTACCGACGCGACGCGAAGTTGGGCTTTTGTTTTTGTTTAGAATGCAGCAACCATCTGCGTGAAATGTACTGTATTTAATATCTTGTTTTTATATACCAAATATTTAAAAAGAAAGCGAAAATCATGTTGTTTTTGTTCTGTAAGGAATCATTTGTCTTATTGCAGAAAATTTAGTTACACGTCATGTATAGTCACACTCTTTCGTTTTTTTTTTTTTTTTTTTTGGGGGGGGGACATGTGTAGATTTAAAAATTTAAGTAGCTATCCAAACGGGCAAATTTAAGGTTTATTATAATTTAACCAATATATCATTTATTGAAATACAATGAATATTATTTCGGGGTACTATTAGGTAGCTTTCATTACAAAAAGCTACCTATTGCAGCCGTTCGGAGGAAAGAAATTCCAAAAAATTTTGGTATACGTATATATATATCTGACATTTGTTATGCTGTAACTCTCTTATTTATGAACTGATTTGATGGTGGTTAGAACGTGATACAAGGATTCAGGAACATTTTTTTTGTTTTGGCTTTATCTAAAAAAAAAATTGGCTGAGATATGGTAGTTTGAAATTCCAGGGTGACTGACTTTTTGAAACAATCTGATTTTTTGTTATGCTGTAACACCCATGCTGAAATTCGCATTCAAATTCAGTATTAACGAAAACCGGGATTGAATCTTCTATAATCGGGTTCCAAGCGTTTTAGCATTCGGATGTTTGAGTAAAATGAGTTGAATTTTTAAACATGGACTATGAAAGCTACCTTTTCCTCTTGGTACAGGCCGGAAAGACTTTTAATATTAATGACTATGAATTTTTGTTAAAATAGGATTAAATAGACGTGGTATAACTTTATGGTATTTGTTTTTACTTTTTCTTCTGGATACATAAGAAAAAAGAATTGTAATCGTGATACTTTCGGACTTCCGTTTTATGATAGATTTACGCATTTAGGTATGTCCGGAACAAGATTTGATTATTTTTGTAATGTGTCTGTCTGTATGTGACTTAAATTTCGTGGGCGCTCTATCTCATGAACTAATGAAAAGAATTTCACCAAACTTCACGACTGTATTTAGCTTTAATAATAATAATTCACAGCAATTCACAACAAAAAGTATTTATTTTGAGAGAAAAAAAAAACTCTTTACAACAAGTTCTCATATAAAAAACGAACATTGGAATATTATAGATGTAAAAGTATTACAATTACACAGTTTGATAGTTACAATTTTGAAATAACGTAGCAAAAAGAATGCAATTATCTGAAAATGGAATAATATTTAAATTGTTGGATACAAAAATGATTTTATTTCGTAGCAATGCCATAAACATGAGGTCTAATGTACAGTGTCAATGTTTGTGGATATACTTTTTCACAGACAACATCTGAAAACCCAGATTTCTTAATAGCATTTCCGATATCCCTCAATAAACAGCACCCATCCAAAAATAGAGTCCATAATCGTGAGGCAAATCTTTGGATGGTGAATCCCCACTCAGATTTCGGATAACAAACATGCTCAAGAAATAAGAATTTTCCTCCCTAAATTAAAAAAAAAATACATGAATATATATATAAACATAAAATTACAATACAACCTCCCAATACAGGAAATCCCGTTATCAGACGTTTTGTCCCTTTAATTGAGGTACCCTTTATAAGGAGGCAGGCCTGAAAAAATAAGTAAATTGCACACATATATAAATATGTGATGGAATTTAAATCAAGGGGATTCAAGATCACGTAAGATTAAAAATACATATAAAAAGGAATAATATTACAATATTTACAATACTAATAATAATACAAAATTTTGTGCTTCAATGTAAAAATGCGTATTAATTTTCTTGTATACCTTTTAAACGCTACGAAAAAGAAAAAGAAAAAAAAATTAAAGTTTGAATTAGTGTATCTTCAAAACCTTTTAATGTATAAACATGAAATTTTGATTATCGATTACACAGATTGTGCTTTTTAATATACTACCATGACTGAACTGACTGAGAAACTGACTAGCCTTTTACAGAATTTGTGCATTGTTGAAATTAAAATAGCTCTTTTTTTTTTTGCTGCTCCATAAGTGATTACGTGCATATCTTTAGAACATATGTATGGATTGTTATGAAATTGGATTGAACTCTATTTGGACTGGAACCTAGGAAATCCCACCTTAAATAGAGGTGTCCCTCAAAGAAGGTTTTACTCTAATTATAAAAGAAAGAGTTTGTTTATAAACTGTGATGGAAGAGTCCACAAGTAAATCTTCATATTTATTGATTTTGGCTGCAAAATTTATGTCCCTACTAGAAATTGAAAAACAACTAGCCACCCTTACATAAAATCTTATACTAGAGTTAAAATTGTGTGAGAAATCCCCAATATCTCACTCGAAACCTCTGTATTTTGCCCAAAACCAAGCATAGGAAAATCCCATGTAAAATAGATATTCCTCAGTTTTTCGGCAAAATCCCCAAATCCGTCGGTAAACAGCAAACATTTCGATGCATCATATTTCCATCTTCGACCTTGAAGTTTTGGATGTAGCCACACAATGGAACGAGCAGGGTGGCGCGTCTTTCATCATGCTGACAGAAAATGGGAACGAAGGTGAAATAAGCAGTGGAGGCGAAGCGTGAGAAACCTTCTTTCCCCAATCACAACAGATGTTCTACGTGACCTCATCTTTCAGTGTTCTTACTGACTGGAGAAATCTGTATTGTTCTCAGGCGGAAAACACAAGTGAGAACAGAAACCTTGAGAAGAGAGTCAGTTAGATAATTCAGTTGGAGATCTGAATTAGGATACAGTCAATCTGATCCTGGATAACAGAGCGGAGGCTACGGATGGAAATCTTCGGGCGATATTTTAATTCCCCACCGGAAAAGCTTTTCCTGGCTAATATTTTGAGGTTGAGGTATATCAGCCTTGTCTACTGAGTGAGAAACATTCCTTATTTCGTTAGGACGGCGTGAATAAACATTACCGTCTATTTAGAAACGCATCTAGACTTCGAAAAAACTTTTGTGAAGGATTCCAGTAAGAGAGCGTTTTTCACTTCTCGTTCCCATTTTGGAGTGGATTTTGAAACTATATGTGAACTCAGACTTTGATTACAGCTGGACTCTATTTTGACTGTTGATTGATTACAAGCTCAACGAACCCGTATTTAATGTTAATGTTGTGTATCTTTCATTTAGTCAATAAATGTACTTTTATTATTGGACGTACAGAATTTTAATAAATTTATTTTTATGATATATGAGGCCGGTTCCATTGAAGGTCATCGCTACCTCTTCATAACTATAACATCAGACCCGTCACAATTGATTTTTCACATGTCTTACGCTACCTAAAGACATATCTAATTATATATATACAGAGTGTTTCATAAAAGTCTTCCTGACATTAAAATTGAATAACTCATTAACTATAGCCGATATAAACATGAAGTACATGTCATGTTTATCAGGTAGCTCATACGTTTACATACACTTATTTTAAAAACAGTTGAAACCGTCGTCAATAGGCGGAGTTGCGATATCTTAAACTCTAAGAATATTCAAAGTAACGTGTAAAATTGCATTAAAGGTTTTTAATTTTTATTTTATTTAGCTACTGCAACATGGAAAAAAGTTTGTATTTTGATATTTTGAAGTTAATTTAAGTATTTTTAATTTAAGACAACGCAGCGCCCTCTAGTCACGAAAATATTAACTATTTTTTAAATTGTTGTTTATAAAATTTATCAGATACCTGATAAACATGTCCTTTCTTTCATCTTTATATGTATTTTATTTAATGAATCTATTGAAATTTAAAGTTATGGAGTCTTTCGTTAAAACCCTGTTCATAAGAATACAGTCAACCAAAGATAAAAGAACAAAAAAAGAAAACACCCCATGCGATTTAATCACCAAATTAATTAAAAAAACCGGAAATAACTATTCGACTGGAAATATGTCCTTTTTGAATTTACGTACAAATAATAATAAGCTTAGGGGATCGTCTTCGTACTGAGATTGTATCAAACTCTGAATTTTTCAATACGAACACGTAATTTTGAGATTATATTTGTCTTTGTTAAATTTTACCTTAGGATACCAAACAGAATGTCATTCGGTCAAGTAGTTTGGGATATATGAAGATTTAAAATTTAGAACTCCTACTATTAAATTAATTTGTAATCGTCGCAAAACAGATTGCAATTCGCTAAAAAAAAATTATAGGGTCAAAACTATGCATAGCAATTTAAACATCTTCTGCAGGCATATACTTAATTAGATTGTGGTGTACAGTTTCCATTTTTTTTCTGATTTTTTATCCAAATTTTCGTTTCTGAATAGAGATTTAGTTCGTAGTTTTAAAAAAAATATTTTTTTTTTTTTTTTTTTGCAATACGGGTAGTTTTTAAACATAGCTCCAAAACTACTTTGCGGAATGAGCAGCAATTTTGGATTCGCATATTTAAAGCTTCTGAAATCGATTTTTGCTTTAAAAAAATTTATCGTTTACAATTCGTATGTTTTCGAAAATTAATTAAAAAAATATATATTCGATATAAATATATTTTTGAAAAAACTATAAATAGTAGCCTATGAATGTTTTAACAAGAATCGATATCTAAAAGTTTCAAATATGCGAACCCAAAATTACTGTTCATTCTACCAAGTAGTTTTTGAGTAATGCTTAAAAAATTACCCGCATTGCAATCTGTATTGCAAAGATTACAAATGAATTGAACATTAAGAGTTCCAAATTGTAAACCTTAACGATTCCTAAACTACTTGAGAGAATGACTTTTCGTATGGAATGTTAAGGTAAAATTTACCGAAAAGGCCTAATATTATGTCAAAATTAGGAGTTCGTATTGAAAATTGCAAAGTTTGGTACAATTTCACCCTTGAAGCCTTAATATAAGCCCTAAGCTTACCTTTTAAACATAAATTAAAAAAAGACTTGATTTCCTGAAAAATGGTTTTTTCCTGTGACAATTCGGAAATTAAAATGTATGGTGGGTTCTCAATTTCTTTTGGCCGACTGTACATTTAAGGGAGTGTTACACAATCAAAGGGTCAAAGGTAACTCATATTAGAAATAGTATGTTCAAATATTTTGTCATAAAAATCTAGCAGGTTTAATGTATTTGCGAAATACATTTTATGTCATAAAACGTATGTGTAACCTTTCAGATTATCCACTATATTTTAAAGATCCGTTTCAGATTATCTCTAATAAAAAAAATAATGTTACTGCCGTAATGGATTTATTGTGACCTTTTCACTTTCTCAGCTAAAAAAAAAAAAAAAAAAAAAAAAAAAAAGGTGTATAAAAAGATAAAACTAGTTATTTTATAAAGAACAACTAGTTGTTTTATAAAGAAATGTGTAATAAACACGATGAAGCAGGCAGTTTTAAATAGAAGAATTATTTTAAGCTCTATTTACTATTCAAAATAGTAAAATAGTCCAGCTAAAAAAAAAAAATTATAGGCTCAAAAACTAGGTATAGCAATTTAAACATATTTTGCACGCACATAGCTACTTAATTAGATTATGGTGTGCAGTTTCCAATCATTTTTTTTTTATTTGTCTAATTTTTTATTCGAATTTTCATTTTTTGAATAGAGATTTAATTTGTAGTTTGAAATAGATTTTTTTTTACCTACTGCTGTCAGATTAAATAATAATAATAATAATAATAATATTTACAAACATTTTTCCGTCAAAAAATATATTTATCCTTGAATTTTAAAAAAAGAACTTTAGAAAAACTTTAAAATAATTGAGCTATTATGTGCGAAAAGCATTTAATGGTGAGAATTACAACATATTTAAAACCAATTTCTTATAGCGTTTCCAAACACTGTATTTTTAATTGAAATATATATTTACACATGACTATTGAAATAGAAAGAAAATTAAAAATATATTTAAATTATTACGTGCGAAAAGCATTTAATGATGAAAATTACGTCATATTGAAAACTATATATTTAAACTGTCATATTTAAAACGATTTTCTTATAGAATTTAAAAGAAAACTTTTCTTCTAAACCTATAAAAGTCCGGGAGGCTACGACATTTTTTACATAATAATTTTATACAAACTGATTTTCAAATGTGTAATTAATTTTTCTTAATCAATTACGAAAACAACCGTCAGCTGTCACGACAACGGTTGATGCGACCTTGGACACCAAAAATTCCCCAGTCGAAGGGAAATGAATGATAACCCAATTATAGAAAATTGTCATTGGTCGTGATAATATCATTTAATCTTCCGTAATCAGGTAATCTTTTAAAACAGAGCAATTTAGAGTGTTTTAGATCCTGCAATGTCTGGTCGGAGTTAGCGAGTGTAGCTTGTAGGGTGCAGAGACCAATAGTGGAGAAAAAAATAAATGGATGTAGATATTTTTCTCCTTGCAGACATAGATATGCAGCACATCATGAATTAAAAGTAATGAAACCTGTATTATATGCAGATAGTAATAAAAATTTTTACTGAACAAGTGTCTTTAAGAACACTAAATCTCTGGAAAAAAAATATAACATTTATTTCAAATAAGGTGATTGAGGGTAATCGGTCCCTCTTATTTCAAATTAAAATTGTGATGGTTGTGGTAAAGTTTAAAAAAAGGAAAAACACGTTGTTATTATAATACTATCTTTTCTCTTTAAGTTTTAAAGATAAATATTTTTCTCGCTATTGAATTTCTGTTTCAAGTAAAAAAAAAATCCAAAACACTTGTTTTTAATTATTATTTTTTTCTTTAAGGTAGTAATGGCTATTAAAATTAATTCTCCCATTTAACGATTTTTCTCAATAAATACGTTTCTACTAAGTTTTACTTCACTTAAGCAAATAGAACAGGCACAACAAAAGTACAAAAGGAAGAACTTCATAATTCTTCTGACCAGAACTTTATTTCTATTTTAAATAAATCGATTGTAAATAAAATAATTTCAAAAAATCAAATTAAACATTATAAAATCGATCATTATATAAAACGATCAAACACTTTGAAACCACGACCTGAAATCCCAACAAAAGTGACATAAAAGTGTCATGGCTGTTCAAAATTAGCAACCTTAAAATTAAACAGGTGGGGTAAGTGTGATCGACGATCGCACAAAGGGTTTCGTTTAATATTCTTTTCAAAACACTTTATCCTTTCTTCAATAAATCCAAATAAATTTCATTTAAAAAAAAAAGTCATGTTTTTTATAAAGTAAAAATTTACCGGTCTATTTTTCTCGTTTTTTCGAATTTCTGAACCGGCCCGATAGCGGGCGAAGCGACATTATGCGAGATAATAATATTAAATGCAATATTAAAAAAAAAATCAATTTCAAAATTACACATGTTTTATAGAGACCTTCAAAATATTAAAATATGCCAATATTTCCATAATCGAGTTTTTATCATGATTCAATACGTTCCTCAAACTCATATGAAGTTATAATAACTTGCTGACGTCATATCTACTCGCTTGCTCTATTACTCATATTGATACTCTCTTTGTATTATTCTCAAACATTTGAAAAAGTCCATTAAACTTTCAATATGATGTCAGATTAATTTTCTTTTTAATTCTCTAATGCGTCATATTAAGCTGATTTCTGTATTTACACATACTCATACTTCTTGTATTATTGACAAGTGTTTGAAATTTTCCGTTTTATTACCAATATGACGTCATATTAATCTTTTTTTCAATTTGTGAAACTTTTCATTTTTCACGTTGAAAGCTTTCAATAAAAAATTAATTATTGTAGAAAGAATTTTACTGTGGATATTTAATGGTTGGCAACTGCTATAACGAAAAATGTTTAAATTTAATGGGAAAAGGCTGTTAGATTTTTGGTTTTTTATCGCTCTACGATTTTTTCAAATTTTATGATTTGAGCTTCATAGTAGATATTCAGCTATAAGTACACAACATTATATGTCTGTAAGTTATAAAGTTTCTGAAAACCGGCTTTGTGACAGACAACGTAGCGGGACTAATAGAGTTTCGTGAGATGAACGAAACCCTAAAAATGACCTGGTCTTGACTTTGCAGTAGCCATTTTTCGCTGATGCTAGTTTTCTGGAAACTTTTGTGATTCATTGGCAAACATGCATGAGTATAAATTATTTTTAAAAAGCATCTCATATCATTAAAGAACGTTAAAAATCCTGACGGATTCAACAGTGTTACATTTTTCCAATTCCGTAACTATGCAGAAAAAAAAGGTACTAGGTCAGGATAACAACAATCTCCCTGGAATCCAAGCAAATACAGACAACCTCTTTCACAGAAAAGTATTGTTCAACAAATTCCAATCTGCAAGTGGCTATAGCTTCTTTATAGCTTCCTTTGGACGATAAAAGAGACGTTTGTTGATATACTATTGAAAGTAACCCTGAAACAACCACAGACCGTAAGAGCAGCACTCGCCGTATTACCCCAAAGTACTTTATAATAACAGCAAAGGTATTAAATAACATAGTTATGTGTTTTTTTAATTGACGTTAAAAATTACTCATACCTGTCAACCTTGCCTAGCGAAGAAAAAAACAATAGGGTTTTTGAAAATTTATGAATCCTTTATAATACAAGTTGGAAATTGTACGTCAAACGTGACAAACGAGGTGCGTTCGTACTATAGCTAGTTATATAAATATTCAGATCTTGATGATTTTTAATTCTGTGAAATGAATTATATCTTCTGCAGATTAATTTATGTCATAAAATAAGTATCTCGGTCGCTTGACGATTAAACCTCGGAAGCTCCTCTAACAAGAAAGCACCGATTTTTTTAAAAAAAATTCAAATTTCTTAATAAATATTTTTATTTATTTCGTCTAAAGTTTTGATTCGATTTTCATAAAATTTGAAATGTCTCGACAAAATTCTGCAAAGATAATATATTTTAAATTTCAAACCATTCGATTGGGTAGTTTTTGCGTTGTTATATACGGACGGACGGACCAGACAAGGACAATAGGTGATATGTAGGTGCGTATTTATATAATTACGAGCGCACCTAAAAACAGAAGAACAATTCTGGGAAAATTCGGCCACATTGGCCACATTGAAATTTGCCATGGATATTGCTGAATGTTTCTTAGTTCGTCAAACAGAGATTAAAAAATTCCCATGTAAAACAACATTAAATAGCATCTGAATGAGAGATCGATGATTTATCTGAAGTCTTGGAAAGGTTATAAAACTGAACAAGTGGGTAAGTGTGATTGAAGATCGCTCAAAGGGTTTCGTTTAATATTCCTTTCAAAACACTTTACCCTTTCTTTAATAAATCCAAATAAATTTCATTTAGCAAGAAAAAAAAAAAAAAAAAAAAAAAAAAAAAAGGCATGATTTTTATAAAGTAAAAAATTACCGGTCTATTTTTTCTTTTTTTCGAATATCTAAGCCATCCCGATAGCTATTATATTCTGTCATAATAATATCTGTCATGCGGACTAAATGCGATATTTAAAAAAAAATAATATTTCAAAATTAAACTTGATGTACACCTTCAAAATGTTAAAATATGCGAATATTTCCATAATCGGATTTTTAACATGATTCAATATGTTTCTCAAACTCATATATTTACTATTCTCTATTACTCATATTGATACTCGCTTTGTATTATTCTCAAACATCTGAAAAATTCGTTAAACTTCCAATAGGACGTCAGATTTTCTTTTTAATTCTCTAATGACGTGATATTAATCTGCTTTGCGTACATACACATACACATACTCCTTGTATTATTGAGAAATCTTTGAAAATTTCCTTTTTATTACCACTATGACGTCAATCAATTTTATTTCATATTAATCTTTTTTTTTTTTTTTTTCAATTGGTGAAACATTTTATTTCATTTTCATTTTTCACGTGGAAATCGTCTGATTTAAAATTAATTATTGTAGCAAGAATTTCATCGTGGATTTTTAATTTTTGGCATCTGCTTTATCGAAAAATGTTTAAATTTAATAGGAAAAGGCTGTTATAATTTTGGTTTTTTATCTCTATTTATTAAAATAATAGGATTTTTTCAAATTTTAATATTTTGAGCTCTTTATAGCTGGTATTCAGCTATATACACAAAGTTTCAACTCTGTAAGTTACATAGTTTCTAAGAATGGCTCTGTGACAGACAGACAACGAAGCGGGAGTAATAGGGTTTCGTGAGATGAACGAAACCCTAAAAAATTGAAGAAGCTGACTTCCATCGCTTTAGGGTCAACCATACATATAACTTTGTGGATCGAATGTCAGATCAATGTCGGATGTTAAAACGATTATAGGGATATGAAAAAATGGAGGGGCAAAAAACATAGATTTGATTCGGCTTCACCTGCAAAATTTACGTGCAGGCATCATGTAAGATGTTACATTTTTAAACAAGTTGGAAAATGTACGTCAAACGTGACAAATGACGTGCGTTCGTACTGTAGCTAACTATATAAATATTCAGATCTTTATGATTTTTAATTCTGGGAAATGAATTATATTGTCTGCCGATTAATTTCTGTAATAAAATAAGTATCTCGATTGCTTGACGATTAAACCTCGGAAGCTCGGACAAGCACCGATTATTTTTTTTAATTCAAATTTCTTAATAAATATTTTTATTAATATCGTCTAAAGTTTTGATTCGATTTTCATAAAATTTGAAATGTCTCGACAAAATTCTGCAAAGATAATATATCTTAAATTCCAAACCATTCGGTTGGGTAGTTTTTGCGTTGTTATATGCGGACGGACGGACGGACAAACAAACGGACGGATCAAACGACGACAATAGGTGCTACTTATTATATAATTACGAATGCACCTAAAAAGGTTACTAGCAACAATTTCTAAAATGCAGCCAAAAAATAAATTTGTTCGAGTGAAGCAGCATATTATATTGCTTTTACATGTAATATTAAAGATGTTTCTGCATATATATATATATATACTAGCAGGCTTCGCCCGCTACGCTGGTCAGTTTCTCCAAGCGAACCCTGAAATTCAAACGAAATATATCGGTTAATTTGATCTTCTATTTTAATGCAATGTGGATGTCTCGGAATATCTTTCCGCATTGCTAAAATCGATACAAACTACTTTGCTTGATTTTATTTTCTAATTTGTCAGACGAAATTTTGTTGGATAAGGACTTTAGCTGATCATTTACAGTAGGATTTGGTAAAGAACGATAGAACGATATGCAATATAATAAAACCATCCGTGAAAAAGGAACAATGAAATTCTCATCAAAATCCGTAGAACTTTTTTAAAATGCTAGTGCTTTATAATCGGACTAGCAAGCTACGCCCGCTACGCCCGCTACGCTGGTCAATTTCTTATAACGAACTTTTAATCCAACAAAATATTGACATTTCATAATTCACATTTATATTTTAACAGAATAATAAGGCTACTATAATTTGTGACTCGTGCTATAGCCAATGTACACGCCAGGAGACGTCGCCCTTATCATTATCTTTTTACGCATGAAGGTTTCGCTATGGTACTCCATTGTGAAATTTGGTAATTTTTCAAATTTAATATTTGAAAAATGGCATAATCATTAGACTTGAAATTTATTTTAAGAAAAATACAATTTTTTACCTTTCAAACGCAGTTTGCCTAACAATTTTCTGACAAATACTTTTCGAGCTACTATTTTTTTTCAGTAACTTCAAATGTTTCATTTTCCGAGATTAATCTGTGGCAACAATTAGCGAAAAACCCAGTCGTCAGAAACGCAGAGTTTTTTATTAAAGAGGCTGTTGGAGTAGGGATTGTCACCACCAATTTGCCACCATCACTTTTGAAATAGGTTCGGTAGTTCTAGAGATTCCACAGAAATTGTAATTTAGAATGTTTTTAGAACGCTTTTCGCTCATTTCACCCTTTTAAATTTCGAATTTTTTTTATTTTGTTTTTAGAGAGCATTTACATCTTAGAAGTAACTACAATGCCAAATTTCATATTTCTAGCTCCTTCAGTATAAAGAAAATCGCGATTTTAGAACGTTTTTCGCTCCTGCACCCCCCTGGGGTTAGTGACACTGACATAAGACATAGCCTATGTTGAAGCAGGGGTTGTCACCATCAATTTGCCACCATCACTTTTGAAATCGGTTCGGTAATTCTAGAGAGTCCATAGAAATTGTAATTTAGAATGTTTTTAGAACGCTTTTCGATCACTGCCCCTTTTAAATTTCGATTTTTTTTAAAAATTTATTCATAGAGAGCATTTACATCTCATAAGTAACTACAATGCCAAATTTCAAATCGGTTCGATAGTTCTAGAGATTCCATAGAAATTGTAATTTAGAATGTTTTTAGAACGCTTTTCGCTCATTTCCCCTTTTAAATTTCGATTTTTTTTAAAATTTTATTCTTAGAGAGCATTTACATCTCATAAGTAACTACAATGTCAAATTTCAAATCAGATCGATAGTTCTAGAGATTCCATAGAAATTATAATTTAGAATGTTTTTAGAACGCTTTTCGCTCATTTCCCCTTTTAAATTTCGATTTTTTTTAAAATTTTATTCTTAGAGAGCATTTACATCTCATAAGTAACTACAATGTCAAATTTCAAATCGGATCGATAGTTCTAGAGATTCCATAGAAATTGTAATTTAGAATGTTTTTAGAACGCTTTTCGCTCATTTCACCCTTTTAAATTTCGAATTTTTTGTTTGTTCTTAGAGAGCATTTACATCTTATAAGTAACTACAACGCCAAATTTCAAATCGTTTCGGTAGTTCTAGAGTTTCCATAGAAATTGTAATTTAGAATATTTTTAGAACGCTTTTCGCTCATTTCACCCTTTTAAATTTCGAATTTTTTTTAATTTTGTTCTTAGAGAGCATTTACATCTTATAAGTAACTACAACACCAAATTTCAAATCGGTTCGGTAGTTCTAGAGTTTCCATAGAAATTGTAATTTAGAATGTTTTTAGAACGCTTTTCGCTCATTTCACCCTTTTAAATTTCGAATTTTTTTAAATTTTGTTCTTAGAGAGCATTTACATCTTATAAGTAACTACAACGCCAAATTTCAAATCGGTTCGGTAGTTCTAGAGTTTCCATAGAAATTGTAATTTAGAATGTTTTTAGAACGCTTTTCGCTCATTTCACCATTTTAAATTTCGAATTTTTTTTATTTTGTTCTTAGAGAGCATTTACATCTTATAAGTAACTACAACACCAAATTTCAAATCGGTTCGGTAGTTCTAGAGTTTCCATAGAAATTGTAATTTAGAATGTTTCCAGAACGCTTTTCGCTCATTTCCCCTTTTAAATTTCGATTTTTTTTTTAAATTTTATTCTTAGAGAGCATTTACATCTCATAAGTAACTACAATGTCAAATTTCAAATCTGTTCGATAGTTCTAGAGATTCCATAGAAATTGTAATTTAGAATGTTTTTAGAACGCTTTTCGCTCATTTCACCCTTTTAAATTTCGATTTTTTTTTATTTTGTTCTTAGAGAGCATTTACATCTTATAAGTAACTACAACACCAAATTTCAAATCGGTTCGGTAGTTCTAGAGTTTCCATAGAAATTGTAATTTAGAATGTTTCCAGAACGCTTTTCGCTCATTTCCCCTTTTAAATTTCGATTTTTTTTTAAATTTTATTCTTAGAGAGCATTTACATCTCATAAGTAACTACAATGTCAAATTTCAAATCGGTTCGATAGTTCTAGAGATTCCATAGAAATTGTAATTTAGAATGTTTTTAGAACGCTTTTCGCTCATTTCACCCTTTTAAATTTCGAATTTTTTTTATTTTGTTCTTAGAGAGCATTTACATCTTATAAGTAACTACAACACCAAATTTCAAATCGGTTCGGTAGTTCTAGAGTTTCCATAGAAATTGTAATTTAGAATGTTTTTAGAACGCTTTTCGCTCATTTCACCCTTTTAAATTTCGAATTTTTTTAAATTTTGTTCTTAGAGAGCATTTACATCTTATAAGTAACTACAACGCCAAATTTCAAATCGCTTCGGTAGTTCTAGAGTTTCCATAGAAATTGTAATTTAGAATGTTTTTAGAACGCTTTTCGCTCATTTCACCCTTTTAAATTTTGAATTTTTTTTATTTTGTTCTTAGAGAGCATTTACATCTTATAAGTAACTACAACACCAAATTTCAAATCGGTTCGGTAGTTCTAGAGTTTCCATAGAAATTGTAATTTAGAATGTTTCCAGAACGCTTTTCGCTCATTTCCCCTTTTAAATTTCGATTTTTTTTTAAATTTTATTCTTAGAGAGCATTTACATCTCATAAGTAACTTCAATGTCAAATTTCAAATCTGTTCGATAGTTCTAGAGATTCCATAGAAATTGTAATTTAGAATGTTTTTAGAACGCGTTTCGCTCATTTCACCCTTTTAAATTTCGATTTTTTTTTATTTTGTTCTTAGAGAGCATTTACATCTTATAAGTAACTACAACACCAAATTTCAAATCGGTTCGGTAGTTCTAGAGTTTCCATAGAAATTGTAATTTAGAATGTTTCCAGAACGCTTTTCGCTCATTTCCCCTTTTAAATTTCGATTTTTTTTTAAATTTTATTCTTAGAGAGCATTTACATCTCATAAGTAACTACAATGTCAAATTTCAAATCGGTTCGATAGTTCTAGAGATTCCATAGAAATTGTAATTTAGAATGTTTTTAGAACGCTTTTCGCTCATTTCACCCTTTTAAATTTCGAATTTTTTTTATTTTGTTCTTAGAGAGCATTTACATCTTATAAGTAACTACAACACCAAATTTCTAATCGGTTCGGTAGTTCTAGAGTTTCCATAGAAATTGTAATTTAGAATGTTTTTAGAACGCTTTTCGCTCATTTCACCCTTTTAAATTTCGAATTTTTTTAAATTTTGTTCTTAGAGAGCATTTACATCTTATAAGTAACTACAACGCCAAATTTCAAATCGGTTCGGTAGTTCTAGAGATTCCATAGAAATTGTAATTTAGAATGTTTTTAGAACGCTTTTCGCTCATTTCACCCTTTTAAATTTCGAATTTTTTTTATTTTGTTCTTAGAGAGCATTTACATCTTATAAGTAACTACAACACCAAATTTCTAATCGGTTCGGTAGTTCTAGAGTTTCCATAGAAATTGTAATTTAGAATGTTTTTAGAACGCTTTTCGCTCATTTCACCCTTTTAAATTTCGAATTTTTTTAAATTTTGTTCTTAGAGAGCATTTACATCTTATAAGTAACTACAACGCCAAATTTCAAATCGGTTCGGTAGTTCTAGAGATTCCATAGAAATTGTAATTTAGAATGCTTTTAGAACGCTTTTCGCTCATTTAACCCTTTTAAATTTCGAATTTTTTTTAATTTTGTTCTTAGAGAGCATTTACATCTTATAAGTAACTACAACGCCAAATTTCAAATCGGTTCGGTAGTTCTAGAGTTTCCATAGAAATTGTAATTTAGAATGTTTTTAGAACGCTTTTCGCTCATTTCAGCCTTTTAAATTTCGAATTTTTTTTATTTTGTTCTTAGAGAGCATTTACATCTTATAAGTAACTACAACACCAAATTTCAAATCGGTTCGGTAGTTCTAGAGTTTCCATAGAAATTGTAATTTAGAATGTTTCCAGAACGCTTTTCGCTCATTTCCCCTTTTAAATTTCGATTTTTTTTTTAAATTTTATTCTTAGAGAGCATTTACATCTCATAAGTAACTACAATGTCAAATTTCAAATCGGTTCGATAGTTCTAGAGATTCCATAGAAATTGTAATTTAGAATGTTTTTAGAACGCTTTTCGCTCATTTCACCCTTTTAAATTTCGATTTTTTTTTATTTTGTTCTTAGAGAGCATTTACATCTTATAAGTAACTACAACACCAAATTTCAAATCGGTTCGGTAGTTCTAGAGTTTCCATAGAAATTGTAATTTAGAATGTTTTTAGAACGCTTTTCGCTCATTTCACCCTTTTAAATTTCGAATTTTTTTAAATTTTGTTCTTAGAGAGCATTTACATCTTATAAGTAACTACAACGCCAAATTTCAAATCGCTTCGGTAGTTCTAGAGTTTCCATAGAAATTGTAATTTAGAATGTTTTTAGAACGCTTTTCGCTCATTTCACCCTTTTAAATTTTGAATTTTTTTTATTTTGTTCTTAGAGAGCATTTACATCTTATAAGTAACTACAACACCAAATTTCAAATCGGTTCGGTAGTTCTAGAGTTTCCATAGAAATTGTAATTTAGAATGTTTCCAGAACGCTTTTCGCTCATTTCCCCTTTTAAATTTCGATTTTTTTTTAAATTTTATTCTTAGAGAGCATTTACATCTCATAAGTAACTTCAATGTCAAATTTCAAATCTGTTCGATAGTTCTAGAGATTCCATAGAAATTGTAATTTAGAATGTTTTTAGAACGCGTTTCGCTCATTTCACCCTTTTAAATTTCGATTTTTTTTTATTTTGTTCTTAGAGAGCATTTACATCTTATAAGTAACTACAACACCAAATTTCAAATCGGTTCGGTAGTTCTAGAGTTTCCATAGAAATTGTAATTTAGAATGTTTCCAGAACGCTTTTCGCTCATTTCCCCTTTTAAATTTCGATTTTTTTTTAAATTTTATTCTTAGAGAGCATTTACATCTCATAAGTAACTACAATGTCAAATTTCAAATCGGTTCGATAGTTCTAGAGATTCCATAGAAATTGTAATTTAGAATGTTTTTAGAACGCTTTTCGCTCATTTCACCCTTTTAAATTTCGAATTTTTTTTATTTTGTTCTTAGAGAGCATTTACATCTTATAAGTAACTACAACACCAAATTTCTAATCGGTTCGGTAGTTCTAGAGTTTCCATAGAAATTGTAATTTAGAATGTTTTTAGAACGCTTTTCGCTCATTTCACCCTTTTAAATTTCGAATTTTTTTAAATTTTGTTCTTAGAGAGCATTTACATCTTATAAGTAACTACAACGCCAAATTTCAAATCGGTTCGGTAGTTCTAGAGATTCCATAGAAATTGTAATTTAGAATGTTTTTAGAACGCTTTTCGCTCATTTCACCCTTTTAAATTTCGAATTTTTTTTATTTTGTTCTTAGAGAGCATTTACATCTTATAAGTAACTACAACACCAAATTTCTAATCGGTTCGGTAGTTCTAGAGTTTCCATAGAAATTGTAATTTAGAATGTTTTTAGAACGCTTTTCGCTCATTTCACCCTTTTAAATTTCGAATTTTTTTAAATTTTGTTCTTAGAGAGCATTTACATCTTATAAGTAACTACAACGCCAAATTTCAAATCGGTTCGGTAGTTCTAGAGATTCCATAGAAATTGTAATTTAGAATGCTTTTAGAACGCTTTTCGCTCATTTAACCCTTTTAAATTTCGAATTTTTTTTAATTTTGTTCTTAGAGAGCATTTACATCTTATAAGTAACTACAACGCCAAATTTCAAATCGGTTCGGTAGTTCTAGAGTTTCCATAGAAATTGTAATTTAGAATGTTTTTAGAACGCTTTTCGCTCATTTCAGCCTTTTAAATTTCGAATTTTTTTTATTTTGTTCTTAGAGAGCATTTACATCTTATAAGTAACTACAACACCAAATTTCAAATCGGTTCGGTAGTTCTAGAGTTTCCATAGAAATTGTAATTTAGAATGTTTCCAGAACGCTTTTCGCTCATTTCCCCTTTTAAATTTCGATTTTTTTTTTAAATTTTATTCTTAGAGAGCATTTACATCTCATAAGTAACTACAATGTCAAATTTCAAATCGGTTCGATAGTTCTAGAGATTCCATAGAAATTGTAATTTAGAATGTTTTTAGAACGCTTTTCGCTCATTTCACCCTTTTAAATTTCGATTTTTTTTTATTTTGTTCTTAGAGAGCATTTACATCTTATAAGTAACTACAACACCAAATTTCAAATCGGTTCGGTAGTTCTAGAGTTTCCATAGAAATTGTAATTTAGAATGTTTCCAGAACGCTTTTCGCTCATTTCCCCTTTTAAATTTCGATTTTTTTTTAAATTTTATTCTTAGAGAGCATTTACATCTCATAAGTAACTACAATGTCAAATTTCAAATCTGTTCGATAGTTCTAGAGATTCCATAGAAATTGTAATTTAGAATGTTTTTAGAACGCTTTTCGCTCATTTCACCCTTTTAAATTTCGATTTTTTTTTATTTTGTTCTTAGAGAGCATTTACATCTTATAAGTAACTACAACACCAAATTTCAAATCGGTTCTGTATTTCTAGAGTTTCCATAGAAATTGTAATTTAGAATGTTTCCAGAACGCTTTTCGCTCATTTCCCCTTTTAAATTTCGATTTTTTTTTAAATTTTATTCTTAGAGAGCATTTACATCTCATAAGTAACTACAATGTCAAATTTCAAATCGGTTCGATAGTTCTAGAGATTCCATAGAAATTGTAATTTAGAATGTTTTTAGAACGCTTTTCGCTCATTTCACCCTTTTAAATTTCGAATTTTTTTTATTTTGTTCTTAGAGAGCATTTACATCTTATAAGTAACTACAACACCAAATTTCTAATCGGTTCGGTAGTTCTAGAGTTTCCATAGAAATTGTAATTTAGAATGTTTTTAGAACGCTTTTCGCTCATTTCACCCTTTTAAATTTCGAATTTTTTTAAATTTTGTTCTTAGAGAGTATTTACATCTTATAAGTAACTACAACGCCAAATTTCAAATCGGTTCGGTAGTTCTAGAGATTCCATAGAAATTGTAATTTAGAATGTTTTTAGAACGCTTTTCGCTCATTTCACCCTTTTAAATTTCGAATTTTTTTTTTATTTTGTTCTTAGAGAGCATTTTCATCTTATAAGTAACTACAACACCAAATTTCAAATCGGTTCGGTAGTTCTAGAGTTTCCATAGAAATTGTAATTTAGAATGTTTTTAGAACGCTTTTCGCTCATTTAACCCTTTTAAATTTCGAATTTTTTTTAATTTTGTTCTTAGAGAGCATTTACATCTTATAAGTAACTACAACGCCAAATTTCAAATCGGTTCGGTAGTTCTAGAGTTTCCATAGAAATTGTAATTTAGAATGTTTTTAGAACGCTTTTCGCTCATTTCAGCCTTTTAAATTTCGAATTTTTTTTATTTTGTTCTTAGAGAGCATTTACATCTTATAAGTAACTACAACACCAAATTTCAAATCGGTTCGGTAGTTCTAGAGTTTCCATAGAAATTGTAATTTAGAATGTTTCCAGAACGCTTTTCGCTCATTTCCCCTTTTAAATTTCGATTTTTTTTTTTTTATTTTATTCTTAGAGAGCATTTACATCTCATAAGTAACTTCAATGTCAAATTTCAAATCGGTTCGATAGTTCTAGAGATTCCATAGAAATTGTAATTTAGAATGTTTTTAGAACGCTTTTCGCTCATTTCACCCTTTTAAATTTCGATTTTTTTTTATTTTGTTCTTAGAGAGCATTTACATCTTATAAGTAACTACAACACCAAATTTCAAATCGGTTCGGTAGTTCTAGAGTTTCCATAGAAATTGTAATTTAGAATGTTTCCAGAACGCTTTTCGCTCATTTCCCCTTTTAAATTTCGATTTTTTTTTTTTTTTTTTTTATTCTTAGAGAGCATTTACATCTCATAAGTAACTTCAATGTCAAATTTCAAATCGGTTCGATAGTTCTAGAGATTCCATAGAAATTGTAATTTAGAATGTTTTTAGAACGCTTTTCGCTCATTTCACCCTTTTAAATTTCGATTTTTTTTTATTTTGTTCTTAGAGAGCATTTACATCTTATAAGTAACTACAACACCAAATTTCAAATCGGTTCGGTAGTTCTAGAGTTTCCATAGAAATTGTAATTTAGAATGTTTCCAGAACGCTTTTCGCTCATTTCCCCTTTTAAATTTCGATTTTTTTTTTTAAATTTTATTCTTAGAGAGCATTTACATCTCATAAGTAACTACAATGTCAAATTTCAAATCGGTTCGATAGTTCTAGAGATTCCATAGAAATTGTAATTTAGAATGTTTTTAGAACGCTTTTCGCTCATTTCACCCTTTTAAATTTCGATTTTTTTTTATTTTGTTCTTAGAGAGCATTTACATCTTATAAGTAACTACAACACCAAATTTCAAATCGGTTCGGTAGTTCTAGAGTTTCCATAGAAATTGTAATTTAGAATGTTTCCAGAACGCTTTTCGCTCATTTCCCCTTTTAAATTTCGATTTTTTTTTTAAATTTTATTCTTAGAGAGCATTTACATTTCATAAGTAACTACAATGTCAAATTTCAAATCGGTTCGATAGTTCTAGAGATTCCATAGAAATTGTAATTTAGAATGTTTTTAGAACGCTTTTCGCTCATTTCACCCTTTTAAATTTCGATTTTTTTTTATTTTGTTCTTAGAGAGCATTTACATCTTATAAGTAACTACAACACCAAATTTCAAATCGGTTCGGTAGTTCTAGAGTTTCCATAGAAATTGTAATTTAGAATGTTTCCAGAACGCTTTTCGCTCATTTCCCCTTTTAAATTTCGATTTTTTTTTTTTTAATTTTATTCTTAGAGAGCATTTACATCTCATAAGTAACTACAATGTCAAATTTCAAATCGGTTCGATAGTTCTAGAGATTCCATAGAAATTGTAATTTAGAATGTTTTTAGAACGCTTTTCGCTCATTTCACCCTTTTAAATTTCGATTTTTTTTTATTTTGTTCTTAGAGAGCATTTACATCTTATAAGTAACTACAACACCAAATTTCAAATCGGTTCGGTAGTTCTAGAGTTTCCATAGAAATTGTAATTTAGAATGTTTCCAGAACGCTTTTCGCTCATTTCCTCTTTTAAATTTCGATTTTTTTTTAAATTTTATTCTTAGAGAGCATTTACATCTCATAAGTAACTACAACACCAAATTTCAAATCGGTTCGGTAGTTCTAGAGATTCCATAGAAATTGTAATTTAGAATGTTTTTAGAACGCTTTTCGCTCATTTCACCCTTTTAAATTTCGAATTTTTTTTTTATTTTGTTCTTAGAGAGCATTTACATCTTATAAGTAACTACAACGACAAATTTCAAATTTCTAGCTGCTTCAGTATATAAAAGATCGCAATTTTAGAACGTTTATCGCTCCTGAACCCTCTGGGGTAGTGGTACCGACATAAAATATAGCCTATGTTGGAGCAGGGGTTGTCACCATCAATTTGCCACCATCACTTTTGAAATCGGTTCGGTAGTTCCAGAGATTACCCCCTACAAACAAACAAACAAACAATCTTTACTGATTTATAATATTAGTATAGATTCATCAGATTATAAAAATATCTCCCATAATTCGAGAACTAAGCAACGTAGAACGATATGTTATAAGTAAAACCTTTCCTGAAAAGTAATCTATTTAACAGTGCAACGCCCATCAAAATTTATTTAACAGAATATTTTTAAAAGGGCTAAACTTTCATAAACGGATTCATCTGACACATAATTCTGTAAACTATATAAAGTAGAACGATTTTATATACCAAAACCTTTCCTGAAAAATTATCTAACTAACAGTTCAATTGCTATCAAAATCCATTGAGCAGAATGTTTAAAAAAGGCTATCTTTCATAATCCGGTTTATCCGATTATAGAAATTTCACCCATAATTCTAATTCAGTCGCATCACATTATAACAATGAAAAGAAGTCCCTCTCGTTTTATCGACAGTTTGAATTTTTATCGTTATTTGGCACATGACTATAATATCTGATTTTTAAGGAATTTTTTTAAAGTTTGTTCCTCTTTGTACATGCTTTCTTTTAACTTACATTTCTGTATGTATGTGTCACTGAAATCCTGTTACTCATTCTTCACACACTTCCTGTTGACACAGAACTTTGAAATTTGGAATATATATGTATTCCGATGGCAATACATGAACTGGACATTGATTTTTTTTTTTTTTAATTCGATCCCTAAGAAGGAGGCAACGCTTGCCCAAAACTTGCATTTTCCCTATAGAAATAACGTTGCGATTGTTTAATATTAATTGAAAAAATAGCTCCATTGTTGCGACCTTTATCTATTTTAACCACATTGTTGTCCGCATCATTATGACGTCAGTATTGAGCGACGCACACATTTATGCTTTATAATATAAGTTGGCTTTTTTCCGAATTTTAATAAAAGCATGTTTATTTTTTATTATTATTTTTTACATTTAATGTATTATCGTTTGAATTTCTTCCGCTTATATAATACGTATGTATTTTAAGTATGTATTTTTAGAAATTATCATTTTTAATGTTAGAATTTTACGGTTTTAGAGCCAAATTACAAAATGGGCAATATCACGCGAACTATTGACTTAGAAGAATTTATTTGGTACCAGTCGATTCAGCATACAAAAATACATTAAAATATGTTATCATTTGACACTTAACTAGAATACATGATTTTTAAGGACATTTTTTAAAGTTTGTTCCCTTTCCCCTTCCTAAGGGGTGGAGTTTTAGAAAATCCTTTCTTAGAGTTCGTCTACATCCTAAGAAGTATTTTTCCTTCCAATTTTCATGTTTCTAGGTTCGGTAGTTTGGGCTGTGCGTTGATGATCTCCTCAGTCAGGACTTTATTTTATACATATATAGATTAGATCAGTATCATTATGGATAAATTAGAATTAAAATGGGTTCCAGACAAAAATATATACTTACAGGTTTTAACACTCTCTTGACTTCTTTTAAAACATCACTTAAACAGGTTACAGAACACAGAACGTAAGTTGATATTATTAGATCCATACTACAATCATCAATATCTTTCATATTTTCAGCTGATGATACTAGGGTTCTTTCATAAACGATTTGGGAATGCTTCTTTTTATTTTCTTTGAATAATGTATAGAAATTAACATTCATATCCAAA
The DNA here is from genome assembly GCA_963931845.1 of Maratus michaelseni. Taxonomy (NCBI): domain Eukaryota; kingdom Metazoa; phylum Arthropoda; class Arachnida; order Araneae; family Salticidae; genus Maratus; species Maratus michaelseni. Next base: position 154,692,648 of record OZ007596.1, on the reverse strand, counting down.
GCTGTCAAATGAGAATTCTCAGGATAAAAATGTAAGTTTGCACCTGAACCAATACCGATTTCTAATACTTTTAAAGGTTTAGTTGCATCCCTTCCTGCTAATTTTTCATTAAGCAATTTAAATGCTTTTTTCCGTAATGGCAAGAACTTGGGTTCAAAGACTATTTTAAGCAATCTCATAAATATATAATAAAACCACCGTTCTCTAAAAGGTTTGCTGTACTTAAGAAGAATCAGTAATGGTAGGAGAGCAGTAGCTGAGGATACCCACCATACGCTGGTCAGACCAAGATACAGACCAACTTCCATTTTTCATCAACTTGTAGAAACGTGATGCCCTGTAAAATGATTTTTCAAAACAATTATAGTTATAGCTAAAATATACAAAATAATCAATATTTTAAATAAACAAATAAATAAAATAAACTAAAAAAAAGCATAATTTATCAAATTACAATAACCATTGGGGAAAATGTTCCAAAAACTTTTTTTAAAAATTTACCGTATTTTTGTGTTATAGCGGCCCCCACAATTATGATTATGCCAAGGTTGCAGTTATGATTTCGCCAAGATCATCGCAAAGCTTCTATATGCATCCTATATACGCATATATATATATATATATATATATATATATATTACAAACACTCCTATATGTGCCATATACGTCATTATATACATATTATTTACTTCTTATATGTCGTATATACATCATATACACATGTTATATATATACATCATATATGCATCATATAGGACTATAACTTGGCCACATACGTCAAGAAATGTTATATATATATATATATATATATATATATATATATATTATTATTATTATAATGTCATACATGCTTTATAATTTGGCGATAAATCTTGGTCTTGGGGGCCGCTATAACACGAAAGTACCAAATTTACAATATATTAGTGAAAACCGAAACAAAATATAACACAAAAATACCAAATTTACAATGTATTAATGAAAACAGAAACAAAAATATTACATCCTTGTGGGCCGCTATAACACGAAAGTACCAAATTTCTACTTTATTTTTCATATCTGATAATTTGCATCTGCCTTTTTTGTAACGTTAACATTTTTGTAACGATTTTATGCATTTTTATTGCCTATTCAAAGATAAATTCTTCTAAAGTTACAGAATTTCGTTAAAAATTCTTCTAAAGTTACAGAATTTTGTTAAAAACGCTTAAAAAAAATAAAGTGACGACGTCAATAAAGTGACGACGTCAAGAGGTCCATTCTCGACCGAAAACAACAACCATTTTCCCAATGGTTAAAAAAAATGTGAAACATTTTTACTGAAAATTAGATTAAAAAAAATATCAAGACCAACTAACAGATACTCAATAATGAAAAATCTGAATGCTTATGGTATACAGAATTTTAATAAGAATGTAACAAGAATAAAAAATCATGCATCACGCATAGATTTTGAAGCACTTTCCAACACTACTAGAATATTGTTACGAAACTTCATTTTTTTTTATACAATGGAACGAAATACCAAATAAGCAATTTACAAACACACATATCAGAGTTAAATATCAATTTTCAGCAACTACTGGCTATAAACGTTAATGTGAACAAATTCTTTTGTGCAGCCTTTTATGTAATATACAGGATGTCCCAAAAAGTTTGAATTGAGTTTTAAGGGCAGCCTGCGTGCAACAAAAATTTTGTGGCTGCTCTATTGGAAGAACTGCACGGAATTTATTAAACTTCAGATTCAGTTAGTGCTTGGAATAAATTGCTGATTAGGTTCGGGTGAATATCGCCCAAAAGGTGGCGCTGCTATGCTACATTTTTCACGATTTCTGTGATAGCTATATATGAATAACTAATGCACGGAATTTCATAAAACATCATATTCTGTAAGACCTTGACATAAATAGATCCTAATTAGGTTTGGGTGTGCAGTGCATCGCCAAACAGCTGACGTTGCTATACTATGTTTTTGACGATTTCTGAGAGAGCTATATCTGAAGAACTAATGTACGGAATTTCACGAAACTTCCTATTCAGTTAGACCTTGACATAAATTCGTGCTGATTTGGTTTGGGTGTATATCGCCTAACAGGTGGAGCTGCTAAACTGTGTTTTCTACGATTTTTGCGATAGCTATATTTCAAGAACTAATGTGCGGAATTTCATTAAATTACATATTTTATTAGACCTTGCGATATTCAAGACCCAATGCACGAGATTTCATCAGATTTTGTTACGCCTTGAGGTAAATAGATGCTGATTAGTTTTTGATGCATATCGCCCGAAGATGGCCCTGCTATGCTACATTTTTCACGATTTCTGTGATAGCTATATATGAATAACTAATGCACGGAATTTCATAAAACATCATATTCTGTAAGACGTTGACATAAATATATCCTAATTAGGTTTGGGTGTGCAGTGCATCGCCAAACAGCTGACGTTGCTATACTATGTTTTTGACGATTTCTGAGAGAGCTATATCTGAAGAACTAATGTACGGAATTTCACGAAACTTCCTATTCAGTTAGACCTTGACATAAATTCGTGCTGATTTGGTTTGAGTATATATCGCCTAACAGGTGGAGCTGCTAAACTGTGTTTTCTACGATTTTTGCGATAGCTATATTTCAAGAACTAATGTGCGGAATTTCATTAAATTACATATTTTATTAGACCTTGCGATATTCAAGACCCAATGCACGGGATTTCATCAGATTTTGTTACGCCTTGAGGTAAATAGATGCTGATTAGTTTTTGGTGCACATCGCCCGAAGGTGGCCCTGCTATACTCTTTTCTTTCACGATTTCCACGGTAGACTATATCTTAAGAACTAATGCAGAGAATTTCATGAAACTTCCTATTCAGTTAGACCTTGACATAAATTCGTGCTGATTTGGTTTGAGTATATATCGCCTAACAGGTGGAGCTGCTAAACTGTGTTTTCTACGATTTTTGCGATAGCTATATTTCAAGAATTAATGTGCGGAATTTCATTAAGTTACATATTTTATTAGACCTTGCGATATTCAAGACCCAATGCACGGGATTTCATCAGATTTTGTTACGCCTTGAGGTAAATAGATGCTGATTAGTTTTTGGTGCACATCGCCCGAAGGTGGCCCTGCTATACTCTTTTCTTTCACGATTTCCACGGTAGACTATATCTTAAGAACTAATGCAGAGAATTTCATGAAACTTCCTATTCAGTTAGACCTTGACATAAATTCGTGCTGATTTGGTTTGAGTATATATCGCCTAACAGGTGGAGCTGCTAAACTGTGTTTTCTACGATTTTTGCGATAGCTATATTTCAAGAACTAATGTGCGGAATTTCATTAAATTACATATTTTATTAAACCTTGCGATATTCAAGACCCAATGCACGGGATTTCATCAGATTTTGTTACGCCTTGAGGTAAATAGATGCTGATTAGTTTTTGGTGCACATCGCCCGAAGGTGGCCCTGCTATACTCTTTTCTTTCACGATTTCCACGGTAGACTATATCTTAAGAACTAATGCAGATAATTTCATGAAACTTCCTATTCAGTTAGACCTTGACATAAATTCGTGCTGATTTGGTTTGGGTATATATCGCCTAGTAGGCGAGTCTGCTATACTGTGTTTTTCACGATTTCCGCGATAGCTATATCTCAAGAACTAATGTACAGTATTTCATCAAATTATGTTATGCCTTGACATAAATAGATGCTGATTAGGTTTTGGTGCATATCGCCACAGGTGGACCTGCTATGCAGCTCTTTCTTTCATGATTTCCGTGATAAGCTATATCTTAAGAACTAATGCAGAGAAATTCACGAAACTTCCTATTCTGTTAGACTTTACCATAAATTTTTGCTAATTAAGTTTGGGTGCATACCTCCCAACAGGTGGAGCTCCTAAACTGTGTTTTTTACGATTTTTGCGATAGCTATATCCCAAGAACTAATGTGCGGAATTTCATTAAATTGCATATTCTATTAGACCTTGACAAAAATAGCTCATTCAATTGTGACTCTGACATTCAACAAGATGCTCTGCTACCCTATGCTTGGTGAATGGTTCTTTTTCGGGTACACAATCAATCCATGCAATTTATCGAGCGTTGTTTGTATTACTATGAACTCTATTCTTGTAATTCTAATTAACTTTTAACCACATTGTTGCAAGAATCGCTCATTTTTGGCTGTGGACTCGATTCCGGAATGTTTGCCCTATGCTTTTTGCGATTAACATCATAGCTGTAATTTTTTTTCCTATGATGCAGAAATTCGCCAAATTTTACATTTGAGTCGCCATTTTTTTTTAATTAGAATAAGCACCCGCCTTTTGCGAATTGTTTTCCGACAATTTCGATCAACCTGAATTTAGCTGTTTTGATGTAATCTTTTGTTTCTAAACGTAAGGGAATTCATTACAATTGAGGTCAGTTGTTATATTTTAATATACATATCTGAATACATATGTTTATTGTGTTTATTCTTCACGCGGATTTACTTGCTTTCGTCTGTGTTCTTAGTACTGAGAATATCTTTTAAAAAATGGTGAAGTTGCATTAATTAGACCAATTCGAGTTGCTTAAATTGGACCAAGTGTACGACCATAATTTTTAAAGGTAGTTATGATTTTCGAGGGATCTACACACTGGACACAATATTATTTGTTTTTTAATATTTTTATTATTGATTATTTTGATGCAAGTTGTTGAATTTTTTAATGCAATTTTGTGTATATCTGGATGCAATTTTTTTACACGGTGTAAGTCTATATAAACATAAAGAAATATCGTTTACATATTTCTTCAGTAAGTTTTGCTTGCATTTTTTAAAAATTTTGTATGCATTTGCATTTATTTCCTTTGGATTTCTTTATTTCTACGAAATATTTCATTACAGAATGTTTTGCGTTTCAATAATCGTAACGATTTTTTTCAGTTTTATTTATTTGCTCTAGAATTTTAGTTTTATTTATTTGCTCTAGAATTTCAAATCGAGGACAATATGCACAGTGGAGTCTGCAGAACCTAAGCATGGCCGTTGCAGCCCATAAGAATGGGGACAATGAACTAAATGAGTGTGTGAAAATATGCGGGGTTCCTAAAGCAATGATCCAAAGACACGCTGGCGGTAAAAACACCTTTGCCAACGAGTCGAAAGTACTTGGAAGACCGGCTATATTCTCACCGGAATTTGAGCAAGAGTTAGATGATCACATTTTGCAAATTAAAACACGCATATTTGGTCTGACTATTAAAGACGTCCGACGTCTCGCATTTGAATTAGCAAGAATTAGTAACAAGAATTAGTAGCATTTGAATTAGTAACAATAGTAACAAGTGGAGAAAGTAGCGTACACACAACTGCTGTTTATTGTGTAAGCGCAGCAGGACACTATATCCCCATATTCGAACGAGCGAGATCCTACGTTCAACCGGAAGTAAACAAAGCTCTTGGTAGACTGATCAACAAATCTGATACAGGGAATATCAATTCTGATGTATTTCTGAAATGGATAAAACATTTTAATGGACCTACTAAAAGGGCTGATGGTAAGGCTGTATTATTGTTGCTTGATGACCATTCGACATAGCAAAAACCTTGATGAACTAGCTTTCGCTCGGAAAAATAACATTATTTTTTTGCAATTACCTGAACATACAACCCACAGATTGCAACATTTGGATGTTGCTTTCTTCAAACTCTTAAACACATATTGCATAAAGGCAGGATTCGTGGCTTCGAGCTCATAAATGTTGTCCTTTAACAGTTTTGCAGGTCTCTGATATTTTAACTGTCACTTACAACAGAAAGGCAACTGTTGAAACCACCGTATAAGCTTTTAAAAGAAGTGGTATTTCGCATCCTAACAGGCATGTTTTTCAAAGTAAATCATTTTGCAGCTGCTTCTGCTCTTATTTCTGACGAGAAGATAGGCAGTTAGTTCAAATAGGTCCATTGATTATCCTGCTAGTGACATTTCGGAATCTGAGTTAGTAATCATGAAACTTACCAGATTTGAGAAAATAAAGAACGATTAAAAGAAAACCAGACAAACAACCTAGAAAAAGTGCATCAGTGACAGCAAAAGTTGTCAAAAATTTAGGATATGAGAATGGAAGAGTAAGTTGTAAAGAGATTGACCGGAAGAAGGTTGCAACTATAGAAACTAAAAAAAAAGCGAAATAATACTTACAAATGTTATCTCCCGTGCCAAAAATCAGTTAAGGAAAAGTACAAAGTGAGCCAAAACACAGCTGTGTTATCTTCGCCATATAAGGCGAATCTTGTAATGAAAAAAAAGAGAAAAAGGAAAAGGGAAGCTCTCAAAACACAAAAACAGTTGGAGCAGAAATTAAAAAAGTCCTTCCGGCCTGTACCGGGAGGAAAAGGTAGCTTTCCTATATCTTGGTTTTAAAATTTTAGCTAATGTTACTCGAAAACAGCAAGTTAAAATGCAAAGAAACGTTTACAAAAGATTCGTTAATACTGAATTTTAATAAGAATTTCGCCAAGTTATTGAGCAATAGCCAAATTGGCTTCATTTATAAAGACTTATTTTGGTCGCCAAATTTGGCGATATTTCGCCAAACGTCACAAATTTTGCCAATTTTGTCGCCAACGTCACCAATTTTGGCGCTAACGGATGTAAATATATAGTTTTATGCGTATGATTGGGAAAATTATTACAACAATGAAAGAAAATAATTTGCGAGTAATCGCGTTAATGTGCTGTTTTGTTTCAAAATGTCAGCCACCCTAGAATTTCAAACTGCTCTATCTCAGCCATTTTTAAAGATAGAGGTAAACCAAAAAATGTTCTGGAATCCTTGTATCAAGGCCTAACACGTAATTATAAAATAAATTTGAATTTTTAACTTTTTGGTATATTTATTTTAGTTTTAAATTTTTAAATGGCCGCCATCTTGAAACAAAATGGCGGACCAAGCCGGCCAACGAACTCGGTCGAGACATTGGTGACCTTAATACACACAATTAGTTTCATCAAAATCGATTGATAAATACGAGCGTTATCGTATGACATAGGTCAGATATATATATATATATATATATATATATATATATATATATATATATATATAAATCAACATTTGAACGGAGTGTGGTTTTGGGGTCTGGGGGTCATGATCGGTGAAAATATATCGAAATTTTCCGGAACTGCTTTCCTCCGAACAGCTGCAATAGGTAGCTTTATACTTTTTTGTATTGAAAGCTACCTAAAAATATATGTGCATTGCAATTGAAAAAAATAGGTAAGGAAGGGGGGTAAAATTACAACCAAAAGAGGAAGAAAAAAGAAGTCAAATGATTCAGAAGCTAAAAAGAAAAATTAAGGCAAAATTCCAAAAATTAACTGAGTTCATCTGAAAATGAGTGAAAGGGTCAAAATTTGGCTACTTTCCCCTTTTGTTTGTTTGTGTGTGTATAGTGTTTTGATACCGAAATTTAGAAAATTATGTGTGTTTTTTTTAATTTATAGAACTCAATAATAAGTCGTTTGGTCTATGATTCCTTTCGCCAGGATCGCTTCCACCCACGCGATCATGGTAACAATCAGAGATTGTTATATTTTTTTACAGAAAAATTCAAACATTGTTTTACATTTTAACTCGTTGTTGTCGTGCAACAGAGGGTGTGTGTTTATTCTTACATTGTTGATTTTCCAACAAGAGCTTTAGAATTAGTACTAAATAATGCAAAATGTACAATTGTCAATGCGATCAAAATAGCCTAAGAATGCTTTTGCAATTTTAAAGTGCTTAGAAAATCTATTGTAACATTCGAATACATTTCCTAAACTGGGATTATTTTTTTTTACTTCAACATTTTTATCGAAGATTCCTGATACTTGATGTTGCTATAAATAACTAGCCATGTCTCGACTAATAAAAGCCGTCATCCGGAATTTAGAAAATAGAGAATACAAGTTCCTGAAGTTCCATGATAGAGGATCCTTTGCTGATGTGATTGCTGACCGTGATCCAATTGGAAGAGATGTTGCAGTTAAGATTGTACAAAGAGAGGATATCTGGGCCATTGAAAACCAGTATTGGCCCACATTACAACATCCGCATGTACTGCAGGCATATGTTGTTATCACAGTCCGAGAACTAGACTTTAGGCTTTACATCATGCCTATATTCTCTAGGGTATTAGAGGCCATTGTTGAAAGGAAGGAATTCAGTAAGACCCGAGTAATTTCAGTATATTAAAAAAATGACTTCTATACTGTTAAAAATTTGTAGCAAACTCTCCAGTCATTCAACCGTTTTCATAGAAAAAGGTTATATAACCTTAATTTAACGCTATTCTGACCATATTGTTAACCATTTTATTATCACACTAGGGTGTAATCCTATTTTAAGGCACCATTTGGCGCTTTTTAAAAATGATGCCACATTGGCGATTTCTAAATTGTTTACTTACATTTATCATATTGTAACCCACAATAAGCAAGTGGTAAAATGTTGCCATTCTTAATTTTTAAATAGTTATACATAGGAAAAGTCATAGATTTAGTGATAAAAACGTAACTGAAAAATAGATTGCATTTATACGAGAGTAACAATGTAACGAATGTAAAATTTTATTCATTCAAAACAATTTGGACAAAAGAATGATAATTTAAATACAGAATTATTAAATTAAACCATACACAGTTGATTTTTCTTAGATACTGCATTTATGAGTGAAATAAAATATTTTATTTGACAAATTTAATAAGATACATATGAAAAAGATAATATGAGCAGTAAAAACCAACGTTTTTATACACATTTCATCGATATTACATAAAAGTTAACGATTAATGTGAAGTTGAAAAAACGAAAATACACGAAATTCGTTAATGCCGCGATCATTGTACCGCACGTATGATCGCTTCGCGAACACTAAACCGAAAAAAAAACATCACTGGATACAGCAACCTCGTCGTATCGGAATCCCAAGAAATACACGAAGTTCTTTAATACCGCGATCACTGTACCGCACGTATGATCGCTTCGCGAACATGAAACCGAAAAAAAAACATCACTGGATACAGCAACCTCGTCGTATCGGAATCCCCAAAAATACACGAAATTCGTTAATTCCGCGATCACTGTACTGCACGTATGATCGCTTCGCGAACATGAAACCGAAAAAACCCATCATGGATACAGCAACCTCGTCGCATAGGAATCTCCAAAAATACACTAAATTCGTTAATGCCGCGATCACTGTACCGCACGTATGATCGCTTCGCGAACCTGAAACCGAAAAAAAAACATCACTGGATACAGCAACCTCGTCGTATCGGAATCTCAAAAAATACACGAAATTCGTTAATGCCGCGATCACTGTACCGCACATATGATCGCTTCACGAACATGACACCGAAAAAAGACATCTGTGGATGCAGCAACCTCGCTATATAGCGATCACAAAAAATACACAAAATTTGTAAATGCGGCGATCACTATACCGCATGTATGATCGCTTCGTGAACATGAGACTTCCATAAAAACTGCAGTCAATTAATTTTTATACTGTTCTAAAGTAACAAGAGTAACCTCTCAGAAACATAAAAAAAGAAGAAAAAATCAAGCTTTAAATAAACAAGCAGATGATGAAATTTTTTCTATGCTTTTTTTCTTTTAATATCATGACATATCCATTTAATGACATAAGTGTTATTTAATTATATTAAAAAAATGTTTTAAATAAATAATAAATCATTAAAATACAAATAAACATTGAATAAAGAATCGCTTGATGACGTAACAAATACGTCATACGTAACAAACGCGTCATTACAAAAAATATCATAGCTCAGCCTTTCCAACAATAAAAGAGCGACATCTGGCTGACTATCGACGATTTGGCAAGATTTCGCCAAATGTTGCCCTCAAATAGGAACCAACCTCACACTAGAGTTAAATTATGGTTATGAAACCATTTTCTATAAAAATGGTCCAGAGACTGGACAGTTTGCTGCAAATTTTAAACTGTGTACAGGTTCTTTCTGCCGTTCAGTTCCTGCACAGAAATGGATTCATCCATCTAGATATTAAAACAGACAACGCAATGATTGATAGCAAAGATAATGCAGTACTAGTAGCGGATTTTTCGGGATTGAATTCCACTAAGCATCCAGTTCAAAGGTGAATAATTGTCTATACATTTGTTTATTTCATTACGTTCATCAAATTCTGGTTTCTAATATAATTTTACAGAAATATTTCTGTTGCAGATTTTACAAATATTATAATGAACATTTCAGATAATTTACAAAATATCTAAGTAAACTTTTATCGTTATCATTCGGCTAGAAAATAGATACTTAATATATTATATGTATGTTTCTTCTTTTGGTCTCTTTAATATTTCTCAGAATGCGTTTTGTTTGCAGTTTACTAAAAAGATAATGTCAACAGGGTTAATTCGATTCGATTGAAAATCCAGGTGTGTATTAGAAAAGCTTTTACACGTACAGAAATTTCTACGGGAGTCAGTGTTTAACAAATAAATAGAAACGAAATATCGGTTAATCATTATTTAATAAAATGATGGGATAAAATGATGGTAAATTTCATATAACGATCAAAGGCTGCATAAAATTTATGTAATTTCTTAAAATGTTATTTGAATTGTATTACGTATTAGTGTTGTATTACTCATTGTTGGGATCAGTATTGTATTACTCATTGTGGATATTTCTTAAGATATTATATATACAGAGTGTCTCATTTATTTTGCAACCCGCGTAAACGCGAAGCAAATGAACGACACGAGTGCATGCGCACACCGTTAGCGCAGGTAGCGGTGTGGAGGGGCGTGCGAGCAACTCTACCAACACGCTAGAAAACCGCACGAGATACTTCAGAGCTAAGGAGAACGATGTGAAAGGTAGTTTTGTGTCATGGTTCTATGTGCAGAAAAACGCGCGTTTATTATTGAGCATTATTTTCAAACGTCTTCGTACAGAACAGTCAAGGAACGATATGAAAACAAGTTTCCAGACTCGGTGGTGCCGAATAAAAGCACAATTAAGTGAATCGTGGACCATTTTCAAACAGAAAGGACTGTGGAACCGAAAAGAAAGAACCGTTTGTCATTTGTCATAACTGACCAGAAAAGAAAGGAAATCGAGACGAAGCAGATAAACGAAGCATGTTGACAGCAGATGAACGTTTCGTTTGGTTTCAACAGGATAGCGCTCCTGCACATACGGACAACGACACTCTGTCATTTCTCCAAGAATTTTTTGGTGATTTTTTGGTGCTCACAACAGGACTATGGCCTCCACACTGTCCAGATCTGTCACCGCCCGATTTCTTCTTGTGGGACTATTTGAAAAATCGTGTGTTCCGTGAACCGGTAACCTCGATTACTGAACTGAAAACTCTCATTACGGAAGAGATAAACGATATCACACCAAACACATTACAGAATGTTTCTCGAAACCTCCTCAAACGGGCCCAGATATGTAAAGAGGAAAACGGCGGTCACTTCCAACACAATAGGAGTCGTTTAAGCACTTCTGTGAAATAAAAATTAGTGTTTGTACATTGTTCTTTTTTTGGGGTTGCAAAATAAATGAGACACTCTGTATATATATACTATTGAAGGAGAAAAAGAGAGAGTATTAAAAATAAGTTCTACTGGACGATAATTCTAAACAACTAATAAGTGTATAAATTTGGACTGTAGATTGCTGTTATGGCCTAGGCAAGCAATAAGAAGGGAATTTTGAAAATTCCCCCCCGAAGGGGGTTAAAGGGGGGTGGTCGAATGTTTTAGGTCATTTCGCCATATCTCAGCAGCAGTTACAGGTAGGAGCGCGAAAATCAGGAAAACAAATCTACTAAAAATGATTAAACATGTATTTCAGCGATTTCAGAAATCCCCCCCCGAAGGGGTTAAAGGGGGGGGGTTGTCGAATGTTTTAGGTCATTCCGCCATATCTCAGCAGCAGTTATAGGTAGGAGCGCAAAAATCAGGAAAACAAATCTACTAAAAAATGATTATACATGTATTTAAGTGATTTTAGAAATTCCCCTGCAGGAGGGGGTTAAAGGGGGGGTCGAATGTTTTATGTCATTTTGCCATATCTCAGCAGCAGTTATAGGTAGTAGCGCGAAAATCAGGAAAACAAATCTACTACAAAATGATTAAACGCGTATTTCAGCGATTTTAGAAATTCCCTTCAGAAGGGGGTTAAAGGGGGGTGGTCGAATGTTTTAGGTCATTTCGCCTATCTCAGCAGCAGTTACAGGTAGGAGAGCGAAAATCAGGAAAACAAATCTACTAAAAATTGATTAAACACGTATTTCAGCGATTTTAGAAATTCCCCCCAGAAGGGGGTTAAAGGGGGATGGTCGAATGTTTTAAGTGATTTGTCATATCTCAGCAGCAATTCCAGGTAGAAGCACGAAAATCAGGAAAACAAATCTACTAAAAAATGATTAAACATGTATTTCAGCGATTTCAGAAATTCCCACCCCCCCGAAGGGGTTAAAGGGGGGGGGGGTTGTCGAACGGTTTAGGTCATTTCGCCATATCACAGCAGCAGTTATAGGTAGGAGCGCAAAAATCAGGAAAACAAATCTACTAAAAAATGATTAAACATGTATTTCAGCGATTTCAGAAATTCCCCCCCGAAGGGGTTAAAGGGGGGGGGTTGTCGAATATTTTAGGTCATTTCGCCATATCTCAGCAGCAGTTATAGGTAGGAGCGCAAAAATCAGGAAAACAAATCTACTAAAAAATGATTATACATGTATTTAAGTGATTTTAGAAATTTCCCTGCAGGAGGGGGTTAAAGGGGGGGTCGAATGTTTTAGGTCATTTTGCCATATCTCAGCAGCAGTTATAGGTAGGAGCGCGAAAATCAGGAAAACAAATCTACTAAAAAATGATTAAACGCTTATTTCAGCGATTTTAGAAATTCCCTTCAGAAGGGGGTTAAAGGGGGGGGTGGTCGAATGTTTTAGGTCATTTCGCCTATCTCAGCAGCAGTTACAGGTAGGAGCGCGAAAATCAGGAAAACAAATCTACTAAAAATTGATTAAACACGTATTTCAGCGATTTTAGAAATTCCCCCCAGAAGGGGGTTAAAGAGGGATGGTCGAATGTTTTAAGTGATTTCGTCATATCTCAACAGCAATTACAGGTAGAAGCATGAAAATCAGGAAAACAAATCTACTAAAAAATGATTAAACATGTATTTCAGCGATTTCAGAAATTCCCACCCCCCCGAAGGGGTTAAAGGGGGTGTGGTTGTTGAATATTTTAGGTCATTTCGCCATATCACAGCAGCAGTTATAGGTAGGAGCGCAAAAATCAGGAAAACAAATCTACTAAAAAATGATTATACATGTATTTAAGTGATTTTAGAAATTCTCCTCCAGGAGGGGGTTAAAGGGGGGGGAGTCGAATGTTTTAGGACATTTTGCCATATCTCAGCAGCAATTTTAGTTAAGAGCGCAAAAATCAGGAAAACAAATCTACTAAAAACATGATTAAACATGTATTTCAGTGATTTTGGAAATTATCCCCAGAATGGGGTTAAAGAAGTGTGGTCGAATGTTTTAGGTGATTTCGCCATATCTCAGCAGCAGTTATAGGTAGAAGCGCGAAAATCAGGAAAACAAATCTACTAAAAAATTGAAACACCTATTGCAGCGATTTTTGAAATTCCCTCCAGAAGGGGTTAAAGGGGGGTGGTCGAGAGTTTTAAGTGATTTCGTCATATCTCAGCAGCAATTACAGGTAGGAGCACGAAAATCAGGAAGACAAATCTACTAAAAAATGATTAAACATGTATTTCAGCGATTTCAGAAATTCCCCCCCCCCCGAAGGGGTTAAAGGGGGGGGGTTGTTGAATATTTTAGGTCATTTCGCCATATCTCAGCAGCAGTTATAGGTAGGAGCGCAAAAATCAGGAAAACAAATCTACTAAAAAATGATTATACATGTATTTAAGTGATTTTAGAAATTCCCTCCAGGAGGGGGTTAAAGGAGGGGGGGTCGAATGTTTTAGGTCATTTTGCCATATCGCAGCAGCAATTTTAATTAAGAGCGCAAAAATCAGGAAAACAAATCTACTAAAAACATGATTAAACATGTATTTCAGTGATTTTGGAAATTATCCCCAGAATGGGGTTAAAGAAGTGTGGTCGAATGGTTTAGGTTATTTCGCCATATCTCAGCAGCAATTTTAGGTAGAAGCGCGAAAATCAGGAAAACAAATCTACTAAAAAATGATTAAACACCTATTTCAGCGATTTTTGAAATTCCCCCCCAGAAGGGGGTTAAAGGGGGTGGTCGAGAGTTTTAAGTGATTTCGTCATATCTCAGCAGCAATTACAGGTAGGAGCACGAAAATCAGGAAAACAAATCTACTAAAAAATGATTAAACATGTATATCATCGATTTCAGAAATTCCCCCCCCGAAGGGGTTAAAGAGGGGGGGGTTTGAATGTCTTAGGTCATTTCGTTATATCTCAGCAGCAGTTATAGGTAGGAGCGCAAAAATCAGGAAAACAAATCTACTAAAAAAATGATTATACATGTATTTAGTGATTTTAGAAATTCCCCTCCAGGAGGGGGTTAAAGGGGGGGGGTCGAATGTTTTAGGTCATTTTATCATATCTCAGCAGCAATTTTAGTTAAGAGCGCAAAAATCATGAAAACAAATCTACTAAAAACATGTATTTCAGTGATTTTGGAAATTATCCCCAGAATGGGGTTAAAGGGGGGTGGTCGAGTGTTTTAGGTTATTTCGCCATATCTCAGCAGCAGTTATAGGTAGGAGTCCGAAAATCAGGAAAACAAATCTATTAAAAAAATGATTAAACACGTATTTCAACGATTTTAGAAATTCCAACCTGAAGGTGGTTAAATGGGGTGGTCGAATGTTAAAGGTCATTTCGCCATATCTCAGCAGCAGTTTTATGTAGGAGCGCGAAATTAAGGAAAGCAAATCTACTAAAAAATTGGTTAAACACGTATTTCAGCGATTTTAGAAATTTCCCTCCAAAGGGGGTTTCAAGGGGGTCGAATGTTTTAGATCATTTCGTCATATCTCAGCAGCAGTTTTAGTTAGGATCGCGAAAATCAGGAAAACAAATCTACTAAAAAATAAATAAAACATGTATTTCAGTAATTTTGGAAATTCCCCCCAGAAGGTGTGGTTAAAGGGGGGGGTCGAATTTTTTAGGTGTTTCGCCATATCTCAACTTTTATGTAGGAGGGCGAAATTAATTAAAACAAATCTACTATAAAATTTGTTAAACACGTATTTCGTCGATTTTGGAAATTCCCCCCAGAAGGTGATTAAAGGGGTATTGAAAAGTTTTGGGTCATTTCGCCATATCTCAGCAGCAGATTTAGGTAGGAGCGTGAAATTCAGGAAAGCACATTCTATATGAACACATATAGTTGCTATGTCCTTCCATGGGCCGTGTATTATTTATTAGTTTCAATATGTACATAAACAGAAAAAATTATTTATCACATTTTTACAAGCTTTTAATTTTCGAATTTCTAAGTACTGCAATTTTGTCTCACTCCCACTTTTATTCAATTCAGAACAACTTTTTTAAAGTACCTACACTTCTCTACCCTACATTTTAGTCAACACATTGTCTACCCGTGCAAAGCCGGGACGGGCCGCTAGTACTATATAAAAACATATAGTTTTATGTATTATTACTATTGTATTTTATATACAATTTACTTTTGCTTGTGTATAAAATGGATAAATGGCTTCTTTATATTAAATAAACTGTATATAATATGAGCAAACCTTGTGTGTATGTATACAAATTTTATCTAAAATACTGTTCTAATGATTTTCATGAAATTTTGTATCCTGCCGTTTTGTTACAAGAAGACCATTCGGCTAGGTCACATGTTCGAGAAAATCTGACTGGTGTGTCATTTTGGTGTCACTACGGGTAATTGCATTTCAATGGCAGTGAAGTTTGAAACAGCTACTAAGTTGTGGAACAGTTCGCAGCAAACAGAATCGCAAAGTTATTAATATTTCGTGAAAATTGGCGATATTTGGCGTGAAAATCGACTTTTATGATTACCAATGCCAAAACACATGCGTTTCGCCAAATGAAAGAATGTCGCCCAGTTTGCGACTTTTCGCCACATTTTTGCGGTACTTGGCAAAAAGAATTGGAATTTATTGTTAAATCGAGTTGACACAAATCTAATGGGAAGAGTTCCATATATCCTGTGCTGGTAGGTTTGGCGAGTTGTTTAGGCGATAAATGTGTGATGTGGTTTTTGCGATTGCCTTTGGGGTTGCTTTTTTAACTACTGGAATGGACTGTATCTACAGTCACACCTTTTTTGGCGCCCTTTTGGATTTTGTTGCCAATCGCGCCAACCGGCACAGGATATGAAACTCTTCCCAATCTAATTTTAAGCGAGCGTAGATCGGTCTTCCCAGCTACTGTTAAGTAAATGCATAAGTATTGAAAAAAAATTGCTTGTTCATATGAAACAGTGAACAGGTTGCCAGAATATATCTTGTCAAATTCCCTTCTCTCGATAAGTCCATTTTTTCTACCTTGCCAAGGTACCTATACTGGAAAAGTACCTGAAAAAGTTTGATTTAAAAAAAGAAAATAAATTGTTTGTCTTTCATGACGATTTGACATTACTACCCCTGGTAGCACAGATGTCATATACGCACCACATTGGCGCGATTTTTTCCCCCGCCAATTTGGCGAAAATTTTGTTTTTGAATATTAGTTACAAATAGCATGCAATAATAGCACGTGATTTTTTATTTCAATCTATACTAATATTATAAAGGAGTAAATCTTGTTTGTTTGTTTGTAGGGGGTAATCTCTGGAACTACCGAACCGATTTCAAAAGTGATGGTGGCAAATTGATGGTGACAACCCCTGCTCCAACATAGGCTATATTTTATGTCGGTGCCACCAACCCCAGGGGGTGCAGGAGCAAAAAACGTTCTAAAATTGCGATTTTTCAGTTATCACACTGGCTGTCAAGCCCTGAGAGCTTGGCAGCCGGTTCTGTATGTATGTATGTATGTACGTACGTAATGCGATAACTCTTCATAGAAATATCCGTTTTCCTTCAAATTTTGTTTATAGGTTCACTGTGTTAAGGCGCTTGCATGATAATTTTCGGGATTGATTGGCTGAGTATAAAGGGGGGAACGGGAGGGGGCTAATCCCCCCCTTAATTTATATAAATGGGTTTTTCATGCAGAATTATTCCGTTTTCCTTCAAATTTTGTTTATAGGTTCACTGAGTTAAGGCGCTTCCCTGATTAGTTTACGGGTTTGATTAGTTAAGTATAAAGGGGGGATCGGGGGGGCTAATCCCCCCTTAATTTATATAAATGGGTTTTTCATGCAGAATTATTCCGTTTTCCTTCAAATTTTGTTTATAGGTTCATTGGGTTAAGACGCTTCACTGACTGCTTTTCGGGATTGATTGGTTAAGTATAAAGGGGGGGAACAAGGGGCTAATCCCCCCCCCCTTAATTTATATAAATGGGTTTTTCATGCAGAATTATTCCGTTTTCCTTCAAATTTTGTTTATAGGTTCACTGTGTTAAGGCGCATCTCTGATTAGTTTTCGGGATTGATTAGTTAATATAAAGGGGGGGGGGATCGGGGGGCTAATTCCCTCCCTTAATTTATATAAATGGGTTTTTCATGCAGAATTATTCCGTTTTCCTTCAAATTTTGTTTATAGGTTCATTGGGTGAAGACGCTTCCCTGATTACTTTTCGGGATTGATTGGTTAAGTATAAAGGGGGGAACGGGAGGCTAATCCCCCCCTTAATTTATATAAATGGGTTTTTCATGCAGAATTATTCCGTTTTCCTTCAAATTTTGTTTATAGGTTCACTGTGTTAAGGCGTTTGCATGATAATTTTCGAGATTGATTGGCTGAGTATAAAGGGGGGAACGGGAGGGGGCTAATCCCCCCCTTAATTTATATAAATGGGTTTTTCATGCAGAATTATTCCGTTTTCCTTCAAATTTTGTTTATAGGTTCACTGAGTTAAGGCGCTTCCCTGATTAGTTTTCGGGATTGATTAGTTAAGTATAAAGGGGGGATCGGGGGCTAATCCCCCCTTAATTTATATAAATGGGTTTTTCATGCAGAATTATTCCGTTTTCCTTCAAATTTTGTTTATAGGTTCACTGTGTTAAGGCGCTTCCCTGATTAGTTTTCGGGATTGATTGGTTAAGTATAAAGGGGGGGAACGGGGGGATAATCCCCCCTTAATTTATATAAATGGGTTTTTCATGCAGAATTATTCTATTTGCTTCAAAATTTGTTTATAGATTCATTGGGTTAAAACGCTTCCCTGATTAGTTTTCGGGATTGATTGATTAAGTATAAAGGGGGGGAACGGGGGGCTAATACCCCCGTTAATTTATGTAAATGAGTTTTCCATGCAGAATTATCCCATTTCCTTCAAATTTTATTTATAGGTTCACTGTGTTAAGGCGCATCTCTGATTAGTTTTAGGGATTGATTGGTTAAGTATAAAGGGGGGGAACAAGGGGCTAATTCCCCCTTATCTATACTAATATATAAAGTAGTAAAGATTGTTTGTTTGTTTGTTTGTTTGTTTGTAGGGGGTAATCTCTGGAACCACTGAAGCGATTTTAAAAGTGATGGTGGCAAATTAATGGTGACAATCCCTGCTCCAACATAGGCTATATTTTATGTCGGTGCTACCACCCCCAGGGGGGTGCAGGAGCGAAAAACGTTCTAAAATTTCGTTTTTTTGTGTACTGAAGGAGATAGAAGTATCAAATTTGGTATGGTAGTTACTTATAAGATGTAAATGCTCTCTAAGAACAAATTATAAAAACATTCGCAATTTAAAAGGGTGAGATGAGGAAGAAGCGTTCTAAAAACATTCTAAATTACAATTTCTATGGAATCTCTGAAACTACAGAACCGATTTCAAAAGTGATGGTGGCAAATGGATGGTGACAGTCTCTGCTCCAACATATGCTAAATTTTTTGTCGGTGCCACTGCCCGCAGAAGGTGCAGGAGCGAAAAACGTTCCAAAATTATGATATTTTCAATAATGAAGGAGTTAGGAACTTGACATTTTGTATGGTCGTTACTTACAAGATTTAAATGCTCTATAAGAACAAAATCTAAAAAAATTCGAAATTTAAAAGGCTGAAATAAGCAAAAAATTTTCTAAAAACATTATAAATTACAATTTGTATGGAATGTCTGGAACTACTAAAGCGATTTCAAAAGTGATGGTGGCAAATGGATGGTGACAATCCCTGCTCCAACATAGGCTATATTTTATGTCGGTGCCACTACCCCGAGGGGGGTGCAGAAGCGAAAAACGTTCTAAAATTGCGATTTTTGCGATGCTGAAGGAGCTAGAAACTTCAAGTTCGGCATGATTGTTATTTATAAGATCTAAATGCGCTCTAAGAACAATTTCTAAAGAAAAATGATCTAATGATTCTGCGATTTTTCAACTATTGAATTTCTAAAATTACCAAATTTCACCATAGAGTACCATAGCGGAACCTTCACGCGTAAAAAGATAATGATAAGGGCGACGTGTCCTGACGTGTATATTGGCTATAGCACGAGTCACAAATTATAGTATCCTTATTATTCTGTTAAAATATAAAAGTGAATTATGAAATGTCAATATTTTGTTTGATTAAAGGTTCGTTAAGAGAAATTGACCAGCGTAGCGGGCGTAGCTTGCTAGTATGAAAATAAAATAACGTAATAAATGAAATAGCTTCTATTATTTAAAAAAAGGAAATAAAATAAATAAATGATAGTTTGATATATATAAATATTGATATACATAATAAAAACAATTTATAGAATTAAAATAAAAAATAAAAGTAAATAAACAGCAATATAAACAAAATAACCATGTGAGGCATAAAATTGCCATTTTGTTGTAATCGCGCCAGTGTGGTGCGTATATGACATCTGTGCCAAAAAGTTTGATTAAAAAAAAAGAAAATAAATTGTTTGTCTTTTATGACGATTTGACATTACTAGCCCTGGTTACACTTCAAAACTTTTCTTTCAAAATCTGTTATGTGTTATGTGTATTCATATATGCAGAATTTTGTGATTTGAACTGATATTAAATATTGAACTTGTTCTTTTTTATGTTCATGTAGACAGTCAAATACACAAAATCAGTCTGCTTTACTTAAATAGAATACAAATGTGATCCTTGAAAAAACTTTGTTTTACGGGTTTTTTTTATAAAGTTTTTTAGGATAAACGAAATGTACAGTTAATATCGTGTCCGTTTTTATTTATCTACATAAATCTGACCTAATGATGTTTAAATACTTTCAGACAATTACGAAATAAAATACATCAAGTGAAAAATACTATGCTTCTAAAATAAAATAAAATAAAATAATAATTTTTACTTGACTTTGAGAAATGAGCGGGAAAGTCTAAATATTTATCAGTTTTAAACGTTCTATATTTTTAGTTGCCACGAATTGAAACGAAATTTACAGATCAAAATAAATAGAGATTATTACAAGTAATGGACTCAATTGTATACGGTTGCTACATTGAATAATAATTAAAAAAATCGTACTCACTTTATAATTTATAGATGTTCATTGTGCACCCCTCTAACTGCATACAAGACATTTGCCTATACTACAGCGCCTAGAATAAATAGTGTGAAAAACGGCTACAAAATAGCACTAAAAAATTTAACCCGATAAATGTACAACAATGCTGAACGATAAGAGGTCGATCGCAAAGACATCTGATAGCTCTTTTCAATGCAACTTTTCAAATACATTCAAGAGTAGCATTTATTTGATAAATTACAAGTAATAATTTTCAGTATCGTGTATGCATACAGCGGAACTAATTCATATGTGTACGTGCATTAGTGATTCAGAAATTTCTTTAAATAAAAAAAAAATATTTTTTTTTAATCTTTTTCTTTTTTTTTTTCTTTTTTTGAGTAATAGGCTAAAGTTGTCCGGATTTTGATTCTCGCATTTTTGCAAAAATAAATCCTTTTTCCCGTTTATTACAGAAGCGATTTATCAATGATGATATATAGTTATCCACTTAAAATATATTCTGCAACTTATTTTATGTCATTGCTTGATTATCAACTTATAACTGTTCAAAATACATATGATATTTACTAAATTTTTGCAATACAATGGTTACGTTGAAAAGAGCTAAAAGATGTCGCTTCGATCGTACAGCATCGTTGCACATTTATCAGTTACAATTTTTTAGCACCTTTTAAAGCATTATTGGGATAGACGGTTTCTACACTATGTATTCTAGGCGCTGTACCTATACTAATCACGCTTTTATGAGTGTACTTAAGGTAGAAAATGTATAATTCAAAATTTAGAGGTCAAAACGAAAATATTTATTCAGTAGTCTCTACTTGCTGCTTATAAAAGTCGCTTATATAGCTGGTCTCTCATTTATTCACCCACAAGTCAGATATTTAGTTGAATTGCAAGAGATAAATTTAAAAAAATACTATTTTTCTTTTAGGGACCCCGAAAAGGGGTAACAATGTCAAGAGCTGGTGTTTGAAACAACTGAACAGAATCTTCCAGAATGTGACGGCAAACATTAACTCTTGTTTACCTCGAATGTGACAAAGCAGTGACCGACCGTTTACCAAATGATGGAGACTTCGATTCCAGCTTACTGCAGACGAATCTTGTATTACCCTACAGAGACTTACAAATCTCAATTTGTAACTGGAGTACAAAAACTTTCTTATAGCTCATTTTACTACCAATTTATGACACATAAGCACAGAACAATGTCTGTGCTTATTTTAACCTCAATATGTGTAGCACAAAAACTGCCTTGTAGCTCCATTTATCAAAGCACAGAAACTCTCTTGTGTTTATTGTATTACTCACCTTGTGAAGCAAGAAAACTGTCCTTCTATGTTCTTATCTATTATTTGTGACACTAAGCTCAGAAGCATTCGCTGAAGCTTTCTTTCAATTTTTTATGTCGGCCGTAACTAACATCTTGTGTTTTAAACAAAGATTTGACAATAAAATGGTTACACTAGATTAATTTTGACACAATTATTTTAATTGGTAAAGAAATCATATCAGATGTAATCCTCCCAACTGGGCAAAAATCCGGGCCCGACTTCCAAATCCTAGCCCAGACTTTTTCGCCCAATTGGAAAGATTACATCTCATATAATTAAATGATTACTGCAACTGTGTGATTATTTATTTTAAACAGCAATTAATATTATTTTGAGGTGCGTAAAATATCCATAACTACAGATATTGGAGAAAGAAATTTGTACACGTAAAAGTTGGATAGAGCAGTGTTTCCGAATAGTGTTTCTTTCAGAACATTTTCTATATATTCATTACATGTTGAAAATAAAATTATAGTGTTTCCCATATGTCTCGACATTTTATTTTAAATAACTTTTATGGGACGTGTGCTGTGTTATATATAATTATATACAGATACAGAGGGTGTTCGCACATTTTTTAGACGATTTCGGCGTTGTTTTTTTTAACGTTTAAAATATGAATAGTGCTTTCTGAAATAATCTATATGATAATCTTGTTTCTTGATTCTAATTCTGCGTAATGCTTTCGATGGTAGAAGGTTTTTTTGTAAAATTTACAGGGTTATTGTTTCCCATGCCTCTTTAAAAACTTTCCAGATTCGATCAATCGTGGTGGTTTTGCGCTTTGAAAGAGCTCTTTTCAGCGGACCAATATTGATTGACCATAAGAGGAACGTCAGGTGACTTCTTAAGAATATGTTGAAAGGTATAAATGCAATACCTGTGTGAGTTTTTAATGTTTTCAACGAATACAGCGGTAGTTTTTGAAGTATGAGCGGTAGCTTTGCTTTGATGCAGTTTCACCCTTTAAAAGTCGTTGAAATAAAGAAAATAGTATTTTTTCTGTAAATATCGGATGTAACACATTCTCTTAATAATATAATGAATTTATTGTAACATTTTTGTCCAATATTCTTATTTTTATTTTCCCATTGTAAGATAAATTTGCGACAGTCATAAATCCTTACCTGAAACTTCGTTTTCAGCCTTGAAATGGGCCTTTTTTTTCCCTGTTTTTTCTTCCATCTGGTATCTTTTCACTATGTATACGTACTGATTTTTGGGATAGCGTTTTCCAATCAATAGTTATGTTTATTTCGCACTAAAAACTTTTTACATTGTGCGCTTCGCAATAATTTTAGACTGTAGAATTAGCATAACTTCTGTTCGAAAAAAAAAAAAAAAACGCATCTTCCCATTCACAGCTTTTTTTGCATGCGCAATCTTGAAATAAGAATAAATTTGAAAGTATCAGACGATAATATAAATTACACATAATAAGTTGTTGCCAGAATTTTTTCCTCTAAAATAATTCCATTTTTTAAAATCATTTATCAAATTTGTCTAAAAAATGTGCGAACAGCCTCTGTAGTATGTTGATCTAATTTTAAATTTTAATACACAAGAAGGCGCGCTGTTGTTCTGTTCTCCTATTGGTCACTGCAACTGTAGCTTAAATTCTAAGAAATTCACTATGCTTTATACACATAATCGTTAATGCTACTATAAATTATTATATTAGAATGTTATAGAAGAAAATTTTGTGACGACCACAGCATACTAGTTCATTTCTGTTGTTTCATTTTGAAAAAAAATTGTTGTAGAACATTTGAAACCTTTCTTATACGGAATTATACATGCCACACATTCTTATACATGCCACAAAATAAAATTATGAGCTACTGCTAAATTAATAAAAAATAAATCGGTCAAGTGCGAGTATAACTCGCGCTCAAAGGGTTCCATTGAAAAACAAATTGTTGAAGAAGTCGGTTTTTCCAAAGTCGGTAGTTTCCTAAGGTTACATTGAATTTATTAATTACTATTTATTAATTAATAAAATCCTACTACACCTAATTTTTTCATAATTTTAGCTTCAGTAGATTCGGAAATAGGAGGCTGGGGGCATATTTTTCTATCGGTATTATTAGATCCTTCGAACGATACCCTACACGATATTTAAAAAGAAAAATATTTCAAGTAAACTTAAATAATATCTCGGCTAATTTCCGACAATTTTATTCGAAAATCATTATCAAATATCTTTGAATTATTCTGCCACGAAAGTATCTCGAACGCTCGTCAACTCCCCCGTTGACTTCCCGAAAAGTAAAGTTTGTGTGTAACGGAAAAATGCATTTTCCCCCAAAACTATGTTACCTAGGAAAATCTCTATAGTTTTCTTGGAAGGTTTAAATAAACTTCTACTACCCCTAATTTTTTCATAATTTTAGTTTCAGTTGATTCGGAAATATAGGGGGGGGGGGGGGGTACATATTTTTGCAGTGCTTTTTCGACAATATCTCTGAAAATATAATACCTAAAATTAAAACAAATATATTTTTGAGTTCGGTATTACGAGATCTTTCACACGATATACAAAAAGAAAACTTTTTTTATTGAAGTAACTTAATTAGCCTCCTAAATTTTTCCTAAACATATTTGTGAATGGCCACTAATCTGAAAATATGTGGGTAAAAAAGATTTTATAACTTTCCCAAGTTTGAACTTTCCACGTCCTATACTCCCTTAAAACGAAAGAGTGGATTTGGCTTCTCAGAAAAGAGCTGTAATTTATTGGATCGTGAATGAGTTGATTTTTAAACGTTTCACTCATCTTGATTTGAATTTTTATTTTTCTAATGCACTCCAGAAGAGCTAATACTAAACAACTCATCTCGATAAAAAAAAAGCACTCATTGGCGAGCGGATATGCAAATGCGGCTGACGTGACCATTCGCTGAGCAGACGACAGGCGTGTGACGTCATCGAGTGGAGGCAAGCATTTCGCCTCCGTCTGGTCGTCTGGTGTGTGTAGTTAACGCGGCTACAGCACGTTGTTAGTATTATTCGCGTTGTTCAAGGGGGCAATTTTAAAGAAGGAATACTTGAAAAGGTAAGAATTTCTGCTGTTTTAAATACTCTAATCATTTTTTTTATAATGATTCTGTTTTATATTCATTGTTATTTTATATATGGCGTGATATTTTTCAGTTTATATCAATATTTTTAACAAATATGTCTTAACCCTAACATTTAGGACTATTTACACGAACGAACGTTTAGAGATCTTTTGAGTTGGAAGGATAAATATTAAAAAATGCTCTAAAATATAATTATACAAATCCTTTGCCTCTCATTTTAAGTTTTTTAATGTTGTTTCAATAAATATAATTTATAAATAGCATTCAGTAGCAATTTAATCTTTTAAAGAAAATGTCTCGGCGGCACTGTGCGTTTGTTTATAGATATTTTTAATGATGTTTCAGAACTCTAACTTTAATAATATTGTAAATTGGAAATTGACTTGTCTGACTTTAAAAATATTGTTTTAAAGTAAACAAATTATATTTCTTATTTTATTCTCAGTCTGAAGAAATTTTTCCTGGATATTTTTATTGACCTGTCTTGTTTTTCGAATGCGCATACTTAAGTTTGAGTCATTTTATGTTGCTGAGAGTTAGATTATTTTAAATATATCTCAAATATATAAGAAAAGCTTTAGAATATCAATTTCATGTTGACGAAAACTTTTGAAAAGTAGCTTTATTAGTATATATACTGTTTTTCTAATATTTTAAAATAAATATACTTGATTTGCGAAGCTATATAAATCCCATATTTTTTTTATCATATGTTGTTAAAAATAAGGTAAATATCTCCATTCCCGTATATTCACCGTGAGAATATTCCTAAATAGTATTAGGATTAAAACATTTAATGATAATATTGATATAAACTGAAAAATATCATGCAATATATCTAATAATATTGCATAGAAAAAAATAATCATTATATATATATTAAAAAACCCCTTGATTAAAGTATTTAAAACAGCATAAATTCTTATCTATTCAAGTATTCCTTTAAAATTCTCTTTTTGGATCAAGGGGGGGGGGGTATAGTTCAAGCAGCTCAAAAACAACAACAAAATAAATAAATATAAAATGACACTTTTCACTTAACTGTTGAATGTACATATATATGTATACATTCAACATGCAACTTACTTTTTTTTTTTGAAAAAAAAAATAATCAACTTAAATATGAGTTGGCTGCAGATCACTCAAGTGCTACTGGATTTAGTCTTAAAGGACTTCATTTCACTCAAATATGACTTAGTTATAAATCACTCAAGTGCTACTGGATTTAACCTTCATTGATTTGATTTCACTCAAGTATGAGTAAAATAGAGATCACTCAATCATGAGTTGCTTAAAAACAACTCGTTCACTCAAGTTGTTTCAACTCTTCATGAGAAGCTGACTTTCAAATCGTGAGATGAGTGAATTTCGGCTCAACTTGAGTTATTTTGGCTGTTTCGTTTTAAGAGAGTAGTTTACGAGAAAAAGGGCACTGACAGACGTACAGACAGACACAGGAGATATCTTATAATGGTTCCATTTTTACTTTTTAAGTACAGAACCTTAAAAGAAGTGCTTTAACAGGTACGATACGAAACTTTATCTAAAATTGAATAAGCAATGGCGATACAATTTGAAAAAGTCCTCCCGGCCTGTACCGGGAGGAAAAGGTATATATAGCTTTCCTATATCTTCGTTTTAAAATTATATCTAATGTTACTCGAAAACAGCAAGCTAAAATGCAAAGAAACTGTTTACAAAAGATTCGTTAATAC
This sequence comes from Maratus michaelseni, assembly GCA_963931845.1. Classification (NCBI taxonomy): domain Eukaryota; kingdom Metazoa; phylum Arthropoda; class Arachnida; order Araneae; family Salticidae; genus Maratus; species Maratus michaelseni. Next base: position 154,665,873 of record OZ007596.1, on the reverse strand, counting down.
TGAATTTGAATAAGAAATTCGCCAAATTATTGAGCTATAGACAAGTTGGCTTCATTTATGAAGACTTATTTTGGTCGCCAAATTCGGCGATATTTCGCCAATTGTCTCCAAGTTTAGCGAGAATTTGGCGCTAAAGGTTATGAATATATAGTTTTATGCGTATGGTGGGAAAAAGGATTACAACAATGAAAGAAAATAATTTGCGAGAAATCGCGTTCACTAAAACTCATAAATTAATCGTTGGTTTTAGGTAGCTTTCAATACAAAAAAGTATAAAGCTACCTATTGCAGCCGTTCGGAGGAAAGCAATTCCGGAAAATGTCGATATATTTTCACTGATCATGACTCCCAGACCCCAAAACCACCCTCAGTTCAAATGTTGATTTATATATATATATATATATATATATATATATATATATATATACACTATATTTCCAATGATGACCGGTCACTTGCGATTTTAGACGTTTTGTTAAATATCTGGAAAGATACATGAGGAATTATCCTGAAACTTCAGGAGTGTGAACAACATGATAGACGTCATATATTTCCGCAAAGAGTTTTTTCCGAAACCCCATAAGGGGCCGTCAACAAATTGAAAAAAAAAAACGAATATATTTTGGATAACCCTGTAAAAACAAATATTGCAAAACCAGTCAAACTGTAGATTATGATTAACTGGATTATTGTAATAATTTGGGTTCATTTTTATGAAGATAGCATGTATACTCGAAGAGAAATTCAGGTTTTTATAAAAACAGTCCCAAATTTTATCAAGTTTTTTGCTTATAATTTGCAGAGTTTTTAAAATAAAAACAAGTTATTTTCAGAAAATATGACAAACAAAATTATACACAACACCCTGCAATCAGAATTAAAAAATAATAAAAATTGTATGAAAAATGAGCAGGTTTACTAAATATTGTTTCACTGCGCATGCGCGAAATCAATCAAAATATACTGTGCATAATATATTAGCTAAATGTATAGACCAACTTTTATGAAAGTCTCAAAAACATAGCTGAAAATTCTGATAGTAATCGTCGATAGAATAAGCTCGAATTTCGCTGTTCCCAAAACGAAGCAAAAAGATGAGGGGTTGTATCCAAATATACTAGCTTATGAAAGTTGACATAATAAGATTAAAGCGTCTCTCATTCTATATTTGATACAACCCCTCATCTTTTTGCTTCCTTTTGGGAACAGCGAATTTCGAGCTTATTCTATCGACGATTACTATCAGAATTTTCAAGCTATGTTTTTGAGACTTTCATAAAAGTTGGTCTATATATTTAGCTAATATATTATGCACAGTATATTTTGATTGAATTCGCGCATGCGCAGTGAAACAATATTTAGTGAACCTGCTCATTTTTCATACAATTTTTATTATTTTTTAATTCTGATTGCAGGGTGTTGTGTATAATTTTGTTTGTCATATTTTCTGAAAATAACTTGTTTTTATTTTAAAAACTCTGCAAATTATAAGCAAAAAACTTGATCGAAATTTTCCGGAACTGCTTTCCTCCGAACGGCTGCAATAGGTAGCTTTATACATTTTTGTATTGAAAGCTACCTAAAAATGACTGAGATAGAGCAGGTTGAAATTCTAGGGTGACATTTTGAAACAAGAATGCACATTACAAAAAACAGACGATTAACTTATGACTTTTAGTGAACGCGATTTTTCGCAAATTATTATCTTTCATTGTTGTAATCATTTTCCCCATCATACGCATAAAACTATATATTTATATCCGTTAGCACAAAATTCTCACCAAACCTGGCGACATTTGGCGAAATATTGCCAAATTTGGCGACCAAAATAAGTCTTCGTAAATGAAGCCAGCTTGGCTATAGCTCAATAATTTGGCGAATTTCTTATTCAAATTCAGTATTAACGAATCTTCTGTAATCGGTTTCTTTGCATTTTAGCTTGCTGTTTTCGAGTAATATTAGCTACAATTTTAAAACGAAGATATAGGAAGCTACCTTTTCCTCCCGGTACAAGCCGGAAGGACTTTTTTTGTAATGTGCTGTCTTGTTTCAAAATGTCAGCCACCCTAGAATTTCAAACGCTATCTCAGCCATTTTTTAAGCTAGAGGTAAAACAAAAAATGCTCTGGAATCCTTTATCAAAGCCTAACACTTAAGCAAAAAATAAATTTGAATTTTTAACTTTTTTTTATATTTATTTTAGTTTTAAAATTTTCAATGGGCGCCATCTTGAAACAAGATGGCGGATCAAGCTGGCCAACGAACTCGGTCGAGACATTGATGAGCTTAATACACACAATAAGTTTCATCAAAATCAATTTATAAATACGAGCGTTATCGTATGACATAGATCAGATATATATATATATATATATATATATATATACTATATGGATATATCTGTATATATAAATCAACATTTGAACGGAGGGTGATTTTGGGGTCTGGGGGGTCATGATAGGTGAAAATATATCGAAATTTTCCGAAATTGCTTTCCTCCGAACGGCTGCAATAGGTAACTTTATACTTTTTTGTATTGAAAGCTACCTAATTGTGACAATCGAATATCGATTGGAAAAGCAATACGGTTCACAGTCTTAAAAATTACATTTATGACTGCAATAAAGTTTATTTACAGCTGGTCAAAAAATATAACATCTATTAAATAGGGAAAAGAACAGTTGAATTTCAGCAACAACCCACTGATTGATTGGAATAATTACATAAGAGAAGGTTATACATATAACTGTCTAAAAAAATGAAAAAATCAAACAGGGTTGCATGTACAACCAAGAAAATATCTTAAGAGTAACTTCTAACGTCATCACACTTATACACTACTACTGTTAAGTCACACATTTTGGTGGGAGAGTTTTTTTCTGTAGAAAGTGGTCGTCGGAAATGCACCCACATTTTCATCTATTCTCACTAATTAGCACTAAAAAATACCATAACTTTTCAAAGATAGTCACATTGAAGTTATTTTTGATCAAACAAAGCGTTAATCTGTGATAGAAAAGGAAAGAGTATATTTGCAGTATAGAGACATGATGAAAATCTTACTTGACAATTGTAAAACCTTAGAATGTCAAAGCCTTGTATTTCAAGACCCAATATCATATTAATTAAATACTTTATTTTAACCAAGCACATTCTTCATATTTCTGCATTCAAATAATAAAGTTTAAAATAACCAATAAATGTTTATTGTTTAGATAGATTTTTTTTTTAAAATCATGCTTAAACGTTATATAAAAAATTAGTAAATGGAGTTGTAGATTTCAAACAAATTTTATGGGAAATTACATATTTTGTTCTATTTAATGGTGTAACAATTGAAATGATTTTGAAGCAAATATAAAGCAATAAAAGCGAAAGGTTAGCGCAGGTGTTGCCATCGTAGTTACGGACAGTGACGGCTCGTGATTGGCTTTATTTGTGGCACTAAATGCATGTCTGCGTACTTTATTCTTTTCTAGTTACGGACATGTTTTTCATCTATAATATAGATTTTGTGTCCAAGGATAAACTAATTTGGCATCAGTTCCCGCTTTGTTAAAAAAAAGAATAGCATGTCTGCCCTGATCAGGAGCTAACCGAAATATTTCAGCTTCCCAGGAAAAAAAGGGGGTCAATGAATTTAAATTAGAGCCTCTAGAGAAGAAAATATAGGTACAACCGTGTTGTACAATAATCTAAAAAATGTACGACATTGAGTAATGCTGCGATTAGCATAACCCATATATGAACATTTCGCGCTCATGAAGATAAGATAAAACAACAACATAACAATCATTCGATGCAGCAATCTCGTTGTATAGAAATCTAAAAAAATACATGAAATTCAATAATGCGACTACTATAACGTATTTATGTGCGCAAAAAACAGAATAATCCATTACTGGATGCTGCAATCTCGTTGTATATAATTCAAATACATGAAATTCGGTAATGCCGCGATCATTTTAATGATGTATGTACGCTTCGTACCCATGATAACAAAACACACAAAACAAAAATCACTGGATCCAGCAACGTTTCTGTACAGAAGTATCAAAAATACATAGAATTTGGTAATCACATGATCGCTCTAACGTTAACTTTCTCTAATTTTAAACTTCTAGTTATGAAAAAAAGTTCTATTTCACTTCCCACTCCGAGATACCATTCATGCGGAAGGTGGGAGTAAGAAAGACCCAAAGAGATAACTGGGCAATTTCATTGCAGAGTGATCCTTTTTCATCGAATGCCAGGGCAACCGACTTATTCGACTGTTTCCAGACTTTTCGGACATCATGTATATCCGGTGTAATACCGCCTCAGAGGAATAATCTAATCTAGTAGATTAATCTAGTAGATTATTCAGAGGAATAATCTACTAGAGGCCACATCTCTTTGTTATATTGTTGAAAATCCGGTTTCAGGATCAGCTCGGATTGGCGCTTTAAAAAATGTCTGTTTTGGCGGTGATCGCTTTCTTGGCAACTTCGATTTCATTCTCGCAATAAAAATAAACGTAAATAAACCAAAACGAAACTGTTGCTCCTTCTAGGATTTAATGTCAAAGAGGAAGGATAGAAATAAGTTATGAGAGTCCCACCCATGGTGAAAAAAGGATTGTTTAATCTTCTGGATGGATTTTCTTTTTCTGTTTTTGCTGCTGTATTTTATTTTAATGTTATAAAATGGCTTTGTCCTTGTAATAAATGTTACTTAAATTATATTTTTTTTATTAGTGATATAAGATATTAAGTACGATAACACAAATTATTTCGAGATTTCTGCTTGGAAAGCTTCAATCTGACGCAATCATTTCACGAAATGTAACAAATTAATGTCAGATTTTTTTTTTTTAATTCTAAAAATGCATTAAATTTAGCAGGCATTATTAAAATAACAGAAAATCGAACAGTATTTACAGTATCTTTTTTTTTTCTTACAAAAGTGAAGAATTTGTGGAAAATTAGCAGTGGCATGTTATAAAATATTATTTGATTTGATAATGTATTTTATAGGTTTTGAAAACTTGAAATCACATACTGTCTTTATGTAACAATATATTCTATAGAACATATTTTTGCTGCAATCCAGAATTTTTGTTTTGCTTTTGATATTCCAATTTGAAGGCATATTTTTGGCAATCTTTCATATATATATATATATATATATATATATATATATATATATATATATATATATATATTTAATTGAAAGTATAAATGTATTACAATATTTTTAATCAAAAGGAAAACATCGATAGATAACATTATACGCATGTATAGAAAAAAAAATACAAATGCACAGTTTTTTTTTTTTTTTTTTTTTTTTTTTTTTTTTTTTTGTATGAAAAATAAAAATTTCAGGATATTTCATATCTACTAAGTTAGAACTTGTGTAATTTTTTTCTCTGTTAAAATAACACTATTATTTTGTATAAGTTTCTGAGAAGAAATAATTTGCAACTTTTGGATGCTATAAAAAATTAAGTTTAACTCTCAAGTGTTTTTTTTTTCTTTACAATTATTGAAAATTATAACCACCGGCAACTATTGAAGATGTTGACTTCTAAACAATACTTGTTGTCATAATTAGATGCTATAAAACCTTCTCAAATACAAAATGGCTACTTTATGATTTTAGGTAGATTTCGTAAGAAATACTACCTATTACATTCTCCCCTATGTTGGACTTTCTGAAAAGTTTTTGCAGATCTACGCAGATCACTTCCAGAACCCAAAACCACCCCCCAATTCAAAACTTTTATCTATCTATCTATCTAGATCACTTTTTTATGGACACGATAGCTTCAATAATTCTGCACAAATCTCTTCCAAACTGATACACAAAATTAAAGTGCATAATATCTTGGTCAAGTTCGATAATGGGCAAAATCGAACCGAAGGGAGGGGGGGGGGTGAAAACAGAAAAATCCCCATAGCTTCTTAATTATGATACGTATCGAATCCGTTTAAAGTTATTAATACTTCTAGAAAAAGGGCCGAAAATTTATGTATGACAGACTTTTGATATCATTAAAAATGACCTCAAGGGGGGGAGGGGGTAGGGTTTAAGAAGAAAAGAATTCAAAACTTCGTCAATTCACAAGATATCAAATCTGCTTAAATTTATTACAAATCCTCTTAATAGTATCTACAACTTTTACTTTGACAAGTTTTTTTATAAGACCAACTCTTATAGCCCGAAAGAAAAAAAAAATCCTGTCTACAGACACAGGTAGATTTTGAAGTGGGTGGTCTAAACTGCCGAATCATGGCAAAAAGGTCATTTCTTATGCAATTCCCAATAAACAGGTGCCCCACTATCTGTATTTTCAAAATCTACCTGTGCCTGTAGGCCGAGCCGTCAGGAAATTGTTTCATTAATTTGTGATCGGAAATGTATGAAATTGGCAGGTGTGCTTATTTAGTTTGCTATCAAAAGAGGCTTTCAATAAAAGCAGAAGATATTTCAGAAAAGTCCGTCAGCATTTTGAACCGAATTTCCGATGCCGCAGCACTTGAAAGAAGAAAAATGTTGTCAAATGACAGGAATCACTTATTGTACTGTCCTCTTAAAAAAATTATTTTTGAAATTTTCTTTATATAAAGTATAATAAAGAATTTTAAAAATTAAACATAGCTAAATTTTTACAGCTTGTTCGATGATTTTAATATATTGAGTATTTTACATTTTATCACTTTATTACAAAATGGCAGACAATTAAGCTCTTGCTTAATCACAAATTCTTATTTTAAAAAAAAAAAAAAAACCACTTTTCTAAAAAGTAACCCATGTTATCAAAAAAAAAAAAAAAAAACACCTGATGTAATCAGCTGAAAATGATGCATTTTATTACCTATTAATGGTCTAACCTAAAACCAATTAAAAAATTATGTAGATATTCTAAAATTTTATTATAATAAGAAAATCTGTAAAAATGAAGCTCATGCTTTTGCCAGGTACAATATCAATGGGTTTAAAAAAATGTATAAATAATCAATATTTAGGTAATAAACTCAATTTCACATGAGAAATCTTACAAAAAGAATAATCCCCCCCCCCCCTCTCCTAAGAAAACATTCCAAATTATTTCGAAAATTAACAAACTATAAACACAGCTGTAGACTCTCAACCTTAATTATAGTTATTCTGTTCTTTTATAGCTTGGAACACTGTTGCAAGATATTTTAAAATGAACTGTTTTGAATTTAAAATATTAGTCAATCTCTAGAAAAACAACAACAGCACAGACAGGCACAGACACAATATAAAGTTTCGGCGGGAAATTCGGGGAAATTCCACGTAGATTTTGGCGGGAGAAAAACCAGTTTGGCGGAATAAATCTACCACCACCACCACTCGTGTCTGTCAACGAAAAGGTTACCAATGTGGGGTCTAGTATATTGTAAGGTCTATGAATACCGCCCACCAGACTGCATATCTGGAACCTCCCTTGGCACCAACTTGTAAACTCTACTGAAATAGTGTCTGAAAATGAAACCTTTAATATGTAACAGAATATCGTATCTATAATTACATCAGCTTAAGTAGAAAAAAGCAAAAGAAAAGATTGATCAATTATTTTTCCATTTCACAATGAATAATACTACTTTAACTTTTAAGATTATTACCGAAACGTCAGTTGAGGCTCACTGTGGAGACCCGAAAAGTTTTTGGTTTCTGTCTGTCTGTCTGTCTGTCTATCTGTCTGTTTGTCTGTCTGTTTGTCTGTCTGTCTGTTCCGCGATAACTGCCGTAAAAATGATCCGATTAGTTTGATTTTTGGTAGGTATATTGGTGAGATACCCGGAATTAGCTGTATAGTTTTTAGTTACATTTGGTTCATTCGTTCGGAAAATATAGAACATTTCTTTTTTGATCATAATGCTTTCCTATGGGATTTCAGACGATTTTGAAATTTTTCAGTCGTTGAAAATAAAATGTCGCATTTGATTAATGTATTTAAACGGTAAGTTATGAAGGCTAAAATTTATCAAGTCAGGTGTTAAATTATTCAAATTAATTTGAAATTTTGTTTATACATTCGTCAGATTTTTTAAATTAGGTGTATAATTTTTGGTGCAATTTTATACATCTGTTCTAATAATATAATACTTTTATTTTATCATTTTTTGCAAATATTAAAATGCATTCATTTTTATTTTCCTTTTCAATTTAACCGTAACCTAGCAACCATGTTTAAAGAATATCAAAATGATAAAATTCAAGTAACTCAGACGATTTTGCTACAATATTTTATTCGCAAAATAAAATATTATTGGGTGATTTTATATTTTATTGAAATAAATGAGAATTTATTTTGGTACAAGTTACCTTTTAACTACTATAGAATGATAGCCGAAACATTTTTATATGAGATATTATTAATTTTCTGGAAGAGATGCGGATTTTTCGTGGTTGAAAATTAGTATTATTTTAAAAATATAATGTAATACAGTGTCTCACATAAGTGATGGGACACTTGTGCTTTACAAAAGGAAACTAATCAAATAAATTAAAAAAACATGTACACATTTTTTTGTGGGTGTGTTTCATACTTAAATTTAGTAAAGATTATTATATGACATACATTTTGTCAAAATATTAAAATATTAATTTAATAAAAATACAAATGTTTAGAACGGAGCAAAAAATAGCTCACATAAGTGATGGGACACCATTATATATGCAACAAAAATCGTCTGAAATAAGCAATAAAAATATTTTTGGGGGTTTTATTTTTACTTAAAAGCAATTGGCAATAATTTATAAAATCGTCTGCAGTATTTCTCTCCAGTTTGTTTTGGAATTTTTGTGTTTTTTAGCTCTGTGTAGCCATGAATGCTAAACGAAAAGAAACTTCGCCTGAAATTCGAAAATTAGTTATTAATTTGCATATTGAACGTGGAAAATCTATTAGAAAAACTGCTGAAACAGTTAACTTGAGTCGTTCAACAGTTTTCAATATCATTAAACGATATAAAAAGAATCATATGATTCAGGATAAAAGAAGACCTGGCCGACCATCAAAGCTATCGAATGGAATAAAGCGAATTATCGTTCGAAATATTAAAAAAAAATTCAAGAATTAGTGCTTCAAAAGTTGCTACTGATTTACAAGCATTATATGGAATAATTGTTAATCCTGAGACTATTAGAAGGGTAATTCGATCTGCTGGATATCACGGTAGAGTAGCCAGGAAAAAATTCTTCGTAAGTGAAAAGAATAGAAAACTCAGACTAGCTTTCGCAAAATCCAACATAAATAAGAATTCTGATTACTGGAATAAAGTTATATTTGCTGATGAGAGTAAATTTAATATATTTGGTTCTGACGGTAGAATCTTGGTGTGGAGAAAACCCAGGGAAGCATTTCGCAAACAGAACTTTGTACCAACAGTAAAACATGGTGGAGGAGGAGTTGTGGTATGGGGGTGTATGTCGTCCGCTGGAGTTGGTAATCTTGTTTTTATTGACAGTATAATGGATCAGTACAAGTATATTGATATTTTAAAGCAAAATTTGAAATCTTCAGCACGAAAATTGAACCTTCATAACGATTTTAAATTCTACCAGGACAATGACCCCAAGCACACTGCTCTGAACGTTAGACTCTGGCTGCTATATAACTGTCCTGAAATAATAAAAACACCACCACAATCTCCAGACTTAAATCCCATAGAGAATATTTGGCAAGAATTGGAATCAAGAATTCGCAAACACACAATTTCTTCAAAACAACAACTAAAATCGGTGCTTCAAAAAAATTAGTCGAATCCATCCCAAAAAGATTAAATCATGTTTTAAAAGTAAAAGGAAATCCAACAAAATATTAAAACCTTTTAAAAAGTAAAATTTTTGGATAAATATTTGATGGAAAAGTAAGTGTCCCATCACTTATGTGAGCCATTTTTTGCTCCGTTCTGAACAATTGTATTTTTACTAAATTAATATTTTAATATTTTGACAAAATGTATGTTACGTAATAATTGTTACTAACTTTAAATATGAAACACACCCAAAAAATTTTTGCACATGTTTGTTTATTTATTTTATTGCAGTTTCTTTTTATAAAGCACAAGTGTCCCATCACTTTTGTGAGACACTGTATCTCATACAACGAGGTAGTTAATCTAAAGAAATTAGCGTAGTAAAACGAATCCATACAGCCTGAAATAGCACAATTATTGGTAACTGAGATCATAAAAAGTTATGACAAAAAATACTTTATAGCGCCAAATCAAGATTGCTATTTAGTGAATTGGCAGTGGGCACGATTATGAAGGATTACACAATAAAAGTTTTCAGGTTTAAAAGTTTCCAAATAAGCCTATTTTGGGGAGATTTTAGTATGCTATTGCCATCGAATTAAATCAGGATGTACTAAGGTCAAATAAATATTGTACAATGGCCATCAAAACTGTTTTTCCGAAACAAAAATTGTAATAATACTAGATTTCTGAAATAGATAAGTGAATATATAGTAGATTCAGTTTACATTTCCATAAGTTGATTTTGTACACGAGATATTATTCAACTTATCTATCAGATGCGAGTGCTTCGTGGTTGGAAGGTAAGTAAATATTGCTATTTAGGTATTACATGAAATTATTTTCGAAATTTTTGCTTTTCATAATAAAACCATTGTGTAGAACGAAATCCAATATGTACTAGAATCATTCACACAAACAATAGGAAACCACGAATATAAATTTAATAAGATTACGGGGGGTTCAGGGGGGCAGAGCCCCCCTGAAGAAATGTATTTTTTTACCTAAAAAATAAAATAAGAAGTTCATAAGAATGTCAGAATATTATTGCATAAACCGTGTTTAATTTAATGTTCCTAATTTCTGAAACCTTCGAATTATTTTATATGCGTATAAATATACAGTGTCTCACATAAGTGATGGGACACTTGTGCTTTACAAAAGGAAACTAATCAAATAAATTAAAAAAACATGTACACATTTTTTTTGTGGGTGTGTTTCATACTTAAATTTAGTAAAGATTATTACATAACATACATTTTGTCAAAATATTAAAATATTAATTTAATAAAAATACAAATGTTTAGAACGGAGCAAAAAATAGCTCACATAAGTGATGGGACACCATTATATATGCAACAAAAATCGCCTGAAATAAGCAATAAAAATATTTTTTGGGGTTTTATTTTTACTTAAAAGCAATTGGCAATAATTTATAAAATCGTCTGCAGTATTTCTCTCCAGTTTGTTTTGGAATTTTTGTGTTTTTTAGCTCTGTGTAGTCATGAATGCTAAACGAAAAGAAACTTCGCCTGAAATTCGAAAATTAGTTATTAATTTGCATATTGAACGTGGAAAATCTATTAGAAAAACTGCTGAAACAGTTAACTTGAGTCGTTCAACAGTTTTCAATATCATTAAACGATATAAAAAGAATCATATGATTCAGGATAAAAGAAGACCTGGCTGACCATCAAAGCTATCCAATGGAATAAAGCGAATTATCGTTCGAAATATTAAAAAAAATCCAAGAATTAGTGCTTCAAAAGTTGCTGCTGATTTACAAGCATTATATGGAATAATTGTTAATCCTGAAACTATTAGAAAGGTAATTCGATCTGCTGGATATCACAGTAGAGTAGCCAGGAAAAAATTCTTCGTAAGTGAAAAGAATAGAAAACTCAGACTAGCTTTCGCAAAATCCAACATAAATAAGAATTCTGATTACTGGAATAAAGTTATATTTGCTGATGAGAGTAAATTTAATATATTTGGTTCTGACGGTAGAATCTTGGTGTGGAGAAAACCCAGGGAAGAACTTCGCAAACAGAACTTGGTACCAACAGTAAAACATGGTGGAGGAGGAGTTATGGTATGGGGGTGTATGTCGTCCGCTGGAGTTGGTAATTTTGTTTTTATTGACAGTATAATGGATCAGTACAAGTATATTGATATTTTAAAGCAAAATTTGAAATCTTCAGCACGAAAATTGAACCTTCATAACGATTTTAAATTCTACCAGGACAATGACCCCAAGCACACTGCTCTGAACGTTAGACTCTGGCTGCTATATAACTGTCCTGAAATAATAAAAACACCACCACAATCTCCAGACTTAAATCCCATAGAGAATATTTGGCAAGAATTGGAATCAAGAATTCGCAAACACACCATTTCTTCAAAACAACAACTAAAATCGGTGCTTCAAGAAGAATGGGGTAAAATCACTCCAGAAATCACAAAAAAATAGTCGAATCCATCCCAAAAAGATTAAATCATGTTTTAAAAGTAAAAGGAAATCCAACAAAATATTAAAACCTTTTAAAAAGTAAAATTTGTGGATAAATATTTGATGGAAAAGTAAGTGTCCCATCACTTATGTGAGCCATTTTTTGCTCCGTTCTGAACAATTGTATTTTTACTAAATTAATATTTTAATATTTTGACAAAATGTATGTTATGTAATAATTGTTACTAACTTTAAATATGAAACACACCCAAAAAATTTTTGCACATGTTTGTTTATTTATTTTATTGCAGTTTCTTTTTATAAAGCACAAGTGTCCCATCACTTTTGTGAGACACTGTACATGTAATAATTTAAAAAATTTAATTTGCGTATTATAAGATGTTAAATATTATGAGAAATGAGATTAAAAAACATTGACTTTCATATAGCTGACGTTGAGGCTCCTGATCTGTAGATTTACTAGTTGCCGAAACGTCAGTGAAGACTCACTGTGGAGACGCGAAAAGTTTTTGGTTTCTGTTTGTCTGTTTGTCTGTCTGTTCCGCAATAACTGCCGTAAAAATGATCCGATTAGGTTGATTTTTGGTAGGTATGTTGGTGAGGTACCCGGAATGAGCTGTATAGTTTTTAGTTACATTTTGTTCATTCGTTCAAAAAATATGGAACATTTCTTTTTAGATCATAATGCTTTCCTATGGGAATGCAGACGATTTTCAAATTTCATTTTTAACTGAAATGAAAATCGCATATTTGAATAATGGATTTAAACGTAAAATGACGGATACTAAATTTTCGATATGGAGGTCTTAAATATATGCAATAGCTTTGAAAATTTGCCGATACATCTATTAGAATTTAGAAATTAATTGTTTAAATTATTGGAAATTTTTTGCAACTGTTCGGAAAATATAAAACATTTTATTTTCCTATTTTTTACAAATTTTAAAATGCACTTCTTTTCTTTCCTCTTTATATTATCAGTTGCTTAGCAACCATATTTCAAAGAATATCAAAATAAGAAATGCATTTTTTTATCTAAAAAATTACAAGAATAAGAAGTTTATAAGAATTTCAGAATATCATTGCAAAAATCGTGTTTAATTTAACGCTTCTAATTTCTGAAACATCCGAAGTATTTTGTATGCCTATAAATATGTATTTAATGTAAAAAAAAAATAATAATTGCGAATTGTAAGATGCTAAATAATATGAGAAGTGAGATTAAAAAACAATGACTTTCAGAGCTGACGTTGAGGCTCCTGATCTGCAGATTTACTAGTTTTTTATTACTTAGAACTAACTCTGCAATGTATAAACCAATTATTTCCCTTTTTCTTAAGCTGTTTAAAAGATTCTTTTAAAATGACTTAATTTTCTTTAGAAATAAAAAACTACTTGAATGAGAAAAAATATGTATTCCTTTAAGTAATTAATGTGAAAATATATTTTTAAGTGCATCGCGACGATGAAAAATTAAACTACAACAGTTATGTATAAAATGCATAAACCTACAAATATATATAAAAAGATTATTAATAGGTAGCTAGATAGAAAGAGCGAAAGAGAGAGAGAGAGAGAGAGAGACAGACAGAAAAGTAATATGATGGATATGTACTTTAACATAGCAATAATGTTAATAAATCTGATAAGCAACAGTTCAGAAGCAATTAATTGTAAAACTTACTCTAAATTCTGTATTTAAAGAAACGTAATTTATGTAAATTTCGAATGAGTAATATTTGAAATTTTTTATCGTTATCCTATATCTCAACCCATCAACCTTAGTACTAAAATTTTAAAGGAGAATTTCGATATTATACCAGCGTTAACACTTCCCTTACACAATTTCCCTAAATCTTCAGTGATCTGACCTCGAAAATTTGCAGGGAGAAGAAACTGATAACGTTTTTGCTCTAATTATCAGTGTAGATGATGTCTGTCTGTATACTTGCGTCTAAGTTAATCTGCGACTGGAAAGATAAGCTTGTTGACTGCATATATAAAACAGCTATAGTGGGTGATTCAAAGTAAATGTTATGGCGATTATCTCTTAAACGCCGGGCAGTAGAAGCAAACTTCCAGTTACAAAATACATTAAAAACTAGTGCAGCTTTTAGATATGGCATTTGTTTTACAAGAGGCTGTATAGTTATAAAAATACGAATTTTAACTTTTTTATACGACCCCCCTTTCTTAGAACTTATATTTAGAAAATAATTGCCCTGCGTCTAAGAAATACACACAAAAAAGAAAAAGAAAAATTCTACCGGAAGATCAAATAATTCATGTGCATTTTAAACCTCTAATACAGCCAGTGAATCAGTTCGAAAATATAATATTATGGTATAATATGGAAATATGGTATATGGAATATGGTATATTATGGAAAATATAATAATATGGTGGTATACGCCGTATACCTTTACTGCCTTTACCTTAGTTCCCGAGAAAGACTGCTCAGACTAGAAACCAAGTCTGTTGAACATAAATGTCCCTCCCGATCCACTTTAATAAGACGATTTAAAAAAAATTACAAAACTCGCCGGTAAGCGCGAAACAGGGCGGGATGGTGAACAATAGAAAAACACTGTGCAGAGGTTGATAATAACAATGACGGTAATACAACGGCAAGTGACGGCCCGATAGTTTCTAGCACTAGAAGATGGTGCACTATAAACAGTTTTCAAAAGATAGGGACACTGGCTTGAAGTAAACACATATAAAACTTTAAATACTGTAGCATCGCGACATAATGATAAAGATGATTAAAACTCAGAGGCCAAGGAGTATATGGTAGAGAACACAAGTGACGGGATACTAGGCACAGGAAACTAAATTAAAACAATGACAAAACACAGCTGCAGATGCGAACACAAACTTAAAGATGAACATGAATAAAACTCAGAAGAGTAAAAGTATATGATGGAGAACACAAAGTACAAAATCTATGAAATCTGTTGCATAATAGATGATAACAGATATTATTTATACCTGCAAAAAAAAATTGCAAAACAGTAAAATGAACGGTAACACGTAACGTGCATGCGCAGCAGCGTATTGCTGCTTATTTTACTGTTTATTACTGTTAATTTTACGGTATAATACCCACAGCTGGAATGCAAGCATTATACCATAAAATCAACATTTTTTTTCAGTGTAGAAATACGAACAAGTTTATGTAATGAAATATATTTAAAGAAATGTATATATATCCCGGAGCGCTCTTGGAGAACTGTATTTTTTCAAACGAGTCTCTATATAACCCTCTGTTTCTCTAATAAAACTATGTATGAATTTTGCTATTCAGAAAGCAAAAATTTCCAGATTAAGATTAAAGCTTTCTAGGCAAACATACAGTATTCCACAAAAATGGCGGTACAGGAAGTAGTTCCTTGAAAATATGCAAATTTAACCTTGATGAGTACACATAAAATTCAATTAACCTTCTGAATGCCGAGCAAAAGGGCAAAATTGTAATGTTTTCTCTGTAATTTTTTTCTTTTTAAATGCTACAAAAACAGCCGAGCAAAAGGGCAAAATTGAAATGTTGTTTCCTTTGTAATTTTTTTTTTTTAAATGCTACAAAAACATGATATTTCGAACATCATATAAAAAACTTAATTACGTATATAGATATAATCCTTTAAACCGATTATTATAACCATAATCATTACTTACTGTTTTAAAACTACATCATATTTGTAGAATTATATTAATTTAAATAATCTTACTATTGCAGTGAAACCTACAGCATAGTGAACGGATATATCAGTTCATGGCGGTGAGAAGATTAACAAATAAAAATGATTTAATAAAAGCTTTTGCTATAAAAAAAAAATTAATAATAATTTCGTTTAGAAACTTAAAAAAAAATAAAAATAAATAAAAGTTGAAAAAAAATTCAGGCTTGAAAATTATTTAAAAAGTCGTTAAATTAAGTGGCAGTTTTCAAATAAATTTCATTCGAAAGTTAACATTTTTCTAATTGATGATGTAAGAATTGAAATTGTACTGTATTTAAAAGGTATGTAAGCACGATAAAAGCTAAAGCAATAGCGCAGTTTGTTGTCCCACTCGTTATACATTTCTAAAAATTGCCATTGGGTTTTGGCAGACGTCCAAAAGTAGACTACCATTTTTTGACGTCGACAGAGAAATCCACTGTGAAAGAAATAGGACTTTGCTGCTAATAAGAAACTGTTAAATGAACTTATAATGAACATAAAAAAATTCCTATAAACTAAATATTAGTCTTACATTGTTTTTCTAACTCAAGAAACAATCATTATTTCAAGCTTCTTTTTTTACCGTAACACTATTTTTAATAATTTTAATTTCCTGAAATCCTTTACTTTTGTGAATTTTTTATTAAAAAAAAAATGAAATAACAATAATTAAAAAAAGAGTAATTAGTAACATGTAATCAAGGTATGCAATCAAGATGAAGCAATCAATAAAGGTCCAATAAAATTACGTCTTGTTGACACAATCATATAATTTTTTTTAAATCTTTCTCAATGTAAAAATGCATTTCAAGCTAAGCATAACGTCATTTTCACCGGCGGAAACTTTTCACGCGTACTTTATATACGTTACTTTTATGTTTAACCACGATGCATGCAAATAAAAATATGTTTTGTATTTAATTGTAATGAAAAAATGGCATCAATAAAGTTAAATGCATAAAGATAAAATAAATCCAATGGACAATATTCCCGTGACGTCACAATAAATATAAATTTTTAATCGCTTATAAAAATAAAGTGCACGTGCATAAATATTTTTACCGAAATTTAACTTGCAAATTAAAAAATTCGGCCAAAAAGCCACGTGTCTGAATATTTTTCATTATTTCTCTTTTCTCCTCGCAACAATGGAAGTAATCCGATTGCCACCCTTTTGAAGAAATAAAAAAATAATATTGAAAATTAAAATTTCTGCCATTCATTAAAGTACTGAACAAACGAATGCACGATAACAAATCTGTAGCCAAATATCTTTTATTTTAAAAAAATCAGGCAATTTGATGAAGTAATTTTTTCTCATGAACTGTCGAATAAAAAAGGCTTAGCATTTTAAATATATAGATAACGGATCAATCAACCTCAAAATTTATATGATCTTTCTTTAAATGACTGGGTTTTAATTTATTTTGCGGTTTTGTATCATTCACAAACCATAATTTACTCTTATTTCCTTTAGTTAATTAAGAGTTTTTTCAGGGTCAATATTGTTATTTTTGATGACAAAGTCCTTTGTCTTTTTCATTTTTATTATGCTAAATGTTTTGTTAATCGCCAATTTTGTCGCCAAAAGTATGAATGTCTGACGATGATATATTTTACTCACTCTTTTCTTGTTTTGTCAGAGGTACCTGCCTGGGTCTCCTCTGTTTTTCTGACACCTCTTTCAATGTAGTTAACGGCTCCCCAAACTTCTTTACTTCACTTAAATTAAATAATCATTCTTCAATAGCAGCCATGGAGTTTTTTTTATTATTCTTATTGAATTGAAACTGGGACACTTCGTCTGGCTGTATAATATCTTTCTTTCCATTTAACAATTTAATATTACAAATAATATTGTAAATAAATTTAATTATCTAGTAAAAGTTTAGATATATTTATAGATTAAAATATATTGATATGTACACGATATTAAATGTAAGAACTAACAACTAATTTATATATTTTCTATACACATAACTATCTATGCATATAATATATCTATACATATAATATATTGATATATACAAGATATTAAATGTAAGAATTAACAACTATAGGATATTTTTTCTATACCATAACTATCGTAACCATAAAATACACCAAATACTAACCACTACAAACTAATAACCAGCAACTTAACCTTACATTTTTTAAAAATTAAATAAGGTAAGTATCTAAATTACATTATACAACACTACCCCACCTCTATAATTCATTCAAAAGAATGCAGCAGTACTTAACTAGACTTATCTTAAATGCACAAGACAACACCACCTCACCTCCATAATCATTAAAAAGAATGTACCTTCTTAACACTAATCTATCCTCCATTTTAGAGCAATATCACGTTATTATTATTTTTTTTGTGTGTGTGTGCGCTTGTGGAAAAAATAACACATACAAATATATATATAAGTTATATAAGGTCTAAAAGTATATATATAAGGTCATAATATA
The DNA here is from genome assembly GCA_963931845.1 of Maratus michaelseni. Classification (NCBI taxonomy): domain Eukaryota; kingdom Metazoa; phylum Arthropoda; class Arachnida; order Araneae; family Salticidae; genus Maratus; species Maratus michaelseni. The sequence goes on along the minus strand of OZ007596.1, from coordinate 154,647,448 downwards.
TATGGTCTATTATATCGTCAGTACCATGTCAAACTATCGAATTTGAAAAAATGCATTTTTCATTATTTTTAAAAATGGGTTGATTGTCACCACTAAATTTTATTAGAATTCTTCGCATAGTAAAAATACTAATAAAATTTCTGTGAAAACCGGGGTTACCAGTTTGGCCTTATTATTTGTTTAGAGATGTCGAATTCATACTGGAAATTTAGAGAGAAATATTTTTACTTTAAGTAATTACGAAATGGCTGTTATTAAATCAAGCAAAAATTTATGTTTGAAATTTCTGGTATGAATTCGGAATTTCTATGAAATAGTATGCCGAACTGGCAACCCTGGTGAAGAATACTATTAAAATTTAGTGGTTAAAAGCAGTTCATTTTTAAAAGTCATGAAAAATGCTTTTTTTCACATTCGCTAGTTTGACATGGTAGCGACGATATATACAAAGTAGCCATAATTAAACTGGCAGAATTCATCATGTTCTATAGCGCGATCTAATTGAGAGAATGGAGCCAAATTTTGTAGGATGATTAAACAATATGGGGGGGGGGGCGATGGAATTCTCGAAAAAAAGTTTCAAAAGTCACTGCTAGGGGATATGTGACGCTGTTTTTTTTTTTTAGAATACTTCGTCCCCCGTCTTCTTTAATCATACTAGAAAATCTGGCTCCATTTTCGCAATTAGATCGCGCTACGTAACACGTCCCCTATCAGATTCCTGTTCCAATGTTCCGGATTTTCACAGGTTTCTATCAGATTCCTGCGAAAAACAAATTTATTTGCCAATGGTTTCCTGAATTCAGGGATTAAGCTTTTTTTGCGTGGCAACGTCTCTATCACCGCCATCTTAGCTTCTCGATCTCGAGGTATATCCAGGGACCGATTTACAAATTTGGAGCCCCCTTGCACCTATGCTTACAGCGGCCTTGAGTTAAAAAATATATTATTGAAAGCGTTACATATTAAGATTTCTTAGGAGATGATAACTTTCCATAAAATGTATTGCGATATCTAATCATCAGCGGAAGACAAACAATGATAAATATCAGCTGCCACTGTCACTGTCAGCCATTTTATATTTTTTCAACCACAAAGCGAACGCCTTCCGCTTTGTGATTCCGCTTTTCCTAGGCAAACTATTTTGAAATGTTATTTTAATCTAATTGAACGTAATAATAGTCAAATGGTACTGGGTAACTGTGCGAGGTTCTAAAATTACAATCCCTTCATTGTTACCTGGCATACTTTTTAGCTTTATTTCATTAATTGTTCTTCACGTTTGGATTATATTATTCTTACGATTATCCAGGAAAACGGACGGATAACCAAAAGAAAGGTATGTACGTAATTTAATATAATTAAAAATATTTTAAAACAATAATTGATGGAAAATTTTTTCCCAATTCTGGGGTTTTTTTCTTTAAGCTACAAGCTGGTCTTCTACAATCTGAAATTAGTAAACTTTACATACTGTTTAAAAGTACTATAATTTTTTATGCTTCTGACTTTTAAAGTTGTATATATAACTTTTTGTACCAAATTAAATTCATAAGTGGAAGTGTAAAATAATAATAATCTATATATTTAAAACGCTAAGCGTTTTGTTTCGACAATCCGTGAGAACAAACTACTACATCAAATTACATCATTCTTTTTTTAAATGAAAGATATTTGGTTACAGATTTGTTATCGTACATTCGTTTGTTCGGAAATTTAATTACATAGCCGTAATCTTAAATTAAAATTTTACTTCTGCTTATGACGTCATAAAGTCGGCAATCGGATTAACGCCCACTATTGCGACGTACAGAGTTTATTTTCTGAACTCAATGATTGCGAGAATAAAAAATAAATATTAAATATTAAAAGCACGTGACTTTTAGACCGAATTTTTTAATTCGTAAGTTAAAATATAGTTAAAATGTTTAAGTATTTCGGTAAAAATATTTATCCGTGTGTTTTTTTAGCAAATAAAAATTCATATTTACTGTGACGTCACGGAAATATTGTCCATTGGGTTCATTTTATCATTAAGCATTATAACTTTGTTGATGCCATTTTTTTCATTACAATTAAATGTCAAATATATTTTTATTTGTATGCATGGTGCTTAAGCATAAATGTACGTGTGAAAAGTTTGTACCGGTGAAAATGACGTTATGCTTAGCTTGAAATGCATTTTAACATTGATAAAACTAAAAAGAAAAATTTATATGATTGTGTCAACATGGCGTAATATTAACTGATATTTCAATTTTTAATTTTAAAGATTAGAACTGGAGCCTTTATTGGTTGCTTCATCTTGATTGCATACCTTGATTACATGTTACCAATTACTTTTTTTTAATTATAGGATTAAGTTATAGGAATTATAGGATTTAAATTATTAAGATATCCTTTTTTAATAAAAAAATTCACAAAAGTAAAGAATTTCAGGAAAAAAAGGAAATAATGATTGTATTTTTAGCTAGAATAAACAATGTAAGGCTAATATTTTATAGGAATTATTTTGGTAGGTTTTTTATAAGTTCATTTAACAGTTCCTTATTAGCGGCAAAGTCTTATTTCTTTCACTGCGAATTTTTCTTTCGATGTCAAACTAGTCGTTGGGGGCCATTGTAATACTTACCCATCATGGATATGCATAATGTAAAATATTAAAATAAAAAATGTGTAAACTACTTATAAAGTGCATTGCAATTCGAATAAAATCGTGGCTTGATGACGTCACAAACTTTAAAGACTCGATTACTGAATTGCTTGAAAGAAATATCCTTATAACTCCAAAAATAATAATCCTATTAACTAGCGGTTTGTTGCATCTGATTAAGCGTCAAATTTCCAATTAAAATATATCTTTGAAGTGAAATTTGGATGAAATACAGGGTCATGAAAAGTCGAAGAGTGTGGGAAATAGGATTCCAAATATCTCGGCAACTAATTATCCGATCGACTTTATGATTTATGCAAAATTTATGTTGTTTTATTGTCTTTTATATTCATTTCTTAAAATAAACAATTTCGAAAATTTGTATATACCTTTCATCAGAACGAATATTTCGAGAGTCCGAAAAAAATCGTTCCGGTTAATCGAGGTTATTGAAATGAAATAGGCTTCTTCCCATTATTACATACTAAGTACATACCAAATTGCAAGTCTCTATCTCAATTTTTTCGGGAGATAGAGCGTTTACAGACACACACACAGACACACAGACGGACGGCAATTTTTTTTTTTCTAAAAATATGTTTTTCGGAATCTCCAGTGTCTGAAACGTGTAAATCCGTCAAAAAAAATTTCGATTTACAAAACGATTACAAGACTTACCCTATACTACGTATGATGGGTAAGTAAATACTACGTATGATGGGTAAGTAAATACTACGTATGATGGGTAAGTAAATATGGTAGTCTACTTTTGGACGCCAACCAAAACAGAGTGGCAATATTTAGAAATGTATAACGGTTGTGACAACAAACGGCACTATCGCTTTAGCTTTCATCGCGCTTACATCACTTCTAAATACTAAAAATTTAATTTTTTTTACTACATTTTACAATTTAAATTCTTACATCCTCAATTAGAAAAAAAAAATTAGCTTTCGATTGAAATTTATTTGAAATCTGCCGCTTCATTTAAAGACTTTTTAAATAATTTTCAAGCATGAAATATTTTTCAATTCTATCTCAACAATGACCATCCGTTTGTTTTAATAATGTAAAATAGCCCCTTGGAAAGTTGCAACAATTGAAAATAGGTATCCCTAACCTTCATGAAAAGTGAAAATAATAATAATAATAATAATAACCTGATAAATCATAAGATCAGATTATCCATAAGATAGAGTATTTTGGCGCTAATATAAAATCTGTCAAAAGAAAAAAAAAACTATTTTTAGTTTATGATTAACATAAAATTGATATGTTGAATTCGTTGATGTATATGTTGAATCAGAATATGCTAGGAACTGTTATTTATTATTTTTTTAAAGATCCATTGGATATTTAACTGTATAAGAGACCGACTGTGATGGAAAAGGAATAATCATCCTGATTATGTAAAGGGAACTATAGAACCATACAACTATATTTATACAACAATAAAGAAACCATACAAATAAATTACAATTTAAAACATTAAAATTCTCCCTCATCTGCATATTAATTTATTATTTTTAACAAAAATTTTTCATTTTTACATAAAAATTGATTATCTTAAAACAATGGATGCGTTTTAGAAGATATGGATTTGAAACGAACAATGATAAAAGAGGACATTTTAAAACTTTTAATTTAAACATTTTAAAACTTTTTTTAACGTCGAATTTCAACGGTGCCTTTGGGCAGATGCAATACATATGCGCATAGGATCTCATTCGATTGCATTACCACAGGGGGGGGGAGGTGCTTATACTATGTTCTTTATTTACTGAATATGAGATGAAAGTAGGAAATTTGTATGATACTTTATGATAGGACTATTTCTATGATACTTTATAGGTCCATGGCCTTTTTTTTTGTCGTGGGGAATATATGGTGGTAATGTCAAACTGATTTGCCTTACACATTTGTTAACGGAGTGTTCATTTGGAGTTTGCATCGGAAATGGCATTTCACTGGGGGGGGGGGGGGGGGGGGATTTTTTAAAATAAAATATTTGAAAGACTGTTTGATACGAAGCCCTACTTAAATAATAAAGAAGCTTATTTTACTGATATTGTTATAGTATTTTTTTCCGTCACGGTTTGACGGGTTCCATCTAGTAATATAATAATAATAATAATAATAATAATAATAATAATAATTATTATTATTATTATTATTATTATTATTATTATTATTACTTTTATAATTTGATGCATACATTGAGAGAAACAGAATGTAAGTGTATAAAATACTTTTTATGTCCTATTAAAAATCACCTGACAATCTGAAAAAAAAGAGTTAAATCTATATTTCAGAATTATAATATTTTAAAATGTGTATTTACTCATATATGAAAAATATTACAATGTTTGTATATTTAAAGTATGCCTGCTTTTTAAAAGGAATTAAATTTTAATCTTCAAAAAATTAACTTTTTGGGGAAAAAAACACGAAAGATCAACATTGTTTGAGCATTTTAAGATAACCTGTATTAAAAAAATCCCGGTATTTACACGAGTTATGGCTAAAAAATATATCTGTTGTTCTCACTATAACCAGTGATTAAAAATATACTTTAATGGGGTCTATCTCAAAAGGTTAAAAGCGCATTTTGCTTAAATTGTGCACAACAATTTTATTAAATTATTTAATGTCTCTACCTGCAATTTTTGTGAGTTTATTATATTAAGACTGAACCTAAATCTGTGTATATTTTAGAAACGTTTCTGTTTAAAAATAAAGTTAAACAGGTTGCATATTTTTTTCGGAGTTTATCTATGCTTTTTTTTCTGTATTTGGAATTATAAACAAATTTTGGCCCAATCTTAAGACATAGATATAATCTCTGAACTCGTAAAGTTTATCTGTTAAAAATATAAAGTAGTTTAATAGAAATCTTGCGCGCAATTTCTTTTAAAAGACGTTTTTGAGATAAACCATTTTAAATTTGTATAATTTTAAACATTTTACAATAAAAACAACTGTCACAATTTTAGTTCTAGAATAAACCTACAAACACAGTGATCAGGATATTAAACTGACAGAGGTACAACAGTCAATATTTTTGTTTTGTTGAAATGCTGTTTTGGAGAAATTATTAATTTTCCTAAACATATTATTTTTTACATACTGTTTGAATTTTTTATTTTTGATTATGGTGGAAACTGTGTCCTGAAATTTCACCAGTACTATTCCTGTATTGAAATTTTTGCTTTTTAAAATGGGATTATTTCTCGTCGACAAACAACAAAAAAGAAAAGTAATAATTAATTCTAATAACTGGTAATGAATATTGGAAAAAATACTTAGCATTGCAAGTATGCTAATATGTTCTGGAAACTTCTTGCTTAAGCTCATTTGAGTATAAAATAAATAGAAAATCATACATCTTTCAAGAACAAATAATTTCTCAAGATTAAATAGTTTCTTATAATAATTTTACTTTTCTAAGCCTTCACCTAAATTAAAGTAATGAAAATTTTTAAAAAATGACAAAGTCTGTTAATGCTTTGAGTGACTTTATCCTTGAATACTTTCTAGTTATAATAGTACAGTCAAATTAAGCCAAAAAGGGGAGTCTATTGATTTGCAGAAAAAAAGCAAAATTTTTCAACATTTAATATCGTGTGATCATTGCATGGATAAAAACTAAATCATATTTCTTTATAATCCAATATGTAACGTTTTTTAGTAATTGATTGCTCAGTCAATTACCCATAAAAGTATTACATTTTTTGAGAATTTTCAATTACTCATAAAAATATAATATTTTTATGAGTAATTTATGAGTTTCTTATGTCAGAATAGCAATCGATTAGCTTTAAAGTTTTGCCAACTAATTTTTAATGCATTTCATGTATTTTCAAAATATTTAACTTAAAAAAGAAACCATTGTACAAATTTAAAATGAAACATCATTTAGTGGAGCATCGTTTATACGACGCCGAAGGGACTAACAAAAAAACGTCGTATAAACGATAACGTCGTATAATTGATTTTCTAGAATAAATTTTGCTTTCGCTTAATTTTAATGTTTAACGTGTTGATTTACATAAATTTATAAATTAAACAAACCAAAACAAACAAATAACAAAAAAAAAAAAAAAAATACAGTAAGCAATTTAAATGTACGCACCTTTATTTTTTCTTTTGATCATTTTACGTAGTATACAAAAAAATTGTCTATGGTTGTTTGACGTGATGACTAACACTGAGCTGTAATTAATGATTTGTGCACTGAGTCAAGTGCCTGAAAAGTTTTTTCGCTGGTATTGTGGCTAACAAAACTAGTCGTTGGGGGCCACCGTAATACTTACCCATCATGGATATGCATAATGTAAAATATTAAAATGTGTAAACTACTTATAAAACGCATTGCAATTCAAATAAAATCGTGGCTTGATGACGTCACAAACTTTAAAGGATCGATTACTGAATTGCTTGAAAGAGGTTTTTCCTTATAACTCCAAAAATAATAATCCTATTAACTAGCGGTTTATTGTATCTGATTAAGCGTCAAATCTCCAATTAAAATATATCTTTGAAGTGAAATTTGGATGAAATACAGGGTCATGAAAAATCGAAGAGTGTGGAAAATAGGATTCCAAATATCTCGGCAACTAATTATCCGATCGACTTCATGCTTTATGTAAAATTTATGTTTTTTTATTGTCTTTTATATTCATGTTTTAAAATAAACAATTTCGAAAATTTTTATATACCTTTTATCAGAACGAATATTTCGAGAGTCCGAAAAAAATAGTTCCGGTTAATCGAGGTTATTGAAATGAAATAGGCTTCTTCCCATTATTACATACTAAGTACATACCAAATTGCAAGTCTCTATCTCAATTTTTTCGGGAGATAGAGCGTTTACAGACACACAGACACACACACAGACACACACACAGACACACAGACGGACGGCAAAATTTTTTTTCTAAAAATATGTTTTTCGGAATCTCCAGTGTCTGAAACGTGTAAATCCGTCAAAAAAAATTTTTCGATTTTCAAAACGATTACAAGACTTACCCTATACTACGTATGATGGGTAAGTAATAAGTTCTTAATGTTTCAATGCAATTCTTGAAATGATGGGGAAGCAACTTCTTGGCATTCCTCGTCATCTCCGCAGATTGGGAGTTCTGAATAAGCTCATCAACACTGCAAATTGCTGACGTTATTACATTCTCATCGCAATCCATGTATTCATCAATAGTTGTCTCTGCTCTGAGCAGATTCCAATCATCTTCATTGATTATTGTATCATCGTCGCTTACGTCATCACCCACATTATCATCGGAATTTTGATGTGCAAATCCCGCTTTTATGAAACATTTTTTTATTGTTGTCTTTGTTACCTGAGACCAAGCCAACGAAATCATATTCATTTCATCGAGAACACTTATTTTCTTGGTATTAGGCTCTTCAATGCTTCGAATAGCGAGTTGAACTAACTGCTTTCTATAATGCATTTTTAGATTCTTAATCAGGCCCAAATCATATGCCTGAAGGTTACTTGTGCAGTTTGCAGGAAAAAAGTGAACTTTTATATTTTCCAAAAAATCAGTCTCCGGTGGGTGCGATGGACATCGGTCGATGAATAGCAAAATTTTTCGTTTTTGCCTCTTCATAACATTATCAAGTTTTTTTCAGCCATCTAGTAAAAATTTCAGTCGTCATCCACGCATTGTTATTGGCAACATAATCCAGCGGTAGCGTTTGGATGTTCTTTAGACATCTAGGTTTTTTTGATTTTCCTAACACCAAAGGCGTGATCTTTTCACTTCCATCACAGTTTGCACAAAGAAGCACGGTAAGGCGATCTTTATTTTTTTCCCTCCTTTACATTTTTCGCCTTTATAAGCTAAATTCCGATTCGGCATCAGATGATAAAAAAGACCCGTCTCGTCAGCATTAAAAATGTCTTTAGGTTGGTATTCACTTATTATGCCTGGCAGAATTTTGAGCCATTCTGCGACAGAATCAACTGGAACATCTCTCGATTCACCACTTACAACTTGACACGTGATCCCGTGGCGCGCTTTGAATTTCTGCAACCATCCTGCTGTAAAGTCACAGTCTGCCAGATTCAATTTCATCGCGATTTCTTTCCCTTTTTCCAACAACATTGGACCACTTACTGGAATGTTCGACGCACGACACTGATTGAAAAACTGGAGCAAAACTTTTTCCATTTCAGGAAATTTACCCTCTTGCACTCGTAATTTTTTTGATGCCGAAGATTCACAGGTTTTTGCATTTTCCTCAATTTTTTGGCGATCGTGAATAATTGTCTTTAAGGTAGAAACTGCAATACCCATCATTTTAGCCAGGTCAACTTTTGATCTTCCCGGTAAATTTTTACTATCGAATTCTTTCAAAATTTCAATTTTTTCTTTTACCGAGATGGACTTTCGTTTTCGAGACATGTCTGAAAAGAGCTGTGGCCGATACAGTACGAAAATTGAAGAATGAAAAAAAACGATATGTACTGTTAGTGAACTGATAAGCAAAGAAAATGCTGTGTAACAATAAAACAGGTCGGGAAAGTTGACCATCCCCGCAAAAAGAATGACCCCTCCCAGTGTAATCCGTTACGCGTAAACTGGTTTTTCCGACTAAAATCCCATACCAGCCCACGTTGTTATCATGACTCATGAAGGGTATATTTAAACACCTGCTTTGTTGTCATTCATAGCTGGCAAATTCCGCCCGTTCTTAAAATAAACAAAAATAAAAGTGTACAAAATCGAAACACTGACGTATAAACGATTTTGTGTGTCGTATAAAAGATATATTTTTACATTACAACGAATAGGAATGAATTGGGGCCACACTAAAACGTCATATAAATGTAAACGTCGTATAAACGATGCTTTACTGTATATTTATCTTAAATCAAGTTTATTTTTAACATCAAACTGTATTTTGTAAGAAAAAATTTAAATATAGTGACATTAAAAAAAAAGAAAAAATACAGAAAAATTTGATGTTATAATTAAACAAATATGTTTATAAGATAAATATTAAATTTAAAAAAATATTTTTTGTAAGTTATACATTTTAAAATATTCTTAAAACATACAAAAGTTACTTTTCAAAACTTTTAAGCTAATTAAATTCTAAGCTGCATGTCAACAAAAAACATATTGATGTATCAGAAACATCCCTGAAATATATAAAATGTTTCCTTATATTTTAAAGTACTATTACTTGCTTTCTGTGGAACGTTTCTAAATTCTTAAAGAACGTTCCTGGTTTTTACCAGGAAGATGACAGGATGTGAACATATCTAAATTTTTTTGAAAGATTGCTGATTTATTCCAGGAAGGTTACTGGCTTTTACTGGGAAGATTTTAGTATGTTCATGTTTTTTTTTTTTTCCAGGAAGGTTATCGACTTAAACCTGGAACCTTTCTGAAGAATTGAGAAACCTTACCACTATAATTCCAGGAAAGTTACTGACTTTTAATATTAAGGTTTCTGAATTTTTAAAAAAAGTTTCCTAATTTTTGCCAGGAATGTTACTGGTATAAATTAGGCACATTAGCTGCCCATTATTTTCCAGGAACGTTCCTGAATTTTTTTTTTTTTTTTTTTTTACAGTGCATTGTCAGTTTAATTCTGGCCACCTTGTATATGTAAGATCTAAACTGACAAAATGAAATTTATATGTGTAATATATGACTAATGACCGCTAATTTTGATATTACCGGTAAAGGGACGTGATAGTCTGGAAACACTACTGCTTATTGAGTATACCGTATTTTATTATTATTATTTTTTTCTTTTTTATGATTACAACACTGTTGAAGTTCAATAAATGAATTCAACGAGGATAGTTTAACTGTAGCTTTTCTCGTACTTTTCATTATGTCATGGCGTTATAGATCTTCGGCATGTAAAGTTAAATCCGGATGAATATTTCAAGTACCGGGTGAAGTCTTATGATATGACGTTCGCAAAATACCCTAGGTTGTATTTCGCAATGAACGCCATCTTGAGATGGTAAGCTCTTTCCAAAGGAAGATTAAACTTAACACATTTCACCATTTATGGTTCGTCCGCCAAACCATTCTATCTCTCTGAGGAAAGAGTGTACTACTCCATTTAATTTTGAGTTTTCAATGGTTGGAGAAATATGAAAGGGTTAGAATAACAGTGGAGTAAGTAAAAAAAAAAATGAAAAATCTAGATAACCCTATTTTCCCTGAACGTATATTAATTTCTGTTCAGTGCGACTGTCAAATAAGTTATAGTTCACTTAGGGAGTCGCTAGAGGGCAAAACAAGTTAATGCAACGGCAATACAACAAATTTCCCAAATCCTACATTTCTCAAATTACTAAATATTGACTTACTCCACTGTCATTCTAACCCACTCTTATGATGAATTCGATTTAATAGCTATGTAAAGTGTCTAAACTTGTCTATTTGGTGGCTTATTTATCTACTTTATCAGTAACTAGCTGTTACCCGTGGTTTCATTCACATAAGATTTACAGAAATATCAATGTGTTAATCAAGAAACAAATTTCACTCCTGATAATTAAGTCATTTTATATTATTTCTGATTCCAATATCCCTTTTTCTATGCACATACCAAGCACAACGATAAATGAAGTATCATATTTGAATAGGCTTTTGACATATAGTACAGTCACATTTTGTTAAAACACATTGTTTGATTAAAAATTGTATTTTAATTAAAAGTTGACGAAAACGTATCAGCAAATAATCTCAAAGATTGCAGAGCGAAAACCTCGGGTCTACTGTTATATATATATATATATATAATCAACTAACTGTTTATAATATTTTATAGAAAATATTATTTCTGACGTTTCCAATCGGCACACCTAAGTAATTTTTTGCTTATTTGGTGGCATTGGCTCTTCTTCGAATCGAACGAGAGTGATGTCACGTTAACAACTTTTGCATCAACTTAATAAATATACTGATGTCCAGAAATTAATGGGCAGTAACCGGATTCAGATGTTTTGTCGAATATCTACTGAAATTCATGAGGAAATGCCCGAAGTGCCTTTGAACTTTGAGGATGTAAAGAACATGTTTGAATCATGCTTAAGAGTTCGGACAAAAAGAACTTAAAACTCTGAAACGACCCTAAGTAGAAAAACAAGAAAATTACAGTTTTTATCAGTAAATATTAATATTTTTTTCGCGTATTTTTCATCTTAAAATATAATTTCATACAAAATGGGGTTAAAGATATAAAATAATAAAAACTTTTAAATCTATTTATTATCCCGGGCCCGGGCAACGCCGGGCAGGGGCCAGCTAGTTCTACATAATTTCAGGAAGGAATTTCTAAAACATATTGGTTCTCGAAATGAAATGTACTGCTTATCCTATGAATTGTTTACAACTAGTCAAAGGTAATATTAATAGAACTCTAGGGGGTCTTTCCGGTAGTGAAGATTTATCCCTAGGACAATTAGGGGGTGTAATAATAAATTTAATAATAAAATAATATTTGCGTTCCTCCAAGAAACAGAAAATGCTCAAAATGATCCGTCACTGTAGCAAATGACTAAGTAGGTCTTGTTCAATGTTTTTGTGCATTTGCGTAAGAATAGCACGCATATTCTTGAAGATGTTAACGTTTCTGTGAAAAAATTATTTTTTATAGCATGCAGAGTTTTCAACCGAATTTAATACCGCTTTCCAAAAACTTGAAAAAGAACAGTAGAAAAAGTATACTGCAATTAAAATATTAATATATTGAATATTTTATGAGATATGATATTTGTATGAAATAAATTTTAACTGCGCATGCGCGAACTACAGCAAAGATTTTTTGTCATGATTTGGTTAGCAATACTATGGAGCAACTCATATAAAAAGACCAGTCAAATATCGTGAAACCTCAAAAGGAACAGGCAATACAGTGAGCTAACTGATAAATGGGGGAGGGAATCCCATAGGATTATATAGAATTAGGATTTTATATATATATTATATGGAATATTAAATAGAAAATTTCTAATCTGAACTAGTTATACTACCCCTTGAAAACTCTAAAGTGTGTACGTACCCTACAACGTTACCTCTCTATAATATAAACTTCAATTTGATTCATCAAAATCCATCAATCAGAAGTTTGCTACTACCATCGAAAATGACGTTACATTTGAAAGAAAAATTGTATAATAGCTTTCATAAAATTCTAGCATTTTGTTATATGTAAGGTGATCAGAATGTTCATCATGTTTAGAGGATAAAGTTTTGTCCTTCTAAAAAGAGGCCATCTGGTCACCAGAAGAGTGAAATGATTCCGGTAATGAAATTTACGTCATTATCAAATTAACCGAGGCTAACGAAAAAGAAAGGCTACCGCGGTGCTTTACGCAAATCTTTTTTTACAGACCGCGGGAGTCACGTGATGCTCGAATGCACCAATGCAGGTGAGCGAAAAGAGCAACACGTCACTCTAGCGGTCTGTAAAAAAAGATACGTGGAATGCACCGCGGTAGCCTGTCTTTTTCGTTAGCCTCGAATTAACAGTTGCATTTTCATCCATGAAAATAAAATTGTTTACTATGATTGTATCAACATGACATTATATTATATGAAAATGGATATTTCATTTATTAAAAAAAAAAAAAAATGGTAACATCAAAATGACGTGATTTTTCGCGAATTTGTACAGAGATTAAGATTGCCATTTACCACAAGTTTTATCGTTGTTTAAAATGATTCGTGTGATTAAATGTGTACGAACGTTGGTAAAAACGATTCGTACACATTCTGATCAAAACCCTTGGTTTTAAAATATTTTATGTTACCTGGCAACTAATCTACGAATATCAACAGATTAATGAATATATTCTTTTCGTGCAAATTTGTGTAATAAATAATGTGCCTTAGCATATAAAACGCATGATATCGAAAGAGAAAAAATAGACATAATTAATAATGTGAAATTCTTACAGTGTGTACAGCGAAATTATTTTATTAGTAAAAACTAATATAATAAATTTTTCTGTGATAAGTACCATTTATATGAATTTTACAGCGGTGCTTAAAGACTCCGGGAATTGGCTAGCGCAACCGAATCCCGAATGCTTGATCCCCCCCCCCCCCCTAGTAAATTATTAATCATTAAAAAATTAATGAAGGATATTCGCAACAAAAAAATATTAATATGTTTTATTTTCAAATACAAGGGTGGTCAGATGAAATTTCTAAATTACATTTCAGATATTAGCCTTCTTCCGTTGACATGATTCCTAATACTTTCTGTTGCTCTTAAATGAGATTGTATCTCACATAGAGAATCCAGCCTAGTCAAAAGAGCAGGGAAAACCTAAATTCAAAATGCAATGTAAATGATCAGAATGGATTTCAATGCATAGAAAACACAGAGTCCCCATTGTTATATTTTGTGTTTCACATCGATTGTAAAGCTGTCTCTATTATTGCCTCGTCCAATATTTCGTGTGGTAATGTCACTTCCAAGCCCGGCTCTTCCTGTATAGCTTGAGAAATGCTAGCCATTGCATTGTTGTTGCCAGACCAGCAACGACGAGCAACCTGAAAAATGAAAAAAAAACCGAATAAATTAAAATTCCTAATAGTTCTCTTTTTTACTCCCCAATAACATGTGATTGTGAGTGTTGCGAGTCGTCTATTCTGATATTCTGACAATAAAATTCCCCCTAGTGAAGCGACTTGGTTTTGAAATGCGTCCATGTTGTCTTGCGAACTAACTCATGTTCGTGTATGTGAATCCTCTCTTGTCTCACTTCACAATGTGTGAAAGGACTCAGTGGGAATTGGAGTGTCATATGTATTTTTGGGAACTTGTAGAATTAGGCGATTGTGGTTGTTTGGTAGCTATAAATAGTTAGGATTTCGGTGAGAGAATCAGGTTTCGCTTTAAATCCTTCCTCCCGCTTGTGAATTTAGGTCAACCAGCTACTACTACCGTAATGTGTCCAGCTTTACTATTTTGTGATTTAGGGGATAGTGAGTTCGATAGTGAAGTTGGAGCTATTGGTAAGAAGTAGTTTTGTGCACCAAAATAAAGTTTATTTGAGAATCACGGAGCTCCAGTGCATTTAAAACACATCACTGAATTATTTTTGTGATTTATTTATTTATTTATTGAAAGCGTTTTTTCTCTAATGTATTCATTTAGCCAATCTCAGTCATTTGGAAACAGTTAGGCTACGTTTTGACTACGGTTTTGGATATGTTCAAATTGAAAGGGGAAAGAGTCATCTCCCTCTTGAGATAATTTTCCAGCATTAGAGCTAATTGAATTTATTACATCAATGCAGCTATCGTTTAACTGTTGTTATTGTTAAAACTAAATTGTTTTAATGAATTCTTCTGACAACGACTGCGTGACCAAGGATTACGCCACAGGTTAATAGAAAGAATGTTTTTTAAAAAAGCCGCTGACTGTTTACGCTGACTTTCTTAAAAAGCGAAATGAGAGCAGAACTCATAAAACAGTTTTATTGACAAATTTTATTTGGCGCTAGGATCCTCTAAGGTTAATACACACTTTAAATTTTTATTTTAAAAGATATATTTTGAGCCAATGAAATCTGTAGATCAAGCGGGTTTTGAATGTTTTCAATTAACAATCGCTATCTAATTTTTCGTAATTACTTTCCACAATCTGATGTCCCTTCTGTCCTATGTAGTGGCATACAAATCATATCTTTAAAAAAATCATCATGACATAATTACTGGAAAAGCGTGATATATTGTATTGCCTCGACTAAAGAATGCTTCGACAAACCATAATCGTCAGTTAATTTTTAGGAATTCTAAGAAGAGAGCTTTAGATGTTGTGAAATCTCCTGAGTGGTATCAAGAAAGAAGAATAAAGAGAAAATAATAAGATGGAGATGGGTGTCTACGAGAAAGTTGGTGAATTCTTCACATCAAGGTAGGAAAATGTTCCAAATTGGGACATACTGAGAGAAAATTTGCTTTAAAAAGAGTGAGACTATCATTAAATGGCTTCCAAAAGTTCTGTATTCCACCAAACCGTATTATATAAAATACATCAATAGGTGTGGGAGCCCTATTACGAAAGATTAACCAGAAAGCTTAAGTGGGAACAAAAATAATTATTTTAGTATTTTGTAATTGGGACCACAAGCAAAATTGGCGTCAAATATAAAAGATAATAGAAACAATATGGTTTAATTTGAATGTGGATACCATTAAAATGTTATATACATATTTATATATATAAAATGAACACTTATGCACGAAATCATACTCGATAAAATACGCTAATTTAGCAGTGAATAAACACAATTACAGAAAATTGCTTAATAGGCTTAAAGTTTCTGCGCAAGTGAAAGTATTACAAATAACCCTTTTCTCTCTGGTGAGTGAATTGCTTCCCACCTAATTCTAATCCCCAAATGTCACTATGACAAAAGAATTCTCGATCAAATTTATTTGAAAATAAGCAAATGCATTTGTTCGTGTACCTACTAAACCGAAAATTTTGTTTCAAAATCCCGGTGTCATTGGCACATTTGGGTATTAAATTTAAGTGGGAAGAAATTCACCCACCAGAGAGAAAAGGGTTAAAAGCCAGCAGACATTAAGCTTAAATGCCGAAGTCAGTGAGTCACATAGTTATGAAAACTCCTGAACTGTATCAAGAAAAAATTAACAAAGAGAAAACAAATTCGATAGATATCGGCATCTAGAAGAAAGATGGCGAATTTTAATCAGATTGCGCGCTAAGGAGAAAAAAGAGGTCAAAAGGAGGTGATACTGACAGCAAATGTGGTTTTAAAAAGAATATGAATATCATTAAATGGCTTCCAAAATTTCTATGTTTCACCCAACCATATTCGCTAAAATGCGTCAATTAGTATGCAGCAAGAAGATCGTTATCCAAGCATTAGATACGAATAATGATATATTTTCTGCCGTAATCGAGTCTACAGCCAAGGTTAACATGAAACAAAAAATATATTAGCAGCAATATGGTTTAATGTGAATGTGGATTTTTTTTTCTTTACAGGTTAAACTTGGAGCACCGTTCAGATATTTTCATCCAAGTCTAACTTGTCAAAAAAAAAAAGCATTAAAGGGTTTATTACAAAAAACACTTCAATGCTCCAAATCGTATTAGCTTAAATACGCCAATTGGCAGTGGGCCCAATTACTTAAGATTACTTAATAGGTTTAAAACTCTCAGCATTAGCTATCATATTGCAGTGGTTAAGAAAACAGACAGAAGTTTAAATGCTTAAGTAGGCGAGTTAAGCATACCATAAATTTAAATTATTTTTCAATAGATTTTCAGGTATCATAATGCATTTTCAGTCATTACAGCTTTAGATGGTCCGTTGAAGAATGGTTCCGCACCCAACATCGGAGGTTCTTCGTTCAATCTGGTGGACAGCTTGGGACGCCTGCTTCAAACTTCACAACAACTATGTCTAGCCATTATATTCTGTATGTATCACAGTTTATTGTGCATACACAACACACTGATACCGTTAAACTATTTGTCAGAGAAACAGCAGTCTCGCTTCCATTTAAGCATCCCTTAAAATTTAGTTCCCCACCAACTTAATTTTAATAATAACGCAATGACCTTACTATAAATAAATAGTAATAACCGTACGAAAACTTACCCCGTTTAAAACGTCCCACTGAAGCATCAGCCGGGCTTTCCTTTCCGCTTCCTGTGTATGGTAAAACATATAATTCTGTTACATACATACAAAATAACATGTAATTATTTAACTAATAGAAAGAAAACGTTAGTGTAGATAGAGTTTAGTAAATAAATCAGCAAGTATTTGTTATTATTATAGTTATTCTTCCAATTTATCAAATAGAAGGCATATCATGAGTTATAAAATATAATTTTACTTAAGACATCGGAATAGTACCTAAAAGAGACCATGTTTTGAAACAGTGAATCATTTTTATCAATGCAAATAAAAATGAGTATAAAAAAGAAAACAGATTTTTTTTCAAAAAAAAAAACTGAATTAATAAACTGAATTAATAACTGAATTAAAAAAAAAACTAAATAAATGGAATGCTTATAAAAAGGGTTATTTTTTTTTCAAAAAAAAAATCCTTTTTATAAGCATTCAATTCTTATCTAATACACCACGCCTAATTTCATGACTACTATTGATGTGATTAAAAAACAAATTCTGTTACAATACGTGAATTTGGCGTGAGCCTCGATTATGGAAAATTCGCCGCTTTGATTTATGCTTCGTAGAAAGAGCGAACTAGTGAATTTATTTTTAAAAATGGTAATTTTTGCTCTGTTTCATTTTTTAAGAAAATGCCAAATTATCAATTAGTTATCAATTAATTAAGAAATTGTCATATTATGCAAAGTGCATAATATGGCAACAGGAAAGAAAGAAAGCATTTTGTAAATTATTTATTCAGGATTTCTAAATTGTTTTCCCAACGTATAACCATAATTTACTTATTATTAAATTATTAATTGATAAAAGCGTTTTTATTTTATATATGTATCACACTCTTTATTTCTATTTCTATTTTATTTTCTACTTTCTAGTATTTAAATTATTTCATTGTTTTAATTTCACAGTCAGTTGGCATATTTAACCAGCGTGGTTTGGCGTATAATTAACTAGAGTTGTCGTTGTAACTGGTATACAGCTGTAACCATCCTCTTTAATAAAAAGCTATGTGTTGCTGACGACTGGGTTTGTCGCTAATCGTTGCCACATATTAATCTCGGAAATTGAAACATTTGAAATTACTGAAAAAATAAATAGCTCGAAAAGTATTTGTCAGAAAATTGTTAGACAAACTGCGTTAGAAGGGTAAAAAATTGTATTTTTCTTGATATAAATTTCAAATCTAATGTTTATGTCGTTTTTCAAATATTGAATTTAAAAAAATTAGCAAATTTTACAATGGAGTATCAATCTTCACGCATAAAAAGGTAATGATAACGGGATTGTGTCGTCACGTATTGTATACTGGCTATAGCACGAGTCACAAATTATAGTAGCCTTATTATTCTGTTAAAATATAAAAGTGAATTATGATGTCGCGAGTGCATGATTTTGATTTAATTCTCGACGAGTACCATATTTTTGTCCACCTCAGTGAGGCATATCAATTTCATTATATTTGAAGTATTGTAAATTGTAACTTCATTCAAATCTGATTTGAATCCAACGGAAATGATTTTTCAAAAGAAGACACCATAATTTAACACAATTATTCATTTTTTTTAATGCTGACCTATTCCATAATAAAGTCTACAGAAAATTAGCCTAATTTGTCCTTAACAGCCCAAATTTTGTCTGACACATTAAAAATGTAATAACGCAATAGCGTTCGAATGGTTTTCAGAAATGCAGAAGGACATTCCAAGTAAAGATCCATAGGGTTTTAAAATACAAGGTCAAATTCAAAGTTAATATTTTGTTTGATTAAAGGTGCGTTAGAGGAATTGACCAGCGTAGCGGGCATAGCTTGCTAGTAAAGAATATTTGGCTATTTCTCAACTGCGCCCGGCTAACGGAAAAAAATGCCTTAAAATCAATTTATTATTTTATAATTAAGTTCTAAAAATATTAAACGTTGCATTGTCATCGGAAGCACACCTGTCTACATAATGTTTAGAATTTTAGCACAGCAGGAAGGGGTTGAATCGATTACAAAATTCCACTTTTACATACATGAACCAAGTTAAATAAAAGATTGGTAAACTTTTTAAAAATACACCATAAACAGAAAAGAAAACATGATGCATTTCGAAAGTTTTTTTTCATCAATTGCAAAAGGACGTGCTACCAATATAAGAGCAGAATTGAGACTTGCTTTTGTTCAAGTAGTATTAGAGAATATTTTTGCTCTCGAAGAAAAAGGATAAATACTTTCGAAAGGCGTTGTGAATTATTCACTTTTTATAGTGTATTTCCGAAATTCCTTTCAATGGTAATGTGTTTTAAAACAGTTTTAAAAGATTTTTTCCTTTACGAACTTGACATGCTCCTGCAACATCCGCAAAAGGAGAATCAGGATTACTGGATCAATTCAAATCAAATCAAGGATCAATGTTGCCACAAAAACTTAAATATTTCTTCTGTAGGTAAAAGTTTAACGTAGTTTCAAACTCAGATATGAAGAACCAATATCAATCACGGTTATTTCTATTTCTATGCCCCAAAAAGGTTGAAACGCGCTTTAATATTTTAACTTTTGGAGAGTAGCAGACAATGTCAATGTAGAAGTAAGTGTTTAAAGAAAAAGGTAGAAAGTAACATATTATAATAGTTCTGTCTTTAATTTTCCAAAAGTTGCAGTTTTAAAATTTTAATACGACCCCTTAACACAACATTGCTCAATTAGAAAATTGTATCTTTAGCTGCAACTATATCATATATAAAAACGACAATTCAAATTCAGTAAGTTATGCTTAATTAAAAATTTACCATTGTGAAAGGCGACCATGTCAAATTAGAAATGTAAACGTGTGAGAAATTGCAAGAAAAAGAAAACACGAACGATAATAAATATGCAGTTTAAAAAAAGAAATGGATGACTGTAATTATATTAATGGCGCCAATAACTCCAAATCATTTACAGTAGGATTATTAGAAGTGCTCATTTATGTATTAGAAATGAAAGAAAACATTAAAAATGCTCTGTGATTTTTTAAAATTATTATTATTAATGTTTCCAGGATTTAAAGTTACATTTGTCTATTTACATGTTCTTTGTCAGTGTAATGTTTTATTTTGATGTTTTTGTGGTTCAAGATTTTCATACTTGTTAACATATTTTATGTAAAGAAAACCATCAGGAATATGTGAATGGTGCAGATAGTCGTCTGTGCTAGGGGTAAAACCACGGAAAATATCTCATTTTTAATGCGTGATAAATGTTATTTTCTTTTCGTCCTATTATATTATGACCTATATATGTATGAAATATCTAAATTAAACTTCATAATCTCCTTTCACCAAGTTAAATATATATAAAAATAACCTACTAGCCGATGTTTCATTTGCAAAGAATTTTTAGTTATAAACTATAACGATCTAAAAATGTATCGATTTTTATGGGAGATTTATTTTATCATCATAAGAAAAAATGTATTCAAGCTGAAGATAATTTACAAGACTCTAGAACATTATAATTACGTTCTAAACTTTTCTGCCCCTTGAATTATTGGTATATTATGTACTCTTCCAGAATACGCATACAGAAAAATGTATTAGTTCGCATAAAAAAAAAAAAAATCATGCTCACGTATTAACATCATGCCACTAGCGACCTTTGAAGCTTTAAACAATAGACAAATAATTTTTGTTGACAGGATAACATACATCTATAAAATTCATTACATATATACATACATAAGGGTTATACATATGTTACATGTACATTCATCATAGACCTTACAATAAACTAGACCCCACATTGGCAACCTTTTCGGTGACCGACATCACAGGTGGAGGTGGTAGATTTAATCCGCCAAACTGGTTTTTCTCCCGCCAAAATCTACTTGGAATTTCCCCCATTTTCCCGCCGAAACTTTATATTGCGTCTGTGCCTGTCTGTGCTCTTGTTGTTTCGCTAGAGATTGACTAATATTTTACATTCCAAACAGTTCTTTTAAGAACTTATTATTTAATTATAATAATAAAATCAAAATGCCACAAAATTGTTCCATTTTCAGCTGCTGTAAACACAAGCTGTAAACAAGCTGTAAAAACTTAGCTATGTTTAATTTTTAAAATTCTTTATTATACTTTATATAAAGAAAATTTCAAAATTTATTTTTTTAAGAGGACAGTACAATAAGTGATTCCTGTCATGTGACAACATTTTTCTTCCTTCAAGTGCTGCGGCATCGGAAATTCGGTTCAAAATGCTGACGGACTTTTCTGAAATATCTTCTGCTTTTATTGAAAACATCTTTTGATTACAAACTTTCTAAATAAGAACACCTGCCAATTTCATACATTTCCGATCACAAATTAATGAAACAATTTCCTGATGGCTCGGCCTACAGGCACAGGTAGATAAAAATACAGATAGTGAAAATGAGATATAGTGATATTTGAAAATACAGATAGTGGGGCACCTGTTTATTGAGAATTGCAGAAGAAATGACCTTTTTGCCATGATGCGGCAGTTTAGACCACCCACTTCAAAATCTACCTGTGTCTGTAGACAGGATTTTTTTTTCTTTCGGGCTATAAGAGTTGGTCTTATAAAAAAACTTGTCAAAGTAAAAGTTGTAGATACTATTAAGAGGATTTATAATAAATTTAAGCAGATTTGATATCTTGTGAATTGACAAAGTTTTGAATTCTTTTCTTCTTAAACCCTATCCCCCCCCCCCCCCACTTGAGGTCATTTTTAATGATATCAAAAATCTGTCATTCATAAATTTTCGGCCCTTTTTCTAGAAATATTAATAACTTTAAACGGATTCGATACGTATCATAATTAAGAAGTTATGGGGATTTTTCTGTCCCCCTCCCCCTTTGGTTCGATTTTGCCCATTATCGAACTTGACCAAGATTTTATGCCCCTTAATTTTGTGTATCAGTTTGGAAGAGATTTGTGCAGAATTATTGAAATTATCGTGTCCATAAAAAAGTGATCTAGATAGATAGATAAAAGTTTTGAATTGGGGGTGGTTTTGGGTTCTGGAAGTGATGATTGGCGTAGATCTGCAAAAACTTTTCAGAAATTCCAACATAGGGGAGAATGTAATAGGTAGTATTTCTTACGAAATCTACCTAAAATCATAAAGTAGCCATTTTGTATTTGAGAAGGTTTTATAGCATCTAATTATGACAGCAAGTATTGTTTAGAAGTCAACATCTTCAGTAGTTGCCTGTGGTTATTATTTTCAATAATTGTAAAGAAAAAAAAAACACTTGAGAGTTAAACTTAATTTTTTATAGCATTCAAAAGTTGCAAATTATTTCTTCTCAGAAACTTATGCAAAATAATAGTTATTTTAACAGAGAAACAATTACACAAGTGACAGTAGATATGAAATATCCTGGAATTTTTATTTTTCATACAAAAAAAAAAAAAAAAAAAAAAAAACTGTGCATTTGTAATTTTTTTTTCTATACATGCGTATATGTTATCTATCGATGTTTTCCTTTTGATTAAAAATATTGTAATACATTTATACTTTCAATTAATATATATATATATATGAAAGATTGCAAAAAATATGCCTTTAAATTGAAACATCAAAAGCAAAACAAAAATTCTGTATTGCAGCAAAAATATGTTCTATAGAATGTATTGTTAAATAAAGACATGTGATTTCAAGTTTTCAAAACCTATAAAATACATTATCAAATCAAATAATATTTTATAACATGTCACTGCTAACTTTCCACAAATTCTTCACTTTTGTAAGAAAAAAAAAAGATACTGTAAATACTGTTCGATTTTTTGTTATTTTAATAATGCCTGCAAAATTTAATGCATTTTTAGAATTAAAAAAAAAATCTGACATTAATTTGTTACATTTTGTGAAATGATTGTGTCAAATTGAAGCTTTCCAAGCAGAAATCTCGAAATAATTTGTGTTATCGTACTTAATATCTTATATCACTAATAAAAAAAAAAATATAATTTAAGTAACATTTATTACAAGGACAAAGCCATTTTATAACATTAAAATAAAATACAGCAGCAAAAACAGAAAAGGAAAATCCATCCAGAAGATTAAACAATCCTTTTTTCACCATGGGTGGGACTCTCATAACTTATTTCTATCCTTTCTCTTTGAGATTAAATCCTAGAAGGAGCAACAGTTTCGTTTCGCTTTGGTTTGTTTACGTTTATTTTTATTGCGAGAATGAAATCGAAGTGGCCAAGAAAGCGATCACCGCCAAAACAGACAGTTTTTAAAGCGCCAATCCGAGCTGATCCTGGAACCGGATTTTCAACAATATAACAAAGAGATGTGGTCTCTAGTAGATTATTTCTCTGAGACATTCATACATTTCCTAAGATTTACTATAATTAGTATTATCGGTGCCACCCTATGGCGATTAGCCTGTGGTATGCGGCTAATCGGGGCCTCCGAGATGTCGCTGTGTGTCCTTCACCGGGCCTGCTACAAGTATTAGTGACGTCACAGTAGTGATCCACTTTGGTCAATGTTTCGCAGCAGAAAGATGTAATAAAAAGAGCATTTCCGCTCTTATAATTTGTGATTACATAAATAATATTAAATTTCATAATCGTGAAATAAAAGGGAATCAATACACTTGTTTTATTAAAGGAAATTAAAAGTTTTAAATAAAAAAAAAATGCTAAGATTAATAAATCAGATTGAACCCATTGATTTACCTTTTCCTAAACACATTATTTTACAATAAATATACGTACAAAAAATATAATAAATCTACCAAAAACTTTACAAAATCAATCCCATTCCTCCCTTTTACAACTACATACCATAATTTAACCACCAAAACACAATAAATGTCAATTTAAATAGAGAAATCGACATTTTTTAACTATAGAGACCTTGGCACTTTTTTTTAACGCTTTGGCGTAATCCGGGCTTCAGAAAGTTAGATATGTTTTTAAATTATATACACAATTATGAAAACAAACCTAATGAACTTTTATGTTTATTTATATATATAAAATTATTTATATATACAATTCTGTTCTACCTGCATATAAAAAGAGATATATGGCTTCTTTATATTAAATAAATTATATAAATATTGAAAAAAAAATACTTATTTATATGAAACTACGAATAGGTTGCCAGAAAATATGTTGCAAACTTTCCTTCTCTCGCCATAAGCCTTTTTCGGTACTTTTCGGTTAGCCGGGCGCCAGTGATACATGAACATATATAAATATATATATATTAATTCATACATATATGTGTGTGTAGATATGTGTATATATGTGTGTGTGTGTGTGTGTGTGTATATATATATATCACTGGCGCCCGGCTAACCGAAAAGTACCCAATTTTCTATCTTAACTTTGTAACTGACTTGCAATATTTTAATAAATGTCTATTTATTGTACTTGGGTCTAGGACCTAATAACCACTCAAATTAACTTATCAAAAGTTTTATTTTCATAATATATTTGTACACTTAAGTTAGCTAAAATTTTAAATGGAACTACGTAGAAATACTAAGTTGTGTAAATCAGTTACTTTTAATTTTATAAACAAAGCACACTCACTTCTAACTAAATGTATCCAGATTTCATTCAATTTATTACAGTATTTCTTTCAAAATCATTTTTTAAACTGTTTATCGTCTGCTTCTTTTTTTATTTTTTTTCTAAAGATCATTTGACTCTTTTTGATTTGGAAGTACAAATTCATTCAAATATGCCGGAATATTTCCATTACAGTAGGATGGACATACGTTGTTAGGGTTATTTTTTTTTCTCAGCATAGCAAGTTCAATACCATCATATTAATTTTAGCTTCACGAATTATGAAACTTATATCGAAACATTTAATGCAAACCACTTCTGTTGAAATGTAAAAATAATTATCACAAGGTAATTTTCGTAGCTAAAATTTCTTCTTTTCATTATCAGTAGCGAATTTGAAGACTTAGATTAGAAACTAGGAGCACAACATTTTCTTCTCATTATTTTATAGATATAATCT
Source organism: Maratus michaelseni (assembly GCA_963931845.1). NCBI lineage: Eukaryota > Metazoa > Arthropoda > Arachnida > Araneae > Salticidae > Maratus > Maratus michaelseni. Next base: position 154,622,136 of record OZ007596.1, on the reverse strand, counting down.
ACACTTTCTTTAATAATTATAATCAATAATTATTGATAGCATTATAATCTAAATACACTGAAAAATATTATTAATTACTATATAAAACAATAAATAAAATCAAAATACTATCGTAAACAATACGTACAAACGAACAAAGTACATGAAAATTTTTAAGTTATTATGGATCACTGTTTTGACGTCAGCAGGTTGTGACGTCACCTGTAGCAGGCCCGGTGTAGGACACACAGCGACATCTCGGAGGCCCCGGGCTAATACCAAAGCACATACATTTACATTTATTACTTACATAATACATACGTACATGGAAAAGAGTTATATATATATACATGCATAATATACAGGGTGTTTCAAAAAAATAAATTTAACATGCTCCGTGACAATGTCATACTACATGCATAGATAAGTAAATACATTTTTTAGAAATTAGAAAGATTGCAAGATGAATATATATTTATACAGGGTGTTTCGCGAAGGATCCCTAACTTTGAAAATAAATAACCCGGAAACGGTGATAGATAGAAGCATAACATGTTTCTATCTATCACCGTTTCCGAGTTATTAATTTTCAAAGTTAGGGGTCCTTCGCGAAACACCCTGTATAAATATATATTCATCTTGCAATCTTTTTAATTTCTAAAAAATGTATTTACTTATCTATGCATGTAGTATGACATTGTCACGGAGCATGTTAAATTTTTTTTTTTTTTGAAAAAAACTTACATATTTTAAATTTCTAGATTTTTTCCCATTTTATTTACTTATGTTCACCTTAAAATAATTTTTCTTTTCTTTCCCTAGATCAAATTTCAGTTGTTTCTACGCCTGTTATCTTAGCTTTCCCGTATCAAAATCGCCCCTCCCCCCATTTTAGAATATTATATTCTTGTCGTAAGCCCAGTTTTAATTTTCAAAGGGAATTATTTTTCGTGCGGATTTCGGTGCCGTATAACATTAAATTTTTTCATACGTTGTTAACCCCTTCGCGACGAGCGTCATTTACAGAATTTTTAATCTTTTACCACCGGTTTTTTAATACAGAAATTTTCGCCTAATTGAATCGCAGAAATGCCAAGATTTAATAAGGCAAAGTTTACAATAAAAAATAACTGGTGGGAAAAATCGAGGATTCCGAGCATCTTATGCGTCACGTATACGTGTCGCTCGTCCCCAAGGGGTAAAAGAGTTCCGGCGGGTGCTTTGATTGGTTGAAAAATTCTGCCGCAGTGCGGAATTTCCTGGCTTTGTGTTCATACGCCTTTATCAATAACAGTTGATCAGAGAGAGGATTTCTTATTGTTTTTTCTTGTCATTCAACTCCATCAGAGAGCTTTTGGAATACTTTGCGCGTGTGATTATGGTGACACTGGAGAATGTACATGATTATGGGATATTATATCGAACGTATGCACATTATGTGAACATTAGAATATTATAGTTTATAACATTGTGAAATTGTGGCGAAATGCTTTCAATACCTGTTGAAATGAACTAGTTTTTTTCCATGGACAGGAGAGTCTCCCCACTAAGCATGTAGATGTGAATCCTCTAATAAAAATGCTTTAGAAGTGCACTGCTCTCTGTTTTCCATCGGTGCAATTTCCATGGATTATGTATTGGACCATTCCATTACGGTCTGTTGCTACAACAAGGACGGAAATATAGCAATCATAACCACGAGTTAAAATTTTCAAGTAAGACGTCATCGTTTCAAAAGCAAAGCGGTCTGGGCAATAAAAATATCACATATTCATATCAACCGACAGGATTTTTGGTAAAGGTTGTCACATGTATATCCTAGGTGTAATATGTAAATGCATATACATGAAGGTATATAGGTATATGTATGCTACACAAAAGGGTTAATAAATTCATATGCATTCCACATACGCAGATAAAAGTTACACAAACATTCCATATACATAAATACTTTTCATTTTCTAAGTATTACTATAATTAATATAATATATGTATCATTCTTTAGCGATTATGCACTGGTGTGCGGTAAATACGTAAAATATGATAAAGTTTAAAAATTGGATTTTAAAATTTAATCAACGGGAACAAAATCTGTTGAGAGGAGTTAATTTTTTTTTAAATGTGTGAATCAAGGGTTTAAATCACTTACTTCTGTTCCATCAAGTAACAATCCAAAACCTCCATTAATAGCTTCTCCCCTGAAATAACGTTTAAAGACAGATTATTTGTTTGTAAAAGTGTATTGAAACTGAATTTCATAAAATAAAATTAATATCTACAATATGAAAATCTGCACATAAAATAAATTTTGTATTCATGTATTTTTTCATAAAAGTGCATCACTATTCCAACAAGATCTGAATATTTATAAAACTAGTTGCAGTACGAAAGCCCCTCATTTGTCACGTTTGACGTTCAATTTCCAAATTGTTTTAAAATGGAGGCTCGTTTGGAGGGGAGGTAAAAATTTTGGATTTCAAATTACAACATAGATGTAGTATTTCCCGTTATTTATGGGAATAGAATAAAACTTCAATTATGTAATTCGTTGAGAATTCTATCAATTGGAGGACTTTAAATAGATTTATTTCGCTAAAATATACCGGTAAGAAGTTAGTGTTGAAAAAAACTGGTAAAACACCGATATTTAGCCCTTTGTATTTTACCCAAACTTTGTAACTCCGTTATTTATGATCCTGAAGAAAAGTCCATTTTTTTAGATGGCGGATCACGCTGAGGGGGAGTGGGGGTGGGGGAAATTCGAAAACTGTTTTTAACACTTTCCAACCTAGTTGAAAAGTGACTTCGGTTTGTCTGCCGTATGGCCGTCTGCCGTCTGTCCGTGCTGTAACTACCGTAAATATGCTCAGATTGCTCTGCAATTTTTATATTTTATTGTCGTTATCTATAGCATGTTCCCTATTTCAACTGAAGTGTGTAGCACTTATAGTTTGTTTTATAGGGGCACTCAAAAGAATTCCGTTACATTACGATCTATGGGGAAAAATCATTTGCGGTTTATTTTAATGATGTTACACAATTTCAAACACATCGTAATTGATATATATCACTAAGGTGCATTACAAGAAGCTTAATATGGAATAGAGTGTGCATAGCACTTATAGCTACTTTACAGGGACAGTCAAAAGAAATCCGTTACATTACGTCTACGGAGAAAAATCGTTTGCGGTTTAATTAAATTTTCACAATTTCAAACACATTGTAATTGATATATATCACTAAGATGCATGACAAGAAGCTTAATATGGAATAGGGTGCGCATAGCACTTATAGCTACTTTAAGGGACAGTCAAAAGAAATCCTTTACATTACGTCTACGGAGAAAAATCGTTTGCGGTTTAATTAAATTTTCACTATTTTAAACGCATTGAAATATATATATATATATATATATATATCACTAAGGTGCATTACAAGAGGCTTACTACAGGATATTGTGTGTATAGCAGTCATCGTTCATTTACAGGGACACACAAAATAATTCTCTACTGTCTGTTAACAATAATTCCTGGAAGTGCGTTTTAAGTTGCTGAACGCGATTTTAAATTGAACTCATTTTTTGTCTATTACTTGGTGCGTATAAATTCTGTAGATCATATACAGGGCAGCACAAAAGTTCACGAACACATTTCCGTTTATTGACAGAAACTCTAGAAGGAGAATTTTAAACTGTTCTACGCGTTTCCTAACTAAACTAAAATCTAGCATCCTATGTAGTATATATACAAATCTATGGATCATATACAGGGCTGAATAAAAGTATTCGGATAATTTTCCGAATATTGTATATGTTGGAAATTCCTGAAATTACGTTTTTAAATATGTTATGCGTTTTCCAAATTGTTTACTTAGATGTTATCTTTCAGCTTATTAAACGGTAATGATTTGTAAAATTATTTTGGAAGCGTTGGAAAGTGTTTCATAATCTATGCTTGATGCATAATTTTTCGTTCTTGTTTTAATTATTGTTATCACGACATTAATCTATGCAACATGTTCCAAAATCAGAACTACTCGTATTTTTGCAAGGTAAAAATGTTTTATTTACTGGGCTAGTACACACTAATACTTTCAAAGTCTTTTCAGTAGAGTAATAAGAACAAAATTCTTATTTAACTTAATTAAAAATATTTTTTATTCCTCGTACCTGACTGGTTTTCATTAGATCTATAAATAAAAACTTTCGTTTATAAAACTAGGGTGAATCAAATATTCGTAACTGAAACGCAACAGGTTAACTTGTGTCTATGAAATGCAAAGAACTTATCATACCACAGCTAAAAGTAACTCTTGAGAAAATACTAAATTAAAAAAAAATACTTTATAAAAATAAAAGGCTGAAAAATAAATACCACATTTAAATTATTCATCTCGCTATGAATAACGAGCGATGGACGTTTCACCGCGACAAATGCCTAGCCCAACTGCCGAAGACTGTTGGGAAGGTAGTCGGTCTATGGAAGTATCCACCGGAAATATTATAAGGCGATTTTCCTTAAGTCAAAGACATAAAACAGCGGTTTTGGTAGGAATGGGACGTTTAAAACATTAATGATCGAGGCGCCTTCGAACTTATTAGTTACTCTCGGGCGATGGTCGGGATAGAATGGGAAGGCAGACCGACGCCTATATACACAGCGGCAACGTGCTAGCCCTATTACTGAAGATTGTTGCACATAAGGTTTGTCATAGAACTTTGACCTTTAATCACTCACGCCATAGTTCGGATTTCAAAAATCGGGCCACATCATTACCTCTAACATCTATGTTTGTAGTAAGTTACGTTGTAATTGATCAAACCATTGCAGAGAAATCGAGTTCATTTCATTGTCCGATTGGATTAACTGCATAGGAAGTTTCACTCATCATCAGCTCGAGGCGCTTCAAAGACATGTAAAATCGTTGGTGAGGGAATGGCTGACGAGTTGCCTCAAATATCTACCAATTACTGCTGTATGAAAGACTGTTCAAAGAGAATCCTAATTGCTAGTGTGGAAATATTAAACCAATGACCATATATGGTTCATGATTCATAAAACGCATTACAGTAATTGACTGAAAAAATAATATACAGTCGAACTCATTTTATAATAGCACGGTTAAAACAAGCAATTTGCACGTTAGGTATCATTCATTAATTACATCACGCAAATTGCGTGGTTTTTTTTTACACCTCTCTTTGCCTATGTCACAATTTGTCACACTTCAGTGAGACCTTCCCCCGTGCTGTGAGGTCACACTTATTCGCAACTGTTAATTTAGAGAGAATTGTATAGAAAAACAGTTTACAATCTATTACCTACTGATACAATTACTACAAAAACATCAAAATCTTGCGTGCTTTTACTTCAAATTGCTACAATTCAAAGAAAAAAGGGAAAAATATATCTAATACTACGAGTGAAACTCCATATATTCTTTAATGAAATTTGTTATGATGCTTGCAAATAATGCATGCCTATTTGTTTACGTACCTTAGATGTGGCAGCACAATGTGGTAACCTCTTCCCCTCCTCCTGTCACACGGTGTCACGGCGGAACCTCTTTTCCTCTGAAAGTGTGACTATTGTAATTAATAGAGAACCCCTTAAGAATGGCTCACCATTTACACTACATTACGATTTTTACGCTTTTATGCTGCATATAAGAATGATCATGGCTAATAAAAGCAAAATATCTGTTCAATTTTAATTCGATATTCTGTATCAGAATATAAATTGGGGAAAAAATATACTTGTCTGGTCAAATAACATTCTCTCTCTCTCTCTTAGCGTTAGATCTTCTACATTACAGCTGTCAAACTGTAATAAATTATCAGTTATTTCAGCTGATAGAACTTCAGACTTCCACCCACAACTAGATGAACGTATACTTACAGACATACATACTGTCAACAGTATGAAAAAGCAGACGAGTGAAGATGCTTTAGATACGATTTTATTACATATGTTCAAATAATGAAATTGTATAAATGATGTAAAACGCCGAGATGAATAAAATTTAGAAATGAATATGCCGACCGTACGATTTTTAGCAATCAAATATGATATTTGTATAAATACGATCAAATACGATTTTTAGCAAAATATGATATTTGTATAAATACGATCAAATACGATTTTTAGCAAAATATGATAGCAATCAAAATTCCATCGATTTTTTCTTTAAATGTTAAATGTCAAAATATAAAGATTTGCCTATTCTTGATTTTTTAAACTATAATCTACAGAAAATGTAAGATTAACTTTTCTACATTAACTAAATAATTAAGTTAATTTTAGCAAATTGGTGATTAGAGCAATTAATTGCAGCAATTAATTTAATGTGGGTTTTTTAAGGATTTTAATTCTTTTCAAGGGTATTACGAAAAATTCTAAAATCACTTGCTTCTCGTAGTAACTGAATTTAAATGTATTTACAACACCGCCATTAAATACTGTAGGGGATCCAAGCTAACGGAGATATAGTTTTCAAACTAATTACATTTGAAAGTACATTTTTTTTTCTATTCGGCGGTGTAAAATTGAAATTATTTGATTACATATATATTAAATTTGTGTTTTATTTTATTTTATTTTACATTATTTATTCATTTTCATGACGTTTTAATTTTGTTTTGAAGAATTAACCGAGGAGAAATGGTGAGCTATTTATAATTGCAAAATGGGTTATTATTCTTCCGTAATGGAACCTGCACGCGATAGAGATAGATTTAAAAAATTCATGCTGGAAAATTATCTTAAAATCCACAATAAATTAGTATATTGCGATAGAGTTTTCAAACAATTGCACTTGAAAGTACATTTGGTTTCCTATACTACGATGTAAAAATTGAAAATTTGCGATATTTAGAAGTTTCAAAAATTGCAGTAGCAAAAATTGTAATACCGAAATTCAATTGTCAGATATTTCCAACCTCAAAATGACGTCAGCGTTAGGCACAGTTTTGTCCTTTATAATATAGATTTGGGAGATTTTTAATCATTTTATGACGGTGAATATGCTTCATTGACCTTCCTATTTAAGACAGCACACTGCAAAAAAAAAAAAAAAAAGTGTTGATTTTACAGTATAATACTGGAATCCCAGCTGCCAGTATTATACCGTAAAATTAATAATAATAAACAGTAAAATAAGCAGTAATACGCTGCCGCGCATGCGCAGTAGTATAATTAAATAGTATAAATAGTATAATTTAAGTATAATTAAAATTACTGCTTATTTTACTGTTTATTACTGTTAATTTTACGATATAATACTGGCAGCTGGGGGCCAGCATTATACAGTAAAATTAGCATTTTCTTTTTTTTTTTTTTTTTTTTTTTTTTGCAGTGCACCGACTCCTGCAAAACCTTTATTTCTCGATTGGACAGATAAACTAGTTTAACTAATTTCAAATATATTTTAGACGTGCATTTCCTTTTGCTCAGTTAATGTTAATTATGCTGATTTCAGTGACTTTAATCTAAGCAAGTTAGAACATTATTTAATTATGAAAGTATCGTCCTGTGATTTCTTATTCATAAAACTAAAAAAAAATGTATGCAATAACTCAAATATTATTAAATTTAAATTAACGTAATTTTCACTGGCCTTTTTCATACATTTTATGCTTTTTCTGCTTTAGTTATATTTTTATAGAGCGTCTTAAACTGAGCACGTATGAAAAAAATTTTCAGTAGTGAAATTGACTTTATGTTTAAAGAAAATGTGCGGTTTCATTCATAAAACTAACAGTCTGCTTCAACTTTATGCAATTTTCATCAACGTTTCATTCGGTGTACATTGAGTAATCTCACTACATAATCTATGTCCTTAAATGTCCACGACCTAGAAAGAGAAGTCTCTAAAAATTATATCGCTTGAAAGAGACAGTAATTAAATTTCTAATCTGTTCCAATAAAATTGATTTATTTTTATCATGACGTCATTTTCAATGCTGAAACTTTTCGTACGTGCCTGGTGTTTCACTGTGCAGTCCTTAAATCGTTAGTCAGTCCTTGAATTTTCATATAACATTTTTCGGATAGAGAAATCTTCGCCTTATAATCATCAATTATCATACAATCATACAATTCTTATTATCATACTATCTTATTCTTGTTATCATACAATTTCTGTCACTGAATAAGGCCAATGTTGCAATTCGGAAAAGTGGTACTCAAACTCAAGAACCCTATGAACACCGTGTGTGAATACCCAGTGACACCCCCGGTATTCAGATTCAAGTCCCACATCTTTACTTTAACAATACCCCGGGAGGATGCGTCATTTTTTAGGTAACCATTTCATACAAGCTGATCTTCAAATATGGAATTGATCTTATTTAATCAATCTCGTCATCTGTCGCGGCCGAGGTGAATGAAGCCTCGGGGACAGCAACATCGCACAATCAGGGCGAAATTTACAGGAGTTCCACTACGAATGCCCCGGTGCCTATCATCCATAATCGAGCTTCTATTCATTTCGCTTTCTCTGACACATCTTGCGGTCCACAAGGCCGCATCTACCACAGGTGACGTGATTGATTAAATAAGATCAATTATATATTTGAATATCAGCTTGCATGAAACGATTATCTAAAAAATATAGCTGTCTTCCGGACTATAAGCAATATTTTGATTTTTGAAATGGCTTTGATGGCAACTACTAACAACATACATATATACGTGTATAAGTTAAATGCGAACATGTATGTCTGACTTACCATCCGACACCTCCACCATTATGAAGAGCGACCCAGGTGGCACCTCGGAAAGCATCTCCAATGCAGTTTTGCACGGCCATATCTGTAAAATATATTAAAAGCAAATAAAAATTAAAAGCGAAATTATATACTAGCATAATGAGTACCTTTCAAGAATTATTAAACTGCATTCAAGCATTTACATGTGCGTTATCGGTGAATGGAATTCGATGGCCTGCCATACTGAAAGATAGAGGCGCCCTGGGTGAATATGGTGCTCTGTGTGTGTGTGTGTGTGTGTGTGTGTGTGTTATAAAACTTAATAGCTCGTTTAGAAGCAATTGCATATTAACCAAATGTTTTTCTTATTTTCTGGAACAACAGTTCATTATCTATGATGGAAAATGCTTTTTATTGGAATACCACTTCAAATTTGGCAAGATTTTTTCTCTAAGAAAAACTATTTAAATAACTTTAAATAATCAAGCTCACAATGTAAAACTTAACGAAAATTATACCATATTAAATAAACCCTTTTTGAAAGAAAATTTGTAGGACTGGCTTTTCAATGTTTAAGAAATATTAACTGTTATTTCATGCATTAAAATATTTGCATCATGTATAATAGCTATTGTATTTTATTGTTATCACTCTGATCAAGGCCATGCACAAGGGTGTCATTTTGGGGATTTAACGTGTTTCATTAGATTTCTTTCTTTCATTCTATTTTTGTTTTGTTTTGTTTTCTTTTCTTTTTTCTTTTGATTCTTTAAACAACTTAACAGTTTTGCCCGAACGCCGCTCGGGCTAGAAGCGTTTGCTTGGTTCGTTGCTAAAAGCTTTTACCACTAATTTTTAACTGTAATATTTGATTTATTAATTGCCAGACATTTTTCGATTATATAAGGCAAATATTTTAATACGGAAAAAGTGGTGTTTTGTCTTTATGTTTAGTTTATTGTGTCAAAAGAAAACGAAACTGTTAAGGGATTGTTAATACAAGTTTCAATAGCTAGACTATTTTGAGCTTAACTGAACTAGTTGGGTTAAAGATGAGAGATTTGTAAAGGTATTGTTTTACTTATTTTTCTGCATTTGGTGAATATTTACTATTTGTATAATGGCTTTAATTTTTTGACCCAGTTTTAATTGTACTTTTGCTTAATTAATTTTCATGAGACTATCTGTATTAATAAACGGAAGCGTTTCGAATAAGCTTTTGTCATGATCAATTCTATGTTTCGGTAAAGACAAAATCCACATGATAAGGGTTTTTTATGCTAGTAGCACCCCTTGAGGGAAATTGCGTAACTATGCAAATTAAACTCCCACGAACGAATTTTGCTCAGATCCTCAGAATAAGCTTCTGACCTGGTAAAACTTACATATATTTATAAAAAATTTCATATGATAGGTTTTTTATACTAATAAATACTAAAAACAAGAAATTGGAAAACTGCGCAATTTAAACTAATTTCCTGCGAACGATTTTCTCTCAGATCTTCAGAATAAGCTTCCGCCCATGGTGAAATTTATGTTTTATTTAAAACTTTCACAGGACAGGTTTTTGAATCTCACAAGGAAGATCTCCATAAGCGCATACTCAGAAAATTTTGAACAAATTACAGAATATTCTTCTTATGAGGATATATATGTCTATAAAAAAAAGTTCCTGCGGAATCTCGATATGGTGTCCGTAAAAAAATCATGAACATTTCATTTTTTGGCAAATTTATCGTCGGTTGGCGACACAATGAAATTTTAAAAAAATACGCTTTTGTGATAAATACTCTTTAAGGAAAGTTTTTTCTACTCGTCATACTGAACTAGTTTAAGTAAGTTTAATTTAAATAAATACACTTTTATAACAACAGTTTTGGCACATACATTTACATGTACATAGTATGAAATTTAACCATCGTTTTATACGGTTTAGAACAATATTTAAATGGATTAAAATTATTTCAAACTTTCAATTATGATTCTATTCTGAGCACTTTCAATTCGGCTTCCATATTGTTAGTGTAGGAGACAAGAGAAGAGTATTGTTGCCATAGAAACAACAAGTTATTCATTCATATCGAAATTTTATAAGAGAAGTTACTCTTAACCCGGCAATTACTTTAAAAATACACTTAAATTTTATCCAGACGGTGAAACTGTGTAGAATTTAATAACTGCAGCAACACAAATTATTTATATTATATGAACTTATAAAAATAATACTACAGTTTGTCGTCGTTAAAGTTTGAATTCATTAAAAATGCGCATTTAAACAGTAGCACCTCTGGAGGAAAATTTCACAACTGTGCAATTTAAACTCACTTACCACCGACGCATTTTGCCTAAATCTATCATTCGTTTTCTATGATTTTCGCATATTGAAATTATATATGCAGAAAAGAAATATACATATTATGTTTCCATTGGATACTTAAAACTCAGACTAAGTTTTATTATGTACAATGTAAAAGAAAAAAAAGTATTTTTTACGAAAAAGGCTTTTTTTTTATTACGAATTTTCTGTTTTTTATGTACAGTAATCCCTTAACATTCGCGAGGGTTACGTTCCAGGAAAACACCGCGAATGTTGAGTCTATCTCTCTGTACTAAAAAAGTAGTAACGTTCTATAAAATATTAATTATAGTGGCACAGTATTTCAAAGAACAAAATGATATATGTATTAACAGTACGTTATGCATAACATATATGTATGAATGTACACACATATTGATACTTCTGAAATTTATTTAATGAAGATAATTGAAATTAACTGACTGGAGAAATAATTACAGCTAAAAAGCAAAGTTTTTTTTTTTTTTTTAAATAAAGTAATTTAAACTCTCTCTCTATTCGCAAAGAGATGATAATGTATGCAGTTTCAGCTCCATACAGCAGCTTCAGCTCCATCTCTACGAGAACCTGCACAAGCACATTTTAAATTAATAGATTGATGATGCCGTTACCTTACCACTTCTAATACCCCCATTGCAATCAGTATTCTGCTGTTGTTATTATTTTGCTTTCCTACAACACTCGCTCCTTTTTCAGTAGACAACTGGAAATTGATTTGTAAATACATACTGAGGAAACACAGGGGAATCAATCTTTAACCTTTGTAAATTTTGAAAAAGCAAAGTTATAATTTAAAAAAAAAATCGCGAATAATCAATTCAGATTCTCGCGAATGTTAAGTTTACCACATTTTCATGTTCGCGAATAAGCAAAACTCGCGAATATTAAGGGATTACTGTATAGTATTGTGCTGTTAAAAACACAGTTCCGTAATATATATATATATATATATTTGTATTTATATTATCTTATTTAACTCAACTTGGTTTTTGTATGCAAAGAAGTAATTGATCTTTAATTCCCTTGTCCTGATATCCTAGAATTATTAAAAATATATACGAAATGTGTTTCCAATGACAATACAACATTTAAAAATTTTTTAAACTTAATTATCATTAATAACTTAATTTTAAGACATTTTCCCGTTAGTCCGCCACAGGTGATAAATCGCCAAATATTCTTCATGGTTACAATAGTATACGAGTTACAACAACAATATATATATATTGTTGGCACCAAACCACGTTCTCCAAAAAAAGACAACTGGCTGTGAAACAGCAACAATGCAATATTTTAAACACCAAAAAGTAGAAAATTAAATAAAAATAACAAGCAAAAAGTGTAATATTAAATATATATATATATACTCTTTTAGCATTTAATAGTTTAATATTAATTAAATTATGATAATACGTTGAGAAAACAATTTACAAATCCCGAATAGGTAGTTTAACACTAGAACTACCGTAAATTTTACTCAAGTTTTTTAAAACTATTTCACACCAGAAATGTTATTAAAAACTACTTAACTTATTTATTTAGCATATTTCTGTGAGTTTTATATTTAATTTGTTTTAAAAAGAAATTTCTGGTTCGAATCGAAATATATTCATTTGGTAACCGTCAAAATAACGGCTCATGGTAGTTCTAGTGTTAAATGATGCATATTTTTCTATCATATTGCCATATCTTAAAAAGAACAAAAAGTATATATATATATATATATATATATATATATATATATATATATATATATATATATATAATTGTTAATAAATTGAGTAGTTCGCGCTTAATACCAAGCGTAAACTAGTCGTTGGGGGCCACCGTAATACTTACCCATCATGGATATGCATAATGTAAAATATTAAAATAAAAATGTGTAAACTACTTATAAAATGCATTGAAATTCAAATAAAATCGTGGCTTGATGACGTCACAAACTTTAAAGGCTCGATTACTGAATTGCTTGAAAGAGGTTTTTCCTTATAACTCCAAAAATAATAATCCTATTAACTAGCAGTTTATTGCATCTGATTAAGCGTCAAATTTCCAATTAAAATATATCTTTGAAGTGAAATTTGGATGAAATACAGGGTCATGAAAAATCGAAGAGTGTGGAAAATAGGATTCCAAATATCTCGGCAACTAATTATCCGATCAACTTCATGCTTTATTCAAAATTTATGTTTTTTTATTGTCTTTTATATTCATTTCTTAAAATAAACAATTTCGAAAATTTTTATATACCTTTCATCAGAACGAATATTTCGAGAGTCCGAAAAAAATTCTTCCGGTTAATCGAGGTTATTGAAATGAAATAGGCTTCTTCCCATTATTACATACTAAGTACATACCAAATTGCAAGTCTCTATCTCAATTTTTTCGGGAGATAGAGCGTTTACAGACACACACACACACAGACACACAGACACACAGACGGACGGCAAAACTTTTTTTCTAAAAATATGTTTTTCGGAATCTCCAGTGTCTGAAACGTGTAAATCCGTCAAAAAAAATTTTTCGATTTTCAAAACGATTACAAGACTTACCCTATACTACGTATGATGGGTAAGTAAAAAGTGGTGAATTTTCTATAATCGGATTCGGTGGCCACACCAAATTAATGTACTGTAACGGAAAATTTTTGGAAAAATCATAAATTGCGGCATGATTTTCAAGATAAACATTGAATATTTATAAAAGAATGTATTTAAAAAAAAAACAATTTTTACTTTTATTATTTTTTTAATGTAAAGAAAATGCAATGAAGTTACCTGCACAGAAAGCTGATCCGTCGCCAATATTAGCAGTTTCACGAAATGGGCTGTCTGTGCCACTCACATCGTGATGATCACGACTTAAGACTATAGGGCCCTTTGAAAAAAATATATATATAAATGAATTGGTGTTAAATAATAGTATTAAAAAAAAAGCATTTAAACTGTTCAAGCTGAAACTTAGACAGACATACATAAAATCCCTTCTTATCGTTGTCCAATAGCTAATTTCTATTCCGTTAGTTTTAAAGGTACAGCTCCAATTGCAAAAAAAAAAAAAAAAAAAAAAAAAAAAAAATCAAATGTTGTTCTTTATCATACGTCAAAAGAGCAATTTACGTCAAAATAATTGTCTTTGTAAACGTTACATAACTTAATGTTTTATACTGTTCCCGAATCTTATAAGTTATATTTAGAAAAACTATGAAACTTCCTATGAAACTTTCTCCTATAAAAACTTTCTACCATGAAAACAGATAAAATTTTCCTTTTTGTACGACAAAAACTTACCAAGTTATGCATGGAATTTTGTGAATTTTCAGTGCACTGAAAACGGGAAAACACGTTCTTAAAAAGTTACAATTATTTAATTGACAAATAAAGTGAAACTTCCATTTAACGAAATCTCATCGTTACACTCAAATACTTCATTATGAAGAAAATTCGTTAAACAGAATTCAACTTAAATTTATGAAACTTGTATACACATAACCCACATAAAATGAAAAATGCACATAAAATGGAAATATTTGAGAAAAAAAAATATTTTAAATCGGGCAGTCATTTCTTTAAGCAATGTAGATATGAGAATAATTTAATTAAAGTAAGGTAAAAAAAAAAAAAAAAAAAAACCTAACAAAGACAAGTAAACAAAAACCGAAGCGTACCTTACTATTTTTCATTAAAATGTGATTAAATGTGTGTGTTTTGATTAAATGATTCAAATGTGTTCATTTTCATACAGTCCACTGAAATAAATCCATACATCCACATCCATCGCAACAACAACCTCTCCGTTTGAATACGCGCACACTGCAAAAAATAATTGTTGATTTTACAGTATAAAACTGGCATCTCAGCTGCCAGTATTATACCGTAAAATTAACAGTATTAAACAGTAAAATAAGCAGTAATACGCCGTGCAAGCAGTAATACGCTACTGCGCGGTAGCGTATTACTGCTTGCACGGCAGCGTATTACTGCTTATTTTACTGTTTAATACTGTTAATTTTACGATATAATACTGGCAGCTGGCATGCCAGTTTTATACTGTAAAATCAACAATTATTTTTTGCAGTGCACGAAAGTGGAATATAAACTTCGTTACATAGAAAACGTTTTTCGTAATATGGAGATTAATTTACATGTTAATGATGTTCAAATTCGAGGTTCTGCAGAAAATTTCGTTAAGTAGAAAACTTCGTTAAATAGGGACTTTGTTAAAGGGAGAAGTTCCACTGTACATAAAATTACTTAAAATCTGTGTTTAAGACAGAATTTTTTTTTTTTCTGAAGACACAAAAAGAGTGATATTTCTAAATGACTGATGCAACAGGCGTCAAGTTAACTGTATTTAGCAGTTGGAGACATTCACTTGGGAATCAAGCCATATTTTTTTACAGTAAATTAGAATGTTGGATCGACAGTATTCTATTAATATTCTTCCGGCGTAAATTCAATATCAAGGTTCACAAATCGTTTCCATCACTTTAAACGCTAAGCAGTGTCTAAGCAAAAAAGTCAAGTTGCGGAACTGTCACAAGATGAAGAAGAATATATCACAAAATGACGCTTGACAAGCTTAATTTGTCTCAAGTTATCTAAGAGTTTAAAAAAAACCTCCACTTCACCGACTGTTGCAAATTTTAACACTTAAATTTTATTTTTTTATGGAGCATTTTTTTCTGAGGAGCAGATACAGTACAAGATATTTATAAAACATCTTAAAGAGGAGTGGGAAATATTCCAAAAGCTTCTAATAGCGATTAAACTTTTTGATGTTTATGAAAAGAGAGCCTGTCGGGCGAAAAAATTCCTTTACTCGTGCTCTTTAATATATTCTATTCCTTAATATTTTTATGCAGGG
The DNA here is from genome assembly GCA_963931845.1 of Maratus michaelseni. Taxonomy (NCBI): domain Eukaryota; kingdom Metazoa; phylum Arthropoda; class Arachnida; order Araneae; family Salticidae; genus Maratus; species Maratus michaelseni. The sequence goes on along the minus strand of OZ007596.1, from coordinate 154,606,228 downwards.
AGTTCGTAAACACATATAATAAGAAAGAAAGGGGGATAACTCACACAACAAATATCTCATAGAGCTTAAAAACCCACGTACACAGTCAAAAATACTCTAAACCTAAACTAGATTTTCATTCATAAACTTCAGCAAAGCTAAAGATATTTTATGTTGAACTTTCTACACGTTGACTCATATTAAATTACTAAAATATGGTGATGAGTGCTGGAATGTAGTAAGTTAAAGCCGTTCTCGTAGTGCACACACGGCAAAGAAAAAAAAGTTGATTTTACTGTATAATACTGGGGCTGTTCAGAACAGAAGATCAGGCGGCGCGCGGGTGATGGAGATTAAAATATCGAGTGAGTCTGTACTGTGAATGAAATTGAAAGGCCTGCGTTCGGTCCAAATCAATGATAATGAACACGGTCCTTCATTTGACTAATTAGCGTATTTTAATGATTTTTTGTTAAATTAAGAAGTGAACTTGGTGGCTGAATGGTTAGAGCACTGCTCTTGATTCTGGAGGTTGCGGGTTCGATCCATTGACTAGAAATATAAATTTATATTTCTAGTCAATGGTTCGATCCCCCAAAACTTCTGTTTGATTTTTCTGTTTTTTTTTTTTTTTTTTTTTTTTTTTTTTTTTTTTTTTCATTTAAAAATGTTTAATCGGTTGCTTTGTATTTTTCATGATTAATGGAATATATTTTATAAAAGCAAAATTTGATATTATTAACAATTACTTATTTAATTAAATACGACAAATTCAGCTATTTTACGATTAAAATTTTACATTACAGTGTCTTTTAATATTTAAACATTATTATTATTATTTTTTCTTTTTAGCAAATGTAAAAAATGAAATGAAAATATAGGCAATTTGCAGGAATTTCTCCATGTTTTTATAATGAGTACTTCAACAGTGAATTTTTAGTACGAATAGAATGCAAAGCATATTTTACAATGTAAAAAATATTATAAAAATAAAATGTAAAATATATACATTATTTAAACTAGAAATATCAGTACCTATTTTTGTAAAGAGGTAAAATACATGTGGTTTACCGTCTAGTTTCGTAATGAATATAAATAAAATATAGTTAGAATGTTTATAAATTTTCTACTGAATGTACAAGTATTTTAGCATTTGTTTCTCGTGTTTTATGATGTTTATTGCAATATAATAAATAATGCAATTTACATCGAAAAATGAATTTCAAGAAAAATAAATTTTTAGAAATTAATAATTATGTTTCAACAAGGTTGTTATCGAAAAATATATTTTAATAAAATGTTTAAAAGCTTTTTTATCAAATTTTAACAAAGATTTTATTTTACTATTATAAATAAAGAAATAAATCTTTTAACTTATGTTAAAAGATTTATCGTAAATCAAGGTCGTGATACCAACATATGTTGGTATCACGACCTTGATTTATTAACATTCTATTTATCCCAAAAAATATAAAGCAACTGATAAATAATTTTTAAATTAATAAAAATAGGGGAAGAAAATCGGAAATAAACGGCGAGCATTCATTTTGTATCCATACTTTTCAGGTTCATCTGTGTAGGACAACCCAAACGTCAGTAAAGTACATAACAATTTTTGGTACTTTTCGGTTAGCCGGGCGCCAGTGAAAAAAAAATATAAATATATATCTACATATATGTTTGTGTATATATGTATGTATATATATATGTGTGTGTCTGTGTATATATTTATATTTGTTTCACTGGTGCCCGGTTAACCAAAAAGTACCCTTTTTTTTTAGAGTTTACATTAATTTTATTGAAACCACCAATACCGTGTTTCAGGAATTCGGTGATCCGAACGTCCTCTCCCTTGTTAGTTAAAGGTGCACTGGTTATAGAAAATTAAACTTTATAATATTATATGCATTGTTTTGTACAATATATATATATTTATGTAACTGCTATCAACTAAACTAATATATCAGTTTTAGTAGGTGCTGTAGTTTTAGAGACATATAAGTTGACAGCAGTTATGTAACTATATGATGTATATATATATACACATCATACTTTTGTATTCTATTATTTTTATGTTGGATCAAAGGCTTAAAAAATCATTTTAGAATGTTAAAAATTTTAAATTTTTCAGATATCCGATCATGTTGCTACAGCTGTATCAATCAACCTACCAAACCAAGTAAGACACAAAAAAGCCCAATCACGTGATCAAATCGCCCTCAGAATTTTTGTGAGTCACCCGCGCGCAGCCCGCGCTAAAAATTTGCAGGTTATGAACGCTGATCGGGCTATCTGATCACGTGATGCTTTTCATGAATGTTTCGGGGGTTTATTATGATGAAATAAAAATAGATATTCCTATTATAAGATCCATTTTTTTTTTTTTGGAGGATAAAGATGTGTAGTCGCTAGTTTCACCTAATCCGAGCCACAGAAGCTTAAAATAATTGAAATAATTAAATTATTTCAATATATTAAATTATTTAAATTTCCGATAAGACCTACTCCATAACCCTTCTCTCCATCGCGCGCGCGCCGCGCGATCTTCTTTCCTGAACACAACCACTAGCATCTCAGCTGCCAGTATTATACCATAAAATCATTTTTTTTTTTTTTTTTTTTTTTTTTTTTGCAGGGTATTGTAAAGGGAGGAATTGCGTGGCGTATTCGAAAAATGACATACTGTACTCAGAAAAACGGTACTCCATACTTTGAAAAAAACTATTGCACCGTACTAAATGTATCTAAAATAATCTCTAGATTCTGGATACAAATTTTTAAAACGTTCAGAGTTAAACAACACATAGTGCATATTACATAGTGTACATGCACATTGGAAAACGTCTGCCACCACTATTAAAGATCAGAAAATTTCTATTCATCATTTAAATCGCAGACTTTGTAGTCACTTCGTTCAATCCTGACTTTGTAACATTTTTTTTCAATTAAAAAAAAAGGCTAAAAATTATATAAAAAAATTGTGTTGAAAATGTAAACACCATGATAGCAGTATGGTATTTTCTAGAGATTCATTTAGCATTGTGCTTTACTATCTGCAATTACTTACTTTTATGAGACCATTTTTGATAGCTTGGTTAAAAGCGAGAGCGATCCTGTAACGCCCTTTGTGATCGGCGTACAATATTCTTGCATGAGATCCCACAACCTAAAATATAACAAAAGAAATATTAATTTCATCTAGATTTTGTTTTATTTTTAAATTCATTAACGAGTTTCATATACTTTTAAACACGGTGTATTCAAAAAGTTCGGTGAATGGTCCCTTATTTTTAAATTCATTAACGAGTTTTTCATACTTTTAAACACGGTGTGTTCAGAAAGTTCGGTGAATGGTCCCTTATTTTTAAAACCGTGCTGGTTAGGATGTTGCACCCACTCATATTCCCTGAGAGACATATCAAATATCGTTCAAATCAATACAATTAAGCAGAGTTGCTCGCTGCGACCAATCTAACGCAGTCAGCGTGAGAACTCGTGTCATTGCGAAATGGAGCAACGAGTAAACATAAAGTTTTGCTTCAAATTAGGAAAAATGGCGACGGAGACTCATGAAATATTAGTGAAAGTGTAAGGTGTTGAAGCTTCTCCACGGCAAATTCCATCCATACACTGAGAGTCGCGTGAGTAACTTTCTCGCTAAATGCAACGTGGAAGTTCTTGAACACCCTCCATATTCTCCAGATCTGACACCTGCAGACTTCTTTTTGTCTCCCCGCCTCAAAAGAATCCTGAAAGGCTTACGCTTTGTAGGCATTGCGGAGATCCAACAACGTATGACAACGCTGCTTAGAGCGATTCCGAAAGAAGCGTTTGCTGACATCTTCCAGCAGCTGTACAATCGATGTCAAACGTGTGTTGTAGCTAATGGTGATTTCTTTGAATTCCAGTAAAGGTAATTTGCTTGTAACTCTTGTTTTCTTTATTTTATGAGACCATTCACCGAACTTTTCGAACGCACCTTGTAGTTGTTAGAATGTGAATCATGATTCAATCATTAAAGGACGAAAGAATTGACTTGTCCTACATGTCTAACTCCAGTGGACGCTCGTTAATTCGAACTCTCGGGTGCTGAGAAAAATGTTCGAATTATCCAATTTTATATTAGAAAAATAATTTTCATATTTTTACTAAAGAAAAAATACTTATCTGAGAGTAGAGTTTCTATAATTCGAATTGTTTTAAAGAAACTATATTAAAAAACACATTTTATATTCTAAAATTAAAATTATTAGAAGCATATCGAAGTCTAAAATGTCTTACTTTTCTCGTAAATAGAAACTGTACAATAGCCGAAAAAAAAGCAGAAAAAATTTAATTATATAATAAACTAAAGAATTTAATGAAAAAAAAATGATCAAGTGATGTTTGTTGTAATTTGTTATTACTACATTTTTCATATCATCTTTCAATTTTGAATAAATATTTCGATGTTTGTGTGCTGAAAGCTCCATTTGAATAAAATTTTTCAAAATATTAATTGTATTCATTACTAATTTTTCATTAGGAGGTTTAAGGATGCTGGGAATTCCATGATCTGACACAGAATCATTTCTCGAATCAGCTCATTCTTAATTTTATTATTATTTTTCTTAAGTATTAGATTTTTTTAGCTCGAACTAACCAATTTTATAAAATTAAGTTTAAATTAGCAAACTAATTTTAACATTAATTCTTATGCAAAGTTTTCGGGATTTTATAATTAGTTCGAATTAAGCGAGATCGAATTATTGCAAGTGCACTGTACAAAAATTAAAACTTCGAAGAATAGTTTTACTCACTAGTTTATGACTGTCAGCTTCTTTTATCCATTTAATGTTGTCTTTGTACTGGTCTTCGACAAGAGGAGACACTGTTAAAAAATAAAATAAATGTAAAAATGCGCTTACTTCAACAACTTTACTATTTTCAGTTTCAAAGATGAAAGGTTTTATTAGAAATATATCTTAAACTAGTATTAAAACAAAATCCAAGAATGTTTCAAGGAAATAATGGGCTGCTGTACGGAAATAATATCAACTTTTTCTCCATATAATGATTAAAGAATATGACTATATTAGTTTCGAGAGCAATTAATTATCAACTCTCATATTGAAGTGATAGCAGCAGAGTGTAGTTATCCAAGTAAGAATAAAAATATATTTTGACAAAGAATTTGTTTTTTTCTTTGCTTGGATAAATATGATAGAGATAATTACAGTAGAACCCCGTTAATACGCACCCCGCTTAATACGCACCCCGCTTAATACGCGCCCCGCTTAATACGCGAAACCGCTTAAGACGCGAATTTTCATCGGTCCCTTAAAAAACGCCTATCTTATGTGTGTAAAAATACCCTTCTTAATACGCGAACGGTTAATACGCGAAACCGCTTACGACGCGAGATTTTGTCAGTTCCTTGGGAAAAGAAACCTACGTTTAATACGCGAATGCAACCTGGTTCCTAACAGAAAAAGATTTAGAAAGAAATTGTCTCAAGAATTACGACAATTCTTTGAACTAGGAATGCATTTTCTATCCAAATTTAATGCAACCATTAATTTCTGTACTAAAAATACCAATTTAAACCTGTGCCAGGAATAAAATTCATACAAGTGTGAAGTGAATCAGCTGCTGTCAACACTGAAGACGTCGAATGTTGGAAGACAAATGTGATTCCGCAGCTTGTAAAGAACTACTCAAGCCATGCTATTTACAACGTGAACGAATTTGGACTCTTTTACAAACTGACACCCAACAAAAGAATGACCTTGGAAAGGAGAAATATGTCATGGGGGTAAGCTAAGCAAAGATCGTCTTACTGTTGTTCTGGCTGGTGCAAACTCTTATGGATCAGACAAGTTAAAGCTACTTGTCAAGAAAAATCACGCAGTGTTTTAAAAACGTCAAAAGTCTCCTCTGCCTGTATGAATGTCAGCGCAGGGGGTGGATAACCGGAAACCTTTTTCCAACATGGATTCGCAATTTCGACCAGCGGATGGGAAAATAATCTCGCCATGTGTTATTGTTTGTGGACTACTGCCCTGAACATCCGAAGGATATCGAAAGCTTTAAGAATGTCCAAGTTCAATTTTTACCTCCAACTTCGACTAGTGTGATTCAGCCAATGGACCAACTAGTCATTGACAACGCCAAGATAAACTGCAAGACTCGCGTAGTATGACGATACCTTCACCAAATGGAACACGGCAACAACCCTTCTTGCTGCGAGTGTCGTCCTATTACAATCTTTGACGCTATGCACATGCTTACCGCAGCATGGGAGAGTGTCACTCCAACGACGATTGGAAATTGCTTCTGAAAAGCGGGCTTCGGAAGTAGCGGGGAAGTGATTGGTGAAGAGCCGACTTTGCGCCCTGATGTTAAAGAAGGTTGGTTGAGCGCACAAAAAACTCTAGGGGAAGATTTTTGTTGATTTAGACACGTTCATCAATATCGACAAAGATCTAGTCACATCCGAACTCAGAAATCTGCATGACATTATCGCCAATGTAACTGCCACTAGTAAAACGAAGAAGGAGGAAGCAGAGGATGAACCTGAGCTCCTGGCCCGCACACCGATTCTCCAAAGTTACGGAGGCATTCAGTCTTCTCAGACAGTATGCATCATGGCTGGACGAAGGGCCCTCGACGAGCGGACTTTACCGTCACCTGAATATAACTGCAAACATCATGCAAAAGACCAAAATTGTTAGCTACTTTGCCAAAAAGTAATTTTTATTTCATTATTGACGTTATGAACTTTTTTATATTGTTTTTACCTGTTTTCTATATCGACTTTTTACTATTATCGACACTGTTCTTTATTTGTACTGTATAGCTAACAAGAATAAATTTTGATAACATTAGTTTTAGTTAACGTGGTTAACAGAAATTTTTGTGTTGGTTTTGTTCAATTTTATATGTCGTACATAATAAATCTAATTTTGAAAAGACTCACTGGATTTTTACTTACGACAATAATCCTTATTTGAATTTGAAACTTTTAAACTCTACTGCTAAATAAGTATACATAATAATTAAAACAAATAAAATGCCCTTCTAAGTTTGACAAGAACGAAAAATCATGCGTCAAGCATAGATTATGTAACACTTTCCAACGCTTCCAAAATAATTTTACAAATCATTACCGTTTAATAAGCTGAAAGCTAACATCTAACATCTAAGTAAACAATTTGAAAAACGCATAACATATTTAAAAACGTAAATTCAGGAATTTCCAACATATACAAAATTCGGAAAAATATCCGAATATTTTTATTCAGCCCTGTATATAATCTATAGATTTGTATATATACTACATAGGATGCTAAATTTTAGTTTAGTTAGGAAACGCGTAGCACAGTTTAAAATTCTCCTTCTGGGAGTTTCTTTCAATAAACGGAAATGTGTTCGCGAACATTTGCGCTGCCCTGTATATGAAATACAGAATTTATACACACCAAGTAATAGACAAAAAGTGAGTTAAATTTAAAATTGCGTTCAGCAACTTAAAACGTACTTCCAGGAATTATTGTTAACAGACAGTAGAGAATTCTTTTGTGTGTGTCCCTGTAAATGAACGATGACTGCTATACACACAATATTCTGTAGTAAGCCTCTTGTAACGCACCTTAGTGATATATATAAATTTCAATACGTTTAAAATAGTGAAACATTATTTAATTAACCCGCAAACGATTTTTCTCCTCAGACGTAATGTAACGGAATTCTTTTGACTGTCCCTGTAAAGTAACTATAAGTGCTATGCACACCCTATTCCATATTATGCTTCTTGTAATGCACCTTAGTGATATATATCAATTACAATGTATTTGAAATTGGGTAACATCATTAAAATAAACCGCAAATGATTTTTCCCCATAGACCGTAATGTAACGGAATCCTTTTGAGTGTCCCTGTAAAAAACTATAAGTGCTACACACTTCAGTTGAAATAGGAAACATGCTACGGATAACGACAATAACATATAAAAATTGCAGGGCAATCCGAGCATATTTACGGGAGTTAGAGCACGGACAGACGGCAGACGGCCAGACGGCCAGTCGGCAGACAAACCGAAGTCATAAACACTTTTCAACTAGGTTGGAAAGTGTTAAAAACGCTTAATGTGTTTGTTGTGTGTGTTGCTCAATGTGTTTGTAATGTCATACAAATGTGTGTTTTATACATATAGGATGTTATTAGATGGACGATTGGATGAAAATTCGCGAACTTTGGTTAATACGCGAATTTTGAATGGTCCCTTCATTCGCGTGTTAACGGGGTTCGACTGTATGTGCTTTCGAAACTACAATCGTGTTCTTTAATCATTAGATGGACGATTAGATGAAAATTCGCGAACTTTGGTTAATATGCGAATTTTGAATGGTCCCTTCATTCGCGTGTTAACGGGGTTCGACTGTATGTGCTTTCGAAACTAACAATCGTGTTCTTTAATCATTAGATGGTCGATTCGATGAAAATTCGCGAACTTTGGTTAATACGCGAATTTTGAATGGTCCCTTCATTCGCGTGTTAGCGGGGTTCGACTGTATGTGCTTTCGAAACTACAATCGTGTTCTTTAAATCATTAGATGGACGATTGGATGAAAATTCGCGAACTTTGGTTAATACGCGAATTTTGAATGGTCCCTTCATTCGCGTGTTAACGGGGTTCGACTGTATGTGCTTTCGAAACTACAATCGTGTTCTTTAATCATTAGATGGAGAAAAAGATTTTAAATTTCCAATTAAATTTTCAGCAGGACTGAAACTACGACATAAATCTTTAAATGGACAAATGATGTAAATTTCTTTTTCACTTTGCTAAACAGCGTACAACCAACAGAGTGAAAAATGTGTCCAGACCGGGGATCGAAACCAGATACCCTGGTATAGCGCACCATGTGCTTTACCATTCAAGCCATCTGCACAACATCCAATCTGGCATTTTTCACTTATATATACGTTGGCGAGGCTGCAACTTCGCAGAGCAAGATTGAATGTCATACATGAACACACTATTCAGTGGCGTACGCCAGTATTATACCGTATTATACTGGCGTCTGCCAGTATCATACCGTAAAATTAACAGTAATAAACAGTGAAATAAGCAGGAATACGCTGCCGCGCATGCGCGGTAGCGTATTACTGCTTATTTTACTGTTTATTACTGTTAATTTTACAGTATAATACTGGCTGCTGGGATGCCAGTATAGGCCGTATAGGATGCCAGTAAAATCAACACTTTTTTTTTTTTTTTTTTTGCAGTGTACACTCATAAGCTCTTAAACACACAATATGCAAACACGCTTGCATACTCACATGCACATACATTTAACTTACACTTATGCACCACGCATATAGCTGAATACACACTCGTAGAAATGCGCATGCACATTCGTGTGCTCTTATACACACACATTCTTGCATATACATGCGTACAGAATTTTCACTTTTCATACGTTTCTTCAGACTCGCAATTTATTGAAACGAAGCATCAATTTTATAAAACTCTTACCTTATTTTTATAATTTTTCAAGCATTAAAAAATAAATGTATTTTTAATCCAGTATATTTTTAAAAATAAAGTATAAGAAAAAATTAAGTTAATTAGTAACATTTTTCATCCCACTAGGAAATGGTAGCGCAAATCGTACTTTTAAAAAGTGTCATTTTTACTTTATTTTCATTATTATCGTAAGATCATCTCAGGAAAAAAGAGAAAATAAAATAAGCTCTATTAACTATATTAATCTGTTTTAATTATGATTAAGACTTTTTCAGGAAGTTTAAAAGTAACATAATTTTTAAGTACTGCTTTACAAATAACGGAGCTTTCTGTGATTTTATTAAAATATCCATCGAGTTTAATGAAGAAAAATGTTTTTAACGTTTCTAATCGAAAAAAACTTACATTTAAAACTTATGAGTTATATTTTTTAATAAGTGTGTAAATTTATCTTTTATTTATTTTCTGGCATGTGTATATATATATATATATATATACATATATATATATATATATATATATATATATATATATATATATATATATATATAATGTGTGTGTATGGATTTACACGTTTCAGACACTAAAGATTCCGAAAAACATATTTTTAGGGAAAAAATTTGCCGTCTGTCTGTAAACGTTCTACCTCCCAAACGAATTGAGATAGAGACTTGGAATTTGGTATGTACTTAGTAAGTAATAATGGGAAGAAGCTTATTAAATTTCAGTAACCTCGATTATCCGGAACTGTTTTTTTTTTACTCTCGAATTAATCGTTCTGATAAAAGGTATATAAAAAATTTCGAAATTGTTTATTTTAAGGAGTGAATATAAAAGACAATAAAGAAACAAATTTTGCATAAAGAATAAAGTCGATCGGATAATGAGTTGCCGAGATATTTGTAATCCTATTTTGCACACTCTTTGATTTTTCATGACCCTGTATTTCATTCAAATTTCAATTCAAAGATATATTTTAATTGGAAATGAGACACTTAATCCGACGCAGTAAACCGTTAGTTAATATGATTATCAATTTTGGAGTTATAAGGATGTTTCTTTTACGCAATTCAGTAACAGAGCCTTTAAAGCTTAGGACGTCATCAAGCCAGGATTTTATTCGGATTGCAATGCATTTTATAAATAGTTTTCACATGTTTTATTTTCATATTTTATATTATGCATATCCATGATGGGTAAATATTACGGTGGCCTCCAACGACTAGTTTAGGTTACGTAAAGAGTGATACAAATGTTGAGATTTTATGAATCTTAAGGCAAGATTTTAAACTAGGCCTTAAAACCAATGAAGCTGTCCTCAAAACTCGTGCAGTTGGAGGCAAGAACAAGAGTAATGTCCATCAGACAGTTCAAAACAAATCAAACGTTTTAAGGAAGGGGGTCTCAGCCTTGAAATCAAACCCAGAAGAGACAGGGGAATTTTGACCAGTTTAAGAGAAAAAAGTCCTTCCGGCCTGTACCGGGAGGAAAAGGTAGCTTTCCTATATCATCGTTTTAAAATTTTAGCTTAATGTTACACGAAAGCAGCAAGCTAAAATGCAAAGAAACGTTTACAAAAGATTCGTTAATACTGAATTTGAATAAGAAATTCGCCAAATTATTGAGCAATAGCCAAATTGGCTTCATTTATAAAGACTTATTTTGCTCCCCAAATTTGGCGATATTTCGCCAAATGTCGCCAATTTTGTCAATTTTGTCGCCAATTTTGTCGCCAATGTCGCCAATTTTGGCGCTAATGGATATGAATATATAGTTTTATGCGTATGATTCGGAAAATTATTACAACAATGAAAGAAAATAATTTGCAAGTAATGGCGTTAATGTGCTGTTTTGTTTCAAAATGTCAGCCACCCTAGAATTTCAAACTGCTCTATCTCAGCCATTTTTTAAGATAGAGGTAAACCAAAAAATGCTCTGGAATCCTTGTATCAAGGCCTAACACGTAATTAAAAATTAAATTTGAATTTTTAACTTTTTTGTATATTTATTTTAGTTTTAAATTTTTAAATGGCCGCCATCTTGAAACAAAATGGCGGACCAAGCTGGCCAACGAACTCGGTCGAGACATTGGTTAGCTTAATACACACAATTAGTTTCATCAAAATTGATTTATAAATACGAGCGTTATCGTATGACATAGGTCAGATATATATATATATATATATATATATATATATATATATGGATATATCTATATATATAAATCAACATTTGAGCGGAGGGTGGTTTTGGGTCTGGGGGTCATGATCAGTGAAAATATATCGAAACTTTCCGGAACTGCTTTCCTCCGAACGGCTCCAGACCCCAAAACCACCCTCCGCTCAAATGTTGATTTATATATATAGATATATCCATATATATATATATATATATATATATATCTGACCTATGTCATACGATAACGCTCGTATTTATAAATCAATTTTGATGAAACTAATTGTGTGTATTAAGCTAACCAATGTCTCGACCGAGTTCGTTGGCCAGCTTGGTCCGCCATTTTGTTTCAAGATGGCGGCCATTTAAAAATTTAAAACTAAAATAAATATACAAAAAAGTTAAAAATTCAAATTTATCTTTTAATTACGTGTTAGGCCTTGATACAAGGATTCCAGAGCATTTTTTGGTTTACCTCTATCTTAAAAAATGGCTGAGATAGAGCAGTTTGAAATTCTAGGGTGGCTGACATTTTGAAACAAAACAGCACATTAACGCGATTACTCGCAAATTATTTTCTTTCATTGTTGTAATAATTTTCCCAATCATACGCATAAAACTATATATTCATATCCGTTAGCGCCAAAATTGGCGACATTGGCGACAAAATTGGCGACAAAATTGGCGACATTTGGCGAAATATCGCCAAATTTGGCGAGCAAAATAAGTCTTCATAAATGAAGCCAATTTCGCTATTGCTCAATAATTTGGCGAATTTCTTATTCAAATTCAGTATTAACGAATCTTTTGTAAACGTTTCTTTGCATTTTAACTTGCTGTTTTCGTGTAACATTAGCTAAAATTTTAAAACGAAGATATAGGAAAGCTACCTTTTCCTCCCGGTACAGGCCGGAAGGACTTTTTGTATTGAAAGCTACCTAAAAGAGATCCATTCTTCGCAATAAATTTTGATGCTAAATGTTAACAAAACTATACATTCAACAATTATTAATGTTTGAATATGTAGTTTTGTAGCAGTAATACGCTAATCGCGTATGCGCCGTTAGCGTGTTACTGCTTATTTTACGGTATAAGTTGAATATACTGGCAGCTGGAGTGCCAGTATTAATACCGTGAAATCAACAATTTTTTTTTTTTTCCTTTTGCAGTGTAATGGAGGGTAGATCGATAGTTAGAAAGCAGCATCAATGGAAACACCAAAATAATTTTGAATAGATTATGAAGACCCATTTCAGCATTCTAAATTGTCTCTACACCTTATATGATAAATACGCGAGTAAATATAGTATATTATTCAGAACTTTCTGAATAATCAGTATTGTACTGTAATACGATTTATGTTGAGCACAAAACAAAAAGGTTATTACCTCCTTCCTCAACAATGTCTTCCATAACAGAAGCTGCAATATTATCTGTAGCTTGTAAATCTCGGTCACTACAAGAGGCGCAAACCCACCTAAAATGACAAATATTTCACAAAATATGTGTTAATTTTTTGTAAAAAATAGTGAAAATTTTCACTGCAATATAATGATGTTTTCCTCACCTGAATGGTCCAAATCCCAAAGAAAATATATCCCTGAAAATGAAAAGCAGTGTTGATGAGTATGTTTTACATTAATAAAGAGCAAAATAAAATAAGAAAAAAAAATTATAATTTAAATTACAATAACCATTGGGAAAATGTTCCCAAAGCTTTAAAAAAAAAAAAATACTGTACTTTCGTATTATAGCGGCCCCCACAATTATTATTATGCCAAGGTTGCAGTTATGATTTCGCCAAGATCATCGCAAAGCTAATATATGCATCCTATATACGCATATAGTATATATTCCAAACACTCCTATATGGGCCATATACGTCATTATACACAGATTATTTACGTCTTATATGTCATATATACATCATATACACATGTCATATATACATCATATATACATGTCATATATATACATCATATACACATGTCATATATACATCATATATACATGTCATATATATATACATCATATACACATGTCATATATACATCATATATACATGTCGTATATATACATCATATATGCATCCTATATGACTATAACTTGGCCACATACGTCAAGAAATGTTATATATCATATATTATTATAATGTCATACATGCTTTATAATGTGGCGATCAATCTTGGTCCCTTGACGATTCATCCTTCGGGGTCGCTATAACACGAAAGTACCAAATTTACAATATATTAATGAAAACAGAAACAAAATATTTCATCCTTGGTAGCCGCTATAACGCGAAAGTACCAAATTTAGAATATATTAATGAAAACAGAAACAAAAATATTACATCCTTGAGGGCCGCTATAACACGAAAGTACCCAATTTCTTACTTTATTTTTCATATCTGATAATTTGCATCTATCCTTTTTGTAATTTTAACATTTTTGTAACGATTTTATGCATTTCTATTGCCTATTCAAAGAAAAATTCTTCTAAAGTTGCAGAATTTCGTTAAAAATTCTTCTAAAGTTACAGAATTTCGTTAAAAACGCTTAAAAAAAATAATGTGACGACGTCAAGAGGTCCATTCTAGACCAAAAAGTCCTTCCGGCCTGTACCGGGAGGAAAAGGTAGCTTTCCTATATCTTCGTTTTAAAATTTTAGTTAATGTTACTCGAAAACAGCAAGCGAAAATGCAAAGAAACCGTTTACAAAAGATTCGTTAATACTGAATTTGAATAAGAAATTCGCCAAATTATTGAGCCATAGCCAAATTGGCCTCATTTATGAAAACTTATTCTAGTCGCCAAATTTGGCGATATTTCGCCAAATGTCGCCAAATTTGGCGAGAATTTGGCGCTAACGGATATGAATATATAGTTTTATGCGTATGATTCGGAAAATGATTACAACAATGAAAGAAAATAATTTGCGAGAAGTCGCGTTCACTAAAACTTATAAATTAATCGTTGGATTTTTGTTATGTGCTATCTTGTTTCAAAATGTCTGCCACCCTAGAATTTCAAACTGCTGTATCTCAGCCGTTTTTTTAAGATAGAGGTAAAACAAAAAATACTCTGGAATCCTTGTATCAAGGCCTAACACTTAAGCCAAAAATAAATTTGAATTTTTAACTTTTTTGTATATTTATTTTAGTTTTAAATTTTTAAATGGCCGCCATCTTGAAACAAAATGGCGGACCAAGCTGGCCAACGAACTCGGTCAAGACATTGGTGAGCTTAACACACACAATTAGTTTCATCGAAATCGATTCATAAATACGGGCGTTATCGTATGACATAGGTCAGATATATATATATATATATATATGGAGATATATATATATATATATATATATAAATCAACATTTGAACGGAGGGTGGTTTTGGGGTCTGGGGGTCATGATCGGTGAAAATATACCGAAATTTTACGGAACTGCTTTCCTCCGAACGGCTGCAATAGGTAGCTTTATACTTTTTTGTATTGAAAGCTACCTAAAACAGCAACCATTTTTTCAATGGTTAACACAACAATTTTTTTAAAGTACATTCTTTTATTAGTGCACATAGAAGTAGAAAATAACATTTTTATCAAAACTCTGTCGGTCAAAGAAAAAATCGTTAAAAGCATGAGGCGCTTATGCTGATAGCTAGAAAATAAACTTACTAAACTTCCAAGTTCTAATTGCAATTTTAATCAAAGTAGATGAAAACCGTCAAAATTCGGCGAAAGAAAACGTTTAGTAAGCATAAAAGTAAAAATAGTTTTTTTTTTTTTATAAAAACCTCTCTTTTAAAAGCATTCACTGTTTATCTTCAAAATCACACCTAATTTTATGCGCAATTATAAGACTGCAATTTATGTTTTTTTTTTCTTCTTTCTTTTTATAATTCTGTTACAATACATTAATGTGGCGTGCGCCCGATTATGGAAAATTAACCGCTTGATAGAAAGCTCAAAAAAATGAATTATTAAAAAAAAAAAAAAAAAAAAAAAAAATATCTTTTTTTTTTTTAATATATGAGAACAGGAAATAAAAAAAGCATTATTTAAACTATCTATTCAGAATTTCTAAGTTTTTTTTTCAATTAATAACCATAATTTAGTAATTATTAAATTATCAATTGATAAAAGAGTATTTTAAAAGGTATTACATTTTATTTCTTATTTATATGTTATTTTAAACTTATTAATGTTTTAAATATTTCATAGTTTCAGTTTCAGAGCCAGTTAGCCTATTTTAGCAAGCATGGTTTGGCGCATCATTAACTACATTGTTATTATAACTTGAATACAGTTGTTGTAATCATAAATAATATTTGGCGATTTATCACCTGCTCCCGGCTAACAGAACACTGATAAAATCAATTTATTAATTTACAATCAAGTGCTTAAAATATTAAAATGTGGTATTGTCGTCAAAAACACACCTTTGAAAATAATTTTTACTTTCTAATATCTTTACAAGAAAGTATTGGATTCATGAAATTTTTAGACTTCCAGTTTTTGACGATTTATACATTTTAGAAGGTCCTGAACACGATTTGACTGTTTTTAGAAAATGACTGTATGTGACAAAAAATTTCTGCGCGCTCTAATCTCAAGAACTACTGCACGAAATTTAATAAAACTTTAGATTCAGTTAGACTTTCATATAAATTAATGTTGATCAGTTTTTGGCGAAAATCGTCCAACAGGTGGCGCTGCTATGCTACATTTTTCACGATTTTCACGGTAGCTCTATCTCAAGAACTAATGCACAGAATTTCATCAAACTTCAGATTCAGTTAAACGTTGACATAATTTGACATTTGTTGTTGGTCATATTTTGATGTAAATCTCCCAACAGGTGGCGCTGCTATGCTGCATTTTTCTTGGATTTACACGATTTTACGATTGTCATATCTCAAGAACTAATGCGCGGAATTTAATAAAACTTTAGATTCAGTTAGAACTTAATATAAATTGGTGCTGATTTTTTTTGGTGTATGCGAAACCTGTATAAGACTGAAGAAAGTTTTGAGATTGGCACATCAGACTAGTTATATTTGTAGAGTATTAGCAAGTGGGTGAAAAATTAACAAAATTCCATCTTTACATGAACCAAGTTAAGTTAAATAAAAGAGTTTGAAAAGGAGCTGTTACATTGAATTTATAACAAACCTACAAAAATAATTACAATTCATGTTTTCAAAAAATTTCCGTTACTTTACATTGATATGGCGTGGGATCAGATTATGGAAAATTCGCCGCTTTTATACGTTTGATAGAAAGCGCAAACTAGCGAGTTTTTAATCCAACAGGAAAGAAAAAAAAGCAGTTTTTAAACTAAGACCCCCTATAATAATAACATAATATGATAAGGAGGTCTTGATTTAAGGGATCTATTCAGGACTTCTAAATTGATTTCTCAACGTAAAATCATAATTTAATTACTATTAAACTATTCACTGATTAATGAATATTTTACATATATATATATATTAATCGCTTTATTTTTATATATATTTTTATCTATGTTTTAGTGTTTAAAGTATTACGCTGTTGCAGTTTCACAACCAGTTCTCTTATTCTGGCGATCGTGATTTGATGCATAATTAAATCGATTGTTGCTGCACCTCGTACACAGTGGTAATTGTAAAGAATATTTTGCGATTTAGCATCTGCGGAAAAATTCCCTAACCGCAGATATATGAATCAATTAAATTTTAACCTTTAATAAATAAATTCAGTTCCAGGCTAACGCTATATTTAAAGAAAAATATTAGTCTTAACAAACCACAAATAAAGCGAAGAATTGCGCTTTAAAATTTATGGTATCTAACCCTAAAATGTGATTATAAAAACCATACTTTAAAAAAAATAATAATAATAAAATAATTAAAAAAAATTCTTCACTGTTAAAATTTTGTAGCAAATTGTACAGTCGTTCAACCGTTTTTATAGAAAAAAAAATGGTTACGGAAACGTAATTTAACTCTATTCTGACCATATTATTACCCATATTATGATCAGGATAGAGTTAAATTACTATTATGTAACCGTTTTCCAGAAAAAAACAAGCTGGAAATTGTACGTCAAACGTGACAAATGAGGTGCGTTCGTACTGTAGCTAACTATATAAATATTCAGATCTTGATGATTTTTAATTCTGTGAAATGAATGATATCGTCTGCAGATTAATTTCTGTAATAGAATAAGTATCTCGGTCGCTTGACGATTAAACTTCGGAAGCTCCTATAACAAGAAAGCACCGATTTAAAAAAAAAAATTCAAATTTCTTAATAAATATTTTTATTAATATCTCCTAAAGTTTTGATTCGATTTTAATAAAATTTGAAATGTCTCGATAAAATTCTGAAAAGATAATATATCTTAAATTTGAAACCATTCGGTTGGGTAGTTTTTGCGTTGTTATATGCGGACGGACGGACCAAGCAACGACAATAGGTGCTACGTATTTATATAATTACGAACGCACCTAAAAACGGTCGAATAACTTAAACAGTTATAGTTTGCTGCAAATTTTTAACAGTGACAAGATTTTAAACATGACGCCAAATAGTGGCGTCATGAATATCAGGTTAACATGCCATAGTAAATCTGGATGTCATTCAGGTTTACTATGGCATGTTTGGTATTGAAATTGAAGAGTGTAGCTTTTACAGTTCATTTACGGGGACATTCAAAAGTATTCCGTTACATTACGGTATATGGGGAAAAATCGTTTGCGATGTACATTAATGATGTTACACTGCTTCAAATATAATGAAATTGATATATATCATTCAGGTGCACTACAAGAGGATTATTATAGAATATGTCGGGCATAGCATTCATCTTTCATTTACAGGGACACACTAAAGAATTCGGTTAGAGTACTGCCTGTTAATAATAATTCCTAGAAGTGCGCTTTCAATTGTGGTACGCGTTTTTAAATTTAACTAATTTTTAAACATTATTTGTTGTGTATAAATGCTATAGATCCTATACAGGGCAGCACAAAAGATATCGAATACATTTCGGTTTATTGACGGAAATTGCTGGTGGGGAATTTTTAACTGTGTGATGCGTTTCCTATAATTGGACTGCATTTTAGCATTGCATGTAGTTTATTTAGAATTCTACAGATTATATAGGGATTCTCAAAAGAATTCGGATATTTTTCCGACTAATGATGGTAATTGCTGAAATTAGGTTTTGAAATTTGTTATGCGTTTTCTAAATTGCTTACTTAGACATCAACTTTCGCCTTATTAATTCGGTAACGTTTTGTTAAAGTATTCTGGAAGTGTTGGAAAGTGTTTCATAATCTACGCTTGACGCATGATTTTTCGCTCTTGTTTAAAAGTGTAAGGACACTTTCTCGCGTATCCTGCATCATCGTACTCTCATACTATCATTATCATATCACGGAGCAATACGTAACTTTACCGTACAAACAAGATACCTATGCCAAGATACCAAGTCTGACAGCGAGCACTAATGGGAACTTTTTCCAAATATTGACATTTTTTTCTTGTTTAAAAAAAAAAAAAAATCTTACCCCATAATGTGATTCACATAAGATGGATAGCGGAAGATCATGCGGCCTCCTTCTTGCTTTGCACCCACATTGGCACCTGGAATTAGAACATAATTATTTTATAATTACAAATGTTTATTGCTACATCACCTGTTGATAGATTAAAAAATAACCTGCCTGAAAATCACTTAAAAATTCATCCAAAATCAATAAATATAGCTAGAGTTTTTAAAGAAATTTTATTTGAAAATGCGTATTTTTACACTCAACCTGGTTTTTGTAAGTAAGGATAGAATTTTGTAATCTATTTTTCCTGATATGATAGAAATATAAAAATTATATTTGCTTCCGATGACAATACAACATTTAAACATTTTTAGAACTTAATTATAAATTAATACATTCATTTTAAGGAATTTTTTCGTTAGCAGGTGATAACTCGCCAAATATTACATGTTACTCACACAATTGTATACAAGATGAAACAACAATTGATTTAATTATACGCCAATACATGCTCAACAAAATTTGTCAAATGGCTGCGAAATTGCAACAGCGTAGTATTTTAAAGGGTAAAAAGTAGAAAATAAATTATAAATTGAAAAACAAAGAATGTAATATTAAAACATATATATATGCTTTTATCAATTGATAGTTTAATATTTATTAATTTACTGTTATACATTGAGAAATCAGTTTAGAAATCCTAAAAAAATATACTTTAAATGTTTCCCTTTTTCTGTCCGGTTGTCGTCATAGAGGAAGAATTTATATCAGATGTATCATAACTTGTCATAGCTTAAAAAGAAAATAGAGCTAAAATTATATATTTTTTAATAAATTCACTTTCTAGCGCTTTCTACCAAGCGTAAAAATAGCAGTAGATTTTTATAATCGAGTTTGGTGCCCACGCCAAACTAGTGTATCGAAATAGAAATTTGTTGGGGAAAAAAACATGAATTGCAGTCAAAAGATTAGGCGTGATTTTCAAGATGAACATTGAATACCTATAAAAGAGTGTTTTTTTTTAAACTATTTTTATTTTTACACTTATTTGTTGTTCTATTATGCGACAAGGAGCAGGGAAGACCGAATGCTCTATCAAAATTAGCTTTGCGTTCAACTCGATATATATTTCTCTCTGTATTATTACTATAATACCTTTTCTTTTATAAAAATAGCTTGGCCCATAATGACCCATAATCAAAATTACCCACTAATAAAATTTTCTCGACCATGTGACCAAGCCCAATTGTTTTCTCGTGCCCGAAACCCGTAGGCTGTAAAATTTAGTCAAAATAGTCTGAGCCGTTTTTTAGATAAAATAAGCTTTACCCACGGTGACCCAAAAATGACCCATTAATCGGATTTTCTCGAGCATGTGACCTAGCCCAATGATTTTCTCGTGCCCGAAACTCGTAGAATACAACATTTAGTCAAAATCGTTAGAGCCGTTTTTTAGATAAATTAACTTGACCTGCGTTGACCCAAAAAGAACCCACTAATCGAAAGTTCTTGAACAAGTGACCCAGCCCAATAGTCTTCTCGTGCCCGAAAATGATAGGATACAACATTTAGTCAAAATCGTTTAAACCGTTTTTTAGCTACATCTAGCTTGACCCTGACTCATGATCCAAAATGACTCACTAATCGAATTTTCTCGAACATGCGACTTAGTCCAATCGTTTTCTGGTGCCACAAAACGGTAGGATGCAAAATTTCGTCAAAATCGTTAGATAACATTTACATATATAACCCCCCCCCCCCCACACACACACAAGATTTGCTCGTATTAGAATATATGATGAAGTGTCGATAATGCAATCAATATAGTACAACATCTAAGTAGTACTTTTGAGCTAAGTGTCAATGACGGATACGCTTGAACTTTATAATATAGATTGGTTCAAAAGTGTTAAAGCAGCTGAAATAACGAAACGAAGATAAGGGAGTACAAAAATAAATCGAGTACCTGCTCTGTGCGCTTCTAATAGGAAAGCATTGCCATAATCCCAGAAAAACATTCCGTGATCTGATAGGAAATTTATCGCCGACACTTGTCTTCTTAAGCTGAAAATGAAATTTCAAAAAAAGATTAATCACTGTCACGAACACGGTACAAAAGTAGCAACAGACAATTTTTTTACACATCTAAAGTTACTCAGTAAAAATTTATTTGGCTTCATTGAAAAATTTCTATTTTAAACAACTTAGATTTCGAAAGTACATTATTCTTATAAAAATGGGATTTTTATGATTGACTATGACTATAAGCGTAAGAAAGAGAGAGACTCCAGCCTTTTCCCTTTCAAAATTAAGAAAATTTTCTTAACATAAAATTCACATAACCTGTTTCAAAGACATTTTGTTTATAAAGTCGGTAATTCGTCTTTAGAAAACAACTTCGCATGTAATGATACAGTATAAATATATACTACATTCTACATTAAACGCTAGAGCTTTGAGAAAACCTATCTGTAATTAAGAAAATAGAGATAGCAATTCTCACTCCTTATTATTAAAAATAATCTTTTTTTTTTTTACTGCCATTATTTGCTTATTTATTTCTTAAAATGTTAAACCGCAACTATGTAAATGAAGTCGAGCAAATGAATATTGGCTTGCGAGTAGTATCATATGACATTAAAAATGTTAAAATTGTTTTCATGATCGTAACACAGCACTGTACTAGATACATTTTGCGGGAAAGATTTTTAAAATGGCATTTAAACAATAAATTACTTACTAAATTGTTAATTTATTATTTTGAAATAATTAAATATTTCTTTTATAATAAATATACGATAAATTAATTCAAAATTTATATTATTCTTATAAATACTTAATTACATTTCGATAATTTAATTTTTTTTTTCAATTATTCTGTGAAAATGACTACTTGAGCCCTTTCCTTATAGCTTGAATAGCAACACCACTGTGACTGAGAATATATAAACATTACTAATCGAAATTATTCGGACTTGATGAAACTGCTATTGTACGTATATGAATATATATTGTTGGATCTTGCTTAAAATAAAAAATAAATGTAAATAAATATAAATAAATTATGAAAACGTTAAGAGCTTCTGAACTTTGGCAGATTGTGAAATTCAAAATAATAGGATTTTTGCTTCAGAATTTGAAAGGTTTATAAATTTCACGCTGTAATTGGCATTGTGAAGACATGATATTTTATGGCACTCAAAGTAAGCTTTTTTTTTCAACTTATTCTAACACGTTTGTTTAGATGAATTTTACAACTCCATAAAATTAGCTTTATTAATTGTAGAACACCTTGGATATATTATGTGGATGTTTCTCAACATATAAAGATGTGTATTCACAGAATGTGATTCTTCTGTAAAAGGCGATGTTGCTTTCACTTACATAAAACGGGAAATAAATAGAGTTTTCTATCGATACCTTAATTTTCGATGGATGTGTATCGGCAGGAAAATACTTTCGTAGAAAATACGCAACTGTCAGGTCAGATTGGTTGACCAACGATCTCTTACATATTAGAGATCCTTGGGCGTTCAAAAATACAGTAAAACCCGTTTAAGAAGTTCCCGCTTAAGAAGTTTTCCCGTTTAAGAAGTTTATATTTTCGATTCCCATTTTTTTCCTATTCTTACAATGTTAAAATAACCCGTTTAAAAAGTTTAGTTCCAAACTTTTTCCCGCTTAAGAAGTTCTTTCTCCCCTTAATTTTACTTTCAAAACACGTTTACTTCAGTCTTTTGAGGGATTTTTCCCCCCATTCTGTACTGGAAAAGCATTTCTCTATATTCTTCGCTATTCAAAAGGGCACATTTAAGATTGAAAAGGATTGTCGTCACCTTTATTTCACCTTCATATCAGTTTGTCTGATGAAATGTAGAGAGAGGGTAAGTCCGAGTCCCTTATGGCTGCAACAATAGTGACTGATAAGGGATTAAAGAGAAATGGTTTGCTCCTACTCAGGGGTAGTTCTTTAAGTTAACCAGTTGCTTTCTCTTAGAATAGAGTCTCTTTCACCCCTTTCCAGGAATGGAATGAACCAAAGCTATGATTGGTTTATTCCAAACCAAAGCTGTGTTCAGTTTGGCTCATTCAATCTGTTTT
Organism: Maratus michaelseni; assembly: GCA_963931845.1. Taxonomy (NCBI): domain Eukaryota; kingdom Metazoa; phylum Arthropoda; class Arachnida; order Araneae; family Salticidae; genus Maratus; species Maratus michaelseni. The sequence continues at coordinate 154,582,928 of OZ007596.1, read as the reverse complement.
TGAGTGAGTGTAAGCGTCAAATCTCTCTTGGAAAATTCACGAAAAAAATTCTTATTTATTTTTTCCTCTTCAAAATGTCGGACAAGGGAATTAAAAGAAAGGCCTTGTCAATTGAAGACAAAATCAAAATTTTGAAAGAAGTTGATAGCAACCCAAACGTAACAAGAGTTGAAATTGCTAAGAGATTGAATATGCCGGTGACTACTCTGAATGGAATTGTAGCAAAACGCAATCTTATATTAAACGACTCCTCTGATAAATCTCGAAAAATTAAAAAAGTGAAAAAAGGAAAATATGAAGCTATGGAAGAAAAATTATTACTTTGGTTCAAGCAAGCTAGATCCGCCAATATTCCTATAAGTGGACCTATTCTTACAGAAAAGGCTGAGGAAATTGCCAAAAAAATGGAGATTGAATTTGCACCTTCAAATGGATGGATTGATAGAATGAAAAAAAGAGCTGGTTTAAGTTACAATTCTATAAAAGGTGAGAGTAAAAGCGTCGATCCATAAGAAATCGAAGAATGGAAACAAATCTTGCCAAATTTGATAACCGGCTATCATCCTAAAGATATCTTTAACATGGATGAGTGTGGGCTTTTCTATAATTTTTCACCGGATAAAACGTATGCATATAAAGGTGAAAATTGTCACGGAGGTAAAAAAAATAAGGAACGACTTACAGTTTTATTGGGTGCAAACATGGGCGGTTCCGAGAAATTGTCAATTTTGGTTGTTGGGAAATCCAAGAAACCCAGATGTTTTCAAAATGTGAAATCACTGCCTTGTGATTATGAAAATAACAAAACTGCGTGGATGACGATTACAATTTATGAAGCCTATTTGAAAAGATTAAATGTTAAAATGAGAGAGCTAAACGGAACATCATCATCTTTGTAGACAATTGCGCCGCCCATTCCAAAGACACGAGTAACTTTACTAACATAAAAGTGCATTTCCTACCACCGAACTCGACTTCGGTTTTGCAACCGATGGATCAGGGAGTTATTAAAGTGTTTAAGCAGCACTATAGAAAACAGTTTGTGAATTGGATGATTGAAAAACTGGACAATACTGGAGAGATAGGAAAAGTGAACGTTTTGCAATCTATTCATTTTATTTTATTTGCATGGGAGTTAATAACGCCATCTGTAATTGCCAATTGTTTCCAGAAAGCAGGATTTTTGGAAGGAGAATCAACAGAAGAATATGAATTGGACATTGAAGATGATTGGATTGTTTGAAGAGTATGTGTCAGTAGATGACGAGATATTGCCATGTGAAATGCTGACAGTAGATGATATTTGTGAGGTTACAGAAGATGAAGAAATGAGTGACACTGAGGAAGAGCACGTGGAAATTCCTAGTTTTTCGGATGCTGTGAAAGGACTAGAAACATTTCGCCGTTTTATCGAAAGTGTTAAAAATGTGCCTGAGGAAATTTTTAAAAACTTAAGACAACTGGACTGTTATCAACTAAACAAACAAAAATCTATAACAGATTTTTTCTGTAAAAGCATATCAAATGATGCTTAAAGAGAAATGTCCCCTCTCTGTCTTCAAAACATTGGATTAAATAAAGAGTTTCTAAGGTATTTATGCATTTTTACTTGATTGACAGATTTTTTAAAATGTGCAAATCAGTTTAAATTTCTTAAGTAAAACTCAACTTTATATAAATTTATGTATTATTTTAACAATGTAAAAGACCTCTCCTGACTATGAAAACTTAAACTAATGATTGTTTCAAACATTCTTAATTTTCCGTTTAAGAAGTTTTCCCGTTTAAGACGTTTTTGCCTTCCATTCCCTTGGAAAACTTCTTAAGCGGGTTTTACTGTACTTGTTTTTATAGAGCTATGATTGTCCAATTGTCTGAACATCTTACTGGAGACCTGCTGTATTGAGATTCAATGCTACAACATATTGTCGTGTACACTAATGACAACTGGTGTACGTTAAATCCATCATGGATGCAAAATCCTCACAGCGTGAATTGCCAGTCTCTGGGAACATCTGCTCCGAGAACCAAATTAGGGGGCAATTAAGAAATAACCTCACTCGTGGCTGTGTCCATCCATTTTCCATGGAAAAGACATGTGTGACAGAACGTATCCAGGAAAGTGCGATAACAATTTATTGGATACAGCAACAACTAGACCCAAACCCTTTTTTATGCTGTGTTTACAAGCCAGAACAGCATATTCTGCAATCTACATCTGAAATATGTGGAGAATAAGCTCTCATGGGCATATGCAGAGAGGTGGGATAGGGAAGGGTCCCGCCCTCCCCAAATCTTAATAAAAAACAAGAACTAAAAAAAAGTACCGAGAAATATAAATATGAAAAGCTGTTTCCGGTTGTTATTGAACTCACTCGTGCATGTTTGATATGTTATTGTATGATAGTTTTGTTTAAAGGTTTGAATTATATTTCATTACAAGTGCTAATTGTTTTTCGCGGTCGAAAGCACAGGCTTTTTTCCCACCTCTGATACGATGCGAAACAGGCGCAATCATTTCATGCCATGCATATGAATGTCATAATTAATAATTATATTAAAGCATTTTATCAAACATTAAAAAACATAATTATCAATTAAACTTGTGAAAAATATCTTACTCGTAGTTTCATATTATTTATTAATTTTTTTATTAATTTTTAAAAAATAAATTTAATTTGTTTTACCTTTCTTGAACAAAGTTTTTGAAAGTTTGGGGATCAGAAGCAATCATTTTCTGCGCTTCATCAAATGTCAACTAAAAGCAAAATTTCACATAATATTATTAGAAATGACAAAAATAAATCTTGCAAAATTAAACATTCCATTGCTCAGCATTGACAGTGGCTTAAATTAAAAAATGCATTGGATCGAAATGTGCAACAATGAGTTAATTTCAGCTTTTCAAATGGCATATTTATCAGTTCATCAGTATTACATTCGATAGCAGTTTAGCTACTATTAAATTAAATCTAATAATTGCACAGGATGTACGCAACTTCTTGAAGCAAAAAATAAAATAATCGTATACAGCAAGACAAAATGTATTTGTTATAGATTCTAGAGTTGCAATCTATATTTTCAGTCAAAAATACAGGGAGTTTCATTCCAAGTCGAACCTGGATTTTCGTCCTTGCTTTGACAAGAATGAAGATATTGTACAAAATGATAACAAGTTCTGGAAGTGGATGCCATCCTCGTCTAGACAACACTGAGTTACACATTATAAAATGTGGTTAACAATACACGCCGAGTCACTGACCGAAATATTGGGCTCATCAAACACTTCTAGTGGTCGTATAACATTTAACAAAATGCAAGATAAGTCTACTTTTGCATTTTTTTTAACTGTGCCATCGTTAATGCCAGGCAGGAAATTTTTAACAATATTTGCGTTTTAAACTACCTGAACAGGATAATATCCGCCATCGAAAGGACTGTGGCATGATGTTTGATCAGATCCTAAATCAACTAGCAGCTCACCAGTGTCTTCATATTCTTTTTTTAAACGTTCCCTAAATTGAATAAAAATATTAAGTTACATTACACAAAGAACATTCATAATAAATATAAAACATATGTGATAAAAAAATCTTCTTTCAAATACTCCCTTTTGGTAAAATATTAACAAGTAGCATACAACAATGATAACTAATAGTACGCACACAGTGCTGTAACACATGCGTTTAAATCAAAAGCCTTTAGTAAACACTAAACGCCGATTTATTCAAGTTTAACAAATTTCACGAAAAATACAACACGTAACATTAAAAGGTTTTCATAAAAAGTCTTTTCAATAATTCGTGAATGTCGAACGTGAGGGAAGATCTCCGGCAAAGTCTATTGCACTTCGCATATCTGCAGACACCTACTCTTTAGCCGGTCTAAAAGCATATCCTATCAAAGGCCTCCGGACATTCGTATATATGGATCGTGGGAGTTAGTGAAATTTGTAGGTTCTCAAGTATTGGAATTTTATTGGGTAATTTCTGTCTCTGTAATGTCAGAGCTTAAAGTACCATGTAAACTTATGGTTGCTATAATGTCAAAAACAGTCATTAACTGAATATTGATGGTCTCTTCAGTAACCTTCCATGCGAAATATCTGGAGATCTGCATTCCTGATAAACTTGATGGAGGCGTAAAATTTAGGAGCATCATTTTATATTTTTATTTTCCAATTTAGTAATTAACGAAGCAATTTCGTACAAAACCGTACAGTGCAAAGTAAAGTACGGATACACTCAAACAACTCTTAAACGGATAAACGTAGAACAAGTCTCAACTTACAGTAAAACGAATTTTGAAGAACCTATTTCAAAAACTATGAGAATTAGTGGAAGAAACATACAATTACAGAAGTGTTGAATACCTTTTGTTTTCAATTTAGCATGAAATGGCGTCTTGTGCGTACAGATAACTTTATTAACATTCTTGAAATATTAATTTTAAATAACCAATCCCCGTCTAAAATACGTCACTAATCACTTCTAGAAATGTGACATTATAAGGCAGATGCATATTTACTAGTTAAACAAACATATGTAAGCAAGGTAAACTTTATTTTAATAAAATAAAGTTTAAATGTGCTCAATGTGTGCACAATCTGCCTCAATGCATGTTTATTTATGCGAATGCATGTGCATGTAAGCGCGTGCAAATGCATTGCTGCCGATGCGATAGACATTATAAAAAAAAAAAATGGCACTCCGGGAGTGCCGACAGAAGTGAAAACTTGAACAATTACGTGTGTATTTTTTGAATCGTCAGGAAATGTTTTATTGTGCAGGAAATACTTTTAAATGAAGTGTTTTTTTTTTATTCATTATTATAAACTACTACTACAAAAATTATATTACAATTTTCATTTAATGCACTATTGTACATGAAAAATAATGCATATTATTTTACAAACAAAAATTGCAATCCATTGCTTAAAACGTAAATTTACAAATACATAAAATATGAAATTTAATTAATTGATATTCTTTGAAATGAATACCAATGAAACTTATGAATTTTCATCCACAATTTTAACAACTCTCAATACATTCATCATTTCTTTCATGAGATGTAGTTTCATATCTTTTGTAATAACATTTATCTGCAAAATAGGTTCCCGCTTCCTATCACTCCAAAAATTATTACTTCTTTGCTGCCTGTCTTGTTTACGGTATTCGTGAACATTATGCTTTTTTTCTGTCTTCATACTGCGCGTATTGTTTGCGGTATCTATAATTTCTATCAACAAACTTTTCTTTTCTATAAAATGATTTCACCTCATTTCCGTATCAGTAACCACGTTTCTTAAAACTTTCGTGAAATATTTCCTTATTTTAATTTTTACTTTTTATATTACTTCCGTCTATTTCTTTTCTCGTGCTAGTTAAATTATAATATTTTCCGTGTTTTGTTATTTCATTTTCATCTTTTGATTTGGTCTCGCGAGTCGAGTCACTTTTATCTGTTTTCACCGCGCGCGCTAAATTTATCTTGAAATAATTTTCTGAATTATTTTTATTCATAATACCAATCATTTCGTTTTCTGCACGTGAACTATTTCCTTTTGATACTTTCGCTTCATTGTATGACTTGGCAACATAATTTAATTTGGTGTCGGTGACGGTAACGGTGACGGGTCGCGAATTCAATGTTTTTTTTTTCCCATCTCAAAAATGCCCAACGCGCCTAAAGAAGTTTTCACTTCAAAAATAGAAAATAATTTTTTCTTACCACAGACTAACTATATTTCCATAATAAGCAATGCTTGTAGATGCCTTAGCTTTTCTTGCTTCTCTAAAGTAAGAAGGGAAAAATAATCAGCATTAAACAAACAAGAAAATTCTGAATATTGCAATGTTGTTTGCATGGAAGAAATTGTAAATTAAGGAAATATTGTAATAAAAAAATTTTATTGAGGGAGAATTCGTAGCTTATTTGTTTTGATATGCTACTAGTTAAATTGCTCAATAATATAAAAAGGCATTACCTTAATCTTGTCATCAAATCATCCAAGTTTTCAATTATTTCTTGAACCCATCCTTGATCAAACCTCTTCTGAAGAACTGTGTGGTCAGTCTAAAATATAAAATAAATCACTTTTTATTTCAATATCTTCTCTATAACAAATCAATGTCATCTCAGTATTGAGACAGTATTAAAGCAAGCCAATGCCTATTTTAAATTTTATTCTGAGTAGGTATTGTATGTAATTTTAATATGTATTGTATGTAGTTTTAATATGTAATTTTAATATGCATCCATGCTCTTAAGCCATGGATGTTTAAGAGCATTCATAAATTTTCAAATGAACCCCCTTAGAATTCAACATAAATGGCATCATTGCCAATACACTGTCATGTACACGTTTTGGTACATTATCAACGAGTTACGTTAAGAAATCGTAGGGCGTCAGTTTTGTCTATTAACATCTTCATAGAACTTTTCCGATTCAATTTAAACTCACTTCTCACGAACTAATTTCGGTCTAATCTTCAGAATAAGCTTCACTCATGTTCAGTTTTATGTTTTGATTTTAAAAAAATCACGTGATAGGGCATTTTATGTCAGTAACGCCCCTCGTGCGAAATTGCATAAGTACGCAATATAAACTAGCATTTACGAATTTCACTCTTATCTTCAGAATAATCTTCTGCCTTGGTCAATGTTATGTTTTGATAAAAGTTTTCCCGTGAAAAGTATTTTTATGCTAATAGCAACCCGGTGAGGGAAAATGTATAACAACGCACTTTAAACTTACTTCCCATAAACGAATTTTGCTCAGATCTTCAGGATATTGCTAGATGCCCCTGGTGGGAAATTTCAAAACAACGCAATTTAAAGTCACTTCCCAGGAATGAATTGTGCTGTAATCTTCAGAATAAGCTTCAGTCATGGCCAATTTAATGTTTTGTTAAAAAATAGTAACTTGATAGCGTTTTTTTTAGTGATCCTACATAAGAAAGAGTTTGCACATTGAAGAAATGTCCGCCATTTTTGTTAAAAAACAAATTGATCGCATTGAACGCAATACATTTTCATCCTCGTCCAACACTTTTTATTCAACTAAAATCATGGAAAATTCGTTTTATATACCTTCAGAGAGCCATGAAAAACATAAATATAAGTGCATTTTTATTTTAGTAATAGAGAATTCTTGGAAAATGTATTTTGTTGAAAATTTCATAACAACGCAAATTATAGTAAATTCCTACGAACAAATTTCTGTCAAAACTTCTGAAAAAAACTTATGTTCATATATCAAATTTATATTTTGATAAAAGTTTTTACGTGATTAGAGTTTTTATGCTAGTAGCGCCATTCTGGAAAATTGCATAATTACGCAGTTTAAACTCACTTCTCAAGGACGAATTTTGGTCAGTTCTTCAAAATAAGCTTCTGCCATGCTCAATTTTATACTTTTATAAAAAAAAAAATCCCACGACAGGTTTTTTATGCTAGTAGCGTTCTAGATGGTAAATTGCATAATTACGCAATTTAAACTCATTTCTCACGAATGCATTTCGCTCAAATCTTCAGCATAAGATTCAACCATGGTGAATTTTATGTTTTGATAAAATTTGCGCATGTGAATTTATTTAATGCTAGTAGCGCCGCTGGTGGGAAATTGCATAACTACGCACTTTAAACTCACTTCCCACGAATGAATTTCGCTCAGTTTATTACAATATGTGTTTGTGATAGTCAAATTTATGTTTTGATACAAATTTCGACGTGATATTTTTTTTACGCTGGTGGTGCCCCTGGTCGTAAATTGCATAGCTAAAAATGTAAAATGATTATATATATACTTTTTTTTGTCAAAAACCAAACATTTTTCAAACAAATAAATATACTTATATATATATATTTATCTAAAATGATTTAAAGCCTAGAATATTGTTTTACGGATTAGATTCATACATAGAAACATAATCTAAATCTTTCCTTTTACAAAAGATTTAAAAATAGTTCAGGTAAAAAATACCCATGATATCTAGTTTGAACTCTCTTTGTAAACTAAATATTAGAAAACATAAATAAACAAATTTTTAAACTGAGTTTTGTTCAACTAAAACGCACTAAAAATGAGATTTCTTTTTCAATTAATGAGAAAAATGCAAAATTTTCTATATCATTTACATTTTCTAATATTTATACTTTAACATACATATATATATATATACATAGTATATATTAAATAATAAAAGGCAGGGCAGAAAATTTTTATTGCACAATTATATAGTCATAGTTTTTTCTTTCATAAAGGGTTAAAAAGGGAATTTTATCAAGAAATATACCTCATAACAAATGTGTAATAAAAATTCGGTGCCCTGCCTTTTATTCCTTAATATATATATCGGGTGAACCAAAAATTTGTTAAAGGTTTAAAAATTCATAAAAAAGGAAGAAATTATGATAAAGAAGTGCTGTTTGCAAGAAAGGGCTCACAAGGTAGTCGGATATTTTTTTTCAGCAGCAAAAAAATTTTTAGTTAAAAATGTCACTGGTAGAGGGCGCTGACGACCCGAAACACAATGAACATGACAACAGTACGCACCATCCATTCATTCTTGCAATAACAATTGTTCAACATGACCTCCAGACCACATTCCTGGTCTTCAGTCCTTGCGAAATTTTTGCAACGCGACAGTCGCTGACTCTCCGTTCAAATATAACAACTTCACCAACAACGCTTGATCGGGTAATGAATAAATTCTGAAAGCTAATAAGAAATTCTCGTGTATCCCGGTCTTTTACTGCAGGATTAATTTGCATACTTCTGCTGAATCTCTCGCATGTTAGCGCCATCTACAGGTGACTTTTTTAACTAATTTTTTTCTGCTAAAAATATCCCACTACTTTGTGTTCCCTTTCTTGCAAACCGAACTTCTGCATCATAATTTCTTCCTTTTTTATGACATTTTAAATTTTTAACGAACCTCTGGTTCGCCCGGTATGTTTGATAAACTATAAATATATGGAAGTCATTAATGATACAGAAATTTTTGTATTTTTCTCCCTCATTGAAAAAATAAAATTATTTTCTAAGTTTTACTGAATTTTACTTGAATAAACGTCAGAGTACTTAATTTTCTACAATTTATATTACTCATTTAAAAATTAGTTGCAGTTTTCGGAAATTATACAACAAAAGAATATATTAGCTTTAAAGTTTCTTTCCATATTTTCACGCTCAACATTTACAATATGGCGGTATTTTTAAATCTTAACTCATTGGGGGCAGCTAGTTTTCGTCTTTTAAGCAGGAAGCCCGCCCTATGGATGTTATACTTGCATATTACATTATTGAATGAAAAGATTTTCTCTGTTCGTGTTTATATTATAAAGGAATGCATATAATAATGGTATTGTTTCTAATCGAAGTATTTATATGCATAGTTCACTAATTGTAAAAATACGAATTTTTTGAATGTTTTTTTTTTTTTTTTTTTAGAAATAATGTTACACATAAAATGGAAAAGTACTGCTAATGGGTGGAATTACACATGTCCAAAAGAGGGGAATTCATGTCTCCCGTCAGCAGTGTGTTATACATTTGTCGAATTCTCTATGAAATTATCTTCACGTTGATGTAATCACTGCATTAAAATTTATATTTTAAATGTGCTTAGGTGCACAAAATGCATGTTTTTACGAAGGGTTGCAGAAGTTTTGGACCAATACTATGAGGATTTTTACTAAGCTAATGTAGTTTTTCCCATTTATTGGACGGCTTATTTACACACTTTGAAATGATGCCTCAGAACCTATTATGAAATATTTGTAAAACTTACAGAATATGTCGTTTTATTTTGTTTTATTTTAATATCTTACTTTGCCCTCCAGCATGTAATATTGTGGATCGTATATCATAAAATCTAAATCAACCAACCAAAACCGCATTTTATTGTTTTTTTAGAGAACGAATACAATCATTTCATATATATTATTTCTGTTGTCAACATCCCTTTTTCTAAGCAAATACAAAAAAGCAGAACGATGAATGAGATACCCTATGAAAGGATTTTGAACAGGCTTCTGACACAGTACACTCACCTTTCGTTAAAACATGTTTTTTTTCAGAATTGCAGTTAATTAAATATTAAATCAGCAATGTCTTCATAAATGAAATGAAAGGTTTTTATCAAGTCAATGTTGCCACAAAAATAAATTACTACATTATATCATGCTCAGAAATGATTATAAAAAAAATAAATAGTATGAAAAAAGATAAAGTGCGTTTATTTTTTAGACCCGTGCTAAAAACCCGTTTTTAGATTACTTTATGTGTGGTGATTTAAAGGCAAAATTGAAATTGAAATGTTTAGAAGTAAAAGACACTATCGATCGATCGCATCAATGCAATTTCACGTGTAGCCTAAAATGTAGGCTTTGTTATATTAGATTACATTGTGTTTTTTATTTATTCAATTTATTTTTCTGTGCCCCACGTTTTTCCCGAAGCGGACGTCTTCCTAATGCAGTTAAAACACGATTGTTAAATTTTCTTCTTGCGAGTCCCTTTTGCTATCTTCAATTTGTTTTTACTGTAACATTGGTGGAATAAATGAGATGATATTCTGGCTTGACTAATGTTGTTTGCAAATATTTTTATTCTTAATTACTTACTCATCATACGTAGCATAGGCGTATAGGGTAAGTCTTGTAATCGTTTTGAAAATCGAAAAAAAAATTGACGGATTTACACGCTTTAGACACTGGAGATTGCGAAAAACATATTTTTAGAAGAAAAAATTGCCGTACGTCTGTCTGTGTGTCTGTAAACGTTCTATCTCCCGAACAAATTGAGATAGACACTTGCAATTTGGTATGTACTTAGTATGTAATAATGGGAAGAAGCTTATTGAATTTCAGTAACCTCGATTATCAGGAACTATTTTTTTCGGACTCTCGAAATATTCTTTCTGATAAAAGGTATATAAACATTTTCGAAATTGTTTGTTTTAAGGAGAGAATATAAAAGATAATTAAAAAACATAAATTTTGCATAAGGAATGAAGTCGATCGGATAATGAGTTGCCGAGATATTTGTAATCCTATTTACCACACTCTTCGATTTTTCATGACCCTGTATTTCATTCAAATTTCAATTCAAAGATATATTTTAATTGAAAATGAGACGCTTCATCCGACGCAGTAAACCGTTAGTTAATATGATTATCAATTTTGGAGTTATAAAGATGTTTCTTTTCCGAAATTCAGTAATAGAGCATTTAAAGTTTATGACATTATAAAGAATTCCTACTTGGTGTTATAAAATTTCTAATGGTAGCAAAACACGCAAGTGGAATATTTAATCCAGAGAAATATATTTATTTCTTTTGATTATTTACACTGAAATCTTTTTGTTTTACAGAAAATATATAGTTGATTCGTTGTCTATTTCATTAACTAATTGCCAAATATCGCTCCAGGAATGCAAGTCCCAGTTCCGAAGAAAAGTTCGATTATTTAGTGGTGACAGGGTGTCCCACCAGTTGCAAACACGCTGACGGTGAACTACAACTATTTCAGAATCGAGACGTGATGTCTCTGGTCTTTTCTTCCTTTTTGCTGGTGCTCAGCAATGTTCAAACCTCCGGACGTGGTGTCCGGCCGATAAAATCCTATCTCTTTTCCGGGAGATGATTCTTCACCTTTGGCAGGTCTCAAGATCCGACCTCATCAGTTGATCTCCAACATCCAACTCCCGCTCCCAACTCTTCTTCTTCGGAGCTCCCCGAAGGGAAAGGGGGAGGGGGGTTTGGGCGTTTACCGGTTTCTCAAAGCCCAATACAGTCCGTTCACCCTCTCTGATTGGGAAATCACAGTTCTTACCTGGCGCCTTGTTGCCAATTTCTGTCTTCTCATAAAATCAGGGAAATACCCTTGTACTTTGTCTCTGCAGAAATATTATATGCATCAACTTCCCGCCGTCCGAATTCTGCACGTCAATTTTCCTTTAAGCCCCCAGACACCGCGGCGTTGACTTGGTCGTGGGAAAATCCCTTTCCCAGGCGTGAGAAAATAGTCTAGGATGGAATGCTTCATTCAATATTCCCACATAATTTAATGAAGTCATTACATTATCACCCAGAATTTCAATTACACCAAAACGAATTATTTGTAAAATTCTACAGAATTACACCCCTACTCTTAATTTGCCTAATAATTAATGCCTAATAATTAATCAATCCACGATTTTATTCGAATTGCAATGCATTTTATAAATAGTTTACACATGTTTTATTTTCATATTTTATATTATGCCTATCCATGATGTGTAAGTATTACGGTGGCCCCCAACAACTAGTTTTTCTTTACAAGTTTAAACCTGAATCTAAAAATTATTAGCTATTGCTAAAAAATATTAGACTGCAGTGCTAAATCCTCGCACGGGTACACTGGTATTTTTAACAGCTGAAAACTTTCCAAATCATTGTCATTAGTTAAAATATCAGTATTAAGCTTGTGTCGAATTTCATATAAAGAATTTGCTAATATTTTGTAGAGATTTTTTTTCACAAATAAAGGAGATTTAATAAAAGAAATCTTATTCACAAATTAATAAATTCATCTTGAAATTAAGCAAATTTTTTAGAGGAAAGCATGAACATTACTTTGGCACAATAGAAATATATATATACAATGACATTTATATACATATAAAGATAAGCAATAAATCCTAAAGTAGAGACCTACACGGGTAGTGTTAAACGAGGTCTGAATCCGAAAATTCCACTTAAAGTCAATCAACGCGAAATGAAAATAAATTAATTTCTCATAATTTATACTTTTTTATGATAAAATAGTATATACAGTTCAATCTGCAATATAATATTATTTGTTATGAAGTAAAATGTATAAATGGAATATTTTCAATCGTACAAATTTAGATAAAATCGGGTTTCTATCAAAAATCGGCTATACCCGGAAGAGGCAAACGTATTCTGAACAATACTGGTAACAGAGATAAAATAGTCAAGCCAATTCGCGGATGGGGTCGAGACTGCGTAAAATCGAATTATCCCATCTGATATAGCACTCTGATCTAGACTATTAATATGATTTTAAACTCAAGTACTTGAAAAAGAAAATCTACCAGTTAAAACTTAAGTCACGCATATTGACAATATATTTTAATTTTTAGAAAATCTAGCATTTTATGCTCTAAAAATCTATTTTTCAAAGCAATTCGTTTATACACTGCAAAAAAAAATTGTTATGTGCGGTAGTGTATTACTGCTTATTTTACTGTTTGTTACTGTTGATTTTACGGTACAATACTGGCAGCTGGGATGTCAGTATTATACTGTAAAATCAAAAAAATTTTTTTTTTTTGCAGTGTGCCATCGAAAGTTTTCTTATGTAGTCAGAAAAGAAATCTACATTAAATACATACCTCTGCTATAACACCAATGCATCCACAGATAACAGCAGCTTTAGCTTGAGCTCCACTCATACCTCCAAGTCCTGAACTGACATATATCTTTAATGGGTAAAAAGATAAATTACTAAAAGTATAAAAGAAAGATTTAACTCATAATAATATATTTGGAGATATGTAATGCCAGTTAGAGTTTGATATTAAGACACTGTAGAAATTTATATATATATTTTTTTACACTATAAAAAATCCAGAAACGTATGCGAAAATTTTAATGTAAATTTGTAAAACTTCGCGCTTATCCACTGTTAAAAAATAAATGAAAAATAAAAAATAAATAAATAAATACTTTTTTTTATCAAGAGCTATTAGCTGAAGAACCAGTTAGAAAGCAATGAAGGATGATCATAAAGAAACTTTCCGGATATATGAGTCTCTAACGACTCTAGTGTTCAAGAAAAAAGCATGATGATTCGGTTACATTAAGGCAGTGTTTCTAAACCTTTTTTATCACGCGACACACGCGAACTCATAGTTAAACTTTCCGGCACACTACACTTCTTATAATGATTGAAAACCTATGAAAAGAATATATGCCTTTTTAAATTTATTTAACAATACAAACAAAATACTCCATCTATTTATATAATAAGCAAGTGTTGTAACGATTCTGGTCAGGATCCATCCATCTAACCCAGTGGTTCCCAACAGGGGGCAATTTGACTTTTCAGGGGGGCAATTCCAGATCTTTGTGAACTCATACCATCTGAATTGTTTTTGTAATAGTAATGCTGTAGACTGAAAATAAAAGTTACACATTCAAAAAAAAAAAAAAAAAAAAAAAAAAAACAAGTTTTTTATTAACTGTTTAAAAAGTCTCCATTTAAAAGTTTTAAATACAAATCTACCAGAATAATTACACAAAAAATTATTTAAGATATTTAGATACTTTTATATATTTAAAAACTGTGTATAATTTTTCTGATTTATAAGTATTTTAGAATTTTAAACAACTTTTTCGACTATTTATTGAATGAGTCGCACGGCAATATGTCACATGGAAATCAATTTTACACATGAAACTATTCAAGTGTATATTTAACAATTACTTGACGACCTTCCTTTACAGAATCTTTTATCACGTTTTATTCTGATTAGAAATTGTTGTGTAATTTAATCGCAGAAATTCTGTGATTAAATAAGACAAAAAATGTTTTATTCAAAATTATTGATTGGTGTAATCAAGGATTCTGAGCACTCTATACATCACGCATACGTGGCGACCGTTGCAAAGAGATTAAAAGTGACCCTTTATGTGCCAAAGATACTATAAACTACGAGTAGTATCAGATGTTTATAAAAAATATTTCATTCATCCATTACCTTCGGTATGTTTCAGGATCAATGTTAAATGGTTTTTACCGTATCAGTTCATTCATTTAAATTTTTATAAGAATTATATTTTTAGGGGGATGAGAGGGGGGGGGGGCATCGTCATTTTAGAGATGCTTTGGTGGGGCACGGCCAAAAAAGGTTGGGAACCACTGATCTAACCAAAAATGCACAAGTCCCAACAATGTACCAACATATTACATGTAAACAAACAACAGAGCTGTGTAGTGAGTCATTCATTTTTGAGATTCATTGATAAAAATTTTTAAAAAAAACTTCCATTGTTCCAGAAAAAAAGAGAAATAATGAAAAATATTTAGACATGTGGCTTTTTGGACGTGACTTTTATTTGCAAGATAAATTTCCGTAAAAATATTTATGCGCGTGTATTTTTATAAGCGAATAAAAATTCATATTTATTGTGACGTTACGAGAACATTATCCATTGGGTTTATATTACCTTTATGCTTATTGGCGCCATTTTTTTCATTACAATTAAATAGAAAAAATATTTTTATAACCACCTACCCGGCCCGGATAGGAGTTGCAACCTTACCGCAGCCACCGTACAGCGCCGATTTGAGAGACTTTTTCCTGTTCCCAAAGCTCAAGAGAAGCCTGAAAGGGGCCTCCGTGGCCGAGTGGTTAAGGCACCACGCCGCTAATCGCTTGCGAGTGTAGGAGGTTGCGGGTTCAATTCCCACTGGTTCCATTGCACACACACTTTATGTGGAACCCCCAGGTTGTGTCTCTTGTGTTGTCATGTTTCCTTGTACTATCTCGTCAAGATGTATGTAATTGTAGAATTCATGTATATGTTTCTGTGAATAATAAATAAATGTATATGGATCATTCGAGACGACAGCCTTGTAGCTATAGGTCTCAAAGCCCACCTCAGTTCAAGTTCAAGAAGCCTGAAAGGTCTCTGTTTCGAAAATGTCTCCGCCATCCAACGTGCTGTCACAGAGTCTCTGAAAGAGGTTACGGCAACTGACTTCCAAGGAGCCTTTGCAGCGTGGGAATCGCGAAGGCAGCGGTGTATCGACTCCCATGGAGTCTATTTATCAGAATTTTAACAATATGTACCGATCGAATCAATAAACTCTTTTTACCACACCCGGTCTCATTACTTTAAGGGCAAACCCTTTATATGAGAATATTTATCAATTATTTCAAATTTAAAGTGAAAACCACGTTTTCTACACACCGTCCTAGGACGGGCATTTACGCTAGTTGAAATATAAAGAGAAGTACATACTCTCAATTTTCATCTGAGAAATAGAATAAAGTTTTCATAAATTCCACAAAATCTATATATATTACAATGAATGTGAGAAAACTACTGTGCACTGAATTTCATCATTCCTTTTTTAAAATGAAAGATACTGTGCTGCAGATTAGTTATTTTTTATTTATTTGTTTAAATAATTGACAAGTCATTATTTTAATATAAATTCAACTTGAGCATATGCGCAGTGCAAACAAGAATAACATATTTAACTATTTCCATCAATGGCTTAAATATTGTAATGTGTTATAAGAATTTTACTCAAAATTTAATTTATTTTCTTTGGATACACTGCAAGTAAAAAGTGTTGATTTTACAGTATAATACTGTAAAATCAACACTTTTCTTTTGCAGTGTAATGCACGACTGCGCAGTTCGTTACTGCGCATGACGGTTACATGGAGTGATCGGTAGAGTTGTCGTGTCGTACGGCGCAATAGACAGTAGATACTCCGCTTTTTAACTCATAAATAACGTAGTTTATACTTACTTTTCCCCGCATGTCATTTAGGTTCAAGTATTTCCTGCCAGCATTCATCAGAGTTAACTAGAACGGGGAAAGACCATAAAGCGTAATTACTTTCTGACATATATTTTTATTTATTTTTGTTTTGTTTGTTAAATATTTTGCATTGATACTTACCGTTGTGCCGTGAACAATTCCCTGTGGCCCAATGTAACAATAACTGCCAGCTGTCATTTGCCCATACCTAGAGCAAATAAATAAAAAAACTTTAACTATAAATTTTAAAAATTAAGATTCACTTACAATCTAGTATAAATTGTTTAAGCCTTTCAAGATTTTTGAAGTTTCATTTTACACAAGTTAAAATGCGTCAATAACAGTTTCTTTAATAATGCATATGCCACTTAAATGTTCGAAAAAATAAATCCATTTTTTATTTTTTATTTTAATCTTTTTTCAATCAATTTCTGTTTTTTAACTTACTTAAGTTCATTTTTTAAGTTATTCAGTTTTTTCTAAACAATATGCAGAAAACACATTAAAAATATTTAAAAAAATAACTTTTTATGGATACAATTGTATTTTTAATGTAGCATTACGTTTGTTTATTTATTTTGCTTCAAAAGGCGTATTATTGGATTTCTGTATATAATAACTTCAAATTTATCATAAATAAGAAAAAAGGTGCGTGTCGCGGGATGCACGACTGTAGTGAAAGCAATCTAATCGTATTGTTTGTTTATCTGTTTTTTGTAGGGGGATGTATGTGTGTGGGGGGAGTGTATGAATGTGAATGTGTGTGTTTGTTTGTGACATATACGCTCCAGTCTCTCTGTAACTTAACGAAAATTGCTTTTAAATATTTCCGTAGGAACCTTCCATAATCGGGCTACAGCCTTCCCAACCCTGTTGAAGTAACTGGGACTCCATAATTAGGTGTGCAGTCAAATGACTTATTTTACAGAGTTTACCTTTATCCAAATTTATTACCTGCGAATGGCAACAGCCATGCCTCTGTGGGTGCCCTCAGGAAACGACTATTCATTGGTCATCAGGGATTCAGAATTGAAATATCCTTCACCCCTGTTACTGTTTATTTATATATACCCGCAGCTAACGATTTGATCTACAACTATTAATTCTTTTAGTGATTTAAAATCAGGTATATCAAGACCGCTAATCCATTCTTCCAAATAATTTCTTAATTCAGGTGCTAAATCGCGCCAAGTGGCTGAAAATTCTTTGTTATGTGACATTATTTTCTGCCTAAATTCTTCTGGCGTCATTTTGAAGCGTTTAAGAAGTAAATTTTTTACGTAATCGAAGTTATTTGCTAATGTTTCTGGCTCTCTAGCTATAATAGTAGCAATTTCCAACGGAATTAAGCTTAATAAATGCATTACCTAATTCTCCTTTACTATATTCATCCGAGATATTAATTCAAATAAAGCCAAATAAATACTAATATCACTTTTCCCGTCAAAATGAGACATTAATTTAAACAAATCTCGTTGCTTAGTTGAACCAGCTGCTGCAGAACCGCCACTTACATTTTTTAAATTGTCTTGAAGCTCCATTTTTCTTAATTCATACTCCATCTTTAATTTCTCTGCTTCTAATTTTCTTTCTGCTTCTAATCTTCTTTCTTGTCTTTCTGCCTCTTTTTCTTGCCTTTTTCACTCTATCTCTAATTTCTTTTCCTGTAATCTTCTTTCTGCTTCTACCCTTCTTTCTTTCTTTTCTGCTTCTAGTCTTCTTTCTTCCTTTTCTGTTTCTAGCCTTCTTTCTTCCTTTTCTGCTTGTTTTATTTCTTCTCTCTCAGCAGCAATGACTTTGAGCCGAACTTTAACAAAATTCTCTTCATAATCTTCTGATTCAGTTACCAAATTTATCAAATCAATAATTATTGGACTCTGTAGCACAACTATACCCAGGTCATCACACAATGTTAACAAATCTGCTTTTCTAGCTTTATTCAAAACGGACATCAATTGAGACCCAATAAACATGTTATTTTCCATTACATTGGCCTATATATTACTACTCCATCGACTTACAAGATGAATTAATTCAGGCAAAGTTTATTAACAGTACGTGAAAAAAATGACTGGTATGACTCGGCATATCGTAGTATAATGCGAGAAGAACGAGGCGCCAATTCGTCATTTTGGCGGTACTATCACGTCACCGAGTTCCGGCATGAAATTTTAACAATTAAAGATACCGATTAGTACAATGCAAATATTTCAGTCTCCTTCGTGATATCTTCGTATGATATGAGCAGAACAGAGCGCCAATTCGTCATTTTGACGGTACTATCACGTCATCGAGTTACGGCATGAAATTTTAACATATTAAAGGTACCGATTAGTAGTTACAAAATACACTAAATACAAATATTTCAGTCTCCTTCGTGATATATTGGTATGATATGAGCAGAACAGAGTGTAATTTCGTCATTTTGATGATACTATCACGTCATCGAGATACGGCATTAAATTTCAACGTATTAAAGGCACCGATAAGTACAATACAAATATTTCAGTCTCCTTTGTGATATCTTGGTATGATATAAGCAGAACAAGGCGCCATTTCTGCATTTTGGGTACTATCACGTCATCAAGTTACGGCATGAAATTTTAACACATTAAAGGTACTGATTAACACAATACAAATATTTCAATCTGACTCGGGATATTAGGGTAGAGCAGAACTGTGCTCCACTTCTTCCGTTTAGCATTTCTAACACGTCAACAAGTTACAAATTTACAAAAATAACGATTGACGTTCTGATCATATTTCTTACCAAGATATCATGAGGCAGGCTGAAATATTTGTTTTGTACTAATCGATATCTTTAATGCGTTAAATTTTCATTCTGTAACCCCATGATGTGACAATACCACCAATATGACGAATGGGCGCCCTGTACTTCTCGCATTGTACCAAGATATCACGAGGCAGATTGAAATATTTGTATCGTATTAATCGGTATCTTTAATGTGTTAAAGTTTTATGACGAAACTTGATAACGTGAATAGTACTCTCAAAATGGAGAATTGGCGCCCTGTTCTGATCATATCGTACTAATATATCGCAAGACAGATTGAAATATTTATATTGTTCTAATCGGTGTCTTTAATGTGTTAAAATATCATGTCGGAACTCGATAGCGTGATAGTGTCGTCAAAAAATGACAATTTGGCGCCCAATTCTTTTCGCATGGTACCAGGGTATGCCGAGTCAGATCAATTATTCTTTCACGTACTGTCAATAAACTTTCCATACATCATTAATTCATCTTGTAACTCGATGGCATAGTCCATATAGGGGAATCTAATTTAAAATAATATGTTTATTGGCTCTCAATTGTACTGTATGATGTTATTTTCCGTCATAAATTTTAGTCTGCCAGGTTTCTACCAGGATATGTCCAGACAGACCAAAATATTTTTTAAATCCTATATTTAACCTTTCATTTGGTACCAATTTAATCTCGTAACTCGATGATGTGATATTACAGGCAAAATGGCGAGTTGGCGCCCCCTGCTTCGCTTATTACCAAGAAATGCCGAGGCAGACCAGTCAATCTTTTATATACTCTTAATAATCTTGTCCTATATCAATCGTAATCATCTCGTAACTCGATAATGTAGTCATTTTTGTCACCGCCGCCCACTCTAATATTAAAGAAGTCTTTTAATAATCAATGTCATCAAAGTTCATAAAATTATGCCATTGTTTTATTTTATGAAAAAGTAAATAAATTAATTAAAATAGAAAGAAACTCTTATGAAATATTACAATATGATTATTAAGTGCTATCTTAAAATCTTCCAAGGTACACTTTTAGAGATTTTTGGAAAATATAAAAAGAATCGTAACGTTGAAATGTCTCTATGTTTCACAGTATATTATGAACTTGGTCTTACAGAATCATATCTTATCAGAATCGCTCACAGTTTTTACGAATTAATTTTGAAGAGTCACATTGTAACACTTTTTGGCCTTGTCCCAAATTATACTTTTTTTTAAGTACAGCTGTTTTACATAATGACGCTTAAAAATGACATAGACTAGATTTTTAAACATGCAACATTTTGACAGACGTATATTTAACGTGATAATTTTTTCAAACTTGTTCTTCCGGCAAAAAATTCTGCTTTTGTAGAAATATTTAACTCCGTTGATTGACAGCAGATGTTTAAAGCGAGTTCAGCATTATGTCAATCTATTAGAAATTTTAAATACAACGTTACAGTTAATTCTGTGTAGTTATTCTGATTGCGACCTATTCCAAGCAGGGTCTCAAAAAAAAAAAAAAAAAAAAAAAAAAAATTGTTGAATTTGTCATTTAGATATTTATCTGTGGATCCTTCCAAATTCTGCAGAAAAGAAGTTAAAATTTTTCAAGAGTAGTTGGGAAAAAACTGCCTTATTGGGAAATTTAATTACGCTCCAGAATTGTTAAGATAAATAAATGTTTTTTTCTTTTTTTTCGTTTTTTTTTTCTTTATTGTCAGTTGTTGTTATGTCATTTGTATGATTTTTCTATAACTTCCTTAGCAGTAGTGGTTTAGCTAGAAGTACTAAGAAATTTTATTCTTTGGATATTGAAAAATCGTTATTGAAATGACTTGGCATTTATGGGTATTTATTTTAAACCTAATGAAAAGGATGACAAAAAGATAAATAAATTTAATTAAGGTAGAACTTTTTTTTTTTTTGAGGAGAGGCACATAAAAGAGCAATATAATGAGGAAATCCTGTACTAAATCAACAATATTTAATGCAGTCACAAATTCAATACAAGCTAAATAATATAAAAAATTCCAAGAAAATAATAACTGAAAATATCTAGATGTAATTATCTTTTTATGAAGCTGTAAAGTTGTTTTGAGTATCTGATAAGTGCATGTAAACTGATAAATATTACAAAAACTGGAAATGTTGTTTAAGAAGCATATCGAAATAAAGGCGTACGAAAAAGGTAAACACGGCAAGTGCCTCGTTCCGTTTATCTTTAGTGATAACAGAGGTCATGATCACACACTGTTTTTTCTTTTCTCTTTTTTACTTTCTACTGTATTCATAAGAAAAAAGTATTGAATTCGTAGAAAAATCGAATTCCGGTTTTTGATAGATTTGTAACGTTTTAGGATGTCCTTAATACGATTTCACTATTTTTGGAAAATGACTGTCGGTGTGTTGCAACAAAAATTTTGTACACTACAAAAAATAATTGTTGATTTTACAGTATAAAACTGGCATCCCAGCTGCCAGTATTATACCGTAAAATTAACAGTATTAAACAGTAAAATAAGCAGTAATACGCTACCGCGCAGCGTATTACTGCTTGCACGGCAGCGTATTACTGCTTATTTTACTGTTTAATACTGTTAATTTTACGGTATAATACTGGCAGCTGGGATGCCAGTTTTATACTGTAAAATCAACAATTATTTTTTGCAGTGTAGGCGTTCGACAACTAATGCATGAAATTCCATAAAACTTTCCATTTATTAGGATTATAATATACTTGGGCCTAAATTTGTGTTGATTAAATAGTGGTGCGTATCACCTAGATATGGCTTTGCTATGTTGTGTTTTTCAAGATTTACCTGATAAGTATATATCCACATCTATAATATGGAATTGCACCAAACATTTATTAAACAGTTTTTAAGATGCTTGTTATAAAAAAAACTATCCCCATTCAATTTCGCTTTTGATCACTCAACGGAGGCACTGTTATTCTATACTTTCTGTGATGAACATTTCAGCTATATCTCAATTTTTATTGATTAGAAATGCCCTATTTTTTTTAATTTGAGGGTGTTTCTTAAAAATATATATGTTGGCCCAATTTTATCTTTGAATACACAACAAGGGGGTTGTTATACTGTTTTTTTTTTATTTAATTTACTGATCGCCGCTGTAACTCCGTGTTACATTCAAAGAAATGGTTAAAACTTCATATTCAGAATTGCTGGTATGTAATTGTGCTATTTAATATGTCACAATAACGTAAAAAAAAAATTTGTGAATATCATAACATGTTAGCTAAATATTATTATCTTTTTATTTTGCTTCTTACAATTTCTTATTATTTTATCTTTACCTAAACTACAGTGCCTAGAATAAATAGTGTACCGTTCGACGCTAAAAAAATGCACGCGAAAGTAAGCCTCCAATAGATGGCGCTGAATGCACTACAGACTGGAAATTTCCGAAAACAGATCCAGTAATCGGATAAATTAATGCTTTTTAGATACTTATTTTGATATTATATAAGAAGACATTTAACTATAGGAATTGATATTTAGATGAAAACAAGTCTGAAATATTTCAACAATGAATATATTATTTACAAACTGTTATTTTAGAACAGAGACACATTTTTTAAATGAAAATTATGTATGAAAAGTAAATAAATACAAATGTTAAATTCGCTTTAGCTTTATTTACAAATATCAACAACTATTCACTCCTTCTAAAACTGTGCAAACATACAATGAATATTTAAAAATAAATTCCCAATAGCAATATTTACTTTGTGTTATTTTCAAAACAAAGGCCCATTTGTTAAATAAATATTCTCACACTGGAAATCACATATTAAAATTCTTAAGAAAAATTATAAACATTTTTTTTTCTTTATGAATTATGTATGGAAAACAAATAATTTCAAAAATAAATTCAAAAGGTTAAATTTGCTTTAGCTTTATTTACAAATATCAACAACTATTCACTCTTTCTAAAACCGTGCAAACATACAATGAATATTTAAAAATAAACTCCCAACAGCAATATTTACTTTGTGTTATTTTCAAAACAAAGTCCCATTTGTTAAACAAATCTTTCTCACACTGGAAATCACATATTAAAATACTTAAGAAAAATTATAAATTTTTTTTCTTTATGAATTATGTATGAAAAGCAAATAATTTCAAAAATAAATTCAAAGGTTAAATTTACTTTAGCTTTATATACAAATATCAACAATTGTTCATAAAAAATATTATAAAAAAAATTATAAATTTTTTTTTTTACCTCTTTGTATTATGTACGCAAAAGCAACATAGGTTTAAAAATTACATATATTCCCAATTCAAAACAAAGTACAGGCTGATTGTACATCCAAAGTTGTGTAAACATATATGGTTATTTTAAAAACAATTTCTGAGTATTTTGCATGAAAAAAACAATATTATTAAAAATGAGCCAAGCAATATCACTATGGGAAAAGTTGATATGCACTTAATGGCAGGGCCGTAGCTAGAGGGGTGCCAGGGGGGGGGGGGCTCAGAACCCCCTGAAAAATTTTGTGCCCCCCCCCTGGGAAAGTTGCCAAGGTCACCATATGAAATTCTGTTTCAAAATTCCAAATGAAACTCTGTTCAAAAATTGAACGTAGTTTTGGGTTTTTTTACAGTTTTGCATAAATTAAATTGTAGTATTTGTTCAAAAACTGTAAATAAGTGCTTCAATATGCGCGCATCCTATCTGCACATACTCAGAATTAGCAACCTTTTGCTGATGCAAACATTGACTTTTGCGTTTGTTATATACTGAAATTTTTCATTTTGCAGCGTTTTTCATTATTAGCATAAAACAAAGTTATTCTAATGAGTTTGATAGTAAATATGATGCTTATGATAATCATTATGTTTCCTATTTGAGTCATCCTAGTTTAAATATATATAAGATCCTTAATTTATAAATGATACTAATGAAAAAAGCTAATAGCCAACTTAAATACAAGTGGTTTTAGCATTTGAATAATTTTAAAATGCAAAATACATCCTTGATTTTTCTAATCTTTTGTATCATATAAAAACATAACTTTAGAATCTTTAAGGGCAGGGAATATTCAGAAAAAAATTAAAAGGTTGCAACTCTTTTCAACTGTGGAGCTTTTATTTACTTATTGTCATCATCACTTACTATTTCACTAGTATAATTTTACACTGAAAATTTTCATTCTGCAGCCAGTGATATAGTTGTAAAAAAACCAGAGGGCATACGCTGTAGGCAGAAGGAGTATATGCTAAAGAGCTTATGCCCTAAAGAGTATATGTTATAGTGATTTTGAGAAGTGGGTATACGGTATTCCTTAAATTAATCCAGAAAATATATGGCTTATCCACCGTATATCCTCCATTACATCCCTGTCTGCAGCTTTTACTTTTCTTAGAATGAAATAAAGTTATTATAAACAGTTTAATAAGAAACACACTGCCTACAATATAAAAAAATCCCAGACAGCTCGGCCTACAGGCGCAGGTAGATTTCGAAGACGTAGACCGTGGGGTGTCTGTTTATTGGGAATTGCAGAAGAAATGGCCTTTTTGCCATGATTTAGCAGTTGGGACCGCCCACTTCGAAAACTACCTGTGTCTGTAGGCGGAGCCGGCAGGGATTTATTTTTTTTATTTTTTATTTTTTTTTTGCTGTAAGGGTTGGTTCTATAAAAAACTTGTAGATAATATTAAGAGGATTTATAATAAACTAGCTGTTACCCGTGACTTCGTTCACGTAACTTTAAAATAATAATAAATGCATTAATCAAGCAAAATATTTATCTCACGATTATTAAAAAAGTAAATAATTAACTAACTCTTTAATGCATTTCATAGGAGACAATACGGTATTTTTTTGTCATAGGGACCTTGAGACAACTCCGTTTTAGAAAAGTGAAATGTTGAGCCAAATAATCGCGAAAACTAACTTGGAACCAATGCCAAAAGAAGGGCCAAATAAAATCGACAAATTGGGTAAAAACAAATGTCAATTTTACCTGATAAACCATTTCACTTTTAGTGCCTTTGTGAAACGTTTTAACAACCATCCTTACGCAAAATAACCCTTAAACAAAATAATTAATTTGAAATAGCATATGCTTTTTCTTCAAATCCAATTCTGCCTCAATGGTTTAATGTATAGCTGTATAGCTGAAACAAATCTTGTTCTATAAATGACAATACGTTGACAGACGATTTTTTTTCTGCAGCAATAGATTGATTCACGACGTTTGAATAAGTGAAAATGTGTTTTCATTTTTCGGAAATTTTACTAAATTCAAGATTTTTTTTAACCATCTATTCAAATTGAAAATAAATTCTGTTTTCAGTTTGAATGAGAAAATGGCGTAAAAAATATATTGATCTGATTTATTTCTCCCTTTTTATCCACAACTATGGAGTAATTTAGTTGCCGTTTTTAAAGAAACTTTGTTAAAATATACAAAAAATAAAATAAATAAAAAAATCTCGGAATCTAATTTAAATTTTTAAATTCTGAGAGTTTGTGTGACATTCTCGGATCAATGATAACGGTGTTAAGTAAATGGTGTTGCGTTCGATATGCTAAGAGTAGTAGTTGCAAAATGCAAAAACAAACAGACGGTTAGATTTTAATTTAAAAAATTAATTTAACAAATTACAATAACCACTGGGAAAATGTTCCGAAAGCTTTAAAAAGAAAAAAAAATTACCGTACTTTCGTGTTATAGCGGCCCAAACAATTATGATTATGCCAAGGTTGCAGTTATGATTTCGCCAAGATCATCGCAAAGCTTATATATAGGTCGTTTAGTGATTCATCCTTGGCGACCGCTATAACACGAAAGTACCAAATTTACAATATATTAATGAAAACAGAAACAAAAATGTTATATATATATCATACATTATTATAATGTCATACATGCTTTATAATTTGGCGATAAATCTTAGTCGCTTGGCGATTCATCCTTGGGGGGCGCTATAAAACGAAAGTACCAAATTTACAGTATATTAATAAAAACATAAACAACAACAAAAAATATATATATAAGACGATTTCTCATGCGACGTTAATTTTTGAATTCGGCTTTTTTTCATATCTGATAATTTGCATCTATCCTTTTTGTAACTTTACCATTTTTGTAACGATTTTGTGCATTTCTATTGCCCATTCGAAGAAAAATTCTTCTAAAGTTACAGAATTTCATTAAAAATTCTTATAAAGTTACAGAATTTCGTTAAAAGTGCTTAAAAAGAATAAAGTGACGACGTCAAGAGGTCCATTCTCGACCGAAAACAACAACCATTTTCCCAATGGTTAATAACAGATTCGTGTTATTTTTTCTTTTCTTAATAATTATGATGCAAATTTTGGCTGAAAACTCTCATTTGTATAAAACTGATACTGATGCCTAATAATCAGTTAAAAAATATTTCAATTCTTCATTTTAAATATCGCATGAAACTTGTCTACTATCTATGCTTAATGATCCTTGTATTTTTAATGTACGGAACGGATTCACGCTTCTTTTGAAAACATATCTGAAAATTACTGTTTTATTTCAAATATGACGTCATTTTTAGAAAAATATCTTTTTAATGATACAAGTTTTGGTAATTTTCTTTTTCTGGCAATCATGACGTAAATTTTAGCAGAAAACTCACATCTGTATGTAGCTGATATTCAAGCTTATTATTATCAGTATCGATAAAAAATATCTCAGTTTTTCATCTTAAATATGACGTCTATCGACTTTCATTATGCACTAATATTCATGCTGCTTGTATTATTACGAATATTTGAAAATACATGTTTTATTTATGACGTCATACATGTCCGAGCCAAGGAGGATCCTTTTCATAGTTCCATGGTCCAAGCGAAATATTTTCTTAATAATATAATTATTGTTAATTTTTTGTTCTAATTATAACGCATTTTTTGACAGAAAATCTCTTCTCAACGTAACCGATATTCATACAATAATAAATACTCCATACTGTCTTTTCAAATATCAAGGATATTCATCTTATTTCGAATTTTTCACATGAAAATCGTTCAATTGAAAATTAATTGTTGAGGGAAAAAAAATCTGTGTTTTTATTTATTGACAACGATCAAAGCCCTAGCAACGATAAAGTAAAATGGTTAGATTTTATGGAAAAATGCTTATTGATTCTCTATGAAAATAATGAAATTTTTAATTATTAAGAAAAATATTTGAATAATAAAAAAATAATCAAGTCTATGTTCATTTCCGGGTTATAAACCATCTATATGCAAAGGTACAGGACCATTAAATTCTTCATTTTGACGCTGGCTTCAGCCTAACTTTTGCACACAATCGGATTTATAATATTACTAGCTGTTACCCGTGACTTCGTTCACGTAACATTAAAAAGGAATAAATGCATTAATTTAGTAAAACATTTCACTTAATAATTAACAACATATATAATTAACAACATATATAATTAACCAAAGCTTTATCACATTTTATAGGAGACCATACGGTATTTCTTTGCTATAGGGGCCTTGACATAACCCAGTCTTAAAAAAAAGTGAAATTTCATGCCAAATAATATATACAATCGCGAAAATGAAACTGCAACTAATGAAAAAAGGAGGACCAAGTAAAATCGTGAAAATCGAGGAATTCCTCTTCGTAAAACGAAAAACAACACTGGCAGAATTCTTCTGTACAACAGTGCATTTTAGGTGCTATTTGGTGTACAATTTGTATATGTGTGCATTGCTAAATGGGAATTATATTGTTTATTTGCATAGACATATGTTATATATTTCTTACTACATTATCTTGTTTATGTATATATTAAATTAAGTGCTTCACGCTAAGTGGTGTAAATAGTGAACAAACTGCTTGTGGATTTTATACATTGATAGATATTTCCCAAAGATATAACAATCTGATGCGATTCTAAAATGTAAATAAAGGTTGCTAGAAAGTACTTTAAATTCTGCCCAATTTAACCTCGATATTTTCTCTATCGCGTCAAGAACACTATAAGCAAATAAATAACCGACGACACAAATCTGATGATCTATAAATTTACATATTTTTGTTTGTATATATAGGATTATTTTGATTTATTTCATGCGCTTGAAATTTTTTACGCTTTCTCTAGGGTTAGGTGACGAATAAATGTACTTTCTTGTTATTTTATTTTGCCATTTCTATTTATTCTATTTTCCATTCATTCCATTTATGGATATTGATTTAATTTACATATTCGTGTCAAAGAACATTCTTTAAAGTTATTATCAGGATTAGGATAGGATACGATTAGGGTTAGGATTAGGAATAAAAATTTAACGACAATGGCATGACCGATTCAGGTTTAAAGTATGAACCAGTAAGTCTATTTACATCATGAAGCAATAAGAAAATTAGAAAATTATCGGCTAATATTTTTTATTATGTTTTACAGTCATAGTTGGCATCAAAGGTGAGCGGGGAAATGTCATCTAAAATACCATTAAGTGTTTAGCACGCAAAAAACAAATCTGGTTACAACAATGTATTTAATTTTGCGCCAAATTTCACTTGATAAGAAAAAATAAAGAAAAAATAAAGCAAATTGACTATGGACCTAATTACAGACCCCTAACCTTCCTATTCTCGGAAATGTTCTACCTATATGTAAAAATAAAATCTACTATATAGAACGCGCTTTCACGTTTATAATGTTATGAATTGGCACGATCGGTTTGTTCAAGTTTACACAATTCGGCTGGAAGAAAAGATTCATTACTTTTTGATTTCTTCTTTGCTTTTGCATTACGCGAATTTGTTGGTAAAATCGATTATCTTTTCGATAACATTGTTGTTTTTTAATTAAAAAAAATATTGTAATTTTACTTAAACATTGCTTTAAAATCCATGCAATTTTTCTTATCCTACAAGACTTTACAAAAATCTATTATGAAACAACTTTAAAAAAAACTATATTTAAAAAAGACAACAAAGTTTTTCCTATTTTAAAACTAAAAGAAATGTAAAATTAAATTCCGGTTCGAAACGACGATTTACAAATATGTTTCGATTGTGGGAAAATGATAGAGGAAAAATGCTGTTACTTCGACACAGTCACATTAAATCTTTAGCTTTTATGAGAAAAGCAACTTTCTTTTAAAAAATATAGTTATTTTTATTAAGATTTTCTGATTTTCGATACGGATAATTTTGCGATGCATATCATTGACATTTGCCATCCAGTATTTTTTTTTTAACTTTTTAAAATTTAAATTAAAAGTATGGTATCTTTAGAAAGCCGTGTGCAGACGATAAATCGCCAACCTATCCCATCAATCGTATTTATTTCATTAACCCATTTTCGGCCAAAGGTGCGTAAACGCACCATTTCAATAAATATTTTTTTATTAACACTGTGACGTATATTTTTCGCTAATTTTATTTTTCTGCTATTTTTAAGGGTTCTGGAGACATCTATTATAAAATATTAGTAATTCAATTGAAGCAATCACTTTCTGTTGAGAAATTTTCAAAATACGCTGGTTTTTTACTTGAAACGGTTATTGACAAATTTGACTTTTTGAAAATTTATAATTATTCCACTTGAGATTAATCATATGTTTTTATAATGGAGTAAAGTTGTAAGTTCTGTAAATAAAATAAAAATTAAACAAATGCCATAAGAAAACTTAATTTTTTTATTTAAATTTAATGGTAAATTATTAATAATAAATTAATAATGGTAACGTCAAATTAAATAAAATATTATTTTTCATGCACGAAACTTTTTTAATGTCTTAATGAATGTAATTTAAGCAAATTACAATGCAAATAATACCACATTTTATAAAATTTCTATGCTTGGCCTAAAATGGGTTAAAAATATAAATATTTCACTCATTTCATTTAAAACACAGAACTTTAATTTACAACACATACATTTAAAATACATATATTACGTACATTTAAAATAATTCATTTCATGTGAAAAAAAAAAAAGAAAAAAAAAGAGAAATTAATCACAAATAATTTGATAACCCAAGATCATTTTATTTCAACATCAAAACAAATCTGTTTTATTTTTTTTTTTTTTATATGACATCATATTCGCTTGCTTTCCATACTTACTGGTATTTATGCACTTTGTATTATTATCAAATATTTGAAAACGCACGTTTTATTTCTAATAGGACATCATTTCATATTCTGTTTAATTCTTAAATAATTCATTTCCTTTTCATTTTTCACGTGGAAAATTTTCACTTGAAAATAAATTGTTGATTAAAAATTATTACTGAGGGGTTTTATTTTATATTGGCAACGATAAAGTATTAGCAACGGTAAAATAAATTTAACCATTTTAATAAAAACTGCAAAACCTGGCCCTTTGGGCCAAACCAACCAAACCAACCAACCATTTAAAATATACGAAAAAATGTCCATTTATTCTGTATGAAAATAATGAAATTTTTAATTTTTAAGAAAAATATTGAAATAAAATAAACAAAAACCAGCCTATATTCATTTGAGGGTTATAATCAACTTATATGCAAAGATACAGGATAATTAAATGCTTCATTTTGACGCTGGCTTCAGCCTAACATTTGCACACAATCAGATTTATAATATTATTAGGATTAGGATTTAAGCGGATTTAGTGTCTTGTGAATTGACAAAGTTGTGAATTTTTTTCTTCTTAAACCCCTATCCCCCCCCCCCTCGAGGCCCTTTTTAATGATATCAAAATCTGTCATACATAAATTTTCGGCCCTTTTCCTAGAAGTAATAATAACTTGAAACGGATTCGATACGTATCATAATTAAGAAGTTATGGGTTTTTCTGTTTTCACAACAAAACCCATTCCTCCTACCCTTCCCCCCCCCCCTTTTGGTTCGATTTTGCCCATTAACGAACTTGACCGAGATTTTATGCCCCTTGATTTTATGTATTAGTTTGGAAGAGATTTGTGCAGAATTATTGAAGTTATCGTGTCCACAAAAAAGTGATATAGATAGATAGGTTGATAAAAGTTTTGAACTGGGGCTGGTTTTCGGTTCTGGGAGTCATGATCGAAATAGAACTGCAAAAATTTTCTAGAAATTCCCACATAGGAGAGAATGTAATTGATAGTATTTCTTTCAAAATCTACCTAATATGCACTAATTTACTTTTATATATATACTTTGATCATATATATCTGTGTTTGTGCGTGCATGTGTCAGAGAGAGAAAAATAGTATGAGGTCCCCCTACATTTTCTTGAGTACGCCCTATTGTTTGCTTCTAGCTACAGCCCTGCTTACTGCACGCGTCGTATCTTTAAGCATTTAGCTTTTTGTCTTTTTGCTGGGCGATTTTTATTTATTTGTTTTACATAAAAGTTCAATCGAGTTACGACAAAAATTTTTTGAATTTTCTTTGTGAGAGCACTATTTAGGTCTATTCTCAGCTCCAGAATATCCCGTACGGCAACCAGGCACAAAACAATACCTTTGCTGATATTTCTTCTTAGTTTTTTCACTCATATTTTGTGTCTTAAACAGACATAATTACAACTTTATAGGAAAAACTCGCGTTTGTTTACAATATGCCTCACTGTCACGGCGCTAAAAGCTTTCAAAATTCCCAGTCGGTGATAACATGAGCGCCATCTTGTGGCATCCTTCCTTTCAAGGCCAAAGAAAAAAGCGTTGGTAACCAACGGACGGCACACTATTTATTCTAGGCACTGTACCTAAACTACATAAATTAAATTTTTTACTTGTTTCAGTATCATTTCTGTTAACAGATGGCAGCACATATGTTATATATGTCGTAGGCTAATTGGGAAATCCGGCTCTTTGCAAAGAGCCTAGGCTGTTTCCAAACAGCCCGTCTAATTGGAGAATCATCTCCCTTTTCTCAATCAGCCTGCTATTTTTCAGGCCTATTGCAAAGAGCCTAGACAGCGTTAGGCTAATTGAAAAATGGCCATGCCTGTTTAGAAAATGACCAGCTCTTTATCAATATATGGTGTTGTACCCAACTCGAACCGTAACCCGATCCTAAAAGGACAAAACAAATTCCTTCATGTCACAACCCGACCAGTACCTAAAAATTCGAAGTTAACCAGTAACACAACCCGAACAAGACATAAAATATCTATGAAACCGTAACCCGATCCGAAACCGACAAAATATATTCCTTCGTGTCACAACCCGACATGAACTGAAAATCGAAGTTACCCCAAAACCCGACCCGAACCAGGAAAATAATTCCATCGAACCGTAACCCGATCCGAACACGACAATATAATTTCCGTCGACATGCAACCCGACCCGAACCTGAAAATTGAAGTAAACTCGAAATCCGACCAGAACCCGACAAAAAAATCCATCGAACCGTAACCCGATCCGAACCCAGCAAAATAAAATCTGTCGCAACGCAACCCGATCCGAAGCTGAAATTTCAAATGAACCCGAAACCCAACCCGAACCTGAAAATTAACTTAACCCGACAGATAATTATCCAACCCGAACCAGTTAAAAAAATCCATTGAACAGTAACCTGATCCGAACCCGACAAAATAAATTTCTTCATCTTGCAACCGATGAACCGGAAAATTGAAGTTAACCCGAAAGCCGACCAGAACCAGACATAAAACATGGCATCGATACGTAACCCGATCCGAACCAGAAAATCTTAATTAACCCAAAACCCGACCCGAACCAGAAAAAAAATTCCATCGAACCATAACACGATCCGAACACGACAAAATAAAACTTCGTGTCGTAACCCGATCCAAACCAGAAAATTCAAGTTAACATATGAAACCCGACCTGAACCAGACGATAAAATTCAACGAACCGTAGCCCAATCCGAACCCAAAAAAATTAATTACTTTGTCTCGCAACCCGACTCGAACCTGAAAATTGAAATTAACCCGAAACCTGCCCCGAGCCTGAAAATTTATGCTAACCCGAAACACTACCCAAATCATAAAATTTAAGTTAGCCCGAAACCCGAGCCGAACCCCACAAAATTAATCCATCGTACCGTAACCCGATCCGAACCCGATAAAATAAATTCCTTCATCTCGCAACGCGACCCGAACCTAAAAATTGAAGTTAACCCGAAAGCCGACCCAAACCATACAAATAAAAATCCATCGATACGTAATCTGTTCCGAATCCCACAAAATAATTTCCGTTGTCACAAAACCTGATCCGAACCAGAAAATTGAAGTTAACCCGAAACCCGACCGGAACCAGACAAAAAAAATCCAATTATCCTTAACCCGATCCGAAACTGACAATATAATTTCCGACGTCATGCAACCCCACCCGAACCTGAAAATTGAAGTTAACTCGAAACCCAATCTGAACGCGACAAAAAAAATCCATCGAACCGTAACCCAATCTGAACCTGAAAATTTAAGTGAAACCAAAAACCAACCCGAACGTTAAAATTTAATTTAACCCAAAACCTAAAAACCCAAAAATGTCACGTTTGGATCGGATTACGTATAAATGGATTTTTATTTGTTTGGTTCGGGTCGACTTTCGGGTTAACTTCAATTTTCAGGTTCGGGTCGGTTTACGAGACGAAGGAATTTATTTTGTCGGGTTCGGGTCGGGTTTCAGGCTAACTTTAATTTTCAGATTCGAGTCGGGTTGCGAGACGAAAGAATTCATTTTTTCGGGTTCAGATTGGGCTATTCGTTGGATTTTTTTGTCTGATTTGGGTTGGGTTTCGGGTTAACTGGAATTTTCTGGTTTGGATCGGGTCGAAGGAATTTATTTTGTCGGATCGGGTTACGGTTCGATGGATTTTTTTCTGGTTCCGGTCGGGATTCGGGTTAGTTTAAATTTTCATGTTCGGGTCGGGTTTCGGGTTAACTTGAAATTTCAGGTTCGGATCGGGTTCCGTTGCGACGGAATTTTCTTTGTCGGGTTCGGATCGGGTTACGGATCGATGGATTTTTTTGTCGGGTTCTGGTCGAGTTTTGTGTTAACTACAATTTTCTGGTCCGGATCGGGTTACGTATCGATGGATTTTTATTTATCTGGATCGGACAAGCTTTCTGGTTAATTTCAATTTTCCGGTTCGGGTCGGGTTGCGAGATGAAGACATTTATTTTGTCGGATTCGGGTGGGGTTACTGTTCTATGGATTTATTTTATCTGTTCGGGTCGGGTTACGGGGCGATGGTAATTTTCTGTCGGGTTTGGATCGGGTTTCGATTTAACTTCAATTTTCCGGTTCGGGTCGGGTTGCAAGATGGAGAAATTTATTTTGTCGGGTTCGGATCGGGTTACTTTCAATGGATTTTTTATCTGGTTCGCCTCGGGTTTGGATCGAGTTTCGGGTTAATTTAAATTTTCATGTTCGGGTCGGGTTTCGGGTTAACTTGAAATTTCAGGTTCGGATCGGGTTCCGTTGCGATGGAATTTACTTTGTCGAGTTACGGTTCGATGGATTTTTTTGTCGAGTTCTGGTCGGGTTTTGGTTTAACTACAATTTTCTGGTTCAGATCGGGTTGCGTGACGACGAAAATTATTTTGTCGGTTTCGGATCGGGTTACTAATCAATGGATTTTATGTCTGGTTCGGACCGGCTTTCTGATTAATTTCAATTTTCCGGTTCGGTCGGGTTGCGAGATGAAGACATTTATTTTGTCGGGTTCGGGTCGGGTTACGGGGCGATGGTAATTTTCTGTCGGGTTTGGATCGGGATTCGGCTTAACTTCAATTTTCCGGTTCGGGTCGGGTTGCAAGATGGATAAATTTATTTTGTCGGGTTCGGATCGGGTTACTGTTCAATGGATTTTTTTTATCTGGTTCGGCTCTGGTTTGGATCGAGTTTCGGGTTAACTTAAATTTTCAAGTTAGGGTCGGGTTTCGGGTTAACTTGAAATTTCAGCTTCGGATAGGGTTATGTTGCGACGAATTTTATTTTTTTCGGGTTCGGATCGGGTTACGGTTCGATGGATTTTTTTTGCCATTGTACTGGTCGGATATCGAGTTAACTTCAATTTTCAGGTTCGGGTCGGGTTGCATGTCGACGGAAATTACTTTGTCGTGTTCGGATCGGGTTACGGTTCGATGGAATTTCTTTCCTGGTTCTGGTTTGGTTTCGGGTTAACTTCGATTTTTAGATTCGGGGGGGGGGGGGGGGTTGCGACACGAAGGAATTTATTTTGTCGGGTTCGGATCGGTTTACGGTTCGATGGAATTTTTATGTCTTGTTCGGATTGGATTACTGGTTAACTTCGAATTTTTAGGTTCGGGTTGGGTTACGACATGAAGGAATTTATTTTGTCGGGTTCGGATCGGGTTACGGTTCGATGGATTTTTTTGTCGGGTTCTGCTCAGGTTTCGGGTTAACTTCACTTTTCTGGTTCTGGTCGCGTTGCGACTCGAAGGAATTTATTTTGTCCTTTTAGGATCGGGTTACGGTTCGATGGAATGTTTCTTTTGGGTTCGGGTCGACTTCGAATGGAATTTTCAGGTTCGAGTTGGGTACAACACCATATATTTACAAAGAGCTGGTCATTTTCTAAACAGGCATGGCCATTTTTCAATTAACCTAACGCTATCTTATGCTCTTTGCAATAAGTCTAAAAATTATCAGGCTGATTGAGAAATAAATGACCATATTCCTATTAGCCTAACGCTGTGTAAGCTCTTTGCAATAAGCCTGAAAAATAGCAGGCTGATTGGGAAAAGGGAGATGATTTTCCAATTAGACCGGCTCTTTGTAAACAGCCTAGGCTCTTTGCAAAGAGCCGGATTTCCAAATTAGCCTACGACATATATATAATTTAACTAGTTGTGTGTGCCAATCCCAAAACTTTCTTCTATCTTATACATGTTAATGCTTCAAAATTCGCTATCACATCGCCAATAAAATCAATATTTTTCGCCATTCTGTTGTATGTCAGCTGCTTGCGAATCGTCGGGTTAACTGCATGCGAATCACCCTTCCTTGTACGAGCAACCGATGTACAACACGACTACGAAAAATCCCTCTGGTCTGTACCGACGGGAAAAGATAGTCTCCCTATTCCTTGGTTTTAAGATTTTAGTTAATTGTACTGGAAAACAATAAGGTACAATGTGTGGAACCCGATTACAGAAGATTCATTTCCAGTTCTAATTAATATTGAATTTGAATCATAATTTCGCTATAACCTATGTGGCCTACTTATTTTGGCTTCATTTATGGCAACCTATTTTTGTTGCCAAATTTGGCGATATTTCGCCAATTGTCGCCAAGCTTGGCGAGAATTTGAAGCTGGCAAATATGAATACATAGTGTTACGCATATTAAAATTGGAACGATGATTACAACAATGAAAGAAAATTTGCCAGAAAGCATGCTCACTAAAACTCATAAATTAAACCCCTTTTATGTTGTCTTGTTTCAAAATGTCAGCCTCCCTAAAATTTCAAGCCATTCTCAGCCATTTTTTAAGATAGAGGCGAAACAAAACTTGCTTGGGAATCATTGGATCAAAGCCGAACATTCTTAACTTACCGAAATGACCCGAAAATTAATCTTGAGAAATGCCGCTTAAAGTTTAAATTTCATAAAAGTTTGAAATTTTACTATCGAAATTATAAGTTTATGAACTAATATTAATCGGATCTCAACACATATAAATTTTCTAAATTAAGAATTGAATTTTAGATTTTTTTTAATTATTTTGAAGAAATTTTCTTTCTCAATCTGAAAATCGATTGTCGTCTTAATTTCTAAGTACAGAAATTAATTTATTTTTAAGGAGTTGGAACCAATTATTAATAAAAATGTAATTTTAGTAATGGTCATAGTTCATAATTGCTTTCAGATTAACTTAAATCCTAAATAATATCGTTCAAGATTTAAATTACATTGTCACAATCTAGTTATAATAATTAATTTATATATTACTGTATATTACAAAATATAAATTATTGTATCACATGTATTTCTCCGGAATATAAAGAAGAAAGAGAAGCATCCAGAGGAATTATGTTCTTGGACTTTGGCCATGTGAGGAACATGCTTGAATTCTCCACTGAAGATTCAATCACGAGTTCATTTAAGAAACCAACAACAAACTGAATAAAATAAATTATATTTTCAGTTATTTCTATCTTGGGGAAAAAAAAAAAAAAAAAAAGTTGATTCTCCGGTATAATACTACCAGCTAGGGTGCAGTATTATACCGAAAAAAAAAAAATCAGTGTATTCATCCTACGATTCCTCATAAAAAAGTTTGTAAAATATATCTTATCATCCAGGCGACTTTTAGAATTTAACTGAAAAGCTATATCACCGACATTTTTCTCAATTTTTGTGATATTGATCTGAAATTTTTATGTTAGTTTTCCTATACAATGGCTACAAAATTATGAAATAAAAGAGCTATATTTCGAACATGCGCAGTTAAAAATTATTTACTATAATTGCTTATATTTCATTGTACATTCAATGGACTCATTCCAAATTCCAGTATGATGTTTGATGTACCTTATAGAATTTCCTGAAAGTTTCGTGAAATTAATGTGAAGCAAAAATAAATTTGCAAAAAACTGAAACTTCTAAAAGAATATTTATATCTTCATCCATGGTATTAAAAAAAAAAAAAAAAAAAAGCATCCACACATTGTACATGACAAATACAATCTTATGGGGGGGGGGGGGGAATGCATCCACACATTGTACATAACAAATACAATTTTATGGGGGAAAAAAAAAAAAGTTCATTTCTAAAATTTTATGATACAGTATGATCAAAAATATATATTTATTTTTCATTTTATGTTTAGCCCTATGAGTTCTAACATGCTCTTTACATGAAGAATCTTACTGATTACATATCTTTCTTTGTTACATTTCCGAGAAATTTATATGTAAATAAAAATTTATATATAATTTAAATTTATTTGATTCGATATTTTTTTTTCCGCTACTGTATTTCAACCGAGTAGGGTTTTAAGAAGTTTCTTTCACAAAATGTTTCGCTACTTGCTTTTAAAAGTGATCTGGACAATGGGACTATTTAATATCATAGGTAGGACAATGTTTTAAAAAAGTACACGGAAACGCTTGCTGTACCTGTATTTTTTTTTTCTGTCACTTTTTATGGAATATCCCTTGTATACGTCTGCATGTAAATGTATAAATTATAACCGACGATTTACTTACTTTAAAACTATTACTCTACGAGATACATCAATTTATGAATATATAGAATACATTTTGAATTACTCTTTATAAAAAAATTACTATATTTCTGTGTAAACCTGGAAATACACAAGATTTTTACTTACATCGTGGCACCCAAAGCAAACATTCGATCGTAATTGATCCTAGTGGAGTAGTTTGGTATCATCATTCCATTTGTCACAACAACGCGCGGCCCACTGGGAGTTGACGGAAATAAGCCAAGGGGATGTCCGGACATCATCACCAAGGTTTGGTTTGTGTTCATTTTACTCAGATACTTCATTGTTATCCAAAACTGAAATTGATAGAATGCAAAGTCGTGTGACATGGGCTGATTATTATAACTTTTCAGAAGTTATTCATAAACTTTTCGATTTATTGCTATATGCTTACATTTTGTTACTTTGAAAGTTAATTTGCATAAAGGAAAATGAAGCGTAAAGTAATGAATAATGTTAAGTACATTGTACAGACAGAAAAATATTACCATTAATGAAATTTAACATAAAGTAAGAAGAAAATTTGCATAAAATAAAAATTATAATAAAAATAATGATGAAATTCAACATAAAAAAAAAAAACCAATGAAATATAATATTTCAAGAATTAGTGTTGCACATTTTTCAAAATTTCTTCAGTTAGTACGACTAGTCAAAATAAATAAATAAATAAATAAATAAAAATAATAAAGCACTTCATACCACCCCCCCCCCCCCCAATTCCTCCCCTTCCGAAAAAATCGCTGCAAAGTGATGCAAAAACAACATTAAGCCCAGCTGGTCCACCCATTAAGGTGCCACTAGCTCTAATACTATACTTTTGAAAGAAATCATATTAAAACGTTTAGAAGGATTTTTGTAATAGTAGGTAAGGGTGAGTAATAAATTCTGTGAATATTAATAAAAGAGAAATTCAGTAAATACTCCATATTGGACACTCCTGAATAGCGGACACCTCTAATTAGCGAAGACTTTTTTCAGTCCCCAACACTTATATATTTCTATGTTTTCACCACTCAAAAGCGGACACCTGTGAATAACTGACAATTTTCGCAGTAGATGAGTTATGTAACTATAAAAACTTGCCTTTTTTAATTAAAACAAATAAGAAAAGTTTCGTTTTCTGTAATATTCCAAAATGCACTAAATTATGAATTGTTATTTTTCAGCATTATAACAAGTCACATATACAGTAAAACATCTCAATAACGGATACATAGGGACAGCGAAATTTGTGCACTATTCGGATGTGTCTGCTTTGCCGATGTAAAAATATATAAATATGTATGTGTTGTGGATTGAAAAAAGTGTTCGTTTTCAGAAATGTCTGTTATGGAGGTTTTAATGAACTACCAAGAATGATTTAAATAAAGCAAGTCTGTACTTATTCAAAGATAATATTATAATAGTGAAAAGTTATATTAAATGCGGTTTTTGTTTGTTTGTTTGTTTTTGTTTTGCAAAATTTAATTTTTCCCAATTTTTTTTTTAGAAATCACAAAAAAAAAAAAATATTTTTTTTAAAAATTAGAGATCCAAAACAGAAAGCCTGCATGTGGACTCTTGATTTTTTCTCCGTGTTAGATTGTAACAAGAATGAAAAAATCATGCATCAAGCATAGGTTATGAAACACTTTCCAACAATCCCAAAATACTTGAACAAAACTTTACCGTTTAATAAGGTGAAAGTTGATGCCTAAGTAAACAATTTGGAAAATACATAACACATTTGAAAACCCAATTTCAGCAATTACCATCAATAGTCGTAAAAATATCCAAATTATTTTGTGTATCCCTGTATATGATCTATAGATTTATATAACTACTACATAGTATGCTAAAGTGTAGTCCAGTTAAGAAACGCATAGTACAGTTAAAAATTCCCCACCAGCAATTTCCGTCAATAAACTAAAATGTATTCGATATATTTTGTGCTGCTTTGTATATGATTTATAAGTATTTATACACACCAAGTAATGTGTAAAAAAATTAGTTAAATTTAAAAACTCACACCACAACTGAAAACACACTTCCTGCAATTATTGTTCATAGACAGTACTGTAACCGAATTTTTTTGTATGTCCCTGTAAATGAACGATGAACCCACCATATTCTATAGTAAGCCTCTTGTAGTGCACTTCAGTGATATATATATCATTTTCAATATGTTTGAAATAGTGTAACATCTTTAAAATACACAGCAAACGATTTTCCCCATAGACCGTAATGTAACGGAATTCTTTTGAGCGTCCCTGTAAGTAAACTGTAAACGCTACACCTTTCATTTTCAATACCAAACGCATACCATAGTAAAACTCAATAACGTATATCAATTGCATGGCAATCTAAGTATATTTACATGAGTTAGAGCACGGAGAGACAAATTGAATTCATAAACACTTTTTAACTATGTTCGAAAGTGCTAATAAGCAAAAAGAAGAAAGTAAAATCTTACATAAAGCATTGATTATGAAACACTTTCCTACGCTTCCTGAATATTTTAACAAACCTTCGCTGTTCAATAAGGTAAATAAGATACCTAAGTAAACATTTTAGAAAACGCAAAACTAGAAAATTAGAAAACTAAATTTCAGCAATTACAGATCATAGCCAGAAAAGTACTCCAATTCTTTTAAGCAGCCCTCTATATAATTTATAAATTTTTATATACTCTACATAGTATACTACAATTTAGTTTAATCAGAAAACACAAAACACAATTGAAAATTCATCTTCAGGAGTTTCTACATATTTGAATTCTTTTGTACAGTCCTGTATATTACCTTAAAATTTTTATACACGCCACATATTAAGCTAAAGTTTAATTCAGGCAAAAACATGCTGTAAATTACTGAAATCACACTTCCAGAAATTATCCTACATCAGCGGCCATAAATTCTTTGCGTGACCCTGTATAGGATTTTATTTATATTCAACAGACATCCCTTAGCATACTAAATGTATTTTACGTTCAAAATGCATAACTCGATTAAAAAACCCTTTAAGCAAGTTACGCTGATACATAGTAAGGTAAAGCCAGGAGAGATGGCGCAGTCGGAGAGATTGCGCACTTAGAGGTTCGGGGGGAAGGAGTAAAGTGAGCTCGCAGTGACTCCAGGTAGTTGTACAACAGCAGTAATGGAGTGTCTACATGAAAATGCACGTTGATTGTTTTGAACTTCTAAGATAAAGCATTGCTATTTTGTTTTGTTTTCTCAAAGTAAGTGCTTGAATTTCTATACAATGTCAGTAGTACCAAATATTTTAAACTTAAACGATTTCTCATAAGTTACTAATCTAGACTAACAATGTGAACATCAACGATTCGTTTTAGTAGCGGCCATGTTTATATGAAAGGCCGCGCAATCTCTCCTACCGAAATTGGAGAGTTTGCGCATCTGCTACTTAAGAGAGATGACGCATTGTTTCCAATAGTTTCCATGCTAGGAGAGATTACGCAGCTTATTGGTAAATTTGCATTAAAAAATGAAAAATTAAAATGGACTAATTTTAAATTAAACGTGTTATTAAGTAACTTAATGTTATTTTGTAATCTTATCTGGACTTGCTTTTTCTGATTCTTTAATTTTTTTTCTCTTTAATTAAAATTTTTTAATCTTTTTTTAAAATTATTTCCTTTTTCTGATTATTTAATCATTAGGTTGAAATATTCACTCCTAATACAATAATATTAGTTCACAAAAACCTTACAACAATGCCATTTAAGTGTAATTATTATTGTTAACAATTTAATTGTAGTTATTATTAGTAACAATATCTCCTACCCATGTGCGCAATCACACCAACCCTGTAAGGACAGATTGCGGAAAATAACTTTCTTGGTTTTATTACAACTGTTCATGATTAAAATGCACCGCAAATGATTTTTCCCCATAGACCATAATATAACGGAATTCTTTGGAGTTTCCCTGTAAATTAATTATAAGTACTACACGTACCATATTCTATATTAAGCATCTTATAATGCACTTCAGTGATGTACATCAATTTCAATATATTTGAAATAGTGTAACATCATTAAAATACACTGCAAAAGATTTTTCTCCATAGACCAGCGGTTCCCAACCTGGGGTACGCGTACCCTTGGGGGTACGTGGCAGGGCTGCTGGGAGTACGTGAAAATAATATCGGTAATGGCGGAATACACAAAAATGTTTTAACTGAAAACGCAAAGAAAATTGATAGTTTTGGATTACAAAGTTAGTCTCATGTGTAAATCCAATATGTAACATACCAAAAGAAAGAAAAAGCCCACTAGACCTAATAATTCATTGATAATGCAATGTCACTAGCTCCGCCCACTGTTAAGCATATTTCATGTGTTCTTATATATTTTTTCCCATCTTCCTGAAAACTTCAATTAATAATTATGCAATATTCTTTTCTCACCACATTTTTTCATTGTTCCGTTTTAATAATAATTGCAGAACACCTAAATCATACAAAAGCTGAAAATTTGATACATTCTTGTATAAAAGATGCTGTCGAATGTACGTTTGGTGAGGAACATGTGAAAATAATTAAAAATATTCCTTTCTAAAACAATACAGTTGCTCGAAAGATTAGTAACATGTCTGCCGATATTGAATATACAGTAATTCAAGGAATAAAAAAAATTCCCTACTTTTCAATTCAGATGGATGAGAGTACGGATACCTCCAATCTGTCAATTTTGCTTGTTATTGCAAGAAATTTGAATGATAATGTACTTGAAGAAAATTTGCTACTCTGCTATCCTCTCACAGAAAGATGTACCGGAAAACAGAGGCGTAGCGTCAAGGGGGGGGGGGGGACAGGATCACTTTACTACCAGTATTTTTATATACTATATTTGGCCTTATTTAATTCATACCGTTCAAAGATTAAATAAGGC
The DNA here is from genome assembly GCA_963931845.1 of Maratus michaelseni. Lineage (NCBI taxonomy): Eukaryota > Metazoa > Arthropoda > Arachnida > Araneae > Salticidae > Maratus > Maratus michaelseni. The sequence continues at coordinate 154,539,527 of OZ007596.1, read as the reverse complement.
CAAATGTAGTATATAATTATATTGGTAGCAAAATGATCGTGCCCTCCCCCCCCCTGACACTACGCCACTGCAAGAAAAGATATCTTTAATGCCATTCACAGTTATTCCTGTGAAAAACAAATTCATTGGGCCAATTGCTGTGGGGTTTGCACTGATAGTGGAAAATCTATGTCTGGGCGTTATATAGGCTTACGTGATCTAATCAAAGAAATTGCACCTCATGTAGCGTGGAACCATTGCTGTATACACAGATACAGTCTAGCGACCAAACCCCTGCCAGACTCATTGAAGGAAGTACTTCACCAAGCTGTCAAAGTTATTAATTTTATTAAGGACAATTCCAAAAACTCCAGACTATTCACATCTTTGTGCGAAAAGATAGACAGCTGCATACTACATTGCTTTTGCACACTGAGGTGAGGTGGCCTTCACGAGGAAAAGTACTTGACAGATTATTTGAATTGAGGTATGAAGTTCAAGTTTTTTTTTTTAAGATCATCCTTTGAGCTAAGCTCTAAATTTCAGAAAAAAGAATGGCTTCAAATGCTTGCATACTTATCTGATATTTTTTTCAGAAATAAATAAACTTAATTTAGGATTACAGGACAGTTCCATAACCATTTTTAAGGTATCTGACAAGATCGAGTCTCTGATTAAAAAATTAGATTTTTGGGAATCATGCATCAGAAAACACCAGACAGAAGTTTTTCAAAAAATTTACAATTTCTTATCTGAAAACGAGCTAAAATTATCAGAAGAAGTAAAATCTTGTATAATGGCTCATTTAACAGGACTTAAAACGTAGTTCAGACAATATTTTCCGAAGCAGAGTTGTGAAAATAACCAGATTTTAAACCCATTTAGCGATTTGTTCCTTCAACAAGCCGAAAATGTATCACTTTCTGAAAGAGAAAAATTGATCGAACTTTCGACTATGATTCTTCTTTACAATCTTATTTCAACCAAAGAAATATTATTGCTTTTTCAATAGCAGCAAAAGAAGAATACCAAGAACTCAGTGATAAGGCTATATAAGCACTTGTTGCCTTTCACAGATACCGAGCTTGTCGAAAGAGCATTTTCGTCTTATGCGTATATTAAAAACAAATATCGCAATAAGCTTCACGCTACTCCTGACATGAGATTATATCTGTCTTAGTCTGAACCCGATTTTAAGAAACACAGTTCCATGAAACAAGCTCATAGATCCCATTGAGAGTACGAAAAGTCATTTTGATTATTTGTATATAATGAGAAAAAGTTGTTAACAATAATCATCGTAAAATAGCTAAAATTTCTTTTAATGCTATATATATATATATTTTTAATGTTTATCTAATAGTATAAAAAGCAATATTAATTTTCAAATGCAAGTTAAAAAATAAAAGGTTAGTGCGAATGTAATTTGCGTCGATTTATTATTTGGTTGTGATAAGAAGATTACTAATGAAAAAAAAAAAATATTTCCGTTATATGGTTGAGTGGAGGGGGAGGGGAGTATTTGTGAGAAATGGGGGTACGCCGAGATGAAAGGGGTACGTGTAAGAAAAAAGGTTGGGAAGCGCTGCCATGGACCATAATGCTTCGTTTGTAAACGAAGTATAAGTACTATATACTTCATTTTCAATGCAGAACATGTCATTACATATATCAATAAAATATATCAATTGCTTGGCAATCCGAGTATATTTACATGAGTTAGAGCAGGGCAGACAGACAAACCGAATTCATAATAACACTTTTAGACTGTGTTGGAAAGTGTTTAAAAAGATAAAGACTTACCTGAGCCCAGTTGGAAAAGACTTGTCCGTTTCCTCCGTACGTGATGAGTTCGTCTGGGAATTGGGCTACCTGGGGATCCAGATTGTTCATTATCATCATCATAATAGCCGCAGCATCCTTACACTGAGATGGATATGAATCGATGGGATATGCTCTTCAAAAGTGAAAAACATAAACAAATGTCCATTAAGAAAGTGATATCCTAATAATATTATTTTTTTAATAACATCTTTTTTTTTCTGCAATATGAAATCTTTTCTTTGATCTCCTATCTATCTATCTATCTATATTATAAAGGACAAACGTGCAAGTGCATAACGCTGACGTCATTTTGCGAATGGCAACACTTAACGATGAAATTTCGGTTTTGCGATTTTTGCTACTCCAATTTTTTTAAACTTCTGAACATTGCACATTTTCAATTTTTACAACGTTATATAGCGAAAAAAATCTACTTTCAAATGCAATGTGTTTGAAAACTGCATCGCAATTGACTTATTTATTATAGCATTTAAACTAAATTTCAAGCATTATTTTTTTTTAAATCTATCTCTATAGCTTGCAGACGATTATAAAATATTAATTCGTTTGCACTTTAATCAATATGAAAAGTTCGGCATTTGTTCCTAGCTAATATTCAATAACGAAATTAAATTTTCATTAAGCAATAAATAAAATAGTATCAATAAAACACAAATTTAACAGACGTGTAATTATAATAAGCGCTTAAAACCGTTGAAATTATCAGAATTAAAAAAAAAAAACTGCTGTAGATAACGAAATTTTTAGCGATTTCTTCGGCTATAAACTTCTTGTGCGAGGCCAATACGAAATTACCGCTTTTAATAAATTTCAAAATTCTATTTGAATATATAATTGGCATGTTTCATATAAAAATCCTCTTTGGTGTTGTTAGGGGAGCAATCTAAAAAATACAGGTTGTTCCAAAAGTCTCCGTACAACTTCAAAAATTTATTACAAAAAAAATTATTGGCCTACAGCAAAAATAATTACAACAGTACATAGAGTAATCTAAAAAGTTTTTTTCTACTACCTTAGTATACTTGTACATGAGATCGTTTCGTTGCACGAAGAATATCAAGTCGATATTCCAATTCCATCCACGTGCGTTTCAGCTTCATACATCAACAGTACCATCATCTAACATCTAACACCTAACATCATCTAACATCAACAGTAGTTACAACTGTTTGATGAAATCTGAACAAAAGTTAATAATCTCATGGAATTGAAACAAAAGATCCAAACAGCAGTAGCTACTGTTGATGTTAGCATGAAAAACGTTCGTGGATTGAATTGGAATATCGTCTTGATATTCTTCGTGCTACGAAAGGATCTCATGTTGAAGTTTACTAAGGCAGTAGAAAAAAACTTTTTAAGTTACTCTATGCACTGTTGTAATTATTTTTGCTGTAGGCCTATTATTATTTTTTAAATAAATTTTGGAAGTTGTACGGAGACTTTTGGGACACCCTGTATATTAAATGTAAAGGATCTATTAGAGTTTTCAATTATTTTTTTAATGGTTTTCACCTGTATTCTTATTTTCTATACCGGGAAACCCGAGTCGGATGTCCTAGTTATAGTTCATTCAAAAATAAGGGAGAATTTAAATAAACATAAAGTTTGCCAATTTACGCCATGGAGTTTCTTTCAGTTTTGCGCTTTTTTTCGCTTATTTGACAACTTTATGAAAATAAATAATTACTTTTTAACCTCTAAAAATATAAAAATAAACATTTTTAAGAAATATTTACTGTTTAAAATTTAACTAATGAAATTAACGATTACAATTAATGGATGCATTAATTACGAAATTTAAATAGCTATTTCCATGTGTTTCTTTTTATGAAATTTATCAAAACTTCATCAACATTCTTTATCGCAGTTTTAGGATTGATTTGTAATAATTACACTTTCTAAAAAGCATTTAAAATATTTTTCTTCTCAGCTTGGCTAAAATTTGATCTTTTTTTTTACTTTTTTGGAATGAATTAAAGGAAAACATTTTTTCGTTTAATTTATCTATTTTAGACAATATAAACAAATACTGATTAAAATATTGGGTTGTCCGGAAAGTTCGTGCCGGTTGGGAAAATCAGTTCGTACCGGAAAATTCTGCCCGTTAATTATTAGACATTTGATATCGGATTTAATGTTTAATGATTAAATGATAGAATTTTCCGGTACGATTTGATTTTCCCAACCGGCACGAACTTTCCGGACAACCAAATAGATGAAAGCAAACTATATTTTGTTTTATATGTTGGATTGAATACGAGTTAGAACAACAATGGATTTAATGATACTGCCAAAACACGCTCGCCAAAATAGGCCAAACGGCTGTGAAACTGCAACGATTCAATTTTAAACAATAAAAAGGAGAAGATAAAATATTAATAAAAAGTCTGCAATAATTTTAAAAATGCGCTTTTAGGAATTAATAGTTTCATATTAATTAAATTATGATTATATTTTGAGAAATCAATTTAGAAATCCTAAAAAGATAGTTTAAATAATGTTTGCTTTTCTTCCCTGTTTGCCATATTTTTTTTAAATATCAGTAATAACAGAGCAAAAATCATATATATATATATATATATATATATATATATTAATTCAGGAGCTTCTGCTTTTTATATCACGCGTAAATAAAGCTGTGAATTTTTTAGTTTGGTGCCCTCGTCATATTCACGTTACTTTAGCTGAATTCTTTTTGGAAAAATCATGAACTGAAGTCAAGAAATTACGTGTGATTTTTAAGATAAACATTGAATGCGTATAAAAGAGTGTTTTTTTTTTTTTTTAAAGCTATTTTTTCTTTTATATTTCTTTATTATATCTATTCAGTAGTAAATCATATTTAGGTTTACTGCAATTTTAGCAAGTTAAATCTCAACAAAAAGTCACCTGTAAAAAATGCAGCCAAGTCTCGTAACTCATTTACCGTAAAAAGTACTGAGATCGTATAAAGGCAAGTTTAACTATCTTATTAACTCTGAAATTTTCATTCACAAATCACTCCTAGTCTCTACATCTTTAGTTAATTATTATTTTATGACTTGGCAATTACGCAGCACAGGAAAGTTATTACACCTTACTATGTCATGGGATGGGATGGGATAATTTAACTAAAGCAAATTATATACGGACAGGGAAGCTATTATTTGATTAAGAGTAACTATATACATCACATTCTCGTGCTACGTAATTGCCAAGTCACAAAATAATAATTAACTAAAGATGTAGAAACTAGGAGTGATTTGTGAATGAAAATTTCAGAGTTAATAAGATAGTTAAACTTGGCTTTATACGATCTCAGTACTTTTTACGGTAAATGAGTTACGAGACTTGGCTGCATTTTTTACAGGTGACTTTTTGTTGAGATTTCACTTCTTTTTGTAAGTAATCCTCCTTTTCTTGATTTTGGGCTCTTTTTGGAGATCATCCACTGATTTTCGAAGAAGTTACCTTAAAGAAATTTCAGGTAACTAGGCAAGCACTAAGTTATGGGAGGGGGGAGTCAAAAGTACTCTCAATTGCTTCCAGGAAAGATGCTATCCATCTGAGATATTACTTGCAGCCTAGATACTTGATATTTAGCACAAAAGTACTGTTTAGGATAAAAAGAAAGCTAAAATTAAAATTCCCGGAAATTTTCAATAAAACAAACTCTTTTCGATTTTTCGAAGTTTTTTTTTTTCGTTTTTTTTTTTTGTCTTTTTTTCCGGCTTTTTAAATTTTTCCTTACTTTGTATCCTAAGCCCACCCTACCTTTCTGCCAAATGTCAAGCTGGTAGGACTACAAAATCGAATTATTTCCAAACCTTCGACTTTTTATAAATTTATTGATTTTTCGATTTTACTTCTAAGTTTCCTGATTGTAATGCCAATATAGTATTTCTTTGATCCGTCTTCTTAGGATCATTTAGGTTCAATTTAAAGATAAATCAAGGTAATCTTAGAGTCACCATGATTTTATTTAGAAAGGACTATCAAGCCATAACCAGCCAGTAATGTCGGGAGGAGAGAGGGAGCTGTGAAGATTTTTTTGGTGCTAACATCATTTAACAATCCATATTTCATATGCAAATTAAATAGAGTATAACCTGTGAAAGAAAACAAACATGTCTATAAAGAAACCGCTCATAACGCAGCCGGTCTATAGCGGAACTTTTCTATACCGAAATTCGTAAAAAAAAAAAAAGAAAAAAAGCATAATCCGGGGAAAAAAACATAAAACAATTAGGGGCGGTGTACTAGCTAATAGGACAATTACCTTAAAACTCATGTTTCTAGAACTACAAAGTCGAATTGTTTTCAAATTTTCGATTTTTTACAGATATTTCGATATTTCAATTTTATTTTCGAATTTTACAAATTTTTAAAAGTTTCTTTTTTGAATCGTAAATACTACCTTTACACTACATTTTAAGTCTCTACGACTGCAAGATCAAATTATTTTCAATTTTTAATTTTTTTCGAAATTTTTTTTCGAATTTTCCAAATTTTTTAATTTTTTCTTTTTTTGTGTTCTTTATTCCATATTTCAAGTTTCTAGCGCTACAAAATCGAATTATTTTCAAATTTTCGATCTATTTCGATTTTTTTTAATTTTATTTTCGAATTTATTGTGTTTTAATTTTTCATTTTTCTCTATAACACTACCTTTACGCTGAATTTTTAGTTTTTAAAGCTACAAGATCAATTATTTTTCAATTTTTCGAATTTTCCAGATTTTTTTAATTTTTCCCTTTTTTTTCTATCCTAAATACTACCTTTATTCCAAATTTCCAGTTTTTAGCTCTAAAAAATCGATTTTTTTTTTCAAATTTTCGTTTTTTTCGATTTTTTAATTTTATTTTCGCTTTTTGTTGTGTTTTTAATTTTTTTTCTTTTTCTGAATCCCTTTACACAAATTTTCTGTTTCGAAGACTACGAGACCGAATTATTTTCAATTTCTCATTTTTTTTTCGAATTTTGCGGATTTTTTTTTTTTTCGAATTTTTCGTGTTTTTAAATAGCATCCTAAATCTTACCTTTATTCCAAATTTCAAGTTTCTAGCGCTATAAAATCGGATTATTTTCAAATTTTCCTTATTTTTCAATTTTTTTCAATTTTATTTTCGAATTTTATTGCATTTTTCATTTTACCTTATTCCGAAACCTAAACACTATCTTTACGCCGAATTTTAAGTTTCTAAGGCTAAAAGATCAAATTATTTTCAATTTTTCAGACTTTTTCGAATTTTTGAATTTTTCCTTATTTTGTATCCTAAATACTATCTTCATTCCGAATTCAAAGTTTCTAGCGCAACAAAATCGGTATATTTTCAAATTTTCGGTGTTTTTCGATTTTTCCGATTTTTAAATTTTATTTTCGATTTTTATTGTGTTTTTAATTTTTCCTTATTCTGAATTCCAAACACTACCTTTACGCTGAATTTTAAGTTTCTAAGGTTAAAAGATATATATTTTTCATTTTTTCAATTTTTTTCGAATTTTTCGAATTTTTGAATTTTTTTTTTCGATTTTTCTGGATTTTTTCAATTTCTTCTTTTTTTGTATCCTAAATACTACCTTTATTCCAATATTGAAGTTTCTAGCGCAACAAAATCGGATTGTCTTCAAATTTTCGGTTTTTTTCAATTTTTTCGATTTTTTCAATTTTTCTTTCGATTTTTTTTGGTGTTTTTGATGTTTTCTTTTTCTGGATGCTAAACACTACCTTCACACCAAATTTTAAGTTTCTAAGACTACAAGATCGTATTATTTTCGATTTTCAATTTTGATGGAATTCGTTGAATTTTCGAATATTTTTCTTTCGAATTTTCCGGATTTTATAATTTTTCTTTTCTTTGTATCCTAAACACTACCCTTTTTCCACATCTCAACTTTCTAGGGCTACGGAATCTACCTAATCTTTTTGATGACGCGTGAATGAGTTAGTGAGTGAGTGACAAAAAATCGAATGTTTGAGTTCATATATCGTCTGAAGTAGAAAAGACAGAAAGTTGTAATTTTAAATTTTGGTCTTATTTGCCACATTCTCTAGAAAAACGAAGTTCCAGACTTTTGGGAAACTTCAGCGCAGAGATATGGGGGGGTCAAAAGTGCCCTGAGTTGCTTCCAGAAAAGTATGCTTATGGCTGTCCTCTCTCGACTTGGCGGAGGCACTGCCGTGCCTCCAGATCTTGCCAAGGCTGTGGTTTTCCTATTAGACTTAATGTTAGCTATATGCTCCATTTTTCTGCAACTAAATTTCCTCATGCCAATATAGTAATTCATTGATCCGTTTTCTTAGGATCGTTTATGTTCAATTTAGAGATAAATCAAGAGAATCTTAGAATCACCATGATTTTATTTAGAAAGGACTATCAAGCCATAACCAACCAGTAATGTCGGGAGGGAGGGAGAGATGTGAAAATTTTTGTGCGACCAACATCTTTTAACAACAAATATTCCATATATAAATTAAATAGAGTAAAGCCTGTGAAAGAAAATGAACCTGTCTATAAAAAAAAAAGGTCTATAACGTAGCCAGTCTATAGCGGAACTTTTCTATTACAAAATTCGTAAACAAAAGAAAAGAAAAGCATAATCCGGGGAAAATAACACAAAACAATAACGGAAGGTGTACTAGCTAATAGGACAATTATCTTAAAATCTATCTAAAACAAACTATCCCCATCCTGTGGGATTTGTTTTTCAATGTTTTACTTTATTTAATGCAAAACATAGATTGCATCCGACAACTCATAAAAAAGTCCTCCGGCCTGTACCGGCAGGAAAAGGTAGCTTTCCTATATCTTCGTTTTAAAATTTTAGCTAATGTTACTCGAAAACAGCAAGTTAAAATGCAAAGAAACCGTTTACAAAAGATTCGTTTACACTGAATTTGAATAAGAAATTCGCCAAATTATTGAGCTATAGCCAAGTTGGCTTCATTTATGAAGACTTATTTTTGTCGCCAAATTTGGCGAGATTTCGCCAATTGTCGCAAAGTTTGGCGAGAATTTGGCGCTAATGGATATGAATATATAGTTTTATGCGTATGATTGGGAAAATGATTACAACAATGAAAGAAAATAATTTGCGAGAAATCGCGTTCACTAAAACTTATAAATTTATATTAAAATCATTAAAATTACAGACATTAGAATTCACTTTCATAAAACATTAAAAACATATTAAAATTGGACGTTTCGGATTTACATGGAAAATCCCTCTTCAACAACAACATTTCACTTAGCGTAAATCATAGTTCAAAAATATCAACAAATAGAAAATGCAACGTATCAAAATTTCGAAGTCAAAGTTACAGTTATAATAACACGGAGTATTCATTCGGGATTGCACCTGCTTGACCATTATTGACCATAAATTTATCGTTGGTTTTTTGTAATGTGCTGTTTTGTTTCAAAATGTCAGCCACCCTAGAATTTCAAACTGCTCTATCTCAGCCAATTTTTAAGATAGAGGTAAAACAAAAAATGCTCTGGAATCCTTGTATCAAGTCCTAACACCTAATTAAAAAATAAACTTGATTTTTTAACTTTTTTGTATATTTATTTTAGTTTAAAATTTTTCCGTGGCCGCCATCTTGAAACAAGATGGCGGACCAAGCTGGCCAACGAACTCGGTCGAGGCATTGGTGAGCTTAATACACACAATTAGTTTCATCCAAATTAATTTATAAATACGAGCGTTATCGTATCAAATTATTTTCATTTTTTCAATTTTTTTCGAATTTTTTTATTTTTTTTTCGAATTTTCTGGATTTTTTTAATTTTTCTTTTTCTGTATCCTAAATACTACCTTTATTCCTAATTTGAATTTTCTAGCGCAACAAAATCGGATTGTCTTCAAATTTTCGGTTTTTTTCAATTTCTTCGATTTTTTCAATTTTGCTTTCGATTTTTTTGGTGTTTTTGATGTTTTCTTTTTCTGGATGTTAAACACTACCTTCACACCAAATCTTAAGTTTCCAAGACTACAAGATCGTATTATTTTCAATTTTCAATTTTGATGGAATTTGTTGAATTTTCGAATGTTTTTTTTTCGAATTTTCTGGATTTTATAATTTTTCCTTTCTTTGTATCCTAAACACTACCTTTTTTCCAAATGCCAAGTTTCTGGGGCTACGGGATCTACCCAATCTTTTTGATGACGCGTGAACGAGTGAGTAAGAAGTGACAAAAAATCGAATGTTTGAGTTCATATATCGCCTGAACTAGAAAAGACAGAAAGTTGTAATTTTAAATTTTGGTCCTGTGCGCCAAATACTCTCTATAATTGAAGTTTAAAATTTTTGGGATACTCCAGCGCGGAGATATGGGGGGGTCAAAAGTGCCCTGAGTTGCTTCCAGAAAAGTATGCTTACGGCTGTCCTCTCTCGACTTGGCGGAGGCACTGCCGTGCCTCCAGATAAACGTTTTTATATCGTTCGCATTATGGTCCTCCCCATTACAATTTTTTGGCATATTTGTCACAAGTGTCAAAGTCGCATTCGTTTCACAATTGTGACTGGCAGTGAAATCACAGCAAGTCTCCTGCCATTATGGTTTCTGTAAGCGTTATTACAGGCGATTTTTGCAAATTAGGCAAAAATTAACATGAACCAAACACTTTGGTTGCAATTCATGTTAAAAATTTTCAGAATGTCTAAAATAAAGGTAATAAAACAAATAATTTATCGTGTTTCTTTTTTCTTTTTAGGGTTTCGTTCATCTCACGAAACCCTATTACTCCCGCTCCGTTGTCTGTCCGTCACAGAGCCGTTCTCAGAAACTATGTAACTTACAGGCATGAAAATTTGTGTACTTATAGCTAACTACCTACTATGAAGCTCAAAATATTAAAATTTGAAAAAATTGTATTATTTTAATATAGATAATATAAAAAACCAAAATTCTAACAGCCTTTTCCTATTAAATTTAAGCATTTTTCGTTATAGCAGTTGCCAACATTTAAAAATCCACAACAAAATTCTTTTTACAATAATTAATTTTCTACTGAAAGATTTCCACGTGAGAATTTAAATGAAATAAAAAGTTTCACCAATTGAAAAAAAGATTAATATGACGTCATATTAGTAATAAAACGGAAATTTTCAAAGTTTTCTCAATAATACAAGGACCAAGGAGTATGTCTATGTGTATGTACAGAAAGCAGATTAATATCACGTCATTAGAGAATTAAAAAGAAAATTAATCTGACGTCATATTGGAATTTTAACGGATTTTTCAAATGTTTGAGAATACTACAAAGCGAGTATCAATATGAGTAATAGAGAATAGTAATATGAGTTTGAGGAATGTATTGAATCATGATAAAAACCCGATTATAGAAATATTCGTATATTTTAACATTTTGAAGGTGTACTTTTACATATTATTTTTGAAATTTTAAAGAATCTTACAAATTTTATTGTTTTTATCTTTACGAGAGCTATCAATATTTTTCTGCACGAAAGAAACAAAAAAAATGTCTATACCGTAAAGAGTGTTGAACTTACCGCATTTGAAAATCCGGTTTAAATCTATACATGTAAATGTGTCCATATTTTCTCAATTCTTCCGCAAATTCTGGAGCTAATTTATGATGGAGGTGGTTTGGAATATAACGCAAGCTGTTCTTTATTGCCAACTGTAACGAGAAAAGATATTTTTAATAATTAAAATAATTAAATACATATCAACAGTGATACTTCGGCTAACGAATGTCTCTGATAACGAATGTTGCGATAAGGCTACACTCTCAGAAATACTTTCTTCAAATAACGGCAAAGGAAGAATTTGAAATAAATATATAGTGTTTTCTTCAATTGGGTATGGCGTAGAGTCCTGCATCGGGCCGGGTTACCGCTTTTACCCGCACCCGACTCGACCCAGGTTGGCGCTATCTTTTTTCGTTGCGGTTCGGGTTCGGGTCGGGTTGACTTCTACTTTTTTGCCGCTGGTCGGGTTGACTTTCATTGTTTCGGGTTGGGTTTTAACTCCTGCGGGTCGGGTTCGGGTTGACCCGTTTTTTCAAAAGAATGTCCACAATATTTTTTTAGATTAAAAATAAATATACAATAAGACCTCCATAATGGACACTCCCGAATAGCGAACACCTCTATTTAGCGGACATTTTTTCAATTCCTGACACTTATATATTTGTACGCTTACACCTTGGAATAGTGGGCACCTTCAAATCTACGTACACGTTTCATGTGTATGTTGGCATAAACTATCACAAATGCGATATATGTGTTTTTGTGTATATCATAAACGAAATGTTGGTAATGTTTTTCATATTCTGTGGAAAGTAAAAAAATGGTTCTTAACTGCACCGCAAAGAAAGAATAATCTATGTATACATTTTACTTTTTCTCATGCAGTAAATTGAATATATATTCATTCATATTCAAATACAGTCGAACCTCGTTAACACGAAATTGGAGGGACTGGGAATTTTTTTCGTGTTATCCGAAATTTCGTGTTAACCGTCATAATAGTGGCGCCATCTATGTTAGATATAATAATAAGTAAATTAACCTACAAATATATCCCTGCTCAAAAAATCATAAATTAATAAGAAATAGTAAATTTCATTAACAAATTATCGTTTTTTAGGCAATAATAATTTTATTTACATGCTAATCGTATTTTTAAATAGTCCGTTATTGACTTTAGCTTCAATTTTTGTACTTTTTTTAGGAACGTATGGACCTAATCTAATTTATCTAAAGCTCGGGAAGTATTCTCTTGATCCATAAGGAAACGTTGTACAGAGTTTTCAATGCTGCGGTAGATTCATTTATTGTTACTAAACTTTTCCGTTCTGTGTCAATTTCTTCTTCCTTGTCTGACACTTCAATGTTGTCATCTTTATTTTTCAGCAATTATTTCTTCATCTGTCGTCACATCTGAAGTCAGCACATCTTCATCTATGCAAATGTACTTGGAAAAACAATGTGTAAGAAATAATTTACCGATTTTGGCTACGTATTTTTCTGCAGACAAGTCTATGACGCTATTTAAATCTTGTCAGTCATCCGTTAGAAAATATGAAATCGCTCTCACCGAGAGCATCAGCAAAAGCCTCAGTTCATCTTGCAAAACTGCAAAAGTTAAAACAATGTTCTGGCTTATTGCCTCTTTTATCCACCGCAAGAGAGCAATTTCAATTTATTCATTCTTTCTTCTACACATTCGTTTTCTTACTGGTTTGAATTAACTCACAGCATAAACCGCTTCAATCTTTTCGCGATTCTTTAAAATTGTAGAAGAATAGTAGGTATCCCATACTTCGCCGCATTTTGTGATTTTTTCAGCACTTTATCGCTAACTTCGTTTAATTTTTTTTGCTTGGTTTCTTAAGATACTGCTTGCTGTTTTCGACTCATCTTTCCCAGAATTCTACAGAGCAACTGTGAACAGCGTTTTCATTATGTTAGTTAGGTAGTGAAGTAGAGATAGTCACTTCTTTCACTCACAGATAAAAGAATTCAGACCCCCGGTTTATAGTTTATGTTACTGTCAATACAGTCAACCGAGTAATGACAATCACTTTCAAAAAAACAAATTCCTTCCTCAAACTTTCATTGTGACTAATCTATTGCTCATATGGTTAATGTGGGAACACTTGCGCATATCAGACATCAAAGAAAAGCAGGGATTATTCAGGAATTCAGCATTTCAGAATTTTCTGAAACCCTTTTTCACTTTAAATCGTTTTCAAACCATGAGAAAATTCCACTTTTAATAAGAGTATGTGACATTTAAGTTTGAAATATCGAAAACATTGCATAAGGAATCATGTTTTGACTTTGAAGCGAAAAAAAAAAAAATCGCCTTAAGCGGGATTTTCCGAAATTCTATTTCGCGTTAAACGAATTAATTAACATTGATTTTCAGACTCATCTGACGGGACCTGAAAATTATTTCTTGTTAAGCGAAATTTCGCGTTAAGCGATTTCGTGTTAACGAGGTTCGACTGTATTTATTTTCATCTGAAACATAGCTCTTTTCAAACTTTTTATGAAAATCCCAACAATCCGACTTGCAAAAAATTTAAATATGACCCGGAAGAATTACTTTAGGGTGAACCCGACACGAAAGAAAATTAGTCATCCCGACCCGAAAAAAAAAATTAGAAACAACCCGACTCGATGCAGAACTCTATTCAACGATATCGAGGTGCCCGCTATTCAGCGGTTTCACTATATTTGAATATTAAAGAATATAGATTTGTCCATTTTTCTATATAAAATATAAAATTTGTATGAGAGATATATTTGTACATTACTTTCAATAATAGTTAAAACGTGAATTATTGTCCTTTCACTGAGGGTTCGGGGCGGGTTGCGGGTTGACTTCAAATGGAAATTGCGGGTTTGGTTCCGGTACAACCCGACCCGTGCAGGACTCTAGTATGGCCTGACTAATTTGTTGTTTAGAAATCTGGGAATTTTGAAGTTAATTTCGAGAATATTTCGTCTTTATAAGATGGTGGTTGGGGTTTTAACTCATTAGTGTTAACAGAGGTTTAAAATATGAATTGTACATATTTTTAGTTAAACTGTTAAATGTAAACTACGAATAATATATTTTTAAGCAAATTTAAGAAGAAATGTTTCCTTTTTTGAGTAAAATCGATCTTTTTCCATTTAATATTTTCATTTTAACTAATATATATTTTTAAATGTGTTCATTTAGAATATATTTTAAATGCGAATTTTTGTTTTATAACTTTTAAAAATAAATTGTGAAATTTTTTAAACGAATGAGAAAATTAATAGTTTTTTTTTTCTTTTTAATTCGTAAACATTTTTTGTTTGTTTGTTTGTTTTTTCACTTTTAAATAAATAAGAAATCTTTATTTTTAGAATTTTTGGTTTTTCATTTTTAAAATAAATTCGAAATTTAGTATTGATAGAGCCAATACGCGTGCGTGCAGGGAATAAACGGATTTTTCCCCCCTCTTTTTCAGATTTACAGAAAAAAGTCGCGGAAAAGGCATGTTTTCCGCAGGATAACGGAAATTATTTGTTGAAAAATGAGAAATGAATTTAGTGTATAAAGATGAGTTTGTCTGACAGTGTGATGAAATTTTAATTGGATGCGTGCTCTTCGCAACCGTGTTGTATTTTACTTGGAAGAGAAATCTCGTTTCGATTAACGAAGATTTCGACTACACTGCAAAAAAAATTGTTGATTTTACAGTATAATACTAGCACTCCAGCTGATGTGCGGTAGCATATTACTGCTTATTTTACTGTTTATTACTGCTAATTTTACGGTGTAACACTGGCAGCTGGAGTTCCAGTATTATACTGTAAAATCAACATTTTTTTTTCAGTGTAATAAATGTGATTTTGAAACGAATTACCTTCGTTTGCCAAGGTATCACTGTACTTTGAAACATACATGTGTGACAAATTTGTGATTCTAATCATACAAAAAGTAATTGTTTTCAGTAATATCCAAAAATATATCTAACAACAGTTCTTTATTGCAGTATTTTTCATTGAAAGATTAGTTACATATGAGACTGCTTCTTCTCAAAATCTCGAATCATCAAAATTTCAATTATATTGTAATTTTTGACAGGTCGCTGTAAACAAATCCATTCACGATATGATAACTATTTATAGCTTAAAATCTTTTCTATTTTGCTAGAAATGCAGTGTGAAAAGTTAAATTCTAATTCGATCAGTAGTTGTTGAGAAATACATACATACATTGTAGCCATACATACATATATAGATATATACATACATAATGTCCAAAAACAAAAACTTTTTCTTTTGAAGTCGCTTAAAAATTTGGTCTTTATTTCAATGGGGTGGGCTTGAGACGCTTTCCTTTCCTACACCACTGTAAAAAGCGCAACTAACCAATAAAAAATTAAACTGATTCCACAATAAAATAAAATGATTCATGTAAAATGATTGATTATTTATAATTTTACCTTATTATTTTCCTTTGAATTTAAAAAATATTACATAGTTTACAACAATAGTAAAAAACAAAACAAAAAATATCTACTAGCTTTACACTTTTTTTAACTACGGGGCTCTGACTTCTACGAGCTACGCTCGCCAACCCTCGTCTAGAGACCGCAAGCTGTAAACAGCACCCTAATTTGCTCTATTTTAAAAAGACTACCCGAATACCGAAGACTGAAACATATTATCACGACCAGTAACGATCTTCCATCATCGGGCTGCCATGTATTTCCCTTTGTTTGGGGTATTTTTCAGCCCCCAAGGACGCATTCAACACTGTCGCGACAGCTGACGACTGTTTTTGTGATTTGCGAGGATCAATCGCATATTGAAAAAGCAGCTTGTATATAAAATGATTAAATAAAATATGTCACTGTCTTCCAGTCTATTATAGCGTCTAGAAGAAAAGTTTTATTTTAGAAGCTATAAGAAAATCGTTTTAAATAGGACGTTTTAAATATATCGGTTTAAATATGACGTAATTTTCATCATGAAAGGCTTTTCTCAAGTAATAATTTAATAATTTTAAAATTTTCTTTCTGTTTTAATATTCACAGTAAAATACAGTGTTGGGAAATATTATTATTTGTAATTTTTAAATTAAGCAACAGTAAATAAAACGACTATTTAAAAATATGAATTAAATCTCTATTCATATAATGAAATTTTAAATAAAATATTGGAAAAACAAAACTAAAAAAATAAATGAATTTAAAAAAGAATTCGACACTGCACACTACAATCTAGCCAAGTATATGCCAACAAAATATGGTTAAATTCCTATTCATAATTTTTTATCTTAAAAAACTTACGTATTAACTGAACCATTTTGACCTATTTCAAGTTTAAATAGCGCTTAAAATTATTCTTTGATTAAAAACTGCCTGTTTCGGCGTATTTATTACACATTTCTCTATAAAACTATCAGTTTTCGTGTGTTTATATGCAGTAATTTTTTGCTGGATAAGTCGAGAAAAAAAAACCACAATAGTTTTAATTACGGCAGTGGCAGCGTTAGTAAATTTTTTTATTAAAATAGAAAGTCCTCATACACAACAATTGTAATATTGTTATTTTAAATCTTGAAAAAAAAAAATCATTCTTGTCGCGCCGGGTATCACATACCCAGGCTGCGTACGTTTTTACAATTACCACCACTATTTTTCTAAAAGTAATATTCTACTTACTTTACGGCAGAATTTGTAAAATTTGTCTCCGACTGAATAAAGTGACGATTATTATGTATCCACGCCTTCTCCCTGGTTAAGAAAATGTAATTATTGTTAATTCTCTGTAAAATTATTATTTTCCCTTCTCCATAAAATCTTCACATTTGATATATTATTTATTAACTTTAATGTTAAATCCATTTCTAAAACGTAGTTAGACGCATAGTTTCGTGAAGTATTGCAGAACATTTGTACGAACCTTAATATTCACTTATTTTGTTCGATCGGGACATTTTTAGAAAAATTAGAGAGCAGATGGCTATGCAAACAGACAAACCAAAGATAAAAACACTTCAATAATTCTGCAACCCATAAAAATGAAAATGTAGATGTATTAGTAGTATACAACTGAGACTGCTTTTATATTACTAACAAGGGAAGACCCCCAAACACGGAAATTGACCGTCTTCATACTAAAATGGCAAAAAAAACCTTGAAATTTTCAATAGGAACATCACCTAATTTTGACAGCATATTTGGATTTTCCGGTAAATTTTACCATCGAAAACCAAACGGGAAGCTATTTGGTGAAGGAACTTAGTTTTTAAGCAGCTTTAAAATTTGAAACGCCTAGTGTTAAATTCCTTTTTAACAGTTGTAAACAGTGCCTGATTTACGGCAGGGCATTCGGGGCGCGGGCCCGGAGTCCCCCAAATGCAACTGAAGATTTTTCAGTTATTGGACAAAATCTGGTGAAATTTTAATTATTAAAAATCAAAATTAATATGGAAAAATCTGTTTATCATTTTTTTTTTCATTTAAAAATAACTTTTTAAGGGGCTACTTCACTCACGCGAAAATTCCCGCTCGCTAATTTTAATCCTATCGGAGAATTTTTTTTAAATATCCCTTTTGCATTTCAATATTTTTAAATGATTTATTTTTTCACTGGATAGATGAGGTCGATCTCTACAAAGGCCGTATTTTACTTTTTCGATTTTGTACAGGTTTTTTGATAGATTCATATTTTAAAGAAATTATTAACGTCAATAGTGGTTATCTTAATAAGTACCTCTTTCAATAATATATATATATATATTTTTTTTTTTTTTACTCAAGACCGCTGTAAGTATCGGTGCAAGTGGGCCCTATAAGTATCTGTGCCCGAGGCCCTCAAATTTGTAAATCGCTCCCTGGTTGTAAAACGGTAGTTTTTTAAGCATAATTCAAAAACTAGTTCACGGGAATGAATTGTAATGTTGGATTTACATATGAGGGGATTAGAATGACAGTGGAGTACGTCAAAAAATTGAAAAATCTAGATAACCCTATTTTCATTGAATATATATTCATTTCTGTTCAGTGTGACAGTCAAATAAGTAAGTCATAGTTCACTTAGGGAGTCGCTAGAGGGTAAAACAAGTTGGACCACTTAATGCAACGGCAATACGACAGGTTTCACAAAATCCTACATTTCTCAAATTACTAAATATTGACTTACTCCACTGTCATTCTAATCCCCTCATATTTAAAGTTTCTTGAAAGTGACTTCTCTTAAAATTGTTATAAGTCATTACAATACATATTTCACAATTTATATATTTTGAAGTTAATATTTGAAAACAAATTGTATTGTAAGCTATAAAAATTTTAACATAAATCGATTCCTAAATGTGCGAATCCAAAATTAAAACTCCTCCCTCGAAATAGTTTTGGAGTTATGCTTAAAAGACTATCCATCCCCATTGCAGTTTATTTTGGAAACATTTAAAAGGATTTATCATTAGGAGTTCCAAACTTTACATCTGCATAATTCCTAAATTACTTCACAGAATGAGCTCCCATTTGGGATACGAAGGT
Organism: Maratus michaelseni; assembly: GCA_963931845.1. Classification (NCBI taxonomy): domain Eukaryota; kingdom Metazoa; phylum Arthropoda; class Arachnida; order Araneae; family Salticidae; genus Maratus; species Maratus michaelseni. Next base: position 154,520,699 of record OZ007596.1, on the reverse strand, counting down.
AAAATTTACCGATGAATCCAAAAAGGCTGTTAAAATTAGGTGTTCATATTGAAAATTTTCAAAGTTTGTTACAATTTCAGTATGAAGGCGGCCCCCTAAGCTTATTTTTTCAATATAAATTGAATGAAGACATAATACCCAATCTAATGGACAATTTCGGTTTTCTCTGCGACAATTTGGCGATTAAAATGTATGGTATGTATATTTTATTGACAATACATAAATTTAAAAGAAAAATAATCCGTCCCACACGTGACAATTTTTTTCTCTATTAGTTTAGAAATGCCATTTACTGTACATAATATTTGTCTTTTATTCTTTTCAAATGTTATAGATAATTGATTTTTTGTTAAAAATGGATAAAACTTTTTTTTTCATTACTTGGGCACGATGAGGAGTGGGGTCGCTCGGCGCCGTGAGGGCGCCGACGGCGCCTATTTGTTTTATCTTAAATCTTATCTTAAATCTCTATCTCTTTTTTCCTCTATTTCTCATATTAATGAATTATAAAATAAAATCGAAAAATAACTGGGGGTACAATTTATCCCCTTTAAGTGAATTCTGGAAACAAAACAAAATGCATATTACATAGTTCCTTGAGCCTTACATGTAATAAAAGTAATAATTTTTTGAATTTCCGAATTTGGGATCGTCCCTTGCGAGATTCCTTCATATTACTAAGTAGTTGCATAAACTTCGACGACACACAGAACAAAATCCAGAGGTAGGGATGCATTTTAGAATAGATACACTTGTAATTCGCTACTAAGGTTTTTTTTTTTTTTTTTTTTTTTTTTTTTTTTTTTTTTTTTTTTTGTTATTGTTGTTTTTTTTTGTTTTGTTTTGTTTTTTTAAATGAATAATATAAACCATGACATAAACTAAACTAAGAATTTCCTTCCAAAACCTTGGCAAGACAATTTTTAAACATATCAACATAACAAGCAATATAGAAATGTAACAAATACGACATTTTAAAAATTAAAAAAAAAAAAAGCTTCTATCGACTTTTGAGCTTTTTGTAAAAATTTTGAGAATTGGAGCTTTTTTTTTCATGGAAAAAGCTTCCCTTAAACCTACCGTTTGAGACAGTTTTTAACACATGAAGGTAAAACAGAGAACTAAAAATCCTGAACTCTTTTCCACAGGAAATTACAGGAACGATTAGTTCATTTATTAATTTTATTAATTAATTAACTAAGTTTATTAATTAATTAACTACATTTATTAATTTTAACAAATTATTTGAGAAGAATATTTTTTTTTTCAAAATCATGAGAAAAAAAGGAAATTTTAGTTCATTAAATTTTAAAATCCAGGAAGAGGCATTTGCCTTCCTCTGCCCTCCCCCTTCTCCTTTCGGGCGCCCATGTGCATAAGTCTAATATACTTCAACACAGAAAACACTTTACCTGCTCTTCTTCAAATGTGAGATGTGTATTTCTAACTGGCGCATGTGGAACGGAATCATTTCTCGGCCTCAGAGGTGGTAAAGGATCCACGGGTAAACCCTCACTCAGAGATTTTAGAAAATCCATACCTGTTTAGATATCCTCCAGTTAATGTATGAATGTACAAATGTTTTACTTGAAACTAATCGCTTTTCACTGAGAAACGTGGACTCTTTTCTTAAATATGTCCTAAAGTTATCGGGATCAATTTATCTGATCCGATAAGATGTTTTCTCAGATTCCACTTTTGCAATCTACCCTTTGACTAACCTACTATTGAATGTCAATTTTGTTTCGGATGTTTATCGGATTTCTTCTGTTTTTGATAAATTCACGTGTCAAGGAGTTAGCTAATAGCATAAACACATGTTGTGATTTATTTTATCGCACGGCTGATTATTTAAATTTCACTATCTAACCAAGCGTTGTTGATTAAAAAATGCCTTGGAAATTATTTTTTTTTTCGACTTACATAAACTCCATCTTAATATGTGACGTAAGTTGAATATTTTTAAACATATGATTTTATACTTTTATTGAGTATATAATTTATACTTTAAAACATCTCATTCTCGAAATTTTTTTCATTCCCGTGAGATTTAAGACAGTCGATTTGACTGTATTTTTACACGTTTTTTTTATTTAATTTAACTTGGTTTTTCTACGTAAAAATGGAATTTTATAATCGATTGTTTACTCACTTCCTAATATGCTAAAATTATAAATATATATATATATATATATATGTTCACAGGTGTGTTTCAGATAACAAAAGAAAAATTAATATTTTTAGAAATTAGTTATAAATTAATACATTAATTTTTAAGGCATTTTTCCGTTAGCCCGCCACAGGTGATAAATCGCCAAATATTCTGTATGCTTACAGTTGTATACGAGTTAAAACAAAAATGGATTCACTGATGGCGCCAAATCACGCTCGCTAAAATAAGTCAACTGGTTATGAAACTGCAACAGCGAAATGTTTTAAACATTAAAAAGGAGAAAATATAAATTAAAAGTAAAGATTGTTATATATTTTTAAAAATATACGCTAATCAAATTGTGGTTATACTTTGAGAAATCAATTTATAAATTCGAAAAAAATATATTGTTTCATTTTTAAATAATGTTTATGTTTTTCTTTCCTGTTATGTCTTTAAATCAAGAACGAAAAATCATGCGTTAAGCATAGATTATGAAACACTTCCCAACACATTCAGAATACTCTAACAAAACTTGACAGTTTATTAAGTAAACAATTTATAAAACGGATAACAAATTTGGAAGCCCAATTTCAGCAATTACTAACCAATAGTCAAACAAGATATCCGAATTATTTTGTGCAACTCTGTATATGATCTATAGATTTGTATGTATATACTGCACAGTATGCTAAAATTTACTTCAATCAGAAAATACACAGCACTATTCAAAATTCCTCTTTAGCAATTTCCGTCAGTAAACGGAAATATACGTATAAGATCTTTTGAACAGCCCTGTATTAGATCGATAGAATTTATATGCACCAATTAATGTGCAAAAAATTAGTTACATTTAAAAACGTGTACCACAACTGAAAACGTGCTACCAGTAATTTCTATTCATAGACAGTACTGTAACAAAATTATTTTGAGTGTCCCTGTAAATGAAAGATACATTCTATGCATACCATATTCTACAGTAAGCGCCTTGTAGTGAACCTCAGTGATATAAATCAATTTTAATATGTATAAAATAGTGAAACACCATTAAAATACACTGCAAACGATTTTTCCCATAGAGCGTAATGTACTTTTGAGTGTCCCTGTAAAAGAACCATAAATGCTACACACTTCATTTTCCATACCATACCAAACTTACCATAGTGAACCCCAATAACATATTTGAATTTCAAGACAATCCGAGTATATTTACGCGAGTTAGAGTACAGACAAACGACAAACAGACAGAGAGACAGACAAACCGAATTCATAAATACTTTTCAACTATGTTGGAAAGTGTTAAAAACAGAGCAACAATTATAATTTTCTTCTAATAAATTCACTAGCTCTCACTTTCTACCAAGAGTAAAAAATGTGGCGAATTTTCGATAATCGAATTCGGTACCCACGGCAGATTAACATATTGTAACGGAATTAGTTTTATTTTATTTTTATTTATTTTATTTTATTTTATTTTGTATTTATTTTTTATTTTTGAAAAATCATAAAATGCAGCCATGAAAGTAGGCGTGATTTTCAAGCTGAACACTGAATGCTTATAAAAGAGTGTTTTTAAAAAATACTATTTGAATTTTCAGACTTATTTTTTTAAAAAAAATTCCGTCTTAAGAGCCTACGCTAGTCACACGAAGAAACACTCAAGCTAAATGTTAAGTCTATGGGAAGGTTCTTGGCAGATTTCTCGCTCGCATTTCAATATTTTTAAATGATTTTTTCTTGCATAGGATAGCTGAGGTCGATCTCTAGCGTTGTTAGTTTATATATATATATATATATATATATATATATATATAAGCGGACATTTTCAATTTTACAACCGGTTGGAACCGGTTCTGAAAGTGAAACTACCCTTATAAAAAAAACTGGAACCAAAATCGAAAAAGTAAAAACTAACAACACTAGAGATATTAAAATGCGAGCCAGAAATCTGCCAAGAACCTTCTCATAGACGTAACATTAGCTTGCGCGTTTTTTCGCATGACTGATGTAGACTCTTAATCTGTAGATATTATATACCACTGGCTGGATTTTATTATTTTCTCAAATACGTTATGTATTTAGTAAATGATTATGGGTCTAGCCACTCAGGCCCGGCGCAACTTCACGCGGGACCCCAGGACAAGCAGTTAGAGGGGCCCAACGTACACTGCAATATTGGACTAATATATATTTTTTAAATATTATGTTTCATAGTATTTAATAATATTTAATAATTATTTAATAAAGCTAATAAAATGTATGAAAAATACTACTACTTTCACATTTAATGTACATAATCACTTTAATTTCACAAAATCTTCTACCCTTTACGATATTTATTTATTTTTTTACATTCATGTATACTTTCAGGATCATCAAATCTATACAGACACCGGCAAGTATATGAACTTTTCTCATGAAGGAATATTTAAAACCAAATCTAGAGGAGAAATATTATTATTTTATACAGAGGAAAAGTTATATGGAATTGTCTAGAGCAGGGGTTCTCAAACTTTCAGACCGACGTACCGCAAAATCGAAGTTCATACTTCTGCGTACCACCAGGTAACAAACGTAAAGCTAATATAGAAAAACCTGTCTAAAACGCAATATCTCTCCGTGTTTTGTGTTTCCGTCATAGCAGGTTTTACTGTATTTAAAATAAATTATTACATTACTAAATTGACTGCTTTATAATAACATTCAAGTAAAAAGTAGTATCACCATTAAATTTTAATAATGCATTTATCAAAATAATTTAATTTTTAATAATGCACAATTATCAAAATATAGTATTTTGGTATAGTAAAAAAACTTTAGTACTTAAGTACATATTGGTGCACACTGATTCATATACTGTTATAGAAGACTAATGAAAAGAGTGGGCGTGTTTTATCAAGCACAACTTCCTCATGTCTGGCTCAATATTAGGAAGTTTTAGTCATAAGTCAGATTCGATGTTTAGTTTATTCCTGTATTTGTTTTTCATATAACAAATGGGGGGGGAAAGCACATTCACAGAGGTATGTTGTGCTAAACACAAACAGACTTTGACGATATTAGACGGTATTCTGATATTCTCGTCAGCGAAAATTATGTTACTATGGTACTATGCTTTTGAATGTGGACTCCAGTAATCCATCACATGGGAGGAGAGCTGAATAAGTTCACTTCTTTCCTCTCTCGTGAGATACAGTGACAGGGTGTCTCAAATGAGAAACGAATTTCTTATCCAAAGCTTAGTTAGCGCATTTAACATAGGCTCAATACAACCGTATTAATAATCTAAATATCTTTAAATGTGACAATAATGCCGCTCAGTATGCAAGCACTTGCAAGTTTCTTCACACATTTATGAATATACCACCTCAAAACATATGTTGATTCTATCTCAAATCCGAGTATAGTTTTACTCTTTCTGCTTAAATAAACTTAATTTTAATTAATTCAGCACCTTTAATTAGGTTGCCCTATTTCCGTCACAACCACGTCAGGGTGGCTAGTGCTCAGGGAAAAATACAGTTAAAAATAGTGATAAATACCAGTATATTCTTATAGAAAAATTTATGTTGATTATTCGATCAAATAATTAATTTGAATATTTCTATAAGAATATACTGGTAATTATCATTTTTTACTGTATTTTCCCTGACCACTAGCCACCCTGCACGTACATACTGAAGCTGCAACTCGTATAACAGGTGGAAAACGAACTTCAACCTAAAAAATTGTTTCCAAAACATGACACTGGTCTTCTACTTGTACGCCGGTAAATGCACACTTGTGCTGCTATAGCCGCAGTGTCTAAAAACGACCGTTTCGTTTTGGACGGCTATTGCCGTCATGCTACATAGTGAATTTCGCTTTGACGGCTATAGCCGCAAGTGTCCGTCAACGTGTTAAATAACATTACTCTCTTGACCATTTTAAGTAAACTTATTCTCTTAAAAACTGATTTCCATGAAATAGGGGGAAACTATAACACTTTTTGTACAAGAGAAGAAAAATATTTCAATGAACACAATGAATTAATTTAGGAATTATGTTTGAAATAAGACTTTCATTTTAACACCTCCTAGAAGCACTTCTAGTACAAAGAGAACAAGGGGTTATAAATTACACTTGGAATGTTATTTTGTTTTAATTCCTCCTACTCACAATAGCTCCTCCTACTTCCAAGCATTCAGATTTTTCCTTCAGATAATTCAATTTATAAAGCCTGTTTAAAAACAGTTCTTCCGCTGATTAAAAATACTTCATTCATATATTAATTTTAAAATTAGGTCTTTATTAAAAAATTCAATTTTTATGCATATAAATCTAATAATTGTGTTTTTAATTCTGAAAAACTGATTCTATCATAAGCGGTGCGTGCGAATTTCCGGAAGTCTGCTATACCAAACATTTCTCGTAACAAAAAAATAGAAAAAGCGTTTACAGATCCTAAATAGCATTCGAATTTTTTTTTTTAACTTCCAAGTAAATAAAGACAAGCCGTTTTTGATTCCATAATAATATGCTGCATTTTGTATTTTATTTCAAGTACCAGTATTAGACTTCTGCGTACCAGTAGCCAGAGCTTCACGTACCAGTACTGGTACGCGTACCATAGTTTGAGAACCCCTGGTCTAGAGAGAGTCGGGGTTCCTAACAAGACCCCAATTAGAGCGGAGTTGCGCCGGAACTAATTCCACTAATCAGGAAGAACTGAAATCAAGTTCCGGCGCGCGCTTTGTTGTTGATAGTGTTGGACCCAAGTTAAAAAGAGGTACCGCACGTATAGAAGACTCCATGTACAGAAGATAGTCATAGACCTAAAACCGACGAAATCGTATACAGTTTTGTATTAATAAAGATGGCATCTAGAACTTTCCTTTTGGCGCCTACAAAATTTAATCTATAGGCACAATAATAACGATTAGTTTCAGGATTTTATTTCCAACACTGGTTCAAACCGAACCGAAATCCGTGGAAAAACAATTAGTAATATTATACCACTGGAATATAACAACTCGCAGCAAATTTAAACAAGAACGAAAAATCATGTGTCAAGCATAGATTATGAAACACTTTCCAACACATTCAAAGTATTGTTACAACACTTCACAGTTTACTCAGTAAACAATTTAAAAAACGCATAATACATTCGAAAACCCAATGTTAGAAATTGCTACCAATAGTCAAACAAAATATACAAATTATTTTGTGCAGCCCTGTATATGATCTATAGATTTGTATGTATACTAGACAGTATGCTAAAATTTACTTTAGGTGGAAATATACATAGAATAATTGAACATTTCCCTTCAGCAATTTCCGTCAATAAACGAAAATGTACGGGAGATCTTTTAAGCAGCCCTGTATAGGATCTAGATTGAATTTATATGCACCCAATTAATAAGCAATTGCATTTAAAAACGTGTACCACAACTGAAAACGAGCTACCAGCAATTACTTACTGTTCATAGACAGTACTATAATCAAGTTCTTTGAGTGTCCCTGTAATTGAACGATACATTCTATGCATACCATATTCTAGAATAAGCACTTCAGTGATATGTATCAATTTGAATATGTTTAAGATAGAGTAACATCATTAAAATACGCCACAAACCATTTTTTTCTATAGACCGTAATGTAAAGGAATTCTTTTGAGTGGGCCTGTAAAAGAACCATAAATGCTACACACTTCATATTGAATACCAAACCTGTCCACTGTAAAAAATGACCAATGTTTCTTATTTTATGAAAATATGCTATAACCACGAACGAAAATATAATATAATCTTCTGAGTTATCCGAAATTTCAAATAGCATGTTACGTTGTCTTTTGAATCGGCAGAAACGAATACATCTTCAAAATTTCAAGAATAATTTATAAAAACAAATTATTTTTAGCTGCCCGAATTTTTCAGAAACGTTTCCGAAGGGTTTTTATAGTGTATTAATGAGTGTCCTCAGGCTAGAATACTTGTTTTTCGAATGTTATCCATTCTCAAGTACACGTTTTCAGCCGCATAAGTTAATTTATACATGAAAGAGTAAAGAAATAATCTTAATTTTAATGTTATTGTTAACGCTGTTAATTTTGTATGTTTGTCTGTTAAACATTTTTTTTAGCATGAAAATGTTTACTTTAGAATGGATAGCATTTGAAAAACAGGTATTCCAGGCTGAGGACACTAATTAATACACTATAAAAACCCTTCGGAAACGTTTCTGAAAAATTCGGGCAGCTAAAAATAATTTGTTTTTATAAATTATTCTTGAAATTTTGAAAATGTATTCGTTTCTGGAGATTCGAAAGACAATGTAACATGCTAGTTGAAATTTCGGATAACTCAGAAGATTATATTATATTTTCGTTCGTGGTTATAGCATATTTTCATAAAATAAGAAACATTGGTCATTTTTTACAGTGCACCAATAACATATATAAATTTCAAGGCAATCCGAGTATATTTACGTGAATTTGAGCCCGGTCAGACGGCAGACAGACAGATAGACAGACAAACCGAATTCATAACCACTTTTGAACTATGTTGGAAAGTGTTAAAAAAGCAAAGAAAGGAAAGGAAAGGAACGAAAAGCAAAGAAACAAAATTGAACATATTCAAACTAACTCAATATTGGATTCTAGTCGTCACAATTTTTGAATATTTCGTGTGATTTTTTTTTTCTTCTTTAACTTTACTCGCTCTTTACTCGTAATCGGACTAGTTCACATCTGACTTTTCCCTCTGGGAAAAGATACTCTTCAAAGATTGATTTCCGAACAACGCATTTGACATTTTGGGGCTTAAAGAGAGGAAAGAGCAGTAAGTAGATAATAAATAGGGGTTCTACGCCAGCGGCGTACGCGGCGTATGACCTCTGTGCTCTGTGAAGGTCAGCGGAAGTGTCAGGTGTGGACACCGGATGTAGCAGGTGGGGATAACAGGCATGTTGAGACAGGAAGTGAACAGGAAGTGTAGATAGGAAGTTTAGCCGGAAATGTGACAGGAAGTGAATGCGATAAGGGAGAGAGGGGGAGGGCTTATTTTTGTGTGGGGCTTAATTTATTTTGTTGGTTTTAATCCTTCTAGTCGAGTGGAGTTGAGTTGTAGGAATCCTGCTATCAGAATGAATTTAGTTTGAAAGTAATATTAGCAAAATGTTCGATTTTTTTTTTTTTTCTCACCTGAAATAAAAATTTTATTTGCTAACTAACACCTAATATAAAAATGGAAATCTTTCTGACTTTGTTTTACTTTATAAAAGTTTAACGTGAAATTTATTTTTAGACTGGAAACGCGACAGGAAATAAGATCGGAAACGGGATTAGACATGCTTTTTCCAAAAAGGGTTTTCAGGAAGCAGTAAACATGTTTTAGGAACATGTTTGGGAGCTTGTTGGAACAGGACAGGTGGTTTGTGAGACCGGAAGTAATTAAGATGAGAGAGATAAAGAAGGTGCATGATTAGACATATAGATTTTGTTCTTTGTAGAGGGTGAAATTTTGTTTTATTTTTTATTTAAAGTGTTTTCATTTTTTTTTAATTTAATTTATTTAAAGCGTTTCAAATTATGTTTTATATTTTTTTTGTAGTGTTTTACGTATTATTTTAATTTTTAGTGACATTAGAACCTGCAATTTCTGTATCACACATGTCTTATCTTAGGTCACCAAGGATGTGTGTGTGTGTTGTTATCTCTTTAAATGCGAGAGATGGTTACTTCAGACCTGCGTTGAGATATCTTTATCATAGTTTTAATGAACTGCAGGAAATTGTCTTTAGCTATTGAGTAATGCGCGAGTTTTGGTTTAATATGAATGCTATTACATCTGTTTGTTTAATTTACAAGCACATTTCTCTTACAACACTCTGTCAACAGATCACTTCAATATTCGAAATAATAATTTAGAGGGAAAATTTTTACTTTCTATACGAAATTTTATTTATAGAGATTGACGAAGATAGTATGCCTAATTCTTTCTTGTACATTTCTTGTACAACATTATATTCGAAATAGAGTTTTGTTACCAAAAATAACGTGTTTATACATTTTAAAAACGAAAGCAAAGTGATTTTCAAAAATGTAAATATAAGCTATACACCCACGCATTTTTGTTATTGAATTAAATTACAAGGTTTAATATTGTATTCAGCATAATATTTTCTTATAAAAGCCGTTTCACAAACTTGTATACTAAAAGTAATGTGTCATTTTTAGGGGAAAAAATTAATTCAAGTCATTGAGACTAATCCTTTATGGGGGAAAAATTTGTCATACTTCTTTGTGTTACATTACATCTTCCGTTTTTTAAGTTTACAAATTTGTGGACTAACTTAAATAATCGTTTTTAGGATACTTAAACAATATATATATACTTTTTAATTATATAATTTTTTTTAATTGACTTGTAATATAGCTTTTTTTTCTTAAAAGGGTACTGTAGAATAACTTATGTCACAAATACTACATCCTTCTTTAGTTAAATATGTTTCACTTAAGACATGACAAAGTGTCTTAGAAACATTTCATTTTGGAGTTAAGTGATTAAAGAAGAAAAATATTATTTATATAAACACAACACATAAGACCAGTGACTGAGAGGTTCTGGTTTTAAAGCTACTAGACGTTTGGGTTTAAACTTCTCTCGCGCTCGTCGACCTAACCGTTCGGAGTTTTCTTCGAACCTTGTCAATACGAGTTAGGAGCCCTTAGAATGACCCCTAGAGTGACCTATATCCCAAGCGTAGATAATCGGTTTTAACAAATAACCAACACATAAGACATTTTAGATCATTACATAAGACATTTTAGATCATTACATAAGACATTTTAGATTATTACATTTAGTTAAGAAGTGATTTGACGTGCAAAATATTATTTATAAAATCATACAATAAGAGAATTTTAAAGATTTTTTCCTTTTAAATGAACAATTTTTAGTGACTATTTAACTTATTAAAGAGAGCGGGTATTTTGTTTAGAGTTATACGATTAAAATAAATTTTCAATAGATTTGACTTTATACAACCAACATTTTAAAAAAAGGGAATGGAATCTAGTTTTTATAAATTAACGTTTTTCAATTTTACAAATACTTCACACCCCGTCTTTTTTCCCCCTCTTTTAGTAGACTTTACATACATAAGACATAAAAAGCGTTTTAGAATACATCATTTAGAAATTAAGTGGTTTGATAAATAAAATATTATTTATAAAAGCAATAGATACGAGAGTAATAAGGATTTTTACTTACATATGTACGAACTTCTGATATGTAAGACTTTCTAAATCATTGTGCAAGAATTAAGTGGTTATTGAACTTATAACATTACATGATGAAATAATCACGTGACGTATTTTTAAACCAATAAAATGTCAGTATTTTCAAACAAATAAAAAGTTAGTATTTTTACACGAGCGCCCTCTATCATTATATAAATTTCAATGAAACGAGTTCATAACATTCTACTGTGACCTGATATCGTTGTAATAGGTTGTATTTTTCATTTAAGTTATTGTGGAACGAGTTATGAATTCTTATGTTGGTGATGTAACCAACTTGGAGTGTCAATACTCATCACCAGAGTTAAATAATCAAGAGATGGATTCTACACTTTTATCCAAAGAAGGACTCGTTTCGAATTATGAAGTGAAACTCACCTCATCAGGACTAAAGAAACAGAAGTTACCTCATGTGCGTAAGATGTGTAACACAGCATTTCCTCGAAAAGTTAACTTAGTGTTTCATATGAAAAGTCATCTAAAGGAAAAATCTTTTTGCTGTGAGGTGTGTGCTGAAGTTTTTTCACAAAAGAGTGATTTACGTAAGCATCAAAAGATTCACAAATTGCCCAAACAATACAAGTGTAGTGATTGCAACGAGATATTTTCAAGAATGTCTGACTTATTAATACACAAGAAGACCCATAAGATTCGTAAACAATATTCATGTGCAAAGTGTTGTGAAATATTTAAGTGTGAATCGGATTTTTTACAACATTGTGATACTTTTCATAAAGTTTTACCTAATATTGCGAAATCACCCTGTTTAAAAGATTTGTTATTTGAACTTATAGTGAAGCTTATAGATTAGTTCGAACTTATAGTGAATTAAAAGACAAAATGATATGCAAAATATATGAACTAGAATTAACAGACCAAAACATACATGTACATGCTGAGAATGCCTTTTTAAAGTTGTACAACGGCTTTGAAGATTTCACAGAACGAGTGTTTAATTGGACATTACGAAAAATTTTGAAATTAGAATTGATTACAGCTCAATATGACAGGCTTATTTGATTTGTATTATTTTAAATGATTAATAAATAGTTTGATTGCGAAAAAAAGTGTTTTCTTTAGCATACACTGTGTGACTTTTAAACTAATGTTGTGTATTTTGAATGTGTCAGACAAAACAGGAGTGTGTTGACATTTAAAAAAAAAAGATTTTACATAATATAAAAGTTTTACAATAAAAATTGACTTACCTAAAGTTTTTTCAAGATAGTCACGATATCCTTTCCATTACAATTATTTTAAGGAAATAGAATTTAATTTTGTTGTGAATAACACATTGTTGTTAACATCACGTGGTTTGTCTTATCATAACTATGAGATCCTAAGATCACTTCCTATTAACATGATAACGAAGAGTAAAAAAATGACTAATGCAAGCCGATTTTCCTGCCTAAACTTGTTATCAGCTTGCATGAGTGACTCATCTTTACATGTGTGGATTTGTATGTTGAAAAAATGATTGCTATGTTTAACCCGTGTAGACGATTTTTATCCGGAAGCTGTTTGAACTACCAAATTTCAGATATCACACATTTTACTAGAACATTTAAATATTTTAATGTCTTTTCGCCCGCAAATTGGAAACTTAGGATTATCACCTTTACATCGAGACATGGAAGGTAGAAAAATAATAACTTTACACTTAGACAATATTTTAATTTAAGAAGAATTAGACTTAACACATTGTTAGAGTTTCTTTGAAAAATATCTAGTTGGTTGTAAATTTTAGAAAATTCAACCTAACGAAATTAACACACTTAAAAATATCCAGTTGGTTATACATTTTATAAAATAAGCAACAAATAAACATTTCGATACATTGACAAAAGAAAATAATTAAGTTTAAGTAAACTTTACACTTAGACAATATTTCAAACTAAGAAAAATAATAACTTTACACTTATATAATATTTCCAACTAAGGAAAATTAATAACTTTAAAAATCAGACTTAACACATTGTTAAAGTTTTTTTAAAACAACACAACATTTTCAAAGCAGTGGAAATAGTATACCTGAAAAAAATTCAACTTAGTGGAATTTAATAGTGAAATTTTTTAACCTCACTCATTTAAAAAATAAAACTTTGTAAATTTTTTCCATTTTTAAAATAAAACTTATTTAAAAAATAAATAAGCAACTATTAAACATTTTGAATGTCTTAGACAAAGTGTGAATAAATTTGTTGAAATTATATAAAACATGAAAAATTTCATTACTTTTAAAAGAAATTTTATTTTTGGTGAAATAAACTCGAGGTATTTATTATATGTTACTTAAACTACATGAGAATTGATTGAAAATGTGTTACTTTTAATCACTCACAAGATAAGACATGATGTTACAATATACACATAGGAATGACATAGGAATTTCAGATGGGTTTTTCTCCCACACATGACGTCACTGATAACATATTTACTGATCAAGTCATAAAATCATAGTTTAGGGTAGGTTTTTAAGCACGAAGTTTAGTTGAGATTTAAGATATTTGAGAAATATAAACTACAACTTTGGCTACTTTTTGAAATTTCCCCCTACATAAGAAAAAGAACATAGAAAAATAAAATGAAAAGTCGTATTTGAATGGAATCAAATTATTATCCTTTCACTTAACAGCTGAATGCGTCGATAATTACATCACAAAGGCACTGATAACAACTGATTGAATATATTGTGTTTCTTTTTTAAGGTTAAATTGATTTAATATTCAAGTTATTTCTTAATGATACACTTAAAAACAATAAACTTAATTAGCATTCAAAAAGCAAACGATCACATTATTGTGTAAAACAATCAAATGTTTTAAAAGTCACGAGTTAAAATTTGAAATGACTTAGAGTTTAAGTAGAATTTAGATGTGAACCTTTTAAAATGAAATAATAGTTTTTTGTATCGCCCTCTATCGGTGGGTAATAGAATTAAGAGATAATTAAAAGTTTTAACTTGAATTCGAGCCCACAACAAAAATTATTTTTCGGTTTTATAATTTAGGGTAGGTTTAACTGAGCAAGCCATGATATTTCAGTATTTATAGACGATTTAAGATATTCGATAAAGGAAATCATCTGAATTTTTAATTTAATTGAAGGGTTTACTGCTTAAAGTACTACAAAATGAGTACAACACGATGCATAGTTTTTTAATTAATTATATTTTTCGAAAGGTTAAATTGACTTATTGATAAACTTAGGATTTATGTTTAAAGTGAATAAATTTGACATGTTAGGTTCACTTAATAACAGAGGGTTGAATAAGTTATTTTTAATAAAAATAAAGTTTACTAAAAGTTTTTAAAGTTAAAAAAATATAGTTTTAAAAAATTTAAAGTTTACAAAAAGTTTAAAAATCTTTAAGTAAATCAAAATTAACTTTTTAATTTTAACTATTGAGAGACTATAATCTAACTGTTTATCCTTGTAACCAACTGGTGCATATCAACTATATACTCTGTATCTGCATATGCGCAGAAAAACATAGACATTTAATCTAACTTGAGTTCGACTTTAAATTATTTGCCAACTTTTAAGTTTAATTACTATACACAACTCGATTACCTTTCCCACAAAACACCTTTCAGAAACAAAACAGAAATTAACACTTACCGAAAAACACGTCCACTTTGGGTGTTAGTCTTCACTCAACTAACGTTTCTCCCTTATCTTTGCTAGGGGGCGCTGCAATCGCCGCTAGAGGCGTTAATAGTCTTCAGGTGTGTGATAAGAATAAACTTTAAATCCAACTTACACTCGCTCAGTCATTCTTGCTTCTCTCTACCTTGCTAACAACCGTTTGCTGCTGGCTCATTGTTTGGTTGTTTAAACTTGTTGAATGACGTCATCATGTGTTTGTCTAAACTTGTCCAGTCTTGTTTTGATGCAGTACGTCTATTTAGATGAGTCATCACTCGCTTATCTTGGTTGACTTGTCCAAACTTGTTTTTGTGTGGCACGTCTATTTGGGTGAGTCATCGTTCGCTTATCTTGCTTTACTTGTTTGAACTTGTCTAGTATCCACCACCTCATGTCTTTTGTCATAGCTTGAATATACTTTACACCAATCACTTAAATATAAAAGTCTTGTCACAACTTACTTAAACTTTGATAAAAATATTAATTATTTATAAATTTCATCAAATTCTTATTTTTCTGATACATTTACTATGTAATTTTCGTTCAAAAATATGGTAAAGCCCGATTTTAAATCGAAGTCTAAGATAAATTCCCCAAATTTGTAACATTTTAACACTAATAATAAATATTGTAAGCACCCAGTACATACAAGTTTTGTAAAAATAATATTACTTATAGCTAACTCGTTATGTCCCATGATACAAAACTTCAATATAACTAAAATCAGTGTTAAACGAAAATATAATCACGTGTCTTTATATATTATTTTGAAATGCAAAGCATTATATCTAAACGAATGATATAAGGAGTAGTTAGAATAGTTCTTATATTTTTGTTAGTAAAAAATTTATACACATTATCTTACAAGGTTGCAATATTCAACACACGGTTCACCATATTTAAAAACGATTCACCATGATTTAAAAACTTAGTAACATATTTTAAATTTATAAATTTAAATTAAAACATATTTTTATAAATAAACAATTATAAATACTTAAGTATTTTTAATTTAAATTTATAAATTTAAAATATGTTACTAAGTTTTTAAATCATGGTGAATCGTTTTTAAATATGGTGAACCGTGTGTTGAATATTGCAACCTTGTAAGATAATGTGTATAAATTTTTTACTAACAAAAATATAAGAACTATTCTAACTACTCCTTATATCATTCGTTTAGATATAATGCTTTGCATTTCAAAATAATATATAAAGACACGTGATTATATTTTCGTTTAACACTGATTTTAGTTATATTGAAGTTTTGTATCATGGGACATAACGAGTTAGCTATAAGTAATATTATTTTTACAAAACTTGTATGTACTGGGTGCTTACAATATTTATTATTAGTGTTAAAATGTTACAAATTTGGGGAATTTATCTTAGACTTCGATTTAAAATCGGGCTTTACCATATTTTTGAACGAAAATTACATAGTAAATGTATCAGAAAAATAAGAATTTGATGAAATTTATAAATAATTAATATTTTTATCAAAGTTTAAGTAAGTTGTGACAAGACTTTTATATTTAAGTGATTGGTGTAAAGTATATTCAAGCTATGACAAAAGACATGAGGTGGTGGATACTAGACAAGTTCAAACAAGTAAAGCAAGATAAGCGAACGATGACTCACCCAAATAGACGTGCCACACAAAAACAAGTTTGGACAAGTCAACCAAGATAAGCGAGTGATGACTCATCTAAATAGACGTACTGCATCAAAACAAGACTGGACAAGTTTAGACAAACACATGATGACGTCATTCAACAAGTTTAAACAACCAAACAATGAGCCAGCAGCAAACGGTTGTTAGCAAGGTAGAGAGAAGCAAGAATGACTGAGCGAGTGTAAGTTGGATTTAAAGTTTATTCTTATCACACACCTGAAGACTACTAACGCCTCTAGCGGCGATTGCAGCGCCCCCTAGCAAAGATAAGGGAGAAACGTTAGTTGAGTGAAGACTAACACCCAAAGTGGACGTGTTTTTCGGTAAGTGTTAATTTCTGTTTTGTTTCTGAAAGGTGTTTTGTGGGAAAGGTAATCGAGTTGTGTATAGTAATTAAACTTAAAAGTTGGCAAATAATTTAAAGTCGAACTCAAGTTAGATTAAATGTCTATGTTTTTCTGCGCATATGCAGATACAGAGTATATAGTTGATATGCACCAGTTGGTTACAAGGATAAACAGTTAGATTATAGTCTCTCAATAGTTAAAATTAAAAAGTTAATTTTGATTTACTTAAAGATTTTTAAACTTTTTGTAAACTTTAAATTTTTTAAAACTATATTTTTTTAACTTTAAAAACTTTTAGTAAACTTTATTTTTATTAAAAATAACTTATTCAACCCTCTGTTATTAAGTGAACCTAACATGTCAAATTTATTCACTTTAAACATAAATCCTAAGTTTATCAATAAGTCAATTTAACCTTTCGAAAAATATAATTAATTAAAAAACTATGCATCGTGTTGTACTCATTTTGTAGTACTTTAAGCAGTAAACCCTTCAATTAAATTAAAAATTCAGATGATTTCCTTTATCGAATATCTTAAATCGTCTATAAATACTGAAATATCATGGCTTGCTCAGTTAAACCTACCCTAAATTATAAAACCGAAAAATAATTTTTGTTGTGGGCTCGAATTCAAGTTAAAACTTTTAATTATCTCTTAATTCTATTACCCACCGATAGAGGGCGATACAAAAAACTATTATTTCATTTTAAAAGGTTCACATCTAAATTCTACTTAAACTCTAAGTCATTTCAAATTTTAACTCGTGACTTTTAAAACATTTGATTGTTTTACACAATAATGTGATCGTTTGCTTTTTGAATGCTAATTAAGTTTATTGTTTTTAAGTGTATCATTAAGAAATAACTTGAATATTAAATCAATTTAACCTTAAAAAAGAAACACAATATATTCAATCAGTTGTTATCAGTGCCTTTGTGATGTAATTATCGACGCATTCAGCTGTTAAGTGAAAGGATAATAATTTGATTCCATTCAAATACGACTTTTCATTTTATTTTTCTATGTTCTTTTTCTTATGTAGGGGGAAATTTCAAAAAGTAGCCAAAGTTGTAGTTTATATTTCTCAAATATCTTAAATCTCAACTAAACTTCGTGCTTAAAAACCTACCCTAAACTATGATTTTATGACTTGATCAGTAAATATGTTATCAGTGACGTCATGTGTGGGAGAAAAACCCATCTGAAATTCCTATGTCATTCCTATGTGTATATTGTAACATCATGTCTTATCTTGTGAGTGATTAAAAGTAACACATTTTCAATCAATTCTCATGTAGTTTAAGTAACATATAATAAATACCTCGAGTTTATTTCACCAAAAATAAAATTTCTTTTAAAAGTAATGAAATTTTTCATGTTTTATATAATTTCAACAAATTTATTCACACTTTGTCTAAGACATTCAAAATGTTTAATAGTTGCTTATTTATTTTTTAAATAAGTTTTATTTTAAAAATGGAAAAAATTTACAAAGTTTTATTTTTTAAATGAGTGAGGTTAAAAAATTTCACTATTAAATTCCACTAAGTTGAATTTTTTTCAGGTATACTATTTCCACTGCTTTGAAAATGTTGTGTTGTTTTAAAAAAACTTTAACAATGTGTTAAGTCTGATTTTTAAAGTTATTAATTTTCCTTAGTTGGAAATATTATATAAGTGTAAAGTTATTATTTTTCTTAGTTTGAAATATTGTCTAAGTGTAAAGTTTACTTAAACTTAATTATTTTCTTTTGTCAATGTATCGAAATGTTTATTTGTTGCTTATTTTATAAAATGTATAACCAACTAGATATTTTTAAGTGTGTTAATTTCGTTAGGTCGAATTTTCTAAAATTTACAACCAACTAGATATTTTTCAAAGAAACTCTAACAATGTGTTAAGTCTAATTCTTCTTAAATTAAAATATTGTCTAAGTGTAAAGTTATTATTTTTCTACCTTCCATGTCTCGATGTAAAGGTGATAATCCTAAGTTTCCAATTTGCGGGCGAAAAGACATTAAAATATTTAAATGTTCTAGTAAAATGTGTGATATCTGAAATTTGGTAGTTCAAACAGCTTCCGGATAAAAATCGTCTACACGGGTTAAACATAGCAATCATTTTTTCAACATACAAATCCACACATGTAAAGATGAGTCACTCATGCAAGCTGATAACAAGTTTAGGCAGGAAAATCGGCTTGCATTAGTCATTTTTTTACTCTTCGTTATCATGTTAATAGGAAGTGATCTTAGGATCTCATAGTTATGATAAGACAAACCACGTGATGTTAACAACAATGTGTTATTCACAACAAAATTAAATTCTATTTCCTTAAAATAATTGTAATGGAAAGGATATCGTGACTATCTTGAAAAAACTTTAGGTAAGTCAATTTTTATTGTAAAACTTTTATATTATGTAAAATCTTTTTTTTTTAAATGTCAACACACTCCTGTTTTGTCTGACACATTCAAAATACACAACATTAGTTTAAAAGTCACACAGTGTATGCTAAAGAAAACACTTTTTTTCGCAATCAAACTATTTATTAATCATTTAAAATAATACAAATCAAATAAGCCTGTCATATTGAGCTGTAATCAATTCTAATTTCAAAATTTTTCGTAATGTCCAATTAAACACTCGTTCTGTGAAATCTTCAAAGCCGTTGTACAACTTTAAAAAGGCATTCTCAGCATGTACATGTATGTTTTGGTCTGTTAATTCTAGCTCATATATTTTGCATATCATTTTGTCTTTTAATTCACTATAAGTTCGAACTAATCTATAAGCTTCACTATAAGTTCAAATAACAAATCTTTTAAACAGGGTGATTTCGCAATATTAGGTAAAACTTTATGAAAAGTATCACAATGTTGTAAAAAATCCGATTCACACTTAAATATTTCACAACACTTTGCACATGAATATTGTTTACGAATCTTATGGGTCTTCTTGTGTATTAATAAGTCAGACATTCTTGAAAATATCTCGTTGCAATCACTACACTTGTATTGTTTGGGCAATTTGTGAATCTTTTGATGCTTACGTAAATCACTCTTTTGTGAAAAAACTTCAGCACACACCTCACAGCAAAAAGATTTTTCCTTTAGATGACTTTTCATATGAAACACTAAGTTAACTTTTCGAGGAAATGCTGTGTTACACATCTTACGCACATGAGGTAACTTCTGTTTCTTTAGTCCTGATGAGGTGAGTTTCACTTCATAATTCGAAACGAGTCCTTCTTTGGATAAAAGTGTAGAATCCATCTCTTGATTATTTAACTCTGGTGATGAGTGTTGACACTCCAAGTTGGTTACATCACCAACATAAGAATTCATAACTCGTTCCACAATAACTTAAATGAAAAATACAACCTATTACAACGATATCAGGTCACAGTAGAATGTTATGAACTCGTTTCATTGAAATTTATATAATGATAGAGGGCGCTCGTGTAAAAATACTAACTTTTTATTTGTTTGAAAATACTGACATTTTATTGGTTTAAAAATACGTCACGTGATTATTTCATCATGTAATGTTATAAGTTCAATAACCACTTAATTCTTGCACAATGATTTAGAAAGTCTTACATATCAGAAGTTCGTACATATGTAAGTAAAAATCCTTATTACTCTCGTATCTATTGCTTTTATAAATAATATTTTATTTATCAAACCACTTAATTTCTAAATGATGTATTCTAAAACGCTTTTTATGTCTTATGTATGTAAAGTCTACTAAAAGAGGGGGAAAAAAGACGGGGTGTGAAGTATTTGTAAAATTGAAAAACGTTAATTTATAAAAACTAGATTCCATTCCCTTTTTTTAAAATGTTGGTTGTATAAAGTCAAATCTATTGAAAATTTATTTTAATCGTATAACTCTAAACAAAATACCCGCTCTCTTTAATAAGTTAAATAGTCACTAAAAATTGTTCATTTAAAAGGAAAAAATCTTTAAAATTCTCTTATTGTATGATTTTATAAATAATATTTTGCACGTCAAATCACTTCTTAACTAAATGTAATAATCTAAAATGTCTTATGTAATGATCTAAAATGTCTTATGTAATGATCTAAAATGTCTTATGTGTTGGTTATTTGTTAAAACCGATTATCTACGCTTGGGATATAGGTCACTCTAGGGGTCATTCTAAGGGCTCCTAACTCGTATTGACAAGGTTCGAAGAAAACTCCGAACGGTTAGGTCGACGAGCGCGAGAGAAGTTTAAACCCAAACGTCTAGTAGCTTTAAAACCAGAACCTCTCAGTCACTGGTCTTATGTGTTGTGTTTATATAAATAATATTTTTCTTCTTTAATCACTTAACTCCAAAATGAAATGTTTCTAAGACACTTTGTCATGTCTTAAGTGAAACATATTTAACTAAAGAAGGATGTAGTATTTGTGACATAAGTTATTCTACAGTACCCTTTTAAGAAAAAAAAGCTATATTACAAGTCAATTAAAAAAAATTATATAATTAAAAAGTATATATATATTGTTTAAGTATCCTAAAAACGATTATTTAAGTTAGTCCACAAATTTGTAAACTTAAAAAACGGAAGATGTAATGTAACACAAAGAAGTATGACAAATTTTTCCCCCATAAAGGATTAGTCTCAATGACTTGAATTAATTTTTTCCCCTAAAAATGACACATTACTTTTAGTATACAAGTTTGTGAAACGGCTTTTATAAGAAAATATTATGCTGAATACAATATTAAACCTTGTAATTTAATTCAATAACAAAAATGCGTGGGTGTATAGCTTATATTTACATTTTTGAAAATCACTTTGCTTTCGTTTTTAAAATGTATAAACACGTTATTTTTGGTAACAAAACTCTATTTCGAATATAATGTTGTACAAGAAATGTACAAGAAAGAATTAGGCATACTATCTTCGTCAATCTCTATAAATAAAATTTCGTATAGAAAGTAAAAATTTTCCCTCTAAATTATTATTTCGAATATTGAAGTGATCTGTTGACAGAGTGTTGTAAGAGAAATGTGCTTGTAAATTAAACAAACAGATGTAATAGAATTCATATTAAACCAAAACTCGCGAATTACTCAATAGCTAAAGACAATTTCCTGCAGTTCATTAAAACTATGATAAAGATATCTCAACGCAGGTCTGAAGTAACCATCTCTCGCATTTAAAGAGATAACAACACACACACACATCCTTGGTGACCTAAGATAAGACATGTGTGATACAGAAATTGCAGGTTCTAATGTCACTAAAAATTAAAATAATACGTAAAACACTACAAAAAAAATATAAAACATAATTTGAAACGCTTTAAATAAATTAAATTAAAAAAAAATGAAAACACTTTAAATAAAAAATAAAACAAAATTTCACCCTCTACAAAGAACAAAATCTATATGTCTAATCATGCACCTTCTTTATCTCTCTCATCTTAATTACTTCCGGTCTCACAAACCACCTGTCCTGTTCCAACAAGCTCCCAAACGCGATTTTTGAAATTGTGTTCGATTCAGCACCTTGGCGAAAAATTTTGGCGAAAAGCCTTGGCGAGAGCGGTGTTTGAGAGGAAATTCAAATATGGAACTCCGATAGCTCGTGTCTGGTCTCTGGCGTTCCTTTCGCTGTCGTCTGTTGATCTGTCGTGGATTCGGCAAAACTGTTGTGTTTACTGATTTTCTATTACTATGTCAACTTATTTTTGCGTCTGTTTTTGAATTTTATTCGCGTTACACGTTTGTTTTACTAATAACAATAAATAAAGAATCGCTACTCCCACCGCCTTTTTTTTTTTGTTTGTTTGTTTCTTGTGGGTTTATGCTGAACGAGCATATCATTTTTTTTTCTGAATTAGCTGTATTATTGTTATTGTATCAGGATATAGTAATAATATGTTTATATTTTATTTTTGTCGTTTTATTCTGTAGATTTTCACTGTAAAAGATATTTTGACACATTTAATATCTTTCAACGGATGGTGTGCTTTGTTGTCAATTGAAAATAAAATGCTTAAGAGTAAAATTGAGCATAAATATTTCTGGAAAAATTTTAAATATCTTGTCACAAGACTAGAACCAGAAAATTTCATAAAAATCTTTCAAGAATGCAAGTTAAAGAATTGTTTATTAAATATAAACATTTGTTAATAATAAAAGTTGATTTTGTACTTAAATTCTGCCTTTCAATATAACTTATATGTTTCTTAATATTAAAGGTAAAATTAGAAATAAAATGCAATTGAAAAAACTTTTAAAAGAAGCGAAATTATTCCTTGAAATAATTTTTTTTGGCTAATTCTGGTGTTGACATGAGAAAAAAAAGGTTTCGAATTTTATTTCTTTCATGCTTAAAACTTTTTTTATTCAAAATTAATTGGTGAATTCAATTAAAATTTAATTATACTTTTCATATTTTTATTTTAAATCTTTAGATGAAAAAAGTATGATAAATGTATCATAAACTGTAATACTGTAAAAGAAATATTTCAAAATTGTCAGCAAATACTGTATAGATTTTTAAGAAAGGTACTATCCAGCAAATTTATTTTCTAATAGAGTAAAGCCTGTATAACAAAATCTTGCAATAAACTGAAAAAAAAAAAAGAGAGAGAGAGAGAGATGGTCCAGCGCCCCCCCCCCCCCCCAATAAAAAAATAAAATTAAAGTACTTTTATAGGTACATATAAAAGTACCTATAAAGTACCTACCAGTAATAAAGGTACATATATTACTGGTTAGCCGGGCGCCAGTAATATATGTACATATATAAACGCATATGTATAGACACACACACATATATATATACATACATATATGTGTGTATGTATATATATGTAGGTATGTATATATATGTGTGTGTATATATATATACATGTATTAACACTGGCGCCCGGCTAACCGAAAAGTACCTAAATAAATGAAATAAATAAATACAAATATTATACAGTCATACCTTATAAGATGAAAATAACCTGTATAAAATGGAATTTTTCGCTGGTAGTTTGCACTTCAGGTTTTATTGTATCATACTTATGGCAGGGGGCCCTGTATAGGAATTATTCCTGTGGCCCATGGTTTCTTTGTGTGGCCCTGATATCAAGACGCATTTTAATGGCTCAAACAGAAAAAATTACATGGTGGAAGGGTGTTTGTAAGTCAATAACATACCAGGTGAATGGAATGGATACGTTGAAGTGCTTTTAATCTGTCCTTTTAATTCTGCATACTCAAATGGGTTGTTTCTTCTTTTGTATTAATTCATTCTAAATTGAGAAATCTATTGCAAAATTGCTCTGCAAAAAAAGAAATTGTTGTACTGTGGTGAACTATGATAAAGAAAATGAAGAGTGCAATGACATATTTTAATAATGTAATTTGTAATTATCAATATTAAGTAATACACAGTATGTACTATGTAGCAGTAGCAATGCTTACATTTGACCACAGTATATCAGTATTTTTAAGTAGATTTCCTAAGAAATACTACCTATTGCATTCTCCCCTATGTTGCAAGTATATATTTTTAATAATGTCAAATCTATAAAACTGCATATCATAATGATATTAAATTGCAAATTATAAGCTGCATATGGGCAAAAATCAGTTTTACATCCATGGAAACTAATTTTTCTTAGAAATAGCAAAATTGTTTTTCTCTCATCGTATCCTTTCATCTAGTAGATGTACCTGAGATTCCTAGCTCCTGTGATAAAATAAAATAAAAGTATTTTGGTGCATTTTTCACTCATATGAATTATTTTGTCCTAATAGTTAAGTCACAATAATTGCTTGAAAATAATGGTTTATTAATTATTAAGTATCTAAAATTTATTTATAAACTAAAATGGTTGTTGGCTGTTGTTGTAAATGTTTTAGTTTTGGTAATTTCATGCTCAGTTATTTTATCATGTAAATATTAAAATGCACAAAAGATTAACAATACGCTGTGATCTAAAATACATCCTGATCCTTCAAACTATCATATTAAAAAATATATAGTTTGGAAACCAAATTTAAAATTAAATTCTTGCAACGAAAATTGTTGCATGCTGCATGAAATGTATAAATAAATGAATGATTGAATGTATTATCATAGGCTTTTGGCAAAATTCAGGATTTTATAAACTTTCATTAGTGTGGAGTGAATTTTCCTTTCCCTCTGGATTTGCACTAATGGCTGGTTTCACCAACACAAAAGCCCCAGAATTCTTCCCCCCTCCTTCCCTGTCACACACAAGGAAAAAGTGCTAATTTGGGTAGACAAAAATCAGTTTTTAAAACTTTTTCAATATGTTAGGTAATTTGCTTAAATAATCTTTAATAACGTCTGCAATTGCTCTGTGTAGAAGGCTATATATTTGTTGGCACATGTTTCAATTTATTTTTCTGTTGTAGAGTGATTTCTTAGAGTACATTATTCATTTTACATTTCTTTGTTTAAAAATGTTTACTTTTGTAATTATTTAAAGAAATAACTATATAATAATAGTTAAATTAGTTAATAAAAATTTTAACTATATAAAATAGTTAAAACTCAAATTACATTCCAGCAGAGAAAATACAAAAGTGATTTTTAATAAAATTTCTTCTTGTAGAGGTCTTGAATTGTAGAGAGTTTCCCTTTATCTTAAAATGCGAAATAGGGACACATCTAGTTATACATTATTTTAATAGAAGACATCACAGAATTGTACCACTCATTGGTTCTTAAACATTTTGCTTCTGATGAAGCATAATGAATACAAGTGTAATTGCAATTGTATTTTCACTAGCATTCAGTACGGAATATAAATAAGTGGTTTTAAAATATTTATTACCTAATATTGCTAATATGATTTAAATATGTTTAGATATAATCAAATAATTCAAGTAATATATCATTTCCTAAATTTAATTATGACTTAGCTATAGGATTCATCAAAAACATTTTGAGCTCTGTCTCTGAAATTTAAAATGTCAACACTTTCCCAATATAATTTGATAATAATAACAACATAATATCCCCTTTTTTTTTTCTTTACAAAAATCAATAATAATAATAACAAATAGACATATATACGAGAATACTGAATTTAATGGAATTTATTTTCTAAATTTTACAATATTGAATCTATATCCATGATATATGTATATCTACACTAAAAAAATATAAGAAAATGAAAGAAGTATCGTTTATTGTTAACTGATTATGATACACTTTCCAGATTTGTAACTGATGATGTAACAGGAAATCTTTAAACTGAATGAATCATTATAATGGTTTAATGAACAGAGTAAAAATTATTAAAATGTGCTAAAAAAAAATGGAGGGGACGAAACTTTCATACATTTACGAACTCATTTTTGGCTGTACATGCATGAAATTAAAAGAAAATACTAGTTAAGTGCCAAAGTATCGAATAACGTTTTTCATTTTCTGTGAATACAGATGTCGATGCAGGTTTTTTTAAGGTTATCTTAATTTTTAAATGGTCTGGAAGGAGTTTTAACCATAACCTCTCCCCACCACTTTTTTTTCTGTGTCAGTGAGTGCATATAGTCGATTTTGAATTACAATTCATAAGTGAATCTCTGAAATCGTACTTATAGTATTAATAATATGAAGAAATGAAACTGTGGATTGAAAGTTTCAAATATAAAGTAAAATGAAGATGTGATTTGAATAGTGGGTGTTGGGGCCCCTGATCTGCAGAATTGCATGTTATAATCAATATTTGTACTGCTTCGTTATGTATAGAAGTGTTTTTTCACAGATGAATTATCAAACATTGCAAATAAAAAAGTGACATCCTTTGGAACAGCATTTGTAACTTTAAAAAGAAAGTTCCTTCATCTGAATGGGGAGTGCCTGAGATTACCATTTATAAATAAAAATACATGCTCTTTATTAAAAAAAAAAAAAAAAAAAACTGTTGATTGAAAATTTAACTTATTTAAATCAACTGATTTAAACCAGGTCAAGCTTGTAGTATGTAGTTAAGATTTTAAATGTAGTTTGATATCCTGCTATTTAATTATAGGGTAGATGTGCCAGTAATGGACACTCTTAAGGAATTTCTTTAAAAAGTATTTTTTAATTAATTATTACAGAGTTTCCCCAGGTATAAAAAAAGGCAGGGTGCTGCTGGTGAGAAAAAGGCACTTTGTTATTCTTAAGGGCACTTTTTGGATTCTTGAGGGCATTTTTCAGATTCTTAAGGGCACTTTTTTTAATTGTTAGAGATTTTCTTTTGGTTTTTAAAGCCACTTTTGATATTTAAAAGTCAAAACACTCTTTTTAAGACAACACTGAGTCAGTTTTTACTATAAAAGCAAATTTTTTTAATGCAAAAAGGAAAAAGGACGCCTTTTTTTACTGAGGGGCAAGAAGGGTGCTAATTCTTTTTATAAGCGGCAAGAAGGGGGCTATTTTGTAAACCAAAGGGCAGGCAAGGTGCAGCACCCTTCTGAAACTGTCTGGCGTAAACTCTGTTATTATATTCCACGTTTTTTAATGTTATATTAATCTACCAACAATATTTAATCATGCTCATAGTCACATTTCCCAATGTGAATCGAAATTTAATTGTAAATAACAGAGATATATCAAAACACCCTAAATTCCAGTAATGGACACCCTCTGTTCCAGTAATGGGACACTCTTTGGTCCAGTAATGGACACCCCACAAAAAATAATAGATAATTGATATTATGATTGTATTTAAAACTAGAATTTAAAGAAAGCATATTAATGAAATAAAATAGCAATTTTCAAATAAATTTAACAATTAGGATATCAATAATTAAATAAAATATTTATGAGAATAATTCACTGTTTATATTAATTGTCACTATCACAAGATCAATATTTTAATTATTGAGAAATAGGGGGGGGGGGAGGTTAGAAGGGTTAGTTAAAAAAAAATCTGAGTACTACTGCATGGAATTTTATTTCCTATTATTTTTAATAATTTAAACTTCCTAAAACTGCTTGATATATTATTTTTTGTAATTTATATAAAAAATATCAAATAAATGAAAGTATGGATTGAATGTGTTTTAAATACTAAATAAAATTATTTCAAAATAAAATAACAGAATTGAGATTTGAGCCCCATGATCTGCAGATTTACTAGTTTCATTGCTACTATAATTTTATTTTATTTTTAACGTATGCTCTAGTTGTTTTGTCAGAGATGAAAAATCAAACATTTAAGATAGAAAATAGATTTTTAATAACTTATGTGACTTAAAAAATTGTCTTTATTTAAATGGGGAGAGCTTGAGCCCCATGAGCTCCTCATTTTCCTGTGTCCTTAAACATTATTCTCTGCTTCCTAATTGGATGTTGATTGCTGTATTATAAAGTATGCTAGGCACGATTTAAAAAAAAATATTATTACATTCTAGTAAGTGAAACTTAAAAAATTAAATGTAATTACTTAGCTTTTCAGTTAAAAAAAAAAAAATTATGCACTATGAACATTACTGAAATTGCTTGTTTAGTAACGTCCACATGGGGTGTCCATTACTGGAAATTGACTAATTAAGCATTCCAGTAATGGACCATGGTCTTAAAATCTGAAAAATAAATGAAATTTTGTAAATAGACATTGGTACATAAAATTCAAAGTTTTCTATTACTATTAAAACAAAAACATGCAATTTTTTCAAGAAAATAAAAAATATATAAATTAAGTGAAGCCATCTCTTAGCATTTTCATTAAGATTTTCACAGAAAAACAGTGGAACTGTGAAACATTATTTTCTGATTCTTGATTGGTTTAATTAAGAGTGTCAACGATAACCCAGATTATAAAACATGGAAGAGGGAGTAATGAAAAAATATATCAAAAGCTAAATTTTTATTGGTTATTTTTTTATAAACCAAAAACTTTGAAGGCGGCCCATTACTGGCACATCTACCCTATATAATGAAATTAGTTTTAATCTAGGCTAGTTTATTTAGAGATGAGTTTATTCTGTAATATTCTGAGTTTATTCTCTGATATTGTAGAGTAAAACAGTAATAAATTAAATAAAAAGTAGCATTTATAATAGTTTTTAATCATTACATTAAAAAAAATATTTTATTAATTGAAAACCTGCATTCATAATATTGTTTGAATCATTTTATTTAGATTTTTTTTTTTTTTTTAATATTACTTTTAAAAAGCTTAACCAGCATTTCATATGTTTGAATTTCTTTTACCAAAAGAATCATTATTCAAATTTATTCTTTATGCAACCATATTTTGAAACCATAACGTTTCATTATTAACCAATAGATGGCGCCTGTAGTACATAAATAGGTTTGTTTACAAACGATAACGTTGTTTACATTTGTTTCTTTCTATCAAGTAGTTGTGTTTTATTAGTAAGATTTAAAATATCATATCTTTAATAGAAATCGGTTTATTTACTTATTTTATAGTACAAAAATTGAATCTTTAACTTCTTACTTTTTAATGACAATTTTTTAACTGTTTTATATGTTTTCAAAAGTAAACACACTCAATTGCATGAACAGTTTTATGCCTAAATTAATAAATTTACGTATAATGGCTCAGTAACACGTGGTAAGTTTTGCATATGAGCAATGTTATTTAAATTATTCATAGTTTTACAGAATTTCCCTTTTTTTGTTTTGTTTTTATGCTTTTTAAAATGGGTTGTCCTGTTTCCTTTCAATTTTCAGTGTATTTGAAATAACGTTTTTTTTTTTTTTTTTTTTTTTTTTTAACTAAGAGCAGCAATAGGAGGGTGCATTTTTTATTTAATTCTGTTTGCCTAAGTCCTGTTAAAATTTCCCACATGTTTCATGTGACAACAGAAAATGTAGAACAGTTTAAATTGTAAATGTATTTTAAAAATATATACATCACTTTATTTGACAAATTTTTCTGTTTTAATGTTTAGAACTATAACAAAATAGAACATGAGTGAATTTTGAAAAACAGTCTGCTAAATCATATACAAATATCATATGAATTGTAAATTAAAAAAAATAAGCAGAATTAAAAAAAAAAAAAATCATTTTGCTTGTTTATAGAGATTAAGTAAAGGCTGTTCTTGCCTCAGAATTTATCATTAACCAAATTAGTTTTCTTGTTTATAAGATAATTAGGGTGATTAAGTAAAGTTTGCCAAAACTCTGTTTCAGTGGGGGGGGGGGATGGTGCAAAAAGATTTTTTAATTAGATCTAATTCTCATAAGTGCTTGCTTATGTAAACCAATAACAGCCCATTGTGTCTTCAGGTATTCTTTATTTATGTTATCATTAATTGATAATTCAAACAGTTGTAGCAGTATTAATCAAAACAAAGCACTTAGTTATAACAATAACTGTTTATTATTTGTAGTGATAAAAGTAAAACCAGATAGTATCACTAAATTTTACTATAATAGAAGTTGTATTGGATCTGTATGCAAAACAATCTTAAGATTTCTTTTTTTGTTTATAATATCATTGATGCTTTCATTTGTTTCTGCATGAATAAAGAATATGATGAATTCCAGTTAACTGAAAGTATGTATTGAAGTGTGATTTTGGCCAAATAAGCCTAAATTATATATCTCAAAGTACAGTACAATATCTTTATTACATTCCTTGGTGCAGAAGTTGTGCAGATTATAAATTTCATTGTTAAATTTACTTTATAAACATGTTCCAAATGTGTCTGGACAAAATAATTATATAATAATTCATTATTTTCCCCTTTAAAATTTTTTTTATTGTAATAGCAATTATTTCATTAAAGTGCTCCAAATTAAGGAGATCAAGTTGAACTAATGAATAAAATTTAGTCTTTTAAAGAGCAGCATTTTTTTTTTTTTTTTTTTTTTTTAAACAATGTGGGAATGCAAATGCTTCTTAAATACAGAATTCATTGTTTATGTCTGAGAAGTTGTATGATATATAGAGAATTGCATTATATAGACTCGTGTTATAAAGATCTTATACTGTATTATACAATATAACATCTTTGTTCTGGACACTTCAGTAATCCAAACATTTCAGAACAATTATTCTTTTAGTTTTTATTTTCAACTCAGAATTTTTTTCTCTATTTTTTTTTTTTTTAATTGTTATTACTTTAGACTAAAGGTGTCACTTCAAAAATGATTCTGTATGTGTCCTGTAATAGCAATAAAAAAAATAAAGCTTATCTAAAAAATTTCACTTCCAAATTTGTCGCAATTTGCAAAAAAAAAAAAAAAAACTCTCTAAAAACCACACACATAACGATGGAATTGCCCATTACACTCTTCTTTATTTATAATTTATTTTCTACTTTTAACTCTTTAAAATAGCGCTTTGGCATATTTTGGTGAACATTTGTCACATAATTAAATCCATTGTTTTTTTTTTCAACTCCCACACAATTGCACGAGTTACAGAGTATATTTGGTGATTTAATCCGCATGGTCACTAATTGAAAAATGTCTTAATATTAATGTATCAATTTAAAATTAAGTTGTAAAAATATTAAAATGTATTGTCATTGGAAACACACCTTTGTACATAATTTATATAATTCTAGCCTCTCAAGAAGTGGGTTAAAAATCTATTGCAAAAATCCATGCATAAAAAAAATATTAAATCAAATAAACTAACAAAAAAATATTTTGAAAAAACTACCGAGCGAGACTATCTATTGGGTACTTAGTATTTCTCTTATCATGATGATTTTGGATTAAGAAGTTATAGTATATAAGCAATAAGCATAATAGAAATAATAAAGTATTTGATTGTTTAAGTTCCTTAAGAATGTAAACACTTATTTATTTAACAATTTCCAAATGCCTTAAAATCACTTGCATTTGGCAAAGAAAAAATGTTTCTTGTCAAATCGCATCTTTTTAGCATAAAATATTTAAAAGTATTTTTTTACATAAATAGTTTCATTGGAATTTTTTTTTCAAACTAATTTAAGTATGCGCTTTAAGGAAACCTTGACAATCATTATCTTCTTTTCAGATGTGACAATACTGCTTTTCATTTCTGCATAAGTTCCACTATGAGTCAGCTTTTTTTCCTTTATACCTACCTACATATACAACTTTGGACAAACGACAAAATTTATAATTTTTCATTAAACAGGGCTACAACCCTTAATGAATGTCTTATAATGGACAAAAATGAAATCCGCTGAAATTAAATACCAACAAAACTATAAATATATAGTTTTTTTAATTGCCATTTTCCCAGTGGTTGATCAATCGAAAATCTAAAAATTAATCTTTAAAATATCATTGGCCTGTGATTAACAATAATTCTTATAAAAATATTAGTTGAAATAAGCTAGATGGAAGTGGATTAATTTAACTTATTGTAATTGTCTCCAACTAATCAAAAACTAAATATTTATACTTTTTAATAAAAAAATTTCGTATAATGGCTTCTCTTACAGCAGATGGTTGACAACAATGTAATAACAGGTGCACTAATATTCAAACAAAAATATTATGTCTAGTGCTACATATAAAACTGGTTTCTGTTTGAAATGGCACAATATATCAAAAATTTGATCAACTACTGGCGGGGTGGTGTCACCCTACGTATTTGTATACGGGTATATATATATATATAATAGTGCTAAATTTATAACACTTCCGGAGTGAACTCATCCGGATCATGCTAATCTTCCTTTAAAATCAGCCATTTTATTTTTAATTTTTTCAATAAAACTGCATAAAATTAATCTTTAAAGAAAGATGTGAAAAACAAAAACAACTTGAGTTATGAGCTATATCAAAATATGCATGTTTTTGTGCATGTCTACGAAAGCTGGCTCAATCCTTTTTTGTCAGAAAATGTGACTAAAAGTGTGCTATTTATCTGTTTGATTTGTGAATATTCTCACCAAAAGAGTTGCTTCTACATTTATACAAAGTAATCTTGAGCTCTATGAGCATGTCAGTGCGTAATATCCACAGCCAACAAAAGAGGCAAACTACAATACTTCTATTTCACATGATTAAGATAAGCTAATTTCCATACATTGTTGAACTGTTATGTTATCAAAATAGACTGAAAAGTAGTTGGAATGGTGGAGTGAGCTTGTCTCTTCTGCTGACTGTGCTAATTATGCTACAGTTGGTATGAAATAGAGATGAGATGGGCTCAGGTTCTGTTTTCATAACAATCCTTCTGAGTCGGGCTCAAAGTGAAAATTTTATCTATTCAGAAATATAAAAAAATTCCTAACGGCTCGGACTACAGGCACAGGTAGATTTCGAAGGTGCAGGCCGTGGGATGCCTGTCTGTTGGTAATTGTGGAAGAAATGAGCTTTTTGCCATGATGCAGCAGTTGAAACTGCCCACTTCGAAACCTAACTTGTTTGCAGGCAGAGCCAGCAGGGATTTTGTCAAAGAATGGCCCTACATTTTTTATTTTCCTATAAATTTGATATTCCTTGAATTACAAAACAATGACAACATTTATATGACTGTAGTGCCTGGGAAATTGACACAATATGCAATTTCTATTACCATTATCGGAGAGGTAATTTTTATTTATCAGAAAACCTGAAACGCTATTTGATTTCTTAGTATTTCAAAAGAATATTTCTAAATTCGGATGCATTTACTAATAAATGAATTATATCTTGAGTTATAAACGATTGTCGTCACAGGAAGACAGTTTTTTTCCCCTTTCCTCTGGTGTCGTGACAGTAATAATTCTAGTGCAGACAGAATGGAAACTAAACTTCAAGAGGAAATAAAATATTTTATAAAGAAAATTGCAATATTTCTTTAAAAAAATTTTGTTTACATCCATAATATAAACATGTCTGAACCTGAAAATGGACTTTCAAAATATAAACAAAAACATTATGAACGATGTGGATTTAAAAACTCTTGTTTTCATCCTGTACAAAGTATTTTTATTGAAGCTGCAAAAGAAAGTTACCAACTTGATAATCTCAGAAAACGAAAAAAATTCATTTTCACTCATTTTCGAGTATTAAGAAAAGTATTGGATTATTTGAATCGAAACTCAGTTTTCTTCTGATTCCGAAAATGTAAATTTTGTGAAAATCAGACCTTTTTTACCTAAAAATAACCTTTTTTAATTTTTGACTAAAAACTGACCCGTTTTGAATCAAATGATCCAGACATTTGAGGAGGTGGTATTAAATTTACTTCCACTTCATGTAAATCTCTCTAATTTCCGAAAGACAAAGCGTTACCAGAAGAAGGGTTTCGTACAGCGATTTTGCATTCCGTATTATTTGTTGATGGGACCGGGCAATGCCGAGTGGATTTGCTAGTATTAAAATAAAAATTTTAATAGTAAAATTTAAATAAACTTTCTTTTTAACCCTTTTTTTTAATTAAAAAATGCTTTGAGTATTTTCTTATTATACATTATGTTATTTAAACACAAGTAGATATATGAAATGATCATTTATAATAAAATTATAGTCAAATGATAACAGAAAATTTTTAATAAACTTCCTTTATTTGAAAATTCAAGTTACAGAAATAAAACAACAAAATATTGTTCTATATTATCATATAACAAATTTATTACTGAATATAATGATATACTACATATCAGAAATAAAATACATAAATAACAGTTTGGCATGCTAATGATGATGGCACGATACTCAGCAGAAAACTGTATTTTATTAGCCTGCAAAAACAGGTATGTATTAATCTAATGGGAGAAACAAGTTATTAATAATTTTCAGTTATTATAATTAAAAAATGAAAAATAATAACATCAAAGCCAAGCACTGGCATGCTTAAAGAAAAGAAAGAAAAACAAATTTCAGTCTATTATTAAAATACATAAATTAATCAGCGAGATGAAAAGAAATGTCGCATTCAAACTGCTAAGAATATCTGTGGATTTGAAAAGATATCAGAAATACAAGTAGTTTTAACTCCAGTTCCAATAAAAAGAAAAAATATTACTATATTATATTTTATTTATAGTGCAGTATGTGTTACAGCCACTCATTAATTAAACAGGGGTCGATGCAGGTTTTTTTTTTCTTGGTGTCCATTTTGTGAAAAGTAAAGGTTATTTTTGTGAAATTTATTATATTTTTGTGAAAAATAACATTTTATAATGGAAGTTGAAATCCAGTTAATCAAATTCGAACCAAGCATTTATAAACAAAAACTTTTTCAAATCCTTTTGGTGAAGTTTTCTTCTCTGGTGAACTTGTTTGTTTACAAATTACACATTTTAAAACATCACAAAACAATAAATAAATAATAAATAGCAAGTTTTGTCAAATTGATTTTTGTGAAGGTTCCCATTTTATTAAATTGATTTTTGTAAAGGGGCCCTAAATAGGCCCCAAATTTTGCCTGGATCAACCCCTGTTAAAGAAACTTATCGATGGAAAGAAAATTGGCATGATAGGGTTGTTTTCAGAAAAAAAAACTCACTAAATATTTAAAAAAGTGTATGGAATTATTCATTAAGTGGGAATTGGGGCGAGGGTGTGTTAAAGCAACTTTTAACTTCAAACTGATTATAAATTTCATAGCATTATATTTTTTATCACATTTGCCATTCATTAAAGAAGCAAAAAAGTAGAATTATATCGAAATGTACGTAAAAAAAAAAAGTATTTGTATATGCATAAACTTTTTTAAAAAAATTAACATATTTCTTGTAATCAAATAAAATTATAAAGTGGAGGTGTTACTGCACAAACCTTTATTTTTTTCCCCAAGTTGGGGGGGGGGGGGGGATAAAAAAAAATAGGGCTGTATCTGAATGAGCAATTTAATAGGAAGCTACTACAGTATTATCTTTATTTTTTACAGATGAAATGCGAAAATGCTACTTTCAAGGTTCCATATGTCTATATTAAAATGACATGTTTAAAGGAAATCCAATGTTAAATATCTTCTTTAAAAAAGACAACTATAATTGTTATTCTAGTATGTTTTTAATTGTTTATGTAATATTTTCAGGAATACTATGGCTAATATGACACATAATGCAGTAAATAAATAAAAAATCAGAAAATTTATCCCCAGTGTTGAATTCAGACATTTTTCTCCGGAAGGGATTTCCGTGGCTCCGGGAGGGACATTATAAAGCTCTGGAGGGGAAATTGTACTTTTTGACCATTAAAAGCATAAAATCTCAAAACTTCTAGGGAAGAGGGGGGGACATTTTTTCAAGGGCCACCCCTTGAATTCAACACTTTTTCCTCCTTCCCTTGATATTCAATAATTTTTTTTTTTAACTTATATCGGAAAACATACAACACATTTGCATTTATTATCTCGAAACATTCACTGCTGTAGTTTTGGGATGGTCAATAGCAACGCACACCTGACAATGTTTAAATTTCAGTTTTCAAAAATTGCATTTTTGTTAAATCACTTGGAGTAAACAATAAAGTAATTTGAGTAAAATAAATTATGAAGAGTAATAGTTAAATTCCATTTTTAAGAATTAATTTTCAGCTGCCTGTATTACAAGCAAAGCAACAAATTAAATGTTTAATTGCTTTACATAATTTATAAACTTATTTTCTCATGGATTTAGGGAGACAGTAAATTAACAATTTAATTAATAAAGAAGAGAAATATGAAAATACGAAATATGAAAGTACCAAACAACA
Source organism: Maratus michaelseni (assembly GCA_963931845.1). Taxonomy (NCBI): domain Eukaryota; kingdom Metazoa; phylum Arthropoda; class Arachnida; order Araneae; family Salticidae; genus Maratus; species Maratus michaelseni. The sequence goes on along the minus strand of OZ007596.1, from coordinate 154,484,003 downwards.
AACAATGTAGAATGTAGTATTTTAAAATCTCTCTTTATTATGCAACAAACTAAATATACGTTGAAAAACTACATACTTACAGTCAATATACTTCATTGATTGACATTATATTTACCACAGTTCCTGCTTGACAAATTTGGAAGCAAAAATAGCACACGTCCAAGGCCCAAATTAAAATTTCTTGCAGAAGATCACAAATGATAGCCAATTACTACAGTAAAACTATGCATGAGTGATCTCCTGAGAGCAACATATCCTGGGACCAGTAGATTCACCAGACAATCCCTCTTGCACCATTCATAAATTTTGAAAGTTTTCAAACTTTTTCTGAAAAAAAAAAAAATGAAGTTTTCCAACTTAAACCAATCCTTGTTGAGAAAGGGAAGGGGTGGGGGGCTACAATAATTCATGTAATGTACTACTGATTAATTATTAAAGGAAATTTCAAAAAATAAACAACTAATAAAATTTTTAAAAGAATAAGGAATGGTTTAATAATTAGTAATAACAACAAAATGTAAAAACTGTTTACTTAAAAACATGTTTGTTCACCTTAACAAAAGTCAAATTTTATATTTGTGTAGTTATCCTGAGTTTTTTTTTTTTTTGTAGAGGGGGGGGGGGGGCAGATGGCTAAGAAACTAAATACAATCTAAAATCTCTGCAATATTTTAGATATATTAGGATTGATTCATTGAAAAAATTAACACATTTAAAGCTGATGAATAACAATGCAAATCATGTACAGAGATTGCTATGATCAGTCAATTATATGACAGAGAAGATAGAAGTTTAAAATATATATATCAGATTAAGATAAGCAATCATGGTAGTGGGGAATATCAGGAAAACAATATTTCTTATTTTCATGTTGTCATACAAGAGTACACATATAGTACACACTGCACCCTATAATTAATGAAATGTATTAATAATATAATGAATATAATAATTTTTAATTTACTTTAAATTTTATACATAATTTAATAAATAATTGATTAATAATATAATGAATTTAATAATTTTTAATTTATTTTATTTTAAATTTTATATATAATTTAATAAATAATTGATTAATAATATAATGAAAGAAATTAATACATTATTACATTACATACATAATTAGAAATTTAAGTTGAATGAGCAAGAATATCGATTTGAAAATCACAGGTTTTAAATTAATTTATTAATAAGATTCAATATTTTATATTGGATGTAAGAATTTATTTTTACAGTACCATAGTATTTGTTGAAACTATTCTATAGCAGTTGTTTTACCAGATGACTTAAAGACAAGAACATTGGAATAAGTAATTGATATTTCCATTTTAAATGTTGCATGAAATGTATACGTAGAAATAAAGCACTATTCAGTGTTTTGATATCACAGCAAAAAGCATGGTTAAAACAGAGTAAAATATCACTGCATTAAAAACATGCTAATTCTGCACGCAATAGATAATAATAAGGAACTGCATTATTATATACTGCATTTTACATTACATGTGAATGCTTATTCCAAAATTAAATAAGAACCTTTCCAATCAGTCTGATCATTCATTTTATATTAAATATGTCCAATCATTCATTTTATATTAAATTTCAGAAAAACAAAGCAAGTCTGCAACAAAACGACATAATTTATATATGCAATAACAATATTAAAAAATTACCTTTACATGTTCGGCTTTGCAAGTTTTATTCGAAAGTTCGTAGTATTTGTAGCTTTCTGTATTTCTTGCACAAAAGAGCACACTTCATCAGAATTTTGAAAGGACGTTCTAATAACAGCAAATTGTTTAGCTGTGGATTTTTCGTCAACTGTAAAATTATAGTTTAGACTCTCCAATAATGATACTGTGAACTCAGCTATTACGAAAAAATAAAGCTAACGGATTCAAGCAAAAATCACAATCACCATGCGGTAAGCACATGTAGTCGTCCAGTCCAGATGCTGCTGCTGCTGCTGATCTGAAAATCTTGTGCAACCCTACGCGCAGGACTCTCGCCAAGGTTTTTCACCAAACTTTTTCGCCAAGGTGCTGAATCGAACACAATTTCCAAAATCGCCTCCCAAACATGTTCCTAAAACATGTTTACTGCTTCCTGAAAACCCTTTTTGGAAAAAGCATGTCTAATCCCGTTTCCGATCTTATTTCCTGTCGCGTTTCCAGTCTAAAAATAAATTTCACGTTAAACTTTTATAAAGTAAAACAAAGTCAGAAAGATTTCCATTTTTATATTAGGTGTTAGTTAGCAAATAAAATTTTTATTTCAGGTGAGAAAAAAAAAAAAAAAAAAAATCGAACATTTTGCTAATATTACTTTCAAACTAAATTCATTCTGATAGCAGGATTCCTACAACTCAACTCCACTCGACTAGAAGGATTAAAACCAACAAAATAAATTAAGCCCCACACAAAAATAAGCCCTCCCCCTCTCTCCCTTATCGCATTCACTTCCTGTCACATTTCCGGCTAAACTTCCTATCTACACTTCCTGTTCACTTCCTGTCTCAACATGCCTGTTATCCCCACCTGCTACATCCGGTGTCCACACCTGACACTTCCGCTGACCTTCACAGAGCACAGAGGTCATACGCCGCGTACGCCGCTGGCGTAGAACCCCTATTTATTATCTACTGCAGTAAAGTACAGGATTTCCGGAAAAGTGCAGACTCAAGAAACATTATACTCATTTGACATTTTCGTGATTTTTTTTTTTTCCCTCCGTTATTCTGAATCCGATCCCATAATTTTCTCTTCTGAATATTTTTCGAAATTTCTATTTTCGAAACATTTTCCTTTTAAATGTGGCAAAGAGTAATTTTAAGAATATAAGGTATTTATTTTAGGATTGTTGAAATAGGAATATATATTCATCTAACTGCGTGTGACCTATAAATTTTTATGTCGAAATATACTGTAAATTGATGTTTGTTTTTAGTTATGTGAAGGGGAAAGAAGAATTTGCTAGCTTTTTCTCCTCGTTCTTAACACTTTCTTCCATATAAACTGTTCATAAATCATAACAACAAGCTTTTTGGCGATAAAAGGTTACAATAGCAACCCAAAACGACACAAATTCCTCGTTCTACCTTCTTTTCCGCTCTCAGAAACTTCTAATTTTCTTATTGTTTTTAACACCCCACCCCCACCCCCGGGCGTGTTCTAAAGCTATAGCTGAAAAGTTTAACTCCCAGGTTGGTTCCTTTATCCATATCTTTAAAACATGTATATAAATTCAAGTTATTATTATTTTTTACATTTTTTTTAAACGATTCCAAGTGTTTTCCACATGCGGGGATATAAACTATAAGATTAGATGGCTAAGGTACCAATTAAATATTATCAGATGATAAAAAAACAAAGTCCTCATTTTGGTAAAAAAAGGGGGGGGGGCTTTAAAAAAATCGCGAAAAATGGAAAAATCGCTGTACCGAATTCTGAATAAACTTTATTGAAAAGAGGAGAAAATTTACTATATAGAGCTAAAATATTGAATTTGGATTTTTTTGTATGAGTGGCGAGCTTGGAAGATCGGGGAAATATGCGAATTTTCTTCTTCAATATGAAATAAAATCGGATTAAAAAGTCCAAAATCGCAGGCGCGTTCGGGAGTCTTCGTCTATTTTGAAAGAAGTTTGCAGACTTTTACATTAGGGTGGGTCGAAAAAACCGAAATTTATATAATCGAAACATAATAGTGCGAGAAAGTTGCCATTGGTAATCTATACTATTATATAAAGAGGAAACGGTGACTGACTGACTGACTGGGTGACTCATCAACGCCCAGCCGAAACTACTAAAGTCAGGGTCACGCAATTTTGACTGTAGATTGCTGTTATGGCCTAGGCAAGCAATAAGAAGGGATTTTTGAAAATTCCCACTCGAAGGGGGTTAAAGGGGGGTTCGAATGTTTTAGGTCATTTCGCCATATCTCAGCAGCAGTTATAGGTAGGAGTGCGAAAATCAGGAAAACAAAGCTACTAAAAATGATTAAACACTTATTTCAGCGATTTCAGAAATTCCCCCCAGAAGGGGGTTAAAGGGGGTGGTCGAATGTTTTAGGTCATTTCGCCATATCTCAGCAGCATTTATAGCTAGGAACTTGAAATTCCAGAAAGCAAATCTACTAAAAAAATGATCAAACACCTGTTTCAGCGATTTTAGAAATTCCCCCCCGAATGGAGTTAAAGGGGGGGGGGGGTTCGAATGTTTTAGGTCATGTTGCCATATCTCAGCAGTAGTTATATGTAGGAGCTTGAAATTCCAGAAAACAAATCTACTAAAAAATGATTAAACACCTGTTTCAGCGATTTTAGAAATTCCCCCCAGAAGGGGGTTAAAGGGGGGGGGGTTTCGAATGTTTTAGGTCATTTTGCCATATCTCAGCAGCAGTTATAGGTAGGAGCTTGAAATTCCAGAAAACAAATCTACTAAAAAAATGATTAAACACCTGTTTCAGCGATTTTAGAAATTCCCCCCAGAAGGGGGTTAAAGGGGGGGTTCGAATGTTTTAAGTCATTTTGCCATATCTCAGCAGCAGTTATAGGTAGGAGCTTGAAATTCCAGAAAACAAATCTACTAAAAAAATGATTAAACACCTCTTTCAGCGATTTTAGAAATTCCCCCCAGAAGGGGGTTAAAGGAGGGTGGTCGAATGTTTTAAATCATTTCGCCATATCTCAGCAGCAGTTATAAGTAGGAGCGCGAAAATCAGTAAAACAAAGCTACTAATATGATTAAACACTTATTTCAGCGATTTCAGAAATTCCCCCCAGAAGGGGGTTGAAGGGGGTGGTCAAATGTTTTAGGTCATTTCGCCATCTCTCAGCAGCAGTTATAGGTAGGAGCTTGAAATTCCAGAAAACAAATCTACTAAAAAAAGGATTAGACACCTGTTTCAGCGATTTTAGAAATTCCCCTCCCCCCGAAGGGGTTAAAGTAGGAGTTCGAATGTTTTAGGTCATTTTGCCATATCTCCGCAGCAGTTATAGGTAGGAGCTTGAAATTCCAGAAAACAAATCTACTAAAAAAATGATTAAACACCTGTTTCAGCGATTTTAGAAATTCCCCCTAGAAGGGGGTTAAAGGGGAGGTTCGAATATATTTTAGGTCATTTTGCCATATCTCAGCAGCAGTTATAGGTAGGAGCCAGAAAATTCCAGAAAACAAATCTACTAAAAAAATGATTAAACACCTGTTTCAGCGATTTTAGAAATTCTCCTCCCCCCGAAGGTGTTAAAGGGGGGGGGTCGAATGTTTTAGGTCATTTCGCCATATCTCAGCAGCAGTTATAGGTAGGAGCACTAAAATCAGGAAAACAAACCTACTAAAAACATGATTAAACATGTATTTCAGCGATTTTAGAAATTTCCGTCCCGGAGGGAGTTAAACGGTGGTGGTCAAATATTTTAGGTCATTTCGCCATATCTCAGCAGCAGTTATAGGTAGGAGCGCGAAAATCAGGAAACAAATCTACTAAACATGTATTTCAGAAATTTTAGAAATTCCCCCCAGAAGGTGGTTAAATGGGCGGGTCGAAATTTTTAGGTCACTTCGCCATATCTCAGCTTTTATGTAGGAGGGCGAAATTAATTAAAACAAATTTACTAAACAAATGATTAAACACGTACTTCAGTGAATTTAGAACCCCCCCCCCCCCCTGAAGGTGGTTAAAGGGGGTTCGAAAATTTTAGGTCATTTCGCCATATCTCAGTAACAGTTTTTGGTAGGAGCGCGAAATTCAGAAAAACAAATGTACTAAAAAAATTACATTGCCTACCCGTGCAAAGCCGGAACGGGCCGCTAGTAAGGAATAAATTCACAAAATATTACACCATATGGTTAATACCTTTTACCGCCGATAGGGGGGGGGGAAGTAAGTTTCGAAAAATCACAAAAAAAAATTTTTTTCTTTTTCCCCCAAAAAAATTAAATTATCCAACCATAGCAATACAATTTCTAATAGAATGCAACAGCTACATCAAGATGTTAGTAATGTTCCAATAAAATTTCATTGTGGTGAAATCATTTCTATTACCGCCGCAGTGACGGACAAAATTTTGAAAAAAAGGCAAAAAGGCGTTTTTTTATGTCCATTTTTATTAGATGTCTAGAATTAAATAAATTTACATTATATCTAGTAATAACTTATAAATGTCTAGTAATTTTGATCATGGGAGTAGCCAACCACAGGCGAGAGGGGCCGCCCCCCTCCTTCTAAATTTGAGAGAAAGGGGCTTTTTGAAGGTATTTTGCAGATTTTCTGGGAATTTATTGGGATTTTTTTAGGGGGGGGGTGCGAAAAGTAGAAAATGATGGGGAATTTATTTAAGGAGCCCCTCGACAAAAAAATCCTCAAACTTTCCCGGAAAATCCCCAAAATTTCTTCAAAAAGCTCTTTTTTCTCAAATTTACGGGGGGGGGGGGGGGGCTCTCGCCCTTGGTTGGCAATACCCATGATCAAAATTACTAGACATTTATAAGTTATTACTAGATATAATGTAAATTTATTTAATTCTATAGACATATAATAATAATGGTAAAAATTGGAAAAAACGGAAAATTGAAATTTTTGCCGTTTTTTTTTTTTAAATTTTGTCCGCCCCTGCTACGGTAATAGAAATGATTTCACCGCAATGAAATTTTATTGGAACATTACTAACATCTTGATGTAGCTGTTGCATTCTATTAGAAATTGTATTGCTATGGTTGGAGAATTTAATTTTTTTTAACGATTTTTTTGCGATTTTTTGAAACTTTAGCCCCTTTGCTGCGGGAAAAGATATTAACCATATGGTGTAATATTTTGTGAATTTAATACTTATTACCAATGGCAACTTTCCCGCATTATTATGTTTCGATTATATAAATTTCGGTTTTTTCAACCCACCCTATTTTACATGGGACAGATTTCCTTAGCCATCGTACACAAACACACCACACGCATACACGGATACGGACACGCAGACAAACATCTTTCTTTTATTAATATAAATTGGAGATGGGAATTCTCAGGGAAAAAAATGGAAATTTGGGTGAAAAAAAACAGGTTGCAAAATTTATGACAACTTCATTTTGATCTTTTAGGTAGATCTCGTAAGAAATACTACCTATTACATTCTCACCTAAGTTGGAATTTTTGAAAAATTTTTGCAGATCTACGCCGATCATGACTCCCAGAACACAAAACCACCCCCAGTTCAAAACTTTATATATATATATATATATATATATAACCATTAATGAAACATTACGATAACACCAACTGAAACTTGAAATTATGATTTAGGAAGTAATAATTTATTGACAACGAAATTGTAACCCCAGCACAATGAATATAGATGTTAGATACTAATATAAAAGAAGTAGAAATTAAATTAAAAATTGAATAAAATAGAATGAATGAAATTTGTGGAATTTATACAGAATTATCAAGTCCCAAATGCATAAATTCCACAAATAAAATGAGTGGTTTCATCTTCATATTAGCATTAAAATTGCTAAAGAATATGAATTTGGGACGACCACTCTATGACCATAACCATCTAATTAAAAAAAGACTGAAAATTCATAAAACAAATACAATACTTAAAAAGAGAGAAACCTTACCCATTATTATAAGAGAAGAACTGGATAATAGATCGACAAAAGCCATAATCTACACGATGAAGATGGATTCCTACTACCAACACTTACCAGATACATGAAGACAAATAAAGGCAATGAATTGCAAAAAATAATTTACTAAATGTTGCCAAAAACAGTTTTAGAAGATTATAAACCCTGTTGCCAATTTAGAAAATGAATTACATGGATATATGGAATTTTTTAAAAACATCACAAACCATGGTGCTGCCATCTGTGATTTTGAAAATAAACTAAATGGAAATATTGAATATTATAAAGCAACAAGCCATGGTGCTGTCATCTATGAGCAAAATATGTAGTGAAATACAATGGAAAAATCAATATTAAAAATGAATTCATTCTATCTTAATTATATATATATATATATATATATATATATATATATCACTTTTTTATGGACACGATAACTCCCATAATTCCACACAAATCTCTTCCAAACTGATACATAAAATCAAGGGGCATAAAATCTTGATCAAGTTCGTTAATGGGCAAAGTCGAACCAAGAGGGGGGAGGGGAATGGGGGAGCTTTTTGTGAAAACAGAAAAAAAAACATATTTTCTTAAGTATAATACATATCGAATCCGTTTAAAGTTATTATTACTTTTAGGAAAAGGACCGAAAATTTATGTATAACAGATTTTTGATACCATTAAAAATGGCCTCAAGGGGGGGGGGGGGGGGCACACATCTGTCGGGACACATCTGTCGGAACCGATGTATTCCAATTAATCGGAATCCACTGTATGTACGCACAGTATACTATAATATAGTATCATTTGAAAAATCTATTTATCGCATTTATATTGCCATAAGAACAATTTTTTATAATTATCGCATAACAATTCGCAGACGTACTTAACTATTATTATAGACTCATTGAAAATAATTTGTATAAGTAAAACTAGCTTTTTTATAACATTCATTTAAAAAATATATTACTTTTGTATTAAAAATAATTAAAAAATTCGATATCAAAAGTTATTTGTTTTCATTTTCTCAAGTCTTTCAAGTAACTTTGAACCAAATTTATATCTACTTTTCTTGTGATGTCTGTTTTCATTCATAGTCAGAATTTGGATTTTTTGGCCCTTCCCTGGTGAGAGAAAAACATTCTGTTCACCAGTAACTACATCGATTATCCATCAAATAACAGTCAATTTTCCAACATTTGAAGTAGTTGGATTATACATCTACATATATAAGTAGTCGGATGTGTCAATCTCAAAACTTTCTTCTATCTCACACAGGTTTCGCATACACTAAAATGAATCAGCACCAATTTATCGAAAAGGTCTAACTGAAACTCAAGCTTTATTAAATTCTGTGCATTATTTCTTGAGATATGACTATCGCTAAAATCGTGTAAAGCCTGCAAAATGCTGCATAGCAGCGCCACATGCTGGGCGATTTTTACCAATAACTAATCATCACCAATTTATATCAAAGACTAACTGAATATAAAGTTTTATTAAATTCCAAGCATTAGTTCTTGAGATTTGTGGATATCGCAAAAAATGCTGCATAGCAGCGCCACCTGCTGTACGATTTTTACCAAAAACTAATCAGCACCAATCTATATCAGACACTAACTGAATCTAAAGTTTTATTAAATTCCGAGCATTAGTTCTTGAGATAGAGCTATTGCGGAAATCTCGAAAAATGCTGCATAGCAGCGCCACCTGCCGGGCGATTTTTACCAAAAACTAATCAGCACCAATTTATATCAGGGACTAACTGAATATAAAGTTTTATTAAATTCCGAGCATTAGTTCTTGAGATAGAGCGGCCACAAAATTTTTGTCACATACAGACAGACAGAGTCACAGACAGACATTTTCTAAAAATAGTCAAATCGTGTTCAGGACCTTCTAAAACGTATAAATCCGTCGAAAACCGGAAGTCGAAAATTTTCATGAATCCAATACTTTCTTCTTGTAAAGATAGAAGAAAGTAACAAGTTGTACGTTAAACGTGACAAATGAGGTGCGTTCGTTTCGTGTTATAACTAGTTTTGCAATATAAAAAAATCAACGTTATTATTTCAGTGAAATAAATTATATCGTCTGCTATGAGGGAAATGAGCATGCCTTTTTTTATTATTATTACGTATGCCATGTTTATTAGATGCGAATTATTTTTTCGACGCCAGACAGAGCTGTAAAATTCACCATGGAGATCTTGCTTTGCGAATGATTACCAACGTGGTTTAATATTTCTATGACTCACGATGAATGAATATTTCGTTTATTTACTTTAATGGATTGAGATATTCGGGCTGTTAACCTAATTTTCACAGAAGTTATCTCAGAATCTACGCATTTCTGAATGACACTCATCTCTCAAGCAAACGATCTTTTTAAAACTCTAACTTTTATGCAATTTTATTCGAGAAAATAATTTTGAATAAAAATGGCCGCTTGGCATATGGAAAAAGATGTGGTTAGCCCATATTTATTTTCCTCAGTCACATGACTTGTGCTTTTACACTGCAAAAAATAACTGTTGATTTTACAGTATAAAACTGGCGCCCCAGCTGCCAGTATTATACCGTAAAATTAACAGTATTAAATAGTAAAATAAGCAGTAATACGTTGCCGCGCAAGCAGTAATACGCTACCGCGCGGTAGCGTATTACTGCTTGCGCGGCAGCGTATTACTGCTTATTTTACTATTTAATACTGTTAATTTTACGGTATAATACTGGCAGCTGGGGCGCCAGTTTTATACTGTAAAATCAACAGTTATTTTTTGCAGTGTACTATACAGATTACGTATGATAGGATTTAATAGAATAAAGAAAACTTTTATTAATATCTTTTTAAGTTTTGATTCGATTTTCATATAATTTGAAAAGAATCGACAAAATTCTGCAACGATTATGTATATTAAATTTCAAACCATTCAGTTGGGTAGCTTTTGCGCTGTTATATGCGGACAAACGGACTGACGAACGGACCAGACGACGACTATAGATGCTACGTATTTATATAATTACGAACGCACCTAAAAACGGACCAACTTAGTTCCCTTTTTGTTGATATTAAAGCAACTTGCAACTTTGGAGCTTTGCTTTCAAACCATTGTGTATTTGGTTAGGGTCAATCAGGAATCAGGACTGTTATGAGAAAAATATATAAACTTTCCGTAGCCATTTTCGATATGTTAATTCTAGTCCTAAATAAAAAATACTGTATTTTATTTTTTGTTTTCTTTATCTGTTCATAGATAAAAAAAATTTACATATAATTAAAAAAAAAAAATTACATCCTGTCTTACATTAGCCCCACTAAATGGGGCTAATATGAGACGGCTATAGAGCTAAAGTGAGACACCTAATCTATATTATAGAACAAAAACATGTCCGTGAGTAACGCTGACGTCATATTGACGGTGGCAACAACTGACCCATAAATTTCTCTTTTACTGCAATTTTTTTAACTTCCAAATATCGTGCAATTTCTATTTTTACACCGTCGAATAGAAACAAAAAATTTCTTCAAATGCAATTTGTTTCAAAACTGTATCTCAATTGACGGATTTTTTATGGTTTTTAAAATAATTTTTAAACATGGTTTTTAGATATCCATCTCTGTCGCGTGCAGCCCGATTACAAAAGATTAACTCGCTTGCACTTAAAACAATATAAATATATAGTTCAACATTGGCTAATATTTCATAACAAAATTAAAACTTCACCAATAAATGAATAAAATAATACAGTAATATAAATAAAGCACAAAATTTAACGGACATGTAACCGAACTATGCGCTTTAACGACTGAGATTATCAGAATAAGAAAGGCTGCTGTAACAGCAAAATCTTTGGCGATTTCTTCGGCTATTAACCTCTGGCATGCGACTAATACGAAAGTATCTATTTTAATAAATTTCAAAACTATACTTGAATGCATTACTGATATTTTTCAAATGAAAATGCTTTTTGATGTTATTAATGGACAATCTAAAAAACATATTAAACGTAAAAATCTATTAGAGTTTTCAATAGAAAAAAAAATTGGTTTCCACCTATATCCTGTAACCCGCATATTTTTTCACTTGCAACACGGGGTGGATACCCTAATTAATATTAAAAAAAGCAAATTTATTTCTTCCACGTTTGTCAGTGCAAATAGTAGAGAAATCACGAGCAAAATAGATGTAGTAATAAAACTCTAGAAATGCGCAGTGAGCATAATGAACTCTCGCAAATTACGTAAGACAAAATGTAACTGAATAAATATGAGTTTCTACATGTTTACGCAATATGATTACCTCAAGGATAAAAAAATAAAAGAAAAAAGTTGGAAATTGTACTTTAAACGTGACAAATGGGGTGCATTCGTTTTATTACTAGTTTTGCAATGTAAAAAAAATCATCCTTATTATTTCAGTGAAATGAATTATATCGTCTGCTATGAGCGAAATAAGCATGCCTCTTTTTTTCTGATTACGTATGCCACGTTTAGAGATGCGAATTTTTTTTTCGACACCAGACAGCGCTGCAAAATTCACTATGGAGATCTTGATTTGCGAATGATTACCTACATGGTTTAATATATTTTTATGAATCCTAATGAACGAATCTCTTGTGTTTATTTTCTTTAATGATTTGAGATATTCGGCTTTCAACCCAATTTCAACTGAAGTTATCTCAGAATCTATACATATTTGAATGTAACTCATCTCTCCAATAAACAATTTTTTTGAATGATCTTTCTAAAAATGTAACTTTTATGCAATTTTATTCGAAAAAATAATTTTGAATAAAAATGGCCACTTGGCATATGAAAAAAGAAGGGGTTAGCCCGTATTTGTTTTTTTCAGTCACATGGCTTGCGCTTTTATTATATAGACTGGCTGAGGGGAAGGCATTCAGCGTTCTCAGATCTAGGGGGAAATCCCTAGATCTAGGGAAATTCAAGTCTGTTTAGGGAATTCTTTCTTTTTTTCTAGAGAATTTTCAAAAGACAGACAATACTTTTCCAAAATATAGGTAAAAGGGGAATTTTTGTTAGTCTTCTGTGTTTTTCTGAGAATGAACGTAAGAAAAGGATAAATGTGACGTGTGCGATAGAAGGAAGTAAAAGGATGGGAGAAATTGTCTTCAATTCAAGCAACTCTTTGGTTAACAGGGAGGGGGGGGAGGAATTTCCGTAGTAGTAATCTCGCACCTCCCTTTCGTTTCTCAGAATCCAGTATGGCTAATAAATGATCACCACCTGGACCTACAGTTGTTACTTGCTCCAGCTAAGGGCACTACATATTTTGTCATCCAGCCACTTAGAATTAGAATAGAAAAATCATTTGCAGAATAAATTTCCCAAAATATCAAGCTATCAGTATTAATTTACACATTATACATACCAGATACCTATTAATATATTTGTGTTACATCTGTACTCCACTCTCGCTGTTTTTTATGTTTAAACTCCTCCCAGCGTCATTATGATATATATTCGTTCGGAATAAAAGTATCAGTGCAGAACATTTAGTATATAAAGTAGGCAGAGCATCGTAAACCGGTGTTTTATCTAATTTACCTATTTTTGGGGCATAATTTAGGCCATTTCCGTACCTCCCAGAGCCGGATTAAGCATTTGTGGGGTCCAGGGCTACTGGAAATTTTGGGCCCCCCTCATCCGCTTCTGGAAAATTTTGCCCTCCCCCCACACACACTCTTGTCTTTTTTGCATTGAAATACAAATATTAAAAATTGAATATGTATATTGTTAATCAAAAACTTTTTTTTGTTGTTGTCTTCATTGGTGCTCTTAATTAGTTTATTTAAACACGTACAATTCAAAGGTACTTTATAAACATTCAAAGAAAATTGAAATATTCCAGTCGTATAAAAACTGATTACATTTAAATAATTATAGTACATCTTTTTATTTACACAAAGAAATCTAATTACATTTTTATACATTTTTATTAGCTTTTTGATATTATAAAACAAAATCATTTTTAAAAAATTACCCTTCCTTAAATAGAAAATGATTGCAGGACATCATCAAATATGCTTTCTGTGATGTCATGTTCTAGAGACATTAGCGTTAAACAATCGAGTCTAGGCTCCTGCATCGATGATCGTAGTTTGTTTTTTATTAATTTGAGTTTGGAAAACTATCGTTCTGCTTCATAATTTGTAAGCTGTATTACTAAATATAGCTTCAATGCAGTATACAGATTAGGGGAAATAGATATTAATTGATTGTCATTAATATATTTCGCCGTATTTTCACAGCATTCTATGTCTACAGTACTAATAAATTCCGAGAAATGTTGCATTTCTCTTCTTAAATTTTCATCACATTATAAAATTTAAAAAAAATTCTACAGAAACGTCTTTTATGGTGTTTGAAAAGTGATTTCAATTAGAAAAAAAAAAAAAAAAGGAGGGGCGGGTTATATAAAAGCATGCGATTTTTTAAAGAAATGCATAGCTTGTCAAAAATATCATTAAATGTTTCTGTTTGAATATTTTTTTGACACTTGCAATATAATTTCATTGTGCTTATCAGTGTATTTCTTTTTTGGAAGTCGACCTTCCTGAAAATTTTGCTAAGCTTTCGGGCTTGCTGAAAGTTCTTTCACTTTAAAATTTTCAAAATTATCTCTTTGGCTATCAATATATTTTAAGAGCGATTCTAAATGGTTGCAACCAGCAAGCAGATCAAGCGTTGGTTTTTGAAGGGAGAACTTACTTTGTCGAAAAGCTGAAAAATATCATGCCAAAGTGTACACATGAATACATATTCAAATTTTGAAGCCTTCTTTAATAAGTTGCTTCCCTTCTAGCTTCAAGTTTTCTTCAGAGTTCGTAATTATACTTTCTAAAACACACAAAATATTGTCATAATTAAAACACAATGACTGTACAGATTCCTAATGATAGCACCATCTTGTTCTACACATATTTTTAAGATATATAAGTTTTTCGTGACTGGTGCCCATTTTTAATAATTTTTATACATTTTTATTTTAGCTTATCGTTATTATAAAACAAGATAATTAAAAAAAGTAATGCCTAATTAGCAAATTATTGCAGGACATCATCAGATACAATTATTCAGAGCCGGATTAAGCATTTGTGGGGCCCGGGGCTACAGGAAATTGTGGGCCCCCCTAACCCGCTACTTGAAATTTTTGCCCCCCCCCCCCCCCTCACACACACACACACCTTTGTATTTTTTACATTGAAATACAAATATTAAAAAATTAATATGTATATTTTTAATTTTAAAAAAATGTTGCTATCTTTATTGGTGCTCCCAATTAGTTTGTTTAAACACAAACAATTCAAAAATACTTTATAAGCATTCAAAGAAAATAGACATATTCCAGTCGTATAAAAACTGACTACATTTAAAATAATTATACTACATCTGTTTTTTCATACAAATAAATCGAATTACATTTTTATACCTTTTTATTTTAGCTTTTTGTTATTATAAAACAAACCCATTTAAAAAAGTTGCCCTTGCCTAAATAGAAAAAGGATTGCAGGACATCATTAATGCAATGTGTTCTGTGATGTCATGTTCTAGATGTATTAGTGTTGAACCACCGAGTCTGGGAACCTGCGCATGACCGTAGTTTGTTTTTTATTCATTTGAGTTTGGAAAACTATCGTTTTGCTTCACAATTTGTAAGCGATATTACAATATAATTTCAATACAGTGTACACATTTAGGGAAATAGATATTATTGATTGTCATTAATATATTTTGCAGTATTTTCACAGTATTAGTATGTCTACATTACTAATAAATTCAGAGAAATGTTTCATTTATGTTCTTAAATTTTTATTAAGAATCTCATTATAAAATTTTAAGCAATTTTCTAACAGAAACGTAATTTATGGTGTTTGATGATATGTTTTAAATTTGAAAATTAAATTTAAAAAAGATAAGAAATTTTTTTGTAAAAGCATGCGATTTTTTAAAGAAATGCATAGCTTGTCAAAAAATATCATTAAATGTTTCTGTTTGAAAAAAAAAAAATGACATTGAAATGTAATTTTATTGTGCTTATCACCATCATCCATCTTTTTTGGAAGTCGATCTTAATTGGAAGTCGCACGTAATAATTTAATTATTACGAGCGAGAAGCATTAAATGGGGAAAATCGCATCACATTTAAACCGATATATTTAAAACTATTTTCTTACAGCGTATAAAAAAAAAACAAAAAAAACTTTTCTTCTAGCCATTATTTTAAAAGTCTGAGAGGCAGTGACATTTTTACTTAACCGTTTTATACTTAGCTTATTTTAAATGTTTGATAGATCTCGCTTAACCAATCACGAAAACCTCTGTCAGCTGTCGCGACAGTGGTGAAAAATCCCCCCGCCCCCAGTCAAAAGAAAATGAATGGCAACCCGATTTCAGAAAATCTCCACTGGTCGTGATAATATCATTTGATCTCCCATTAATTGGGTAATATTTTTAAAACAAAGCAAATTAGCATATTTTTAGCGCCTATGGAGTCTGGACGGGAGTTGCTGAGCGAAGCTCGTAGGGACAGAGCTCATAATTTTGTCAGAAAATGTAACTGTGAGATAAACTTTTATTTAAAAAAAAATATATCTATATATTTTTTCGCGATTAATAACAAAAAAATTGCAGCTCTTCAAACTTTATGAAAAATTTACTTTTTTATTTCAGTCCATATCTTAGCGATGAACTAAAAGATCTAAATATTATGCTAAAATCTTTCAGTTAGGCTGAAATAAGCTAATTTTTGTGAAATATGTGAAACAATTTATTAAATAAATTAATGTGAGAGTATTAAGCAATTTAGCCCATACAGATTGATTTGTAGTAAATGTACAAAAAGATACACACACACACACACACACACACACACATATATATATATATATATATATACACGAATATATGAAAATTTTAATATAATAACGATGCATGTGAAGCTACTTACATATAATGAAGTTCATAGTAAACAAACTCACTTAGATTAATAAGTTAACAAGATGGCGATAAAAAATATTTCATAAACAATCGAACTAACATGAGAGGCATAATATCATTGAAACTTTTTCTTTATCTTTCTTTATTTTACGCCACATAAAAACATTATACAATGAAAATAATGATCTTCTTCAAGTCCAACTTACTCATACTCAATATCAAGGATAAACAAATTAGTTATACCCTTTTCTTTATTGAAAATTAAATAAAACATTTATAAAGATCAAAGAAATGTAAAACAATCACACTTCCTAAATTCTTCTTATAATATTAAATAAAAATTTATAAAAAAAATAACACATCCTTCGATTTTTTGTCTGTCTTGCGTAATCTTTATTCACGAGACCAAGATACAAGACTATTTTCAATGTCCAATGCTTCTTGGTTCTTACGCAAAATACTGTTTAAGTCCGTGACATTCGGAAATATCAGCGTCGGAGAGTGGAGGGTTCCTTTTTTAAAATTTCTTAGAAAACGTATGCAATGCAGGTGCTTGTTGAGATTGCGAGGCTAAAGTAAAAATTAAAAAATGTTGTTTTCCATTTTCAGAGCTTGACTAATGCAGGCGCATGTGGGGCAGCTGCTCTGGGTCCCGCATTTTAGGACCTCTCCTCACTCCCATGGGAGTAATCAGGATTTTCGTTAAGAGGATGCCAAATGACCAAAAACATTCTCAAAGATTTAGGAAGAGAGTGTGGTCCTCTACTTCCCCTCTTTGCTTCCCCTACTCAATGCTCTTCTCCCCAAAAGAAGTACGAGCTACATCATAATAAAACTATTGCTTAAAATTTTAGTATAACAATTTAGTAGTCCATTGTTTTCAAGATAAATTCATTATTGACGTTTTCCTAATAACGAGACAAGGTAAGACCATTTATGATGACCAATTGGGGGCATTTTTCTTTTAGATATCTTATGACATACTTAGATAAACAAAGAGAAAGTTTTCAAACAAATGCACCGTCAACCAATCCATTATTTTTTTTTACTAGTTTCCTACAAGTACTTTTCATAAACTTGTGACTATCTTTCTTGCGACAACCTGTATTCAGATGTGAATAGTGCCAGGTATAAAATTTATGTATATACAATAGGTATGAGTTTAACACAAATCACTTAAGCAAAATTCACATTCAATTTCTAAGGACCAATAGGAGAGGGCCCCCCAGAATGATGCATCATGGCCCAAGAGTGTCTAAGTCGGGCCCTGGTTTCAGGCAAAAGGGGATAAAAATTCTGAAAGAACAGCTTAGAAATGGAGCATTATATCAGACTTGCAAAGCTTTAAAACTGCAAAAGGAAAAAGTGATGGATGTTGACACTTCAAACATGACTTTTTCTCGTCATTAAAGGGTATTATTAACATTTTCAAAGCAAAATTATTTTCTTTAATTTTTTTTAATTAGAAATTAAGTACTTTTTTAAACGAAACTTTAATACAACTTCAGCCATTGCTGATGGCCCCTGAATCAATGATGGGCCCGGGGCTGCCCCCCCCCCTTAATCCGGCTATGCAATTATTAGTAGTTGCCAATTTACTGGATGAACTAGGGAAATAAGAAAAGTAAATGTAATTTCTTGTAAATAAGAAAAGAAATTTATTGCTTTAAGGTAAGATTCCACAGAATTTACGCCAACTAAATTTAGGGAATGGCATAAGTCTAGGTACAAACTGTGCAAAATTATTATTTTTTCTTTATTTGGGCTTGGAATCCTTCGTATTTCCCGGTCATATTTGCCACATTATCTGTGGATAGTCAGTCCACCGCATTGAATCAAAGGAATGTCATTTCTATCTAGGAAAGTTTTCACTTCCCCAAATAAATATTTTCCCTTATGGCTTTATTAAATTTTTATGCTGTCAAATCTTACTGAGTTAATACTTTGAATTTTAATAATTTTTGGCGTTTACTGGTACTAAAAAAAAAAAAAAAAAAAAAAAAAAAAAAAGCGTTTTTAGATGGTTTTACTATGCCACAAGATTTTAGTGAAATTGTCTTATTACTTACCCATCATACGTAGTATAGGGTAAGTCTTGTAATCGTTTTGAAAATCGAAAAAACATTTTTGACGGATTTACACGTTTTAGACACTGGAGATTCCGAAAAACATATTTTTAGAAAAAAAAAATTTGCCGTCTATGTGTGTGTCTGTAAACGCTCTATCTCCCAAACAAATTGAGATAGAGACTTGAAATTTGGTATGTACTTAGTATGCAATAATTTGTAGAAGCTTATTGAATTTCAGTAACCTCGATTATTCGGAACTATTTTTTTCGGTCTCTCGAATTATTCGTTCTGATAAAGGTATATAAAAATTTTCGAAATTGTTTATTTTAAGGAGTGAATATAAAAGACAATAAAAAAAAAAAAAAAAAAATTTCATAAAGCATGAAGTCGATCGGATAATGAGTTGCCGAGATATTTGTAATCATATTTTCCGCACTCTTCGATTTTCCATGACCCTGTATTTCATTCAAATTTCAATTTTAATTGGAAATGGAGACGCTTAATCCGACGCAGTAAACCGTTAGTTAATATAACTATCAATTTTGGAGTTATAAGGATGTTTCTTTTACGCAATTCAGTAATAGAGCATTTAAAGTTTATGACGTCATCAAGCCACGCTTTTATTCGAATTGCAATGCATCTTATAAATAGTTTACACATGTTTTATTTTCATATTTTATATTATGTATATCCATGATGGGTAAATATTACGGTGGCCCCCAACGACTAATTTTTACTTAATGAAAAAAAAGAAAAACGTAATTAAAGAATTTCTATCTTAAATTTGTCTTATTTTCACTTATATTGTTTCTTTCATAACAGTTGTTTATTTTACTTTATGATAATAACTATTTCCTTCATTTATATAATTTTAATTGCAGTTTATTTTTGTATACTTAAAAAATGCATCTGATAATGTCTTCCCGATTATTCGATTATTTTGATTTTCTGACATAACCCTGGTCCAAGGAGTGTCGGATAATTCAGAGTCTACTATAATATATATATAGGCATAATGTACTAGGACTTCCCTCAAAGGGATTAGTCTGAGTGATATTGCGGAGAACATAGGGTTAACAATTACAATATAAAGAAAAAGAGCAAATTAAATGATAGAATTACAAAATATCATATATAAATTCATGTACATTGTTAAAAAAATAGAAAAGAAGTACCGTTCATCAAATGTGTTGTCATAATTTTTTTTTAACATGTGGCAAATAATCTCATTTTCTTAAGCGCGTATTGCGCAAAACTTGGAAAAAAAAAAAAAAAAAAAAAAAAACGCCGAATCTTTTAAAACGCCAAAGTTTTTAAAGTTACGTAATTGGATTTGAAAGCCAATAGATTGTTCTATCAAGCATGGCTTAACGCAAATTTAATTTCATTGTTGCACCTTTTTTTGTGTGCGAATTTAAAATTTTTCTTCCACGATTATATATCTCTTATTTGTATAACTGTTTATAGAAACTCTTACACTTCAAACCACATTGATAGCATGCTTTGCTACAAACCAGGTTGCAAAACTATAGTCTAAATTACTATTAAAGTATACAAAAAATCGTTCGATGACTTCTGTAAAATAACTTTTACATTAAATCTCCATATCGGCAAAATTGAAAAATTATATATATTACAAAGTTAAGCTTAACAGATACTTCTTGATTATTCTCTAGAAGGCTCTGCCCCCTGCGCCTTTAATGCGCCTTTACTGCACCAATCGGCAGACTTTTCTTTTGCCTGTCTGTCTGTCTCTCCACAATCTGTCTGTTTCCTTATCCGTTCTTCTGCCAATCTCTCTAACCGATTGTGTATCACTCTACACGTCTCGCTACCTGTCTCTATATTTCTCTACCGGTCTCGCTAACCGCCAATCTATTTCTCTAACCGTCTGTCTATCCGTCTAACTACTTGTATGTCTAGACGTGTCTCTATCCACTTCGCTACCATTTGTCTATCTGTCTCACAACTTGTCTATTTGTCTCTCTACCCGTCTGGCTATACGCCTCTACCCATATTCTTACGCATCTCCGTACCCATCTACTGTCTCTCTACTCGTCTGTATACCCGTCTCACTATCCGTCTGTTTTTGTACCCGACTCTTTACCCGTCTCTCTACCAATCTCATTACCCGTCAGTCAACTCGTCTCTGTACTCATCTCTGTACTCGTCTCTTTATCTACCACGCTACGCGTCTCGCAACCTTTCTCGCTACATTCCTGTCTACCGGTGTCGCTACCCGTCTCGTGACCCATCTCGCTACCCCTCTGTCAACCCTCTTTTTACCTTTCTCTCTAATATTTCCGAAGGCACATATAAAAAGGTAAAAATCTCTTTTCCAAATGCCAAATAGAAAATATACAAAATAGAATGCCAAATATACATAATAGAAAAATATCTGTAAAAAAATATATTTACATAATACTACATCTGCAAAAAAATAAGATCTAGAAAAAGTAAACCAAATCCTGCAGATCCCAACAATCACATCGAAAAACTTATCACCAAGAAAGAACTCGCCAAAATCTTACGGCACAGGAGATGGATTTTTTCCTCTGAATGCAGAATATTAGTTTTTTTTTTCTTGTACGATGGGTGATTATAATATAATTGTTTCATTTCACATACAACATACCGTTTGATATATTGGTACTTTTATGTTATCCTGGCGCAGTTGATAAATCGCCAAATATTGTTCCTATAACATTTTCATATTGAATTCATTTCATTTAAATATAAACCTTTCACTCATTTAATTTAAAATACATGCCTTTCATTAATCCCATTTCAAATGCTAAAAAGAGAAAAAACAAGAACGAAAAATCATGCGTCAAGCATAGATTATGTAACACTTTCCAACGCCTCCAAAATAATTTTACGAATCATACTCTTTAATCAGCTAAAAGATAACATCTAAGTAATCCGAATACTTTTATTCAGCCCTGTATAGGATCTATAGATTTGTATATATACTACATAGGATGCTAAATTTTAGTTCAGTTAGGAAACACGTAGCACAGTTTAAAATTCTCCGTCTGGAGTTAAATAATACGGAAATGTGTTCCCGAACTTTTGTGCTTCCCTGTATAGGATCTACAGAATTTATACACACCACGTAATATACAAAAAGCGATTTAAAATTAAAATCGCGTTCAGTAACTTAAAACGCACTTCCAGGAATTATTGTTAACATACAGTAGAGAATTCTTTTGTGTGTCCCTGTAAATGAACGATGACTGCTATACACACAATATTCTGTAGTAAGTCTCTTGTAATGAACCTTATATAAATTTCAATGCGTTTAAAATAGGGAAACATTATTTAAATAAACCGCAGACGATTTTTCTCCATAGACGTAATGTAACGGAATTCTTTTGACTGTCCCTGTAAAGTAAGTATAAGTGCTATGCACACCCTATTCCATATTAAGCTTCTTCTAATGCACCTTAGTGATATATATAAATTTCAGTGCGTTTAAAATAGTCAAACATTATTTAA
Source organism: Maratus michaelseni (assembly GCA_963931845.1). Classification (NCBI taxonomy): domain Eukaryota; kingdom Metazoa; phylum Arthropoda; class Arachnida; order Araneae; family Salticidae; genus Maratus; species Maratus michaelseni. Next base: position 154,461,847 of record OZ007596.1, on the reverse strand, counting down.
ATAAACCGCAAATGATTTTTCCCCATAGACCGCAATGTAACGGAATTCTTTTGAGTGTCCCTGTAAAAAAACTATAAGTGCTACACACTTCCATTGAAATAGGGAACATGCTATAGATAACGATTATAACATATAAAAATTGCAGGGCAATCCGAGCATATTTACGGGAGTTAGAGCACGGACAGACGGCAGACGGCAGACGGCAGACGGCCAGACGGCCAGACGGCCAGACAAACCGAAGTCATAAACACTTTTCAACTAGGTTGGAAAGTGTTAAAAAGAAATAAAGCCGTAATTCGAAACCTTTTATTTAAACACCAAAGAATTTTTTTTTTTTACACGCGCGAAATAAAAAAAGCTGTTATTGCTGAGATTTGCGCCAAATCTCTAATACCAAGTCTACTAACAAGGAAGGTCTCCTTAAAGCGCATACTCAGAAAATTTTCAAAAAAATGCTAATGAAGCTACTCATGTATGTAATAAAGGAACAGTGAAATTTAGCTGCGGAATCCCAGCAGAAAATCTGCAAAAAAATAAAATACTTTCGAGTATTTGGCGTAAAAAGACGCGATTTGGCTAGCAACATTTTTCCTCGCCAAACGCAAACGATTTTTAATACATTTTGAAATTGCTAGTAAAATGATTATTTGAATGCTGAATGAATTCCAATACTTAATGAATTTAAACTTAAACGATGCAAGTTTATTATTTTTTGTATAATTTTTGTATTTACAACAATACTTTTTAAATTTACAAATATGTCTATGAGATTTTTGTAAAATTTGAAAGCTTAAAATTGTAATTAGTTAAAAAAAAACTGTACTAATTTGTCAATTCTATAGCTCATGATACCATATGGTATTTGTCATAAATAATTATGTCATAAATAATTTGTCATAATAATTTGCCATAAATAATTTGTCGTAAATTTAAAATTTTATTCCGTCGCCAACCGGTGATAAATCGCCAAGTAAACGAAATGATCATATTTTTTTTACGCACGTTTAGACCGAGGTTCCGCAGCAAAAATTTTTATAAACGTATATATCCTCATGAGAAGAACATTCTGTAATTTTTTCAAAATTTTCTGAGTATGCGCTTATGGAGACCTTCCTTGTAAGTTATTGCGGGGTTTTTCTTTCAAACAGAAAAAAATCCAGATTAATTTTCGATTTCTACTAAATTGAAATATATTTTATTGTGCTGAATATTAGTGCGTGCATATTTTTTTGCTCCATGTACTCCATGAACTTTTCAATTCCGATTGTCTACGAAAATCTCCCGCCGGTGAAAATGACGTACCCACAAAATTTTCGTGACGTATGTACGAAATTGTGCTTTTTTATCTATTTTTTCAATATAATTTCCAAACGGTTTGACATTTATTCTTGGTAATAAATAGACGTCGTTGTCACCTTTATAGGTACCTGCTGTAAAAATTTTAACGAAATCCGTTATATATTTTTTGAGTTATGCTTGACGAAAGGTTTTAATATCCATCGTAGCTATATATGGGGCAAAGTAATACTGCGCTGTGTATGAGTCTTCGTTGCACTCAGATAATTATAATATTTTAAAATAATACCAACTTAAGAAACAATAATTTTTTAATGCTGATTAATTATATTTTGTTCCATTCAGCTGGCATTCATGAAGTTTAAAAGGCAAGCTAGTTAAATGGGATACAATTTATTTTCAACTATAGTAATGTTAGGTAAAATTTATTTATTTATTTTTGTCAATATATATATATATATATCCAATGGCTGAAGTTCCATAGTTGATATTTTTTCCAACAGAGCGAAAATATGCCGGGATCAGGACTCGAACCTGGGTACTTTGGATTGCCGTACCAATGCTCTCCCTACTGAGCTATCCCGACGATATCCTGGACTGGCATATTTCACTCTTATTTGTTGGACAAGGCTGCGAACTGCAGCGCTAATTTCATTCATCCAAGCTATACTCTGTTTCACCTCAAGTTCGCAGCATTGGGAAAGGTAGAAAATGTAACATTCCGCTTGAAAAAATAGTTATCGTTTATTTTTTAATCTAAAATGGCTGAAATGCATAGAAATTTATAAAATAATGTTTATAAATTATAGAATTCGTGATTTTAAAGCATATATTTAAGGTAATTCAAACGTTAAATGTATTTAATTAAAAATATTTTGTATCTAAAGCGAACGTATAAAGTAAAAAATTTGACGTAAAGAACTTTCCTTTTTCGAGAAACGGATCTTCAGAACTTCAAGGCTAAAATATCTGGCGCGTTTTTTAAGCTTCTGCGCCAATTCCAGCGCGCCGTCGCAGTTACTCCATGGATTCACTCTGTCATTTTTCTTATGAATAGTTATCACACTTGCTTGTTTTGTTTTTAGCTCACAGGCTATCAAAGCCTGAGAGCTAATGTGCCCGCCCGTTCTGTATGTATGTACGTATGTATGTATGTATGTATGTACGTAACGCGATAACTCGTGATAGGATTATCTGTTTTGCTTCAAATTTTGTTTACAGGTTCATTCTAATAAGGCGCTTCCCTGATTAGTTTTGAGAGTTCATTGGTTAAGTATAAAGGGGGGAAAGGGGGCGGCTAACAACCCCTTAATTTAGATAAGTGGGTTTTTCATGCAGAAGTATCAGTTTTTCTTCAAATTTCGTATATAGGTTCATTGTGATAAGGTGCTTCCCTGGTTATTTTTGGGAGTTCATTATTTAAGTATAAAGGGGGGGGAACGGGGGGCTAACCCCTTAATTTAGATAAATGGGTTTTTCATGCAGAATTATCCGATTTTCTTCAAATTTTGTATATAGGCTCATTGTGATAAGGCACTTACCTGGTTAGTTTTGGGGGTTCATTGGATAAGTATAAAGGGGGGAAACGGGGGGCTACCCCCCCTTAATTTAGATAAATGGGTTTTTCATGCAGAATTATCCGATTTTCTTTAAACTTTGTATATTAGCTCATTGTGATAAGGCACTTACCTGATTAGTTTTGGGGGTTCATTGGATAAGTATAAAGGGGGAAATGGGGGGCTAATCGCCCTTAATTTAGATAAATGGGTTTTTCATGCAGAATTATCCGATTTTCTTCAAATTTTGTATATAGATTCATTGTGGTAAGGAGTTTGCCTGATTAGTTTTGGGTTTCATTTGTTAAGTATAAAGGGGGGACCGGGGGGGGGCTTACCTCCCTTAATTTAGATAAATGGGTTTTTCAAGCAAAATTATCCGATTTTTTTCAAATTTTGTGTATAAATTCATTGTGGTAAGGCGCTTGCCTGATTAGATTTTGGGGGTTTATTGGTTAAGTATAAAGGGTGGGAACGGGTGCTTATCCCCCCCCTTAATATATTGTCGATTTCTTTATTTTTCGAGTGACATTATTCTTTGAAAAAATAGCATAATATACAATTAGTGTGAATAGCCTGTGAGCTCAATGCATTCAGTTTAACTGGGCAGTTTTCTTTATTACTTTACTTTTTAACATGTTTATATTTTCTATCTCACTGTAAATTTTAATGATTGTAAAATATTTTTTATATAATTTAATATTTATGTGAATCGTCAAACTTATTTGAATTACAAAATGTTTGATAAAACACTATCTTCATCTACGCTTTACACACCTTTAAGGCGAAGAATGTCTATCAAAAGTGAAGCTCGCAGAAATATATTAAATGCTTATTCACGAGCTCATTATGAAAATCTTCAAAATTCAATAAAGGAAATCGTAAAAGAAGTTTCTTAACTTACAGGTATTTCGGAAAGAACAGTTTTTTTGTTTGAAAAAAAAAACAATTTGTAAGTTGTATGTCAAACGTGACAAATGAGGTGCGTTCGTACTATAACTAATTTTATAAATATTCAGATCTTGGTGCAATAGCTGTTGCACTCTTATGCAAAAATGAATGAATACAAAATTTATTTTATGTGGAGATTTCAATACCTATACTATTATATAAAGAGGAAACGGTGACTGACTGACTGACTGACTGACTCATCAACGCCCAGCCAAAACTACTAAGGCCAGGGTCACGCAATTTGAACTGTAGATTGCTGTTATGGCCTAGGCAAGCAATAAGAAGGGATTTTTTTTAATTCCCCCCCCCCCGAAGGGGGTTAAAGGGGGGTTCGAATGTTTTAGGTCATTTTGCCATATCTCAGCAGCAGTTATTAGGTAGGAGCTTGAAATTCCAGAAAACAAATCTACTAAAAAAATGATTAAACACCTATTTCAGCGATTTTAGAAATTCCCCCCCAGAATGGAGTTTTAGGGGTGGGTCGAATGTTTTATGTCATTTCGCCATATCTCAGCAGCAGTTATAGGTAGGAGCGCGAAAATCAGGAAAACAAAGCCACTAAAAAATCATTAAACACCTATTTCAGCGATTTTAGTAATTCCCCCCAGAAGGGGGTTAAAGGGGGGTGGTCGAATGTTTTAGGTCATTTCGCCATATCTCAGCAGCAATTATAGGTAGCAGCGCGAAAATCAGGAAAACAAAGCTACTAAAAAATGATTAAACACCTATTTCAGCGATTTTAGAAATTCCCCCCAAAAGGGGGTTAAAGGAGGGCGGTCGAATGTTTTAGGTCATTTCGCCATATCTCAGCAGCAGTTATAGGTAGGAGCGCGAAAATCAGGAAAACAAAGCCACTAAAAAATCATTAAACACCTATTTCAGCGATTTTAGTAATTCCCCCCAGAAGGGGGTTAAAGGGGGTGGTCGAATGTTTTAGGTCCTTTCGCCATATCTCTGCAGCAGTTATAGGTAGGAGCGCGAAAATCAGGAAAACAAAGCTACTAAAAAATGATTAAACACCTATTTCAGCGATTTTAGAAATTCCCCCCAGAAAGGGGGTTAAAGGGGGGTGGTCGAATGTTTTAGGTCATTTCGCCATATCTCAGCAGCAATTATAGGTAGGAGCGCGAAAATCAGGAAAACAAAGCTACTAAAAAATGGTTAAACACCTATTTCAGCGATTTTAGAAATTCCCCCTAAAAGGGGGTTAAAGGAGGGCGGTCGAATATTTTAGGTCATTTCGCCATATCTCAGCAGCAGTTATAGGTAGGAGCGCGAAAATCAGGAAAACAAATCTACTAAAAAAATGATTAAACGCCTATTTCAGCGATTTTAGAGATTCCCCCCAGAAGGGGGTTAAAGGGGGGTGGTCGAATAGTTTAGGTCATTTCGCCATATCTCAGCAGCAATTATAGGTAGGAGCGCGAAAATCAGGAAAACAAATCTACTAAAAAAATTATTAAACACCTATTTCAGAGATTTTAGAAATTCCCCCCAAAAGTGGGTTAAAGGGTGGTGTTCGAATGTTTTAGGTCATTTCGCCATATCTCAGCAGCAGTTATAGGTAGGAGCGCAAAAATCAGGGACACAAATCTACTAAAAAATGATTAAACATGTATTTCAGCAATTTTAGAAATCCCCCCCCACCGAAGGGGTTAAAGGGGGGTGGTCGAACGTTTTAGGTCATTTCGCCATATCTCAGCTTCAGTTATAGGTAGAAGCGCGTACATCATGAAAATAAATCTACTAAAAAATGATTAAACATATATTTGAACGATTTTAGAAATTTCCCACCCGAGGGGTTAAAAGGAGAATCGAATGTTTTAGATCATTTCATCATATCTCAGCAGCAGTTTTAGTTAAGAGCGTGAAAATCAGGAAAACAAATCTACTAAAAAATGAATAAAACACGTATTTCAGCAATTCTGGAAATTCCCTCCAGAAGGTGGTTAAATGGGGTCGGGGTCGAATTTTTTAGGTCATTTCGTCATATCTCAGCTTTTATGTAGGAGGACAAAATTAATTAAAACAAATCTACTAAAAAATTGGTTAAACACGTGTTTCGGCGATTTTGAAAACTCCCCCCAGAAGGTGGTTAAAGGGGTATTCAAAAGTTTTGGGTCATTTCGCCATATATCAGCAGCAGATTTAGGTAGGGGCGTGAAATTCAGGAAAACACATCTACTAAAAAATGGATAAACACGCATTTCAGTGATTTTAGAAATTCCCCCCGAAGGGTTTTAAAGCGGTTGGTTTCGAAAATTTTAGGACATTACGCCATATCTCAGCAGCTGTTTTATGTAAGTGCGCGAAATTTAGGAAAACAAATCTACTAAACAAATGATTAAACACGTATTTCAGTGAATTTAGAACCCCCCCCCCCACCTCCGAAGGTGGTTAAAGGGGTATTCAAAAGTTTTGGGTCATTTCGCCATATATCAGCAGCAGATTTAGGTAGGAGCGTGAAATTCAGGAAAACACATCTACTAAAAAATGGATAAACACGCATTTCAGCGATTTTAGAAATTCCCCCCTGAAGGTGATTAAAGGGTGTGGTCGAATATTTTAGGTCACTTCACCATATCTCAGCAGCAGTTTTATGTAGGAGCGCGAAAATCAGGAAAACAAATCTACTAAAAAATGATTAAACACCTGTTTCAGCTATTTTAGAAATTCCCCCAGAAGGGGGTTAAAGGGGGGGGGTCGAATGTTTTAGGTCATTTTGCCATATCTCAGCAGTAGGAGCTTGAAATTCCAGAAAACAAATCTACTAAAAAAATGATTAAACACCTGTTTCAGCGATTTTAGAAATTCCCCCAGAAAGGGGTTCGAATGTTTTAGGTCATTTTGCCATATCTCAGCAGCAGTTATACGTAGGAGCTTGAAATTCCAGAAAACAAATCTACTAAAAAAATGAGTAAACACCTGTTTCAGCGATTTTAGAAATTCCCCTCCCTCCGAAGGGTTAAAGTTGGGGGGTCAATGTTTTAGGTCATTTCGCCATATCTCAGCAGCAGTTATAGGTAGGAGCGCGAAAATCAGGAAAACAAATCTACTAAAAAAGTGATTAAACACGCATTTCAGCGATTTTAGAAATTCCCCCCTGAAGGTGATTAAAGGGGGTGGTCGAATATTTTAGGTCACTTCACCATATCTCAGCAACAGTTTTTGGTAGGAGCGCGAAATTCAGGAAAACAAATGTTCTGAAAAATTACATTGTCTACCCGTGCAAAGTCGGGATGAGCCGGTAGTTATAGATAAATTAGAGATTAACTTTGTTTTATGAAATTAAATTTCAATACACTTTTTCAAACAATTAATTACAATTCTATTACATTAAAATTATACTATGCGCAAACATCCAATACAAGACAATGTAAAAAAAAAAAAAAAAAATCATTTTTTCTCTGAAAAATGAATTATATCATCTGTTACTATGACATGATTTATTTCCGTAATAAAATAAGTACATTGTAAGTTGGCAAAATTTTATCTTTTGTTGACATTTGCTGAAAATTCCAATGGGAAACTTAAGCCTAACTCCTAACTTTGAAAATTTCAGAGCTTGAAATCCATATTTAGACTCTTTTTTTTCATTTAATATCTATTTTTCCGGTAACATCTATCCAAAAAACTGTCCGTAGATTATAGGATTGCTATTTTATAGGAAACAATTTTAGTTCACAAATTCGGTTTCTAAAAGGCGGTATTAAAAAAAATATTTTTCCACGCTCAACAATTCAAAATTTTGAGAAACATTTTCAGACTCATTTTTAAAAGTAAAACATGAAACTTGGCGGGGTGATTTATGAAGAGATTTATAAGGGACCTATGTTTTTATTTTTCGTTCAATTAATTAGAAATTGATTTACAAACAATTATTTTTACAGTACGATATTTTTTTTTTTGTTGTTTCCAACGCTGTCGCTTCGCAAAATTCGGTTCAAAATGTCCACTTTGACAGCATTTTTTGAAATATATTCTGCCTTTATCAAAAAAATTGAGACAATACGGACATTATAAAGTTTCTGAATAAGAGAACCTACCAAATGGATGCATTTTAGAGCAAAAATGAATTTAAGATTGTGTCTCAAAATAAGCAGTTTTGATTTGAATACACCCTTAAATTCAGTAATACGGAAATAATGACTCCATCTTAAATATGACGTAATCACTATGGCAACCTAACATCATTACCTATCATGGCATGGGATATGACTGAATTAATTACGTATGATAAGATTTAATAAAATGAAGAAAACTTTTATTAATATCTCTTTCAGTTTTTATTCGATTTTCATAAAATTTGAAATGACTCGACAAAAGTCGGCATCGATTAGATTAAATTTAAAACTATTCGGTTTGGTAGTTTTTGCACTGTTATATCTGGACAGACGAACTAGACGACGACTATAGGTGCTACGTATTTATATAATTACAATTGCCCCTAAAAAAAGGCATCCACACTGTATAAAAAATGATCAATGTTTCTTATTTTATGAAAATATACTATAACCACGAACGAAAATATAATATAATCTTCTGAGTTATCCGAAATTCCGAAACGCGTCTTCTAATGTCTTTTGAATCCTCAGAAACCAATACATTTCCAAAATTTAAAGAATTATTTATAAAAACAAAGTATTTTTCGCTGCCCGTATTTTTCAGAAACGTTTCCGAAGGGATTTTATAGTGTATTAATGAGTGTCCTCAGCCTGGAATACCTGTTTTTCGAATGCTATCAATTCTCAAGTAAATATTTTCATGCTCAAAAAATATGTTTAACATACAAACATGCAAAATTAACAGCGTTAACAATAATATTAAAATTAAGATTTTTTCTTTACTCATTCATGTATAAATTAACTTATGAGGCTGAAAACGCTTACTTGAGAATTGATGACATTCGAAAAACAGGTATTCCAGGCTGAGGACACTAATTAATACACTATAAAAACCCTTCGGAAATGTTTCGGAAATATACGGGCAGCAAAAAATACTTTCTTTTTATAAATAATTCTTTAAATTTTGGAAATGTATTGATTTCTGTGGATTCAAAAGACAATGGAACACGCTATTCCGAATTTCGGATAACTCAGAAGATTATATTATATTTTCGTTCGTGGTTATAGTATATTTTCATAAAATAAGAAACATTGGTCATTTTTTACAGTGTAGCCCTTTAAGCACACCCGGAAAGAAACACGCTGGTGGTAAACGCAGAAGACTGGGAAAATATGACGAATTCACAAGTCTTGTATTCAACGAAAAGTCCATGGCTTTTTACGTAGAAATGAAATACCAACATTGAATAAAGTTTTAGAAGTTGTAAACGACGATAAGAAAATTTTTCAAAAAATGTTAGCCAGACCATATTGTACAGAATACTTGGGATTTTTTTTTTTTTTTTTTTGAAACAGGAAAAGAAAGGCTGATCCTCTTCAGAGGCAACACGTTATCTTGAGGCGCAGAAATTATCCGAGAAAAATTACAAAATATAAAATATCCCTGACGGCTTAGCCTACAGGCACAGGTAGATTTCGAAGACGCAGTCCGTGGGGGTGCCTGTTTGTTGGGAATTGCAGAAGAAATGACTTTTTTGCCATGATGCGGCAATTGGGACCGCCCGCTTCAAAATCTACTTGTGTCTGTAGGCGGAGCCGGCAAAGATTTATTTATTATTTATTTATTTTTTGCTATAAGGGTTGGTCCTATAAAAAACTTGTCAATATAAAAGCTGTAGATAATATTAAGAAGATTTATCATAAATTTAAGCGGATTTGATATCGTGTGAATTGACGAAGTTGTGAATTTTATTCTTCTTACTCCCCTCTCCCCCCCCCCTTGGGGTAATTTTTAATGATATCAAAACTATCTCATACATAAATTTTCGGCCCTTTTCCTAGAAGTAATAACTTTAAACGGATTCGGTACATATCATAATTAAGAAGTTATGGGTTTTTTTCTGTTTTTACAAAAAGCCCCTCCTCCAATACCCCACACTTAGTTCGATTTTGCCCATTAACGATCTTGACCCAGATTTTATGCCCTTGCTTTTATGTATCAGTTTGGAAGAGATTTGTGCAGGAAGTTATCGTGTCCATAAAAAAGTGACATAGATAAATAGATATTTTTATTCATTTTTATTTTAGGAACTCGATTTTAATATTTAAATAAAAAAAGAAGATGTAGTAACACTAAATACTTTTAAGCAAAACTTTTTATTATTCTGCCACAATATTAAGTTTCTAACCTTTTTTTTTCATTAAATATACAGTAATTTAATATAAACTAGGTTTAACATCAATTTAAAAAAACAGTAAAAATAAGAAAAGAATAATAATGTAATTCATTATTTTAATAAGCGATTATACAGATAATAAAACTAATTTTTAAGAACTTATAAATAAATAAATGAAACTTTCCAATTTTTGCACACGCATTATATTTTTTTCGCCAAAATGGCGATTTTCCTTTTTAATTAGTAATCTTCTGCTCTTAGAGCAAACCCTGGTTTCTATGACAACGGCTGTGATTCGGTCAACACAGCATTAATAGTGCTGCCAACTTAAGGTGAAACGGAGTGTATAACTGTAGCATTTACATGATGAATTTTGAAATAGCACGGAAACTCCTATATACCATGTAATTAGGTTGACAAGCTATTTCAAGATTCATCATGTAAATGCTATATAGTTATAGCTCGGATGAATGAAATTAGCGCTGCAGTTCGCAGCCTTGTCCAACAAATAAGAGTGAAATATGCCAACCCAGGATATCGTAGGGATAGCTCAGTAGGGAGAGCGTTGGTACGGAAAACCAAAGTACCCAGGTTCGAGTCCTGGTCCCGGCATATTTTCGCTCTGTCGGAAAAAAATCTCAACTATGATACTCCAGCCATTGGATATAATTTACCTAGTTGAATATGCTTTCCTCTGTTTATTATAACCTAATTACATGATATATACGTATACAGGGTGATTCATAAAAGATGGGCAGAACTTTAAGGGGTTATAGTACACTTAAAGACAAATAATATTAAATAGGAGACTAAGGGTCCCAGACGTATTCCCAAGGAGATAGGGGGCATTAAAGTTTAGGGTCCGAAATTTCAAATGATTATAAAACATGGAAAAATTGGTCGATTCGTTTGCGGTTTTTGCAAAAAATTTTCTTTATGCCAGTATTTTCTTGAAATAAAATTTTAAAGTTCAATTTCAAAAAATGCCGATAGGGGGCGCTTTAGACTTTGGAGTAACAAACAACTATTTTTTAACGTTATTTTTTGTATTTCTTTAAATGATTTCGAAAGCTTAGAAATAAACTTAAATTTTGATCTAAAAATCTGAGTCCTAACGAGTAGTTAAGTAGCGTAAACTGAAATTTGAAATTTGAAACCCTTCTCCCCCCAGAACAAAAATCAGTTATTCCCGATCTTTGTGTCGTAGATTAGGCTCTAACTACTGCCGCGTTTTGCTAAAATTATTCTTTATGTCAGTATTTTCTTGAAAATAAATTTTAAATAAAATTTTCAAAAAATTCCGATAGAGGGCGCTTTAGACTTTGGAGTAACGAACAACTATTTTATACCGTTATTTTTTGTGTCTCATTAAATGCTTTCTAAAGCTTAGACTTAAACTTAAATTTTCAGCTCAAAATCTGAATCGCTGAGCGTGGTTCAGTAGCGAGGGGAGGGGGTTCAAATTTCAACTTCTGAACATAGTTCAGTTTGCACTACTTAACCATGCCCAACGATTCTGTGCTGTGATACGAGGCAAAAATACAACTTTCGTCAAGGACTGCATAGTCGGAATTCACTCATAAAGGCACTGGCACAAGATGGAAATGGTGCAGAGGCACAACGAATGTACGGAGAGCGATTTCCTAACAGGCGGTTGCCTAACCGCAAAACTTTCGAGCGCTTGCACAGACAGTTGTGTGAGACGGGATCATTTCTCGCTTCCCGGTCGAATGCAGGTCGTGCAAAAAAGGACGAATCAGTAGTTGTTGCAGAAGCCATTCTGGATGTAGTAGCGGCGCAGCCAAGTACAAGTACACGAACAGTGGCTAGCCAGGTGGATACCTCACAGTCCACGACTTGGAGGGTACTGAAGGATGAACATTTGCTCCCGTTTCATGTGCAACGAGTCCAGAAACTGTCTCCAGGGGATTATCCAAATCGTATTGAATTCGCCCGCTGGTTTCTGCAGCAGAACGCGCTAAATCCACATTTTGGACGAACTGTGCTTTTCACCGATGAATGTACCTTCACACGTGAAGGTACATTTAACACACACAATGCACATGTATGGGCGGATGTCAATCCACATGCTACGTATCCACATGCTCATCAGAGACGCTTTTCCATCAATGTTTGGGCAGGAATCCTCGGAGACCACCTAATCGGACCGTACCTTCTTCCTGAACGCCTCAACGGTAAAACATACCTCACATTTCTGCAACATGTGCTGCCAGACCTGTTAAACGTTGTTCCTCCACGCATCCGGCGGGTCATGTGGTTCCAGCACGATGGAGCGCCAGCCCATTACGTACGAGACGTCCGCAACTATCTGGACATCACATTTCCGAACAGATGGATTGGTCGAGGTGATCCTGTTGCTTGGCCTGCTCGCTCGCCAGATCTTTCACCCCTCGATTTCTTTTTTTGGGGACGATTGAAGGCTCTTATGTATGAGACACCCATTGAATCCCCCGAGGAACTGGTCGCCAGACTTTCCGCCGCTGTAGGGGAAGTGCTCGAAAAGCCTGATGTTTTCGCGAATGTTCGCCGTTCCATTCGTCGCCGTTGTTCTGCGTGCATAACCTCTGGTGGTCACAATTTTGAACATTTATTGTGATTACATGTTAATAAATATGCTTTGGTAACATAATCCTAATTTGTGTCTTTTTACCTCGTATCACAGCACACAATGTGTGGACATGGTAAACTGAACTGTGCTCAGGAGTAGAAATTTCAAACCCCTCTCCCCAGAAACTTAACCACGTCTAACGATTCAGATTTTGGGCTGAAAATTTAAGTCTAAGCTTTAGAAAGCATTTAATGAGACACAAAAAATAACGGTATAAAATAGTTGTTCGTTACTCCAAAGTCTAAAGCGCCCTCTATCGGAATTTTTTGAAAATTTTCTTTAAAATTTATTTTCAAGAAAATACTGACATAAAGAATAATTTTAGCAAAACGCGGCAGTAGTTAGAGCCTAATCTACGACACAAAGATCGGGAATAACTGATTTTTGTTCTGGGGGGAGAAGGGTTTCAAATTTCAAATTTCAGTTTACGCTACTTAACTACTCGTTAGGACTCAGATTTTTAGATCAAAATTTAAGTTTAAGTCTAAGCTTTCGAAATCATTTAAAGAAATACAAAAAATAACGTTAAAAAATAGTTGTTTGTTACTCCAAAGTCTAAAGCGCCCCCTATCGGCATTTTTTGAAATTGAACTTTAAAATTTTATTTCAAGAAAATACTGGCATAAAGAAAATTTTTTGCAAAAACCGCAAACGAATCGACCAATTTTTCCATGTTTTATAATCATTTGAAATTTCGGACCCTAAACTTTAATGCCCCCTATCTCCTTGGGAATACGTCTGGGACCCTTAGTCTCCTATTTAATATTATTTGTCTTTAAGTGTACTATAACCCCTTAAAGTTCTGCCCATCTTTTATGAATCACCCTGTATATATTTTTTTTTTTTCAGAATTAGTTGTGATGGTGTTTCAAATGTAAAAATGCAATTGAAATCATGGTTTTAACAATTAATGAAATGTTTTAACAATAATGTTAAACTAATCAGCGAAAAATACTAAGAAAAGTTAAACATGCTGAAAAGTTAAATTAATAGTAGTGGAAATCATTAATTTATTTAAATATATTTATTTAAAATATAAAAAAAAATCTATTGGGTATGAATTTTTTTTTTGTTTTATTTTATATCTCTCTATTCTTTAAAAAAAAAAAAAAAAAGTAACTAACGCTGTTGGTGCCATAATTCAATTTATTGTGACCGGAGCTCTTTCTCGGCTTACATTAAAAAAACTAATATTGACTATAAAAACACGAAAAATAATAGTTTCATAGACAAATGTGTGAAAAACACTATGAAGCAGAGTTTTTAAGCCGGATAATTATTTAAAGCGCTATTCAATGTTGAAATCGATCAAGGTTCAAAAGATACTCAGTTACATAAGTTTTATAGGATCAAAAACTATTCATAGCAATATAACCATAACCATCTATGGCAGGAATATACGTGATTAGATTGTGATATGCAGTGTCCAATCATTTTTTTTAAATGTGTCTATTTTTTTTTAGATAAAAAAAAAAGAAAAAAAAAGTTATTATCTGAATGGAGATTTATTTTATATTTCGAAAAAGCCGTTTTTCACCCACTGTTGCCAAATTTAAAAAAGCCCAAATAATAATATTTCCAAACACTTTTCAATTGAAAAAATATTTTCACGTGAATATTAAAAAAGAAAGAAAACTTTAAAATACTTAAATTATTACGAGCGAAAGTTTCTTCAGCCTTTATTTTAAAAGTCTGAGAGGCAGCAACATTTTTACTTAATCGTTTTATACAAGCTGATTTCTATTATAACTTGAAAACTTATGTTTATTTAAGACTTAGAAGAAAATGATAGATGCGGCACATGGCGCGTAGATGACTTTACAAAATATAAATTATACAGTTAAAAATAAGCTGGGGCGGTTACAGGTAAGCTAATAGAAACGATTACGATTATACACAATTATACTTACATACATAACATCTCCCTTTTTTTTAAATACATAAAATGACAATATAAATAGGGATTAAACTTGATTAAAAATATGCACTTAAAAAAACAATTAGAAAAAAAAAATAAAAGTTATAGGTATGTCCACATCAGTCAGTAAAACGTTTTGGTGGTCTAACCACACGACCAAGACGTGTGACACGGGTATCACTAGTCTGGGATGATGGATGCAATGGCATAGATGTGTCAGTAGAATGAGAAGTCTGAAATACACCTGGTTGAGTCGGTGGCACTGGATCAACTGAACTCGAAAATAAATCTTCAGCTGATGGTCTTGGTATAGATGTTTGTGAAGTTTTAAAGGGCTTTATGTGGAAGCGATTTCTACGGTATTGTCTACCATTCTCTGACACAATAGTATAAGACCATGGTTGAGGTCCCACTATAGCTATCTTTCCTTTCTGCCATTTGTTTTGATTCCAAAATAGGATCTCTTGTCCCTGATGCAATGGCTTAAGTGGACGAGAATGTAAATCGTATTTATGTTGATGTTGCTGTCTGCGCTCTAAATTTTCTTTAATTGTTCTGCAGTCATAGTGAGGTACAAGACTTTTAGGGAGAGTGGGAACTAAAGTTCGAATACGTCGACCCATCAAGATTTCAGCTGGAGAAGGCAAACCATCCATTGGAGCATTCCTATATTCCATCAGAACAAGGTGTACATCCCTGTGATCTTGTGCTGCTTTGGTCAGGCTAGATTTGATGGTTTGTACACATCTCTCGACCTGCCCATTCGAACGAGGGAAACCAGGACTTGAGGGATTAAAAAAAATGTCCCAACTCTTACAGAAATTTGAAAAATTCCTTGGAATCAAGAGGTGGACCGTTATCAGCGACAATTTCTTCAGGGATTCCAAAGCGTGCAAAACAAGTTTTTAATGCATTTATGACTACAGGTGCTGTTGTATGATGAAACTGTTGCAATTCGATGTACTTTGAAAAATAATCAATTATTAGAAGGTATGTTACAGAATTCAAATGAAAAAAATCGATAGCAACTTTCTGCCACGTTCGATCAGGTAGTTTCCTATCAAGGAGAGGCTCTTTGATGTTCTGCCTTTGATTTTGTAAACAGATAGTGCAATTTGATATCAGTTGTTCAATCTCAGTAGTTAACCCTGGCCAGAAGAGAGACTGTCTGGCAAGATTTTTGCATGTGACTATGCCTCTATGACCTACATGCAGACGCTGTAAAATATCTTTGCGACAGGACTTGGGAATTACTAATCTCTGTCCACGACAAATGAAACCATCTTCAATATGCAATTCCGACTGACAGTTCCAATATGACTTGGCTAAAACATTAACATCATGTTTTCTCTGTGGCCAGCCATTCAAAATGTAATGTTTGACAGATTGTAATTCTAAGTCGTCTAGTGTAGATGTTTTAATTTCATCCAGCTTAGATTGTGAAGCATTGACAATTACCGAGACCATTAGATGTACATTATCAATGTCAGTAGTAACAACAGGATTAATAGGCAGAGGAGCTCTAGATAATGCATCAGCTACACATAGCTGTTTGCCTGGAACATGGGTAAGAGTGAAGCTGTATCTTTGTAAGCGAAGCAGTAATCTCTGGAGTCTGGGTGATATTCCATCAAAGGGCTTTTGCACTAAACCTAACAAGGGTTTATGATCAGTTTCAATAACAATATGTTGTCCATAGACATAATAATGGAAATGCTCACAAGCATGGACCACAGCCAGGAGATGACACAATATGGCCCAAATATTTTAGTTGAGGAACAGCAATTTGGATTTTGTCTCGGTTAAATTTTAACCCATTATTTCTTGCAACATCAAGCACTGTTTTTAATTTTTGGCAATGTTCATCAATAGTTTCACTGTGTACTATAATGTCATCAAAATATGGATGCATATCACAATAACTTTCAAATAAATTATCCATGGCCATTTGGAACACTTCTGGTGCGCAGCTTAAACCGAATGGCATGACAAGGAAGCGGTACCTTCCAAATGGAGTTATAAATGTGCATAAGTCTGCACTCTCATCATCTAGTTGTATGTGATAAAATGCATTTTTTGCATCTATCAGTAAGAACAATTTTGAGCCATTCAATTTGGCTAATAGCTGCTCTTGCGATGGGATTTGATAATGCTGCCTTTTGATATATTTATTTAGATGCCGGGGATCAAGGCAAATTCGGATGGAGTCATTCTTCTTAGGGACAATGACTATTGGGTTCACCCAGTCAGTTGGCTTAGTTACCCTCTTTATAATTCCATCTTTCTCCATTCGCAAGAGTTCATTCTTCACTTTGCTCTCTAGAGCCAACGGAACTTTTCGACAGGAAGCTACTAGTGGTGTAGCCCCTTCATTCAGAAGAATTTTATGTTTGCCAGGAAGGCGACCAACTCCCTCAAACACATCACTATATTCATCAAGAATTTGGATTAATTTAGATGAATTATCATGCACACTGTTGACAGAGAGCTCTATACTTTCATCAGGTTGCTTAACTCTCTGAACTAGGTTTAAATTGATGCAAGATGTAGCACTTAGAACTGGTTGAACATCTAAATTTACTATAATAAATCTTAAAAGCTGCGATTGGTTATTGACAACACAGTTAAGAGAACATTCACCAACAACTGGAAAAACATCACCAGTGTATGTACAAACAGTTAAGGATGTTGATCCAGGTGTTGGGCGATTAGAAATCTTTTCAAATATTGTAAGAGGCAAAACATTTACCTGGGCACCAGTACCCAGTTTGAAGGTAACAGGATAGTCATTCAGAAAGACTTTTTGCAGCCAATCACTGCTGCTAGCTGTTGAAAGTGCACCTATGTAAACAATTTCGGGATCACCAACGTCAATTGTTGATATTTGACGATGTTGTGATGTGTGCTTCTGCCTAGGTTGTCGACAGACACTTGAGAAATGGTTGAGCATGTGACAGTTATTGCAAGATTTACCATAAGCTGGACAATGTCGAGGTTGGTGGTGTGATCCACAGCGTGAACAAGGTATTTTATTCTGTTGATTTTTATTGATTTTCTGGCTATGATGCTGCTTAGAGTGATTATTATGAAACTTATTTACCTTGTTTTTATTGACGGCATCAACTTGAGCAGGAACAGATGTTGAAGTCTGTGACATTGTAAGAGAATGCACTCTGGAAAGTTCTGCTGATTTGCACAGTTCTAGAGTTTTCTTTAGCGTGAGCTCAGGTTCACGAAGTAAGCGTTCGCGCAGCACATCGTCACGAAGACCTTGGATAATCCGATCCTTAACATTACGGTCGTATGCAGCGCCGAACTCGCACTGATCAGCCTGTAGTTTTATTTCAGTAATAAATGAA
This sequence comes from Maratus michaelseni, assembly GCA_963931845.1. NCBI lineage: Eukaryota > Metazoa > Arthropoda > Arachnida > Araneae > Salticidae > Maratus > Maratus michaelseni. The sequence continues at coordinate 154,443,897 of OZ007596.1, read as the reverse complement.
TCGAAATTCTGGCCATCTTTTTGTACGAGTTTTTTGAAAACAAATGTTGCTAGCGTCACGTTGCGGTAAGGCTTATAATGTTCGTCGAACTTATCCAACACATCTTTCACTGTTCTTGATGTTCCTCCTGAGACAGGCGGAAATGTAAAAGTCAAATAATCTTTGTATGATGACTTACCAATTACACTGAGCAACAAAGCTAGTCTTGTCTCGTGATCCTCTTTATTATACTTCACCGCTGTTTCAAAAAGTTCATAGCTGCGTCGCCAATCCGACCATGCCTCTGCTGGGTTGTCGCCGGGAGTAAACGGTTCGATGCGTAGAAAATTATGCGCCATTGCTGTAATTCGATAGATGATAAGCGATGGGGAATTGTAAAAAGAGCTGTTTTAGACGTGCCGATTTATTCTGACACCATATTATAACTTGAAAACTTATGTTTATTTAAGACTTAGAAGAAAATGATACATGGCGCGTAGATGACTTTGCAAAATATAAATTACACAGTTAAAAATAAGCTGGGGCGGTTACAGGTAAGCTAATAGAAACGATTACGATTATACACAATTATACTTACATACATAACAATTTCCAAATGTTTGATAGATCTTGCTTAATCAATCACGAAAACAGCTGCCAGCTGTCACGACAGTGGTGCAGGCGGCCTTTGGAACTGAAAAATCCCCCAGTCAAAGGAAAATGAATGGCAACCCGATCACAGAAAATCTCCACTGGTCGTGATAATATCATTCCATCTCCCATAATCGGGTAATCTTTTTAAAACACAGCAAATTAGCGTGTTTTTAGAGCCTGTAGAGTCTGGACGGGAGTTGGTGAGCGAAGCTCGTAGGGCAGGGCCCCTAATTTTGTCAGAAAATGTAACTGAAAAAAAACATTTTCCCGATTAAGGAAAAAAAATGCACCTAGTCAAACTTTTTGGAAAGTTTACTTTTCTATTTCAGTCCATATCTTAGCAATGATCTAAAAGCTCTAAATATGTATGCTAAAATTTTTCAATTTGACTGAAATAAGTAAATTTTTGTGCAAAATATGAAACAATTTATTAAATAAATTAATGTTAAGCAATTTAGCCCATGCAGATTGATTTTTAGTAAATGTACAAATATATATATATATATATATATATTCATGAATATGAAAATTTTAATATGATAACGATGTATGTAAATATGTATGAAAAGCTACTTAAATATAATGAAATTCATAGTAAACAAATTAACTTAGATTAATAAATTAACAAGATGATGATAAAAAGTATTTCATACACTATCAAACTAACATGAGAGGTGTAATACTATTGAAACTTTTTCTTTCTCTCTTTCTCTTTCTTTATTTTAAGCCACATAAAAACATACGGTAAAAATAATGGTTTTCTTCAAGTCAAACTTACTCATACTTAATGTCAAGGATAAACAAATTAGTTACACACTTTTCTTTTTTGAAAATTAAATAAAAACATTTATAAAGTTCAAAGAAATGTAAAGCAATCACACTTCCTAAATTCTTCTTATAACATTAAATTAAAAGTTTATTAAAAAATAACACATCCTTCGATTTTTTGTCTGTCTTACATAACTTTATTCACGAGACCAAGATACAAGACAATTGCCAATGGCCAATGCTTCTTAGTTCTTACGCAAAGTACTGTTGAAGTCTGTGACATTCCGATGTATCGACGTCGTAGAGTTCGGGTTCCTTTTTACTAATTTCTTAGAAAACGTATGCAATGTAGATGTTTGTTGAGATTGCGTGGCTAAAATGAGAATTAAAAGATGTTTTCCTTTTTCGGCTTCAGGCAGAGCCTAATGAAGGGGCATGCGGGGCAGGTGGCCCAGCCCGGGTCCCATACCCCCCCCCCCCCTCCTCCATGGCAGTAATCAGGATTTCCGTTAAAAGGATGCTAAATGGCCAAAAGTGACCAAAAACATTCTCAAAGATTTAGGAAGAGAGTGTGGTCCTCTCCTTCCCCTCTTTGCTTCTCGTACTCCAAGCCCTCCCCCCCCCCCAAAAGAAGTACAAGCCACATCATCATAAACCTAATGATTAAAATTTTATTATAACAACTTAGTAGTCCATTGTTTTCAAGATAAATTCATTATTGACGTTTTTCTATTAACGAGGCAAGGTAAGCTCATTTATGATGACCAATTGGGGGCATTTTTCTTTTAAATATCTTATGATATTACTTAGATAAGCAAAAAGACAAATTTTCCAAACAGATACACCCGTCAACCAACCCATCATTTTTTCTACTAGTTTCCTACAAGTGTTTTTCTTAAAGTTGTGACTATCTTTCTTATGATACCCTGTATACAAATGTGAATAGTGCCTGGTACAAAATTTATGTGTATATACAATAGGTTTGAAGTTTAGCACAAATCAATTAATTATAATTCATGACCGTTTTCAGATAGGAGAGGGGCCCCCAGAATGATGCTTGCCCTGGGACCCCAGATAGTTTAAGTCGGGCCCTGGTCTCAGGCAAAAGAGGGTAAAAATTCTGAAAGAACAGCTTAGCAACAGAGCGTTATATTAGACTTGCAAAGCTTTAAAACTGCAAAAGTAAAAAGTGATGGATGTTGACACTTGAAACGTGACTTTTTTCTCGTCACTAAAGGATATTGGGTTGAATCCCCAAACAAGGGCGATGCTTGGCTGCGTCGAATTTGGCAAAGCGATAAATGAGTTTTTCTTGCTACCGGTTTGTTCCTTGCATTTCTTCCCCGCCTACTACGGTTTGATCTAGAAATTTGATTGGTTTATGAGTGAATTACGTTCGTTTGGTTGGGTTGGTTGGTTTATTGTGTGCCGTATTGTTGGATTCAGAGAGTGATGAGTTAGATAGAGGTGCAGTATACCGTAAAAATGTTTTTGAGAATGAAACCGATAATTTCGGAATTTATTAGGCCCAAAAAAGGAAGCATACACTGTTAAAAATATCGTGAAAAATTACCTCTGTTTTTAAAGGCTCTCTATTTTCTGACCAATGAGAACGCCAAGGGCGTTCATGTAGCATTATCATTGGTCAGAAAATAGAGAGCCTTTATAAACAGAGGTAATTTTTCATGATATTTTTAACAGTGTATGGAAGAAGGGCTGAATTTATTGGACAGTGAGAGGTTTTCAAATCAAGTCCCAAGTTGTTTGGGCCGACTTTAGTGTTGTATCACGGCACATCGCATGTTTATTTTTGTTTGAACTCTGGGATTTGTGAAGTGAAGTGAATTTAATCTTTTGACGTGTTGTTTTTTTATGAAGAATTCGGCGAAGCGGCAAGTGTGAATTTGAAATAGTGTGTGTAGTGTGTTGTTAATGAAAATTTAGGATATTTTAGGTGTTTTTGATAGATTATTTAGAGGTAAATTTGAATTTTGTCCTCTTGAGTGAGCAATTTAAGGGTTTGTTTGTTTGTTTCTTGACAAGATACATCTGACTTGTGTGCTTGACATCAAGTGCCTGCTTATATCGTCAATATACATCAGTTTAAAGGTTATTTTTGTATAAATACTGCTGCCTCATCAGAAGTGATCGGCGATAGCGATTATGACAAACCGAAGCCTTAAAAAAAGGGTAAATTTGAAAAATAAAAGTAAGTGAATTTTTATTGATTTTATTTGATAAGTGTGTGTCTTGCATTTTAGATATTACTGTAGAGGTAGTTTCGTGCATCGAGTGTTGTTTTTTTGTTTTTGATAATGTGTACAGGATACATACATACGTTATTGATTGCTGTGTGAACGAATTTCGTACATTCTAGAGATTGCTGTACAGCGAGTTTCATGCATCCAGTGATGTTTTTTTTCGGTTAATGTACGCGAAGCGTACATACATAAGTTACTGACCGCTGCGTGAATGAGTTTCATGCATTCTAGAGATTGCTGTACAGTGAGTTTCATGCATCCAGTGATGTTTTTTTTCGGTTAATGTACGCGAAGCGTACATACATAAGTTATTGATCGCTGCGTGAATGAGTTTCATGCATTCTAGAGATTGCTGTACAGCGAGTTTCATGCATCCAGTGATGTTTTTTTTCGGTTAATGTACGCGAAGCGTACATAAATAAGTTATTGACCGCTGCGTGAATGAGTTTCATGCATTCTAGAGATTGCTGTACAGTGAGTTTCATGCATCCAGTGATGTTTTTTTTCGGTTAATGTACGAGAAGCGTACATACATAAGTTACTGACCGCTGCGTGAATGAGTTTCATGCATTCTAGAGATTGCTGTACAGTGAGTTTCATGCATCCAGTGATGTTTTTTTTCGGTTAATGTACGCGAAGCGTACATACATAAGTTGCTGACCGCTGAGTGAATGAATTTTACGTATTTAAAAAATTAGAAATTTAGAGATTTTGTCCAATTGTAATATTTGTGCTTTGTGGCAAGGAAGTGATTATTTACACAATTTGTATGAGAGTTTCTTTCACGACGTAAACGTTGTTTTTATTTCGTTTTGTTGCAATTTACAAAGTTTAAGGGGTATTTTTTGTTAGGAAAAAATTGACTGTTAAATTTGCGAATTCTTTGTAAAAATCGGGAGGAAAGAATAGTTAAAAATTTGTAAAAATGGAAAAACCTGGAAGAAAAAATAGCTAAAAATTTGTAAAAATAGAAAAATTTGGAGGAAAACATAGCTAAAATTTTGTAAAAATGGCAAAATCTGGGGGGAAAAATAGCTAAAAATTTGTAAAAATGGAAAAATCTGGGGGAAAAATAGCTAAAAATTTGTAAAAATGGAAAAATCTGGGGAAAATAGCTAAAAATTTGTAAAAATGGAAAAATCTGGAGGAAAAAATAGCTAAAAATTTGTAAAAATGGAAAAATCTGGGGGAAAAAATAGTTAAAAATTTGTAAAAATGGAAAAATCTGGAGGAAAAAATAGCTAAAAATTTGGAAAAATGGAAAAATCTGGAGGAAAAAATAGCTAAAAATTTGTAAAAATGGAAAAATCTGGAGGAAAAAATAGCTAAAAATTTGTAAAAATGGAAAAATCTGGAGGAAAAAATAGCTAAAAATTTGTAAAAATGGAAAAATCTGGAGGAAAAAATAGCTAAAAATTTGTAAAAATGGAAAAATCCGGAGGAAAAAATAGCTAAAAATTTGTAAAAATGGAAAAATCCGGAGGAAAAAATAGTTACAATTGTAAAAATTAAAAAATCTGAATGAAAATATTGCTAAAAGTATGTAAAAATGGAGAAATCTCGCAAAAAAACTTTTCAAAACTTTGTAAATAGCAGTAAAACGAAATAAAATCAGTATTTACTTTGTGAAAGAAATTGGCTTAGGAATTGTGTAAGTAGTGACTTGTCTGCCGAAAAGTACGTGTTCTGATTGGGTGGAATTTGGAGGTTGCCGTTTTTTAGGTTGGCGCGCGTCCGTGCTTGGCGCGCGTCAAAAAAATCGCCAAATCGGGGGTCGCCCTTGTTTGAGGATTTTGCCGGATATTGTTAACATTTTAAAAAGCAAAATTATTTTCTTTCATTTTTTTAATTAGAAATTAAGCACTTTTTTAAACGAAACTTTAATACAACTTCAGCCATTGCCGAGTGCCTCTTAATCAATGATGGGCCCGGGGCTGCAGCCCCCCCCTTAATCCGGCCATACAGGCATGGTTATTGAAGTGATTTGTAATCGAACAGTTTCTTTCATTTTCCGATAAATGGATTACATCTTGAGTTATAAACAATTGTCTCAGGGCTGCAGTTTTTTCCCTTTCCTGCATTGTTTCGTCTGGAAATTCGTGTAAGAACGTAAACTTTGTCAGCATATTCTGAAGAATGTTCCGTCTTTACCGAAAAACAGTTAGGTTAAGTAGTTTTTTATTAAGAGAACATGCCGATCTGATACGTTTGCGAACAAAAATGAATTTAAAAATGTGTCAGAAAGTAGCCAATTTGGATTTTAGGTCAGCCTTAACACACGGTGGTTTGTATGCATCATTTAGATGCTCAGGGAGGGGTTTTAAACCAACCCCCCTCCCTTTTCTTTGCGCCAGTGAAATACGTAAAAGTAATATAATTTTTCAGATATTTCAAGATATCTATTGACATTCATCATATCTGACAAAGTTTGTAATTTTACCCGAAGTGAATAGAAAGTTTGGAAGGACCGGCCATTTGTAAAGTTTGCATCAATAAGCATGTATACAACACGTCTGCCGTAAAATACGCACTGAAAAAAAAATGTCTTTAGAAATCTATAGCTAAACATAGAAAAAAAATAATTAAAAACATGAGTTATGATAAAACATACTCTTTGAATCTATATTCAACCTGTACTATAAATGCTAGTTAAAAATAACATAAATGTCCAAAAAAAAAAAAAACATATACATACTATTTTATAAAAAAAAAATCTTACTGAGGCTGTTTGACTTCATTTACAAAACTGTATTTTACACAGACAACCGAGCGCTTTTCAAGCAAACTTTTGCTCAACTTCAGAGTTAGAAAACAAAACGCAAGTACAAAAATGACAAATGACGAAAAAACCAGTAAGAACATCGTACACTGCTGGGGAATGGAACAAACCAACAGGGGTGGGAGGCACTGGGAGGGTGTGAAATGTTTAATCACCCCAGTACTGACAAAAGAGAGAAAAAAAACTATAGTCTAATGTTTATAAATTCGTCGTGGGATTCTATTCAGTAATGACAGGAAAATATATCAGTCAATTTAAATGATATTTAATTAATCTTATTCAGATATTTATTAGAGTTTATTTGAAATATATATAGCATATTTTCACGATTCTTTACTGTTATTTTGAAAACAAACATAAATATATCACTGTATTTGTTTTTCTAAACACCAACCAAAAACATAAAATACATTGCATGAAACAATATCACAAATTAATTCTGAACAAGTCAGAAAATCAAATTTTCTCCCTTTAATTTTCATTGAACTTTTCGCTAATGATCGGCTACACCTTTTCTCATTTCTCCAAAAGTATTGCAAATCTTAAATAGTATGTATTGTAAAATATTTACTTTATTTCTTTCGACTCCAATCACATATTCTAATTATTTCCATATAATTCCATGTGTTTTTTCCCTTTGACATGCTATAAGACTCCGCCTACATTCGTGTAAATTGTAGTCGGCGAAATGAAGTGTGTTTCAGGAAGCACGTGGAAGTGTATGTTATATCCAGTTAAATTGGTCTTCAATAGCTCAATCTAATTCTTAGTAAAATATGCTTAAAGGAACATTTGCGTATTTACATCAATTTTTCCCTTCACAGAACTGACTTTTAAGAAATTCTTCATTTAAAACATTTGCATTCATACTGTTTAGATATAAGCAACCACTCTACATTTTTATGAAAAATATCATGATTTGTAATTTAACTTCATTGTAAATTTCATTTAAAATCTATCAAAAAGAATTTCATACTGCACATTGCCCAATTCTTGGCTAATATTGCGAATTCAAAACGGAACAGAAGCGTCAATGTAACCTCCTTATTCTTTTTTTGAACCTGATATGAAGAAAAATAATTCTCAGAAATAATAATGTAGCCAGTTTTATTTCGAGGTATTGTAGATAAAACTAATGAAAGAAATAAGACTACATTTTAATTCAGGCGATTGTTGAAGGCAGGAAGAGATTAATTCTGCAGGAAAATACTACTATTATGTAAATCCTACTATTTACTACAAAGGTTGCCGAAAGAAAAACTTTTCGCACCTTCAAGAGTAAAAAACAATCATATATTTTCATTAAGTGTTATCTAATAAATATGTCACTTTTCAGAGGGGAGGGAGGAGTTTACACATTGCCACATCGCATCAAACATATTAAAACAGCTAGATTAGCAACATTTTGAAGCAGCATAATAAAGTTTTAAAAATCAGTAAAACGTGCTAAAACAGAATGTAAAGGCACAAGAAAAAATCCAGTTTAAGGCGGGATTCCGTATACCTGTAACAATGACAATACGGGAGGAAAGAGTAAATAACCCTCGAAATTTGCGTGACGTAGTTAATGAATTATCCCTTATTCTGTAGTAAAATGCTTTGTGTGTGTGGTGTGTGTGTTTGTACATGATCGCAGCGCTACTAATTTCTCTTGAAAATGTTCATAAGAATAATTCATTCGAATATTTCGGCCTGAAAAAACTGACGAAATGTGTTCAGCAAACATTCAACCTTTCTGTACTTTCTTTAATTTTTTAAACTATCTTGTTTCATAGATGTCATCTCACTATACATGCACAAAAGTCTAAATATGAAATGTTGTCTCATTCTGTACATTATTTATAGCGATAAATGGTTCCAAACAGGAAAACTTATTTTATAACCGTATTTTCAAAACTATTTACATTAAACTAAACTCACACCAGTAATGAGAAATAGAAAATTTTAAATGTAGTTTCGTCCTTGTCTCCTGTTATGTCAAATTCTCTTGACTGTATATCGCGCGGTTATAGACGTAATACCGTATGAAATAAGAAATAAGCTCTACGTCACTTAAGTTGAGTAGTAGGTCAAAGCTTCTTTGCTGCAGGCTTATTTGTGTCGTCTTACGTTGAACCCCGAAAATGTACAAGGCCTGTGTATATTGATGTTCTAAAAGCTTTGAAGACCATAAACTGATGTCATAAAACATATGACAGGTATACGGAGTACTATGTTCATCTCTACTAGAAGCTGGTCACAAGTTTCTAGCTTTCTCCCTCTAGTTTTTTATCACATGGTTAGTATTTATTAGTATCCTAGTTTGCTTATCTTCTCTTTCGAATACTTTATTCGAAGAAGTTCCGTGTGCCGAAAGGAAAAATTAAAATTTTAAAGTATATCATTTCGTTTTCATGATCGCAGCGATACTAATTTCTCTTGAAAATGTTCATAAGAATAATTCATTCGAATATCTGACGAAATGCGTTCAGTAAACATACAACCTTTCTGTACTTTCTCTGAATTTCTAAACTATCTTGTTTCATAGATGTCATCTCCCTATACAATCACAAAAGTCTAAATATGAAATGTTGTCTCATTCTGTACAGTTTGTTTTCCAGCCACTGCCGGATGTGGTGCTATGAATTCGGGACCGGTTTTAAGACAACGTGACATCGATTCTCAGGTAGCCCAGCAGAGATATCGGCCAATGTCCGTCCCAATATTGGTCACTATTTCGAAAGTCGCTGAATGTCGTACGTTAACTTTACAACATCTGTTACTATCCACAGACATAATTAAAATTAATTTTTAAAAGAAAGCATTCGAAAGAGTTTTTTGCGTAACTTATAACATTATAATACAGAAATAGAATTCTAAAAAATTAAATTTAATAAGAAAGCCGTTTTTAAAAAACTTGATTTTTTAATGTCTTATTTGTAAAATTTGTTTTAATTTCGCCAATGTCGTAAAAATGATATTACTATTACAACATTCAGGGATGTCTATCGACATACGTGAAACATAATGTCATTTTTCGGACATTTCAAGATATCTGTCGACATTCAGCATATCTGACAAAGTTTGTAATCTTGACCGAAGTGAAAGGAAAGTTCTAAAGGACCGCACATTTGTAGAGTTTTCGTCGAAGTGCATTTAATGGAGGCGTGTCCGTGAAATTTGCACAAAAGGAAAATGTCCGTATAAAAATTTTCGGTAGGAATCTATAGCTATTTATATATTTTAAAAAAGCATTTGAAAAAATGTTAGTTTTATAAAATAAAATAAAAAATAAATAAATAAATAAAGATTTTTTTGCATTATTTTTACAGTATGTTTTTTTATATTATTTTTACTAATGTTTTTGCACGAAAAAAAAATTACGTAATTTTTAAATGGAGGCTTGTTTATCTTTTTTAAATGCTTTCGAATATCCGACTTTTATAACAATTTTATTTTTTATCATTGAAAGAATACAAGTTTAGTTTCAAAGTAGATCATTGATTTTTTAATTTGACACTATTCATCTAAGTAATAATAATTATTATTATACATAAACTAATAAAAATAAGCTTTAGGGGCTAATTTATGTCCGATTAAATTAGCTTTGCTCTCGTCGGAGCCAGCGTTCTCAGACGTAGGAAAAATTCTTTAGATCTAGGGTAATTCAAGTAATGTTAACAATAAAAGTTGGCAGTGGCAATCCTTTCACAAAATTTTGGAATTCTTTTCATTCCAATTTTAGGTATATTGTAGGGAATCATGTAGAAGGAATTTACAATCACGCCTCTAAATTATTACCCCTTCTTTTCTTTTTTATTTTGAAACACCAAGCTGCAAATATTCTTAAATATAAAATAAAAATAAAATATTTAACAAATTGGTGTAGTACAATAAAGGCAAGAAAGAAAATCTTGATAACACCATAAAATTAAGAAATGTGCTAGGCATTTCGAAGGAACTTCGTATTTCTTCATCGGGCGCAAAGAAGACATGCTACTACTTTGAAGCCGGAAGCAAGACTCATCAGTCTTAACCATAGTGCTCAATCCTGTTGTTCACTCTGTCTGTGTCTCTAGTCTTGCTTGGCAGGTTATTGCTGTCTAAAACAAATAATTATTCGTCAGAACAATTACAAAAATATAGTGAAATAAGTATATTACTCTATTAATTTTTAAGCAATGTAGTGTTATTTTTTTCAATGCTGTGGTACGTTTAAAAAAAATCGTTGAGCGCTTATTTAAGCTGTGATTAGCTGGAAAGTATTCTTTATCAACATTTCCTTGTACTACACATTTTAATAATTTCAAAAAATATATTTTCTGTTCCATCCACTCCATTTAAGGATTGCGGAGATTAAGAGAAAAACAGTATACTGCTTCTTCTACATAATCTTCAGACTGCGGGTCTAGTACCAATGGAGAGAAGCATATTTTTTTAAATCGTAAATATTTAGCTATAGATAAAAGTAGGCCTTTACAGATAGAATACCATGGCAACAGATTTTAATATGTTACATAGAATAACACCAAGTGTGAAGGATGCATTAAAACTGTTTGTAGTAAAATAAATATAAAATATCCGTCAAATCAAAATGGTTATATTATTTCTAAAAATATTTTAATTTGATAGTACCTTTAATCTTAGGAATGCTAATAATAAGCTTACTGAATTAGGCTGTGATTGTGCGTTCTAATGTTATCATTTAGTGACATGCATCAGTGTGTCTACATTAGAAAAACAAATATTATCGAAATAATAAAAAAATATATTATTGACGCCATAAATATCTCAAACATAAAATTTAAAACTCACACCAGAAAATATTCATAAGTAATTAACTCTTGTAGTTTCTTAGGGCTTTGGTCCAGTTACATATTGAGGAGAAACCATTTGTTATTCAAGATAAGCTGTTCACTCGGCTCTTTTAATAATGAGTTTTGCATAATAATCTTCGAAATTTTTGGTCCAGTCAAGAAGTGGAAACTGGTATTCAACATGTCTCTTTAGTCGTGAATCTCAATGTAGCGTAGGGATGGGTATTTCGACTCACATGAAGAAGTATGGTTGGTTGATTGGAAAGTAATTCAAATTAATATTTATCATGGAGCAATGTTTATCGCAACAAATAAATCCTAGCAAACGTCTACCTTTTTATCAGCAACAACCTTTTTCACATTTAACGTAAATACATTCTATACAGATCACGTTCTTTTAAAACAGTGATTCGCAAATAAAGCTTCATAGGAAGGACTCTTGTGGCATTCCATAAGTATAACTAAAATGTATTCTAAAACAGAAAAAGAAAGAAAGAAATGAAAGAAAAACCTCTGGTCGTCATTTTATTTTTAAGACTTTATAAAAATTGCATATAAATTAACAAAAACACATGAATATTCATATAAGTAAAATTAAAAGAGTAATTGAATTAACAATTGAAATTTTGTATATAAAAAGATCTAAATCAAGATTAAATTGTTTTAATATTCAAATAATAGTATATTCGTAAGGTGTACGGAACTTCAATTTAATTGATATTTAATTAATCTTATTCAGATATTTATTTTAGAGTTTAGTTAAAATATATACAGCATATTTTCACGATTCTTTACTGTTATTTTGAATACAAACATAAATATATCACTGTATTTGCTTTTTCTCAACACCAACCAAAAACATAAAATACATTGCATGAAATAATATCACAAATTAATTCTGAATAATTCAGAAAATCAGATTTTCTCCCTTTATTTTTCATTGAACTTTACGCTAATGATCGGCTGCACCTTTTCTGATTTCTCCAAAAGTATTGCAAATCTTAAATAGTATGTATTGTAAAATATTTACTTCATATCTTTCGATTCGAATCACATTTTCTAATTATTTCCATGTAACTCCATAAGAGTTTTTTTTCCCTTTTGGCATGCTTTAAGACTCCGCCTACACTCGTGTAAATTGTAGTCGGCGAAATGAAGCGTGTTTCAGGAAGCACGTGGAAGTGTAAGTTATATCCAGTTAAATTGGTCTTCAATAGTTCAATCTAATTCTTAGTAAATTATGCTTAAAGGAACATTTGCGTATTTACATCAATTTTTCCCTGGACAGAACTGACTTTTAAGAAATTCTTCATTTAAAACATTTGCATTCACACTATCTAGATATAAGCAACCACTCTACATTTTTATGAAAAATATCATGATTTGTAATTTAACTTCATTGTAAATTTCATTTACAATTTATCGAAAAGAAATTCATACCGCACATTGCCTAATTCTTTGCTAATATTGCGAATTCGAAACGGAACAGAAGCGTCAATGTAACCTCCTTACTCTTTTTTTGAACCTGATATGAAGAAAAATAATTCTCAGAAATAATTATACAGCCAGTTTTATTTCGAGGCATTGTAGATAAAACTAATGAAAGAAATAAGACTACATTTTAATTCAGGCGATTGTTGAAGGCGGGAAGAGATTAATTCAGCAGAAAAATACTACTATTATGTAAACTACTATTATGTACTAGTATGTCCTACTATTTACTACAAAGGTTGCCGAAAGAAAAACTTTTCGCACCTTCCAGAGTAAAAAACAATCATATATTTTCATTAAGGGTTATCTAATAAATATGTCACTTTTCAGAGAGGAGGGAGGAGTTAACACATTACCACATCGCATCAAATATATGAAAACAGTTAGATTAGCAACATTTTGAAGCAGCATAATAAAGTTTTAAAAAATCAGTAAAACGTGCTAAAACAGAATGTAAAGGCACAAGCAAAAATCCAGTTTAAGGCGGGATTCCGTATACCTGTAACAATGACAATACGGGAGGAAAGAGTAAATAACCCTCGAAATTTGCGTGACGTAGTTAATGAATTATCCTTTATTCTGTAGTAAAATGCTTTGTGTGCTTGTACATGATCGCAGCGCTACTAATTTCTCCTGAAAATGTTCATAAGAATAATTCATTCGAATATCTGAGAAAATGTGTTCAGTAAACATACAACCTTTCTGTACTTTCTTTGATTTTTTAAACGATCTTGTTTCATGATATCATCTCCCTATACATGCACAAAAGTCTAAATATGAAATGTTGTCTCATTCTGTACATTAATTATAGCGATAAATGGTTCCAAACAGGAAAACTTATTTTATAACCGTATTTCCAAATCTATTTACATTAAAGTACATTCACATCAGTAATGAGAAATAGGAAAATTTTAAATGTAGTTTCGTCCTGTTCTCCTGGTATGTCAAATTCTCTTGACTATATATCGCTAGATTCTAGACGTAATACCGCACGTAAGGGTGTGTTATGAAATAAGAAATAAGATCTACTTCACATAATTTGAGTAGTAGGTCAAAGCTTCTTTGCTGGAGTCTTATTTGTGTCGTCTTGCGTTGAACCCGGAAAATGTACAAGACATGTGTATATTGATGTTCTAAATGCTTTGATGACCACAAACTGATTGAGTACTATGTTCTTCTCTACTAGAAGCTGGTCACAAGTTTCTAGCTTTCTCCCTCTAGTTGTCGAAAAGAAATTTTAATCACATGGTTAGTTTTTATTAGTATCCTAGTTTGCTTATCTTCTCTTTGGAATACTTTATTCCAAGAAGTTCCGTGTGCTGAAAGGAAAAATTAAAATTTTAAAGTATATCATTTCGTTTTCATGATCGCAGCGCTACTAATTTCTTTTGAAAATGTTCATAAGAATAATTCATTCGAATATCTGACGAAATGCGTTCAGTAAACATACAACCTTTCTGTACTGTCTCTCAATTTCTAAACTATCTTGTTTCATAGATGTCATCTCCCTATACAATCACAAAAGTCTAAATATGCAATGTTGTCTCATTCTGTACAGTTTGTTTTCCAGCCACTGCCGGATGTGGTGCTATGAATTCGGGACCGGTTTTCAGACAACGTGACATCGATTCTCAGGTAGCCATTTAAGGATTGCGGAGATTAAGAGAAAAACAGTATACTGCTTCTTCTACATAATCTTCAGACTGCGGGTCTCGTACCGATGAAGTGAAGCATATTTTTTTAAATCGTAAATATTTAGCTATAGATAAAAGTAGGCCTTTACAGATAGAATACCATGGCAACAGATTTTAATATGTTACATAGAATAACACCAAGTGTGAAAGATGCATTAAAACTGTTTGTAGTAAAATAAATATAAAATATCCGTCAAATCAAAATGTTCACAAAATTGTTATATTATTTCTAAAAATATTTTAATTTGATAGTACCTTTAATCTTAGGAATGCTAATAATAAGCTTACTGAATTAGGCTGTGATTGTGCGTTCTAATGTTATCATTTAGTGACATGCATCAGTGTGTTTACATTAGAAAAACAAATATTATCGAAATAATAAAAAAATATATTATTGACGCCATAAATATCTCAAACATAAAATTTAAAACTCACACCAGAAAATATTCATATGTAATTAACTCTTGTAGTTTCTTAGGGCTTTGGTCCAGTTACATATTGAGGAGAAACCATTTGTTATTCAAGATAAGCTGTTCACTCGGCTCTTTTAATAATGAGTTTTGCATAATAATCTTCGAAATTTTTGGTCCAGTCAAGAAGTGGAAACTGGTATTCAACATGTCTCTTTAGTCGTGAATCTCAATGTAGCGTAGGGATGGGTATTTCGACTCACATGAAGAAGTATGGTTGGTTGATTGGAAAGTAATTCAAATTAATATTTATCATGGAGCAATGTTTATCGCAACAAATAAATCCTAGCAAACGTCTACCTTTTTATCAGCAACAACCTTTTTCACATTTAACGTAAATACATTCTATACAGATCACGTTCTTTTAAAACAGTGATTCGCAAATAAAGCTTCAGAGGAAGGACTCTTGTGGCATTCCATAAGTATAACTAAAATGTGTTCTAAAACAGAAAAAGAAAGAAAGAAATGAAAGAAAAACCTCTGGTCGTCATTTTATTTTTAAGACTTTATAAAAATTGCATATAAATTAACAAAAACACATGAATATTCATATAAGTAAAATTAAAAGAGTAATTGAATTAACAATTGAAATTTTGTATATAAAAAGATCTAAATCAAGATTAAATTGTTTTAATATTCAAATAATAGTATATTCGTAAGGTGTACGGAACTTCAATTTAATTGATATTTAATTAATCTTATTCAGATATTTATTTTAGAGTTTAGTTAAAATATATACAGAATATTTTCACGATTCTTTACTGTTATTTTGAATACAAACATAAATATATCACTGTATTTGCTTTTTCTCAACACCAACCAAAAACATAAAATACATTGCATGAAATAATATCACAAATTAATTCTGAACAATTCAGAAAATCAGATTTTCTCCCTTTAATTTTCATTGAACTTTGCGCTAATGATCGGCTACACCGTTTCTGATTTCTCCAAAAGTATTGCAAATCTTAAATAGTATGTATTGCAAAATATTTACTTTATTTCTTTCGATTTCAATCACATTTTCTAATTATTTCCATATAACTCCATGAGTTTTTTTCCCCCTTTGACATGCTTTAAGACTCCGCCTACACTCGTGTAAATTGTAGTCGGCGAAATGAAGCGTGTTTCAGGAAGCACGTGGAAGTGTAAGTTATATCCAGTTAAATTGGTCTTCAATAGCTCAATCTAATTCTTAGTAAAATATGCTTAAAGGAACATTTGCGTATTTACATCAATTTTTCCCTGGACAGAACTGACTTTTAAGAAATTCTTCATTTAAAACATTTGCATTCACACTATTTAGATATAAGCAACCACTCTACATTTTTATGAAAAATATCATGATTTGTAATTTAACTTCATTGTAAATTTCATTTACAATTTATCGGAAAGAAATTCATACCGCACATTGCCTAATTCTTTGCTAATATTGCGAATTTGAAACGGAACAGAAGAGTCAATGTAACCTCCTTACTCTTTTTTTGAACCTGATATGAAGAAAAATAATTCTCAGAAATAATTATACAGCTAGTTTTATTTCGAGGCATTGTAGATAAAACTAATGAAAGAAATAAGACTACATTTTAATTCAGGCGATTGTTGAAGGCAGGAAGAGATTAATTCTGCAGAAAAATACTACTATTATGTAAATCCTACTATTTACTACAAAGGTTGCCGAAAGAAAAACTTTTCGCACCTTCCAGAGTAAAAAACAATCATATATTTTCATTAAGGGTTATCTAATAAATATGTCACTTTTCAGAGAGGAGGGAGGAGTTAACACATTGCCACATCGCATCCAAAATATGAAAACAGTTAGATTAGCAACATTTTGAAGCAGCATAATAAAGTTTTAAAAAATCAGTAAAACGTGCTAAAACAAAATGTAAAGGCACAAGCAAAAATCCAGTTTAAGGCGGGATTCCGTATACCTGTAACAATGACAATACGGGAGGAAAGAGTAAATAACCCTCGAAATTTGTGTGACGTAGTTAATCAATTATCCCTTATTATGTAGTAAAATGCTTTGTGTGTATGGTGTGTGTGTTTGTACATGATCGCAGCGCTACTAATTTCTCTTGAAAATGTTCATAAGAATAATTCATTCGAATATCTGACGAAATGTGTTCAGTAAACATACAACCTTTCTGTACTTTCTTTGATTTTTTAAACTATCTTGTTTCATAGATATCATCTCCCTATACATGCACAAAAGTCTAAATATGAAATGTTGTCTCATTCTGTACATTAATTATAGCGATAAATGGTTCCAAACAGGAAAACTTATGTTATAACCGTATTTCCAAATCTATTTACATTAAACTGCACTCACACCAGTAATGAGAAATAGGAAAATTTTAAACGTAGTTTCGTCCTGTTCTCCTGGTATGTCAAATTCTCTTGACTATATATCGCTAGATTCTAGACGTAATACTGCACGTAAGGGTGTGTTATGAAATAAGAAATAAGATCTACTTCACATAATTTGAGTAGTAGATCAAAGCTTCTTTGCTGGAGGCTTATTTGTGTCGTCTTGCGTTGAACCCGGAAAATATACAAGACATGTGTATATTGATGTTCTAAATGCTTTGAAGACCACAAACTGATTGAGTACTATGTTCATCTCTACTAGAAGCTGGTCACAAGTTTCTAGCTTTCTCCCTCTAGTTGTCGAAAAGAAATTTTAATCACATGATTAGTATTTATTAGTATCCTAGTTTGCTTATCTTCTATTTGGAATACTTTATTCGAAGAAGTTCCGTGTGCTGAAAGGAAAAATTAAAATTTTAAAGTATATCATTTCGTTTTCATGATCGCAGCGATACTAATTTCTCTTGAAAATGTTCATAAGAATAATTCATTCGAATATCTGACGAAATGCGTTTAGTAAACATACAACCTTTCTGTACTTTCTCTGAATTTCTAAACTATCTTGTTTCATAGATGTCATCTCCCTATACAATCACAAAAGTCTAAATATGAAATGTTGTCTCATTCTGTACAGTTTGTTTTCCAGCCACTGCCGGATGTGGTGCTATGAATTCGGGACCGGTTTTAAGACAACGTGACATCGATTCTCAGGTAGCCCAGCAAAGATATCGGCCAATGTCCGTCCCAATATTGGTCACTATTTCGAAAGTCGCTGAATGTCGTACGTCAAATTTACAACATCTGTTAGTATCCACAGACATAATTAAAATTAATTTTTAAAAGAAAGCATTCAAAAGAGTTTTTGCGTAACTTATAACATTATAATACAGAAATAGAATTCTAAAAAATAAAATTTAATAAGAAAGCCGTTTTTAAAAAACTTGATTTTTAAAGTGTCTTATTTGTAAAATTTGTTTTAATTTCGCCAATGTCGTAAAAATGATATTACTATTACAACATTCAGGGATGTCTATCAACATACGTGAAACATAATGTCATTTTTCGGACATTTCAAGATATCTGTCGACATTCAGCATATCTGACAAACTTTGTAATCTTGACCGAAGTGAAAGAAAAGTTCTAAAGGACCACACATTTGTATAGTTTTCGTCGAAGTGAATTTGATGGAGGCGTGTCCGTGAAATTTGCACAAAAGGAAAATGTCCGTATAAAAATTTTCGGTAGGAATCTATAGCTATTTATATATTTTTAAAAAGCATTTGAAAAAAAAGTTATTTTTATTAAAAAAAAAAAAAAAAAAAAAAAAAAAGATTTTTTTGCATTTTTTTTACAGTATGTTTTTTATATTATTTTTAATAATGTTTTTGCATGAAAAAAAAATTACGTAACTTTTAAATGGAGGCTTGTTTATCTTTTTAAAATGCTTTCGAATTTCCGATTTTTATAACAATTTTATTTTTTATCATTGAAAGAATACAAGTTTAGTTTCAAAGTAGGTCATTAATTTTTTAATTTGACACTATTCATCTAAGTAATAATAATTATTATTATACATAAACTAATAAAAATAAGCTTTTGGGGCTAATTTATGTCCGATTAAATTAGCTTTGCTCTCGTCGGAGCCAGCGTTCTCAGACGTAGGAAAAATTCTTTAGATCTAGGGTAATTCAAGTAATGTTAACAATAAAAGTTGGCAGTGGCAATCCTTTCACAAAATTTTGGAATTCTTTTCATTCCAATTTTAGGTATATTGTAGGGAATCATGTAGAAGGAATTTACAATCACGCCTCTAATTTATTACCCCTTCTTTTCTTTTTTATTTTGAAACTCCAAGCTGCAAATATTCTTAAATATAAAATAAAAATAAAATATTTAACAAATTGGTGTAGTACAATAAAGGCAAGAAAAAAAATCTTGATAACACAATAAAATTAAGAAATGTGCTAGGCATTTCGAAGGAACTTCGTATTTCTTCATCGGGCGCAAAGAAGACATGCTACTACTTTGAAGCCGGAAGCAAGACTCATCATTCCTAACCATAGTGCTCAATCTTGTTGTTCACCCTGTCTGTGTCTCTAGTCTTGCTTGGCAGGTTATTGCTGTCTAAAACAAATAATTATTCGTCAGAACAATTACAAAAATATAGTGAAATTAGTATATTACTCTATTAATTTTTAAGCAATGTAGTGTTATTTTTTTCAATGCTGTTGTACGTTTAAAAAAATCGTTGAGCGCTTATTTAAGCTGTGATTAGCTAGAAAGTAGTCTTTATCAACATTTCCTTGTACTACACATTTTAATAATTTAAAAAATATATATTTTTTCTGTTCCATCCACTCCATTTAAGGATTGCGGAGATTAAGAGAAAAACAGTATACTGCTTCTTCTACATAATCTTCAGACTGCGGGTCTAGTACCGATGGAGTGAAGCATATTTTTTTAAATCGTAAATATTTAGCTATAGATAAAAGTAGGCCTTTACAGATAGAATACCATGACAACAGATTTTAATATGTTACATAGAATAACACCAAGTGTGAAGGATGCATTAAAACTGTTTGTAGTAAAATAAATATAAAATATCCGTCAAATCAAAATGTTCACAAAATTGTTATATTATTTCTAAAAATATTTTAATTTGATAGTACCTTTAATCTTAGGAATGCTAATAATAAGCTTACTGAATTCGGCTGTGATTGTGCGTTCTAATGTTATCATTTAGTGACATGCATCAGTGTGTCTACATTAGAAAAACAAATATTATCGAAATAATAAAAATATATATTATTGACGCCCTAAATATCTCAAACATAAAATTTAAAACTCACACCAGAAAATATTCATAAGTAATTAACTCTTATAGTTTCTTAGGGCTTTGGTCAAGTTACATATTGAGGAGAAACCATTTGTTATTCAAGATAAGCTGTTCACTCGGCTCTTTTAATAATGAATTTTGCATAATAATCTTCGAAATTTTTGGTCCAGTCAAGAAGTGGAAACTGGTATTCAACATGTGTCTTATGTCGTGAATCTCAATGTAGCGTAGGGATGGGTATTTCGACTCACATGAAGAAGTATGGTTGGTTGATTGGAAAGTAATTCAAATTAATATTTATCATGGAGCAATGTTTATCGCAACAAATAAATCCTAGCAAACGTCTACCTTTTTATCAGCAACAACCTTTTTCACATTTAACGTAAATACATTCTATACAGATCACGTTCTTTTAAAACAGTGATTCGCAAATAAAGTTTCATAGGAAGGACTCTTGTGGCATTCCATAAGTATAACTAAAATGTGTTCTAAAACAGAAAAAGAAAGAAAGAAATGAAAGAAAAACCTCTGGTCGTCATTTTATTTTTAAGACTTTATAAAAATTGCATATAAATTAACAAAAACACATGAATATTCATATAAGTAAAATTAAAAGAGTAATTGAATTAACAATTGAAATTTTGTATATAAAAAGATCTAAATCAAGATTAAATTGTTTTAATATTCAAATAATAGTATATTCGTAAGGTGTACGGAACTTCAATTTAATTGATATTTAATTAATCTTATTCAGATATTTATATTAGAGTTTAGTTAAAATATATACAGCATATTTTCACGATTCTTTACTGTTATTTTGAATACAAACATAAATATATCACTGTATTTGCTTTTTCTCAACACCAACCAAAAACATAAAATACATTGCATGAAATAATATCACAAATTAATTCTGAACAATTCAGAAAATCAGATTTTCTCCCTTTAATTTTCATTGAACTTTGCGCTAATGATCGGCTACACCGTTTCTGATTTCTCCAAAAGTATTGCAAATCTTAAATAGTATGTATTGCAAAATATTTACTTTATTTCTTTCGATTCCAATCACATTTTCTAATTATTTCCATATAACTCCAAAAGAGTTTTTTTTCCCCTTTGTCATGCTTTAAGACTCCGCCTACACTCGTGTAAATTGTAGTCGGCGAAATGAAGCGTGTTTCAGGAAGCACGTGGAAGTGTAAGTTATATCCAGTTAAATTGGTCTTCAATAGCTCAATCTAATTCTTAGTAAAATATGTTTAAAGGAACATTTGCGTATTTACATCAATTTTTCCCTGGACAGAACTGACTTTTAAGAAATTCTTCATTTAAAACATTTGCATTCACACTATTTAGATATAAGCAACCACTCTACATTTTTATGAAAAATATCATGATTTGTAATTTAACTTCATTGTACATTTCATTTACAATTTATCGAAAAGAAATTCATACCGCACATTGCCTAATTCTTTGCTAATATTGCTAATTTGAAACGGAACAGAAGAGTCAATGTAACCTCCTTACTCTTTTTTTGAACCTGATATGAAGAAAAATAATTCTCAGAAATAATTATACAGCTAGTTTTATTTCGAGGCATTGTAGATAAAACTAATGAAAGAAATAAGACTACAATTTAATTCAGGCGATTGTTGAAGGCAGGAAGAGATTAATTCTGCAGAAAAATACTACTATTATGTAAATCCTACTATTTACTACAAAGGTTGCCGAAAGAAAAACTTTTCGCACCTTCCAGAGTAAAAAACAATCATATATTTTCATTAAGGGTTATCTAATAAATATGTCACTTTTCAGAGAGGAGGGAGGAGTTAACACATTACCACATCGCATCAAAAATATGAAAACAGTTAGATTAGCAACATTTTGAAGCAGCATAATAAAGTTTTAAAAAATCAGTAAAACGTGCTAAAACAGAATGTAAAGGCACAAGCAAAAATCCAGTTTAAGGCGGGATTCCGTATACCTGTAACAATGACAATACGGGAGGAAAGAGTAAATAACCCTCGAAATTTGCGTGACGTAGTTAATGAATTATCCTTTATTCTGTAGTAAAATGCTTTGTGTGCTTGTACATGATCGCAGCGCTACCAATTTCTCCTGAAAATGTTCATAAGAATAATTCATTCGAATATCTGAGAAAATGTGTTCAGTAAACATACAACCTTTCTGTACTTTCTTTGATTTTTTAAACGATCTTGTTTCATGATATCATCTCCCTATACATGCACAAAAGTCTAAATATGAAATGTTGTCTCATTCTGTACATTAATTATAGCGATAAATGGTTCCAAACAGGAAAACTTATTTTATAACCGTATTTCCAAATCTATTTACATTAAAGTACATTCACATCAGTAATGAGAAATAGGAAAATTTTAAATGTAGTTTCGTCCTGTTCTCCCGGTATGTCAAATTCTCTTGACTATATATCGCTAGATTCTAGACGTAATACCGCACGTAAGGGTGTGTTATGAAATAAGAAATAAGATCTACTTCACATAATTTGAGTAGTAGGTCAAAGCTTCTTTGCTGGAGTCTTATTTGTGTCGTCTTGCGTTGAACCCGGAAAATGTACAAGACATGTGTATATTGATGTTCTAAATGCTTTGATGACCACAAACTGATTGTGTACTACGTTCTTCTCTACTAGAAGCTGGTCACAAGTTTCTAGCTTTCTCCCTCTAGTTGTCGAAAAGAAATTTTAATCACATGGTTAGTATTTATTAGTATCCTAGTTTGCTTATCTTCTCTTTGGAATACTTTATTCCAAGAAGTTCCGTGTGCTGAAAGAAAAAATTAAAATTTTAAAGTATATCATTTCGTTTTCATGATCGCAGCGCTACACTGTAAAAAATGACCAATGTTTCTTATTTTATGAAAATATGCTATAACCACGAACGAAAATATAATATAATCTTCTGAGTTATCCGAAATTTCAAATAGCATGTTACATTGTCTTTTGAATCCCCAAAAACGAATACATTTTCAAAATTTAAAGAATAATTTATAAAAACAAATTATTTTTAGCTGCCCGAATTTTTCAGAAACGTTTCCGAAGGATTTTTAGAGTGTATTAATTAGTGTCCTCAGCCTGGAATACCTGTTTTTCGAATGTCATCCAGTCTCAAGTACACGTTTTTAGCCGCATAAGTTAATTTATACATGAAAGAGTAAAGAAATAATCTTAATTTTAATGTTATTGTTAACGCTGTTAATTTTGCATGTTTGTCTGTTAAACATTTTTTTAGCATGAAAATGTTTACTTCAGAATTGATAGCATTCGAAAAACAGGTATTCCAGGCTGAGGATACTAATTAATACACTACAAAATGCCTTCGGAAACGTTTCTGAAAAATTCGGGCAGCTAAAAATAATTTGTTTTTATAAATTATTCTTTAAATTTTGAAAATGTATTCGATTCTGGGGGTTCAAAAGACAATGTAACATGCTATTTGAAATTTCGGATAACTCAGAAGATTATATTATATTTTCGTTCGTGGTTATAGCACATTTTCATAAAATAAGAAATATTGGTCATTTTTTACAGTGTACTAATTTCTTTTGAAAATGTTCATAAGAATAATTCATTCGAATATCTGACGAAATGCGTTCAGTAAACATACAACCTTTCTGTACTTTCTCTCAATTTCTAAACTATCTTGTTTCATAGATGTCATCTCCCTATACAATCACAAAAGTCTAAATATGCAATGTTGTCTCATTCTGTACAGTTTGTTTTCCAGCCACTGCCGGATGTGGTGCTATGAATTCGGGACCGGTTTTCAGACAACGTGACATCGATTCTCAGGTAGCCATTTAAGGATTGCGGAGATTAAGAGAAAAACAGTATACTGCTTCTTCTACATAATCTTCAGATTGCGGGTCTCGTACCGATGGAGTGAAGCATATTTTTTTAAATCGTAAATATTTAGCTATAGATAAAAGTAGGCCTTTACAGATAGAATACCATGGCAACAGATTTTAATATGTTACATAGAATAACACCAAGTGTGAAGGATGCATTAAAACTGTTTGTAGTAAAATAAATATAAAATATCCGTCAAATCAAAATGTTCACAAAATTGTTATATTATTTCTAAAAATATTTTAATTTGATAGTACCTTTAATCTTAGGAATGCTAATAATAAGCTTACTGAATTAGGCTGTGATTGTGCGTTCTAATGTTATCATTTAGTGACATGCATCAGTGTGTCTACATTAGAAAAACAAATATTATCGAAATAATAAAAAAATATATTATTGACGCCATAAATATCTCAAACATAACACATTACCACATCGCATCAAAAATATGAAAACAGTTAGATTAGCAACATTTTGAAGCAGCATAATAAAATTTTAAAAAATCAGTAAAACGTGCTAAAACAAAATGTAAAGGCACAAGCAAAAATCCAGTTTAAGGCGGGATTCCGTATACCTGTAACAATGACAATACGGGAGGAAAGAGTAAATAACCCTCGAAATTTGTGTGACGTAGTTAATCAATTATCCCTTATTATGTAGTAAAATGCTTTGTGTGTATGGTGTGTGGTAGATTCTAGACGTAATACCGCACGTAAGGGTGTGTTATGAAATAAGAAATAAGATCTACTTCACATAATTTGAGTAGTAGGTCAAAGCTTCTTTGCTGGAGTCTTATTTGTGTCGTCTTGCGTTGAACCCGGAAAATGTACAAGACATGTGTATATTGATGTTCTAAATGCTTTGATGACCACAAACTGATTGAGTACTATGTTCTTCTCTACTAGAAGCTGGTCACAAGTTTCTAGCTTTCTCCCTCTAGTTGTCGAAAAGAAATTTTAATCACATGATTAGTATTTATTAGTATCCTAGTTTGCTTATCTTCTCTTTGGAATACTTTATTCGAAGAAGTTCCGTGTGCTGAAAGGAAAAATTAAAATTTTAAAGTATATCATTTCGTTATCATGATCGCAGCGATACTAATTTCTCTTGAAAATGTTCATAAGAATAATTCATTCGAATATCTGACGAAATGCGTTCAGTAAACATACAACCATTCTGTACTTTCTCTGAATTTCTAAACTATCTTGTTTCATAGATGTCATCTCCCTATACATGCACAAAAGTCTAAATATGAAATGTTGTCTCATTCTGTACATTAATTATAGCGATAAATGGTTCCAAACAGGAAAACTTATGTTATAACCGTATTTCCAAATCAATTTACATTAAACTGCACTCACACCAGTAATGAGAAATAGGAAAATTTTAAATGTAGTTTCGTCCTGTTCTCCTGGTATGTCAAATTCTCTTGACTATATATCGCTAGATTCTAGACGTAATACTGCACGTAAGGGTGTGTTATGAAATAAGATCTACTTCACATAATTTGAGTAGTAGGTCAAAGCTTCTTTGCTGGAGGCTTATTTGTGTCGTCTTGCGTTGAACCCGGAAAATATACAAGACATGTGTATATTGATGTTCTAAATGCTTTGAAGACCACAAACTGATTGAGTACTATGTTCATCTCTACTAGAAGCTGGTCACAAGTTTCTAGCTTTCTCCCTCTAGTTGTCGAAAAGAAATTTTAATCACATGATTAGTATTTATTAGTATCCTAGTTTGCTTATCTTCTATTTGGAATACTTTATTCGAAGAAGTTCCGTGTGCTGAAAGGAAAAATTAAAATTTTAAAGTATATCATTTCGTTTTCATGATCGCAGCGATACTAATTTCTCTTGAAAATGTTCATAAGAATAATTCATTCGAATATCTGACGAAATGCGTTCAGTAAACATACAACCATTCTGTACTTTCTCTGAATTTCTAAACTATCTTGTTTCATAGATGTCATCTCCCTATACAATCACAAAAGTCTAAATATGAAATGTTGTCTCATTCTGTACAGTTTGTTTTCCAGCCACTGCCGGATGTGGTGCTATGAATTCGGGACCGGTTTTAAGACAACGTGACATCGATTCTCAGGTAGCCCAGCAGAGATATCGGCCAATGTCCGTCCCAATATTGGTCACTATTTCGAAAGTCGCTGAATGTCGTACGTCAAATTTACAACATCTATTAGTATCCACAGACATAATTAAAATTAATTTTTAAAAGAAAGCATTCAAAAGAGTTTTTGCGTAACTTATAACATTATAATACAGAAATAGAATTCTAAAAAATAAAATTTAATAAGAAAGCCGTTTTTAAAAAACTTGATTTTTAAAGTGTCTTATTTGTAAAATTTGTTTTAATTTCGCCAATGTCGTAAAAATGATATTACTATTACAACATTCAGGGATGTCTATCAACATACGTGAAACATAATGTCATTTTTCGGACATTTCAAGATATCTGTCGACATTCAGCATATCTGACAAACTTTGTAATCTTGACCGAAGTGAAAGGAAAGTTCTAAAGGACCACACATTTGTATAGTTTTCGTCGAAGTGCATTTGATGGAGGCGTGTCCGTGAAATTTGCACAAAAGGAAAATGTCCGTATAAAAATTTTCGGTAGGAATCTATAGCTATTTATATATTTTAAAAAAGCATTTGAAAAAAAAGTTATTTTTATTAAAAAAAAAAAAAAAAAAAAAAAAAAAAAAAAAAAAAAAAAAGATTTTTTTGCATTTTTTTTACAGTATGTTTTTTATATTATTTTTAATAATGTTTTTGCATGAAAAAAAAATTACGTAACTTTTAAATGGAGGCTTGTTTATCTTTTTAAAATACTTTCGAATTTCCGATTTTTATAACAATTTTATTTTTTATCATTGAAAGAATACAAGTTTAGTTTCAAAGTAGGTCATTGATTTTTTAATTTGACACTATTCATCTAAGTAATAATAATTATTATTATACATAAACTAATAAAAATAAGCTTTTGGGGCTAATTTATGTCCGATTAAATTAGCTTTGCTCTCGTCGGAGCCAGCGTTCTCAGACGTAGGAAAAATTCTTTAGATCTAGGGTAATTCAAGTAATGTTAACAATAAAAGTTGGCAGTGGCAATCCTTTCACAAAATTTTGGAATTCTTTTCATTCCAATTTTAGGTATATTGTAGGGAATCATGTAGAAGGAATTTACAATCACGCCTCTAAATTATTACCCCTTCTTTTCTTTTTTATTTTGAAACTCCAAGCTGCAAATATTCTTAAATATAAAATAAAAATAAAATATTTAACAAATTGGTGTAGTACAATAAAGGCAAGAAAAAAAATCTTGATAACACCATAAAATTAAGAAATGTGCTAGGCATTTCGAAGGAACTTCGTATTTCTTCATCGGGCGCAAAGAAGACATGCTACTACTTTGAAGCCGGAAGCAAGACTCATCATTCCTAACCATAGTGCTCAATCTTGTTGTTCACTCTGTCTGTGTCTCTAGTCTTGCTTGGCAGGTTATTGCTGTCTAAAACAAATAATTATTCGTCAGAACAATTACAAAAATATAGTGAAATTAGTATATTACTCTATTAATTTTTAAGCAATGTAGTGTTATTTTTTTCAATGCTGTGGTACGTTTAAAAAAATCGTTGAGCGCTTATTTAAGCTGTGATTAGCTAGAAAGTAGTCTTTATCAACATTTCCTTGTACTACACATTTTAATAATTTAAAAATATATATTTTTTCTGTTCCATCCACTCCATTTAAGGATTGCGGAGATTAAGAGAAAAACAGTATACTGCTTCTTCTACATAATCTTCAGACTGCGGGTCTAGTACCGATGGAGTGAAGCATATTTTTTTAAATCGTAAATATTTAGCTATAGATAAAAGTAGGCCTTTACAGATAGAATACCATGACAACAGATTTTAATATGTTACATAGAATAACACCAAGTGTGAAGGATGCATTAAAACTGTTTGTAGTAAAATAAATATAAAATATCCGTCAAATCAAAATGTTCACAAAATTGTTATATTATTTCTAAAAATATTTTAATTTGATAGTACCTTTAATCTTAGGAATGCTAATAATAAGCTTACTGAATTAGGCTGTGATTGTGCGTTCTAATGTTATCATTTAGTGACATGCATCAGTGTGTCTACATTAGAAAAAGTAATATTATCCAAATAATAAAAATATATATTATTGACGCCATAAATATCTCAAACATAAAATCTAAAACTCACACCAGAAAATATTCATAAGTAATTAACTCTTGTAGTTTCTTAGGGCTTTGGTCAAGTTACATATTGAGGAGAAACCATTTGTTATTCAAGATAAGATGTTCACTCGGCTCTTTTAATAATGAGTTTTGCATAATAATCTTCGAAATTTTTGGTCCAGTCAAGAAGTGGAAACTGGTAGTCAACATGTCTCTTATGTCGTGAATCTCAATGTAGCGTAGGGATGGGTATTTCGACTCACATGAAGAAGTATGGTTGGTTGATTGGAAAGTAATTCAAATTAATATTTATCATGGAGCAATGTTTATCGCAACAAATAAATCCTAGCAAACGTCTACCTTTTTATCAGCAACAACCTTTTTCACATTTAACGTAAATACATTCTATACAGATCACGTTCTTTTAAAACAATGATTCGCAAATAAAGTTTCATAGGAAGGACTCTTGTGGCATTCCATAAGTATAACTAAAATGTTTTCTAACACAGAAAAAGGAAGAAAGAAATGAAAGAAAAACCTCTGGTCGTCATTTTATTTTGAAGACTTTATAACAATTGCATATAAATTAACAAAAACACATGAATATTCACATAAGTAAAATTAAAAGAGTAATTGAATTAACAATTGAAATTTTGTATAAAAAGATCTAAATCAAGATTAAATTGTTTTAATATTCAAATAATAGTATATTCGTAAGTTGTACGGAACTTCAATTTAATTGATATTTAATTAATCTTATTCAGATATTTATATTAGAGTTTAGTTAAAATATATACAGCATATTTTCACGATTCTTTACTGTTATTTTGAATACAAACATAAATATATCACTGTATTTGCTTTTTCTCAACACCAACCAAAAACATAAAATACATTGCATGAAATAATATCACAAATTAATTCTGAACAATTCAGAAAATCAGATTTTCTCCCTTTATTTTTCATTGAACTTTACGCTAATGATCGGCTGCACCTTTTCTGATTTCTCCAAAAGTATTGCAAATCTTAAATAGTATGTATTGTAAAATATTTACTTCATATCTTTCGATTCGAATCACATTTTCTAATTATTTCCATGTAACTCCATAAGAGTTTTTTTTCCCTTTTGGCATGCTTTAAGACTCCGCCTACACTCGTGTAAATTGTAGTCGGCGAAATGAAGCGTGTTTCAGGAAGCACGTGGAAGTGTAAGTTATATCCAGTTAAATTGGTCTTCAATAGTTCAATCTAATTCTTAGTAAAATATGCTTAAAGGAACATTTGCGTATTTACATTAATTTTTCCCTGGACAGAACTGACTTTTAAGAAATTCTTCATTTAAAACATTTGCATTCACACTATCTAGATATAAGCAACCACTCTACATTTTTATGAAAAATATCATGATTTGTAATTTAACTTCATTGTAAATTTCATTTACAATTTATCGAAAAGAAATTCATACCGCACATTGCCTAATTCTTTGCTAATATTGCGAATTCGAAACGGAACAGAAGCGTCAATGTAACCTCCTTACTCTTTTTTTGAACCTGATATGAAGAAAAATAATTCTCAGAAATAATTATACAGCCAGTTTTATTTCGAGGCATTGTAGATAAAACTAATGAAAGAAATAAGACTACATTTTAATTCAGGCGATTGTTGAAGGCGGGAAGAGATTAATTCAGCAGAAAAATACTACTATTATGTAAACTACTATTATGTACTAGTATGTCCTACTATTTACTACAAAGGTTGCCGAAAGAAAAACTTTTCGCACCTTCCAGAGTAAAAAACAATCATATATTTTCATTAAGGGTTATCTAATAAATATGTCACTTTTCAGAGAGGAGGGAGGAGTTAACACATTACCACATCGCATCAAAAATATGAAAACAGTTAGATTAGCAACATTTTGAAGCAGCATAATAAAGTTTTAAAAAATCAGTAAAACGTGCTAAAACAGAATGTAAAGGCACAAGCAAAAATCCAGTTTAAGGCGGGATTCCGTATACCTGTAACAATGACAATACGGGAGGAAAGAGTAAATAACCCTCGAAATTTGCGTGACGTAGTTAATGAATTATCCTTTATTCTGTAGTAAAATGCTTTGTGTGCTTGTACATGATCGCAGCGCTACTAATTTCTCCTGAAAATGTTCATAAGAATAATTCATTCGAATATCTGACAAAATGTGTTCAGTAAACATACAACCTTTCTGTACTTTCTTTGATTTTTTTAAACGATCTTGTTTCATGATATCATCTCCCTATACATGCACAAAAGTCTAAATATGAAATGTTGTCTCATTCTGTACATTAATTATAGCGATAAATGGTTCCAAACAGGAAAACTTATTTTATAACCGTATTTCCAAATCTATTTACATTAAAGTACATTCACATCAGTAATGAGAAATAGGAAAATTTTAAATGTAGTTTCGTCCTGTTCTCCTGGTATGTCAAATTCTCTTGACTATATATCGCTAGATTCTAGACGTAATACCGCACGTAAGGGTGTGTTATGAAATAAGAAATAAGATCTACTTCACATAATTTGAGTAGTAGGTCAAAGCTTCTTTGCTGGAGTCTTATTTGTGTCGTCTTGCGTTGAACCCGGAAAATGTACAAGACATGTGTATATTGATGTTCTAAATGCTTTGATGACCACAAACTGATTGAGTACTATGTTCTTCTCTACTAGAAGCTGGTCACAAGTTTCTAGTTTTCTCCCTCTAGTTGTCGAAAAGAAATTTTAATCACATGGTTAGTTTTTATTAGTATCCTAGTTTGCTTATCTTCTCTTTGGAATACTTTATTCCAAGAAGTTCCGTGTGCTGAAAGGAAAAATTAAAATTTTAAAGTATATCATTTCGTTTTCATGATCGCAGCGCTACTAATTTCTTTTGAAAATGTTCATAAGAATAATTCATTCGAATATCTGACGAAATGCGTTCAGTAAACATACAACCTTTCTGTACTTTCTCTCAATTTCTAAACTATCTTGTTTCATAGATGTCATCTCCCTATACAATCACAAAAGTCTAAATATGCAATGTTGTCTCATTCTGTACAGTTTGTTTTCCAGCCACTGCCGGATGTGGTGCTATGAATTCGGGACCGGTTTTCAGACAACGTGACATCGATTCTCAGGTAGCCATTTAAGGATTGCGGAGATTAAGAGAAAAACAGTATACTGCTTCTTCTACATAATCTTCAGACTGCGGGTCTCGTACCGATGGAGTGAAGCATATTTTTTTAAATCGTAAATATTTAGCTATAGATAAAAGTAGGCCTTTACAGATAGAATACCATGGCAACAGATTTTAATATGTTACATAGAATAACACCAAGTGTGAAGGATGCATTAAAACTGTTTGTAGTAAAATAAATATAAAATATCCGTCAAATCAAAATGTTCACAAAATTGTTATATTATTTCTAAAAATATTTTAATTTGATAGTACCTTTAATCTTAGGAATGCTAATAATAAGCTTACTGAATTAGGCTGTGATTGTGCGTTCTAATGTTATCATTTAGTGACATGCATCAGTGTGTTTACATTAGAAAAACAAATATTATCGAAATAATAAAAAAATATATTATTGACGCCATAAATATCTCAAACATAAAATTTAAAACTCACACCAGAAAATATTCATAAGTAATTAACTCTTGTAGTTTCTTAGGGCTTTGGTCCAGTTACATATTGAGGAGAAACCATTTGTTATTCAAGATAAGCTGTTCACTCGGCTCTTTTAATAATGAGTTTTGCATAGTAATCTTCGAAATTTTTGGTCCAGTCAAGAAGTGGAAACTGGTATTCAACATGTCTCTTATGTCGTGAATCTCAATGTAGCGTAGGGATGGGTATTTCGACTCACATGAAGAAGTATGGTTGGTTGATTGGAAAGAAATTCAAATTAATATTTATCATGGAGCAATGTTTATCGCAACAAATAAATCCTAACAAACGTCTACCTTTTTATCAGCAACAACCTTTTTCACATTTAACGTAAATACATTCTATACAGATCACGTTCTTTTAAAACAATGATTCGCAAATAAAGTTTCATAGGAAGGACTCTTGTGGCATTCCATAAGTATAACTAAAATGTTTTCTAACACAGAAAAAGGAAGAAAGAAATGAAAGAAAAACCTCTGGTCGTCATTTTATTTTGAAGACTTTATAACAATTGCATATAAATTAACAAAAACACATGAATATTCACATAAGTAAAATTAAAAGAGTAATTGAATTAACAATTGAAATTTTGTATAAAAAGATCTAAATCAAGATTAAATTGTTTTAATATTCAAATAATAGTATATTCGTAAGTTGTACGGAACTTCAATTTAATTGATATTTAATTAATCTTATTCAGATATTTATATTAGAGTTTAGTTAAAATATATACAGCATATTTTCACGATTCTTTACTGTTATTTTGAATACAAACATAAATATATCACTGTATTTGCTTTTTCTCAACACCAACCAAAAACATAAAATACATTGCATGAAATAATATCACAAATTAATTCTGAACAATTCAGAAAATCAGATTTTCTCCCTTTATTTTTCATTGAACTTTACGCTAATGATCGGCTGCACCTTTTCTGATTTCTCCAAAAGTATTGCAAATCTTAAATAGTATGTATTGTAAAATATTTACTTCATATCTTTCGATTCGAATCACATTTTCTAATTATTTCCATGTAACTCCATAAGAGTTTTTTTTCCCTTTTGGCATGCTTTAAGACTCCGCCTACACTCGTGTAAATTGTAGTCGGCGAAATGAAGCGTGTTTCAGGAAGCACGTGGAAGTGTAAGTTATATCCAGTTAAATTGGTCTTCAATAGTTCAATCTAATTCTTAGTAAAATATGCTTAAAGGAACATTTGCGTATTTACATTAATTTTTCCCTGGACAGAACTGACTTTTAAGAAATTCTTCATTTAAAACATTTGCATTCACACTATCTAGATATAAGCAACCACTCTACATTTTTATGAAAAATATCATGATTTGTAATTTAACTTCATTGTAAATTTCATTTACAATTTATCGAAAAGAAATTCATACCGCACATTGCCTAATTCTTTGCTAATATTGCGAATTCGAAACGGAACAGAAGCGTCAATGTAACCTCCTTACTCTTTTTTTGAACCTGATATGAAGAAAAATAATTCTCAGAAATAATTATACAGCCAGTTTTATTTCGAGGCATTGTAGATAAAACTAATGAAAGAAATAAGACTACATTTTAATTCAGGCGATTGTTGAAGGCGGGAAGAGATTAATTCAGCAGAAAAATACTACTATTATGTAAACTACTATTATGTACTAGTATGTCCTACTATTTACTACAAAGGTTGCCGAAAGAAAAACTTTTCGCACCTTCCAGAGTAAAAAACAATCATATATTTTCATTAAGGGTTATCTAATAAATATGTCACTTTTCAGAGAGGAGGGAGGAGTTAACACATTACCACATCGCATCAAAAATATGAAAACAGTTAGATTAGCAACATTTTGAAGCAGCATAATAAAGTTTTAAAAAATCAGTAAAACGTGCTAAAACAGAATGTAAAGGCACAAGCAAAAATCCAGTTTAAGGCGGGATTCCGTATACCTGTAACAATGACAATACGGGAGGAAAGAGTAAATAACCCTCGAAATTTGCGTGACGTAGTTAATGAATTATCCTTTATTCTGTAGTAAAATGCTTTGTGTGCTTGTACATGATCGCAGCGCTACTAATTTCTCCTGAAAATGTTCATAAGAATAATTCATTCGAATATCTGACAAAATGTGTTCAGTAAACATACAACCTTTCTGTACTTTCTTTGATTTTTTTAAACGATCTTGTTTCATGATATCATCTCCCTATACATGCACAAAAGTCTAAATATGAAATGTTGTCTCATTCTGTACATTAATTATAGCGATAAATGGTTCCAAACAGGAAAACTTATTTTATAACCGTATTTCCAAATCTATTTACATTAAAGTACATTCACATCAGTAATGAGAAATAGGAAAATTTTAAATGTAGTTTCGTCCTGTTCTCCTGGTATGTCAAATTCTCTTGACTATATATCGCTAGATTCTAGACGTAATACCGCACGTAAGGGTGTGTTATGAAATAAGAAATAAGATCTACTTCACATAATTTGAGTAGTAGGTCAAAGCTTCTTTGCTGGAGTCTTATTTGTGTCGTCTTGCGTTGAACCCGGAAAATGTACAAGACATGTGTATATTGATGTTCTAAATGCTTTGATGACCACAAACTGATTGAGTACTATGTTCTTCTCTACTAGAAGCTGGTCACAAGTTTCTAGTTTTCTCCCTCTAGTTGTCGAAAAGAAATTTTAATCACATGGTTAGTTTTTATTAGTATCCTAGTTTGCTTATCTTCTCTTTGGAATACTTTATTCCAAGAAGTTCCGTGTGCTGAAAGGAAAAATTAAAATTTTAAAGTATATCATTTCGTTTTCATGATCGCAGCGCTACTAATTTCTTTTGAAAATGTTCATAAGAATAATTCATTCGAATATCTGACGAAATGCGTTCAGTAAACATACAACCTTTCTGTACTTTCTCTCAATTTCTAAACTATCTTGTTTCATAGATGTCATCTCCCTATACAATCACAAAAGTCTAAATATGCAATGTTGTCTCATTCTGTACAGTTTGTTTTCCAGCCACTGCCGGATGTGGTGCTATGAATTCGGGACCGGTTTTCAGACAACGTGACATCGATTCTCAGGTAGCCATTTAAGGATTGCGGAGATTAAGAGAAAAACAGTATACTGCTTCTTCTACATAATCTTCAGACTGCGGGTCTCGTACCGATGGAGTGAAGCATATTTTTTTAAATCGTAAATATTTAGCTATAGATAAAAGTAGGCCTTTACAGATAGAATACCATGGCAACAGATTTTAATATGTTACATAGAATAACACCAAGTGTGAAGGATGCATTAAAACTGTTTGTAGTAAAATAAATATAAAATATCCGTCAAATCAAAATGTTCACAAAATTGTTATATTATTTCTAAAAATATTTTAATTTGATAGTACCTTTAATCTTAGGAATGCTAATAATAAGCTTACTGAATTAGGCTGTGATTGTGCGTTCTAATGTTATCATTTAGTGACATGCATCAGTGTGTTTACATTAGAAAAACAAATATTATCGAAATAATAAAAAAATATATTATTGACGCCATAAATATCTCAAACATAAAATTTAAAACTCACACCAGAAAATATTCATAAGTAATTAACTCTTGTAGTTTCTTAGGGCTTTGGTCCAGTTACATATTGAGGAGAAACCATTTGTTATTCAAGATAAGCTGTTCACTCGGCTCTTTTAATAATGAGTTTTGCATAGTAATCTTCGAAATTTTTGGTCCAGTCAAGAAGTGGAAACTGGTATTCAACATGTCTCTTATGTCGTGAATCTCAATGTAGCGTAGGGATGGGTATTTCGACTCACATGAAGAAGTATGGTTGGTTGATTGGAAAGAAATTCAAATTAATATTTATCATGGAGCAATGTTTATCGCAACAAATAAATCCTAACAAACGTCTACCTTTTTATCAGCAACAACCTTTTTCACATTTAACGTAAATACATTCTATACAGATCACGTTCTTTTAAAACAGTGATTCGCAAATAAAGCTTCATAGGAAGGACTCTTGTGGCATTCCATAAGTATAACTAAAATGTGTTCTAAAACAGAAAAAGAAAGAAAGAAATGAAAGAAAAACCTCTGGTCGTCATTTTATTTTTAAGACTTTATAAAAATTGCATATAAATTAACAAAAACACATGAATATTCATATAAGTAAAATTAAAAGAGTAATTGAATTAACAATTGAAATTTTGTATATAAAAAGATCTAAATCAAGATTAAATTGTTTTAATATTCAAATAATAGTATATTCGTAAGGTGTACGGAACTTCAATTTAATTGATATTTAATTAATCTTATTCAGATATTTATTTTAGAGTTTAGTTAAAATATATACAGCATATTTTCACGATTCTTTACTGTTATTTTGAATACAAACATAAATATATCACTGTATTTGCTTTTTCTCAACACCAACCAAAAACATAAAATACATTGCATGAAATAATATCACAAATTAATTCTGAACAATTCAGAAAATCAGATTTTCTCCCTTTATTTTTCATTGAACTTTACGCTAATGATCGGCTGCACCTTTTCTGATTTCTCCAAAAGTATTGCAAATCTTAAATAGTATGTATTGTAAAATATTTACTTCATATCTTTCGATTCGAATCACATTTTCTAATTATTTCCATGTAACTCCATAAGAGTTTTTTTTCCCTTTTGGCATGCTTTAAGACTCCGCCTACACTCGTGTAAATTGTAGTCGGCGAAATGAAGCGTGTTTCAGGAAGCACGTGGAAGTGTAAGTTATATCCAGTTAAATTGGTCTTCAATAGCTCAATCTAATTCTTAGTAAAATATGCTTAAATGAACATTTGCGTATTTACATCAATTTTTCCCTGGACAGAACTGACTTTTAAGAAATTCTTCATTTAAAACATTTGCATTCACACTATTTAGATATAAGCAACCACTCTACATTTTTATGAAAAATATCATGATTTGTAATTTAACTTCATTGTAAATTTCATTTACAATTTATCGAAAAGAAATTCATACCGCACATTGCCTAATTCTTTGCTAATATTGCGAATTTGAAACGGAACAGAAGAGTCAATGTAACCTCCTTACTCTTTTTTTGAACCTGATATGAAGAAAAATAATTCTCAGAAATAATTATACAGCTAGTTTTATTTCGAGGCATTGTAGATAAAACTAATGAAAGAAATAAGACTACATTTTAATTCAGGCGATTGTTGAAGGCAGGAAGAGATTAATTCTGCAGAAAAATACTACTATTATGTAAATCCTACTATTTACTACAAAGGTTGCCGAAAGAAAATCTTTTCGCACCTTCCAGAGTAAAAAACAATCATATATTTTCATTAAGGGTTATCTAATAAATTTCACTTTTCAGAGAGGAGGGAGGAGTTAACACATTGCCACATCGCATCCAAAATATGAAAACAGTTAGATTAGCAACATTTTGAAGCAGCATAATAAAGTTTTAAAAAATCAGTAAAACGTGCTAAAACAAAATGTAAAGGCACAAGCAAAAATCCAGTTTAAGGCGGGATTCCGTATACCTGTAACAATGACAATACGGGAGGAAAGAGTAAATAACCCTCGAAATTTGTGTGACGTAGTTAATCAATTATCCCTTATTATGTAGTAAAATGCTTTGTGTGTATGGTGTGTGTGTTTGTACATGATCGCAGCGCTACTAATTTCTCTTGAAAATGTTCATAAGAATAATTCATTCGAATATCTGACGAAATGTGTTCAGTAAACATACAACCTTTCTGTACTTTCTTTGATTTTTTAAACTATCTTGTTTCATAGATATCATCTCCCTATACATGCACAAAAGTCTAAATATGAAATGTTGTCTCATTCTGTACATTAATTATAGCGATAAATGGTTCCAAACAGGAAAACTTATGTTATAACCGTATTTCCAAATCTATTTACATTAAACTGCACTCACACCAGTAATGAGAAATAGGAAAATTTTAAATGTAGTTTCGTCCTGTTCTCCTGGTATGTCAAATTCTCTTGACTATATATCGATAGATTCTAGACGTAATACTGCACGTAAGGGTGTGTTATGAAATAAGAAATAAGATCTACTTCACATTATTTGAGTAGTAGGTCAAAGCTTCTTTGCTGGAGGCTTATTTGTGTCGTCTTGCGTTGAACCCGGAAAATATACAAGACATGTGTATATTGATGTTCTAAATGCTTTGAAGACCACAAACTGATTGAGTACTATGTTCATCTCTACTAGAAGCTGGTCACAAGTTTCTAGCTTTCTCCCTCTAGTTGTCGAAAAGAAATTTTAATCACATGATTAGTATTTATTAGTATCCTAGTTTGCTTATCTTCTATTTGGAATACTTTATTCGAAGAAGTTCCGTGTGCTGAAAGGAAAAATTAAAATTTTAAAGTATATCATTTCGTTTTCATGATCGCAGCGATACTAATTTCTCTTGAAAATGTTCATAAGAATAATTCATTCGAATATCTGACGAAATGCGTTCAGTAAACATACAACCATTCTGTACTTTCTCTGAATTTCTAAACTATCTTGTTTCATAGATGTCATCTCCCTATACAATCACAAAAGTCTAAATATGAAATGTTGTCTCATTCTGTACAGTTTGTTTTCCAGCCACTGCCGGATGTGGTGCTATGAATTCGGGACCGGTTTTAAGACAACGTGACATCGATTCTCAGGTAGCCCAGCAGAGATATCGGCCAATGTCCGTCCCAATATTGGTCACTATTTCGAAAGTCGCTGAATGTCGTACGTCAAATTTACAACATCTGTTAGTATCCACAGACATAATTAAAATTAATTTTTAAAAGAAAGCATTCAAAAGAGTTTTTGCGTAACTTATAACATTATAATACAGAAATAGAATTCTAAAAAATAAAATTTAATAAGAAAGCCGTTTTTAAAAAACTTGATTTTTAAAGTGTCTTATTTGTAAAATTTGTTTTAATTTCGCCAATGTCGTAAAAATGATATTACTATTACAACATTCAGGGATGTCTATCAACATACGTGAAACATAATGTCATTTTTCGGACATTTCAAGATATCTGTCGACATTCAGCATATCTGACAAACTTTGTAATCTTGACCGAAGTGAAAGGAAAGTTCTAAAGGACCACACATTTGTATAGTTTTCGTCGAAGTGCATTTGATGGAGGCGTGTCCGTGAAATTTGCACAAAAGGAAAATGTCCGTATAAAAATTTTCGGTAGGAATCTATAGCTATTTATATATTTTAAAAAAGCATTTGAAAAAAAAGTTATTTTTATTTAAAAAAAAAAAAAAAAAAAAAAGATTTTTTTGCATTTTTTTTACAGTATGTTTTTTATATTATTTTTAATAATGTTTTTGCATGAAAAAAAAATTACGTAACTTTTAAATGGAGGCTTGTTTATCTTTTTAAAATGCTTTCGAATTTCCGATTTTTATAACAATTTTATTTTTTATCATTGAAAGAATACAAGTTTAGTTTCAAAGTAGGTCATTGATTTTTTAATTTGACACTATTCATCTAAGTAATAATAATTATTATTATACATAAACTAATAAAAATAAGCTTTTGGGGCTAATTTATGTCCGATTAAATTAGCTTTGCTCTCGTCGGAGCCAGCGTTCTCAGACGTAGGAAAAATTCTTTAGATCTAGGGTAATTCAAGTAATGTTAACAATAAAAGTTGGCAGTGGCAATCCTTTCACAAAATTTTGGAATTCTTTTCATTCCAATTTTAGGTATATTGTAGGGAATCATGTAGAAGGAATTTACAATCACGCCTCTAAATTATTACCCCTTCTTTTCTTTTTTATTTTGAAACTCCAAGCTGCAAATATTCTTAAATATAAAATAAAAATAAAATATTTAACAAATTGGTGTAGTACAATAAAGGCAAGAAAAAAAATCTTGATAACACCATAAAATTAAGAAATGTGCTAGGCATTTCGAAGGAACTTCGTATTTCTTCATCGGGCGCAAAGAAGACATGCTACTACTTTGAAGCCGGAAGCAAGACTCATCATTCCTAACCATAGTGCTCAATCTTGTTGTTCACTCTGTCTGTGTCTCTAGTCTTGCTTGGCAGGTTATTGCTGT
Source organism: Maratus michaelseni (assembly GCA_963931845.1). Classification (NCBI taxonomy): domain Eukaryota; kingdom Metazoa; phylum Arthropoda; class Arachnida; order Araneae; family Salticidae; genus Maratus; species Maratus michaelseni. The sequence continues at coordinate 154,403,885 of OZ007596.1, read as the reverse complement.
CTAAAACAAATAATTATTCGTCAGAACAATTACAAAAATATAGTGAAATTAGTATATTACTCTATTAATTTTTAAGCAATGTAGTGTTATTTTTTTCAATGCTGTGGTACGTTTAAAAAAATCGTTGAGCGCTTATTTAAGCTGTGATTAGCTAGAAAGTAGTCTTTATCAACATTTCCTTGTACTACACATTTTAATAATTTAAAAAAATATATATTTTCTGTTCCATCCACTCCATTTAAGGATTGCGGAGATTAAGAGAAAAACAGTATACTGCTTTTTCTACATAATCTTCAGACTGCGGGTCTAGTACCGATGGAGTGAAGCATATTTTTTTAAATCGTAAATATTTAGCTATAGATAAAAGTAGGCCTTTACAGATAGAATACCATGACAACAGATTTTAATATGTTACATAGAATAACACCAAGTGTGAAGGATGCATTAAAACTGTTTGTAGTAAAATAAATATAAAATATCCGTCAAATCAAAATGTTCACAAAATTGTTATATTATTTCTAAAAATATTTTAATTTGATAGTACCTTTAATCTTAGGAATGCTAATAATAAGCTTACTGAATTAGGCTGTGATTGTGCGTTCTAATGTTATCATTTAGTGACATGCATCAGTGTGTCTACATTAGAAAAAGTAATATTATCCAAATAATAAAAATATATATTATTGACGCCATAAATATCTCAAACATAAAATTTAAAACTCACACCAGAAAATATTCATATGTAATTAACTCTTCTAGTATCTTAGGGCTTTGGTCAAGTTACATATTGAGGAGAAAACATTTGTTATTCAAGATAAGCTGTTCACTCGGCTCTTTTAATAATGAATTTTGCATAATAATCTTCGAAATTTTTGGTCCAGTCAAGAAGTGGAAACTGGTATTCAACATGTGTCTTATGTCGTGAATCTCAATGTAGCGTAGGGATGGGTATTTCGACTCACATGAAGAAGTATGGTTGGTTGATTGGAAAGTAATTCAAATTAATATTTATCATGGAGCAATGTTTATCGCAACAAATAAATCCTAGCAAACGTCTACCTTTTTATCAGCAACAACCTTTTTCACATTTAACGTAAATACATTCTATACAGATCACGTTCTTTTAAAACAGTGATTCGCAAATAAAGCTTCATAGGAAGGACTCTTGTGGCATTCCATAAGTATAACTAAAATGTGTTCTAAAACAGAAAAAGAAAGACAGAAATGAAAGAAAAACCTCTGGTCGTCATTTTATTTTTAAGACTTTATAAAAATTGCATATAAATTAACAAAAACACATGAATATTCACATAAGTAAAATTAAAAGAGTAATTGAATTAACAATTGAAATTTTGTATAAAAAGATCTAAATCAAGATTAAATTGTTTTAATATTCAAATAATAGTATATTCGTAAGGTGTACGGAACTTCAATTTAATTGATATTTAATTAATCTTATTCAGATATTTACATTAGAGTTTAGTTAAAATATATACAGAATATTTTCACGATTCTTTACTGTTATTTTGAATACAAACATAAATATATCACTGTATTTGCTTTTTCTCAACACCAACAAAAAACATAAAATACATTGCATGAAATAATATCACAAATTAATTCTGAACAATTCAGAAAATCAGATTTTCTCCCTTTATTTTTCATTGAACTTTACGCTAATGATCGGCTGCACCTTTTCTGATTTCTCCAAAAGTATCGCAAATCTTAAATAGTATGTATTGTAAAATATTTACTTCATATCTTTCGATTCGAATCACATTTTCTAATTATTTCCATGTAACTCCATAAGAGTTTTTTTTCCCTTTTGGCATGCTTTAAGACTCCGCCTACACTCGTGTAAATTGTAGTCGGCGAAATGAAGCGTGTTTCAGGAAGCACGTGGAAGTGTAAGTTATATCCAGTTAAATTGGTCTTCAATAGTTCAATCAAATTCTTAGTAAAATATGCTTAAAGGAACATTTGCGTATTTACATCAATTTTTCCCTGGACAGAACTGACTTTTAAGAATTTATCGAAAAGAAATTCATACCGCACATTGCCTAATTCTTTGCTAATATTGCGAATTCGAAACGGAACAGAAGCGTCAATGTAACCTCCTTACTCTTTTTTTGAACCTGATATGAAGAAAAATAATTCTCAGAAATAATTATACAGCCAGTTTTATTTCGAGGCATTGTAGATAAAACTAATGAAAGAAATAAGACTACATTTTAATTCAGGCGATTGTTGAAGGCGGGAAGAGATTAATTCAGCAGAAAAATACTACTATTATGTAAACTACTATTATGTACTAGTATGTCCTACTATTTACTACAAAGGTTGCCGAAAGAAAAACTTTTCGCACCTTCCAGAGTAAAAAACAATCATATATTTTCATTAAGGGTTATCTAATAAATATGTCACTTTTCAGAGAGGAGGGAGGAGTTAACACATTACCACATCGCATCAAAAATATGAAAACAGTTAGATTGGCAACATTTTGAAGCAGCATAATAAAGTTTTAAAAAATCAGTAAAACGTGCTAAAACAGAATGTAAAGGCACAAGCAAAAATCCAGTTTAAGGCGGGATTCCGTATACCTGTAACAATGACAATACGGGAGGAAAGAGTAAATAACCCTCGAAATTTGCGTGACGTAGTTAATGAATTATCCTTTATTCTGTAGTAAAACGCTTTGTGTGCTTGTACATGATCGCAGCGCTACTAATTTCTCCTGAAAATGTTCATAAGAATAATTCATTCGAATATCTGAGAAAATGTGTTCAGTAAACATACAACCTTTCTGTACTTTCTTTGATTTTTTAAACGATCTTGTTTCATGATATCATCTCCCTATACATGCACAAAAGTCTAAATATGAAATGTTGTCTCATTCTGTACATTAATTATAGCGATAAATGGTTCCAAACAGGAAAACTTATGTTATAACCGTATTTCCAAATCAATTTACATTAAACTGCACTCACACCAGTAATGAGAAATAGGAAAATTTTAAATGTAGTTTCGTCCTGTTCTCCTGGTATGTCAAATTCTCTTGACTATATATCGCTAGATTCTAGACGTAATACTGCACGTAAGGGTGTGTTATGAAATAAGAAATAAGATCTACTTCACATAATTTGAGTAGTAGGTCAAAGCTTCTTTGCTGGAGGCTTATTTGTGTCGTCTTGCGTTGAACCCGGAAAATATACAAGACATGTGTATATTGATGTTCTAAATGCTTTGAAGACCACAAACTGATTGAGTACTATGTTCATCTCTACTAGAAGCTGGTCACAAGTTTCTAGCTTTCTTCCTCTAGTTGTCGAAAAGAAATTTTAATCACATGATTAGTATTTATTAGTATCCTAGTTTGCTTATCTTCTATTTGGAATACTTTATTCGAAGAAGTTCCGTGTGCTGAAAGGAAAAATTAAAATTTTAAAGTATATCATTTCGTTTTCATGATCGCAGCGATACTAATTTCTCTTGAAAATGTTCATAAGAATAATTCATTCGAATATCTGACGAAATGCGTTCAGTAAACATACAACCTTTCTGTACTTTCTCTCAATTTCTAAACTATCTTGTTTCATAGATGTCATCTCCCTATACAATCACAAAAGTCTAAATATGCAATGTTGTCTCATTCTGTACAGTTTGTTTTCCAGCCACTGCCGGATGTGGTGCTATGAATTCGGGACCGGTTTTCAGACAACGTGACATCGATTCTCAGGTAGCCATTTAAGGATTGCGGAGATTAAGAGAAAAACAGTATACTGCTTCTTCTACATAATCTTCAGACTGCGGGTCTCGTACCGATGGAGTGAAGCATATTTTTTTAAATCGTAAATATTTAGCTATAGATAAAAGTAGGCCTTTACAGATAGAATACCATGGCAACAGATTTTAATATGTTACATAGAATAACACCAAGTGTGAAGGATGCATTAAAACTGTTTGTAGTAAAATAAATATAAAATATCCGTCAAATCAAAATGTTCACAAAATTGTTATATTATTTCTAAAAATATTTTAATTTGATAGTACCTTTAATCTTAGGAATGCTAATAATAAGCTTACTGAATTAGGCTGTGATTGTGCGTTCTAATGTTATCATTTAGTGACATGCATCAGTGTGTTTACATTAGAAAAACAAATATTATCGAAATAATAAAAAAATATATTATTGACGCCATAAATATCTCAAACATAAAATTTAAAACTCACACCAGAAAATATTCATAAGTAATTAACTCTTGTAGTTTCTTAGGGCTTTGGTCCAGTTACATATTGAGGAGAAACCATTTGTTATTCAAGATAAGCTGTTCACTCGGCTCTTTTAATAATGAGTTTTGCATAATAATCTTCGAAATTTTTGGTCCAGTCAAGAAGTGGAAACTGGTATTCAACATGTCTCTTATGTCGTGAATCTCAATGTAGCGTAGGGATGGGTATTTCACCTCACATGAAGAAGTATGGTTGGTTGATTGGAAAGTAATTCAAATTAATATTTATCATGGAGCAATGTTTATCGCAACAAATAAATCCTAGCAAACGTCTACCTTTTTATCAGCAACAACCTTTTTCACATTTAACGTAAATACATTCTATACAGATCACGTTCTTTTAAAACAGTGATTCGCAAATAAAGCTTCATAGGAAGGACTCTTGTGGCATTCCATAAGTATAACTAAAATGTGTTCTAAAACAGAAAAAGAAAGAAAGAAATGAAAGAAAAACCTCTGGTCGTCATTTTATTTTTAAGACTTTATAAAAATTGCATATAAATTAACAAAAACACATGAATATTCACATAAGTAAAATTAAAAGAGTAATTGAATTAACAATTGAAATTTTGTATAAAAAGATCTAAATCAAGATTAAATTGTTTTAATCTTACTTATAATAAAATCCAAAGGCGAGAAAGTGTCTGTAACGGTACCGGTTTGTACCACTCTGCTCTGCGAGTCGACTGTAGTTAAACGCCATGTTAGGCTTACTGAAAAAGATATGCTAACACATAACCAGTAAATGATAATTTCTTCTACTTGAAATAATGTCTGTTCAGCATATTTTCGTATAAAACATGTATATCATATCCAGTTATAATGTTTTAAGTTTTAAATTAAAAATAACAGATTAAAAATCCGATTACCTGATGTAAACAAACGGATAATGTTGCCATTCAAAAACACAAATCCCATATCTAAAAAAAAAGGAATGACTCTTTGAACGTTTCATTAAAACATCCGATTATGCTCTTAAAATACAAGTTAATATTTGCATATTATTAGAAATTTCATGTGAAAATTTCCGAAATTACATTTCACTTTGCTAATCATTATTATAAAAATGATTTGAATGCAAAAAAAAAAAGTGTGGTGAGTCATTCACTTTTGAGAATAATTCATAAAAATTATTTGTACTGTACTGGCAACGTAACGTGTGCTTTACTGTTTTAACATCTTTGTTGATTCTCCAAATGCTATTTTGAACACGCGGTGGATTTGAATCTGTTCAATTTATCAGTTTTTATTGTCGTTTTATATAGTTTAGGGATCGTTTTATATAGTTTAAGGATCGTTTTAGCGATGCCTGATGAAATTGATGAAACGCCGACTGAACGTAGGCTGCGATTAATTAGAGAACGACAGTTGAGGTGGCGTGCTCGGCAATCACAAGCAACATTGGACCGTATAAGGGAAGAAGATCGCCAACGTCATCAAAGTCAACGAGCTGAGATCAGAGCCAGTCAACAAATTGAAAATGAAGCAATTCAAATAGACCATGGGCCAGTTTCTGACACTGAAGGTGATATTGAAAGTCACAGTTGTGGTTCTTTAGAATCTATCTGCCAGTACTGTCAGGCACTTCATTTTCCGTCTGAAAGATTAAGTAGTGGAAAATTTAATAGCTGTTGTCATAAAGGAAAAGTTAAACTTCCTGCACGTCAAACTTTTCCACTTTTTTTGAAAGATATTATGAGCAACCCAAATTCACCAGACTACAGAAATTTTCGTGAAAATATACGCTGCTACAATAGTGCTATTTCTTTTGCTTCAATGGGTGCAAAATTAGCATCAAATGTTCCAGGTCGTGGACCTTACTGTTTTCGGGTGCAAGGACAAATATATCATGTCACTTCACATTTACATCCTCAAGAAGGTGAACAAAGGAAATTTGCTCAATTATATGTTCTTAATACAAGTCAGGCTGTTCAAGAACGCTTAAACATTCCTCAAAATGAAAAGTGTTTACGTCATATTTTGAGGCACTTAGATCTCATGATGCAGGAAATAAACCCGTTTGCTCAAGCTTACAAAATGATGTATGAAATTGAAAGGCAGAGTCATGAAGAGGCAGCGAGAGATAATCTTCCAGTACCAAATGTTCACATGTTCTTGCGTAGAGATCGACACTCTGATCAAAGACGGTACAATTTGCCAACAGCAAATGAAGTTGCCATGGTATTTCAAAATGACGATGGAGAACCACCATTTGAAAGAGATATCAGAATTTATCCTCGCACTCCTGAGCACAGCACTAATAATTTTGTTTCTTTAAATATTTTGAGTCCAAACTTAGATCCTATGACGTATGCAATTTTTTATCCATATGGTGAAGCTGGCTGGCAACCAAATTTGGTGCTTGATCGCTATCCTGGATCTACTGAAGGTTTACGAAAAAACGTATCTATGCTTCAGTATAAAGTGGCACAAACTACTATTAGACGTGGTGAATTTAATCCTATTTTGTATGGAGGGCCACTTACTCAACAGTGGGTTATTGATTCCTACCTTCAAGTGGAAGCAAACAATCTAAATTTTGTCAGGTACCAACAATCAAAATTACGATGTGAAGAGTATGCTGGACTTGCAGATTACGTTTTTCAAGCAGCAGCAAATGCAAATTTACCAGCTGGAAGAGCTGTTATACTGCCATCTTCCTTTCAAGGCTCACCTCGAAACATGCGTGAAAGGTATCATGATGCCATGGCAATTGTGACAAAATTTGGTAAACCAGACATTTTTTGTACTTTTACATGTAATCCCAAGTGGCCTGAAATTGTGAATAACTTGCCTGATGGACAGACATCATCTGACAGACCAGATTTAGTAGCTCGCGTGTTTCATATAAAATTACATGCACTGTTAGATGATATCACAAAAGGGGAGCTCTTTGGAAAATGTGTTGCGCACGTATATACAATAGAGTTTCAAAAACGTGGACTACCCCATGCTCATATTCTTTTGATTCTTGAGCAGGAATTCAAATTCCATGATGCTTCACAGATTGATAGAGTCATAGTGGCAGAGCTTTCAGTTCATCATCCTCGATTACATGAAATTGTTTCGAGGACTATGATACATGGCCCATGTGGAACTCTTAACCCAAAATCACCTTGCATGGAAAATGGTAAGTGTAGCAAGAATTTTCCAAAAACATTCCAGCCTGAAACTAGAGTCAATGTTGATGGTTATCCATTTTATCAACGCCGTGAAGATAATAGTGTAATTATTAATGGAAAACCGGTTGATAATCGTTGGGTTGTGCCATACAATCCTGCACTCTTGCTGAAGTACGACTCGCACATTAACATAGAAGCCTGCACCAGTATCAAATCTGTAAAATATATTTACAAGTATATTTATAAAGGTTACGATTCTGCTAATGTTGTCATTCATGAAAACAACAATCAACATGAATTTCTACATGATGAAATTTCAAATCATGTGAATGCCAGATATGTTAGTGCACCTGAGGCAATGTGGCGTCTCCTGGAATTCAAAATGCATGATAAATCACATTCTATGATAAGACTTGCCATCCATTTGCCACATCAACAAATGGTTTATTTTCAACAAGGTATGGAAAATGCAGCACTTAATCAAAATCGTGACACAACTCTCACAGCTTGGTTTAAATTAAATCTTTCAGATGTAAATGCAAGACAATACCTATATGCAGAAATACCTCTTCATTATGTGTTCGAAAAAGGTATTTGGAAACCACGACGTGGAGGAAAAAAAGTTTTGGCTAGAATGTTTTCTGTTTCTCCAAAAGACATTGAGCGTTACTGCCTTCGTCTACTTTTGCTCAAAATTCCTGGGGCAACTAGCTTTGAGAACTTGCGAACTTTCGAGGGGGTTATCTTACCTACGTTCCTTGAAGCAGCTCGCCAAAGGCAGCTTTTGGCTGATGATCAGGAATGGGACAGATGTTTATCAGAAGCCTGCGTTTTTCAAATGCCTGCACAGCTCAGGCAAGTATTTGCTTTCATTTGTCTCTTTTGTAATCCATCTAATCCTCTTGAATTGTGGGAAAAATTTAATGATTCTTTGTGTGAGGATTTTAGGATGAATTTCAATGATTTTATTGCACAACAACATGCTTTACACAGTATTCAAGCAATATTCAAGAGCCATGGTGTTACCTTAAGTACATTTAATTTGCCAACGCCCAGTCCACTGGATTATCAAGATCAGGTTTTAGTTTATAACCATATCAGTGAAGCCTCTGATGCTATTGAGAAAATTGCATCTTTGAACTTGCAGCAAAAGGAAGCTTTTACAAAAATCGTAGAAGCAATTGACGATGAGCAAATAACTCCACGATGTTTCTATTTGGATGGTCCAGGTGGATCAGGTAAGACATATCTATATAATACTCTTTTGGCCTTTATACGGGGACGTGGTGAAATTGTTCTTCCTTATGCCACCACTGGCATTGCTGCCGTTTTGTTAAAAGGAGGAAGGACCATTCATAGTGGTTTTAAACTACCGGTTCCAATATTGGAAACTTCAACATCTTCAATGCGTGTCATATCAGATGAAGCAGTAACTATCCGTCAAGCAAAGATTATCATTATTGATGAAGCTACAATGATGACAGTTCATGCTTTACGTTGCATAGATGCTCTGTTAAGAGAGCTAATGGGAAATGATAATCCATTTGGCAATAAAGTTATGTTGTTGGGAGGTGATTTTCGTCAAACATTACCAGTCGTTGCACGAGGAACAAAAACTCATGTAATTGAAGTTTGCATAAAATCAAGTCCACTTTGGGAACATTTTCTTCATTTGAAACTGTCACAAAATATGCGTTCTGAAGGCCAAACTGAGTTCAACCAATGGCTTTTAGATATTGGTGAAGGAAAAACTTTATCATTTCAAAATTTACCATGTGATGTTGTACAAATTCCATCTAACATGTTATGTACTGGTTCAGTCATTACAGAAATATATGGAAATGAAATTAATACAAACTGCATTCAAGAACTTTCCTCAAAAATTATTTTGACCACTACTAACAAGGATGCAATGAAATTGAACAACGAAGTTCTGAATCTTCTTCCTGGAGCCGCATCTGAATTTTACAGTGCAGATTCATTCGAGTCAGATTTATCAGAAGGTGAGACAAACTTTTCGCAGGAATTTTTAAATGAACAAACTCCCTCTGGAATGCCTCCCCATAAATTAATATTAAAAGTTGGTGCTATTGTGATGCTTCTTAGGAACATGAATTCTAAAAATGGTTTGTGCAATGGCACCAGGTTAATTATTCGAGGTCTATATCGACATTTCCTGGATTGTGAGATCCTAACTGGTGCTAATAAAAACGACAGAGTGTTTATATCAAGAATTGACCTTTCACCAAGTGATACAAATCTTCCATTTAAACTTATTCGGAGACAGTTTCCTATTATTATTGCTTTTGCAATGACTATTAATAAGTCACAGGGACAAACATTCAACAGTGTTGGTCTGCATTTAGAGGAGCCAGTCTTTGCACATGGTCAACTTTATGTTGGACTATCACGTTGCAAAGAACAAAATAAAATAAAAGTATTTATCCGTAATACAAATCTGCAAGGGCAACTTTTGTCTGATAGTAGAGTTTTCACAAGAAATATAGTTTTCCCAGAAATTATTTTCTAGAAAAAAAATACATACCCGATAATTAGTATGAATAAGTAGTTCTATGATGTTAGTATCTATAGTATTATTAATGAAAAAAATGTTTCAATTGTGCATCTAATTTTCTGCTGTTTTTGAAGGGCTACCTCTCGAAGCTTTTATTCTCAAGCTGAAATGATTTTGCTTTATGCTTCTACAGGTATTGCTGCCATTTTGTTGTGTCATTTTTGAATTGGGGATTGTATACTAGATTCTTGAAAAAACTTCACAATATGTTTGTTATTCTTTTTGCGAAAAACTACATTATAAGTATACAATTTGATGCGCTAACATTTTGATTTTGTTTAATATTGCTGCTGAACTTCACACTAAAAGGTAAATTCATTTTTTTTTTTTAACCTGTATTATGTAAAATGTAAATTTTGTCTGATAGTAGAGTGTTTACACAATATATTATAGCTTTTCTAGAGATTCTTTTCTAGAAAACTTTTGTATCTATTGTATTACTAATGGAATCAGTTATTTAATTGCACCTAATTTCTGTTTTTGATAAGCTACCTTTAAAAAAAAATTTTTTTTTGTTTTTTCATTACTGGAATACTTTGCTATTCAAGAAAACATTTAAATTCATATTATACTATTTTCTGAAAAACAGATACTTACAATATTCAAATTTACAATATATTTGTTTTTATTTATGGAAAAGATCCCTACAATTTGATAAGCATGCAATTTGCTGTCATATTTTTTGGGCTAACATTTTATATTTATAAATATCACTGAAGAACTTTGCACTGAAAAAAAAAAAAATCTGGAACCTGTATAGTATTATTACTGTTTACTCTAGGCCAGTTTGGCATGGCACAGTGCTTTCCAGCTCTTTTTAATTTCTTATGTGCCCGGCGGCCCTTTTTCATTATAACTTATGTTCACGATGGCCCTTACTGCCACTTTTTGACTCACACATGTTTATCATGTTATTTTTGGTAAAAACTACATTATATTCATAAGTGTACAATTTGCTGTCTTATTTCATGTGCTATCATTTTGAATTTGTTTAACATTCATGTGAAACTTCACACTAAAAGGTAAATTCATTTTTTTTTTTTAACCTGTATTATGTAAAATGTAAATTTTGTCTGATAGTAGAGTGTTTACACAATATATTATAGCTTTTCTAGAGATTCTTTTCTAGAAAACTTTTGTATCTATTGTATTACTAATGGAATCAGTTATTTAATTGCACCTAATTTCTGTTTTTGATAAGCTACCTTTTTTAAAAAAAAAAAAATATATATATATGTTTTTTCATTACTGTGTGACATTTTCCCATATCCCAGCTGAGTTACTTTACTATGGACCGCAGGAGTTGTCGGGCCAAACCTAAGGAAGCGATCCATCTCCTACGCTGAATGGTTTGGACATTAGGGAAACAATACTGGAGACTGGCTGGCACCTACCCGACGGTAACGAATTATTGATTCTACTTGTGAGGTCGCAGATGGAGAGGGTTCCCAGAGACCATCGGACGCCAAGGGAAGTCCTTTAAAATCTGCGAATGGGAACCAGATATCGACAACGATAGGCTGCCGTAAGTTTGAGAGGCCGGGATGAACCTCCCCCCGCCCCCCTTTTTTCGGAGGCTAGAGAAAAGAAGAGAAGAGGAGAGGAGATGGTTCTTCGGAGGCAAAAGGGTAGGACGTGACCCTGAAAAAGCAGAGTCTTGCAGTGAAGCGAGAGCGAAGTGAAACGGAGGGAGGACAGACGGCCCTGTCTGGTGTAGAGACCTAGAGGAGAAAGGAGAGACTTAAAGACTATCGCATGGTTTATAATCACCGCATCTCACGCACTCCTTAATTTATGTTAATACCGAAATCTATCGGAGGAATGTTTTGTAAGTTGATGTTACAAATAAAAGAAATATTTCTTTTAAAAATCAGCTATAGTAATTACTCCGGTTAGCCACAGCTACCAGTTCGAATTTTATAAATCCCGCCGGAGTTTTTACAGATGGTGGCAGCTTCAAGGGATTTAAAGTGGTGAAAGAAACGTGCGTGACAAAGTTTTATGAATTCGGGGCAGAGTAGGACAACTCGCCGAATTTCTTCAGAATCTACACCAGCCGTTGGGAACCTGAATCTACATACCGAATCGGGGCAGAGCAGGACAACTCGCCGAATTCGTACAGAATCCTGTGATAGAGAGACAGATTCCGCTGAATCGAGGAAGATCCACCGACCCCAAAGAGACCCGAGCTGATCTGAAACTGCATCCGCTGAACCAGCAACCAGAAGCATCCGAACTTTGCTGACAGTGTGGAGAGAAAAGAAAGCAGAATCACCGCCGAGAATCACAGAGCTATACCCAGGTGAGCACTTGTTTTATTCTCAGTGGAGGCTTAGTGTGTATATTTTTAATTTTGGACAGGAAGCAATTTTTCTTTAATTATTTGTGTTCGGTAATATAAGTGAAAATTTTAAATATTAATTACCAACAGATGTTTTTGTGTGTTGAAGGTAAATTAAAAGTGTAACAAACTTTAAATTCATCTTGTTTCTGGTAATTGAAAAATTCTTTTAATCTTTTTAATTAAAAATTTTTTTGTTTGGTGAAAAGCAAATTATGTTAATTGTATTTTTCGGCCGAAATTTTTAATGTGCTCTCTTATTTTGAAGATTGCTAAGGAATTAAATTTTGAATTTAAAGAAGTTGTAAGACTAAGTTGAAGTCTGTTAGTAATTCAGTTAAGTTAAGTAAGATATATGTTTTTTTTGGCAAATTGTAGCCTATATGTGGAATTGGTTTGCTTGTAATTCAAAATTTCATAAATATTGATTGTATTTTGTGTCGAGCAGAAACTACTGTATTTATTTTTATGTTGTTTTGGGGGTGAAAAAAATTGTGTATTTTTTTTATATTGCATTTATGTGCGGGAAATTGGAATTAAATTGTGTTAGAATTTAAAATTAGTGATTATGGCAGGCATATCGGGATTTCGAAAATGCGATCTACAAACCCTTGCGATAGAATTTGAAGTAGAGGTTTTGTCAAATGATACAATTCCTAAGTTGGTTAAAAAGATAACGGAAGCCCCCGATTATGATGAGACTATGGCGTTAAACCAATTAAAGTTGATTGAAGAAGACCGTGTAGAGAGATCGAAATTGGAAAAAGATAAAATTGAGAAAGAACATGAGCTCGCGAGAATTAGGGCGGAACGGGAAAATGATACTTTAACGTTATCATCTAGTCAAATAGAAAGGGAACCTAAAATTCTGTTAAAAAATGTGTTACCTAAATTTGAAATGGGAAAATCGGAGATTTCCTTATATCTCAACTTATTTGAGAGACAGGCATTAAAAGCGCAATTAGATAAGTCGCAATGGGTAACAAATTTGCTAGGTTTACTTCCTATAGAATTGACAGAAGTTATTCTTAGAGAACCACCAGACGAAACGGACAATTTTGATTTTGTGAAGGGAAAATTACTCGAAAGGTTTAAAATTAGTGCAGAAGACTTCAGAATCAAATTCGTAACAACACCACGGTCCGAAGAAAAAAATTGGAAAGATTTTTCGTATGAAATTACGAATTATTTCGACCAATGGTTAAGCGGTATTCAGGTGTCCGAATTTAGTCAACTTAGGGACCTGATAATTACTGACCAGATCAAACGGAAAGTGCCCTCTGAAATTAGACAACATTTCATAGATTCCTGGAGTGATTTAATTACGCCCGGGGAATTAACCCAAAAACTAGATCATTATGAGGCGGTTAGAAGAACAGAGATGAAACAGTCCCCGCCTAGATATCCAAATAACGGCAAACAGGTTGAGGGAAACAGATTGGTTGATAGACCAGAGACAGAACCCCAAAACGCGGAAATGAAAAGAAATTGGAGGGAGAGGGAAGATAAAAAAGATAGAGAGGTAATTTTTGATAAGCGAAAAGACAGGTCTTGGTTCCATTGTGGTAGTTTTTCTCATATCCGCAAATTTTGCCCCAAACTAAAATGGAGTAGTGAAATACCTGAAGTGGTTAATCGGTTGGCTGACCTCGATGAGTTAAACGAAATGTTCCAGCCCTATTTAACACAAGGGATTATAAATGGGAAAGAAATGAAAATTTTTAGAGACACGGCTACGTCGCTAGATTTAATTAGTGCCAACCAGGTGACCCGAGAACAATACACAGGGAGAGTCGTGTGGGTAAAGCAACCGTTACAAAATGATTTAAAATGTCTACCCCTCGCAGAAATAGAGCTTAATCTGTGTGATTTAGGAAAAAGAGTTAGGACTTACGCAGGTATTGTCGATGCAGACATAGAAATGGATTATTATTTATTGGGAAGCAAAACACAAAATTTGCTAGACAGAATGAAACCGAAATCGCCTGTTAGCTTTGGGAGTGCAGCACCGAAAAAAAGGCACAGGAGTGACCGCCCAATTCCCCCCAACCCCACGAACCGCTTAGTTTCGGCTTATCAAAAGAATGAAGTGAGAAAACCGGACAGGAAGGAAAAGAAAGGCTTTGTTCCCTTCCCCCTTAGCCAACGTGCAGGAGTAACGCATTGTGAATCTTCCATTAAAACGAAATTCACGACGACCCCGATCCGCGCGACACCCAAATCAAGGATGAAGGAAGAGGGTTATAAAGATAGAGCGAGGGTGTCTTATTTAAGGAATGAAATCCGGGAAAGTAAGCATGAGGAAAAAAATAAAGACACAGTCTTAAAGCGAAAGGAAGAGTTTAGGTTTAAATCTTCGGGACAGAAAACAACAAAGGGGGTAAACCGTTATTGTGCGTTGGGAAGAAAACGAAAAACGGTTTTCAGTTCTGATTGTTTAGAAACCCCAGGATACATTTCGCCGCATAACGAAATAAAAGGCAGCGAGGTTAAACAGTCGAAAAACGACGCCGGAAATGATTTCCGACTAATTAGAGATTGTGGAAAAAGGCGGGATATTCGCAGATCCTTAGGTTATCGGCCAGGTATATCAAATTCCACATGTAGACTGTTTAAGTAGAATGGAATAAATAACATTCCACTCAGTAATTTTGTATATAGTTTTTAATTTTGTAATTGAAATAATTGTGTATTTGAATCATGCAATGAATATTGAAATTTAATTTAACGATGTGAGTCTGTAGAGTGTATTGTAAACTTGTGAATAATAATGTTTAAGGTAAGCCTCTATTGAGAATTAACATGTGTTGGGTATGGATGGAAGGCTAGCGCACCAGTAATGATGTAAGATTTTCCAAATGCTTGAAAAATCTCAACTGCTGGAGGGGGTAATGCTGTGACATTTTCCCATATCCCAGCTGAGTTACTTTACTATGGACCGCAGGAGTTGTCGGGCCAAACCTAAGGAAGCGATCCATCTCCTACGCTGAATGGTTTGGACATTAGGGAAACAATACTGGAGACTGGCTGGCACCTACCCGACGGTAACGAATTATTGATTCTACTTGTGAGGTCGCAGATGGAGAGGGTTCCCAGAGACCATCGGACGCCAAGGGAAGTCCTTTAAAATCTGCGAATGGGAACCAGATATCGACAACGATAGGCTGCCGTAAGTTTGAGAGGCCGGGATGAACCTCCCCCCGCCCCCCTTTTTTCGGAGGCTAGAGAAAAGAAGAGAAGAGGAGAGGAGATGGTTCTTCGGAGGCAAAAGGGTAGGACGTGACCCTGAAAAAGCAGAGTCTTGCAGTGAAGCGAGAGCGAAGTGAAACGGAGGGAGGACAGACGGCCCTGTCTGGTGTAGAGACCTAGAGGAGAAAGGAGAGACTTAAAGACTATCGCATGGTTTATAATCACCGCATCTCACGCACTCCTTAATTTATGTTAATACCGAAATCTATCGGAGGAATGTTTTGTAAGTTGATGTTACAAATAAAAGAAATATTTCTTTTAAAAATCAGCTATAGTAATTACTCCGGTTAGCCACAGCTACCAGTTCGAATTTTATAAATCCCGCCGGAGTTTTTACAACTGGAATACTTTGCTATTCAAGAAAACATTAAAATTCATATTATACTATTTTCTGAAAAACAGATACTTACAATATTCAAATTTACAATATATTTGTTTTTATTTATGGAAAAGATCCCTACAATTTCATAAGCATGCAATTTGCTGTCATATTTTATGGGCTAACATTTTGTATTTATAAATATCACTGAAGAACTTTGCACTAAAAAAAAAAAAAATCTGGAACCTGTATAGTACTGTTTACTCTAGGCCAGTTTCGCATGGCACAGTGCTTTCCAGCTCTTTTTAATTTCTTATGTGCCCGGCGGCCCTTTTTCATTATAACTTATGTTCACGATGGCCCTTACTGCCACTTTTTGACTCACACATGTTTATCATGTTATTTTTGGTAAAAACTACATTATATTCATAAGTGTACAATTTGCTGTCTTATTTCATGTGCTATCATTTTGAATTTGTTTAACATTCATGTTGAACTTCACACTAAAAGGTAAATTCATTTTTTTTTTTTAAACCTGTATTATGTAAAATGTAAATTTTGTCTGATAGTAGAGTGTTTACACAATATATTATAGCTTTTCTAGAGATTCTTTTCTAGAAAACTTTTGTATCTATTGTATTACTAATGGAATCAGTTATTTAATTGCATCTAATTTCTGTTTTTGATAAGCTACCTTTTAAAAAAAAAAAAAAAATATGTTTTTTCATTACTGGAATACTTTGCTATTCAAGAAAACATTAAAATTCATATTATACTATTTTCTGAAAAACAGATACTTGCAATATTCAAATTTACAATATATTTGTTTTTATTTATGGAAAAGATCCCTACAATTTCATAAGCATGCAATTTGCTGTCATATTTTATGGGCTAACATTTTGTATTTATAAATATCACTGAAGAACTTTGCACTGAAAAAAAAAAAAATCTGGAACCTGTATAGTATTATTACTGTTTACTCTAGGCCAGTTTGGCATGGCACAGTGCTTTGCAGCTCTTTTTAATTTCTTATGTGCCCGGCGGCAAATTCACAATCACTCAACGTCCTACGCACTTGACGCCAACCTCTGTCGCCAAGCGCTTTGGCGAGAAAATGGAACTTCGCGCATGCGTGGCATTTGGCCGGCAAACTCAAAATCGTACAAGTACCATTGAATAGATAGATGTTTTATTACAATTGTACATCCTACAACATTCCTCCTACCTTTTTTACCTCGAGTTTTATCGTCAGCATTAAAATGCTTTAAAAATAAATGAAAGCTTTCATTTTTTAAAGATATTACAAAGATTCAGTAGTTACTTGGTAGCTTAAGCTGCCAAGCTCATGAAAATGGATCATTTCCTGTTTTGTAAACAGTTACATTAAATAAACAATAATTGATTTTATAAAATAAGCTTAGAAAGAAGTAAAAATACATTTTATAATACATGATGTTATTTACATTTTTTACCTTTTATATTACTTTATTTAATCTTGAATAAACACGGATACTTATTTATTATATTTAGTTAAACACTTTTTCACTTTTAAGTTATCCCCCCCCCCCCCCCAAAAAAAAAAATAAATAAATAAATAAATCTTATGTAGTTTGTTAAGCAATGATAGAATGAGATACATTCTAAAGGGGATAATACAGCACTGCAATAACACCAAATTCAATAAAATAATTAGTATAGTTAGGTTTTTACTTTTCAAATTCATCCTAATTAAGTATATATGTATGTATATATATATATATTTATTTAAATAAATTTGTTAGTAGATTAGAGAAGAAACCTAATTGAGCATTCCAGCAATGGATATTAAATCTTAAAAATCTTAAAAATAAATAAAATTTTGTAAATGACCATTAGTATAAAAAAATCCAGTTTTCTATTGCAGGAAGATAAAAGAAACAACAACAACAACAAAAAAAAAAACATGCAATTTTTGTAAGAAGACAAAGATATAAATTAATTACGTAAAGCCATCTCTTAGCTTGTTCAGTAAAAATTTCATTCTATGGAACTGTGAAGCAATATTTTATGCTTGAGTAATTCAATAAGATATATTGAATATCAGATATTGAGATCAGATATATTGTATATTCAATAAGATATATAGAATATTCAATAAGATATATTGAATATTGTTCTGTATCCCTGGGTTTGAGTCTCGAATTGGTTTATCTAATGTAATAAGAGAGGGCACCACCATACACCATACACTGATTAAATGAAAAGAGATACGATTTCACGACCTCACGGAAATGTATTTTGAGCGGCTGTAACTTTGAGGTGTGTCGATTGGTTTTTTTAATGGCACAAAAGCAAAATGAATAAAAGGTTATTGAGTTTTATATGATTTTCACTTATCTTATTGAAATATATTATTTTCACATGTTCTGAAAGGCGATAATATAAGATTGGGCAAACTTTTGTTTATCGAAACGCCGTCGTTTGCAGTACCACATTATAAAACATGCAAGGAAGAGTTCTGAAAAAAATAATAAAAGATGAAATTTTATTGGCAAAAACTTTTACAAAATTTTATTTATTTTTAAGATTTTTAAGATTTAATATCCATCGCTGGGATGCTCAATTAGGTTTCTTCTCTAATCTACCAACAAATTTATTTAAATATATATACTATATATATATACTTAATTAGGATGAATTTGAAAAGTAAAAACCTAACTATCCTAATTATTTTATTGAATTTGGTGTTATTGTAGTGCTGTATTATCCCCTTTAGAATGTATCTCATTCTATCAATGCTTAACAAACTATATAAGATTTTTTTTTTTCGTAAGGTAAAAAATGCAAATAACATCATGTATTATAAAATGTATTTTTACTTCTTTCTAAGCTTATTTTATAAAAACAATTATTGTTTATTTAATGTAACTGTTTACAAAACAGGAAATGATCCATTTTCATGAGCTTGGTAGCTTAAGCTACCAAGTAACTACTGAGTCTTTGTAATATCTTTAAAAAATGAAAGCTTTTATTTATTTATAAAGCATTTTAATGCTGACGATAAAACTCGAGGTAAAAAGGTAGGAGGAATGTTGTAGGATGTACAATTGTAATAAAACATCTATCTATTCAATGGTACTTGTACGATTTTGAGTTTGCCGGCCAAATGCTACACATGCGCGAAGCGCGAAGTTCATTTTCTTGCCAAAGCGCTTGGCCACAGAGGTTGGCGTCAAGTGCGTAGGACGTTGAGTGATTGTGAATTTGCGGCCCGCCCTTTTTCATTATAACTTATGTTCACGATGGCCCTTACTGCCACTTTTTGACTCACACATGTTTACCATGTTATTTTTGGTAAAAACTACATTATATTCATAAGTGTACAATTTGCTGTCTTATTTCATGTGCTATCATTTTGAATTTGTTTAACATTCATGTTGAACTTTACACTAAAAGGCAAATTCGTCTTTCTCTAACCTATATAGTATTATGTACAGGGCTTGAAATTCAATTTTTCCAAGGAGGGGAGTCTCCCTACCAACATTTTTAAATGGAGGAGAGTTGTAATGTTTGGGAGGGAGAAAAAAAATCTTTAAACCCCACTATTATTTTACGTGCTATTTAAAGAATTACATTAATGCAGACATGACAAAATACCATTGAAAAAATTAAGTCAACTGAGAATATGTAAAATGTTTATTTTTATTATAAAAAAGGGAAGAAAATTAAGTTTTATATATGCAGTGTATTTTTCAAGTTCCATTAAATGTGTTAGGGACCCTTAACAATTAGTTTGTTAAATAAATTTCTGAATTTAGATTTTATTTGATTGAGATTCACCAATCGATCGCGGAAAAGACGCAAAGTTCGTCGATCAGTCGCGGAAAAAAAAAAAGCAAATTTCGTCGATCCATTGCAGAATAAACGCAAAGTTCGTCGATCTGTCCGCAAAAAACGCAAGGTTCGTTGATCAGTCGTTTAAAAAACGCAAAGTTCGTTGATCAGTCTCTTAAAAAACCTTAAGTTCGTCGATCAGTTGTAAAAAAAAAATGCAAAGTTCGTCGATCTGTGGTTGAAAAAATGCAAAGTTCGTGGATCTGTCGCAGAAAAAATGCAAAGTTTGTCGATCTGTCGCGGAGAAAACCACAAAGTTCGTCAATCTGTCGCGGAAAAAACGCAAAGTTCGTTGATCTGTCGTGGAAAAAAATGAAACGTTCATCGATCAGTCGCTGAAAAAATGCAAAGTTCGTCGATCAGTCGTGGAAAAAACACAAGTTCATTGATCTGTCATGGAAAAAACCGCTAAGTTCATCGATCAGTCACGGAAAAAACGGAAAGTTCGTCAATTGGTTGCGGGAAAAAAAAAAAATCACGAAATTTATCGTTCAGTTGCAGGTAAATTAAATAACACAAATTTCTCCGAAAATGCTGAAATTTTTTGGGCGGGAGGTTTCCGCTCACGATTTCTTTTGGGTGGGATATTTCAAAATTTTCGGCGCAATTCCCGCAATCCCGCCCTGAAATTCAAGCCCTGATGTAAAATGTGTATATTTTAAAAATCTTTCTGTATTATTAGAAAAATGTCTTTTTACTGTCATTTTTGATGAACTGCTTTCTTAATGTGGAGAGTACTGTAATACTAGATTCTTGAAGCAACTTCACACTATGTTTGTTATTGTTTTTGTGAAAAACTACATCATAAGCATACAATTTGCTGTCTTATTTGATGTGCTAACATTTTGATTTTGTTTAATATTGCTGCTAAACTTTACACTAAAGGCTAAATTCTTTTTTTTTTCTTTTTTTTTCTAACCTGTATTATGTAAAATATGAATTTTGATAGTAGAGTGTTTACACAATACATAGCTTTTCTAGCGATTATTTTCGAGAAAACTTTTGTATCTATTGTATTACTAATGAAGTAAGTCTAAGTGCTTTAATTGCACCTAATTTCTGTTGTTTTTGATGGCCTATCTGTTTTTTTATTATTATTTTTTTTTTTTAGATTTTTGTCATTACTGGAATACTTTGCTATTCAAGAAAACATTGAAATTCATATTATACTATTTTCTGAAATACAGATACTTGCAATATTCTAATTTACAATATATTTGTTTTTATTAATGGAAAAGATCTCTACAATTCATAAGCATGCAATTTGCTGTCATATTTTATGGGCTGAATTTTTGTATTTGTAAATATCACTGCAGAACTTTGCACTAAAAAAAAAAAAAATCTGGAACCTGTATAGTAATATTAGTGTTTACTCTAGACCAGTTTGGCATGGCACAGTGCTTTGCAGCTCTTTTTAATTTGTCATGTGCCCGGCGGCCCTTTTTCATTACAACTTATGTTCACGATGGCCCTTACTGCCACTTTTTGACTCACAATATGTTTGTCATGTTATTTTTTGGTAAAAACTACATTATATTCCTAAGTGTACAATTTTTCTATTTTATTTCATGTGCTATCATTTTGAATTTGTTTAACATTGATGTTGAAATGATGTTGTTTTTGTTACACTAAAAGGCAAATTCTTCTTTCTCTAACCTATATAGTATTTTGTAAAACGTGTTTATTTTTAAAATCTTTTTTTATTATTAGAACTAGTATATACCCCCCCGTCAAAAATGACAGGATATTGACTCAATATTCAATTTTTGAAATAGTTCAACAAATGGAAAAAACATTCAAATTAAACATAAAAAAAAAAAAATCCATGTGTGAAATTTTCTGTAAAAAAAGTTATCGATAAGTTTCTAATGAGCTTATCACATTGCTAATCGTTATGTTACATACGCAAAATTAAATCGAGACTCGGAAAGTGTTTAATAATTGCACAAAACATTAAAATGTTGTTAGTTTTAAATAATTGTCTAGGTTAATAGTATGATAGTAGGGATGCACAACCTGTGGCATACAATAGGTTATGTTTGGGCCCGTGAATTTATCAAATTTATAACTGGAAAAATTTCAGTTTTTGTCATGGATGACAGAAAAAAAAATCATGAATTTCGACAATTTCCCTTGTGAAAAAAATTGCAAGTTTCGTCAGAGCCAGTTAAAAATCACAAATTTCGTTAATTGGCTAGCCAATACTATAGATATCCACATAGGAAATTCCCAAGTTGAGGATTTTGTCAGTCACTATTAAAAAAAATACTGTAAATATTGTCGATCTGGCCAGGAGAAATCACGAGTTTCATCAATCAAGCCCAAAGACATGAGTTTTGTCGATTGTATGCGGAAAAAATGCGAATTTCACCAATCGTGCACTTGAGAAAACACTAATTTCGTTGACCAAGCATGTGAAATTCGCGAGATTTGTTTATTGGATGTAAAAAAATCTCGAATGTTGTTGATTGGCTGCCAAAAAATTTGGAAAACTGCCTTCCCTTTGAAAACGTGTTTTTCATTTGATTATATGCCATAGATCATCCCCCCCACACCCCCAAAAAAAGAGCATATTATCTGTGTTACTGATGTGGCCCTCGAGAACCGAGACATTTTCGTATGTGGACCTCCTCATAAAAAGGTTATGCATCCCTAGTATGATAGAGTATATTTTAGCTTTTCTTGAGGAACCAAATTTTACAGTAATAAAAAACAAATATAAAGCAGTAAGATACATAAAAAGTGACAGAAAATTGCATGTTTATGAATATTAGCTACTCAATTCACAGTAAGAAAGCAGTTCCTCAAAAATGACAGAAAAAATACATTATTCTAATAATAAAAAAAGATTTTAAAAATATACACGTTTTACAAAATACTATATAGGTTAGAGAAAGAAGAATTTGCCTTTTGGTGTAACAAAAACAACATCATTTCAACATCAATGTTAAACAAATTCAAAATGATAGCACATGAAATAAAATAGAAAAATTGTACACTTAGGAATATAATGTAGTTTTTACCAAAAAATAACATGACAAACATATTGTGAGTCAAAAAGTGGCAGTAAGGGCCATCGTGAACATAAGTTGTAATGAAAAAGGGCCGCCGGGCACATGACAAATTAAAAAGAGCTGCAAAGCACTGTGCCATGCCAAACTGGTCTAGAGTAAACACTAATATTACTATACAGGTTCCAGATTTTTTTTTTTTTTAGTGCAAAGTTCTGCAGTGATATTTACAAATACAAAAATTCAGCCCATAAAATATGACAGCAAATTGCATGCTTATGAATTGTAGAGATCTTTTCCATTAATAAAAACAAATATATTGTAAATTAGAATATTGCAAGTATCTGTATTTCAGAAAATAGTATAATATGAATTTTAATGTTTTCTTGAATAGCAAAGTATTCCAGTAATGACAAAAATCTAAAAAAAAAAATAATAATAAAAAAACAGATAGGCCATCAAAAACAACAGAAATTAGGTGCAATTAAAGCACTTAGACTTACTTCATTAGTAATACAATAGATACAAAAGTTTTCTCGAAAATAATCGCTAGAAAAGCTATGTATTGTGTAAACACTCTATTATCAAAATTCATATTTTACATAATACAGGTTAGAAAAAAAAAAGAAAAAAAAAAAGAATTTAGCCTTTAGTGTAAAGTTTAGCAGCAATATTAAACAAAATCAAAATGTTAGCACATCAAATAAGACAGCAAATTGTATGCTTATGATGTAGTTTTTCACAAAAACAATAACAAACATAGTGTGAAGTTGCTTCAAGAATCTAGTATTACAGTACTCTCCACATTAAGAAAGCAGTTCATCAAAAATGACAGTAAAAAGACATTTTTCTAATAATACAGAAAGATTTTTAAAATATACACATTTTACATCAGGGCTTGAATTTCAGGGCGGGATTGCGGGATTTGCGCCGAAAATTTTGAAATATCCCACCCAAAAGAAATCGTGAGCGGGAACCTCCCGCCCAAAAAATTTCAGCATTTTCGGAGAAATTTGTGTTATTTAATTTACCTGCAACTGAACGATAAATTTCGTGATTTTTTTTTTCCCGCAACCGATTGACGAACTTTCCGTTTTTTCCTTGACTGATCGATGAACTTAGCGGTTTTTTCCATGACAGATCAATGAACTTGTGTTTTTTCCACGACTGATCGACGAACTTTGCATTTTTTCAGCGACTGATCGATGAACGTTTCATTTTTTTCCGCGACAGATCAACGAACTTTGCGTTTTTTCCGCGACAGATCGACGAACTTTGTGGTTTTCTCCGCGACAGATCGACAAACTTTGCATTTTTTCTGCGACAGATCCACGAACTTTGCATTTTTTCAACCACAGATCGACGAACTTTGCATTTTTTTTTTACAACTGATCGACGAACTTAAGGTTTTTTAAGAGACTGATCGACGAACTTTTCGTTTTTTAAGAGACTGGTCAACGAACTTTGCGTTTTTTAAACGACTGATCAACGAACCTTGCGTTTTTTGCGGACAGATCGACGAACTTTGCGTTTATTCTGCAATGGATCGACGAAATTTGCTTTTTTTTTTCCGCGACTGATCGACGAACTTTGCGTCTTTTCCGCGATCGATTGGTGAATCTCAATCAAATAAAATCTAAATTCAGAAATTTATTTAACAACCTAATTGTTAAGGGTCCCTAACACATTTAATGGAACTTGAAAAATACACTGCATATATAAAACTTAATTTTCTTCCCTTTTTTATAATAAAAATAAACATTTTACATATTCTCAGTTGACTTAATTTTTTCAATGGTATTTTGTCATGTCTGCATTAATGTAATTCTTTAAATAGCACGTAAAATAATAGTTGGGTTTAAAGATTTTTTTTCTCCCTCCCAAACATTACAACTCTCCTCCATTTAAAAATGTTGGTAGGGAGACTCCCCTCCTTGGAAAAATTGAATTTCAAGCCCTGTACATAATACTATATAGGTTAGAGAAAGACGAATTTGCCTTTTAGTGTAAAGTTCAACATGAATGTTAAACAAATTCAAAATGATAGCACATGAAATAAGACAGCAAATTGTACACTTATGAATATAATGTAGTTTTTACCAAAAATAACATGGTAAACATGTGTGAGTCAAAAAGTGGCAGTAAGGGCCATCGTGAACATAAGTTATAATGAAAAAGGGCCGCCGGGCACATAAGAAATTAAAAAGAGCTGCAAAGCACTGTGCCATGCCAAACTGGCCTAGAGTAAACAGTAATAATACTATACAGGTTCCAGATTTTTTTTTTTTTTTTTCAGTGCAAAGTTCTTCAGTGATATTTATAAATACAAAATGTTAGCCCATAAAATATGACAGCAAATTGCATGCTTATGAAATTGTAGGGATCTTTTCCATAAATAAAAACAAATATATTGTAAATTTGAATATTGCAAGTATCTGTTTTTCAGAAAATAGTATAATATGAATTTTAATGTTTTCTTGAATAGCAAAGTATTCCAGTAATGAAAAAACATAATTTTTTTTTTTTTTTTAAAGGTAGCTTATCAAAAACAGAAATTAGATGCAATTAAATAACTGATACCATTAGTAATACAATAGATACAAAAGTTTTCTAGAAAAGAATCTCTAGAAAAGCTATAATATATTGTGTAAACACTCTACTATCAGACAAAATTTACATTTTACATAATACAGGTTTAAAAAAAAAAAATGAATTTACCTTTTAGTGTGAAGTTCAACATGAATGTTAAACAAATTCAAAATGATAGCACATGAAATAAGACAGCAAATTGTACACTTATGAATATAATGTAGTTTTTACCAAAAATAACATGATAAACATGTGTGAGTCAAAAAGTGGCAGTAAGGGCCATCGTGAACATAAGTTATAATGAAAAAGGGCCGCCGGGCACATAAGAAATTAAAAAGAGCTGGAAAGCACTGTGCCATGCCAAACTGGCCTAGAGTAAACAGTACTATACAGGTTCCAGATTTTTTTTTTTTTTTTCAGTGCAAAGTTCTTCAGTGATATTTATAAATACAAAATGTTAGCCCATAAAATATGACAGCAAATTGCATGCTTATGAAATTGTAGGGATCTTTTCCATAAATAAAAACAAATATATTGTAAATTTGAATATTGTAAGTATCTGTTTTTCAGAAAATAGTATAATATGAATTTTAATGTTTTCTTGAATAGCAAAGTATTCCAGTAATGAAAAAACATATATATATATATTTTTTTTTAAAAAAAGGTAGCTTATCAAAAACAGAAATTAGGTGCAATTAAATAACTGATTCCATTAGTAATACAATAGATACAAAAGTTTTCTAGAAAAGAATCTCTAGAAAAGCTATAATATATTGTGTAAACACTCTACTATCAGACAAAATTTACATTTTACATAATACAGGTTAAAAAAAAAAAATGAATTTACCTTTTAGTGTGAAGTTCAACATGAATGTTAAACAAATTCAAAATGATAGCACATAAAATAAGACAGCAAATTGTACACTTATGAATATAATGTAGTTTTTACCAAAAATAACATGATAAACATGTGTGAGTCAAAAAGTGGCAGTAAGGGCCATCGTGAACATAAGTTATAATGAAAAAGGGCCGCCGGGCACATAAGAAATTAAAAAGAGCTGGAAAGCACTGTGCCATGCCAAACTGGCCTAGAGTAAACAGTAATAATACTATACAGGTTCCAGATTTTTTTTTTTTTTCAGTGCAAAGTTCTTCAGTGATATTTATAAATATAAAATGTTAGCCCAAAAAATATGACAGCAAATTGCATGCTTATCAAATTGTAGGGATCTTTTCCATAAATAAAAACAAATATATTGTAAATTTGAATATTGTAAGTATCTGTTTTTCAGAAAATAGTATAATATGAATTTAAATGTTTTCTTGAATAGCAAAGTATTCCAGTAATGAAAAAACAAAAAAAATTTTTTTTTTAAAGGTAGCTTATCAAAAACAGAAATTAGGTGCAATTAAATAACTGATTCCATTAGTAATACAATAGATACAAAAGTTTTCTAGAAAAGAATCTCTAGAAAAGCTATAATATATTGTGTAAACACTCTACTATCAGACAAAATTTACATTTTACATAATACAGGTTAAAAAAAAAAAAATGAATTTACCTTTTAGTGTGAAGTTCAACATGAATGTTAAACAAATTCAAAATGATAGCACATGAAATAAGACAGCAAATTGTACACTTATGAATATAATGTAGTTTTTACCAAAAATAACATGATAAACATGTGTGAGTCAAAAAGTGGCAGTAAGGGCCATCGTGAACATAAGTTATAATGAAAAAGGGCCGCCGGGCACATAAGAAATTAAAAAGAGCTGGAAAGCACTGTGCCATGCCAAACTGGCCTAGAGTAAACAGTACTATACAGGTTCCAGATTTTTTTTTTTTTTTTCAGTGCAAAGTTCTTCAGTGATATTTATAAATACAAAATGTTAGCCCATAAAATATGACAGCAAATTGCATGCTTATGAAATTGTAGGGATCTTTTCCATAAATAAAAACAAATATATTGTAAATTTGAATATTGCAAGTATCTGTTTTTCAGAAAATAGTATAATATGAATTTTAATGTTTTCTTGAATAGCAAAGTATTCCAGTAATGAAAAAACATAATTTTTTTTTTTTTTTTTAAAGGTAGCTTATCAAAAACAGAAATTAGATGCAATTAAATAACTGATACCATTAGTAATACAATAGATACAAAAGTTTTCTAGAAAAGAATCTCTAGAAAAGCTATAATATATTGTGTAAACACTCTACTATCAGACAAAATTTACATTTTACATAATACAGGTTTAAAAAAAAAAAATGAATTTACCTTTTAGTGTGAAGTTCAACATGAATGTTAAACAAATTCAAAATGATAGCACATGAAATAAGACAGCAAATTGTACACTTATGAATATAATGTAGTTTTTACCAAAAATAACATGATAAACATGTGTGAGTCAAAAAGTGGCAGTAAGGGCCATCGTGAACATAAGTTATAATGAAAAAGGGCCGCCGGGCACATAAGAAATTAAAAAGAGCTGGAAAGCACTGTGCCATGCCAAACTGGCCTAGAGTAAACAGTACTATACAGGTTCCAGATTTTTTTTTTTTTTTTCAGTGCAAAGTTCTTCAGTGATATTTATAAATACAAAATGTTAGCCCATAAAATATGACAGCAAATTGCATGCTTATGAAATTGTAGGGATCTTTTCCATAAATAAAAACAAATATATTGTAAATTTGAATATTGTAAGTATCTGTTTTTCAGAAAATAGTATAATATGAATTTTAATGTTTTCTTG
Organism: Maratus michaelseni; assembly: GCA_963931845.1. Lineage (NCBI taxonomy): Eukaryota > Metazoa > Arthropoda > Arachnida > Araneae > Salticidae > Maratus > Maratus michaelseni. Next base: position 154,375,766 of record OZ007596.1, on the reverse strand, counting down.
AATAGCAAAGTATTCCAGTAATGAAAAAACATATATATATATTTTTTTTTTTAAAAAAGGTAGCTTATCAAAAACAGAAATTAGGTGCAATTAAATAACTGATTCCATTAGTAATACAATAGATACAAAAGTTTTCTAGAAAAGAATCTCTAGAAAAGCTATAATATATTGTGTAAACACTCTACTATCAGACAAAATTTACATTTTACATAATACAGGTTAAAAAAAAAAAATGAATTTACCTTTTAGTGTGAAGTTCAACATGAATGTTAAACAAATTCAAAATGATAGCACATAAAATAAGACAGCAAATTGTACACTTATGAATATAATGTAGTTTTTACCAAAAATAACATGATAAACATGTGTGAGTCAAAAAGTGGCAGTAAGGGCCATCGTGAACATAAGTTATAATGAAAAAGGGCCGCCGGGCACATAAGAAATTAAAAAGAGCTGGAAAGCACTGTGCCATGCCAAACTGGCCTAGAGTAAACAGTAATAATACTATACAGGTTCCAGATTTTTTTTTTTTTTCAGTGCAAAGTTCTTCAGTGATATTTATAAATATAAAATGTTAGCCCAAAAAATATGACAGCAAATTGCATGCTTATCAAATTGTAGGGATCTTTTCCATAAATAAAAACAAATATATTGTAAATTTGAATATTGTAAGTATCTGTTTTTCAGAAAATAGTATAATATGAATTTAAATGTTTTCTTGAATAGCAAAGTATTCCAGTAATGAAAAAACAAAAAAAATTTTTTTTTTAAAGGTAGCTTATCAAAAACAGAAATTAGGTGCAATTAAATAACTGATTCCATTAGTAATACAATAGATACAAAAGTTTTCTAGAAAAGAATCTCTAGAAAAGCTATAATATATTGTGTAAACACTCTACTATCAGACAAAATTTACATTTTACATAATACAGGTTAAAAAAAAAAAAATGAATTTACCTTTTAGTGTGAAGTTCAGCAGCAATATTAAACAAAATCAAAATGTTAGCGCATCAAATTGTATACTTATAATGTAGTTTTTCGCAAAAAGAATAACAAACATATTGTGAAGTTTTTTCAAGAATCTAGTATACAATCCCCAATTCAAAAATGACACAACAAAATGGCAGCAATACCTGTAGAAGCATAAAGCAAAATCATTTCAGCTTGAGAATAAAAGCTTCGAGAGGTAGCCCTTCAAAAACAGCAGAAAATTAGATGCACAATTGAAACATTTTTTTCATTAATAATACTATAGATACTAACATCATAGAACTACTTATTCATACTAATTATCGGGTATGTATTTTTTTTCTAGAAAATAATTTCTGGAAAAACTATATTTCTTGTGAAAACTCTACTATCAGACAAAAGTTGCCCTTGCAGATTTGTATTACGGATAAATACTTTTATTTTATTTTGTTCTTTGCAACGTGATAGTCCAACATAAAGTTGACCATGTGCAAAGACTGGCTCCTCTAAATGCAGACCAACACTGTTGAATGTTTGTCCCTGTGACTTATTAATAGTCATTGCAAAAGCAATAATAATAGGAAACTGTCTCCGAATAAGTTTAAATGGAAGATTTGTATCACTTGGTGAAAGGTCAATTCTTGATATAAACACTCTGTCGTTTTTATTAGCACCAGTTAGGATCTCACAATCCAGGAAATGTCGATATAGACCTCGAATAATTAACCTGGTGCCATTGCACAAACCATTTTTAGAATTCATGTTCCTAAGAAGCATCACAATAGCACCAACTTTTAATATTAATTTATGGGGAGGCATTCCAGAGGGAGTTTGTTCATTTAAAAATTCCTGCGAAAAGTTTGTCTCACCTTCTGATAAATCTGACTCGAATGAATCTGCACTGTAAAATTCAGATGCGGCTCCAGGAAGAAGATTCAGAACTTCGTTGTTCAATTTCATTGCATCCTTGTTAGTAGTGGTCAAAATAATTTTTGAGGAAAGTTCTTGAATGCAGTTTGTATTAATTTCATTTCCATATATTTCTGTAATGACTGAACCAGTACATAACATGTTAGATGGAATTTGTACAACATCACATGGTAAATTTTGAAATGATAAAGTTTTTCCTTCACCAATATCTAAAAGCCATTGGTTGAACTCAGTTTGGCCTTCAGAACGCATATTTTGTGACAGTTTCAAATGAAGAAAATGTTCCCAAAGTGGACTTGATTTTATGCAAACTTCAATTACATGAGTTTTTGTTCCTCGTGCAACGACTGGTAATGTTTGACGAAAATCACCTCCCAACAACATAACTTTATTGCCAAATGGATTATCATTTCCCATTAGCTCTCTTAACAGAGCATCTATGCAACGTAAAGCATGAACTGTCATCATTGTAGCTTCATCAATAATGATAATCTTTGCTTGACGGATAGTTACTGCTTCATCTGATATGACACGCATTGAAGATGTTGAAGTTTCCAATATTGGAACCGGTAGTTTAAAACCACTATGAATGGTCCTTCCTCCTTTTAACAAAACGGCAGCAATGCCAGTGGTGGCATAAGGAAGAACAATTTCACCACGTCCCCGTATAAAGGCCAAAAGAGTATTATATAGATATGTCTTACCTGATCCACCTGGACCATCCAAATAGAAACATCGTGGAGTTATTTGCTCATCGTCAATTGCTTCTACGATTTTTGTAAAAGCTTCCTTTTGCTGCAAGTTCAAAGATGCAATTTTTTCAATAGCATCAGAGGCTTCACTGATATGGTTATAAACTAAAACCTGATCTTGATAATCCAGTGGACTGGGCGTTGGCAAATTAAATGTACTTAAGGTAACACCATGGCTCTTGAATATTGCTTGAATACTGTGTAAAGCATGTTGTTGTGCAATAAAATCATTGAAATTCATCCTAAAATCCTCACACAAAGAATCATTAAATTTTTCCCACAATTCAAGAGGATTAGATGGATTACAAAAGAGACAAATGAAAGCAAATACTTGCCTGAGCTGTGCAGGCATTTGAAAAACGCAGGCTTCTGATAAACATCTGTCCCATTCCTGATCATCAGCCAAAAGCTGCCTTTGGCGAGCTGCTTCAAGGAACGTAGGTAAGATAACCCCCTCGAAAGTTCGCAAGTTCTCAAAGCTAGTTGCCCCAGGAATTTTGAGCAAAAGTAGACGAAGGCAGTAACGCTCAATGTCTTTTGGAGAAACAGAAAACATTCTAGCCAAAACTTTTTTTCCTCCACGTCGTGGTTTCCAAATACCTTTTTCGAACACATAATGAAGAGGTATTTCTGCATATAGGTATTGTCTTGCATTTACATCTGAAAGATTTAATTTAAACCAAGCTGTGAGAGTTGTGTCACGATTTTGATTAAGTGCTGCATTTTCCATACCTTGTTGAAAATAAACCATTTGTTGATGTGACAAATGGATGGCAAGTCTTATCATAGAATGTGATTTATCATGCATTTTGAATTCCAGGAGACGCCACATTGCCTCAGGTGCACTAACATATCTGGCATTCACATGATTTGAAATTTCATCATGTAGAAATTCATGTTGATTGTTGTTTTCATGAATGACAACATTAGCAGAATCGTAACCTTTATAAATATACTTGTAAATATATTTTACAGATTTGATACTGGTGCAGGCTTCTATGTTAATGTGCGAGTCGTACTTCAGCAAGAGTGCAGGATTGTATGGCACAACCCAACGATTATCAACCGGTTTTCCATTAATAATTACACTATTATCTTCACGGCGTTGATAAAATGGATAACCATCAACATTGACTCTAGTTTCAGGCTGGAATGTTTTTGGAAAATTCTTGCTACACTTACCATTTTCCATGCAAGGTGATTTTGGGTTAAGAGTTCCACATGGGCCATGTATCATAGTCCTCGAAACAATTTCATGTAATCGAGGATGATGAACTGAAAGCTCTGCCACTATGACTCTATCAATCTGTGAAGCATCATGGAATTTGAATTCCTGCTCAAGAATCAAAAGAATATGAGCATGGGGTAGTCCACGTTTTTGAAACTCTATTGTATATACGTGCGCAACACATTTTCCAAAGAGCTCCCCTTTTGTGATATCATCTAACAGTGCATGTAATTTTATATGAAACACGCGAGCTACTAAATCTGGTCTGTCAGATGATGTCTGTCCATCAGGCAAGTTATTCACAATTTCAGGCCACTTGGGATTACATGTAAAAGTACAAAAAATGTCTGGTTTACCAAATTTTGTCACAATTGCCATGGCATCATGATACCTTTCACGCATGTTTCGAGGTGAGCCTTGAAAGGAAGATGGCAGTATAACAGCTCTTCCAGCTGGTAAATTTGCATTTGCTGCTGCTTGAAAAACGTAATCTGCAAGTCCAGCATACTCTTCACATCGTAATTTTGATTGTTGGTACCTGACAAAATTTAGATTGTTTGCTTCCACTTGAAGGTAGGAATCAATAACCCACTGTTGAGTAAGTGGCCCTCCATACAAAATAGGATTAAATTCACCACGTCTAATAGTAGTTTGTGCCACTTTATACTGAAGCATAGATACGTTTTTTCGTAAACCTTCAGTAGATCCAGGATAGCGATCAAGCACCAAATTTGGTTGCCAGCCAGCTTCACCATATGGATAAAAAATTGCATACGTCATAGGATCTAAGTTTGGACTCAAAATATTTAAAGAAACAAAATTATTAGTGCTGTGCTCAGGAGTGCGAGGATAAATTCTGATATCTCTTTCAAATGGTGGTTCTCCATCGTCATTTTGAAATACCATGGCAACTTCATTTGCTGTTGGCAAATTGTACCGTCTTTGATCAGAGTGTCGATCTCTACGCAAGAACATGTGAACATTTGGTACTGGAAGATTATCTCTCGCTGCCTCTTCATGACTCTGCCTTTCAATTTCATACATCATTTTGTAAGCTTGAGCAAACGGGTTTATTTCCTGCATCATGAGATCTAAGTGCCTCAAAATATGACGTAAACACTTTTCATTTTGAGGAATGTTTAAGCGTTCTTGAACAGCCTGACTTGTATTAAGAACATATAATTGAGCAAATTTCCTTTGTTCACCTTCTTGAGGATGTAAATGTGAAGTGACATGATATATTTGTCCTTGCACCCGAAAACAGTAAGGTCCACGACCTGGAACATTTGATGCTAATTTTGCACCCATTGAAGCAAAAGAAATAGCACTATTGTAGCAGCGTATATTTTCACGAAAATTTCTGTAGTCTGGTGAATTTGGGTTGCTCATAATATCTTTCAAAAAAAGTGGAAAAGTTTGACGTGCAGGAAGTTTAACTTTTCCTTTATGACAACAGCTATTAAATTTTCCACTACTTAATCTTTCAGACGGAAAATGAAGTGCCTGACAGTACTGGCAGATAGATTCTAAAGAACCACAACTGTGACTTTCAATATCACCTTCAGTGTCAGAAACTGGCCCATGGTCTATTTGAATTGCTTCATTTTCAATTTGTTGACTGGCTCTGATCTCAGCTCGTTGACTTTGATGACGTTGGCGATCTTCTTCCCTTATACGGTCCAATGTTGCTTGTGATTGCCGAGCACGCCACCTCAACTGTCGTTCTCTAATTAATCGCAGCCTACGTTCAGTCGGCGTTTCATCAATTTCATCAGGCATCGCTAAAACAATCCTTAAACTATATAAAACGATCCCTAAACTATATAAAACGACAATAAAAACTGATAAATTGAACAGATTCAAATCCACCGCGTGTTCAAAATAGCATTTGGAGAATCAACAAAGATGTTAAAACAGTAAAGCACACGTTACGTTGCCAGTACAGTACAAATAATTTTTATGAATTATTCTCAAAAGTGAATGACTCACCACACTTTTTTTTTTTTGCATTCAAATCATTTTTATAATAATGATTAGCAAAGTGAAATGTAATTTCGGAAATTTTCACATGAAATTTCTAATAATATGCAAATATTAACTTGTATTTTAAGAGCATAATCGGATGTTTTAATGAAACGTTCAAAGAGTCATTCCTTTTTTTTTAGATATGGGATTTGTGTTTTTGAATGGTAACATTATCCGTTTGTTTACATCAGGTAATCGGATTTTTAATCTGTTATTTTTAATTTAAAACTTAAAACATTATAACTGGATATGATATACATGTTTTATACGAAAATATGCTGAACAGACATTATTTCAAGTAGAAGAAATTATCATTTACTGGTTATGTGTTAGCATATCTTTTTCAGTAAGCCTAACATGGCGTTTAACTACAGTCGACTCGCAGAGCAGAGTGGTACAAACCGGTACCGTTACAGACACTTTCTCGCCTTTGGATTTTATTATAAGTAAGATTAAAACAATTTAATCTTGATTTAGATCTTTTTATACAAAATTTCAATTGTTAATTCAATTACTCTTTTAATTTTACTTATGTGAATATTCATGTGTTTTTGTTAATTTATATGCAATTTTTATAAAGTCTTAAAAATAAAATGACGACCAGAGGTTTTTCTTTCATTTCTTTCTTTCTTTTTCTGTTTTAGAACACATTTTAGTTATACTTATGGAATGCCACAAGAGTCCTTCCCATGAAGCTTTATTTGCGAATCACTGTTTTAAAAGAACGTGATCTGTATAGAATGTATTTACGTTAAATGTGAAAAAGGTTGTTGCTGATAAAAAGGTAGACGTTTGCTAGGATTTATTTGTTGCGATAAACATTGCTCCATGATAAATATTAATTTGAATTACTTTCCAATCAACCAACCATACTTCTTCATGTGAGGTGAAATACCCATCCCTACGCTACATTGAGATTCACGACATAAGAGACATGTTGAATACCAGTTTCCACTTCTTGACTGGACCAAAAATTTCGAAGATTATTATGCAAAACTCATTATTAAAAGAGCCGAGTGAACAGCTTATCTTGAATAACAAATGGTTTCTCCTCAATATGTAACTGGACCGACTTCGAACAAATTTGGACCGAGGAGCCCGTGGCTATATGTCACACATCCCCAGAACATAACAAATGATGGTTAAAATGTCAGTGATTTCAATAAAAACTGGAAGCACCGTGGGGGGGGGTGTAACTGGACCAAAGCCCTAAGAAACTACAAGAGTTAATTACTTATGAATATTTTCTGGTGTGAGTTTTAAATTTTATGTTTGAGATATTTATGGCGTCAATAATATATTTTTTTATTATTTCGATAATATTTGTTTTTCTAATGTAAACACACTGATGCATGTCACTAAATGATAACATTAGAACGCACAATCACAGCCTAATTCAGTAAGCTTATTATTAGCATTCCTAAGATTAAAGGTACTATCAAATTAAAATATTTTTAGAAATAATATAACAATTTTGTGAACATTTTGATTTGACGGATATTTTATATTTATTTTACTACAAACAGTTTTAATGCATCCTTCACACTTGGTGTTATTCTATGTAACATATTAAAATCTGTTGCCATGGTATTCTATCTGTAAAGGCCTACTTTTATCTATAGCTAAATATTTACGATTTAAAAAAATATGCTTCACTCCATCGGTACGAGACCCGCAGTCTGAAGATTATGTAGAAGAAGCAGTATACTGTTTTTCTCTTAATCTCCGCAATCCTTAAATGGCTACCTGAGAATCGATGTCACGTTGTCTGAAAACCGGTCCCGAATTCATAGCACCACATCCGGCAGTGGCTGGAAAACAAACTGTACAGAATGAGACAACATTGCATATTTAGACTTTTGTGATTGTATAGGGAGATGACATCTATGAAACAAGATAGTTTAGAAATTGAGAGAAAGTACAGAAAGGTTGTATGTTTACTGAACGCATTTCGCCAGATATTCGAATGAATTATTCTTATGAACATTTTCAAAAGAAATTAGTAGCGCTGCGATCATGAAAACGAAATGATATACTTTAAAATTTTAATTTTTCCTTTCAGCACACGGAACTTCTTGGAATAAAGTATTCCAAAGAGAAGATAAGCAAACTAGGATACTAATAAAAACTAACCATGTGATTAAAATTTCTTTTCGACAACTAGAGGGAGAAAGCTAGAAACTTGTGACCAGCTTCTAGTAGAGAAGAACATAGTACTCAATCAGTTTGTGGTCATCAAAGCATTTAGAACATCAATATACACATGTCTTGTACATTTTCCGGGTTCAACGCAAGACGACACAAATAAGACTCCAGCAAAGAAGCTTTGACCTACTACTCAAATTATGTGAAGTAGATCTTATTTCTTATTTCATAACACACCCTTACGTGCGGTATTACGTCTAGAATCTAGCGATATATAGTCAAGAGAATTTGACATACCAGGAGAACAGGACGAAATTACATTTAAAATTTTCCTATTTCTCATTACTGATGTGAATGTACTTTAATGTAAATAGATTTGGAAATACGGTTATAAAATAAGTTTTCCTGTTTGGAACCATTTATCGCTATAATTAATGTACAGAATTAGACAACATTTCATATTTAGACTTTTGTGCATGTATAGGGAGATGATATCATGAAACAAGATCGTTTAAAAAATCAAAGAAAGTACAGAAAGGTTGTATGTTTACTGAACACATTTTGTCAGATATTCGAATGAATTATTCTTATGAACATTTTCAGGAGAAATTAGTAGCGCTGCGATCATGTACAATCACACAATGCATTTTACTACAGAATAAAGGATAATTCATTAACTACGTCACGCAAATTTCGAGGGTTATTTACTCTTTCCTCCCGTATTGTCATTGTTACAGGTATACGGAATCCCGCCTTAAACTGGATTTTTGCTTGTGCCTTTACATTCTGTTTTAGCACGTTTTACTGATTTTTTAAAACTTTATTATGCTGCTTCAAAATGTTGCTAATCTAACTGTTTTCATATTTTTGATGCGATGTGGTAATGTGTTAACTCCTCCCTCCTCTCTGAAAAGTGACATATTTATTAGATAACCCTTAATGAAAATATATGATTGTTTTTTACTCTGGAAGGTGCGAAAAGTTTTTCTTTCGGCAACCTTTGTAGTAAATAGTAGGACATACTAGTACATAATAGTAGTTTACATAATAGTAGTATTTTTCTGCTGAATTAATCTCTTCCCGCCTTCAACAATCGCCTGAATTAAAATGTAGTCTTATTTCTTTCATTAGTTTTATCTACAATGCCTCGAAATAAAACTGGCTGTATAATTATTTCTGAGAATTATTTTTCTTCATATCAGGTTCAAAAAAAGAGTAAGGAGGTTACATTGACGCTTCTGTTCCGTTTCGAATTCGCAATATTAGCAAAGAATTAGGCAATGTGCGGTATGAATTTCTTTTCGATAAATTGTAAATGAAATTTACAATGAAGTTAAATTACAAATCATGATATTTTTCATAAAAATGTAGAGTGGTTGCTTATATCTAGATAGTGTGAATGCAAATGTTTTAAATGAAGAATTTCTTAAAAGTCAGTTCTGTCCAGGGAAAAATTGATGTAAATACGCAAATGTTCCTTTAAGCATATTTTACTAAGAATTAGATTGAACTATTGAAGACCAATTTAACTGGATATAACTTACACTTCCACGTGCTTCCTGAAACACGCTTCATTTCGCCGACTACAATTTACACGAGTGTAGGCGGAGTCTTAAAGCATGCCAAAAGGGAAAAAAAACTCTTATGGAGTTACATGGAAATAATTAGAAAATGTGATTCGAATCGAAAGATATGAAGTAAATATTTTACAATACATACTATTTAAGATTTGCAATACTTTTGGAGAAATCAGAAAAGGTGCAGCCGATCATTAGCGTAAAGTTCAATGAAAAATAAAGGGAGAAAATCTGATTTTCTGAATTGTTCAGAATTAATTTGTGATATTATTTCATGCAATGTATTTTATGTTTTTGGTTGGTGTTGAGAAAAAGCAAATACAGTGATATATTTATGTTTGTATTCAAAATAACAGTAAAGAATCGTGAAAATATGCTGTATATATTTTAACTAAACTCTAATATAAATATCTGAATAAGATTAATTAAATATCAATTAAATTGAAGTTCCGTACACCTTACGAATATACTATTATTTGAATATTAAAACAATTTAATCTTGATTTAGATCTTTTTATACAAAATTTCAATTGTTAATTCAATTACTCTTTTAATTTTACTTATGTGAATATTCATGTGTTTTTGTTAATTTATATGCAATTTTTATAAAGTCTTCAAAATAAAATGACGACCAGAGGTTTTTCTTTCATTTCTTTCTTCCTTTTTCTGTTTTAGAAAACATTTTAGTTATACTTATGGAATGCCACAAGAGTCCTTCCTATGAAACTTTATTTGCGAATCATTGTTTTAAAAGAACGTGATCTGTATAGAATGTATTTACGTTAAATGTGAAAACCAGAAAAAAATGTGAGACCAGATTTAGTAGCTCGCGTGTTTCATATAAAATTACATGCACTGTTAGATGATATCACAAAAGGGGAGCTCTTTGGAAAATGTGTTGCGCACGTATATACAATAGAGTTTCAAAAACGTGGACTACCCCATGCTCATATTCTTTTGATTCTTGAGCAGGAATTCAAATTCCATGATGCTTCACAGATTGATAGAGTCATAGTGGCAGAGCTTTCAGTTCATCATCCTCGATTACATGAAATTGTTTCGAGGACTATGATACATGGCCCATGTGGAACTCTTAACCCAAAATCACCTTGCATGGAAAATGGTAAGTGTAGCAAGAATTTTCCAAAAACATTCCAGCCTGAAACTAGAGTCAATGTTGATGGTTATCCATTTTATCAACGCCGTGAAGATAATAGTGTAATTATTAATGGAAAACCGGTTGATAATCGTTGGGTTGTGCCATACAATCCTGCACTCTTGCTGAAGTACGACTCGCACATTAACATAGAAGCCTGCACCAGTATCAAATCTGTAAAATATATTTACAAGTATATTCATAAAGGTTACGATTCTGCTAATGTTGTCATTCATGAAAACAACAATCAACATGAATTTCTACATGATGAAATTTCAAATCATGTGAATGCCAGATATGTTAGTGCACCTGAGGCAATGTGGCGTCTCCTGGAATTCAAAATGCATGATAAATCACATTCTATGATAAGACTTGCCATCCATTTGCCACATCAACAAATGGTTTATTTTCAACAAGGTATGGAAAATGCAGCACTTAATCAAAATCGTGACACAACTCTCACAGCTTGGTTTAAATTAAATCTTTCAGATGTAAATGCAAGACAATACCTATATGCAGAAATACCTCTTCATTATGTGTTCGAAAAAGGTATTTGGAAACCACGACGTGGAGGAAAAAAAGTTTTGGCTAGAATGTTTTCTGTTTCTCCAAAAGACATTGAGCGTTACTGCCTTCGTCTACTTTTGCTCAAAATTCCTGGGGCAACTAGCTTTGAGAACTTGCGAACTTTCGAGGGGGTTATCTTACCTACGTTCCTTGAAGCAGCTCGCCAAAGGCAGCTTTTGGCTGATGATCAGGAATGGGACAGATGTTTATCAGAAGCCTGCGTTTTTCAAATGCCTGCACAGCTCAGGCAAGTATTTGCTTTCATTTGTCTCTTTTGTAATCCATCTAATCCTCTTGAATTGTGGGAAAAATTTAATGATTCTTTGTGTGAGGATTTTAGGATGAATTTCAATGATTTTATTGCACAACAACATGCTTTACACAGTATTCAAGCAATATTCAAGAGCCATGGTGTTACCTTAAGTACATTTAATTTGCCAACGCCCAGTCCACTGGATTATCAAGATCAGGTTTTAGTTTATAACCATATCAGTGAAGCCTCTGATGCTATTGAAAAAATTGCATCTTTGAACTTGCAGCAAAAGGAAGCTTTTACAAAAATCGTAGAAGCAATTGACGATGAGCAAATAACTCCACGATGTTTCTATTTGGATGGTCCAGGTGGATCAGGTAAGACATATCTATATAATACTCTTTTGGCCTTTATACGGGGACGTGGTGAAATTGTTCTTCCTTATGCCACCACTGGCATTGCTGCCGTTTTGTTAAAAGGAGGAAGGACCATTCATAGTGGTTTTAAACTACCGGTTCCAATATTGGAAACTTCAACATCTTCAATGCGTGTCATATCAGATGAAGCAGTAACTATCCGTCAAGCAAAGATTATCATTATTGATGAAGCTACAATGATGACAGTTCATGCTTTACGTTGCATAGATGCTCTGTTAAGAGAGCTAATGGGAAATGATAATCCATTTGGCAATAAAGTTATGTTGTTGGGAGGTGATTTTCGTCAAACATTACCAGTCGTTGCACGAGGAACAAAAACTCATGTAATTGAAGTTTGCATAAAATCAAGTCCACTTTGGGAACATTTTCTTCATTTGAAACTGTCACAAAATATGCGTTCTGAAGGCCAAACTGAGTTCAACCAATGGCTTTTAGATATTGGTGAAGGAAAAACTTTATCATTTCAAAATTTACCATGTGATGTTGTACAAATTCCATCTAACATGTTATGTACTGGTTCAGTCATTACAGAAATATATGGAAATGAAATTAATACAAACTGCATTCAAGAACTTTCCTCAAAAATTATTTTGACCACTACTAACAAGGATGCAATGAAATTGAACAACGAAGTTCTGAATCTTCTTCCTGGAGCCGCATCTGAATTTTACAGTGCAGATTCATTCGAGTCAGATTTATCAGAAGGTGAGACAAACTTTTCGCAGGAATTTTTAAATGAACAAACTCCCTCTGGAATGCCTCCCCATAAATTAATATTAAAAGTTGGTGCTATTGTGATGCTTCTTAGGAACATGAATTCTAAAAATGGTTTGTGCAATGGCACCAGGTTAATTATTCGAGGTCTATATCGACATTTCCTGGATTGTGAGATCCTAACTGGTGCTAATAAAAACGACAGAGTGTTTATATCAAGAATTGACCTTTCACCAAGTGATACAAATCTTCCATTTAAACTTATTCGGAGACAGTTTCCTATTATTATTGCTTTTGCAATGACTATTAATAAGTCACAGGGACAAACATTCAACAGTGTTGGTCTGCATTTAGAGGAGCCAGTCTTTGCACATGGTCAACTTTATGTTGGACTATCACGTTGCAAAGAACAAAATAAAATAAAAGTATTTATCCGTAATACAAATCTGCAAGGGCAACTTTTGTCTGATAGTAGAGTTTTCACAAGAAATATAGTTTTCCCAGAAATTATTTTCTAGAAAAAAAATACATACCCGATAATTAGTATGAATAAGTAGTTCTATGATGTTAGTATCTATAGTATTATTAATGAAAAAAATGTTTCAATTGTGCATCTAATTTTCTGCTGTTTTTGAAGGGCTACCTCTCGAAGCTTTTATTCTCAAGCTGAAATGATTTTGCTTTATGCTTCTACAGGTATTGCTGCCATTTTGTTGTGTCATTTTTGAATTGGGGATTGTATACTAGATTCTTGAAAAAACTTCACAATATGTTTGTTATTCTTTTTGCGAAAAACTACATTATAAGTATACAATTTGATGCGCTAACATTTTGATTTTGTTTAATATTGCTGCTGAACTTCACACTAAAAGGTAAATTCATTTTTTTTTTTTTTAACCTGTATTATGTAAAATGTAAATTTTGTCTGATAGTAGAGTGTTTACACAATATATTATAGCTTTTCTAGAGATTCTTTTCTAGAAAACTTTTGTATCTATTGTATTACTTATTGTATTTTTTTTTTTTCAGTGCAAAGTTCTTCAGTGATATTTATAAATACAAAATGTTAGCCCATAAAATATGACAGCAAATTGCATGCTTATGAAATTGTAGGGATCTTTTCCATAAATAAAAACAAATATATTGTAAATTTGAATATTGTAAGTATCTGTTTTTCAGAAAATAGTATAATATGAATTTTAATGTTTTCTTGAATAGCAAAGTATTCCAGTAATGAAAAAATATATATATATATTTTTTTTTTTAAAAAAAGGTAGCTTATCAAAAACAGAAATTAGGTGCAATTAAATAACTGATTCCATTAGTAATACAATAGATACAAAAGTTTTCTAGAAAAGAATCTCTAGAAAAGCTATAATATATTGTGTAAACACTCTACTATCAGACAAAATTTACATTTTACATAATACAGGTTAAAAAAAAAAAATGAATTTACCTTTTAGTGTGAAGTTCAACATGAATGTTAAACAAATTCAAAATGATAGCACATGAAATAAGACAGCAAATTGTACACTTATGAATATAATGTAGTTTTTACCAAAAATAACATGATAAACATGTGTGAGTCAAAAAGTGGCAGTAAGGGCCATCGTGAACATAAGTTATAATGAAAAAGGGCCGCCGGGCACATAAGAAATTAAAAAGAGCTGGAAAGCACTGTGCCATGCCAAACTGGCCTAGAGTAAACAGTAATAATACTATACAGGTTCCAGATTTTTTTTTTTTTCAGTGCAAAGTTCTTCAGTGATATTTATAAATATAAAATGTTAGCCCAAAAAATATGACAGCAAATTGCATGCTTATCAAATTGTAGGGATCTTTTCCATAAATAAAAACAAATATATTGTAAATTTGAATATTGTAAGTATCTGTTTTTCAGAAAATAGTATAATATGAATTTAAATGTTTTCTTGAATAGCAAAGTATTCCAGTAATGAAAAAACAAAAAAAAATTTTTTTTTAAAGGTAGCTTATCAAAAACAGAAATTAGGTGCAATTAAATAACTGATTCCATTAGTAATACAATAGATACAAAAGTTTTCTAGAAAAGAATCTCTAGAAAAGCTATAATATATTGTGTAAACACTCTACTATCAGACAAAATTTACATTTTACATAATACAGGTTAAAAAAAAAAAATGAATTTACCTTTTAGTGTGAAGTTCAGCAGCAATATTAAACAAAATCAAAATGTTAGCGCATCAAATTGTATACTTATAATGTAGTTTTTCGCAAAAAGAATAACAAACATATTGTGAAGTTTTTTCAAGAATCTAGTATACAATCCCCAATTCAAAAATGACACAACAAAATGGCAGCAATACCTGTAGAAGCATAAAGCAAAATCATTTCAGCTTGAGAATAAAAGCTTCGAGAGGTAGCCCTTCAAAAACAGCAGAAAATTAGATGCACAATTGAAACATTTTTTTCATTAATAATACTATAGATACTAACATCATAGAACTACTTATTCATACTAATTATCGGGTATGTATTTTTTTTCTAGAAAATAATTTCTGGAAAAACTATATTTCTTGTGAAAACTCTACTATCAGACAAAAGTTGCCCTTGCAGATTTGTATTACGGATAAATACTTTTATTTTATTTTGTTCTTTGCAACGTGATAGTCCAACATAAAGTTGACCATGTGCAAAGACTGGCTCCTCTAAATGCAGACCAACACTGTTGAATGTTTGTCCCTGTGACTTATTAATAGTCATTGCAAAAGCAATAATAATAGGAAACTGTCTCCGAATAAGTTTAAATGGAAGATTTGTATCACTTGGTGAAAGGTCAATTCTTGATATAAACACTCTGTCGTTTTTATTAGCACCAGTTAGGATCTCACAATCCAGGAAATGTCGATATAGACCTCGAATAATTAACCTGGTGCCATTGCACAAACCATTTTTAGAATTCATGTTCCTAAGAAGCATCACAATAGCACCAACTTTTAATATTAATTTATGGGGAGGCATTCCAGAGGGAGTTTGTTCATTTAAAAATTCCTGCGAAAAGTTTGTCTCACCTTCTGATAAATCTGACTCGAATGAATCTGCACTGTAAAATTCAGATGCGGCTCCAGGAAGAAGATTCAGAACTTCGTTGTTCAATTTCATTGCATCCTTGTTAGTAGTGGTCAAAATAATTTTTGAGGAAAGTTCTTGAATGCAGTTTGTATTAATTTCATTTCCATATATTTCTGTAATGACTGAACCAGTACATAACATGTTAGATGGAATTTGTACAACATCACATGGTAAATTTTGAAATGATAAAGTTTTTCCTTCACCAATATCTAAAAGCCATTGGTTGAACTCAGTTTGGCCTTCAGAACGCATATTTTGTGACAGTTTCAAATGAAGAAAATGTTCCCAAAGTGGACTTGATTTTATGCAAACTTCAATTACATGAGTTTTTGTTCCTCGTGCAACGACTGGTAATGTTTGACGAAAATCACCTCCCAACAACATAACTTTATTGCCAAATGGATTATCATTTCCCATTAGCTCTCTTAACAGAGCATCTATGCAACGTAAAGCATGAACTGTCATCATTGTAGCTTCATCAATAATGATAATCTTTGCTTGACGGATAGTTACTGCTTCATCTGATATGACACGCATTGAAGATGTTGAAGTTTCCAATATTGGAACCGGTAGTTTAAAACCACTATGAATGGTCCTTCCTCCTTTTAACAAAACGGCAGCAATGCCAGTGGTGGCATAAGGAAGAACAATTTCACCACGTCCCCGTATAAAGGCCAAAAGAGTATTATATAGATATGTCTTACCTGATCCACCTGGACCATCCAAATAGAAACATCGTGGAGTTATTTGCTCATCGTCAATTGCTTCTACGATTTTTGTAAAAGCTTCCTTTTGCTGCAAGTTCAAAGATGCAATTTTTTCAATAGCATCAGAGGCTTCACTGATATGGTTATAAACTAAAACCTGATCTTGATAATCCAGTGGACTGGGCGTTGGCAAATTAAATGTACTTAAGGTAACACCATGGCTCTTGAATATTGCTTGAATACTGTGTAAAGCATGTTGTTGTGCAATAAAATCATTGAAATTCATCCTAAAATCCTCACACAAAGAATCATTAAATTTTTCCCACAATTCAAGAGGATTAGATGGATTACAAAAGAGACAAATGAAAGCAAATACTTGCCTGAGCTGTGCAGGCATTTGAAAAACGCAGGCTTCTGATAAACATCTGTCCCATTCCTGATCATCAGCCAAAAGCTGCCTTTGGCGAGCTGCTTCAAGGAACGTAGGTAAGATAACCCCCTCGAAAGTTCGCAAGTTCTCAAAGCTAGTTGCCCCAGGAATTTTGAGCAAAAGTAGACGAAGGCAGTAACGCTCAATGTCTTTTGGAGAAACAGAAAACATTCTAGCCAAAACTTTTTTTCCTCCACGTCGTGGTTTCCAAATACCTTTTTCGAACACATAATGAAGAGGTATTTCTGCATATAGGTATTGTCTTGCATTTACATCTGAAAGATTTAATTTAAACCAAGCTGTGAGAGTTGTGTCACGATTTTGATTAAGTGCTGCATTTTCCATACCTTGTTGAAAATAAACCATTTGTTGATGTGGCAAATGGATGGCAAGTCTTATCATAGAATGTGATTTATCATGCATTTTGAATTCCAGGAGACGCCACATTGCCTCAGGTGCACTAACATATCTGGCATTCACATGATTTGAAATTTCATCATGTAGAAATTCATGTTGATTGTTGTTTTCATGAATGACAACATTAGCAGAATCGTAACCTTTATGAATATACTTGTAAATATATTTTACAGATTTGATACTGGTGCAGGCTTCTATGTTAATGTGCGAGTCGTACTTCAGCAAGAGTGCAGGATTGTATGGCACAACCCAACGATTATCAACCGGTTTTCCATTAATAATTACACTATTATCTTCACGGCGTTGATAAAATGGATAACCATCAACATTGACTCTAGTTTCAGGCTGGAATGTTTTTGGAAAATTCTTGCTACACTTACCATTTTCCATGCAAGGTGATTTTGGGTTAAGAGTTCCACATGGGCCATGTATCATAGTCCTCGAAACAATTTCATGTAATCGAGGATGATGAACTGAAAGCTCTGCCACTATGACTCTATCAATCTGTGAAGCATCATGGAATTTGAATTCCTGCTCAAGAATCAAAAGAATATGAGCATGGGGTAGTCCACGTTTTTGAAACTCTATTGTATATACGTGCGCAACACATTTTCCAAAGAGCTCCCCTTTTGTGATATCATCTAACAGTGCATGTAATTTTATATGAAACACGCGAGCTACTAAATCTGGTCTCACATTTTTTTCTGGTTTTCACATTTAACGTAAATACATTCTATACAGATCACGTTCTTTTAAAACAATGATTCGCAAATAAAGTTTCATAGGAAGGACTCTTGTGGCATTCCATAAGTATAACTAAAATGTTTTCTAAAACAGAAAAAGGAAGAAAGAAATGAAAGAAAAACCTCTGGTCGTCATTTTATTTTGAAGACTTTATAAAAATTGCATATAAATTAACAAAAACACATGAATATTCACATAAGTAAAATTAAAAGAGTAATTGAATTAACAATTGAAATTTTGTATAAAAAGATCTAAATCAAGATTAAATTGTTTTAATATTCAAATAATAGTATATTCGTAAGGTGTACGGAACTTCAATTTAATTGATATTTAATTAATCTTATTCAGATATTTATATTAGAGTTTAGTTAAAATATATACAGCATATTTTCACGATTCTTTACTGTTATTTTGAATACAAACATAAATATATCACTGTATTTGCTTTTTCTCAACACCAACCAAAAACATAAAATACATTGCATGAAATAATATCACAAATTAATTCTGAACAATTCAGAAAATCAGATTTTCTCCCTTTATTTTTCATTGAACTTTACGCTAATGATCGGCTGCACCTTTTCTGATTTCTCCAAAAGTATTGCAAATCTTAAATAGTATGTATTGTAAAATATTTACTTCATATCTTTCGATTCGAATCACATTTTCTAATTATTTCCATGTAACTCCATAAGAGTTTTTTTTCCCTTTTGGCATGCTTTAAGACTCCGCCTACACTCGTGTAAATTGTAGTCGGCGAAATGAAGCGTGTTTCAGGAAGCACGTGGAAGTGTAAGTTATATCCAGTTAAATTGGTCTTCAATAGTTCAATCTAATTCTTAGTAAAATATGCTTAAAGGAACATTTGCGTATTTACATCAATTTTTCCCTGGACAGAACTGACTTTTAAGAAATTCTTCATTTAAAACATTTGCATTCACACTATCTAGATATAAGCAACCACTCTACATTTTTATGAAAAATATCATGATTTGTAATTTAACTTCATTGTAAATTTCATTTACAATTTATCGAAAAGAAATTCATACCGCACATTGCCTAATTCTTTGCTAATATTGCGAATTCGAAACGGAACAGAAGCGTCAATGTAACCTCCTTACTCTTTTTTTGAACCTGATATGAAGAAAAATAATTCTCAGAAATAATTATACAGCCAGTTTTATTTCGAGGCATTGTAGATAAAACTAATGAAAGAAATAAGACTACATTTTAATTCAGGCGATTGTTGAAGGCGGGAAGAGATTAATTCAGCAGAAAAATACTACTATTATGTAAACTACTATTATGTACTAGTATGTCCTACTATTTACTACAAAGGTTGCCGAAAGAAAAACTTTTCGCACCTTCCAGAGTAAAAAACAATCATATATTTTCATTAAGGGTTATCTAATAAATATGTCACTTTTCAGAGAGGAGGGAGGAGTTAACACATTACCACATCGCATCAAAAATATGAAAACAGTTAGATTAGCAACATTTTGAAGCAGCATAATAAAGTTTTAAAAAATCAGTAAAACGTGCTAAAACAGAATGTAAAGGCACAAGCAAAAATCCAGTTTAAGGCGGGATTCCGTATACCTGTAACAATGACAATACGGGAGGAAAGAGTAAATAACCCTCGAAATTTGCGTGACGTAGTTAATGAATTATCCTTTATTCTGTAGTAAAATGCATTGTGTGATTGTACATGATCGCAGCGCTACTAATTTCTCCTGAAAATGTTCATAAGAATAATTCATTCGAATATCTGACAAAATGTGTTCAGTAAACATACAACCTTTCTGTACTTTCTTTGATTTTTTAAACGATCTTGTTTCATGATATCATCTCCCTATACATGCACAAAAGTCTAAATATGAAATGTTGTCTAATTCTGTACATTAATTATAGCGATAAATGGTTCCAAACAGGAAAACTTATTTTATAACCGTATTTCCAAATCTATTTACATTAAAGTACATTCACATCAGTAATGAGAAATAGGAAAATTTTAAATGTAATTTCGTCCTGTTCTCCTGGTATGTCAAATTCTCTTGACTATATATCGCTAGATTCTAGACGTAATACCGCACGTAAGGGTGTGTTATGAAATAAGAAATAAGATCTACTTCACATAATTTGAGTAGTAGGTCAAAGCTTCTTTGCTGGAGTCTTATTTGTGTCGTCTTGCGTTGAACCCGGAAAATGTACAAGACATGTGTATATTGATGTTCTAAATGCTTTGATGACCACAAACTGATTGAGTACTATGTTCTTCTCTACTAGAAGCTGGTCACAAGTTTCTAGCTTTCTCCCTCTAGTTGTCGAAAAGAAATTTTAATCACATGGTTAGTTTTTATTAGTATCCTAGTTTGCTTATCTTCTCTTTGGAATACTTTATTCCAAGAAGTTCCGTGTGCTGAAAGGAAAAATTAAAATTTTAAAGTATATCATTTCGTTTTCATGATCGCAGCGCTACTAATTTCTTTTGAAAATGTTCATAAGAATAATTCATTCGAATATCTGGCGAAATGCGTTCAGTAAACATACAACCTTTCTGTACTTTCTCTCAATTTCTAAACTATCTTGTTTCATAGATGTCATCTCCCTATACAATCACAAAAGTCTAAATATGCAATGTTGTCTCATTCTGTACAGTTTGTTTTCCAGCCACTGCCGGATGTGGTGCTATGAATTCGGGACCGGTTTTCAGACAACGTGACATCGATTCTCAGGTAGCCATTTAAGGATTGCGGAGATTAAGAGAAAAACAGTATACTGCTTCTTCTACATAATCTTCAGACTGTGGGTCTCGTACCGATGGAGTGAAGCATATTTTTTTAAATCGTAAATATTTAGCTATAGATAAAAGTAGGCCTTTACAGATAGAATACCATGGCAACAGATTTTAATATGTTACATAGAATAACACCAAGTGTGAAGGATGCATTAAAACTGTTTGTAGTAAAATAAATATAAAATATCCGTCAAATCAAAATGTTCACAAAATTGTTATATTATTTCTAAAAATATTTTAATTTGATAGTACCTTTAATCTTAGGAATGCTAATAATAAGCTTACTGAATTAGGCTGTGATTGTGCGTTCTAATGTTATCATTTAGTGACATGCATCAGTGTGTTTACATTAGAAAAACAAATATTATCGAAATAATAAAAAAATATATTATTGACGCCATAAATATCTCAAACATAAAATTTAAAACTCACACCAGAAAATATTCATAAGTAATTAACTCTTGTAGTTTCTTAGGGCTTTGGTCCAGTTACACCCCCCCCCCACGGTGCTTCCAGTTTTTATTGAAATCACTGACATTTTAACCATCATTTGTTATGTTCTGGGGATGTGTGACATATAGCCACGGGCTCCTCGGTCCAAATTTGTTCGAAGTCGGTCCAGTTACATATTGAGGAGAAACCATTTGTTATTCAAGATAAGCTGTTCACTCGGCTCTTTTAATAATGAGTTTTGCATAATAATCTTCGAAATTTTTGGTCCAGTCAAGAAGTGGAAACTGGTATTCGACATGTCTCTTATGTCGTGAATCTCAATGTAGCGTAGGGATGGGTATTTCACCTCACATGAAGAAGTATGGTTGGTTGATTGGAAAGTAATTCAAATTAATATTTATCATGGAGCAATGTTTATCGCAACAAATAAATCCTAGCAAACGTCTACCTTTTTATCAGCAACAACCTTTTTCACATTTAACGTAAATACATTCTATACAGATCACGTTCTTTTAAAACAGTGATTCGCAAATAAAGCTTCATGGGAAGGACTCTTGTGGCATTCCATAAGTATAACTAAAATGTGTTCTAAAACAGAAAAAGAAAGAAAGAAATGAAAGAAAAAC
This sequence comes from Maratus michaelseni, assembly GCA_963931845.1. Classification (NCBI taxonomy): domain Eukaryota; kingdom Metazoa; phylum Arthropoda; class Arachnida; order Araneae; family Salticidae; genus Maratus; species Maratus michaelseni. The sequence continues at coordinate 154,353,728 of OZ007596.1, read as the reverse complement.
CTCTGGTCGTCATTTTATTTTTAAGACTTTATAAAAATTGCATATAAATTAACAAAAACACATGAATATTCACATAAGTAAAATTAAAAGAGTAATTGAATTAACAATTGAAATTTTGTATAAAAAGATCTAAATCAAGATTAAATTGTTTTAATCTTACTTATAATAAAATCCAAAGGCGAGAAAGTGTCTGTAACGGTACCGGTTTGTACCACTCTGCTCTGCGAGTCGACTGTAGTTAAACGCCATGTTAGGCTTACTGAAAAAGATATGCTAACACATAACCAGTAAATGATAATTTCTTCTACTTGAAATAATGTCTGTTCAGCATATTTTCGTATAAAACATGTATATCATATCCAGTTATAATGTTTTAAGTTTTAAATTAAAAATAACAGATTAAAAATCCGATTACCTGATGTAAACAAACGGATAATGTTGCCATTCAAAAACACAAATCCCATATCTAAAAAAAAAAGGAATGACTCTTTGAACGTTTCATTAAAACATCCGATTATGCTCTTAAAATACAAGTTAATATTTGCATATTATTAGAAATTTCATGTGAAAATTTCCGAAATTACATTTCACTTTGCTAATCATTATTATAAAAATGATTTGAATGCAAAAAAAAAAAAGTGTGGTGAGTCATTCACTTTTGAGAATAATTCATAAAAATTATTTGTACTGTACTGGCAACGTAACGTGTGCTTTACTGTTTTAACATCTTTGTTGATTCTCCAAATGCTATTTTGAACACGCGGTGGATTTGAATCTGTTCAATTTATCAGTTTTTATTGTCGTTTTATATAGTTTAGGGATCGTTTTATATAGTTTAAGGATCGTTTTAGCGATGCCTGATGAAATTGATGAAACGCCGACTGAACGTAGGCTGCGATTAATTAGAGAACGACAGTTGAGGTGGCGTGCTCGGCAATCACAAGCAACATTGGACCGTATAAGGGAAGAAGATCGCCAACGTCATCAAAGTCAACGAGCTGAGATCAGAGCCAGTCAACAAATTGAAAATGAAGCAATTCAAATAGACCATGGGCCAGTTTCTGACACTGAAGGTGATATTGAAAGTCACAGTTGTGGTTCTTTAGAATCTATCTGCCAGTACTGTCAGGCACTTCATTTTCCGTCTGAAAGATTAAGTAGTGGAAAATTTAATAGCTGTTGTCATAAAGGAAAAGTTAAACTTCCTGCACGTCAAACTTTTCCACTTTTTTTGAAAGATATTATGAGCAACCCAAATTCACCAGACTACAGAAATTTTCGTGAAAATATACGCTGCTACAATAGTGCTATTTCTTTTGCTTCAATGGGTGCAAAATTAGCATCAAATGTTCCAGGTCGTGGACCTTACTGTTTTCGGGTGCAAGGACAAATATATCATGTCACTTCACATTTACATCCTCAAGAAGGTGAACAAAGGAAATTTGCTCAATTATATGTTCTTAATACAAGTCAGGCTGTTCAAGAACGCTTAAACATTCCTCAAAATGAAAAGTGTTTACGTCATATTTTGAGGCACTTAGATCTCATGATGCAGGAAATAAACCCGTTTGCTCAAGCTTACAAAATGATGTATGAAATTGAAAGGCAGAGTCATGAAGAGGCAGCGAGAGATAATCTTCCAGTACCAAATGTTCACATGTTCTTGCGTAGAGATCGACACTCTGATCAAAGACGGTACAATTTGCCAACAGCAAATGAAGTTGCCATGGTATTTCAAAATGACGATGGAGAACCACCATTTGAAAGAGATATCAGAATTTATCCTCGCACTCCTGAGCACAGCACTAATAATTTTGTTTCTTTAAATATTTTGAGTCCAAACTTAGATCCTATGACGTATGCAATTTTTTATCCATATGGTGAAGCTGGCTGGCAACCAAATTTGGTGCTTGATCGCTATCCTGGATCTACTGAAGGTTTACGAAAAAACGTATCTATGCTTCAGTATAAAGTGGCACAAACTACTATTAGACGTGGTGAATTTAATCCTATTTTGTATGGAGGGCCACTTACTCAACAGTGGGTTATTGATTCCTACCTTCAAGTGGAAGCAAACAATCTAAATTTTGTCAGGTACCAACAATCAAAATTACGATGTGAAGAGTATGCTGGACTTGCAGATTACGTTTTTCAAGCAGCAGCAAATGCAAATTTACCAGCTGGAAGAGCTGTTATACTGCCATCTTCCTTTCAAGGCTCACCTCGAAACATGCGTGAAAGGTATCATGATGCCATGGCAATTGTGACAAAATTTGGTAAACCAGACATTTTTTGTACTTTTACATGTAATCCCAAGTGGCCTGAAATTGTGAATAACTTGCCTGATGGACAGACATCATCTGACAGACCAGATTTAGTAGCTCGCGTGTTTCATATAAAATTACATGCACTGTTAGATGATATCACAAAAGGGGAGCTCTTTGGAAAATGTGTTGCGCACGTATATACAATAGAGTTTCAAAAACGTGGACTACCCCATGCTCATATTCTTTTGATTCTTGAGCAGGAATTCAAATTCCATGATGCTTCACAGATTGATAGAGTCATAGTGGCAGAGCTTTCAGTTCATCATCCTCGATTACATGAAATTGTTTCGAGGACTATGATACATGGCCCATGTGGAACTCTTAACCCAAAATCACCTTGCATGGAAAATGGTAAGTGTAGCAAGAATTTTCCAAAAACATTCCAGCCTGAAACTAGAGTCAATGTTGATGGTTATCCATTTTATCAACGCCGTGAAGATAATAGTGTAATTATTAATGGAAAACCGGTTGATAATCGTTGGGTTGTGCCATACAATCCTGCACTCTTGCTGAAGTACGACTCGCACATTAACATAGAAGCCTGCACCAGTATCAAATCTGTAAAATATATTTACAAGTATATTTATAAAGGTTACGATTCTGCTAATGTTGTCATTCATGAAAACAACAATCAACATGAATTTCTACATGATGAAATTTCAAATCATGTGAATGCCAGATATGTTAGTGCACCTGAGGCAATGTGGCGTCTCCTGGAATTCAAAATGCATGATAAATCACATTCTATGATAAGACTTGCCATCCATTTGCCACATCAACAAATGGTTTATTTTCAACAAGGTATGGAAAATGCAGCACTTAATCAAAATCGTGACACAACTCTCACAGCTTGGTTTAAATTAAATCTTTCAGATGTAAATGCAAGACAATACCTATATGCAGAAATACCTCTTCATTATGTGTTCGAAAAAGGTATTTGGAAACCACGACGTGGAGGAAAAAAAGTTTTGGCTAGAATGTTTTCTGTTTCTCCAAAAGACATTGAGCGTTACTGCCTTCGTCTACTTTTGCTCAAAATTCCTGGGGCAACTAGCTTTGAGAACTTGCGAACTTTCGAGGGGGTTATCTTACCTACGTTCCTTGAAGCAGCTCGCCAAAGGCAGCTTTTGGCTGATGATCAGGAATGGGACAGATGTTTATCAGAAGCCTGCGTTTTTCAAATGCCTGCACAGCTCAGGCAAGTATTTGCTTTCATTTGTCTCTTTTGTAATCCATCTAATCCTCTTGAATTGTGGGAAAAATTTAATGATTCTTTGTGTGAGGATTTTAGGATGAATTTCAATGATTTTATTGCACAACAACATGCTTTACACAGTATTCAAGCAATATTCAAGAGCCATGGTGTTACCTTAAGTACATTTAATTTGCCAACGCCCAGTCCACTGGATTATCAAGATCAGGTTTTAGTTTATAACCATATCAGTGAAGCCTCTGATGCTATTGAAAAAATTGCATCTTTGAACTTGCAGCAAAAGGAAGCTTTTACAAAAATCGTAGAAGCAATTGACGATGAGCAAATAACTCCACGATGTTTCTATTTGGATGGTCCAGGTGGATCAGGTAAGACATATCTATATAATACTCTTTTGGCCTTTATACGGGGACGTGGTGAAATTGTTCTTCCTTATGCCACCACTGGCATTGCTGCCGTTTTGTTAAAAGGAGGAAGGACCATTCATAGTGGTTTTAAACTACCGGTTCCAATATTGGAAACTTCAACATCTTCAATGCGTGTCATATCAGATGAAGCAGTAACTATCCGTCAAGCAAAGATTATCATTATTGATGAAGCTACAATGATGACAGTTCATGCTTTACGTTGCATAGATGCTCTGTTAAGAGAGCTAATGGGAAATGATAATCCATTTGGCAATAAAGTTATGTTGTTGGGAGGTGATTTTCGTCAAACATTACCAGTCGTTGCACGAGGAACAAAAACTCATGTAATTGAAGTTTGCATAAAATCAAGTCCACTTTGGGAACATTTTCTTCATTTGAAACTGTCACAAAATATGCGTTCTGAAGGCCAAACTGAGTTCAACCAATGGCTTTTAGATATTGGTGAAGGAAAAACTTTATCATTTCAAAATTTACCATGTGATGTTGTACAAATTCCATCTAACATGTTATGTACTGGTTCAGTCATTACAGAAATATATGGAAATGAAATTAATACAAACTGCATTCAAGAACTTTCCTCAAAAATTATTTTGACCACTACTAACAAGGATGCAATGAAATTGAACAACGAAGTTCTGAATCTTCTTCCTGGAGCCGCATCTGAATTTTACAGTGCAGATTCATTCGAGTCAGATTTATCAGAAGGTGAGACAAACTTTTCGCAGGAATTTTTAAATGAACAAACTCCCTCTGGAATGCCTCCCCATAAATTAATATTAAAAGTTGGTGCTATTGTGATGCTTCTTAGGAACATGAATTCTAAAAATGGTTTGTGCAATGGCACCAGGTTAATTATTCGAGGTCTATATCGACATTTCCTGGATTGTGAGATCCTAACTGGTGCTAATAAAAACGACAGAGTGTTTATATCAAGAATTGACCTTTCACCAAGTGATACAAATCTTCCATTTAAACTTATTCGGAGACAGTTTGCTATTATTATTGCTTTTGCAATGACTATTAATAAGTCACAGGGACAAACATTCAACAGTGTTGGTCTGCATTTAGAGGAGCCAGTCTTTGCACATGGTCAACTTTATGTTGGACTATCACGTTGCAAAGAACAAAATAAAATAAAAGTATTTATCCGTAATACAAATCTGCAAGGGCAACTTTTGTCTGATAGTAGAGTTTTCACAAGAAATATAGTTTTTCCAGAAATTATTTTCTAGAAAAAAAATACATACCCGATAATTAGTATGAATAAGTAGTTCTATGATGTTAGTATCTATAGTATTATTAATGAAAAAAATGTTTCAATTGTGCATCTAATTTTCTGCTGTTTTTGAAGGGCTACCTCTCGAAGCTTTTATTCTCAAGCTGAAATGATTTTGCTTTATGCTTCTACAGGTATTGCTGCCATTTTGTTGTGTCATTTTTGAATTGGGGATTGTATACTAGATTCTTGAAAAAACTTCACAATATGTTTGTTATTCTTTTTGCGAAAAACTACATTATAAGTATACAATTTGATGCGCTAACATTTTGATTTTGTTTAGTGTTGCTGCTGAACTTCACACTAAAAGGTAAATTCATTTTTTTTTTTTAACCTGTATTATGTAAAATGTAAATTTTGTCTGATAGTAGAGTGTTTACACAATATATTATAGCTTTTCTAGAGATTCTTTTCTAGAAAACTTTTGTATCTATTGTATTACTAATGGAATCAGTTATTTAATTGCACCTAATTTCTGTTTTTGATAAGCTACCTTTAAAAAAAAAATTTTTTTTGTTTTTTCATTACTGGAATACTTTGCTATTCAAGAAAACATTTAAATTCATATTATACTATTTTCTGAAAAACAGATACTTACAATATTCAAATTTACAATATATTTGTTTTTATTTATGGAAAAGATCCCTACAATTTGATAAGCATGCAATTTGCTGTCATATTTTTTGGGCTAACATTTTATATTTATAAATATCACTGAAGAACTTTGCACTGAAAAAAAAAAAAATCTGGAACCTGTATAGTATTATTACTGTTTACTCTAGGCCAGTTTGGCATGGCACAGTGCTTTCCAGCTCTTTTTAATTTCTTATGTGCCCGGCGGCCCTTTTTCATTATAACTTATGTTCACGATGGCCCTTACTGCCACTTTTTGACTCACACATGTTTATCATGTTATTTTTGGTAAAAACTACATTATATTCATAAGTGTACAATTTGCTGTCTTATTTCATGTGCTATCATTTTGAATTTGTTTAACATTCATGTTGAACTTCACACTAAAAGGTAAATTCATTTTTTTTTTTTTTAACCTGTATTATGTAAAATGTAAATTTTGTCTGATAGTAGAGTGTTTACACAATATATTATAGCTTTTCTAGAGATTCTTTTCTAGAAAACTTTTGTATCTATTGTATTACTAATGGAATCAGTTATTTAATTGCACCTAATTTCTGTTTTTGATAAGCTACCTTTTTAAAAAAAAAATATATATATATATGTTTTTTCATTACTGGAATACTTTGCTATTCAAGAAAACATTAAAATTCATATTATACTATTTTCTGAAAAACAGATATTTACAATATTCAAATTTACAATATATTTGTTTTTATTTATGGAAAAGATCCCTACAATTTCATAAGCATGCAATTTGCTGTCATATTTTATGGGCTAACATTTTGTATTTATAAATATCACTGAAGAACTTTGCACTGAAAAAAAAAAAAAAATCTGGAACCTGTATAGTACTGTTTACTCTAGGCCAGTTTGGCATGGCACAGTGCTTTCCAGCTCTTTTTAATTTCTTATGTGCCCGGCGGCCCTTTTTCATTATAACTTATGTTCACGATGGCCCTTACTGCCACTTTTTGACTCACACATGTTTATCATGTTATTTTTGGTAAAAACTACATTATATTCATAAGTGTACAATTTGCTGTCTTATTTCATGTGCTATCATTTTGAATTTGTTTAACATTCATGTTGAACTTCACACTAAAAGGTAAATTCATTTTTTTTTTTAAACCTGTATTATGTAAAATGTAAATTTTGTCTGATAGTAGAGTGTTTACACAATATATTATAGCTTTTCTAGAGATTCTTTTCTAGAAAACTTTTGTATCTATTGTATTACTAATGGAATCAGTTATTTAATTGCATCTAATTTCTGTTTTTGATAAGCTACCTTTAAAAAAAAAAAAAAAAATTATGTTTTTTCATTACTGGAATACTTTGCTATTCAAGAAAACATTAAAATTCATATTATACTATTTTCTGAAAAACAGATACTTGCAATATTCAAATTTACAATATATTTGTTTTTATTTATGGAAAAGATCCCTGCAATTTCATAAGCATGCAATTTGCTGTCATATTTTATGGGCTAACATTTTGTATTTATAAATATCACTGAAGAACTTTGCACTGAAAAAAAAAAAAAAATCTGGAACCTGTATAGTATTATTACTGTTTACTCTAGGCCAGTTTGGCATGGCACAGTGCTTTGCAGCTCTTTTTAATTTCTTATGTGCCCGGCGGCCCTTTTTCATTATAACTTATGTTCACGATGGCCCTTACTGCCACTTTTTGACTCACACATGTTTACCATGTTATTTTTGGTAAAAACTACATTATATTCATAAGTGTACAATTTGCTGTCTTATTTCATGTGCTATCATTTTGAATTTGTTTAACATTCATGTTGAACTTTACACTAAAAGGCAAATTCGTCTTTCTCTAACCTATATAGTATTATGTACAGGGCTTGAAATTCAATTTTTCCAAGGAGGGGAGTCTCCCTACCAACATTTTTAAATGGAGTAGAGTTGTAATGTTTGGGAGGGAGAAAAAAAATCTTTAAACTCCACTATTATTTTACGTGCTATTTAAAGAATTACATTAATGCAGACATGACAAAATACCATTGAAAAAATTAAGTCAACTGAGAATATGTAAAATGTTTATTTTTATTATAAAAAAGGGAAGAAAATTAAGTTTTATATATGCAGTGTATTTTTCAAGTTCCATTAAATGTGTTAGGGACCCTTAACAATTAGGTTGTTAAATAAATTTCTGAATTTAGATTTTATTTGATTGAGATTCACCAATCGATCGCGGAAAAGACGCAAAGTTCGTCGATCAGTCGCGGAAAAAAAAAAGCAAATTTCGTCGATCCATTGCAGAATAAACGCAAAGTTCGTCGATCTGTCCGCAAAAAACGCAAGGTTCGTTGATCAGTCGTTTAAAAAACGCAAAGTTCGTTGACCAGTCTCTTAAAAAACGAAAAGTTCGTCGATCAGTCTCTTAAAAAACCTTAAGTTCGTCGATCAGTTGTAAAAAAAAAAATGCAAAGTTCGTCGATCTGTGGTTGAAAAAATGCAAAGTTCGTGGATCTGTCGCAGAAAAAATGCAAAGTTTGTCGATCTGTCGCGGAGAAAACCACAAAGTTCGTCGATCTGTCGCGGAAAAAACGCAAAGTTCGTTGATCTGTCGCGGAAAAAAATGAAACGTTCATCGATCAGTCGCTGAAAAAATGCAAAGTTCGTCGATCAGTCGTGGAAAAAACACAAGTTCATTGATCTGTCATGGAAAAAACCGCTAAGTTCATCGATCAGTCACGGAAAAAACGGAAAGTTCGTCAATCGGTTGCGGGAAAAAAAAAAATCACGAAATTTATCGTTCAGTTGCAGGTAAATTAAATAACACAAATTTCTCCGAAAATGCTGAAATTTTTTGGGCGGGAGGTTCCCGCTCACGATTTCTTTTGGGTGGGATATTTCAAAATTTTCGGCGCAAATCCCGCAATCCCGCCCTGAAATTCAAGCCCTGATGTAAAATGTGTATATTTTAAAAATCTTTCTGTATTATTAGAAAAATGTCTTTTTACTGTCATTTTTGATGAACTGCTTTCTTAATGTGGAGAGTACTGTAATACTAGATTCTTGAAGCAACTTCACACTATGTTTGTTATTGTTTTTGTGAAAAACTACATCATAAGCATACAATTTGCTGTCTTATTTGATGTGCTAACATTTTGATTTTGTTTAATATTGCTGCTAAACTTTACACTAAAGGCTAAATTCTTTTTTTTTTTCTTTTTTTTTCTAACCTGTATTATGTAAAATATGAATTTTGATAGTAGAGTGTTTACACAATACATAGCTTTTCTAGCGATTATTTTCGAGAAAACTTTTGTATCTATTGTATTACTAATGAAGTAAGTCTAAGTGCTTTAATTGCACCTAATTTCTGTTGTTTTTGATGGCCTATCTGTTTTTTTATTATTTTTTTTTTTTTTTAGATTTTTGTCATTACTGGAATACTTTGCTATTCAAGAAAACATTAAAATTCATATTATACTATTTTCTGAAATACAGATACTTGCAATATTCTAATTTACAATATATTTGTTTTTATTAATGGAAAAGATCTCTACAATTCATAAGCATGCAATTTGCTGTCATATTTTATGGGCTGAATTTTTGTATTTGTAAATATCACTGCAGAACTTTGCACTAAAAAAAAAAAAAAATCTGGAACCTGTATAGTAATATTAGTGTTTACTCTAGACCAGTTTGGCATGGCACAGTGCTTTGCAGCTCTTTTTAATTTGTCATGTGCCCGGCGGCCCTTTTTCATTACAACTTATGTTCACGATGGCCCTTACTGCCACTTTTTGACTCACACATGTTTATCATGTTATTTTTGGTAAAAACTACATTATATTCATAAGTGTACAATTTGCTGTCTTATTTCATGTGCTATCATTTTGAATTTGTTTAACATTCATGTTGAACTTCACACTAAAAGGTAAATTCATTTTTTTTTTTTAACCTGTATTATGTAAAATGTAAATTTTGTCTGATAGTAGAGTGTTTACACAATATATTATAGCTTTTCTAGAGATTCTTTTCTAGAAAACTTTTGTATCTATTGTATTACTAATGGAATCAGTTATTTAATTGCACCTAATTTCTGTTTTTGATAAGCTACCTTTTTAAAAAAAAAATATATATATATATGTTTTTTCATTACTGGAATACTTTGCTATTCAAGAAAACATTAAAATTCATATTATACTATTTTCTGAAAAACAGATATTTACAATATTCAAATTTACAATATATTTGTTTTTATTTATGGAAAAGATCCCTACAATTTCATAAGCATGCAATTTGCTGTCATATTTTATGGGCTAACATTTTGTATTTATAAATATCACTGAAGAACTTTGCACTGAAAAAAAAAAAAAAAATCTGGAACCTGTATAGTACTGTTTACTCTAGGCCAGTTTGGCATGGCACAGTGCTTTCCAGCTCTTTTTAATTTCTTATGTGCCCGGCGGCCCTTTTTCATTATAACTTATGTTCACGATGGCCCTTACTGCCACTTTTTGACTCACACATGTTTATCATGTTATTTTTGGTAAAAACTACATTATATTCATAAGTGTACAATTTGCTGTCTTATTTCATGTGCTATCATTTTGAATTTGTTTAACATTCATGTTGAACTTCACACTAAAAGGTAAATTCATTTTTTTTTTTTTAAACCTGTATTATGTAAAATGTAAATTTTGTCTGATAGTAGAGTGTTTACACAATATATTATAGCTTTTCTAGAGATTCTTTTCTAGAAAACTTTTGTATCTATTGTATTACTAATGGAATCAGTTATTTAATTGCATCTAATTTCTGTTTTTGATAAGCTACCTTTAAAAAAAAAAAAAAAAATTATGTTTTTTCATTACTGGAATACTTTGCTATTCAAGAAAACATTAAAATTCATATTATACTATTTTCTGAAAAACAGATACTTGCAATATTCAAATTTACAATATATTTGTTTTTATTTATGGAAAAGATCCCTGCAATTTCATAAGCATGCAATTTGCTGTCATATTTTATGGGCTAACATTTTGTATTTATAAATATCACTGAAGAACTTTGCACTGAAAAAAAAAAAAAATCTGGAACCTGTATAGTATTATTACTGTTTACTCTAGGCCAGTTTGGCATGGCACAGTGCTTTGCAGCTCTTTTTAATTTCTTATGTGCCCGGCGGCCCTTTTTCATTATAACTTATGTTCACGATGGCCCTTACTGCCACTTTTTGACTCACACATGTTTACCATGTTATTTTTGGTAAAAACTACATTATATTCATAAGTGTACAATTTGCTGTCTTATTTCATGTGCTATCATTTTGAATTTGTTTAACATTCATGTTGAACTTTACACTAAAAGGCAAATTCGTCTTTCTCTAACCTATATAGTATTATGTACAGGGCTTGAAATTCAATTTTTCCAAGGAGGGGAGTGTGACGAAGAATGTTGGTTGTAGTAATTTCACGTCGGTTGAGCTGCAAAAAAGTAATTTGTTAATATCCAGGAAAACAGGCCACACAGAGTGAATGGATGCGAACTCAGGAGTTTCTTGATAAACAAATCCTTTTTTATTATAAATTGCAGTTGACCATGGGTTCAGGTACAAGCATCAATATGCACGGAGATGCCCGAGAGCACTGGAGAGGAGGCACGAATAATTACATGTCTTTAATCACAGACAAGCAGCGAGAGAATCTGAGCTGTTACATAATTTATTTTCGTGGTTACAGAACAGTCATGGCGATAATTACATACGCCAATCAACCAGATAACATGCTGTTTTGGCGAGGACAATGTGAAAAGAAACAGATGGTAACAGTCCGTTAATGGTAATCCTATGGGGAAGAGATGAATGTAAAATATGAATTTTAAGCGCCAGAATGGAGATATGGAATTTTGATAAACCAGACAAAACCGCATGGAGTTCTTTCTCATGGGGTTAGCTTAAAGAATTAAGAACTGGGGTTAAAAATAGAATTGGTACGTTACAGATATTATATATTAAAGGCAGCTGGACAATTGGGAAAATAATGAAATACGTTAAAAGGAATGAAACCTTGACAAGCAAAAGTGTAGGCGTAAAAATGTAAGTGAAGTTTGGACGCCGTTAGAAAAGAGCAGATTGTAATGGGAATAACTTCTTTTTTTTTTTCTTTTTTTTATAACGATATGATTTATGCGGTGAGGAAAGAGATCCGAATGAATTAAAGAACGCTTAATAAAAGAGAAATACAGGGAGAAGCTAGATTTTATAACACGAAATATAAAATAATTTTATAGAAAGAGAAATTTAGAAAAGTAAGGAGATGGGGGAATTAATTTTAAGAAAGTGGAATATGTGAAGTTAAATCCACTTCACATATATCTCCCCAACAACCGAAGACGAAAAACAATGAAGGTCCATAGGAAACGGAAAACCACCTGTGTCTTTTCACTAACAAGAAAAATCACACAAAATGATGAATAAAGTAATTGCTATAGAAAACCCTGGTAACTACATGAAATAGTTAAAATAACAATACACAACAATAATCTTGATTAAGAAAAACAAATACATCATGTCTCAAATATATATGCATGCCTTCATAAGCATGACACAAACCAAACTGGGTCGACCTCTTACGTTTGAAAATTAAAATATATGAATGAGCTCAATATTTTAAATATATTTCTGGATTTTATTTTCTCTTTTCTTTTCTTTAAGTGTGCACACGTATTATAAATATAACCAGAAACTAAATGAAAATTAACTTGAAATTAAAATTCAAGAAAATAGCAATTTTTTATAAATTGCAAGAAATGTTGGTTGTTTCCAACATCAAATAATTTTTTGAGACATGAAACTAAATGAAAAGTAAAACACAAAACAAATAATACATGTAATAAATATGAGTACTCCATAGGGGAAAAAAATAAAAATAAAGTGAAATTAAATACCAAATTGTTTTTTTTTTAATGTAAACTGTTCCAAAATGGCATGAAAATGAATAAACATGGAAAATTAGGAACAGATTGTATAAATTTGCATGTTTCTGTGATGGCATATATAAGAAAAAAATTTAACTGATAAACAATTTAGAGATCATACGTTATGTGTGTTCGTTTTTTTTTTATTTTAAAAAAAAACTTAATTATGATAACTTATTTGATGTGTTTTGAAAATTTAACAAAAAGTTTAGACAGGAACAAAAAAAACGTATGTTGCGAACTACGAAACAGGCGACATTGTAAAAGAAAGAGATTGTGTGTGTGTGTGTGAGTGCAACTTGCACAAACATCATAAATTTGATGATATATGTACATGATCTGTACCAGGCGAAGTCTGCACGAGTCTGTAAGAAGAGAGGAGGTGTACACCTGTTTGAAGAACGAACAAAATTCGTGAATAAGGAAATCTTATCACGTGAACAGTGTTTTCAGTGGGTGAAAACAGCAAAAACGAAAAGTAAAATTCTTTTTTTTTATAACGATATGTCAAAATAGAAGCAGAAATTGTTTTATAGCCTAGCAAATGAGTATGATATTGCAGTAAATGAGTATATGTGTAACATTGAATTAAAACTGGCTGGTATTGCATGTAGTGAACTATGAAAAATAGAAAAAAAACACAATAGAAGTCCTCTATATATTTAAATATTTTGAGAGTGAAGGGTAGAAATTTAAATTGAGAAAAGAAAAAAAATGTGCTTATAACTGTAAATGTAAAAAAAGAGCATCTGACATGTAAACAAGTTTAATGTAAAATGTTTAGTGCGAAATACCTCAATGAGAGTATCTTACTTGTTTTCATTTTTTTTATAAAAAGGAGAGAGTGGTAATTAAGATGATAAAGAAAGGACAGTTGTTACAATTTTAAGTGTATGTAAAAAAAAACAAGAAAAACACAAGTACTGAACCTAAGCGGGATAGAAAAAGTCAACGGTATGTGTGTAAACAAAACCCAAAAGTTTGAGTTTTCTATGAACCACAAATAGCATACGCTATACGATGAACTAACGTGTGTGTGTGTGTGTGTATAACCTATGAACTATGCAATGAGAAAACTATGAGCAATGATTTCCGTGTATACAAAAAATCCGAAAAAAACAAAACAAAAAAAAAACAACTATGAACTATTCTATGAGCAGCTATGAGTAACTATGAGCGATTTTTTTTCATACACGCAAGAAACCACAAACAATGAACTACTTGTATATAAAAAAAAAGAATACCGTCAAAATGTCTATCTACCAGTACCTATATTGAGTTTTCCCTTTTTAAAAAAAAAATAAAAATAAAGATGTGGTAAAGAGGAAAGCAAATGTAATGGCCTTCTGAATCAAATGTGGCAAACCAAATGAAAAAAAAAATTATATATATAAGTCTGTGTAAGAGTATAAAAAAATAGTAACCAGAACAAATGTTAGGACTATAAATTGAAAAAGAATGTGCTTGTTTTACCTTGCCATAGGAATAGTTTACAACATTATTAAGATAATATAACTGTATTTTACCTTTACCTGTTTTTTTCATAGACCTAAAAAAAAGAACTTGAGTTGTCGTTAAACTTATACTCCGAAAAAAAATGATGCGCAGACATCATGAAGTGTGAATTTATTACAGGTTGTCTCCCCTATGAATATGCATCTGTAAGCTGTAGACTACACAAAAAAAAACTGAAGAGTACACTCAAAATAATGTGAAAGAAGATGTTTAAAATATAATAGCATTAATAAACATTTAAGGTTGCTTAATAAAAAAAAAATTCAGTACAATACCTAAACTTGAGAAATCACGAGCGTAGATATCAAGTAAAAAATTTTTTTTTTATTATATTGGAGTAGAGGAATGTATTGAGTCACCAGTAAAAAAATAAAAATGGGACAATGTAAATAAAGGTGTATATAAAGTAACATAAAAGATATGTTAAATCGAGCAAATTAAGCAACTAGGTTTTGAGAAAAAAATTGTTGTGAAGAAAAGAAAAAGTGTAATGTTCATGTGAACCGAGATACATATTTACCTAGAATATTAAATTTTGAGTACCAATGGGATATATGACAGTGCGCGTGTAAAGTATTGAGTGGTCACAATGAATGAAATTAGCATTGAATTGACATGACATTGCATGTATGTCATTAGTGAACATGAAAAACATTGAACATTAAACGAATGTGTAAATAAATAAAAGGGGCACTGTTTTCGTATCTCAATAGTGTGTGTAAGAAATGTTAATTGAATGAAAAAAAAAACAAGTGTTTGAATATATATAAAAAAATGTGATATTTAAGTAAGTTTAAATACTTATTTAAATTTATTATGAACGAAAATCAATTCCTATGAACATGCATGTAATATATTCCATTTTCAAATCAGCAACAGGCCTTATTCGCTGAATGAAAACAAAATATTTATTTCTGACATAAAGTTATTCCGCGAAAATAAGTCAATGAAAGAATAACATACATGAAACATAATAAGAAACGGAATAAAAGTACAGTTGATTAAATTTTGAATTGTACGTTCTACTATAAAAAGAGTTTCTATTTATGAATTGAACAGCTGTAAAAGCCGCAGAAGCGTAGATGTATCGTGTCGTATAAATGTTGAATGGGGGGAAAAAGGTAAGATGCGGGAAGCCTGAATGGACTTTAGAAAAAGGGAGTGACAGGCATTATCAGTTTAATATGAACAAGCTATAAACTCGTGTTCATCCATCCTTTTCTTTTTTTTTTAGGTGGAATTTAAAGCTTAAATTTAACATTAATTGAGTGCTTGAAATTCAGAATAACTTAACATAGGTGAGATTGAAATTGGCAAAATAACTACTAAGATAAAATATTGAATGAACTGAAATTAAAGTGAATTCTATAATTATTATTATTATTCCTTTTTTTTTTTTTTTTTGGAGTCTCATTATTATTTTTTTTTAGTACGTCACACTATAAGGGTGTGAAGGGAAAAATTACACACTTACATAAAGATAAACTGGAATATATATATATATATATATTATAAACGTTGAAACACCTTAAAAATATATAATTGTAAATAATAAAAAATATGAAATAGTTGCAAAATATATGTGCATAAACATGTATGTATAATAATATGCATAATTTAACTTCAAAAGAGTTTATAAGAGAATGGTCAAAATGAGGGTACACAAAAACTTAAAATTTCGCAATTTAATATATTACAATATGTGAAAAAAATAGAATAAAATCAGTAATGCAAACAAATCAAACCAGAGAATTTGCTTTCTCTATCTTACCTTAGGCTTCATTTGTAAGGTCTATGGAAAAAAAACTTTATCTCCATCTATTATACGTGTTATATTTATCAAAAACAAATCCTAACATAATAATTATGAACTTACAATAAGATAAACAAAAGTATTTATAATATTAAGTTAAACTGTTAGAAAAAAAAATAGATGCAGAGGGACAAGAAATTCTTTACAGTTAAATTCTTAACGTAAAATTATAGGCCAGCTATAAACTTAATCAATTAAGAAAAACACCAAAAGAATCAAATGCAATACATGGCCGTCAAACAGAAATAAATGCACTATTTGTGAATTGCACTATGTCACACTGTATTATTTTTTTACTATATTAAAAACTGAAAACTAAGTGATAAAAGAAAAAAAATCTGAAATTTTGCAGTACCTTTATAGGTGTCAAATAAAAGTTATAATAAAAATGAACCTTTATAATATTTTTGTTAGATATGCATTTTTTGCTTAAACTATGTGCAAATTTTTATTCAACGAAGCACACGCATCTTTTTCAACAATATTAAAAAAAAAACACTACAAAAGTGTGTATTTTCAACCAAAACTCGACTTAACAATAAGTAATTATGCATTAGACCATTCTCAAAATTATGCAAAGTACACATGAAATAATATAATTATCAAGCAGAAAAAAAATATATATATAAGGTATATTATAAACAGTACACACCAACAAGCAAAAATTTTGTAGTGCCGAGCAGATTTTCATTTCGGCATGGTATTTTGTTTTGTTACGAAATTGATAGCCTATCATAAAGAAAAATCTTCTTTTTATTTATTTTTCTATCAATTAGAACAAATAGTTCAGAATCTAATTTTTTTTAATTCTCTTCTTATCTAAAAAGAGGTAAAAAAAGACTATAGTTGTAAAATATATAGTCACTCATGCAGTCTTTTTATGAGTCCTAGTGTCAGTTTGAGCAATAAGATTTTTTTTTATCGATGCACACAATTAAAAAATATGAAAACTTCGTTAAAAATTCTATGTAGCACATATAAATGAAAGAAAAAAAATCATATAAAATATAAAGCCATTTTATAAAACTAGAGGCAGAAACTCAATAAAATGTAAATATTGCTTGAGTATGACACTACATAATAATATTAAACTTTAAATAAGTGTTTAAGTTAAATTGTCTATTCCTGTAAAAATTTTCTTTTATGAAAGAAAAGTTTTTTTTTTTTGTCGTTCAAGTTCCGGTAGGACTATCTTTCAAGCAGCAGAGAACCAATTACAGATATTATAATAAAAGACTTACCTTAGGAATAGCCTTTCAAGAATTTAATCACACGACATGCAAAATTACTACACACATTTCACTTTAATTAAAAAAATGGTTGTAAAAGTTAAATATCAGCCCTTTCTATCTTTATTAATTTGGGCTCTGAATCTTTGATTAGCTAATGCGATATTTACTTTTTTTTTTTTTTTTTAACTGATTGAATATACGTAAAACATATGTGAGGTAAGAGTAGGTCGTTGCTCTTCGATGAATCATCTTTAAAACGAAAACGCTTGAAATCTTTACCGATTATCGGCGCATCACTTTCGACAATAGAGAACAGTTAGTTTTTTGATAAGTGATAATTTTCTTGAAAATTTGGCACTGTACTGGGGCTTGATGACATATTTGCAACGTGTCTGTCAGAACGAAAGGCGGGGTGTCCATAGGTGCGACTTTCAACATAATATTATTCAAGAATCAAGATCCATGGAATTCAAGTTTCTCTGGAGAAGAACAGTCTAGCTAATGCTGGCTGAGTCGGGACAAAACACAGACAGAGTTCCAAGGAGAGTGCGGTCAAAGGTGAAAGAGAGAAAATGCGCTCAGTTTGTCGGTTGACCGGGGAAAATCTTGAATGCGCGTACACTGATTCAAAATACGGCGTAGAGTTGAAAGTTCGTAGAAAATGTAGTTTGACAGTCTGTCAAAAAATAGTATCCTTATGTACGATTGTGAGTCGAAGATGCAGGACTACTCAGCAGGAGAACTACGATAAGCGTTGAAATCCATCGTCAGAAAATATTTTAATTTGGTAGAATAAATTACGTGAATTTTTTTTTTACGATGTTTTCTTTTTAAACTAAAAAGCCCTCCTCTCCAGTTAAAGATGCTTGTGAGCGGCTGATGTACCAAATATCTGTGACGAAGAATGTTGGTTGTAGTAATTTCACGTCGGTTGAGCTGCAAAAAAGTAATTTGTTAATATCCAGGAAAACAGGCCACACAGAGTGAATGGATGCGAACTCAGGAGTTTCTTGATAAACAAATCCTTTTTTATTATAAATTGCAGTTGACCATGGGTTCAGGTACAAGCATCAATATGCACGGAGATGCCCGAGAGCACTGGAGAGGAGGCACGAATAATTACATGTCTTTAATCACAGACAAGCAGCGAGAGAATCTGAGCTGTTACATAATTTATTTTCGTGGTTACAGAACAGTCATGGCGATAATTACATACGCCAATCAACCAGATAACATGCTGTTTTGGCGAGGACAATGTGAAAAGAAACAGATGGTAACAGTCCGTTAATGGTAATCCTATGGGGAAGAGATGAATGTAAAATATGAATTTTAAGCGCCAGAATGGAGATATGGAATTTTGATAAACCAGACAAAACCGCATGGAGTTCTTTCTCATGGGGTTAGCTTAAAGAATTAAGAACTGGGGTTAAAAATAGAATTGGTACGTTACAGATATTATATATTAAAGGCAGCTGGACAATTGGGAAAATAATGAAATACGTTAAAAGGAATGAAACCTTGACAAGCAAAAGTGTAGGCGTAAAAATGTAAGTGAAGTTTGGACGCCGTTAGAAAAGAGCAGATTGTAATGGGAATAACTTCTTTTTTTTTTTCTTTTTTTTATAACGATATGATTTATGCGGTGAGGAAAGAGATCCGAATGAATTAAAGAACGCTTAATAAAAGAGAAATACAGGGAGAAGCTAGATTTTATAACACGAAATATAAAATAATTTTATAGAAAGAGAAATTTAGAAAAGTAAGGAGATGGGGGAATTAATTTTAAGAAAGTGGAATATGTGAAGTTAAATCCACTTCACAGGGAGTCTCCCTACCAACATTTTTAAATGGAGGAGAGTTGTAATGTTTGGGAGGGAGAAAAAAAATCTTTAAACTCCACTATTATTTTACGTGCTATTTAAAGAATTACATTAATGCAGACATGACAAAATACCATTGAAAAAATTAAGTCAACTGAGAATATGTAAAATGTTTATTTTTATTATAAAAAAGGGAAGAAAATTAAGTTTTATATATGCAGTGTATTTTTCAAGTTCCATTAAATGTGTTAGGGACCCTTAACAATTAGGTTGTTAAATAAATTTCTGAATTTAGATTTTATTTGATTGAGATTCACCAATCGATCGCGGAAAAGACGCAAAGTTCGTCGATCAGTCGCGGAAAAAAAAAAGCAAATTTCGTCGATCCATTGCAGAATAAACGCAAAGTTCGTCGATCTGTCCGCAAAAAACGCAAGGTTCGTTGATCAGTCGTTTAAAAAACGCAAAGTTCGTTGACCAGTCTCTTAAAAAACGAAAAGTTCGTCGATCAGTCTCTTAAAAAACCTTAAGTTCGTCGATCAGTTGTAAAAAAAAAATGCAAAGTTCGTCGATCTGTGGTTGAAAAAATGCAAAGTTCGTGGATCTGTCGCAGAAAAAATGCAAAGTTTGTCGATCTGTCGCGGAGAAAACCACAAAGTTCGTCGATCTGTCGCGGAAAAAACGCAAAGTTCGTTGATCTGTCGCGGAAAAAAATGAAACGTTCATCGATCAGTCGCTGAAAAAATGCAAAGTTCGTCGATCAGTCGTGGAAAAAACACAAGTTCATTGATCTGTCATGGAAAAAACCGCTAAGTTCATCGATCAGTCACGGAAAAAACGGAAAGTTCGTCAATCGGTTGCGGGAAAAAAAAAATCATGAAATTTATCGTTCAGTTGCAGGTAAATTAAATAACACAAATTTCTCCGAAAATGCTGAAATTTTTTGGGCGGGAGGTTCCCGCTCACGATTTCTTTTGGGTGGGATATTTCAAAATTTTCGGCGCAAATCCCGCAATCCCGCCCTGAAATTCAAGCCCTGATGTAAAATGTGTATATTTTAAAAATCTTTCTGTATTATTAGAAAAATGTCTTTTTACTGTCATTTTTGATGAACTGCTTTCTTAATGTGGAGAGTACTGTAATACTAGATTCTTGAAGCAACTTCACACTATGTTTGTTATTGTTTTTGTGAAAAACTACATCATAAGCATACAATTTGCTGTCTTATTTGATGTGCTAACATTTTGATTTTGTTTAATATTACTGCTAAACTTTACACTAAAGGCTAAATTCTTTTTTTTTTCTTTTTTTTTCTAACCTGTATTATGTAAAATATGAATTTTGATAGTAGAGTGTTTACACAATACATAGCTTTTCTAGCGATTATTTTCGAGAAAACTTTTGTATCTATTGTATTACTAATGAAGTAAGTCTAAGTGCTTTAATTGCACCTAATTTCTGTTGTTTTTGATGGCCTATCTGTTTTTTTATTATTTTTTTTTTTTTTAGATTTTTGTCATTACTGGAATACTTTGCTATTCAAGAAAACATTAAAATTCATATTATACTATTTTCTGAAATACAGATACTTGCAATATTCTAATTTACAATATATTTGTTTTTATTAATGGAAAAGATCTCTACAATTCATAAGCATGCAATTTGCTGTCATATTTTATGGGCTGAATTTTTGTATTTGTAAATATCACTGCAGAACTTTGCACTAAAAAAAAAAAAAAATCTGGAACCTGTATAGTAATATTAGTGTTTACTCTAGACCAGTTTGGCATGGCACAGTGCTTTGCAGCTCTTTTTAATTTGTCATGTGCCCGGCGGCCCTTTTTCATTACAGCTTATGTTCACGATGGCCCTTACTGCCACTTTTTGACTCACAATATGTTTGTCATGTTATTTTTTGGTAAAAACTACATTATATTCCTAAGTGTACAATTTTTCTATTTTATTTCATGTGCTATCATTTTGAATTTGTTTAACATTGATGTTGAAATGATGTTGTTTTTGTTACACTAAAAGGCAAATTCTTCTTTCTCTAACCTATATAGTATTTTGTAAAACGTGTATATTTTTAAAATCTTTTTTTATTATTAGAATAATGTATTTTTTCTGTCATTTTTGAGGAACTGCTTTCTTACTGTGAATTGAGTAGCTAATATTCATAAACATGCAATTTTCTGTCACTTTTTATGTATCTTACTGCTTTATATTTGTTTTTTATTACTGTAAAATTTGGTTCCTCAAGAAAAGCTAAAATATACTCTATCATACTAGGGATGCATAACCTTTTTATGAGGAGGTCCACATACGAAAATGTCTCGGTTCTCGAGGGCCACATCAGTAACACAGATAATATGCTCTTTTTTTGGGGGTGTGGGGGGGATGATCTATGGCATATAATCAAATGAAAAACACGTTTTCAAAGGGAAGGCAGTTTTCCAAATTTTTTGGCAGCCAATCAACAACATTCGAGATTTTTTTACATCCAATAAACAAATCTCGCGAATTTCACATGCTTGGTCAACGAAATTAGTGTTTTCTCAAGTGCACGATTGGTGAAATTCGCATTTTTTCCGCATACAATCGACAAAACTCATGTCTTTGGGCTTGATTGATGAAACTCGTGATTTCTCCTGGCCAGATCGACAATATTTACAGTATTTTTTTTAATAGTGACTGACAAAATCCTCAACTTGGGAATTTCCTATGTGGATATCTATAGTATTGGCTAGCCAATTAACGAAATTTGTGATTTTTAACTGGCTCTGACGAAACTTGCAATTTTTTTCACAAGGGAAATTGTCGAAATTCATGATTTTTTTTTCTGTCATCCATGACAAAAACTGAAATTTTTCCAGTTATAAATTTGATAAATTCACGGGCCCAAACATAACCTATTGTATGCCACAGGTTGTGCATCCCTACTATCATACTATTAACCTAGACAATTATTTAAAACTAACAACATTTTAATGTTTTGTGCAATTATTAAACACTTTCCGAGTCTCGATTTAATTTTGCGTATGTAACATAACGATTAGCAATGTGATGTGTTAAGCTCATTAGAAACTTATCGATAACTTTTTTTACAGAAAATTTCACACATGGATTTTTTTTTTTTTATGTTTAATTTGAATGTTTTTTCCATTTGTTGAACTATTTCAAAAATTGAATATTGAGTCAATATCCTGTCATTTTTGACGGGGGGGTATATACTAGTATTCAAATAATAGTATATTCGTAATGTGTACGGAACTTCAATTTAATTGATATTTAATTAATCTTATTCAGATATTTATATTAGAGTTTAGTTAAAATATATACAGCATATTTTCACGATTCTTTACTGTTATTTTGAATACAAACATAAATATATCACTGTATTTGCTTTTTCTCAACACCAACCAAAAACATAAAATACATTGCATGAAATAATATCACAAATTAATTCTGAACAATTCAGAAAATCAGATTTTCTCCCTTTATTTTTCATTGAACTTTACGCTAATGATCGGCTGCACCTTTTCTGATTTCTCCAAAAGTATTGCAAATCTTAAATAGTATGTATTGTAAAATATTTACTTCATATCTTTCGATTCGAATCACATTTTCTAATTATTTCCATGTAACTCCATAAGAGTTTTTTTTCCCTTTTGGCATGCTTTAAGACTCCGCCTACACTCGTGTAAATTGTAGTCGGCGAAATGAAGCGTGTTTCAGGAAGCACGTGGAAGTGTAAGTTATATCCAGTTAAATTGGTCTTCAATAGTTCAATCAAATTCTTAGTAAAATATGCTTAAAGGAACATTTGCGTATTTACATCAATTTTTCCCTGGACAGAACTGACTTTTAAGAAATTCTTCATTTAAAACATTTGCATTCCAACTATCTAGATATAAGCAACCACTCTACATTTTTATGAAAAATATCATGATTTGTAATTTAACTTCATTGTAAATTTCATTTACAATTTATCGAAAAGAAATTCATACCGCACATTGCCTAATTCTTTGCTAATATTGCGAATTCGAAACGGAACAGAAGCGTCAATGTAACCTCCTTACTCTTTTTTTGAACCTGATATGAAGAAAAATAATTCTCAGAAATAATTATACAGCCAGTTTTATTTCGAGGCATTGTAGATAAAACTAATGAAAGAAATAAGACTACATTTTAATTCAGGCGATTGTTGAAGGCGGGAAGAGATTAATTCAGCAGAAAAATACTACTATTATGTAAACTACTATTATGTACTAGTATGTCCTACTATTTACTACAAAGGTTGCCGAAAGAAAAACTTTTCGCACCTTCCAGAGTAAAAAACAGTCATATATTTTCATTAAGGGTTATCTAATAAATATGTCACTTTTCAGAGAGGAGGGAGGAGTTAACACATTACCACATGGCATCAAAAATATGAAAACAGTTAGATTAGCAACATTTTGAAGCAGCATAATAAAGTTTTAAAAAATCAGTAAAACGTGCTAAAACAGAATGTAAAGGCACAAGTAAAAATCCAGTTTAAGGCGGGATTCCGTATACCTGTAACAATGACAATATGGGAGGAAAGAGTAAATAACCCTCGAAATTTGCGTGACGTAGTTAATGAATTATCCTTTATTCTGTAGTAAAATGCTTTGTGTGCTTGTACATGATCGCAGCGCTACTAATTTCTCCTGAAAATGTTCATAAGAATAATTCATTCGAATATCTGACAAAATGTGTTCAGTAAACATACAACCTTTCTGTACTTTCTTTGATTTTTTAAACGATCTTGTTTCATGATATCATCTCCCTATACATGCACAAAAGTCTAAATATGAAATGTTGTCTCATTCTGTACATTAATTATAGCGATAAATGGTTCCAAACAGGAAAACTTATTTTATAACCGTATTTCCAAATCTATTTACATTAAAGTACATTCACATCAGTAATGAGAAATAGGAAAATTTTAAATGTAGTTTCGTCCTGTTCTCCTGGTATGTCAAATTCTCTTGACTATATAGCGCTAGATTCTAGACGTAATACCGCACGTAAGGGTGTGTTATGAAATAAGAAATAAGATCTACTTCACATAATTTGAGTAGTAGGTCAAAGCTTCTTTGCTGGAGTCTTATTTGTGTCGTCTTGCGTTGAACCCGGAAAATGTACAAGACATGTGTATATTGATGTTCTAAATGCTTTGATGACCACAAACTGATTGAGTACTATGTTCTTCTCTACTAGAAGCTGGTCACAAGTTTCTAGCTTTCTCCCTCTAGTTGTCGAAAAGAAATTTTAATCACATGGTTAGTTTTTATTAGTATCCTAATTTGCTTATCTTCTCTTTGGAATACTTTATTCCAAGAAGTTCCGTGTGCTGAAAGGAAAAATTAAAATTTTAAAGTATATCATTTCGTTTTCATGATCGCAGCGCTACTAATTTCTTTTGAAAATGTTCATAAGAATAATTCATTCGAATATCTGACGAAATGCGTTCAGTAAACATACAACCTTTCTGTACTTTCTCTCAATTTCTAAACTATCTTGTTTCATAGATGTCATCTCCCTATACAATCACAAAAGTCTAAATATGCAATGTTGTCTCATTCTGTACAGTTTGTTTTCCAGCCACTGCCGGATGTGGTGCTATGAATTCGGGACCGGTTTTCAGACAACGTGACATCGATTCTCAGGTAGCCATTTAAGGATTGCGGAGATTAAGAGAAAAACAGTATACTGCTTCTTCTACATAATCTTCAGACTGCGGGTCTCGTACCGATGGAGTGAAGCATATTTTTTTAAATCGTAAATATTTAGCTATAGATAAAAGTAGGCCTTTACAGATAGAATACCATGGCAACAGATTTTAATATGTTACATAGAATAACACCAAGTGTGAAGGATGCATTAAAACTGTTTGTAGTAAAATAAATATAAAATATCCGTCAAATCAAAATGTTCACAAAATTGTTATATTATTTCTAAAAATATTTTAATTTGATAGTACCTTTAATCTTAGGAATGCTAATAATAAGCTAACTGAATTAGGCTGTGATTGTGCGTTCTAATGTTATCATTTAGTGACATGCATCAGTGTGTTTACATTAGAAAAACAAATATTATCGAAATAATAAAAAAATATATTATTGACGCCATAAATATCTCAAACATAAAATTTAAAACTCACACCAGAAAATATTCATAAGTAATTAACTCTTGTAGTTTCTTAGGGCTTTGGTCCAGTTACATATTGAGGAGAAACCATTTGTTATTCAAGATAAGCTGTTCACTCGGCTCTTTTAATAATGAGTTTTGCATAATAATCTTCGAAATTTTTGGTCCAGTCAAGAAGTGGAAACTGGTATTCAACATGTCTCTTATGTCGTGAATCTCAATGTAGCGTAGGGATGGGTATTTCGACTCACATGAAGAAGTATGGTTGGTTGATTGGAAAGTAATTCAAATTAATATTTATAATGGAGCAATGTTTATCGCAACAAATAAATCCTAGCAAACGTCTACCTTTTTATCAGCAACAACCTTTTTCACATTTAACGTAAATACATTCTATACAGATCACTTTCTTTTAAAACAGTGATTCGCAAATAAAGCTTCATAGGAAGGACTCTTGTGGCATTCCATAAGTATAACTAAAATGTGTTCTAAAACAGAAAAAGAAAGAAAGAAATGAAAGAAAAACCTCTGGTCGTCATTTTATTTTTAAGACTTTATAAAAATTGCATATAAATTAACAAAAACACATGAATATTCATATAAGTAAAATTAAAAGTGTAATTGAATTAACAATTGAAATTTTGTATATAAAAAGATCTAAATCAAGATTAAATTGTTTTAATATTCAAATAATAGTATATTCGTAAGGTGTACGGAACTTCAATTTAATTGATATTTAATTAATCTTATTCAGATATTTATTTTAGAGTTTAGTTAAAATATATACAGCATATTTTCACGATTCTTTACTGTTATTTTGAATACAAACATAAATATATCACTGTATTTGCTTTTTCTCAACACCAACCAAAAACATAAAATACATTGCATGAAATAATATCACAGATTAATTCTGAACAATTCAGAAAACCAGATTTTCTCCCTTTAATTTTCATTGAACTTTGCGCTAATGATCGGCTACACCGTTTCTGATTTCTCCAAAAGTATTGCAAATCTTAAATAGTATGTATTGCAAAATATTTACTTTATTTCTTTCGATTACAATCACATTTTCTAATTATTTCCATATAACTCCAAAAGAGTTTTTTTTCCCCTTTGACATGCTTTAAGACTCCGCCTACACTCCTGTAAATTGTAGTCGGCGAAATGAAGCGTGTTTCAGGAAGCACGTGGAAGTGTAAGTTATATCCAGTTAAATTGGTCTTCAATAGCTCAATCTAATTCTTAGTAAAATATGCTTAAAGGAACATTTGCGTATTTACATCAATTTTTCCCTGGACAGAACTGACTTTTAAGAAATTCTTCATTTAAAACATTTGCATTCACACTATTTAGATATAAGCAACCACTCTACATTTTTATGAAAAATATCATGATTTGTAATTTAACTTCATTGTAAATTTCATTTACAATTTATCGAAAAGAAATTCATACCGCACATTGCCTAATTCTTTGCTAATATTGCGAATTTGAAACGGAACAGAAGAGTCAATGTAACCTCCTTACTCTTTTTTTGAACCTGATATGAAGAAAAATAATTCTCAGAAATAATTATACAGCTAGTTTTATTTCGAGGCATTGTAGATAAAACTAATGAAAGAAATAAGACTACATTTTAATTCAGGCGATTGTTGAAGGCAGGAAGAGATTAATTCTGCAGAAAAATACTACTATTATGTAAATCCTACTATTTACTACAAAGGTTGCCGAAAGAAAAACTTTTCGCACCTTCCAGAGTAAAAAACAATCATATATTTTCATTAAGGGTTATCTAATAAATATGTCACTTTTCAGAGAGGAGGGAGGAGTTAACACATTGCCACATCGCATCCAAAATATGAAAACAGTTAGATTAGCAACATTTTGAAGCAGCATAATAAAGTTTTAAAAAATCAGTAAAACGTGCTAAAACAAAATGTAAAGGCACAAGCAAAAATCCAGTTTAAGGCGGGATTCCGTATACCTGTAACAATGACAATACGGGAGGAAAGAGTAAATAACCCTCCAAATTTGCGTGACGTAGTTAATGAATTATCCCTTATTCTGTAGTAAAATGCTTTGTGTGTTTGTACATGATCGCAGCGCTACTAATTTCTCCTGAAAATGTTCATAAGAATAATTCATTCGAATATCTGACGAAATGTGTTCAGTAAACATACAACCTTTCTGTACTTTCTTTGATTTTTTAAACTATCTTGTTTCATAGATATCATCTCCCTATACATGCACAAAAGTCTAAATATGAAATGTTGTCTCATTCTGTACATTAATTATAGCGATAAATGGTTCCAAACAGGAAAACTTATGTTATAACCGTATTTCCAAATCTATTTACATTAAACTGCACTCACACCAGTAATGAGAAATAGGAAAATTTTAAATGTAGTTTCGTCCTGTTCTCCTGGTATGTCAAATTCTCTTCACTATATATCGCTAGATTCTAGACGTAATACTGCACGTAAGTGTGTGTTATGAAATAAGAAATAAGATCTACTTCACATAATTTGAGTAGTAGGTCAAAGCTTCTTTGCTGGAGGCTTATTTGTGTCGTCTTGCGTTGAACCCGGAAAATATACAAGACATGTGTATATTGATGTTCTAAATGCTTTGAAGACCACAAACTGATTGAGTACTATGTTCATCTCTACTAGAAGCTGGTCACAAGTTTCTAGCTTTCTCCCTCTAGTTGTCGAAAAGAAATTTTAATCACATGATTAGTATTTATTAGTATCCTAGTTTGCTTATCTTCTCTTTGGAATACTTTATTCGAAGAAGTTCCGTGTGCTGAAAGGAAAAATTAAAATTTTAAAGTATATCATTTCGTTTTCATGATTGCAGCTCTACTAATTTCTCTTGAAAATGTTCATAAGAATAATTCATTCGAATATCTGACGAAATGCGTTTTAATGCCCCTAGAAGTATTTTTGTTGACTGAATGATTTAATTCAGAATAAATATTTCTATATTTGTCAAATTAGTGGAGTTGGGGATACATGGTGTAGTTGATTAAAATTATTTGAATTAAGTCCAAAAGGGCAAAGAGTGTTACGCGATTTAATAAAAATTGATTCCTAAAGCAAGCTGTCATTTAAATTTTTATACATACTTAAAATCTTAATAGTAATATTTTTAAATTCATAAAGTTGAAAATGTAAATATTCAACATTATTTGAACAATTGTTAAGAATATGTGTTCTATGTTGATTAATTCTTATGTGTAATAGACTGCAAGCTTGACCTATGTATTCCATATTACATAAATTACATTTAATGGAATAAATAATGTTAAACGCCTTACAAAAATGGATTATATTTTTTGACTTACGTTTATTATCAATTTGTTCTTTATCTGCTTTTGGGCAAGTTAAACATCTAGGGGATGGACATTTTTAAAATTTTAGTTGAGAATTGGGACAATGAGATAGGTAACTGTTTGACGATCCAAAGAAATCCCTATTAATTTCCCTGTACCGAGCATTAGACACAAAATTTGAATGAGGGCCTAAATTGCCAGTCGCTAAATTTTTTACTGAAGACTACCATATTTTAGAATTGTGATTGCATATAAATTAACAAAAATACATGAATATTCATATAAGTAAAATTAAAAGAATAATTGAATTAACAAATAAATCTTAGATAAATATAAAATGATATACAAAAATAAAGATACTCTTTGAAAGGTGGAAAGAGAAAAATTAAATATATAAATATAACATATAAAAATATAATATTAAAATAATTATTGAATCTAGATTATTACAAATAATTCAGACGAAATAGAGAAAAAAAAATAGTATTTACAAAATATACAAATTAAAAAATGTAGTCCCATAATACTTTATACTAAATTAAAAATTCATACTTCTAAAACATATACTAATTAGTTCATCAATGATATAATCATGATACTCATAAACCTAAAAGAAAGTAAGTTTACATCCAAATATCAAAAAACTCAGATGGAGAAAAAACATATGACATTGTAAAACAGTGGCCAAAATTGCGATAATGAATGTAGAAATTAACAGCAAGCAACAGAAAAGCAAGTGATTAAGCAGCATTTGTACACAAAAATTTATTGAAAATAAAAATATGAAATATATAAATACACAACTGAATGCGCAATTGCAGCTATGAAATTATGTATTTTAAATTATGATTAACTTATTTTGATTTGCCAAATCTGGGCAGTGTATAGATGATAAAACAGTGCAACTAATGCAAAATGCTTTTATAAATAAAACAAAAACGTATATACAATTACACCAGGTTAAGCGTTTAAATTTTGACTCTATCAAAACTGGATTTCTTTCAAAGAACCATTCTCTTCCAGATTACTTTAAACCATAGATAACTTTACTTAGTTTACATACACGATCAGGATAATCTCTATCAGTAAATCCTTGGAGTTGATACATGTAAATATCATTATTTAGTTTAGCATGTAAATTGAAGCTGATTAGGTTTGGTGTATATCGGCCAACAGGTGGCGCTCACGTAACATATGCAACAAGAATAGAATTCAAACAAGAATATATCCTATATAATTGTTTAAAGTTAAATAGGGCAAACCAGGGTGATTATATAGTGCAGATTTTTTGGATATATCCTTTAATATTTCGGATAATGATTTAGTTTTGGATTTATTTGACGAAAGAAACAGTTTTAATTTTTTTTTTCCAGAAGCATGCCTCATTGGTATGCAATATACATAACAATGCAATATACAATACATTGCATAACAATGCAATATACATAAAAAAGTTTATATTAGCATTGTCATTAATCAGTTAATTAGATTTAGTAAAATTTGAGGCAATAATTTTTATTTCAATAAGCAAATTTTTGAATTTTTAGCTAATTTATTTTACTAGCCGGTCTTCGCCCGTCTAGCCGGTCGTTTCCGAGTGGGGCCCAGATACATAGTGCAGCGTACCTCGCTGACTCCACTTGGGGCCCAAAAAGTGCATTTTACATGCAACCAGAAAAATATAAATTAAATACTTTAAATAAAAAATATACGAAAATAACTAATAATAATATAAAGAAGCAAATAAAGATTTCGCGACATAAATATTTTTTTTCATGAGCCCCCCTGACAAAATACTACTGGGCCCTGTCCGTGATTATCTAGGGGTGGGTCCCAAGTAATACTTTGTATCTGGGCCCCATTCGGAAGCGACCGGCTAGTAGATAATAAAAAATTAGCAATAGTTCTCTTTTTCGTCTAATCTTCGGAAATCGAGTTCACAGCCGATGTTGCCCACAAACTCGCTAGCTCTAAACTCGCTGAAATACATGATACACTATTTTTTTTTGTAGATTTGTAAAGCAGTTTCACATTCTTACTTAAAACTGCTGCTGAAATATGGCACAATTACCTAAAACTTTCGACACACAGTGTAACCCCCTTGATGGATTATTATCTAACATTGCTGAAATACATATTTAACTATTTTCTAGTACATTTGTTATCCTAAATTTCACGCTTCTACTTATTACTGTGATAACGCAAAATAACATAAGAAATTCGACCCCCATTTAACCCTCTTTAGTGGCTGAATTTCTGAAATCGCGGAAATACATGTGTAACTATTTTTTAGTAGATTTGTTATCCTGAATCTGTGACTTCAAGCTCATAACTAAAAATGCTGCTGAGATATGGCGAACATTTGAAACGACCTAAAATTTTCCATCCCCATGAATTTCTAAAATCGCTGAAATATGTGTTTAATTATTTTTATAGCAGATTTGTTATCCTGAATTCCACGCTCTTATCCAATACTACTGATGAGATTTGGTGAAATCATCGAAAATTATCGACCCCCCCTCCCCCCATTTAACCCCCTTAGTAGTTGAATTTCTAAAATCACCTGAAATACATGTTTAACTATTCTTTAGTAGATTTGTTATCCCGAAATTCACCGTCCTAACTGTAACTTCTACTGAGGTATGGCAAAATGGCGTAAAACATTCGACCACCATTTAACCCCCCTTAGTGTCTGAATTTCTAAAATTGCTGAAATACGTGTTTAAATAATTACCAGATTGATGTAAAAACTGAATTAAGAATGTTTAAAATTTCAGAAAAGCTTAAACTCCTCGAAAAAAGAAAGGTAAGGTGGTAAAAGTTTTGTGGGTAACTTTTATTTCAGTTTTTAAAACGGGTACTTTAATATATATTTCTTATTTAGAATGTTGGATTTATTTTCACATGTTTAAAATAGTCTGGTTTTAAAAGATGTTTTACTGAAAAGAAAAAAAAAAGAAAGAAAGAAAAAAACCTTTCATGTTTAAAAAGCAACAGCATTTCAATGCAAACAAAATTATTATAACAATATATTTTGCTGAAAATTAAAATTTATCAAAGCCTTTAAAACACAGAACTTATATTTATTTTGCTTCAATAACCTATTGGTACAAATTTTGTCTTTTTTCTTTTCTTTTTTGGGGCGTCGCAGACCTCTAGCTTGTGACAGTTGCCAGAACTCCACCAGACCTCCCAAACACACATGAGCGCGCACGAAATCTGTTATATTTATTTTTCATAGAATTTTATTTTTCTTTAAAAATTCTTATTTATTACAGTTTTTGAAATAGCTGCTGTGCTTTATAGGGCAGTTGCAATCAGCTGATCAACCATTGTATTCACTTGGAGGTAAGAGTAATTACACCAATCAGATATGCCTATTTGTACTGTTTACCTCCAACGTGACGTCAATTGCAACTGCCCTATTGGTTTAACACAGAATAACGTGTGGGTGTGGCAAGTGTGCGATTACCGCGATACAATGGGATAATTAATAAACTGGATCACTTGTGTCACCAAGTTTTACACAGAACAAATGTACAACAGCAAAACGTTTTATTATTTGAAAACTGTTTATAGCGTTGCCTAATTAATTCGAATAGAGTTTGATTGTGCAATCCGTGTGCAAGGTGAACAATAAATTTATGCAAGCTTTAAAAATAAAAAAAGAAGAAGAAGAAGAAATAATTATATAATGATACGAAAGTGACATTTCCACTAAAAGCATTGTTGGAAAATGGATTGTAAAAAAAAAAAAAAAAAGATCTCCGATAGAGGACATCACCACAACGAACGCATTTTCTGGATATATGACAATGAAAACGAATGTAAAAGAACTGACTGCTCGATGGATTCCTTATTCAATTTAATCATTTTAATCGATTTCCTATGTATGACAAATCATTGAGCTAATGATGTTTATGAATTTCGTAAACGGAGAAGCGGTAACGAATCTTTAAAAAAATTGCGACTACAAAAAGATCTAGAGAAAACATTTCTTTCCTGTAAGAGTAACTTATTCTGCATTTACTACAGTCATTTTAGTAATTTTTTTTTATAAATAGCGGAAAAAAATCGAACAAAGCTAGATTTTTGCAAGGATGTTCGTTCGTGTATGTAGTTTAACATACTAAAAGTCCTCATCCATACGGTGTGAGCTTTCTCCGCCAGGGGGCGCGAATTATCTTGAAAATAGTTTTTTTTGTGAATATCTCATGAACTGTGTCCTCTAGAAAAAAAGTTAAATTAGAAAGATGTAGACAATTTAATTTCCTACAAAAAGCGTCTATAACATTTTTTTGTCACACCAATCCTTCCCTGTGTTCCAAAAACAGTAAACATAACTGGAAAAAAGTCTGGAAACACGATCATATTGAACGCACCCAAGAAGAACAAATACCTATTTACCTTCCAACCCTTCCCCTTTTCTCCTGCCATTGACTGTTCCTTTGTAGACCGATATCGCACGCTTGTGCAATAGGCATTGTGTCACCACATACTTATTTCGAAATATACCACGTGCTCGTGCTTTATTTTAAATTGATGAGCAGAACGAAGTATTCTTTGCGAATTTCTAGAAAGTGAGTACTTTTATTAGCCACGTGTGTTAAAGAAAGTTTTAAATAGTTTTGAGAGTGTAAAGTGATTCTTTCTTGATTGTTGATCGAGAACGGAAAAATGTAGATTGATCAAGTAATTTGTCTCGTATGTGGTGAGTGCTGCGTTGCGAATGATTATGTGAAAGTTGGGGAAAAGGGACTGAAATCATTTGTTACATCAAGTTTGGAAAGAAGTGACATCAAGTTTGGAAAGAAGTGACAATAAGTAGAAAGCATTTGAAGAAATGGCTGAAAAGAATCGTGAAATTATAGTGCATCCAACGTGTAGGAAAAATTATACAAGAAAGAATTCTGTTAAATCGTACAAGAAATTTGTTGCAGGAAAACCATCAACTTCCACACAAATTACTCCATTAAAAGAAATATTGAGAAAGGACAGTCCCTTATTTGAATTTAAGGAAAAATGTCTACTATGTACTGATACATTGGACGAAGCTTTTATACAGAAGGAAAAAAAGAAATCTCTAAAGTATCGCGAAAAAGTTGTGATAATTGAAAGCTTAGAGGTGAAAAATAGCTTAATTGTGACTGCAAATAAGCGTGAAGATAAATGGGGTAAAGAAATCAGTAAGCGTTTATCTAATGTAATTGACCTGGTTGCAGCTGAAGCAAGGTACCACCACAAATGCTTTATAAGGTTTTTTTACCAAGCAAGTGGAAAATAGTAAGAAGAAAGGAAGACCGGAAGAAATACGGATTGCCGAAATTATGGAAGATATTTATAAATTTATTGAAGAAAGTGACGAATGCCAGTTCTCTATTGATGAACTTCTAGAACATGTACACCGTTATAAACCAACAGTTAAGACAATAATTTCTAAACTTAAAGCACACTATGGAGACAAAGTAATTATCACCAGTTCCAAAAAAAGAGGACAGTCGTATGGTTCAAAGGGTTTTGTCACAAATTTTTAACCTCCGCATGGTATGAAAACCGGGAGATTAATGAAGAATACGAACGACTCAGAATCGTCAAGAAAGTAGCCCAAATAATACAGGAGGATATATGTTCCCGATACTTTAATCTTTCGTCCTACGAGCATAATTTCTTTGGGAAAATAGAAAGTATTGTGCCCTCCACTTTAACGACGTTTGTGCAAGGAATAATTATGAAAAATAAGAAAGGAGAATCGGATATATATAAATTTAAATGTAATGCGATTTTCCATGCAATTATGGCCGCAACTAGACCACGCTTTTTCCTCTCACCTCTTCAGATAGGGTTAGAATGTTACGTACATCGAAAATTTGAATCTAAAATTTTACAGGATTATAATGAATAAATTTGGATTTGCGGCTCCTTACAACGAAATTAAAATTTTTGAAGCAAGTGCCGCACTACAAAGAAATCCACTCGTACTGCCCGATTCATTCATCCAATTCATTTTTGACAACGCGGACTTCAACGTAAACACTATTGATGGCCTGAACACCTTTCACAGTATGGGAGGCATAAGTTGTGTAAAGCCCTCATCTAGTTTTCTTTTACCCGACATTTTTGAAAGATTCACAAAATTAACTTTGGCAAAAGCTATAATTAAACAAAGTGAAGTGAAGATGAAAGTTTTCGATCCAAAATTGTATGCAGACAAGGGCTTGGAAGACTTACAACTTCAGGAGGTTAAGCCCACAGTCAATTATTCCAAACATTCCTGATGCCCTATGGTTGTATGCCAAGTCTGAGAACATTTCTAACATACGTGGATGTAATGGCTTCATGGAAATTTTGACAAGAGGTAAGGATTATCAATGCTCGGCTGTCCAGTTCCTGAGTATCCTGAACCTACCACCAAATCACTATGACACAATAATTCGAGTCATTGCACAGTGGTACAAAAAAGTAAGGAAAACAATCAAAAACTCGTTTTTGTGATTTTTGACCAACTACTCTATATAAAGAGAGCATACTTCCCTTTCCACGCCCTTGCACATGTAGAAAAACATTAATTCAATAATGGTTAGTGCAATTTTTAATAAAAGAACAAAATGTGTCATGGATGCTTATTTTTAGAAACTGAAATTTCCGTAATATATTATAATATGTTACAGTACGCTAGAAATAAATGAAAATAGAAAAAAAGGCCAGTATATTAATTTAACAAATCAATAAGAGCTGTTCTTCAGTTCTAAATTTTTATATTTTCACAGAATTCATAATCATCCATTTAAGATATGAATGAATCAAACAATTTCAAAGTAACAATTCGCTTTAGAAGCTTTATAACTTCATTTCCTAATTAATAGTTATTAACTCTCATATTTAGTGTGCAGCAATTGATTAAAAAAATCATAATTATCATAGTTATCCAAAATTCAACGAAAATAAATTATTTAAAAAAAGCCGTAATATATAATAATAAATGAATAAATGAATATGTGATTCAAATAAGAAGTGATTTACATACTTTTATATTTTTATTTTTACCTATAAGCATTATCTCTTAAATGTCACTTTATTCAAAACCACGTGAATTTAACAAATTCGTCATTCATTAAATCGTTGACATTCTAATTATTTAGAGATGAAATATGAAATACATAGAAAAAAATCTCTTGCATTAAGATATAATTATAATTAACTAATAATTCAGATATCACCCTTCTCAAAATTAAAAAAAATCTCATAATCCCACATAATAAAATATCTTCAATGAAATTGTTTAAAGCTTATATAATGTAATAATAAGAATTTTTAACATTACACTTTAAAGTGTTTCCAATGTTTTAGAGCGTAGTTTATAAAGTATTCAATTTAAAGTAATTTTCCAATTTGATTCTCAATTTTTAAAAAGTTTGATTCTTTCTGGCCGATTAAAGATTAAGAAAGTTTTTTTTATTTTGTTGTTATTGTTTGCGACGAAAAAAAAAGCATATACAGAAATACTCTAACTGATCAGAAAATAAAAATCTTTTGCAGATTTAATGCCTTATTTTTGTCGTTATTGTTATCGTTGTGTTTTAACAATTCAAACTGTTGATAAAACCGAAATTGACAAGAAATATCACAACATTATTTCTCAATTAATCTGCTTCACTAAATAATAAATTAATTAATAAAATTTTATGTTTGTCTATTAATCAATATATATATATATATATATATATATATATATATTAATTTAAAAGACCAAGCACATAAGATTTAGATTAAATAAATACTTAAAATTATTTTACATTCAGTTTTTCTGAAATATGAAATTTTTCTTGTACTGACTTCCTATAAAACACGAAAAAAATAACAATATATTTTTACAGTGTACTAATTAAGTATGCATTTAATCATCTTCAATGCATAATTTGAAGTTTATATTCCGATTTATATTTATCAGTGTGTGCAATAATACATTTTTTAAGTATAATTTTTTTATAGATATTTTAATGTACTAAATGTCACATAGTATAAAAATTGTGAATCAACACATGATATTTTGAAATAAATCCCATCTGGAAAATATGTATATGTCATGTCTGGTGACGTCAGAGTTTACGGCAACCTTTTTTTTTCTACTCCTGAGCAAGAGAGACGGAGAGGGAGTTGTCGGCGGAAGGCCAAAGATATAGGATGTGTGTGCGTGGGCACGGAGGTATGAAAATAAATGTAATTACGTTAGTAGAAAGAGAAATATTGTTAACTGCTGCTGCTACTGTTCTTAACCTATATATATATACATATGTGTGCCTCAATGTTTTTGTTGTGACGTGCTGTCCGTAATAAACTTGTTTATTTGTGAAAAAATAGCTGCATCCTTGTGTGATAATAAAAATATAGAATAGAATGGGATCGGCGAAATATCGACTTTAAAAATTTATATAAAATTAAAAAAGGTACGAACGAAGAGAAACCCGAAGGAGGGTTTAGGGATATTACACGCTCACTTTCTCAAACCAGAGGCTGGATTTATGAATGAAGTAAGTCGTATGCTTCTTCATGTTTCTTCATGAAGTAAATATAAAAGAATGTAAATAGAGTCATATTTGATAAATATTTTATGATTGAAAACAATGTGTTAACTTTAGTATTATGAGAGTTATTTGAAACGAGATATTTATAGTATTACTAGATAAGTGTTAAGAGTAAAAACTAAAATGTTTAGCATTAAAGGGCTAAGAAAAGAAGATCTAGTTGTAGTAGCCACAGAATTGGGCATAAAAGTATAGAGTGACCACAGGATAATTGATTTGAAAGCATTAATTGAGCAAAGCGAACAGTATGCAAAATATAGGGAATTTATAAAAGAATTTTTAAACACAACGGTGTCAGACCGCATCGATCGGGAAAAGCATGACGCAGAAGTTGCGAAATTTGACAAAGAAAAATCGAAATCAGAACAAGATACTATATTAGAAATCGAAAAAACTAAGCTAGAATTAGTTAAAGCGCAGATAGAGATGGCGAAAATGCAGAACGAGCATAGAAATTCTGACACAGGGGGGGGGGGGGGATGGACCCAAACCTAATTCGTTAGAAGCACTAATCAAAAGCGTCAAAACTTTGACTATTACAGTCCCCAGAAGGTCCACTCTACTATCTTGCCTGCCCTTTGTCGCGTGGGGCTTGTCCCGGCAGTGCCGGCCATGTTGGCCTAGTCTGTATTATTTTAGTGTATTCTAATAAATGTTGGTTGGGGCCGTGCCCGCGTGGCATTGGCGGTCTCGGCGTGGGCTTTCCCTGCCCGTCGGCGGCTGGACTCCGCTCAAAACGAATCCCCGCATGCCGGGGAACATCCCGGGCGGGACGCTAAAGGTCTACGGTCTGAACTCCAGACCGATCTGCCCCGCTTAGGCATTCAGTCCCCAGAAGGCCCGAATCGTGGAATTTATTTTTTACTTCTCTCGAGAAAGCATTCGAAATTAAAAACGTCGCAGAAGAATTAAATGTTGAGATTTTGTTTAATTTGGTAGGGGAACGAGCATCGCATTTGTTAGTGTACACAAACACGGAAGAAATGAAAGATTACCAGAAGGTCAAGGCGTTAATCTTAAAGGAATTTCAACCCATACCAGAGGCGTGCCTCGAAAGCTTTCTCTTTGCGAAAAGATCGAGAAATGAGAATCACATGCAGTTCGCGAGTAGGCTCAGAGCCAATGAGGATTTCTATTGTGAACTGAGAAAAGTAAATGATTTTGACACGCTTAATGAGTTAATTGTCAGCGACAGATTATTATGTTCACTAGATTCGGAGACGCGAAGTTATGTCAAGATAAAACAATTAGATAATTGGTTAAAACTACGACAAATTACCGAATTATGCGATAATTGGTTCACCTCAAAGGGAAGAACATTTTCGGAATTATATGATAAACCGGTAAAACCCCGCGATCACGACGAATCGGGAACTATAAGTTACAATAATGGAAAATATGTACCATCCCATGACAGAAATAA
The DNA here is from genome assembly GCA_963931845.1 of Maratus michaelseni. NCBI lineage: Eukaryota > Metazoa > Arthropoda > Arachnida > Araneae > Salticidae > Maratus > Maratus michaelseni. Next base: position 154,314,999 of record OZ007596.1, on the reverse strand, counting down.
TTTTAACTTTCGTGGCGATAGAAAATTAAACGCAACAAAAGAATATAGACTTTGTAAACAGACAACGTATTTGCGGTTTTGTCCGAATAATAGAGAAAGAGATAAAATTGGATGTGTGCGAAATCAAACAAAAAAAGATTCTTTTATCGGAAAAAATAAGCAGGATGATAAAATAATTGCCAAGGTTGAAACACTCTGTTTTGGAAGCGAACCAATAAATACGCAACCTCTACAATATGAACATTTGTGGATAGGGAGGAAAGAAATCAAATGTGTCATAGATAGCGCAGCAGAAATACCTGTAATAAATTCTAACCAATTACCGGATTCATTTAGAAATAATGAAAATTCAAAAATTCAGTTAATATCGGCTTTTGGAGAAAGAATAACTGCAAATCTTGTAACATGACCAATAGCTTTAAACCCCAGAGAGTCAAATTGCTTGTTAAACAGTGTAGGTATACTGTTTGCCGTCACGAATAAATTATATGGGACATGTATTATAACACCGGCAGTTCATGAAATATTACAGTTAGCTAGTAACGAGGGAGGGGAGGAGAGGCCCAGACAACAAGGTTCTTTGGCGCCAGTGAATGATACGCAATCGGAAAAGGGTAATGAAATTGAAAGGAAAAGGGGGAAGACAACCAAATGCAGGGGGTTGATATAAATAATGAAAATTTATGCTGGCGAGGTGAAAATCAAATCGCGGAGAGAGAATTAATGATTAGTTGTATTGAAAGGAAAGATAATAATGGAGATTTGAATGCGGATCAGCTATCAGACGCGAGTATGTACAGGGAGCAACAGAAGAGTTGCGAAACATTACAAGTTGCTTTCAAAGACGCGGAAAAAGGTAAAAATGGGTTCGTTATAGTAGATGATTTGCTTTATCATAGAGAAAGAGTCACGGGGGATTGTGTTATACAATTAGTGGTACCAAAGGTGAGGAGGGGAGAAATTTTAAAAATTGCGCATGAATCGATTTTCGCTAATCATCTCGGCATGAAAAAAACAAAAGAAAGAATTCGTTATTCATTTTATTGGCCGAATATGTCACGGTATGTAGAGGACTATTGTAAATCTTGTAAAGACTGCCAGTTACGGAGTAGAGAGAGGGCCAGCGAGGCCAGCAACAACCCATTGTCCCAATTGAGAGACCGGAACTTCCGTTCGACGTTGAAAATATTGACATAATTGGAAAAATTGAACCTCTTTCAGTGCGTAGGCACCAATATGTACTTACCTTAGTGGATCAGCATTCGCGGTGGCCGGAGGCGGTCCCTTTAAGAACAATTACGGCTAAAGCTACATGTGATGCATTATTGGAAATATTTATGCGAACAGGGATACCCTGCGTAATAGCGAGTGATCAGGGCAGAAATTTTGTTTCGGGTTTAATACAAGAGTTTCATGCTAGGTTGAGGGCGGCTCCTAGATTTGCAACGCCAGGGCATCCACAAAGCTCGGGATTAGTGTCATATATATTATAATCAGGTTCTGAAACGCATGTTACACCATATAATTCAGAGTGATTCAAAAAATTGGAATAAACACATGCCTTATTTATTATTTGCTTATAGAGAAATTCCGATAATAGTACCACGGGAGTATCGCCATTCAAATTAATGTACGGGAGGGAGGCCAGGGGCCCATTAGCAGTATTAAAATCTACATGTTCAGGAGAAATCCCACTACCCATGAATCTTGGAAAGAGCGCAACCGAATATCTTCAGGAGTTAAAAATTAATTTAGAAAGGGCGGCGGAGCAAGCAGCAATAGTAGCCGAGTTTAAACAAGGCTCGTATTCGAAGTACGCTAATCGAAGAGCGATTTACAAGGAATTTAGACCGGGGGACCAGGTATATCTATTAATCCCGGATTCCACGAGCAAACTTTACGCTAGGTGGATGGGACCAGCCGAAATTGTAGCACGCTGTAAGCCTGATTCGTACAAAGTAAAATTAATAAACGGGAATGTTAGGAATATCCACGTAAATAAGATAAGAAAATTTACTCCTAGGGTACGGGCGGTGGGAGTAATCTTTGAAAATGAAGAAGAATTAGGAGAAGTGCATCCCACCCCCAGTGTGAAAGATAACCCCGACTTATTTAACATAGAGGAAGTAGATTTGAACCATTTAGAAAATGTGGAAAGGAAAGAGATATTAGATTTATTATACAAATATAAAGATTTATTTTCGAGAAAAGTACAAATAGCCAAGGTAGGATAGCACAAGATTAGATTAAACGGCGCAGAAATGAAAATGCCCTATGTTTATCGAATCCCAGAGGCGTTGAAGCCACAAGTAGATAAACAAATCGAAGAATTGCTAGAGTTAGGACTGATTGAAGAGAGTGATGCGGAGGCGCAACACCCGGTAGTATGCGTGATGAAGAAGGATGGGGCCCTCCGACTGTGTGTAGATTTCAGAGCTTTGAATGCAATCACAAAAACCGACGATTTCCCGATGTAAAACGCGCGGATCTTTTGTTCAATATTGGCAGAGCCAATGTAATAACTACAATAGATCTACTAAAGGGATATTGGGCCATACCACTGGAAGAAGAAATTCATGGGTTAGCATGTTTTAAGACTCACAGGGCTCAATATCGCTTCAAAGTGATGGCCTTTGGGCTCCGGAATGCAGCTCCGACCTTTCAGAGAGAAATAAATAAAGCGCTTTCCAAATACAGGAATTTCGCTAGAGCGTACATCGATGATATTGCTGTTTTTTCGAAAACATGGTCGGAACATATGACGCATCTTGACACGATATTTTCAAAACTTCGAGAATTACGGTTCTCAGTCAACCTGAAGAAGTGTGACTTTGCGAAACGCCAGATTAAGTATTTAGGACACGTCATCGGGTCCGGCAGCCATCGAACCGACCCAGACAATGTTGAAGCCATTCGAAAATTAGCCGTTCCACAGACTAAAAAACAACTTAAGAGTGTCCTCGGATTGTGTAATTACTACCGCGATTACCTGCCTAAGTATGCTGAAACAGCATACCCATTGACAGAACTTACTAAAAAGAATAGTCCTGAGAAATTGTGCTGGTTGGAGGAACATGACAAAGCATTCAACGGACTAAAGAGGGGTCTCGTTGAGGCACCTAGCCTTTATACACCAGTTATAAGGTTACCTTTAACCATACTATGTGATGCATCTGCAATAGGCATCGGTGCCTGTCTATCTCAACAGAAAGATGAGAGACTATATCCAGTCAGTTATGCTAGTCAAAAGCTCACCAAAACTCAACAGGCTTGGCCGACCATTGAACGGGAGGCCTATGCGGTTAGGTGGAGTCTAAGGAAGTCCGAAACTTGGATTTTTGGTTCACCCGTGGAACTTATCACCGATCACAACCCATTAACTTTCATCACCAAAAATGCTCCCCAATCTTCCAATTTGCAGCGTTGCAGAAATATGACATCATGATTTCACACTGTCCTGGTGCAAAGTTGACGAATGCTGATGCATTGTCTAGACTGGAGACAACAGAATAATAAAAAAGGCTATAAACTTTTGATAAACATTTAATGACTTTTAAGAAAGAAAAAAAACTTTTTGATAATTCGCATTTGTTTATGCTGCAGCTATAACTTAATTTCATATTAACTTGTATTCTGTATTCCATTTGTTATTTGTATTTAGTATTATGTATTATGAAACATTAATTGTATTTTTATATTGCAGTACCTAGCGAGAGTTTCCAGAAATGTTCCAGAGGTGTTTTAAGTATTGTCTGTATTTTTTTATATATATATATTGTAGCTCACCATTATTCATTAGTAGTTTAATGTTAGACAATGAAGAGTAGTGACGTCGCCAGTCTGGGTTTCAGATTGCAAAGGTGGCATACCCCTTTTTCAATCTTAGGTAGGGGGTGTCATGCCTGGTGACGTCAAAGTTTACGGCAACCTTTTTTTTTCCTTTTCTACTCCTGAGCAAGAGAGACGGACAGGGAGTTGTTGGCGGAAGGCCAAAGATATAGGATGTGTGTGCGTGGGCACGGAGGTATGAAAATAAATGTAATTACGTTAGTAGAAAGAGTAATATTGTTAACTGCTGCTGCTACTATTCTTAACCTATATATATATATACATATGTGTGCTTTTCTACTCCTGAGCAAGAGAGACGGAGAGGGAGTTGTTGGCGGAAGGCCAAAGATATAGGATGTGTGTGCGTGGGCACGGAGGTATGAAAATAAATGTAATTACGTTAGTAGAAAGAGTAATATTGTTAACTGCTGCTGCTACTATTCTTAACCTATATATATATATACATATGTGTGCTCCAATGTTTTTGTTGTGACGTGCTGTCCGTAATAAACTTGTTTATTTGTGAAAAAAATAGCTGCATCCTTGTGTGATAATAAAAATATAGAATAGAATCATCGGCGAAATATCGACTTTAAAATTAAACAAGAACGAAAAATCATGCGTCAAACATAGATTATGTAACACTTTCCAACGCTTCCAAAATAACTTTACAAATCACTACCGTTTAATAAGCTGAAAGATAACAACTAAGTAAACAATTTGGAAAACGCATAACATATTTAAAAACGTAATTTCAGGAATTTCCAACATATACAATATTCGGAAAAATATCCGAATACTTTTATTCAGCCCTGTATATGATCTATAGATTTGTATATATACTACATAGGATGCTAAATTTTAGTTTAGTTAGGAAACGCGTAGCACAGTTTAAAATTCTCCTTCTGGAATTTCTGTCAATAAACGGAAATGTGTTCGCGAACTTTTATCCTGTATATGAAATACAGAATTTTTACACAATAGACAAAAAGTGAGTTAAATTTAAAATCGCGTTCAGCAACGTAAAACGCACTTTCAGGAATTATTGTTAACAGACAGTAGAGAATTCTTTTGTGTGTTCCTGTAAATGAACGATCACTGTTATACACACAATATTCTGTAGTAAGCCTCTTGTAATGCACCTTAGTGATACATATAAATTTCAATGCGTTTAAAATAGTGAAACATTATTTAAATAAACCGCAGACGATTTTTCTCCATAGACGTAATGTACCGGAATTCTTTTGACTGCCCCTGTGAAGTAACTATAAGTGCTATGCACACCCTATTCCATATTAAGCTTCTTGTAATGCACCTTAAAGATATATATCAATTACAATGTGTTTGAAATTGTGTAACATCATTAAAATAAACCGCAAACGATTTTTCGCCATAGACCGTAATGTAACGGAATTCTTTTGAGTATCCCTGTAAAAAAACTATAAGTGTTACACACTTCAGTTGAAATAGGGAACATGCTATAGATAACGACAACAACATATAAAAATTGCAGGGCAATCCGAGCATATTTACGGGAGTTAGAGCACGGCCAGACGGCCATACGGCAGACAAACCGAAGTCATAAACACTTTTCAACTAGGTTGGAAAGTGTTAAAAAGGTACGAACGAAGAGAAATCCGAAGGAGGGTTTAAGGATATTACACTATATAATAATATTATTTACATAGCTGAAACGAACTCTTTATGATGAACGTTAAAAGGTATTAACATATTTTATGTCGGTATAGCATAGGATCTAGAGAAGATGCTCCGCCTATTCTGTACTACTAAATTTTCTACATTCATTTTTGTGTTATAATAATGCATATATCCATCCATGGCAATGGACATGATACAGAGATAAACCCACCTAGGAGAAGAACAAAAAATCGGCCTCATGTTTGGTGTACACGATTATTGCCCTTTAATATAACTTTTTTACAGTACAATAATTTTAGTCAAACAATCCAATTTGCACAAAATCTTCTAATGAAATTCTAATGAACTATTTTCTAATGAAATTCAAAAAGAAAACTAACGTATCGGTTTTTTATTTTTTTTTTTTTTTATTTTTTTTTTTTTCGTTATGAAACAATTTTTATTTTAACAGTAAAATTTTCAGACAGTGGCTTTTTAGATAAATATTTCAATTATTTACATCATAACTTTTCGTGGAAACAATTCTTTATTCTCTGATTTATGTTAGCAGATGAATTAAAACGCTGTTAAATAATGCAAATAAGTTTTTAATGGAAATTTCAGCAGCCCTCGATGACTCAATTCGCCACCCATTAATTCTAAATAGTTTTGTTTCAAAGTCAGATGCAAAGAGGGGGTTGCGGGGCTCATGATCCCTTTTGAATGAGAAATGTTTATATACAAAAACATATTTTTAAATGCAAATAATATATTAAAGGGACTCCTCTCCCTTCCCAGAAAAAGAAAAGAAATAAAATCCCGCTGAATAATGTAAATATTTCGACCATCACTAAGTCATTTAAAACGGAAATGCATGGAATTTGCAGACATTACCCTTTAAATGACGAAAAATCGAACAAAGTTTTAAATTTTCTTATATATGTGATATATTTTTAATAATAACTAATTGCTTTTTCACGAGGACTTTTCCATAAATGTCGAGTATTTTTAACATTTTCAAAGAGATTCTTGGATTTATAAGGTAAATAGATAACTATGCTCTATTTCTTGATACTTGATTATAACTAGCAAATTTCATATATTTGCGAATATGCCTGTAAATTTTATGCATTTGCGAATGAAATTTAGATATATATTATATAAAACAGCTAGTTTTAGTTGTGGACAAAATTAAAATATAAAATTGTTCATGAAGAAATGTAAACCTCCCCACCTCCCCACCTCCCCGAAAAGTAAAAAAAAAAAAAAAAAAAAAAAAAAAAGTAATTCCTTTCTAAATGAATCTGGATAATATTTTTTTTTTGTATCGAAAAAAACTTTGCTTATCTTTCAAGTGGTTCTTAAATGACCAGCTCAACAACGCGAAACTATCTGACACATTTTCTGATTCATTTTTAAACTAAAAATTGGCAGGCCTGAGTATTGAAGCTGTTCAGAATGCGGAAATGAGTTTTTCCTTTTTTGATAAATTACTTATCGAGTCATAAGCGATTCGTGTCACGTGACGACACGATTTTCCAATTTCTCGTGCTGCGTCGTCAGAAATTCGGTTCGAAACGCCGATTTTGGCAGTGTTTTCTGAAAGATCTTCTGCATTTACCAAAAAATGGAAAACGGGTTTCGATTAAAAAGTTTCTGAATAAGAACACCTGCCAATTTTATGCGTTTCTGAACAAAAATTGATAAAAATATATATATATATGGCATAAAGTAGCCAGTTTGGATTTGACATCTGCCTTAAAAGAGCAATAATTGAATTAAGGAATTAGAGCATGTAAAGAATTTTTCAAAGCTTCTTTAATTTATTTTGTTGATAAAATATACTTACAAATTATGTTTATTTTTTATTTTAATAGTTTCGTAACATTTTAGAAATTGAGAGAATTTATGCCTTTAATCAATGATTTAAAAATATATCAAATGATTAAAACCGCAATTTAAGTTATTTTATTATAATCATTGACACCATTTTTATAGCAAATTTACTTAATTTTTAAATTGTTTATTTTCTCCCCTCCATGAAATTTCTATTTTAAAAATAGAGATTATAAGTCATGAATATATTATTTCATTTCATTAATTTTAAATTAAGAAAATGGCATTCAAAGTTCTTCGGACCTAATGAAATGTGTCACATTTCGAAAATTATTTATTTAATTAAAACATTTTGATTCTATAATTGGTAATGTTAAAAATCTTGATACGAATTGTAAACTTCTGAGAGAGAAAAAATTTTGATTTGTAGTTTTTGTTCATAAAAAGTTTTATATATATATTTTTTTTTTCAAATAAAATATGTCAAATTTCATTAAAATCTTATACATGAGAGATGTGATATAACTTGAGTTTGGATGGTCCATCCACATTAAATGAATGTTAATTAACTTTTTTAAATAAAAATAATGATATGATTTTACAGAAATCCCACTTTTACTTCAGAAGGTGTAAGTTTAATTGTCACTTACAAACATTATTTCATTAAACAATTTTAACTACATATCAAATAAAAAATGTAGTAAATTCTGTCATCTTCATTATTCTATTTTGTTATATAGACAAAGCATAAAAATTAGCTGATCGGTCGTAATTACATACATGAAATTTTGCGGAAAATTGAATAAACATGACATCCCCTAAAAGTAACACTACGAGAGGAAACTGTGACTACCTCTGTAGGTTTTCACGTCCCTCGAGTTCTGGTAATGCAAGTACGGGTCGGAAAAACCCGACTTAAGGCCTAGGGCCTGGTTCCCTTCTGGGTTTCCAGCCCCAAAGCTGTTGGGGGACGCCGGCCCTTCCCCCAAGTGTCTCGTGGTGACTCTCCTACTGGGTTTCACCGCGTATCGCAACGACTTACGTCGTCGACACGTGGGTTTAAGGTTGGAGGGTCCGCAGGCGGCGGTCCTCTGGCCGGCCGAAGCGCCGTGGGAAGCAGCTCCTGCTGGTGCGATAAAAGTCTTTCACGGTGGTCGCCTACGCACCGGGCGCCACTCTGGCGCCTGGAGGCGCAGCTTTCTTTTATCCCCTAAAAGTAAGCTTATCTTTGGGGATGATATTTTATATGCAATAACAATTACTATTACAGAAATAATTAAATTTGTTATGAGCGTGAAACAGGGCATAAAATAACATATAAAGTAGGCGACACTAGTGTCGCCCAGTGTGAAATTATTGTCGCCTAGTGACAGAGAATGGTGCCGACAATTTTTGAAATAAAAAAATCTTGGAATAACAAAAACTGTCTTTATGCTTCGGATAATATGACTGGCGACAGTCGTTATAGCAGATACCGAAAATAGGCAGGGACAGTACGATAAAATATGAGGCAGGCTGAGATAGCGGGAAGTGCCGTGTGACCTATGGCCTATAAGGAAAGGGCATGTTTTCAAACAAACAGTTCCATCAACCAATCTACCACTGCGTTTTTGTCGCAGCTATCATTGCAGGAATCGTCATGGCGACGTAGGCCAATTATATCATAGACCAGTTTAACATAGACCAATCAAATCCCTCCATCTCATGTGTACTATAGGAGCCGTAAAGAACGAACAGGTTTTTCTCCCAAACCAACAGTAATTTAACCAACAGTGACGTCAGATGCCCTTTCCTTATGGGAAACATGTCGTTGTGTGACCTTTGTGTTTCTGCTTGAAAGATTTATTTTCCGACAATGCATCCAGTGATGGGATTCAAATAATATAACAACCGGTTCGCTTCACATTTTTGAGGCGATAACAATAAGGGAAAATGTAGCATCACACATAGATTATAAAACACTTTACATTAAAATAACAACATAAACTTTGATCTTTAAATATAATGGGAAAAAAAATCCTGAAACATGTTTTCCTATAAGGGCGTAATTTGTTTAATAAATATTAGGCAATCATGAAATCCTGATCAAAATTTCTATCAGAAAACGAATCAAAGCCTGGTAATACAATAACGATAATGCAAGAATAGCAGAAATTTAAGAAATGTTGAATAAGCATGCTATGTAACCAGGAAGTTGTCCTAGGCTGCCGATTTAGATCCCGAAATTCTTCAAAATTTCAATGTTTTTTGTTAAGTTAAATTGGATTCTCACAGGACTGAAGAAGAATTTTTTTTCAAATTAAACATTATTTTATTAAATGAAACAATTTAGAAAATGTGACAGTGTTATATTTTTAAAATGCTGTTGTGCAGATGCACATTAAAAAAAGGTAAATTAATGTAAATACGATTTTCGCATTTGAAGTATTTTAATAACCAGTTCGCCGAACTCCACACAAATTAACAGCTGGTGCGAACCAGCTGAATCAATCTGTTGTTTTTTAAACAAAAGAGTCTAAAGCTATTATAGTTTAAACCATTTACTTTTTATTTTACCGTTTTTGAAAATATTATTATTTCTTTTTAGATACTGTTCATGGTATTTTCTTCCTTTAACTGCTACAGTTGACGTTGACTACAGTGAAAGTATGGTTAAGAGAATCACTTATTTTTTTACTACTAGTCCCAAAAAACGCATAAAAACCGATCAATGAAGACCGATCAAATGAAACTGTAAAACGGAGAAATATCTTAAATGATTATAGCAAACCAGGTTGCAGTACCAATACAGAAATCAAAAATCTGAAATTACCCTTGAAAATCATCATCCTAACAATAGTGTTTCCCATACAAAAAGTGTTAAGGAAAATGAAAACCATCTACTTGAAACGTCTTGTTCAACCAAAAAATTCCAACAAAAAGAGAAATGTTCGGAATGGTATAAGGGTAGCAAGATAGATTCATCGTGGCTGTTAAAAACTTACGATTGTTTTGAAAAAATAAAACTAGGAAACAAGCGCTACAGGATAAAATGTGTAATTTGCTTTAAACACATTCAAGAAGCTCAAAAGTTGTCTAAAAATGGCACTTTGCCCATTGCTGATGGTGTGCGATGTGACGGCAAAAAGGAATTAGAAAGGATCATCGATCACCTAAACAGTGAAGCCCACAAAGCAGCTGTGAACCTTGACCAAATGAAGAAACAATTAATGGCACAATCTGATCAGCATCCTCGGATAAAAACTAAAATTTTACAATGCAGAAAAAATAAAATTGCTAATAGAGCTTGCACTGGATGTTTATAATGATAGCCGACAGTTGACTCTCTCTGCTCATTCTTGGCCTTCGCGGTCTTTAACGAAAATTCACATTGACTGACAAATTGCCTTTCACATGGACAATGGTTTACAGTGTGAGTTTTCTTCTTTCAATCTATCTCCAGCACTGTTGCAGTATAGAAATCCTGTAATGTATCGCGAGATTCTTGATATCGTTGGTGACCTAGTAAAAGAAAATACAGTTGCGCAGTTACAAAATGCTGATTGTTTTTCTATCCAGGTAGATGGTTCCGTTGATAATAAATTTGTTACAGCACGATTTATTACAGAACAAGAAATTAAATCAGTTTTTCTAGGAGAATGTAAATCGAGTAAGCGAGGATCAGAAAGCGTCATGGATGCTGTCAAAACTTGGGCATTGAGAGTGTCGCCAAAAATAAGTTGACAGGGCTTAACTACTGATGGGGGGAGTGCAAATACAGGCAAAAACAGTGGCCTCTGAGTTCGTATGAAACAATACTTGGGCTGAGACTTGCTATGCATTTGGTGTGTTGCTCACAGGTCCGACTTAGCTATGTCTGATTTGGAATCATCTGTTATTGAAGTTCGGCATTGGAAATCCAATATAAAATCTTTAGCAACATTTTATCGGGCTTCTGCTCTACGCTTTGAAGAACTTCAAAAAATAGCTGAAATAGAAAACCAAACTGCCTTTCGTTTCCCTGCATATTTTGAAGTGCGGTTCGTGGAACACTTAAAAAACTTAGCTACAGCGGTATGTCACAATTTTCCTTTCATGCAAAAACGTTGGGAAAACATTGTGAACCATCAACCCGACTCATCAAAAACTGAAAAAGCTTCTGCTCGCGGGTTCCTCCGATTATGGATGAAAGATGGTGAGCAACAACGCATGACTTGCCTAATGCTAGATCTGCTGAAGCTCTTTGAAAAACTTCAGAAAGATAGTCAAAGGTCTTTCATTACACTGCGAGACATAGAGTTGCCAAAGAAATTTTTTAAGAATGCTCTGACTCTTACTGAAGACGGTTGTTATCCTGGTGGATACGAAGAGCAGTTGATGGACATAAATGAAGGTACTAAGGAATCTGAAAGTGACTCGGATGTTGAAGAAAACTCTCGCAGGCGTAAAGTTTGCAACTCATTAGTTTCTACCAAGAGATGTTGGTCTGCAGTGAGAAAAGAAACTTATTGAGTTGCAAAGAATTTGTTTCTCAAAGATTGGAAGAGGATCAAATGAGCATCTCCAACAGGACAGATGCTTTCTTAAAAGCAAGAAGACCAACAGAGGCTGTTAGAGCAGCTCGCCTTGATGTTGAGAACCTTTTTGGTAAAGACAAAGTTGCCGATTTTACCGATGATGTGGTTGCTTTATATGCGGCTGAAAAACTGCCTCCTCCATCAGATATGACCTCATCAACAACAAGACTCTATCGATACTTTAAATTTTCTAAACCCCACTCAGTTTTTAACAAATTGGTACAATCATATGTTTCTTTAACACCTCACAGCGCTGGCACAAAAAGAGCTTTGTCCATACATACAACGCTTAAATCTAGCAAACAGTCGAGACTATCAAGCGAAGCATTAAACTCAAGAATGTTTATTGCTCTTAATGGAATTGGAATAGCTTTTTATGATCCAAAACCTGCTGTTGCAAGGTTCCTAGAGAGTAAAGGAAGAAGGAGAAAGCTTCCAGACAAAGAAGTCTATCAAACACAAGAGTTTGTCAAAAAATTCTTTGCAATTAACTTGTAAGAAAAAATTTAACGATTTTAATTATTATTGTAAAATTTTAAAACCATCATAAAAATTTAATAAATTTTAACTCATTAAAATATAAAGAGCGAATCGATATCCTTGTTTAATTACATTATTTCCATAAGAAAGTCCTTTGTATAAAAATTTTAAACTATTGTAAATATTTCTGTAGTATTTTGGAAATATTTTACAGTTAGAATTTGATTTTTTTTTAAACATGAAGAGTAAAATCGATTTCCTTGTTTAGTTCTACTGTTTTCAAAATACAATAATTTCTGAAAGGCTAAAGATGTTTTAAAGATGTTAAAGTATTTTTTTTATTCAATGTTTTTAAACAGCAAGAGGAAAATCTTTTTGATTAGTTCCACTTTGGGTCTAAAACTATAGTTACGGGAAATTAAGACCAAATATTTAATTATTCAGGTCAAATTTGCTTTTCAATTTGAAAATTTATTCCAGGCTCCAAATACCAAATTGGTAGATGTAATACTGTTATGTACAAAAGTCAAGTGTAGAAACAGTAAAAGGTAAGCAGCATTTTTGTTTTGTCGTGTTTGCGTGGGTATAAATACATTTAATAATGGAAACTGAAATCGGACACGATGCACATACTTTACTATAACAACACAAACATTTATATACACAAAAAGTATAACATTTTCAATCTATGCTCAATCGGCATACAACTACTCATAGCCATCTTAAACACAACAACTCGTATTCCATAATCTCGTTCACAGTATCTTATAATATAGTTTATTCAGTTCATCGATATAAACCATAGAGTCAATGTCACTATTCAGACACCACATCTCCTCCCCCTTTACAGGTCAAGCTTCTTGGGTGGTCGGCGAACTCTCTGAGATCGTCTGGGTATTACAGTCGGGCTTGCTTGAACCGGTGGAGTATCTGTCGTAGCGGGAACTCTTGACAAACTACTTGGCTGTTGAGTTGGCGAAGTCAAGTCTGGAGTCGGATCATCCGTTGAAGCTGATGCTACTGGTTTCTCATTGGAGATCTGGGGAGTGATACTTTCAGCATTGGAATGTTCCGGCTCTGAAGGAGTGTCTTTAGACCTTGTTGTTGGAAATCTTCGATATTCATTTGATATAGAATCATTCTCTTGTACTTGTTCACCCACTGAACGGATTTGATCAACATGGCGTCTTACTAGTGTGCCTTGAACATTGATGGTGTAATGTAGAGCACCATCTTTATTAATGATTCTTCCAAACTTCCATTTTGAATTGGCTGATCTATAATCTCTCACCGCTACAGAATCACCGATGTCAAATTTTCTGTCTCCGAATTCAAATACTCCTTTTCGTATTTTTTCTTGAATCCTCGATTTCAGTTGAGGTACTAGTAAATCAATTCTGGTTCGGACATCTCTTTTTAAGAATAACATCGCTGGGCTATAACTTGTTGTTGTATTGGGTGCTTTTCTGTATTGTAGCAAAAATGTACTCAATTTTTGTTGAATACTTCCTTCATAAGTCTGCATAGCTCGCAGCGACTGTTTTACTGTATGCACATAACGTTCAGCTTGTCCATTACTTGATGGTTTAAATGGTGCGCTAGTTTTGTGCTTGATACCGTTTCTTCGCATGAATCTCCGAAATTCATCAGATGAGAATTGTGGCCCGTTGTCGCTGACCAGGATTAATGGCAATCCAAATCGCGCAAAACTCTCTCGTAGACATTCAATTGTTTTCCTCGCTGTGGTCACCTTCATTGGATAAACTTCTAACCACTTCGAGTGAGCATCAACTATCACTAAAAACATATATTCAAATATAGGACCGGCAAAATCAACATGTATACGTTCCCAAGGCATGCTGGGATATTCCCAATAATGAACTTTTGCCTTTGTAGGATCTGATTTGTGTCTGGCACAGTCAGCACAATTTCTGGCTGCTTCTTCTATATCATTATCAATCCCTTTCCAATAGACGAATGATCTTGCGATTGCTTTCATTTTAACCATACCCAAGTGGCCTTCATGCAATTCTTCCAGAACACTTTTTTGATATTTCTTCGGAATACACACTCTTTGTCCGTACATAATGCATCCATCTTCAATAGTATATTGTGCTTCTCTTCCGTGCAAATTCTGACCTTTTCGTAAGGCTTCTAAAAGTGGACCTAATTCTTCATCTCTCCACGTTTCTTGCCGTAATTCCCTTGCAGTAACTGGTAGTGTTTCAATTTGTGACATCTGGAATATTGTAATGTCATCTTTTACTTCCAATTCTTCAGAAGTTTTAGGCAATCTTGACAAAAAGTCTGCATTTCCATGGTCATCAGTTTTTCGGAATACTATGTCAAATTGGAATGATTGTAAAATCAATGCATAATGTAGTAATCTTGTGGCTGCTAATACTGGTAACCCTCGTTTTGATCCAAAAATCGCTACTAGAGGTTTGTGGTCAGTTATTAAAGTAAACCTTCTTCCCTTTAGGTATAAGTAAAACTTTTTTACTGCCCACACTATTGCTAAGGCTTCTTTGTCGATTTGAGAATATTTCTGCTCAGTCTTGGTTAAGGTTTTGGATGCAAAAGCTATTGGCCGTTCAGAACCATCTGGATATCGATGAGATAAGACACAACCAATACCAACTGGAGATGCATCACTTGCCAGGATTAAGGGAAGTTTCGGATCATAATGAACTAAGACTTTTTCTGAACAAATTTCTTGTTTTATTTTCTCAAAGGCAACTTGACAATTCTTCGACCATTTAAATTTCACATCTTTTCTTGTCAAACTATTAAGAGGATTTGCAATAGTCGATAAATTTTTACAAAATTTACCATAAAACGTTACTAATCCAAGGAAACTCTTTAGTTCTTGTACACTTTTAGGTACAGGAGCATTTAAAATCGCTGAAATCTTCTCGTCAGTTTTATGTATGCCATTTGCATCAATTTTATGCCCTAGAAAATTTATTTCATTTTGAAAAAATTGACTCTTACTTAGATTAAGTTTCAGGCCATGCTCTTTACACGTTTTGAAAAACTGCTCTAAAGCTTTAAGATGTGACATTTCGTCATTTCCTGTTATTCTAGCATCATCCATGAACACTTTTACCCATTCCATACCTTGGAATAATCCATCAACGTACCGCTGCCAAATTGCAGGTGCTGCGTTTAACCCAAACATAAGCCTCTTGCAAATATAGAGTCCCTTATGAGTATTTATTGTCAACAGTTTTTGACTTTCAGGATGGATCTTCATTTGTAAATACGCATGTTTGAAATCTAATTTTGAAAATTGTTTTCCCCCATTTAAACTAGAGAATATCTCCTCCAACTTCGGCAAAGGGTGTTGTGGCACGATTAAATTGGGATTTAAGGTTACTGAATAATCCGCACATAATCGTATACTGCCATCCGATTTTACGACTGGTACTACTGGCGTTGCCCATTCAGAGCTTTCAACTCTCTCTATAATACCTTCCTTTTCTAATCTTTCTATTTCATCTTCAACTCTGCTTTTTAAAGCAAATGGCACTGTTCTAACCCTACAAAATACAGGTTTAACATCTGGTTTAAGTTCGAGCTTAGCTTCATAATTATTTATTTCCCCGAGTTTATCATCAAAAATATCTTTATACTCTTCCAAGAGATCTTTTAAGTTTAATTTATTTGTAGCTCTTAATGCCTTGATAGCGTTCCAGTCTAGATTTATCTTATGGAGCCATTCACGGCCAAAAATGGTATCCAAGTCCTCCTTAACAATGTATAAGTTCAAATTCGAAATTTGATTTTTATATTCAACTTTAACTGTAACATACCCCATAGGTACTAATGCTTCACCATTGTAGGTTTTAAAAACTATATTAGTGGGTTGAATTTTCTTCCGTGAAATTTTCCTAAAATTCCTTATACTCATAACACTGACTGCCCCGCCAGTATCTAACTCCATTGAGCAATTTTTTCCATCAATTTTTAAATTAACCATTATTGGAGGTCGTCTCGGTTCTTCCTCACGTAAAGTACCGTTATTTGAATTTAATTCAAATAATGGGACCTGGTTATTGTTTTCAACCACATCCTTAAAATTTACTTGTTTTTGCTTAACTGGTCTAGCATTTGCTTTTCTTGCTGCGAAACATGCTTTTTTTATGTGACCAATTTTTGAACAAAAATCACATTTACTGGAAATAAATCTTCATTTAGCTTTGACATGGTCTGTGCCGGTGCATCGCGTGCAAAATAAAGATTTTCGCTGTTTTTCAGCATAATTTGATTTCCTGTTCCATTGTTTTTTTACTGCATGAACTGCATTTATTCCTCGACCCATAATATCATTTGCCCCTTTAAATGCTTTTTCCATGGCTAAAGCTATTTGCAAGGTTTTATCTAGATCTATGTTATCTTCTTCAAATAATCTATCCAGAATTGTTTTATCGCGTAATCCGCTAACAAAAACATCGCGTAACATGATATTTAACATATTGCTATCATAATCGCAATTAATTGCTAGTGCTCGGAGTTCCGCAATATATGTATTAATACTCTCCCCTTCCCGCTGTTTACGATTCAGAAATTTATGTCGAGAAGGTATAACCAATGGCTTTGGGGTTAAATGTTTTTTCAAAACATCTTTCAATTTTTCCAAGCTTTGCGCAGAAGGAATTTCTGGAGACAGCAAATTTTTTAATAACTGATACAATTTAGCACTTAAAGAAGAAATAAATACTTTAGCCCTAGCGTCTTCTGGGACTTTTTGTACATCTAAATATGTGAGAAATCTTTCAAAAAAACTATCGAAGTTTTCATATTCTTCATTAAACTTTTCAAATTGCACAGTTACTTTGTGAGAGCTACTCTCTTTATTCTGGAGAGCAAGAATCAGTTCTTGATTCTGCTTCAATAACTCTTGAATTTGTTTCTCCATAATTCAAAACAGTAATTAAAAAATGAAAAAAATTTTTTACCTTGAGCCGTCTTCAAACAGTTCAATTTTTAAATACTCGTCGCCAGCTGTTTTGTCGTGTTTGCGTGGGTATAAATACATTTAATAATGGAAACTGAAATCGGACACGATGCACATACTTTACTATAACAACACAAACATTTATATACACAAAAAGTATAACATTTTCAATCTATGCTCAATCGGCATACAACTACTCATAGCCATCTTAAACACAACAACTCGTATTCCATAATCTCGTTCACAGTATCTTATAATATAGTTTATTCAGTTCATCGATATAAACCATAGAGTCAATGTCACTATTCAGACACCACAATTTTAACATAATTTTAGTGATAAATTTCATACATAAATTTTTAATTAGGTACAGAAATTTGGTAGGTTGAATGTTATGTTTCATCTATATATATGACTAACATAACAACTGTTAACAATTAGTCTGAACTGTGAATGTAGACTTTTTTTAATGCTACCTAGCTATAAATGAACAAGTTTACATGATTCAATGAAGACATCATTATTTACTTACCAGTTACACAAGAAGTAAAATAGACAGAATTAATAAAACAGAATTATAGAAATCGATATTCTAATTATTTGGTTTGCAGTTATCGGGGTCGGTGGGTGGGGGCTGAATTTATAGATATTTGCTTGGGACAACAGATCAAACCTATTGTCGCCCAGTGAGAATTCCTTAAAATATGCTCTGGCGTGAAAGAAAATATAAAAATATGTAACTATGGTTAATTTTTGTTATTTTTGTAGTTAATGATATTAAAGCAATTGTTGCTGTTAACTGTTTCTTCAAATTTCTTTATTACTGATTAATATTAGATTTTTTAGATTAATTAAACAAAGCATCCAGATTTTACCAATTCCAAATCAGTATTTCCGGCAATCGAAAACCAGTCTTACTTGTGATTTTGGAGCCGAACGCTTAGGAAACGTAATAGACGCTTTCAGTCGTGACGTCAATCATGACGTTTTGCTTGGTTACTGGCTCCAAACAGACGGTTGCTATGTGGTATTTTCTAATTTGTTTGTATATTATAGATATATCTTATAGCTATATCTCACAGTTAAGTGTTTCAATACTTTATATGCAGTGGTAACATTTTCTACGATTTATATTTAATAAGAAATCAAACATAGCAGCCGTTTGTTTGGAGTCAGTAACCAAGCAAAACGTCATGACTGACGTCACGCTGAAAGCGTCTATTTACATTATTTAACCCGACAAGAAAGCGATAAGCTGCCAAATAAGGTAAAGTATTACAGCTTTGATAGAGAGCTTATCCTCTATAAGACTCCTATAATACGAGCTGACGCATATCCATTTTGTTTCGGATTATTCGTGCTGAGTTCAGCATCAATCTACCGTAGCCGGAGTTGGGGTTGCCTAAGACTCGGTTCTGATTGGCTAAACCGGTTCTGATTAGCTTGGTTTTTCGACTGAACTTCAATTTGAGACCCAAATCTGCGAGGATGCGTCAGCCTGTATTATAGGAGCTCTAATCCTCTACATAGGAGCCAGTGTCTCAATGTGCGCCTTAACTTACGGTTGGCGTGACGCTGAAAATACAACCCTAAAGTCAGCCCAAACAACTGGCGGCTTGTTTTGAAAACCTTCCAATGAATTCAGTCCTTGTTCCACGTGCAGCCTCTCTCCTTCCAATAAAGTCAGCCCTTGTTCCACGTGCTTGACTTAGTTGGGCCAAATGATTTGAGCTATAATCGGCTTCATTTTACAAGTCGTTTTTACGGTTTACTGCCTTTCTATTCTTTCTCTTTACTCTGTGCTTTCAATTAAGAAATGTATTTTCACGTGAATATTAAAAAAAGAAAGAAAACGTTGCTGAAAATTACGTCATATTTAAAACGATACATTAAAACGTCTTATTTAAAATAATTTTCTTATAGCGTCGTTCTAAAATTTCGGGAGGCAGCGACATTGTTTACTTAGCCATTTCATACGAACTAATTTTTAAAATGTTCAATTGATCTAATTTAATCAATCACGAAATGCCGTTAGCTGCCGCGACAGCAGTTGATTCGGCCTTTAGAACCAAAAAAATTCTTAATTAACGGAAAATGAATCATAATCCGATTACAGAATATCGTCAGTGATCGTTTAATTATAGTTTAATCTTTCGCAATCTTTTTAAAACCGAGCAGATCAGCGTGTTTTCAGAGCGTGTGGTGTCTAAACGAGGGTTAGCGAACGTATCTTTCATTTTGCCTGAATGTTGGGAACATCTTTTATGCGTACACTAGAATACTGACTACCCACTACAACAAACACCATTCCTAATTTATTAAATGAAAATTCAGGGTAAAAAAAATAAGAACAAAATCATTTGTAACCCTTAAACTATATTTTTATTCGTTTTCAGAAATAAATTTGCAATAATAAAACACCCGTTATTGAAAAAGAAAACAATAAAAAATGCAGTCTATGATCTTGATTGATTGGGTTAATTAATTTTTCATTAATATTGTACAGCCAGGATAATTACAGATAGTTTTCCTGAGTTTTAATATGGTTTCAGAGAAAGACAAGACCAGCAACAGTATCCATAATGACTTTACTTGTAACTATTTTTGAACTTTACTTGAATCTATTATTTTCCTTTGCTTTTTATTTATTATCTGAAAAATCAATATCCTAATATAACTTTGCTAAATTGGCGACTCTTTGCTCGCAAAAGTTGCGATATGAGATGCAAACTGGGAATTAGTTTGCGTTGGCATAGTTTTACGGCACAAAAACAATTTATCAGTCTTACGTATTTTAACTAAGTAGCTTATTGATTTACCATTGAATATCCTTTTTTTGGTTCCGTCTAAACTACTTTGTGGATAAACTCTCCTATTTCCTTTCGGTTTCTGACTACGCACCGTTTTCAAACAGGCTTTCTTCAATGTCACGTTTAGCTTGAGATCTAAAACTAAATGGTAAACAACTAGTTAGCATTTTATATCATTCGATTAAAAATCTGTAAAAAATGTTTAAAATATACCATTAAGCTTTGGAAAAAGATAAACATAACTAGCATATGAAGACTGTCAAAGATTAACACATTCTGATTTTATTTGTGGTGAATATTTCAAGCTATATGATAGAATAGTATTATTACAGCCCCAAGCGCTGTCTCATAGTATCCCCTTACAATGTCTCATAATACAGTGTCTCACATTAGCCCCCTGAATTTGATTTTTTGTAACCCATGCCACTTTAAACATATTCCAAATTATGCATTTTTAGCTCACAGGCTATCAAAGCCTGAGAGCTAATGTGCCCGCCCGTTCTGTATGTATGTACGTATGTACGTAACGCAATAACTCTTCATAGAAACCTCCGTTTTGCTTCAAATTTTGTTTATAAGTTCATTGTGATAAGGTGCTTCCCTGATTAATTTTGGGAGTTCATTGGTTAAGCATAAAGGGGGGGGGGAGGGAATGAGGGCAAATCCCCCCTTAATTTGGATAAATGGGTTTTTCAGGCAGAATTATCCGATGTGCTTCAAATTTTGTTTATAGGTTCATTGTGATAAAACGCTTCCCTGATTAGTTTTCTTAGTTCATTGGTTAAGTATAAAGGGGGGGGGGACGGGGCTAATCCCCCTTAATTTAGATAATTGGGCTTTTCGTGCAGAATTAACCGATTTGCTTCAAATTTTGTGTATGAGTTTATTGTGATAAGGCGCTTCTCTGGTTTTGGAGGTGCATTGGTTAAGTATAAAGAAGGGGAACCGGGAGGGTAATTCCCCCTTTATTTATTGTCGGTTTCCTTATTTTTCGAGGGGCATTATTCTTTGAAATAAGAGTATAATATACAATAGTGTGAATAGCCTGTGAGCTCAGTGCCATCAGTAATAACTGGGCACTTTTCTGTTTATTGATATAGTTGGTGGACATTGGACAATTAGACCGGGAGGCGGCAGCATAAACAATCACCTCATCGAGTTCACGGCTGAAATTTCAGAATTAGTTAAAACTCGATTCGCATATTAAAACGCAATCGGTCTGCCAAGTCATATCTTGGTGGAAAACACGTGAAAACCCGATTTTAGTGGTTGACTCGTAGGTTTACCATTGTGTTTTCCTGTACCCAAAAGTATGAAAACATGGAGAACTGGATGCAGCAAAACACAATAGTAAACCTACGAGTCAACCGCTAAAATCGGGTTTTCATGTGTTTTCCACCAAGATATGACTTGGCAGACCGATTACGTTTTAATATGCGCATCGAGTTTTAACTAATTTTGGAGTTTCAGCCGTGAACTCGATGAGGTGGTTGTTTGTGCTGCCGCCTCCCGGTCTAAATCTAAATAAAACATACTGAATGTAAAAAATCTTTTGTTATATGTATTATCACAGTGCCAACACTATTTTTCTATAGGCGTTTTGGCAACAAGATCGTTTGTTTTAATATTCGATAGACGTTTATTAATGTTGATTAAAGCCTGAATTCTTTTAAAGGTTTAGAAATTTTTGTATTCATCTTTTAAACGCATTACAATTTGATAAGCATTTACATATTTAATATTTCTAAATACCTTACGATGGATCAACTCTTGAAAACTGAAAAGTTTGACGTCGATCCCACTTGTGTTGGCGCGAATGCTAAATGAAAACACTGGAAAAATGAACTTTTTTAATTTTTGAAGTGAAATTCAAAATATAACTGCGACAAACAAGTTCCCGCTTCTATGTACTTACATTTCTGCTAGCGTGTTCCTTCATCTTAATGATGCCATAAATTATGATGCTGATATTGCCATTTTGAACTCTATCTATGTTACCAAACGAAACAAAATGTTTGCCAGTCATTGTTTAGCCTCTAGAATACAAGAAAGTGGTGAGTCTGTTACTGAATTCTTACAAACACTTAAACAACTCAGCAAGGACTGTAACTTTAAAGCCGTGACGGCTGATCATTACAAGAGTGAGTACATTAGAAACTCGTTCATCCGAGGTTTAAGTAATCCTCGCATCAGAGAGCGTTTGTTGCAAAACTCCACTATTACCTTAGAAAATGCTTTCGATCAAGCTAGGTCACTGGAACTAGCTGAATCTCACTCAACATCGTATATAAATACCTCACATCCCATAACTGTGGCTGCCACAGAGCTTTCTGATGACATTGAAGATAACCATTCAGCTCCAGCTACGTGACTTCGATCTAGAAAGTGTTTCTTTTGTGGAAATGACCGGCATTACTGTATTTACTGTATTACTGGGGGGGGGGGAGGCTCGAAAGCCAAAGCACCGCGACCAGAGGTCTATTGTACTATCCCCCCAGGTCTCCTAATTTTGAACCAATTCCAGATGAGAAACCTGCATCTGGACTGGCACCTCCACAGGTAACGCTTATATAGAAATTGGAGGACTTTGGAGCCACGAACATATTTAACGTGCACCAGCTCCCATTAACGTACACGGTCCCACAGCAGAGGCAGACAAGAGAGGATAGACGATGCACCCTCCCAAGCAGTGACCGTGGTCGATGCTGCTTGGCTTTCGGCGATCTTACGAGAGCCGAGCTTTACCGTCCGCGCCACTGCGGGACCTGACCGGCATTAAAAAATCATATGTCCTGCAAAAGAGGTACTCTGTAGAAGATGTGGAAAAAAGGGACACTATCAAAGAGTATGCCAATCAAAACCCCAGCGTGTCTCCCATAACTCTGCTGCATTAGTTCACACCTTAACTTCAGCGCCAACCTCACCTAGTTGTCTTCAAAAATATATTACCAAAGTCCAAATAAATGGGATAGAATTGAATTCACTTGTTGACACTGGTAGTTCCATTAGCTTTGTAAACGAATGCTACATTAAAAGATGTAACATAAAAGTTAAACCATATGTCAGGTTGCCCTGGCAGCTTCAGGCTTAAAAACTATTGTTATGGGATTATCTTACTGTGTGTGTATCTGCTGTGTACTGTAAAGCTTTTCATAACTGAAATCTTAATCCGAGTAGGTGGGGGACATTATCTGTGTTGAAAGAGTGTGTAGTGTAGTGGAAGAAATGTTTCTATTGTCATCGCAAGCCCATGGATAAGACAGATTTTCACCCATTATCAAAGATGAAAGATCCATCATAGGGGATTAGATGCTGTTAAGGAAGCGGAACACGTGCGAACACGGGGCCAACCCCGTTGACAAAGGGTGCTCGGGAAATGACCAGAGAGTGAGTTTAGTTTTAACGTGGGAGTGAAACGCGTTGGTTGTTCAGAGAGGAGCTCTGGGCACGTGTGTGGAACGAGATCTCTTGCAGGGAAGAGATAAAGCGTGTGTGAGATTAATAGAAATCTCTGTTCTGAGTTAATTAACGTAGCCTAGCAGTACACAGAAAGTATTTTCTGTATTTTTATTTAATGTTGAACCGGATAAGCTATATCCGAGTTTTAAGTGTAAATATTGTAAATAAAGTGTTAGTTTAAGTTTAATTGAAAGATTTCGTCTTCTTCTCAACATCCCTCTCATAACGTGACCGATATCACGTAGTCATATCGGTGGTGGCAGCATATTAAAATACCGGATTATTCTTCGAAGTTGGGTGGACTTAGAGGGAATCTGACAATGTTGGCAGCGACGGGATCCGAATCACCGAAGACCAGTGCCAGCTAACCGTGTTACAGAGAGTTTATGCCGGATCGTCCAGCGGAAGTGTTCGTGCCCTATCGTCGTAGACCATTGCCAGCTAGCCGTGTTACAGAGAGTTTATGCCGGATCGTCCAGCGGGAGTGTTCATGCTTTGTCGTCGTAGACCAGTGCCAGCTAGCCGTGTTACAGTCTGTTTATGCCTGATCGTCCAGCGGAAGTGTTTGTGCTGTGTGTAGTATTAGTGCTAGTGTGTGTGTGTAGTGTTTGTGTGTATAGTGATTCAAGTTACAGTGATTGTTGACCGAGAGTGGAATATTTACCCGGGTTAAAAGTGAGCAGAGAATTGCCCCAGCGGATAAAGTATGAGGTAAGGTGTTTTGATAATTTTACTCTACTGACGTTCTCGAACCTACTGTTTTTTTGTGTAATTGATGGTAATTTAAGTTAATGTTATGGGTAATTTATGTGCAATATAATAATTGGACTAAATCAAATGAGATATTGACAGCCATTTTACACTATTGTTTTAAGAAAAGGAGCTAATATTGTTTACTTGAGTTGATTTCTAATTTTTTTTAAACGGATAAGATTAATGATTAAAATTAATGCTATGTGTAGTTGGAAGGAATAATTGAAATTTCTTAAATTTAAATGATTATTATTGCAATATTTAAATTAAGTGATATTGTTTTAAGTTTGAAATATTGATATTAAATGAGGAAGGCAAATTTGTGTAGAATTTAAATTAAATTGAAATAACCTTCAAGGAAGAATTTAAGGCCCAGAGGGAAAAAAAGTGCTGTGATTTACCCTTTAATGTGAGAACTAATTTTGGAAATTGAAATATTTTATTGAGATTAAATTTAGGAATTTATGTGTATTTTATGCAAATTTTTGTTAGGTGGATATCTCTATTTAGTGATTGGCATCAGTGGTTTTATTCAACTTGCAACGTATCAGTATTATTGTGTAAAGTGTATTTTATTATTTAATTGTATAGATTTAAATCTGTATTGCATAGTAATTAAATAGAAATTATTTTACTTTGTTATTGAAAGCAAATTGTGGGGTAACATTGTTTAAGGAAATTTATCAATTATTATTATTTATTTGAAATATGTTAAATAGTATAATATGTGGAGATAACTTATGAAGGTAGGATTTGTGGAAGTATTAATTTGATATTGTGCTTAAGTATTATTGTAGGGTGGTAATAATTATCAGTAGAAGGTATGGCTTTCTTACTAAAAATAAAAAGGGTGGATCTTCAGGCGATATGTGAAGAGTTAGGGATTGAAGTCTCGGAAGATGATACCAGGTTTAAGCTTAAGAAAAAGATAGTGGAGAGCGATGAATATGAAGAGGGGGCCGTTATGGAATTATCTAGCACTATTGTTACGGAACGGTTAGAACAAGAAACGTTAGTAATAGAACGGGAAAAGTTAGAAAGGGAGGAAAAGTTACAACGGGGAAAGTTAGAAAGGGAGGAAAAGTTACAACGGGAAAAGTTAGAAAGGGAGTTAGACCATGAGAAGTTAGATAGAGAAGAAAAGGCTGAAAAATTGAGATTGGAGCATGAGTTAGAGTTGGAAAGGATAAAGATTCAAAGTTCGGCAAATAACTCTAATGGGACTAGAGAATCTAATCATGAGAGTAGCCTAGAGAAATTGATTAAAAGTGTTAAAACTTTATCTATCAAAGTTCCAGAAGGGGCTGAGGGATGGAATCTATTTTTTAACAGTTTAGAACGAGCATTCCAAACAAAAAATGTACCGGAAACCCAGCAGGCTGAAATTCTATTAAATATGTTAGGAGATAAGGCCGATAACTTGTTAATTTATACTACTAGAAACAAATTGAGAATTATGAGAAATTAAAGGAATTAGTTCTAAGGGAACACGAGCCGACACCGAAGGCGTGTTTGGAAAACTTTAAGAAGGCTAGAAGGAATCAAAATGAAACTCATGTATTATTTGTATCGCGTTTAATAGCAACGTGGGAAAATTATTGTAAGATTAGAGGTGCAGATACGTATGAGAAGGTTAATCAGTTAATTGTCACGGATAAGTTGTTAAATACTTTAGATGAGGAAACCGCGATGCATATTGGATTAACTCAGCAGAATAATTGGTTAGAAGTTTCTAAAATTGCTAAAGAATGTGATAATTATTTCGATGCTAAGCACAAATCTTATGCGGTTACGTATAAAAGTTTTAAGGGTAAAGAGAGTTATGCAAACAAGGAAAAATTTAGACCAAAGGAGGAGAACAAACTTAGTGGTAACTGGAGACAAAACGGGAGTAATGAGACTAATTCTTTTTCGGGTAGGAAAACTGATTCTAAGAAACCAAATGATGATTCCGCTCCTAAATGCTTCAAGTGTGGTTTAAGATGTCATTACCAACGTTTTTGTACTAAAGTGAGTAATGAGGGATATAATAATACTAATAAATGGCGAGAATCAAAGGCGGGTGTACACCAGATATGCGTAAAAGAAAACAAAGAGTTGCCCAAAGGAGCTATTGTGGCGAGGATATCGGCAAAGACCGAACAGAGAACTAATGTTATTGGTGAGAAATTAAATAAACTCGAAAAAATTGATGTTAGTGTAAATGGACAACAAGCGAAAGGATTGGTAGATTCAGGATGTGAGATCAGTGTTGTTCAAAAGATTTGGTACCGGAAAAGAAATAATAGGAGCAGGTAGTATTTACTTACAAGGACTGTTTGGTGAAGCAGTTAAATCACCGTTGGTTAAATTGCCATTAGCTATTCCACAATTTGGACAAACTAATGTCGTTCACCAGGAAGTGCTTTGTGCGGTAACTGATAATATTAGTGAGCAAGTAATTTTACATCCCGAAGTGATTAATGAGTTGTCAAGAGTCAATCACGAGGAGTCATTGCTAGAATCTCCAGAATTGGAAAGCACCGAAGTTTGTATTGATAACTTGAGCGAAAAGGAAGATATCAGTAGTGATGATGGTAATGTTTATGCAATAAAAACTAGATCGGGAATTTTACAAAGTGAAGACGAAGAGAAGGCGGAGGTAGAGGAAAATGAGACGAACAAAGTTACCATATGTAATTCAGATATGTTTAAGAAATCCCAATTGGAATGTAAGGATTTAGAGAGAGCTTAGGAATTAGCTAAAATGGATAAAGGGGATTTTTATATTGTAAATGGTTTGTTATATCATAAGGAGAAATTGTTAGGCGAAACTATAGCGCAATTAGTAGCGCCTAAGGTAAGAAGGGAAGAAATTCTAAAACTAGCTCATACTTCAGTATTTGGAGGGCATCATGCGGCCAAGAAAACTTTGCAAAGAATCAGGTATTCTTTTTATTGGAATGGTATGGCGAAAGAAACTAAACAATTTTGTGAGGCATGTTTAGAGTGCCAATTAACTAGAAAGGTTAAAGTGAATGATAGAGCACCCATTTCCCCGGTAGCACGTCCAGAACTTCCATTCCAGGTAGTCAATGTGGATTTAATTGGGCCTATTGAGCCTAAAGGTTCACAGGGGCATCAATATATATTAACTTTTATTGACCAACATACCAGGTGGGCAGAAGCGATACCTCTAAAAAGTTTAACGGACGAAACGGCATGTGATGCATTGCTACAAATATTCACGAGGACAGGAATTCCGAACGTAAATGCCTGTGATAATGGAACCAATTTCACGGCAGATTTAACAACAGAATTTGAGAAAAGATTAGGTGCTAGTCCACGATTTTCAACTCCACAGTATCCACAGTCTAATGGTCTTGTGGAACGTTTTAATCAGACGCTTAAACGTATGTTGCATGATTAGAGAAGAAAGAAGGAAATGGAATGAACAAATACCATTTATGCTGTGGGCCTATAGAGAAGTCCCAAACTCTACGACGGGAATCACACCTTTTCAACCGTTATATGGTAGAGCGCCAGAGGGCCCTTTGTCCGTTCTAAAAGCATCCTGGGCAGGAGAAAATAAGGGGGCTCAATTAGATACTATGCCTATTCATGAGTATTTGAATAAACTTAAGGGACGTTTGGAAAGAGCCGCGAATGAGGCAAAATTATCGTCTGAAGTACAACAAGGCAGAATGGCCTATCATTATAATTTGAGATCTAAAGAAAAGACGTTTGATGTTGGCGACAAAGTAATATTGCTAATCCCAGATTCAACCAATAAGTTATACTCTAGATGGCAAGGTCCAGCGACTATTGTTGAAAAACGAAACCAGCATTCATTCCTGGTTGAGTTAGCCGACGGGAGTAGAAAACATGTGCACCAAAATAAAATTAGAGAGTTTATCGCTAGAAGTAATGTGGTCAATATTGTTTTTGAAAGTGATGAGGAATTTGGAGAAGTTGGGGAAATCCCTATTTTAAACCGCGAAGAAGAGGTAGAGCGAGGCATAGGAAATTTTGAAACAAAAGGATTATCTAATAATCAGGTCAAAGATATAAAGTCCATTCTGAGGATAAATAAAGAAGTATTTATGGGTCCTGTGCGACCAGCAGAAGTAGCTGAGCACCGGATAGATTTGAAACCGGCTGTAGAAAGGAAAAAGCCAAAATTATACAGTGTACTGGTGGCGTATAAAGAGAAGGTAGATAGACAAGTCCAAGAGTTATTAGAATTAAACCTTATTGAAGTATCAAATGCCGAAATTAGTCATCCGATTGTTTGTGTAGCAAAAAAGGATGCAGCTGTTAGACTTTGCATAGATTATAGGGCGTTAAATTCATTAACGCAGGTTCCAACATTTCCTATGAAAGATTCGCAGGAAATCATGTATACTGCAGGGGCAGCTAAATATTTATCTTCGATTGATTTATTGAGGGGTTATTGGCAAATTAAAATGGTGGAGGAATGTAAACCCTTGACGGCATTTACTACGCATAATGGGACTTATCAGTGGCGAACTATGCCTTTTGGTTTGTCAGGGGCGGCAGCTACGTTCCAAAAAGACATGAATGAGGTCTTGCAAGCTCATCGGAGGTATGCACAAGCATATATTGATGATGTCATCATTTTCTCCAACACTTGGGAAGAGCATTGTGAGCATGTTAGAGCAGTCATCGAAGAACTTAAAAATAGAAATTTTACAATTAGACTAGATAAATGTAAATTTGGAGAGAGGTTAACTAAGTTTTTAGGTCATGTGATTGGGGGTGAACCCATGCACCGGATGAGGAGAAGATAGGAGCAATAAGGGATTTAAAGAGACCAAAAACTAAAAAGGAAGTTATATCTGTTTTGGGATTAATGGGATTTTACCGAAGTTATATTCCAAATTACGCTGAAATTGCCATACCTCTTACTGAACTAACGAAAGGGAAGGTTAAAAATACGGTGCCATGGGATGAAAGGGCAGAAAAAGCCTTTAATACCCTTAAAGATGAATTATGCAAGGTGACGCGTTTGGCCACACCTACTGTGGGCCTGGAATATCAGCTTCACGCCGATGCTTCAGACTTGGCAGTAGGATGTTGTCTTACTCAAAAAGATGAAATGGGTCAGTTTAAACCGATAACTTTTGCTAGTCAGAAATTATCAGGGGCTCAGCGTGCTTGGCCGAGCATAGAGAAAAAGGCTTGGGGCGTTCTCTTCGGGTTGCGAAAGTTTGAAAAATGGACATATGGGTCACAAATCGAGATCATCACTGATCATAACCCCTTAAAATTTCTAACCGAAACAACCCCAAGGTCCCCCAAACTCACTAGATAGGCTCTTGCCTTGCAACGCTGGAACCTGAGGATTTCTCATCGCCCTGGAGCGCAACATTTGAATGCTGACGCAATTTCTAGATTACATAGGAAGAGCTGGGAGGAACAGACAGAGATTACCTCCGCTGCGTCAATCCCTAAATAAGTAACCAATAGAAAGGTGTAAGCATCAAGTTTTATTTTATTTTTTTGTATTTATAATTGTATTTGCATTTTGTGTTTATAAAAGTATATTAGCATATTGTGTATTTTTTTATTTATTTATCACATTAATATATAGTTCATTAGAGATGTCAGTAGGTAATTTTCAGACACCTTGAAATGTGTATGTAATTATAATAATGAAGAAACCTACCAAGGAACGTTGAACTCTTCTCAGATATTACATAGTTTTGAGGAAAATTAGCCCCTAAAAGACATATTTTCCGCTAAGGTGGGGCGTGTCAGATTTCCCTGGCAGCTTCAGGCTTAAAAACTATTGTTATGGGATTATCTTATTGTGTGTGTATCTGCTGTGTACTGTAAAGCTTTTCATAACTAAAATCTTAATCCGAGTAGGTGGGGGACATTATCTGCGTTGAAAGAGTGTGGGAGTGTAGTGGAAGAAATGTGTCTATTGTCATCGCAAGCCCATGGATAAGACAGATTTTCACCCATTATCTAAGATGAAAGATCCATCATAGGGGATTAGATGCTGTCAAGGAAGCGGAACATGTGCGAACACGGGGCCAGCCCCGTTGACAAAGAGTGCTCGGGAAATGACCAGAGAGTGAGTTTAGTTTTAACGTGGGAGTGAAACGTGTTGGTTGTTCAGAGAGGAGTTCTGGGCACGTGTGTGGAACGAGATCTCTTGAAGGGAAGAGATAAAGCGTGTGTGAGATTAATAGAAATCTCTGTTCTGAGTTAATTAACGTAGCCTAGCAGTACGCAGAAAGTATTTTCTGTATTTTTATTTAATGTTGAACCGGATAAGCTATATCCGAGTTTTAAGTGTAAATATTGTAAATAAAGTGTTAGTTTAAGTTTAATTGAAAGATTTCGTCTTCTTCTCAACATCCCTCTCATAAGGTGACCGATATCACGTAGTCATATCGGTGGTGGCAGCATATTAAAATACCGGATTATTCTTCGAAGTTGGGTGGACTTAGAGGGAATCTGACACCAAACTTAAACAAAATAAATATGGCTAATTCCTCTCTAAGCACAGATGTTAAGGGTTGCAGTGAAATTAGTATGAAATTGGACAAACATGTGTACAGTGACATAAGAGTACTAATCATGAAAAATGTTTGTGCGGACTTTCTTATTGGTCATGATATTCTAAAGAACCATTCACTCATTGAAATCCAGTTTAATGGCTAGAGACCACCTCTTAAAATTTGCTCCCTAGCTGTTGCTTAGGTGCAACCAGTCTCAACGTTCGCTAACTTAACCCTTGACTGTAAATCTGTGGCTACCAAATCTAAGTGGCAATCGGAAGAAGACCAAAAATTAATTGCTGCAGAAGTAAAGAAGTTGTTGGAAGAGGGGTTATTGAACCCAGGAATTCACCTTGGCGGGCTCAAGCATTCGTAGAAAAAAGAAAGCATCACAGACCACGCATGGTAATCTATTATTCTCATACCATTAATCGTTTCACGATGCCTATTCTCTTCCGGAAAATTGAGAAATTAATCTAAAAAATATTGCGATATGAAATATTCAGCACTATCGATTTGAGAAGTGCATATCATCAACTTCCTATTAGTGACGCTGAAAATCATCATACTGCCTTCGAAGCTGATGGTAAATTATATAATTTCCTTCGTGTACCTTTTGGGGTCACCAATGGTGTTGCTTGTTTCCAGAGAGCAATTGACAAGATCATTCACGACGAAGGCCTAGAGAGTATATATCCTTATCTGGATGATGTAACTCTGTCTGTGGAAAAAACCCTGATGAACATGATCGAAACTTCAAAAAAAATTAACAATTGCCAGAAAATACAACCTAACACTAAATGAACAAAAATTTCAGTTGTCTGTTGAGTTATTACGATACACCATAACAAACAAGACTATCAAGCCTGATCCAGACAGGCTTGCTCCTTTGATGAACTTGCCTCTACCTAACAATACGGCATCTCTCCGAAGAGCATTAGGAATGTTTGCCCACTACTGCCGTTGGATACCAACATTCTCGAAGAAAATACGTCCATTATTATCAAACCATCAATTCCCTCTTTCAGAGGGGGCTGTAAATACATTTAACAATTTAAAGTCAGAGCTTCATTAGCCGCTTTCGATGATAACATACCATTCAGAGTAGAGACTGATTCGTCTAAGTTTGCTATTGGAGCAACTCTCAGCCAAGCTGGACGACCTATAGCATTCTTCTCTAGAACATTAAACAAGTCTGAACTTAATCATTTAGCTATAGAGAAAGAAGCATATGCAATCGTTGAATCTCTACGTTACTGGCGACATTACCTGTTTGGTAGACCTTTTGAGGCGTTTACTGACCAAAGATCTATCTCATTTGTGTTTGACAAATATCATTCTAACAAAATCAAGAACGAAAAGATCATGCGTTGGAAACTGGAGTTGTCATGCTTCAAGTTTGATATCATCTACCGCCCTGGAAGTAGGAATGCTAATGCAGATACATTTTCAAGAATAACTGCTACAATTAATCCAGAAGTGAATTTAAAACAGCTGCATGTGGACTTATGTCAACCTGGTATTGTTAGAATGTATCATTGGATTAGATCCAAAAACTTGCTCTTTTCTCTGGAAGCTGTTAAAGATCTCAAAAATTCCTGTCCTGTCTGCTGTGAAGTAAGACCCAGATTCTTTAAAAATCAAGGCAATCAGTTGTTCATTTGAATTAAATCTTAAGGTACATTGTAACTGCTTACGAACGAGCTTTTTGAAAACTATTTATTATCATGCGATGAAATAAAATAAAATTTTGTTGTGTAATATTTTTTTCAGTCTTCATTTGATTCTTTTTATGTAACAAGATGAAATACAAGCACTGATGTATTGTCAATTTTATTATAATTAGACGTGTTAATGGAGATGACGCTTACATTGTTATTTAAGTAATATACTCAAAATTGCATACACAAAATATATTTATTGAGTTTCTGAGCAAAAACGCCGCAAAGTGCAATAATGGAGGATTTAGAATATGAAACGACTGTTGCCAGATGTATAGAATACACATTAAACAATGGTTGCCACACGGAATACAATAGAATAAAATGAGAACAAAATAAGGGCGAGACGTTAAAATATAATATGGCAATAAAGATAAATAATAACAATTATTTTAATATTTTTAGCCGCAGTATTTCTCAATTTTCAGACTATTTCTTAACACTGTTACAGTCTCCGAAAACATTTTATCTCATATTTAATGTGTTTTTTTTTTTTTTAAGATAGAGCAATGAAAGTTTACATTTAGAGTAAATACGGCATGATAAATTAAATGTAACAATAAATAAATAGATAGGTTTGCATTGAGATTTTTTTATTTCGTATAAAAATGAACATGTATATGGATCATTCTCCCAGAAAGTACATTTTCAATGCTAAATTTTCTGAAAACATTATTTTTTCCAAATTAAGAATTAAAAAATGTTTTTAGAGGGTGACAAAAAAAAGTTCGGAATTTTTTTTAGCTCATAATTCTTTTAATAACCACAGAAATCAAAAGAAGATTGCTAATAGTCAAAGTATAGATCTGTGACTTACAGAAAAAGTTTCCAAAGTGGCTGTCTTTTGCTTGTATGTAGAAGCGAATTCTTTTAAAAGAATTTCAGCAATGGGCCGCAACTCATCTCCTAATATCTCCATCCATTCCCAGGGCCCGATTAATCTCTGAATCTAGGGGAAGCACTGTATAATTTCGGGGGCCCCTTTCAATTTGTGAAAAGTTTTCTTCATTCATGAAAACTCACCAATGATACTAATATTATTCCCTGGAGTAGCTTGGACGAGGTCACATATAAACAGCTTTATTATGTTCCCTGTATATACTTCAGATATATTCAGTACATATGGCAATATGTTCAATTTACTGGATGGTTTCTAACAGGCACATCAGGATGCTACAGGATTAATTAACACCCTATTGCTGACATTTATATTTCTCTGTGAAATAAGTTTCGTGAAGTAAGTGCGCGAATTTTCTGTTGGATTAAGAAAAAAATTTCCAAAAATATTAAAACTACAATGTAAAAAAATTAAAATGGGAATTGAAGAGCCCTCTTCGCAGTCATTTTGGGGCCCCTTTTAAATAATAGAGGGGAAGCTTCTCGTGCCTTTTGGATAATCAGGCCCTGTCCATTCCTCCTAAAGAGGCTTAGAGTAAACTATTCTCTGTAAGATGGTCCTACAGAATAAGTCATCTGGTTGAGAACAAAAGAGTAAAAGAGCCATTCCTGGCCTCTTAAAAAGTGTGGCAGATGTCACTTGCACATTTCCTGTGCTCTATTTGTTTTATGTGCTTAAGAGCCTACATCAGTCATGAGAAAAAACGCTCAAGCTAATGTTAAGTCTATGGGAAGGTTCTTGCGCGATTTCTCGCTAGCATTTTAATATTTTTAAAAGATTTTTTTTTTTACATAGGATAGCTGAGGTCGATCTCTAACGTTGTTAGTTTTTACTTTTTCGATTTTGATTCCAATTATTTTATATAAGAGGATACTTTCACTTTCAGAACCGGTTCCAAAATTTAAAATGTCCGCTTATAAAAAAAACTGTAACCAAAATCAAAAAAGTAAAAACTAGCAACGTTAGAGATCGACATCAGCTATCCTATTAAAAAAAATCATTTAAAAATATTAAAATGCGATCGAGAAATCACGCAAGAACCTCCCCATAGACTTAACATTAGCTTGAGTGTTTCTTCGCGTGACTAGCGTAGGCTCTTAAGCAGAATCTTGCTGGAGAGGCCATTTTTCATTTCCCAAGTGCTCATGAGACTAGGGAAACAAAACATACTTTAAAATATTTTAATGGTGCGTTTGATGGTTGATTGTGACGACTTTATCAACAAAATCAAGCTGTGTGTCTTTCTTTTCTTTTTTTTTCAGTTGAACAAATCGCACCCCAAACCATAATGGACTGGGCTTTTTTGCTGTTTTCCGAAAATGGCTGTGAACTACGAGTATATTCTTCGACCAAATTCGATTGTTGTTCCGATTGTGGTTCAGTTCGACTGTGAAATTTTTGGAAAAATATTTTTGCCATTGATCGTGAACCATCCATTTCATTGGTGCTATCGATTTTTGAAGTATTGCTATTTTGTTGGCTATAATGTAAGTTTCTGGCAATGTTTCACCTTCTAAAGCTGTTCTCGCAGAAACTTTTCATACTTTGTAGAACCGTTTTCGATAGATTTTCATCTAATTTGCTACTTTTTTCTTCGAAACTTTGGGAATTCATCCAATCCTCGTACAGTGGTTTTACGTTTTCTAGAAACGTCTGTTCGATTTTTTACCTCGGTTTTGTCTGAACATATTATGGCCAAGCTGTTAGAACTGTTTCACGGTATCCGACATAGCTGAACTTGAAACTTTCAGAACATGAATGAACTCTGATTTATCATG
Organism: Maratus michaelseni; assembly: GCA_963931845.1. Lineage (NCBI taxonomy): Eukaryota > Metazoa > Arthropoda > Arachnida > Araneae > Salticidae > Maratus > Maratus michaelseni. The sequence goes on along the minus strand of OZ007596.1, from coordinate 154,279,770 downwards.
CTTTCAGCATGTAACGTAAGAATCGTATTTTCTGGGAGGCAATTATGCCAAAGCATAAACAATCTGTATCAGTGAGATCCGAGATTTACTTCTCATGTAGAGTTTAGTAGTGTTTTTTTATTTCAACTTGAAGTTTGTCCGGGTTATTTTTGGTCACCCTGTTTATTAGGGGTGTGCGAAAAAAGTGAAGTTGGCATTTCCAAGTCGCTATAGTACGGAAAAGTTGCGATTGGTAAATAAAAGAAAAACAACAAAAAAAAATTCTAATCGGACTTTATCTTCTGATCCCGCAAACCGCCTAAAAATAAAAAAAAAATTGAAAATTTCCGATTTTTTTAGAATTAAAAAAAAGTTTTACGTATATATATATTTTATCACTATAGTAAAAAATATTTGCAGATTGTATTGTTTAATAATAATAATTAAAAACATTGCGTTTAGAGAATATCTTCCGATCGCGCAAACCGTCTAAAAATTAAAAAAAGTGAGAATTTCCGATTTTTTCAGCATAAAAAAAAAAATACGTATATACCTTTTTTATCGCTATAGTGAAAAATATTTGCAGATTGTGCTGTTTAATAATAATAATAAATTTCGTTTAGAGAATTTCTTCCGATCGCGCAAGCTCAATAAAAATGGGGAAAATTTCAATTTTGAGTGATTTTGATGTATTAAGAAAATAATCAACTGAGGTCAGTTTGTGGTTTCAGGTTAAGATTTAAATGTAAATTGATACTATTGAGCTGATTACTGAACATGGGTTTCACTAGAATACTTAGATTTGGTAGTGCTGTAGTGGTACAAATACCAATACAGGATGTTGAATTACCTTTCCGCCATGTTTTTCAACATTTGGATGGTGAAACAACTGACCCAAGATCATTTAGTGGACCAACTGAGCAGAATCTCATTGGTTGTGAAAAGCTTTCAGTGATAAATTTTCAATTAATTGATTGTGAAAATCAAAAAGTGGGCAGACAACTGTTGAGCAAGGACCAAATATATCTTTTTGACGTAGGTCAAGGAATTAAAAGCGGCAAATTTCCAAATGACTTATCAAAGCGTGACCCCGGCCTAAATTCACATACCAGATGGCTCACTTGTGCAAATAGAGTCCTTTGACTGTACGTTAACGTAGAAAACCCATCGGATGCCTTAAAAACCATACTGACATTTATTTTAAAATCTTACATGCCAGTTTGGTTTGAAATAAAATGCAGTAAGTACATTAAAGATGGGTTTATTCATCTGTACAGAGCAATAGAAACATCTCGATACTTGCCTGACGACCTGAAGAAAGTGGTATTCCCTGTTAGACCGGGAGGTGGTAGTACAGACAATCACCTCATCGAGTTCACGGCTGAAATTCCAGAATTAGTTAAAACTTGATTCGCATATTAAAACGCAATCGGTCTGCCAAGTCATATCTTGGTGGAAAACACCCGAAAACCTGATTTTAGCGGTTGGCTCGTAGGTTTACCATTGTGTGTTTCTGCTCCCAGTCCTCCATGTTTTCATACCTTTGGGTGCAGGAAAACACAATGGTAAACCTACGAGTCAACTGTTAAAATCGGGATTTAAGGTGTTTTCCACCAAGATATGACTTGGCAGACCGATTGCGTTTTAATATGCGAATCGAGTTTTAACTAATTCTGAAATTTTAGTCGTGAACTCGATGAGGTGATTGTATGTGCTGCCGCCTCCAGGTCTATGTAATTGAACGATGCTCGTTCTTTGCCCACCCGGAAAACCTCCTGATGGCAATGGTCTTTGATAAGAGGAGGCACATAGAGAGCTAGGGCTAAGAAGGGTGTTAAAAGTCAGGTAGACTGTTTCAAAAGGTAAAGGCATCAGAAACTTTATCAACTCCTACTTTAAACTTCGGTGCGGCAGACTATACTGAATTAATTGATTGGAATGTAGCAAAATTATCATCTCCAACTCTTTTACGGAGAGTAACCAATGAAGTAATACATTCCTTCATTTAATCAGGTGATATTCCAGACTGGGATGCTAAAACATTTCTCTGCCACACGGAAGCTGTCGAGCTGTGCGTCAAATTGGTAACACAAGCATCGCTTAAGGTATGTGGGCCCAATTAAGAGATGGGTTCATTAGGGCCACACTGAAATCAAGGTACATGATACCAATCTTTACCACCAAATCGCAGTACAAAGTTACGTCTAAAAGTCAGACTTAAACAGATGAAATAACAAATTATGTATTTAAGTAATGTAAGTAGCAAACGCCCTTATTGGTTGGATGGAGGAAAGGGTGTGGGTGGGACTCGAAGTGCAGCTACCTCCCCGTCTGGGTTGTTTAAATATTATCAAATATCTAAACAAGCAAAGAGCTGTACAATTTATATGCAACTGTTAACATTGGAAATCAAACTGACCTCATGCGATTATTTTCTTAATTCATCAAAATCACTCAAAATGGAAAATTTCCCGATTTTTATTGAGCTTACGCGATCGGAAGATATTCTCTAAACGCAATTTATTATTATTATTATTATTAAACAGCACAATCTGCAAATACTTTTCACTATAGCGATAAAAAATATAGATAAATAATTTTTTTTAAATGCTGAATAAATCAGAAATTCTCAACTTTTTTGAAATTTAGGCGGTTTGCGCGATCGGAAGATATTCTCTAAACGCAATTTTTTTAATTATTATTATTAAACAATACAATCTGCAAATATTTTTCACTATAGTGATAAAAAATATATATACGTAAAATTTTTTTTAATTCTGAAAAAATCGGAAATTTTCAATTTTTTTGAATTTTTAGGCGGTTTGCGGGATCGGAAGATAAAGTCTGATTTGAATAATTTTTTTTTGTTTTTCTTGTATTTACCAATCGCAACTTTTCCGCACTATAGCGACTCGGAAATACCAACTTCACTTTTTTCGCACCACCCTACTGTATATTGCTTTGGACTTATTTAACATAATGCCAGTGTTTACCCATATCGAGAAATATACTTTATAAAAATGGCATTTTTACGTTACGTAGCTACTATGTTCCTAATCATGTTGTCCACGGAAATCATGCCCACAGACCTAGCTTCTTTTTTTTTTTTTTCGAAAATTACTTGTAACACAATACATATTAGACTGAATGGAATGATGCTGCTGAACAAAGTTTTGTGTAATTAATATTACATATTATTCCAATTTAATTTGCTGTTTTATAACCGTTACTTGTTTTTATTTTGTCCATTCAACTGATAGTGTGATTTTTTTTTTTTTTTGTAATCTTTTCATAATTATTCCTTTAAAAATTAAATATTTTACACTGATAACACTTGCAACGTACTGTACGTTAAAAATGATTAATAAGTTTTTTTTTCATACTTTTTTTCTGCCATCTTTTAAGTTAATTATAAGCTATTCATTTTTTGTCCACGGACATGACACAATTTCTTATGCAACAGTTATTTAACAAATAAAACTGTAAATAAACAATAACATCCTTTGAAAATGAACCTGAGATTAGCTTTAGAAAGCACTTAATTAAAAATAGTTAATGCATCATGAAAAAAAAAATGTTTCAAATGAATTTTTCAGACCCAGTAAGTTGTATAAACTAGGGCTATCACAGGGTTTGTTTTGATAGGTCTGTGGAAACATTTATTAATATGAAAAATCCATGTCTTTTTATTATTTAATTAGTTAGGTGAATTATTTGGTTATACTACACTCTACTTCCGTTATATTTTTTTCAACTAAAATAAATTAAAAGATCACTCTTGCTCTTCGATTCAGCAGAGAAATTTATGTAAACAATACACCAAATGAAGAAATTTAAAAAAAAAAAGCAGAAACACAATGCAACTCAGATGAAACTTATAGAAATATCAAGTAAAAGAAATTTAAACCTTAAAAACACGACATTCGAATATTTCAAATGAGTTGGATTCAGATGTAAACAAACAACGGCCGCCACCTTGTGACATCCAGCGCTAACGTTGTCAGCAGGAATGTTTTGGTTGTCACAACTTGGCGGAACGGGCAGAACCGGTTACAGTTGAAACTTCCTCATTTGGGGGAGTTCTGGATGCGAAATTCTAAAAGATAGTCACGTTTTAGCATTATTGGCATATCCAGCCACCTCATTGGTCATTTAGATGTGTCCTTTTTAGAGAGTAATCCCTTGGCGGTAGGGAAAACGTCGCCAACTCGTGTGTCGATTTCTATGATTAGAAGAACGAAGAGGAAAAAAATAATTTGGTAATTTTGAAGCAAATGTTTATCTTCAGCTTTCATTTAAAATAAGCCATTGAAAATAAGATAGTTTGATGACATTTTATAGAACGAGAGTGAAACGGTTTAGATTTTAAGCTGCATAAATATTTAAAAATGATATGACAAGTACTTTTTCAGGAAATGGAAATTAAAAATGAAATTTTGCTTTTTAAATCCAAAAGAATATGAAAATTCCCATATTGCTCTAGAAAATTTAATACCTGTTGTTAGAAAAACCCCTTTTTACAGTTTAAGATAGTATAAAAAACCATTTAAATTATATATATAAGCTCTTATTAAATAAATATAAGCGTCAATACTGTACATTTTCAAAAAAATCTATCTAAAAGAAATTAACTAAAAAAACGCTGTAAGTTTTAAAATAAATTTTAAACATAAAGAATAAACATTACAAAAAAATATTATATAAAAACTTTTGTATATTTAAGTTGATTTTTTTTATTTATGCTACGCTGTCGTTTTACAATAAAAGTTTAATATTATGTAATATATTTATATATAATGGGATATAAAAAAAAATAGTATTTGTACAGGTGTAATCCATTAAAGCCTTATACTAATTTTTACTAATCTACTTCAAATAAATAATGCTCTAAGCCAGGGGTTCTCAAACTATGGTACGCGTACCAGTACTGGTACGTGAAGCTCTGGTTACTGGTACGCAGAAGTCCGTTACTGGTACGTGAAATAAAATACAAAATGCAGCATATTATTATGGAATCGAAAACGGCTTGTCTTTATTAACTTGGATATTTAAAAAAAAATTTCGAACGCGATTTAGGATCTGTAAACGCTTTTTCTATTTTTTTTGTTACCAGAAATGTTTGTTATCGTACACTTGCTGAAATTCGCACACAACGATTATGATACAATCAGTTTTCCAGAATTAAAAACGCAATTATTAGATTTATATAGATCAAAGTTGAAAGCTAATTTTAAAATGAATGAATGAATGAAGTATTTTTAATTAGCGGAAGAACTGTAGGTAAAGTCTGAATGCTTGCAAGTAGGAGGAGCTTGTGTGAGTAGAAGTAATTAATACAAAATAACGTTCCAAAGTGTAATTTATAACCCATTGTTCTCTTTGCACAAGAAGAGCTTCTAGTAGGAGGTGTTGAAATAAAAGTCTTATTGCAAGCATAATTCATAAATTGATTCATTGTGTTGATTGAAATATTTTTCTTCTCTTGTACAAAAAGTATTATAGTTTCCTCCTATTTCATGAAAATCAGTTTTTTAGAGAGTAAAGTTATTTAAAATGGTCAAGAGAGTAAGATGATTTAAATAAAACAAAAACTGTGGTCATACAGGGTTCGCACAAGTCTACCACAAATTTTTAATAGTTTTTTTCGATTTATTTAACTGCGGAAAAATATTGCTAATTCTATGAATAAACGCGATGGTTACGAATTCTGTGTTTAAAAAATTAAATAGGAACTTTCCTATCATTAATAGTGGTTCCAGGCTTCTTACAAAATATACGGAGAGTGCGAACACTGTCATATGCAGTGCGGATTTGAGGTGGTATATATATAAATGTATGAAGAAACATGCAAGTGTTTGCCTAGTGAGCGACATTATTGTCGAATTTAAAGGTTTGCAGATTATTAATACGGTTGTATTGAGCCCATGTTAAATGCACTAACTAAGCTTTGGATAAGAAATTCACAGGGCCAGATTAATGCAGAGACCGATTAAGCCGTGACCTACGGCCCACCACTGATGGTAGGCCTCCAAAATAAATAAAATTGTTTGCAAAAACTTTATTAAACATCCAGCTTTTTGCAATTAGCAAAAGCGCAGGAGCGAAAAACGTTCTAAAATTTCGATTTTTTTTTAATACTGCAGGAGCTAGAAACATGAAATTTGGCATGGTAGTTACTTATAAGATGTAAATACTCTCTAAGAACAATTTCTAAAAAAAATTCGAAATTTAAACGGGTGAGATGAGCGAAAAGCGTTCTAAAAACATTCTAAATTACAATTTTTATGGAATCTCTGGAACTACAGAACCGCTTTAAAAACTGATGGTGGCAAATTGATGGTGACAGTCCCTGCTCCAACATAGGTTATATTTTATTTCGGTGCCACTACCCCCAGGGGGGGGTTGCAAAAGTGAAAAACGTTCTAAAATTTCGATTTTTTGTATACTGAAGGTATTAGATAACATGAAATTTGGCATGGTAGTTACTTATAAGATGTAAATGCTCTCTAAGAACAAATTCTAAAAAAAATCGAAATTTAAAAGGGTGAGATGAGCGAAAAACGTTCTAAAAACATTCTAAATTACAATTTCTATGGAATCTCTGGAACTACTGAAACGTTTTCAAAAGTGATAGTGGCAAATTGATGGTAACAGTCCCTGCTGTAACATAAGCTATATTTTATATCTGTGACACTACCACAGAGGGGGGGGGGGGTGTAACAGCGAAAAACGTTCTAAAATTTCAAGTGTGTAAAATTTCGAGCGAAATTAGTGTCATTTAATTACTAATTTCTGAATTATCTGTGGCAGTAAAATTTCATCTAATGAAAATAGGCCAACGAATACCACTTGGCACGTTTCAAGAATTACGCGAGCAAAGCCGCGGGTTTTGCTAGTGTTATTATAAAGCAGTCAATTTAGAAACGTAATGATTAATTTTAAATATAATAAAATCTGCTATGAAGGAAATCAAAAGACCGAAGAGATATTTCGTTTTAGACAGGTTTTTCTATATTATCTTTACGTTTGTTACCTGGTGGTACGCGGAAGTATGAACTTTGATTTAGTGGTACGTCGGTCTAAAAGTTTGAGAACCCCTGCTCTAAGCCATCTCATAATATCTCAGATTTTTTTATTATGAATCTGATGGTATTTCGCATACGCGTACAGTTTTGAAAATTATTCGTGGGGCTATTACTCTTTTTTACGCAAATATGTGTATGTGAGTATAAAAAAGATCGATTGGCAATTTAATGTTGCCTTTTTAAACTCATATTTAAAGAAATTAAACATAATCGTATATTGATAAATAATCACTTAAACAATAAACACTAATAAACAATATTGATAAAGTTAAACAAAACATTAAGACAATATAAAAAATATCTGACGGTTCGGCCTATAGGCACAGGTAGATTTCGAAGACGCAGACCGTGGGGCGCCTGTTTATTGGGAATTGCAGAAGAAATATCTTTTTGTCATGATGCGGTAGTTCGGACCGCCCACTTCAAAATATACGTGTGCCTGTGGCCGGAGGCAGCAAGGATTATTTATTTATTATCATTATTATTTTTTGTTATTGTTTTTTTTTTTTTTTTTTTGCAGTAAGAGTTGGTCCTATAACAAAAATTATGAATATAAAAGTTGTAGATAATATTAAGGGGATTTATAATAATTTTAAGTGGATTTGATATCTTGTGAATTCAATAGACCCGTATCCCCCCCTCCCCCTTGAGAGCATTTTTAATGAAATAAAAAATCTGTCATACATTTTTGGCCCTTTTCCTAGAAGTAATAATAACTTTAAACGGCTTCGATATGTATCATAATTAAGAAGTTATGTTTTTTTCTGTTTTCACAAGAAAGTCCTCATTTTGCCCATTAACGAACTTGACCGAGATTTTATAGAGCTTGATTTTATGTATCAGTTCGGAAGAGATTTATGCAGAAATGATTCCAGAATTATGGAAGTTATCATGTCCATAAAAAAGTGATATAGATAAATAGATAGATAGATAGATAGATAAAGTTTTGAACTGGGGGTGGTTTTGGGTTCTAGGAGAAGTTATGATCGGTGTAGATCTGCAAAAAATTTTCAGAAATTCCAACTTAGGGGAGAATGCAATAGGTAGTATTTCTTACAATATCTACCTAAAATTCGAATGTACAGGCACGTTTATAAAATGATACTCGCTGATATTGGCGAATCGTTTATAATAAAATGACAATGAAAGTTAACTCTGTATAGAGATTTTTTTCTATTTTCAATTTTTATATAAAAATTCAAACGTTGAGCATTTTATTTTAATTTAAAAAAAGGGGAAAAAATAAAAAAAGAGCATAAAGTAAAAAAGTTTTCCTAATGCCGTTTATCCTTATAACAAAAGAAAAATGGGGAAAAATGGAACATTTAAAAATTCTATAAAATACTAGAAAGTTAAAAAAGAAAGAAAAAAAAACTAAACTTTTTTATATTAAAAGGAAAAAAAAAAGAAAAAAAAGAGTCCATTTCAGCAGTTATTGGTGGGGCTAGAGCCTCACGAACCCATATAACTCTACGCCTATTTGTATTTCTATAAAGGCTGTATTTTCCGAATTACCTTAATATGCATAGGCGTACGCAGGAGTGTGCAGAGGAAAGCTACGCCCTGTCCCCTCTATAAATCTTTCAATAAGGTAAGAATTTAAAGAAAAAGTATATAGAATAGAAATATCGAAAGGTGCATGTAATTGTGATTGAACATGTTTTTCTGATTATGGCATGATTGCAATAGATTTTACATTCTTTTATTTAATTTAACTTGGTTCATGTATCTAAAGATGGAATTTTGAAATAGATTTTTCATACACTTCCTGATAGGCTAGAATTATAAAAATGATGTACACACGTGTGTTTCCAAACACAATACATTTTGTTTTAATATTTTTAGAACGTAATTATAAATTAATCATAAGGCATTTTAACGTAAGCAGGGCAAAGCTGGTAAATTGCCGATAAAATACTGATGTTTAACGAGAATTTATAATATTTAATATATTTTTATACTATCTCCAAAGTCCAGAAAAAGTCCTTTCTGATGATAGTTATTAACTTTTTCTAGGTTAATTAGGTTAACTTCTATGTTTCCTTATATTAGGTTAATTTCTATGAAAAAACAGAAGCATTATTTAATATTCAATGTATTAAAATAAAATAATGTATTAAAACTTCAATTCATTTTATAAAATTTCCTGTTTTATTTTAACGAAATGCACAGTATTAAAAAAAAAAAAAAATACAGCTTTTTAAATAATTTACAATTGTTTGCTGTATAGGGGTGATAATAATCAATAGTATGAAAAACGGCCATACTAATTAACATTTATTATTAGTCATGTTTTTTTTTTAAATATTTACATTTAAGAGAGGAAAATCGGACACCAGTTTGGATGTAGCATTCAAACATTTAAATTTTTTTAACAACATCTACACTACATCAAGGACTGTTATTAAAACGAAACTGAAACCATATTTGAAAACTGTTCAATTTTCGAAAATTTCCAAGCCATATCGGAGTGCGCCAAATCTAAAACGCCAAGCATCAACCACGTCATTGACACGTGACTGATAACAGCGAATAAGAACGCAGTTCAAGCCAATAATGCTAAAACGTGACTATCTTTTAGAATCTCGCGTTCTGGATATGGTTCCTTTTTTTCCTTCACTGAAAAGTGGAATTTACTTCAATATATATTTGTTGTTTGCTGCTTTCCATTTGTTATTTTCGAAACGAGAATTTTGCAGAATTTTTGCTCTTTTCGAAAATTTTGCAAGACGCCCAAGTGAAAAGTTGCTGTCTTTTGGTCTTTTGTTGCTTCTTCTTCTTCTTCTTCTTTTTTTTTTACCACACTTTTATTTCGAGGCAGGTTCGAGGCAACAGGTTCGAGAATATTTTTAAGTTTCAAATTGGCAACGCCATTTGTTTTTATTTATATTGTCAGACGGTGGTTGTTTGAGTTATAATTTTCAGAATGAATTGCTATATCTTTGTAACGCTGAAAAAGCTAATTTATTGTGTGACAATTCAAAAAACTGTATTATACAATAAAATTTAAATTGCATTGCTTTCCAGATCAAATGATTTGAGGTAGTTACTGTTTGTTATGCTTTATGATTCATTGAATTAAATACAGGAATAGTCTTTTTTTTTTTTTTTTTTTGTCTGCTCGTCTGGTGTTTTCTTTAGTTCATTGACATTTAGCTGGTATCTTTTCTTTATTATTATTTGCTGTCTTATCTTATTTCACTATATTGTTTTTCTTTTGTCACAGAATCTTACTGATTTTGATGTGAGTAGGGGAGACCGGTACACACTGGACCTATGGGCACAGTGGACCACCCCTAATATTTTATTTATTTAAATTTTTTTTAAGCTTCTCTTCTATCCTAATAGACAACAGCACTGCAATGATTATTTATAGCCTTCAGAAAATATGTTTAGCTCAGATTGAACTATTTTATCCTGATTGGTTGTTTTGAGCTTCTAAAAGTAAAATTTTTCATCATATTTTTATTTTTTTAGTAATTAAAGGTTGTAGATAAATAAAATAAAACAGCTTTTTTGCAAAGCTAAGATACTTGTTTTTATTTTACTTTAAAGTTAATATGTTTAAAAGAAAGCTATAAACAATATTAATATGATTATTTATTGAACTTCAACATGGGGTACAGTGGACCACCCACTCCTGGGGCACAGTGGTCCATAATCCACTCTGCTCCTGTAATGCAGAATGTTCAAAATATTTAATAATTGCTTATTTTCTGTAAAGAAAGATTGTTTTAAAGTAGATTTAACTGTAAAATAAAGTAAACAAATAAAAATAACAATTTATTTAACATAGTAAGAAATATTTTGTTTTGTATTTACTGCCTTTGAAAATATAATTGTTGATGATTCTATTCAAGTAAGATTCATGAGACGCAAATTGAATGGAAATCAGTTTATTTCTCCCGAAACTGTAGATGAATCTGCTGTTGATGTCAATGATTTCATAATGTTGCTCTCAGACCCAAAATTATTTCTTGAAAATTCCAGGCTCAATCTTATTCATAAGTACTTTGGAATTTCATTTGCAAATTTTAGTGTGAATTTTTTTGTACTTAAGTAATAACCTCAACTAAATTGCAATTGTTCCTGTATTAATCTGTTATTATTTTCAAAATATAAATAATTTTTTGTTTTTGTTTCAAAATTTATATTATTATGTTATTTTGCGGGTGAAGGGGCAACAAAAAAGAATTAGATTAATGAAAAATAGATTTATATTGTATTTTAGATAATACCTAATAGTGGTCCACTGTACCCCGGTGGGTGGACCAGTGTATATAATTTTTTTTTTTTATGAAAAATGTATTGAAAACTATGTTGTGAGAAAATTATGATGGATGTAAGAAGGTTTAAGGAATATTCAAAAATATTTTCATACCGATCGGTCAGTCTGTTAAAAAGAAAAAAAATTTTAACTGAAAAAGTGGTCCACTGTGTACCAGTCTCCCCTATTTGGAGCGTTTGGTTTTTTTCATGTCATGTAAAATGTTTAAAATCACGTACAAAATTAATATACTGTTTTAAATATCAGCCTTATTTTAACATCAGTTCTTTTCTTTTAACTAGTTATTGACTAACTGATAATATTCTAATGATTAAATGCGAAAAGCCTAATAAATGCTGTATGATATAGAGACTTTTTCTCTGTATATTGTGCTGCCCTCTGAAAAAACCCACAGTGAAATGTTTCCTAAAAAAACCCACCCTACTACTACATCAAAAATTTCACTAAAGTCAATGTTTTTATTTTGTTCTGTTTTTCTGCACCATTTAGAATAATAAAAATACGTAAGGAGTGCTTATTTAGTTTTAAAATAATTTAAACAGCTGAATTGCAGAATTCTCGCAAAACGTGAGCTTCATTTTTACAGATTTTCTTGTTATAATAAAATTTTAGAATATCTATATAAATTTTTAATTATTTTTATGTTAAACGATTAATAGGTAATAAAATGCATCATTTTCAGCTGATTATGTCAGGTGTGGGGTTTTTTGGGGTAACGTGGGTTAATGTTTAGAAAAGTGGTTTTTTTTCCAAATTCTCGCTTAATTGTCTGCCACTTTGTAATAAAGTGATAAAATGAAAATGCTCAACATTAAAATCTTAGTCAGAACAACAAGCTGTAAAAATTTAATCATGTTTAATTTTTTTTTAAATTCTTTATTATATATAGAGAAAATTTAAAAAAAATGGGGTTTTATAGAGGGCAGTACAATAACTACTACATACTTTAATTATGTATTCTAAAATCATTCTGTTAGATGTAATTTTAGTGTATTTAATGCAACAGCATTATTATATTATTATTAATTAACTTGATGAGAGTAAGCATTATTATAGTAAAACTTGATATTCATCAATTGTTCGATGTGATTGATTGCTGTTATTTTGTAATGCGTCCAGGCTTCTCCAAGGATCCTATTTTTCAGAAATTGTGAACAGCTTTTTACATTTGAAAAAAATCTATTCATAATTTTGCGAATTTAAAATTATTGTTAGCAGGGTTGGCAAGTTTTTGACAGTGCGACGGTTTTATCCGGTTTTAACCGTCATGTCAAAAACCCCTTTTTGACATAGTTTTCAACAACAACTGTCAAAAACTTAAAATTGAGTCCAAAAACTGCTTTAAATTATTTTTACAACAACATTAAATTTAGCATTTTTCATAATTTTTGTGTTAGATACATGGGTAAACTTTTTGACAGTTTTAGACATTAGAAACCACCTATCTTGTATAAAATCAGGGGTCGATCCAGGAAAAAATTAAGGCCTATCTAGAACTCCTTCACAAAAATAAATTTAATAAATCAGGCCCCTTCACAAAATTCCTCTTCATAAAATTGGTCTCTTCACAAAATTACAGTCCATAAAAACATACTCTCCATTATTTTTATTTTTTTCGGTTTTAAAATGTATAATTTACAAAGAAAACAATTTCACAAGAAAGGAAAACTTTAACAGAAGGACTTAAAGAAGTTATCATTAAATGCTTGGTTTGAATTTGAGCAGCTGGATTTCATCTTTCATAACAAAATGTTCACAAAAATATGATAAATTTCACAAAAAAAAATTTTAGTTTTCACAAAATGGGCCTCAAGAAAAAAAAAAATTGTGTCGACTCCTGAAAACTCAAAACATGATTTTGGTTTAACAAATTACTTAGAAAATAATTGCAAGCTATAAATATATAATAAAAAATAATTAAAAGTATCGTTACATTAAAAATATAAACTAATCAAACTATTAAATAGTACTTGCAGAGTTACCCCCAGGCAGTTTCAGAAGGGTGTTGCACCCTGCCTGTCCTTTGATTTACAAAATAACACCCTTCTTGTATAGGTGAAAACTGGGAAATTTAGTTAGTAGCCAGTGGCCGGTAGACTCAGTTTCATTAGTGGCCACTTTTTAAAGTTAGTCGCCACTATTATGTTTCAAACTTTCTTGACATTTAGATAAATTATAATCGTTGTATTTGTATATAAACATATTTTTCTATAGGAGTTTTATAGTTATTGTATGAGTATGAGTGTATTTTGCATGATTAAACAGTATCTTTTGAAGAAAAATAATCCAACTGGTGAGCATGTGGCAGAAGTCGAAATATTGAAGATACTGAAATGTCCTTAAAATCCGCTTGTATCTGGTCGGAAAAAAGGAATAAATTACTTGAAATGTATGTGGAATCAAAGCTGATAAACATATTTTGCAGAATAAAACTATATTTCTTGAAAAAATAATTCAACTAAAGAGCACATGAGAAAAAGCCGAAATATTGAAAATACACCGAAGACGTTAAAATCTGTTTGCATCTGGTTGGAAAAAGAATTAGTAACCAGTTCTCTAATTAGATGTAATTAATGTAGAGATGCATATTTTCTTGAAAAATGGTGTATTTCACTCGGCGATCGATAACAGATTTTATAATCGCCACTTGGCGAGTGGCGACTAGGGTGGCGATCGATGGCGGATTTTTTAATCGCCAACTTTTAAACTTTAATCTCCACGTGGCGAGTGGCGACCACTAATTTTCACCTATACCTTCTTGCCCCTCAGTAAAACAAGTGTCTTTTCTCCTTTTTGTATTAAAAAAATTGCTTTAATAGTAAAAAAATACTCAATGTTGTCTTAAAAAGAGTGCCCTGACTTTTAAACATTAAAAGTGACTTTAAAAACCAAAAGTATGCCTTTAGCAATAAGTGCCCTTTTCTCACCAGCAGCACCTTGCCCTTTTTTAAACCTGGGGAAAATTCTGGTACTTATATAATTTAATGTATAAAATTTCATATAAATAATATACTTATTCTTATATTGTTTTAATGTTTGTCCCCAAAAAAAGGTACTAATGAACAGAGTAATGTTTTTTCAACTAGGTAAGTCATATTCAAAGGTTGGAGTATCATAGTTAAGATTTATTCCAACAGAGCGAAAAATGCCGGGACCAGGACTCGAACCTGGGTCTGTTCATTATGACCTAATTACATGGTATACAAGAGTCTCCATGTTGTATCACATTCATCATGTAAAAAAGCTATAGTTATAGCTCGGATGAATAAAATTAGCACTGCAGTTCACAGCCATGTCCAACAAATAAGAGCGAATTATGCCAATCAGGCTATCGTTAGGATAACTTAATAGGAAGAGCGTTGGCACGGCAAGTCAAAGTATCCAAGTTCGAGTCCTGGTCACAGCATTTTTCGCTCTGTTGGAATAAATCTCACCTATGATACTCCAACCTTTGAATAAACAAGTTGGAAATTGTACGCCAAATGTGACAAATGAGGTGCGTTCGTACTATAGCTAGTTATATAAATATTCAGATCTTGCTGATTTTTAATTCTGTGAAATGAATTATATCGTCTGCAGATTAATTTCTGTAATAAAATAAGTATCTCGATTTTGGTCGCTTGACGATTAAACTTCGAAAGCTCCTATAACAAGAAAGCACTGATTAAAAAAAAAAATCAAATTTCTTAATAAATGTTTTTATTAATATCTCCGAAAGTTTTGATTCAATTTTTATAAAATTTGAAATGTCTCGACAAAATTCTGCAAAGATAATATATCTTAAATTTTAAACTATTCGGTTGGGTAGTTTTTGCATTGTTATATGCGGACGGACAGACGACGACAATAGGTGCTACGTATTTATATAATTACGAACGCACCTAAAAAAGGTATTATTTTATAATGTACAAAAATGAAATTTAACATAATAAAATGAAGATATATATATATATATATATATATGTAAATATTGAAAATAACAAACCATCTTATTTTAAGTTATTAATTTAAAGAATGTTTAATTATATAAATTTCATATTATAATTCATTTAATTACTCAAAGAATATTTGTGTTGCAATTGTGGTTTATAATTAATGTTTATGAACAAAAACAAACATTTCGAATCATTAAATGTCTAGGTAACTTATGATCAGTCATTGAATAGTGGACACTTTAGCTTTACACAAACCTTTATTTTTTATTATTATTATTATTTATTTATTTTAGCATAAATTAGATTGCTATTTTTTTTTTTTTTTAATAATACACCGAATTTACTTAATAGTAATAAAGATATAAAAAGTACTTTGAAAAATGCATTTAATAGTAGCATCAATATTTTTAGCTATTTTTCCTAGCATGGCAATTGATAGATAATTTCAATTATGATACATATAATTTTATTACAACTTAATTACAGTATGACTAAATAAAAATTATTTATATAATATATAAATTATTATTTAAGCAGTTTTTAGCTTAAGATTTAATATAAAATATCACTAATGATTGCTAAAAAAAATGTGTATGAGGTTTTTGACACTTTTCGACAGTTCTTGACACTTTTCTACAATTTTTGACACTTTTCGACAGGTTTTGGAAAACCACTTTTTGACGTCAAAAAGCCAACCCTGATTGTTAGTATAGTATATTCAGGTTCTTGTTTATACATTTTAAAGAAGATATATGTATGTAAAATACACATGTTTTCTTTATATAGGTAAAAGTAACAGTCAGATTTCACATTTAAATAATTAAATTTGTAAAAGGTTCAGTTTGTAGAGAAAAAAGTTTTGTGAAAGGTCAATTTTTAAAACAAAGAATTTTGTGAAGGGTTCTCTTTCAAGGTGAAATGTTTTCTGAAGGGTTGTGTTTTGAGATGAAAAATTTTTGACGGGACCTGTTTTGAGATGAAAAATTTTGTGAAGGGACCTGTTTAAAATGAAAAAAATTGTGAATAGCCCTTTAAAGATCTCTGGTAATATAATTTTACTGGTATGAAAAACTTTTTTCAGGCATGTGTTATTCCTAATTGTGTTTTCAATAAGTGAGTAATATCAGTTTTTAAAAAATACTACATGTTACTTTAATTTTGGTAAAGGAAAGTAAGACTTGCATATCAATAAAGTCTTCAAAATTAGTTAAATAAAATGTCTCTTTGTTTAATGTCAATGACATACAGGGCCTGATCCCTGTGGCAGAAAATTGCTACGTTTTCTGTGACAAACTTTATTAACAGCAAAATCTTTCTGCAGCAGCAGTCTCTGAAATCAAGACAAGAATGATAATAGGCCAAACTATAAGAAAGTATCCTCTCCCCCCCCCCTCCCTCTTCCATCCTAGTATTTAGAATGATTAATTTTTGTTTCTTCAAAGTATATAAGATAACTAGGGCACTAAGGCAAGACATCAGACAAATAAAGCAAAAAAATTTGTAAATATTTTTAACTTTGTATGCTGGAGGGTAAAGAGAAGAAGTAGACATTTCACGGGGAAAAAAAAAAAAAAGATTATTTATTTATCGTTTATTAAAAGCAACAAATAGAACAAAAAAAGAAAAAATAATAATAATTCAAGAATTTTAAATACGTAAATTTTTGTGTTAGGGGGAAGAGAAGCAAAATTTTTAGGGAGGGGGGGTAGTAAATAAGCATTCATTTATTATTATTTCAAAGTAATAAATAAGGCAGATTTTTTTTTTTTTAAATGAAAGTTTTAAAATATTTTAAACTGTGTGATTGTAGAGCAAAGAGGAGGTGATAGGCATTTTTTGTGAGGGAGGGGAGGAGGAAGGAAAGCAAATCTATATGAATATTTATATATTATTATTTCAAAGTAACAAATAAATAATTAAGGCAAAACATTAAAAAATTCACACAATTTTTTGAAGATTAACAACTTTCACCATTAACTTTTGTTAGCGGTCTCACAGACTGTTTTTTTAATTTTTGCAGTTTAACTATAGATATTGGTGACATTGTGTTTCATTTGGAGCTTTAATATTATCGCTAGAGATTTTCGAATAGGTGAATTTTAATTATAATAGTCTTGTGCATAAAGCTTTGTACAGAAACAGTATCCTATAAGTTAATCGAGTTTTTTATTTATCTTTTGAACAAGCGATCTCTGAAACCGTTCACAGTAGTTACATGACATTTTCTGTCACAGCAGTTAAGGGTTTCTGCTAGAGAGGAAGGAGCAAAGAGAGGGAAACTACAATTTTCGAGGGGAGGTAGATGACTGATCATTCATTTACTGTTATTTCAAAGTAATAAATAGAGCAGTTAGCAAAATCTTAGAACAAGCGAGACACCTGATTTGGCAATTTTTTTTTCTTTACGTTCGCCAACCGAAAAATCGGCAACCTCCAACTTCTACCCAATCCGAACGCATGCTTTCAGCAGCCAAGGAGATACTTAAACACATCTTATGGCAAGCTTTTTCACAACGTAAACATCGATTTATTTCGTTTTACGACTATTTACAAAGTTTTAGAAAGTTTTTCTTACGATTTTTCGATTTTTACAAACTTTTAGCAATATTTTCCTCTGTATTTTTCAATTTTTACAAACTTTTAGCAATATTTCCTCCAGATATTTCGATTTTTACAAACATTTAGCAATTTTTTTCTCCGAATATTTCTATTTTTACAAATTTTTAGCTATTTTTTCCTCTTTGCTTAAACTTTGTAAATTGTCACAAAACGTATTAAAATCAATGTTTACTTCCTGAAAGAAATTCTCATAGGAACTGTGTAAGTAGTGAATTCTCTGCCACAAAGCACACAGGTTATGATTGGGGAGAATCTCAAGATTTCAGATTGTTCGAATGCACGAAACTCATTCAAGCAGTGGTTAGTAACATATATATGTACGCTTTGCACACATTAACTGACCCCCCCTCCCTGGATGCCTGAAACTCTCACTGTGCAGCGTTCTCTAGAATGCATGAAATTCATTCAAGCAGCGGTTAGTAACTTATATATATATGTACGCTTCGCAAGCATTAACCGAAAAAAAAAACCCTGGATGCATGAAACTCCCTGTGCAGCAATATCTAGAATGCATGAAATTCATTCAAGCAGCAGTTAGTAACTTATATACATGTACATTTCACGTACATTAACCAGAAAAAAAAAAAAAACCACTCTGGATTCATGAAATTCCTGTGCAGCAGTCTCTAGAATGCATGAAA
The DNA here is from genome assembly GCA_963931845.1 of Maratus michaelseni. Taxonomy (NCBI): domain Eukaryota; kingdom Metazoa; phylum Arthropoda; class Arachnida; order Araneae; family Salticidae; genus Maratus; species Maratus michaelseni. The sequence goes on along the minus strand of OZ007596.1, from coordinate 154,261,223 downwards.
TCCATTCAAGCTGCAGTCAGTAATGTGCGCACAAAAATTGGTTTACAGCAATCTCTAAAATGTATAAAATACATTTTATCACATATAATCAACAAAAATGCACTTACCTTTATTTCTCATCTTTTGTCGTTTTTTTAATATTTCACAGGAATTATCCTTCTATGACATACGACAAAACGCCAAACTATTAAACTTCACAAACGTAATTCAACAAATGTGACTATACAACACAATAAACCAACCCACAGACAATAGAACCTTATTCTAGAATATTCTAGTCTGTCAACAAACCAACCAATCCAATCTAATTCCCTCAAAAACGAGCTCAATTTCCAGAACCATTCAGTGTGGCTGTGCCAGAACAAAGCACAGTAGACGTGGAAGAAACGTAAGTAATAAACTGGTAGCAAGAAAAACTCATTTATCGCTTCGACAAATTCGACGCTGCCGAGTGTCTCTCTTGTTCTAGAATTTAACCCAAGCGAGACACCTGATTTCGAGATTTTTTTGACACATGCCAACTGAAAAATCGGCAAGCTCCAAATTCTACCCAATCAAGAATGCATGCTTACGGCAGCCAAGGAGATACTTACACACTTCTTATGACAAGCTTTTTCACAAAGTAAACATAGATTTTATTTCATTTCACGACTATTTACAAAGTTTTAGCAAGTTTTTCTTCACGATTATTCAATTTTTACAAGCTTTTAGAAATATTTTCCTCTGTATTTTTCTATTTTTACAAACTTTTAGCAATATTTTCTCCGGATATTTCGATTTTTACAAACATTTAGCAATTTTTTCCTCTGGATTTTTCTATTTTTACAAATTTTTAGCTATTTTTTCCTCCTTGCTTAAATTGTCACAAAACGTATTAAAATCAATGTTTACTTCCTGAAAGAAATTCTCATAGGAACTGTGTAAGTAGTGAATTCTCTGCCACAAAGCACACAGGTTATGATTGGGGAGAATCTCAAGATTTCAGATTGTTCGAATACACGAAACTCATTCAAGCAGTGGTTAGTAACATATATATGTACGCTTTGCGTACATTAACTGAAAAAAAAAAAAACCCTCTGGATGCATGAAACTCCCTGCGCAGCAATCTCTAGAATGCAGGAAATTCATTTAAACAGCGGTCAGTAATTTATGTATTTGCGCATAAAAATCGGTTTACAATGATCTCTAAAATGCATGAAATACATCTTATCAAATAAAATCAACAAAAATTCACTTACATTTATTTTCTCATCTTTCGTTTTTTTTAATATTTCATAGGAATTATCCTTCTATGACATATGACAAAACATCAAACCATTAAACTTCACAAAATACATTCCACAAACGTAATTCAACAAATCTGACTATACGACACACAATAAACCAACCAATCCAATTTCTTGAACAACTACAATAAACCAACCAATCGAACCCCTCAAAAACAAACTCAATTTCCAGAACCACAGCCTGACTGTATCGTTGCTATCGTCAATATGATGTTGACACTGACGGATATGTTTTTGTTTTATAATATAGATAGACTAGCTGACATGCCTGGCGTTGCCCGGACCCGTGATAATAACCTTAAAAATACCTAAAATCAATGTTGAATGATTTTATATTTTTAAATGAAAAACTATCCAAACGAACTGAAGGACAGTCGTTATAGTTATTGTCGATTTAATTTCTGACGTTTTGATATATTAAACTTTCAATTCTGACCAAAAGTTCTTGAGGAAACCTAAATAATATAAAGCACTCCCCCACCTTTCCTCTTTTAAACTCAAAATAATATACAGTAATGGCCAGTTTATTAGTCCCATTCGAAAAAAATTTCCAAAACCTTGTTTCTAAGATGATTGATTATATTAAAATTAAATAAAAATCATGCACTCTTGGCATCATAATTCACTTTTATATTTTAATAGAATTGTAAGGCTACTATAATTTGTTACTCGTGCTATAGCCAGTATACACGTCAAGACACATGGCCGTTATCATTATCTCTTTACGTGTGAAGATTTCGCTATGGTACTCCATTGTGAAATTTGGTAATTTTTTAAATTCAATATTTGAAAAACGGCATAATCATTAGATTTGAAATTGATATCAAGAAAAATACAATTTTTTACCTTTCTAACGAAGTTTGTCTAACAATTTTCTGACAAATACTTTTCGAGCTATTAATTTCTTCAGTAATTTCAAATGTTTCATTTTCCGAGTTTAATCTGTGGCAACGATTATCGAAAATCCCAGTCATCAGCAATGCATAGCTTTTTATTAAAGAGGATGCCATATGAAAGCGAATTTCACAAAATATTACGACATTTGGTTGATTTTTTTTTCATTGTCAAGAAAATCGTATATTTTTCAATTGCATGCACAAAGAAAACGTGCATTCTCATTTATAAAGCTGAGAAATTTTACTATGGTTGAGTCAAAGTAACGCTATTTTTTCTAATTGTCTTTTTTAAAAATCAATTTATGGTCAAGAATGCACAAAGCTCCGCCATTGTTATTGTTGTATTATTGTAATTTAATTTATGTTAATCCGGGCAAAGCCGGGTAGTTCTGCTGGTTTGAAATAAAAGTTTGAAATTTTGCATGCACATAAAGCAGGGACATAATAAATATAAATCCATCAAACAAATTGTAGGTTGCAATTCATAATTTTTTTGATTAATTTCATTATTTATATTAAAAAATTATAAAAATTACAAATTCAATGTATTCATGTTTGGGTTTTTTAGTATTATAACCATCCAAAAAATTAGCACATTAAGATTATACTTTCAGAAGAAATTAATAAAAATATGAAAATGTAATTTAACATTAGAAGCTGTAAATTTTGAATATTTATAATTCAAAAACTTATCATCCAAATGACTTGAAATTTGGTATCTAGGCATAGTTTGAACCGAAGATTTAAAATATCTTGTTAAAATTGAGTGTTAGCGTAAAAAAAACAACATTTGGGATGGTTTTGATATGTAGATGGCCCCCTAAGCAAATTTTATGTACATCATTTAAAAGTAGACTTTATTTCCAATCGTTTGGCACCAGTAACTTTCTTCTACGATATTTTTTTGCAGAGTTAGTAGAGGGTGTTTCTTTCTTTTTTTTTTTTTTTTTACTGCAACTGTACTTACATTTTCTTCTTTATTTTGTTTATCTTAGAATAGCAAAGGTTAGGGTTCTGCAGGGATGTCACTAAGACAGGCTTTCAAGTCAAAATTTCGAACAGAAAAACCAGAGATGGATCTCATGACTGCACCAACCATTTTGCAGACATATCCGTCTGAAGAACATTTACTAGATGTTGATGAGGTATACTTTGTACAATTATTTATATTCAATTATTAATCAAACTAAATTTTAACATCAGATTTTGCTTAAATATAATTTAATAAATTTGTAATATTGTAACTTATATTTGTAAATTCCTATGATCTAACTCATCCTTTTGTTAAACGGAAGCTATAAGTGATTCAACTAAAAAAAATGTATTATTATTCTTTTTTAATGACTTTACTATGTATGTATAAAAGGTATGTTCATAAAGTTCTGGGATTGAATTTCTTCAAAATAAAAATTTGAAGGGAAGGAAGTTCTCTATTCTTAACCTTCTACAATGGGTTGCAAAATGATAGAAACAGCACAAAAACAAAGAATTCAGTTCGTATTTGCTATGCCGATGTACAAATCTTTGTGTTAAAATTAAATACAGGAAATTCCAATCAATATTAAAGCAATCGTTTACAAAAATTGTATATATTTTTAAAAATCTATTTTAAAATATGTGTTTTGCTAAATTTACGATGGAGCAAAATGATAAGAATGCTGTAAATATTTCAAAATCACGGCTCATGATTGGTGTATATTTTTGGCATATCATTTAACAAAGCATGTAAAAGAGATTCTGAGCGCTTTTATTTGGTTCACAAAACTTTTTGATGATGGGGAGAATATAAACACTTTCTTACTTCAAATGAGGCCACATTTTTAGCTTATAACAACATCGGAATGTCACTTCAAAGAATTGCTCATAAAATTGTATGTTCAAAGACTGTCATTTTTAATTTCTTGCAGAAACCAGCTACTTATATAGTACTGCGAAATCTATAGGAAGGCTGAGAATTATTTCAAAACTATTCAAAAGTTTGATTGTTTGCACAGTCACAAGCAAAAGAATGAAATTGGAAGCCAGATAAAGACACCAGCATCAGTATGGACTATAAGAAGAGCAATAAAAAGGTTTGGAGCCCTTAAATATGTAAAACTATATCGGTGTCTGCATTTAACATCTGGCCATAAAAAAAAGCCTGCATTCAGTTTGCAGAGAAACATCTGAAGCAACAAATGAATTAGTCTAAAATTATTTTTAGTGATGAAAAAAAGTGTAATTTTGATGGTTCAGATGGTATTAATTCATATTGGCATGACCTTTAAAATGAAAAGGACGTATTTTTCACATGTCAACTAGGTGGATGCTTCCTAAAGATTTGGGCTGCTTTTTCTTCAGGAGGTAAGTTTAGAATTGCTTTTCTAAAAGGACGACAAAATAGACACTATATTCACATGTTGAATGCCATTTGTTGAACCAGGGTGAAACAGTTGCCATCCATAATTATATTTTTCAACAGGACAATGCCTCAATTCGATATGCAAAAGGCACAAAGAAGTGGTTTGAAGATAATAAGATTCCCACACTTCATTGCTCGACCAATAGTCCAGGCCTAAATTCCATGGAGAATGTTTGGGGCTATTATAGTTCACAATATCTATTGAAACAAGTTGGAAATTGTACGTCAAACGTTACAAACGAGGTGCGTTCGTACGCACGTTTTAGAATTAAATTCATGATATCCCGTGCGTAGAACGGGTTAAACAGCTAGTTAAGTATATATTTTATGACACTGTTCATACAAATATCTTAACTAGTTATATAAATATTCAGATATATATGTATCAGCTAGTTATATAAATATTCAGATCTTGATGATTTTTAATTCTGTGAAATGAATTATATCGTCTGCAGATTAATTTCTGTAATAAAATAAGTATCTCGGTCGCTTGACGATTTAACATCCATCGGAAGCTCCTCTAACAAGAAAGCACCGATTTAAAAAAAAAATCAAGTTTCTTAATAAATATTTTTATTAATATCTCCTAAAGTTTTGATTCGATTTTAATAAAATTTGAAATGTCTCGACAAAATTCTGCAAAGATAATATATTTTAAATTTCAAACCATTTGGTTGGATAGTTTTTGCGTTGTTATATGCGGACAGACGGACGGACCAAACGACGACTATAGGTGCTACGTATTTATATAATTACGAACGCACCTAAAAAGGGTTCAGTATAACTCAAAAGCAGAATTAAAAACCTGCCATTTGTGGAGTATGGTGTCATCCCAAAAGTTCAAAACCTTGAAAATTTTATGCCACAATGCTACATTGAAATTATTTAAACATAAAGGAAACACAATTGACATGTAACATACTAAAATTTCTATAATTTAGAAAAATCTGTTTTGTTTCTATCATTTTTCCCCCTATTCATTTTTAACTATAGCATATCCAGTAAAAATGCAATTTATTAAATTGTAACAATAATAATTGTTTTACAATGTTTTCTTTATGTTTATACTGCCTATTTAGTTCATAAAATCAATTTATTCGGTTTATATGTGGATTAATATATTTATGTTTAGTCTATTAAATGATTGTTCAGTTCCTATCATTTTGCACTCTGGTGTATTATACTATATATTTCTTCTAACTATATGTGTTGCATATCCATACAGCTTCTTGATTCCTTCACTAAGTTTCTGTTTTGAAATAAATCTGTGGATAGATTTCTTTTTAAATCTCTTCAGTGCTTTTAAGATAATGACATTTGAGGTGAGACTTTCCTTTAGGAAACAGAAATTTGTCTACGGACACCAAATTGAGAGAGTAATAGAGAGATGGTGGAAAATACAGTGAACTCCCGTTAATATGGATTTCCAAGAGAGACCGTTTTTCGTCAGCCCTAACCAAAGTCTGCATTAAACAATGTAAACATTCGAATGGTTTTAAAATAATCCCTTGCGTTGAATTTATTGAATTCAGTTTTTTTATAGAAATGAACTAGCATAGAACTGTATGCTAAAAGAAACAGACAAAAGAAACTTTTACATGAGTATTTTTAGGGAAAATGTAAATTAATGATAATATTGTTAATTAAAAAACTAATTATTTAGGACAAACAAAATATATAAATAAATTGCTGTACTTACATAATTTAAATTATTAAGACTTTTTTTTTGTGTGTGATAGTGGGAAAAGTGATCTCTTTATTGTATCGTTTTATAACTTTGTGACACACTACAAAATTTGGTATAGGACATCAGATTTTGATTGATAATATCAGCGAACAGCCAGCAGCATTGTTTTAACCTCCCACATTGTTGGTTGTGGAATGTTATCTTTTTCTTGTTCAATTTCTTGATCTCTCAATAAAAGATATGACACCAAAATTACTTTTGAAAAAGTGATGTACAAAGAAAGTGTCTTTAGATTCTGCCCAGTTAATTGTAAAAAATTTGTACAGTTTATCCAATGAGTAGTGCACGTTAACATTAATTTCGAATAGAAAATGATGGGGAAAGTTAAATTGTTTTCATTAACCATTATGTCTTAAGTGGAGACGTACTAACAAGACTTAAATGTAGTTAAATTTTCCAGTATTTATTTATTAAAATGAACTTGGCTAGAGAAGGAAAATTTTCACAATCATTTTCTAATGCCCTACTGCTACTCACAATTTCATAAGCATAATTCATTTGTTCAATATTTATAGACTGTTTAATATGTACATTAAGAGGCAATTTCTCTAATATATACATACAGCAACAATTTGTTTAATATTTATAAAAACAAGCAATAGTGAGTTTGAGAAAATGAACTTGGTGATGTAAGAAAATTTAATAAGCATATTTTGACACCTTATTTACTGTTTCATATGTATAAGCAATGTCTTTAGTATTTAAAAATTTATTTAATATATAACCTGAAAATATATACTCTACACCTTGAAACTAAACAAAATAAAAATGGGGAATAAATAAAATAAACATAAACAACCAGGCTTGTAGCATGTTTTAGCATAATTATTTTTAAGGTAAGTTTTGTCATCTGTGTAAGGAATCTATCTATTCTTAAAAAAAAAAAAAAAAAAAAACTAACACTGGCGCTGACAGTATTGAATCTATCGTGTCGTCCTTTCCACTTTTTCCAAGTATTCTACAAAACCTATTACATGTAAAAACATGAAAACGTAATTTTATTGCGACATGTATAATAAACATACTGAAGCCACCAGTTTTTAAATCGAAGAATTATTTTAAGTGCTATTTAATATTGAAATCAGTCAAGATAGTTCAGTTGCATAAGTTTTATAATATTTAAAGCTATGCATAACAATTTAACCATCTTTTGCAGTCGTATACTTGACTAGATTTTTATGTGCAGTGTCCATTCACGTTACTATACTATTTATTCAAGTTTTTTATTGAATAGAGATTTAATTTGTATTTTGCAATAGCCTTTTTTTTATCTACTGTTGACAGATTTTAAAAAGTCTGAATAATAATATTTCCAAGCAATATGTTTTTAATTAAAATATATTTTTACACGTGAATACTGAAATTGTAAAAACTTTAAAATAATTAAATTATGTGCAAAAAGCATTTGATGGTGAAAGTTATATCATATTTAAAATATTATAGTATCTCCTCTGGATGCTATAGCAGTGTGTGCATTTTCTTGCGTTAAAGTATTTTTTATTGATACAACATGAAGCACAAATAACAGTATATAAAGGAGAATTCTAAGTTGAAAATTACATCATGGTTTTGGCAAGAGATATATATATATTTTTAATCTAATTTTGATTTTAAAGATTATTTGAAACATTTATTTTATTTTCAGTATAATTAATTGATATTTTTTCCTCTTGCCATATTTTAAAAAGAAGTGGAGTAAATGTATTTTTATATCAATACATTATTTTTTAACATTATTTATATGGTTTTATGTGTGAAAGTCATTATTTAGCAGATCACGTGCAAAATCATTAAATTCTGATACAAAACTGCAATTTATTCTAATACAAAAACAATTTTTTTTATTTTCTACTCCTGTATTATGAGACTCCTAATCAGAAGATTTGTTATTACTATAAAGTGTGCTTTAGCCAATTAGCCAAAAGATTGGTTGCTGTCATTCTTTAGTAGTGGACGGAATGTCATGAAGATTGTAAAAAACAAATTGCATGAAATCGACAATAATACTGTTGATAAAGAAGCATGCACTCTTCACAAAGTCCACAATGCATTTGGCCACAATTTTAAAATGTGTCTTATTGACTTATACTACTTTTAAAAAAAAAAGAAAACCACTGTGCAGTCTAGTGATTACTCACAGTTACAGGTATCACTTGGGTTATTTAAATTTGCTATCAAATGTTTGTCATTTGCCAAAAAATATACAATGACTATTGTAAGTAAACATATTTAACTTGTTACATTCTAACTTGTTACACAACCATATTATAACAAAAATTTTATCTGTTACATTACTCATTTTTTCTAATACAAATTTATTTATTTTTTAATTAAAACAATCCACAATATTTTATTTGTTATTTATCCTGTATAAAATGTACTTAAGGAATTTAATACTACTAAAAAAGCCTCAGATTATGTCACGAAATGTGTTTCTGCCAGTTAAAACCGGCTATAACCATTTTCTGCCGGCAAAAACCCATCCCTGGTTCAAACTGTCAGTTGTTAAAATGTCTCCTTTTTTCGTTGAAGAGGCATAGTTGCGTCTCACCTAATGTTTAGCACTAGCAGATAACTATAGACTATTTTCAACATCCCACTACAGCCCCCTATTTTATATGGTTTCAACAGCAATCCAGAGGATTCTGCACAGCCCACGCATGTGTGGTGACTCTGAAATTTGAGTCATTTGCATAACACACTATACTTTGCATTTGCTGAAAATTTCATCTCAATCATGTCATTCCTTCATGGTGTTGCATTTTTCACAAACAGGAGTATATATGGGGTACTCTTTTTTAGAAGAAGGGGCGAGGGCATATATTAAGCATGTAGGGCTTTTTCTATTATTTGTTGTTGTACACCATTGTATGTCCTCTCATTACTACTGCTCCATCCATAAACTTTCATGCACCATTTTTGTTGAAAATTTTTTTTTTTTTTTTTCCTGATCGTTTCTCTCCTTCCCATACTCTGGGACCCTGGGGGTATTGCCCTGTGTGCCCCAATGATAGTTATGGCCCTGCTGACATGTTTGATGATTGTGTATGAATTTACCGTTCTCAAACATGTAGTTGTGTTTTTCCTGCACTAGTTTATTTAAATAGTATCTGTTATCTATTTGTATTTATCACAGAAACATTTTCTTAATTATTATTTATTATATTTAAACTTTTATATAGTGTACACATACTGATAAGGAATGCAGCGATGATCCATGTGCTGATTGTTATAAAACACAATTTGCTCAGCTACAAGAACAGTTGGTCGGCATCATGCTTGAAAATCAGCAGCTGGGTAATTCTTTGTTTTTTATTTATTTAACTACCATTATAACATTGGCATAATGATTGATGAAAACAGACAAGGGAAAATTTTTAAAAATCTATGTGCTTTGCTTGTGTAAGTGCAAAAGTGTAGTAAAAACAGATGCTGCTGCCTTGTAATATTTGACATTAAACTTGTAATCATATGCGATTCCTTTGTTGCTGTGACTTGAATTGCCTTATATAAATGTGATTCTTGCAAATAAAAAAATTCTATACTTCTCATCAAGAAGTGACAGCCCATAAAAGTATTCAATGCTGTAGATGTATAACTTCAATAATTCAACACTCCAAAAAAGTACATCAATCTAATTATATAAATGTTGATTTAGTGAAGTTCATCTTTCTCAAACATTACTCAAGAATCTTTGATATAATCCATGACTTTTAATTTTCCTTGTAGTCCACAAATAAAGTTTTACTGTATTTTAACCGAGAGATGCAACTGATATTAGCATCCAGTAGAATTTGCAGTTGAATATTTTCTCATCCAGCTGCAGTGTGTTTTTTTTTTCCTTTTCTTTTTACTCTTTTATTTAACTAAACTTGGTTCGTGCATGTAAAGATGAAAATTTTTAATCCATTTTTTACTCTCTTCCTGATATGCTAGAATTATAAAAATTATACACAGGTTTTTTTTCTTTGTGACAATACACCATGTTAATATTTTTTTAACTTAACTATAAATTAATAAATTGATTTATTTTTATTTCATTTTAAAGAAATAAGGAGCTTTTTGAGATTAATTAGCTATTACTATTTTTTTTATTTTTCTGCTAGCAATGGTTTGTATGATTATTTTCAGTTTCATTATCAATTCTAGATTTTAATTAGGGGTGCACCGAATAGTGATTATGACCGAATAATGAATATTCAGTACACTGGTGAACCAAATATTGAATATTAGACCAACCGAATAGTAACTATTAGGCCGAATACCAAATATTTGACCAGCAGAATACGAATTATTCGTCTGAATATATTTATATTTCACAGCTTCTTTAAAAGTATTAAAAAGTTACATTTTAAAATAATTTTACATAATATTTAGCACAAATACATCCATTTTGATAAACAAAACCATTTTAGAAATAAACTTTACGCTAAAAAAAAAATCTATGCTTTGGATTATTACTTAAGAAGAGGATTTAATTAAAACTTTTTAATTAATAAAACTTTAAATTTCATGGCTTCTACTGTAAATTAAAATAAATTAATAAAATTTTCTTATAGTCTAAAACAAATATTTTAAAATCAAAGAGAAATCTGACAGACAGTGTAACAGAGAGCAGTGTGTGCAGTTGGCAATCATTTTGAGAGGTTGGAAACATACAAGGTGTTCCTAAAATCTTGGAATACACTTTCAGGAGAAATAATGTGGTCAAGACAAACATTTTTTGTACAGTAAACCAGTATCTCAATCAACTTGTGCTATCAAAAATTCAATACATCCAATCAAAAATACAGTGTGTCACTACAAGCTGAAATTAAATTTTCAGTCCACAACTTTAACAATAATAAAGATACTTTAGCAAGATTTTCATCATATTAACTTTGCTTGTATGAAATATGATGACATCATTGGAAGTGACTGAATTTTGGTCAGTGATACAGCATATGTATTGTCAGCTGCCTTCTGAATAATGGAATATCTAGCTCATTGTTGTTTATATATTAATGGTAGAAATTTACAGCACTTCTTGTCACATCATCATATTTCACAGACATCAAAGTAAGTCTGTTTAAAATATCTTCATCACTTAAAGTAACAAACTAAAATGCAAGTTCAGATATACTGTATTTTGACTGAATAAGTGGATTGCGATCCTGGTTTCTTGGAGAAAATTTGTCTGTCTTGATGCCTATTATCACCTCTGAAAGTTTGTTCTACTTTGTTTAGAAACACCCTGTTTGCGAAAAAGCAAGGAACATATCACCAGAATATATTCAAGAACTTTCATTTGTACATCATATCATTAGTTCCTATGAAGGTTGTCATTGATGGTTAATTTTCTTAATTGCAGGTATGAGATTTCTCTGACTTTTTGCATACCAGTATAATCTTAAAGAAAATATTTTTTTATTTAATTGGAACATTCTGTGATTTAACAGAACAACTTTTTCTCTAAGATTATACTGGTATGCAAAAAGTCGGAGAAATCTTATCCCTGTAATTGTCACTTTTCAAACAACAAATAATGTAAAAGCATTCTCTTTTATTTAAATATGATTCTATTTCTTAATTACTCGGAATATCTTTATTAATTCACAGTTAAAAGTAGAAGTTGCAAAAGGATTAAAAAAATATATTTTTAAAGGTTTTTTAATTAATTGGTGTGGTTGAATATTTTGATATTCAGCCAAACCAAATATTTGGCAGACTGAATACTTTGATATTCAGCCAAACCGAATATTCGGTAGTATGGCCAAATACCAAATAGATACTAAATATTTGGTGTATCCCTAATTTTAATACCTTCCCTATTCTTTAACTGAATACCCCCTCATTTTATCAGCTGCTTTACCTCTTAACACTTTGTTGACTGGCAATTTAACACGAAATCTGGGTTTTGAAACATTTGAAGCCCCATCCTTTTCTGATTGTCTTTGGTGTGTTGGTTGCCTAGATACTTTTTCAAAATTTATGCATTATTCAAAAAATATCTTACAATCAGGATGTTCAGTTAGTATACCAACAAATTCAGAGGGTTGTTAGTGGACATCAAGGGGAACAAAAATTGTAATGGAACATGGTATCGCAAAACAGGTTTAGTCAGTGAAAATCTGAAAAGTACATATTGAGGTTCTGACTTCAGAGGAGAAGGAAAATGAATGTTAGTTGATTGCTGAATGCATTCATGCATTTGCTCACAATCTTTGCGAAACATATGCGCTTGGGTTGGAGTATATGCCGTACATAATGTAAGTTAGCACCATTGCATTGGTAGCTGTTAGGAAAATACATTCTAATCTTCCATATATTATTGTCCCAGCTATACAATCATACACAATTACCATCTATTCATATTTTATTCATGTTTATTTCTGATCATTACTAACATATTTTAACTCATTACTTACCTTTTATCTTGGGAATCTGGTTTCCATACAAGCAGAAGTTGTTAATCATTCTCCATTATGTTTTTAAACTTTCACATCTTTCACCCATCTCTGATACTTTGTTTTTCCGTACAATATCGTCAGAAAACATTTAGTAAGTGACATAGTGCACTAGATGGCATTAGTGTATCAAGCGTTTCTATCATTTTTCATAGTTGACTATGTCATTCATGTCACTTTTATGCTACCATAAGATTGTTCCAGCAGAGTATGGTTCAGGGCACCTGCATGCTCTTCCTGGCTGTAAATAGCTTGTGTTAGAATAGTATCACTAGTTTCAGTTCCTGCATAGGGTGATTATTCTTAATGTCAATGTAAATGTATGAAGAGCTATGTCTTTTTCTGAGATATAATTGAAATAATTTCAATTATGATTTTTCAAAGTAAATTTTATAACTATTAGTGAGTTTATAAGCTATTAAGTTTTTCCAGTATTAAGTGCAATATGAGCTAATAAAAATGAATTGTGTTTTTACAACTTTTTTCTATTATCAATTAATGCTGATCCTTTAATACTTCAAGAGGACTCTGTTTTTAATTGTTATAGTCTTTATTTGAGAAGATGCTATGATTTTATCAAGTAATTTATGCTTAGATCTCCATATTGTTGTCATAACTTTTAATTAAAGAACATTGCATATTTTTCTTTAAATACAAGAATACATTAGCTGGTTTTTCCATTTGCACTTTAGATATATTTCATAAGGAAGAAAAATAATTTATTTTCAGTTTTTCAACTTATAGGCATGGACTTGTCAGCTTTACTTATACTGTGTATCTTAACCAGAGTTAAAGCATCTGCTGTGTTAAGGAATGTTTTTGGTTGAATAAATGACTGCAGCCAGTCTTATTCAATAGTAGCTGTATGTAGCAGTTAGTTGTCTGTTTCAGTCAGTATCTGACGAGGTGTTGTCCATACAATACGATCTTTGCCATCATTGATTGAAGACTATGGGAGGTGGGGACTGTCCAACCAGCATGACCTGATGCAGGGAAATCATGCAATGTACACACACCTCAAATGGAACAGCATTTTTCTGACTCTCTGTTGACAAGTATACAAGCTTTTAAAACTGAACTCAGACTGAATTCAGTGTTTGCCACAGTTCTATGTGATACATAGTGGAAAGATGAACTTATTCAATATGCAGAAGGTGCAACTCCTAACCAAAGACCACTATCCCTGATGTGTACAGTTTGTGCAGTTGATGTTTGATGTTATCACATGTACTAAATCTGAATTTCCTGCCATTTTAAAATTTTTTGGATGAGGCCAGCTTTACTCAAGAAGGAAGTTTTAAGTTGCACAATGCACACATGTGGCTGATGGAAAATCCCCATGCCTATGTCCCAGGGAAACCTCAACAGAGATTCAGTGTCAATGTGTGAGCAGGAATTCTCAGGGATTATCTCTTGGGGCTGTACGTTCTGCCAGATTGCTTGAATGGCACACTATAACAGGTTTTCCTCCACATATTCTCTCAGAAATCTACAGAATATGCCGGCCACAGTGACAGTGCAGTGAGGCATGTGCTTCATTCATGATGGTGCCCCAGCACATTTTTCACATGAGGTGCATAACCACCTCGGTGCTATATAACCAGGGAGATAGATTTGGCATGCCGGAGCCATTGTTTGGCCCCCACATTCACCGGATCTCAATCTGTTCGATTTCTTCCTTTGGGGTCACCTTAAATCACTCGTTTGGCAAATGCCTGTGGACACACTGGAGGATCTCATAGTGCAGCATGTTGCTATGGCATACCTCAATAACACATTCAGTATCTTCGAGCACGTCTGAGAAGTTTTTACATCATGGTAGACGGTACAATGACATCCATGGCTGCCACTTCGAATAATATCTGTAATAATTTTGTTCACATCATTCTCATTGTTCCCTTTCTATCATTATACTGTGCACTACAAGCTGTTATGTAAAATGCTGTCCAATTATTTGTTGTTATTGTATTTTTTGTTGTCTCCACATGGCGTCAGAACCTGAATATGTATTTTCGTGACTTTCACCAGCTAAATGTGGTTTGTGACACCATCTTCCATTACAATTTTTCTCCCTCTTGATCTCCACTAACAACCCTCTGAGTTTGTCTATATATTATCTGAACACACTGTATATTAAAATACAAAATATATATCCTTTCTGACTTAAGTTGCATGCCAAAAAACAAAAATAGGCAGAATTAATTATTCAGGATACAACTTTTGTCATTGACATTGATAAAAACACATGCGTTACTTGTGACCATTCAACAAAGTGTTAAAAAAATGTTTTGTGTTGTGAGAACAGCAAACTTGTTCTTTGTACTTACATAGCAGATATTTTTAATGAAATAAGATTAAGAAATTAAGAAAAAATAATAATATGGAATTTTTATATTAAAGTGAGTGTGTTTTACACTAAGGAATTCTGTTTTTAATGTAAAAATTAAATGATAGCTTTATATTCATTGAAAAAAATCTAAAGAAATAATGGTGATTATTGTTAAATGATTATTGCCTTCTCTGTTCATGACACTGAATAATAATAAAATATGATTGGCAATACCGAGTTTTTGAAAGCATCTTAATAAATAAAAATAATCTTCCTTCTTCTTTTCTTGCATGTATTAAACATGCATAGTATTTCACATTTTTAAACACAACAAATTGATATTTTTCTTGTATGTTACAGAAGTTTAAAATAACATATTTTAAAATCAACATTTAATTTATCTTGGTTGCTGATTTCCCAACTGTTGTAAAGGCACAAAAAAATTTAAACAAATGAGTCTTTAATGTGCAATTTAAATGTTTTTTAGAGTGAACCATAAATATATTTTTTTAATAAAAATTTCCTAAAATGTAGAATTTACAAAAATAAGTAAAACATATTTTCTAATATTACTGTTTTTATTTATTTATTATATATTTATCTTTCTCTCAGTGTATAATTATAATCTGAAGTTCTGCTAGATAATAATTCATAATACCAAGCATACTGGCTGGGTGGGCTGAATACAATATGTTTGCCATATATCTATTGAATCCCTATTTTAATTATCAAGGGTGTCTGAGTTGTCAGTAACTAAAGGTTTTGATTTTCAAAACCATCTAAATTTACTACTAGAAGAACTGTTGAACATTTTGTTATTTTACATATCACTGTCACACTTTTATCTTTTAAAGGAAATGCTTTCATTAGAAAAAAGTTAGAAATATAAACCTGTCTCAGCACATTTCAAAGGAAAATAACTTCTTTAAAACACCATTAAAAAAAAATATATATATAAAGCAGAACATGTTTTGAATGAACTTACTCTTGCCCTCAGAGTGGCTGTGCATCTTTTAAAGCCTGACGAAAAAAAGACTAAGTTGTTTCAGAAGTCCAAATTCTAATAGCATAATAAATAACTAATGAATTTTATAACAAAATAAATAAATAAATAAAACTTGAATCTATTGAAATGTATTGATTGTAGAATGAGTAACATGAGTTATGAGAAAGGTTTTCTGTCATTTGCGAAAATTCTAAAGTGTGATGCCAAAATCAGAAAAATACAGGCATAAATTTTGTAACAACTGTTTTGCAATTTGCAACATTATTTCATTTTTATATGTTTTCTCTATTGTTAGTCTTAATTCATAAATAACAAATTAAAGATTAAGTTTCATTGAAAAACTAAAAGTTTGATAGCTTTATTTTACTATTTGCTGAATTTAAAGTTTATTTACACTCACATGTAAAAATAGTGCTGCGAATAAAGTACAATTTCATTAAAAGTTAATTTTATTATTATTTTTATTTTTTACATCCAAACAAAACCTTAAAAACATTTTATGCAAAAAAAGATGTATTTAATATTTTAAATTTAATTTTTTTAAATTATAAATATGAGGTTACTGGAAAAGAAAGCTCCAGCTGAAATTCTCCTGTATTTAGGCAGCAAAGAGGCCCCCCAAGTCGATTACTTCCAGCCTTTCAAATTATGCTTCATCCTACCAACACCTGTTGCATTCCTTAAACTTACTTAATACATACATATGTATGTATGTATATAACCGTTAAAAGACAACACAGAAACATCATACACAAATGGGCAAATAAAAAGCAAAAATTGAATATGTATATTTTTTATTATATTTAATATTTGTAGTATATTTTTTCCTTTGATTTTTATACTATCTCTTCCTTTGATTTTTACACATGTGATTGCATTTTAACTATCTGTGTATATACAGTCGGACCCCGATTTAACGAACCTTTATTTACCGAATTTTGCGATTTAACAAATTTTTCTTTTTCCCTGATTATAATGAAGGCAAAAACCCCTATTTAACGAATAATAAACCCTGAATTAACAAATTTTTTCAACAGCCAAAAAAAGTTTTTGTTGTTAGGTTGGATTGGTAAAATATTGGATTGCTTTCCAAATGATATACCATCTTGTATGGAACAGAAAAAAACTTTTCTTGTAACCAGCAATTTTCAATGGGGGAGGGTGTAGCCCATTATTAAACCTCACAGGTGCAGATAAATTATGAGTATAACCTGTCACATGGGTTTAAAATAGGACAGGGAATTCCTTTCCTATCTTTCCCCACTCCACAACACAGAGGATACAGTTTAAGAATTTTTACCAATCGTTCTCTTTCTTGAGAGAAGTGAGGTGTATTGGACGTTAAGTTTTGCAAAACATTTGATTTTTGAAACTTTGTGAAGCATGACAGATTATCTGAAATGAAAACATTTTTTGTTGAATGAAAAGCTTAGCATTTTACGCGAATTTTACAAGAATGTTGCATCACAAAACACTTTAGCAGAATGCCTTAAAATCTCCACGTCGACATTAACTATAATGTTAAACAATGAGCAGAAATTGAAAAAGCATCAGCAGAATCTAGAAAAAATCGTCAAAAATAAGAAAGTCATTGAAAGCCACTCCTATTTCTGTTCTTGAATCTGACCTAGTGGAATGGTTCAACATCGTTCCTGCCAAGAAAATAGCCATTAGTGGGCCTCTGATCAAAGAAAAAGCCCTTTAACTTGCCAAAAAGCATAATGTGGGAGACTTTTCTACTTCCAATGGTTGGATCAACCGTTTTAAGAAAAGATACGGCATAGTCCAAAAGAAAGTGCACGGAGAAAAGGCATATGTAATTGAAAATATAAGAAAAGTTGCTCAGCCTAATTGAAGGGTATTCACCATCCGACATTTACAACACAGATGAAACAGGATTGTTTTATGACTTACAACATGACAAAACACTTTGCTATAGAAATGAAAAATGCTTTGGCGAGAAAAATGCAAAATGAGGATTATGGTTTTGCTATTGACAAGTTGAAGCCATTTGTAAAGAAAAAAGATAGAAAGAGCAGAAAGCCCACGATGTTTTAAAAATGTAAAGACCTTACCGACAAAATACACAGCAAGCAAAAAATCCTGGATGACTTCTTCCCTATTTACAGACTTTGTGACGTCTTTTGATAAGACTATGAAGATACAAAAGAGAAAAATTCTTTTGTTTATTGGTCAATGTCCCGTTCATCCTCGAATTTGCAATTTAAAAAACGTCAAAGTCTTGTTTTTCCCTGCAAATTGCACAAGTATGCTTCAGCCACTAGACCTTGGTATCAGCCATTCTGTAAAAGTTAATTACAAAAAGTTGCTTATGAGAAAATTTACAAAATTGCTGGACGAAAATGTGGAGAAAAGATACACAGTCAATGTTTTGGATGCTCTGTATTTTGTGAAACAATCTTGGGACCAAGTTTCTAAAAATACAATTGAAAAATGCTTTTTCAGAAAGCAGGATTTCCAGGCGCACAAGTGGAAAGTGATGAAAATGATAAACATATCGTCCCTTCAGAAGAAGTCATATGAAAGAAGTCGCTCCTGAGGTAGACTTTAACGATTATGTCACATGTGATGACTGACTGTCTATCTGTGCAACTGAATTTTAATGAAATTGTTGATTTGTCATAACCAATGAATAGCGATTCTGATGCAGAAATCGATAATGAAACTCTCATTAAAAAGTTTTTTTCATACTTTACATGGTTTGGAAACTGTGAAAACATACCTCATGCAGCTGGATATAAATTATGCAGTATTTTCTTCTCTCCATAAAGTTGAAAAAGAACTTTTTCAAGTCAGGAATCAAAGAAATTATCAAAAATCTATTACTCAGTACTTTCAAATTTCAAATTAACTAGTGCGAATTATTTGCTGTATTTTTAACTGCTGAATAAAAAGTATACAATTTCTAACTATGGATATTTTTGTGTAGTTGCTTATCAGGGCTTTACCATAAGGAAAGTGCAGAATTTTTTTCCCCTCATTTTGGACCTCGATATTACGAATAACCTCCGATTTAATGAATAAAATTTTCGGTCCCTATGAATTCGTTAAATTGGGGTCTGACTGTATGTATATGTATATATATTGTAATTGATTGACAATTTCAGTGATTTCTGCTTTACGGGTTACTATATTGGAACAGAAATCAATTGTGATTTACTTATATTGTAGAATATTGCTTTTGATAAATTGTTTCACAATATAAGTTTCCATTTTCTTCTTGGAATATTTTTACATTCTGTTTTTGTATTTTTTCTTCAATCGGTGCATTTTGTAATCTTGGGTGTAAATTTTTCTATTGTATTACAATTATTGGTTAATTTATATTTTATCAATTTTCATGTGATTTAATAGTTAAATTAATTAATGTTCTATGTAAATATATTCTTATAAAATTTATATTCTTTTATACTTGTAGTAAAGAGCTCAAATTTGAAAGTTTGAAACCAAATCTATAATGATGTTTTTGTCTTTAAAAGTTAATTCAACAAGAAATAGTTTGAGTCTTTAAAGTAGGTGAATAATGTGCATTTTTCTGTGTGTTTTTATAGTTGATGAAATTAAAGAATTGAGAGCTGCCAATGCAGCAGAACAACTAGTGAAACAACTTGAAAAAGAAAGAGAAAAGAATAGAATATTAACTGAAAAGTTACATGAAAAAGACAGTGGATCTCTTAGTACTAAATCACCTAGGTATGTAAATAAATTATTTACTACTTTTATTTTTTATTTTATTTTATTTTTAATTGAAATCTAAAACTAATGATTAGATTAGTGCTCCCACTTTGAAGCAAAATGTTAACCCCTTTTTTTATGATGTATACAAATAAACAGGGCTCGACAAATGTGGTTGTCGATCACCACTGGCAATCAAAATATCTTAACTGATGACTTGTGCTTATGTTACTTTTCAAAATAATTCATTAATTGAGTTGAAGAGTTAAAACAATTCATGACATATCACAGACTTGTATAATATAGACGCACGCGCGCACGACGTGCGCGGAAAATTTTCTGCAAAATTGCAGAAAATTGAAGACAAAAAAAAAAAAAAAAAAAAACTTTTTTTTTTTTTTTTTTTTTTTTTTTTTTTTAAATATTAAAAAAATTTTAAATATTCCCTTTTTACACAAATAATCCCTTTTTGTGCAGAAATATTAACTGTGTGCGCACAATTCAAAATTTAAAAATGCAAAACATTGTTGTGGCATTAGACACTTGCGAAGAGGTCAAAATATTAAGGATTGGGTTGTTTCTAAATGCATTGACAAAATAACTAATAAGAATTCAGCTCTTCCTATCATGGATTCTTAGTTTTATTATTATTTTTAACCAAAATAATTATTCTTTAATTAATATTAATTAATTTTAAATGGTAATTATTTTAAACTACTGTTTTTAATTTATATCGTCAAAATAATATAACACGTAATTTTATTACATTAAATTAATTTGCAGAAAGTTTTTGACTCAATATTTATGTGCGCAGAAAGTTTTTGGTTTTATACAAGTCTGACATATCATTACTATTCTAATAATTATTCTTCCTCAACAAGTTTATAAAGGCTACCAGTTGTTTTTCCTATTTGCCTATCCTGTTTAACTAACTGGCCTAACATCTCCTTGCCTAACTGCTCCAGTTTACCTAACTGTCCTAAAGTAAAATAACTGGCTCAATTGGCAAAATTTCCATTTAAATCTTATTTTGACCAAAACTGGAATTTTCCATAACCAGGGCTTGACAAATGCAGTCACCTGGTCGCCAAGTTTTTATATCTGGTGACCAATTTATTTAATATGACGCTTTTAACAAAAATTAATCTAAAAAATTAGCACAAATGGTATTTTTTCTCTCCCTCCACCCCTATTTGTGCATAGCAAGTGATTTTTCCTTGCAACCAACTGCTGATTCCGATTACGTAATACTAGCACACGGGACAATTTAGTTTAATAATGCATTGCATGTTACATAATATAACTCAGTTTGCAAATGTAATTAGTTTTGATATTTCTAATACTGGGATTGAATTTATAATCAAGTAAAGATTTTTGTTAATCGAGCTGGCTTACTCATATGTATATAAGAATGCTTTTTAATTTTTTTACAATCAATAGGTTTACGACAATTACTTGACAGTAATTTGTATCAAGAACAGCATCTGTTACTCATCTTAGTCACAATGCTAAATTAAAATTTTCATAAGATGTCTCATATTATTGATGTTGCAAAGTGACAATATATTAAGAAATAAACTTAGAAATTATATTCAAACAACAAATATTTTTTAACTTTTATTTTTAATTTGGCAAAAATAAGCTTCTGAAATGCAAATTTTAAAATAATAAAATCAGAATTATTTGACTGACTTCAACAAGAAAAAAAGGCAAAAATTGTTTTCCTGATTCACTGTTTCATATAGATGCACCCCTCATCAGATAGAGATTTTGTAGCACTCAGCTATTCAAACATTTGAAACATTCCGCAATCAGCATTTCTTGAAAATGCCGGTTAATTCTTTAGACTATTTCTTTTCTTTCTCTCTTTTTTTTTTTCAGAGATATATAATTTTTAAAAGTTAAATTAGAAAATTTAGTTTATATTATCTTTCTAAATTTTGAAAAACAATGACGGGGAAGGGGGAAACAGTAACTACTTTTTACTGGCGACTAGAATATTTTGCTGGCTACCAGATTTTATGAAATTTGTAAAGCCCTGTCCATAATCAATATCTATGTCAAATTAGTGCTTTTAATATGTCGTGTTTTGGCATAAAAAACTGCATTCTTGTAAATGGGAGTGGCAAACATTCAATTTTGACTGGTTTATAATTTTACTTTTGTTGTATCTTATTTTTTACAATGTTTATATGCAAAGGTGTAATAAATTTTAAACACATTTTTGCCAATATCACTTATGTTTGGCACCAGCCTTTAATGTGAACCCTAATTACGGAAAATTAGCCTTAAATTTTATTACAAAATTATTTTTTGGTATCTTTAAAATTCTAGAAATATTGTGAACTCTAACTCTTCGTACATTTTTCATTATGTGTATATACTTTCTAAAATTTTTTGGTAAATATAATTGTGGGAAAGTGTTTTATTTAACACTTTAGCTTCGGAGTAACTGCTGACAGTCAAATGTACCTTTTGTGGTTTGGCGACACATATCTATACTAATAAAAGAAAGTTTCTCTCTGTGTGTGTCTACCTGCAATGGCTAGAAGTCTGAAATTTTGTGTGAGAATAGTCTAAGACAGATTCTGATGCACCTGAGGCTCAGGTATTTAATTTTTTTATAATTAGCAGCAATATTAATTGAAAATTCATCTCTTATTTTGATAGCCGACAAAAGCATGCTCAGAACTCGATGTATGCATCAGAAGAAAATGAAGAACTCAGGGATGTAAGACCTGCACCAAAACCACTTTCTTGCACCAAGCTGCTCCAAAACAGTTATTTTATTCAATTTTGCACTAAATCACTATTTCTTGCAACTTTGCTTGATGCAGGGGTCGCAGTTGTCCTATATTTCCTATATTTATAAAATAACCTTCAAAAATGTCCTATATTGTCCTATATTTCCTATATTTCTCTACTTTCTCATATCTTTGGTATTAATATCGCCGCCCGCTAGCATTTGCGATCGTTTCTGCTGTTTGTTTTTTGTCGTATTTCAATACAAGAGCAATGGCTCAATCCTGCCCATGATGCTCCCGCTTTCAGCCAATTACAAACGAGAAGGAGAGTGTGGCGTAGATTGCTGGATTTTTAAACACGCCTTCGAAGCAGGAGATGAAACATCGATGTCTGTGGAGACTGCTTAATCTCCTTGGCTTCATTGTCCGTTTATTTCTCTTTTGGATATGGCATCAGGAAAGAAATCTTTCTGTTTGATGTTTTGGTTGTCACTTGTATCGCTTTGCTTGCTTGCTCGCTCGCTGAGTTATTTCTATTATTCAACGTGGTGCTTTCTTTTATTACGATTATTTTAGCTTCTTTTATCGTGTATTCAGCTGCGATACCAAGTTTTTTCTGCCAGTAGAATCTACAAAGCAAGATTGAGACTTGTCGCTTTGTTTTTCAGAATTTTCTTTATGCTTCGTTGTTTTGGCATGCTGCGTTACTTGCGAATAGCCACTGTTGCTTATGGGAACCGGACATTGACAAAAGAGACAATAAGCTAACGCTTATTATCCTTGGTGGTCATCTGTAATCATCTTTACCTTTTACAAGCCATTCACCGACTTTTTTCCCATGAACATCAATCTTATCTGTCCAAGCTTCACGGAACTTCGTCAGTCTATGTTCACGTTCAGTCATCGTGTTAATGCAATAAATATGCCTTTTCACATTGAAATAAAATAAAATTTAAAATAAAATTTAAAATAAATACTCATTTTACTCACTATACTCATTTTAATTTCTGCCATTTTATCGTTTTTTGAAGTTGTAGGATTATTTTCTTTTTTTTTCCTGATTTTTTGCTTTTATTTACAGATTTTTCAAATTCTTTTTGAATTTTATATTTAGAGTAAGCATCTTTGTAAAATTGAATCATTTCTTTTGTTATGCAAGCTTCTACAGCTTTCCCACCAACAGCATCTTTTATTAATCTCAAACCTCTTATTGTGTCAAGGCTTAAAGAGGATCTTTCGGACGTTAGCATTCTCTTATTTAGAGAAAATCCTCTTTCTATGGACGCCTGCCCATGTGAAAAAGTTAAGATGGCTTTCATTAAATTCCCCAAATATTTGTATTTAGGAAGTTGTTTACTGTCAGTCATGGAAAGGACATTTTCCCAGTAGTGATTTATTGGTTGCCAGGTCACATTAAAGCCCCATTCTTCACAGATATCATCATCATTTACATAAATGTTCCACTCATCTGTGAGTTTGTCAACATTGCTTTCCGATATTACCTCAGGTTGATAAAAAGGATTAACAATTTCATAAATTTGTAAATATCCATAATCAGTAAATATTCATACTACTCATCTGTAAATATTCATACTAATAATCACCTGTAAATATTCATGCTCATCTAGAAAAAAGAAAATCCTATGTATTTTGCTTAATTAATTTTTTATGAACTAAACAAGAATCTTAAAAAAAAAAAAAAAAAAAAAAAAAAAAAGTCGTTGATGTTTCACAAATTGGAGACTTGCTATTGTAGAGGTAAGTTTGGTTTTATATTTGTTTTTTAAGATTGTAACTTGATTTAATATCATTAATTAGTGAAAATTTATAAAGTAATATGGATCATGTGTAAAAAAAGTTTTTATAGCAAAATATATCCGATAACGTAATTTTCTAAATGTCCTATATATGTCCTATATTTTTTGCGAAAAATGTCCTATATTTTAGGGATTGGTCACTTCTACCCCTGTTGATGTCATTGCTGTGTACATAGATGCCATCATCTCCGGAAATCAGTGTTGAATTCAGACACTTTTCTTTGCGAGGGATTTCTGTGGTTCCTGGTGGGACATTGTAGAGTTCTGGTAGTGAAATTGCAATTTTTAACCTTAAAAGCATAAAATCTCAAATCTTCTGTGGAGGGTAGGGGGTGGGGGACATTTCAATGCTCTGTGGGGGAATGTAACCCCATCCCGCGCCACCCCTTGAATTCAACACTGCCGGAAATTCCGAAGTTTCTCTGAAAATGTAGAATAAAAACACATAAAACAAAAAGTAAAAAGCATGAAAATCCACGCCTACAAAAAAAGAAGGAAAAGAAATTCCCTATCGAATTTCCATTTCAATTTCCCTACGAGTTGCAAGGTTTTACAATCCGCAATGTTATTTTTCCCCCCATGAGTCATGAAATTCGTCAATCTGCAATGAAATTGTTCTACAAATTAGCGGAATTATGCAAATATATTTTTATATTTCGTCAAATTCCACAAATCGTTTACTTTTCGTAGATTCCGAAAAGTCAGTATTTTGGAATGTATACGTGCAAAGAAAAGAAAAATTACTAGCCAAAAAATGGATTTGAAACAATTTTTACGTTTCTCAAAAGCGTGCTGTCTACTGATCATTGCAAATTTTGCCAATCGGTCATGGTAAAAATTGCAATATTTCCCAATCGGTCATGGTAAAAATCGCAATATTTGTCAATCGTTCCCGCGAAAAAAAATCACAAATTTTGTCAGTCAGTCGTGGAAAAATATCGCAAAACTTGTTAATCAATCGTGGAAAAATATCGCAAAATTCGTCAATTGCTTGTTGATAACAATCGCGAATTCTGTCAGTCGGCCACAGAAAAAAAATCGACATTGAAAACTTCATCAATCAGTAAAGAGGGAAAAATCACGAATTTCCTCAATATGTCTTAGAAAACAATTGTGAACTTTATCAATCAGTCATTGAGAAAATATCGTGGATATCGTCAACAGGTTGTTGAAAAAATATCGTCAATACGTCGTTGAAAAATAGATTTAATTTTGTCAATCGGTCATTGATAAAAATCTTGAAATTTGTCAATCACCCGTAGCAAAAATCATAAATTTCTTCAATCATTTGTGGCAAAAAATCCCGGAATTTGTCGGTAAATGAACAACGTAAAAAATGAAATACATTTGAAAATGACATACAGCTGTTTCAGAGCTTCTAAAGCTCCATCATCAGTGCCAAGGTTAAAAACAGATGTAAGTGTTTATGCCATATCAGTAATCAAGCATCTCTTCTCGCTGCCAAGGTGGAATGGCGATGAGTATTTCATTTACGCTAATTTTTACATTGTTCATTTATTTTTAATATTACAGCACAAAGTTCAATCCTCCGATTTAAAAAATTTCATCAGTTAGACGTTCCTAAATATCATGAATTTCGCCAATCAATCGCAGCAAAAAAAAATCTCAAATTTCTTCAATGAGTTGCGGAAGAATATTCCCAAATTTGTCGATCAGGATTTGAAAAAAATTGTGAATTTCATCAACTACTCGCAGCAAAAATTACATATTTCGCCAATCGATCGTTCTTAAAAAGTGTAAATTTTGTCAGTCAGTTGCAGAAAAATATCGCAAAGATTGTTCATCAGTTGGAAAAAATGTGGCAATTCGTATGGGGGACACACACGTAGCAACTCTTTAAAATGGTTTATAGAAAAAAGGGTGAAACCACACCAAAATTTCTATACCATTATAACCTTATCTTTTTGTCAGCAAAGTAAACAAAAATATTGATTGACATGAAATTGCTGCTTCACTATTGTATTTCATCAATACTTGTTCTACTTAGAAAGTACTTACGGTATGTCAAGTCATAGTGTGAAGAAAGTAGAAACATATCACTTGATTAATATAATGTTTAATGTAGAAACGATGAAGTATTTTTACGCGATAAGTACGAGACCATACTTTGTCTCAAGTAAAAATGAAAGATTGGCCACAATGTACATGATAGCTCTGGTTCTTGCCAGCCCTGGATTCTAACATTTTGATAGCATGGTGTTACACTTTACGGCAATAATTATCCATAATATGACGAAAACTTCTCATGGAAATAGTATTAAGATTTTAATCCAAAAAGATAATTTATTCTCCATCAAACATGTGATTTCCGACATCGATATCAAAGTTTTCTTTCATTTAGTCAGCGTTGACACAAGAATCAAATTCTAGAGGGCAAGAGTTTAATTTTCACTTCACAAGTATGCTTTAGCATACTTTTTCTCGATTATTTGATGCTTATTAGCATCCAAAAACTCAATAATAATTAGAACTGCCAGCCTTTTAAATGATAGCAGTGCGGTGGCAGCCAATGAAAAGCAGGCATGCAATTCGCATATTGCCGACACGAATTAACATTTTTACTTTTAACGATTAAATTACATTAATTTATTAAAACTTAACAAAGGTTACTAAAAGTAATAATAACGTAATTTAAAGTTAATAAAATATGAAAAAGGGATTTTGAATACTTAAAGAAAATAATGAGGTGCAGATTGCGATCGTACCCAAAATAGCTGAATGCCTAAAAAGAGAATTCATCATGACAAAAACACAACTTCGCTTAGTCGTGAAACATAAACAAATGCCGAAAAGACTTTGAAATAAATGAAGTAAGTAAAAAAATGAAAAGATACTGGAATCCAGGTTTATATTTTTATAATTTGGATAGAAAAGGAGGGGAAAATAAACTTTAAATCCTACAGAAAATTATCACAAAATTCATAAATCGCTCATTGATAAAAATCAGAAATTTCTTCAATAACTCATGCCAGAAAATTGCGAATATCATCAATCAAGTGTAGCAAAAACTTGTGCTTTTTGACAATCAGTAGTTGAAGAAAATTAAAAAATTTTGTCTATCAGTCAATGAAAAATATCACGAATTTCATCAATCACTCGTGCCAAAAAATCTCGGATTTTGCAATCAATTGTTGAACAAAATTGATAATTATGTTAGTCACGGAAAAATATCCCAAAATTTGTCAATCAATTGTTGATAAAAAATTGCAAATTTTGTTAATCACTTGCGGCAAAAAATTTCGAATTTCGTCAATCAGTTGTGGAAAAAAATTGCAAATTTTGCCAATCATTCGCAAAAAAATATTGCAAAATTTGGCGATCACTGTTGGAAAAACTAGATAGTTTTCCCTTAGCTAATTCGCACAGTTCTTATCACTCATTCAAATCATATCTTAATTGATCTAATTCATCCATTCATGTCTTATTATATTTATTCTGTTTATTTAATATTTAACTTTATTCAGTTATATCCAGTAATAAGTTCAGTCATACTTAAGTAATTACATCCTTCAGTTCAATAACTTTGGTTTACAGTATGAAAACATATTTTTATTTAAAGTAATTCATATGGTTTTAAATTAAAAATATCTTTATTTAGTTACTTACCATTTGCCCATATTATCTATTCTAACGCTTCAGGTTTTTCCATTTACTTTCATTTAGTTTTATTTACATCACGTTTTTGCTTCCTCAGTACATCGTTCAAGCTTGTTTACTTTGATTGTGTCTCCTCATTTCTCGCGTTTTTTCGGCAGATTGATTACTTCACGATACAAATGATTACGGCAGCTGGTGGCAGGTGGTTCTAATCTGCTTCCACCTATGGTTTCTACCTGTGACTGTAATCGATCGTCACGTAACCTTCAAGAGGCCGGAAGTGATCTGTTTGCTGCAGGATGAGGAGATTACGTCATCAGCTCAGACACGAGGCAGTTAAGTATTTAAGAGAGAGGCAGTCGTGCGTTGTTATCTTCTAGCTGGCTGGAAGCTGTCCCTGTTGTTTGTTTTTAAATGTATTTCGTCTGGTGATGTTTGTCTGTGTTGTTTTAACTGAGGAAGTATTTTAACTTGTGCTGTGATGTGGAGAAAATAGAAAGGAAGTTGGTTTTGTTCTTAAGTGAATTGGGATCTGCAAATGGAGAAATGTTTGAAAGAACGCCATGTTTTTCGTCCTCAGAAAATGAGCGATTTGATTTCATCATGTTTTAAAGGAAACCTTTTAGAGCAATAGTTATTTAATAAAAGGCAGCTTTTTCTTGTGTTATTTCATGCAGCTAATTTCACATATATTTTGATTTAGTTTTTCATTAGATAGAATGCTTTTTATTTAAAGTGAGTAATGCTTTTCTCTTTGTCCTGGTTTCATGGTTTTTAGACTTTTTGATATTGGCTTTCATGTTGTCAAAAGACTACCAGTATTTTAATAGCTCAGAACGTGATTCCATTTTTTAGTATGTTGATACCGTTCTGTCTATTATTCTCGCATCAGTAATTTCGGAAGCCGAAATTACTTGTTACCGTTTTGCTATTGAAACGATATAAAGAGTACAAATACGGTGATTCGTTTTGGGCTTCAAGGAATAGCACTTTATATCGATAGATCGTTTGCCATTGGGACCGTTACTTAATAATATAGATAGTACCCTGGAGTGGCATGTTTTGTCCGGCAGTTCAACGTACGACTGTTTTGTGGTCGAGCAGGTACGGTTGGCCGTTGCTGACAAGTTGATGAATGGAGGTTGTGTTTGGAAGGGTAAAGGCATTGGATCAGGAAGTGAGAGGAAAGATATTGTTTTATGTTTAATTAAAGTTTGGTTTTACATTAATGGAATTTATTAAATGTTAATACTTATTTTTACATAATTGAGTTTATTTATTGAGAGTATTATTAAAGTAAATTAAATGTTTCTTTTAAGTTTTATTTAAAACATTTAATTAAAAGTAATTTTGTTTTCCATTAAGTTAATTTGGTAATAAACTTAATTTAATTAAAGTAAATTTGTTAAAGAACGTGTCGCTAACACAACTTAAAATTAAATATTAATTAATTTAATTTATTTCTAATTTGTCCATTTTTTAACTGTTAAAACATATTGTAATTATGGGATGTTTCGTTTATTTTTAATACTAATTGTTGTTTTTTATAGTTAAAGTTAAAGTTGCAGTTATGGTTTGCAGGTTGATTTAATAGCTAAAGTTGTTTAATTTTTATTTATATTCTTCTGGCACAGAATTTTTGTTTATAATTCTCACACTGTCTACCAAAATCTATGATGAATTAATTATACAATTATCATTTGGGTTTAGTAACCAAGTAATTGTGTTGGTGAAATTGATATTTTTAATTGGCTCTTGGGAGGATGAAAAATGCGCAATTTCTTCTTCTCAATTGTGAAATTTTCAGGTATTATGTTTCTCTAATTAATTTGTGGTTTTTATTTCCAAAGATATAATTGTCATGCAATAATTTTGAAATTAGGAGTTACTGGAGTTATTTGTGTTTGAATAACATTTATGGAGCTACTGAGTTTAATTAGAAGCTTTTGGAGTCTTAATATTTTTATTAACGTTTTTGGAGTCTATTTATATTTTTATTAACATTTTTGTTGTAATGTGTTTTTCCATTCTTATCTGTTTTCCTAAGTTTTCCTATTCTTCAAAATGGCAACAAGATCACAATTCCCACGCAAAGAATAGCGTCACCATGTGACCACGCCACAACAGCGCGTCCCCATGTGACCGGAAGAGGGCGCATTGATTCACACATTTTAAAAATTCAATTAAGTTATGCAATTTTGAAATCACTGCAAAAGATGGTGTGAATATTTATTAAGGCAAGGTTCATCAGTTTTGTGAAATAATATGGCGCAGTGTAACATCATTCATTATACATAGTGTCATTTTGAGGGGCACTATTTGTCGGTGTGCATGTGTCAAGAAGTTGAAGGTAAATCAAGGACTTGGCGTGGGAACATCAAGTTGGTGAGTTGGAGATGAGAAACGAACATGTAAGGTGCTAAGAAAGGTGAATCAGCTCCGGAGCTGTCATAAGATGTTAAGTTCTTTTTCTTTCCTTTCTAATCTTAAATAATTTTCATCATGCATGAATTAACTTACCGGTATTTTTTTTATTTAATTATTTCTAGATTGTGAATTAAGATTCACTTTAACTTAAGTTCTCTAAAATGACTCCAATTAGATAATCCTTTTTTTATAAATATTGCCAGTAGCTCCTAAATTATCACATTAACAAAATATTACAGGAATTAGTTTGAATATATTAATTGTTTGAATTATAATATGATGGTGAATTTGATTATGGAAATAATTTTATATATAAGATAAAGTGGAGATTAATTGTTATGGATGAAGCCTTTTGAGATTAACTAAGTTAACGGAATTTGTTTGCTGAAAAATAAAATATGTTCTTCTGAAACATAACTCGATGGAACTAGTTGATTTAAAAGTGTATATAAAAAAAGGTAAATCTCCATTTTCTTACAAATTCAATATATCAAAATTATCTCACAATTCTCCATCATTAATTAAAAACCCAATTTACCTCAACTCCATTTCAAAACATATACATTATCTCCATATCAATCAGTTCCAACGGTTATTCTCTAAATCTTGAATCTAATGAATACAGACAACTTCTTAACTGAAAATCACGCGAGAAATAATTAAAATTTGATTGTACTAAACTTACATTCTTACTATTAAAATTACTACTTAAAAGTTAACAAAAATTAATCTTTACATAAGTTGTCTGCATTCCCTCAAATGTTAAAATCACTTCTAAGGCTGAAATGAAATAATTAAAAGGATGCACTGCAAGGTAAATGAACACAATTCATTTTGTACGGGAATTAAATATTTTATTGCACATATTATTATTTTACAGCAAACAAATTCCGTTAACTTAGTTAATCTCAAAAGGCTTCATCCATAACAATTAATCTCCACTTTATCTTATATATAAAATTATTTCCATAATCAAATTCACCATCATATTATAATTCAAACAATTAATATATTCAAACTAATTCCTGTAATATTTTGTTAATGTGGTAATTTAGGAGCTACTGGCAATATTTACAAAAAAAGGATTATCTAATTGGAGTCATTTTAGAGAACTTAAGTTAAAGTGAATCTTAATTCACAATCTAGAAATAATAAAATAAAATAAAATAAAAAAAATACCGGTAAGTTAATTCATGCATGATGAAAATTATTTAAGATTAGAAAGGAAAGAAAAAGAACTTAACATCTTATGACAGCTCCGGAGCTGATTCACCTTTCTTAACACCTTACATGTTCGTTTCTCATCTCCAACTCACCACTTGATGTTCCCACGCCAAGCCCTTGATTTACCTTCAACTTCTTGACACATGCACACCGACAAATAGTGCCCCTCAAAATGACACTATGTATAATGAATGATGTTACACTGCGCCATATTATTTCACAAAACTGATGAACCTTGCCTTAATAAATATTCACACCATCTTTTGCAGTGATTTCAAAATTGCATAACTTAATTGAATTTTTAAAATGTGTGAATCAATGCGCCCTCTTCCGGTCACATGGGGACGCACTGTTGTGGCGTGGTCACATGGTGACGCTATTCTTTGCGCGGGAATTGTGATCTTGTTGCCATTTTGAAGAATAGGAAAACTTAGGAAAACAGATAAGAATGGAAAAACACATTACAACAAAAAATGTTAATAAAAATATAAATAGACTCCAAAAACGTTAATAAAAATATTAAGACTCCAAAAGCTTCTAATTAAACTCAGTAGCTCCATAAATGTTATTCAAACACAAATAACTCCAGTAACTCCTAATTTCAAAATTATGGCATGACAATTATATCTTTGGAAATAAAAACCACAAATTAATTAGAGAAACATAATACCTGAAAATTTCACAATTGAGAAGAAGAAATTGCGCATTTTTCATCCTCCCAAGAGCCAATTAAAAATATCAATTTCACCAACACAATTACTTGGTTACTAAACCCAAATGATAATTGTATAATTAATTCATCATAGATTTTGGTAGACAGTGTGAGAATTATAAGCAAAAATTCTGTGCCAGAAGAATATAAATAAAAATTAAACAACTTTAGCTATTAAATCAACCTGCAAACCATAACTGCAACTTTAACTTTAACTATAAAAAACAACAATTAGTATTAAAAATAAACAAAACATCCCATAATTACAATATGTTTTAACAGTTAAAAAATGGACAAATTAGAAATAAATTAAATTAATTAATATTTAATTTTAAGTTGTGTTAGCGACACAACAGAACCTTTTTCATAGTTTTATCGTTGGTGCTCCAGTTTTCACTTCCGGAATATGACATGTAAATTTAAAGGTCTCAATATATATTATGTAAGTTTTAAGAATTCTGTTTTCGATAAATGAAGATATAGAGTAAATGTTAATGTGACATCGTTTCGACTCTGGAATATTGGAGATTTGTATTTTATTTTGAACTTGTTTTTACTTAGTAATTTGAATAAATCTTGATTGAGTTTAATTCCTTTTGTTTGTTATTATTTCATCACTGTCTTAGAAACTTTTCAGTTATCTTTATTTGCTTTTGAACATTTTAAAACCTTGGTCAATTACAGCATCAACGCACCACTTGTGCCGATGCTCTGCTTACTATAGATAACTATATTAATTAATTACCTTAGGGGTTTAAAATAACAATCGCTCGTGCCAAAAAATCATGAAATTCATCAATCTGTCCCGGCAAAAAAATATGAATATCACCAATTGCTCGTTGAAAAAAATTGCAAATTTTGTCAATCAGTCATAGGAAAATATCGCAAATTTGTCAATCAGTCATGGAAAATTTTCACGAAGCAAAATTTTTACTGCTCTAAAAACTGTTTTTAATTTTCCAAAATTAGATTTTGCTGCTCCAAAATGGCTTTAGTGTACTTTCATCCCTACTTGTACATTACTTATATGCTGGTATTCTTTAGAGCTGGTATTCTTTAACATACCAAGTAATATACATGCATTATTGCAATTGGTACCCAATTGTTATTTAGAATATTCAGAGTTTGCAAAAAGTGTGTTAAAATTTTATCTGAGTAATTATTCTTTCAAATATCAAAATATTTTCAAGATTAATTTTAATTTTTAAGAGAATTCATTAGAATTTCAATCCACTGCAAAAACAGTTTTTACTGCTCAAAAATTAGATTTTTGCTGCAACAAAAATGGATTTTGCTGCTACAAAATTAAATTTTTGCTGCTACAAAAATGGATTTTACTTCTACAAATTAGATTTTTACTGCTCTGAAGCCATTTGCTACTAAAATACTACTTTTTGCAGCTCCAGGAGAAGATTCTGTCATTTTCTGCTGTATTTGTTGCTATTTAGTAACAATAAATAAATAATTTAAATTAAATCCTTTTTCAAAATTTCCACTTATCCCCTTGCTTTCCTTTCATCATTCAGTGTTTCAAATCTTTTAAAATTTTATATAAAAAAAATTTCCCTATTTGTTGTTTACCGTCTCTAATAACAATAAATAATTAAAAATCATCTAAATTAGCCCCACCTTCTCAACAAAATTTATTCTCTCCCTCAACATATAAGGAAGTTTTAAATGTTTAGAAACTTTTATTTCTATGTAAAAAGTCATCTACCTTATTTACTGCTGTCTAGTAACAATAAATAAATAGTCATATAAATTAACTTCTCTCTCCTGTTTGGTATTTTAAGCTTCTGACCCATGTTCTTTTCTTCTACGACTTCTGTATGGATCCTTTTAAGCTAATTATCATGCTTATCTGTTAATGGGAAGCATATCATCGAAATTAAAAAGATGAATCCGGTGAAACTAGATCTCCACCTGAAAATTTTTGAGCTTTGAAATAAAAACTTGTTTGGGCTTTGGATGGAGTGTTCTCTTCTGTATATGTACACGCACTCAACTGTGGATTGTACGATTGCCAATCAACCCTAGCGTGGAAACTTCCTCTGTTAACTTCTGAAAAGAACATCTAATATTGAAAATCCATTTATTGAAAATTGTATTGATATTGCACTTACCATCTTGGCCCTTAAAATCGTGATATATATATATGTGTGTGTGTGTAAATAAATTCTGTCTTATTTATTGCTCACTGTCTCTAATAACAATAAATAACAATCATCTAAATTACCTCCCCCCCCTCATGCCTTCCTCCAAAATGTATTCTCTCTCCCCCCTTTCTATCATACAAAAAAGTTAAAAATATTTTTAAATCTCCCATTTTTCTATTTTAAAAGATATCCAGTCCTATTTGTTGCCTTCTAGTGACAATAAATAAATAATCAGGCACAAAAATTACACCCTTCTCCAAAATTTCCACTGCTCCCCCTCCCTCCACCTCCAGCATATGGTTTCAAATCTTTCAAAGCTCTTTATTTTAAGAAAAAAAAAATTGCCCTATTTGTTATTCTTATTCACTAAAGACAGTAAATAAATAACCAATAATCCTCTGCCCTATATTTGTTGTGACCTAGTGAAAATATATAAATAATAAATCTTTTAATTTATGCACCTCCTGCCTCCCCAAATTTGTGCTTCCGCTTTGCCTCTCCCTGCATACAGAGTTTAAAATGCTAAAAACTCTTTATTTAAAAAAGAAAATCTGCCATATTTGTTGCTCTCTAACAACAATAAATAAATATTCAATCTTATGAAATATCCTCTTCTTACAAAATTTCTGCTTCCACCATAGAAAACTTTGAAATCTTTAACTCAAATTTTTAAAAAGTTTTGTCCTATTTGTTATTTAGTAATGATAAATATCAGTCATCAAAATTTTCTCCCCCTGAAATTTCCACTTATAAATAAATTTTCCTGGTTGATTTCTGTACAATGTATGGTGCAGCACATCACCCTGAATCCGGGTTTAATAACTCTGTCGTAGTTTGTTAGATAAGGTGTCATTTTAAAAGTAAACAGAAACATAGAGAAAATAAAAACTTTACTTTATATTCCAGTTTAGGATAAACTGCAAGAAAGCTTTCATGAAGTTTATCAACAAAATGTTAGAAATAGCATTTAAATCTGTGTCTAACAAGATCTGTATCATGTTTTGATCTAAAATTTGAATCGAACTCAATTGTCAAGAAAACTGAAATAGGATTACTTTTAAAAATTTTGTTAGATAATAACTGGATAATACTGTAAAACAGTATTTCTGCACGTGTTGTATTGCTGTAGTCAGGAAAACTTAACCATTTTTAAGGAAAGGTGAGGAAAAAGTCAGAAAATTTGTAAAAGGCTAGCCACCTTGATCTGAACACAGTGATCATTTTGGATAATACTTTATGTGCTATTTTGCTACTAAATCTGGCTATTTCTGGCTTTAAAGGTTACTAAAGCAACTATTTTGAATGATTTTTGGAATAGCAGCCCTGCGAAGCTTCTACAAAATGGCCTCAGTGCACTTTCATCCCTAAGAACTGTACACACGATTTTTGTGTGCGTGTGTCAGGGATGGGTTTTTGTCTGCCGTGCCAGTGGCAGAAAGTGGTTATAGCCAGTTTTAACTGGCATAAACACATTTCGTGACATAATCTGAGACTTTTTTAGTAGTATTAAATTCCTTAAGTACATTTTATACAGGATAAATAACAAATAAAATATTGTGGATAGTTTAAATTAAAAAATAAATAAAATTGTATTAGAAAAATTGAGTAATGTAACAGATAAAATTTTTGTTATAATATGGTTGTGTAATTTTTTATTAAAACAATTATTAGAGTATTTAAAATCCCAGTTTAAAATTTAAAATAGAAAACTATATCCAATACTTATTTTAAATAAACACTGAAAAGAAAAGAAAAATTATCAATACTTACTCAAAATACTTTAAAAATCTCTCTCATAGAAATGTTATAGTTATATGTGGATCTTATAATTCCATGGATTTAAAAATATTTCATTTAAATACAGTATTCAAAGGAACAAATCTGGCTTCTTTTTTTAAAATTAAGACTGTTAGTTGAAAATGTTCCATCCATATATATATATAAAACCATACTCCATATTGTAGATAATCTTTAAGTTATTGCATTATTGTATTATTTATTTAAAAATACTCTGAAAAGTGATTTGTTAAAATATGATAGAATTTTTTGTACATTTCTTTTTTTTTTAACTTTTAAATAGAAATTCAACTGTAAACAATACTATTAATAATTAAACTTGTACAGCATCAGATTACCATTATGAAAATTTCTGTTTTTCAAGTATTATATAAATGAAGTATATTTATATGATCATTTTGAAACTTTTTGCTACTTTGAATAACGTTCATAATCTTTAGTTTTAATTTTTAACTTAATTGTTTACATATCAAATACATGTGTGAGTTATAAATCATTGCAGATTAAAGTTCTTCTTTAGTTCCTGCCATGCCGGTTTTAACCACCCCGGCAGAAACTTGCCAACCCTGGTGTGTGTGTGTGTGTGTTATTTTGTAGTTTTAAATCGGCCAAACCATTCGGTGCTGTTAAAATTAGAAGACATATTTAGAAAGATCGCACTCTTACATCTCAAATGCCGCAATCAATTAAAAAATATATCGTTGTAACCCTTTGAGAAAAAAAATTCAAAAAGGGTCAATTTCTCAAAGGACTTTTTTTCATTTATGGCAACGCCTTTCCAGGGTGCAATTTTAGAGGTACCAACAATCCAAAAATATGCTCTTAAAGCTGAAATCTTTTAATCAAAAGTGCAATAAGCTTTAAAAAATACAAGTTTTAACCTTTTCAAAAACATCGACGAACACAGGTCACTTTGCGTCTTACGAGACAATCTTTTTTTCTATGCTAAAATAACTAAACTTCTGTATTTTAACACAATCTTTCTAGAGCATCTCGGTAGACCAGATTTATATCACCTACAAAATTTTCGAAATATTCGGACATGTCGAAAAATTTGGACATATTTAAAAAAAATAATAATAAAATCTCAGAAATTTTTGAAAAAAACTCGAAAAAGCGAGGTGTTTTGACGTGGTTTTGCTCTGTCTCATGTTTTCACTACTAAATATGTGTATTTTTTCACTAAATTTAAAAAAAAGCTTGGATAGAGTTATATTTTTAACTGATTAAAATTTCAGAGAGTTCGGAAAATGAGAACTATTTTTTTATTGTTATGGTAAAGGAGCCATTGCGAAATCAAACAAACAAAAAAGCGAGAAGAAAAAACATATTTCTTTTATAACAAAATAATAATATTTTATCACGAAGTTTTTACGTGGGTTGTAAAACCGTTATATAAAAATTTCAAAGAGTTCAGACAACAAGAATTTTTTTTTTTTAAAACTATGAAATATCCCTGCGTGAAAAACAAGAAAATATCTTCTTATAAGCACTTTTATCACTAAATATAAATATTTTTTCATAAATTTTTCATTTAAAAATATAATTTCATACAAAATTGAATTAAAGATATAAAATCATACCAACTTGAGGTTTGTTTTAATTTATTAGCATGAGCTCGGGCAATGCGGGGCGGGCCAGCTAGTGCCATAATAATAACTTAGATGCTGATCTAACCACATGCCTTAGAAATGGAGCCAATGTAAATGACAGCTGGCAGTCTGTCAGCCACAAAGGAAAGATTTTAAATGATCACGGGAGGTACAACTGCATTATCAAAAAAAATCCCTGACGGCTCGGCCTACAGGCACAGGTAGATTTCGAAGACGCAGACCGTGGGGCACCTGTTTGTCGGGAATTGCGGAAGAAATGACCTTTTTGCGATGATGCTGCAGTTGGAACCGCATACTTCGAAACCAAACTTGTTTGCAGGCGGAGCCAGCAAGGATTTTTTTTTTTTTTTTTTTTTTTTTTTTTTGCTATAAGAGTTGGTCCTATAAAAAACATGTCAATATAAAAGTTTTAGATAATATTAAGAGGATTTATAATAAATTTAAGCGGATTTGAAATTTTGGGAATTGACGAAGTTATGAATTTTTTTCTTCTAAAACCCCCCTTCCCCCCCCCCCCCTTTAAGACAATTTTTAATTATATCAAAAATCTGTCATACATAAATTTTCTGCCCTTCTCCTAGAAGTAATAATAACTTCAAACGGATTCGATATGTATCATAATTAAGAAATTATGGGTTTTTTCTGTTTTCACAAAAAGTCCTCCCCATTCCCCTCCCCTTGGTTCGATTTTGCCCATTAACGAACTTGACCGAGATTTTATGCCCCTTGTTTTTATGTATCAGTTTCGAAAAGATGCGGGAGTTGGAACCGCCTACTTCGAAAAATAACTTGTTTGCAGGCGGAGCCGGCAGGGATTTTTTTGTTTTTAATTTTTTTTTTGCTATAACGGTTGGTCCTATAAAAAACTTGTCAATATAAAAGTTTTAGATAATATTAAGAGGATTTATAATAAATTTAAGCGGATTTGAAATCTTGGGAATTGACGAAATTATGAATTTTTTTCTTCTAAAACCCCCCTTCCCTTCCCCCCTTAAGGCAATTTTTAATTATATAAAAAATCTGTCATACATAAGTTTTTGGCCCTGTTCCTAGAAGTAATAATAACTTTAAACGGATTCAATACGTATCATAATTAAGAAATTATGGGTTTTTTTTTCTGTTTTCACAAAAAGCCCCCCCCCCCTTATGGTTGTAAAACAAGTTGCAGAAAAATTCTAAAAATTTAGTTAATATTTCAAATTAGATATTATAAATGATTCAAAAATAGCAATAAATTTATTTAAAGTGGAAAAATTTGCATATTTTTCAGAATCATAAAAGCTGAGTCAGATAATGAAAGTAATTCAAATAATGAAAATATCTTTATTAAATGTTCTACATTTTAATTCATGATCCAAAGTGTACATAATATACTTTCTGTTTCTCTTTAGATTACGAAGGTTTGTGAAAAAGGATAAACATTCCAGTGATAAAACTAAGTTAACTGACATTGGAGAAAAACCACCAGGAATGTGTGTTATTGTTGAAAAAGAAGATAGTATTGATATTTCCAGAGATATTGAAGATGATCAAGATTTAGGTATTTGATTTTAGTTTCAAAATTTCAGCATAAATTTGTATAAAATGTCATGTTTCATACCAGTATTTCTGAAACTTTTTTGTCTCAAATGTTAACTAAATTTGGTGGGATAAAATTCTCTGGTTTCCCAAACATAAGGCTGCAAACGATACATTTCTATCACATTCCGTTTTTTTAAAAAAATTGATTTTCAAAATCCATCGGTCATTTTTGGGACCACTGTATATATATATATATATATTATGCATTATTTCACAACTTTGATAAAATGATGCGGTAGCACGAGAATGTGATGTATATAATTTGTCTTAATCAAATAACACCATGCCATCCCATAACATATTAAGGTGTAATAACTTCCCTGTGCGTATATAATTAGCCTTAATCATATTATCTCATCCCATCCCATAACATAGTAAGGTGTAATAACTTCCCTGTGCTGCGTAATTGCCAAGTCACAAAATAATAATTAACTAAAGATGTAGAGACTAGGAGTGATTTGTGAATGAAAATTTCAGAGTTAATAAGATAGTTAAACTTGGCTTTATACGATCTCAGTACTTTTTACGGTAAATGAGTTGCGAGACTTGGCTGCATTTTTTACAGGTGACTTTTTGATGAGATTTCACTTCTTTTTGTAAGTAATCCTCTTTTTCTTGATTTTGGGTTCTTTTTGGAGATCATCCACTGATTTCCGCTAAGCCCACACTCTGTCCCTATTATTTACAGGTATCAAAAATTTGAAGCTTTAGTTTCGTTTGCAAAGTACAGTAGATAAAAAAGATTTCAGGTTCCTAGGCAAGCACTAAGTTATGGGAGGGGGAGTGTCAAAAGTACTCTCAATTGTTTCCAGGATAGGTGCTATTCATCTGAGATATTACTCGCAGCACTAGATACTTGATATTTAACATAAAAGAACTTTTTAGTATAAAAAGAAAGCCAAAATTAAAATTTCCGGAAATTTCCAATAAATCAAACTATATTCCTTTTTTCGATGGTTTTTTTTTTTCGTTTTTTTAGTCTTTTTTTTTATTATTTACGGATTTTTTAATTTTCCCTTACTTTGTGTACTAAACCCTGCCTTTCTGCCAAATGTCAAGCTTCTAGGACTACAAAATCGAATTATTTTCAAATTTTCGACTTTTTATAAATTTATTGATTTTTCGATTTTAATTCTAAGTTACCTGATGTAAGTAAACCTGACCTAAGTAAGCTAATGTTTCTAGCAGTACAAAATCACATTGTTTTCGAATTTTTCACCTTTTGTCATGCCAATATAGTAATTATTTGATCCGTCTTCTTAGGATCATTTAGGTTCAATTTAGAGATAAATCAAGTTAATCTTAGAGTCACCATGATTTTATTTAGAAAGAACTATCAAACCATAACCAGCCAGTAATGTCGGGAGGGAAGGGGGAGCTGTGAAAATTTTTGTGGGGCTAACATCATTTAACAATCCATATTTCATATGCGAAGTAAATAGAGAACCTGTGAAAGAAAACAAACCTGTCTATAAAGAAATCGCCTATAACGTAGCCTGTCTATAGTGGAACTTTCCTATAACGAAATTCGTAAACGAAAGAAAAGAAAACCATAATCCGGGGAAAATAACTTAAAACAATTAGGGGCGTTGTACTAGCTAATAAGACAATTATCTTAAAACTAATGTTTGTAGCAGTACAAAATCAAATTGTTTTCGAATTTTCGATTTTTTAAAGATATTTCGATTTTATTTTCGAATTTAACGAATTTTTTAATTGTGCCTTTTATTGAATAGTAAATACTACCTTTACACCAAGTTTTAAGCTTCTAAGACTACAAGATAAAATTATTTTCAATTTTTGATTTTTTCGAATTTTTTTTTATAATTTTCTGGATTTATTATTTTTTTCTTATTTTGTATCCTTTATTACAAATTTCAAGTTTCTAGCGCTACAAAATCGAATTATTTTGAAATTTCCGATCTTTTTCGAATTTTTATTCTATTTTCGAATTTATTGTGTTTTATTTTTTCCTTTTTCTGTATCCTAAACAAGTTTACGCCGAATTTTAAGTTTTAAAGCTACAAAATCGAATTTTTTTTCAATTTTTCGAATTTTCGAATTTTTTTTTTCGAATTTTACAGATTATTTATTTATTTATTTATTTATTTATTTTGTATGCTAAATACTACCTTTATTCCAAATTTTATGTTTCTAGCTTTACAAAATCAAATTATTTTCAAATTTTTGTTTTTTTTTTCGATTTTTTTATTTTATTTTCAATTTTTGTTGTGTTTTTATTTTTTTATTTTTCTGAATTCTAAACACTACCTTTACACCAAATTTTCAGTTTCTAAGACTACGAGATCATATTATGTTCAATTTCTCTCTTTTTCTTTCTTTCTTTCTATTTTTTTTTTTAATTTTTGATTTTTTTAAAATTAACCATATTTTTTAATGTTTCCTTATTTAGTATCTTAAATATTACCTTTATTCTAAATTTGAAGTTTCTAGCGCTATGAAATCGAATTATTTTCAAAATTTCCTTATTTTTCGATTTCTTTCGGTTTTTTTACTTTATTTTCGAATTTTATTGCGTTTTTAGTTTAACTTATTCTGAATCCTGAACACTATCTTTACCGCGAATTTTAAGTTTCTAAGGCCAAAAGATCAAATTATTTAAATTTTTTTCAATTTTTTTCGATTTTTTCGAATTTTTGATTTTTTTTTTAATTTTCTGGATTTTATAATTTTTCCTTATTTTGCTTCCTAAATACTACCTTTATTCCGAATTCCAAGTTTCTAACGTAACAAAATTGGATTATTTGAAATTTTTCGATTTGTTTCAATTTTTCGATTTTATTTACAATTTTTTTTTTTGTGTTTTTGATGTTTTCTTTTTCTGAATTCTAAACACTACTTTCACACCAAATTTTAAGTTTTTAAGACTACAAGATAGTGTTATTTTATATTTTCAATTTTGTTCGATTTTTTTTAAATTTTCGAATGTTTTTTTTAATTTTCCGGATTTTATAATTTTTCCTTTCTTTGTATACGAAACACTAGCTTTATTCCAAATTTTAAGTTTCTGTGGCTGCGGGATCTACCCAATCTTTTTATTGACGCGAGAGTGAGTGAGTGTGTGAGTGACAGAAAATCGAAACTTTGAGTTCATATATCGTCTGCACTAATTTATGGG
This sequence comes from Maratus michaelseni, assembly GCA_963931845.1. Classification (NCBI taxonomy): domain Eukaryota; kingdom Metazoa; phylum Arthropoda; class Arachnida; order Araneae; family Salticidae; genus Maratus; species Maratus michaelseni. The sequence goes on along the minus strand of OZ007596.1, from coordinate 154,218,588 downwards.
TATTTTTTGAATTATCCATATTTTTAAAATTTTCCTTATTTAGTATCTTAAATATTACCTTTATTCCAAATTTCAAGTTTCTAGCGCTATGAAATCGAATTATTTTCAAATTTTCCTTATTTTTCGATTTTTTCGATTTTTTTCGATTTTCTGATTTTATTTTCGAATTTTATTGCGTTTTTTATTTTAACGTATTCTGAATCCTAAACACTATCTTTACTGAGAATTTTAAGTTTCTAAGGCTAAAAAATCAAATTATTTTAATTTTTCAATTTTTTTCGAATTTTTGAATTTTTTTTTTCGAATTTTCCAGAATTTTTAATTTTTTCTTATTTTGCATCCTAAATATTACCTTTATTCCGAATTCCAAGTTTCTAGCGCAACAAAATCGAATTATTTAAAATTTTTCGTTTTTTCGATTTTTTCAATTTTGCTTTCGATTTTTTTTTGTGTTTTTGATGTTTTCTTTTGCTGGATACTAAACACTACCTTCACACCGAATCTTAAGTTTCTAAGACTACAAGATCGTATTATTTTCAATTTTCAATTTTGATGGAATTTGTTGAATTTTCGAATGTTTTTTTTTTCGAATTTTCCGGATTTTATAATTTTTCCATTCTTTGTATCCTAAACACTACCTTTTTTCCAAATGTCAAGTTTCTAGGGCTACGGGATCTACCTAATCTTTTTGATGATGCGTGAACGAGTGAGAGAGTGAGTGACAAAAAATTGAATGTTTGAGTTCATATATCGTCTGAACTAGAAAAGACAGAAAGTTGTAATTTTAAATTTGGGTCCTGTGTGCCAAATACTCTAGAAAAACGAAGTTTCAAATTTTTGGGATACTCCAGCGCGGAGACATGGGGGGGTCAAAAGTGCCTTGAGTTGCTTCCAGAAAAGTATGCTTACGGCTGTCCTCTCTTGACTTGGCGGAGGCACTGCCGTGCCTCCAGATCTTGCCAAGGCTGTGGTTTTCCTATTAGACTTACGCTCGTATTCACGAATAACTTCGACCCCCAGTTAAGCCGAAAACCCGAGTCGAAAGCTAAAATGGTATTCATCGTCTACCTGACTGGACCGGTTTGAAGGCGAAATCTAACGCTGGGTTCAGTTACTGTCAGTTACTGGACCTGGCTTTACAGAGGGTTGAAGTTCAAGTTTTTCAACCGAGCATGCGTAGTTAACAAAAAACAAGACGAGAGAGCAAGTCTAGTCACATTTTACAATAATGGCGGCTTACGAGCTTACGTACTGAATCAAGTGTCTGTGTATAAGATATAATAGAAATTTATTACTATTATAAAACAAAAGAACAATATGCAAAGGTATGTGATCTCATATATATGTATTAGCTTCAATTTTTTTTATCTGGTTTGTTTATATTTATATATAAATCCTCTATATTTTATGTTCAATTGTTTGTTTATATAAATAAGCATGGTCGCGAAGAATTTTATTTGCCATAAAAAATAGTCAACATTACATTAATGGTAGATAAATTGCTATTAAAATAAAAATTGTTGCATTTAAGGTTATTTGTTTTTGCAATTTTGATCTTAAAAAGAATTTATGAATGTATTTTAATAGTAGCGAAATAAATGTCATACGTAAGTTCTAATTAAAATTTGAGACATCAGACTAATTTGCATTTTTCTTTAAGTAAAAAATACTTGGATTATGTTCAAGTATCCATCGACTCAATGTAGGTTTTCGATTTTGGTACTCGTAGAATATGGGTAAAAGTTAAATTTTGTGTCTTGTGTGAAAGATACACTATTATTATTTATGTACGATCTGTTATATAAATATAAGATTAGCTCTATAAATTAGATATTGTGGTTTTAAACTAAACAATATATCATCCGAGTTGTATTTATCTATTGAAGATTTTTAGTAGGTTTATTCTTTGTTTAAATCACGAATATGTTTATATTAATTAAACAACTCTATCATTGATTAACACTATACTATTGTTATTTCTGTTTTTGAGCTTTACGTTATATTGCCCAATTTTTGAGAAATTTGAAATATTTATTTAATTACATTTAAGTTTCAACTGTGTTTTAATTTCAAAATTATATATAATTTAAAATATTGCAATAGAAGTAAAGGGCTGAAATACATTGATAAAAAATTGTTCATTTTTAAAATAACACCAGGCAAAAAATCCAGAAACACCTTTGTTTTAAAATAATGCTTCTCTTCAAATAAACGTTTTGTCACTTCCAATTTTGTCTATCATGACAGAATTGATATGACCTAAACCATTGATTGTACGGTATATAAAAAGTTATAACAGCTGTACATAATAAACTTACAGAACCAAACTTATCCCCTCCCCCTTTTCCCATCATGTTTTCACATATACACATACTAAGGATCAATCATGACAAAATTTGGGGCCTATTTAGGGCCCCTTCACAAAAATCCATGTCATAAAACAGGGCCCTTCATAAAATTGCTTTTAATAAAACAGGGCCCTTCATAAAATTGCTTTTAATAAAACAAGCCCTTCACAAAACTCCTTTTAATAAAACAGGACCCTTCACAAAATTCAATTCCACAAAAACATACTCTTCATTAATTATTTTTATTGTGTTAGCTTTTAAAATGTGTAATCTACTAACAAAACAAATTCACCAAAAAGTAAAACTTTAGCAGGACTTAAAGAAGTTATTTTTAATAAATGCTTGGTTGAATTTGAAAAACGGAATTTCCTCTTTTGTTACAAAATGTTTTTTTCGCAAAAATATAATACATTTCACAAAAATAACTTCTTTTACTTTTCACAAAAATGCCCCCCCCCCCCCCCCCCCCAAAAAAAAAAAAAAAAAAAAAAAAACCTTGAATTTTTTTACTTTAGTTGGTAAATCAAAAATACTAATTAGTTTGATATCTGAAATTTCATTTATGTAAACAGGAGTCATTTCGCTACTGTTAAAATACATTCGTTATTCCTAATTTTTTTTTAAAAATGAAAATTTGAAAAAAATAAATAACCTTAAATGCAAAATATGTTATTTTAGTAATGTTTTATTAGCCCTTTAGGTAATGTTGACAATTTTTTAAGGCAAATAAACTCTACTCTCCATGATCTTGAATATTTATGTAAGCAAATAATTAAACATATAATATATGAGTTGTACGTATAAATATAAACAAACCAGCTAAAAAGTTTGCAGATAATATATACATATATATATATATATGAGATTACATACATTCTATTTTTAATACTTTAAACTTTCTTTTTATTTCTATATCTTACATAGAATCTTGAGTCACGTTTTAATTTACTTTAATTAACTTATAACACTGACAAAAAAAAAAAAGAAAAAAAGAAAAAGAAAGAAAGATAGAGTGATGCATGGGTAGGGTAGGGCAAATGGGGCACTTATTCTTCTCCACTAAATCACATTCAAAAAAATTATATTCCTTAAAATTCAGTACTATAAAATTATCTGAAATTATCGTTAATAAATTCAGATTGTTTTATCAGATTACGAACTATCATTATTTTCCCTATCTAGTCTAGAAATCTATCGCCATTCATTCATAAAAAAATATTTAAAATCTTTTTTTCTCTCTCTCTCTCTCTCATAAATAAAATTGTAATTGAATCTATGAAGTGACATCTAAATGAGTGAAAAAAATAAAATTTAAGAACTAGAAAGAATATAGAAAATGAAGTATAATTTTCTATATAAATACATCTTTTTCAATGATGCACTGGATCTAAAAATAGATGTCTATGCATGTAAAAATATTTTGTAATTACTTAGGCTGATTTATTAAAAAATATTCAAAGGCAGTCAAGTGAATACCTTTGAACTTGTAAATCTGATAATGGAAAAATTCTCATACAAAAGGGGTAAAGGGGCTTCTAAAAGCTACAATTAAAAAAAAAAAAAAATCAACTTTTTGTAATATTTCACAGTTTTATGTCCAGATAGTATACAGAATTCATTTATCATTTTTTAGAAAAGACTTTACTCGATTCTGTGTTGAATGAAAATTTATATAGTAGCCTTAAAAGGTTTAAAATATTAGTGTTCATTAAAATAACATCTAATAAAATAGCAATATATCCATGGTTGACAGTTTAAACTAAAAACAAGTTTGGAGTTTATTATTTAGTGACTAGTTAAAATAAAATGTTTGTTAACCGATCGGAAGCGATAATTGAATGCGCCGTTGGAGCTCCTGAAAAACTTGGGTGTAACTTAAAACTAATTAATAAATTAAAACTAATTAATAAATTTAATTTTAAAAAAATCAAAGGTGCAGCAATTCATAATTCTGCTCAAAACTTGTAACATGTCCAAAAATATAAAATTAATTATACAAGAAAAAAGTTACAAGGTAAGACAGAACCCTCGCCTTTTGGCCCACGAACGAGCATGCTACCTTGATGCCACAAAGACCACATTTAAAGAATTAAACTAATAGGTATTTGAAAAGAAATGTATGCTGAACTTTCATTCCCAATTTCTCAAAATATAAGGCCCATTTGAAGGAAACCTTTCACCAGAATAGTTAGGGGCATGACTTCTACAATATAGTTTAAATCATTGAAATCGGTGGGTACCATGTTTGGTAGTCCTCTTGTTAGTGAATGTATAAAATAATTAGGGGGAAAAAAAGGGCGGTCACTTCCAAAGTTTTCTATGATGTGACCTCCTAAATATTTTCACAACTCCCTCTGAGGTTGTGCCCTTCACTTTTGAAAAATAATGGTTTACAAGCATAGACATTTTTGCTCAGACAAATACGATGAAGGAAAAGAAATTAAAATTTTCTATACTCTTGCCCACAGTCTGGGGTAGAGATCTGGTATTGATTTTTGAAGCGAGATCTCTTGGTATCCAATTCTGAATTTTACTTTTAGTTCTTTGTTAGTTATGAGTTCTATGAACTCCTCTTCTAAATTTGATGATTCTTCTTTATCTGTATTTGCGAAAGAATCTAAAACCCAACTATGTATTCTCATGTTTAAAATATCCTGGAATCGATCTGTAAAATCAGCATGAAGAACGTCCAAGTGTTGGCAGTAAGTAAGTAAATCTTCCTGTTTTGCAGAGACTGTTGATAATGTAGGCAAGTGAAAGTGACTGTATTCACTTCTACCTAGATTTCATTTGAACAGAAGAAGTTTTCCCACAAAAGCAGCTATGACGTTTTTTGTTTTAATTAAGTTCAACTCATCACCTTACAATTGTAAATTGACTTATTAAATATTCTAAACAGGTCTGTTAAAAAGGGATATCATTTTTGGATATAAACAGGTTTTCACACAGTTTTTCGTCTCTGTTTTCAAGGAAGTCCAGTACTGAGTCAAAGAGATTGAAAAAACAATTGAGACAAATATCTTTTAAGAGCCAACAAACTTCTGTGTGCTGCAGCAAGCAATTATAAACTTCATTATTTTCACTAGAAAGTTGGCAAAATAATCTGTCATGCAATGAATTGCTTCTAATCTCATTCACTGATTTAATAATGTAGTGAAGCGACATATGCCGAGGCAGACGTTCATTAAGATTTTTTGCAACCAAATGCTGATGATCAATAACACAATGATATAGTGAGTACATCTGGTATTGCTTATTTCGAATGGCCTATGAAACTTTTATGACGCCCCGCCATTGCTAGACCGCTATCAGTAGAAGCTGACAAAATAGTATGAATAGGAATTTCTTTGTCTTGAAAAAACTTGCTCATGATATTAAATATAGATTCTCCCTTCGTATCAGTTTCCAAATTTTTAGCAAATAATAACTCTTGACAATTTTTTTCTTCTTTCATGAATTGAACGTTGGATAAAGAGTTCTGTTTTGTTATTTGGTACTTGGTAGAGTTGATTCATAGAGTTGAATGAAAAATTTGCAAGTCTTTAACCAATAGCATAATGATATTTCAACATCTTTAGCCATATCATCTTTTCTTCTTTGCACTGTACAATTACTCAGGGGAATTTAAGATCTGATGGTATCTTATGATGAAGAACAGTTTTTATTACCTCTTTGACTGCCAGCAAGAATAATTCCTTGGCAATTGTGTGTGTTTTTCTGCTTTTGTGATTAATAATAAAATATTATATGTGGCTCATCGTCCATCATTTTCTTGTTTAGAAAACGATTCAAAACGGTTTGATGCAGTTCACTGATTTAAATATTTCTTTTCCAGAAATTAAAAATAGGATAAATCTTTGTCCTATTTATCGGCATGCATTTTATTCAAATGCTCTTGCAGCCTAGAAGGCTGCATGGCTTCATTTGAAAATACCTTTTGGCAATCTAAACACATAGGTAATGATTGGTTGGTAGGAGAGTGCGTAAATCCATATTTCAAATACCAAATAATATACTGCCTGCATTTCTTCTTTGATTCAGACATTTTGAAATACAAAATTTGCCACAGTTTAAGTTAAAATAAATAAAAAAATTCTACAGATTTATATATAGTTATGAAAATATTGGCTATAATGATTTCTATCGTTTTCTCTCAGAATAAATGAATTTCTTGAGGATATTCAAACGACAGGTTTGTTTGGAAATCTCTGTTCATTCAATGTGTCGCCAACTTTCTGACAATTTTCGAAGTACAAGTTAATAAAAAAAGAAATTCAGTTTCAAGCTTATAGCTAGCCTAATTTAGCAAGTTTTACACGCCACAATTTTTGAATTTTTAGCGATCTTTAATGCATTTAATAGCGGTTTTTCATGTTTTGCAGTGATTTTTTGACATTCATGAAAGAATTGTGGTTACAATGCTTTAGGCCGATATAATAAAATTTTGCCCTCCACGAGTTTTAATGTTTATTTGTGTTCCACAGCTATTTTTTGACATTAATAAAAGAAATTCGATTTGGAACCTCTAGCTCTAAGTTTGTATAGATTTTCTTTAAAGGTATATATTTAAGGTTTTTATCTCGGGTTGGAGCAAAGTCAGGGTCAGGTAGTTTTATTATATTAATTTCCTAAATAGGTAGGTATGCCACAGCCGCCCCCTCCCCCCCATTTGCCTTTGGACCCGCTACTGTCCCTCCTGGAAGACTCCAGCGTCCACTAGGGGGTGGTACCGCCCCTGTTGGGAACCTATGATTTAGAGTAATTGGATGTATCAATCAACTTACCATTATTTTGTCTTTCTTTTTATCCTAAACAGTACTTTTATGCAAAATATCAAGTATCTAGGGCTGCGAGCAATATCTCAGATGGGTAGCACCTTTCCTGGAAGCAATTGAGAGTACTTTTGACCCCCCCCCTCCCAATAACTTAGTGCTTGCTTAGGAACTGAAACTTCTTTTTATCTATAGGTCTTTGCAAACAGAACTACAGCTCTAAATTTTTGGTACCTACAAATAATAGGGACAGAGTGTGGGCTCAGCGAAAACCAGTGGATGATGTCCAAAAAGAGCCCCAAAAAGGAGGATTACTTTACTTACAAAAAGAAGTAAAATCCCTTCAAAAATGTCACATGTACCGGTGGCCCAGCGGGTAATGTTTGAAACAATTATATATAGTCCAATAGATGGCGCTAGGTGCACGTGAGTGAAGCCAAACTTAGTGCGCATGCTCCGGTGAGTGGGCAATTGTAAATGTGATGTTCCTTCAGTCTGCGGTGCGCTTTAGCAGGTGATTCTCATTAGTAAACATGAACAAATATTCGACGGATGTTCACGTCTTTATTGTGCTACAAATGGCCAGATGTGATGAAAATGTGAAGGCAGTTCAACGAGCATGGCAGGAGAAGTTCCACAACAAGAATTGGCCAAACAAAAGGACTATGGCAAGGTGAGTCATTTTGTGTGTTTTACGGTACAAATGTTTTCCTTTTTGCTTCCATGTTTGTTCTGAAAAATGTGTTTCAATCCTCTTCCCTCTTCCCTGTAGACTGTATGCCAAGTTCAAACGTACTGGATTGGTGGAAGACGATAAAAAAGCTATGGCTACAGCCACTGCTACTGTGGTCACAGACAGTGCCAAACAGGTCGTCGGCGCCTTTTTCGCTGCCGATCCGACCCGATCTGTAAGGAGAGCAGCAGAAATGTTAGGAATAAAGCGTACATCACTTCAGCGAATAATGAAAGAGCTCGAATTGTCGCCTTACAAAATTCAAGTAACCCAACCTCTCAACGAAGACCATACACAAAGACGATTTGAGTTTGCACAGCTTATGCTTGAAAAACTTCAAACAGGTGAAATCGATGTAAAGAAAATTTGGTTTTCAGATGAGGCCTACTTCACTTTGGATGGCCATCTGAACAAACAGAATTATCGCTACTGGGGCAGAGAAAGGCCGGAGATCACTGTTGTCCGAAGCCTCCACCCGAAAAAATTTCTTGTGTGGTGTGCAATATCCTCGCATGGTGTGTTTGGCCCTATTTTCATCGATGGAACTCTAAGAGCGGCGAATAAAAGAAAGTTCCTGCACGAGGAGTTCATCCCTTTTCTTCATGGTCATGACTTGGTCCAAGGTCATTGGTTTATGCACGATGGAGCAAGACCACATCGTACGGCAGATGTTTTCGAGGTGCTCAATGAGCATTTTAGCGATCGAATCATTGGGTTAGATTACCCATCGCACTTCCAAGGTGGTATCGAATGGCCCCCATATTCACCAGATCTGAACCCCTGCGATTACTACCTATGGGTTATTTGAAGAGCAAAGTGTGGCAGACAAGTCCTACGAACCTTCCAGAACTCAAAACCGCCATTACAACTGCTGTCGACACGATTGACAGTATAGGTGAAAATTAGCGGATTAAAAAATCCGCCATCGATCGCCACCCTAGTCGCCACTCGCCAAGTGGCGATTATAAAATCTGTTATCGATCGCCGAGTGAAATACACCATTTTTCAAGAAAATATGAATCTCTACATTAATTACATCTAATTAGAAAACTGGTTAATTCTTTTTCCAACCAGATGCAAACAGATTTTAACGTCTTCGGTGTATTTTCAATATTTCGGCTTTTTCTCATGTGCTCTTTAGTTGAATTATTTTTTCAAGAAATATAGTTTTATTCTGCAAAATATGTTTATCAGCTTTGATTCCACATACATTTCAAGTAATTTATTCCTTTTTTCCGACCAGATACAAGCGGATTTTAAGGACATTTCAGTATCTTCAATATTTCGACTTCTGCCACATGCTCACCAGTTGGATTATTTTTCTTCAAAAGATACTGTTTAATCATGCAAAATACACTCATACTCATACAATAACTATAAAACTCCTATAGAAAAATATCTTTATATACAAATACAACGATTATAATTTATCTAAATGCCAAGAAAGTTTGAAACATAATAGTGGCGACTAACTTAAAAAAGTGGCCACTAATGAAACTGAGTCTACCGGCCACTGGCTACTAACTAAATTTCCCAGTTTTCACCTATAATTGACAGTGAGGCCTGCTCACGAGTAATGGTTGGATTCCAGAACCGCCTAACTGCTGTCCTTGTTAAAGATGGCGGGCACTTTGAACCTCTTTATCATTAATTGCCCAATATGTCCATTCAATAAACGTCATTAAATTCTTCTCATGTCTCTTATTTGTTTTTATTTTTTAATTTCTTTCAAACATTACCCGCTGGGCCACCCGGTAAAAAATGCAGCCAAGGACTCTTTTACCGTAAAAAGTTCTGAGATCGTGTAAAGCCAAGTTTAGCTATCTTATTAACTCTGAGATTTTCATTCACAAATCATTCCTAGTCTCTATATCTTTAGTTAATGATTATTTTGTGACTTGGCAATTATGCAGCACAGGGAAGTTATTACACCTTACTATGTTATGGAATGGGATGGGATTATTTGATTAAGGCTAATTACATACGTCAATTTCTCATGCTGAATTATTAGATTAATAAATTGCTAAATATTTTCTGTAACGCATGCAATCATATAGGAGTTAAAAAAAACAATGGATTTAATAATGCGGTAACAAACAGTCGGCAAAATATGCCATAGGGCTGCCATAAACTGCAACAATGAAACATTTTAACGGATAAAAAATAGAAAATTCATTATAAATGGGAAATTAAGAATGTGATATTTAAAAAAATATGCTTTTATCAACTAACAGTTTAATATTAATTAATGGTACAGATGTCACAAACGCACCAAGGTATATTTTTTATGCCAAAATATTTATTTTATACAAGGGCAACCCAGTGATTTTCACAAAATTTTGCTTAGTATGTCACCCCATTAGTGCAGATTGCGTGTGTTTTATAAGCTGATCTGCCCGGTATTGCCCGGTCCCATAAAAAAATAGTATGAAATGTGAAAACATTCTAAAAATTACTGCACAAAACTACTCCTGGTAACCCTTTCATGCTTGGTCAAGTACAATAAATGCGATATTTAATAAAAAGTCCCTTCCCTGACCCCTCCACATCACTGCAAATATAAAAAAATCTGTTAAATAAAATTCTTCTTTATTAATTCTGTCCATTGTCAAATAGCTGTTTTTTCTTTTTTCATAAAAAAAAAGATAAAATAAAAAAAATCAGGTTTTACGTTATTACACCTTTATTATGTTATGGGATGGGATGGGAGATTATTTAATTATAGCTAATTATATACAGCTTCCACATTCTCATGAAGCGTAATTGCCAAGTCACAAAATAATCATTGACTAAAGATATAGAGATTAGGAGTGATTTGTGAATGAAAATTTCAGAGGGAATAAGATAGCTAAACTTGGCTTTACACAATCTCAGAACTTTTTACGGTAAAAGAGGCATGAGACTTGACTACATTTTTTACATGTGACGTTTTTGAGGGGATTATATTTCTAGTTGACACTGAATCTTGATCATCAATTTTAGAAATTAAATATGTAAATTAAACTATATGAAACATTGCAAAAATAATCTAAAGCTCAGCCACGTGGTTAGCGATACAAGAATTTACTGAGAACTGGGTACACTAGCTGCTCCAGTACAAGCCAGCGAGTAATCTTTAGTGACACCAAAGAGGATTAAAATTCGCACCTGTTGGGCCTTTACAATAGAGACGGCAATAGTCAGATTTGGCTAATCTGATTTATTATTATTTTTTTTAATGTCCAGAATAGTTTTTGATACGAATATATATATATCTATATTTATATATGATTATATTATATTCTAGTCTATTTTTCCATAATTGTATTTTAAAAAAGGATTAATTTTATTTTCTGCTGGGTTGGGTTTGAGTCAGGTTGTGGGTTGAGTCAGGACTCTAAGATGTATCTATTACTAAGATTTCATTACATAAGTTGAAAATAGATACAAAGTATTTTTTGCTGTTATTTGAGATCCCATTCATTCCCATATGAAAACAAAAAGAATTTTTTTAAATTTTACGTACTATATTTATATAGGTATTTCTAAATGTAGTCAATTGCATTGAAAAAAAAAATATATATATATATATAGCTACTATTTATTACTATTATTATTATTGGTGATACTTAAATATTCAAAATACTTCTTTTATAAAAGAAGTATCAGTAGAACATATTTAGCATTTTTATAGCTTCTACAAGACAAAAAATAATGTGCAGTCATAATTATCATACTTATGGTTTAGGAATCTTGATTCAAATTTAAAACTCGCCAAGGCCCACTCATGTCACAAATTGAAATATGTATCGAAAAATTGACAGATTACATATTTAGAGATACCAGAAAAATAAATGAAAATAATAGGTGTGAATGTTTCATTATCAATATATGTTTCTTAAAAGCTTTTATAGGGTGAAACCCCCAGTAACTGACACTTTAAGGATTCTTTCTTGTTCAAATCACTTACAAAAATTAAATCTATTTTATACTTACCTTTGCTTTTGAAAGGATAGTAGAAAAATCTTAAAAAAATACTGTTGGCAAAATATTGAAAAATTATACATTTTATTATTAAAAAAAAATTATTCATAAATATGGTCAGAAATGCCAGTAACTGACATTATCCCTATTTTGAAACACCAATAACTGACACAAAGTTAACCAGTGACTGACACTTTATTTTAAATGATTAAAATGCATTTGTAAAAATATATATATATATATATATGTATATATATATATTTACTACAAAAACTAAATACATTAACATCTATACTAATAAAATAAAGTTTTGCTCCGTGTGTGTGTGTTGGCGATGGCTAGCAAAATCTAGCCCACCTAGAAGCCTGGAATTTTAGATTTAGGTAGTCCTCTCTTGGTGTACGTGAGCCTCAGAATTTTGAAAATTAGAGTAGTTATTAATTAAAAACTGATCAAAGATCGCAAATAAAAAAATCACTTTTTCGAAAAGAGCTCCCACATGCCCAGAAACCTTTTATTCGTTCCTCCGTTAAGAGAATAAGAAACAAAGCATGTGCCATTCCATTTCTTTTTAAGTTTTTCTAAATTTACGGAAAAAACGTCTAATTATTCTCAAAGAACATATTTTTACGTCTCGAACCATCCGGTTGGTTTGAAAAAAATTTCACATTTAACCCTTTCAAAAAAAATAATCACTAGGCATCGAATTCATGTTTTTTAAATTTTCTCCCGTTTACCGAGCCTTGCATCCACCGTGTGGGTGTTGGGTTTTTCTAGTGCCCCTCTTGCTAGCAGAAGGGTTAAAAACCAAGATATCATTTTTAGCAGAGAAAAAACAAGTGAATTCTTGAAAATAGTTTAAAATAACTTGATAAGCATGCATTCTAAAATTGTAATTAAGATGTGTAAAATGTTCTACTTACATAAGTCTTCAATAAAGATGCAAGGAATTTCATATATAACTTTAATTGGCAAGCTGAACATTACTTGTTGTTCCAAAAAATAAAGACAAAGTTGAAGAAATAAGTGACTTGAGCTTAGAACTATCGATGACTTTTAAACTTTATAGAAAACGTACGGCTATTAAATATTGACATACCATATTCACTGCAGAAATTCGTCCAAAGAGGGGGAGAATATGCTTTAAATTTGATTAAATCCATCACGAGAGCAGCTAGAGACTTCACAGAGATCGTCAAATATGACTAAATACATTACGAGAGCAGCTAGGGACTCACACATCTCACAGATGACACAGATCACAACTCCCAACTCACAGATACCGAAAATAAAATCGCTGTCCTTTTAAACTGGAGCGAAAAGCCTATCGGCCAATCAGGAACGACCATGCGATTTGCATAACTTGAAAAATAATTAACATTTCTACTTTCATTTACATAAAAAATTATTAAATATTACCAAGAATTTAGAAAACTACTTTAAGTATAAAAATGACTTTAAAAAGCGCTTTTTAACTAATTAATTAAATTTAAAACAACAATTTTAACTTAAAGAAAAATAAATGCGAGCGAATGCGATCGCAAGCAAAAATGCCGAATGCGATCTGCGATCGAGAAGCGGCGCAAAACAGCTCAACCGAGCCGAGGTGGAAGGAAAAAACGTAAACAAACGCCGTAACGGCGGCTAGCGGGAGGGAAAATGAAGAATGGTAACTAAACTTAGGTCACTTTCACATTATAATTAAATAAAACATTGAAAGAAAAAAATGCTTGGGAAATAATTTTCCCCACACACCGGAATACAAAAGATACGGAAAAACAAAGGTCACCAAATTAAAGAGCTAATTTTGCCCTTTTCAAAGCCACTTTTGGTTTTAAAAAATACGAAAATTAACCCTTCGAAAAAGTATATTTTCTGTATGCCGTTTTGCGATTTTGGCAATTTTTAAAAATTCACATCGGCGGTTCAGAGAAAGGTACGAAAAATTAAAAATACCATACAATATCTACATTTATTCCTTTTTCAATATCTGTATTTGTTTTTGAAAAATATGAATATTAAACCTTCGAAAAAAAATCATGCAGGACTCACTTTTGCGAATTCAGATTTTCTGCGATATATAAAATCTGGCATCGGCTCTCTAAAATAACCAAACAAAAAACAAAGACATCTACGTTCTATAGGGTTCAGGCAGAAACCTTTAATTAAAAAAAAAAAATGCACGTTAACCCTTTTGAAAACGTTTTTTACCGTAAGTCAATTTCGCTTTTTAACTATTTCTCCCATCTTTAAAAATTCGAATTGGCGTTCATAAACAAGATACGAAAAACTAAAAATACCGCGCCTAATCTATATCCCTTTGCTTTTTACAATCTGGTATCCGTTTTGAAAAATTTTAATTTTAACCCTCCGAAAAAAATCCTTCCCAAAACTCAGTCACGCGAGTTTCGTTTTTCAGCCCAGGTTTAAAAATTGGCATTGACTCGGGAAATGCAAATACGGACAAACAATAGACTCCAGATCATAGACACGTTCATTTTTTTCAAAACGCACCTTTGGGTTTTAAAAAATATCTACATTAATCCTTTAGAAACCGATCGTTTACGTAACCCACTTTCGCGATTTCCGCTATTTTGGCAATGTTTACCGGTGGTTAAATTTCAATTCTACTAGGAAATTTGGTTGGGTTGAGTATTCTGAAAAGGCCTCTTCAAGAACAGATTGCGTCCCCTGGCGGTGGAAGGTGGAACTATAGGAGTATCTCTGGTTCTATGGGCCCGATTATGGCAGGGTTTGGCTCATTCGACTTGATATCTATAGCCTTAAATATTTTAGTTGCACTTTTGACCGCCAGGATGCGCTTTCTGATCTTGGGTTCTATGAGCCCGATTACGACGGGGTTTGCCTCATTCGACTTGATTTCAATAGCCTTACAGATTTCAGTCATATTCATATAGAACAGATTATTATTATCTCGGGCTCGGGCAACGCCGGGCGGGTTAGCTAGTTTATTATAAAAAGTGGGATTTAGTAAACTTTACTCAATTATTAGTAATGCAGAGTATATAGGAGTAATATTTATTACTGCATTATTAGTAATGCAGATATCCAATATCTGACATTTATGAACCAGTAACTGACATCTGGTATCAGACACTGGTATAACAACTTAAATTTTAATGGTGTTTACTACAAGATAAATTTAATTTATTATTATGCATTTTTAAACAGTTCAAATAATAGATTTCAACTTTCTTTAATTTAACCAATAACTAACACCTCTGTCAGAGACTGGTGGAATAAAATTCTAGGAACCAATAACTAGCACCCCCCATTAAGCTAAATTAAATAACTATAAACCCTAAATCATGACCTTAATATATCATATGCATCTTTAAACTAATTTCTACTGGTATAACTTTAAGAAAAAAAGTTTAGGATGGTTGCATTACAAATAGATTAGAAAAACACTTCCTTAATTTTAGAAATAAGATGGTTGCTGCAAAATGGCACTTTTTGTATTCTCAAAAGTTTCTTCCTTGATGAATATGTTCTTGACCCTCTAGTGGTGAATAAATTGTCTCCGAAATAAAAATAAGTGTCTCATTTACCACTAGTTGATATTACTTAGCAGAATTTTACAACAAAATGCTTATTTGAGTTAGATTTTTGCTGAAGTGTCAGTTACTGGTTAGGTGTCAATAACTGAAGGTTTCACCATATGTCCCAAAAAAAAAAAAAAAAAAAAAAAAAAAAAAATCACAAATTTGAGTTACTTTGATTGACATTTTTTTTCTGAAAAATCTTTTACAGTTAATCTCTTTTTTCTTTACTTTTATATATGTATATATATATATATAATATAAAATTTTTAATTAATATTTACTATATAATTTTAATTCAGTCCAGACTGATATAACGCCAGTTCAAGTTGAAGTTGTTCCATTTCCACCTGTTGAGAAACCCACAGGATGGTTTGGTTATATCAGGCATTGTTTTGTTTCATATTTTTCTGAACTCTACGAGGATTTTACTGATACTAGTGTTGAAGATGAAGATAGTGGTGAAGAGGATCCTGAAGGAGATCAACTGACAGTTCGCAAGTAAGATTTAATTTTTATAAGGTATAAAAAGAAAATTTAACTAATGAAAATATTAACTCGCATACAAATCTGAATAGCAGAAATTTGATAAAAATGTTATAAATCTAAATGAATCAAATCACTTTTATTATTATCTTTTTTTTATGTGTGTGTGTGTGTGTTTGTCTGATTATTACTTAAATTAGAACATTCAGTATTTAAATATAAAATTTTGAAACACTTGCTGTACTTATATAAATGTTCCTAGTATGAATTAAAATTCAGTTTACAACTGTATGCTTGCAATTTTTTCATGAAATGTTCATTTAATGGGTAATATTTTCATGGTATTCCTGTGTTATAAATGTAATTTATAATTTGCCTTTGAACTCAAATGAGTTGAACTCAGTTCTAATAAATATATTGGTGGTGGAACTTTTCAAAGCGGATCTTTCTCTTTTTTTTCTCCAGTGAATTATTAGAACAGTAACTGTAGTTTCATAAGCAATTAATCAACAGTTCCTTTCCTCAAGGTATAACAGAGAGCAGTCAACCCAACAATCTTAAAAGCAATTCTACCTATTTTAGGGCAATGTCTTTGCTCCATTTGAAGAAGGAGTTCATTAGCTAATTGCTTCTATATAACTATGCTGGTTACTTTACTAATTTCTGGAGAAAAAAACAACAACAAATAAATTACGTAAATAGTATAAAAAGCCATGTGTTTGAATATTATCAAGCTATGAAGTGAACAGTGAATGAATAGCATAAAAAAGGGAAACCATAAAAATTAAGATTTCTGATTTAAAAAAAATGACTAACATAAACTTTTCATTGATAATAAAAACAAGATTTCTTCATTTATTGTAAAGAGTCAAATGTTTATATAAGAGAAAAAATAACTTTAAAAGAAAGGTTTCTCAAGGGAAAAAATTACCATAATTTCTGCTCTTTATTTTGTTTTATTATTATTTTTTTTTTTTGTGTATGTGTGAGATTTTTGTAAAGTAATGAAATACATGAAATATTATTCAAATTACGTGGTCTAAGTAATTTGAATAATAATGAATAATTTGAATATATTTGACATTGAATGGTTCACTTTTCAATAATCCATATCTCACTAACTAATCATGTAAAACTGATAAAAATTTGTATTTCTGTGTTTTTTGGAAAGATGAATGTAAGCATATGATAAAATTATTGTATTGCCATCAAACATTTTAAAATCCACTTATAATATGTAGACATCAAATCAAATGGTCGTTAAATCAAAAGTTACTTATAATAATGGTTTGTTTTTAATGCAGTTGAAAAATACTTAACATTGTAATGTAATAAAAAAAAAATTGATTTATTGATTTTTAAAAATTGTTCGTAGTAATTTGTCTAAATTTTTAGAATTAAAAAGGCATAATTTTTATGGAATAGTTTTATAAGAATTTAAACATTTTACAAAATTAAAAAGGTTGCATTAGTTAGTTAACATTTTTGGAAAAATGATGTCATACTTTTTTGCTTCAAATGGTGGCTGGAATCTTCCAGAATGCCTTTTTTAAAATTATTGATCCTCTGAAAGTAGTCATTAGAGCTTTCTTCTCTTTCAAAAATGTTCCATAGAGTCATGATGGCATCTTTTGCTTCTTTTGATGTAGGATGTGTTTCCGGAACATCATTAATTTCCTCCTGAGAAGAATCATTTGGAATGTCTCATTCAGGATTGTGAAAGCTGCAGATTAAGTCATCTTCCGAAAATTCCCTCCCAGTTTTTAACTTATTGTCCATGGAAACATAACCTTCAAATGTGAAATTTTCTGGCAAAACACAATGTTTCTGTAATCTTGCATTAGATGATTTAAATCTTCAGCATCCGTGTTCAGTTTTTTAGAACCCTCAGCAGCAGGTTCAGTTTCACAAGCTTGTTTCTTTAAAAAATTGGGCGTGATGGAAGCAATTTGACACTGTGCCCTGAGAAACTGCTTCCCAAAGCAGCATTTTCTATATGAATAGCCTCTAACAATTTCATTGTATGAGTTTTATTTGCTTCTAAGCTGGTTAAAATGTTGTTGACTAGTTTCTTTCGGTAAGTTTTTTGAAACACTGTATAACATCTGAATCCATAGGCTGTTAAACAGGTGTAACATTTAGGGGAAGAAATAAAAATTTTTACTGCTTCTAAATTTTTAATTTCTGGAGGATGTGTCATGCAGTTATCGATTATTAATAGGATATTTCTTCCTTTATTTTTCCTTTTTTTTTTTGTATAGCTTCTTCATCAACTCTTCAAAAATTTCCAACGTCAACCATGCTTTCTTATTGGCTTTGTAAACTACATGCAACGTTTTGATTCTCTTGAAACATGTGTTGTTTGTGAATTTCCTACGATGAGTGAGGAAGTTTTTTGGTTCGTTCCAGACATGTTAGCTGCTAGTAGAACAGTTATTCTTTGCTTTGCCTGCTTTGCTCCAGAGCAACTTTCATCTTTAAAAACTAGGATGTCCACGATTTTAATCAGATGATTTAAATCAAATGATTTTTAAAAAAAAATCATTGATTAAAATCATAAATTTTCTAAATGTTTAAAATGACATAAAAAGTAATAAAATCTAAGATGAACATAATTTGGAAAGTTTCAATGGGTATTTTGCCTTTAGAATAAATGAAAAAAGCCTTAAATAATTGTTTCTAAGCTTGTAAAAAATTAAGTACAGCAAGTTTTTATCAGGTATAAAAAGCATAAAAATGATAAATCTAATATAATTTGCAATGTAATAATTTCCTTTAAGTAATCAAATTATTTATTCTTTTATATAAAATAAGAATATCAAGTATAATAAATTTCTGCTAGTAAAAGAATTAATAGCCAGTACGTGATTTTCACAATAATAAATGGATTCGCCGATAGCTCAGTTAATAATAATTTATCACTACAAATAATAAACACACACTCTCAAAATAAAATAAACTCACTTGCGGACTGTATCTCATTTAATATCTCACAACACTCAATAAAAATGGTCGAGAGCCGAGATTTACTTCACTGATCGGCATCTCAAACCCAACTCAAAAAAAAAGTTGTAGTTTTTTTTTTTAAACATTTTACATAGATGGCGCTTCTAGCGGCAACATACCGCCGGGCCTTGAATGTTGCTAACATTCAATAATATAAATGCAATATAATTCAAACACAATCTCTAAGTGAAAAATACAATCTCAAAAAACACAATTTCTTCTCAAAAATACTACACTAAATAAAATACTAAATTTACAAATATAAACACAAGAATGTAATACACTGCCGGAAAAGTATATAGTTTAATAAAACAAATGTATGAATTTAAGTACTCAATAAACCATCATTCACATATGGCAAAACAACAATTTTTGTCACTGGCCTTTTATATGTGCCATTTTTATCTTTCAAGGTGACAACTCTTATAATATTGTCTTGGCCTGGATGAATTTTAATAATTCGGGCCAAATGCTATTTTAAAGGGCAATAATTATCAGAATTTTTTACTAATACTAAATCTCCCTCTTTTATCTTTACCCTTCCCTTGTACCATTTAGGTCTATTTAAGAGCTTGTTCAAATATTCTGATGACCATTTTTTCCAAATATGTTGTGTTAATTTTTGAACTAATTGCTCAACCTATTCATAGGAATTTCTGTATAATTTGGTTCTGGTAAGGCCATTAAAGAGGAACCAATAAGGAAGTGAGCAGGTGTCAAAGCTTCAACATCATTTGGATCATTTGAAAGGGGGCAGAGTGGCCGAGAATTAAGAACTGCCTCAATTTGAGTAATAAGAGTCAAGAGTTCCTCATAACTTAAAATAGTTTTACCTACAACACGTTTTAAATGGTATTTAAGGGATTTGATATTTGCTTCCCACAAACCTCCAAAGTGAGGAGCTGAAGGGGGGTTAAAATGCCAGTTAATACCTTCATTAGCTAAATAATTTTCTATCTCCTCCTCACTTTTATCTTTAAATAAAGATCTGAGAATTGCTCTTAATTCTTTATTGGCACCAACGAAATTTTGACCATTATCACTATATATATCAGAAGGTTTTCCCCGCCTTGCTATAAAGCGTTTAAGTGCTGCTAAGAATGCTTCACTTGTTAGATCATTTACTATTTCAAAATGCAAGGCTTTTGTAGTAAAACACACAAATAAATACTTTTTTTACCTGTTTACTTCTACCTATGAAGTTTTTGACTTCAAAGGGACCACAGTAGTCCAATCCAGTACGCATAAATGCTCGGGCCATTGTTACTCTAGAAGCTGGCAAATCAGCCATCTGTTGCTCTGAATTCTTAGAATTTACCTTTTTACAAGTCATACAATTGAAAATGATTTTACGAACTATATTTCTAGTAGATAAGATCCAAAATTTGTTTCGGATGAGAGAAAGAGTTGTCTCAGCACCTGCATGAAAATACAAATTATGAAAATATTTAATCACACAAAAAGTAAAATTATGTTTTGAAGGAATAATCATTAGATATTTTTGATAATCAGTTAAGTTACTGTTTTTCAGTCTACCACCAACTCGGATTATACCATTATCATCTAAAAACGGGCACAAGTTTGTCAGTTTACTACTGTTAGGGATTGCATTACCCTTTTCCAAATACTGCATTTCCTTCACGAATGAAGTCTTCTGGATGTTTTTTACTATACAGAATAAGGACTGAGAGAGTTCACTGCTGGTTAAAGTTCCACCTTTGGGATACAAGGGATTTCTACAGTTATGGATGAATCTATTACACCATGCTACTACTCTTTGCAGTTTTATGAATGAAGAACTGTTATTAATGATGTCTAAAGGCTCAACAGTGTTAACTAATGTACATACTTGAGTTACTGATGGTGCTTTCAATTCACGGATAAACAACTCACTGGTTTCAACAGAAATAATATCAGGAGACTCCACCATCTTAGGCTGTTGTAGGAATGATGGACCGAACCACCATAAATCACATTGCTGGATCTTGATGGGATCTAGGCCTCTAGAAATGAGATCTGCAGGATTTTGCTTGGAAGGTACATAATTCCACTGATCAATCAAAGTTAAACTTTGTATAATCGATACCCTGTTTGCGACAAATGTCTTTAGATCATTCGACTCCTTTTTTAACCATGCAAGTACAATAGTACTATCTGTCCAAAAACAAGTTTTAGAAACTTCTTGCTTTAGAGCGCTTAACACTTTTTGCATCAACTTAGATAATAGGACTGCTGCAGAAAGTTCTAGACGAGGGATAGTAATAGGCTTTAGAGGAGCCACTCTAGATTTACTAGTGAGCAGTTTGATAGCAGAATCACCATAAGAATTAATAGATTTTACATAAACGACCGCACCATAAGCAAGTTCAGAAGCATCTGAAAAACCATGCAATTCCACACAATTAGGATGTTCTACAAATACAAATCTTGGGATATTGATCATATTTACAGTTTTTAAGGAAGTGAGAAAATTAGTCCATTCGATATTTTCTTTCACTGGAAGATAATCACACCAATCTATTTTCAGCAACCATAATTTTTGGAGGAAAACCTTGGCCTTCGTAATTATTGGACCTATCAAACCCAACGGGTCAAATATTCTGGCAATTTGTGATAATACTGAGCGTTTGGTATACCTTTCACTTAGCTCTATAATTAAATTAAATCCGAAACAGTCTGGTTGCGGCTTCCACAATATTCCTAGGGTTTTTGTCTCATTGGAAAATGAATATTCAGATATTGCATTATTACACAAAAGAGAAGAATTATTTACTGACCATTTGTGAAGATCCATGCTTCCCTTCTTTAACAAAGATATCAGTTGTTGTTGGATCTCTTTAGCTGTGTCTAGATCATCAGCACCTGTCAAAATATCATCCATATATACGTCTTGAAATAATACATTTGCAGCTAAAGGAAATTCCTTTCCTTTATCTCTAGCTAGCTGGGTAAGGGTTCTTGTTGCTAAAAAGGGGGCACTCGTTGTGCCATAAGTCACCGTACATAATTTATACACCTTAACTGGTTCATGTACCTCAGGTTTAAACAAGATTCTCAATAAATCTCTTTGACTCGGATGTATCAATATCATACGGTACATTTTCTTAATATCTGCTACAAAAACAAATTTGTGCTTTCGAAATCGCAACATTATACTAAATAATTCATCTTGGATTGTTCCTCCGTTATACTGCAAACTATTTAGAGATTTTTCGGTAGAAGTTAAGGAGCTAGCGTTAAAGACAACTCTTAATGGTGTGCTACTTGATTCAGCACGGAACACGCAATGATGGGGTATGTAATAAGTGATATCTGGTTCTTCAGATTCTATCACCTCTTCCATATGACCCATACTTAAATATTCTTGCATAAAGACTTTATAAAGATCGTTAAATTTAGGTTCTCTAACTAAGCGATTCCATAATGAATTAAAAACTTTCATAGCCTTTTTCTTTGATTCTCCAAGACAAGATGGGTCTTCCTTAAATGGCATTTTAACCATGTATTGCCCTGTTGCAGTTCTGGAATAATTTTTCAGAAAATGTTCTTCACAAATTTCTGATTCCTTATTTCTAGAAACTTCAGATTCTCTCTCAATGTTTTCTATACCCCAAAAATCTCGAATTACTATTTCTAACTCCAAATTATCTGTTATCAACCCACAATGTATATTACTTTCAACCTTAGCCGGAAGGCTTCCGCTAACAATATAACCGAAAACACTGTTTTGTAACACTATTCTAGTATTTAATGGTTGGGGGTAAATTTGACCTGGCCTTAAAAATTCATAGAAATTTTCTGCACCCAAAAGCAAATCAATACAGCCAGGAACATTAAACTTTTCATCAGCTAATTTGATGTTATGTAACGATGAAATACAAATCTCAAGCGGTCTAGAAGGCGTAAATTCCGTAATTTTCGGAACGACTAAAAAATCTAATTTTAAATAAAAATCTTTATCTCTATTCGAAATAGTTGTGTTAACTCTAGATCTAACATTAAGAGACAAATTATTTATTCCTGAAATACAAATATTAGTCTTTTCTCTTTTCAAATTTAGTTTATCTACTAACCTTTTACTCATAAAATTAGAGTTTGCACCAACATCTAATAAACCACGTGCTTCATGAAAATTACCATATTCATCTTTTATTAAACAAACAAATGTGCTAAGTAACACAGCTTTTAACTCGTTAGACAAATTACATATCGTTGAAAATAAATTGCTTTGGTTATTAACTTGGAAAGGCTGGAATACTGGAGCTGAAGCATCCAAATTAGATTTATTACCGACTTCGTTTTTAGAACTCATTTCCTGTGAAATTATCTCTGGATTTTCACCTTTATTTATTTTTTGTTCACGCGGGAAATGCAAAGTTACATGATGCCTTCTCTTGCAAATAATACAAGAGAATTTAGATTTACAATCAATCACTTTATGATTCATAAGACAGTTAAAACAAAGGTTTTTGGATTTTACAAGCTCAACTCTATTACCCACTAACATGTTTTTATAAACAGGACATTTATGCAAAGGATGATTTTCACTACATGACAAAATACATTTAGAATTTTTTACGTCAGTTAGAAAAACTTTAGAAACATTTCGATAATAAGTATTTTTATTACTCGCTCTAGAATTGTCAACCACGGGTTTTCCCTTAGACATATAATATAAATCAATTTCCCGAGATAATTCTATGGGAGAAAACCACGATTCTGCTTGTCTAACATTTATAAAATACATGACATCTTTATCAAGCGTTTGACAAATCTTATCAGAAACTATTAACTGTTTTAAAGTTTCGAAATCTGTCACATTCCTCAATTTTAAATAATAATCCCAACTCGTTGTTAATCGGGATGCAAATTGTACATATGTTTCATTAGGATGATGTTGTGCTTTCCTAAAATGTTCTAAACAAGTCTGGGGGGATGGCTCAAATTCTCTAAGTACTATAGCCTTTACTTTTGAATAATCTTCTAATTCCCCATCTTTGATGTACGTAATTACGTTTGTTGCCCTTTCTCCTAACAGATTTAGTAGAATTCCGATTTATATTTTTCTGGGACATTTTTAGAAATAAATGCTCTTTCTAACGATGAAAAAAAATAACTCCAACCTTCTGGTTTAGATGGAATTTTAATCGTTAACGTTCTTACACTTTTAATCAGAGAGTCTAAAGATTCTATATTATCTTTTTTCTCGAGATCACTTAAATTATCATTTTTAGTTTCTGCACGGGCCTTAGCCAACTCAATTTCTAACTTTGCATGTTCAATTTTTAATTTCTCAAGATCTAGTAATTTTGATTCTTCATTTTTTTCTTTCTTCAATAAAACTGTTTGCTATGCCTTCAACCAGTTTATTATCTGCTTTATACTTCGAACTTTCCTTTATTAAATTTATTAAATCATAAATAGTTAATTTGGAATCTGATATATCTATGTCTAATTCAGCAGCAATTCGCTGATAATCTTCCTTTTTTGCACCTTTAAACATTGTATTATAAATACAATTCACAATAAATAAATAAATAAAACTGACATACCTTTATCTATTAATAAATCTCCAAATCGGATAATTCCACATTGAAAAGAATTAATCCACTCTTTCAATTCTCAAATTAGCTCAATAATAAAGAACATCGGTTCCTTTCTGCGTAAACACATTCACAGTTCATTTTTCTATATTACGAAATTCTCCAGGTTAATCGAAATTATTTTTCTTCTGGGAACAAAAAAAGACTTCACAATATTCACACTCTTCTATATTCACACTCTATTCACAATATTCACAAAAGAGAATTCTGAATCACAATATTTTGTACTTTAATATAAATAATACGATGATTTAATTTTCGTTTTACTCATTCTAATTACTTGATAGAATTCCAAACACAATTTATCTTCTGCAGACGATTCCTGAAAAAAACATAAACATCGACAAATTCTATTCTTTCTCCGGCGAGAGGAGACCAATACTATGGATTCACCGATAGCTCAGTTAATAATAATTTATCACTACAAATAATAAACACACACTCTCAAAATAAAATAAACTCACTTGCGGACTGTATCTCATTTAATATCTCACAACACTCAATAAAAATGGTCGAGAGCCGAGATTTACACAACTTCACTGATCGGCATCTCAAACCCAACTCAAAAAAAAAAGTTGTAGTTTTTTTTTTTTAAACATTTTACATAGACGGCGCTTCTAGCGGCAACAATAAATTTACAGCAAACTGGAGCTAAAGAAGAATGAAAGAATGACATCTACTCAATAGCTATTGTAAAAGAATGTATAAGAGAAAGAGAACTAATTTGTATAAAAATATTAACCCCTTCAATCCCATGGCATCAGTAGTGATGCCATAAATATTCCATTTCTTATATATTTTATGTGGTGCTCATATGGGAGTGTTCACTAAAACTTTTTCATCTGAGACCCAAAGGGTTAAGCACAGCAAGAGTCTCCAGTAAAGGTTTTTTTTTTTTTTTTTTTTTAAAACTTATATACACCAAATAAAGAAATTAGTTAGCGAATGAAAAGGATTGAATACTTCTTTTTTTTATATATTTTTCTTTAAATTTGAAACACTGAATGTTATTAATCTCTACTGATTGGTAATAACGTTACTATTTAATATTTTGAGAATTTCAGATATAATTGGCTATTCTTATATTTACTTTGTATGTGTGTATGAATGGGTGTAACTCATTTTCATATTTTTTTTCATCATACATATGTGTAAGTTTAGATTTAGGTGATTAACAGTAATTTTTCACAGTAGAAATGCAAAGCAAGCTGATAATTTTATGTTTGTTATTTGTGCTACTAACTAATGAAATTACTTATTTGCAGTTTAATTAATTCTGTAATTACTTACTGTTACCCCCAAGACATTTTTAAGGGTGCCTTACTTTTTTACAATTGGCAAAATACACCCTGCTTTTTTAAAAAATAGTGAAATTCACCTTCAGTTGTACCCAGAGAGTTCTTGTAAAAATGTATATACTCTAGTATTACATACCGTAGTTCAGTGTTTCTAAATCTGTGTGTAAAAAAAAAAAAAAAAAAAAAAAAAAATCAATCAACTTTATTTAGAAAAAACAAAAGTTTGTTAATATCATCTTGTACTTTAATTATATTTTTCAATTTGTAATTCATAAAATCATTAAAAATTAATGTCACTTTATTTATTTATAATATTATAAAATTATATACTTTTTTTTTCTCTTATATTGTTACTAAACACATTACTAATATATTTTCTCATAAAATAATGCATTTTTCTACAGAACTAGTGCCTTCTTTGGGAACTAGCATCCTGCCACTTTTTCTTTCTAGAATGAAGACTACATTATTAGTCATCCTTTTAGCAATTAAAGCATAAAAATGTATATTATTTTCTTAATTAGAGAGTTAATTATTTAATGATTATTAATTTTAAGCAGTATTAATAATTTAATATTAAAGCAGTTATTAATAAAATGAATAAATATAAATAGTAGTTAATATAGTTTCACATAATTATTACAAAGTATTAATGTACATACATAACATTATTGTATGCTACTAACTAACTAATGAAATTACTAATTTGCAGTTTTTATACTTTCTGTAATTACTAATAATTATAAATTTATTAATTAAAGCATAAAAACATAGATAATGTTACTAATTAGATGGTTAATTGTTTTGGAAAGCTGAAATTCTTGGTAGCTATTCTGTATTTTAACGTAGGGGGGAAAACTTATAAAAATCCAATTTAAATTAAAAAAATCTGATTTTAATAATTAAAAAAATATCGTGATTTTTTTACACCCTGTAAACTAAAGAACACTCCTGTAGAAACTTGTAAAAGAAAGCACTTTCGTCAGCATTAAATATGTCATCTTCATTGCATTCATTTAAAACTTTTTTCAATGTTGTATCTCTCTCCACGGACTCACTGTTTTGAGATTTAAAGAAGAGCATTCTCCTCACAGTCTTTTTGAGATTAATCCATTCTGTGTCTTGAAATTTTGCAGCCATCCAACTGATGCTTTGAATTTTTCATTGACATCAACTTTTCAGCAAATGCTTGAGCAGCCTTTCACATTACCATTGATTGGCATATTCTTTGACCTCATGTTATTCATCAACTAAACAAGATATCCTCTCCAATAGAGCATACTTAGATTTTTTATCATGCAGTTGGTTTGGCAGTATAGATTTTTTTGCTTTCATTATGTCATCCCGATTTTTTACGAATGCGAAAAGAGTGCTTTTTTGTAATGTTAAACATTCTAGCAATTTCATATTTTGCTATATGATGCTTATCTACTCTTTCAATAATTTTCATCTTTATATCGATGGATATAGACGATCTTTTAGTTACAATGGGAAACATTGAAAAGTAAAAATGTTTACCATAAAACCAGTACAGACCATGCAAATGGTTTAGTGTCAACGAAATGACTTAAAAAAGTTAGACATCGAGAGATTATCCCATCACATGACATGCACATTTGCTTGATATGGTTATTTTTATGACGATCACTAGCCAGCCAATCACAATTTTTAATTGTGATTGGCTGGTAATTTTTAACCTGCTGCAAAGCTACAGGCAAAAGAGAAGAGAAATTTCCAAAAAATTTAACAGAGCCTGTTGTTAAGTACATTGTCATTCCTATGGTGTGGAAGAGAAATGGAGGGGAGGGGGGGGGGGGGTGAAGCTAACTGACATCTAAAATGGTCAAAAGAAGGATTTTTTTTTTTTCTTTAGACTTACTTCTGGATCAACATTTTTCACTCAAGTTGGTTGTATGCTGTTAAGCAAAGTGAAAAGAAAATTCACATACTTTGTACTGTTATTTACTAACGTTGAAACAAATAAATATAGTTTTCAATTTGTAAATTTATGAAATATTTTTAATGTTTTTCCCCCCACCACTTGTGATAGTGAAAATCCCCTATAAAAACTACTATTATTGACAAACACACACAATTGTGTTCCCCTTTCTTACCAGAAATATTTAATGTTCCAAAACTTTTAAATACAAGTAATCACATTTTGTTCTCTTGTAAATTGTCTCAGAAATAAATTATGTTTTTCAACAATACATCACAGATAGAAATATGATCAATCAACATATTGTTTTCCATTTACATATTATCTGTGAATTAACTATGTTTTTTATTAAAACACCTTTTATTACAAATATTTGCAAGTATATTTATTGAATATCATACATTCCATCCGGCTTATGTCCTCTTATTGCATCAAGTTTTTCCCATTCAAAATTAATTGACATCTATGATTGAGAACATAAATGTAACCAGAATTTTATTTAAAGTTCAACAAAAAAATTACCAAGATTTTCAAAAATTATTGTTTAAAGGTAAATAATTAAATATACATAATGTGCATAAATTTGTGTATTATGTAAACTACTTATAAAGAAAACACAGTTGTTATGTCGTACCTAAAACATCCTAGGAAGACACAAACATGTGGTAGATAAAAATAATCTACCGAACTATTGAAATTTGTTCGTACTTGAATTTAGAGGTTAATATAATAAAACATGATCGTATAGAATTTTCTTAAATTTCATCCTAAAAACCAAAAAAAAAAAGAAAAAAAGAAAGAGGGGAATAAAATATTTATTGCTGCTGTGGGAAAGTAGTAAAAGATGACAGAGGTTTTTGGCTACATGAAAAAATTAAAGTTTATTTTAAATGTAATCAAAATATTTTATAGGATTAATTATTCACATTACAAAATTATATTCATTGTGTGTTCTACAACAGACTATTTAATTTTAAACATATTAAAATATTAATCAGAGATGCAATTTCATTGGATATATTACTCTGGAGTAAAAAGAGAAATTACCTTAAATTAAAATAGTTCGTAAATAGTGATCGACCACATTGATAAACTCTTAGATTCAGCTCCCAATCATCTAAGGTTCTTCCTTGCAACAATCTTCTTTTTCTTTCATTCCATAGAGTCTCATCATTTCATAGAATTTCATCAGAAATTCCATAGAATTTCATCATTCCATTTCCAGCCAGTTCTAGTACAAAAAGCCCTGATTCTCCGTAACGGCCTTCTTTTATCTGCTTGCTTCAGCGTACTTTCTCCTCGCACATTGGAAAAAGTCCGATCACATGCTGAAAATAATGATGTTACAACTTGTTGTTCATTTAAAAACTTTTTAAACTAGTCGGATGTGCCAATCCCAAAACTTTCTTCTATCTCAGTCATGTTAATACTTCAAAATTCGCTATCACATCGCCAATAAAATCAATATTTTTCGTCATTCTGTTGTACGTTAGCTGCTTGCGAATCGTCGGGTTACCGGGATGCGATCAACTGATGTATACTAAACTACGAAAAGTCCTTCTGGCCTGAACCGACAGGAACAGATAGCCTCCCTATTCCTTGGTCTTACGATTTTAACTAATTTTACTGGAAAACACGAAGGTAAAATGTGTGGAACCTAATTAAAGAAGATTCAATCTCAGTTCTCATCAACATTGAATTTGAATGAGAATATCGCCAAATTGGTCCTCTACAGCCAAGTTGGCTTCATTTATGGCAACCTAATTTGGTCGCCAAATTTGGTGATATTTCGCCAACTGTCGCCAAGTTTGGCGAGAATTTGACGTTGGCGAATATAAATATATAGTGATAAGCAATGGTTACAACAATGGAAGAAAATTTGCCGAAACCATGTTAACTAAAACTCATAAATTAAACCCGTTTATGGATGAATTCTGCTGTCTTGTTTGAAAATGTCAGCCACCCTAAAATTTCAAACTGCTATATCTCAGCCATTTTTTAAGATAGAGGCAAAACAAAAATGGTTCAGGATTCTCCGGATCAAGGCCGAGCATTTAACGGAAAAAACTTTTAGGATTTCTAATTTTTTTGTACATCTTTTTGAATTTGAAATCTTTAAATGGCTATCACAGTGCCCCCTTTTGTCGAAATATCCCCAAATTCTAATAGAACCTGCTTGCCATAGCCAAAAACATAGAAAAAATTTTTTATTCAATTTCAAGCATAACTTCATACACTTTTCGATGATACAATAGTGAAAATGGAACAAAAATATCGATCACAGCGCCCCCTTTCATCGAAATATCCCCAAATTTTAATAGAACCTGCTTGCCATAGCCATAAACATAGAAAAAAAATGTGGTTCAATTTGAAGCATAACTTCATACCCTTTTCGATGATACAATAGTGAAAATGGAACAAAAATATCGATCACAGCGCCCTCTTTCGTCGAAATGTCCCCAAATTCTAATAGAACCTGCTTGCCATAGCCAAAAATATAGAAAAAAAAATTGTGTTTAATTTGAAGCATAACTTCATGCATTTTTCGATGATACAATGAGGACGGACATACAGACATTTTGTAAAAACATGTTTTTCGGAATCTCTGACCCCTAAAACGTGTAAATCCGTCGAAAACCGGAAGTCGAAAAAAATTTCGATTACAATACATTCTTCTATTATAGATACAAGAAAGTAAAAATGATTAATTGATGCACAGTTTACACTTTGTATACTTTCTTTTACAGTAATTTTTGATTTAAAAATGAAGTAAAATCACTTGCAAAACATGGTCCGATTGCCGCAGATGAATAAAAAAACATTGACACTCGGGACCACGTGCTTTGTAAAATATAAAATAATAAGTTAGACTCACATT
This sequence comes from Maratus michaelseni, assembly GCA_963931845.1. Taxonomy (NCBI): domain Eukaryota; kingdom Metazoa; phylum Arthropoda; class Arachnida; order Araneae; family Salticidae; genus Maratus; species Maratus michaelseni. The sequence continues at coordinate 154,187,999 of OZ007596.1, read as the reverse complement.
TTTTCAAACAGAACATCTCTAAAATCTTTTAAAATAATAATATTTTTACATTTAAATACATATTTTCAAAGTTAAATTATGAACTAACTATAACTTTAACTATTTTTTTTTTTTTTTTTTACATTTTGAAACATTATAAACTTGAATTTTACACACATAATATTCATAAATATCCAAGGAAAAAGTCTTTATATCGGTGGGCGCCGAGCCAATACAAAAGAAATCTCCTAAAAAAGTTATTGAACACTACAATATATAATATAATATGGAGTAATTTGCAGCAATTGCCTGACAGAAATTAGGGATATCCTAAAGTTAGAAAAAGTAACTACTTAAATAAAACGGCCTAAAGATAACATAACTCCTTTTATTTATTTATGTATATTAATTAATTAATTAATTAATACTTTTTTTCACTTATTTAATTACTTACTTAGAAAAACCCAAATTATCAAGATAACACAGTTAATATATTTTTGCCCTCATTTGTTCCACCTACCTGTGTTTATCTATGATAAAATCTGCATGAACTTTCCAGTTATTTCAATACTAACATGCTTCTTTGTGCTTGCATTAAACAAACTAAAAATATTTTTTATATTTTCTATAGGTTAAAAGACAATCTTGTTCGATTCAGTAAGTATCATGATATACGTCTTATGTAGTCTTTCCCAATATTCAAACCATTACATCATCTGATATTGGCATTATTTTGTAGGCAATGCTACAAAACCTGTGTCAAATTTCATAGAAGGCATTGTATCATTGCTGAGATGGAAGTCACCTGGCACAACTATGTTAGCTTTTTGTGTAAGAATTTTAGATTTAATTTTTTAAGTTAAATATGTAATTTTTGTGCAATTTTTAAATTTTGTCCTACTTTTTATTATAAAACATATATATTTTTTATATATATGTTGTTAATAAATTTCTTTTTATGAAAAATAATTTTTTTAAATGAAAAATTGTATATATGATGGTAGTGAATTAAAACATGTTCCTAGAAAGTAATGAAACACTAGGAAATGAAAGTGAAAAGCAAGAGAGAAAGAAAGATTGAGATTCTGTGAGGACAGAATTCTAGAACCCCTGGCTTGAGATGCTACAGTTTTGTGATATATATATTCAAATAAATAATAATTTCAAATACAAATTTATTTCAAAATGTTTATTATTTTTGTAATTAAAAGCACACTATTTCAAATTAATATCTATTGATACAACTAGAGATCGACCGAAATTTCGGTTTCGGTTGCGGCGCAAAATCGGAGTTTCGCCGAATATTCGGTTTCGGCGAAACTGCTGCCAAAATTTCGGCCTGACCGAAACTCGACCGAAACTATCTGTATTTCATAATCTCGTTCCTTTTTTTGGAAATTTTCAACTTTACTCATAGGTATGAGTTGTATCGGCTCAAATGAGACACAGTTTATTGCTGTGAACTCCACTGTTTATCATTAGACGTCATGACTGATTCATGATGAGAGTGTAAATTATAAAGCAAGCAATGCATATATGACTAAACTTAAAAGACGCTTATCACGTGATCTTTAAATGCTGCAAACTTAACAGTAACAGAAAATTTTTACTTTGAAACTTTAGATTGTTTCGAATGCTTTATGAGAAAGGTGTTGTTAAAACATATGAAGATTTACGAAATTTATTACAAAAGATATATCGATGTATGTATACTTAAAATATTTTTTTTATTAGATGAAATTCGTATAATTGGAAAGTATTTCTGTCTTATTGATAAATTAATTGTTTTATTTTATATGAAAATAGATAGTTTTGGATAGAGGCACAGAGAGTCAACTTGACACCGGATATAAAATTTTCAAACAGGGGTGCCATTTTAATACTTTCTTAGGGAGACAGGGAGTAGGGGGGGAGCGATGAGTGAGCAAAGATTTATTTTGATCCTATTGTGCACATCCTAAAAGAAAATTAACAACTTTTACAATTTTATCATTATATATATATTTAAAATTAGCTAAAGTACAAAATAATGTTAAACCTATCTCACTTTGAGAATATTGAAATGGAAAATAAAGTTTATAATTTATAATTTCTAGGCTTAAAATGTTGTCTTAATGCTAATTTTCCTTTTTTAGTCAAATTGAACAAATTATTTTAGCTTTTGTGCCCTTTTCTTAAACTAACCTATAATGATTCATACTTTCTTATCACATTCTTTGAGGGGTAAACTGCCCCCCCCCCCTAACCTTCCCAAATGACACGCCTGTTTCTAAAAAATATCACATATTGGTGCATAAAAGATATTAATAATATTGATTAAATGCATTATTTTAAATTACATTATTTCATATTATTTTTAAATGTTTATAACAACTTATATTTAATTAATTAATTTCAATAAATAATTTTTACTTAAATTCATTTTTAATAAAATTAACGCTTAATTAATAATTATGTAGTCTGCCGTTTCTATGCAAAATATTGTTCAGGTAACATGCATAGCAAAGTAAATGCAATATTCCACATCAATTTAGACAAAAGTTCTACATTCATGAATGTTTTCTTGATAGGTCTATATCAACCACAAATCTTAAGAGAGATCATTTTAAATTAAAACAAGTTTATAAATTGTTTTGAGCGGTTGTTATTAGAAGTTTAAATTTCAAAAGTTGGTTGTTATAAAATGATAAAATATAAAAGTTGTATTATTTATGTTTCATTTTTGTTTGAAACTTACACACATATATATGTACGTTTGTTTGTTAGAAATGTGGTTCAGTACACGTATAATTAATAAATTAATTATTAACGTAATTAGTTATTATTAAGTAATTATTAATTATTTGTTGTTAATTAATTAATTAATTAATAATTATATGCAGTTATGTATGTACTAATCAGTTTTTTAATTTTTTTACACTTTTGGTTTCGGTTTCGGTCGAAAGTGGGAATATCACCGAAATTCGGTTTCGGTTTAGGTTTTGGTCTTAAAAACCTGTTTCGGTCGATCTCTAGATACAACCAAGATATATGCATATAGCATTAAAAGAAAAGCTGAAAAATTTGCATTGCATTCATTCATTTCTGATTCATTTTTAAGTAATAGTGCTCCTTCCCCCTTTGTTTATTGGTAGTGTATGAATACTACTACTGTTGTTATTATTTATTTATTTAAATAAATCTGAAAAATTGATTCAAAACATAAAATAAAAAAAAAATCTTGCTTCCTCTCATACAGTAGTACAGCAAGGGCGGATCCAGAGAGTCCTTTTTTTGGGGGTGGGGTGGGGGGAATACAGTGTTACATATTTGACATATTTTAAAGTATTACCTGTGAAAACGGTACCTGTCTATAACAAAATTCTGTCTTAAACAGAAAATTTGCATGGTCTGTCAATATATGCTGCGGAGAAATGAATACCAAACAATTATACCTGCTAAGTAGGAATCCTATCTAAAACGGAACTTTTCTTTCGACCCTTGCTATTCTACCTTAGCAGATTTTACTATATTTTATTATCATTAGGATTATTTTAGTTCTAAATAGAAAAATTATGCTTTGAACGTAGGCATGGAGCTAATAGTACCTATTTCTCAAAATATTTAAAAGCAAGCATTAGGATAATCTTAATTTTCAAAACAATTTCAGTAATACATATATTACATTAAAAAAATAGTTATACTGACTGCGGCGATGCTGATAGAGTGAAAGGTGGTGTGGTGGATTTAGGGGTTAAAAGACTAATTAAAAACTGATAAGTACAAAACCCTTGTACTGTGTACAAGGAAGTTTGAAGACTTATAACAAGGAACTCTTTGAATGCAAAATGCAAGATAAAAAGATAATGAGGAACAGGAGCAACACATTACTTTGCTGCTGCAGTTTTTGATTATCTTTTGTCATTTTCCTTTATAAAGGGGAGCTCCTACATGAAGCCATGAAACAACTACCTTTATTTAGCTGAAAGCTTAATTTATCTCACAGTGTATTTTACAATAGATTGGTTATTACATATCCTAGTAAAGCCTGCAAAAACAAAATCACTTGCGACAAGGAAAAAGTTCTGTTTGTGGGGGAAAAAAAAAAAAAAAAAAAAAAAAAAACTATTAGCAGGTTTAATTGCATGGGGTTCATTCTGTTGGAGCCTTGAAATGTTGCGTTTAAGACAGGATTCTGTTACAATCAAGCATGGCCGCAGCTATAGAAGTGGGCCAGTGGCCCGGTCTATTCATGTATTTTCATTTAAAAAAGACATAGCTTAAAACCTAAATAGTGCCTCCTCTTTCCCCTCTCAAAAAAAAAATTCTGTCTTTGGTTTTGTAGTTAGGTTCCGTTTTAACAGGTATATCAATTTTGTCTCAGAAAAACTTGTCCTAAGTGAAATCTTATAGGAGAGAGCAAAAAAGGTAAGATTACACATGCACTATAACAAAAGAAAATTTCAGGTAACTCAGGTTTTTAATTGATTCCAATTTCTTTTGTCTAACACATTTCTTATCCAACTTTATTTTTGCTGAGTTGATTTTTTGAAGAAAAAAGGGTTTAAATTGTTAGGGTGAACAGAAACAGGTTAGAAGTGTTACGATCGATTTATGGGTTTACTAGTAGTCAAATCCCGCCCTGAATATATTCCACTATAACACTGACTATCGGAGAAAAGAATGACATTGTCATTCGTTCATTGGTCTCTTTCCTTTAACATTTCATAAAAACTTTGATGACAAGAAATTTTTTTTTTTTTTTCATTATAACAATGAAATACTATAAAAAAGTATGAGTACAAAAGAAAATAAGTCTGCCTAAAATCATTTTGGGGGGTGATCCCCGCCCCCTTTTTGGATCTGCACCTGAGTACCAGGAGCTTAGCTTTAAGATAAAGAGTTCATTCATTTAAAACATTATGCTTATTATATGCTTTTAATATGTATTTTAAAAGTTTTTGTAATTTTATTAATAATGATTTTCTGATTTGTCTGACCATGTTAACCACAAATGTAAAATCACTTAAAAGGACTATTCATCCTATTCTGTTATTTTCAAGTTTTTCCCACACTTTGCAGCCTTGACAAAATGAAAATATGTCATTCAAATGTGTTATAAATTGAAGGTATACCTGTCAGTATAATATCTGTGTCTCATAAAAAACAGTATATAAAGTTAATTTGAATTTTATTGTCTTGTCTAAATAAAATTCAAGGAAAATTGGATTTTGTCTTTCATTTAAATGTTTGAGCTCGTTGATTTTGTTTGTTATTCTAAGCACAGTGTTCTTAATTTAGCGTGCCAACACCATTTAACAATATGACCAAGCAATTGAGACCTCCAAAACTTCGATTTGAAACCTAAAACTTTTCATGATGTCTCAAGGTTGATTTAAAGTTAACCTAAATTAAAATTAATAGGAGATTAAATCATTTTATCTAATAGTTTTTCTTCAAGTTTACCATCTTCTACCAGTGATTGAATGTTGAAATATTTTTATTTAGTTTTTTTCTTCTTTTACCACCTCTCATTTATGATATGTTTTAACTTTGATTATGCTATTTTATTTATTTATTTTTTATTTTTTCAGGTATATATGTATACTGTTTATCATGGATGGCTTCTATCATTGTTACTTTTTTTATTCATATGCCAATTAACTTTGAACTATGTCAGGTAATCTTTGTGTGTTATCATTTTTGTGGTTATTATATTTTTCAATTTTTTTTTTGAGTGGTTACAGACATAAAGAATACTATTTCATTAAACATCTATTATAATAATACTCTCAAAGCTGAATGTACCAAATAGGCTACTTTCCAAAAATACAATGTCTGTCGAACATTGGAATCATTCCTATTATCATTTTATTTTAGTGAAGGAAGAAATGTGGCAGCACATAATCATGCTGCAGTATGCATAATTTAATTTTGCTTCGCTCTATTTAAAAAAAGCTACTAACACTGGTGCTGCTGTTATTGTCCTTTTTCCCTTTCTCGGCTTATAATGCAAAAACTATTGCATATAAAAACATGAAAACTGGTAGTTGATAGAGAAATGTATGATAAACACACTGAAGCAGACAGTTTTACGCCAAAGAATTATTTTAAGTGCTATTTATGTTGAAATCAGACAAGATAGTTCAGCTGTAAAAGTTTTATAGAATTAAAAATCATACATAGCAGTTTAACCATCTTTTACAGGCATATTCTGGACTAGATTGTGGTAAGCAACTCCAATCAATTTTTTTAATTTGTCTAATTTTTTTTTTCAAAATTTTTAATCAAAACTTCATTATCTAAATAGATCTATATTTTGAAATAGTCATTTTTATCTACTGTTGTCAGATTTAAAAAAAGCCTGAATAATTCCAAACTCTGTATTTTCAATTGATATTGGTTATTATTTACAAAAGTTTTATTATATATATGCATAAACTAGATAAAAAGCAGAAAACTTAAAATAATTAAATTATTACATGCGAAAAGCATTTGATGGTAAAAATTACATCATATTTAAAATATGTGCATTTTCCTACATTGAAGTATTTTTAACAATTTCCAGCATAGTTGAAATGTGTTTGATTTCAGCTCATCTGTCTTCAGTTTTCTAACTCTCGTAAATATACTCAAATTGCCCTGTAACTTTTATATGTTATTCATGTTTACTATAACACAAATTTCTAGTTTGTTTAGTATGTGGCATGTATAAAAATCTGTAGGTAATACACAGAGTTGTACCTGAAGAATTGAAGTATGTTTCCGTTTATTGGCAGAAATTGCTGAAAGTGAATTTTCAACCTATTATGCGTTTTCTTACTAAACTAAACTTTAACAAACTATGTAGAATATGTACAAATCTATAGATGAAATACAGGGCTGCACAAAATAATTGGAGTACTTCTCTGGTTGTGAACAGTAATTGCTGAAATCTGGTTTTCAAATGTGTTATGCATTTTGTAAAGTATTTACTTAGGTATCTTATTTATTAAATAGAGAAGTGGTGTTAAATTATTCTGTAAGTAATAGAAAGTATTTCATAATCTATGCTTAATGCATGATTTTCTTTCTAGTTTAATGATACATGGAGCATGGTCAATCTATACTAATAAAAGAAAGTTTCGCTCTGTGTGTCTGTGTGTGTGTGTGTGTGTCTGTTGGCGATGGCTAGGAAAATCTAGCCCACCTAGAAGGCTGGAAATTTAGGTGTGGATAGTCCAAGGTCTGACCATGTGCACCTGAGCCTCAGAATTTTAATATTTTGATAATTAGCCTAGATATTAATTAGATTCTCATTAACCATCGCGTCTAAAATATCATCTTTTAAATCAAAATGGCGAAAGAAACGGACAGGTGCATTGGATTTGCGACCGGAAATGAACGAATTCGAAATTATTTAACTAATTAGCGAATTTTAAGAAAACTAATTGAGATATCAAATTGCAAATTTCTGAGCATATGTAAAAAAATATTCTGTATCTGACTATGTGATTTTTGAAAAATTCGGTTGGTAATTTTGTTTTAATTTATGCAAAAAACTGCCAAAAATCTTTCAGCACCAGTGAAAACGATCCGAGAAATTTTCAGACAGGGATCGGCTTTCATTAAAAACTGAATTACAAAGAGATCTGTTTCTCTGGCCGATCCCTCTCATTTAGTTTGCTAAAATGAAAGGAAATAATTGCCAAATTTTACTAATGAACAAAAATTTAGGTACTAATTAAGATATAGATTTGAAATTGAGGTCGGGAAGGGGGTGTCATCTGCCGGCTATTTTAGCGTAGCGTCTTCGTTATGTTCTAATTATAAGAAAAATGTAATTATTTTTTTAATGATTGCGTTAATGTACGTGACAGTGGTTCTCTTGAACAAATTATTCATTATATTTGCGGGTATGGGGAGGGAGGGGTTAACGCCTTTCTCTGAGATTGTAATTATCTCGGGCCCGAGCAACGCCGGGCGGGTTAGCTAGTAGTACATAAAGGAAAGTTTAAATGGCTATTAACTTTCTACATTTGCAGCCTTTTTATTTTATTTATTTACTTATTTATTTATTATTATTATTTTTTTTTGTATCTGAGCAAATTAGCATGTTTTTAGACATTGCAAGGTATGGACAGGTCTTGGCAGTCGTAGCTTATAGGGACAAAGCCCCTAGTATCATATCGTCACAGATTTTATCAGGTAATCGTAGCATAGTGCAGGGTTGTAAAAAACCCAGCTCAGGCGGGTAGCTGGGTGGTTATCCGGTCAGCTACCCACTACAACCGTTATGGTTGTAAAAAACCTGTTTTTTTTTTAAAAACCCAGCCCAGGCGGGTAGCTGGGTGGGTACCCAGGCAGAGGTACCCACTACAACCCTGGCATAGTGTGATAATAAGAATCTGAAAAATGCTAGTAAACGCTTCCATTTCAGGCTTTTGCCATTTAAATGTTAATATTTTCTACCCCTTTCTGAAAGCCCCCTTTCTTTTTGCTTTGTATGAAATGTTCATACAGAAAATTGAACTAAAATTTTTATTTAACATCATTAATCATCATTAAATTTATTTGTTCTAGCTAGATTGAATGATGTGGATTGATATTGAATAATTTGCCCAAATACCTCTTTAATGTAGTCTTCTTTCAAAATTTCATGAAAGTATTGTAACCTTTTTTTACTTTTTTTACTATTTCTGTAATAACATTAAATCTTTCCCCTCTTCCTGTAGCAGCCTTTAGTGAACAGTTTGTTTTCATTTAAAATTTTTAGCGCAGATTTAGAGGCATTACAACTTGGCACATTTTCTCTTCAATTGGTTAAAAAAGACAAAAAGTTGCCAAATTTTGACCTAATGACAGCTTGTTTTCGAAGATAAAGAGCAGAAGAAAGGCTAACAACCCTTTTCAAAGAGATATGCAACCCTTTTAGATAGATGCATTCCTAAAGATGGTACAAGCTTGACTTATGAACATTGTCTGGATTTTTTTTTAAATTGTCGTGTATTTGGTACCGTACTATATAAATTATGTTAGTTATGTGCATCAATTCCGTGAGCAATTAACAAGAAAACTGACCCCCCACCCAACCCCTTTCGAACATAAAATGTACTACTCAGTGTTTTCTAATGTGTTACAATCGTTAAATATGACGTACCTCATAATTCCAGATGGTGACATTCTCATGCCAGCCTGAAAAGCACAGAAAGAAAAAAATGCAAAAAATCGATGCTTGGTGGTAACACATCTGTTCCTTTCATTTAACAGAGCATTGTATCTCTCACTTGCAAAATGAAAGCTATCATTAACCACATAGAAAGAAAGAAGCTTGTACAATTTGACAAAATATTTTTTATTTTTACATATGTTTATGCATTTTTAAACATATGCTCCAATTTTAATTTAATTTTTTTTTTTTTTTTTTGATGGGGATTGTTTAGCCAGTAGTCCTTTTTGAAATATCTTTAACCCGATTTTTTATCAAATTATTTTTTTTAAAGAAAAACTCGTGAAAAAATATTGATATTTAGTGATAAAGAGCTCGTAAGTAGACATTTTCTTGGTTTTGCATGTAGGGTCATTTCATAGTTTTTAAAAAAAGTTCTGGTTCATCAAACTTATAGAAATTTCTATCTGTTATAAATATAACTGTTTTACAGCCTGTGTAAAAATTTTGTGAAAAAATATTGTTATCTAACAAATATGTTTCCTTCTCGCTTTTTTGTTTGTTTGTTTTCGCGTTGGATCCTTTAACATAACAATAAAAAATAGTTCTCATCTTCCGAACTTTCTGAAATTTTAATCGGTTATAAATATAACTGTATCTAAGCTCTCTTTAAAATTTCATGAAAAAATATGCATATTTAGTAGTGAAAACATCAGTTGAAGCAGAACGACGGCACGCTGAAACACCCTGCTTTTTCGCCTTTTTAATTTTTCAGATTTTATTTGTTTTAAATATTTCTACACATCCGAATGTTTTGAAAATTTTGTAGGTGATGTATATCTGGTCTACCGAGATGCTCTAAAAAGGTTGTATCAAAATATGGACATTTAGTTACTTTTAGTGTAGAAAAAAAGACCGCCTCCGTGAGGCACAAAGTTATCTGTGTTCGTCAGTGTTTCTGAAAGGCTTAAAATTGGTATTTTTTAAAACCAATTGCACCATCAATTAAAAGAAGGTTTCAGCTTTAAATGCATATTTTTGTTTGTCAGTATCACTAAAATTACGTCCTGGAGGAGCATTGCCATAAGGGAAAATTTTTTTTGGGGGAAACCTACCCTTTTTGAAATTTTTTTCAAAGGTTTAACAATGATATATTTTCGAGTTAATTATGACATTTGAGACTTAAGAGTACGATCTTTCTGAATATATCTTCTGATTTTAGCTGTATCGAGTAGTTTGGTTGATTTAAACCGATTTAAAACTACGAAATAATACAAAAAAACTGCCCGTTTGGTTCTTCCATTCCCTCTGTAAATAGGGCTCTGGGCATGCACGAGTGCTGAAAGCTGTCTCACGAAGAAGGAGATGAATTATTAATGAGTTTTTAATTACATTTTGGCTAATTATCAAAATATTAAAATTCTGAGACTCTTGTGTATCAGGAGAGGCTTTGGTGACGATAGTCACCTAAACTTTCAGACTTCTAAATGCACAAGATTTTCCTAGCCATCGCCAAGAAACAGACACACAAAGCGAAATTTTCTTTTGTTAGTTTAGATTATTTAAGAAAAAATTGCGAAAAAATATTGATATTTAGTGATAAAAGTGCTCGTAAGTAGACATTTTTTGTTTTTGCACGTAGGGTCGTTTCATAGTTTAAAAAAAAATTCTTGATTCTCGAACTCTTTGAAATTTCTATCTGTTATAAATATAACTTTTTTATAGCTTGTGTAACAATTTCATAAAAAAATATTGTCATCTAGTTGCGAAACAAATATGTTTCCTTCTCACTTTTTTGTTTGTATGTTTATTTGTTTTCACGTTGGATCCTTTAACATAACAATAAAAAATAGTTCTCATCTTCCGAACTCTCTAAAATTTTAATTGGTTATAAATATAACTGTATCTAAGCTCTCTTAAAAATTTCATAAAAAATATGCATATTTAGTAGTGAAAACATGAGTTGAAGCAGAACAAAGGCACACCAAAATACCCTGCTTTTTCACTTTTTTTAATTTCTCAGATTTTATTTGTTTTAAATTTTTCTCTACATCCAAGTGTTTCGAAAATTTTGTAGGTGATGTATACATGGTCTACTGAGATGCTCTAAAAAGGTTGTGTCAAAATATGGACGTTTAGTTACTTTTAGCATTGAAAAAAGACAAGGTTTTACAATGATATATTTTCGAATTAATTGTGACATTTGAGACGTAAGAGTACGATCTTTCAGAATATATCTTCTGATTTCTCTGTACTGAGTGGTTTGGTTGATTTAAGCCAATTTAAAACTACAAAATAACACAAAAAAACTGCCCCTTTAGTTCTTCCATTCCCTCCCGATGTGGAAATCTGTTTGTGGACATGCACAAGTGCTGAAAGCTGGCTTGCAAAAAAAGAGATGAGTTATTGATGAGTTTTTAATTATATTTTGACTAATTATCAAAATATTAAAATTCTGAGACTCCAGTGCATCAGGAGAGGCCTTGGACTATCCTCACCTAAATTTTCAGAGTTCTAGATGCACTACTTTTTTCCTAGCCATCGCCGATAGACAGACAGACACACACAGAGACACTCAGAGTGAAACTTTCTTTTATTAGTATAGATTGTATGTAGTAGGAATTTAAGTTGTGTTTTATGCATTCGTTTATTTTATTTTTTATAAATGAAAACAAGGTAATTAGAATTCTCATAGCCCTATTGTTGTTTAAATGATAGGAAAATGTATTAAAATTTAGAATTTATATATATATATATAAAGCTTTATTTGATACATCAAGCACATATAATATTCATTGTGTATATGCTTATGAATTTAAACAAAGTCTTTTATAGAAAGAATGCATTCAAAGTTTACTAAGGAGTATTCAAAATAATTAAAAATGGATAGTTGTGAATTTTCCTTTAGTTAAAAAAAGTAATATTCGTATAGTAATTCATTAATATTCATAATATTCATTAATAATTATAATATTCATAATAATTCATAATATTCATTAATATTCATAACATAATTTGTAAAATTTACAACATTATAAAGGAATACAATAAACTAGAATAACATAATTTCTAAAATTTACAATATTATAAAGAAATACAATAAACTAGATTCTAGTTTATTGTATTTCTTTATGCTGCAAATTTTAGAAATTATGTTATGAATATTAAACTTCATACCTTATTTATGAGGATTTATGGATTTTTTTTTTTCCTTTTTAGAGGTTGGTTCAGTTCACCAAGCATAATAAAAAAGCCTGAACATGATGTGAGTTGGAATATTTTTTTTCTCTGTGTCTTCAAGTAACATGAACTTATTGATGTATCTGGAGTGTTAATTAATCTTATGCTAAAACTTTGATAACCCCCCCCCCTCCTTCTTTTACTAACTTCTTTTATTTAACTTAGTTTCTCTGTAATATTCATGTTAACCATCTCTATCCTTTTTATATCTGAAGTAGAATTTTTGTTTGGTTGTTTTGAATTTAAAGAAAAAAAAATTGACCTTAAATTTATCAAAGTAAATTTTCTTGAATCCACAATCTGAAAAGCACCTGAACATTAAATATTTAAATCTGAATCTAACCTGAAAGAAAATTAATGTAATATTTTTAATACAGTTGTGAAAAGAAATTTGCAACTGTATTTAATATTAATTATATCTTGAATAAAAGAAAATGCTTATATATATATTCATTCACATTAATATATAAAATTTTTTCATCTTAAATAATATTTTGTGGTCTTTTTTTTGATAATTTAAGTATAACCAAACCAAGCTCTCAAGAACCTAAGTCGAACCTGAAAGCAACCCAAACCTTCAAAAATTAAAGTAAATCCAACCTGAATCCAAAAAATTTAACGTCAACCCAACCCACAACTAAAATAAAAATAAATAAAACCAACCTGACCCATATAAAATAAGGCTACCCGATCTAATGTAAGGCTCTAGTTTGAAATATACTAAATTTTGCACAAAATTTTCTTTTCTCCTTTTGTAAATTTTTTACAGCTTATTTCATTATACAAAATTTTATGTCTCCTTTTTATGCATAAATACTATTTGTTAACTTTTTTTTTTTTTTTCTTAGGCTCACTGTCTGAATTTTGAAGAGCTTGTGCTTTTTAATAAATATTTTATTTTTAGCATCAACTTCTTTACTGTCCAAATACATTTCTATGTTATGAATTGCTATTTTTTGCTCTTATTCTTAACTCATGATGCTAATTCTGATTCCATGATACCAGGGTTCAATGCATGTTTTTTTTTTCTTGGGGCCCATTTTGTGAAAAGTAAAGGTTATTTTTGTGAAAAACAACATTCTGTAATGAAAGTTGAAATCCAATTACTCAAATTTGAACCAAGCATTTATTAACAAAAACTTCTTTAAATCATTTTGCTGAAGTTTTTCTATCTGGTGAGCTTGTTTGTTTACAAATTACATATTTTAAAATGTCACAAAATAATAAATAATTAATAAATAGTAAATTTTTAGGAATAGAATTTTGTGAAAGGGCCTATTTTATTAAAAGGAATTTTGTGAAGGGCCTTGTTTTATTATAAATAATTTTGTGAAGGGCCTCTAAATAGGCTCAAAATTTTGCCTGGATCGACCCTTGGATACTATTCATGAAACCATTTGATTGTCTTGGTTGGAAAAAATTCTTTTCATGTGTGTAAATGTCTTTTTTTTAAATAAATAAATAAAATGTTTAACTTCATTCTTTTCACTTTGCTGTTTTATTTTAATTTATTTGCATAAGATGTTGCTCATAATGTTTTATTTAATTTATAATATTTCTTTGCTGTATTTTTAATACACATAAATAAGAGAGGGCAATTTCTGTTGTCTTATATTTTTATTTAAAATAAAACAAATATGAGACAATCATATTCAAACTATCTGAATCAGGGTTTTATAAATGTTTGAAATGAATTATCAAACACGTGACACTTTTACTTAGTCTGTTTTTTCTAGTTTCTCCTAAATATATCATTTGAAACACTTAAAAAAAGACAGAAAGAAAAAGAATTAAACTAAAATGAATATGTTTATTTTTTTAAAAAAAAGGTTAAAAATTTTATGTATTATTGTTTTGAAATAGTATTTTTATTATACTGAACAGCACTAAATGAGTTGGAGTACATTATCTTTCTCACAAAAATTTTGATTTTCAGTGCTTTCTTCAGAAGGGTTTTGAATTCTGTGTTGTACTTTTTTTTTAAATGTCTATTTTTTTTAACTATTCAATTTTTGCAAAAAAAAAAAAAAAAAAAAAGAAAAAAAAAGTTTAAATGTAATGAAATCAAATTGGATATTCCCTTATTTTTTGTGGTTATTTTCTTTCATATTGCAACATTAATGGAAGTAATAGATTATTTCAATTGTATTTTTTTTTCTATTAAAAAAATTTGTCTATTTTCAGGATGGGGATATGGGTGTGTCAGATAAATTCCAGCTAGTACTTCATGTTGCTCGTAAAGTTCAGGTATTTTATTCTCATGCTTAATTCTTCAATATTAATATTTTTGTGGTATGTGCAATAGTTTTCTTTATTCTTTCAGAATCGGTTGGGACATATGGCAAATTGCTTAGAAAAAGTAAAAAAGTAAATATCATTCAATACATATCTATATGCTTTCTGTATAAATATGAATTTTTTTTATTAAACTAAATGTTTTATTTTCAGCTTAATGCTTTGGCAGCAATCTGAAGTAACTGGTCATCTGTACTTTATGTTAGTTGTTGCATTCAGTGTTTCTTTGATTTTTCCTGCTAATCAGCTGTTTACAGTTTTTGGTAATACATGCTTATTTATTTTACTGTTTATTTTATTTTAGTTATACTTTTTTGTTAACCAACTTTTTTTTAAAAAGGAGGGGGGGGGGGTTAACACAATTTAATGATATATATATACAGGGTTGTCATAAAGTCTTTCCATGATTACAATAATTTATTGCAGAAAAACTAATATAATTAGGTATATGCTTTTTTCAATATATTCTAAAAACATTTATAAAGTTTATAATACAAGTACTTACGTCAGTAAATTTTGATGTGATCACCCTTGGTAGCTTGTAGAATGTCAAGGCGGTATTCCATTTCTCACCACATATATTGCCCAACATTTGGGTTATCACACTAGACACAGCATCTGTGATCCTGGTCTTGAGTGGATATCCCCTGAATATTAAAATATTATGAAAAATTTAATAATTGGATTTATTACAGTGTGTCAGGTGAAGGATTTTTGTGTAAACTATGTTCAGTTTGCTTTTCAACAGGGCCTTGGAATGACCAAACCTAGGGAATCATCCATCCAGATGAAAAAAACTTAAGAACGTAATTTTTCCATAATAAAAATTTTACAGTATTTCATTCAATGGTTATTTCGTAATAATTTTTTTGTAATCTGGGAAAGACTATGCCTACCCTATATATATGCATATCTTTTGTTTTAAACATGTCTTCTCATTAATTTTATCGTAAATGTGTGATAGTGTTTTTCTTTGTTGGAAGGTTTTCTGAAAGGATGCTTTCCCATTGTTCTATGTAAAATTTATTAGGATTAAAAGGAGACATATTGGCCAATATGTTTGTTTTTCAGTTCTCCCACCCATGCTGTGACTTTGATAAAAATACTTGAATTGCAATTAAACATGTTATTGGGATACATAGCAGAATGTTTTCTTTCGAAAGTGGTCATGATGTCATTCATATTTTTTCTTTTTTACTAGGGTACATAAGAAATTGAATATATTATCATTTATAATCTCTGTAAAAATTCTCAAACTCCTGCTAAACTCGAGTGTGTTGTTCTGGTACAGTACAATATTTTCCCTATTGAAATTGTTCATTCATCATACATAAATATTTCAAGATCAATATCGAAAGTTTAATTATATTATTATCTAATATGGTTATTGTTTAAATTATACATGTAGCATTTGATATTGCTATATGTATAATTTAATTAATATAATTTAATCAACCATTTGATATTGTAATCATCTCTCATTATATATACGATGGTATTATGCACTTATATCACCGTTTTATCAGTGCTCCAACACCAGCTGCATACAATTCTTTGGGTTGCTGTCTCAGTCATATTAGGACTTCAAGTTGAACCTTTTCATCATCTGTGAACATCATCTTGCAACTTCTTCAACATCCACCATACAGCTTTGACGTAGCACCAAGCGATTTTCATCTGTTTAGTCCACTAAAAAACCATCTTGGAAGCAAGATGATGTTCACAGATGATGAAAAGGTTCAACTTCTAATCCTAATGTGGCTGCGACAGCAACCCAAAGAATTGTATTCAGCTAATGTTGGGGCACTGATAAAACAGTGATATAAGTGCATAAATGTTGGTGGAGAATATGTTGAGAAATAAAAATAGTTTTGAAGTGAATATCATTGTAAGTTATTATTTAATTATTTTTTGTGACTTATTTAATGATTTACTCTCGTATAATAGCACTAAGTGTATAACACTTCCGGAGTGAACTCATCCGGATCCCGATAATCTTTCGTTAAAATCAGCCATTTTATTTTAATTTTCAGAGATTTAATTTTTTCAATAAAGCTGCATAAGATTAACCTTTTTAGAATTTGATATATCTTGTGTTGAAAATCGTATCACCCAGCAATCACCAGTGGTAAACAATATGCGATTTGTTAAAATATAGACCATGGATGCAATAATTTTGCTCAATAGCAATATAAAACATCCTCTATATATTAAAACCACGGAGGTTCTTCCTCCGTGATTAAAACGAAAAGGTAATTCTTAAGATCAATTTTTTCAGTGCGAAAAAACATAAATGCACATGCAATTTACAACATCTAGAACATATCCAGTTTTAGAGTAAAGTAGCATGAGGTCCGGATGGCTGAGCAGTCTAACGTGCTGCTTTTAAACTTTTGTGTTTCTCTGTCGACAGCATGAGTTCGATACTTGCTCCGGGCAGGCTGATTTTTGTTACTTTATAGGCGATAAGATAATTCATTTCAATAATGTCTTATTTTACTTCAGAGAAGTTATATAATTTGTAATTTTTTTTATTTGAATGATTTATAATTAAGTAATTTTTAACACCCAACAATATATTTTTTAAATTACCAATTTATATTTAAATTAAAAGATTGTGCATGCAGTTATTGATTAAATACTAAACTGAACTGATCTGCAATTTTTGATATATTTGATATGACCTTTATCAAGATGTCATATGTATTTGTATATACTAAGAAAAGTATGTTATTTTTTATTTAAAAAAAAAAAAAGAAAGAAAGAGAAATATATTTATACAGGAAATCTAAAGGAAATTACCTTGATATCCATGATTTAATTATTAAATAATGTATAAAAATGTAAAATAAAATCCAAGTAATTAAAAAATATGTATTATAAATCGTTAGCTGCAAACAACAAATTTTTAGCTCATGGTTTTAGAGTAAGACTTATAAAAAGAATAAATAAATAAATAATAATAGTAAAAAATAAATAAAGGTCACGTAATTTAAAAATATTCAGAAAATACTGAGTATTGTTATTTTTTAAAAATATTGCGACTGTGGTAAGTAAAATTTAACACTCGACAATATATTTTTTAAATTACTAATTTTATATTAAAAGTATTTAAATTAAATGATTTAGCATGTGTTATGGATTAAAAAAATTGACCTAAACTTTTATCTATATTTTGTCTGACCAAAAAAATATGTTTATATACTAAGGAAAGTATGTGATTATTCTCCATAAAAAAAGAAAAAAGATAAAAAAGAAAGAAGGAAAAATATTCAAATAAGAACTATAAAAGAAATCAACGTGATATACATAGTTTAACATATAAATAATGTTTTAGAGTCAGGCTGGTAAAAATAAAAGTAATGAAAAATTTTAAAGCTCGCATAATTAAACAAATTGGAAAATACTAAATATTGATATTAAGAAATCATGATTTCTTTACCAATTTAAATAATTGTGTTAAAATTAATCTTGTGTAATTACGTATCCAGCGTTTACTGGAGTTTCCATTACCTGCGATCTATTCTGTTGAGCTGATTCAAATATCAGACCAGATGCTATGATCACTAAGGTTAACTGGATGAATTATGCCCTCCAGATTCGACCGGGATAGCTCAGTTGGTAGAACGTGGACGCTTCAACCAAGAGATCCCAGGTTCGAATTCTGGCCCGGTCATTTTTCGTCCAGTTGGAAAATTACAACTTGTATCATTTCTTTACCAATTTGAATAATTGTGTTAAAATTAATCTTGTGAAACTATGGTAGTTGCTACTTTTTCTAGTAGTTTATAGTGTGACACAGTACATTTTGAAAAATGTAATGTAGCGAGTAGTGCAAACAAAAATCAGTAGTTTGTAACAAGCATTCATACTCATATTCAGGGGGTGGAGAGGTGCCATTCTTCAAATCACATGATTATAACTTGCCTCTTTTGTGCAAAATGTGTTCTGTTCAAGAATTTGCATATGTCAGTGACACATTATTATAAGAATAGTAAATAAAATAATTTATGCAGTGTATGGTTATGCATTTATATGTTATGTACAGTCGTAAAAAAAAAAAAAAAAAGCTAAACTTTGCTGCAAATCATCATATAAAAATGTAACTGATACCAATCGATTAGTAATAATGTCTACTGGTTAATACTGTACTTAAATTTTGCTTAAGGGATTGTCTACATATAGAAATTGTACCAAACTCAAAAACTTTCAATAATAACACCTAATTTTGACATCATATTTGGATTCTTCGGTAAATTTTACTTACGGATGCTAAACAGCAAGTAGTTTGGGAATTATGCAGGTTTAAAGTTTGGAACTCTTAATGTTAAATTTATTTTTAATCTTTGCAAAACAGATTGCAATAGGGATAGTTTTTTAAATATGACTCAAAAACTACTTAGCAGAATTATCTATAATTTTGGACCCATATATTTGAAGCTTCTAAAAATCGATTTCTGTTAAAAAAAAATTATAGGTTACAATTCCTATTTTTTTTTCAAAAAATAATTTCAAAATATATGTTATTTCAAAACTATTTTTCGAAAATGTGAATTGTAACCTAAGAATTTTTTAACATAATTGATTTCTAGAAGCTTTAAAAACATGCAAATCCAAAATTACAGCTTATTCTGCAATATAATTTTTGAGAATTATACTTAATAAACTACCTACATTGCAATCTATTTTGCAATGATTAAAAATGAATTTAGCATAAGGAATTCCAAATTTTGAACCTGCTTCTTCCTAAACTAATTGACTGAACGACATGACTTGCCATTTTGTATTTGAAAGTAAAATTTATTAAAAAATCAAAATACCATGTCAAAATTAGGTCATTATATATAATATTTTATATATATTATATCCTTTAACCCCTTCGGGACCGGAGGATTTTTTACAAATTTTATTCGGTTGGCACCACTTTTTAAAAAAAGCTAACTTTACTTAAACTGTCACAAAAATGCTCTAATTAGAGAAAGCAAATATTACTTTTATTTTTTACTGGTGCCTAAAACAAATTCTGTATGCTCTTTCCCAAATGGGTTAAGCAAAATTTATGTATTGTGTTAATTAGTAGATTTTATTAGTAATCAATCGGCATTGCATTTTTTATATGATGATTTGCAGCAGAGTTAGAGAGGATGTTTTATTTTATTTTATTTTTAAGGAGTATAAAATAGTAGCTTCTTGTTATATTGTTTGTTCAGATATATCTCTGTTTTCATGCATATATAAAAAAATAATAAGTTGCAGTTTAAACATACTTTTATGTAACTATATATAAATGTTTATTGCACTATGCATATATTTTAATTTTGTTAAGAAAATTGTAATATGTGCATAAATTAATCTTGTATGTTATCTTTCTTAATGTTTTAAAGTCTAATAAACTATATTGGCAGATGCAATATAACAAAGGGCCACTGTATTAATCAATCAGTGTCCTTAATTTTGAGTGTAGATTGAATCCTTTGACAAAATCTAAAAGTAGCAAAGTAATGACTATTTTTGAAAAGTATTTTAGCAGTTTTTTAACCAGTAGTCACAATTGTAGTTGACTACATTTTCTATAGAGTAGTTGTAGTTATGCTACAAAATAAAAGTAGTTTTCCCAATCATGGCCCCAGGCCCCAGAATATGCTGAGAAAAAAGTTGTTTGAAGTTAGTTATATATGTATTTTTAATAATTTATTTTGTCTTATAAATACAAAATAATGGAAGCTTATTTGTAGATTCATTGAACTATTACATTCATTTATAGGCTATTTATGATACAGTAGCTGCCAGTTAATTGAGACACATTGATTTGTCCGAATAAAGCGGCTACCCCAATTATCAGAAGTAAATTTAAAGATATTTTTAGAGCTTATTATTGACACTTTGTTCCTATTAAATAGTGTCTCAAATAACCAGAATCTATTGCGTATTTATGATTTATCACTTATGACTTTTATATTTTACAAAGGTTTGTCCCAAATAACAGGGATCAATTGCATATTTATAATTTATCACATGGTTTTTATCTATTACATCTAGGTTTTTATGTTGGTGTCAAATTATTCATCATCGATTATCTTTTTTATCGATTTCCTCGAGTGCAACAAAAGCATGATACTACAGCAAGACTCTGGCAGACATTACCTACTGATGCACAGTTAGAAAGGAAGCATAATCGAGCAGAACTCGACAAAGTAAAACTAGTTTTTATTCTTTTATACACTTTTTCTCTTACCATAATAATTTACATGATTTTTTTTTTTTTTTTTTTTTTTTTTTTTTCAAAAAGGTGTAATAAAATTTGTATGATAAATCTCATTTCATAATTTTTTGTGGAAGAATTACTTACTTGAAAAGGGCACAAATGTCATGACTGTTTAATAAATATTACAGCAAAGCAGCAATTGAAGGGTTTGTTGCAAAAATCATAACTTTAGCTTTAGATGTTATGATTAAAATATCTCATATTGACAGAAGAAAAGAAAAAATCAGTTGATGAAAAAAAAAAGGAGCACCTATTGTGTTAGTGATTCAAAAGATAAAGTTTTTGGTTTCAACTGAAATATTAAAGTTTCAAAACTTTCTTGTTTTCCACTAAATGTGGAACAGTCACTTTTTTGCAGCAATCTGTTTGATTATCTGGAAATAAAGTCATTCAGATCTGGAATATTTGTAGTTCACGTGCATAGTTTTCATGCTTTTTTTTCTTTTATCCTATTGTTGAAAGCTTTTTCTTTTTTAAGAACATTTTTTCTCCATTCAAGTCATGCAATTGATGCTTAATTGTAATTATCTTTAAAACATATATTTCATGTATTATATACAGAGCAGTGCACATGAGCATATATCAGTTGCAGTGAAGCAGTTTTAGATATTACTTTCATGTAATTCCTGTCTGGAATTCGAGCTCATAGTAAAAAGTAAACAAAGTTACAAAGTATTATTTTAGAAAATTTTAATTTGAACTGATTTAGAAGTTTTGTTTATTTGGTAAAACATAAGTTTGCTGTCATAAATACAGTTTATTTTTCTCTTTAAATTAGATTATTTCATAGTCATAAAATGGAGATTTAAATTTTTATTAAATCTTAGCGTTGCTGTGTGTATTATAACCCAAATTGCAGCCTTACTATTTCATATAATCTCATATTACCATTCCAAAAGTTTTTATTTATGTATTTAAAAAAAAATATTTTTTTTTTTTGGGATGGGTGTTGTGTATATATTTCATGTAGAGTGTTTGCATTTTTTATATTTGAGTACCACTAATTTTTAATAGTAATCTTTGCCCTGTTTAATTGTAGAATTTCAGGATTAAATGAAGTGGTGATTACTATTTGGAAATAGTGGTACTAAAAAAAAATTGTTAACAGGATGCCTGCCCAGATCCAGAAGGGATTAAATAAATTAGTATGTACTAAATTAAATAAAAACCTCTCAAAGCATTCTTTTAATATGCATTTCTAAATTTTAAAAATGACTCATTTCCCTTTTGTTATGTAAAACTTATTAACCAGGATGACATTATCAGCTATTTCTATACTTCTTTTTTTATCGCTCACTGTGGATTGTTGTTAATTTAGCTATTGTTTCCTAAGGCTGCAGGTCAGTCAGATCTCAAATTCCCCTCTATAATGTTAATCCCATGGGCTTGGAAAGCATTTATAGTTTTAAATTTCTCATTAGAAAATTAATAGTTTTAACTTCTTTTTCTGTAAACTCTTCTTAAAGAATGTCTCTTTCTTTTTAGTTGATAAAATATTCCTAAAATATATACTTAATTTTATTTGGAATGTTAAAATCTTACTCATAACTGGTCAACTTTGCTAGGATTTTAACGCATAAAATATATAATTAAGCATATATTTTAGAAATATTTTGCCATTGAAAAAGAAAGAGAAATCTTTTAAGAAAGAGTACAGAGAAATAAGAAGTTAAAAATGTTAATTTTCTGATGAGAAAATTTTAAAATACAAATGCCTTCCATGCCCATTGGGTTTAACATTAGAGAGGTGAATTTGAGATCTGAGTGACCAACAGTCTTAACCATATTACCTTTATTTAAAATTTTCAGCTTGTGGTTAATCAGACAATTAGCACAGGACCCTCATTGTCTCACGAGAATCAAAACTTTTGTGAGCTTTTTAATTTGCCACCATCTGAAACACCATTACCAGGTTAGTTGTTATTTATTATTCTATCTTTACAGTTATTTATATAGAAAATTACTATATAGAAATTTTAAAAAGAAAGTTATCAAGTTTTATCTCACTTCAATTAAAAGTACACTTTTTAGATTTATTCTAAAATAGTATTATATATTACATTACTTTGTGCATTTTGCCTGACTTCTTTTTATTGACTAATTAATAATTAAAACAAATTTATTTACTAAGTTATAATTACTTTATTCCAGTTCTTCAGTTTCACTGGAATATATTCTAGACTGAGGTTAAATAAATTATTGAAGCTTTCATAAATGTATATGCTTTTAATGTAATTTAAAAATACTTTTAAAATTATCCTCAAGAAATATATTTATTCAACATTTTTAGTTAAATCTATTTTTAAATGATCACAGTAGTTTATTTTCAAAATTAATTGGGAATAAACAAATAATATGTTATGAATTTGCCTGGAAAATAATTTTTCTTAAATTCTGATAAATTTCAGTTTTTATTTTAATCATGTATAAATCTTTGCTGATTTAATATGGGAAGCTTCCCAGATTTCATCTTATTCACATATCCAAAATACTTGAGTAGTTTTTAAGTTTGCAGTGCACCAGTTACTTTTTTTGCTTTTCAAACAACATAAAAATTATTTTATTTAATCTTCAGTATCCATACTAATCAAATTTATGAATTAATGGGAAGAATTAAAATAATTTTTGTAAAATATGTAAAGCTGGTGGATAGATAAGGCTTATTTTTGCCCCCCCCCCTCCCCTTGATAGGGATAAACTTAGTTTTTTTCCAAATAAGATGCTTTGACTGTATTTTCTGTCTCTTTGATTGATTTTCTTTTGAAGATTGTTTAAATGTGTTATACAAGATCACAAAATGTTTATTTAGCAATTGTTGATGTATTTCAATTATATCAATTTCATTTTTTTTTCTGATTTGAAGTTTTGAAGTGCTTATAGAACCAGTACATTTTACTTTTGATGCACATATTAACATGTAAAAAAAAAAAAAAAAAAAAAAAAAAAAAAAAGAAACTACTTTGGTGTTATGAGTGTTTTATATAATTGAAATACATTAAAATTTGCTAAATGAATCTATGTTTCCAATCTTGTGATAACACATTTAAATAATCTTCAAACAAAAATCAGAGTGGAAGTAAATACAGATCCTAGATAATATTAAAACAATCAAAACATCTTAGAAAGGGGACTTTTTTCTTTTTAATCCTTTCACTTTTTGCAGGTTTTTCTGTATTTTCATAAGTATGCTTTTAAATCCCATGTTATATACATTTTTTAATCGCAGTTTGATGCTGTAATATCTTTTATATCCCCTCATCCTACATACAGTTGAAAAAAGAATTCTGTTAAAAATATTTTAGTCTACAGCCATTTTAACATGACTTCTAGTAAAGGAAAAATATGGGCCTAATGGTGAGAGTGGGTTAAATCCTATCTGTAGAGCCAAAAATGAGCCTTATCTCTATCCACCTCCTTTAACGTGTAACATTGAAGGGATCATTTATCTTTAAAGGATTTCATTGAAACTGTTCAAATGTTGAAGCATTTTACATTCTTTTATTACTTTGTTCTTCAATTTTCTTGAGTTAGCTTCTCAATCTCAAGTTTTATATTTTTTCAAATGAAATGTTAAATTTTGTGTATAATGTATGTCAAACATAACTGTAGGACCTTCTCATACTAATGCTGAAATATTATCCTTATTAACAGATCTTCATAAAAATTTTATTTGTGTATAACAGAAAAAAAAAAATGTTTTTATGCTAAATTTTATTATTTTTTTGTAAATATTCTTAGTTTTCAAATAGTTATATTACTATAACATTGTTTATAAATTTCTTTCTCACAAATATCAGCTTGGCATGGTGGAAGAAGATGTACTCTTATAAATAAGGACAAGTCACTTACAGCAGCTTTCAAAAATGGCCGCTTGTACTTGACAAACAGGTAAAAAAAAAAAGCATATTTATCTTATTAACTTTGTTATGTGAATTCTAAAAAACATGCTTCACTGGAATTTATTTCAAATCAAAATTGCTTACATTTTTTAGGTACTTCTCCATTATCCCAACGACCACTTTCCATAAAAAAATTACTATGTCCAAACTATAGTATTTAAGCTGTTTATTGCCATCTACGAGAATACTTGTAGTTGGTAAACTGAGTTTCCTTACTAGCTATGAGATAACTCGTTATTGATCTCCTTATCTAAGTCACGGATTACGAGTATTGCTGTAGAAAATACATGCAATGTTTAGATGTTTGGCACACAGAAAATGATTAAATAATACATTTGCCATAGTGAAATGGATCATTTATTTCTCATAACCTGGATACAATAACTAAATGTTTAGAAAGCAAAACATATCTGTTCACAATACATTTTTAATAGGTATATTGAGACCAAATTATGTATAATAAGTTTTAAAACAATTTTCCAATCTCTCATATTTATATTTAAATAATAAAACAACAGAAAATAATAACTTAAAAATGCAGATATGATCTTGGTGTGCATGAACAGATGCACCATCTCAGCTTTGGCAGCAAATGTGTTAATGCCAAAAATACATGATCATGATGTCACATTCCCTTGACAGATTTGTTACACATTCCGGATTTTTGGCCATCATCCGTGTGTCCCATGTCATCGAAATTGGGCATAAAAATTCCTTGTTTATGGTTTTGTATACTGCTGTTATAGTTAAATTTCTTGAGGGATATAATAAATGCCAATGGTAACGTAAGTTTGGAAGGAACAAAATGTTGTTTATTTAATCAGAAAATATAAACAGATATTAATATATAAAATGTACATAAACATCAGATAAAACCCTAAAATTATAAGACAAAAAGAAAATAAAGACATCAAAAATTGTAGCAATTATTTTGGTGTCCTAAAATCTCTTAATGCAATTCAAAATAACAATAAAATTATCATCCTTTTTATGAATTCGATACCACATAAACTCAGATAAATATGAATTTAAATGCTGAAGTGCCCTTTCACAATATTTCTTATTTCGTCATTTAGCTGAACCCCAAAGGAGTTGGATGTTTTACATATATGCACCAATATCTGGATTTACAAAGTTATAGCAGTGATTTTCTTTGAAATGCTCAAATCCAGCAGCTTGTAATTCTTTAGTTTTATAAGCCTTCCATGAATCTGAAAAAATGATACAGCCATCTTCTATATGCTCTTTTATTTCTCCTATCAGAGTAGTCGCACTTCTATCAGGAACTCTTACTATAAAACATTCATCAATTTCTGTACAAAATCCATCAAACAGCCATTGTTTAGGAAGAATTGGACTGGCTTGATTTTTTTTTGCTTTGTAAAAAGTTTTTTGTCAATTTTTGCAATCTTTTTAGGCCGTCTACTTTTTCAAGAAGGTTAGACATACAAACTTCTCAGAGATAACTATTCCAATCAATCACTGTACTCTGGCTGAAATCCAACTGTTGTTTTTCGTTGATGTTAATTCATCTGACCAGCCAAAAATAAACTTTAATGCAGTTTCAAATATGATTCTGGATGGCCATGTTTATTTTTTAATAGATATTCATCTATCACAATTGTTAACATTACATCACCATAGTTTATCCATTTGCAGATAAAATCTTATATCATGCCCATTATCATATCAAGTTCTGTAGATGGAAGATCCCAGATCTTTATCATTTTTTTCTCAAAATGCGAAAGGAAGCAGAGAAATAACAGTTTACTAATATCCTTCATTAAAGATACTAAACTGACTTATCCACAAAATAAATAAATATGGAATGTGTTCATCACGTGGTAGCGTTGCATTTAAAACCAAATGTGACATTATGCTTTTGTATTATTGCCATTAAATCCTATAGTTTGGCTATAGTTTTCATGGATATTGGTCAATGGGATAATGGAGAAGTACCTATTTTAAATATAATAGTCATTAATTATTTAATGCACATATCAAGAAACTATTGTTTGTTTCTGTTTCCTATATATGCATGCACACACTTTACATGCACACGCACACACATGTTCATGAGTATTTAATTTGTCATTTATAGTTAGCCTATTCTGTTTTTATTTATTTATTTTATCTAAAATACATAAAAATAAAATGAATTCTTGATAATTATTATTTTTATTTTATTTTGATTGGACAATTCAGTATGCTTAATATGCTATGACATTTATTAAGATAAAAATAATTTTGATTATCTATTAATATTAATCAATGTTTTTTATAGTTTTCATTATATATTTTCTTAAGTATTTCATTATACGAAAATCCAAATTATGATTTTACAGTTTTTTTTTATTTGAGTGCAAGTATGAAGAGTTTGAACCACAGTTTACTTTTAATGCAGCAAAAAAAATTTGAGATTTGCATGCTCTTCCTGCGTATCATAATAATTTTTTTTTTTTTTTTTTTTTTTTTTTTTTTTTTAACTGCACATAGATGATTCTTTAAAAACAGTTATGGTAATTTTGATCATTTTTATCTGATTACACTTGAAAAGGTTTAAGTAGTATAGAATAAAAAATCTTATTTGAAATTGGCCAACTATGATAAATCGTATGTAATATGCTATATATACTGTTCTAACTGCAGATATTTTAAAAGTGTTTACCAACTTATAGCACTGTAGAAGAATGAAAAGAAAAAAAATCATTATAACTGTGTTTATACGTATAATGATATATAGCATATTTTTTCACTTGTTGCTAGCTTTGCAAAATGTAAATATTTTTAGTTATTAAACTGTAATTCAGGCTGTTCCAAAAAGATTGAAACATTTGTTTGAAGACCTGTTTGAAGATATGTAGGCAATATAAATGGCAAGTGTGTTCAAAATAAGGTATTAATTAGATTATGTTGATGAAATTGTCCTGCCATTTATTTTCAAATTTTTACACTTTTTAAATTATTATATGATCCCTGGGTCTTATAAGTGAAGGCTGTCCAACTCAGCGTCCTTTGAGGGTTTTCATGTTGCCCTTCAAATGTTTTGTGCTAGGTGCTTTAAAAAAAATAAAATCCATTTAAAAAAATACTTTGCCTTAAATCATTAATGAATTGTTGTGAATTGAATTAATTTGATGTTTTTTGTATTGGGTCATTCCATACTAAATGAGCAAAGCAGCTGTGGCTGACATGTCATAGATTTTAATGAAAATCAGCATATATTTATTTATGAGTAAATGCAAAATAATAGATTTCAGGATTGTTTATTTAAGATTACATTAAAAGTTGATATAAGAACGAGGTTTTGTCTACATGCTTGAAATTTCAATTTTCATTATTAGCCTTAGGAGTGGAAAGACTTTATCAAAATTATTTATAATTACGAATGAAGTCAGAGATTGGAGTAATTTAGTAATTGTCCTTTTATTCCATAATGAGAAAAAAATAAATAATGAAAAATTTTGAGGGGAAAATGCAATATTTCTATTACTTGTTTGAACAAGAAGGAAAGGTCTTAAATTTGTTTAATTATTTGACGTTGTAGATAAAAGTATATATTTTAAATATAGAAACTTTCATTTTTGCCTTTTTATTCCTTAATGAAAAAAAAAAAATAAATAATGAAAATTTTTGAGGGGAAAATGCAATATTTCTATTACTTGTTTGAACAGGAAAGAAAGATCTTAAAATTTTTAAATTATTTGACGTTATAGATAATAGTGTATATTTTAAATATAGAAACTTTCATTCTTGCCTTCAGTTTATTTTTCCTCAAGAATATTTTAAATTGGAGTAGAATAAATGATTGATTTGAAGGGGTAGTGGTTGAACAAACAATTATATAGTAATCGTAAATTAATATAGATGGCAGCACTACATTTTCTTTGCAAGATGATAAAAGGCACACAAATTTGAAGTGCAATAGCCCATAGAACATAACAAATATTACCTTTTTGAACCCAATTCTGTTATGTTAGGAATCAAAAGGCAATCTTTAATTTTTTTAAGCATATCATGGGCTTATTGATCTTTTTGCCTATGCAATAATGTTAATGTCTGATTTTTCCTTCATTTGATTTTTTAAGCATACATAAGAGGAAAAATTAAAATTTTGTAATTTTTTAAAAAGTTTCTAAGTTATTTTGAAGATGAAGAAAATAAATGGCAACTTCCAAATTTGAGAAATTTGGTTTTCATATACAACACTACGCCAGACATCAATTTCATATATATTTTTAAATTCCTTTGATTTTTATAATTCTTTTAAAGTTCTAAAAATTAACATATTTTCAGTTTTTACAACCTATTTAAGGTTAACCATGGTGTTATCAAATTATTATTACTAAATAAATGTGATAATAATTTTCCCCGGGTTGAAATATTATGAAAAATTTTAATTTATGTTAAATAGTTTTCAAGATACGGGACTTTAAAATTGCAACTTTGAACTATTCCACACGTGCCATTCTATATCAAAAGTTTTAAATGTCCAGAACTACCGAAATATTTTATTTTTTGTCTATTTTGAATAGTTCTATTTAAATATGAATTGAATCTGTGTTCCAAATTTTATTAAAAACTGTTACTATGTGTCCATGACTTTTTAAAAATTTTTGCTCATTTCGTATGGAATGACCCCTATTGTAAGCGCCATTTAGTTTTTTAGCTTTATCCCCTGCAAAATGTTTTGAGATAGCCCCTTCCCCATCAGGTAAATGTAATGCTAAATTTACTATGATTTTTTTTTTTTTTTTTTTTTTTTTTTTTTTTTTTTCTGAAACATATTTTTTTATTGGGCCTTTATTTTGGAATGGCCCACTATTTTGAGACTTGTGTGTCATGTATGTATATGCTTGTGTATCGCTACCACTACTATAGTGGGATAATATTACTGCATGTTTCCAGTCACATGAATAATGATGCCCTTCATTGTTTGTCACCAGATAAGATGCACCCCTGCTTACTGAAAGGTTGGCTATGGCCTGCTATAAGTTAGAAAATTTTCTCTATGCTCTGACAAATACAACACTGGTAATTCCATTCTTCAACAACCAAAATTCACTAAGGTCTGATATTTTGAATTTTATGAATTTTCAGAGCTTTCTGTCTCTAAAAAATCATCTGTTTTTAGTGTTGAAAAGCTCCAAAATTTCTTAAAATTCAAAGTATCATAACTCAGTGAGTTTTGGTTATCGAAGAATAAAATGATCAATGTTGCACTTGTCAGAGCACAGAGAAAACATTTCTAAATATAATTTATAGGACCCAAACACTGTAAACAAATTTAAAAAGTGTAATTTTTTGAAAAATTAATAGGAGGACTATTTCATCAACATAATCTTGATTCCTACCATTTTTTGAACACTTGCAATTTAGATTGCCTACGTATCTCCAACAAGTAATAATAAATTAAAGTGTGTTTCAATCTTTTGGAGACACTCTGTACATGGAGCATTCAGAGCCAAAGTGGATCAAGTCCAAAAATATAAAAAAGTTTGTCTGTTGCGAATTAATACTTGTAATGGTGTATATTTTCAGAGCCATGGAGAACCAAGTCCCATTTTCACTGTGTCATATTCATTTGATCGACCTTATGTAAAAAAACATTTCAGAACTAAAGTATATCAAGTCCAATAAATCCTGATTTAAAATTGAATTGCCACCTTAATTATTGTTTTGGAATTTTCAAATTATGACCCATATTTAAGTTAGTCTTCATACAATAACAATAAAAAGAAAATTATCTTCAAAATCACTTTAGTATTCAACTAGTGTTAATAAACTTTAACCTCGATTATCTCAAAACTATAATTTATGGACTTGATCCACTTAGCTCTGAATGCCTCATATGAGATAGGGGTCTGTGGTTGAAGTGCAGTCTTGTTGTATTAAGAGATTGAAAATCTTTGTTTTAAAGCATGTCCTGCATAAATTATAACATAACATATATCAATTATAATGTATTAATTCAAATAGAGATAAGAAGATGAAGTATTTTATGATTGTATTATTATACAGTACCTGTAAAAAGATAATCATTAAAGGCCAAAAGAAAATTCTGCCTTACTCAAGTTTCTGTTTCAGTTGTTCTGTAACTGTATAGAAATCCTTCTGTATAAGACAGGATTTTCTTTTTATTGGGCTTTATGGTAATTTCTATTTATTTTACCATTAAAAAAATGTTAAACTTTTGAAAAAGCATAAAAAATATATAATTTTCTTTCAATATTAATTAAATGTTACACATGATTATTTTTTTTAAAAAATCTGTGTTTCTTTAAATTTTTATGCTGTTATAAAATGTTAGTACATCTCTTAATTATTCTTTAATCTCTTTTTTTTTTTTTTTTTTTTTTTTTTTTTCCCTGCAGCTTTTTATGTTTTGAAAGATCAAAGTCAGTTACGCCAAAGAATTTAGTTTTAGCTTTGAAAAACATCAGCAAAGTGGAAAAAGTAATTATTGATTTTTTATTTATTTATTAAGATGCAGTTTGACTATTGTGATTATGTCTGTTTGCTTATACTGCTTTCTGAATTTAATATAGTAAAATAAGATTTTTATTTCACCTTCTTTTCAGATTCATTTATTTAAATGTAATAGGAACAGTCCTTTTGTTTAGTGTGACTTTGAAATGCATATTTTTTCCTAATAAGTTTTTTCTTTCTTTTTTTTTTTTTTTTTAATTTTGTTTTCTAGGCCAAACCTTATCCTTGGATACCAGGTGGAGGAATGGCTATTGAAGTAACCATGGTTGCACCTGAAAAGGCAAGTAGATGTGATGCTTCACTTTTTATATTTGTCTGCTTGAACTCAAGTCAAATATAATTTCTTTAGTTAAAAAAAAAAAAAAAAAAAAAAACACTAAAATAGTTTGGGAAAATTCTTTTCGTCTTTCTATTTCTATCATAATCTGGACTTACTGGATAATTATCTGGAAAAGAAAAAATTAAACAATCAATCAAAGAATGGTTGTATACATTTTAAAATTATTTCCAAGTTTATAAAAATTTATACACACTGCTTTTAGAAAGCAGTTCCACTTAATTGGACAACTTGCGGGTATTTTCCTTTAACTAAAGTGAAAGCTTTGATGATTTGATCTGATTATCATATTTGAAGCATTGTAACTCATTATTTCAAGATATTTTTATCAAGATTTTGTTGTTTTACAGTGAAGTAAGAAAATATCCTACTTTTGGCTATTTATCCAAGGCTTGGGTAACTGTTCACAAACCGTTTGTCTTTCCAGGCTTGCACCAG
This sequence comes from Maratus michaelseni, assembly GCA_963931845.1. Classification (NCBI taxonomy): domain Eukaryota; kingdom Metazoa; phylum Arthropoda; class Arachnida; order Araneae; family Salticidae; genus Maratus; species Maratus michaelseni. The sequence continues at coordinate 154,155,930 of OZ007596.1, read as the reverse complement.
ATTATTTCTTTTTCAAAATGCTACAATTTTTTTCTTTTCAAATTTTGTTTTTTTTAATGACAGGTGGTAATCCTTTTCAGTTTATTTCGGTTCCAGTTAAATGGCATTTCATTTTTAATAATTTCCCAGCTAAATTCAAACTTGTGTAGTACCTGTCTTTTAACATGTGGTATCCTTGAGCACCACTCACTTTATCCAATACCTTTTTGTATAAGTGCAAAGGAATTCTGTTTTGCATAGGATCTAGCCTTATCAATATCTCTATTATATTCCCATAATATGGAAAAATACCACAAATATATCCAGTTTTAGAATCACAAAATATATAAATCCTTATTACCCATTTGGTCATTTTTTTAGGATTGTAAGTAATAAATGCAATTTTCCTTCGAATTTTGCAATCATCTCATCTACAGAAATATTCTCCCAGGGGACAAAATATTTAAAAAAAAAATTAAGTTTATGTCTTCCAAGAAGGTACTAACTCGTTGTACACGATTTCTTATGTCTCCACTTCTGTTAGGAATTGTCTTCAAATGCAGCATACAAAAATTTTTATTGAACCTTTTTCTTGTAAATCTGTTAGGAGAAAAAGAATCACAGCAATGAATGCCAAGAATTCTTCCCTATTTACTTCTTTCCATGTTCGTCAAATTCAGTGTTGCGATAATTCCTTGTTAGCCAATTTGTCTTGTTGCAAATATAATTATTTGTTTCAGTTGTAATTCCATTGATCAGCTTGTCAGTAAAAAATTGTTTGAAAAAATGGAATGGTTCTGTCACATTTGCAGTAGCTTGTGGCCTTAATGCTCTTTGGCCACTTGTAAATGTTATTCTGATTGGTACATTATCAGATTCTGCCACAATCTTCCCATTCAGAACTATCTTTGTCTTCTACGGCCTCAAAATCAGAATTAGTGTCACTTTCAATCACACTAATTTTTTTGTCTTTCATGACTATCTTCACTCCTGATATGTCGATCACTATCATATCCATATATATTTTCCATAATATTATCAAGATCGTCTTGAAATAATGCAAGTTCAAATTCATCTTTGCTGCTATGAATATCATCATTTGCATCCATTTTCGAGGCTACAAAACAACAAAACATTTTTGAATAGTTTTATATCTAACCGCAATGCATACTGATATATATAAATGAAAGCAAGCAGGCTTTATAATACAGATGAAAGGAATAAGATAATTATTATGTATTCAAAAACATGACTCCGATTTTCTTCAAATATTGTTCTTTTTATGATATTGCATACTTTATTCAGTCAAACTTCATAGTGTACCTATATTTCGTTTTTTTTTTTTTTTTTTTTTTTTTAAAGAAATTTTGATTAGTTTCATCAAAATTTATATTAACTTTCAAAATTAATTTATTAATTGAGTTGAGGAGTTAAGACAATTAAAGATACATTATTACCATGTTCATGATTATACTTTTTCAATCGATTCATAAAATAGTTTTAGGGTTTTTTGAAAAATCCATGATTAAATAAAGTGGTCAAAAACTGACAGCGACAGGGATGAAGTAAATATTTTTTATTGACAACCAAAAAGGTTTGGTGACCAGATTTTTTCCAATTTGTACAGCTTCTTTTTATAACATTACTTTATTAAAAAAGAGCACATCAATTGATTAATACCATTTTTTATAATGTCAACTTTTACTTACTTTTATCAGATTCCAATTAGATAATTTCATTAATGTAAATAATGGTACAGTAATTAAAAATCATGGTTAGAATTTATTACGATGGAATTTAATTTAAAAGCAGTAACCAAAAAACAAGCAAATTAAAGCTGGTCGCAATCAGCTTAAATACCCTTTTCAAGTATACATATCCTGCTTCGCCATTTGCAAAACACAACTGATAAAACTACATACAGATATAAATGCAACAGTCAAAATTTCAAGCACTTTCAAGTAACTGAAGTTCGCAGTGAGAAACTTACAAACTTTTCATGAAGTTGCCAAGAATTTCATAAAACCATGACTCCTGTCCTGAATTGCAGGTTATTACCAAAACATCGATGGAGGCTCACTGTTGAGACCCGAAATGTTTTTAGTTTCTGTCTGTTTCACGATAACTGCCGCAAAAATCATCCGATTAGGCTGATTTTTGGTGGAATGTTGGTGAGGTACTCGGAATTAGCTGTATAGTTTTTAGTTACATTTAGTTCATTCGTTCGAAAAAAATAGAACATTTCTTTTTAGGTCATAATCCTTTTCAATGGGAAGTCAGATGATTTTTAAATTTTAACATTCGTCAAAAGAAAAATGATGCATTTGGATAATTGATATGTTAAATTATAGTAAATTTCCGAAATGGAGATCATAAATTAATACAATCTCTTTAAAATTTACCAGTAAGTTCTTAGAATTTCAAAATTGATTGTATAAATTATTGAGAAATTTTATGTATCAATTAGAGAGATTTCAAACATTTTAATTTCTCATTTTTTACAAAACATCCAATGCATTTTCTTTTTTTCCTCTTTTTTATTAGCTCACAGGCTATCAAAGTCTGAGAGCTAATGTGCCCGCCCGTTCTGTATGTATGTATGTATGTATATACGTAACGCGATAACTCTTGATAGAAATAACCGTTTTGTTTCAAATTTTGTTTTTAGGTTCATTGTGATAAGGCGCTTCCCTGATTACTTTTGGGGGTTCATTGGTTAAGTATAAAGGGGGAAATGGGTGGCTAACCCCTCCTCAATTTAGATAAATGGGGTTTTCATGCAGAATTATCCGATTTTATTCAAATTTTGTATATAAGTTCATTGTGATAAGGCGCTTTCCTGATTAGTTTGGGGGTGCATTGGTTAAGTATAAAGGGGAATACGGGTCTAATCCCCTAATTTAGATAAATGGATTTTTCATGCAGAATTATTTGATTTGCTTCAAATTTTGGATATATGTTCATTGTAATAAGGCTCTTCCCTTAATAGTTTTGGGTGTTCTTAGGTTAATTATAAGGGGTGATGATCCCCCTTAATATATTGTGGATTTCTTTATTTTTCGAGGGGCTTATTTCAAATTCTTTGAAATAAGAATATAATATACAATTAGTGTGAATAGCCTGTGAGCTCAATGCCTTCAGTTTAACTGGGCAGTTTTCTTTTTTATTAAATAGTTGTCTAGCTACTGTATTTCAAAGAATATAAAAAAAAAAAGAAAATTCGAGTAAATCACATTACTTTGGCACAAATTTTTATTAACAAAACAGCTGATTTTCAGGTAATTTTAGTTTTTAATATGCTTTTTCTAATCAAATAGATGAGGATTTATTTTAACTGCTAAAGAAAGATTAACAAATTTGTTTTTCAAACGAAAATTATAAAAACTTTGAATGTGTAAATTGAATATAAGCATCATACGAGAAATTTAGATTTGTATAAGTATATTTAATGCACGAAATTTTATTAAAGTTCAGCAACATATGATGATGTTTAGTGGTTGAAAAATAAGTATTTATTTAAGAATAGGATACAATCTCTTGTACAAGGAGATAGTAGTCTAATGATATTGCAATAGTAAATGCGTTCAGACATATACTCGAATAATAAGATATCACAATTACTGGAAATTGGGAACATAAAATTAAAGTGACAGTGGTAAAGTGACATAAAATTAAAGTTCCTTCAGGGTGGCAAAGCCCCCCTGAAGGAATCTATTCTTATTCTGAAAAAATACAGTAATACATAAATAAATAGTTTATCATATCATTGCATAAAATTGTGTTCAATGTGATACTTCTAAAATTTCCGGAAGTTTTGATAAATCTTATATGCTTATAAATGTATAAATAGCTCTTAAAAAATTGAACTTTAGGATATCAAATATTATGCAGATTATATTAAAAATTAGTGAGATTAATGAACAATGATTTGTAGAGCGGCCTCTGTTGAGGCCTCTGATCTGTAGATTTACTAGTTTAGCTGTTCGACAGTGATAACCGATACCAATACAAACATGTGTATCATCCTAACAGATTTAATGTAAATTGTTCCCGTAAATTAAGATAGTGAGTGAGACTCACTGTTGGGGTGCAAAAGGTTAAAACAAACCACACAAAAATTTCCTATAATTAAACTATAAGGGGTGATCAAAAGAAAAGGTACGAAACGACGTAAAAACGTAACAGTTAAATATTCGCATATTCCGCCATGGGAGAACGTAGAGAGACATCTCGGGATGCGATTGGAGTCTCTGACTGGGATCGGAGCATACGCAGGCACCCGCATGCGCAGTAGAGAGCAGATGCTCTTATCAAAAGCGCCGTCCAAATGATGCAGCAGTCCGTATGAGGACAGGATGGCGTTCGTGTTGCAAAATTCGATGACTGAGGAGCAGCAAGGTGTTATCTGATTTCTGACAGCGGAAGGTGAGAAACCGGCAGCTATTCATCGCCGGATGGAGACAGTTTACAGGGAGAAATGTGTCTCTGACAAGTCTGTCAGAAAATGGAGTGTTCGTGCAGGCCGTGAGAGTCTGGGTGATGACCCGAGACCAGGCTAAGCAAACACAGTCATTACGGCCTATCTCATCGACAAGGTGAACGAAAAGGGAAGAAGACATGAAAGGGAAGCGCTTCAACTCGGACGACGAGCTCAAGGATGCTGTGAAGGACTGGGTCTCGTCACGGCTACAGGAATTCTGGGAACAAGGAATCCTGCGGCTTGTTCATCAGTGGGATCATTGTACTCAGGCCTATGGTGAATATTTTGAATAAAGTCTACATTTGTACCCACCGTGTCGTTTCGTACCTTTTCATTTGATCACCCCGTGTAGTTATAATTAGAAATGTGCTGAATGTTGTCATTGCAAGCAGTGATTAAAACGATACTTTAAAGCAGTTTATCGCACAATGTTTAAAAAATGGTTTTATTATTATTATTATTATTATTCACAAAATTTCTCTTGAACTACTTAATATTTTTACATGTAATCTTCATGGATTTATAGATTAATATTAACCCTATATTAACTGAAACTAAAGTTTTTCGTTATTCTAGTCACAAAAAAAAAAAAAATAAATAAATAAAAATTTAAATTTAAATTATATGCGCATACATAAACTTTGATAAAATATGCAATGCTTTTAACTTTATTTTTAAAATATAAATTTTGCTAATATATACACTTTTAGGTTCAGTCTTAAGATATAGATATAATTTATAAATCCATGAAGATTGTATGTAAAAATATTAAGTAGTTCAACAGAAATTATTGCATACAATTTTTAAAAAAGCATATTTTTAGCATTTTGAGATAAACCACTTTAAAATATTCTTTTAATCATTGCTTACATATTGAGGATATCTTATACATTTTTAGACATAATTCAATCTTTAGAATTGTTCCTCATATTATAAAAATTATACTCATTTTGGCATAATTTCTATAACTATGCATAAGTAGCATAATTATAGAAATTTTTTTGTGCGGGTTGTTTTATAATGGCCAGAAAATGTTGCTCTTACATACCTGCCAACTTTTCAAAATGGCAAAGTGTAAAATAACGTGTGAAGTGCATTTCTTGCAATTTTTTCTTTCATAAGAGCATATTACACATATAACACATTATATAAAAAAGATATAAACAGCATTTAAGCATGTAACAGATGAATGTTGTTAAATAATATACTAATATTTTGATATGAAACATATACAGACAGCTTCTTTGTTGTTGTTGTTGTTTTTTAAGAAAGTCTAAGCAAAAACATTACCCAAAACATTACTTCCATTTATATACAATGAAAATGAAAAGATTTTGTATGGTATCTTTTGAATACGAGCCCTTAATTCATAATTTTAACAAGATAAAATATTCCTTTACATTCAGCAACTATCATTAATAAAAGAAGTTAAAAAGTATTTCCTAATTTTAGGGAGTAAAATAGAGCTTAGAAGAAACTTTGCAAGAAAGTGTAAAAATAAACATCCTAAGTGTAAAAGTGTAAAAAATGGTCAAAAAGTGTACATTTTACTACACTTAAAGTGTAAAAGTTGGCAAGTATGCTCTTATATATATATATATATATATATAAATCCAATTGTTGTATGATGTTTCTGTGTTGTCTTTTAACAATTATATATCTATTTATTCCCCCCCCCCCCCAAAAAAAAAAAAAAAAAAAAAAATTGATTTTTTTTTAAAGATTTAACAGTAATTTTCTTAAGAGTAGAATCAAAATTTATTTAGAAACTTTTGTTGATAAATCTACAACTTAACTTTTTTGTTAATTTTGATATTTTTTGTAATTATATTTAAACTACACTAAATATGTAAAACTTTTGTTTTCATTTACTTTAGACCTATATTTTTGGTGCAATACTTAATCGAGATGAAACACTTGAAAGCATCATGGATGTTGGCCAAAAAGCCGGTCTATCATGGGCAACTTCTTCTATTGCACCAACACTTCCTGATTTTGAAGAGTCCCAGCCAAGCTCAAGCACAAAGAAACAGTCATGATCAACTCAAATTTTACTGTTCTATCATGTCATTATCTTTTTCTGTGTTATACTCCCCTATAATAAGAGCTTCAGACATCTAAATAACTTTTTCAGGCATTTCTATTATTATGTGTATAGTTTACTATACCAAAGATATTTCATCTTCTCATTTTTTTATTATATTTTGAAGCTAGTCATCTTTTAGTTGTTATGTTTCATTTTCTTACATTCTATTCTACTGTTTTTAGATTATAAGAATTTCTTTATTACTTGGGCTAATGTATTTTAAGCCTTTTTATATTATTTTTTGAGGGTATGATTAATAAAATTATTTATACAAAAAGAAAAAATGTACTATTTTTATGCAATTCCATAGAATATTCTTGACTATGTAAATTTTGTTTTATTGTTTAAATTGAATTGAATTGTATATTTTTAAAATTATCTAAAGTATGTATGTACAGGGTTACCATTTTTGAAGTATCTTGCTTGCTGAGGTCTATTTGATTAAATACTATGATCTCACTCCATGAAACTTTATTATCTCTGAATTGTTTTTATAAAGTGTTTAAAATAATTTTCATTTATTGTTTTCATTTTTTTTAGATCTTTTTTTAAAAACAAGCATATTTTTTTTCTATTTATTTTTATTGCTTCCGTTTTGTTGCTATGCTCGTTTTTTGAGATCCATCTCTTCTCAACGCCTGTAGTTCATCAGTGATCTACTCAGTTTTGGGTTATTTTATTAACTACTCTTTGTCTGCTGCATTAATTCCAAATCCACTGTCCTTCTCTAAAAGAAAAAAAATATATAATAATACATATATAATGCCAGTTTCATTGTTAGACCTTTCCGAAGCAGTTATTTTGGCAGTCAAGCCACACCTTTTTAAAATTTGATTTTAGTATTTTTACATAAATATTTTTTCATGCCTAATTATTTAGACATAACAATGAAGAATATTGAAATTATCCTTCCAGAATTTCCTGATGGTTATTTCTATATTAGTAGAGAATAAATTTGTTTCTAGTGGGCACAATTAATTAAAAAAAAATTATATGTCTGACTTCTCCGTTGCCTCTTAAAAAAGGGAAAAAATTTACTTTTTACACCACGTTTAATTTCAGAATTTTAAATTATGACTAAAATGTCATTATCCATTATCATGCTCAAGGGCGGGGAGTTTTCAGAAAATCTTACTAGCCATGATTTATTTTACCAGCCAGCAAGATGCAACATACAGTTAAAAATTGTTATGACAAAATGTACATGACTGCAAAAATAGTCTATTACTATTGCTATATTGTATTTTCATAATTTCTATAAAATTAAGAAATACATACAACCGAGGAAAGTTTAGTATATGCTAGAACTTAATACCGTGTTTACATTGCAATAATTTGGAAAGTTGCAAAATATAGCTAACTAATAAAAAAAAGAAAGTTTTTGGCATATCTTCTATAGCCTGAAGTTTTTCAAAATTTGCCAAAAAATTCACTCGCCCTGTCAGAAAATCCACTTGCCAGTGACAAGTAAATTGATGTATTTCCCCATCCCTGATCATTTCTATGACTTGAATTATTTCACTATGATTGCATATGATTTGGTGTGAAATATTGCAGACCTCTGTTTTTTGCATCATAATTACACATCCCTTTCTGAAATCATGTCAGATATTGAGATACAGTAGAACTCCAATTATCCGAATCAATTGGGACCGGACCCCATTCGGATAATCAAAAATTCGGATAATTGGATTTTTTCCGAAAAAAAGGCCTATTTTAATTAATTACTGTATGTATGTTGAAAATGGGAGGAAAAAACTATTTCTAAAGAAAAAGATCTTTTAATTAATTAAATGAAAAGGCAACACTTTTAAATGTTAAGCGTACTTACAAGTGCTGTATATTTTGTACGTATCGTAAATATGAAAGTCATATTGCTTGCTGAACATCTCGGTCAAAGTAAGCTGTTTGACAGTCTTCATCCGTTTTTGGGCAGCCAAGTCGCGCATTCGCTTGACAGTGAGAAGGCTGACACTCAGGTCACACTCAGGCTGATGCTCCATCCATTTCAGCGCAGTTTCAAGGCCTGCAAATGTTTCACTAGCTAATGGTCCCGTGTCTGCTTCATTTTCGATATTAAGGTCATCTTCTTCCTCGACACTTTCTTCTCTCACACTTTCAATAAGTTCATCGTCATTTAGAATTTGAAACCCAGGTGGGCCGGGCCGGCCACCTGGCGATGACGACAGCCAATGATCGAACTGCACTATGAGACAGTGACTCATCATCCCAATAATGTTCGCGCTACGCCTACACTAGATTCGCGGAGGGAAGGACAATATAGTGCGCGTAGACAGAATCATTATTTTGCGAATCGCAGTACGTTTCCGTCTTAATTTTTTTTTCTGAAATTCTGAAAGCTATTCGGATAATCAGCGATTCGGATAGTCGGAGTTCGGATAATTGGAGTTCTACTGTATCAGCAAAGATATAGAAATTCACATTATTTACTTTTCCCCTGTAACTATGGAAGTAGCCCAATTGCCACCAATGTAAAGAAATTTCATAAAAAAACTTTTAAAAATATAAATATAGGAATATTTAAAAAAATATATCTAGTACAGACTTATCTACAAATGAATAGCTTTCATTAAAAATATAAAAAAATATATTACAATATTCATTGTAAAATTGTAATATATTTATTCCTATATAAAATACCATACGGTTTATTCAAATCATCATTGCCACTATTGATATATATTTGAATTTTTGAGATGTATCCCTTTAAAAAAATATGTATGATAGATTGGCCATTTCCAAAAGTCATATCATTGTGATCTTTTTTTAAGTAATGAGCAATTTTGTAGCAACTTTAACCATTTCACAGACACAGTAAAGATACTGTATCAAAAATTTTTTACATGTTCTTGTAAAAAAAAAAAAAAATTACAATATTATATTATATAGTGATTATTTTTAAAATCTATGACAGTACTGTGTACCTTAACAACGTATCCCGATTTCGTTAATATTAGAGACTAGACCTGGGGTGTCCAACCTTTTGACTTCCTCAGGCCACATTTGCAGGGAAATATTTGTTTTAGGCTCCACTTCAAATGAAAAAAATTGTCTCAGGCCACACATACACTTTATTCATATTAATAATAGTTGTTTAGCAAAAAAAAAAAAAAAAAAAAAAAAAAAAAAAAATGTAAATCTTTGACTTTTATCTAATAGAAAGGCTTTTACAATTAATGAGCAAATGAGGCAGAACTTTAAAACTAGATATTGTGTTGTGCAACTTAGGCCTGCAAAACATTTGCATTTCTTCTTGGAATGGAAAATAAAAGTACTTATTAAGTGTCTAAAGGCATTGTACCAAATATTCAGGCATAGGTTACTCAATTTCAAAACTTTATTAAAAAGTAGTTTGTAAGTTCTCAGTTCAGTCACTTTAAATGTACTCGTTCTAAGCAATCGGGTGGTTGCAAACTAGCCTTTATTGAAAGCATTACAATTGCAACTCTTTTTTATTCAACCCACAATGATTCTATGAAATAATAGCTTTATACCTAGAGCATCTTCCAATTTGTTACATGTGGAATTACATTTCAGGCAGGCACACTCCTCTTGACACACATGACTTATCATAACATCTTATTAGTGCAATACAGGAAAAGCATTGGACACATTCTTTAACAATAAATTTATGCTTGTATCATCTTGAAGCAATGTTTTCAATAATTTTATTACAAATCCCACAAATTAAAAAAATTACCTTAAAATCTCACTCTTTTAACTCTCTCACTGACACATCCATGTTAATACGTTAACTAAGCGCTCAACGTAAGCTCATACATTAACTAATGTAGGTTTCACTGCAATACAAGTATTATTTAAATTAATATAATTATAATTCTACGGATATAATGCTGTTTTAATACATTATTGATACTATCAAGGATTACATTCATATATATGATTTTTTTTTGTATAATGTTTAATCATTTTTAGCATTTAAAATAAAACTAGCGGGGCTTCGCCCGCTGTGCTGGTTGGTTTATTCCAAACAGACCTCGAACTAAACAAACTTAGGATTGGGCGCCCCACTATCTTCGGATCTGGTCAACTCGGATTTAAATAAAGAACAAAAGAACAAAATTTCATTTAGAATGTTGCAGAAACTGCATCAACGTACTTTTTAAAAACTGTGATTGTTGATTTATTTTTTGTCCAAAGGGTGAAAACATTTCTCTTCAACAAAAATTGACGCAGGCTCCAGGCAACAAATTGGCTGATTGTAAAATTCATCTGAAGGTAAAGCTGCCATTTCTCAAGAAAGAGAAAGTGTTTCTTCCCATTGGAAGTGGGGAGAATGATGAATGAGTTTCTAATTGTGTGGGTTTGAACCGTTCCCTGTTCCCTTTTGTTCAGACCCAGTCCACTCCCAAACTATATAAGGGGAGAATCTCCCTGGTATTTTCCCTTCTATTCTTGCTTTGAAAAAAAGTTGAAGCAGGCGCTTTAAGGTCAATTTGATGTAAAATCTGAAAAAATGCTCTTTTAGCTGTAAATATATAGATACAGAAAAAACAACATTACAATTTTGCCCTTTTGCTTCACAGTCAGAGGTTTAATGAAGTTTTCATATCTGTTAATCCACAGGTTGGACACCTCTGGCACAAACAGTTAAACAAGTTTTAGATCCTATTAAAATTTATGTAGGACCATAAAAAAAAGCCCTTTCCAACAGGAAAAAAAAAATTAAAATGAAAGCATCTATTCAAAGTTATCCATGGACGCATAATAGATTTATGTATGCAGACAAATTGTATAACCTCTTTTTTTTTTTTTTTTTTTTTAAAGTTAGTTTAGAAGGAAATATGAGAAAAGTTCATATGTTGGACAGTTCGTAAATCAAAATACTCGGTGATGCTGCTCATCATTTACACACACTAAAATGAAGGGATGCATAAAATAAATTGTGGTAAGTCCTTTAATACGCCTAATTTTCTTACTGGAGGGTATAGAAATTTTGGTAACTAATTATAATGAAGACATATTTTGTGTTAATATGTTGAAATGGTCTTTATTTTTAAAATGAGAATCCTGTTATGTAAAAAAATACCATGTTTTGAAAATGTGTGGATTCAAAGACTCAGGTTTAGAAAAATAGTGGCATCGCTGACTAATTTTGTCCTAATTAGTTGTTCTTACTCTAAAATAGCAGTTCTTAAACTTTGTGATTTCACACCATCTTTGATGTGATAATGCATTTTGACAGACCCCTTTACAACATTTTGCTTTATACAATGTAAGAAATTATTTTTATTTATACAATCTATTTTTTTCCCATTACACAATTTGCTACAATCTCAAGTTTTGTTTACAGTGTTGGCAAAAACCAGCTACATTAATAAGAAAAATAGTTATACAGTCAAACCTCATTAACACGAACACGCTTCACGATGAATTACTTTTAGCACGAACTGGAACTGTTTTCGATTGCCCCGTCGTCCCGTTGTATGTAATGTATTTAAGTTTGGATAACACAAACTACTTTTAACACGAACAAAAAAAGTTTCCCCTTGAGTGTTCACGTTAACGAGGTTCGACTGTAGTAGACATTTTTTTAAAAGTGAAATATATTTATTATTGTTTGCTATGGGAAGAATGTTGTTGTTTCTTTGACACTAGATGTGCAATATCTGATTCAGTGATTGAAACGCATATCCATAAATCTAGTTTGATTCCAACCAATTTCTGTACTTGTTTTTCGTAATTAACAGTCCATTTCATAAAAAAAATATACTCAAGTCTTAAACGCAGATCATTTACAATAAAATCACAACAAAGTTTCATTAGATTTGGAATAATGTCTTGTTTTTGAATAGGAATGCTTTTTTTGCATAAGGGGTTGTCTACATATTAAAAGTTGCTTTCATTTTTTAATGGTAACATTCACTTTTGACACTTTATTTCAGTTCCTTGGATCAAAATTGGTCTGGAAAAGTATATAAGCATTTTTTATTAATTCTTCATAGGGTTAGAGTGGCTCAAAATTTGAGGATACTAATATTACTTGACATTAGATAAAATAAATAAAGATTAGTTTGACTTGCTGAACACTAGCTACAAGCTCACAGACCACAGTTTAAGAACAGCTGCTCTAAAATATTGACTTCAACAGTACTGCTTATAAATTTAGTGAACTTGTATTGTTAAACAACAATTCTTTATTTTTTTGTTGAAGTTATTAAAAAATTTCTTACAATATATATGTATATATGTTCAATTGATTCTAAGATTTATTATAAAACAAATTCAGCATGTAGAATTTTATATATGTAATTGGACCCAGTGAAAGTAGTAAAATGGCAACCCTGTTTATACATATCCAAAAAGCTTTAACATTCTAAATTAAGCTATTTTTTTTTTATTTTTTAAAAATTAAATCCTACTAAATTGGGAATACTAAATTTTTAATTTTTCTTTTATATTTTTGGGGTTTTTATATTTTGGGATTTTTCTTATTCTGCTGTGCCCTCATGTGTTTGCTTTTAATTTGTTATGAGGCTTGTAATCTGTATATTCAGGCTTTATTTTTCTGTGATGTGATACTTTTATGTTGCTATATATTAGTTTGATATATTTTATACTTTTATTTTTATCATGTTCATGTTGAAAACATTTTATACTTGTAAAAGTGTGTTAGTTATCTTCATGTTCAAAAATGTTTGTTTATCGTATTTTGAATATGATTGGATAAAACAATTTTAGTAGTGATTTGTACTGTGACTTATTTGTTAGAAAATTTTACATTTTTAAACTAGTGTTTAGTTTTTAGATAGACTAAGTCATCGATGTAGAAAATATGCAGTTAATAAATTAAATTTTAAAATTTAAAAAGATACTATTTTAGATAAAAATTGGGGAACTTATTCTTGTCCACATTCCTCACACTAAATTATTTAAAAAGTTTATAAGGCAGTTGTTTGAAAGTGAGATTTTATCTCTAAATTTGACTTAGCAATATTCCTGGTGAATAGCATGTAGAATTAGCTTGACATGCTTATGTATTCTTTGAAACAGTTATTAAGATATGCCAACTTTTATGGATTTATGCTTTTCAGAATTTTTTTAATTCTTATTGTAATTTCTTATTGGTAATTCTGTTTTAACACCTACAATCTTCTGGGAATTTATTTTAAAGAAATAGTGTACAAAATAATACAAAACAACTCTTTTAATTCAACAAAAACACTTTTAAAAATTCAGCTTGGAAAATCCCACTCTTTTGTCTTTGACATTGTATGTCTATATCAGGAGAGAGAATCTTTTGCTTATTTTTTTTTTCCTTTTTTTTTTAAAGCTACAAAAAAAAAAAAAAAAAAAAAAAATGCTTCCCAACTTTTTTTTCCCCTCCTTAAGCATATAAAATTTAAAATAATCAATAGGGAATTAAAAGAAAAGAAAACTTCTTTATTTGTTATTTTGTAGTAACAATAAATAACTAATCAATCCATTAACCCCTTCCCCTCCAACACACAAAATTTGAACTCTTTAAAATTCTTTAACTTGAAACAATTTACTATTTTGCAGCAAAAATAAACAGGAAACCAATCATCTAAATTACCATTCTATTGAATTTCTGCTCCTCTTCTTTGCCCCCAGAAAGCTTGAAAATTTTAAACTATTTAATTTTTATAAATTTTCCTTTTCTGTTTATTACTTTGTAGTGCCATTAAATAATAATCAATCATTTAAGTTTCCACTTCATCTCTTTTCTTCCCAGTAAATGCAGAATTAGATATTGGAGGCAGAATAATATTTTCCCTGTCTGGCCATTGTTACCGCTGCTGCACATAATAATATTTATTGTCAGAAATAGGAGTTTTAAATTAAAAAAGAAAATATAATCAAGCTTTCAATGTATTTTAAATTGCATCTTTTAATTATCTGACTTATTGGAAAATTAAGGAGAGTGAAGGGGAGGGGGGGGCTGTGAAGGCAAGAAAGAGAGAGAAAATGAATCACAGAATGTATCTTGGACTTGCAGTCTCAAAGACATTGAAAGCAAATGACATTTTGAATGGCATAAAGATTAAGCTGCCAAAACTATAAATATTTTACCAACTTATATTAAATATGTAGAGGAAGCTGTGAACTAGTTTTCTTTATCATATCTACTAGCCAGCTTTTTAAAGAAATATTGAAAGAAAAAAACACATGATGGCATTGTTTCAGTTTTGTAACATGTTATCTAAAAGTTTTATCCATGTTGAAGAATAACATTTTCTGTTATAAAAAATTATGTAGCTATTTTAATGTTAAAGAGAAATTGTGTTCTGTTATTGACATTGCTGTTAAGGAAATAATTTGTATTCTATCTGAACCCACAACATAAATTTTGCATGTAGAAGACAGTTATTAAAATGTATATAAGTCTAAGCTAAAGGTCTGATCATATTGCTACATTTTCATTCCTAACGACATAAATGTTACAATTACATTTTTAATCAACCATAATTTTTATTGCTGTGATTGAGATAAAATAAAAAGAAGTAAAATGGCAGATCTCATTTGTTTTTTATTATTTTTCAATGGGGCAGAGGTATGGAAATGCCCATTTTTGTCCATGTTTGGCAAAGTCCATAATTTACTTCCATGTTGATTAACAGGAGAAAAATAAGAAAGGTACCATGATAGTGCAGGTTAAAATTTTACATCAAACAAAGTGCAGCTGAAAATTTAATTAAAAAATGCTTTTTATTGTGTAATATTATTTAAAAATAGAAAAAATTGGGTTTTCAATGTACCACATATCTTATTTATACAATCATGTAAATTACGCCATTGCATTTTTTTTTATGATCTTTTAAGAGTTGGCATCTCTATATAATGTTTTTCCCTCTTCGCATTGATTTATTTTAAATTTTAAACAGCATATTTGACACTAACCGTCCGTGTTTTTCAAGTTTTGTAAGTAATTTATAAAATTGAAGTATTTATATTGTCAATTTCTTAACATGCTCTTTAGTTTTTCATTCTTTCACACATTAAGTTAAAGTATTGTTTTATTTCTTACTATTGCAGTTACCAAAGAGAATATTTATCAATATAAATAAAATATAATAAATTTATAAACTAGATATTGGTGCTTTATATATTGTGAAAATTAACTAAAAGAAAAGCACAACTTCATATTTCTTTTTTCAAAGTTTATTCTTTGTTAATTGTGTACTATTTATTTGCTGAATCATCTGATTATTCAGGCTAATTTTGTAATAATTTTAATACACATTATGCAATAACACTATATAATCTATGTTTTGGTTTTCTTCTTTTTAAATTTTTTAATTCTGTTAAAAATCATTTATAAATACGAAGTTTTGAATGTGTGCTATTAAAGTTTGCTTTTTCTTTTAAGTGTTGATTTAAAAAACAACAACATATTTTCAGTAGAGGAAAAACAACAAATCAGAGATGTCATTCAGTTTTGAAATATTTCAGTATTTTAAATTAAAAAATATATATATGTATATATATATATATATGGGGTTTTGTACATACTGTATTCTAAAACAAAGTATATTATTGTAACATTTAGACAAGCTATTTTTTGACGACAAACCTCTTAAAAGTTACATTTAAATGAAAAGCTTTTATTTGTTTGAATTTAATTTTTTGTGAAGACAATGAATTTTTGCTTCTAATATCTTGTTTTTATTTTCTCATTTTTGTTAAGTCATTTATTTGAATGTTTAATTTTTTTTAAATTGGTTATAAATTGTAAAATTTTATATTTGTGTGATTAAAAAAAAAAAAAAGGAAATTATTTATCAGATGCTATGCACAGTTTACTATACACTATTTGCTTTTATTATAGATATATGATTATTAAACATTTATTAATGAATGTTTAATTTCTTAGACCTTTCTTTTGAAATAAGAAATAACAAAAGGGATTGAGAAATTTGATATTTATGTGATTGGAAACACATAATTTTGATTGAAATTCCTTATCCAGATCTGAAATTATGCATGCAATATTTGCTACTGTTGTATAATTATGAAACCTAATTGTAGTGCAATAAAGTTTTGATTATCTGACTTAAACTGAAATAGAAAAAGAGTATACAGGAGAAGACTATACAATTGAAATTGATGCAAAATAACTTGAGAAATATGATTAACATTTTGAAATGAACATAAAATAATAAAATGCATGAAACAACCAGTGGTGCCACTTAACTTTTAGAATAACTTGTCTGGGAGACATAGATACTTCCAAAAATCTTAATCCTTTAAAAAAAAAAAAAAAGCAGGCCTTTTTATTTAGAATAAAACAAATTCAATGCGTCTGATACCAAATATGTCCCCTTTTAAATTATTCAGCAAAATTTTATACTTTTCAGAAAAAAGTTAAGCATCCTATAATTTTTTGTCCATTTGCCCCCTTAATTTAAACGTTTAAAGCATCACTATTCAACTTTTTCATTGAATGATACTAAGAATATAACGAATAGTGATTTGGCTGAATGCCAAATATTCAGCAAATTTTAAGCCTCAATGGCTGAATAGTAACATTTAAAAAAATATATGCATTTTGATTGTATATGTTAATTGTACATACATACAATCATATTAATTTAAAAATAGAAATACAATTAAAGTTGATTTTTAATGTTATTTGTATATGTTTAAAAATTATAACAGCTTCTTCATCGCAAAAAAATAAAAATTTGAGGCTGTTCTTTAAAAAATATATATTAAAAAAATACTGCTGAACAATGCACATGAAATTTACAGACATTAATATTCAAGCACTTTAGAATTAAATAGCAATTTTTTTTTTAATATAAATGTACTGCATCTTTAATTGTAATTGATTGTTCTCCAATGAAGACCCTTCTCGGACTGTTGTGTCTATAAAATTGGTTTAAACCTCCAACTTTTATACCATTTTCTTAAAGATCCTTAACCTTTATAGAAAATTCAATTTGATTTCTTAGTATCTGAAAAGCTGAAAATTTTGTGCATTTAACACTGAAAACAACTTCATGAATGTGTCAAAAAATATCCAATTTGGATTTGAGTAAAGCATTGCATAAAATAAAAAACGTATTCAGCCAATACTGAATGCATTTGGCTAAATATCCAACAATATTCGGCCAAATACTGCTCAGTATTCGGCCAACCGAATATTCATTTCATCCCTAAATGATACTGGTTGTAGTGTTTGTTGCAGCCAATTATCTGTTTAAGGAATATAGGCTGGAAGGAGGAACTGCCCTCCATGAGTGGGCCCTTCTAATGGAATCTAACATGTATTTATATAAGCTAATTAAGATTCAAAGAAAACCATGGTAAACTCCAACCAATTAAGCCAATGAGTACAACATGGATTTAAACCTAGCACCTCCTTTTGTTAGCAGAACCTTTCAACTGCTTGTGGGACTAGAATGATACTGAAATGACCAGTTGTACATATCTAAAGGGTTTTGCATACTTTCAAAAAATGGTCAGTAATAGAGATACTCTCTTAATTGAAAGCATAAAGCAAAAGTTGTGTGAAAATTATTATCAAAATTTTAATTTTATCTTGTTTTGCAAATAAAATGAAATAAATAATAAATCATCTGTCCTTTAAAGAAAAGTGCTATTATTAAAATTTGTACAGAAATTAATTTTGTTAATGCAAGTGATTTTCTTTCTCTAGAAAAACTTGTGGAAGTATATTATCTATTTTTCATTTTAAATAAGAATTGTAAGCAGAATATAAAAATATAAATCAATTAATCAGAATTTTATTTCTTTAAGTAGAAATTTAATTACTTTTTCTTGTACATTACATGGAAACATATTTAACAAAATTTAAAACCGGTTTCTAATATATTTTTTCAATAACATATATGCAGCCTAAAGTGTGATATTAGTAGGGCAAAATGGTTAAAGATAAAACAGTTTCTTGTGAACCTGTGCTTTAATATAAAAGAACTCTACTAACAGCCAACAAATTCATGGCTCCAATCATCCCCTAATGCATGTCCAAGTGCCTCAGTCTCCACAAAAGTAAAAATTAATTTTACTATTGTTGATTATAGGTAATCATGTCAGATAATCAAAACTTACTGAATGTACTGCTCAATTAATGCATGTTATTGCTGTATTTTGTATGGGACTATTTTATACTTATAATAAATTGTTAAGAGACAATTCATGCTAATAAGTGTTAGTGAAAAAATATTATAAATGTTAAATCTTTATCAGCTTTATGCAGAAAAAAAAAATCTGAGACAAAACTGCTATACATTGATATCTTCTTCCATTTTCTCACTTTCTCTATTTAATTTATTATTATTTTTGTATATTTGGCTATTGTGTTACATGTGGAAGATTAGAATTTTTTGTTTTTAGTTACAAATGTATTCCTATTTTATTAACTGATCTTAACCCTCATGCAATTTTCTTTAAACTGTAGAAACCAATATTTATTATTATTTTTTAAATCATCGTCATTGCCTTAAAAATATTTTGAATTCATATGATTCTTACCATTGAGAAAAATTATTAATGCGTTTGATTAATTTTATATCTATCATGCCGTGAATCAGTATGTTGCAAGAATTTATTATTAATTATCATTATTCCTTACATTTAAAATGTAAATAGTTAAACAATATTTATCCTACAGAAGTTTAATTTTATTCAGATTGCTATGAAATATATGAAATCTATAAATTTGCATGATGAATAAAAAATGAGCAAAGTATAGTTGGAGCTATTTATAGAAGCTACTAGAGTAGCCAACTAACATGCAACTCAGATATATTGTGAACGATAATTTAGAAGACCTGGAAAAAATCAGCAAAAAATAAGAAAATACACAATGTGAAACCTGGAAATTTAGATATGTTGCCAAAATTTGCCATTAGTGAATTGGAATTCAGGAAGATAAATGCTGTTTCTTAACCCCTTACCTGCCGAGGAAATCTTACGAGATTCGCTCCCCATTGCCACCGTTTTTCAAACAGGCGCGCGTGGTTGTGCGGTGAATTGGGAGAAAAGAAGAGGTAAGCTTTGCAATCTAAAAACTGTTTACTTGTACAGAAAAAGAGAAAAAGCAAAAATACAAAATTTAAACTATAGTGTAACAGTATAATAAAAAAGATGTTAGAACTTAGCTGTCGTGTGATATATTCTGAAACATGGTTGGACACATAAACCAACATCACATTCAGCGCATTGATAGCGAGATTCACGGCGAATTTTTTTCCTTGAACAAACAACACACTTTCTCAATACATTTTTCTTTGAAGACGTTGATGGTACTAAGTCCGGACAGTGTCTAGCCGTAAGTCGTAAAGGACAGTCACTTTGTAACCTCTGTCGCTTGGCAGGTCGTGGAGCAGTAACATGAAATTTCTCAATTATGAGTTCCACCAAATTCATTTGGAAGTCGTAATTATCAGTGTGTGGGAGTTGTTTCTTATGTAAGATGAAGGCATTCCAAATAGCCATATCTAACAGATGGCGAAATATTGTTACATAATACCTCTTCTGTCTTTTTTGAGTTGTTGGATAGGAAACTAGTGCTTGATCTGCTCTATCTACCCCACCCATCGTCAAGTTATAATCTATAACAACAGCTGGCTTTATAACTTTTTTATCAGTTTCAGAGCAGTTTGATGTATGGATAGAGCTAAGAAGAGACACATATTTTTTGTCATTTCAATACGGTAATTTTGCCTCTTTAGAAAGCGGCAATTTCACCTTTCTTCAAAGTAAGTTTGCTGAAATTTTCTGGCAAATCAGGTCGATTAGGACAAAGGGTTCCATATACGTCAGTGATATTTTGGATAAGAATGTCTGCTAATTCTGGTGAGAGATAGAAATTGTCAGCAATTACACAATAACCTTTTCCCAAAAAAGGTTCAATAAGTGTCATCACTGATTTTGTAGCCACTCCATAGTTCTCATACATTTTATCAAAGATAGTACTCTTCCCTGTGTACACAATCGTATTATGAATATATCCTGACTCTGCTTCAGCAAGTACAAAGAGTTTTGCTCCAAAGCGAGCTCTTTTCAACGGTATGTATTGTACCCATGATAGCCTGCCTTTGAAAAGCATCAAGCTCTCATCAATACTCAGATCCCTTTCGGGTGTATAAACATTTGAAAATTTTGCCATCAAGTCAGAAAAAAACGGTCATATTTTTTTTAGTTTTGGGTTTGAATGTGAATTTTCATTAAAAGTACTATTATCAGAAAAGTGCTCGGACTTCGGAAAGCCTTATATATACGCCCGGGGCATTTAACGCATCAGCTGAGCGAGACATATATATGCCCACGGCAGTTAAGGGGTTAAATCAAAGTTTCTTTAGTGAGTCAAATCATCAAAGTTGCATATTATTAATTGAATACAGTGAGGGTTTAGGGTTTTTTGAATGCTATGCATTCTACTTATAAAAAAAATATACTATATATGCCTAAAATGACTCCATAGGAAATTTAGAACCCTGCACTTAGTGTTCTATCCAAACTTATAGTAAACATCAAGGGAAAAATGCATATAAATCATGTGTCTTATTGCAAATTTATTTTGCTCCATTAAAAAAAAAAAAAATACTTATTTTTTTAATAATCTGAGGTACTTTCCTGTTATAGAGTTAACTTCACTTTTTTAAAAAGCTTAGTGCCATTCAGGCTTTAAAAAGTGAGATTTGTTGCCAAATTATAAAATGCGACCCAAAAGTTTATAGGCAGCTATTTTATTGGATTTAGGAGCTAACTAAACGAGTAAGAAAGACTAAATAAATTATGCAAATATATAATGATGAAATAAAAATAATAAAATACTCAAACAACTTTTAATAGTCATAAATTTAATTTAAAAAAAAAAAAAAAAAAAAAGCTGTCCCAAAAATATATAGACAACCAGTGTTAAAAGCTGAATTAAGTACTGATATCCAAAATTTGCATATTCCAAGGTCATGTACTTGTGATGTAATAGTTTCCTGAGATAAAAACGAATCTGTCTTTCCGTTTCCGACTGATTGCAAAGATACTTCACAATGTGCAGTTTTCCAAAAATGAAATTTTGCAAATCTGTCATTTAAAGGCTCGTGGATGGAAAGTTGTGCACATTGCTAGAAAAATTGATGCAACAAGGTTGATATTTACCGAATTCCGTAAAAAGGTGACAATTTTTAAACAAAATCCCGTTCTGGACGACCAAAGAAAACAACGGCAAGACAGAGAGATTTTGAGATTAGTTTCAACGCAGAACCTGTCTGTATAGCCAGTTAATAAAGAAATAAGCATTCCAGTATCCAAATCCACAGTCCATCGATGGCTGCAAGCAAGTACATTTCTTGATTATCTCAAAATATGTTGTTTGCCAAAGTTTACAAAATGGCATAATTGTTCGTGTTCAGTAGGCCCGAAATCACATGAATTGCACAGATGAATGGTTGAGTGTTCTTTTCAGTTATGAAAACAAATTTAATTTAGATGGCCCTGATGGTTGGTCATATTACTGGCACGATATTCACAACGAACCACAATCTTTTCTCAGCAGACAACAAGGAGGGGGTTCACTCATGGTGTGTGAAGCATTTTCTTATAAAGGAACAACCGATATTGCTTTTTTGAAAGGTCGTCAATGTTCCAAAGATTACCAGAAAATGCTTGAAGTTTCTACCATTTGGAAAGTTGCTAAGTGGGGACAAATGGATATATTAGCAAGTCAATTGCTCCATTCACGTGTCCAACTCTACAATGTAGTGGTTTAGACAAAACCAAGTAACTGTTATGGACTGGCCAGCCATAAGTCCTGACGTGAGCCCAATAAAGAACTTCTGGGGAATATTAGCTAGAGACATATATGCTAATGGACATCAATTTACAACGGTTCAAGATCTAAAGCTGTAAATTGAATAGTTGATTTTCTTTGAAGCCAGAATTTCTTCAAACTCTTGTTTTGAGTATGCCTGATCGAGTTTTTGAAGTGATTAGAAAAAAATCTGCTTAAAAATTTTAACATTAAAGGAAAAAAAGTGAGTTTTCTGTAAACTTTTCGGACAGTAAAATTTAAGTTTTAATTTTTCCCACAAAGTCTGTGATTGTGTAATATTTGTTTTTTATAGTATTATTATTGTCTTGATATTATTTATAATTATAAATTGTTTTGAAATTGTTACTCCTCTTTTTCCATTGTGAAATAAGAAAACCCTGTTGCTATAAACTTTTGGGACACACTGTATAAACACCAATGAAAATGAAATTGATGAACTTTTATGTCTATTTATGTATATACAGTAACCCCTCGATATATCACGCTACTTGGGAGATAAGGAAAAAGGGCAATATACCAAGTGGAGCGATATAACGAGGGGAAGGGCAAGAATAGTGTTTATAAATGAAAAATAAAGAGCCCTAAATTAAGCTACAAGATTTTCAATTTAATACTTGTTCAAAAAAGCTATAAGTTCAACATAAAAGATGGTAAAACATTTTTTAAAAAAAACGTACAATACAGTATACATTTTTACTCACATTTTATAGTATTTTCTGAAAATATGAATCCAGAATTGTTTGTTTTCGATTTTCTTTGATTATCTGCTTGCCACTGGAAATTAAAGAATGAAAATGAACTAATTGCATTTCAGTTATATTCTTAGATTTCGATGTTTCAAAAGTTTTATATGCTTTTTCGAGAAATTGAACAGCTTTGGTCATCAGAGCTACTAAATCCTCATCAGATACTTCCTCTTCGTAATTCTCTTTTTGGGCCACAGAACTATTATCTCCTTGAACTGCAGAAATAATTTCTGCATCAGTCAAATTTTGAAATGTGGGTTCATTGTCATCAAAATTATCCATTCATTTGCATCGTTTACAGAAATTTCCATGCCTAAATTGATTGGCAGCTTCAAGGATGTCTTGTAAATTTTCCTCATTTGAGTCACTTTGTGTTTCAGCATCCATTTTATCATTCTTTATTTTTTTTTTGGACTGAAAACTGATTTTAAGCCTTTCAACCAGCATTTTTTGATAACGTTTGATGGAATTTTGGACCATGCTTTTGCAGCAAAAAACATTGTATCTTTAATAGTGAGATTTTTGAGCATATGATAAAAAAGGCTTTTCTTCATCTTCTAAAAGTATCTTTGTTAATAAATTTCGGTGATAATTTCTTTTGAAAATTGAGATGACATCTTGATCTAGTGGTTGTAAAATGCTTGTGTTCACTGGTAAGAAAATAGTGTGAAATTTTTTATCCCTGGAAATGAGCACTGTTTCATCAGGATGTGCTTTGCAATTGCCCAGAAGGAGCAAATCTTTTTTTCTATTCCTTTGTTTCTAAGGTGTAATCAAACAGAAGGAACAAACACATCATTGAACTAACGTTTAAATATTTTTTTTGCGTCATCCAACAGTTTTGTGAAAAGTCATACAAAACTCGTAAAGTCTTCCGATTCATGTTTTCCCAAATTCTTGATGTCTTACTTTTGCCAATTAAAAGCAACTTTAGTTTGTGAGTTCCAGTCTTATTTGCAGTAATTAAGAGAGCAAATCTGTTCTTTACTTCTTTGTAATCTGAAGTTCTAGGTGCACTTTTCACTTCCTGCATTTTCTTTGGCAAACATTTCCAAAATAAAGCTGCTTCATCAGCATTATAAATCTGTTCATCTACATAGCCTTCTTTATTTATAATGCTTCTCAAATCAACAGAAAATTTTTCTACAGAATCATAATCATCAGATTATTTTTCTATGTGTATTGAAAGTTGCCCTATTCCATGCCGTTTCTGTCATCTCCCAAACCACCCATCACTTGCTGTGAATTTGTAGTTTGGATCATCTTTTATCATTTTAGCCAAAAGTTTAGCTTTAGTTTTGATGATAAGTCCAGATAAAGGAGCTCCAATGGTTCTTTGTTCCATAAACCACAAAAACAAAGCTTTGCTAATTTCTTCTTCATCACTGACTCTCATTCTTTTTCTCTCTAATCCGGGCATTTCATTCATGGCTTGCAGAAAATTTCGTAGCTTTACTTCATCTTTTAACCATCTATGAACAGTTGCTGAACCCACACCGAGTTCTTTCGTTGATTTGTTTCGACCCTTTTTTAATTTTATCGATAGCTTCCAACTTTCTTTCACTGATACGAGTTTTGGTCGCCATTACGAACAAATGTCTAAATGAGTACCAAGAACACAGAATTACAGTTTGGATGAAATCAAGAGATTGGGCATGTGTTCCCATCAGTCTGCAAACTGGTTTTATTACAAGGTCAACACCTTATCTTTGATTGGAATGTTGAATGACTACACGCTGGGTTATTCCATTCAAATTTTGAAGGGGAAGAAACGGCGCTGTCTATTTTATATACTCTTTTATCAGTAAACCAAAAATTTATCAGGGGACAACTAAAAAAGAGCAAAGTAGTCAAATGTGTGATATAGTGAGGAGTTACTGTATTAAAAAAATTGCCTCTGATTACATGTATCAGATAAATTAATTATATATGATAGCAGATAAATGGCTTCTGTATACACTCTATAACAAAAAAATCAATGCACCAGGAAAGAGTTATTCAATTGTAACAAAAATTGGTGGATGTGAAAAAACATACACAGAAACAAAAATGATTAAAATTTCAGAACAGTTGAATGATTTATCCAAGAGTTTGATTGTTACAAAGTGAGGAAATCAATAAGGTGTTGGTCCACCTCTGGTCTGGGTGCAAGTTGTCACCCGGCATGGCATAGACTGATAAAGTTCTTGGATGGTGTCCTGAGGGATTTCTTGCCAAATTCTCTCCAACTGTTGGGCTAAATCGGCAACATTCCAGGATGGTTGCAATTGCTTTCCCATCATGTCGCAAATGGGCTCTATGGGGAGAGAGATCAGGCAACCTAGCTGGTCAAGGAAGGTTTGGCAAGTTTAAAGCATATTCATAGTAACAGTATGTTGCTGAGCATTATCTTGTTGAAAAGTAAGTCCAGTGTGGCACAGAAGAAATGACAACAAAACAGGTCACTCTATCCTACCGTTCTGTTGTGGTCCTAGATCTACTGCTGCCATCCTGACGCCTAAATCTGCTGTTGTTGATCCACTCTTGCAAGCATCGTCTACTTGCCGCATTGCTTCAACCTAGATATAGAGCGATTCTTCGATTTGCCCATCTAGCCTCTTTCAGTTCAATGACACAACCTCTTTCGAACTGTGAAATATGCTCTTAATGAGCATGAATCTTTCAGCAACGCATTATTACAGTCAAAGTAAGATATCTTCAGTCTAAATGCAACAGAAATTTTAACATCAGATCGAGAATCACTCCTTATATACACTTGCTGGATGTGCGGTTCCTATGCTCTGGACTCCCACTATTCACTCGTTGGATGCCAAATTTTAATCATTTGCATGCTTGAAACGTCTTTGCATATGAAATTTCATTACAATTGGGCAAGTCGTTCTTGGTGTGTCAATTTTGTTGTTATAGAGAGTATTAAAAAAAATTATATTATTGAAAAAATTTGCTTGTGCGTATAATAGTTGTCAGAAAATACGTGTGAAAAATTTCCTTCTCTTGCCAAGAACCCTATAACAGGAAAGTACCGAATCTGATTTCATCAATTTTTTTAATATTCGATTATCAAGATTAAGTAGGGAAATATTATTTTCTCGTGCTTAAAGAAATTTAATTCAGGCAAAATTGGAGATACCTAAACTAGATGTCTATGACCCAGAAATATCATAAAAAGCAAAATAATTCAACTGCTGAGCTCCTTCATAAATATCATGCATTTCAGATCATACTCTTAGTCCTGAAATAAATAAATAAACAAACAAATTGATTACCTGTTTCTTGCTGCTATGAAGTAACAAATGAGAAAATAGAATGTATTATAGTGGGAAAAAATATTTCATTACCTGTGAGTATATAGCTTATTAGTTTTGCAGTTATTATCTGTGGAAATGTTACAGTAGTAATGATATATAACACAAAGTATATATACAATATCTCTTCTTATTATAGCAATGTAGGATAAAATAAAGGGGACGAAATACTTATAGGTTTGGCTCAGTGACAAGGTGAACCATCATTTTAGAAAATGACATTTTGGACATCATCAAATTTCTTTGTAATAGAACATTATAAAGATCAACATTAAATTTCTATATATTTTCTAGGATTTACTGTACTATTTATGAAGTGAAGTCTGCTCATACCTTCATGGAAAATACAATTCTGATGGTTCATAAGAGCCACAGGAACACTATCTGGCACCTGATGTTCCTCCCCCCTAAAAAAAGAAATCAAGGTCATGCATAAATTATAAAATATTTTCCAATAATGTAAACATTTTCCAATATGTATTTTCTTCAACTTTTGTTACAGTTACAACTTTTACAGCCTCTATGAATGGAAAAAGAAATAGTCTGTAAATGTTATTCGAAAACTAATGTTTTGCATTTGTCATTAAAATCAGAAGTAAAATGTTAATTTTTCTATCAATCCTTAATGGACTGGTAGTGGTAATTGAAGGTGGCGATGAAGCGAAGCGGTTCAATCATTTCAGTACCAAGCATTTTCATTCCAAACATTTAAGCAATCATCACCGAGCATTTCAGTGCCTGTGAAATGCTTGGTGGCTGTTGTGGGAGCATCATCTGTACCATCCTTGCTGCAGCTCTGAATGCTCATACTGTGTCCTATCAGACCTGTGGATATTAGATTTTGATTCTTTAGTAACCATCCCTTTTATCCAATTTTCTTCCATTTAATTTTTATATTCTACTCTCTTGAGGTGAACAGATTTAATCTTTTTAGTGATTTTATACGATGTCATGCTGTCCTATTCTTAAAAGTTTTTTCATAGTGAGAGCAGTATTTTGTCATTCATGTACATTTTCCTGAATCATTTAAGGTTAGTAAATTTATCAGTTTTGTTTTTAAGAGAAATTCATTTGAAAATTAAGTCCTAGGACTGTTAATATCTTCTTCCTGCCTCTGCCTTCTTTTCTTTTAATATTGTCAATATTTTCCATTTATTTAATAGTCATGACACTGAAAGACTGATTAAATCCCACTCTGTATTCAATGTGTCTTATGCAAAATCTTCTTTATAAAATGAAGCATATACACTTAAAAAAAAAAAAAAAAAAAAAAAAAAACATTTCCATAGTTTCACTCATAACAAAATCATCTGAGAATGCATGGCCACACACAATTTATAGATGTCTTCAAGAATTTGAGTGAGAAATTCAATTATTATGATGTATTATGCAATAATTTATATTTCTGATGCAGTAGTTTATTTCTACATTCATGAAAACACACAGGTGAGGTAATAATTTTTTCCACTACTGTATATAAATTCATCATTTCTTTTCCTAATGGTTGAATGGAAAAAATAAGATGTGTTGGTGCAATTTTTGAAATCAGACTGTGTCTATATTATACTGTGTTAACTTTCAAAAATAATTTCTGTTATTCTGACAAATGTGTTGATCTACACAAGGACACAGGATGCTTCTGTGTAAAATTATGTTTATGTGTTTCCTGTATTTAATAAGCAGGCAACAATCTAATAATTTTATATATGCAATAATAAGATAGTAAAGTGATGGCTGGCACTCAACACACCAAAAAATCAATGATGTTTTTTACACTAAAGTGTACTGTCATGCTGATAAAAGTCGTAGGCTTAATTTCCTTTTCCTTTTTTCCCCATTTCATGAAATGTATTATTAGTATTCTTAAGTAATATATTATGCATATTTTCAACCAAAAATATTTCTATTATAAGAAATTTCTGAGACTTATACTACCAAACTAATAGCTCAGTATAAATTATAAAGTTTGTAAGTACTGTAAGTACTGTCAAAAATCATAAAATGTACTGATGGAAACTGAGAGGGAATTTTCATAAAAAGAATAGAGACCTGAAAGATTTTTGCTGCCAAAAATATCAATTTATATCTAAAGAGAGTATAAGTTATACTATATTTTAAATTGTTTTCAATTTTTAGAATTTTTTAGACTTTTAAAAATTGGATTGTTAAACCTGATTTTATAGCTTTTTAAAACATTTGTGAATATAAATGTTTTAAAAATAAATAAGTTTTTTAATGTAAGGTAATTTTTCATATTCTACTGTTGTCAAGTTTCAACAGGTAATTGCCATTCTCTTAAAACAAATTATCATTTTTCAACTATCTATTCAATGTGCTGTCTGTCATTTTGTACTTAAGTGCCAAAAGTATTTTTAATATATATTAATTTTTTAGGTCCGAATATAATTAAAATTATTGAAATCTAAGAAGAATATATTTATTGCACCTCACTATCACAAACCATCTTTTTCTAAGCATGTATTTTATAAAAACTTAATACAAATCATTATATTTGTCTAAAATGCAAAGCATTCTCTAGCGCTGTGTAACTTACGTATATACATTTGCTTTTAAGTAATATATTTTATTAGTTTATAAGATTAAAATTAAAAAGGTGCCATTTTAAAAAATATTTATTAATCTGATTGTTAAATTTATTTGTTGATATAAATATTAATAATTTAAAAAGATAATAAAATTGTTCATTTTTTCTAATTGAGCTGTAAAGTTTTTACTTTTTATATTTAAATTTAAGAACTCAGCCTTAATAATTTAGTTTATCACATTTTTAAATACTTTATATTTCTTATGTATATTTAATCATTTTTTAACTGTCCTACCCTCCATCAGGATGTAGATAAGGCAGGTATACTTAAAATATTCAGATAGAAAGAAGCAGTATATGGAGTTGTACAATATGATCCATGTATATCATTGTATCCATTTTACATGAGGTGTGTATGTAAAATACAATGATCATCAACATGGTTTTAATTATTATTGAGTTATTCGTATTAAAGCTATGTCGTAAATAAAAAACAGAAAAGCTTTTCACGTATTGCTCTGTGAGCTCCAAAGCTGTCTGTGGCATGCTGCTTTCTGTGCCTGGTTGACATTTATTTCAAAATTGAGTGCTTTTAATTGATTCATGTGACACTTTACTTAGAATTTATAAAAGTTGCTTTTATCTGTGCCTATCTATGGTTAAACCATGATCTTGTTCAAATGCTGCTCCTTGCTTAGTAGCTGGATAGCCAAGCTTTTATTGTGGTAGCTTCTGCATGCTCTCTCTACATTTTTCTGGCTCTTCACTTTCTTAGGGAGTGGTTATTTTTACAATTGGTGTGAGAAGAGGGAGCTCCTGAAGTAGATGACTGTTCATAGAAATTTCTCTTCTTTTCAAGAATTTAATTGCTTTTCAATGAATATTACAAAAAAATTTTTGAATAATGGAAATTTAGAGATTATCCTTAACCCTTTAAGAGTATTTTGAATTGTTGCAAACACTTTTAGTGTATTTTGTTGGTTAAAATCAAAGCTTATCATAAAATTTTAACTGTACTACTGATCATATTTTCTCTTTCTTATAATTTCAGGATTTTTAAGTAAGAGCACAAACACCCCTGATCTTCTGTTGTGCTTAGCGGTTCATTTCTAATAAGTTTATTGCAAACTCTATTCCTTAACTATATCTCACAGAGTCATCCTAGTTTTATTTCCATGTGGTATTGTGAATCTGCTTTCAGACATTTATGACCATGTTCTTGTCACATTGTTAATATTTAAGAAAAAGCATAGTTTCTATTATCCATGGTATAGCTCTCATCTATTTCATCTTGTCCCAATTCAATTTTTTTCATTGTCAAGCATTTTTCTTATAATTCTTGCTTTTTCTAATTTCTTTAAAAAGTGAAAAAAAAAGAAAGAAAGCTTGTATTTTGTCTGAATTTTAATGCATTTATCTGTATTTTATCAGCTGTAGTTCTGTATTAAAATTATATATTTCTGTCATCTGATGAGTTTTACTAAGATATCATTAACTCTTTTTGAACCACATTGTTAACTACTTCGGATTGATGTCCAAATTTCATTTCAATAAGTTTTAGGGGCATAACCAAATTTGAATATCATTTACTTCATACTGCCTCATCATATATCAAGCTATGTCCATCTCCTAGCGAGTCTTCTTTCAATTTTTTATCCTGAAATTGATCTGTATATAAGCCAAATTAAACCAACAATTTTCTGCTTAAAAGTTAATATTGCTTAAGTTTTAAATTAAATTACAAAATTTTAACAACATTTATTTCTAATACATAAAAAATATTTGTAAAATCTTTATTGCATTTTTATCAACAAATTTAGTTGTAATTAAAAAAAAGAAAAGAAAAAAATTGATATTGTCTCATAACAACATATTGTATGGATTGTTTAAATGTTCAAGCTGTATGAAAATATCAATTTTGCCTAACATATTTTCTGAGATTTTCGTCTCTACTTGTTCAAAGTATTGCATACAAATTTTTTAGTCTGAGAAAAAGCAAAAATGGGTATTTTTTTCTTATGTTTATTCAAAATATGTAAAAAATTCTCTTTGCAACTTAGTTTATCCACCTGATGAAAGAAGTTATTTGCTTTCAAACTATAATAATTGTCTTTTTGTATCTGTTTTATATTTTTATTCCATTGGATTTTTGTT
Source organism: Maratus michaelseni (assembly GCA_963931845.1). Lineage (NCBI taxonomy): Eukaryota > Metazoa > Arthropoda > Arachnida > Araneae > Salticidae > Maratus > Maratus michaelseni. Next base: position 154,124,830 of record OZ007596.1, on the reverse strand, counting down.
ATTTTCATATTTCATAAATTTTGTGACTGAAATGAAAAATACTCTTGTTCCAAATTTTAGAAAGCTAATTTCACTTTAAAAAGTGGAATTATTAAAATCTCTCTCCATTTATTTAAACTGTGATAAAAATTTAAATGAGAACTTTGAAGTGCATTCGTCAGTTGAGTAGAAAAAATTGTTCAAAAAGTTTTCATCTATTCCTTAGTTTTTCTTGAACAATTATTCCCTCTAAAATATTGTTTAATATTTTAAAACTGTACTGTAATTTCTTTAAAACTTTTAACTGGTGTTATTAGTTTTAGATAATTGGAAAACATTATTTCATGCTAAGTGTATGTCTGTCCTAACTGAAAACTTTTTAATACAGGGTTTGTACACATTTCTTTAAATAAAAATCAAGGACTAAGAACAAAGAAAGTTATGGACCTGTAAACTATTGAATTATAGCATGCATTTTTTAATACAGGGTTTAATTTTTGTAAATACAACTTTTAAATAATCAAATGGTGGGAGGGGGGGGGGGGTGGATTTCGGCATGTGGCAATCTAGATATTTAGAAGACTTTTACTTAGTTATTGCAAAATAACAAATACAACATTATAAACTTAATTCTTTTTCTTTTCTTTTTTTTTGGGGGGGGGGGGCGGTAGAGAGAAGAGTTTTATTAGATGATTATTTATCATTACTGTACAAATAGGACAGGAAAATAAATATTAAATTGTTTCAACATTTTTAAAACTTTGTATACTTTGTACATGGAAGGGAAAAAGTACAAAATTTCAGGGAGGGGGAGGGAGGGAGGGAGATGACGAATTTAGATGAGCAATTTTTATTGTTACAATAAAGAAATAAACTAGTTATTTATCATTGTCAACAATTTACAATTGAAGCAGAAAAAAAATGTTACGTTCAATTGTTTATTGTTACAACAAAATAACAACTAGAGCTGATAAAGTTAAAGAGTTTTAAACTTTGTGTACTGTAGGGGTGGGAACAAAAAGAAGGAGGAATTTAGATGAAAATTTAACAAAATTTATATGATCAATTATTTATTGTTACAATAAAATAACAAATAAAGCAGAAAAGTTTTTAAAAAATTGAACAGTTTTAAAGCTTTTAAACTTTCGGTACTGTGGGAGGGGAGGGGATGGTAATAGTAGGGAAGTAAATTTCGAGAGAAAGAGAAATTAGATGATTTTTTTTTTAAATCCCAAATTCACTGAAACACAGAAGAGTTTCACTACTGATTAAGAAATAAAAGAGTAAAATTAAGGACTTACAAGAATCAAAAATCACTTTTGGAAATTTTAAGGATTTAGAAGGACTGTACGAACCCTGTAATAATCATTTGACATTATTCATGTAGTTAAATTAGTAGTAGATACTTGAAAAAAAAAAAAAAAAGTAGATGTTTTAATTTATTTTAGCGTATTTTTAATTATGCTTAAAAAAATAGAAGTTTCAATATTCAGTTAAATTTTTCAATAAATTGTTACTAAAACAATGCTTTTTTTCCATTGTATGCATTTAATAAATTTTTAGGAATTTTTAATACTGGCCTGTTTTTAAGAGATTTTATGGATTTATAATTTTTAAAAACTTGTTTTATCTTTCTAAGAGAAAATTAATTATGCCTTTATTTAAAAGCAATGATTCTTATTCTGTTGAGTTAAAAAAAAAGTTAAACAACTCTTAAAGATTTTTTTTTTTTTTTTAAATTCTTTCTCTGGTATTTTGTTATATTATGTAAAAACGTTTATTTTCAATATTATTTTAATTTTTTAATAAATGCCCTTTTAATTATACTCTCTACATAATCATGAAAAATTTAGATTGTTATGAATGTAATAAATATGCTGAATGACTTCATTTGTTGAAATGATTTATATTTTTAAAAAAAATTTCCTCTAAGTTCAGTGAATACTGGTTTGTTACTTAACTGTTGTAATCTATCTCAGTGGTTCTCAATCTGTGGGACACTACTAGAAAAGTGAAAGGCTCCTTAGAGAGAGGAAGGGGTATATAACAAGAATGAACAAAAGTTTAAAAGCCATTTTTGATACAAAGATCAAATAAATATACATAAATATATATCATAACATTATATACATTATTGTTAATATCATCCTATTTATATTGTTAATTGTGTAACAGTATAATTTAGTCATGTTTGTATAATATAATATTAACTGTTTTATGTTTTTAAATGAGATGTGACTGAAATTAAAATGGAAAAGGTAAGGCACAAGTATAAAAAGGTTGAGTAACACTGCTCTAATTTATTAATCACTTTTTAAAAGTGTTACACCCTTTTTTTTACTGTAAAAGTACCTTTTAACAAAATTGAAAAAAAATTATCAATGCTAACTTGTAAATTTTATAGCATAACCTATGTGACTAGCGATGTACTAGTCAAAATGTTAATTATTTAATTTTTATACCACATCTATTTTAATAATAATTTATTTAAAAATTCAAAACAGAGCTCTTGTTAATTTTATAACTAAATATCCATTAGATTGGATAGTAAATTTGCATACTTGAAACTGAAAACATATAGGGGAACTTTTTTCAGTTGACATTTTTCTACCAACTTTGCACTGTAAATTCTTCTCATATATCTCCTTAGAACTTTTATTTTTGTTATTTAAATCTTCTTTTTTATTAAATTTTCGAGTTTTTGATTTACAAAATCTGAATTCCAATTGGGATGAACTTGCAGTGTACTCTTGTTTGTTAATTATTTTTGTGTGTGATTTGATGTAATTTGTTTCAATATGATTGAGCTAAAGCTGGGACCAGCAATGGATTCATTTCAATTGTTATACAAAGACTGCACTATTATATACTCACCCAAATTTTTGACTGGGACTTATTGCACATATTGCCCATTTAAAAAAGGGGTAAACAACATAAGTTGTATTAATGTTTGTTCCTTATTTTAAAATGATCTTTTTAGAATATGTGTTAACACTTCTGATATTTTAACTATGGATGCTTATTGTGTTCTTGTCAGCTTATATAAACATGTATTTAGAATTTGTAAATTTAAATGAAAAAAAAAAGTGTTAGATTTTGCAAATTTTATTTCAGTAGACAATGTGTTAAATTTGTGATGCTTGTTTTATAATGTTAAAGTAGACTGTACTGTTTGTTGTTAATAAGTTAAACATATATACCAAAAAATTGCATCCTAATGTAAAAATAGACTAATGAAAAAAGGTGTTTTATGCCAGTTTTTGTAATATGTGATATATATACATACATTTAATATAGATATGGTGTGTATATGAAAATGTTTTAACATATTTGATTCCTTCGAAAGTCTATGTCTTATTGGTGTTTTACAGCACTAATTGTACCTTGAATGAATGGAAGAGAAATATTTTCTGATCCTTGCATGTATAAAAGCTAAATGGTGATTGTTCTTGAAATGTGAAACAATTTACTTAACATTGTATGCATTCAAGTTCGGATCAAAAGCACCGAAAAGTAATTTATGATGTAATCTGCTGTTGTTTTGTAAAACAGTGATGTTTGTAATAAATCTATTTTCCTTAAATTTTCTTTTTTACTTTATGATTTTTGACATTTAAACCATCTAAAGGCTTTTTTTACATTACAGAGTTGCCAAGTCTGGATTTTTGCACACCAGTATTTTTTTAGAGAAAATGTTGTTCTCCTAAATCGCAAAATGCTCTGATTAAATAAAACAACATTTTCTGTACTAAATTACTGGTATCCAAAAAGCCGGAGACTTGGCAGGTCTTACATTATTATTAAAATGCTCATAAAACTGTGGTTAATTTAAGGAGACTAAAATTTTTTCCTGATTATTGGGAAATCCCATCTTGATCTGTGGGAAAATTTAAATAGGCTATTACTTAATATAATTATCGAAATATAGTTTTCACAATCAGAAAGTAGATGTTGGATGCTGATGTAATGGGTTTTTAAAACTTGTCTCCTTAAATTTTAAATATTTGAAAATTTTCCTTGGTTATTTTTTTTTTAATAAAGTTTAAGGAGACATTTTTATACAACATACTACACTGGCATTGAATGTCTATTTTCTGATAGTGAAAATAGTTCTGATAGTGCATTTTTTAAGATAACTTATAAAACGAGAGAGAGAGTTATATACCTTCTAGAAGGGTTGAGGTCACAGCTCTTAATAAAGCAGTTTTTCAATATTTTAGCAAAAACTGTGCTGCTTTATTGTTTAATAGAAATTTTATTGATTTAGAGAGATACCAGGACCTGCCCTTAGTAAAAGTTAATTAATCTTTCTATCATAATTATAAAAGATTTTCAACATTTTTACATGAATACAAGGTCTAAAGAAAAATTATTATTTTTTCTCTTAGAAATGCAATACATATTTGGCTAATTCTGGTTGTTTTTGTTTACATATACAGGGTGATTCCAAATTCATGGTATAAACTTTAAGGATTGGTACAGGACACTGTAACAAACAATTTTTGTATAGGAAAACACACAAATTCATTTATATAGTCAAAAATACAGGGTATTTCACTCCAATCCAAAGTTTCATTTTCGTTCATAACTTTAATAATAGTGAAGATACTTTAACAAAATCCTTACAATATGCATACAAAGATGAGTCTGTTGCAAATTTTGTTAAAATATCTCCACTACTGTTAAAATTATCTACAAAGAACAACTTTTCAAAAGTAAAAAAAAAGCCAAGCTTGGAAAAAAAAAAAAAAAAAAAAAAAAAAAAAAAAAAAAAAAAAAGTTGTGGCTAAAAAATGGTGTGATATCAAATTTCCAAGCTTTTATTATGGTACTTATTTAACTTTTTTCCATGAAATAAATTATCATATATGTATGTCGAGGGCCTACGTATATGTTAATAGAAATCGTTTTCTCCTGTACTAAATACATCCTAACGTGTTTCTGAAAATTCAATTTTTTTTTTTGTCAAACTACGCATGATGCGCTTGGGGCCATCTTTCCATATCTCTAAGCACCCAAATTTCTAAAGTAAAAGCGTAATATGTTTGCAATGTACTAATATGTTTATAAAATTGTTGAACTTCTGATTTTAACTACAGACAGATAGATTGAGGAAGACTGATACTTTGAGAAATTGATATTCACTACTTTGAAATGATTAATTACTCTGAAAAATAAATCATAAGATGAATCCTTAAGATAAGTCGTCATTATCTTATGACACAAATTTCTAAGCACCCAAATCCGTAGTTAAAATCCGAAGTTCGAAATTGTAACCTAAGCAAATATTTTAAGCTTTTCATTTACGGACTTGTATGCTTTGAAATAAGATAATGATGATTTATCTTAAGGATTCATCTTATGATTTATTTGAGTAATTAATCAATTCAAAGTAGTAAATATCAGTTTCTCAAAGTATCAGTCTTCCTCAATTTATCTGTCCATAGTTAAAATCAGGGCTGCGGAGTCGGAGTCAGGCTCATTTTGGGGCAAAAGAGTTGGAGTCACTAAAAAACAGTCCAACTTCGACTCCAGCTTGTTTTTTAGACAGTTTGAAGTGAAATTAAACCAATTCTATGTAATTTTAAATTTATTAACTGAATTATTATTTTAAATTTTGGACTAGATATACCAGACAACCCAGTTTAAACAGACCCAATGTACTGTACAGCATATATGAAAACTGTTTTTAATTGAAACCTTTAGTTGGTATTTTATATTTAGTATATAGTCCTTTATCTTATTTTTTTTTTTAGTTCGCGGAACTCGAGGTAATGCGAAAAGTGGAAATATCTGCTGTTTTTGGAGTTTACAGAACCCAAAATATCATTGTAATAGAAACCTTTTTCCTTTATTTTTCTTATTTTCCCCCAGATTCTTCAAGTCTGTGGGACCAGGTGTAACGCCGAAATTGTAAATTTTCTCTTCCCTTTTATTCCGTTCTTGAGACCCCAAATGATGTGTAAATTGTAACATTTTTGCCTGCTATTTTTTGGGTCTGCAGGAATGGATATAAACCAAAATTAAACATCTTTTTGCCCGTATTTTGGTATAATATATATTTGATATTGCCCCATATTTGGCATTAAATATGTTGGTTATTGTCTTAAAATGACATACCAACATAATAAATGCTGTTTCGATTCAATCGATAGGTCTTTGTGTGTGTTGTTCAAAGTAAATTTTGGAGATTTATTAGATTTCAACTGTTTCTTCTATCTAAATAGCTTCAAATTTAACTTTTCTATTGCAATTTACATGCATATAAATATTTTGCATACAGTTTTTGCACAGTTTTGACGTAATTAAATTTTACCATATATAAAATTTAATGCACATTGTGTTTTTGTGTGATAGTACATAGAGTATTTGGGAGGAAGAGGGGTTCACATGTTCAAAATATTTTCAATCTTGACCGAAGCCGATTAGTGCAGGAGCAAAGTTCCACACTCATTTTATAAGAGTATTTTTGCCTTATTTAAGGCGGTATTAAAAAAAAAAATTTTTCCACGCTCAACAACTCAAAATTTTGAGACACACTCTCAGACTCATTTTTAAAAGTAACAACAGGAAACTTGGCGGCGTGATTTATAAAGACATTTATAAGGGCCCCATGTTTTTATTTTTCGTTCAATTAATTAGAAATTGATTTACAGACAATTATTTTCACAGTACGATCATTTTTTTTGTTTCCAGCGCTATCGCTTTGGGAAATTCGGTTCAAAATGTCCACTTTGACAGCATTTTTTGAAATATATTCTGCCTTTATCAAAAAATCGAGACAATACGGACATTATAAAGTTTCTGAATAAGAGAACCTGCCAATTGGATGCATTTTAGAGCAAAAATGAATTTAAAAATGTGTCTCAAAATAAGCAGTTTGGATTTGAATACACCCTTAAAAAAAAAAATCTGCATTTAAGAAAGGTGAAACTTTTTATACTAATATACCAATACTGTTGGAAGTTTGCCGCTGCAGTAATAATATGCTTCAAGGTTAAACAGGAAAGTGCCAGTAGGTTGCAGTGTTGCCAGTTGTTTTTTTTTTTTTTTTACTATTATTCCAATTACTTGATTGCTGCCACTTTTTTAAAATAGTAATATTTCCTTTATTTAAAGGCAGATTTAATAAAGCGACTATTACTGTTTCAAAACAAATGACAGCAATGAAGTAATCTGAATAATAGTAATCAACAGGCAATATTAGTACTTTAGCTGTCCCGGAGTCAGATTCGGTTCCTTTAAAATTTCAGTAGTCGGAGTCGGAGTCTATCATTTTTGCCACCGACTCTGCAGCCCTGGTTAAAATCAGACGTTCAACATTGTTATAAACATATTACATTGGAAACATATTACGCTTTTACTTTAGAAATTTGAGTGCTTAGAGATATGGTGGAAAGATGGCCGCCAAGCCCATCATGCGTAATTTGAAAAAAAAAATTTAATTTTCAGAAACACGTTAGGATGTATTTAGTACAGGAGAAAACGATTTCTATTAACATATACGTAGGCATTCGACATACATATATGATAACTTATTTAATGGAAAAAAGTTAAATAAATACCATAATAAAAGCTTGGAAATTTGATATTGCACCATTTTTTAGCCACAACTTTCGTTTTTTTTTTTTTTCTTTTTCAAGCTTGGTTTTTTTTTTACTTTTGAAAAGTTGTTTTTTGTAGATATTATTTCTTTTTTTTAAATCGATTATATATAATTTAAATAATCTATTCACTCGAACTAAAATGAGTTCTCGTAGAACCTTTGTAAGCAGGTAGCAAACACAATATGTATATATTTTGTTTACGTATTCATTTCTTAGAGTAATTAATCATTTTAAAGTAATGTTTCTGAAATTATCAGTCTTTCTCAATTTATAAATTTAATTTTTATGAAGGATAAAAATTTAGTAAAAAATGGCTAGAATTGAAATAAAATAGTGCTGGTCTGTTAGTTGTAATGTTCGATGATAACCCGTTTTTTACTCTCGCATCCGTTTAAATTTCGAATATTTTAGAAACTGTTCTCTGCGAACTTTTATGTCTTACAAGTAACAAACATGTCAAATTTCAAGTTCCTAGCATTAACAATTCCAAATAAATCATAATTTAGAATGTTCATAGAGCTCTTTTTTGTCATTTCTTACTTTTAAATTTCGCCTTTATTAGAAACAATTCTTAGTTAGTATTTAAATCGTAAAAGTAACTACCATGCCAAAATTCAAGTTTCTATTCCTAACGATATCACAGAAATTTGGATTTAATAAAGTTTTTTACTCCTGCACTTTTTTAAATTTCCATTGTTTTAGAAAATGTTCTCTGCAAGCATTTACGTCTTAAAAATAATAACTATGTCAAATTTCAATTTACGAAACATTAACAATCCCATTAAAACATTTTTAGAACGTTTTCTGCTTGCTTCACTTTTTTTAATTTCTTCTATAATAGAAGAATGTAATAAATTTTTTTTTTTTTAACTTCTGGTTTTTGACGGATTTACACGTTTTAGGTGACAGAGATTCCGAGAAACATGTTTTTACAAAATGTCTGTCTGTCCGTGTGTCCAAATTTCATTTATAGGTTTTGGCTATGACCAGCAGGTCCCACTTGAATTTGGGGATATTCCGACCAAAGTGGGCACTATGATAGCGATATTTGTTCCATTTTCATTATTGTATCATCGAAAAGTGAAGTTATGTAGAGAATTGAACTAAATTTTATGTATATGTTATTGGCTATAACTTGTAGGTTCATTTGAATTTGGGGATATTCCGAGGGAAGGGGGCACTGTGATACCCATTTAAAGATTTCAAATTCAAAAAGATGTACAAGAAAATTAGAAATCCTAAAAGTTTTTTTCGTTAAATGTTCGGTCTTGATTCAAGTTTTCCGGAGCAATTTTTGTTTTGCCTCTATCTTAAAAAATGGCTGAGATATAGGAGTTTGAAATTTTAGGGTGGCTGCCATTTTGAAACGAGACAGCAGGATTCCTCCATAAAAAGGTTTAATTTATGAGTTTTAGTGAACATGGATTCTGGTAAATTTTCTTTCATTGTTGTAACCATCGTTCCAACTGTTATATGCTTAACACTATATATTCATGTTCGTCAGCATCAAATTCTCGCCAAGATTGGTGACACTTGGCGAAATATCGCCAAGCGACAAAAATAAGTTGCCACAAATGAAGTCAACTTGGCAATATCTGACTAATTTGGCGATAGTCTCATTCAAATTCAGTATTGACAAGAACTGGGAATGTATCTTCAGTAATCGGGTTCCACACATTTTAGCTTCATGTTTTATAGTAAAATTAGCTAAAATAAAATAACCAAGGAACAGGACAACCATATTTTCCTGACGGTACGGACCAGAATGACTTTTCGTAGTTGTGTTGTACATCGGCTGCACTCCGTATCCAAGTAACCCAACGATTCGCAAGCAGCTGACTTACAACAGAATTACGAGAAATATTGATTTTATTGGCAATGCAATAGCGAATTTTGAAGTATTAACATATATGAGATAGAAGAAAGTTTTGGGATTGGAACATCCGACTAGTTTAAATTTAATTTCTTTTTAGAAACCATGTATTCTTTTCAGGCCAATGTCATCCCGAACAATATTGCATAAATTGCAATTTTAGAACTTTTTTACGCTTGCATCCGTTTGAATTTCGATTTTTTTAGAAACTGTTCTGTACGAACTTTTATGCCTTAGAAGTAACTAGCCTATCAAATTTCAAGTTTCTATCACTAATAATTCCAAATAAATCTTAATTTAGACTTTTCATAGAATGCTTTTCTCTCATTTCAAAATTTTAAATTTCTCCATTTTTAGAAACTCTTCTTAGGGAGTATTTAAATCTTAAATGTAACTACCATGCCAAAATTCACATTTCTATCCCTAATGGTATTACAGAAATTTGAATTTTATAAAGTTTTTTGCTCCTTGACGCTTTTAAATTTCGAATTTATTAGAAAATGATGACTGCGAGTATTTACCAAAGGTAACAATCTTGTCAAATTTCAAGTTCATGCACTAAACAATCCCATTTAAAATAGTAATGTAGAAGGTTTTTTGAACGTTTTACATATTTAAATTTTGATTTTTTAAAAATATATAAACAGTTCTTAGCGAGCAATTACATCTCTAAAATAACCACCATGCCAAAATTTAGGCTTCCATCCCGAACGGTATTTAAGAAATCGCAATTTTAGAACTTTTTTATGCTTTCATCCATTTAAATTTCGAAATTTTTAGCAACTTTTCTGTACGAGCATTTACGCCTTGTACAGTCAGTTCCACAAGAATGTTCAGTCTGTTTCTCTGAAAAATCACACAAACTGATTAAAAATAAATTTGAATACAGTAGTACATTCATTAAACTTAAATCAACAAATGAAGTAACAATCGTGTCAAATTTCAAGTCCTTGCCTTAACAATTCGATTCAAATCATAATTTAGAACGTTTTCAGAAAGGTTTCCGCACGTTTCAACCTTTTATATTTCAATTAAAGAAATAAACAGTTCTTAGGAACCATTTACATCTTAAAAGTAACCACCATGCGAAATTTCAGGTTTCTATGTCCAACGGTATCATAGTAATAGTAATTTTAGAACATTTTCTACTACTGATACCCCTTTGTAAATTTCGTACTTTTTTAAATTCTTCTGTGCCAGCATTTACGTTTTAAAAATCACAACCTTATCAAATTTCAATTTCCTAGCCCTAAAACTTTCAAATAAATCATAATTTAGAACGTTTTTGGAAAGTTTCCCACTCACTTCACCTTTCTTAATATTTTTTTTTTTTTTTTAGAAATAGTTCTTAGCTATCATTTATATCTTGAAACTAACAAATGTATCAAATTTCAAGTTTTTTCCCCCAAAGGTATCGCACTAATTGTAATTTGAGAACGTTTTTTGCTGACGCAGACGCTTGAGGGTGGTGGTGCAGACAGAAAATAGAAAGTATATTGGAGCAGAATCGGTCGCAATAATTTTGTCACCATTACTTTTCAAATCGTTTCGGTAGTTCCGTAGATTACCCTCTAAAAACTAATAAACATTTCATGCTAAAACCATATTTCATCAATTCATTGGCAAATATAGGTCAAATATATTTTCTGATTAGATTCACTGCTCGCGAAGGGCTATGTTTCGTTTAAATCGTTTACCATGTTTGTTTTTTTGTTTTTTTTTTAAATATAAAAATCACATTCAATTTAATTCCTTTTCAAAAATTTTATTTACATTAGGAATGGAATTTTAAATGCCGATAACTCTTAATGTATACATTTTAGAAGGTACCTCTTCACTCAAAAATTAATTTATTTTTAAAGATCTTTCTAAAAATGTAAATTTTATGAAGTTTTATTTAAAAAATTATCTTCAGAAAAAATGGCTGACTTGAAGTTGAAATTTTATTGGTTAACCCGTAACTGATTTGTGCTATTATAATATAGATGGTACACGGTCGTTGGCAGATTTTATCTCTGTTTTGGCATAATTTTTTAATTGCCAAGTTAATTAACAGTTATTTGCTAATTAAGAATAGAAATGCATTTTTTTTACACTGGATTTTATAAAAGCACGTAGATTACGTAATTACTTGTCCAAAAATGCAATCCTTTTTTTTTTCTGTTCAATATTTAGGTCTGTAGGTTGTTTGAAAAAAAAAAGTTTTAAGAAGAAAAAAGTGATAATTTTAAGTAACTCTATGTTTTTTTCAAAAAACTATATCTCTGTTTATAAATCACTTATGAAGATGAGTTTGGTCTTAAATTGAAGAATTTCTTCATTAGATTCTTCTTGTTTTTTTTTTTTTTCTGTGACACTTGGTTGATTTGATATCTGATATTTTAATCTGGCATGTTTGGTCGATTTAACATTGCGAAGTTGTTTACTGTAAGTAAGCAGTAGCAGTCTGTAGTCTTGTTCTTGGCGTTATTTGTTTGGCAGTTTTTTTTTTTTTTATAGCTTGGCTTGGCAGAACGACTGCCCTGCTTGATGAACAAAAATGCGACATCAGATTGAAGTGAGACGCCCTGTAATTTTGACTAAAAAATTGAATTTTTATCCCTGGTTTTCTATACAATAAATGATTTTTACACAACAGGACACGACATTCAGAGTTCGTTGAAAGAATGAACGAGATAAAAAGCATGATTATACTCTCCTGCTTCAAGGTTGAAGGGCAGAATGTTAGTAGGTCATTCATTCCAGGAAGGGGAAAAGAAACTCTTGCCTTTAGAAAGTGCAATCAAACCCAAATGTTTTTATCAGTTTTCAGTCAATTATTTATGTAGTTCTGCGGTTGTTTGCTTATATAGCAAGAGAAAAATCGGTGTTTCAATTAACGTTTTTTCTCAAATATATTCCACATGCAAGGGATGCAAGGATTCCACATGAATCAAATATATTCCATATGCAAGATTATGGATAACTGTTGGTTCAATATTCGTTTTGATCACTCCCACAAGAGGCTTGCCATACTATGCTTTTTCTGATGAATATTATAGCTTATCTCAGCTTCTATTGTATAGAAGGAAACTAAATTTCATGCTTCAGATTAATAATTATCAATATATATATATATATATATACATATTACTCTAATTTTAAAACCAAACATGAAGTGCTGTTATGCTGCGCTTTTTTTATTCATTGATCACTGTTACTCGACAAAATTTTCGAGCACGAAAAATATCTGAAAGAAAAGTACTATACTTTGTAAAGAAATATATTAAGTAAGTATAATTTAATGTAATTAAGTTTAAGTATTAAGTTAAGTTGTAAGTTTAAGTTGTAAGTATCCATACATTTAAAGCTGAACTGTTTTTCTGTCAACTCGTGCAAAAATGGGTTCTATATGCATGCGTCAGCATTCAGCGAATCAGCTGAGAGGCTTTTACTATCCAGAGACAGATTTGGATTCCGGGATGTTTCAGCCAATGAGGTGAGGGCTTTTTCCTGTCTAGAAGCGTTCATTCATCTCGAGTTACTTTAGCACACTTGGTAAGCCTTGGATGATTTTCATAGGTAATTAATAAAACTGTGGACGGTTTTGAAGGTATTCATTTTATTTATTATTTTATTTATTTGTATAAATACTTAGGTTTCCAGTTTACTGTTATTTTAAATATATAGATAAATGAATTCAGAGTCATTTAACGTTCGCGAGATCGGTGCTGACGGAAATTGCCTTTTTCATTTTGCTTATACAGTACAGAAAATAATTATTCATTCGTATGTCAAAATATTGTAGAAAACATAATAAGAAATTGGAACTCTTATAGTCCGTTTATTATCGGGGATGATTCTTACGGTGTTCCGATTACTAATGTAATGATTATGTAAATATAATGTCAAAAGATCGTACGTACGGTAGTCATTTAGAGTTAGATGCGGCAACAAGAATTTTTAATATTTTTGTGAAAAGTTTGTGATGAAAATTTTAAAAGTTCCCAACAATTTGTTGTGTAATTTTTGTTGTACTATATTGTAAAATTCAAATGTTTTTTCATAACATTGAAAAGTCTGTGTATAAATATTTTGTATTTATGCATTTTTTTTTTTTGGAAGGGGGAGTGATCTTTTTTGGCTGATTTAGGAAATATGCCTCATGGGCATACGTAACAAGGATAATGGATTTTGAATACCACTGTTTTATTTCAGTAATATTTTCCAAATTTATTCAGAAATTTTTAACAAGATTAAGGGAAATACTAATTTTATGAAATATAATTGTATTCAAATTTATTATTCACTGTTATCTATGGCCATGGGGGAAACCGCCTTTATCAGCATTTTATTTTTTTATATTTTTTCCCATTCAGTAGTCATGCTTACATTTTTCCTAGCAAAAAGTAGAAACGTGAATATTTGTTAATTTTAGGAAACTGATGTTAAGTATGCATCGCAACATTTTATCAAAGCTTTTTCTCTTTTAATATCTTGGTGACGCACTTTAGACGTAATTGTTACTTTTATTAATGAAATAACTAATAAATCGTTAAAACATTAAATATACAGATAAATGTCAAATTAAAAATCTATTGACGACATAAACACGTGTAATTTGGCAATAGGTATTTATGAAAAGTGGTCGATAGGATAATCGACAAGAACCAAAAATTATTTTAGCATAAGCCTAATTAATAATTGTTTGTTTTCTAAGAGAAATAATTGAAGAAAATCTTTTATTTGTAAAAAAAGTCGTCTTTTTTTCAAAATTTCTAAGTTTTCAAGAGAAAAGTTTTTTTCCCCCTGACCACTTCAAAATTTCAGGACCATTGACCAGTGATTGACCTTGGTCGTACTTTGTTGAAAACTTTTCAATAGCTTGCCTGCTGGAAGGTTATATACAGTAGACTCCCTCAAATCCTTAACCCTAAAATCTGCATATTCCTCAAATCCGCACATCGTTTCTGATGTAAACAATGAAACTTACAGTTAAGTTGTAAGTGAAAAATTTAAGTTTTTTAATATAATTTAATTTTGTACACATTTTAACATTAAATTCTGGTTAATATGATTGAACTCATGTTTTCTCATGAAGAAATCATAAATTTATTTCTGAAAATTTTCAAGATGGTACTGATATCAGTGGCGATCACTTCTTTTGACCAAATACATTTATGTATTAATCAAGCTTTTTGGTTATTAAGCATGGCTAAAACATGAAATAAAACTTTATTTTAAAATTTTGATGTGGATTATTGGTGTATATTTTTAAAGAGAGTGTCATTGAATAATTCAAGAAAAAATTATCTCATCATTATGCATATTTAGCTATGCATTAATTATATACTTGATTTTTTCCTTTTAACATAAAAAAAATTCTTATTTTTTATAATTTTACTTTATTGTAAGCATTCATTATAATTTCAAGTGCATTATTAAATTCAAATAACTGTTTAAAAATGTAAACAAAACAGTGACCAGAAATCAACAAAATTCTAAAATCCCCACAACCAGGGCTGTAGCTAGAAGTAAACAATAGGGGGTGCTCAAGAAAATGTAGGGGGGGGGCTCATACTATTTCTCTCTCTCTGACACGTGCACGCACAAACACAGATATATATGATCAAAGTATTATATAGAAAGATAAATTAGTGCATATTCATATTGTAGGCACTACGTTTCTTATTAAACTCTTTATAATAACTTTATTTAATGCTAAGAAAAGTAAAGGTTGCAGACAGGGATGTAATGGAGGATATACGGTGGATACGCCGTATACCTTCTGAATTATTTGAAGGAATACCGTATACCCTCTTCTCAAAAACTATAGCACATACTTTTTAGGGTATACCCTATGCCAAAAGCCCTCTGGTTATTTTACTACTACATCACTGGCTGCAGAATGAAAATTTTCAGTGTATAATTATACTAGTGATAGTGAAATAAGTAATGATGTCAATAAGTAAATAAAAAGCTGACAGTTCACCTGTTTCAAAAGAGTTGCAACCTTTAATTTTTTTCTGACTATTCCCCGCTTTTAAGGATTCTAAAGTTATGTTTTTATATGAAAAAAAAACATTAAAAAAATCAAGGGTGTATTTTGCATTTTTAAATTATTTTTGTGTCTAGTCAAAAGCTAAAACCACTTGTATTTAAAATGGCTATAACTCATTAGAATAACTTTGTTTTATGTTAATAATGGAAAGCGCTGCAAAATGAAAAATTTCAGTATATAACTAATGCGAAAGTCAATGTTTGCATCAGCAGAAGGTTGCTAATTCTGAGTATGTGCAGATAGGATGCGCACCTATTGAATATTGCTTATTTGCAGTTTTTAAACAAATACTACAATTTAGTATTTATGCAAAACTGTAAAAAGCCCCCAAAACTAAGTTCAATTTTTGAACAGAGTTTCATTTGGATTTTTGAAACAGAATTTCATTTGGTGGCTTTGGCAACTTTCCCAGGGGGGGCTCAAAAATGTTCAGGGGTTGCTGAGCCCCCCTGGCTACGGCCCTGCGCCACAACCTCTGGTTTTAAGCTTTGAGGATTTAAGGAAGTCTACTGTATAAGGGTTAGTGCGTACAAGTACTCGACCTCATGGGTGTACTTGGAAGTGAGTGCAACTGGGACAGTATTATCTTCTATTGGTAGTATGATGATAGATAATGCAGTTAAATGTTTATATTTGGGAAAGATCATCAACACCTAGGTATTTATACACAATACAACAAATAAAATAAATACCTTCAAAATATAGGTAAAAATTAACTTTTTTACTCACTGGCCACTGGCCAGTACATGGATTTTTTTAATCGCCAATGTTTTTCAGCACTGGCCAATAACAAATTTACAAATACTTGATAAAAAATTTGCGAAATTCGTCAAATGGTGTTGGGAAAGAAATCAGGCATTGCAGGAAAAAAATTTTGTCTAACTGTCGTGAAAAAATTCGAGAAATTTGTCAAATAGGTTCGGGGGGAAAAAATCGCAAAATTCGTCAAATGATCTCGGGAGACAAATAGTGAAATTTGTCTAACAATCGCGGAACAGAATTGCAAAAATCGTCGAATGGCAGCAGAAATAAATTGCGAAATTTGTCAAACATTAGCGGAAAGAAAGTGCACAATTTGTTCGTTCATGGGAAAAAATCGTGAAATTCGTTAATCGAGTCGATAAATCGCGAAATTCGTCAATCAATAGCGGAAAAATCACAAAATTTTAAACTGGTTTCGGGGGAAAAAATTTTCAAATATCATCGAATGGTTTCGAGAAAAAAAATCACAATCCGTCAATTTCAGGGAAAAAATCGTGAAATTCACCAAATGGTTTCGAAATTTATCGAGCGACAGCGGGGAAAAAAATCTTTTTCCATTCAATCATCGCAATTGGTGAGTGTGACTATTATGTTTGACCAGTGGTGGCAATAAAGTCCATCGCCAAATTTTCAGTATTACTCGCCGATTGATGAGTGCTAATTCTGTCCTATACTTCAAAATCCTTTTGATCACATCAGCGTGCAAGACAATTTTTTTACAGGGGACCATTTGATGAATTTTGTGATTTTTCCATTATCGATTGACCAATTTTACTGCTATCGATTGTTGAATTTTATAATTTATCGACTATTGATTAGTGAATTTCATGATTTTTTCCCATGAACGTTTGACGAATTATGCAAAAAAAAATAAAAATATCGTCAAATTGTCTCGGGTAAAAAAAAATTTAATATTGTCAAAAGCCTTTGAGAAAAAAGTTGCAAGTTGAAAGGCCTGTGACCACTTTTTCATGTTATGCATCTCTGGGGTCCATCCCCCCCCCCCCAAGTGGGACACTTTTCTAAATTTTGCACACACCCCTCATGTGATATATCGCTGGAAAAGTCTTTGACCGCTTATTCATGTTATGCATCTCCGGGGTCCATCCCGCCACTTCCCTCCCCCCCCAGGGGGGGCACTTTTCTAAATTTTGTTGACACCCCTCATGTCATATATTGTTGGAAAGGTCTGTGACCACTTAATTATATTATGCATCTCCCGTGTCCATCCCCCCACTTTGACCCCCAAGGGCGTACTTTTCTGAATTTTGCACACACCCCTCATGTTACATATCATTGGAAGGGTCTTTGACCACTTATTCATGTTATGCATCTCTGGGGTCCATCCCGCCATTTTGCCCCCAAGTTGGGTACTTTTCTAAATTTTGCACATACGCCTCATGTGATATATCGACGGAAAGATCTGTGACCGCTTAATCATATTATGCTCCCCACTATGAAATTTGTCAAGCGACAGCAGAAAAAAAAATATCATTTTCCATTCAATCGTTGCAATTGGTAAGTGTGACTTTAAGTTTGGCAATAAAGTCAATCGCCAAATTTTTAGTATTACTCGCTGAGTGACTAATACTAATTTTTTACTATATCACAAACTGTATGTAGATGCACTATAATGACAAAATGGTTATTGGATTAGTAAATGGAAAAGTGTAGTGTATATAAATGCATTTTGCATTAACTGACATCGTATAATGACAATTTAGTATTACTCGCTGAGTGACGAATACTAATTTTTTACTATATCACAAACTGTATTTAGATGCACTATAATGACAAAATGGTTATTGGATTAGTAAATGGAAAAGTGTACTGTATATAAATGCATTTTGCATTAACTGACATCGTATAATGACAATTGTGTATGATTTCTCACTGTTGTGCCATGGTTTTCCATTTACTGGCACAACAGCGCTAAATGTGTCAGATGAAAGAAATTCTGTGAGTGCATGTGCCAGTGAAACTTAGCCAATTGCTGTTCTCCAATCTAGCTTTAATTTAAGGTGGGTTTTTTATTTATTTGAATTATTCTGCAAAAGTTTCAAACATTTTAAAGCAGTTATGAATTTTATTTTCCTATCAAGTTGTTTGCCGTCACATTTTGACGGGTTCCATCTAGTTTTAGTTTAAGTATAATTATTAAGTGAGTATATTAAGAAAAGCACTATACTTTGTTTCTGTGTAACTACTAACAATTGATTGATTTAATATTTTCCTAGATGCATTAATTTTTACTGTTTATATTTTATTGCAAATCATTTTTTGCTGTTCTGAATATTAATAAAGCAATAATTTGAATTAAAAGTCCAGGCTCCTTTAAAGAGAATTATCAAGGTGAATGAGAAATATTTAATACTTTCAACTTTCTTGCAGTAGGGTATTTAACTTTGTTTAAAAAAAAAAAAAAAAAACGCTGTGTACATTGTTGTTTAATGACATCTTTATAAAAATAATCAATTAACATATTTTTGGGGGTAATTTTAAAAAATTTGCTTGCACTTTAGGAAAACTTAGTGCAGCATTTTTAGACACTTACATACACTAGCCCAGCACTGTAATGTGTACTGGATACTTAGGGAGTAAAATAAATATTGTATCGCTCAAAAACACTAAAATTTTCTAACTTCTATAGATGACATTGATTAAAAGCTCCTTTTCTGAATTCATCCAAAAACTTGCTATTAGGACTACAATAGGAATTGCTTGCACTCTTTGATAACTTATGATCATTACAACGTTTCAAGTAAAGTTTTCTTCAAACTTTAAAACTTGCTATATACTATTTGTTTGTGTACTGAGCCACAATTCATTTCAGCAACTGCATTACAAAATCACTAAATTACAGATAAACATTATTTTTATCAGTAGTCAAAAGGGAGTTAAGCAGACATTTTTTAGTGAGGAAATGAAAACTTCATATAATTTATTTATTTATTGCAATTAAAAAAAAATATAAAACAAGTGTGATCAAAGATCGCTCTAAGGGTTTCGTTTAATAATACTTTCAAAACATTTTATCCTTTCTTTAATAAATCCAAATAAATTTCATTTAGCAACCAAAAAAAAAGGTCATATTTTTTATAAAGTAAAAATTTACCGGTATATTTTTCTCGTCTTTTCGAATATCTAAACCAACTCGATAGCGAGCGAAGTCCGCTATTATATTCGGTCATAATAATATCATGTGAACTAAATGCGATATTAAAAGAAAATTTCAAAATTAACATGTTGTACACCTTCAAAATGTTAAAATATGCGAATATTTCCGTAATCGGGTTTTTATCGTGATTCAATATGTTTCTCAAACTCATATATTTACTACATTAAAGACGTGAGTATAAAACATCACAAATTTACTGAATGGTGTATATGTATACAAACTTTTTGTATACACCATTCAGTAAATTTGTGATGTTTTATACTCACGTCTTTAATGTAGAAATGTTTCATGGTGTAATAGTCTAGCATTTATATCATATATTTACTATTCTCTATTATTCATATTGATACTCGCTTTGTATTATTCTGAAACATTTGAAAAATCCATTAAACTTCCGATATGACGTCAGATTTTCTTTTTAATTCTCTAATGACGTGATATTAATCTGCTTTGTGTACATTACACATACTCCTTGTATTATTGAGAAATCTTACAGTTTTATTACCACTATGACGTCAATCAAAATTGATTGACGTCATATTTCATATTATTACATTTATTTCATATTAATCTTTTTTTCAATTGGTGAAACTTTTAATTTCATTTTTCACGTGGAAATCGTCTGATAGAAAATTAATTATTGTAGAAAGAATTTCATCGTGGATTTTTAATTTTTGGCATCGGCTATAACGAAAAATGTTTCAATTTAATAGGAAAAGGCTGTTAGAATTTTGGTTTTTTATCTCTATTTATTAAAATGATACGAATTTTTCAAATTTTAATATCTTGAGCTCTTCACAGCTGCTATTCAGATTTATACACTAAGTTTCAACTCTGTAAGTTACTTAGTTTTAGAGAATGGCTCTGTGACAGACGGACAACGGAGCCGGGAGTAATAGGGTTTCGTGAGATGAACGAAACCCTAAAAAGACCAGTGAAATTTTTTAAATAATCTTTATTAACAAGTTATAAAAAATTTAAAACTCTTTGCTGTGGTAGTGGAAATTTCAGAAGAAGAGTATTTTCGATGATTTTTTTTTAATGTGGAAGATTCTCACCTCTGGTGATCCAAAGATTACACTTATTTGGAAATTGCAAAGAAATTTTATCAAATTCCCTGACTTTACCAGAGTTTGGATAAAATATTGAAATTCCCTGGCTTATCCAGGTTGGGAAGAAACCCTGTGTAAAGTAAAGTGCACTTTTTACAAGTTGGCAGTTAGGAACACCTATTTATTAGAAGAGACTATTTTAGGGAAGTTATGCTAGTTGAAACTGGAGGGGAATAAGAACTCTGTCCCTTGAGGTTGTCCATTTACTGAGAGAATAAGCGGTTGCAAAGAAATCAGTTTCTCACCAATAATTTCTACATCTCTACGCAGAAACCTGTTTTCAAAATCTTAGACAAATTTTGAAAAACATATTAAGCTTTTTTTTCCCCTTAAGTGACATGTAAAACTTGCCCAATTTTCATCCGAAACTCTTCGTTTTTGGAGCCCTTTCTCCATTTAGCTATTCCCCCATTTCTACATTCCAGTTAAGTTCCTGGCCCCCTGAAGTTTTTGTTTTCTAAACTGTTAATAACTTGTCCCCTTTTATTCTGATTTTTTTAGTTTTTGGGGCCTTTTCTCCATTTAATTATTCCTCCATTTCTACTTTCCAATTAGGAGACCCTTCATCGTAGGGCCCTGCTCAAAACTATCAGCTGGTCCCTTTTGGGCCCGCTACTATAGTTCCCTTAAAAATCGTCCGATTCACTAGCTTTTTTTTCTAACAACTTCTTAGTACTTCCAGCTACTACATGTATACGGTAGCACGTAGGTACATTCAGTACGGTAACATGTATACCACAAATACGGTTTGTGGATCACACAACAGGGATAGTTTTATTAGAAATACCATGGCGTCATGGGAAATTATGCTTTTATTTTGAGCACAAGCTAATAATTACAAGATGATGTAATTTACTGCATGAAGCTTTAAACAGCTGATAATATGTTAATGAATAATGAACAATCAACAATGTAAGTATTAGCTTTAATGTATTTTTGCATTAATAAAAAGTTGTATGAAAATATCATGTTTTGCAGATTTTTGAAAAACTTTGGCCGTCTTGAGGAGGCAAAAGTTATTAACAGATCTGGTTAAATTTTTTTACAGTTAATTATGATGAAATGGTAGACCATTTGCCCATTTTTAGAAAACAATTGTCCTTTTCCCTAATTTTCATTAATTTCAGTAAAAAATGGCCGTCATGAGGAAGCAAAAGATATTAAGCAATGAAAATGAATCTTATGGGGTTAGTTGCTCGATTTTAGAATAAATGGTTTAAATTCCATAAATTGTAATTATTTCTAGTATAGAAATAAAACAAATCATCTAAGTGAAGTTTATTTACGCATATAGAGAGTTTAGATACATAAATACTTTTTAATTTTCAAATTACCTTTATTCTAGAAGCTCTACAAAATCTTTCTTTTGTGTGTATCTATATTATAAAAAGGTACCTATCATATAAATTTCATGATTAGTAAGGCCATTAACTGAGGCTGAGCATTAAATGTGCTTGCGATTGTCAGTTGTTTCACATGTATGGTTTTTTTATGATCTGCCTCACAAATAGCGCCATAGCTCTATAGCCAAGCACTAAATAAAATAATCTTTTTTGCAAAATTACCTATCTAACACATCAACAAATGCCCATGAAATCCTTTCAATAAAATTTGTTCCTTTTCCATAATTTGAGTTTAATACACAGAATAGGTATAACAACTTTTTTTTCAGTAAATGAAAGTAATTATGACTAAAGATGACTCTTCCATATATCTAATCTTCAGTGTAAGAATTGCTACAACTAAGTTTTCTCCATGACTAGGTTGCTTTCTGGCAATTAAAAGCAAAAACAACTTTACCGTTTATGAAAACAACCAAATTGTTGCATAATTATGCTATAACTGAAATTCATCTCAATAAAAAGAGAGCCAAGAATTACCATTATCTTTATGTAATTTAGAAGGGTTTCTATTCTATATTTGAATAGCTTTGTCCAATACCTGTATTTTTCTCAAATTACTATTTATAGTATACCTTAAAAATTTCATAGAGTCAGAGGCGGATTACCCATTAGGCTGAGTAGGCTTAAGCCTAGGGGCCCGGGAGGAAAGGGGCCCTGGTGCTAAGATTTTCTTTCAGGTTTTTTTTCTTCAAATTCGGCTAATATTTTATGCAAAAGAGAAATTATGTGCAATATTCTTTGTTCCACTCATTTATTGAATCTTGTAAGTAATTAACATATAGATTTTATTCTAAATGCTACTCCCCTTTTAATTTTGTTTATATTCATAAGAAGAAAATATTGGGTTTTTGCAATTTTTCCCCTTCTAGTTTGTGATGGATTTACACAGAGGTGGTTTTTGTAGCCACAGCATCCTGGGCGAGATTTTGTCAGCATCTCTACAAATGATATCCTTTAAAGAAGCTATTATGTTTTAATCAAGCATTTCGCCCCTTAATTTTTAGTGCCCTGGATGATAAGCTGACCTTGTCCACTTATTCTAGTAAAATTCATTGTTAAACTAAGAAAGTTCTTTTGAGGTTAGAGACTTCATATAAATGTTTATGTGAAAATGCATTAATTTGTAAATTTACTTACTTAATCCATTCGGAAAGAAAATGTATGCGAAAGATTCAGAAATGTTCTCAAAATTGCATCGTACTGGTTGATTCAAAATAGAAGCTATGGCGATTATCGTTTAAAGAGCTGATGATAGAAACAGTCTTCTAATTGCAAAAAGTGTACAAATCATTACAGTTTTTATTTTATAAGGGGCTGTATATATATTAAAATGTTAGTTTTTTTTTATGGGCCCCTGGGTCCTAATAACTTATATTTTGTAAAATATTGTTCTCCGTCTAGGAAGGAAATTCTAAAAAATCCCATATTTTACAATTATGACACTTTGAACTTCAGGAAATTTCAATGCTTGCCTGCACTAAAAGTACTTCTTTCCATTTTTAGCGCCAGAAAACTCTGAAGTGTATATCGCTTTGGAGGAAGGGAAGAGATCCCCAAAAATGCCAAGCCTAGGGGCCCGGGAGGTAGTTAGTTTATCCGCTTCTGCATAGAGTACTTTAAATCCAAATTAATTTGTGGGCTATGATGCTTTACATTGTTTTTTTTTCTTTATCAGTTGAAAAAAGGAAAAAAGTCGCCAAACTTTGCCAGCTATTTTCCATTAATGGTAACATGGCTATTATGCTTGTATTAAGTTACTGATGTTGAAATTGGAAAACGGCCATTCAAAAAGTCACCAGGCATCGGTGAAACACATCTGTTCTCATTAACATAAATGGTACGAAACCATTAAATAATAATAACAAATGGAAGAATTTAGAATTTCAGTTGTGTGTGAAATATGATCTAAACCTTGAAATCTGCATTTTCTTACGTAAAATACTTACTAAATATGACTTCATGTGAGATTAGAAGAGAAAAAGACACTAATAAATCAATGTAATCGGGCCTGACCCAGCCTCGATAAATTAAATTTCTTTAAAAAATTGCCATGTTTCTTAATCAACATTACCATACAATTAAAATTATTTCAAAAGAACAATATTGCACGTATATATATAATGGGTGAGTTTGACGTAATCTGCCAAACGAAACAGGGTAATATAAGAGCCCATGTGAATCATAAAACACCATAAAAACCCTGTCCCATCTCTAACCATTTCCAAGTTATGATAGATAGAAGAAAATGTGCCAAAAATTCATGAAGTCTGAAAACACCCAAATTTGTGATGTTTCTGTAAAACCTAGATGTCAAATAAGCACTTATTTGGAAAGAGCAGACAAAATCCTATAAGATGGACACTATTTTCATTAGAGTATCTGGATTTAACGGCAAGCTACAAGAGCTTAAACATTAGTGAAGGTCAATATCAAATTGTTGCTGAAAATCTTTAACCGGCCATATCGCAAACACTCTGCCAGTTACATTCGCTTAAATTTACCAAAAACATTCCATTCTACCACAGCTTTTAAATAAGCCTACATTAAACCAAATCGGTTTTCTACTTCAAGAGAAATTTAGCCTTTCATTTGATTGGAATTACTGAAATCACCCGGGATAGTATGTTAAATTTACACATTTGGCATCATTATGTCCAACAAAATCCATTTGAAAGGGCGAAACTCAGAAGTGTTTGCTAGCAATTCCATGCCAAACATTTAGGCTGAATCGTGTCTGGAAATTTTTTGAAAAAAAGAAGAGAAAACAGAAAGATGAAACATATTTATATAAAGAACTATAAAAAGATTTTCAATACTTAAAAACAACCAATAAAAACTATCAAACCTTTTTTTCCATGGAACTATCAAGTTGTTTATCGTAAAATTTTGATGAGTAATCAATCTTTATATTAGCACTTATGTCATAAATCTTCTATAGCTAGTTTTTGCAATAAGATATGAATGTATATTTTACAGATTATTTTCTTTGATATGCCTTAATACAGAAAAAGTCAATAAACTTTTTGTTTCAATTAGTTTATAGAGTTCAGGTGTTTTTTACCTTTCTACAACCCTACATTTGCAAACTACAAGATTAGTGGTACGTTATACAGAATAGAAGAATTGTAAAGGTGCATTTATTTACATAAGTCCCAATCAA
The DNA here is from genome assembly GCA_963931845.1 of Maratus michaelseni. Taxonomy (NCBI): domain Eukaryota; kingdom Metazoa; phylum Arthropoda; class Arachnida; order Araneae; family Salticidae; genus Maratus; species Maratus michaelseni. The sequence goes on along the minus strand of OZ007596.1, from coordinate 154,099,716 downwards.
TCAGCGGCAGCGTAAACAATCAATGAAGCACGCTATTGACAGTGTTATGATTTAAAGCCAGGAACTCAAACGCCTAAGACAATAATGCCATAATGTAAAAGCATTTTAAGGTGCAGATAAAACCACAGACCAATTTTAACATAGTCATACAGGAATAGACGAAATGTAAGACACATTATATAAATTTATCAGAAAATAAGAATGGACCAGAACCAACCAACAGAAAAGAAAATTTATTACAGTTTCGTATTAATGACAACACTTTTAAGCTGTGAAAATCAATCTATAAAATTTATGTTTTACTTGTGTCATAAATTTTGCTATTTAATTTAGCATTACTTTTAATATTACTATTAATTTAGTATAAGCTTTCAATAGATCAAAAGAAAAAAAAAGGGGGAAATATTAAAAATATCATTTGTGAATGGTTTTCTCTTTTTTGTTAATGTTATTTAGAATCACCCTGTAAACTTCATATTTATGAAATTATCTTAAATTTTAAAGATCAGATGCAATGCATCTTATTTATCCACCCATTTTTAAAAATGAAACTAGTTCCTTTTCAATATATTGTTTACAAAAACTGGGTAACTTTGTTGAAATTGCAAAAATATTAGAAAGGGTAGGCATCTCTAAACAAGTGGGTAAGTGTAATCCAAGATCGCACAAAGGGTTTCGTTTATTATTCCTTTCAAAACACTTTATCCTTTCTTTAATAAATCCAAATAAATTTTTCATTTAGCAACAAAAAAAAGTCGTGTTTTTTATAAAGTAAAAATTTACCGGTCTATTTTTTCGAATATCTAAATCAGCCAGATAGCGCACTAAGCCCGCTATTATACTCTGTCATAATAATATCTGTCATGTGGACTAAATGCGATATTTATTCTCTAATGATGTAATATTAATCTGCTTTCTGTACATACACATACTCCTTGTATTATTAAGAAATCTTTGAAAATTTGTTTTATTACACATATGACGTCATATTTTTTTTTTCAATTGGTGAAACTTTTTATTTGATTTTCATTTTTCATGTGGAAATCTTTCAATCGAAAATTAATTATTGTAGAAAGAATTTTATGGTGGATTTATAATTGTTGACAACTGCTATAACGAAAAATGTTTAAATTTAATAGGGAAAAGCTTTTAAAATTTTGGCTTTTTCTCTATTTATTAAAATAAGATTTTTTTCAAATTTTAATATATTGAGCTTCATAGCAGATATTCAGTTATATATACACAAAGTTTTAATTCTGTAAGTTATATAGGTTCTGAGAACGGCTCTATGACGGACAGACAATGGAGCAGGAGTAATAGGGTTTCGTGAGATGAACGAAACCCTAAAAAGGAAAGACTTCAGACTATGCTACACACTGATCTAAGAAACTAAACAATTAACAATACTTATTGAAATAGTTTTTATTCCACATATAGGAAAGATCAAATTTAAAAGTTTTCAATGATTGACACAAAAACAACAAATATAATGTCAACAGACATTTTGTAATCTCTCATGTGTTATGTACAATATACAAAGAAAAAAGCATAAAATACTGGCAGAAGAGAAAAATAAAAATAAACAGCAAGTAAGTTGAGGCATTTATTACAGATATTTAGAATATACATAGTGATTTGACCACCACTGACTCTCTAAAAACAGATGAAGACTAATGTTTTTTTTCCTCATGTAACATGAAAAATGCATTTAAAATCAGAGTCGACAAATAATAGCAAACCAAAAATGTTTGTCTAATGAAAGTAATATTTACAAGATACATTCTTCAAGTACATGTCCATTTAAAATACACAGATAATCTGGAGATGAGACAGTGCTTCGGGCTGAATATAAAGCTTTTAAAAAAATCAAGCAGTTAAAATTAATGTGATTAAGAGCACTTATACACAATCTGTACAATGCATAGAAGTAGCACACTACAAACAACAAAAATTGATGCCAGCAAAAAATACAGATAATTTTATAATTACAGTCATAAAATAACCTTATGGGGGAAAAAAAAGAAAAGAAGATTACAAATGTTAGAAAGTTATAATATTAAGGAAAGTAAAATACATCATCATATAACAAACAAAGAATTCACTTGTAACATCCCTAATAGAAATTTGCAAAAGTACAATATAATGCCACAGAGATGTACGGATGTTACATGACACATTACACAAGTCAGAAATTAATACTTTGGCATTTTATTATTATTATTATTCTTTTAAATAGGGTTCTCACTTAAAGATGCATAATTCAATCTTCAGAATTTAAATGATTCTGTTTGAATAAATATTATGAAATAATTTAATTAAGACATTTTATGAAGAAGTTATTACACAAAGAAAAATGAAAATATCAAATGCTAGTTTTTACAGCAAAAGAATATTTCAGATACTGCATGGTAATATCTGATGCAATAATGAAATCTAGTGGTAACAAGTACTTATCACTGTATTGTAATACTTTGATCTAAGCAATTAAATTACTTCAAGGCTATGATTGTTGAAATATTAAATTATTCAATCAAACAACAACAAAAAATTATGATAAAAATTATCTTCACTTACAGGTTCTATTATAAATTATTTCAGTTCCTATAATTAGCATTCCGAAGTTGTGTGAAAACCCCATAAAAAAATTATGGCATAAAATGAGATTCTAGTCAATAGCCAGACAATTAATAGAAAAAAATTGCTAAATGTCACTATGTTACAGTATAATGAATAGTAACAATTAAATAAATTCATAAAAAGAACAATTAACTTTAATTTTTGATAGCAGTAGTAATCCTTAAAAATCAGTCACAATCCAGAATTCTTAAAAAGAAATAGTTTCTTCAGTTTGACTCAGAGTGCAAATATATCTCACCTCCAAATACTAAACACTTGAAGCAATAGAAATAAAAAGAACTTTATTACATAATGTATGTGATGGCAATGATGTATGAATGCAACGAGAGCAGAAATTTACAATATGTACGCTCGGTCCCAGGAAGGAAACAAATATACAAGTGTTTACAAAAACTGTAAACTAGTGTTCAAGAATCATCATGCTTGGCCTTCTTTGATACAATGGAGTTGGATTTCCTAAATTTAAAAGAGTAAGAATTTCAAAAAATTAGCAAATAAATTTATAAAAATAAAACTTCATAAACGATAAAAATTATTCAGAAATATTTAACTTTTTAACAGCAGATATATAACAGGTTCCCATAAATCCATTCACATTTCAAAAACTCATAAAAAATTAAACTGTCATATCCTAGAACTGTTAGCACTAAAAGACTCGTCAGAGTGTTGGATTTTTTGCGGCAAAAGAAAAAATTAATTCAAGTTTTCTTTAAACTATTTTTTGCTACAAAAAATCCTACATTGAAAAATTTTCTATGTCTGGTTTGCCCACAGTAGTTGAGCACCCCATTACAATGGCTAATCAATATTCTATTGTACCATTGTAATGTTTCGACCTTAAGAGAAAACTGGGAGAAAACCTCAGTTGCATAAACAAATATTAAAAGATAAAATAAACTGAATCAATTATTAAAATTCAACAAATATTTTTTTCTTTCTTTAAAATTTTGTTTGCTTATAGTAGTATTTAAACTACTCTTTCAACATAACCTTTGATAAGGTTAACCATTTAAATGTTGTGCCCATACACAGGCAAACATTTTGATTACGTTTCATCAATTTCAGGCTGTAGTTTACGAAACTTTCATTATTTTAACATGTTTTGAATGCAAATTAAAAAAAAGAGACCCAATGATACCTCAACTAACAAAAATAATTTGTTCTGAAATCATATTTGTTAGCCAAAAGGCAATTTCTGTGTAATTAAAATGTATTTCAACTACATTATGTTAGTGCACACACCTAATAACACATTCAGAATCTAGAAACAACGAAATTTTTTTTTGTTGGCTGAAACATTCGTTAGCTGAGATACAACACTAAAGTACTGTATACATTTTTTTTTTTTTTTTTTTTTTTTTTTTTTTTAATTACGAGAGTTTTATTTATTATTTAGCAACTTGCTCCAGCTTCACACAGGTGCTATGATGTTTTAAAGATACCTCTAAATACTAAATTCTGTATCAATTTTACCAGTATTTAAAGATTTGGTTGTGTTACAAAATGAAATATTTTTCTTTGCAGCACCTATTATTTTTACTTTCTTCTATCTTTACAAGAAAAAAGTATTGGATTCATGAAAATTTTCGACGGATTTATACGTTTTAAAAGGTCCTGAACACGATTTGACTATTTTTAGAAAATGTTTGTCTATGACAAAAATTTTGTGGGCGCTCTATCTCAAGAACTAATGCTCGGAATTTAATAAAACTTTATATTCAGTTAGTCTCTGATATAAATTGGTACTGATTAGTTTTTGGTAAAAATCACACAGCAGGTGGCGCTGCTATGCAGCATTTTTCGCAATCTCTGCAATAGCTCTATCTCAAGAACTAATGCTCGGAATTTAATAAAACTTTATATTCAGTTAGTCTCTGATATAAATTGGTGCCGATTAGTTTTTGGTAAAAATTGCCCAGCAGGTGGCGCTGCTATGCAGCATTTTTCGCGATTTCCGCAATAGCTTTATCTCAAGAACAAAACTCTGAATTTAATAAAACTTTATATTCAGTTAGTTTCTGATATAAATTGGTGCTGATTAGTTTTTGATAAAAATCACACAGCAGGTGGCGCTGCTATGCAGCATTTTGCAGGATTTACACGATTTTAACGATAGTCATATCTCAAGAAATAATGCACAGAACTTAATAAAACTTGAGTTTCAGTTAGACCATGATATAAATTAGTGCTGATTCTTTTTAGTGTATGTGAAACCTGTGTGAGATAGAAAGTTTTGGGATTGGCACATCCAACTAGTTAAAATTATAATATTAATTACTTTTCAGATTATCATTAATTATTTCATATAATATAAATTAGACTTTAATTTCAGAAAGTATATCACATTCAGCTTTCGCCTTTGACCTGCACCTCAATAACTTCAATTTCGGCTGTGGTCAAATGGCGTACTGGGCATTTTCCAAAAAAATAACTATAATCGCTCCATCTGCACGAAAATTTGCAAAGTGACGTTAAAAAAAAAAAAAGTGATTTTAGGAAGGTAAAATTAATAAAATTTGAAGAGAAGATATCAATTAATAAACTTTTAATTTTAAGTTGAAAAAAAAAGATCATTTTTTATTTCAAAACTTCAGAAGATGGAAGACAAATCATCTGGGAACAACTTATTTCTGAAACGAGCCGGAAACCACATTTCTTTAAGAATTAAGGCCCTATTAATTTTTTTTTTAAATATTACATTTATCAATTTCAAAATTATGCATCCATGTGTATATTTTCATGAGGATTCTAAATATATATAATATTGGTATTTCTCCGATAATTGGGACAGAATTTACAATTAATTTTTTATTTAATTAGACGGCTTAAAAATAATTGATTTGTGAACACATGATATCTAAAACAGACATCCACAACTCGATAATTCCCATTTTGGCTACAGTGAAAAATGGCGTATTGGGTTTTTTAAAAAGGGGTTGCAGATTACAAGATCTAATTAACCTACACTTTCCAAATTAACACCGCAATAATCAGCTGCTCTCCATGATGATAAGATAAGTTTAGAAAATTTGAGATTGTAAGTTAACTAGAACCCGAAATATCATTTATTTTATAAATTAATGGATTCGCTTTTTTAACACAACCTTTCATAGCTGAAACAGCTGGCTCTAACTACAGACATCCAGTCTCACAGTAAGATGGAAAATGTTTATAGTGAAACAATTCAGGGCCCTATAAAATTATTAAAAATATTGGATTTTTGGATCTGAAAAGTATGCATCTTTCCTTAGAGTGAGCAGAGATTTCAGAGATTCAAAACATTTTTGAGGTTGGCCCATAATTTTTTATTTTAGCAAAATCCTGATTTTTGTATAGGGGGAAAAAAAAAAAAAAAAAAAAAAAAAAAGAAGCTAAGGATTTTAGTAACTCTTTTCAAATTATCTCGGGTCATATGGATCCAATCGTGACACGGTTCGTCTCATTCGACTCAACATTGATAGAACTTAATGATTTTAATTCAGAGTTTCACCACCAGGGTGCACTTTCCTATCTCTGGTTCTATGGGCCCCGGTCATGATGAGGTATGACTCATTCGACTTGACATCGACAGCCTCAAAGATTTAAGTTATGTTTCTATAGAGCAGATTCCGTGCCCTGGCGGTGGAACTAACGGATTTTGCAGCTAATTCAGGTTCTATGGGTCCCATCCTCAGAGGAAGGATTACTATTAGTGCGAACTCCTTTGTTGTCTCATAGAAAAGTTAAATCCAACATCACCCCAGATTTGGCACAATAAAGGATGTCAAAAGCTGTCAAGTTTTGGCGGTATTCGCTTCCTTGGCAACTTCGATTTCATTCTCGCAAAAAAAAAAGTAATAAACAACCGAAACAAACTAAAAAAGTGTCTCATGTTGTTATCATATTCTAGGATTTTATGTCAGAGCTAGGATAGAAATGTCTGTGGATTTTATTTGTGTAAAATCTCCACAAGGCCGAAAGATATAATTGCAGTAACAAATTCAACTGTTATAAAAAATTTATTTATATTAAGTTTGCATATAATAAAATGTTATTTGATTTGTTTTCATGACTTGTAATTTCAAACGCTATTCCTATAATGAGCAAAACTAATTTGTTTTCTTTAAATAGGGCCTTGGTAAAAGAAACTTTTTTACGCTCCGTTTTATTTTTTTAACACCCCCCCCCCCTCTCCTCTTCCCGATGAAAAAAATGCCATTTTTTTTTTACTCTGAAAATGCATTAAACTTTGCAGGCTTCAAAATAAAAGGAAATCAAATAGTCTCTCTCTCTCTCTCTTTTTTTAATTTTTTAAAGGGGAAGAATTTTTCAGAAAATGGCATCATAGTTCATCATAGTTGGCAATTTGGGGAAAATTAGCACTGGAATGTTATAATATTTTTTTATTTGATAATATATTTCATAGCTTTTGAAAACTTGAAACCACATACTGTCTTTCTTTAATAATACAAATCCAATATTATATTATAATTATATTCAATTATAGAACATACTTTTGCTGCAATCCAAAAATTTTTTTTCTGCTTTTGATATTGCTATTTAACGGCATATTTTTTGCAACCTTTCATATATAGGGTAGATGTGCCAGTAATGGGCCACCTTCAAAGTTTTTGGTTTATAAAAAAATAACCAATAAAAATTTAGCTTTTTATATATCTTTTCATTAGTCCCCCTTGCATGTTTTATAATGTGGATTATTGTTGACACTCTTAATCAAACCAATCAGGAAGCAGAAAATAATGTTTCACAGTTCCACTGTTTTTCTGTGAAAATCTTAATGAAAATGCTAACAGCTGGTTTCACTTAATTTATATCTTTTTTTGTTTCCTTGAAAAAATTGCATGTTCTTGTTTTAATAGTAATAGAAAACTTTGAATTTTATATACTAATGGCAATTTACAAAAATTAATTTATTTTTCAGGTTTTAGGACCATGGTCCATTACTGCAATGCTTAATTAGTCAATTTCCAGTAATGGAACCCCATGTGGACGTTACTAAAAAAGCAATTTCGATAATATTCATAGTGCATAATTTTTTTTAATTTAACTGAAAAGGTAAGTAATCAAATTAATTTTTTTTTAATTGCACTTACCAGAATATAGTAACATTTTTTTTAAATATATAAATAGCTGTTTTTATTAATTTCACATAATTAATAATTTTTTAAGATTGTAATCAATTTTTTTTTTTTTTTTTTTTTTTTTAAACCATGCCTTGCATACCTTATAATGTGACAATCAATACCCAATTAGGAAGCAGAGAATAATATTTAAGGGCACATGAAAATGAGGGGCTCAAGCTCTCCCCATTTAAATAAAGACAATTTCTTAAGTCACACAAGTTATTAAAAATCTATCTTCTGTCTTAAATGTTTGATTTTTCATGTCTGACAAAAGAACTAGTACGTACATGTACATAAAAAAATAAACTAAATAAATTTTTAGTAGCAATAAAACTAGTAAATCTGCAGATCAGGGGGCTCAAATCTCAATTCTGCAATTTTATTTAGTATTAAAAAACATTCAACTCACACTTTCATTTATTTCATATTTTTTATATAAATTACTGTAGGTAAATTTTAACGCAATTTCCCCTGCTTCTGCCAAAAGTTGACATATTTTCTTCATTTTTAAAGTTTTTCCCCCTTTAGAAACGTAAGTCTATAATTTATCATATAATTATTAAAGTAACATTTGTAATTTAATTTCTTTCCACTTACGTTTCCTTTTTCATAAATTCTTAAAGTTAATAAATTCCTTTTCATAAATTCTTAAAGTTAAATCGCGCTATGTTTACATTTTTACCACCTTTCCGCCAATCGAATGGTTGGTTGGTTGTCACATGGAGGGTCGCCTGAACGATCGTCACTGCAATTGACGTAGATCGTAGCTCTATCTCCCTGCGCGGAGAAAATTTTCGTTAGCTAAGTAACAAGCGGAAAGACTTCACAAACTGTGAAGTCTTTCACTTCTACTACAATGAACCAATCGGAGACCGGCTTCCGCGATCTTAAAGTTTTGCTATTTTTTCTTGGCAACGTTTGTTCGTTCAGCTGGTTAGTTTAAATACCCGCATGTTTTTCAAATGCAGTGTGCTTGTGTTTTGGTTTTCACCGAATCTTAAAACATCATCTTTCAATATGATAGATGGAAGATGTCATAATAAAACTTAACGTTAAAGCTTTCATATTGCGATATGCTGTCGAATCATTGTTTTAAGGAAATGCACCCTCATTTCAAGGGATTAGAGAATAAATACCGGAGATGAAAACATCTTTATAAATGGCTCTTTTGCTGGCAAAAATCTACTTCGACACTCGTGATATATGGATAAAAAAGGTATCGTAACTCCATATCACTATCGTCTCTGATTGGTTTTAAATTTGATTAAATTATGCATGTATTGATTTTTGTTTTTATATATTACTGACAAATGGTCAGTCTACATTTTGTCTGTGTAAAGTTTCATCATGTTTCGTCAAATAATAAATATTCAGTTGTTATAATAACTGTGTTATCACTGAAGCCCTCATATACAGTAAAGTTTTAGTCACTTTTGAACTTCATGTTTCATGTGGGATGGGAAGCAACTTTTTATGCAATATGTTTTTCTGTATACTTATTTTCTCGGAAATCATCTAAAACAAGTTATATGCCCAATCCTTTTGATTTCTGATGAAAATTGGTAGTCATACTTATTTCATGTTACAACCCACCCAGGGGTGTCAACTCTTAAACCAGCGTAATGACGACCTCTTCTTTTCTGTAAATTTTTTTTTCAATGTTATTTAAAACCTGCTTCACCTACAAAAGGTGCAGGGTCAAGAAAAGCGGCGGCGCATCCACAATTACTAAAAGTAATATATCAAGCAGTTTTAGGTTAAGAATAATAGGAAATAAGATTCCATGCACTAGTACTCAAAGATTTTTTTTTTTTTTTTTGTTAACTAACCCTTCAAAAGTCTCAAAAATTTGATAAATGTAATTCTTTGAAATTTAGTATTTTAAACCTTCTATCTAAAATAATTGAAATATTGATCTTGTGATAATGACAATTAATTTAAACGGTGAATTTTTCTCATAAATATTCTATTAATTATTGATATCCTAATTGTTAAATTTATTTTAAAATGACTATTTTATTTCATTAATAAATATGCTTTCTTTAAATTCTAGTTTTAAATGCAATCATAATATCAATTATCTATTACTTTTTGTGGAGGGTCCATTACTGGAATTTAGGGTGTTTTGATTTATTTCTGTTATTTACAATTAAATTTCGATTCTCATTGGGAAATGTGAGTATGAGCATGATTAAATATTGTTGATTAAAAAATTAAGTTTACCTCCCCCCCCTGCCCCCTTTTTTTGTGTTATTGAAAAGAATAACCACAGACAACTACTGAAGATGTTGACTTCTAAACAATACTTGTCGTTATAATTAGATGCTATAAAGTCAGTTCTTAAATCCAAACTGGCTACTTTATGATTTTATTTATTCATTTATAATCGGAAACGTATGAAATTGGCATATGCTCTTATTTAGAAACTTTGTAATCAAAAGAAGTTTTCAAAGGATGTCGTCACATGACACGAATTGCTTATAACTCAATTTAATTTACTGATCAAAAAATAGAAAACTCATTTAGATTCCAAATTGCTTCAGGAGTCAGGCCTGCCAATTTTATGTGTTTGCATTAAAAAATGAGTCGGAAAGTTTAGCGTTTTCGAAAAAGTCATTTGAGAACCATGTTAATATATTTACTATTATTATTTAAAAATTTCTCTCTGTTTAAAATTAAGAAACACGGGAAAGTAAAAGGAAAATAAAAAACCGCAGTCAACTTTCCTAAGACTGAGAAACACAGACGCAATAAATAAATTTCGGCGGGTATTCGGAAATTGCAAGAAAGCAGATTTTGGCAGGAAAAACTGGTTTGTCTTGGCGGTGTTGTGGTGGATTCACGTGCTGGAGGAAGGGTAGAGTTGGCTGCCAGGAAAGGTTACCGGTTCTCAGTTTACTATTATTAGAAGGTCTATGGTCCCATCAGAACGCAGTTTGTCTCATTCGACTTGACATGGACAGAACTTACAGATTTTTAGTTCCAAGTTTCACCACAAGGGGTGCTTTCCTAAATCGGGTTCTATGGATCCAATTACGATGGGGTTGGGCTCATTCGATTGGACGTTGTAGATTTCGGTTATGTTTGTATAGAACAGATTGCGCCCTCTAGTGGTGGAATGTGGAATCAATGGATTTTGCAGCAAGTGCACAGCATGCCTGCTATACAGTGCTGCAGGCAGCGGGGACACGTGCCTGAGGTTCATACAGAACAGATTGCATCCCCTGGCGGTGGAAAGTTGAACTAATAGATTTTGCAGGCAGTGCGCAGCATGCCTGCTATATGGTGCTGCAGGCAGTGGGGACCTAAGCTGGAGGTTCGTTCAGTTAAAGAATGATAGTATTCGAGGTGGAAATTAAGGGTTTTTCCGGTGCATGTGCAGCACGCCCAGTATACAGTGCCAAAGGCATTAGGAACCCAAGCCGCAGGTGAGGTGAGGTTCGAAGTTTATTATATTCGAAGCCTTGATGTAAATTAGGGGCATGCTAGCGGCTGAAGCCAGTTAGTAATTATATTAAATATGAATAAAACTTCGTTTACAACAATTAATTTGTCTCTGGAATATGATATTTTTGTTTCTTCTATGGAGGAGGTAACATTTATTTATTATTTTTATTTCAGCTAAGACAATATAGCAATTTTTATCAAGTATTTAATTGATTATCTATATATTTAAAAGCAAAGGCTTTTTTTTTTTTGTCAAATTCACCTGAAATCGTACCCAATACGCATGCGTAAACTTAAATCTAGAACCTAACCAGTTTTAGAGCACACACTAATGTGCAAACGGTGGTTGAGTGGTATAAGGCGCGTTTCTCACTGTTCCGATTATTGTGTGGGTTCGACCCCTGCTCTGGACAGAACGATTTTTCTTACTTTGTGGCTATAATTCATTTTAATAATGCCACATTTAATTCAGAAGGAAAAGCTAATATAATTTGTATTTTTTTTTATTACAATGCTTCATAATTAAGTAAAATTTAACACCCTAGAATATTTTGTTTTAATTATTAAATAAAAAATATGTATTATTAATTGTTAGCTGCAAACAGCAAATTTTAAATTTGGGGATTTAGAATCAGACTGATAAAAACTAATTTAATGAAAGTTTTTAAAGGTCCTGTAGTTAAAAAAAAAAAAAAAAAAAAAAAAAAACAGAAATACTAAATGGAACTATCAATTTTATTTTTATGGTATTATCAAGTTGTTTGCCGTCAAATTTTGACGGGTTCCATCTAGTAAATATGATTCTTATTTTAAATACAGATTTAAACTGAAAATAAATATATAAAGAATGCCTTCAGTAATTGAAATAAGTTTATCAATTATGAAAACAAATCTTAGTCTGAATATTTAATTAAATTGATAATAATAGGAATATAATAAATTTAATAAATTCGAATTTATTATATCTTGACAAAAAATATAATCAAGAATATATTAAATGGAAATATACTCATTTCAGTTACTACTCATAATTTAGGGATATTTTCCTTAATATATTGGGAACTTAATTTCTAAAATTAATATCATCGGATTTTTATTTGGACAATGCAACAGTTAATTTCACTACCACTATGATGATTTTTTGGGCTTTTATGAAGGGGGTTTTGGATAATGATTTAAATTAATTTTTTTTGCTTGTTTATTAATCTTTCATTATTTTGTTAAAAATAATTTTTAAATTAATTTCTTATTCAATATCCCAGTCTCACATTCCTTACCAAGTTGTAAAGAACATTACTTCAAAATTAAAAGTAAACTAAAGAGTAAGCTAAAAGGAAGTTTCTTCTTATTAAAAAATATTGTTACTTTCCATTTATCAGAATAACATTTTGTACCTACAAACAGTTTATGATAATACTGAAGTGAAAATGAAAGTTGAATAATTTTATTCAATACTTTTAGGTAGATTTGTAAGAAATACTACCTATTACATTCTCCCCTAAGTTGGAATTTTTGAAAAATTTTTGCAGATCTATGCCGATTACGACTCCCAAAACACAAAACCACCCCCAGTTCAAAATTTTATCTATCTATCTATCTATGTCACTTTTTTATGGACACAATAACTCCCATAATTCTGCACAAATCTCTTCCAAACTGGTACATAAAATCTCGGTCAAGTTCGTTAATGGGCAAAATCGAACCAAGGGGGCGGAAATGGGTGGCTTTTTGTGAAAACAGAAAAAAAACTCATAATTTCTTAATTATGATACGTATCGAATCTATTTAAAGTTATTATTACTTCTAGGAAAAGTGCCAAAAATTTATGTATGACAGATTTTTGATATTATTAAAAATGGCCCCAAGGGGGGAAAGAAGGGGAGGGTTTTAGAAGAAAAAATTCATAACTTCGTATATTCAGAAGATATCAAATCCGCTTAAATTTATTATAAATCCTCTTAATATTATCTAAAACTTTTATATTGACAAGTTTTTTATAGGTCCAATCCTTCTAGCAAAGAAAAAAAAAAAAAAAAACTACTAATAAAAAAAACAATTCCTGACGGCTCCGCCCGGAAACAAGTTAGGTTTCGGAGTGGGCGTTTCAAAATGCTGCATCATTGCAAAAAGGTCTTTTCTTCTGCAATTCCTAACAAACAGGCGCCCCACGGTCTGCGTCTTCGAAATCTACCTGTGCCTGAAGCACTTTATATTTTTTTTTCCGAAACATACGAACCATGGTTTAAATGTTTTATTTAAAAATTTTAATAATTTATATTTCAAATTGCAGTGAAAAGTAAACTTACTCATGGGATCTCTTAGTTGGTGTCTTATTATTAGTAACATTCATTCCATCTGAAACGAAAAAACAAATATCATTATGAAAACATAACAGTTTAACTTATGTTTTAAAAGAATAAAACACAAAGTAAAACTGCAAATAAATTCAAATATTGCATTTTGAATGGTCAAAGTTAAATACTAAGCTCAAATATAGAATAAAAAATAAATGGCAAAATGCTTTTTTTTTTTTTTTTTTTAAATAAATGAAGTCAATTTTAGATTTTTTAAAATAATTATTTGTTAGAACTTTAGCTACCATGTTAGCAAACACATCACAAACCAAAAAGACCTGCTGTTTGTTCAGAGAAGCATATGAAACATAACTATTACACAGAAACACAATACTCTTCTTACTAAAAATAGTAAATGAAAACTCTTAAAAACATAAAAACTGTCACAATAGCTTTTTTTTGTAAATCTATCAATACAATATGCTTTTCCCCATCACTTTCCAAATAAATCTTTAACTTAATATATATATACACACACACACATATATATATATATATATATATAAACATATGAACTTGGTTTATGGCGTCAGGTGCCGCCATCCGAAAAATCTACAAGAAACCCCTCACAATTTCAGATGAATAGTATAATATATAAAATTTCCTCCATTTCTTCCAGTCAAGAGTCCATTCCTCCTCCAGACCCCTATCATTCATGGCTTTTTTTTATACCGTCCATCCAGTTTTTTTATGATCTTCCTCGTTTCCTTTTCTTTGTTATTTGTTCTATAATTAAATGAGATTTTGGGTAGTCTCTCATCACTCATTCTTTTAACATAATCATACCAGATTAATTGCTTCTTTTTCTTTTGAAGATTGTCTAATGGTCAATTCCATCGTAACTGACATAACACTTGATCATCGAATTTTGTTTTCAAAACTGTGCAGAAAATTTAATAAAGCTAGAAATTTTTTTTATTTTTACAATTTAAAATATTTCTTACTAAGGATTTAATACCCAAATACCTGCAGATTATTTTAATCTGTCTTTTAGTCACAAAAATTGTAATTTAAAATCCTGTAACTGAAGTAACGTAAAATAGTCAAACATTTTTTCTGACTTCATTGAAGTGTAAAAATTATCAAAACTATCCTGTTAAAAAAAGTGATTTAATGTTCTCAACAACACTAAGTAATGACAAATTATAACAGTAACTTGTTTAATTAATTTCTGAACAATAAAAAAGAAAAAATGGCATTTACACATGTAACTGACGTAACTTTTATTGTGTAACTGACGTAACATTATGACTTTACAAAGACAATAATGGTTCTTAGTTTGTAAATAGTAATTTACAAAGGCTTTGTATTAGGATTTTATTATACAACATTAAAATACCAATTTTTCTTATCATACCCTTAAATTAAACATGTTATAAATTTTATTTCCCCCTCAAAATGAGACTTTTCTGTGGAATTGACCTAATATGGTTCCCTTTATTTTCATTATTTCTTTGATTTTTTTCATTTCTTGATCCTGCATGATTTTCTTAGAGCATCCATTTCCACTGCCGCTAATTTCTTTCTTTCTCTCTCCATAATTCTCCACCCCTCTTCTCCATATAAGAATATGCTCTTTACAATAGAAATGTATATACAGTCAGTACTGGTTATATGGTCACTTGTTTAAGGTCACCCCGTTTATATGGTCAGTTTTCAAAAGTCCTGTCTAACTTAATAGGGAAAATGTGTTAAAGCACACCGCTTATATAGTCATTTTATTTTCCCGGCTATCAGTTATATGGTCGTTCTTTTTAATCTTTTCAAAGAGCTTTTCGGCTATTTAAAAAAAAAAAAAATAGTAACTTTTGTAACATTTCTTGAGGTGGGGAGAAACAGAGAATGACTAAAAGAAAAAAGTCTGTGCCACACCGGAGAGGACTTGAATTCATGCTTTTACTTCCCTTCCCTCCCCTCTCTGTCAGCCTCATTTCTCTTTTGCGTTGAATCATCGTCGACGGTAATTCTCTTCCTTCCCGAGAACAGCAGGTGGATATCTGTCTGTTTATTGGTTGGAGTTATTTCTCTTTGTTTGAAAAGTGCGTTAAAATTGAGAAAAAAAAAAGTAAATAAAAATTTTGTTTCATATGGATCAAACGCGTCGAATAGGAACACTCATTTTATATTATGGCTTCGAAAAGAAAGAGTATCGATTGCTGAGAAAAATGAACTGATTGAAAAGTTTAAAAATTCTAATCTTTCAAAAGCTACATTCGACAAAGTAAATTCGATAACCCGGATGATATTAAACAACATTTTAGCAGCCAAACTTCTCCTCAAATGTACAAATCTGTGATCAAGAAAGAAAACGTCAGTGCTTGTCACCTTATGAAAATGTGGATAGGCTCTTTTATCATGGATTAAATATGCATGATCGCAAAATGCTCCTATATCCCAGAATGTTTTAAAAGAAAAATCCTTGGAATTTGCTAATGAATTTGGCGAGTCAAGTTTCGTTGCTAGCAATGGCTGGCTACAGCAATTTAATTCAAGGCTTAACCTATGCTTCAAAAAATTGTGCGAAGAAGCTGCTGATTTTGACAGGAGTTCCTTAAAAGAATGGAAAGATGTAGTATTGCAAGACATTCTTGAAAGATATGAACCTGCGAACATCTTCAATGCTGATGAATGCAGACTTTTTTATAGGATCTTGCCAGACAGAACTTTTTGTTTTAAAGGTGAAAAATGTGTAGCAGGAAAGAAAAGTAAGGAACGCTTAACCGTGTTGTTAGCTGCAAATATGGATGGATCGGAGAAAATTATTCCTTTGGTGATTGAAAATTTTTTTTAAGACTGTGTATGAAAAATTGCAAATCTTTGCCTCTATTCTACGATGCTAATTCAAAAGCATGGATGATATCTGAGTAAAAACACTTAGGAGGTGGGATCGAAAATTTTCAAAACAGAACATGAAAGTTGCACTAATTGCAGACAATTGTGTTGCGCACTCCACTCTTGATGGCTTGAAATCAATTGAACTTGTTTTCTTGCCTCCAAACAGCACGTGTGTATTGCAGCCTTTAGATCAAGGCATAATCCAGAACTTAAAGACTACCTATAGAAAGCTGCGATGTCTGCTGTTTATACGATGTCTGCTGTTTACCAAAAAGAACAATTCCAAGAGTCTATGTTAAATGCAATTTTTTATATCGACCAAAGTTGGAACATGGTGCCACAGAAAACTATTGAAAATTGCTTCCGACATGCTGGATTTCACGGTTCACCAAAGTCTGAAGAATTATCGGAAGACGCGGATGAAGATCTCCCCTTAACTGAACTAGCAGAAAAACTGCAGAATCGAGGTTATTGAATTCTAGACGAAAATCTGTATGCAAAGACTGATGAAGATCTCGCTATTAGCAGTGAAGCTTCAATAAAAAATATTGTTTCTAATGGGTTAAATTTGAATGTCAAACGAAGCGATGATGAGGATGACAGTGAATGTGAAAAGAAATCATTATCAACACCAGATGGGCTTAAAGCCATAGATGACCTCGGATATATATATTTTTTAATTCCGAAGCAGCAGATGACCATTTAAAAGCTATTAGGGGACTTAGAAAGAGTTGTATTCACAACCAAGAAAAGGAGGCAATCTTGCATACCTGAATATTTTAAATAAGTGCATTGAATATGGGTGCAGTGCACGTATGTATGCATATTGTACTTGGATTGGTGAACTAAGCTAATAAATTTTCCTAAAAATATTGATATTTGTTACTGTAGTTTTTACTTCGCAAACTAATTTTTAAAATGTTCTTAAAAGTTTAATTATTTGTTTGTGAGCACTATATTCTGATAGGTGAATATAATCCTGCCATAATTCAGGGTTCGTACACTTCAAGGAGTTTCAAGTAGTTACCAGAATTTTTGTAAAGTAATATTTGGCTTATTTAATGCAAAAAAATTCTATCTTCAGATACAGCGACCAGTACTCTACGAAATGTCTGGTACTTAAAACACTTAAAATCTCCTGAATCCCCTGATGCGTATGAACCCTGTAATTAAATAGTGTAATAATTGCAGTATTGTTTTGCATATATGGTCACACCGCTTATATGGTCTAATTTTTCTGGACCGCTGAGCTGACTGTATTCTTTCTTTTCCTGGAGATCTCCTCACTGCACCAAATAGAATTTAATACTTTTACAGCCTTTCTTTCTTGACAGATTCTGTATTTAATTTCCTGTGAGTCTCTGCCTTCTCTATTAATGTCTACACCAGGGGTGATTCTGAGTAAAAAAAAAAAATTCTGAAATTCACAGCAAATTTTCTGAAAAGCAACCATCATAGATTAGAAGGGCTATTTATGCATTTTCTTTTCAGAAATAAGTTTTGTAAATTATATTTTTAAATATAGAAAGGAAAATGCAAAATGTATGTCATTAATAGATAATAAGGAGATGACAAAATTACAAATTTAGTTAAAGTTGTTTATTTACTAACCTTGTAACCACCTAACTTGAGTGGCAGGACCATATCCCTTCTCATTACGGGCAGCAATCCTGAATATTATGGCAGGTTTGGTGGTGGTGTCAATATGAGCTGATGAAAGATTAGCACTGCTGACTGTACAAGATGGTTCAGGACCACAATAAACCCGCACAAAAGCAAGTTGTGAAACATTTGATGTCACAGTCTGTTTGTTATCTTGGCCACCAGTTGTAGCCGATCTCATAGCTAAGTATACTGAGTATTCAATTATTTCTCCAGATGTAGTTTGAGGAGCTTCCCAGGATAAATGAGCACCATCAGCACTCTACAAAAAATAATTATAATGAAACACTTTTAAAGATTCAGAACCTAATAATTTATCAATAGAAACATCATAATTTGATAAATAAAACTATCTATCAAAATATGAAATTAATAAAAAACATATAGCAATTTTTTTTTTATTTTCTGCAACTCTACACATACATACTAGAGATGAGATGGGCTCAGTCAGAACATAAAGTAAAAAAAATTATTTTTTTAAAAATTGGAAAAAAAAAACTGTCAGATGCCAATTGAGAAAAAGAATGTAGTTTAAGTTTCTTAAGGTGTTTTAAAATTCTCTAAAAATTAAGTGGAAAGGGAATTAAATTGCTTGATGGAATGTAAAGAGAAGTATTCTATTGGAATATTAAGCCTTGGCCCGTTCAGCATTAATAACATAAAGGAGGTGGGATAGTCTTTGTCTATCCTCTTTTCTATTTAAAATCCCTTTTACACATTAGCCTGATACAGGTATTTTTATGACGATCACAAGCCAGCTAGTTGCAAAATAAAGAACCCAGTGGGCGTGTAATGCAAAGCTACAGGCGAAAAGGGAGATAAATTTCCAAGAAATTTAACAGAGGTATTGTTAGGCATATTGTCATTCCTACAGTACGGAGGAGAAGGAGGAGGGAGGCAAAGCTGATATACATCTGAAAGGATCAGAAGTACATGTTTGGTTAGTTGCTTTTTCTTTAGACATAGCGAAAAAGTCTAATATAATGTGCAGTTTGCTCATATTTTCAGAAAGATCGGCTAAATTGAGATTCGGATTATTTGCAAGTCATTAAAATGAGCAAAGAAAAACACTGAGTACTTGAAATCGGCCAGGACCTCATCCTATGGTCACTAAATTGGTGGTCGTAAAATAGCATATTGTCTATAAAATACAGGGTGTTTCTAAATGAATATCGGGGTTTTAACGCTTGGTAGTATTTATTACATAGAACTTAAAATTATAATTAATACATAAAATGATAGAGCAACTCAAACAGTTTTACCTACAAGCTTACAAGTGTTCAATGTGAACACCTTTCGTCACACAGCACACATGAAATCGATAGCTCAGTTCTTCCCAAACGTTAATTAGTGTTTGTGGGGTAATTGTTGCAACAGCTGCCTTAATCCTGTTTCTTAGGTTGGGCAGGTCAGCTGGTAGTGGAGGCACATACACTCGATCCTTTATGAACCCCAACAGGTAGAAATCACAAGGCGTCACAAGATCGGGTGAGCGTAGAGTGGCGTTTGGGAAGAACTGAGCTATCGACTTGATGTGTGCCGTGTGACGAAAGGTGTTCATATTGAACACTTGTAAGCTTGTAGGTAAAACTGTTTGAGTTGTTCTTCCATTTTATGTATTAAGTATAATTTTAAGTTTTTTATAATAGATACTACAAAGCGTTAAAACCCCGATATTCATTTAGAAACACCCTGTATAATGGATAAATTTAATATACTGTGGACTAATGGCCACCTTATTACGTCAGCAAAATTTCACCCCTAATTACCAATTAATTTCTGAATGAAAGAGGGGGAAGAATTAAAAAAAAAAAGGCTGAAATGGGTTCATATAAATATAGCAAGATTAATACAATGGCTGATAAATAAAAAGTTGGCCCACACACTATGATTAGTTTTTTGGTAAAAATATAAAGTAATTTTCAAAATTTCTATATAAGAACACTAAATAGGCAATATAATATTAAAAAAATCTTCTTGTCTTTGTAAATTCATTTTAATTTTCAATCAAAATAATTTATGATTGCTCACTAAACTATTTTTAATAGCTATTATGTGAATTTCTGTAATGTACAATTAATAATTTTAAATATGCACTGCACAGTATAGTATAAAAATTTCATGAATAAGGAAGATTTTAATGATATCATTCTACTCATGAACTTTTAAATGTCTCATTCTAGTAACATACAACAATTAAAATTGAACGACACTCAAGTTCATTTTCAAGTTTTAATTCTATATAATCACTGGTACCTTAATATAATAACTTATCCAAAAATATCAAACCATTTGTATGATGGTAAACACAATCTTTTAAAACTGATTTAGTTAAGCTCACCTTGCTAATTTTTATAGCAGAGGGGGCTCCAGGATACCCAGGCAGACAAGTCTTGAAGGCTGACACTTCACTCCAAGGCCCTCTGCCACAGGCATTAATGGCAGCCACCCGAAACTTGTACGCAGTGCCAGGCTGGAGCTCTTGTTTTTGGAGGTTAGAAAGATCAGGTACAAAATCAGCATCCTAAAAAAAAGGAATATTTTATAAAGATAATATTTAGCAATAA
This sequence comes from Maratus michaelseni, assembly GCA_963931845.1. NCBI lineage: Eukaryota > Metazoa > Arthropoda > Arachnida > Araneae > Salticidae > Maratus > Maratus michaelseni. The sequence continues at coordinate 154,079,091 of OZ007596.1, read as the reverse complement.
ATAAATTAATGGACTGCATGAGCAACAACAAGGCAATTACCATTTTATACTAAAAGCAAAACGGATTTTCATTGTAAAATTTCATTTAAAGTTTATTTTAAAATGTACATTGTAACTGCTGAAGTGGCAATTAATAACAAAAAAATCTCTAAAAGCTAACCTTACAGTTTTATTCTTGTGTGGCTGATAAGCCACATAGTTTTACAAATTTGTCTCACTCTCTTTGAAACTTAAGTGTGTTACAATAAAAGTGGTAGATTTAATTATTTAACAGTTTAAAAACAAATTTTGAAAGTGATAAATATTTTTCTGTCATTACAATTGCCAAATATTACTATTACAGAATGTGGAGTTTTATTTGTGTTGTATGTCTTGTAGATGAGTTAGTACAATTATTCACACAAGTCTTTTTCTCAATTTCATTGCAGTGTAACTTTCTTTGAATTTTAAAAGCAAATTGTAGAGGACATAAATCAGATGTTAATCAAATTGAAACATTTACTTGTAATTATGCAAAATAATTTAGTACCAGTAGATATGTGCAAGGCTTTCGCACTGGAATCCTTAATATTATTTACTGATATGCTTATTAATTTTTTAATACTTGCAATTTTTTATCAAACAACATGTTTTAACAAAATGAGAGTGTATTTTATAAAAAGCCTGTTCCTAAACCTCTTGAATGATACCTCATTCATTGTTATGCATTTTGTATATGCATAGAAAAGGTATGTTGACATAAAAAATTATAATATACATAACCACTAGATCATGCAAGGCTTTTGCATTGCAATCCTTGAGATTATTTACTAATATATTTTTGACTAATTGTTAATTAATAGCACTTTTATCAAACAACATGTTTGAATGAAATATGAGTGTGCTATGTCAAAAGCCTGTTCAAAAACATTTTGAATGATATCACATTCATCAGCAATACATTGTTGATATCGTCGGAACCATGTCGAACTATCAAATGTGAAAAAATGCATTTTTCATATTCTGTGCCATTCTCTTATACTGTGCATGACATGTACGTTGCAAAATCGTCACGTTTCTAGCTTACTTAGAACTTACTTAAAATTTAGAAAATGCAAATTTCAAACTATCGAATATGCACAATTTTTCAAAAATTACCATGTCAAAGTGTCGAATACGGCAAATTCGATACTTCGCCGTAAATTTTTGTATTTTTTTTAACTTTTTGAATCATTTGTACCATGTCAAACTATCGAATATGAAAATAGTCAATTTTCATGAAGGCAAAGAACTAAAACTTTTAATTATGGATTCAAAATTAGCGCAATTGACGCATGTTTTTGACGTTTACTATAGCATGTTTTCTACTGAAAATGGAATGTGTAGCATTAATAGTTCATCTACAGGGGCACTCAAAAGAATCCTTTTACATTAACCTCAATTTGGGAAAAAACGTTCGCGGTGTATTTTAATGATGTTACTCTATTTCAACAATAATGAAATTGACATGCATATCTAAAGTGCATTAAAACATTTTTCATTTAGAATATAGTGTGCAAATCACTTATCATTTATTTACAGGGCCACTCAAAAGAATTCGGTTACATAATGGCGTATGGGAAAATGTTTGAAGCGTAATTTAATAATGTTACAACACTATTTCAAACAAAATGAAATTGATATACGTAATTGAGGTGCACTACAAGATGCTTACTGTAGAATATGACGTGCATGCTTGCCATCGTTAATTAACAGGGGCACACAAAGTAACTTGGTTACAATGTTTTGTATTAGCGATAATTGCTGGAAACCGTTTTTAATTATGGTATGCTTTATTAAGTTTAATTCTTAGCATACTACGTAGTGTGTAAAAATTCCACAGATCATACTATACAGGGCTACTCAAAAGAATTTGTAAGCATTAATTCGTATGCGTCGTAAATTACAAACGAGGTTTTTCAACCTTTTCCGGAATTTTATTTTTCTAAGAGATGTTTGAAGAATATAAATAAATTCATAATACACAGGACTACACAAAGAACTGGGTGCATTGCGGGCTAGGAATGATAATTTCTAGAAGTGAGTTTTTAATAGTGTAATGAGTTTTTTGCTTGAATTAAATTTTACCATATTATGTGACGTGTAAAAAAATCTGTAGATAATATACAGCATTTATAACGCATTACAGGGACACTCAAAATAATTTTGCTACACTACGATGAATGGGGAAAAAGCGTTTGTGGTGTACATTAATGGTGTTACACTATTTAAAACATAATGATATTGATATGGATTTATCAAGTGCACTAAAACATGTTTTACGCAGAATATGGTGTGCAAGTCATTTTTCATTTATTTACAGGATCACTCAAAATAATTTGGTTTTAAGATAATCTATGGTAAAAAAATGTTTGAACCGCATTTTAAAATAATGTTACACTATTTCAAACATAATGAAATTCATATACGCAATTGAGGTGTACTACAAGATGCTTACTGTACAGTATGACATGCGTGACAGTTACCGTTAATTTACAGGGACACACAGAGGAATTCAGTTACAGTGCTTATTCTATTAGTGATAATTGCTGGAAGTGGGTTTTCAATTATTGTATGAGTTTTTAAGTTTAGCTATTTGCATACTACAGGGTATGTATAAATTTTATAGATCATATACAGGGCAACACAAAAGAATTTGTAAGCATTACACTGTACGGGCATGAATTGCTTAAAGGTGGTTTTTAATTGAGTTATGTAATTTCGAGTTGAATTATATTTCATACTAAGATATGTTTGTAGAATATAAATAAATTCATTATATACAGGGCTACGCAAAGAACTGGATACATTACGGCTATGGATGGTAATTTCTAGAAGTGTATTTTAATAGTGTAATGAGTTTTTTTGTTTGAATTAAATTTTACCATATTATGCGACATGTATTAAAATCTGTAGATAATACACAGGGCTGTACAAAAGAATTCGAGTACGCTTCCGTTTATTGTAAAAAATTGCTAAAGGTAGAAAGTGCCAACTGCGTTATGCGTTTTGTAACTAAACTAAATTTTCGCATACTTATATTATAGATTATAGGTTATAGGTTACATACCAATCTGTAGAACATTTACAGAACTTCACAGATCCATTCAACTACTTTTTCGGCTATGGATGGTAATTGCTAGATAGTAATTGTTTTTATGTAATGCTTTTTACGAAATTATTTACTTAAATATCTTCTCTCACCTTATTAAATGATAAAGTTTCGTTACAGTATTCTGGAAGTGTTGGTAATTATTGCGTAATCTATGCTTGACGCAAGATTTTTCTTCCTTTTAGGTAGATTTCGTAAGAAATACTACCTATTACATTCTCTCCTAAGTCGGAAATTTCGAAAAATTTTTGCAGATCTACGCCGATCATGACTCCCAGAACCCAAAACCATCCCCAGTTCAAACTTTTTATATCTATCTATCTATCTATCTATGTCACTTTTTTATGGACACGATAACTGCAATAATTCTGCACAAATCTCTTCCAAACTGATAAAAAAAAAATTCATAACTTTGTCAATTCACAAGAAATTAAATCCGCTTGAATTTATTATAAATCCTCTTAATATTATCTAAAACTTTTATACTTGCAAGTTTTTTAAAGGACCAACCCTTATAGCAAAAAAGTTCCGCCTGCAAACAAGTTAGGTCTCGAAATGGGCGTTCCCAAATGACGCATCATGACAAAAAGGTAATTTCTTCAGAAATTCCCAACAAACAGGTGCCCCACGGTCTGTGTTTTCGAAATCTACCTGTGCCTGTAAGCCGAGCCGTCAGGGATTTTTTTAAAATTTTTAATTTATCTTCTATAACGGTGGAAACCCGGTTATTCTGATGTTGCGAGAAAAGACAGAAATCATCTAACGGGAAAGTGCAATTGACAAATAGTGTGACTTTTGAAATATATCGTTGTTAAAATAATGCATTTTTAGTGACTAAAATCTTCAGCATTTTTCTATAATTGAATGAAACAACACTTACTTTTCGAATGTAAATTTTGTTATCCATATACTTAAAGCTAACCTGCTTTTTAATTTTTCATGCAAAAATGCCTTTTATATGCGTGCGCGAGCATTCAGCCAATCAGCTAGAGGCTTTTACTATCTTCAGACGGGATGTTTCAGCCAATGAGGTGAAGGCTTTTTCCTCTCTCTAGAAGCGTATGTGGATTACGATTCCATTTGGTTGTTCGGTTGTTGAAACTTTATGGATTTCTTTTATTAAGGTATTTTTACATTTTACCGTATTTATTTTCTTTTTATGTTGTATGTATTTTACTACTTTGAACTTTTTATAACTAACCCTTTTTTTGAGAGAGAGAGAGAGATTTAGTGGCACAAAATTACGCAAATTGTTTCCGATGTAAAAAACTATTAAGATGCAAGTGTAAAATTTCAGTTTTTTAAACTTTTCATGTCCTTCTGTACACATTTTAATATGTAATTCTGTGTGATATGATTAAATTCAGGTTTTCTCAGCGACGATCACAGTATTTTTACCAAATAATTTTTGTATTAATCAAGCTTTTTTTGGTTATTAAGCATAGCTAAACACGAAAGAAAACTTTGTTATTTTAAGATTTTTATGTGAATTATTTGCGTACATTTATAAGGCGAGTTTCACTGAATAATTCAAGAAAAAAAAATATTATCATTATACATATTTAGTTATGCATTATTAATTATTTACTTGGCCTTTACTTTTAATATTTCAAACTTACAGCTGAATGTAACTATTAAAACATTTGAAATACTGTATTCGAGAAATGAAATTTCAGCTTTAACACTAGACAATTACTTTTAGGTTAAATTCAGGTTTTCTCAGTGACGATCACAGTATTTTTACCAAATAATTAAAAGTACTACATGCATGCATGCATCTATCTATCTATCTATTTTTATATACAGTAGAGCGCCACAAATCCGGCGACCTAAAATCCGCACAAGCTTGCAGATGTAAACATTAAACATCTTCATCTTTCTTCCGTGGCACTTAAAGAACGAAGTTAAAGAAATGATGACGTCATTCCAGAGCGAATGATCGATTCAGAACATTCTCATCGATGACGGAAACCAGACAGATTTTCCAGAGTATAAAAAACATTTCAATATCATGGACTGTGCCAATCTGGTAGCTGAATCATGGAATCTTGTTTCTCAATAAACATTAACTAATGCATGGCATAATATATGGCCAAACTTCCTGTTTATTGATAATGAAATTGATAAGGAATTTGCTGGATTTAATCTCGATCCAATAAAAGAAACAGCAAAAGAACTGTTGTTGTTTGCAAAAGCTGTTACAAAAAATGACAACATATTTGATGAAAATGAGATTATAGACTGGATGTCTAATTCGGATGAACTTAAAGAACAGTATCAAATGACTGATGATGATGATGATGAGTTGGATAATTCTGAAAAAGTTCAATTTGAAGAGGGTTTGAATTTGGGGGAAAAATATCTTAATTTCTTAAAACAACAAAAATGTGTTACTGAATAGGAATTAATGACTATTTATAACTTGCAAAAAAAACTTAAATTAGAATAATCTAAAATGTTGAAACAGACAACTAGTATTGATCAAATGTTTTCAAAGTTCAAAAAATAAGTTGTTTTGTTTATATTGTTTTCAATTTTTTTTTCATTCATAATAAAATAACTTAATAATCTAATATTTTATTGCTATTAATGTTTTTATTTATTTATTTATTTTTAATCTTTATTATTATTATTATTTTTTTCCAATGGCCTAAAATCCGCAAAATCCGCACAATGTCCTCTCCCAAACAGTGCGGATTTCTGGCCCTCTACTGTATATATATACCCTTAAATCTGCTTAGCTTAAAACCGGAGTTTATGCAGATTTTAGAAATTTGCAGGTTTCTGGTTTGTTTACATATTTTAAACAAAAATTTGAATTTAATAATGCACTGAAAATTATAATGAATGCTTACAATTAAACACAAATAAATTGTCCTACAAAAGCTCTCTAACCAAATTGTTAACAAAACAAAAAATTTCATGAAAAACACATTATTTCTCCTTTGCATGTTGCTGGTTTGTTTACATACTGCTCTGTTTTGTTGGCACTGTTTTGTTTACATATTTTAAACAAAAATTTGAATTTAATAATGCACTGAAAATTATAATGAATGCTTACAATTAAACACAAATAAATTGTCTTACAAAAGCTCTCTAACCAAATTGTTAACAAAACAAAAAATTTCATGAAAAACACATTATTTCCCTGATATTTTCCACAACCAATCAATAAATTTCATGATATTTTATTGTGATTTTAAACCATGAACTTTAGTACTTTTCTGCTATACGGACACTGTGCCAAAATGTATGTATGTATTAAATGTATGTTTGGCGACAATAGTGTCCGTATAATGGAAAAGTACCAAAATTTTTTTTATTTCTTATATATACAAAATATAAACATGATTGGCGACACAGCAAGTTTTCTGGATTTCTCCCTGTAGGTGAAAGTCGAAGATGAATTTCATTCATTCAATGACCTTTTAAGTTTCAAGTTTGGATTGAGGTACCGACCGAGGTTTTGACCGATATCTATTTCTATGTTCATGATTGAGTTATTTGGATATCTTTTCGTATAGCACAGAAAATCATTTCTCCCGCTTTCGTAATAGAGATAAATTCTGGTGTATTTTTTTTCCTTCTTTTTATATCATAAGTACTTTTCTACTTAAAATTTTTTTTAACCTAATAGTAATTGTCGCGTTTCTAAGCTGAAATTTCATTTTTTTAATGCAGTATTTCAAATGTTTTAATAATTACATTCAGCTGTAAGTTTGAAATATTTAAAATATTAAAAGTAAAGGTCAAGTAAATAATTAATAATGCATAACTAAATATGTAGTATAATGATCAGAATGACATATTAAAATGTGTACAGAATGACATGAAAATTTTAAAAAACTGAAATTTTGCACTTGCAACTAATTGTAAATTTCATTGTTTACATTGAAAACGATTTGTGGATTTTAAGAATTTGCGGAACTTCGTGTCACCAAATTACTAAATCTCGCTCTCTCACTCTCCAAAAAAAAAAAAAAAAAGAAGGGTTAGTTTAAAAAAAATTCAAAGTAGCAAAATACATACAACACAAAAAGGCAATAAATACGGTAAAATGAAAAAATTACTTTAATAATAGAAATCCCCAATTTGCCCCCCCCCAAGGGGGCAATTTTCTAAATTTTGTTGACACCCCTCATGTCATATATTGTTGGAAAGGCCTGTGACCGCTTAATCATATTATGCATCTCCAATGTCCATCTCCCCACTTTGCCCCCCCCTCCCCCAAGGGGTACTTTTCTAAATTTTGCAGACAACCCTCATGTCCTATATCGTTAGAAAGGTCTGTGACTGCTTAATCATATGCATATCTCTGATGTCCATATCCCCACTTTGCCCCCCCCCCCCTCCCAAGGAGGTACTTTTCTAAATTTTGCACACAACCCTCATGTTATATATCGTTGGAAAGGTCTGTGACCACTTAATCATATTATGCATGTTCCGTGTCCATCCCCTACTTTAACACCCCCCCCCCAAGGGGGTACTTTTTTTAATTTTGCACACACCCCTCATGTTACGTATCGTTTGAAAGGCCTTTGACTGCTTATTCATGTTATGCATCTCCTTGGTCCATCCTGCCATTTCCCCCTCCCCAAGGGGGGCACTTACCATTTACTTGCACAACAGCGCTAAATGTGTCAGATGAAAGAAATTCAGCGAGTGCATGTGCCCATAGGCGTAGAGTTTTGAAAATTATTGGAGGGGCTCAGTCAGCGGCGTAGCCGGAGGGGAGGAGGGGGGAGGGAGGGGGAGAGTCCGAACCCCTTGGAATGAGGAACTAATTATTTCATTATGGATACAAAAACAGTAATGATTTCTAACAGAGTTGGGCAAATTTGTAATCCTAATTATCTGCAGTGTAATTACAGTTTAATTGTATGTAATTAATTATATAGTTAAAATTACATGCCATAAAAATTCTTGCAGCACTGTAGCTAGAACCCCCCCCCCCCCAATCCCATTATATGACGAAATTTCTCTGCATTAATGTGTTTAACTATAATTAATTACATAGAGATTAAATTGTAATTACATTGGAGATAATTGGGATTACAAATTTGTCCAACTCTGATTTCTAAGATGAAATTGCAAGGAATCATGGAGAATTTCGTTTTAGGCAGCTTTCTGCCTTAACAGGTAAACTTTTAAGGAATTAATTTCGTTATAACTATGGAATGTTTCCGATTGAGACAAGATTCTTTTGTAGACTGCTTTCGTTTACACAGATTAAATATTTATACAGTGAAGTCTGTGAAAAAGCAAGTGCAAAGCACCGAAAAAATATATTTGACTGGTTACTAGGTATATGATTGTATGGTAATCCTTTCGTCGAATCACGAAAAGTTTCCATTTAAGACGAGGATTTGTTATAGACAGGCTCCGTTTTGGCAGGTTTTAATGTACATATAACAAATATATATAAAAATATTATGTAAATACAGCAAAATCTGTTTAAACGGAATCTATCGTAATCGGAAAAATAACGTAGTCCCGTTGAAAAAAGTACCGTGCAATTACATCTCGTCACCTGAGAATAAGATGGTTCTATCTGGCAAAAACTCATTTTGCAATTAGAACACTTTGAAAATCAGCATGCTCTGTACGTGCAGCTATTCAAGTTTGAAAAAAACTTTTGGCAATAATAAATTTTTATGTAGGTATAGACAGCAATTCTACAAAATCAAAGTTCATAAATACTATTTTCGTGGATTTTTTTACATTTAAAAAATTTGATAGAACCATATTATTCTCAAACATCGTGTCTTGCTTAGAATAACAGGGTTCTATCATAAAAGAACCATGTTCTTGTTAATTTTTTAACTTTTTATAATTTAACAAAGTGAAATTTCGTTTATTAATTCGAATAAACATCAGTAGATAGTAAAACATTTATTACTAACTATATTATAATACAATAACAGCAAATTGCTTCTTCCACTCATTCAAACTAATTAACAGCATCTTCACAAAATTAATAAATTTACGTAAGTTAAATATAATATTTAATTGAACGCAAACTATCTTAAATATTGAATTATGTTAAATATGAACCCGAAAGCTTTCCTTTTTCAGTGTGCTATTTCAATAGATGGGGAGAAAAAGTGTGAGTATATAAATTAAGACAAAAAATTAGTTATTATATCGAAATTAAATGAAGTTTTTTACTGGCTTTTCGTTGTTTTCTCTGCACTTCTGAAAGTAGAAATCATGCATTATTTGTAAGTTAAGCCCTGAATCTAAGTATGTTTTTTTAGTGTTTGCTCTGTTGTAATGAGATACAATCTTTGGAAAACTTTCAATATGAGATTTTATTTTATCCTTGACATCATGTGAGATATCCCTACTTGATGTTTTACCCCGTTTATCACCAGTTGGGGTACCCGATTTTTTATCCTTATTTTGATGCACTGTATAAAATGGTTTGTGGCTAATGCACAAAGTTCCCAAGTAGAATTGTTTGTACACTCTAACTTTGTTACTCCCTGTAAACAAATAATAATAAAAGGAGTGCTGTTCACAGGGATTTGTGTTGGTGCTTAATCTCTTTTGCTTACCTAGGCACTCAGCCGTTTTTCCAATGAAGTAATATATAATGATTTAATATTTATATGTTGTAGAACTTTCCTTGGCTGTGAAAACTAATTAAAAAGATAGTGGTAGTTATATGTATAATTCCAGGTTCAAAAGTACGTATTCTTTCTGGAAACTTTATAAGAAAGTCAGACCCATACTTATTTTGAATGTAATTCAATTAGAAGTAAAATATTCGTGATACAGAAACGTGGGTGGTGCCCCACGCTATATATTTTTTTCAAATAATCTAATTAAAAATTTGCAAAAGTATTTTGTCTCTGAGGCGACCTAACTATAAATGCATTTATGAGTTCTTCTACATTCAATGCATCAACTTTTTCTTGATATGTATTTAAAATAGCAACATGGTTTAGTCTTTGCTGAGTCATAGTCGATCTTAAAAAGTTTTTCAGTCGACGAAGCATGCTAAAACTTCGTTCAGCTGTGCAAGTGGTCACAGGAATTGCATAGAAAATCTGGATCAATTTGGTTATTTCCAGAAATGTTGTAGCAATATTCTTATCACTTTGGAAAAAGTGTTTCAGGTCAGAAAGACTTTCAAAAGTTTGTTCTCTTGTCTTGCACACGTCTGACAGCATCATAATGTGCAATATTAATCTCTCGATATCAAAATCAGCCATCAAATTCTCACCAAGAACGTTTTTTTAATTTTCAGATGTTAAAGCTGATCGAGAATTTAAAGAGCTTAATAATAATTCTTCAATGTTTTTCAATTTTAAAAAAGTATTGCACTTCGTTCATTTAAAGAATTTTGAATACTGTCTAGTAGTTCAAAAAATTTTATGCGATAGTAGTCTTCAGGTTTTTCATAGATATGGAGATCACTTCCTTCGTCAATACGCTTCGGTTTTCTTCGGATTTTAGCCAATACTGGTTCCTCTAAATCAAATTCTTTACTTTTAGAGACAATTTCGTTCCAAAATGCAGAAAATTCTTCATCTTGACGATAAGTTGTCAAAAGGTCTTTTAAAATATCGATTTGATTTTGAATATTTCTCAGTGAGATGTTGGGCGATTGCAATGTTTTTTGTACCTCCTCAACTGGTCCTAATATTTTTATAATGCTGCTTAGTGCAAATAAAAAATCGAAAGAAATCAAATTTCGAAGAAAGCCGCTACATTTAGTAGCTACGTCATATCTTGATATAGAAACGGAACTTTGATTCTCGAAAAATTCCCTCAAGGACTCATAATTATTCAAAACACTCTGGACACTGCTGGCACGCATCAACCATCTTGTGGGACATAGAGGACGTAAATTGCCCATGTCTGGTGATTGCAAATTTTGAAAAGCTGCAAGACGCTTTGGAGACGCTTTTATGAAATTGACCATTTCTTTTACAATGTTGAAGCAATCACGCGTATTTGAAATATTATTCATTGCATGTTGCACCGTTAAATTTAAACAGTGAGCAGAACAGTGAACAGATTCAGCAGATGGTTGGCGCTGTTTTACTCGTTCTTGCACACCAGAAAATTTACCAGCAACGTTGCTTGCGCCATCGTAGCACTGCCCCCTGCAGTTTTCAAATGATAACTGGAATATTTTAAGTGCGTCATCTAAAATTAAAAACAACGCTTCTGCATTGGTGTTGTCAGTCTCATAAAATCCTGCAAAATCCTCATTCACTGAAAAATCACTTGCAAATACATGCCGAAAACAAATACTAACTTGTTCTTTTCCGGAGATATTAGCTGTTTCGTCCATAATTATAGAAAAATATTTGTTCTTTTTTATATTATCAGTGACAGTCCTCAATACTGCATGAGACATCATCTCCAAAATTTCGTTTTGGATATCCGGAGATAACCATTTGAATTTTGATTCCCTTTTAATCCAGCTAGCAACAGCACTAGAGTCCTGTGCTCGCGTTTTCAATAGCTGCCAGAAATTTGATTGCAGTGGATCGTGTCCTCGCAAAGCAATACCTTGACGCGCAGCATATTGAATGCTAGTAAAAATAATTTTAAGGGCATCCCTTGCAATGGTCATATCAACCTTTTTTCCTGCATCTAAGGAAGCTGATACATTTACGCCCGAATTAAGAGAATTTATTTTCAGAACTGCTTCTCGGTGACAGTTAGAATTCTCATGTGTATGAAAGTTTCTCAGCGCATGTTTCCAATTTTTATATCCCAAAGAAATAAAATTTTCTTCTTTTTTACTGGAAAACAACATCTTTTTTTCCGAGCATTCTTTGCAAATTGAACAAAAAACGTGTTCCTTGGTCTTTTCATACTCAACCCACGGAAATTTGTCTATCCAGCTCTTTTGAAAAACTCTACCTTTTCTTTTACTGTTTAAAGATTTTTCATCTGTAGGAGGTTCAGCATTTCTGGAGTTAAGAAACCAATTAAATGTTTAATAACTCATACATAAAATTAAATCTAATGTGAATAAAATGTAGCAAAATGAAAAATAAAAGACATATATCAAATTTATAAAAATCTCTATATAAATAAACCAGAAAGAACAAATCATGCACTGCTTGTTGAATATGAAATCCTTTCTAACATTGTGAAATTTCTGCCTTGCTTTTCTTTTCTTTTTATTCTGCTTAACAATAATATAATTAGAAATATATACATATACTGAAATTTGTTTCTCCATTCTCTTAATTTGACACCACACATGACATTTAACCCTTAACGGACGGTAGCTTTAAATACATGATTCTATTTTTATATTCTATTCGCACCACTATATTTTAAAAGTAAATTTTTTAGAAAATTTACTGTGTTTAAATTAATTAAATTTAGAAAATAGTTGTTAAAGTAAACAGCACATGTATGCATGTAAACTCCTCTTATAGTTGCATACATATAGCATATATGAACATAAATGATGGCTGTATGTAGATGGAGGTTTATTTACATCCAGATAAGCATTAAAATAAAAGGAGTGTTATTGAAATTTATTAAAATAGTTATTATTACTAATCCCTAAATCATAAAACGGCTGATGTCAGGTTCATCCATGTGGAAAGACAGACCACTGGTTGAAATGCACCCGGGGCTCGTGCTCATAGGGTCTGCCGAACGAGATTGAAAAGAATTTAAAAGAGAGGAAGTCCAAATTAATTTTTTAATTTAAATTTTTTTAAAGTAGTTTCAAGGCTTGTACTGGTCATTTTTTGAACACCACTAATTTTTAAGAAAAAAATTCGCAGTAGGTTTCTGCAACAATTGCAAGGAAAACGCATTTCTAGATAAGTTTCTATGAAAATTATAAAGACTTTTAATTTTCAAATTAATAAAAATCATAAAATTATAATTACAACCAATTTCAAGAAATCTCTGTGTTAAAGAATGTAAAAATATATAAGGTTTTAAATTTTCACCTGATTCCATGAAACAGTTCCTGAGATAAAGGGTCATCAATATGACAAATTTAACATTGACAAGTATCAAAATATGGTTATCATGACAAAAAAATTGACATCCTATGACAATATATTGTAATCTTTTTTAAAGACCACAAAATTTAAAGATTTTGTAGAGCACAAAATTCAAAGTTAATAGCATTTTATCAAATTCTTAAAATTTATGGAAGCAATTTTAAATGCAGTGCATCAACATCAAACGTGTACTTTCTAGTGGGTGAAAATGAGTTTTGATCGTTATTCATAATACGTGACCTGAATGGAGGTACCTGTTTCAATGAAAAGCTTCCATAAAAATAAATAAAACAGTCATATGTTATTCTCAGTAAGACATTTGAACTCCTTAAGGGTACCGTCTCGTCAGGCGAAGACACTTGTGAGCAAATGTTAAACCTATGGGTAAGTTCTTTTCAAATATTTCATTTGCATTTTGATATTTCTAACCTCAATTTATTGGTTATTTCGTATTGTAATTGTCGGTTAATATATTATAGTATGTTTAAATGATTTAATGGTTTTTATTAACAAAAGTTTATATATATATATATATAATAAAACTTTTATATATATATATATATATGTATATATATATATGCATGTACATATATATTGCATTGGATAGCTGAGGTTGATCCCTACATTCGATTTCAGTTTTTTATGATCACATTTTCACTTTCGAAACTGGTTCCGAAAGTGTAAGTAACTTCATAAAAAAAATCTGCAGCCAAAATCGAAAAAGTAAAAAAAGGCGAATGTAGAGATCAACCTCAGCTATCCAATGAAAAAAAAATATTTAAAAATGTTGAAATGCAAATGAAATATTTGAAAAAAAAACTTCCCACAGGTTTAACATTAGTTTGCGAGTGTCTTTGCCGGATGGAGCGGTAGCTTTAAGGAACACACACACACACGTAAAATATTCTGTACAACCCTAAAACGTATTTAACCATGACTAGCCACAAAGCAATCTGAATAGTGCGAAAGTAGTTAGCGAAAAGATATATATATATATATATATATATATATATGAATTATATATATAATGAATTATATATATATGAATTATATATATATGAAATATATATATAAATGATTAGAAAGCAAATATATATATATATATATATATATATATATATATATATATATATATATATATATATATATATATATACGTATGCATATACTGGATAATTTAAAATAGATATAATGGAAACTATCTCCTGTACCGATGATACTAGAAACATACTTCTAATCACAAAAGTATACAAATTGTGAACAGATTTTAGATATGGCATTTGTTTTATAGAAAGATTCTTTATATATATAAATATATAGCACGGCCTCCTTATCTTTTAACTTAGAATTGAAGGAAAAAATTTCCAGAGTCAAGAAAGAACATTAAAATAATTCCTCATCTTTGACAAAAATTTATCTAATTAGGATATTTCGAATTTTATGAAATTTCAAACCTTTTAGATACCGAAACCCCGTCTTGCCATTTTTAGTGCAGGAAATCTCTGAAATAACATAACTGGGTAATATTTAACCGTAAAAGATTTGATTTTTTTTTTTTTTTTTTTTTTTTTTTTTTTTTTTAATGTCTTTCGCTATATTTTTTATTGTCCTTAGGCGTAATCGCTATTATGTCTATTTTCAATCATCCGGTAAAATGAAATTTAAGATTTAAATAATAATAATACAAATAAGCTTAACGACAGTTTTTCATACATATAAAATAAATAAATAAACAATAACAAGAAACAAAGGAAAATTTATAGTTGAAAAATAATAGTTTTAAAACCAAAGCAAATTTTGTACATTCCTAATAAAAGTAAGAATATCTCATTTTTAGTTGCAGAAATATAGCTGTTATTTTAATAATATTTCATAAAGTTATGACTAAATTAAATATTGATATTTTTTTGAAAAAAAAATTACCAGGGGCAGTTTTAATGGGGTAACTTGAAAGAGATAAATTTTTTCATGTATCTCTTCACATGTTTTATATATTTCTCTATATACATTTGGAAAAATATCTGCAATTTCAAAGATCTAAGAGGAGTAAAAAAAAATTAAATATTTCTTTAAATTCTTTCTTTATATTCACTCGGACACCTGTGACTAAAACAGCAGCAATATCGATGGTTTCAAAGGTTTTTGCCGCTTAAATGCATAATAGATGAAACTTTTCAAAGAATTGCATAGTTTTAAAAGATTACCTTTTAATATAAATTCACTTCTTAAAATTCAAATACAATCACCATCAACTAAAATAACATTAGGCCCATTGAAAAACATTCATAATATTCACCATTACATTTTCTATATAATTAAATAAGAATTTTGTTTTTTGACTCAGTTCATTGCACGAATGAATTAATAATTGAAGAAGTTAATGAGAGTTATATTGTTTTATTTATTTAAATTGAAGTCAATCGAATAAATTGATGTAATTTATTATGTAGCAAGTTTAATCGAAATACGACGATTAGATTGCAGATAATATTCGTATAGTACTAATTACTAACTAAGTTACTAAGTCATATGAGTACCATTTCCATTATCAGAAAATTTTAATGTTACAACCAGTGATGAATACTGGAGGTGGTCAGCAAAAGAACTCCCCATCCTAGTCCATGCCCCTATCAAAAGTTATTTATTTATTTATTTATACTAAAGTCTAAGAATAAATGACGCTCCCCTCCCCTTTCGGTGGCGCCTGGGAGCAGCAGAAATTCTTATCTGAAAAAAAATTATCAAATCTACACTCGTGATTACCCTTCCAGGCTGCTTGTCAGAACCGCCTTTAGAGGTCTGCACAAGTCCTATACTTAGAAAAAGAATATACTGTATGATTAATATTTGTTCCAAGGTCCTACGAGAAATAAAAACTAAAAGTTGAGCTCGATCTGTTTAGTTTTGTTAATTAATCACTTGCCCTTGTAGAAAAACAACGAAATTAAACGCAACTCAATATCTACAAATTAAATGAAAATAAAATAAAAAGCGGATACCTTTTTTTAACAATACGATTCTACAACTGACATTCTAGTTAAAAAAAAAAAAAAAAAGGCGGGAAAAATTCTACCTTACGACAGAATATAGATTGCCACCCATGGCTGTTATCGTTGAGATTTTTTCAGCCAAGTGTAACTCGTCAAAAAAAAAAGTGTTTGTTAGCATAAGCCAGCTTCTCCACTTTAGAATTTAGTTAGCGCTCTAAGATTTTTTGTGAGGCTGGCGGAACATATTAGGCACGAACACACCAAATTTTAAAAAGATTCGGTGACTAGAAGTATTTTTAATAAATATAATAGTAAAAAGATGTGGCTCCAATAGGCTGAGACGTGGCGAGGTAGTTGTTGTTTACAAATGTGCTAGCTTTATGACACCCTTTAAACTGTTTTTAATGATTCAAGGCATTTTAGCACTTAATAGATAACCTAAAAACGGTAATGAAAAGAAAATACATAAATCAAAATTAAAAAAAAAAAAAAAGCATTTAGCACACTGATAAAAAATATAAATTTTATTTTACTTGACATACATTTTTAAAAACTTTCAACACACTTTCTTATTATTGACCAATATTTTATAAGTTGTTCAAAAGGTTTTCATCATAATTTTTTTTAACTTAAACGGTTTACAGTAAATTAATTCATTTGCAAATTAAATATTCTATCAGTTTGCTAAACAGGTGCTAGTTAAAAAGATTAGTTAACAGTTATTAGCTAAGGATCAGGACACAAACGTTTTATCATCGAAATAAGGATGTTCATGATAGACACATAAAGAGGTATCTATCATTCGTTTAATATTTCAAACCTCTTTAAATATTAGCTTTTGCAAAAAGAAGTCTTAATTTTATTTTAAACTAGCTTTATCATTGTTATTGATTACGTTTCATATCGGCAAATGACACCAAAACAATTCCAGGTTTTTTAGCTCGATGGAAAGAAATTGAAAAAAATTAATTTTGCATTTATTAGGAGGGTTACTCACATTACTTTTTCTTGAAAATATGACCATTACAGTATCCAAGTATGCAGCTGGCATAAGAGGATCTATAGTGTTTTTTGTTTTTTTTCTTATACTTTGTTTACATTCTGTCACCGGCGAAATGTTTGAAACATCTGTTTTTATTGGCTCTTGTGTGTAAAAATGCGCCAATCGCAGATAGCTTTACAAAACCTATTAAAAAAGAGTTCCACGTTTTTATTATAATTATTAATTAATGTGCAACTTTTAGATCCAGAACTTTGATGATTTCTAAAGTTTTAAAGATCATTATAATAATCCTGCAAGAATTAAGTTGCCCCCCAACTGTTGCAACGAAGTTGAACGATAATGCCTATCACCCCACGGCCTATAACACGAAAGTACCAAATTTACAATATATTAATGAAAACAGAAACAAAAATATTTCATGCTTGGTGGCTGCTATAACACGAAAGTACCAAATTTCTTTTTTATTTTTCATATCTGATAATTTGCATCTATCTTTTTTTTGTAATTTTAACATTTTTGTAACGATTTTATGCATTTCTATTGCCTATTCAAAGAAAAATCCTTCTAAAGTTACAGAATTTCGTTAAAAACGGTTAAAATAGTAAAATGTGAACATCGTTTGGTCCATTCTCGACCGAAAGCAACAACCGTTATCATTATCTTTTTACGCGTGAAGGTTTCGTTATGGTACTTCATTGTGAAGTTTGGTAATTTTTGAAATTCATTATTTGAAAAACGGCATAATCATTCGATTTAAAATTTATATCAAGAAAAAAAACAATTTTTTCCCTTTCTAACGCAGTTTGTCTAACAATTTTGTGACAAATACTTTTTGAGCTATTAATTTTTTTAGTAACTTCAAATGTTTCATTTTCCGAGATTAACCTGTGGCAACGATGGATTGCTGTGACTTTCATAAACATGAAAAATGATAGAGATAGAAAGAATAAGCCTCCCTGTGGGTGGCTAAAAAAAAAATAAAAAATCCTGTGTGAATTCAACATTACAGAAACACAATCACTTACCCCTGAAAGGGTTAAAGAAATATTGCATCTGTTTTTATACAATAATTTGAAATTCAGTATTTTTAAGATTCTTATGTCTGCAAGCAATCGTAATATGAAATAATAATATTGATGAATATTTAAACAACTGCATATGTGCATATGCATACACCAAATTAATTTAGAAATAATAGTAATTAAAAGAGGAATAAAAGATTGATTAAAGAAAACCATACTTTTAAAGCTGAAAATATAATGAAGAAAAAGTATTTTTCTGTAATTTATAGAAACAAAATATATTTTAATACAGCAATCAGTATATAACCTTCCAAAAAGATTTCCAAAGATTCCAATTTGCAAAAGAAACGTCGTATAATAAAAATATTTCATGAAAAAGTTGGCCCGTATCTTCTCCATGAATGTACAGCTAGATACATTTATATGAGCAGCGAAACGATAATAGTAATTGCGGTTAGTGAAAGAAAACCGGCCTGAGTTTGAGTTTCGGGCCCGGCCCAGGTCTGTGCAGACTTTTAATCAGACAACTTAAGACAACACAAAAATAAATTCTTTAAAATAATAAGTAGGAACAATTGAATACTTACTGTTTATTGGAACTACTAGATCCTTGAGAATCATCCTTTACTGCAAGAGACGGCTTGGTACCTTTAGAAAATGCTAATAGATATTTGTCCATCTATTTATATAAAAATTTTATTTTTATGCCTGACTCAGGAAAAAGAAATTTTCCCGTCTATATTCTTTGCCTTAAAGACACTACTGATTGTTTTGGTTTGGTCATCCGCTGCAGCAAAACTTTAAAACCCCTCTGTACTCTCCACCACCTCTCGAATTCTTCGAAATGCCTGTAGGAACCTTTTATCCAAGGCCGGATGGCCCCTTCATTGTATGTTTGAGAAAAGGCTAACCATCTTATCTAAGGTTGTGTAATTTGATAGTATCGGACACGTCGTCTACGTTAAAAGTGTTAATTTATTGCCCCCTGTGCAGGACGTCAGAATCAGAAAAGATGATTCTTCCTGGAACCTATGTTTTCCGTGTAAAGAAGAAAAAAAGAAAGAGAAAACCCGTGGAGAGTGCTTCGTTTTACCCATACATTATGGTGAAAGTTTTCTTAGGCTGTTTCAGTCGTTTATAAAGAATAAAAATAAACAACGAATTTAGAGAAAGAAAATTTTTTCTGGAAAACAATATTCGCTGAAAAATTCGATAAATCATTATAAATTCCAAAATTTGAGATTTTTTTCTATATCGGTTGGCGACAAAAAATACCAGCCCATCTGAAAAAATTATTGGGGGGGCCCGAGCCCCATGGGCCCATACAACTCTACGCCTATGCATGTGCCAGTGAAACTTAGCCAATTGCTGTTCTTCAACCTAGCTTTAATTCAAAGTGGGTTTTTTATTTATTTGAATTATTGTGCAAAAGTATCAAACATTTTAAAGCAGCTATGAATTTTATTTTTATGGTACTATCAAGTTTTTTGCCGTCAAATTTTGACGGGCTCCATCTAGTTTTTATTTAATCTATAGTATAAAAATAATACATTGTAACAATTTTAATGAAATTTATGTATATTATTTTCTACTGCTTTTTATGTCGCAGTTGTTTTTTATTTAATAAACTTTAATAGTGGAACATACTTATATTCCATCAAATTAAAAGTCGTCTGCGGTAGATACTGTTTTGGAACACTAAAATCAGATTCTTTTTTCCTTTTTTGTTCTGTAAAGTTAATTTTTCACAACTTCTCTAACACTAATAACTTAACAAGAAAGAACTAAGCCTAAAATTTCCTCTACATTCATTCGCGATTTCATTTATGAAATCATCTGAAAACAAAATTAAATGACAAATTGTTCATTCTTGAGATATATTTATCATGGATATCGTGAAAAACAGAACATAGCAGCGACACCTGTTGGCAGGTATACACCCAAAACCAATAATGATCTATTTATGTCAAGGTATAACAAGATACGAAATTTGGTGAAAGTTAATTAGTTTTTAAAATATATCTATGGCGGAAGTCGTGAGAGTGCAGTATACAAGCGCCACCTGTCGGGCGACTTACACTAAACCTTAATCAGTAGAAACTTATGTGAACGTCTACGTCTAACTGAATCTGAAGTTTAATGAAAATCCGTGTATTACTTCTTAAGAGAGAGCTATTGCGAAAATCATGAAAAATGCAGCATAGCAGGCACCACTTGTTGGGCGATTTAGACAAAAATTAATCAGCACCAATTTATATAGAGGTCAAACAGAATCTGCAGTTTTATGAAAATCCGTGCATTAGTTCTTGAGATATATCTATACTGGAAATCGTGAAAAATGCAACATAACAGCGCCACCTGTTGAGCAATTTACACCAAAACCTAATCAGCACCAATTTATATCAAGGTCTAACTGAATCTGAAGTTTGATGAGAATCCGTGCTTTAGTTCTTGAGATATTCTCTATCACGGGAATCGTTAAAAAGACAGCATAGCAATGTCACCTTTCGGGCAATTTATACCAAAATATAATAAGCAACAACTTATGTCAACATATAACTGAATCTAAAGTTTGAGGAAAATACGTGTATTAGTTCTTGAGATAGAGAGTCTATTTTGGAAATCGTGAAAAATACAGCACAGCAGAGACACCTCTTCGACGATTTACACCAAAAACTAATCAGCGCTAATTTATAACAAGGTCTAACAGAATCTCAAGTTTTTGTAAGTTCCGTCCTTTACTTCCTGATATAAAACGCCCAGAAAATTTTTGTCAAATACAGAAACTCAGACAGACATTTTTTAAAAGCAATAAAATCGTGTTCTGGACCTTCTAAAACGTATCCACCGAAAACGGAATTAGAGTTTTTTCACGAATCCAATACTTTCTTCTTGTAAAGACAGAATAAAGTAAAAGAAAGAAAAATCATGCATCAAGAATAGAAAATGAAACACTTTCCAACACTAACTTTAATAAGCCTTCTCTGTGCAATAAGGTAAATAAGATATCCAAGTAAACATTTTAGAAAACACAAAAACACATTTAAATACCAGTTTTCAGAAATTACAGGCCATAGCCAAAAAAATACTACAATTATTTTGTGCAGCCCTGTATATAACCTATAGATTTGTATAATATAGTATGCTACAATTTAGTTTACTAAGAAAACACATAACGTAGTTGAAAATTCACCATCAGAAGCTTCAACCAGTAGACGAAAACATATTTGGATTCTTTTGTACAGCCCTGTATACTATTTTAAGATTTTTATACACGACACATATTAAGCTAAAGTTAAATTCAGGCAAAAATTCGCTGAAAACTACTGAAATCGCACTTCTCAGAAATTATCATACATAGGCGGCCATGTATCCAGTTCTTTACATGGCCCTGTATATAATTTTATTTATATTCTACAAACATCTCTTAGTAGACTAAATATATTCCACGTTCAAAATGCCTAACTCGATTAGAAAAAACCTTTAAGAAATTTACGCTGATACACAGTAATGCTTACGAATTCTTTTGTGTAGTCCTGTATATAATCTATAGCATTTATATATATCACATAGTATGCAAAAATTTAGTTAAACGCATTACCTAACAGAAAGCGCATTTCCAGAAATTATAGAGATAATACATCGGATACAGTACTGTATCCGAAATATTTTGTGTGCCCCTGTAAATGAAAGATAAATACTATGCACATCATATTATACAACAAGTAACTTGTAGTAAATGTATATCAATTTCATTATATTACAAATAGTGTAACATAATTAAAATGCACTGCAAACAAATTTTCCCTGTAAAAAATTATGTAACCGAATACTTTTATGTGGCCCTGTAAATAAATGATAAAGGCTTTACACTCCATATTCTAAGAAAGCATGCCTTGGTATACCTTAGAAATTCTTAACAATTTTAATATGTTTATAATAGTGTAACATGATTAAAATGCACTGCAAACGATTTTTCCCCATAAATAAAATGGAATACCTTTTAGTTTCCCTGTAAACTAATTAATTATAAGTGCTACACGTGCCATATTCGAAAGTAAGCATCTTGTAGTGCACTACAGTGACATATATCAATTTCAATATAGTTGAAATAGCGGAACATCTGTAAAATACACTGCAAAGAATTTTCCCTATACACCATAATGTAACGGTATTCTTCTGAATGCACTGACATGAAGTATAAGCGCTATACACTTCACTGTGAATATTGAACAAGCCCTAATAAACATCAATAACATATATCAATTTTATGGCAATCCGAGTACATTTCAGGACAGTCGGTAGACAGACAAATCGAATTCATAAACACTTTTCAACTATGTCAGAAAGAGTTAAAAATCATGCGCAAATCATGCTACGAAACACTTTCCAGCACTAGAATATTTTAACAAAACGTCGCAGTTTTTTAAGGTACATAAGATACCTAAGTAAACATTTTAGAAAACACACAACACGTGGAAAACCAGATTTTAGGAATTATCTAATCATAATCCTTAACAATACTCCAATTCTGTTGTGTAGCCCTGTGTTTGATCTATAGGTTTGTATGTATCCAACATTGCATGCTAAACTTTAGTTTAGTAAGAAAACGTACAATAGGTCGAAAATTCACATTCAGAAATTTCTACCAATAGGTGAAGACATACCTGAATATTGTGTACAGCCCTGTATATTACCTACAAATTTCTATACAAACCACATAATAAGCTAAAATTTAATTCTGGCTAAAAGACGCTTAAAACTACTGAAATAACATTTCCAGAAATTATCCTCTATAGGCGTTCCTGAATCCAGTTCTTTGCATGGCCCTGTATATGATTTTAATTGTATTCTACAAACATATACTAATAATTTGGAAATACATAACACAATTAAATAAAAGAAAACTGCCCAGTTAAACTGACGGCATTGAGCTCACAGGTTATTCACACTAACTGTAAATTATATTCTTATTTCAAAGAATTTGAAACAAGCCCTCGAAAAATGAAGAAATCGACAATATATTAAGGGGGGAACCATACCCCGTTTCTAACCCTTATAATTAACCAATGAACCACTAAAACTAATCACAGAAGCGCCTTATCCCAATGAGCCTATATACAAAATTTGAAGAAAATCTGATAATTCTGCATGAAGAATCCATTTATCTAAATTAAGGGGGGTTAGCCCCCCGTCCCCCCCTATATACTTAACCAATGAACCCCCAAAACTAATCAGGCAAGCGCCTTATCACAATGAACATATATATAAAATTTGAAGAAAATCAGATAATTCTGCTTGAAAAACCCA
Source organism: Maratus michaelseni (assembly GCA_963931845.1). Classification (NCBI taxonomy): domain Eukaryota; kingdom Metazoa; phylum Arthropoda; class Arachnida; order Araneae; family Salticidae; genus Maratus; species Maratus michaelseni. Next base: position 154,055,641 of record OZ007596.1, on the reverse strand, counting down.
TTTATCTATATTAAGGGGGGTTAGTCCCCCCCCCCCCGTTCCCCCCCCTTTATACTTAACCAATGAACCCCCAAAACTAATCAGGGAAGTTCCTTACCACAATGAGCCTATATACAAAATATGAAGTAAATCTGATAATTCTGCATGAAAAACCCATTTAACTAAATTAAGGGGAGTGGGGGGTGGGGGGTTAGCCCCCGTTCCTCTCGTTTACACTTCACCAATGAACACCCAAAACTAATCAGGGAAGCCCCTTACCACAATGAGCATATATACAAAATTTGAAGTAAATCGGATAATTCTGCATGAAAAAGCCATTTATCTAAATTAAGGGGGGGTTAGCCCCCGTTCCCCTTCTTTACACTTCACTAATGAACCCCCCAAAACTAATCAGGGAAGCCCCTTACCACAATGAGCCCATATACAAAATTTGAAGAAAATCGGATAGCTCTGCATGAAAAATTCATTTATCTAAATTAAGGGGGAGGATTCCCCCCCCCCCCCCCGTTAGGCCCCTTTTTACTTAACCTATGAACCCCAAAACTAATGAGGAAAGAACCTTATCACAATGAACCCATATACAAAATTTGAAGAAATTGGGATAATTCTGCATGGAAAAACCATTTATTTAAATGAAGGGGGTTGGCCCCCGTTCCCCCCCTTTATAGTTAATCAATCAACCCCCAAAACTAATCAGGGAAGCCCCTTATCACAAGGAACCTATAAATAAAATTTTAAACAAAACGGTTATTTCTGCCAAGAGTTATCGCGTTGCGTACGTACGTACATACCTACATACATACAGAACGGGCAGGCACATTAGCTCTCAGGCTTTGATAGCCTGTGAGCTAAAAACACCTTTAAGAAATTCAGAATCATACTTTCTAATGCTTACAAATTATTTTGCATAGTCCTGTATATAATCTGTATAATTTATACACATGTAGTGTGCAAATAGTTAAACTTAAAAATGCATACTGCAATTGAAAACGCACTTCCTGCAATTATCGCTAATAGACCGCACTGTAACCGAAACGTTTTGAGTACCCCTGTAAATGAACGATAATTGTCGAAAACATTCCGTGGTTCCCCACCCCTCTATTTGTGTGTTATTTATTTGTTTCTTATATTTTATAAAATTTACATAACGCCTGAAATAAGTTTTTTCATTTACCAATTTACAGTAAGCTCATTTTGTAAATTATTAAAGAAAATTGTTAGTTATTTTATATTGAATATGTAAATACGAAAATTTTACAAGTCAAACTATCGAATTTAGCATATTTGCTATTTTGACTTGTAAAATTTTTCAAAAACTGAGAAAAGTACAAAATTTTACAAGTCAAACTATCGAATACGGCTTATTCGCTACTTTGACTTGTAACATTTTGCAAAAACTGAGAAAAGTACAAAATTTTACAAGTCAAACTATCGAATACGGCAAATTCGCTAGTTTGACTTGTAAAATTTTGCAAAAACTGAGAAAAGTACAAATAAACATAGCATTTCAAAGTATCGAATGTGATTTTTTGGCGAATAAAATTAGCCAAATGATTTATCTCGGTAGCAAGCTTAAATAGGATATTAAACAGCACAAGAAATATATAACAATTAGTTACTTCCGCCAAGCGCTGATTTTAAATCCATAATTAAAACAGTTTTTTTTACCTTCCTGAAAAGTAGCTATTTTCAAATTCGATAGTTTGACATGGTACCGACGATATGTACCAGGATGCATTGAATATATGCAGACCTGCCAACCATTGAAAAAGAAAAATAGTAGCACACAAAATTCAAATTAATTACAAAACTAGAGGTTGGTTGGTTGGTTGATGTTTTGTACGCTGCAAATTTTAAGCGAACAAATCCTAATCAACTAAACGTATGTGTAATGCATAAGCATGCAAAGTAGGAGACCGTTTTGTTTTTGTTAATTTTAATTTTAATTTTTTTGTGTGTGGGATTGATTAAATGTAATTCTTTCCATTCAATTCATGCGATGTCTACTCCCAAGCTAAATTTCTGAACTTCACAATGAATTTTCTGAAAGATTCTAGGGCGGTTGAGAGGGGGGAGATTCTCCCCTCCTGACGAAACTACAGATATTTTTCCAGAGAAAAATGTCAAAATTTGTCTAAAATGTCCTGCATCAGGTCGGGTAATGCCTGCATGTCGGGTCTGTGCTAACTGTTTTTTTTTTTATTGCAGGTCAGGTTAATGTCATTTTTCAAAAGTTAGTTCAATATATTGTTTCAGATGATAAACTATATCTATAACAATAAGCATAGATGTTTGTCTCTGTGTATGCTGTTTTATGTATTGCTGCGATGCACACAGATTTACAAGATTAGACAGGAAGGTACCTGTTATGTCTGAAGTTATACACCTCAAAGCCAGTTTCTGGATTTTTTAATAGACTTTTAAAACTGATTTTTTTTTTTTTTTTTTTTTTTTTTTTTTTTTTTTGGGGACAAATTTTCTACATTAATAAAAAAATATATGGTTTCAATCTGTTAACCTAATGCAGTAAATTTTGAAGAAATTCACGTTTTTTCAGCATTTTTTGACGAAATTCGTGTTTCTTCAGCGATCTTTTAATGAAAATCGGGTTTTTTCAACAATACTTTGACGAAATTCGCGTTTTTTTCAGCGATTTTCCGCCAAATTTTGCGCTTCTTACACGGTCTTTAGATGAAATTCGCATCTTTTCCGCGATCCTTTGACGAAATTAGAGTTATTTCAGCAATCCTTTGACGAAATTCATGCTTTTTTCAGCAATCCCTTAACGAAATTCACGTCCTTTCCACGATTTTTTGACAAAATTCACGTTATTTTGAGCGATCCTTTGACGAAATTCGCGTTAATTTCTGCGATCTTTTGACAAAATTCACATTATTTTCTGCGATCCTTTGATGAAATTAGTGTTAATTTCTGCGATCTTTTGACAAAATTCACATTATTTTCTGCGATCCTTTGACGAAATTAGTGTTATTTCAGTGATCATTTGACGAATTTCGCATTTTTTCAGCGATCATTTGACAAAATGCACGATTTTTCAGCGATCCTTCGCCGAATTTCGCACTTTTTATGCGTTTTTTGGACGAAATTAGTGTTTTTTCCACGATCCTTTAACGAAATTAGTGTTATTTCAGCGATCATTTGACAAAATTTGCGTTTTTTTAGCAATCCTTTGAATATTTCGAAATTTGCATTTTTACAGCGATCTTTTGACAAAATTCGCATTTTTCAGATATCTTAACGAAATACGCGTTATTTTCTGCGATCTTTTGACGAAATTTGTGTTATTTTCCGCGATCCTTTGACGAAATTAGTGTTATTTTCTGCGATCCTTTAACGAAATTAGTGTTATTTCCGTGATCCTTTAACGAAATTAGTGTTATTTCCGCGATCCTTTAACGAAATTAATGTTATTTCAGTGATCATTTGACAAAATTCGTGTTTTTCAGCAATCCTTTGACGAAATTAGTGTTTTTTCAGCGATCTTTTGATGAAATTCGCATTTTTACAGCGATCTTTTGACAAAAATTGCGTTTTTTTCCCAGATATCTTAACAAAACTCACGTTATTTTCCGCGATCCTTTGACGAAATTTGAACTTTTTTCAGTAATCTCTTGACGAAATACCCATTTCTTCAGCGATTATTCACCAAATTTCGTACTTTTTACATGATTCTTTGAAGAAATTCGTGTCTTTTCCGTGATCTTTTGACAAAATTCGCGTTATTTTCCACGATCTCTTGACGAAATTCGCGTTTTTCAGCGACCCTTTGCCAAATTTCACGCTTTTTACATGATTCATTGAAGAAATTTGTGTTTTTTCAGCGATCCTTTGACGAAATTCACGTTTTTACAGGGATCTTTTGACAAAATTAAGAGTTTTTCACACATCTTTTGACGACATTCACGTTTTTTCCGCGATCCTTTGACGAAATATGCGTTTTTTCCACGATTCTTTGACGAAATTAGTGTTTTTTGCACGATCCTTTGATGAAATATGCGTTTTTTCCACGATTCTTTGACGAAATTAGAGTTTTTTGCGCGATTCTTTTGCGGAATTCGCGTCTTTTTGCAGAAAATCTTAGTTTTAGACCGATTTTCGTAGCATAGTAGTTTTTAACTACAAATCGTAGCAACTACGATTTTTTCGTAGCAGTTGGCAGCTCTGTATATGGTACATATTCAGCCATACTACCGTATATTTAGTTAGGCCGAATATCTTGATATTTGACCAAACTGAATACTTAAAGAATATGCTTTTAAAAATATTTTTTTAAAACCTTAGATAACTTTTATTTTTAACTGTTAATAAATAAATATATTCAGGAAAATTAAGAAATAGAATAATATTTAAATAACAGAGACCTAATGAAGCATAAATAGGCCTGAAAATTGTTTGCTTTTTCACAACTGGTTGTTTATAAACATAATGGAAGATAATACACAGCTTTCAGGGGAATAAGTAACAAGAAACACAATTTTTGTATGGAAAACGCACCAGGATCGCAATCCACTTATTCATAAATACAGCATATCTCACTCTAAGTCGAACTTGCATTTTCTTTTAACTTTAACAATAATCAAGATACTGTAACGATATATTCAAACATCATACTTACATTGCTTTCTGTGAAATAAGACAAGAAGTGTTGAAAATTGCGACCAATGCAGTGCAAACAACACTGAGTTAGACATTCCATTATTCAGAATGCAGCTGACAGTACATAAACTGTGTCACTGACTAAAATTTAGTCACTTCCAATGATTTCATCACATTTCATACAAAACAAAGTTAATATGATTAAAATATTGCTAAAATATCTTCATTATTGTTAAAGTTGTGAACGAAAATTCGATTCAGCTTGTAATGAAACAGCCTGTATTTTTGATTGAATAAATGGATTGTGATGCTGGTTTCCTGTACAGAAAATGTTTGTCTTGACCACATTATTAAGTTTTACAAACACCCTGTACATTTCCAGTACCATTTACTGTACATAATCATTCACTTTAGACCATCTGGTACATTCAAAAACTTTCTTGCTAAGTTGCCACCATCCGATTTTTTTTTTTTTTTTTTTTTTTTTTTTTTTTTACGCACTTCCTGGCAAATAAACACCCATATGACTCTAAAATATTCCTTCAAAAATTCTTTTTGATTTTAAATTTGTTTTAGAATATAAGAAAATTTTATTAATTTATTTTAGTTCACAGAAGAAGCTGTGGAGTTAAGAAGTTTTAAGACAATCCTTCTTAAATAATAATTCAAAGCATAGATTTTTTTTTTTTTTTTTTGTAAAGTTTAATATTGAAAAGGCTTTGTTCATCAAGATTGTCTTTGTGTTAAATAGGATGTACAATTATTTTAAAATGTAACTTTTTAAAGCCTGAAATATGGGAGTATTTGGTTCACATGTGTGTTGAACATTCAGTATTTGGCCAAAATCACTATTTGGTGCATCTCTAATATGTACTTCACTGTTGAGAATGAACATCTAAAATTATGTTCGACAGCATCGGCCTATCTTTATGTTGAACATTACAAAGGACTGTAGGATTTCATTATTTAAGGAAGATTTGGTTTTCAAAAACAAATCCTTTAGCTAAACCGGAATGAGATAGGAATGAAGAGAGAACACCCCTCCTCCTACCTAAACAAAATGGGGCAAGACACCACTCAAGTGACTTTAAAGTGATTATTTTCTCTTTTTTCCATTGGGGCAAATACCCAAATAGACCTCTAGTATATATACATTTCTAACATGTAAAAAGAACTATTTTTAAAAGAACATTTAGGATGTTTTAATATGATTTTAAATGAAATACAAATAAGAGAGAAAAAATAGTTTCCCCAAAAACATATATAAAACATGGTCTTAAATTATTCTTAATGGAGACAAATTATTGCTGATCAAAATTATGTCCATAGTAACATAACAGTCAAAGTTTTAAAGATTCATCCCTTATAATCAATTTGAGTACAGCTTAATCACATAAAATACTACTGATCAATCATACTAAAGAACAAGTACCTGGTTTTCAGTTTGCATCCCTCAATTGCAGTACATTTGAGTATAAAATAACATAATATTGAAAAATGTGCAAAGAAATCAGGAGAAATGTCAAAAATCAGGAATGTAGGAAAAACATGTGAAAATCAGGAGAATTGGCAAGTCTGAATGTATAATGAAAGGCATGTATATACATTTTTAATATTCTTCCTATTTGGTAAACAAAAACATTTTTGGTTGTCATTTGAGTTTCATGTTAACAAGATTCAACTGTAGTGAATTATTTAGCCATAAAAGATAATCTGATTTATTTTTAATTAACTAATCATGTTAATCTTGCAAAACTAAAATATTCTGAATGTATTTCATGGAAAAAACACTGGCATACATCATTTGTAAAATCTTATAAACTTAACAAAAATCTCCCCACCCCCAATTTTTTTTTTTTTTTTTTTGGTGGCTTACATTTAAGTTTGAACATAGCAGAGCCAAGATAATCTCAAAATGTTTTGAGAAAGAAAAATTTACCATAATAAGAGAAAATATTAAATAAATGAAAATTAATTTGATATGTCGTCAGTAGCAAGACATAGCTCAGGTAATTATAAAGAAACAATTTTTATCAATTTCTGAGCAATAAATATAATACATAAAAATGAAAAAGTTGCTTACATTTTCTTTTTTGTCTGACTGTTTTTTCTCTGGTGGGAGGAAATAATTTGAAACTAAACCACAGCAATCTTTGTAAATACCAACATCATACCATTGATTTTCTTTCCTGTACTCTTCATGTTTTGGAGTTGAGGGCTCCTAAAAAGAAAATGTTAATGAATCTCCTGCAGCATTACTATTATCAAATATAAAATAAAATCATTGTACAAGATTTATATAATTTCAAACACAATTGATATACATAGGAGAAAAAAAGGTCAAATACCTGTTTTTTTTTAGTTTGTATCCCCCCAACCCCTTAAGAAAATCAACAAGTTTATGAATTATGTTAAACTTATGAGTTATATTGGGAAATATTTACAATCTTTTATTTCAACTCTTCATACAAAATGCCTAGCATCAATGTTGCAGATAAATCTATTATTATGAGTATAAAATCTAGAAAGTATCAATTGGAGATGAACAAATGTCAATTTGGCCAGATATCCAGTAATATCGGTAGAAATCCAGCATCCAGCCATTTGACTGAAGGATTTTTCTCTCCCACCCTTATAGGCATACATATATACATATATATTATATATATACATATATATTTTAAAGAAACAATGGGGTTTTGTAATATTAGCTAGTTTTTATTATGCATTTCCTTTTTGATTTTATTTTTAAATTTTCTATTAACAATGATTATTGTGATTATTTTTATTTCAATATCAATCTAATAATTAGATAATAGTTACATCGTCTAAATCATTAGATATGGCAGCATTATAATTAGTTTAGGAATAGTAAATTATTTTTTTAACTCTAATAAATAACTCCTTTTCTTAACTTCTTAATAAATACATAATCTTTTCAGGTCTAGAAATCAATTGTTCAGAGTATCATCTACGGGGGAAAAAATAGTTTTCATCCAATACTCCCTCTTTACCAGACTTCGAGTCGATTACAAAAGGTTGTAATCTTGTAATTGATTATGATTATTTTCAGCTTCTAAAAGCAGATTATGGTTATGTCTCCATTTATGAGAGTTGGATTACGATTACATTTTTGATTATCCATTTTTTAAATTCTAGATTACGTTTTGATTATGATTAATAATTTTTGGTTTAATTACGATTACCAAAGTAGTTGATTACAATTATAATTCGATTACACTGATTTCATAATCTACACATGATGAAATTCTCTTGATCTAAATTTATTTTTAGCTATCTTTATGTAATATTCACATTTTACAATTATTTATGAATGAAACATGTTTTAGTATTTATATATGTATGTGTGTTTATATGTTAAAAGCAGTTAGACTAATCTTAAAAAATCTTTCCAATTAAAATCTACTTGGTCTATTAAGTTTCGATTCTTTACCTTCAGAAGTTCTTATAAAGCAAGAAATATTCCATAATATTAACATTTTATAATATGAAAATACATATTAAAATTTAATACTGAGAAAATGCCTTAGTAAGGTAAGGTGTTTTGATGTATGACCTTCTCATACATGATTTTGACATATTGGATTTTTTTCAATTTGTCACAGTAAAAAAAGAATTCTGCGTCTTATCTGTGTGTGCTTATAAATATTCAGTACTGTTTTGGGGCAAAAAAAGATTAAAATAAAGCTAAAAATTATACTTATTTTTCTGAATCTAAAATTTAAACTTACAATTTTATTTTATTTTTGGACAAACACATAGAACAGCTATATGCAGGGTAAAGTATATTGATTTTTTAATGAATCTCTATTTGTATGCATATGAGTTAATATTTTTAATCCATATTCCATGGCCTGGAGACTTGCTGCAGATAACACAGAAAATTCTGTTACTGGGTTAGCAGGTACATAGTCTGTTGTGAATTTATTATATTTTTTTGCATCGCATTATATTCATTTTACATGTATCAAGACTTTTTTTTTCCTTTTAAAGCAGGATTACATCATAGACAGGTTCCTTTTCACAGTTTTTACTGTACTTTAATTTTTTGGCCTAGAAATGTATGTACTATTCTTTAAAAAATTTTAATTGTAGAATTCTGGCGATTTAAAAATAAATGGATTTTTTGCAAAAATTGTTGGGTTGGGACCAAGCCAGAAAATTCTGGCCCTTGCAGGACAGGTTCCTTTTCACAGTTTTTACTGTACTTTAATTTTTTGGCCTAGAAATGTATGTACTATTCTTTAAAAAATTTTAATTGTAGAATTCTGGCGATTTAAAAATAAATGGATTTTTTGCAAAAATTGTTGGGTTGGGACCAAGCCAGAAAATTCTGGCCCTTGCAGACCTCTACAAAGTATAAAGTCCAGGCATGACTCGGCACAGCCCAGAAAAAGTGATAATCAAGCACAGCCTGAGCCTGCAGAAAAAAATAAGGCCAGAACGCGCGGCCCAAGTCTCATGAAGGAAAATTGGCTTAAGGCCCATGCAGACCCCTAACATAAACATTCTAAGGGGTGTGCAAAATTCTACAAAAAATCATAATGATTTATGACTCTTATTTTAAGAGCAAAGATGATAGATTGCAATTGAACTGAATCGTCACTCAAATACAATATGAATGTAGAAAATTACCTAGCAAGGCTTGTCCTCCACGACACTATATTTCGGGAATACATTGGGAATACTCTATTTTTTATTTATAAATTATTTTTTACTTTTTAGTCTATAAAATGCTTCATTGTTGCAGATTCACAGCCATTTGGCACATTTTGCCGAGCGTGAATTGGCACATAATTAAATTCATTGTTGTTTCAACTCTTATACAACTGTATGAATTACAAAGAATATTTAGTAATTTATCACCCGTGGCAGACTAACTGAAAAATGCTTTAAAATTAATGTATTAATTTATAATTAAGCTCTAAAAATATTAAAATGATGTATTGCATTGGAAACATTCTTGTGAACATATTTTTTTGTAATTCTAGCTAATAGGAAGTGAATGCAAAATCTGTTACAAAATTTCACCTTTACATCCAAATAATAGGTTGAGTTAAATAAAAGAGTAATAAACAACCTGCTTTATATTATGGAGTTCCATTTTTATCTTTGTCATTGCTTCTGCACTGTCTGTAGTAGATGAAACAATAGGACTAGATCCAAGTAAAGGATCTTTTTTAATATTGACTGAAGTTGCATAGGGAGTACTAGTAGATATGGCAGCAGTAGCAAGAGTAGCTAAAGAATCTAAAATATAAAAAATATTTCTATAAAGAACTTAATCAATAACAAGCAATAAGCAAATCATTCAAAGGGAATAAAAAATTGACAGTATTTAAAAGTGGCAGGTAAATAATTAGGGAAAGGAATCAAAATTTATTTTTTAAATTCTGGTGTGGTGTATATATTGATGTGCAGAAATTTAAACTTAGTCTAATTTTTTCCAAGAAGGATAAACAAGTATCAGTGGCCGATGCAGGGTTATTTTTTGGGGGGGAACCCATTTTGTGAAAAGTAAAAGTTATTTTGTGAAATTTATTATATTTTTGTGAAAAATAACATTTTGTAATAAAAGATGAAAACCAATTACTCTAACTCAAACCAAGCATTTATTAATAAGGAGTGTCTCACTGAAATAAAGCCACTGTGATTGTGTGCCATAACTGGACATGAAACAAACAAATAAGAACGAAACAAATATTATATTAACCTGTTGATTCCGGCGGGATCAACAGTTGTACCCAAAATATTCATTTGACAAAAGCACGGCTGTGTTACAACATCTGTACCCTAGCTCTTTTTCCCCCTACCTGAAAACCAGTGTCATCAATCACTTGACATTTATGCAGGGATCTGCATTGTTCGTCATTGAAGCGCCCACCGAAATACGGGAGGAAACAAGCTTTTCTCTTTTGGCGATAGGAAGAAATAACTATTTACTTATTGGCGATTTACTAGGTCTTTCTTTTATGTGTCACTGTTTTTTTCGTTCACATTTCATTTCAGTTTTGAGTAGCACTCGACTGCAATATTTTTTTTATCATGGCTCCAAGATTTAAAAGGTCTTACTCCGTGTGAGATTGAAAAACTCATGAATGATTTTGATTCTGAAAATTATGCTGATAGCGACTCGGATTGCAAAAATGATATTGATATGCCATTGAATAGTCACATTGATGAGAGCAGCAATACTGTTATAAACGATGAAAACCCACCAAAAATATTTGAATGGAAAGTTCCTGAAGAACAGGATTGTATAAATGTTATGAATTTCACTGGAAAGCATGGATTAAAAGTAGATATGAAAGGGCAAGATCCGTACGACTATTTTAAAGTTTTAATTTCTGATGAAATATTGGAATTAATATGCAACGAAACAAACAGGTACGCAGAAAATATATTAGAACTGAGGCCCGACGATTCCAGCAAAATAAAACATTCACCTGAATGAGTAAAAACAACTCCTTGTGAGATAGAGAAGTTTTTAGGCACAATTTTGTTAATGGATCATGTAGAAAAAGACAGACTCCAGGATTATTGGTCTACAAATGAACTAATCGAAACGCCAATATTTCGGAAAATAATGCCTAGAGACAGATTTTTTGCAATTCTAAAGTTTCTGCATTTTTCAAACAATAAAAGGTCTTCCAAAGATTCCCCGGAATATGATAGACTATGGAAGATAAGAAAGTTGTTTGAAATGCTGAATGAAACATTTAAAAAAGTATATGACCCAGTAGAGCACCTTTCCCTGGATGAGATTATTATAAAATTTAAGGGACGCATTGCTTTTAGGCAATATATATCTAAAAAAAGAAAGCAATGGGGAATAAAGCTGTACAAAATTGCTGACAAAACTGGATATACATATGACATGCGCGTGTATTTAGGTAAAGATAAAAATGAAAATTGTTCAGTGTCATACAATGTAGTAAATGTAATGACAGAATGCGTTAAGGACAAGGGCCATAAATTATATATGGATAATTATTTTTCTCCTCCTGATTTGTTTCATGATTTGTTAAATAAGAAAAAAATTAATTCATGTGGAACTGTTTGGTGTAACAGGAAAAATTTCCCCAAAGATATCTGTCAGGTAAAAATAAAACGAAGAGAAATTTGTACGCGTTATGGACAAGGCCTGACTGCTCTTTGCTGGAAAGATAAGAGAGATGTCTATATGCATCATCCTGCAAAACAACAAAACTCAAGTGATTCTAATGACGCGAAAAAGCCTAAAATTGTAGTTGATTACAACGAGCATATGGGATATGTAGATCTAAGTGACCGGATGGCAACAAGTTACTCTTTTCAAAGAAAAACTGTTAAATGGACAAAGAAACTATTTTTCCATTTATTTGATATGACAGTGCTGAACACGTATATATTATCGAAACGCACTGAAAGCCAGAGAGATTTTTGATTATCTTTAATAGAAAGTCTCATAAAAAAAGCTGAAGTCAAAAATCCCAAGTCTACTCCCTCAACATCAACTAATGAACACTGGCCACTAAATGAAAAAAGAGGAGAAGATGCGTTGTTTGCTACAAAAATGGCCTCAACAGTCGTTTGCAAATGGATCAACAGTCGTTTGCAAATCATGTGATGTTGCTTTATGCATCGATAAAAATTGCTTTCCAGAATACCATATGTCACCTGTTTATAAAAAAACAAAACTTGTTTAAAAAAATTAATAACATTGCTGCTCTCATTAATATATTTTATGAGTCATTCATACAAAATATATATACATTCATACAAATAACAGTTCTTTTCAAAGCTAGAAAACAGTTCTTTTCAGAGCTCAAAAGTTCCTTCGGGACCTTACTTTATATAAAAAAAGAAACCACATAAAAACAAATCATCACTACACACATTTAAATATGTGAACATCAAATTAAACCCATATGTTAGACTGACATCTATAGATAAAGTCTAAAATAAAGACAGCTGCAGCCCCCCCTCTTTCGTTCCTCTTATTCAATCGTGAAGAGTTTAAAATTTTCCGCTCCTTTTTGAAGGGGGTTTCCCACTGTCGCACCTCAGAAATCGGTTTCCATTTTTCTGGAAATGTTGATTTTTCTGCCTTATGACGAACGTCTCCTCATTGTCACGCCTAATAAATCGGCTTAAAACGCTTTATTTTACACTACTGTTTGAAAGGTAGTTTTGCCTTTATTAGAAAATAGAAAATGCTGTTCGATTTCCCAGTTTTGGAATAAAAATACCTGCAAATTGAACGTATTTACGAAAAAAAAAACGACTTCAAGAATATGTAAAAAATTTATGAAATAGAATTTCAGAAAAAAAAAAAAAAATCGAGATACATGAATCCCCCCCCCTCCCTTCTTCAATCGTATAGCGGTTTCCATTTCTCAGAAAATGGTTATTTTTCTGCCTTATGACGAAGGTTTCCCCGGTGTAACACCTGAGAAATCGGCTTAAAACGCTATATTTTACACTACTGTTTGAAAGGTAGTTTCGCCTTTATTAGAAAATAGAAAACGCTGTTCGATTTCCCGGTTTCGGAATAAAAGTACCTGCAAATTGAACGTATTTACGAAAGAAAACGACTTCCTGAATACGTAAAAAATTTACGAAATTTAATTTCAGAAAAAAAATTGAGATATATGACCCCCCCCCCCCTTCTTCAATCGTATAGCGGTGTTGCCATTTTTCTGCCTTATGACGAACGTTCCCTCGCTGTCACCCCTCAAAAATCGGCTTAAAATGCTATATTTTACACTACTGTTTGAAAGGTAGTTTTGCCTTTATTAGAAAATAGAAAACTGTTGTGTCGTACCTAAGACTTCCCTAGGCAGACACAAACACGTGGTAGAAAAAAAAACAATCTACCAAAAATTTAGAACTTTGTACATATTGGAAATTAATGGTGAAAAAGAAAACCCTGATCGTATAGCATTTAAACTAAAACCTAAATAAGGAACGTAACTTCATTTGCTGCTGTAGAAAAACAATAGAGATTTTCTTTGTAAATTGAAAATATAAGTTTATTAAAAATTAATGAACATTGATTTAAATTATCAGTAAAATATTACATAGAGAATTATTTATAACAGTCTAATTACTTTTTGCATTGTTTGGTTTATTTAATGAATTCATTTTACTCCGGAGTAATGAAAAAAATGGTAATATTCTCACCACGTGGTCGACCACAACTGAAAGTTATATGGGAATATCTGCCTTGTAACAAGGATCATATACAAAGAATCTGTCTCTCCTTCCTTCCATCGTAGTTAAACATCTGAGTCTGATTGCCGTTTTCAATCTCCTTCTCTAGCTCAAAAAGTTCACAGCAATTAAGTCCCGATAACCATCGACCTTCTCTGGGCTCCGCTCGCTACGTCCTCCGGGCTCTGCTCGTCACAACCTCCGGACTCCGCTCTTTCCTTCTCCTGCCTCCGATCGTCGAAAACGTCAAAAAGTCCCTCTCCACGTCAAACGCCGGTCTTTTTATCCTCTTGCCGTCGCACACCTTCGCTTCACGCCACGGCAAATAATCCGATGGCGTGCCAAAGATGACGATGTTTCAACTTGTTGATCAATTTAAAAACATTTCAAAATTTGCTTATCGATGTACAGTTTATATTTTGCATACTTTCTTTTACAGTAATTACTGATTTAAAATTGGAGTAAAAACACACATAAAAATGTTGTCCGATTGCCGCGGAAGAATACACAAAACATCGATACATCGGCACCACGTGCTTAGTAAAATATGAAATGAAAATTTAGACATGCAATTTTTAACAGAACATCTTTAAAAACCTTTAAAATAATAATATTTTTACATTTAAATACATATTTTCAAAGATAAATTATGAACCAAAATTAACTTTAGCTATTTTTTTATATACATTTTGAAGTATTATTAACTCGAATTTACATACATTATATTCATAATTATTCGAGGAAAAGGTTTTTACATCGGCGGGCGCCGAACCAATACAAAAAAAATCTTCTCAAAACGTTATTGAACACAACAAAAATTAATATGATATAATATGGAGCAATTTGCAATTATTGTCTGACAGAAAATTGGAGATATCCTAATGTTAGAAAAAGTGACAATGTAAATAAAACAACCTAAATATATCAGAACCCCATTTATTTATTAATTTAATTAATTACTTTTTTATTTATTTATTTATTTAAAAAAACCCAAATTATCAACATTTTTTTTTTTTTAAACTTATTTAGCAAAATCTAAATTATCAACATAACAAAACGCTGTTCGATTTCCCGGTTTCGGAATAAAAATACCTGCAGATTGAACATATTTACGAAAAAAAGAAAACGACTTCCCGAATATGTAAAACATTTATGAAATAGAATTTCACAAAAAAAATCGAGATATATGACCCCTCCCTCCTCCCCTTCTTCAATCGTATAGCAGTTTTCATTTTTCTGAAAATGGTGATTTTTCTGCCTTATGACGAACGTTTCCCCGGTGTAATGCCTGAGAAATCGGCTTAAAACGCTTAATTTTACACTACTGCTTGAAAGGTAGTTTTGCCATTATTAGAAAATAGGAAATACTGTTTGATTTCCCGGTTTCGGAATAAAAATACCTGCAAACTGAACGTATTTATGAAAGAAAACAACTTCCAGAATATGTAAAAAATTTACGAAATTTAATTTCAGAAGAAAAATTGAAATATATGACCCCCCCCCCCCCTTCTTCAATCGTATAGCAGTTTCCATTTTTCTGCCTTATGACGAACGTTTCCCCGGTGTAATGCCTGAGAAAACGGCTTAAAACGCTATATTTTACACTACTGTTTGAAAGGTAGTTTTGCCTTTATTAGAAAATAGAAAACTCTGTTCCATTTCCCGGTTTCAGAATAAAAATACTGCAAATTGAACGTATTTACGAAAGAAAACGATTTCCCGAATAAGTAAAAAAAAATACGAAATTTAATTCCAGAAAAAAAAAATCGAGATATATGAAGCTCCCCCACACCCCTTCCTCAATTGCATAGCGGTTTCCCTTTTTCTGGAAATGTTGATTTTACTGCCTTATGACGAACGGCCCCCGTTGTGACGCCCAAGAAATCAGCTTAAAATGCTATATTTTACACTACTGTTTGAAAGATAGTTTGCCTTTATTAGAAAATAGAAAATGCTTCTCAGATTTCCTGGTTTAGGAATAAAAATACCTGCAAATTGAACATATATATAAAATAAAACGACTTCCCGAATATATAAAATAAAATTATGAAATAGAATTTCAGGAAAAATCGAGAGATATGATTTCCCCCCCCCCCCTTCTTCAATCGTATAGCTATTTTCATCTTTCCGCTTTATGACGACCATTCTATAAATTGAATGCATTTACAAATGAAAATGACTGTGTGTATGTGGAAACTAGATAAAATGGATTCTACATCAAACGGTACGAAATTCATCTATAATTTTCCCACTCTAAAATTTATATGATCTACAATTTCTAAATCCAGGGCTAGAACTTACCATGTTATATTATTTCATAGATTACAAAATGGTCAAAAACTTCATTCATTAAAATATGTTATATTATTGTTATCATAAAAATAAAATCAAAGCTTCATTCAATAAAAATATGGTATATTATCAAAAACAAATCAAAACTTTTATTTTACTGTGTATATCTGAAAAATTTCTTATATAAAGAAATTTGTCACTTTTATAATAATTTATACACATATTTTCCCCTTAAAATATAGCAAGTTCTCTTTATTTCTATATTTCGAATTTTACTTTAAAAAAAAATAGATATAGGTTGGAATTTTTGGAAAATCATACAAAACAAAAGAACTGGAAATACAATCCGTACTAACTAATAAGAATATAAGATTTACAAAGCAAACTAGGAAATTTTATAAAATGAGGAAACATTCCCCAAGATATACAACTTCCGTCTTAGTAAATGACAATAGTTATAACATATACAGAATGAAAAATAAATGACTTATTATTTTTGTTTTCTAATCGAGCCAGAGGTAGATGAATCACCAAAACTGGTTGCACTACAACCCTAAGCCAGCTCACTTCCCAGAATCGAAAGAGTGTCTGTGCTTTTGAATAGGAATGCAACTTCTTCGCGAAAATATGCTTTCGAAAAAGGGGGAAGCTAATTGTGAAAAAGTGCCATATCTTGGGTTAGAAAATTTTCGGAACTTTGCCGAGAGATAAAGGTTAAGAAAGTCTTTATACAAATACATATATACAAGGAGTAACTCACTCCTTGTCCCACTTGGGCATAAAAAAATTAATGTTTTTAAAAAAAGAGGGGGAAAAAGTATCCTGCCAAAATAAAGTCACTACTGTTAATAGCCAATATATCCGCCATGCTCATATATGACTTGTAATATACGACATGGCATACTATTTACCAGTTCTTGGAGGATAGTAGCATCAATATTATCCCAGGCTTCAATGATGGTGGCCTTCAATTCTGCCACAGACAAACTGTCTGCCATTGGCATATACAGCCCTACTGAGGATATACCCCATACATTTTCTTGGAGATTAAGATTAAGGGAAAGCACATGCCATTCCACGATATGCACTCCATTATCCAAAAATCATTGCCAGGAGGATTTTGCAACGTAAATGGGGGCGTTATCCTGCTGGAAAATCCAACTTAGGCTACCAATTCTCTCTGCAAATGGCAGTAAATGGATTTCTAGCACTTATTGGTGATCGATAGCCTTCATGCGGCCTGAGAGAAAAGCCAGGTTAAGTTTACCACCATAGCTGAAGCCTCCCCACACCATTGATGAGCCTCCATCTTGCTGTCTTTTGGAGAAAATTTCCTCTTCTTTCCTCATGTCATGCTAATAGAAGGCAAGACTGCCTGAGCCATCCAAGTTAATTTTTTTCTCATCTGAGAATATAACACGATGCCACTGGTCCTTCCAGGTTTGATGATATTTGGCCCAATCAACTCTTCTTTGCTTGTGAATAGTTTACAACATGGGCTGCTGTTTAATTTTTTTTATATAGCAAGTTGCTTGTACGTTTTACAATCCGTGACAGGGTTGATTGTGTCATAGGGATGTTATCCTCTTTGGCAAATGGTCTTAGAGAAATACAACCTCGTGAAAGACGACGCACAACATCTCCTTCCTGCCTGGAAGTCATTTCTCTGCATGTACACCTCCATTTTTTATACCCGTACGCATTGCCCTGATTCACAAAATTGTCTATTACGGTTTCAGATCTTTTGATTAGCTTAGATATTTGTCTACGAGAAAGACTTGTTCCTTAAAAAGCTGTTATCAGGTCTTTCTTGAACTCTAATAGCTGGGTTCCCTTTCCCATTACAATACTGCAGGAAAAATAGAAAATACAACCTTCTGAAGTCTGCACAAAGTTCAACTGGCATAGAACAGGTATTTGACAACTTCCTGACATCATAAACCTGTTGATCTGTAGCAACTCGAATGTCGGGAGTTCCCATAAACACTGATAGAGGTGGTGGCTTTATTTCAGCAGGACAGTTTTCCCCCCTCTTTTTTTACATTTAATTTTTTTTCCTGCCGAGGTGGGGCAGTGAGTGAGTTACTCCTTGTAAATATGTATTTGTATATAGACATTCTTAATATATATTTTTTCATTCTCATTGGTTTGTTTCGTGTTCAGTTACAGCACACAATAATGGTGGCTTTATTTCGGTGGGACACACCTTAATTTCTATTTCTTTAAGTCTTTCCGCAAAAGTTTTCCTTTCTGGTAAAGTTGTTTTGTTGGAAAATTACACATTTTAAATTAAAAAACCTAACAAAATAAAATTAATGAAGTGAATGTTTTCATCAAATGGGGTCTATTTTAATAAGAGAAATTTTATGGAGGTTCCTGTTTTATTAAGAGGAATATTGTGAAAGAATTTATTAAATGGGCTTTTGTGAAAAGAAACTTAAACAGGCCCCAAATTTTGCCTGGATTGACCCCTGAGTACCATATATTCTGGTGTATGGCATGCACTTTTGAAACAAGAAAATTTGTCAAGTTCTACAGGTACATGTTATACGCCGGGTATAAAAATGAAAGGTTAAAAATTATACATAAAAAATAAGATTTCTATAATAATGAACAAGAGAAGAAGACGTGATTATTTGAACGAATGAATGAAAGTATGATTCCAAATGCTTTGTGGGGATTCAAGCACTTGGGACTTGGCAATAGCATATGTCCTCACTTCACATTTGCTTATTTTCTATAAGTTTGTACATGCTATTGCACTTTTTAAATGCTCTTTATTGTATTTTAGTGGTACATTACATATCTCATGAAAGTTTCTTTGGAAAAAAGAGGGATGTGCCTAACATGGCGAATATACCTAAAAATAGATAAATACAGTTTCAAACCATAGATATGCGTTATGTGCAGGAGCATATTACACTCCGGAATATGTGGTATAATAAATAATGGCAAATGACATATATTTATTTGTATTCTACTAGTCCAGCCATACTCAACCTTTTTTTCTTGCGGGAGGCAAACATATGTTTCGAAAGTTCGGCGGGCCGCAACACAATTATATTATAATGTAAAAAAGGGGTAATTTAAATAGTAAGATTAAAAAAAAAGTAGTATATAACAAACCTAATAAAGTTAATATAATCACTAGGATTGAAGGTTTGTCGAAAAAGAAATATTACCAAAACTTTTAACACCACTATTTCCAAACAATAAACTTTGTGGTAGATTTTAATTGCAAATGATGTA
Organism: Maratus michaelseni; assembly: GCA_963931845.1. Taxonomy (NCBI): domain Eukaryota; kingdom Metazoa; phylum Arthropoda; class Arachnida; order Araneae; family Salticidae; genus Maratus; species Maratus michaelseni. The sequence continues at coordinate 154,036,267 of OZ007596.1, read as the reverse complement.
CAAATAGTGGTATAAAGCATTTTGCTGCCAATTTTTTCCACGGTAAGCGTTCAACCCTAATAAACATTACTAGTTAAATGTAATAATATAACAATGTAGCATTTCCAAGTTCTAAATAAAAAAATAAGGTGATTTGCTTTAATAAATTAATCGTTTTTTCAATACAAAAACTTTTTTTTAAAGTGTAGAAATGTAACAGTGCAAAGGTAATAAATTTGGAATAATATTGGTTTAGCGTTGAAGATTAAGAAATGTATACACCACTATAGCAGAAATAGAACTACACGTGAAAAGAACTTTTGACTAAGGAAACGGTATTTAAGATAGTTTTAAATTAGTAATTTTAAATAACAGGACAGTTTTTGTCTTCCCATGAAAATATATAAAAGAACATTGAAGGTCTTCAAAACTTTTATGCACATCTCAATTAATGTAATAAGTAGATGTCATTGAATATGTATCTCGGGCCGCACATAAAAGGTCTCCGGGCCACATGCGGCCCGAGGGCCGCAGGTTGAGTATGGCTGTACTAGTCAAACTAAAACGAAATTTAGTTCTTTAAATTAATTTGCATAACAAACATGGCTTTGATATTACATTTAGCAGTATGAAATGGAACCATACATATGGAAATCAATTAACCAGAATCATATTTCTAATCAACTAACTAAAGAGATTTTTCAGAAAAAAAGGTACATACAGTGCCAGTTTGACATGTACATTGCTTGATACATTACCACATGGCACAACTTGATGCCAACATCTATGAATTGAAGTGAAAACATTTATATATTTCATATTTTTTTCAAATTTTAACACTTTTCAACATAGTTGAAAAGTTTGTCTGTTTGTCCGTTCTCTACAGGGTTGTATTGGATATCTGCCCAGGCAGGATTTTTAATTAAAAAAACCCCGGGTTTCAGGGTTGTAGATGGTAGCTGCCAGGGTACTGCCGATACGGCCAGAGTAGCTACTGCTTAGCTATCCGCCTGCGCTGGGTTTAAAAAATAGGTTTTTTACAACCCTGGTTCTCCAACTTGCATAAATATACTTGGTTTGTCACGCAATTGATATATGTTATGGATGTTCAGTATAGCAGGTTTACAAGGACACTCAAAGGAATTCCGTCAAATAACCGTCTATGGGGAAAAACCATTTGTGGTTTATTTTAATGGTGTCATAATATTTCAAAGATATTGAAATTGATATATACCACTGACATGCACTACATGAGGTTTACTGTAAAATATGGTGTGCATAACACTTGTAGTTTCTTTACAGGGACACTCAAAAGAATTTCTTTACAAAAATCCTTTGTGATTTATTTTTAAAATGTTTCACTATTTTAAACAATGCAATTGATATATATCACTGAATTGCATTACTATAGAATACTGTGTGCATAGCATTCATCGTTCATTTACAGGGACAAACAAAAGAATTCAGTTAAAGTACTGTCTGTTATTGCTGGCGGTGTGTTTTCAGCTGCGGTATACGTTTTTAAATTTAACTCATTTTTTGCCTTTTACTTGGTGTGTATATTATAGATCACATACAGGGTAGCACAAAAAATCTCGAGAACATTGCTGTTTATAGACGGAAATTCTAAAAGGAGAATTTTAACCTGTGTTATGCGTTTCCTAACTGAACTAACTTCTAGCATTCTATGTAGTATACAGTGTGCAAAATAACTGTCATTTTGTAAATTTTAAGCAATCACAAGAAATATAGTTACAATTTAATAAAGACATATGGAATATAAAAGATTATACAATACATTATGTACAATGAACATTCAAATCTAGTATGTTAAAACTAATTCAGGCTTTGTACCTGTTTAAATGAATTGCAAAATAATTATGGCCCTTTTTTAACTTAAAGTCCCCTATATTAATTGTTCAAACAAGAAATCTTTAATATTTGGTCTACCCGCCTTTAGCATTGCAGCAAGCTTTCATATATGTCTTGAATATATTTCATATCAATAGAGTTCCATTCTTCAAGAATAGTTGTTTTCAAATTGTCCTTAGATATAAAATGATGGCCATTTACATAAATTTTTCTTGTTGTTATATACCAAACATTCTCTATTATATTCAAATCAAGCAATTTGGCTGGCCAAGGTTATAATAGCAGTTTATTTTTTTCTTACTTGAACCAATCCTTGTGTCCTTGACACATGAATTTTATAGTTGTTGTGCTGAAACAACCAATTTCTACCAGCCATTAGAAGTCCATTTTGAAGTGACTGCTTGCTTAGCACAATCAGGTAAATCAGAACTGTTCATTCTTACATGCAGGAATTCAATATCGCTTTTCTTTTATCATCCTATTGTGCCTCATATCATTATCGAATGTCTTATTAGTATCAATTTACTGGACAAGTCTAACTAGTTCACCAAATTGCATAAAATTCGGAGATGGTAAGGAAAAAAATTGCACTTTTCTGTGTTCATTTCACCCGGATGAAACATACACATACAGTTGAAAATCGTCATAACGAAACATATGTGATTACAAAAGTAACTCATTTTAGTGTATTTTTGTTGCAATGTTTGAAAAAAAATTCTATTATAAAATTAAGAAAGATATGCAATAGAAGAAAATTGGTTTTTCAAATAAAATTTTGAGATTTGACTGGGAAACATTGCATGCAAAATTTACAAGAAAATTAAGAAAATATTTTACTTTCAATTGTATTGTAATATTATTATCTATAAAAAGAAGAAAACTGTGCTTCATTTTATTCTCTAACAGTGAAATATAAAATTTAATTTAAAGCCTTGTTTACATCACAGCCATTTAAAGAAAAGGAAGAAAAGGCGAGTAAGTTTTTGGTATTATTTTCCATGTCTGGCAGTTTTTAAAAGATTTCCTAAAAAATCACCCGCTTCATCAGAAGATTCACTTGACAGTGGCAAGTAATTGGTATAATTCCCCACCTCTGATCAAACTATTATATTCAGCACTTTTTCTGGCTAAAACAAATTGTGAATTTTAAAGCTTAGTTAAACATAAAAGTTAAACATTTAAACTTAGTTAAACACTTAAAGCTTAGTTAAACATATATGAAATACTTATGTAAATATGACATTCAAGTAAATAACTGAAGAAAGTGTTTGAGTAACAAAATTAAAAAGAAATTAACATACGTCGGCCAGCAGCGATTTTTAGGGAATGTGTCCCAGAATTGGCATCAAGGCTGTTACCATCATCTGAATGAACTGGAGGGTCATCAGACAGCATCTGGGCTGGTGGTTGTGCACCAGGTTGCTCTAACGTAAGACCACTTTGACACTGAACAATGTGTGTAGGAGCTTGAGAATTCGATGAATCAGCTTATATCAAATAAATAAGAAAGTTTAAAGGATGCATTTAATTTCAAATAAACAAATTGTAGAATTTATAGTCAAACAAAAATAAAACAATTTATTAAAAAACAAGAATGAAAAATCATGCGTCAAGCATAGATTATGTAACACTTTTCAACGCTTCCAAATAATTTTACAAATCATTACTGTTTAATAAGCTGAAAGATAACATCTAAGTAAACAATTTGGAAAACGCATAATATATTTAAAAACGTAATTTCAGGAATTTCCAACATATACAATATTCGGAAAAATATCAGAATACTTTTATTCAGCCCTGTATATGATCTATAGATTTGTATATATACTACATATACATAGGATGCTAAATTTTAGTTTAGTTAGGAAATGCGTAGCACAGTTTAAAATTCTCCTTCTGTCAATGAACGGAAATGTGTTCGCGAACTTTTGTGCTGCCCTGTTCTACAGAATATATACACACCAAGTAATAGACAAAAAGTTAGTTAAATTTAAAATCGCATTCAGCAACTTAAAACGCACTTCCAGGATTTATTGTTAACAGACAGTAGAGAATTCTTTTGTGTGTCCCTGTAAATGAACGATGACTGCTATACACACAATATTCTGTAGTAAGCCTCTTGTAATGCACCTTAGTGAAATATATAAATTTCAATGCGTTTCAAATTGTGTAACATCATTAAAATAAACCGCAAATGATTTTCCCCCATAAACAGTAATGTAACTGAATTATTTTGAGTGTCCCTGTAAAAAAACTATAAATGCTACACACTTCAGATGAAATAGGGAACATGCTATAGATAACGACAATAACATATAAAAATTGCAAGGCAATCCGAGCATATTTACGGGAGTTAGAGCACGGACAGACGGCAGACAAACCAAAGTCATAATAAACACTTTTCAACTAGGTTGGAAAGTAAAGAACAAATAAGTAAAATACAGAACTCACTTCCATTACCCATTTCTTTATATTATATAAGGATAACAAAATATAACCTTTTTAAAATTCAAAATTTAAATTAAAATTTCCAAATTCTTTTTCTAACTTTAAAATCTAATGCTAAAAACTAAATTTGCCCTTGATACATTTTTTTTTCATCAGCCCAGCAATTATTACTTCTAAACTTAAAATTCTAACTAACTTTAAGAAAAAAAATGATGAAATAAGCCCAATCATCATTTTTCTATTGTCAGTGTGCAAGAGTTATTCCTGGGAAGTCTCTGCATGGACTGACCCAGACATCAATTAAAAGATCCCATATAATCCAATCATTAATAATGTAACATCTACTCTCCATCCTAGTCCTCTACTGTGAAATAGTAGCAGTACTTATAAATAAAAATAGATGGTATGAGCGAAAGAGAGGCTTTCCAGTAAAAATGGCATGGTAATAATGGTTAAGACTTTCTGGAATACTTAAATACTTAATATTTTGTGCACCGACCATTGCTTTTAATGACCGCAAATATTTTACTTTTCCTGGACATTGTTAATTTTTTACATAGTTCGGGAGTGGTTTTGTGCCACTCATCTTGATTCACAGGTCTGAGTTCTGAACCTGATGGCTTCCATTTCGTAGACTAGTCTTGCTAAATCCCACCACAAGTTCTTGATAGAGTTTAGATTAAGACTTCTGGGTGGCCATTGCAAAACTCCAATATTATTCTTCTGGAGCCTGAGTTTTGTCCTACGGTTTATGTAGATAGGTGCATTATCTTGCTGATAAATTCATTTTTTCCGCTGCAAAAATTGTCACAACAGGTGAAAGATTGCCAGAAAAAGATTTAGGATAAGCCATTGAACTAACTTTTCCTGAAAAAAATGCAAGTGACCCCACACCGTTAAACGAAAAGCAGCCCCATGTCATAATAGTTCCACCACCTAATTGAGGTTTTCAGAAAATTTATTTTTATTCTCTCAAATTATGCCAACACTTCCAGCCATCAAGGACAATCTAAGTTCCAATTTGTTTCATTGAAGAAAATAACCTGAAGCCATTTGTCGTCCCAAGTCGTCACTCGTCTTGAAAACTGTAAACGCAAGATTCTGTGTAGTGCCAGTAAAGAGTGTTTACACAATTTTGCTGTGTATTGGAAATTCCTAGATAAAATAATTGTATCGTATCTTGTTTTCTCGCAAACATTGAACCCAGTCGTTTCTAAAATTTCTTCACTTGAGTTTTTTCATTTGATGCTAATTTAAAATTCTCCTTTCATATCTGGGTGGCAAGGCTTTTAGTTTGCCTCCAGCGTTTTCTTTTAGCCATACTCGTCTTTAAACTTTACAAATTTTAAATCTTATCTGTTTTTCAATAGATCAACAACTCATTCCTAACAATACAAAAGATTCAACTGCACCTTTTTCATATTCAGTCAGTTCAGTTGCTTTTGACATGATTATTAAATTAACAAAACTCTTAATATAAAATGTCACTAAAATCACTATACACAACAGTTTTTACAACGAAAATCAATGATAGTTATACGTAAAACTTCTATAAAATATAGTAGTACCCTTAAAGTTTACACAAGCGAAAACAGCATTTGTTTGCATAATTATTAATGTTTTGCAATAAAAATCTCACAGATACATTTTGTTAGCTTTTATATCATTATTTCAACTTTATGATCAACATTAAATTTCCATTTCAATTATCTCATTTTAAATTTATCAAAATTTTCAGAATTTTTTGCTATCCTTAAAGTTTTTACACACACTGTATGTAAAGACATGTTCAGTATTGAAAATAAAGTATGTAATACTTCATTTACAGTGACACTCAAAAGAATGCTGTTACATTTTGGTCTATGAAGAAAAATCCTCTGCAGTATATTTTAATTCAAATATATTGAAATTGATATGCTTCACTGAAGTGCACTACAAGATGCTTACTATCGAATATGGTGCATGTAGCACTTATAATTTGTTTACATGGAAACTCAAAAGAATTCCTTTATATTATGGCTTATGGGAAAAAATCGTTTGCGGAGCATTTTAAGCATGATACATTATTACAAACATAATGAAATTGATATCAATTTGTAAGGTGCAGTAAAGCATACTTTTTGTAGGATATGGAGTGCAAAGCATTTATCATTCATTTACAGGGCCTCACAAAAGTATTCGGTTATATAATGGTCTACAGGGGAAAAACAGTTTGCAGCTTAAATTACATTACACAGCTTCAAATATAATGAAACTGGTATACATTACTGACATTTACTACAAGATAACTGTTGTATAATAATGTGTGCATAGCATTTATCGTTCATTTACAGGGACACACAAAAGATTTTGGATACAGTACTGTATGTGAAGTATTGTCTATAAGCAATAATTGCTGGAAGAGTGCTTTCAGTTAGGTATGTGTTTAACTAAATATTTGTATACTATGTGGTATGTATAAATGCTATAGATCATATACAGGGCTACACAAAAGAATTCGTAAGCATTTCTGTATCAGTGTAGTGTTAATTGTTTAAAGGGGTTTTTCAATTTTGAATGTGAAATATATTTACAGGGCTAGCACTAGAATTTTTCAAAATTTTAGGGAGGAATTTTAGGAATTTTAGGAATTAGGATCCACTCCCGGTACACACTATGTGCTTTATTCCGCACCCCTTTGACGATATTTGCGTTTTTTTTTTTTTTGCGAAATGTGTTCTTTTGACGAAATGTGCGGTTTTTTCGTGATATTTTGACACAATTTGCATTTTTCCACGATTTTTTGTTGTTTTTTCGCGATCTTTTGACAAAATATGCGATTTTTTTTCGATTATTTGACGAATTTTGCGGTTTTTCCGCAATTCTTTGACGAAATATGTGGTTTTTTCGCGATCCTTTGACGAAATATGTGGTTTTTTCACAATCCTTTGACGAAATTTGTCGTTTATTCGTGATCTTTTGACAAAATTTGCCGTTTTTTTTTCACGATCTTTTAACGAAATTTGCAGTTTTTCTGCGATCCTTTGACGAAATATGCAGTGTTTTCGCGATCCTTTGACGAAATATGCAGTTTTTTCGCAATCATCTAACGAAATAGGCGTTTTTTTCACGATCTTTTGACGAAATTTGCTGTTTTTTCACGATCATTTGACGAAATAGGCGGTTTTTTCACGATCCTTTGACGAAATTTGCTGTTTTTTCACGGTCTTTTGACGAAATTTGCCGTTTTTTTACGGTCTTTTGACGAAATTTGCCTTTTTTTCACGGTCTTTTGACAAAATTTGCCGTTTTTTCACAGCCTTTTGACAAAATTTGCCTTTTTTTTCGCGATCTTTTGATGAAATTTGCCGTTTTTTGGCGATCTTTTGATAAAATGTGCGTTATTTTAGCGATCTTTTGACGAAATACGCGTCTTTTCCGGTGACCATTTGTCGAAATTCGCGATAATTTTCGGTGAAATTTTGCCGATCTCGAATTTTTAGGAAAAAGAAGAAAATTTTAGGAGAATTTTAGGAATTTTAGGTAATAAAATAATATTTAGGAAATTTAGGAATTTTAGGGGGAATGCGAGCCCTGTATTTAGTATACTAAGAGATGTTTGTTGAATATAAATAAAATCATATACAGGCTCATGCAAAGAGCTGGATATATGGCCGCTTATGTATAATAATTTCTGGAAGTGTGATTTCAGTAGTTTAAAGCATGTTTTTGCCTGGATCAACTTTAGCTTAGTATGTGGCATGCATAAAAATCTTAAGGTAACATACAAGACTGTACAAAAGAATTCAAATATGTTTCCATCTATTGGCAGAAAATACTGAAGGTGAATTTTCAACTGTGTTATGTGTTTCCTTACTAAACTTAACTGTACCATACTATATAGAGTATATATAAATCTTATAGATTATATACAGGGCTGTACAAAAGAAATAGGAGTACTTATCTGACTATGGCCTGTAATTGCTGAAATCTGGTTTTCAAATGAGTTTTGCGTTTTCTAAAATGTTTACTTAGGTATCTTATTTACCTTATAACAGCAAAGGTTTGTTAAAGTATTCTGGAAGTGTTGGAAAGTGTTTCATAATCTATGCTTGATGCATGATTTTACTTTCTTGTTTAATTTTAACTTTGAGTACACGCATTGCTATATGAGAAGACATAAAAATCTATTTTAAAGTTTTAGCTATGCAATATTTCACTAGGAGCACCACCATAAAAAAGTCTATCATGTGGAAATTTGATCATGGCAGAAGCTCATTTTGAAGATTTAATAAAAAAAACTCAAAAAATCAATTTTATTTAGTTACACTATTTCCCACCAAAAGATGCTATAAATGGAAAAGAAAATTGTGCTGAATCTGTGCTACCTATTTTTAACTTCAGTTGCTGTCATACAGTAAAACATTAACGAAAAAGCCCACTTTTATTTAATGGCTAATCTGTTTCTTGGTAGAGGGCATTATCGGCATGAAAGGAAATTGAGTTTAAATTATCATATCTAATTTTAACTTGGACATATGAAAAAACTTATCAATTAAAAAAAATTAGTTATGAAATTTCCCACCAGGAGCTGCCAGCATAAAAATACTTATTTGGGAAATTTGGTACTTTTATGTTAGCTGGGCACCCCCGTGGCAGAATGTACGCGACGCTGCGACAGGCGTTGCAGACTTTTTAGGGCATCTGCAGACTAAAAACATACAGCGATACCACGTACGTGCTATAGCGCGTAAAACGGCAAACTTCGTCGAAGAATCGTGGAAAAAATGAGAAATTCATTTAAGTTTGCAAAAAATGGCTAATTTTGTTGACAGATCACGAAAAAAAAAACTCAAATTAAGTCAAAAGACCATGAAAAAACATGAATTTCGTCAAAAGGCCATAAAAAAAACATGAGTTTCTTTGAAGGATCGCGGAAAAATGCGAATTTTGCCGAAGGGCTACGGAGAAAACACCAACTTCATAGAAAAAACTGTTAATTTCGTTGTTGGATCGTGAAAAAAAAAAAAAGGAGAATTCTGCCGACAGATCGCGAAAAAACTGAGAATTCTGTCGAAAAATTGCGGAAAAACGACAAATTTCGTCGGAGGATCGCCAAAAAACTAAATTTCGTGGAAAGATCTTGAAAAAACGGTAAATTTCGTCGAAGGATCTCGAAAAAAAAAAACGACAAATTTCGTCGAAGGATTATGGAAAAAACACAAATTTTGTCCAAAGGCCAAAGAAAAATCGTGAAATTCATCAAAGGATCTGGGAAAATGGCTAATTTTGCTGACAGATTGCGATAAAAATGCAAATTCTGTCAAAGGGCAGCGGAAAAACTTGATTTTCGTCAATAGACTAAAAAAAACCATGGTTTCGTTGAAGGATCGTAGAAAAAAATGCGAATTTCATCAAAGGGCCACAGAGAAAATGCAAATTTTGTCAAATGGCCGCAGAAAAATGCTAATTTCGTCAAAGGATCACGGAAAAAGTGTGAAAAATGTCAAAGGGCCGCGAAAAAAAAAAAAAAAAAAAAAAAAAAATGCGAATTTTGCCAAAGGATTGCGGGGGAAAAAAGAAACGCAAAGTTTGTCAAAGATTCACGAAAAAAATGTGAATTTTGTGAAATAGTCCCGGAAAAGATGCAGCATTCCTTTAGAAAAAAGCAGACACACAAAGTTCTATGCTTATTAATATAGGCATAGTTTTTAATCTGAAACAATATACTGAACTAACTTTTGAAAAATCGGGTTAACCCGAACCCAATTTGCTAGAATCTACACTCAGCCTAAAATTGACTCTAATCAAAAGCAGAGTTGATCCGACCTGCAACAAGAAAAATTAGTGCCAAGAGGGGATTTTCTCCCCTCTGCTGTAACCTTTCAGAATATTTACTGTGAATTTCAGAATTTTTTTTACTCAGAAAGGCTGATAAATGCTGATCTGATGCCTAAATTAGCTCTACAACTACAACAGCAGCAAGAATAGATATATTGTGTATTGCAGACTATTTTTGAAAACATTATTAGCGTTGCAGACACTTGAAGATAGTTCTGTCATTGGCCTGGGCACCAGTGATACATATATATTATAGATGCAGATTGCCAGTCACCACGTGGTGACTAAATTGTTTGCTTTGGCCACTAACTTTCAATGTCTAAGTCACCATGTGTTTTACAGGTGACTTTACTTATACCCCTTTTCTGCCTGTTTTTAGATTAAATACCCGGATTGTCCTCAGCGATATTTAGCACTTTTTTATTTTTCCATAATTAAATAAATATGATTGAACATGGATGCCATATTTCCGCTAATCTGCAAATTTCCCATTTACTTCTTTAAAAAAATATAAAAATTATATCTGTGATTTTCGTGGAATCAGGAAAAAAAAAAAAAAAAAAAAAAAAATGTTGATATGTGCTGCGAATGATCTCTGTGGCAGCAGAATACCACAATTATCCAGCAATGCAGAAAAATTTGACAATAATTTTAGATCCCACTCATTACATTTGCAGATCTGAATTTTTTTTAATGTTTTTACAGGTAGACATAGATATTGACATGCGATTTTTTCATGAATTAGCAGAACTCTTCGAATTACAGTCGAACCTCGTTACACGAAATCGCTTAACACGAAATAATTTTCAGGTCCCGTCAGATGAGTCTGAAAATCAATGTTAATTAATTCGTTTAACACGAAATAGAATTTCGAAAAATCTCGCTTAAGGCGATTTTTTTTTTTTTTTCGCTTCAAAGTCAAAACATGATTCCTTATGCAATGTTTTCGATATTTCAAACTTAAATGTCACATACTCTTATTAAAAATGGAATTTTCTCATGTTTTGAAAACGATTTAAAGTAAAAAGGGGTTTCAGAAAATTCTGAATTCCTGAATAATCCCTGCTTTTCTTTGATCTCTGATATGCGCAAGTGTTCCCACATTAACCATATGAGTAATAGATTAGTCACAATGAAAGTTTGGGGAAGGAAATTCTTTTTTTTAAAGTGATTGTTCCATTACTCGGTTGACTGCATTGACAGTAACAAACTATAAACCTGGGGTCTGAATTCTCCTATCTGTGAGTGAAAGAAGTGACTATCTCTACTTCACTACCTAACTAACATAATGGAAACACTGTTGCTCTGTAGAATTCTGTGAAAGATGAGTTGAAAACAGCAAGTAGTATCTTAAGAAACCAAGCAAAAAAATTAAATGAAGTGCTGAAAAAATCACAAAATGCGGCGAAGTATGGGATACCTACAATTCTTTACAATTTTAAAGAATCGCGAAAAGACTGAAGCGGTTTATGCTGTGAGTTAATTCAGACCAGTAAGAAAACGAATGTATAGAAGAAAGAATGAATAAATTGAAATTGCTCTCTTTTTGTGGATAAAAGAGGCAATAAGCCAGAACATTGTTTTAACTTTTGCATTTTTGCAAGATGAAGCAGAGGCTTTTGCTGATGCTCTCGGTGAGAGCGATTTCATATTTTCTAACGGATCACCGACAAGATTTAAATAGCGTCATAGACTTGTCTGCAGAAAGATATGTAGCCAAAATCGGTAAATTCTTTCTTAGACATTGTTTTTTACAGGTACATTTGCATAGATGAAGATGGGCTGACTTCGGATGTGACGACAGATGAAGAAATAATTGCGGAAAAATAAAGATGACAACATTGAAGTGTCAGACAAGGAAGAATAAATTGACACAGAATGGAAAAGTTTAGTGTCAATAAAGGAATCTACCGCAGCATTGAAAACTGTCCTTATGGATCAAGAGGATACTTCCCGAGCTTTCGACAAATTAGATTAAGTCCATATGTTCCTAAAAAAATTACTCGACAAAAATTGAAGCCAAAGTCAATAACGGACTATTTAAAAATATGATTAGCATGTAAATAAAATTATTATTGCCTAAAAAACGATAATTAATTTGTTAATGAAATTTACTATTTCTTATTACTTTATGATTTTTAAGGAGGGATATATTTGTTGGTTAATTTATTTAGTTTTATATCTAACATAGATGGCGCCACTATTATGACGGTTAACACGAAAAAAATTCCCAGTCCCTCCAATTTCGTGTTAACGAGGTCCGACTGTATCATTATTTATTCATTTAGTTAGATTTCTTCAAAATGAATTCATCAATCCGTCGTGAACTTTGTGAAAACCAGGGATGATACTGACAAAAAAGCAAAAAAGCTGAAAACTGCGCGAACGACGTTTGAGCAATAAGTTATGAATTTCAAGCGCAACAAATATTATAATTGCTATTAAAAAAGATATATATATATATATATATATATATATATATAACATCAATTTAGCTTTGAGTAAATTAAAAGAAATTATTTACTTACTCTAATAAAAAGCCCATTTTACCAAGATACAGCACATTAATAAAACCCTTCAAAAGCATGAAAATTTTTTTAATTGAAATTTTGAAAAATTGTAAAACATTTTTCTTGAAAGAGCAAATCAAGTATATGCTAATAATTGCAACCACCTTAAATAAATGATAGAACAGAGTTTCCACCCTTTTTAAAAATAAAAATAAGCTTTTAAGGAATTAAAGAGATATTTTAAGGACATTATCAGTGGCACCAATTAGTCAGTGCCATGGTTATTTCAGATTCCAGGTCATTTTTACCAGTCAGCTGGAATCTGGTTTTTGGATTTTTTGAATATTTTAAAAATTTAATTTGTTTCTGCATTCTGTAGCGAATTTGCTACATTACTAAAAGAAATTTGGTTTCAATTTTTTAACCTAATGGAGTAAATTCTGACGAAATTTGCGTTTTTATGGCAATCTTTTGGCTAAATTCGCATTTTTATGGCAATCTTTTGGCTAAATTCGCTTTTTTTACATCGATCTTTTGGCTAAATTTGCGTTTTTTTTTCAGCGAGTTTTTGGCTAAATCAGAGCTTTTACGGCGATCTTTTGGCTAAATTCTCATTTTTACGGCAATCTTTTGGCTAAATTCTCATTTTTACGGCAATCTTTTGGCTAAATTCACACTTTTAAATCGATCTTTTGGCTAAATTAGTTTTTTCAGCAAGTTTTTGGCAATCTTTTGGCTAAATTTGCGTTTTTACGACGATCTTTTGGCTAAATTCGCATTTTTACGGCGATCTTTTGGCTAAATGAACGTTTTTACGACGATCTTTTGGCTAAATTCACATTTTTACGACGATCTTTTGCTTAAATTCGCGTTATTACGACGATCTTTTGGCTAAATTCACGTTTTTATGACGATCTTTTGGCTAAATTTGCGTTTTTAAGACGATCTTTTGACTAAATTCGCGTTTTTTTTTTTCAGCGACTTTTTGGCTAAATTCACGTTTTTTCAGCGATCCTTTGTCGAAAATTGCATTTTTTCAGCGAACGTTTGGCTAAATTCATGTTTCTTTAGCAATCTTTTGGTGATTTTCACATGATTCTTTGAAGAAATTCGCATTTTTTCAGAGATCTTTTGACGAAATTCGCGATCTTTTTCGTTTTTCACACGATTTGTTGACAAAATTCGCTTTTTTCAGCTATCCATTGACGAAATTTTTGGAGGGTTTTTTTGTGATCTTTAGACAAATTTCGCAAAATCTGAAAATGACGTAAAAAACCGGAAAATGAAAAATAACAAAAAAGCGGAAAACCGCGGAAGAATCTCATGCCCGGTGAAAACGTTCACGGAAAAATCCTGCTAATTTCGACACTTGCCAAATAAAATCATGAATTTCATCAATTGGTCTCTAAGAAAGAAGAAGAAAAAAAAAACGAATTTCGTCAACTGGTCGAAAAGGGAAACAACACTAATTTCATCAATTGGCTGCGGGGAAAGAAAAAAAAAAAAAAAAAGCAAAGCTCATCAGCCGATTGCAGACAGAAATTGGGAATTTTGCCAATTAGTAATGGGAAAAAATTGCAAGTTTTGTCAAATGATCATGAAATAAAACCGCGAATCTCATCAAGTGGCTGCCCCCCCCCCCAAACAAAAAATAAAATTTCACCAATCGATTACAGAAAAAATTGTGCATTTCATCAATCGGTCAGAGAGAAAAAAAAAAAAACCCCCAAATTTCGTTAGTCAGTAGTTCGTAGCAGAAAGTCAGTGGCAGTCCGTACTGCGGGGTGCCACAATATTCTAATGTTATTGCACCTTCTGATTGTAAGCAAGCGCAGGGAACATCTTTTCATGAACAGAAATCTTCACAGCTGCTGAATTTCAAAAGGGGGAGAAGAAATCACTGTCATATTTTCGCTTCACACACGCTTACTGTTCGTTTACAATTGGCACGCATACCCTTCGTGGACGATTTTACTCTGGAAGTTTTTTGTTTCAAAATAAATTTATTTTCATGTATAATTTGAATTTAGATATTTATTTAGCAGTTTAAATAGTTATAATAGCAGTAGAATGGCAATGTTACATATTAAACTAGATTATTCTTGATAAATTCTCGATTATCTGATGTAGGTTCAGTCCCAATTACGTCAGATAATCAAGGTTCTACTGTAATTTATATTGGTGCCATTACCCCTAGAGGGAAGTGCAGGAGCGAAAAATGTTCTAAAATTGCAATTTTTGTGATACTGAAAGGGTTAGAACTGGAAATTTGGCATGGTAGTCACTTATAAGATGTAAATGCTCTCTAAGAACCGTTTCTAAATAGTTCGAAATTTAAAAGAGTGAAATGGGTAAAAAGTATTTTAAAAACATTCTAAATTACAATTTCTAGGGAATAGTTAAGATTATGAACTTGAAATTTGACATGGCTGCTCCTTTTAAGACACAAGTGCACACTGTGATTTTGGTATTCATCCCTGGAGACAATCCATAAATATTTCTGACAAGTACAAAGGCCTTTTGTTAAAAGAATATTAAATCATGAAAAGAATTATATTCAGAGATTGAGTTGAATAGACTTTAAAACCAGCGAAGCAGATAACAAGTTCATGTTTCATCTTGAAGGTAGTAATACACATGTGAACAGTGAATTTCTGCATCTTTTGGAAATAGGAAAGTTCTGCAGAAAAGTACAGAACTTTACTTCAAAACTCAGTGAAGACATCAGATGATTTTTTTATGCTGGTAGAACCGCAGGTGGAAAATTGTATAAATAAAAATTTTTATGATTTTTTGTTTTCTCATATGATAACTTTGCCCCAAATTAAAATTAGTTAGCACATATTGAATTAAACTTTTTAAAAGCTGATATCACCTCATATTGGGAAATTAGCAATCAGTAATTTTTCATCATTATGGTATGACAGAAGTATTCAGGTTAAATATATATAAGACAGATTCACTGAATTTTTCTGAAACTAAGTGTGTGAAAATTACTTATTTTTTGTTTTCCATATGAGAGTTTGAAACAGAGTTGAAATTATTTCAACAGAACAGCAATTTGCATTGGCTATGCATGGTAATAATATAGTTTTGTTTATGTTCATAGCACCCCTCCTGGTGGGAAATTGTATAATATTTTTTTTCTGTTTTCCCAAACGGCAACGATATTCCAAGTTAAACTAGATAATACAGAGTCAACTACACATATTTTGTATGCTGATAGCATCTCCTAGTGAGAAATTGATAACCAAATACAGCAAAACTTGTCTAAATTGGAATGTGGATAAGGCAGAAATTTGTCTAATTTGGATAATATAATGGTCTCATCCAAAAAAGTAAGAAATTTAGGCATTATTTTACATGAAACAGAATCTGCCTAATGCAAAAACAGAAAGCAATAATAAAAGAATTCATCAAAAACCACCTGTATAATAAATTCACTATTGAAATCGCCAATTCTCTATCTGCTAACTCAATTAAAAAATAAGAAAATCATAAGAAAACAACAGATACTAGCAGTCAGAAAAGAAATATCTCAGCTAATTTGAAAGACTGCACAATTGAACCCATGTGTATTTATTTCTTTTGCAGTTAAACTTTGGAATACAAGTCTCTCTTCTAAAATCGATGGGAAATGTAATTGTGCCAAAGTTATTAGCATACAATCCATTTTTTCAGCTTGTTACTTACCCATCATACGTAGTATAGGGTAAGTCTTGTAATCGTTTTGAAAATCGAAAAAAATTTTTTGACGGATTTACACGTTTCAGACACTGGAGATTCCGAAAAACATATTTTTAGAAAAAAAATTTTGCCGTCCGTCTGTGTGTCTGTAAACGCTCTATCTCTCGAAAAAATTGAGATAGAGACTTGCAATTTGGTATGTACTTAGTATTTGATAATGGAAAGAAGCCTATTTCATTTCAATAACCTCGATTAACCGGAACAATTTTTTTCGGACTCTCGAAATATTCGTTCTGATGAAAGGTATATAAAAATTTTCGAAATTGTTTATTTTAAGAAATGAATATAAAAGACAATAAAAAAACATAAATTTTGAATAAAGCATGAAGTCGATCGGATAATTAGTTGCCGAGATATTTGGAATCCTATTTTCCACACTCTTCGATTTTTCATGACCCTGTATTTCATCCAAATTTCACTTCAAAGATATATTTTAATTGGAAATTTGACGCTTAATCAGATACAATAAACTGCTAGTTAATAGGATTATTATTTTTGGAGTTATAAGGAAAAACCTCTTTCAAGCAATTCAGTAATCGAGCCTTTAAAGTTTGTGACGTCATCAAGCCACGATTTTATTTGAATTGCAATGCATTTTATAAGTAGTTTACACATTTTTATTTTAATATTTTACATTATGCATATCCATGATGGGTAAGTATTACGGTGGCCCCCAACGACTAGTTTTTACATTGTTTATACATGTAGAAAAACTGTTAATGTAGCTGTAGCCTAGGTTCCAAGTCAGCGCTGAAATAGAAATATTTCAACAGAACACCAGTTTGCATTGTTTATGTTTGATCATGATATAGTTTTTTTTTTTATGTTGGTAGCATCCCTGGTGAGATATTTTGCAATTAAAAGTTTATGCATTATGTTTTCTCAGATGGCAACTATACTGCAAGTGAAAAGCAAATAGAACAAATTCAAGTCAACTTTTTTTATTGCAATAATGCTCCCTAGTGGGAAACAGAATAATCGAATTTAAATAGAATTTTACTTTATGTTTTACTGTATAACAGCCATACTCAAGTTAAGGTAGGCCTGTTTCAATGCAAATTTCTTTTGTGTTTATAGCACCTTTTGGCTAGAAATTGAGTAACTAAGTGAGAGAAAGATTTTTTTTTTTTTTTTTTTTTTTTTTTGGTGTGTGTGTGTTTTTTCATATCATCAGGATTTTAAAATATCAACAAAGCAGGAGTTTGCATTCTCTTATGCATGATTATAATTGGAGATCAGAAGTAACATGCTACAAGTAGCAAAACTACAGTAATTTTTACTTTTTATAGTAGTTTCTAGTGTAGTGTGCTATATTTTGAACAATTTAGAGTAGCGAGTAGCACAATACAAAAAATCAATAGTATGTAGCGAGAACAAGTGCTACTTCAAGGGGAAAAAAGTGTTGTTCTGCAAAACATTTGGCTGTAATTTGCTTCTTTTGTACAAAATTTGTTCTGTTCAACAATTGGTGGATCTCAGCATCAGTGTATAGCAACACATCACATAAAGCAGGGGTAGTACTAACCCTAGATGATATTTCAGGTAACTTTCTGTAATTTTCTAGATTATAATATTAGACAAATCAATATAATTAACTCTCAACAGAACTCAATATAATAAACATATTAATAGTGTATTGGAGAGTTAAAATAAACAAATCTATTGGTAAATACATGTCAATGATAATTTAATGGCCTATCAGAAGGAATAGTTTGAAATATATTTAAATGACATTACTAATTAACATTATGTCACGAGAAATCACAAATTATCATGCTTGAAATTATACAGAAGATAAAGAAATCAAAATTTATTATTCAAAGAATTTGTTAAATTGCTGCCACAAGAACAATACTGTTTTCTAGTTCAGAACCTTCCTATATATTTTATATTTAAAATTTGCTTGGTTGTAAAAAATTTTTGCAATAAAAAAAAGTTGATACTTTTCTTTAAAAATATTGCTATTTCAGACATTTTCATTGAAAATTAAGAAGTGGTTTTAAGAGAATTCTGAAAAATCTAGCAATCATTTTGACATAATGCATAAGAATACAAAAACAATCTTTAAAAGGCTTATATTATAACAATATTTTTTAGTGGAATGGAGAA
Source organism: Maratus michaelseni (assembly GCA_963931845.1). Taxonomy (NCBI): domain Eukaryota; kingdom Metazoa; phylum Arthropoda; class Arachnida; order Araneae; family Salticidae; genus Maratus; species Maratus michaelseni. Next base: position 154,017,782 of record OZ007596.1, on the reverse strand, counting down.
TGTCATTAAAACAAGCATTGACTGTATAATACAATCAATATAGCAGCATTTCTCTTTATGTATGTATAAATTAAAAACACTATCACAATGTATTTTATTTTTTAATCATTGAAAAAACAATTACTCGTTGTTTTTAAAAAGGAAATTTATCAAAACTTTTTTCGCTGATTTATACAATGACTCCCAACAACAAAAAAAATTTAAATAAGAAAATGTTTAGTGCAGAGAAGTTTTACTGGATTAATACAGTAAAATCAGATCACAGAAATTTAATTACCTTTTGTAGCTTCACTATCAGCCACATTATTTTGGGTATCAGGTTTTGAGTCCACTTCCATAGGTTCACTTGTGTCACCATTTTTTATAGAAGAGTCTACTTTATTTTCACTTTCATCATCAGTACCACAATGAATTCCATCTTCACATGGAGTAGTTTTCTTAAAAGAAACCTCATCTTCATCGTCGGTACCACAATGAATACCATCATCACAGATTTTTTTAGATTTTTTAGGAAGTTCATCTTCATCGTCTGTGCCACAGTGTATACCATCATCACAGACCTTTTTTCTTTTTTGAGGTACATCATCCTCATCATCTGTACCACAATGTATGCCATCATCACAGAGTTTTTTTATTTTTTGAGGAGTATCATCCTCATCATCTGTACCACAATGTATGCCATCAGCACACTTTTTCCTTTTACTTGTTTGTTCATCTTCATCATCAGTCCCACAATGAATTCCATCCTCACACACTTTTTTAACTTTTGAGGGGAATTCATCTTCATCATCTGTGCCACAATGAATACCATCATCACATACTCTTTTAACTTTCCGAGGTACTTCATCCTCATCATCAGTCCCACAATGAATTCCATCAACACATTGATTATTCACTTTAGTTCTAATATCATCTGTCCTATTTTGCTCAGAATTATCTTTTTGAGATGATTTTAAAAGTGAGTTATCCTCACCACAATTAACACCATCAACACATGAAACATTTTCCTGGACAGAATCAGTTTTTTCATGATTTTCCGTTTTCGATTCATTTTCATTATGTTCTTGACCACTGCTCACTGAAGATGATTGAGTTTCAGCTTTTGTTCCAGAATTGTCAGAACTTTCTCCTGAAGCCTGTGAAAATAAATATATTATAGCAATGCATTTCAATATAATGACAATAAACTGCGATAGCTGCAATAATATACTATAAAAATGTTTCTTAACCTTTTTAGATTAGTGGCACCACATTGAATCTCTATATTAAAAACTAGTTGGATGTGCCAACCCCAAAACTTTCTTTTATCTCAAACAGATTTCGCATACACTAAAAAGAATCAGCACAAATTTATATCAAGGTCTAAGTGAATCTAAAATTTTATTAAATTCCGTGCATTAGTTCTTGAAATATAACTATTGCAAAAATAGTGTAAATCCTGCAGAATGCAGCATAGCAGCACCACCTGTAGGGAGATTTAGACCAAAACCTAATCAACAACAATTTATGTTAACGTCTAACTGAATCTGAAGTTTGATTAAAATCCGTGCATTAGTTCTTGAGATATAGTTATGATAATAATGAAAAAAGTAGCATAGCAGCGCCACCTGTTGGGCATCTTACACAAACACGTAAGTAGCATCTATTTATGTCAAGGTCGGACAAAACCTGAAGTTGATGAAATTTCGTGCATTAGTTCTTGAGATATAGTTATCGTAAAAATTGAGAAAAATGTGGTATAGCAGCGCCACCTGTTGGGATATCTACACCAAACTTTAATCAGCGTCTATTTATGTCAAGGTCTAACTTAACCTGAAGTTTGATGAAAATAAGCACATTAGTTCTTGAGATAGAGCTATTTCAGAAATCGTGAAAAATAGAGCATAGCAGCGTCACCTGTTGCGTGATTTTCACCAAAAACTAATCAGCACCAATTTATATCAGGGGCTAACTGAATATAAAGTTTTATTAAATTTCGTGCATTAGTTTTTGCGATAGAGCACCCACAAAATTTTTGTCCCATACAGACAGACATTTTCTAAAAATGGTCAATTCGTGTTCAAGACCTTCTAAAACATATAAATCCGTTGAAAAACAGAAGTAAAAAATTTTCATGAATTCGATACTTTCTCCTTGTAATGATAGAAGAAAGTAAAAAGTAACCACCGCCACAGCAGTCGATGCCAATGAAGATTTTGTGCCTTGAAGTCTTTCTGGACTTCAAGATCCAGAAAACTATTGCATATAAAAATATGAAAATTGGTAGTTTTATAAATAAATGTTCGATAAACACACTGAAGCAGACAGTTTTTAAATCTAAGAATTATTTTAAGAGATGTTTAATATTAAAGTTGGTCAAAATAGTTCTCTTAAAAAAGTTTTATAGAAATGAAAACTATGCACAGGAATTTAACCATAATTTATAAGGATATAGTTGACAAGCTTGCAGACTGCAATTATTTTTTTAATTTAGTAATTTTTTGAGGTTATATTTAAATTTTTTATTCAATATTTACATTCTTTTAATGAAGATTTACTTCATATTTCATAAAATCCATTATTTGAATTGTTGCCAATTTGTAAAATAGCGCACATAATAATATTCCTTTTCAATTAAGAAATGTATTTACACGTGACTATTAAAAACATTTTCATGACCAATAGGTCAGAAAAACTTAAAAACTTATGATTCAAAATTACTTTTTGTCTGTTTCATTTTCTTCATCAATTAATTCTAAAATAATAAATGATTTTGTGAAATTCTACAATAAAATAAAATAAAAATAATAAATAATTCACAGACTTCCACAAAATGCAAAGAAAAAAAGTCACGGAATTCTTCTAATAAGTAGAACAATCACATGCATAATTTGCTATATTCTTGCAATGCATTGGGATCTTAAAATAAGCATAAAAGAACTTTAATGTAACCCAATATGTCAAAATATACATATAACTGCCAACATTAATCATACTTCTAAAAAGACAAAATTTCAGAATTAAACAGAAAGTGTATAATTAAACTACTATACCTCCGATACTGTGGCTGCTGGTGGAATAAGAGTTAAGATTTTTTGTCCAGCTACAAGTGTCTGCTTAGCCTGCAGAGTACCAGCTGAGAGCAACCCTTGAGCTGGAAGCGCGAGAATTTGAGCTCCTGTTGTTACCACCTTCAAAGTAAAATATAAAAGTTATTTTTCTTAATTACATTAATTTCCTGCATTAAGTTAGTATGAATTAACAAAAATGTCACAGGATAAACTTATATAACAAAACATTTGAAATATTTCACTCATTAATATACATGGCAATTACTTAAAATATATTTTAATCTGCAGGAAAATAATTTCAAATATCCAATTAAAAAAACCTGATTGTTCCCTTTAAATTTATAATAAAAAAAATTTCAAGTAGGAGAAATTAGAGAGGTATAGGACAATTTTAACAAAAATATTTTTTACAAATTATGTTTCGCTAGTACAAAATTGAAATTTTTAAAATAACATCTTTCTACATTTTTCTGGATATTATTCAAACTGGTATGTGTTCATTTTTCCTATTTATTTATTTATTTCCTTTTTCCTTTCGAATTGTTGTATGTTGTTTTTGTTTCTTTATTTAACAGTTATATATATATATATTTTACATGACCATAATGTGTCAGCAATAAAAACATTTAGAGGGTCAAATAATAATCAAAATTACCTCATTTTTTCTGAGGACTAAAAAATGAGGTAAATATACATGTAGGTTTAATACTGTGATAATTATAGTAACAATTATACTTTAGAAGGTAATAAAATACAATTTCTGTTGCTGCATCTTGAATGATAAATAATCCATATCCTTTTCATACATTTTTATTTTCATGATGGGTATCCAGTAGATTTCTTTTATTTTAAGTCACAACTTTTTTAATTCGGTTTTCTTGCTTTATTTAATCACTGAAATATTATAATTAAATAAAGCAAAAAAAAAATTGCACAACCTATAATAGGGCATGTATACGTACTTGCTCATGACGAAGGAGTTAACCAAAATTTGATGTGGACTGAGTCAGCTGAAAAGTAGTTTCAAATGGAGTTCTTGTCATTCATTTCCAAAAATAATGACCCACAGACATAGACAGAAAAATTGTCAAAATGGCAAATCACAGCATCTTTAAACAGCTCTATAAGTTTTGAATTTCATTCAAGGCTGCTATACTTTCACCATTGGCAGTTTTTTTATGATGTCTGATAATCTTTTCTTTTCAATAATTTCCAAATTTTATTTTAATTTTATACATTTTTTAACACATATTGAACTAGACTAGAATCCACTAATTTGCATTTCAATTTCTTCACTTAAAAAAAAAAATTAAAAACCTTTAGACAAACTCAGTTTGTCTAAATATGTGTATTTTTTGTAATTTCACTGTATTTTTATTTAAAACCTCAATCAATGTCATGCTGAATATATTCTACTGTATGCCATAGGTTTTGCTATCTGCTTTATGTATGATTTGTAAGAAAATTTCAGCAGAATTTGGGAGTTTTACTTTATTTGATATCATGATTAGAAGAAAATGTTCTATAAAAGATAATTATTATCAGTCATGTCACTTTTTGGTAAACACATCAGAAGCATATGTTTAGGTTTAAAGTAGGGATAGCTCTCCTTGCATATTTTCTTAGCTATTGCTGTTCCTTTCATATTCAGTCACTGATTACTGAAACATAAACAGTCATAGTGTTACATCAATGGCAATACCCATTGGTTCAAACAATGTCATGCTCAATGGCTTATGTAGCATCTTTTAAATCCTATTCTGCCACTTAAGCAAAAACAGAAAAATTGGTATAAAATTCATTGAATTACATAATTTAACCCATTCTATGGCTTGGGTAAATTTCACCAATGTTAAAAATAATTTTAAGCTCCAAAAAATGTTTTAACACTTTTAATTCTGTTTTAAACTGTATAAAGAGATAGTTCAATTTCAATAAATGAAAAAATAATTATTTTTCCAAAAATGAAAAAGAAAACATTTTTCATAATTTAAAAAACAAGAACTTACTTTATTATTTAAAGCAGATCCAAGATTGATTGAAGATGTGGCTGAAGGCTGCACTGTTGAACCTACAAACATAGTAATTTTTAAAAAGTTAGAGTTAGATAAATTAAACTAATTTTCAGTTAAAATAAAAATAAAAATTACTACACAAATTAAGTGTAGAGGAAGGTAAAATATATAGATAAATTCAAAACAGTTTACCAGAATTTGCTGATGTAGTCACAAGTGTAATGGTCTGCTGACCTGAAGTTAATCCTGCCGAAGACACAACAATCATCTTTACGCCTGATGGTGTAGTAATAGTATTCAAAGGTGTACCAGCAGAAAGAGGCAGAACTGTTTTAGCTACAAAGAAACAATAGAAAAATAAACACACGTATGTTATACAGAGAAATCAAGAAGAGGTAAAGTCTGCAGAAAATAATGCATTGTATAGAGATTTTCATAAATGACAAGTAACAAACAATTCACAATATTTACTGAATCATTTTTATGTGTACAAGTTTACCAAATGACCTTAAAACCAAATTTACCTTGTGCTTCAACATTCAAGTATATCACAAGTTTCATCATAAATATGAACTTTTAATTTTTAATGAATTTACAGAACATTTAAAAAGAAAACTTAAAATATATTATCATAATAAAAAATTTTATATAAATAACAAAAAAAAAATAAAAAATCTGAAAGGTCACATTTATCCCAGCTTCAAAATTTACTACATGTTATGATTTAAAATATTTACCTTTAATTTATTCCTTTTTTAAAACATGTAACTTTAATTTATTCATTTATTAAAAATAGTTCTTAAAATTAATAACATAAATAAATAATGCATAGGCAACTTTAAAACCATACATTTACTTTTAAATTTATAATTGTTATTGCTAGATGAATTAAATATTAAATTCTTATCATTTTAAATTAATATTCCAAATTTAGCCTTTTCTTGAATTTCAATAAACATTACTTCTAGATATAATTTAACTTACTTAATCCAAAACTTTAATCTTAAATTTCTCTTAATTAAATTAATATCTCAATAATACAGCAATTTTCCTTTTTATTTATAAAATAAAAAATTGTTAATCGCTATTTGTGTTTTTTCTTTTCAGCTTGCTCAAAAAGTTTGTTTAAAAATCACAATGTACGTTCCATTAATTTTAAATATATATATATATATAAGTACAAAAATAGTTTTTTCAAATCTTTTAATTTTAATAATTTCTTCTTCAAACCATTTCTAATGAAAAGAAATATTTATTTTATGAACACAGTTAAAATTTAAACTCATTTTGAGCATAAGTTTTAGAGTTATGTGCATTTGTTTATTTTTTGCCAATCTCTGTTTTGAAATCATCGCGAATTTGTTTACGAGGCCATTGTGATAGTTTTGTTCGGCTCCATTTCTTCTTTTGGTATCCATTTTGCTGCCGGGTCATTGACACATAAGTTTTATTGTTAATTTCGTGGCGTTCAAGGACAAGATTGAATGTTCTAGTTCATTCTTAAACGGTTACGGTAAGTTTTTATGGTAATGAAAGCAGATTTTTTAACTGTGAGCATGCATTTGCTTAGGAGGTGTTAGAGTTTTGCTTCTTCATCTTCATCAGGTGGTGCTAATATCGCGGCGTTTTATGAAGTAGAAACTAGTTTTAAGCGTGTTGATTGGATACTTTTGTAAGCGTACGGCAGTTGAGTTGGTCGTTGGATTTTGAAAATAACTACAGATTGAATACTTCAGTTGATTGGAGCATGCATGCGACTTTATAAAGCCTCGGGCCTTGGGGGAGGGGGGGGGGATTTTGAATTTCGTCAAAGATCACTTAAAAAAGATAATGAATTTTGTCAGTTGATTGCGGGAGAAAAAAAGATCCTGAATTTCAACAAACTATCGTGCAAAAGAATCACGAATTTCGTCAATTGGTCGCAACCCCCCCCCCCCCCCCCTTGGGTGTAGTTTGGCTCAATTTGGCACAGAAGTGAGCAGCATTATTGTTTGGCCGCAATTAGAGCAATTGACGCAGTTGTTCCATCACTGATGGTTTCATCCTTGTACAAGTTATAATAAGCTAAAACAATACATGATTTGAGCAATCATACATTATCAAACTAGAAAAGGAATGGAAAAAAAAGATGAAAAAGTTTGAAATGAGGAAGATTTTCTCATAATAGTCCCAGAAAAAACATGCATGATTTGCAAATCTGCACATGTTGCCAAAAAGTAATTACAAAGATGAATTAAATGTGAAATGAATGACTCACAAATATTCAAACTCCATGAGTTAAACCAAGTCATCACAGGACCTTAAACATCTTGATAAAACCAGAAATAAAGAACAGTTCTGCCATATAGTAGCAGTACAAAAATAGGAAATCAGAATTATTCATAACAGGTAGATAAAAATTGCAATTTAAAATATGTACGTACCTATAAATTAAAAAAATAATGTATATAATGAATAAAAAGTTGAGGTAGGAAAAAACATTAATTAAATGAATGATTAATAAAATTATGTATAAAATATAATAAAAGAAAATTAAATGAAAATAATTAATTCTATGACAGTGCAGAATATTATATATATTTAAATAATAATAATTAATGGAGGTGAAGGAAACAAATATAGTTTATATTAAAGTAAGATGATTGATGAAGTGATTTAGATATGACATTGTCCCACATAAATCAAAGAAGTTAATTAAATTTTAATAAATGAAATTAAAACTGCATAAAGTAGATGATATGAAATGAATTCTGTTAAAAAATAAGAAGTGTGCTGAATCAAAGAATAACAAGTAAGGGATTGATTGATAAATGCATCCATTCATTTTTATTTTATTATTAACCATTGCACATTAAATATCCATATAACACTGCGTCCCCTCCATACTCTAATATCTACCCTATATAAATCATTCTATATCTCTTCCTGTAGCGTATCCTTCTAACCTAGAGCTTAGTACCACCTTCTTAAATTATTCTACAGTTAATTTTATAGATGTTAATATTACTATTATTTCTGATAATAGTATAACTTTTAATATTTATGATAAATGACGTAATGACTTCTCTTTTAGTGTTATTAATTTTACATATTTTTATTTCTGTCTACATATTTCAGTATATAGAAAATAGAAATATTCTTCTAAATTACTGCAATCATATTAAACGTACGTTTATGTTCCTCCCATTTTATTAGGCCAAATTTATTAAAATTAAAACATACAGCAATGTCTTATAAAAATCGCCTTTATTTTTATAAGATCTAAGATTTTATATATCTTCATGGATCCACCATTAAATATTCATCTCATTTTACTAGTTTGGGTATTAAACATGTATAAAACATATAAAATTGGAAAACAATACTATGGAGGGTGGGTGTGGAATAAAAAATAAATAAAATTTCCCAAACAAAGTATAAAATAAAAATGCCATTATGGTGGGCTTAGGTGGGACTGCTTTAAAGTTTAAAAATTCATTAAAAGTGGGTCTTATGCATTTATTACAATAATTTATTATTCTATATTTTACATAGTGCTTCCTTATGCATGGCTATATTTTTACCCCCTTAAATTATTACATCTGTAATATTAATTTTTATTTACATAATAATCTCTCATTTTTATCTATATTATTTAATATTATATTTTTTATCTATTCCATTTTTAGTAATTACCTACATTTTTCTTTCAATATTATTTATTACTATTAGCCCAGTCAAATAAGGTGAAAAACGGGGTAAACCTCGGAATAAAAGATAACAAGCTGAAAATTTGAAAAAATCTTTGTTTTGACATTCTAAAAGTAAGCTAAAAAGACTCATATAATCTTGTGTCCGCGTCTCGAAATATTCAAGGTCGAAGGTCAAGAAAATCGTTTTTTTGCTTATATCTCAAAAACTGTGCATTTTATTAAAATAAATTCAATTACAAAATTAAAGTAGACAAAATTTCCTAGAGCGCGCTGAAGAAAGACAACTTTTTGACCTTCAGACAAAAACGAGAGAAACTACATCTTTCACCCTCAATTTCTCAAAAACTATGCATTTTATCGAGAAAACATCTGTTACAAAATTAAAGCAGGCAATATTTTCTACAAAATTCATAAATTAACTTTCATTTCTGAAGGAATGTTTAGGCCCTAAATAGCGCTGAAAAAAAAAAAACGACTTTTTGACCGTCGAGCCAATAGAAGAATAACGGCCCTTTCCTACTTTCGATTACTCGAAAACTGTTCGTTTTATCAAAGAACATTAATTACACAATTAAAGTTTACAACATTATCTAAATATTGCAAAAGTAACTTTAATTTTCTGACTAAGGGTTCAGGCACTTACTTTCTCAATTATTCTTCAGAAATACGTGAAATATTTGCAAATACATTTTGATTCAAATATTGTTGTTGTATTCGACGGTTATTCAGATAACAGTAAAAATATAAAAGCAATGGAACAACTCAGAAGAACTGTTGCTGTTTCAACATCTTACAAAGTTCGTTTTGATGAGACAATGATTGTGCCAATCAGCCAGGAAAAGTTTTTATCGAACCGGTGAAATAAAAAAAACTTTATTGAAATGCTTATTGAGCAGTTAAAAACTGTTAACATCACTACAAAACAAGCCAGAGATGCTGCTGATACACTCATCATCAAAACAGCCATTGAAGAATCAAAACATCAAAAGACCGCCGTCATAGTTGGAGAAGATGTTGATCTGTTAGTTATTTTAATAGGACGAACACAGTCACATCAGCGAGAAATCTTTTTTTAAAAAGTGGGTAAAGGCAATGTGGAAACATGAATGTATTCTTCTAAAAGCTTCGACAAATATCCTCGTTCTAAAGAACATATTTTATTTTTGCACGCTATCAGTGGATGTGACACAACATCTGCGCTGTTTAAAAAAGGAAAACTGACAATTATAAAAAAATTGTTCATAAAAATGTTTGAGAAACATTCCAATTTGCACGAATCAGCTCAGAACGAATCAGTTATTTTGCACGAATAAGTTGTTTCAGGAAGACAACTGCCCTCCAAACACATTATTTGAAAATGGAATATGTGTTCTTTTAGCAATGTATAATGCTCCAAAATCAGAACATAGTATTGACAATTTTAGGTACATACAATTCATTAAATCAACAAGACTCAATAAACCGGTGCAATTATCATCTCTTCCACCAACAAGTGCAGCAGCTCGACAGCATATTTATCATGCCTATTATCAGATCCAAACTTGGTTAGGGAAAGATTTAGAACCCAGAGAATGGGGGTGGATAATACAAAACGAGATCCTGGAATCCACAACAACGTTATTACCTTCAGCCCCAGAAGAACTACTCAGTACGATCTTCTGCAATTGCAATAAAGGCAGTGGCGCGAACTGTGGATGTAGAAAAGTAGGGTTGCAATGCTCCTCAGTTTGTGGCCAGTGTAACGGACAAGCATGTCTCAACGCTTCATCATATCCAAATGATCTTGATGAAGAAAGTGGATGTGTACCTGAGATTCTTGAGTTTTTAGAGCCAAGTATTACGGTCAACGAGGATGATAACGATCTGGAAATTTTATATGGGCGACCAGAAAAAGGAGACGACGACGAACAAGAGGAAACGTAAGCTGTATGCATACTATTGATAATCAGAGGTAATAATCGCCTTATAATTTAACTTAAATAAAATATAATAGATTTGATAATCTTATGATAAATAAAAATTTAATTACAATACATAAAAACTCATTTCAATGTTATTATTTATACATAATTTAACAAAATACTATCAAATTTATTTATAATTAATTCTTATTTATAATTAATATTTATTATCAAGTAAATAATGTAACTAATTAAGACTAAATTTGTAAATAATTTTATTCTCTACAAGTTTTGTAATAGCTTCAAATATCATTTGAAATATAAGAAAATATCTTCAGTGGGTTTTTTTCCCTTTTAGGCCAGAGGGCCAAAAACTAATTAAAGTTAATATAGGCATTTTGCAGAAAATGTTATCTACATTAATTTTGTAGCTGGTGTTATTCAATAAAATGCCTAGTTTTGGGGTAATTGAGGGTAGGAAAGGGAGTTTCTCTAGTTTTTTGGCTCAAAGGTCAAAAAGTCGCTTTTTTTTTTCAGCGTTTAAAAATTTTGTTAGAAAATTAAAGTTAAATTAATTTATGAATTTTGTAGAAAATGTTGCCTACTTCAATTTTGTAGCATGTTTTCTCGATAAAATGCATAGTTTTTGAGAAATCGAGGGTGAAAGATGAAGTTTCTCTCGTTTTGGTCTGAAGGTCAAAAAGTTGTCTTTCTTCAGTGCGCTCTAGTGCCTAAACCCTTTGTCAGAAAATTAAAGATAATATATGTATTTTATAGGAAATTTTGTCTACTTTAATTTTGTAATTGGATTTCTTTTAATAAAATGCATAGTTTTCGAGATATAACAAAAAAACCGATTTTCTTGACCTCCGACCTTTAATATCTCGAGACGCGGACACGAGATTATATGAGTCTTTTTAGCTTACTTTTAGAATGTCAAAACGAAGATTTTTGCAAATTTTCAGCTTGTTATCTTTCATTCTGAGGTTATATCCTTATTTGACTGGGTTATATTAATTATATTGCTTACTACATTATTATCCCCCTTTAATATTCCTATCTTAAATAATAGCTTAATCTTTAGAATATTGCTCCTCTTCCTCGGGACAGATGGCAACACTGCTATTTGTTCTTATTTTTCCATGAGATGAATCAGCAAATCTGTTTGCAGAGTGTGGGGGTAATGAATTGTGTTTTTTTTTTTCTTCGTTTAGTTGAATTATTCCTACATTTTTTTTGCTGATGAGTTGTGTGTACTATTTTTTGGTTTATTAACTATTACTTATGGATAATTATCTTTATGGATTTCTTTTTGCTTTAATATTTCTTGGGTTTAATTTTGATATGTTACAAGGGGCATAACATTGTCATTATTAGGCCTAATGCTTACAATATTTGAAGAAATAACATATATTTACTATGAATTAAACTACTGATGTTTCTCTGATGAATCCATAAGTTATTCATAGTATTTAATATTTGACTTTCATCTTATTAGGTTTAATTCTGTAGTATTATTTCATTTGAATTTTATACGCTCTCTTTGTTAGTTTCTCACACGTATGATTTCATTTTAACTACATATATATATAATACCTTTGAAACAGAGATGAGATTGACAAAAAAGCTGAAAACCGCGTTAACAATGTTTCAGCAATAATAGCTATGAATTTCAAGTGCAACAAATATTATAATTGGCATTAATATATATATATATATATATATTACATTAATTTAGCTTTGAGTAAATTAAACAGAAATTATTTACTGACTCTAAAATGTCTATTTTACCAAGATATAGCACATTAATAAAAACCTTTAATTGGCTTTAACATTTTTTAATTGAAATTTTGAAAATAGTAAGAGACTTTTCTTGAAACAGCAAATCAAGTATCCTAATCCTAATAATATTATAAATCAGATTGTGTGCAAATGTTAGGCTGAAGCCAGCGTCAAAATGGAGAAATTAATGGCCCTGTATCTTTGCATATAGGTGGATTATAACCCGGAAATGAACATAGACTGGTTTTTGTTTATTTTATTCAAATACCTTTCTTAATAATTCAAAATTTGATTATTTTCATAGAGAATCAATGGACATTTTTAGATAAAATTTAACAATTTTACTTTATCGTTGCTAGGACTTTGATCGTTGCCAATAAATATAAATGCGAAAAAATAATTTTTCCTCAACAATTAAGTTTCAATTGAGCGATTTTCACGTGAAAAATGAAAATAATTCAAAAGAAGGTGAATTTCTGTCATATTTCAAACAACAATATGGAGTATTTGTTATTATACATTAAGTATGAATATCGGTTACATTAAAAAGATCTTTTTCTGTCAAAAACTTCGTTATAATTAGAAAGAAGAATTAACAATAATTATATTATTAAGAAAAAGATTTCGCTTGAACCATGGAACTATGAAAAGGATCCTTCTTGGCTTGAACAAATATGACGTCATAAATAAAACATGTATTTTCAAATATTCGTAATATTACAAAGAGCATGACTATCAGTGTATAATAAAAGTATATACATAATGGACGTCATATTTAAGATGAATAACTGAAATATTTTTTTATACTGATTAATAATAAGCTTGAATATCAGTTACAAACATGTCAGTTTTCTGCTAAAATTCACGTCATTATTGCCAGGAAAAGAAAATTAACAAGAATTGTAAGGAAAGGGCAAGGCTAACGAAAAAGAAAGGCTACCGCGGTGCATTCCACTTATCTTTTTTTTACAAACCGCTGATGCTTTTTTCGTACACCTGCATTGGTGCATTTGAGCATCACGTGACTCGCGCAGTCTGTAAAAAAAGATACGCGTAAAGCACCGCGGTAGCCTTTCTTTTTCATTAGCCTCGAGGAAAGGGCAACTGACGTCACTGTTGGTTAAATTACTGTTGGTTTGGGAGAAAAACCTGTTCGTTCTTTACGACTCCTACAGTACACATGAGATGGAGCGATTTGATTGGTCTATGTTAAACTGGTCTGTGATATGATTGGCCTACGTCGCCATGACGATTCCTGCAATGATAGCTGCGACAAAAATACAGTGGTAGATTGGTTGATGGAACTGTTTGTTTGTAAACATGCCCTTTCCTTATATCATTGGAAAGAGATTTCTCTGGGATCAAAGTGACGTCATAACAAAACGGGATTTTTTAAATATGTTTCAAATGGAGCGTGTATCAATTTCACACATTAATAATCACTGAGTACAGTGAAAGAATAGAGAGGTAATGAACCGTAAAATCGGCTTGCAATATGAAGCCGGTTATCGCTCAAATCATTAGGCCCAAGGGCTGACTTCATTGGATGGAGAGAGGCTGCACGTGGAACAATGACTGGATTCATTGGATGTGGAGAGGTTTTCAAAGCAAGCCGCCAGTTCTTTGGGCCGACTTTAGAGTTGCATTTTCAGCATCATGCCAAACATGAACATTTTATCACTATTTATTCTCTGAACTCTGTGATTAATAATACAAGCATCAGTAAGATTATTAGGAAAAGAAAACTGAACACAAGTCTATTAAGTTAAAATCTGACTGTGTGTATTTCGCAACTACTCCTCTTAATGCAACGCGATTTACTTAACACCAGTTATCATTGATTCGAGGATGTCATATAAACTCTCAGAATTTAAAATTTTTAATTAGGTTCTGAGATATTAATATTTTTTTGTAAATTTTAACGAAATTTCTCTAAAAATGGTACTTAAATTACTCCATTTTTGTGGATAAAAAAGGAGAAATAAAATGGATTAATATATTTTTATGCCATCTTCTCATTAAAACTGAAAAAAATTATTTTATTTTCAATTTGAATAGTTGGTGAAAAAAAAATCTTGATTACAGTAAAATTTCCGAAAAATAAAAACATATTTCCACATATTCAAACTTTATGAATCAATTTATTCTGCAGAGCAAAACTCACCTGTCAGCATATTGTCAAGAAATCAAGATTTATTTCAGCTATAGATTAAACCAAGGACACAAATTTGCTGTTACATGCAAATGTAACACTTGCAAAGCTTTTTGCAACCCGAAATTACATGCAAACATAACATTTACATGTAATTTGCACCCAAATTAATTTTAATTTGAACCGTAATAAATGTTAATTTGCAATGAAAATTACAAGCAAAAGTAATGTTTACATATAATTTTGGGTTGCAAAAAACTTTGCAATTTAAGTGTTACGTTTGCATGTAATTTTGGGCTGCAAAAAGCTTTGCAATTAAAGCTCCTTGCATTTAGGTGTATAATTAGTTCTCCCCATTCACAAGAATTGAATTTAAAGAAAAAGCATATACTATTTCCAATGAATTATTTTAAAATGATGGCTGTTAAAACGTTTCTCAAAGTCTTGTTAAAAGTAAAATGGTTTATCAGGTAAAATTGACATTTCTTTTTACCCAATTCGTCGATGTACACGATTTTATTTGGCCGTCTTTTTCCATTCGTTGCAGTTTCCTTTTCGCGGTTATTTGGCACAAAATTTTACCTTTTTTAAACTGATTTATGTCAAGGCCCCTATAACAAAGAAATATCGTATTTTCTTCTATGAAATGTGATAAAGAGTTAGTTAATTATTTACGTTTTTAATTATCGAGAGTGAAATATTTTGCTTGATTAGTACATTTATTTTTCTTTTAATGTTACGTGAACGAAGTCACGAGTAACAGCTAGTCCTAATAATATTATAAATCTGATTGTGTGCAAATGTTAGGCTGAAGCCAGCGTCAAAATGAAGCATTTAATTATCCTGTATCTTTGCATATAAGTTGATTATAACCCTCAAATGAATATAGACTGGTTTTTGTTTATTTTATTTCAATATTTTTCTTAAAAATTAAAAATTTCATTATTTTCATACAGAATAAATGGACATTTTTTCGTATATTTTAAAATGGTTGGTTGGTTTGGCCCAAAGGGCCCGGTTTTGCAGCTTTTTTTTAAAATGGTTAAATTTATTTTACCGTTGCTAATACTTTATCGTTGCCAATATAAAATAAAACCCTTGAGTAATAATTTTTAATCAACAATTTATTTTCAAGTGAAAATTTTCCACGTGAAAAATGAAAAGGAAATGAATTATTTAAGAATTAAACAGAATATGAAATGATGTCATATTAGAAATAAAACGTGCGTTTTCAATATTTGATAATAATACAAAGTGCATAAATACGAGTAAGGTTTATTTAAAGGTTAATTAAAGTATTTTCGAAAGCAAGCGAATATGATGTGATATATAGAAAAATAAAACAAATTTGTTTTGATGTTGAAATAAAATGATCTTGGGTTATCAAATTATTTGTGATTAATTTCTCTCTTTTTTTTTTTTTTCACATGAAAGGAATTATTTTAAATGTACGTAATATATGTATTTTAAACGTATGTGTTGTAAATTAAAAGTTCTGTGTTTTAAATGAAATGAGTGAAAGATTTATATTTTTAATGAATTCAATACGAATGATGGGATAGGTTGGCGATTTATCGTCTGCACACGGCTAACATAAAGATACCATATTTTTAATTTAAATTTTAAAAAGTAAAAAAAAAAAAAATATTCGATGGCAAATGTCAATGATATGCATCGCAAAATTATCCGTAAATCAGAAAATCTTAATAAAAATAACTATATTTTTTAAAAGAAAGTTGCTTTTCTCATAAAAGCTAAAGATTTAATATGATTGTGTCGAAGTAACAGCATTTTTCCTCTATCATTTTCCCACAATCGAAACACATTTGTAAATCGTAGTTTCGAACTGGAATTTAATTTTACATTTCTTTTAGCTTTAAAATAGGAAAAACTTTGTTGTCTTTTTTAAATATAGCTTTTTTTTAAAGTTGTTTCATAATAGATTTTTGTAAAGTCTTGTAGGATAAGAAAAATTGCATGGATTTTAAAGCAATGTTTAAGTAAAATTACAATATTTTTTAAACTTAAAAAACAACAATGTTATCGAAAAGAAAATCGATTTTACCAACAAATTCGCGTAATGCAAAAGCAAAGAATAAATCAAAAAGTAATGAATCTTTTCTTCCAGCTGAATTGTGTAAACTTGAACAAGCCGATCGTGCCAATTCATAACATTATAAACGTGAAAGCGCATTCTATATAGTAGAATTTTTTTTACATACAGATAGAATATTTCCGAGAATAGGAAGGTTAGGGATCTGTAATTAGGTCCATAGTCATTTTTTTTTTTTTTTTTTTTTTTTTTAATCAAATGAAATTTGGCGCAAAATTAAATACATTGTTGTAACCAGATTTGTTTTTTGCGTGGTAAACACTTAATGGTATTTTAGATGATCATTTCCCCACTCACCTTTGATGCCTACTATGACTGTAAAACATATTAAAAAATATTAGCCGACAATTTTCTAATTTTCTTATTGCTTCATGATGTAAATAGACTTCCTGGTTCATCCTTTAAACCTGAATCGGTCGTGCCATTGTCATTCAATTTTTATTCCTAATCCTAACCCTAATCGTATCCTATCCTAATACTGATAATAACTTTAAAGAATATTCTTTGACACGAATATGTAAATTAAATCAATATCCATAAATGGAATGAATGGAAAATAGAATAAATAGAAATGGCAAAATAAAATAACAAGAAAGTACATTTATTTGACACCTAACCCTAGAGAAAACGTAAAAAATTTCAAGCGCATGAAATAAATCAAAATAATCCTATATATACTAACAAAAATATGTAAATTTAGATCATCATATTTGTGTCGTTGGTATTTATTAGCTTATAGTGTTCTTGACGCGATAGAGAAAATATCGAGGTTAAATTGGGCAGAATTTAAAGTACTTTCTAGCAACCTTTATTTGCATTTTAGAATCGCATCAGATTGTTATATCTTTGTGAAATATCTATCAATGTATAAAATCCACAAGCAGTTTGTTCACTATTTACACCACTTAGCGTGAAGCACTTAATTTAATATATACATAAACAAGATAATGTAGTAAGAAATGTATAACATATGTCTATGCAAATAAACAATATAATAATTCCCATTTAGCAATGCACACATATACAAATTGTACACCAAATACCACCTAAAATGCACTGTTGTATAGAAGAATTCTGCCAGTGCTGTTTTTCGTTTTACGAAGAGGAATTCCTCGATTTTCACGATTTTACTTGGTCCTCCTTTTTTCATTAGTTGCAGTTTCATTTTTGCGATTGTATATATTATTTGGCATGAAATTTCACTTTTTAAAGACTGGGTTATGTCAAGGCCCCTATAGCAAAGAAATACCGTATGGTCTCCTATAAAATGTGATAAAGCTTTGGTTAATTATATATGTTGTTAATTATCAAGTGAAATGTTTTACTAAATTAATGCATTTATTCTTTTTTTTAATGTTACGTGAACGAAGTCACGGGTAACAGCTAGTAATATTATAAATCTGATTGTGTGCAAATGTTAGGCTGAAGCCAGCGTCAATATGGAACATTGAATGATCCTCTATCTTTGCATATAGGCTGATTATAACCCTAAAATGAATATAGGCTGGTTTTTTATTATTTTATTCAAATATTTTTCTTAATAATTCAATTTTTCATTATTTTCATAGAGAATAAATGGACATTTTTTCCTTTAAAATTTAACCATTTTACTTTATTGTTGCTAGGGCTTTAATCGTTGCCAAGAAATAAAAACACGGAAAAATATTTTTTTTATCAACAATTAATTTTCAAAAATTGAAATATTTTCATGTGAAAAAGGAAAATTAAAAAGAATTCAAAAGATAAATTTCCGTGATATTTTAAACAAAAATATGGAGTATTTCTTATTATACATGAAGTATGAATATTGGTTACGTTGAGAAGATATTTTCTGTCAAAAGCTGCATTATAATTAGAAGGAAAAATGCACAATAATTATATTAGTAAGAAAATATTTCGCTTGGACCATAGAACTATGAAAAGGATCCTCCTTGGCTTGAACAAATATGACGTCATAAATAAAACATGTATTTTCAAATATTCGTAATATTACAAGGAGCATGAATATCAGTGTACAATAAAAGTAGATACATAATGGACGTTAGACGTAAGATGAATAAATGAAATATTTTTTTTATATATACTGATTAATAATAAGCTTGAATATCAGTTACATACAGATGTGAGTTTTCTGATAAAATTCCCGTTATGATTGCCAGGAAAAGAAAATTAACAAGAATTATATCATTGAAAAGAGATTTCTCTGGGATCAAAGTGATGTCATATTTCCAATAAAACGGGATTTTTCAAATATGTTTCAAATGGAGCGTGAATCAATTTCATACATTAAAAATTACAGAGTACAGTGAAAGAATAGAGAGGCTGTCAAATCGGTGAAAAAATAGTGAACCCTCAAATCGGCTTGCAATATGAAGCCGGTTATCGCTCAAATCATTAGGCCCAAGGGCTGACTTCATTGGACGGGGAGAGGTTTTCAAAGCAAGTCGTCAGTTGTTTGGGCCAACTGTAGTGTTGCATTTTCAGCATCACGCTAAACATAAACATTTCATATCTATTTATTCTCTGAACTCTGTGATTAATAATACAAGCATCAGTAAGATTATTAGGAAAATAAAATTGAACACAAGTCTATTATTTTAGAATCTGACTGTCTGTTTGTATTTCGCAACTACTACTCTTAATGCAATGCGATTTACTTAACACCATCATTGATCTAAGGATGTCATGTAAACTCTGAGAATTAATTTTGAACTAAATTCCAAGATATTAATATTTTTTTTTTGTAAATTTTAACGAAATTTCTCTAAAAACGGTAATTGAATTACTCCATTTTTGTGGATAAAAAAAAGAAGAAATAAAACGGATTAATACAGTTTTACGCCATTTTCTCATTAAAACTGAGAAAAAGAATTTATTTTCAATTTGAATAGTTGGTGAAAAAAAAATCTTGATTACAGTAGAATTTCCGAAAATTAAAAACATATTTCCACATATTCAAACTTTATGAATTAATTTATTCTGCAAAACAAAAATCGTCTGTCAGCATATTGTGAAGAAATCAAGAGTTGTTTCAGCTATAGATTAAACCAAGGAGGCAAATATGCTGTTACATGCAAAAGTAACACTTGCAATTGCAAAGCTTTTTGCAACCCCAAATTACATGCAAACGTAACATTTACATGTAATTTGCACCGAAATTAATTTTAATTTTAACCCTAATAAATGTTAATTTGCACTGAAAATTACATGCAAAAGTAATGTTTACATATATTTTTCGGTTGTAAAAAGCTTTGCAATTGCAAGTGTTACGTTTGCATGTAACTGTTACTGTTACACATGTAAATGTTACGTTTGCATGTAATTTTGCGTTGCAAAAAGCTTTGCAATTGAAGCTCCTTGCATTTAGGTGTAGAATTATTCCTCCATATTCACAAGAATTGAATTTAAAGATAAAGCATATACTATTTCCAATGAATTATTTTTAAATGATGGCTGTTAAAACGTTTTTCAAAGTCGTTAAAAGTAAAATGGCTTATCAGGTAAAACTGACATTTTTTTTTTGACAAATTGTACTTTTTTAAAAACTGAGTTATGTCAAGGCCCTATAACAAAGAACTACCGTATTTTCTCCTATGAAATATGATAAAGAGTTAGTTAATTATTTACGTTTTTAATTATCGGGGTGAAATATTTTGCTTGATTAATGCATTAATTCTTCTTTTAATGTTACGTGAACGAAGTCACGGGTAACAGCTGGTATGCTAATAATTGCAACCACCTTAAATAAATGTTAGATCAGAGTTCCCACTCTTTTTTTAAATAAAAAATAAGTTTTTAAGGAATGAAATAGATTTTCTAAGGACATTATCAGTGGAACCAATTAATCAGTGCATGGTTATTCCAGATTCCAGGACATTTTTATCAGTCAGCTTGAAGCCAGTTTTTGGATTTTTTGCATAATTTTTTATAATTTAATATGTTTTGGAATTTTGTGGTGAATTTTCTATATTACTAAAAGAAATCTAGTTCCAATCTTTTAATCCAATGCAGCAAATTTTGAAGAAATTCGCGCTTTACCAGCAATCTTTTGAGAAAATTTGAGTTTTTCCAGGAATCCTTTGACGAAATTCGCGTTTTCTCTGCGATCTTTTGTCCAATTTTGCATTTTTTTCGCGTTTTTTCAGCTATGCTTTTGATGAAATTGACGTTTTTCTATTTTTCCCCCCCGCGATATTTTGACGAAATTAGCGTTATTTTCGCGATCTTTTGACAAAATTATTGTTTTCCTCACGATCTTTTGACGAAATTAGTGTTTTTTTTCCGGGATAATTCGGATTTTTTCGCGACCTTTTGACGAATTTCGTGTATTTCACACGATATTTTTTGTCGAAATTCGCGTTTTTCCCACGATATTTTGACAAAATTCGTATTTTTTCTGCAATCCTTTGACGAAATTCGCAATCCTTAGGTGAATTTTGCGTATTTTCTGCAATGTCTTGGCGATTTCTGCATTTTTCACACCATCCTTTGACGAAATACACGTTTTTTCCCGCAATCCTTTGGTGAAATTCGCGATAGTGAATTTTTTTCTTTTTTTTGGAAAATGGCAAAAAATCGGGAAAAAGAGGAAAATAACAAAAAAAAGCGGAAAACCACGTATCAGCGGGAATCTCATATCTGCTTAGAAATAAAAGTATGACAAGTTCATATAACAATAATGATCGAATCTCTAATATAAATAGTAATATAAATGTAATATATATAGTAGGTAATATTGTTTCTATAATATTTCAAAGTTTAATTTTCTAGCCTATTTATTGTCATTTTTATTATGCAATCATAAGTTTTAGCAGATTACCTTTAATTTGACATCTTCCCATAAATTCGACCAAGTCATTCACTTTCTATCTCACTATTCTCCCTATACCAGAAATCTTGTTTTTGATATTTTTATTTCACAAACAGTGTGTTTTCCACCCTGATGTCATTTGCGAGCATTTGGAAAATGCAGACCCTTTGGTTCTTTTCTTATCCCTGTATTTACATAGTTTATTTGTACACTCTTTATTATGTGGTCACTACTTTTATTTAACTTTTTAAGTATATTTTTACCTTTTATCTGAAGCAAGTCCTTCTTACTTCTTTACCTCCTGAAGTACGTGATTTTAATCTTTTAATTCTTCACTATACATGGATGTTCACATCTGCTTACAATGTCTTTTGTTTACCTACGATTTACGGTAACTCTTTAATTTTTCTCCGGGTTTTTGATTTAATTTCTATAGGGGAGATTAGGGAGGGATGGGACAATTTAAAAAAAATAATAATTTTTACAAATTATGTTTCGCTAGTACAAAATGGAGATTATCAGAATAACATCTTGAAACATTTTAACATTCGTAAAAAATATAAATTTGATAATTAAAATTTTAGTTTAATAATTAAATTAACAAGAAAAATGTCCCATCCCTCCCTTAATGTGAAGGAGGGATGGGACATGTTTTTAAAATGAAAATTCACATTTAATTTTCAAAAATGTGACATTTACATTCACAAGGTTTATTGTAAATCACAATGTTTATTTTATCTTATATTATGCTTTATAAAATCCAAATCAAATGAAAAATATGCTTGTGCCTAACTGGTGCCACCAATTATTTTGGGTGGACGTAGCTTTGTCATTATGTCTTGTTCATCAATGATGGAACAGTCATAATGTACTTTTCCATACCTTTTTAAATAGTGTATTCTCTTGTAAAAATAAAAATTTGCAGTTTGAGTTCAATAATTATTTCAAAACAGTAATATTTTATTTAAAAAAAGCTAAGGAAATTGATAGTATAGAAATAAATATAAATATTTAATACTAATAGTTGACACTGATACAGGGATCATTCTAGGGATTTTCAGACGGGCGACCTACCCTCATGCCCTTTTTAGATAAAATCCCACCCTCCTTGCCCTTTTTCCAGGTAGAATTCTACTCATTCTATATTACATTACATTATAAAGTTTACACTCTTCTACAAAAGATTGCTGATTCAGAGTCTCACAGGACTGGAATATAGGAACACATTATTCATTCACACATTTATCACATTATCTTTCAAACAAAAAATTGAATTTATTTCAGTTTTTAGTAATTAATCTGATTTTTGTTTTCTTCCTTTTCCAAAAGTTATTCAAAATTATAAAAAATATATTTAAATGACTTAAAATTTTGGTGTGAATAGTCCAAGGCAGGTCCTGATGCACCTGAGGCTCAGATTTTTAATTTTTTTAAGACACCGCCCACTGGGGCCCCATTAAGTTTTTGTGCCCTTATCCTGTTTTTTTTTTTTTTCAATTTTCTCTGTTTATGGGGCCTTTTCCCCATTTAGTTATTATTCCCCTGCCTATTTCTATACTCCAGTTAAGACCCTAAGGCCTGGTGGGTAGGCCTTTGAAGTTTTTGTGCCCTAAATTGTTAATAACTTACCGCTTTTTTATCCAATCTTCTTCGTTTTTGTGGTCCTTTCTGCATTTAGTTATTCGCCCATTTCTACATTTCAATTAAGACCCTTGAACCCAGGGAGCCGGTACAGGGCCCCGTGAAGTTTTTGATCCCTAAATTGTTAATAACTTACCCCTTTTTATCTGATCTTCGTTTTTGGGGCCTTTTGTCTATTTAGTTATTCCTCCAAAGTTGAGTCTTTGACTCTCCTCCCTGGCCACCACCCTCATCTTTTTATTTGGGCCCTAGGGCCTTTCTTAAGCATTTCTATAAAATTTTATTCTAATGATTAGTTTATACCCTATGCTTAATTTCAACTAATTGAAGATCTAAAGCACTAAGCAGTAGAACCTTTTTAGATGTTTTCATCTTAGGGCCCTGCTCAAAACTATCAGTTGGCCCCTTTTGGATCCCCTACTACAGCTCCCTTAAAAATCGTCCAATTCATTAGCCTTTTTTTTTTCTAACATGTTCTAAGGTCCTCCAGCTACCATATGAACAACAAAAAGGTTTCTCAAACCTCAGCTACCACCAATTTTGAATATTAATCTCCTTCTTCGGGCCCTTGGTGCAGCTTCTTTAAAAATGATCAGACTCTCTTGCAATTTTCTTTAACATAGTTCTAGGGTCCTCAGGAATCACTCTAGAGTTTCAGAGGGACGGCCTGCCCTCAAACGGAGGGACGGCCTGCCTTGTTAAAAATAAATCCATTCTAGTTTTCATGACATTTAAATTTAGTTTGCTGCAACTTTTGGATCAACACTTGATACAGCTCTTGTTAGTTCCAGATGTAATAGTGGTATTTCCAGCATTTCATTTTGCTTTCGCAATGAACTTCAAGAAATCTTTCTTGGAACTTTTCCTAAACTGCAGATTTAAGGAATTTTAAATATTTTAAAAGAGTTTGAAACTGCAGTATGAAGTTTTTATTTTATGTATATATTTGCTTAATTTGAAATGACATTTTTTGTAGAATACTACAACATAGTTGGCGTCCGGATTTAAAGTGATGCACTACACATTAAGAAAATCTATTTCAAAAATTATTTACAAATGAAAATTTTCAGGGGATGGGGGGGGGGGGGGGGGAGAATTTAGGTCTTTATTATTTATCATTACTACAAAGTATCAAATACAGCCATTTTTTTTTATAAAATTCAAATTTTAAAGAGTTTGAAACTGCAGAAGTGGGAGAAAACATAAATCGGGCATGGTGGGGTGGGAGTATTTTAGATGACTGATTAATTATTTATTGTTACTAGAAAACAATGAATATGACAGACATTTTTTTTTAATAAAGAGTTTTATTTTAAATATTTTAAGCTCATATTATAACACAATTAGGTGAGACTTTTTCTCTAAATAAATATTTTAAACCTCTTTCTACACTGGAGGGGGGAGAGTATAGGTGCAGATTCACGGTCGCCAGTCGCCATGTGGCGACTAAATTTTTTGCTGTGGCCACTAACTTTCGGTGTTTAAGTCGCCATGTGATTTAAAAGTAATCAATTTCTGGTATTCCAAGTTCCCATCGTGAAATGTTGATATTTTTTGTAAAGATTAAGACCAAAACACATAACAAACGTTATTGTTATCTTTTAATAACATTTCAGAATGATCTGTTTAACACAGCAAACTATTAAATATATTCGAATAGCAATGTTATTCGTAACAGTTTTAATCTGATAATTTTATTTTATATAGACTGTGATTTAAATATATATATATATATATATATATATATATATATATATATATAAACAAATGTTTGAAGTGTGTTTTGATTTTTATAGTGCAAAATATTCTCACAAATTCAGATTTTCTTTCTTATGTACTTTTGTCTGGCAAAACCAAAATAAGAAATATTGTTTTTCTGATATTCCCCGCTATCATGATTGCTTAGCTTATACATTTTTTTTTTTTAAATCGTATCTTGCCCAACTGTATCTTCTGACTGTACATGATTTAAGAGTTAAGTAATATTCAAATTTTGTTGTACACGTGTTTATATTAAATAAATTACTTTACACATTATTTTTTTTTACTTATTTAATTTTTTTTTTTAGTTTTTTACCGTATATAAACACTATTATTTTTATTCGTTTGTTTTACAATTGTGGCCACTGGATTTTTTGGGTTTAGGAGCCAGTGACTCCTTCCAAATGTTGGGAATCTACACCTATAGGGGAGAGAGAGAAATGTAAATTTGGGAAGGAGAGGTGGATGATTATTTTTTTAAATTTAATGTTATTAGTTAGCAACAAATAGGGAAGAATTATTTTTCTTAAAAAGAGTTTTGAAAGATTTGAAAATCCGCATGCTGGAGGGGGGTTGGCAAAGAGGAGAACCAAAAATTTTGGAAGCAAGGGGTAGTTTATAAGCCTGATTATTTATTTATTGCACTAGAGAGTAACAAGTAGGACAGGAGAATTTTTTAAATATAAAAATACAGATTTTAAATTTCCTTGCATTTTTTTTTTTTTTTTGGGGGGGGGGGGGGGGGAAGAGTAAATTTTAAATGAGAGGGGAAGGAATTTAGATGATCATTGTTTATTTATTGTTATTAGAAGCAGTGATCAGTAAGTAGGGCAGATGTCTTTTCTTTAAAAAAATAATACAGAGATTTAAACAATTTGAAACACAGCATGGGGGTGAGAGGGGGGGATAAGGGCAAAGGAGGAAGCAGAATTTTTAATGGAGGAGGTTATTTAGATGATTTATTTATTGTTACTAATGGGCAACAAATAGGGCATTTTTTTTTTTTTTTTTTTTTTGGAAAAATACAACTTTAATGATTTAAAACTACGTATGCTTGGGGATCAAAGTATATAATTGCTTATTTGCTTACTGTTACTATGCAGCAGCAATTAGAACAATTAAGAAAAAAAATGAGTGAAATTGACTCTTGATCAAGAAATGTACTGTTTGGCGGTGGTATCGAACATCTGGAAAAATTGTACTGTAAAGGTAAAAAATTGTTTGTTGTTTCATATTTCCTGCAACATGTATTTGAAAAAGCTAGAATAAAATTTTCAAAAAGTCTCTTTTTTCATAAAATAGTTGCTTTTCAAGCTTTTTTAGCTTAAAAAAGTTGCCTTAGTCTCCTGAAGCTGAAAATAGTAGCAAAAAGTAGCATTTTAGTAGAAAATGGCAGCCCTGCACTTTTCTTTAAACTAGTGGCCACTTTATTTAAAAGTTCTAAACACTAAACTTTTGTTAAAATTTCCTTTAGTGTTCATCTAAAATTAAATGGCCCAATGTTAATATAAACATATTTCAACCAGCAACAGTAGAATCCCAGATGAAATTCAAAAAAATTTTACTCTTTCCTTGTAGGAAAGTGCCCATACTGGTGGCCACTGAATTTTTTAGTAGCACTTTTTTTCGTTTAGTGGCCCTGTAGTGTAATTTTGCCCTTTATTTTCATCTCATTAAATTCATCCTAAAGTGAGGAGTCTGAAGAGATCAGAGATCATGGGGACAGTAGCAGTAGATGGCCTTTATTCATAGGCATAGAGTTGTATGGGCAAGTGGGGCTCACCCCCCCCCCCACCTCAATAATTTTAAAAAATGGACTTTATATATATACTAGCTAACCCGCCCGGCATTGCCTGGGCCTAGAACTCCTATAATAGAGCCTGACGCATCCTCGCAGATTTGGCACCCGAATTGGAGCCCAGTTGAAAAATCAAGCTAATCAGAACCAGTTCAACCAATCAGAACAGAGACTTAGGCAACCCCAACTCCGGCTGTGGTAGATTGATGCTGAAATGAGTACCAATAATCCGAAACAAAATAGATATGCGTCAGCTCCTATTATAGGAGTCTTACCCGGGCCTGAGATAATAATAATCTGTTCTATACGAATATGACTGAAAGCTGTAAGGTTATCGAAATCAAGTCGAATGAGGCAAACCCTGTCGTAATCGGGTTCATGGAACCCAAGATCAGAAAACGCATCCTGGCGGTCAAAAGTGCAACTAAAATATTTAAGGCTGTAGATATCAAGTCGAATGAGCCAAACCCCGTCGTAATTGGACCCATAGAACCAAACCAGAGATACTCCTATAGTTCCACCTTCCACCACCAGGGGGCACAATCTGTTCTTGAAGAGGCCTTTTCAGAACACTCGACCCAATCAAATTTCCTAGTAGAATTAAAATTTAACCACCGGTAAGGTAAACATTACCAAAATAGCAGAAATCGCGAAAGTGGGTTACGTAAATGATAGGTTTCGAAAGGGTTAATGTAGATATTTTTTAAAACCCAATGGTGCATTTTGAAGAAAATGAACGTGTCTATGATCTGGAGTGTACTGTCTGTCTGTAATCGCATTTCCCGAGCCAATGCCAATTTTTAAACATGGGCCAAAAAACGAAAATTGCGTGAGTTTTGGAAAGGATTTTTTTCAGAGGGTTAAAATTAAGATTTTTCAAAACGTATACCAGAATGTAAAAAGCAATGGGTTATAGATTAGGCACTGTATTTTTAGTTTTTCGTATCTTGTTTATAACACAGATTCGAATTTTTAAAGATAGGAGAAATAGTTCAAAAGCGAAATTGACTTACGGTAAAAAATGTTTTCGAAAGGGTTAACGTGAATTTTTTTTTTAATTAAAGGGTTCTGCCCAAATCCGATTGAACATAGATGTCTTTAAGTGTGTTTGTTTTTTATTTGGTTTTTACTTTTTTATTAGAGAGCCGATGCCAGATTTTATATATCACAGAAAATCGGAATTTGCAAAAATGAGTCCTGCGTGCAAATTTTTTTTGAAGGGTTAATATTCATATTTTTCTAAAACAAATACAGATATCAAAAAAGGAATAAATGTAGATATTGTTGGGTATTTTTAATTTTTTGTACCTTTCTCTGAACTGCAGATGCAAATTTTTAAAAATCGCAAAAATCGTGAAACGGCATACAGAAAATATACTTTCTCGAAGGGTTAATTTTCGTATTTTTTAAAACCAAACGTTGCTTTGAAAAGGGAAAAGTTAGCTCTTTAATTTGGTGATCTTTGTTTTTCCGTATCTTCTATATTCCGGTGGATGCAAGGCTCAGAAAACGGGAGAAAATAAAAAACATGAATTTGATGCTTATTAATTTTTTATTTTGAAAGGATTAAATGTGAAATTTTCTCGAACCAACCGGATCATTCGAGACGCAAAAGTATGCTCTTTAAGAATATGTAGACGGTTTTTCCGTATTTCCATCCGTTCGCCTATGGCAAATTTAGAAAAACTTGAAATGGAATGACTCACGATTTGTTTCTTCTTTTAATGGAGGAACGAATAAATGGCTTCTGGGCATGCGCAAACTGTTTTCCGAACAGTCATTTATTTGCAATCTTTGATCAGTTTTTAATAAATAACTACTCAAATTTTCAAAATATTAAAAATCTGAGGCTCAGGTGCACCAAGAGAAGGTTTGGACTAACTAAATCTAAATTTTCAGGCTTCTAGGTAGGCTAGATTTTCCTAGCCATCGCCAACAGACCAGGGTTGTTTGGTTTAAACTACGCTGGTTTAAACCAAGTGGTTTTTTTTCATTTTCCCTAATGTTTTTATTTATTTTACACATTATTGAAAAATGCAAAATCCAAGTTATGCACAAGCTACAAGCTAAGCAAATCTTTAAAAAAAAAAAAAATGATGAAATTTGTAAAGCGACAAACATTTTTAATCAATCCAACCAGGGGTGGGGAATTACATGACATTACCTGCCAGTGGCTTGTAAATTATCTAATCGGACGAGTAAGTTTTCAAACAGTGTATTAAAAAATTGCATTGTATAAAAATTTGCCATAAACATTCCTAATTTTCAAATCATTGGCCATAATTCACATTTTTTTTCAGTTTGTTGGAATGTAAACATGGCACTAAGTTCTGTTCTTGCATATATCTTCTAATAGTATGTAACAATTTTACAGAAATGTTAATATGAAAGGGAATTTTTGTAAAAAAATATTTTAGACATTAATTCTGTCTTAACAATGTGATTGTTGCATCTTACTAGCTGGCTGGTAGAAAAAATCCTTGGCTAGTATGATTTTTTGAAAATTCCCCATCCCTAAATCCAACTTTTCTTATAAGCTGTAATCTACATGACAAAATAATTTTTCTAAAATTAGCTGGGGAGAAAAAAAAAAAAAAAAAAAACAATTTTATTTCTTCTTTTTAGTAAGCCTTTTATTTTTAAAAACAGCCAAAATGACAGATTCCAGCTAAAAATGCCCTTTGACTATTTAGATTGCTTGATTAGTTAAGATTTACTAAGGATTGCATCATGCATCAAAGAATCAATGACGACATAATCATTCTTCCCATTGGTTACTCTTTGTTCTGTATGCTAATGAATTATTGATACTGTAAAAAGTTTTTTTGGTTATGAACACAAATTATGCTTATGAAAATACTTTCTATTTTAGCTTATTTTTTGTTGGTTTAGTAAAATATGTTTTTTTTTCTTTGCCCCTCATTATGTTTTGTATCAATACTCATAATAATTTCTTTAATTATTTTCCAAAAGTTTTATATAAGTATAGTAATAAAATAATAGCTAAATTTTTCAAACAATAAAACTTTCCCTATAGAAAACTATACTTATGAGGTAATTTAATTATAAATTTTTGTATTTATTAATTAATTATTAAAAAAAATTAAGTACTAATCTGAATGTTTAAAATTTATTAACTATTAATTATAAAAAATCATCATAACTTACTAAAATCTATACTCTTTTTCTTAAAAATGCTATTTATATAATAATTTTAAAAAACCCTGTTTAAACCGAAAAAACCTGTTTTTTTTGGTTTTCTTCCAAAAAAACGTTTTTTTCCATCCCTGCAACAGACAGACACACACACAGAGCGAAACTTTCTTTTATTAGTATAATTTTTTTTTTTTTTTTTTGTGCCAAGTGATATAGCAGAAAAAGTCTCAGATTTTAGAATGTGTTATAATTTATAAAAATAAATTAGCGTATGTTTTCAGTAGATAATTGTTCTTTTTCTAAATTCATTGATTACTTCTATTCTTTGTAAATAACTAAAACAGCCTACGACATCTTTTAGCATGTCCTATGGGATAAAACAAAACACACTCCACAGGGGATTTCCGTTCTTCTTTGGACAGCAGACACACTTTCTGGAAAGAATTTCTTTTTTTAGATTCTGACGTCATAGACAGAGGACAATAAATGGACGTTTTCAACAGGCGTCAAATTGTGCCTGATAACAATCACATTACAGCAATTTAGATAAGATGAGTTGTCATTTCCTGGACCTACAAAGAAGCCTTCCAGCCATAGAAAAAAAAAAGAACGTTCCAATTTACCAGCTTTGAAAAACTCAGAAGAGAAAGAGAGAGAGAGGGTGGGGACAGGGTAGTTAGAGCGGTTTTAAAGTTTTGTTGCAAATGACCAAATCAGAAGAAATTGTTCAGAATTTCACCAGTGTCTCTAAATCATGCACAAGCTAAATATTTATTATAATTATCTAAATCTATTAAACTGTCTCTTGCAGTAACTGATTATTCACGAGGATCTGGTAACAAAAAAAGTACGTATTCAATTGTTCTTATTTATTATACTGAAGAATTTATTTTTGTTGTTTTAAGTTAGCTAGCTCGCAATGTTGATTAGAAGTCTGTGTTGGTCCGAACCGGGCCGAAAACACAAGCTCGGGCCGATTTTCTTTCATTAACCTCAGGCTGGGTATGACCCGGTCAACATTTTTTCCTGCAAACAAGAGCCAGGCCTGAACTTCCTTTTTATTTCGGCCTGTGTCGGTCTGATATTTGATACGATTATCATGATCTTTTCAATGTTCATATAAATGTATCTATCTGTAGATATACATTCATGACGAACAGACTGGCCGGTATTTCGTGCCCTACCCTGCAGTATTCATATTATACACACTTCTTGCTGTATTAAATGTTTTTGCTTTAAAAATTACAGAATTTTTTTTAAATTTTTTCTTCATTAAACAGCTTTAAAAATATGGTTTTCTTTAATGATCTTTTTATTATTTTAAAAAATATATAATTAATGTGTTCTTAAACATTTAATATGAAGAAATTTCAAAATATTTCGTGTGTGTGTGTGTGTGTGTGTTGGGGAGGGGGGAGCAAAGAGTGATATTTTTGGCGGGTCAACCACAGCATTGATTGCTGGTAGTTATGACAGCTGGTAGTTATTAATTTTTTTTAAAAACTGGATTCGCATGACTTAGTTATTATTATGCGAGTATTTTCTCTAATCTAATCATCCTATTTTAATCAGACTTGCTAATAAATATCTTACACCAATTTGATTTGATTGACCTCAATTAAAAAAAAATTAAAAATAAAACTCTCTTTAACTTAACTTCTTTTGAGGAATGTTTCAAAATTAGACATAAAACAAACTTCTTATTTAAAAAATGCAATGTGGAAGATTATAAATGATTGGGGGTTATAAATGAATGAGACATTAAAAATACTACAATTGATGGCATTTGAATTTTAAAAAGTGAATTTATATAAAAATTTAATACTTTAAAACTATGCAATTCTTTTGAAAGTGCTCATCTATTTCATTTTTAAGGGACAATTTTTTCTTTTCAAAATATCGATATTGCTGATAACTTAGTAACATTTGTACAATGAATTAAAAAGAAAGAATTTAAGCAAACATTTAAAAAAAAAAATACCGCTTTAAGATTTTTAAACTTGCAAATATTTTTCAAAATTTATACAGAAATATATATAAACTACGCAAAATAATTCTCGTCATCAGAAAATTTTATTTACGCCTTTCAGGTTACCTCATTGGAATTGACCTTGTAATCTAATTAAAAAAAAGGTGTTTGTCGGCGATGGCTACTGGGCCTGATCAACTGTATTTGGGACCCGGGGCACACAGATCATGTTGGAGCCTTTTCGCAAAAAAAAAATTGCATTATGAACATGACAAACATGCTTTATGTTCTACAGGGTTCAATCTCATTTCCCTCCAAAAAATCCCCTGAGAATCCCCTGATGTATTTTCCAGGATGAATAATTTTCCCATGTTGACAATTAATGACATTTTTTAAAAAACTTAGTAATTATTATCCTCCCCCCCCCTCCCCCCAAAAAAGAGAGGTAATCAAAAAGTTTTTACATCCGAAGGTTAATATATATATATATATATATATTTCCCAGATCAGCAGCAAATTTTCTAGGTATCAAGATTTTGTAATGGCACTACGATTTTTCAAAATTTTAGGAAGGAATTTTAGGAATTTTTTCCCAAATTTTAGGAAAATTTTAGGGGCATTTGCGATATTTTTAACATTACAAGTATGTAATAACAGTATTTTTGTGCTAGTCAGGCACATGTGGTACACTGCCAAAGAATATTCCCATCATTCCAATGAATTCAGCCCTTGTTCCATGTGCTGTGTTGTTTGTTGCGAATGAGCGCATTTAAATTTGCACAATAACCGACTTCATATTACAAACCGTTTTGACAGCTTATGCTTACTGCAATTATATTAATTAGAATTTTGAGTTCCTGGATCATTGAGTCTAACCAGAATGAATGCTCTCCTTCTCTCTCTTTTGGATGTTCTCGGTGAACCTAGAGAACAAGAGGCAGGAAGCAGGGGTGATTATGAGAAAAAAAATTCTGAAGCTCACAGAAAAACTTCTGAAAGTTTTTTTTTCCGCACTTCTTTGTCGAAATTTGCATTTTTTCCTCGATATTTTGATGAAACATGCATTTTTTTTAGATTCTTTCATGAAATTCGCCTTATTTGCACGATTTATTGACAAAATCCCACGCTTTTTCGCGATCTTTTGACGGAATTCGCATTTTTTTCGCGATCTTTTGACGGAATTTGTGTTTTTCCTGCGATTTTTAGACGAAATTATCTTTTTTCCTTGATTTTTGGATGAAATTTGAGGGGTTTTCACGATTTTTTAATCTAAATTCATGTTTATTCTGCGATCTTTTTAAGAAATCCTAGTTCCCCCCCCCCCCCCCCCCCCCCCGAGATGTTTTTAAAAAATTTTCGATCCTTTGAAGAAATTCGTGTTTGTTACGATCCTTAGATGATCTTTAGAGTTTTTTTTCCTTGATTGTTTGTCAAAATTAGCTTCCCCTCCACAATATCCTCGGATGAAATTAAGTTTTTTTCCCTGATTCTTTGTCGAAATTTGCTTTTCCCCCGTGATCTTTTGACGAATTTTGCATTTTTTTCACGATCTTTTGACAAAATTTGCGTTGTTTTAGCATTCTTTTGATGAAATTTGCGTCATTTTAGCAATCTTTTGATGAAATATGCATCTTTTCGGTGACCATTTGTCAAAATTCACGATATTTTTTGGTGAAATTTTGGCGATCTCGAATTTTTAGGAACAAGAAAAAAATTTTAGGAGAATTTTAGGAATTTTAGGGGATAAAATAATATTTAGTGTTATGTTACACACAAAAATCTTAAGAGTTGTGAAAGTTTCACTCTCAAGTTCACAACTGATTCTGAAGCACAAACTACTGATTTGTTAAAGAATTTTTTGCAAAATTCACAAATTTTTGAACATTTTGCAGATACATGCTTTTACTTCATGAAGCATGCGAATAGCAGCGAGTGCTCTCATTTCCCAGAGTAGTTGCTCGTTTTGCCAAATTTTCCCAGGTTTTTGGTATTTTTTGGAAAATCCCCTGATTTTTAAGACACAAAATTTATCCCCTGATTTTCCCCTGATTCCCAGGTTTCCCCTGATGAGTATGAGCCCTGTTCTATTTAAAATTTAAACCATAGCTTCATAAACTAGTCGGATGTGTCAATCCAAAAACTTTCTTCTACCTCACACAGGTTTTGCTTAAATTAAAAACAAATCAGCACCAATTTACACCAAGGTCTAACTGAATCTAAAGTTTTATTAAATTGCGTGCATTAGTTCTTCAGATATGACTATTGCTAAAATCGTGTAAGTTGGGAAATTTAGACTAAAACCTAATCAACAACAACTTATGTCAACGTCTAACTGAATCTGAAGTTTGATGAAAATCCGTGCATTAGTTCTTAAGATACAGTTATCGTGAAAATCATACAAAAAATAGCAATGCCACCTGTTGTGCTATTTACACCAAAACATAATCAAAATCTATTTATGTCAAGGTCTAACAGAATCTGAAGTTTGATGAAATTCCATGCATTAGTTCTTGAGATACAGCTATCGTGAAAATCATGAAAAAAATAGCACAGCAGCGCCACCTGTTATGAGATCTACACTAAAACATAATCAGCATCTATTTATGTCAAGGTCTAACTGAATCTGAATTTTGATGAAAATAAGTATATTAGATCTTGAGAGAGAACTGTTGCGGAAATCTCGAAAAAATGCAGCATAGCAGCGCCACCTGCTGGGCGATTTTCAACAAAAACTATTCAGCACGAATTTATACCATGGACTAACTGAATATAAAGTTTTATTAAATTCAAAGCATTAGTTGTTGAGATAGAGCGTCCACAAAATTGTTGTCACATACAGACAGACAGAATCACAGACAAACATTTTCTAAAAACAGTCAAATCGTGTTCAAAGCCTTCTAAAACATATAAATCAGTCGAAAATTTTCATGAATCCAATACTTTCTTCTTGTAAAGATAAAAGAAACTAAAAATAATATATTATAGAAACATGTAAACATTTATTAAAAAATTATGGGAAGGTAAAGTCATCTGACCAATATGATATTTGGAGTGAGTAAAACTTTAAACCCATATCGAAATTTTGAAATTTACATTACATTTCATTGTCGTTCATGAAGAACACTGAGGTTAGTTTATAGTTTATACACGAATAGGAAAAATTAATTTTTTCTATGAATTAATAAATGAAAATTTGCATTAATATGAGTCTTCAGCGAATGGACAAAATGCATTTTGGGGCCTGCTAAAAATGTGCACCCAGGCCAAATACCCCTTGTGTCACTATGATAATCAGGCTCTGGATGGCTAGGGGAATCTACAGCACGTAGAGGTGTGAAAAGCTGAATGAGGATGATCAAGGGGGCCACAGATTATAATGCACCTTGATGCTCAGATTTTTAACTTTTTAATAATTAGCCGAGATATTAATTAAAAATTACAATGAACATCGCAAAATGGCACAATGTCAGAGATGTCTGGCCCAAAATGGCATTTCCGAGATTCTTGAAACAGAAAAGAAGGAAGCAGGGAGAAAAGTGTTCCTGCTTTTATTCCATGCATTTTGAAACAGCTGCATTCGTTGTTCAGATCGAAATACAAAAAAATACCCAATTACTCTGAGTGCTTATCTTAATAAATAAAACTTGTAATCAAAATTGAAAAAGTAGAAAAGGGCCTGCATAGAGATGACCTCAGCTATCCAATGCAAAAAAAAATCATTTAAAAATATTGAAATGTGAACATGATATCTTAAAAAATTTCCCCCATAGGATTAACATTAGCGAGTGGGTTATTTCTCATGAGTGAAGTAGTCTCTTAATATTCACACTAGATGGAGCCCATAAAGACTTGACGGTCAACAATTTGATATAAATTACAAATTTTATATGAATATTGCTCGGGCATGTGACAAAAAGCTTAGATATGTTTAAAATCAGTGTTGATTTCTGAAAATTTTCTCAGTGCAGGATTTCTGCAGCTATACGTAAAAAATCTAATTCATAAAGTGTGAAAATAAAAATTATTATCACTTGCGATACACCCAAGGGGTATAGTGAACTCTAACCCTTTATTAACCTTTCAGTGGCTATATGCGTTAAAAAGTTTTAGACAAACATTGTTTTTCAAAAAATTTCCGGTACTTTTACGTTATTACGGACACCATGCCAAAATGTATGCGAATGTATAATGTATGTAAATGTATGTAAATGTATGCTTGGCGACAATGGTGTCCGTATAACGGAAGTACCAAATTTCCTATTACAAATTTCTTCTTACAGATTTTTAACTGACATAGTATGGGAAGAGTTTCACATTCTGTGCTGGTTGGCGCGATTGGCCAAAAAATCCAAAATAGCACGAAAAGGAGTGTAACGTCACGTAGATTAAGTTCACTTCAGTAGTTAAAATGTAACCCCAAAGACTGAAGATCGCAACAATCACATCAAACACTTATTGCTAAAATAAATCATCAAGGGATACGGAACTCTTCCCTAAAAGATTTTCTTACAATTATTTTTCTTATAAAATATAAAATTAACAATTTTTAGGCTTATGAGGTATGGATTATTTTCACTGTACATAAATATGTTAAAAAAAATATATAATTTTTACTGTTAAAAATTTAGTCTGACTCTCAGAATTTTCACAGAAGTTTTTTTTTGCTTAATTAAACGCCATTGAGCCATGAGGCATATTTCAAAGAACAGCAACAAAGCGAAAAAAAAAAAAAAAAATTATATATATCCAATATGGTACTTTTATGTTTGCTGGGCGCCAGTGATAACTCGCCAAATCTTGTTTCATTTGGTATCATCTGAATTGCAACCCTTTCAATTCAATTATTTCAATTTTGATTTCAATTCAATTCTTGAGATTTTGTTATTTGTATTGCTGTGTTTGTGGTGGCACAGATAACATATACGCACCACATTGGTGCAATTTTTTTATCCGCTAATCTGACGAAAACTTTGTTTTTGAATATTAACGTTATAATGTATATTAACGTTATAAGGTTATTTTATTTTTATATTGAAATAAAAAAATCACAAATTATTGCATGCTATTTGTAACTAATATTCAAAAATAAAGTTTTCGCCAAATTGGCAGGGGAAAAAATCACGCCAATGGAGTGCTTATATAACATCTGTGCCTTCGTGGTTACGTATTTCCTCATGATCATATTTTAGCTATTTTTAAGTAAGTTTTTAAAGACATTATGCTGCAATGTTAAAATATTGGTTATTTGTTATTAGCTAATGTTAAAAGATTGTCGAGAAAAAAAAGGTTTGGCAAGATTAAAAAATTTTGGTGATCACTGGCACTCGGCAAACATAAAAGTACCCAAAATACATATATTCAGACATTTCAGTGCCCATTTAGATGTTATGAAAAAAAAATTGGACTTTTATTATGTAGTACATAAAAAATTATGGCATGATGTCATATTTTTTCCCCCGCCAATTTGGTGAAAACTTTGTTTTTGAAGATTAGTTACAAATAGCATGCAATAATAGCACGTGATTTTTTATTTCAATATAAAAATAAAATAACGTAATAAATGAAATAGCTTCTATTATTTTAAAAAAGGAAATAAAAATAAATAAATGATAGTTTGATATAAATAAATATTGATATGCATAATAAAAACAATTTACAGAATTAAAATAAAAATAAAAGTAAATAAAGAGCAATATAAACAAAATAACCGGGTTACAATGTGAAGCATAAAATTGCCATTTTGTTGCACTCGTGCCAATGTGGTGTGTATATCACATCTGTGCTCAATATTTTTGCTTGGTTTTAATAAATTTTGCTCCATTTCCATACACCGTTTGCCTCTAATGAAAAAATGTATCGAAAATTTCAAAAATTCCCAACAAATCTGTACAGGTAATTTTGGCACAGATACGCACCACATTAGCGCGATTGCAACAAAATGGCAATTTTATGCCTCACATGGTAACTCGGTTATTTTGTTTATATTACTGTTTATTTACTTTTATTTTTTATTTTAATTCTATAAATTGTTTTTATTATGTATATCAATATTTATTTATATCAAACTATCATTTATTTATTTTTATTTCCTTTTTTTAAATAATAGAAGCTATTTCATTTATTACGTTATTTTATTTTTATATTGAAATAAAAAATCGCGTGCCATTATTGCATGCTATTTGTAACTAATATTCAAACACAAAGTTTTTGCCAAACTGGCGGGGGAAAAAATCGCACCAATGTGGTGCGTATATGACATCTGTGCCCAATAATCATGGATTTAATTAATTTTGTAATATGCAGTGTAACCAAAACAATTGTGATTAAATCAGTACAAATATCGCAGACGCATCGGGGTTAATTTTTGGCGCCTAAATGACGATTTTTGCTTTCTATGGCAACCTGGTGTTTTATAATAAAATTGAATATGTGTGTAAATAAATAAAATAAAATAGGTACTTTTATGTTAGCTGGGCATCAAGGGATAACTCTCCAAATCTTGTTTCAACTGGAATAATTTAAATTGCAACATTTTACGTGAGATATGTTATTCATATTGATATGTATGTTTAGATATTTTATTATGATTATATTTTAGCTAATTTTAAGTAAGTTTTTTAAGATTTTATATTACAATGTTAAAATATTACCTAGTTGATATTAGCTAATGTCAAAAGATTGGCGAACCACAGAGTTTAGAGAATAAACTCTATGCCTTGCAACAGTGGGAGTTGCCGACTTTATGACATCATAAGCAGAAGTAAAACTTTAATTGAAAATTACAGCTAATTAATTAAATTTTCGAACAAACGAATGTACGATAACAAATCTGTGTCCAAATATCTTTCATTAAAAAAAAAGAATGGTGTAATTTGATGCAGTAGTTTGTTCTCACGGATTGTCGAAAGAAAAAGCTTAGCGTTTTAAATATATAGATATGCAATTTTTTCGCCAGACAAAATATTTTGGACTTTCTTTTGAAAAATTGGGTAAATCTGAACCAGACTCGCAAATGCCACAACACTACACAATCCGAAACGTTTAAAGTCAGCCTGACGCGCAGAAAAAAGGGCAATCCAACCCGAGCCGCAGCGAATGAAATTAGCTCCAACCAGACTCTAATCATGTGACGGGTCGGGTTCGAGTAAAATCAAGTTATTTGACGCTATGCAGGAATCTAGTTTGTAATATGCAGATTATGAAATCTGTGTAATCGTAATCCAACAAAAAAAATACATTAATCATAATCTAGAATTTAAAAAAATAATAAAAAATGTAATCGTAATCTAACATGTAAAAATAGATAATCGTAATTTGCTGTTAGATATTGAAAGTATTTGCAATGTATTACAGTCCTCTGTAATCGACTTTAAGTCTGGAGCAGCTATAACACATTTTTCACGATTTCCGTTTTAACTGTATCTCACAGGATTTCATTAAACTTCATATTCTGTTAGACTTTGACAAGCATGAAATTGTCTTAGAAATAAGATAATCTTGCAACAGTGAACAGAAGAATGAATTTAAAGCAAATTTTAAAAACATTCAAAAATGAAAATATAGCTTAATTTTTATGAAAATTAAATGAAGTACCTTTATCTCCAGCTTGAGAGAAAACTGTTTTCACACCACTTGCAGCAGATGATACAAGGATTGAAGGACTACCAGTTATTTTAGGTACTGAAGAGATAATTTTTGCTGGAGTACCACCTTTTCCTGCACCTGGTGCTGCAATAACAAATGTTTGTTTCGGTGAACCTGTTGAGACTGATACAGTATTTGTACCAGATGCTCCAGCTATAGACGGTTTGGCAACACTAATTATATTTGTTGGTAAAGTTCGTAGAATTGTAGTTATAACCTTTTGTTGTACTAAACCCTAAAAGAGATGAAAAATATAAAATCAAATGTGAATATGATGAGATTAGCTGTTTAAAAATCTATGTGGAACACAAAAACTTTTGAAAATTCATGTCATTAAATATTTATTACTTTAGTTATTTTAATAATAATCAGGTTGGCAGTTGTAAGAAATTTTACAACCAAACCGGAATGTACAATTCCATTCATAAGAAGAAATGATACGCAAAATTTTAGAATATTAATTATTTTTACTTTAAAGAATTTTCTTTCAACTGAGTCATAAAATGTTTTATAAAAGAATTATAAATTTCTAAACTAATTTTTTTAATATTTTATATTAATAAAGGATTAATATTTAATTTTTTTATATCATCCTATACACACCTGGAAAAATCCCCAAAACATGAAAAACACTGAAAAAGTAAACTTCGAACCCCCCCCCCCCCCCCGACTGATAAAACCCTCCCCCGACTGATAAAATACCCCCAAAACTGATAAAACCCTGAAAAACCACAATAAAACCAGAGTTTTTTGATTTGTCAACCCTGCTTTAAATTTAGAAAAAGATACAAAGAACATACTTTTCCAGGCTGTTTTCATCCAAGGAACTCAAATATAGTGTCAAAAGTGAACGTTACGATTTGAAAAAAGAAAGTTTGTAGAATTTTTAATAAGCAATGTGAAAAATACATTTGTATTTTTGAAAGATATTTTAAGTCTATTGACACATTAGTTGCAATTTTATTGTAAATGATTTGTGAATAAAAAAAGCAGAGTTTCCCCCAGACAGTTTCAGAAGGGTGCTGCACCCTGCCTGCCCTTTGGTTTACAAAATAGCACCCTATCTTGCCCCTCATAAAAATGATTAGCACTCTTCTTGCCCCCTCCAGTAAAATAATTGGCACCCTTCTTGCCCCTCAGTAAAAAAGTGCCCTTTCTCCTTTTGCATTAAAAAAGTTGCTTTCATAGTAAAAATTGACTTTTGAAAAGAGTGCCCTGACTTTAATATCAAAAGTGGCTTTAAAAACCAAAAGAATACCTTTAATAATTAAAAAGTGCCAATAAGAATCTGAAAAGTGCCCTCAAGAATCCAACAAATGCCCTTAAAAATAAAAAAGTATCTTTAAGAATAAAAAAGTG
Organism: Maratus michaelseni; assembly: GCA_963931845.1. Taxonomy (NCBI): domain Eukaryota; kingdom Metazoa; phylum Arthropoda; class Arachnida; order Araneae; family Salticidae; genus Maratus; species Maratus michaelseni. The sequence goes on along the minus strand of OZ007596.1, from coordinate 153,976,939 downwards.
CCCTTAAGAGCCTACGCTAGTCATGGGAAGAAACATTTTAAGATGGCGGCTGGCGTTTTCAGACAAACAAGGGGATGGTCTAACTTCAAATGATTGACAAGATAACTCCTCAAATTGAGAAAAAGAACGAATTCAACAAAAGATAACTGACATTTTCTTCGTACTGCCACTCTTGGGTAGTTGCCAAGATTTTAAGTCCACAAAAAGAAAGGTTTTTGCATCTTATCTTTCCATGGAATTAGAAAAAAAAAAAATGTTATACAGATTTAAAACATTGTGTATTTTGTACTAGGGGAAAGGGGGAAATGATCAAGGCTGCGGAGTCGGAGTCACTAAAAAACAGGTAGACTCCGACTCCAGCTTGTTTTTTAGACAGTTTGAAGTGAAATTAAACCAATTCTATGTAATTTTAAATTTATAAACTGAATTATTATTTTTATATTTGGACTATATATACAAGGAAACTCAGGTTAAACAGGCCTAATATACTGTCCAGCGTACAGCATATTTGAAAACTGTTTTGAATTGAAATCTCTAGTTTATATTTAGTATATAGTCCTTTCTCTAGGTTTTTTGGGGTTTGCGGAACCCGAGGTAATTTTTAAAATTGGAAATTTTCCCCTTTTTTTCTTGTTTTCCTAAGATTTTTCAGCTCTGTGGGACCAGGAGTAATGCAGAAATTGTAAATTTTCTCACCCCCCCCCTTTTTTTTCGTGTGAATAGGAAGCCCCCCCCCCCCCAAAGAAAAAAAAAGTTAAATTGTAATTTTTTTTCCCCTGAGTCTGCAGAGTACTCAAAATAATGATGAAATAATGAAATATCTGTTATATTTCTCCTTTTGATAATCAGGTCTTGCAGACCCGAAATAAAGCCAAAATTATAAAATTATTGCAGGAAATATAAAATTTTCATCTTTATTTTTCTTGCATTCTCTCAGAATTTCTCGAGTTCTGGAGACCCCAAATGATGCTTAAATTGTAAAATTTTTGTCTCTTATTTTTTGGGTCTGCAGGAATAGATATAAAACCAAAATTAAACATCCTTTCACCCATATTTTGGTATAATATATGTTTGATTTGGCATAAAATATTTTGGTTATCGTCTTAAAATCATATACCAACATGTTATATGTTAATTGGATTCATCTGATAGATCTTTGTGTGTGTTGTTCAAAGTAAATTTTGGAGATTTATTAGATTTCAACTGTTGTTTCTATCTAATAGCTTCAAGTTTAACTTTTCGATTGTAATTTACATGTATATAAATATTTTACATGCAGTTTTTGCAGAGTTTTGACATAATTAAATTTTACCACATATAAAATTTAATGCATATTGTGTTTCTTCGTGAGTGCATGTGCATAGAGTATCAAAATATAGTGTGTTCAAAATAGAGTGTTCAAAATATTTTCCGTCTTGACCAGAGCCAATTAATGTAGGGGTTCCACAGGCATCTTATCAGAATATTTTTGCATTATTTAAAAAAAAAAAATCTGCATTGAAAAAAAGTGAAACTTTTTATACTAAAATACTGTCGGATGTTTGCCGCTGCAGTAAATGAGTCCTAGTCTTGACTACCTATCACAGCTTACACCCATAATTCATCCAAAAAAATGAAACGTGAAAAAATACATATATATCAGTTGATATGTATACATTATATGCTTCAAGATCAAACAAGAATCTAACAGCAGGTTGCAGTTTGCCAGTTGAGGTTTTTTTTTTTTAAATTCAGATTGCTTGATTTCTGCCACTTTTTTTAAATAGTAGTATTTCCTTTATGTAATCACATTTAAAAAAGCGACTATTACTGTTTCAAAATAAATGACAGCAATGAAGCAGTCGGAATCAACAGGCAAAACTAGTACTTTAGCCATCCCGGAGTCGTAGTCGGTTCCTTTAAAATTTCAGGAGCCAGAGTCGGTCATTCTTCCCACCGACTCCGCAGCCCTGGAAATGATATCTAAGTGAGGGCGATGGGGCGATCCCCATTTTTTAGATAGTTTAGAGATTTAGAAAACTTAGAGTTTAGAAAATTAGAATTTTTTAGAAATTCGCCCCCTTACCCAGGGCTTAATTTCTAAAAAAAAAAACTCCCGGAGCTCTAACATTCCGTATTACTAAAACCCGTAGCGTACCGTTCCCCTCCGCCGTCACTTCAGTCTGCATATTTATATTTCATACATTATTTTCAAAATTTAAAGTATTTTCATATTATTATTATTTATTCACAAAATAAAAAAATTAAATACATGTCTCTGCATACATTTAGCTATCAACTATTCTACTTTTTAGTCATTATTACTTCCAAATATAAATCTTTGCCGAATCTTAATTTTAATTAATCGCAGAATTATGCGATTAAATAAGCTCAGAATTATGATTCGGAAATTGTGTTAAAACAAAAAAGGAATAGTTCACAGCTATGCAGAATAAAAAAATACTTTACTCTTTATTCTGATCAAAATAGCATTAAAATGATTTGAAATGGAAAAAAGTTTAAATTTGAAATTTAAAAACACATTGAGCTCGAGTTTGCCGAAACCCGAAGACTGATATAAAAACCGAGCCCGTTTCATCTCACACATTACGTCATTTATTAGTGTTTTGATGCAAAAGATTGGAGATGGGAGGAAAGGTAAGGGTAATTTAGGATTCATTTTTCGGAAGCGTTATTGCCCTGGGCTGCGGAGCTTCTACCTTTACAAGAAAAAAGTATTGGATTCGTAAAAATTTTCGACTTCCGATTTTAAACGGATACATACGTTTTAAAAGAGCTGAATACGCTATGACTGTTTTTAGAAAATGTCTGTCTGTATGTATATGACAAAAAATTTATGGGCGATCTATCTCAAGAACTAATACACAGAATGTAATAAAATTTTAGATTCATTTAAACCTTGATATAAATTGGTGCTGATTAGTTTTTGGTGTGAACCACTCAAAGGTGAACTACCCTGTGCTGCTTTTTTCACGATTTCCGCATTAGCTGTATTTCAAGGACCAATACACAGATGTTCACCTACCTTCCGATTCAGCTAGGCGTGGATATAAGTTGTTGCTGATTAGGTTTAGCTGTATACCGCCCAACAGGTGGAGCTGCGAAGCTGCATTATTCAGGATTTTTAAGAAAGGTATATTTCAAGGACTAAAGCACGAATTTTCATCAAATTTGAGATTTAGTAAGACGTTGACATAAGTTGTTGCTTATTTCATTTTGGCCTAAACTGCCCAACAGGTGGCGCTGCTCTGCACCATTTTTCAGGATTTACACGATTTTAGTGATAGTAATATCTCAAGATCTAATGCATAGAATTTAATAAAACGTTAGATTCGGTTTGGCCTTGATATAAATTTGTGCTGATTAGTTTTTGGTGAATATCGCTAAAAAGGTGGCGCTGCTATGCTGCATTTTTCACGATTTCTGCATTAGCTGTATTTCAAGGACTAATGCACAGATTTTCATCTACCTTCAAATTCAGCTAGAGAGGACATAAGAAATTTCTGATTAGGTTTAGCTCTATACCGCCCAACAGGTGGCGCTGCGAAGCTGCATTAAGAGCCTACGCTAGTCACACCTATTTTCGGAACAAGATGGCCGACTCTCCATTTGAATCAAACAAGAGGATGGTCTAACTTCAAATGATTGAAATGGAATTCCCCCAATTAGGGAAAAGAAAAATTTGAAGAAAGTGTCTGTGAAATTTGCTTCCCAAAGAGTGGGCGTTACTACTGTGTTCACTTCGCTATTGGATTATTTCCAGATGATGTCAATGATAAGCAAATAGCAATAGGCGTAAATACTTTTTCAAAAATGCTTTATTATCGTTCAATATATTTCAAGTCATTTTCATTTTGGATTTATTTACCCGCTAAAGAGTCTACGACAGTAACGCGAAAACACTCGCTAGCTTATGTTAAACCGATAGCAGCATTCTTTTGAAATTTCCTATTTGCATTTTAATATTGTTAAATGATTTTTTTTCTTGCATAGGATAATAGGATATCTGAAATCGATGTCTAACCGGGTACTTTCGCTGCATTTTTTTTCTGTTTTTTTTTTTTTTTTTTTTTTTTTTTTGGTTATTGGAAGATAATTTGAAAGTGAAGGCACACTTAGAAAAATAAAATGCAACAAAAATCGAAAAAGTACGAAAGTACTACACAAGCAATTCTGATAGTCTATCTAGCCTGCTAACATTAGCAGATATAAGGTAAAGCTAGCAGAGTCTGCACACAATTCAAAAGATTAACAATAAAAAAATCTAAATAATAATTTTTTGCTAAACTATCCATGAATAATATTTACTTCATTTGTTTTTTATGCATTTCCATTGCTATTTTGTTATTATGTTGTAATTTAATAGAACAGTTGTAATAAAACCAAGAAAGTTATTTTCTGTCCTTACAGGGTTGATGTGATTGCGCACATGGGTAGGAGAGATTGTTACTAATAACTACAATTAAATTGTTAACAATAATAACTACACTTAAATGACATTGTTGTAAGGTTTTTGTGAACAACTATTATTGTATTAAGAGTGAATATTTCAACTTAATGATTAAATAATTAGAAAAAGAAAATAATTTTAAAAACGATTAAAAAATTTTAATTAAAGGGAAAAAAAATTAAAGAATCAGAAAAAGCAAGTCCAGATAAGATTACAAAATAACATTAAGTTACTTTATAACACGTTTAACTTAAAATTAGTCGCTGTAATTGCATTAGATTTATAAAAAGCATATTATTGGAAAGCTTTAAGTATCGGCTATCGTTGTTAGCTTTTATTTCTTTTCTGAATTTTGCTGGTATCGATTTTATAAGACTATAAAAGGCACAACATCTTGATTTTTAATGGATCCTAAATTGAGTGAATCCTCAAATTAAAATACAACAGAAATCGAAAAACTAAAAACTAACAACGTTAGAGATTGATCTCAGCTATCCTATGCAAAAATAATCATTTAAAAATATTAAAATGCTAGCGAGAAATCTGCCAAGAACCTTCCCATAGATTTAACATTAGTTAGAGCGTTTCTTTGCATGACTAGTATAGGCTAATGTGACTTAGTCCAATGATCTTCTGGTGCTCGAAATCGGTAGGATACAAAATTTCGTTAAAATTATTAGAGCCATTTTTAACATAAAATTTGCATACACACACACGGACAGACACAAAAGATTTGCTCATATTATAAAACATGATATCGTTATGTGATTCTCATACCTATTTTTCGTTCTGAACTCTGGTCATGCTACGGCTCTACTGTGTGCACATACACGAAATTACTTTCATTCGTAACTAGATATAATTGACACGTATTGTTATTCTGATAGAAAGCAATCGAGCAGTGTTTCCTCATTTCTTGTAAAATCACAGGGTCTGATTATCATAAGGAACACGTGGAGCATGGGCCTCAGGCGCACATTTTTAAAGGGCCCAAAAGGCATTTAGCACCCCGTTCCCCCTTTATACTTAACCAATGAAACCCCAAAACTAATCAGGGAAGTGCCTTATCATAATGAACATATATACAAAATTAGAAGCAAATCGGACAATTTTACAGGAAAAAAACATTTATCTAAATTAGGGGAATTAGCCGCCCCCCCCCCTTATAATTAACCAGTGAACCCCCAAAACTAATTAGGGAAGCACCTTATCACAATGAACCTATATACAAAATTTTAAGCAAATATAATTTTGCATGAATAACCCATTTATCAAAATTTAGGGCGATTAGCCCCCGTTTCCCCTTTATAATTAACCGATGAACCCTGAAAACAAATCGGAGAAGTGCCTTATCACAATGAACCTATATACAAAATTTGAAGAAAATCGGATAATTGTGCATGAAAACCTATTTATCTACATTAAAGGGGGTTAGCCCCCGGTTGTCACCTTTATGCTTAACCAATGAACCTATAAAACTAATCATGAAAGCGCCTTATCACAATGAACCTACATACAAAATTTGAAGAATATCTGATAATTCTTCATGAAAAACCCATTTATCTAAATTAAGGGGGAAGGATTAGCAATTTTTTCGCTTTATACTTAACCAATGAACCCTCAAAACTAATCAGGGAAGTGTCTTGTCACAATGAACTTATAAACAAAATTTGAAGCGAAACGGTTATTTCTATAGACTTATCGCATTACGTATATACTTACATACATACACACATACGTACTTAGATACGTACATACAAACGTAAGTACAAACAGAAACGTCGGGCACATTAGCTGTCAGGATTTGATAGCCTGTGAGCTAAAAAGAAAACTGCACATTTATACTAAGGGCATTGAGCTCACAGGCTATTCACACTAATTGTTTACTATATTCTTATTTCAAGGAATTTGAAATAGGCCTCTCAAAAAATAAAGAAACCGACAATATATGAAAGGGGATCATCCCCCCCCCCTTATAATTAACTAATGTATCCCCAAATCTAATCAGGGAAGCGCTTTATTATACTGAACCTATATACAAAATTTGAAGAAAATTGGATAATTCTACATGAAAGACCCATTTATTTAAATTAAGTGGGAGGATTAGCCCGCGTTACCCCCCTTTATACTTAACCAATGAATCCCCAAAACTAATCAGAAAAGCGCCTTATCACTATGAAACTATATACAAAATTTGAAGAAAGTTGGATAATTCTGCTTTAAAACCCCATTTATATAAATTAAGTGGGGGGAGGGGGGATTAGCTCCGTTTCTCCTTTATACTTAACCAACGAACCCCCAGAACTTATGATGGAAGCGCCTTACCACAATGAATCTATAAACAAAATTTGAATGAAATCTGATAATTCTGCAGGAAAAAGCAATTTATCTAAGCTAAGAGAGGGTTAGTCTTCTGTCATTCCTCTTTAAACTTAACCAATGAACCCCAAAACTAATAAGGGAAGCGCTTTATCACAATGAACCTAATACACAATTTGAAGAAAACTGGATAATTCTACTTGAAAAACCCATTTATCTAAATTAAGGGGGTTAGCCCTCATTCCCCCTTTATACTTAACCAATGAAACCCCCAAAACTAATCAGGGAAGCACGTTATCACAATGAACCTATAAACAAAATTTGAAGCGAAACGGTTATTTCTGTCAAGAGTTATCGCGTTACTGACATACATACGTACATACAGAATTGGCGGGCGCATTAGTTCTCAGGCTTTGATAGCCTGTGAGCTAAAAGGGTTCTTAACTCTACTATAAAGAAAGAATAATAAATTCTCATTTTTTATATATACATTTTATTTAAAATGTAGAAAATTGAATATATATGTATTCTCATTCATATTCGAATATACTTTTATTCTCGTCTGATAATATATATTTCTGCTCTAACGTTTTGGGAAAATCCATACAACCCGACCTGGAAAAACGTAATTCTGACCCACAAGCAACCTTCTACAGTGAACCCGACCATAAAATACAATTAGTCACTGGGATCCGAAAAAAAAAAAAAGGACAACTTGGCCATATGGAGGACTCTATTCAACGATGAGGAAGTGTGCGCTATTCATAGGTTTTACAATAATTTAATATTAAACTAGTTGGATATGCCTATCTCAAAACTTTCTTCTATCTCATACATGTAAAAGCTTCAAAATTCGCTATCAAACCACAAAAAAAATCAAAATTTTTTGTCATTCCGTTGTACGTCAGCTACTTGCGAATCTTCGGGTTACCTGGATTTGAGCAGCCGATGTATTATACTAAACTACGAAAAGTCCTTCTGGCCTGTACCGTCAGGAAAAAATAGCCTCCCTCTTGCTCGGTTGTGAGGCTTTAGCTAATTCTACTAAAAATACACAAATTTAAAATGCGTTGAACCCGATTACAGAAGAGTCATTCACAGTTCTGGTCAATATTGAATTTGAATGAGAATATCGCTAAATTAATCAAGTTGGATTCACACGTGGCAGCGTATTTTTTGTCGCCAAATTTGGCGATATTTCACCAATTGTCGGCAAGCTTGGCTAATAATTTGACGTTGGCGAATATATATATACAGTGTTAAGCATGTAAGTGTTGAAACGATGGTTATAACAATGAAAGAAAATTTAGTGAAACCATGTTCATTAAAACTCATAAATTAAACCCATTTATGGAGGAATCCTGCTGTATTGTTTCTAAATGTCGGCCATCCAATAATTTCAAACTGATATCTCCGCCATTTTTTAAGATAGAGCCAAAACAAAAAATGCTTTGGAATCATTGGATCAAGGCCGCACATTTAACGGAAATTTTTTTTAGGATTTCTAATATTTTTCTACAATTTTTTGAAATTAAAATCTTTAAATGGCTATCAATGCGCCCGCTCCAGCCACAATATCTCCAAATTCAACTGGGACCTGCAGGCTATAGTCAAAAACATATACAAAAAGTTTGGTTCAATTATCTGCATAACTTCATGCACTTTTCGCTGATACAATAGTGAAAATGGAGCAAAAATTGCGATCACAGCGCCCCCTTTCGTCGAAATATTTCCAAATTCAACTGGGACCTGCAGGCTATAATCCAAAACATATAGAAAAATTTGGTTCAATTATCTGCATAACGTCATACACGTTTCGATGATGCAATAGTGAAAATGGAACAAAAATTCACGATCGCAGCGTCCCCTTTCGTCGAAATATCCCCAAATTCAACTCTGACCTGCAGGCTATAGTCAAAAACATAGAAAAAAATTGGCTCAATTATCTGTATATCTTCATACACTTTTCGATGATACAATAGTGAAAATGGAACAAACATTGCAATCGCAGCCCCCCCCCCCCTTTCGTCGAAATATTCCCAAATTCAAGTGGGACCTTCTGGCCACAGCCAAAAACATAGAAAAAAAATGGTTCAATTATCTGCATAACTTCATACACTTTTCGATGATACAATAGTGAAAATGGAACAAAAATCGCGATCGCAGCGCTATCTTTCATCAAAATATATCATAAATTCAACTGGTACCTGCAGGCTATAATCCAAAGCATATACAAAAAATTTGGTTCAGTTATCTGCATAACTTCATACACTTTTCAATGATACAATATTGAAAATGGAACAAAAATTGCGATCTCAGCGCCCCCTTTCATCGAAATATCCCCAAATTCAACTGGGACCTGCAGGCTATAGTCAAAAACATATAAAAAAAATTGGTTCAATTTGAAGAATAACTTCATACACTTTCCGATGATACAATAAGGACAGACAGACATTTTGTAAAAACATGTTTTTTGGAATCTCTGACCCCTAAAATGTGTAAATCCGTCAAAAAACGGAAATCGAAAAAAAAAATCGATTACAACTACTTACTTCTATTATAGATACTATTACTTCTATTATAGATAGAACAAAGTAAAAATACAAATGTGTTCATTTTTCTATATTAATGATAAAATTGTTATTAGAGATACAATGGAAGACTTATATTTTGTATTAAAACATGAATTGGTTTTCTTTCATTTCCGGTTCTAATCGAAATATGTGAGGTTCGTGTAGATTCGAGGGTCGACGAAAATTATTTTGTCCGGTTGTGGGTTGATGAATTGGCTTTGTCCGAGTCGGGTTGCAAATTGAATTTAAATAATATTTTTGGGTCGACCGCAAGAATGGAAACCCGATACCTAAATAATACAAGTCAACTCGACCCGCAACAAAAATGTAGAAATCAACACGACCCGAAGCAAATTTAACCTGAACCGTAGAATTTAACCCGATCTGCAATGAAAAAATTCTTTCCCAAGACGACCAGAACCGCGGGTCATATTAGAACCTAATATCGCTCCCCCGACTCCCCAGATCTGCCCTAGGACTTTAATCAATTTTTACGAAAGTTAAAATTTATAAAGTATAAAAAAGGTATGTAAATATTCAGACAGGTAAACAGATCATTGCTTAAATTCCAATGATACTGAAAAGAGACGCTCTACAGAAAGATATACCTATACAGGAAAAAAAAAGTATAAAAATTGCAGTATCCGTTTCAAAGTTTTGCGTGAACGTACATATAGAAAAAATATACATCCAAACGAATTGTAGAATTTCCTCATTGGAAGTGGATTAAAATTTAAAGATATAATATTTAAGCTTATAGAAATAAAGAATTTGAAATTTACTCAATTTTAGCTGGCGTATTTTGATGAAATTTAAAAATAATCGAAGAAAAAAAAAAGCTTCTTAAAATATATCTAATCATTCTTGCAAGTGTTTCTATTTTCTACGCCGAATTTTGAGAAATTGGTATCAGCCAGTCATCGTGATGAGGCGTTACCAAGAGTTCAGAGAATACTCTGTCCAATCACAGAATATGTGTGAGCGTCCCGAGTGGAGGCGGTCCGCATATAATTAATTCAGGTCTTTTTCTCAATTTTGCTCAAAGTTATCCCGTGTTTATACTCGCTGTAATTGCAGTAGAATTATAAAAAGCATATTTTTGGAAAGCTTAAACACTGAGCCATCGTTGTTAGTTCTTATTTTATTTTATTTTTTGCTGGTATCGATTTTATAAGAGTTTAAACGACTCAACAACTTGATTTTTACCGAATCCAACCATTGAGTTGGTCCTCAGAAATAAACTACAACAGAAATCGGAAAAGTAAAAACTAACAATGTTGGAGATTGGTCTCAGCTATCCTATGAAAAAAAAATCATTTAAAAACATTAAAATGTGAGCGAGAAATAGCGCGATAACCTTCCCATAGACTTAACATTAGCTGGAGCGTTTCTTCGCATGACTGATGTAGGCTCTTAAGAATAAAAAATAGTGCCCTTTTCACACCAGCAGCACCCTGCCCTTTTTCAAACCTGGGGGGAAGCTCTGAAAAAAGGAATATCTTTTTTATGAATGGGACTGTACAAGAGGTAGACTCAGTGGCAGAACTATCTTCAAGCGTCTGCAACGCTAATAATGTTTTCAAAAATAGTCTGCAATACGCAATCATATAAATCTATTCTTGCTGCTGTTGTAGTTGTAGTGCTAATTAATTAAGGCATCAACATTTATAAGCCTTTCTGAGTAAAAAAAAATTCTGAAATTCACAGCAAACATTCTGAAAGGTTACAGCAGAGGGGGGAGGGAAGAAAATATCCTCTCCGCAATAATTATTCTTGTTGCAGGTCGGATTAACTCTGCTTTTGATTAGAGTCGATTTCAGGCTGAGTGTAGATTCTTGCAAATTGGGTTCAAAATAACACGATTTTTCAAAAGTTAGTTCAGTATATTGTTTCAGATTAAAAACTATGCCTATATTAATAAGTATAGAACTTTGTGTGTTTGCTGTTTTCTAAAGAAATGCTGCATCTTTTCCGGGACTATTTCACAAAATTCACGTTTCTTTCGTGAACTTTTGACGAAATTAGCGTTTCTTTTTTACCCTGCAATCCTTTGACGAAATTCACGTTTTTTTTTTTTTTTTTTTTTTTTTTTTTTTTTTGTGGCCCTTCGACGAAATTCACACTTTTTCCGTGATCCTTTGACGAAATTAGCAGTTTTTTCCACGATTCTTTGACAAAATTGGCATTTTTTCTGCGGCCATTTGACGAAATTTACATTTTTTCTGTGGCCCTTTGATAAAATTAGCATTTTTCCCATGATCCTTCAACGAAACTTTTTTTTTATTTTATTTTTTTTTATACAGTCTTTTGACGAAAATAAAGTTTTTCCACGGCCACTTGGTGAAATTTGTGTTTTTATTGCAATCTGTCAACGAAATTAGCCATTTTCCCAGATCCGTTGATGAATTTCGCATTTTTTCTTTGGCCTTTGGACAAAATTCTCGTTTTTTCGTGTGATCCTTCGACGAAATTTGCCGTTTCTTTCGAGATCATTTGACGAAAATTACCATTTTTTCAAGATCCTTCGACGAAATTTACCATTTCTCGAGATCCTTCAACGAAATTTTCCATTTTTACGATATCCTTCGATGAAATTTGCCGTTTTTCAGTGATCCTTCGGCGAAATTTTCCATTTTTACGATATCCTTCGACGAAATTTGCCGTTTTTCGGCGATCCTTCGACGAAATTCGCCATTTTTTTGCGATCAGTCCTTAGAACCAAAGATAAGAATGTGCTCCCTTACAGTGGAAGGCAGAACTAAAATCTGTAAAATAATCGAAAAGCAAGTTGAATGAGCCTAACTTAGTTGTAATCGCACCTATAGAACCAGAGATAAGAATATGCCACCTAGCGGTGGAAGATGGTTCTGAAATCTGTAAAACAATCGTAAGCTAAGTTGAATGAACCAATTCCCATTGAAATCGGTCCCATACAGCCTAAGAAAAGAATGCACCCTCAAGTGGTGGAAGGTACACCCCTCCTCCCAGTAAATTAACGAATTAGCTTTAACATTAACGCTATATTTAATTTACGGCTGAAATCCCCTGTCTAAAGTGAACCTCTTATCTCTAACAGTAAAATAATTTTTAATTTATGACTGTAGTGAATAAACGTAAGTTGATGCTGAAAAAGAAGATTAATATTTTTTAAAAAGGTGGTAGCTTGCATCTAAGGAAATTTTTAGTAGTTTATAAAGTAACTGTAGGACCGCAGGGATCATTCTAGAACATAAAAAGGGCAATTACATAATAAGGGAAATTTTGTTGAAAAGGGCACATCATTTCATAAAAAGGACATTTTTGTAATAAGTGCATATACCAATATACTAGTGAGGAGGGAAGTCTGGCAACAGCTTAAAACACTTTTTATTTTAAAAAAATCCAGTAACATTTCTAATTTTCATAACTTCAGTTTGAAAAGTATTAAAAATAGCAAAATGAAACTTATGTTCTTGAATTTTATTGTAAAATTGTTTACTATAATCACAGTCATTCCTTTTCCTATGATATTCAAAAACGTCTCTCTAAAACTTTTATTGACCAGATAACTTTTTCCCGGTTTTAGCAAAACTGGTTTTGAAAAAGCTACAAAATAAAAGTTTTAAAGCTACTTCTCAAATTATTTATAGAACTTATGTAAGTTATCATGTGGTCAAAGAGCAGAAGGCCTGATCTAATACTACATTTCACTAGAGTAGGTGAAATTAATCAATGACCCTTAGTTACCCTTTATGTCTTGTTCAATGGAAAAAAATGATAAATGGAAAGATGAATCACTCAAAGTCAAAGATTAGACATACCAGGGCATTTCACAGAGAAATAAAGAGGGAAAGAGGAGTACTCCTGATGTACCATACTAGCATTCTAAAAATAAAAGATAGGTAAAGAATTTTGGAAAGTACAATGCAAACAAGGCAGGATTCTATGCAGGAATAAAAGCAAGGTAGAATTCTACCTGGAAAAAGGGCAAGGAGGGCGGGATTTTATCTAAAAAAAAAGGGCATGAGGCCAGGCCGTCCCTCTGAAACTCTAGAGTGATTCCTGAGGACCCTAGAACTATGTTATAGAAAATTGCAAGAGAGTCTGATCATTTTTAAAGAAGCTGCACCAAGGGCCCGAAGCAGGAGATTAATATTCAAAATTGGTGGTAGCTGAGGTTTGAGAAACCTTTTTGTTGTTCATATAGTAGCTGGAGGACCTTAGAACATGTTAGAAAAAAAAAAAAAGCTAATGAATTGGATGATTTTTAAGGGAGCTGTAGTAGGGGACCCAAAAGGGGCCAACTGATAGTTTTGAGCAGGGCCCTAAGATGAAAACATCTAAAAAGGTTCTAATGCTTAGTGCTTTAGATCTTCAATTAGTTGAAATTAAGCATAGGGTATAAACTAATCATTAGAATAAAATTTTATAGAAATGCTTAAGAAAGGCCCTAGGGGCCAAATAAAAAGATGAGGGTGGTGGCCAGGGAGGAGAGTCAAAGACTCAACTTTGGAGGAATAACTAAATAGACAAAAGGCCCCAAAAACGAAGATCAGATAAAAAGGGGTAAGTTATTACAATTTAGGGATCAAAAACTTCAAGGGGCCCTGTACCGGCTCCCCGGGTTCAAGGGTCTTAACTGAAATGTAGAAATGTGAGAATAACTAAATGCAGAAATGACCACAAAAACGAAGAAGATTGGATAAAAAAAGCTGTAAGTTATTAACAATTTAGGGCTCAAAAACTTCAAAGGCCTCCCCACCAGGCCTTAGGGTCTTAACTGGAATATAGAAAAAGGCAGGGGAATAATAACTAAATGGGGAAAAGGCCCCATAAACAGAGAAAATTGGAAAAAAACAGGATAAGGGCACAAAAACTTAATGGGGCCCTAGTGGGCCGTGTCTTAAAAAAAAATTAAAAATCTGAGCCTCAGGTGCATCAGCAGGAGTGGAAAATCGAAAATCCATTTTTTTTAGCAGGTTTGGAGCAGGTCAAATTGCAATTTTGGAGCAGTAAATGCCAATTTTTGAGCACGTCAATTACAACTTTGGAGCAGTAAATGCCAGTTTTGGAGCACGTCAATTACAGTTTTGAAGTGGGTTAATTACATTTTGTAGCAGCTCCAAATTAAAAGCAAATATGCTTTGTTAATGAACTTTTCTTTAACATAGTGCATATATACAATTTCAACAAAATTAATTACTTAGAGTTTCAAAATTTGTAGTAATATGACTATAACAGATGAATTAACTTTCCACTTTCCAATAATACATAACAAATATACCATATTCTGACAACAAATGTTTTACATCCCTTTTAGAAATTAAAAAATAATTCAACTTATCTAACACTTTAGGAAAAGATTTAGGAAAGGATTTAAATTAAAAACAGAATGTAACAAGTTAAATATGTTTACTTACAATAGTTATTGTATATTTTTGGCAAATGACAAACATTTGATAGTAAATTTAAATAACCCAAGTAATACCTGTAACTGTGAGTAATCACTAGACTGCACAGTGGTTTTCTTTTTAAAAAGTAGTATAAGTCAATAAGACACATTTTAAAATCGTGGCCAAATGCATTGTGGACTTTGTGAAGAGTGCATGCTTCTATATCAACAGTATTATTGTTGATTTCATGCAATTTGTTTTTTACAATCTTCGTGTCATTCAGTCCACTGCTAAAGAACGACAGTAACCAACCTTTTGGCTAATTGGCTGAAGCATACTTTATAATAATAACAAATCTTCTGATTTGGAGTCTCATAATACAGGAGTAGAAAATAAAAAAAATGTTTTTGTATCAGAATAAATTGCAGTTCTGTATCAGAATTTAATGGTTTTGTAGTAGAACAAACTTATGTTTTAGCTTTTAGCATTGAAATCAAATAGAATTTTCTATTTTTCAATAAAAACAAAGATTATTTTTTATGTTATCAAAGTGAGCATTTTTAACTCAATTTTAGGACGCTACAGTTCTATAAAGGTCTTTATGCCTCAAAAATCACTTATAGCATAAGATGTGACATTTATCAAAAACTGCTATTCAATTTCATATTACTTCAGTAGTCATGCCTTACCAATTTCATGCTTTTACATCTGAAAATAGTTTGTGGATGTGTCAGAAATTTCTGCACTGTTGAGGGGGTAAAAATATTTTGTTTGAGAACAGTCTTAATGCTGGATATCTTTTCAATAATGCTTATTTTTGATAGATTGTACATCAGCTGTGTTTTGGAGTAATCATTCTCTTTGGATTAAGATATGTTATATTATAAAAACTGAAATGTAAGACAATGATTATGTAGTATCATCCATTATTCAGTTAGAAATAATTTTTAAACTTAAATGATGCTGCATATCTTAGCTACATGCATCATAGCAGTGCGTTGCCAAGCCTATACGAAGTTAATGAATTTTTTTTTTTTTTTAAATTCTAATTTTTTAGATTAAGAAATTTCCATTTTTGGAGCAGATTGGAGCAGAATTTTAAAAAATTGCTATTTTTGGAGCAGAATGTAGCAGGAAATCAAAATTGGAGCAGTTCGGAGCAATTGGAGCAGATTTTCCACCCCTGCATCAGGACCTGCCTTGGACTATTCACACCAAAATTTTAAGTCATTTAAATATATTTTTTATAATTTTGAATAACTTTTGGAAAAGGAAGAAAACAAAAATCAGATTAATTACTAAAAACTGAAATAAATTTAATTTTTTGTGAAAGATAATGTGATAAATGTGTGAATTGTGTGATAAATGTGTGAATGAATAATGTGTTCCTATATTCCAGTCCTGTGAGACTCTGAATCAGCAATCTTTTGTAGAAGAGTGTAAACTTTATAATCTAATGTAATATAAAATGAGTAAAATTTCTAAAATAAAGAGGGATTAAATGATTCTTACTTGTGGAGATAGTCCTAATATTGCAGATTGGTTTGAATTAGCGGATGATGACAAAACTGTTGTTCCTGGTTTAGCACCTGATGTATTAGCTTGAGTTGTAACCAATTTTACGATGGTAGCACCCTGTGGAATAGTACCTTTACCCTGTAGAAAGATACATTTACATAAAACATAACATCTGTACATTCAATATTACTCATACATATAATTATCAAGCTTACCCATATACATTATAATAAATATGTGATTAAAAAATATATTAAAAAGTAAATGTAATACACTTTAAAAAATAAAAACAGCGACACCTTGGTTTATTATTTCCCACCAAACTTATCAATTCGAATAAAAAAGGGAAATCAAGGGAATAATTAATGAATACTCCTGGAATATTATGTTTATTTCTTTTTCATTCATTTTTATGTGTACAGTATTCAGGAAATTTTTGTTCAAGTATATGTCATGTAAGGAAAATATAATAATCATTGCAAAAACCTGATTATGGAAATATTAGTATATTTTTATATTTTGAGGTTCCCTGAATCCATTTTTGCAATTTTTACAATAAATCCATATGTATGTGTGTGTATTATAATTTCTTCACGTGTTCGGGTTCCCAGAACTCGTTTTTGGTGATTTTTCGATGATGTTGGCATGTATGTGCATTTGTGTGTGAACACGATAGCACCCAAAATATACTTTCGATTGAACTCCATTTGGTGAATATGTTACAGGCCACTGTCGCAAGAACTATTTCAATTTTCGAAGAAATTGGTATCTAAACCTTCTCTCTTATATCTCAATTAAATTATTTTTATTGCTCACATTCATTTTATATCGATACAACAACTATGTTTCACCAGAACGCGACTTAATTTAGTAAAATCTTTTGTTTTTATTTTTTAATTTATAGGCCTTAATTTCAGCATGGATGGAGTGAAAATCCATGGTAAATTGTGTTAGGATCTAAGCTTTTATTCATTGTTATATTATTATTTATAACACATAGTATTCTGTAAAGCGTTCAGAAAGTCGAGTGGAGTCACTCCAAATTTTAAAAAAAGATTATATGTGAAAACTTTCAAGGTACTGCACCTATCCATTGTCCCACATAAACAAATAAATTGTGTCAAAAATTTAGAAGCATGCACTAGGAGTCCGATTCCCGCAAGGTGCGAAAGAAATTCGAACGTACGTTATGACGTCACGTGAAAACACTGTTTCGTATCGTATGCTAATTCGCATCTGGCAAAAAGTGCTATTCTGGGATCAGATTTTCGTACATTCGAAAACGATTACGGATGCTATACAACGTCCGAAAAGGTGGTGATAGCCGCGACCGTCGCGGAATAGCTCCTCCCAAATTCACGTCAGATTTACCGATTACGATGACCGATATTAAGATATAACCAACGAGAATCAGTCATATTTTAATCGAAATAATCATTATCGTATCGTAGTTTCAATAGTTGTCATAAAACTTTCAATGGCTCCGTTGTTTGTAATTCGCTTGGTGAGGATAATTTTCGTCTTATTGATAATTTAATGTTACAATTATAATGGAATTCCTTATTATAATGAAAAGGTAGCTGTTTCAGAATGTCTGTCTATTAAATAATTAAGTGAGCTGTGTATATTTTTCGAGAAATAAAACTTTTACTGAATAAGTATTGCCATATGTATGTGTGTTTATTATAAGACACATACTTTGGCAATATGATTCAGTTCTTACTACGACTGATTTGTAAAAAGGATCCTCCAGCATCAGAGGCAAGTTTATAGGAATAGAATGTTCTATGCCATTATACAAGAAACACTTGGCAAATTTTCAGAACCATACAGGCCTTAATAGGTAGGAAGCCAGCAACTTACATTTTAATTAGTATTTAAGAACCGACTGCTTCAGGGAAAGTCTTGAGTTTTAGTACAGTACATAAAAGTATTTTTTATAATTTAGAAAAAAAAAAATTGAATGTGTGAATGTTAAAACTTAACATATACAAATGATCTTATGATTCTGTACAAAGCAGCTTTATTTTAAGCTATCAGCTTTCTTGAATTTATAGATTACTTTATTATTATTTATTTCATGCTTTATATAATTAATATATATTTGATATACTGCAGATTCATATATGAAAATAATATACATTGAGATTTTCTAAATCTTAACATTTTTTTTCCCCCTTTGAAAGTTATAAAAACCAAATTAATGAAGCTCAGATTTTCAAATCGTTTCTGTGAATAACTGAAGAATATTGAATTTCAGTGACATGTTCATTTTTTAATAATAAAGTATGGAACTTTTTTGAGATACAGAAAAATGCAGTTTTGATTAAGAGAAAACCAGAAGGAAATTTGTTTATTGTTTATTCAATATTTTACAATGTAGTAGAAAGTTATGCTGTCAGAAACAAATTAAAGTAAAGATTTTCTCTTTTTGACACTAAAGTTTGTAAGCTTCTGGAAGGGAAAATAATGAACTAAGATGTTTAGGGTGAGGGGATCAGGAAATTACATCAATTTACCCACTACTGATGAAATAATTTTCTGGTGGGATAAGAAAAAATGTCTATATATATATTTTTTATTATTCATTGATTATATGTCATGTTACTCCCAAATGTTAATATTTTATTGAATGTTTAGGTATGGTATATTTTACTTAGTGGATAAAATGAATCATCTCTTTTTAAAAATTATGAATGTGTCAGGCTGTCTAATATATTTAAAGACTAAAACATTTACATTATGAGTAGAATGTGTTTCAACAGAATACAATTCTGAATCCTAATTATTTTATTTAAAGAAACTAAAATTTGAAACATTTGCCACATTATTTTTACTGTTATCAAAGGTATCTCCTATAATGTGATTAAATTGGTAAAAAAAATTCTTTGTAAAAATGAATCATCACATGACCTGGCTTTTTTTTAATTTCATTTCTTAAATGTGCATTCTAAAAAAAAATGATAAAGAAATTTATTTTATTTCTAATTACTTATTTTCATACGTCAAACAAAATGAGTAGAACTCTGTTTTTTGTTGTTGTTTTTGTCTAAGATTGTGATATAAATTTAAATTAATTTAAATTATTACGTTAATTTGAGATTTCTGTAAGAAATAAAATGCTTGAAACTTAAACTTGTAGAAAGCTTTTAATCACCATTTCAATATTCCCTTCCAACCCTAATATTATATTTATATGTAAACAATGCTTATTTATTCCTTGCGTCTTATTAAAATAGGGATTGAAAGTTCTAAAAGTCAAAAGAGTCATTAGTGCAATTTATTTTTAATTTATATATTTATAACTGTAATAAAAATGCACATTTTCAACTATAAACAAAACAGAAAGAATGGCTTTAATAAACCCTGTTAAAAATTTAACTTTATATCAAGTGACAGAGCTGTTTATACAGAGATAATCAGCAAAAGCTTTCAAAATATTATTTATTTTCATTGGTATATTAAAGTTTAATATCTTTCATATGCAAAATGCAATATTTAAAAAAAAAAAATTCAACAATTAAATCTTATTTTAACATTTGTTATTATCACTCATTTTTTTTATTGTTATATTAATGATTATGATTACTAGAAATACACAAGTATTTAATAACAAAGCCAGTCTGATCTGAAATACAGAATTTTTGATATTTCTTTGTTATAAAGGCACACAACCAATTTTTTCAATATTTATACAATTTATTTACTTATACAGAAGTCTTACCTGTTATATACAAGCAGAAGGGATTTACCTAATACGAATCAGAAGCAATTGTTTAATACATATCATAAACAGGCATACTAGTTCATTGGTTTTGTTTATATCATTTGATGATAAATTACACGTTCTGGGGCCCAAATTACACCAAGCTTTTAAAGAAGAATCCCGAAGAAATATAACAGAGAAGTAACCAGTGTTTTTTTTTTTTTTTTTTTTTGCTTTTATTAGTGTATTTAAAAGGTATATATATATATATATATTTTAATTAAACTCATAGAAACATGATGAGCTGATAGAAATACTGTATTTATTTTGGATTTTAATCATATTACTAATATTTTTTTAATTAATATTTAGGATTTTTTTATTATAGCTTAACTCTGTATTTGCTTATTTTGTTTTCAGCCCCTCATGCTTTGACGATTTTTTTTTCTTTTTAACTTTATAAAAACATCAATAAAAGCATATTTATATTTTTTTTTCCAATTTTTCATCGTTAATATTACAAGATTCATTATTGTAGCAGTTACCTTATATGCTTCATTATAAAAACTAAACTGATTTATCCATAAGATAAATAATAATGAAATTATGTACATTGTATTATGATATGCAATGCACCACTTGATTGAACATGGTATTATGCTTTGACATTAAATCACATTGTTTGGTGATAAATTTTGTTTATTGTAAATGGGCTACTGGAAGATAAACAAGTACCAATTTAATTGTGCAATCCATATACTTAAATACTTTTAAAAATGCATTTTTTTTTTAAAACCATTCATAGTCATGAGGGTAAGGTGCTCTGTCAATATAAACAGCTGACAGAACAATGTTTAAATAAAATAAAGAAGACTGACAAAAAAGATCATGATCTTAACTAGTAAATCATGAGAGCCATCTACACAATTTCAAACACAGTAAGTAAAAAAATTAAATATTATGCCTCCCCCCCCCCCCAAATAAAAAGCATTTGAGACCTATTCTTTGTAAAATTTGGTCACATAAACTAGTTTCTTTTTGGATTTAATCTTTAAATATAGATAATAAAGAAATATGTTTCATTTCTAAAAAATATTTTTCACAAGTTAAAAAAAAAAAATCCCTGCACCCTCCAAAACTGATGAAAAAAAATTAGTAATTATTCTTTTACCATGTTAATTTCAGGTTTCTACGAAAAATCAAGTGTAAAGTCAGTGTATTAATACATCTTTATGAAATAAAATAGTTACAAGTTAAATGTTTAAAAGCTTTGAATCACTATATTTCAGTATATAGTAACATACCATGACCTTTTTTTCTTAGCATATTTCTACATAACTATCAGCTAATATTTATTCATCATGTATCTTATTAAAATAATGATTAAGAATTTTTTTAAAAAAAAAAAAAAAAAAATCAAACATTCTTTTCAAAGATTAATTAATACAGTTTTTTTTAAAAATATGAATCTAAAATAAAAAGCATATTTTTAACTGTAAATGAAGAAAAAAAGTGGGTTCATAAAAATCTAAAAAAATTGAACTTTCTCATTATCTGTTTTATATTTAACATGCAGTTTATAATTACATGCAAGTAGGTAATTTGGTACTTTTCCATTATATGGACACCATGCCAAAATGTATGATAATGCATAATGAATGTACTAAATGTATGCTTGGTGACAATGGCATACCTGCCAACATGTCTATTCAGAAAACCTTACAATTTTTCTGACGTACTTCATTGTGCATCTTTAAACATATATATGTGGTAAAAGGTATTTATGAAGGCGTCTAATAAGGTATTATAAGATTTGATACAAAATTTACTGATAACTACAAAAATATTAAATAATAAAAATAACCCAAATATTATTAGCACTGATAATTCTTTTTTGATATACGTTAAATAGGCTGATTTGGCTTTACCCAACAATTCTTTGTCATACATTTCTCCATAGTGATCGTGTTGCATGCTTTTAATTATTAAAATCTTTAGTACTTTTATGTTAGCCGGGCACCAGTGATTGCCAAATTTTTTTTTTTAATCTCACAAAGCATTTTTTTTTCGACAATCTTTTAACATTAGCTATTATAAAAAATAATAAATATTTTAACGCTGCAGTATAATGTCTTAAAAAAATTACTTAAAAATAGCTAAAATATAATCATGATAAAATACGTAAACACAAACACATCAATACAAATAACAAAATCTCAAGAATTGAATTAAAATCAAAATTCAAATCATTGAATTCAAATCATTTGAATTGAAAGGGTTACAATTCAAATGATGCCAACTGAAACAAGATTTGGCACTGGTGCACAGGTAACATAAAAGTTCCAAATATTTTATAAATAAATTAAAAAAATCAAATAAATTTCTAATAAAAAAAGTGTCAAAACTTCAATTTTAGCTTTGCTGCGGGAAATTTTTAAAATACACAGCATGACTAAACATTCTGTGGCATATATTAACGTGTTGTGAATTACTATTTGATTGCTGTGACGTACTATATTAATAATCATACTCCTCATCTTTGTAACATAAATGCAATGTGTGCATCAGTTTTATTTGTTTACTCATGTAACAAACACAATGTGTGCTTCAGTTTTATTTTTTTACTCAATAAGTAACATATTTGAAGAATCATTTCAAGTTTTATCAAAAAACCTTACAATCTTACCTGTTGCCCTTACAACCTTACAATTGGACCTAAATCCTTACACTGTAAGGATAAACCTTACAAGTTGGCAGGTATGCAATGGTGTCCATATAACGGAAAAGTACTGGTGATTTTTCTTCTTTTGAAATTACTTCAACAATTTCTATAAAATCAATAATTATTGTGTTTTTTTTTCTTTTAATAACACTATTTTCAAGTTCAAACTTTAATTTTTTATACAATAAAATTTCTGATGTATAAGTGATTAATGTTACAAAACAGATGAATAAAAGTTTCACATTCCTATTACATGAACATCCCCCCCCCCCCCAAAGAGGGAAGAAAACAAATTTTTATAAAAAAAAAAACAATTCTTGGAGAATATAAACCCAAAAAATGAAATAACTTCAATCAATGACGAATAAATAACATATATATATATATTTTTTAATCTGATAATGTTATTCATGTTGGGATGAAATTGATTTTGTAATTGTAGTAAAAAGATTGTAACTAAAATTATGTTTTTGAGTATCTTTTCATTGGTATTTTAATGTTTAGATTATCATACCACATAATATGCAATATTTAAAAAAAAAAAAAAGAAAAAAACTTCGATAATTAAATTTTACCATGTATTTTTTATTCTTTTGCATGTTATTTTAAAAATATTGTAAATGCAATAAAATATTTAATAACAAAGACATTCAGAATTAGTAACAATAGAAAATTGGGTACTTTTCGGTTAGCCGGGCACCAGTGATATATGTACATATATAAATATGTATGTATATACATATATTTATTCATACATATATGTAGTATGTATATATATGTGTATGTGTGCCAGTGATATATATACACATGTATATATATCACTAGCGCCCAGCTAACTGAAAATTGCTACTATATTTGAAAAGATTTTTTCTTTGAACTTTATTCCTTTTCAAATGTATTCGAATATAATTCTGACACATTGATTAATCATTCTCTTAATAAGATTCGAAGCAGATTATGAAAGAAAAATGTAAATTTTAACTGTCCTGGAAACTGCGACTTTTAGCACAAGTTATGTAAGATAAGAACAGCAAAAGATGGATAAGGATTTAAAAAGAAAGAAAAAATCTCTAACTTATCATTTATAAATTGCTGCCACTGGCAATTATTATTATTATTTTATCCACCACTATTTCAAAATAATGACCTTCATCACAAATGTTTGGGGTAGATTGATTTAGAAATAGTGGTAAGGAAAATAATAAAAACCACCAGTGGCAGCCCTATTTATGTACCTTACGTATTAAATTCAAATTAATGCATTATTAATCAGTACTTAAATTTCAAATCTTCTTTTTGACTGAGTTTTTGGCTATTCAAGTTAAAAAGTGTGTATATATAAAAAGTATAAAATATATAAAAAGTGTGTATCAGCTAATTAATGAATAAACAATTTAAATATATAATAATACACAAATAAAATGAAATTAAATAAAAATATTTTATTCTTCAACATTTTTCAAAAATACAAGAAAGTGGCTATATACAGTGGAACCCCGATTTTACGTAACCCGTTTCGTACGTTATCCCGCTTCCTACGTTATTTTTCGTCGATCCCAGAAAATTCATATTTCGATAATGTTAAAAGTACCTCGATTCTACGTTATTTACTCTTAGCGTTTCCCGCTTGGTACGTCATTTTAGGCGAGGTACCTCAGGAAATTTTATCTTTTTTCACACATGGGAAAATTTTCAAAAGAACAAAAATGCTTTCTACTTGATCAACTGGTTGTTTGTTACCAAAAACAGTTCAAAGTAACGAAGAACTATTATTCTTCTATCCCCACTTGACCAAACCTGCGTCATGTGATATCGGAGGGGGGGGGCTATCTCTTAGTGATTGCTAGCAAAATGTAGGATGTGTAAAAGAAAATGTTTCTCTGTAGCCAAAAAGGCAGAAATTATCGAAAAATCCAAAGTTTCGAAAGGAATTAAAGTGTATCGCGTAAAATCGTTTGGTATCGCTTATTCCACTTTACAAACCATCCTAAAACAAGAGGTGTCTGTGAAATTAAAATCTGAAAAACTGAGTAATTTGTCAAATAAAAGAAAAACATTGGAAATCTCTCCTTTTGAGTAACTGGAAAAGATTTTATACGAGTGGTTTAAACAAGCCCGTGCTGCCAAGATTCCAATCAATGGCTCAATTTTGTAAGAAAAGGCTCTTGAAATTTCTTCCCGACTTGAAATGCAGAATTTCATGGCATCGAACGGTTGGATCGACCGATTCAAGAAGAGGTATAATTTGTCTTACAAGTTTATTTGTGGTGAGCCAGATGGAGTAAATACTGCTGTCGTTGAGGAATGGACGGAAATAAACTTTGCCTTCTCTTGTGTGCAATTGCTCAAAACAGCCATCTTTAACGCAGATGAGATCGGATTGGTTTTTTTAATCTCTTCGCTGATAGAACATACACCGTGAAAGTAGAAACGTGGCACAGTCGGAAGCTATCAAAAGTGCGATTAACAGTTTTGTTATTACGGAACTGAGAATCTAACACCTTTTGTGATTGGTAAATCCAACAAGCCCCGTTGCTTCAAAAACATTAAAAGTTTGCCGACAGATTACAATGCTTGGCTGACCCTAAATCTTTAAGATTTTGTTAGAAAATTAAATATAAAAATGAGCTTACAAAGGCGAAAAATAATTTTATTCGTAGACCAGTGCACTCATGTTAATCTGAATTTAAAGAATATACGTATAGAATTTCCCCCACCCAACTGTACCAGTTTACTTCAGCCACGTGACTTGAGAATAAACAGATCCTCCAAAATGCAATATAGAAAGAAACTGGTAAGAAAAGGTGACTTGATTCAGTTAAGCTTCAAGATGCTTAGAAAACAAAACTAAATGTGCTGGATACATTTCATCTCATCGGCGTGGAATGGTGTAGATGAAAAATGCATGTCAAATGCTTTTCTGAAGGGAGAATTTTCAAAATCCGAAATTAACAGTGAAGCGCCGCCGGAAGAGCTCTTTATGGAAGACAAAGAGTATAAATTTATACTTGTAGATATCAATGTTGATGAGTATATTGATTGCGATAAGGATGTTATCGCTTGTACAGACATCCAGACTATTTCCGATTTGATTTCGTAATATTGAAGTGATGATGATATTAATGAAGATCCAGAAGACATCTTGCCCTCATCGGCAGAAGCCATTGGGAGTTTAAAAAATTAAAAAATTTTTAACTGACATGAAAATTAAGAAAAAAAATAGCAAAAACTTGCATGCATTGCAAATAAAGTATATGTGAAATTACACTTAAACAGACTTTTTTAAATACTAATATTGTATTGGTAAATTTATTTTTGTATAATTTGTTTTCTTGAAGTGTTTTTCTATATTTGACCCCGATTTTACGTTTTCCCGTTTCGTACGTTTTTTTCTGCTGTCCCCATGAAAAACGTAAAATCGAGGTTCCACTGTATATATTTTTTTTCTAGTAGATAATACACATGTAGTTTAAAAAATTATATTATAATTAATAATTACTGCAATGAAAAAAGATGCAGCACAGGAGAAAATTTTCAGCTAAGCACTCATCAAAACCTACAGTTATATGTAAAATAACTAAATAAAATCGCATTTTAATAGCATGTATTTCTTGAAACAAGTATTATGTTTAAAAAATATGCAGCACATAACAATTTAATTAGTAGCTCTTTGTATAAAGACATAAGAAGAGAATCAATTCCAACCCCCCTGAATTTTAAAGCTTTAAATGTTTTTTTTTTTAACTTTGACGTCTAAACAAAAATGTTTAAATTTACCTAACACATGTGACTTAAAATAGTTAAAACACTTAGAGAGAGCAGTTATATTTGAATGTAAAAGTGCTTTTTATATATTATAATAGTAATCATCATCAATTTATTGCCCCCCCCCCCCCCCCCACACTTCCAAGGATTTTGCTCAATTGATACCAATGCTATGAGAATATATCCCAGGTACTTCTAATTATTAAAAAATAATAATAATAACAAATATTAAACTAGGGGTGCACAACCTTTTTAAGCAAAGGGCCACTTACAAAAATGACTGGGTTGTCGAGGGCCACCATCAGAAAATTTTTGTTTCGAGGAGGTGTGACCGGGGGGGGGGGGGGATCAGATTATCAGATTTAAAAAACGTAAATTTCGGAAGGGTAGATTTAGCCCCCTAGGTTCCTTCTTTCCCTGTCAACGTATTCAGTTCTGTTGGCAATGATATATCAGCAGTTTACATTTGTATTTATACAAGAGATATAGCTAAGATTATTTTCAAAGAGTGAAAATACTCCTTGACTTTATTTAAAGGAGTAAATTTAGCTTTAAAGATTGCCAGTGCTGAAAAAAAATTCTGCTTTCATGAATGAAGGTGGAGAGGAGGAGAAACATATATTATTCTAAATTGTACTTCTTAACATATTCAGTCATAAAATGTGGATATCAAAGGGGTGCACAACCTTTATAAGAGGAGGGGCAGTCACAAAAATGACTGGATTGTCGAGAGCCAACATCCATATTAGGGTGGACAAAATTTTGTTTCGGGTAAGGAGGGGTTAATAAAGTTAATAAAAATGCTAATTTTAAAAGGAGGGTTAGCTCAATATTCTCAACCACCTCCTTAGTCAGCTTAACCCAATTCTGTTGGAAAGGATGGAAAAATTTGCATTTTTTTCCATGCGCGATTGACAATATTCATAGTTTTTTCATAGTGATTGACGAAATTCACGATTATTACGCACACGTTCGGCGAAATTTGCGATTTATACGCACTCGATCGGCAAAATTTGCAATTTTTATGCGCCCAATCGGCGAAATTTGCATTTTTTTTCCGCATCTGATCAGCGAAATTTGCAATTTTTTGCAGCCGATTGGCGAAAAATTGCAATTTTTACGCGCCCGATTGGCAAAATTCGCAATTTTTACGCGCCTAATCGGCAAAATCCGTGTTTTTTATGTGCCCGATCGGCGAAATTCATGATTTTTACGCACCCGATCGGCAAAGTTTGCGATTTTTACGCGTCCGATCGGCAAAATTAGCGATTTTTACGCAGACAATCGGCGAAATTTACAATTTACACGCACCCGAGCGGCAAAATTTGCGATTTAAATGCACCCGATCGGCAAAATTCGCGATTTTTACGCATATGCTCGACGAAATTTACAACTTATATGCACCTGATCGGTAAAATTCGCGATCTATACTCACCCTATCGGCGAAATTCATGATTTTTACGCACCCAATCGGCGGAATTCGAGATTTTTACGCGCCTAATCGGCAAAATTTGTGATTTTTACTTGTCCGATCAGCAAAATTTGCGTTATTCACGCAGAGGATCGGCGAAATTAATGATTTACACGCACCTGATCGATAAAATTTGCGATTTAACTGCACCCGATCGGCAAAATTCGGGATTTTTACGAGCCCGATCGGCAAAATTCGGGATTTTTACGAGCCCGATCGGCAAAATTCGCGATTTTTTCGGTTTCAATCGGCAAAGTTCACAATGTTTTCGGGCCCGATCGGCGGAATTCGCGATTTTTACGCGCCTAATTGACAAAATTCACAATTTTTACGCACCCGATGCGCAAAATTTGCGATTTTTACGCACCCGATGGGCAAAATTTGCGATTTTTACGCGTCCGATCGGCAAAATTTGCATTTTTTACGCGTCCGATCGGCAAAATTTGCATTTTTTACGCAGACGATCGGCAAAATTTACAATTTACACGCACCCGATCGGCAAAATTCGCGATTTTTTCGGGCCCGATCGGCAAAATTCGCGATTTTTACGCATACGATCGACGAAATTCGCGATTTACACGGGCCCGATCGGCGAAATTCACAATTTTTACGCAGGCGATCGGCAAAATTCACAATTTTTACGCAGGCGATCGGCGAAATTTACGATTTATACGCACCCGATCGGCAAAATTCGCGATTTATATGCACTCGATCGGTAAAATTTGCGATTTTTACACACCCGATGGGCGAAATTTGGCAAAATTCGCAATTTCTACGCACCTGATCGGCGAAATTCATGATTTTTTCGCGTTCGATCGGCGAAATTGATCCGCGGGCCACCAGTAATACGATCGCGGGCCACTTTTGGCCCGCGGGCCACAGGTTGTGCACCCCTATATTAAACGTTTAAAAGATATCATCTAATGGTGGAAATAAATATTTCAAGTAAACTGCTTGTTATCTCAAAATTAAATTGAGGTTGCAAAAAACATTAAAAATCTGTACATTACTAACATAACATTATAAAACTAACTAAAATGTGATTTTCAAGTGATCATGACATTCATATAATCTTTTCACAACTAAAAATAATTCATTAATATATGTTGCAATTCATATTTATCTACTCTAGATGGGTACCAAAACTAAAACTTTTTATATTCAAACATGTGTCTTTACAAACATTCACAATTTTTATTTGATAAATATATGCACCTTTTAATTCCTGCAATCCATGGTTCATATTAATCTACCTTTAAAAAGAATACTACAACTTTAAAATAATCTTCCACCTGCCATTAAATATACAAGCAATTTTTAGAATATACGTAATTTATTTAATAATTAAATAAAAGTTTATTAGCAAAATTCAGATAATTCCAAGCAAAATATCAGCAAAAGCTGGACAAGTAAAATATATCGTAATAAATACTTAGTTTTTAAGGAAAATATTAACAAAATATACTATAATATTCCTCACAAACGGGATAAAAGAGTCTTAACCCCTTAATCGTCGTGCCCGAGACATTCACGGGCAGCGTAGGTTACGCCTGTTTTATTCAGTTTGTTTGATTCCCACCATTTTTTTTTAAATAGTATTATTGGCTTTATTCTTGCATTATTTTATCTGTCTATTAAATAAGACGAACATTTCTACTTAAAAAAATTGGTGGTAATCAAGCAATCTGAATTTTTAAAAAGTAGCCTACACTTAAAGGGCGTGACGATTAAGGGGTTAATATTGAAAAATACTAGAAATTTTCTTATTAAATTAACCTATCAAATGTAAACAATCACAAAAGTTGTGTCCGAAAAGGGCTTTTCACCTACTTTGAGAGGGTGAAATCAACGTCCGAAATTTTGTAAACATTCGAAATAATATTTCGCATCTAACTTTTCACCATGTACGAAAATAAATACCCGAATACCGATTTCCTTCCCGTATGATACGATGACGTCAAAATGATGTCACGGAGGAGGCGTTTCCTCCGAGTTTTCGTACTCGAACGTTGTCAGAATTGGACTACAGGACACAATGGAGTGTTTGGCACCTCTGTCCACCTTTCAGTGGGAGAGATGGAGATAAACAGTGCCCCAAATTTAAAAAAATGTAGTCTTTTTCAAACATACATACTGAAAGTCAAAAGCAAGGATAACCGAACTGCAAAGAAAAATTCTTTTTGCTTTGCCCCTTCCCATACATGGAAATCTCCCATTTGAAGGGAGGAAGGGTGTAAAACAGGGCCCAAAAAGATCAAGGAGGATAATTTATTCATTATTATTATTATTATTATTATGAAACAAATAGGACAGAAATCTTTTAAAAATTATTATAGAATTTCAGAAATTTTAAAGTTTGTGTGCTTGGAAGGGCAAAAGAGAGGGGAGAAGAAATTTTGATGTGAAAGGGAAATTTGGATGACAAATTATTTGTTTATTTATTTTTACTTCAAAATAATGCATAGGACACACACACACACACAAAAATAAAATAAAATAATAAAAAGTTAAGTAAACTATTTAACTTTTTATTTTTCTTAAATAAGATTTTAAATTTTATGAGTTGGAGGCGAAATGAATATTGTAGGAAGACAGAATTTGCATGATTATTTATTGTTAGAACAAAATAGGAAATAGAGTAGAAAATTCTAAAAATACTAAAGAATTTTAAATAATTTCTGCATGAGAGATTAGACCAGAGGTTGGGTGTAGCAGGGAAAGGGAGGGGGGGTTACAAAGGGAGAAAATTGAAATTTGGGAGTGAAATTAGATAAAATTTCTTAAAAAGTAGAAATTTCCAAAATGCACGAATCCCAGTTTATAATATTTTCCATCTTGTGAAATTTATTGTTTTCAAGTCGTAATAGATACCCAGATATAGCATTCCTCCCCACACACATACATACTTGGAGATAAGGAATTTCTAAAAAAATATGTCTCATTACTCTTTAAGGCTGCTCGTCAGTAAACTTCCCGATTCCCTGCGCTAATGTTATTCCTATGGGCGTAGGATGCATTCGTAGTTTTAAAATATCTCCCCAGGAAATTAATATTTTTAACTTCTGTTTTCTTTGTACTGTTCTTAAAGAATGTCTCTTTTTTTCTTAGTTGACAATTTTCTTCTAAAATATATACTGAATTTTATATGAAATGTTAAAATCGTATTCAGTTTCGCTAAGATTTTAACACACAAAAATATAAATTAAGCACATAGTTTAGAAATATTTTGATAACTAAGAAAAAAAGAGACATTCTTTAAGAACAGTACACAGAAAACATAAGAAAATTATTAATTTCCTGGGGAGATATTTTAAAAATACGAATGCATCCTATGCCCATAGGAATAACATTAGCGAGGGGAATCGGGAAGTTTACTGACGAACAGCGTTAAGGGTGTTGGTCAGTTAGGTCTCCAATGTTAAACCTATGGGCATGCAATGCATTCGTATGATTTAAATAATTTCTCTGGAAATTAATATTTTTAACTTCTTTTTTCGGTGTACTTTTTCTTTAACTGACACAATATTTCTAAAATATATGCTGAATAAAATATTTTTTGTGTTAAAATCTTAGCAAAGTTGACGAGCTGTGAAAAAGATTTTAATACTTCAAATGAAATTAAGTACATACAGTCGAACCCCGCTATAATGAACCCGGGATATAGTGAACACTCGGATATAGTGAACTTTTTGGCTGGTCCCGTCCGAACTCCCATTTAACTAATGTTATTTTATACGCTTATAGTGGACAGCTGAAATTTTGGTAGTTCGTTTATAGTGGACTCAAATTTTATTTCCCCAGATTTCTGTTTTCAGTTCTCCAACTTTAAACTTGCACTAGTTGTGACTGCAAATGATGACATGGCTTTATATTGTGTCACATTTCACTCTTTCACGCTCATCGCCTAAACAGCACATGCTTCTTCTTCTCCTCCTCTCCCTATTACAGGAACGAACCTCTCTTCTTCGTTTCTCCCTAATTCTAGGACTAAGATCTGGTGTTCACTTGCTAACTTCGTCTCCCGCCCCTCGGTATAATCGGAATGGTCCAAGAATGTCCCTCATTTTACAGTGTCTCTCTTCATTATTCTTTTGATTGATTTGAGATAAGAAGACGTTTTTTCAAGACCAGCTAAAAATTTTGTAAAAATGGAGAATTCTTTGAAAAGAAAAGCATTTTCGATTGATAAGGTTAAAATAATTAAACGTATTGAAGATGGAACAAATCAATCGAGATTGTGCAAGGGATTTTCCTTGTCAAAATCTACAGTTTCGAACATTTGGAAAAATCGCAGTGCGACTCTTGCTGCACACAATAAAAATTTGGATTCTTCGAAGAATCTACGTCGGGCTGAAAGAGAAATTGTGGAATAAGTTCTATTAAAATGGTTCACCATTCAGCGGGATAGAAGTCTTCCTGTGACCGGACCCATGCTTCGAATGAGTTTGCCAAAAAATTCGGAGAAAACAGTTTAGTGTGCTCTAATAGATGGCTGGATAGGTTCAAAAAACGAAACAATATTTCTTGTGGAAAGATTGTTGTTGAAGCAGCAAGTGTTTGTGCATCGCATGTGGAAAAGTGGAAAGCTCAAGTGTGGCCGGATGCAATCCAGGGTTATGAAGAGAATGATATTTTTAATGCTGACAAAGCTGGATTATTTTACAAAATGACTCCCGATCAGACGTTAAAATTTAAAGGAGAAAAGTGCACTAACGGGAATCTCTCGAAAGTGAGAATAACTGTTCTTATATGTGCAAATATAAATGGATCAGAAAAGCAAAACTTAACTGTCATGGGTAAATCCTAAAAACCAAGGTGTTTTAAAAATGTTAAAAAACTGCCCGTCTATTACAAAACTAATCCAAAATCCTGGATGACTTCCAGTTTTTTTTGAAGAAGAACTTAGACAATGGGACAATGATTTGTTGAAGCAAAAACGTAAAATTGTTCTCCTTGTCGACAATTGCACAGTTCATCCCCACTTTGAAAATCTGAAATGCATTAAGCTCGTTTTTTTGCCTCCAAACACGACTTCTGTGCTACAGCCCATGGACCAGGGCAGGGTGTTATTCGCAGCCTGAAGTCCGACTATAGGAAACATCCAGTGATGCGTATTTTGGAGAACTATGAACAATACGGAATACAACATCTCACTTTTGAAAGCAGTCGTTTTGTTGGAAAAGTCACGGAGACTGGTGACATCAGCAACAATCCGCAACTGTTTCCGACGCACAGGTCTTTCGAAAGATGTGTTGTGGGAAGGAAAAGATGCCAACGTGGAGGACGAAGATGATGAAGAAATCTTACCAATAGCTCTATGGCTGGAAAAGCATAATGGGAACATTTTTCCAAGGGACGTTACTGAGCGCTTCCAATCTTGCTATAATGAATTATATACTTCTGGTACCTCCACAGATGATGACATTGTATTTGAAGTTAAACAAAAGAACGTTGTTGAAGAAGAGTTAGAAGACGATACTGAAGAAGAATTTGAAATTTCGGCACGTTCTATCTCGGAAGTGAAATCAGCAGCAAATATCCTGAGCATTTTTTTTCTACAGAAAATGGGGACCAAAAAATATTAGATTCTTTACTAATTGTTGATAAGAAAATTGTTGAACTCTACTTAAAATCGAACTGCATTCAATCAAAAATCACAAATTTCTTCCATAGAATGTAAAAATAAAATCAAGTTTTAGTAAGTAACTTTTTTCTTTTTATTATTTGATTTATTGTCAATTTAATTAGTTAATAATTTGTAAGTAAATAACGTATTATAGCAATCATTATTTTAAACAATACATCATATACTAAAAAATCAAAAATAACAATCATATGCAAAAAAAATATTTTATTTTTAAAGAATTTGGATATAGTGAACCATCGGTTATAGTGGACATATTTCTGGGTCCGTAGACGGTTCACTATAGCAGGGTTCGACTGTATTTTAGAAATATTTTGTCAACTAAAGAAGAAAAAGAGATATTCCTTAAGAAGAGTACACAGAAAAAAGAAGTTAAAAATATTAATTTCATCAGGAAATATTTTAAAAATATGTATTCCATGCCATAGGTTTAACATTAGCGAGAGGAATTTGAAATTTCACTGACCAACACACTCAAGGAACCCACTAATCCAACTCCCACAACCTAAAGTTTCTTGAGCTTGCATAAAATCCAAGATCTCATATTTGATCATTCAGTAAAATAATTAATATACAATAATATTTAATAGAAAATTCAGCTTTAAGATAATGAAATAAATGTTCAAAAGCCCTCGTGTGAAATTTGTAGAATTTAGGTGCAGCAATCATTGTGCAATCGCATTATGAAAAGGTATTCATATATCTCATTAGATACTCATACTGCCATATATGTTGAAACAAACTGGCGATTTAGTGCAAAATCTACAGAAACAGCTTTTTTGGCTCAGGGGTGCAAGTTCTGCAATAAATACATAAAATTTCCTTTAAAGTTTTATTTGAAAAAAATTCTTGATTATATGAAAAGGTTTGCACAAATTATTTTATTATATCCATCTTTCAAACACTATCTAGTTACACAAGCAATAGCTTCATCAATATAAATTTTGAAGATATCACTCATAGTAATGATTGAATCTCTTTTTGTAAGAATATTAAATATTATACATGGTACCAAAACAATTCATATAAGAAATTATTCTTGAATAATTTAAGTGAATTATACTTGGGTTTCAGAAAATTTTCTAAATTTGTAGTTTCATGCAGAAATATTAAAATATATATTCAATATTTCAGCAGGGCGATATATAAGGTTTGTGCAAGTGTAGAATGAATGAATAATTGACAGCCTGTAACACTTGATTGTTGGAAGCACTGTTCATACAAGAATAGTGTTCAAAAACATGAGCTAATTCTATACAGAAGATATCTATAAAATGTTCACTTATGGATTATGCTTACTTTATTCTAAGTAGGCTGTATATAAATAGATCAAATCATATACATGCTCAGGGGTCAGAGTAACCAATTCATAAAATATAGGACATTTTTTGCGAAAAATATAGGACATTTAGAAAATAGTGTTATGGGAAATATTTTGCTATAAAAATTTATTTAACACAATCTATATCTATACTAATAAAAGAAAGTTTTGCTCTGTGTGTGTGTCTGTTTGTGATGGCTAGGAAAATCTAGCCCACCTAGAAGCCAGAAAATTTAGATTTAGGTAGTCCAAACCCTCTCCTGATGCACCTGAACCTCAGAATTTTAATACTTCAATTATTTACTGAAATATTAATTAATATCCACAAAGAATCTCATCAAAAATACGCTTTTTTCACTTGGGTTGGTTGGTTGTATCGATTCTTCACAGAAGTAATGAAATAAACCAGAGTAGCGATGCATAGATAAGGATTTCTAACTAAATAGTGTCAATATGGATTGAAGTTATTCAGCGTACAGCCATGCTGTTGTCGCGCCACCTGCACACGACAAATTACACAGACGTCCCCCTGTTTGAAATATTTTCCAGGCACGTTTTTCTTCATGACAATTAGCCGGGTTTAAGTTTTTTTTTTTTACATGACATATTATTATGATAAAGATTATTAATACAGAAAACTTTATTTAACAGATTATTTTTTATATTTGCGGGAATGGAGAAGGGCAAGGGTCTAATTACATTTAACAATTTTAACATTTTTAGCTGCACCCGTAGCGTTAGTTGCTGTTTTATATAGAGAATACCGCTATTTTAAATCTCGGCTAATAGCGTTCCGAACTTCTCCAAACCAGTTCCATTTTTACTAAATTATCGTAAAAATTAGCATTCATAGCTTCAAGGTGTATTTCTAGAAAACAGTTACCAGAATTTCCGAATAATAGTCTAAGCCAAATTTCAAATTAAATTCCTAGCTTAACCAAATGAATCAATCTTTAAAGATTTATAGTGATCCTCCTAATTAGTTATTTGCTGAAAGACACTTGAACCCCCCCCCCCCCCCCCCCCCCCACATTGGTTTCCCGATCCTTTGACGAAATTCGTAATGTTTTTGCAATTTTTTGATGAAATTCCAGTTATTTTTGTGATCTTTTGACAAAATTTACACTTTTCCTCCGATTTTTTGACAAAATTAACCTTTTTTTCGCAATCCTTTTACAATATTGTTGGGTTTTTTTTAGCAATCGGTTGACGGAATTTGACAGTATTTTCCAGAACAGATTTGCAAAACGCGTGATTTTTCAACAATGCTCGGCTAAATACCAAACATCAACAAAATTTAAAGTAAGAGTCTGTTAACAGTATCGAAAAACGGACTTTACAGATCTAATAATCAAAAAACAGACCAATACGGACTTAAAGCAAACAAACAGACCAATTCCCTAAAAACAGACCTAGTGGGAGCCCTGCATAGTGATCCTCCTAATTAGTTATTTCCTGAAAGGCACCCCCCCCCCCCCCCCCCCCAGTCCTGCTTCAAGGTTTTTTTCTCTCCAACTAGGTTTTTTTCTCTGCTCCGTTTCCATATATCAGCAACTATCTTTCCGATTTCAATGCAAGTGATTCCAAACATTATATTTAACTTAATAGTCACCCTTTACAACATTAAACTAAATTTATGAGTAGTGGTTACCACTATTTCCGAATAATAGTTTAAGCCAAATTTGTAATTATGTTCCTAGCTTAAGCAAACGAACAAATTTTGAAAGATGCATAGTGGTCCTCCTAATTAGTCATTTGCTGAAGGGCACTTGAGCAAACCCCCCCAACCCCTCCTTCAAGGTTTTTTCTCTAACTATGCTCAGTTTCCATATCTCAGCAACTATCTTTCCGATTTCAACGCAAGTGAAACATTATAATTAACTTAATAGTCACCCTTTATAACGTATTAAAATATATTTTTATTTTTATTAAACTAAATTTATGAGTAACGGTTACCACTATTTCCGAATAATTGTTTAAGCCAAATTTGTAATTAAATTTCTAGCTTAAACAAAAGAACGAATTTTGAAAGATGCATAGTCAGGGCTCCCACTCAACTTTTGTAGTAAAAAATGGAAAAAAGGGACCATTTTTTTTTCAAAACAGGGACCAAAAAGGACCACATATTTGTAAAGAAAGGAGGCATTCTTTCAAATCACAAAATAAAATAAACACAGAACCCCCCCTCCCTCCCCTCTATCTTATTTGTCACTTATTTTTAATTATAAATGTCTAAAGTATAATTTGTTACATTTGTTCCGATTCAAATTCACTTTATTCTGAAATTCATTATCTTAAAGCCATTGATATTGGCAGAGGTTACAAACTTAATACAGCTTTATTTGAATTACAAGGGTCAGTCAGTAAGTTAGTTGCATTGCTTAAGAAAATAAAACAGGATAGAAGTTTCACAATAACTTTATATAACTTTTTTTAACTTTTAAAGTTTCATGTAAAATCTACTTTTCAACATCCATTATTTTAAACATTTATCGAGACATGGCAGAAGTTTTTTAATGTCTTCTGCAAAGAAATTCGCCCAATGTCCAATAATCATTCTTGGGTCAGCAATAATTTTATGTACAGTTACATGAGAAATATTCACTTCATTTGAGATTTCGTCTATTGTTATGTGTCTGTTTGCAAAAATGCATTCACGCAAGCAGCAATCTCAGAATTTTATGCAGGTGATGGTCTTCCCTTGAGCTCAGCGTTGTTAATATCTGTATGTCCATTCTCAAACGTGCTGCACTACTTCACGATAACTTTATGTGACATAACATTTTCACTATACACTTCATGAAACAGACGATAAATTCCAATGCAGTTATACTTTTTGCCCACTAAAAACGAATCATTGCATGCATTTCCCATTTGGATGCCACTTGCAGATGCCGAATCATGTTTACAACTGATTATCAGAGACACTAAAACTACCACGTGAAAGCCGAAAATCATTATTGAAAATATTTATTTACAAAAAATCAATAACAAAAATTTTTATATCCCTATGGAGCAAAATATTTGCCAAGTTTTCTAAGTTATTGATGATGTATGTGTGCTGATTTTAGCATGACTGATTGAATTTCATTAATTTTTCCGTGACCATTTGAAGAAATTCGTGTTTCTTTTGCAATCCTTTAACAAAATTTCGGACTTTTTTCGCGATCTTTTGACGAAATTCACGTTATTTTCGCGATCATTTCACAAAATTTGTGTTTTTTGCGATCCTCTGACGAAATTCCTGTTGTTTTCGCGATCCTTTGACGAAATTAGTGTTGTTTTCGCAATCCTTTGACGAAAATAGTTTTTTTCCCCCACGATTCTTTGACAAAAATCGCGTTTTTTTCCCCACGAATTTTTTGACGAAATTCTTGATGTTTTCTCGATATTTTGACGTAATTTGCTGTATTTTCGCGCCTTTTTGACATAATTCACAGTATTTTCGCGACCCTTTGATGAAATTCTCGTTTTTTTTTCGCGATCCTTGGACGAAACTCGTTATGTTTTCCCACAATCCCTTGACAAAATTCGTGCTTTTTTCGTTATCCTTTGACATAATTCACAATCAATTATTAGATTCTTTGATGAAATTTGCGTTTTTGACAAAATTTGCATTGTTTTCTCGATCTTTCGACGAAATTAGATCTTTTTTCGCGCTCCTTTGACAAAATAAGTGGTTTTTTTTTTTTTTTTTTTTTTTTTTTTTTTTTTTTTTTTTGTGATCCGTTTACGAAATTTGCATTTTTTGGACAACACTCTGATTGTTTTTGCGATTTTTTGACGAAATTCGATATTTTATGAAATTTGCGTTTTTTGATGAAATTCGCATTGGTTGATGAAATTTTGATGAAATTCGCATTTCCCTTTGACAAAATTCATGATGTTTTCGCAATCTTTTGACGAAATTCACGTTATTTTCGTGATCTATTGACAAAATTTGTGCTTTTTTCGCGATTTTTCGACAAAATTAACCTTTTTTTTTTTTTCGCGATTCTTTTTCAATATTGTTGTTTTTTTTCAGCGATCGGTTGAGGGAATTTGATCGTATTTTCCAGAACAGATTTCCAAAACGCGTGATTTTTCAATGATGCTCAGCTAAATACCAAACATCAACAAAATTTAAAGTAAAAGTCGGTTAACAGTATCGAAAAACGGATTTTACAGATCTAATAATCAAAAAACAGACCAATACGGACTTAAAGCAAACAAACAGACCAATTCCCTAAAAAAAGACCTAGTGGGAGCCCTGCATAGTGATCCTCCTAATTAGTTATTTGCTGAAGGGCAACCCCCCCCCCCTCCCCCGGGTCCGCCTACAAGGTTTTTTTCTCCAACTATGCTCCGTTTCTATATATCAGCAACTATCTTTCCGATTTCAATGCAAGTGATTCCAAACATTATATTTAACTTATTTATGAGTAGCGGTTACCCCTATTTCCGAATAATATTTTAAGCCAAATTTGTAAATAAGTTCCTAACTTAACCATGACAAAACATGCATAGTGGCCTCCTAATTAGTCATTTTCTGAAGGACACTTGAACATCCTCTACCCCCGGCATCTCACTCAAGGTTTTTTTTTTCTCTAACTGTGCCTTATTTCAGTAACTCGGCTAATAATGGTCCCATCTTCTCGAAACCAGCTCAATTTTGTAACATGCCTGCTATACAATAATGTAGGCAGCGGAGACCTGTCTCAGAAGTTCGTTTGCTTAGAACAGAATGCTCCCCTGGCTGTAGTATGAGGAAATAAAAGATTTTCTGGAACATACAAGCATGCCCGGTATACGGTGCCGAAGCCATCATAGACCGTGGCCAGAGTTTCATTTTTTAAGAGATTTAAGTTTATTACAGGGGCTCGGGCTACTCCGGGCGGGTCAGCTAGTTACTTAATAAATGTTAACTAATTAATGATATTAAATCAATCTTATTAAACAGACAAAAATAAACTTACCTCTACAATATTAAGTCTCCAATTTTTTAAATGACTTTTTTTAAAGATAAAATCTTGTTTAGTTCATAAAAAATAAATTATTAAGCAAAATATGTACAAGGTGTTAATTTCTCTTTTCTATTTACACTTTTTCTAAATGAGTATATGATTATTTACAGGTGACGTTTAGTGTGATTATTTAAAAAATTTTGAAATTCTTAATGCTTAATCTTATTTAGCAATAGCTTTAGAAGATTTTAGTTTTTTATTCCCTGCATCCATAAGAGCTTGTGCTGTCTCTATCTCTTGCATGCACTTTCTCTTTAGTCCATTTTTCAGTCTTTTGTTTCCTCCATCAATCATAGATTGAGCAAAATAAATACTTTTTAATATTTCTACTATTTTATCCCTTTTTGAAGTTGCAAGACCCATTTTCTTTTTTTTTTGATGTTTTTACTTTCGTTTACTGATTTTTGCAATTCTTTTTGAATTTTATATTTGGAGTACGCTTCTTTGTAGAATTGGATCATTTCTCGTGCTATACAAGCACCTATAGATTTCCCATCAACAGCATCTTTTTTTTTTTTTATCAATCTTAAACCTCTTTATTGTATCGAGGTTTAAAGAGGATCTTTCTGATGTAAGCATTCTCTTATTCACAGAAAATCCTCTTTCCACTGATGTCTGCCCATGTGAAAACGTCAGTAAGGTTTTCACTAAAATTCCCAAATATTTATATTTAGGAAGTTGTTGATTATTAGTCATGGAAAGGACATTTTTCCAATAGTGATCTATTGGTTGCCAGGTCACATCAAAGCTCCATTCCTCACAGATATCATCATCATTTACATAAATATTCCACTCATCTGGGAGTTTATTGACATTACTTTCTGATATTACCTGTTGCAATATATTGGCCTGGCAATAGTGATAGGCTGATTCGAGATCTTTTAAGAATCGATACCTTAGTTTTTGAAAACTTTTGAGAATCGAAACCAACATTCCAATACTTTGTATTCAAATGTTGCAGCACTGAAAACTACTCCAAATATTGTTCAATTGAAACTAGAGATGAGAGGCGACATTTCGTCTGTCTCACACTTCAAATGTTTGGTCTACGTAAAATCGTTCGTCTCTCTCTTTTTTTTTTTTTTTTTTATGATCATGTGTCCGTTTACAGCATCCTTTTTTTTTTCATGTTTTTGAGTTTGGATGAAAATTCAGATTGTCATAATACTTTCTTTTTCGTATAATTTTTCAATGGTGAAAAATTACTTAGAAAATTAAATAGTAACCCTTTAATGATTAATCTTCCCAGAACTTTATGAAGAATGCAGGACAGGAAGCAATTTGTTTAGTTGTTGATAAAATCAAGAGAAAATTTCTTTTTTCAAATTGTACAATTTTACTTTCCAGCATAAGAAATTGTTTGGTTTATTACTGTTTATATTTTAAATGTTGTATTTCAATACAAAAAAAAAAAAAAAAAAGTACAGTATTCAAATGGGTATCATATTGCGTTCATATGGGTACCATATAGGGTTCAAATGGGTGCTATTGAGCTCCACTATTTCTGAACTTCCCTATTTACTGGCAAAAATTCTGCGATTAAATAACGTGACGGTTACGATTCAGTAATAATAGTACCTGAAATTGAAGAATTGCGGGAACTCCGTAATAGACCTTGTTATTTAATACATAATATACTTGATAACCTTAAGTATGGATATTCTAGAAAAGTCAGAATTGGCATAACGAGAATTTCATTGTTTTTTG
Source organism: Maratus michaelseni (assembly GCA_963931845.1). Lineage (NCBI taxonomy): Eukaryota > Metazoa > Arthropoda > Arachnida > Araneae > Salticidae > Maratus > Maratus michaelseni. The sequence goes on along the minus strand of OZ007596.1, from coordinate 153,935,368 downwards.
GGGTGGTGGTTGGTACATTATTTTATTATAAGTGTCGGCAAGGATGCAGAGATATGGAAATTTAATTAAATGTTCTGTATCTGATTATTTTAAAAAAGAAAGAAAATTATTATAATAATTTTAGTCGAAAAATATTTTCCCAGAAAAATTTTAGGGATAATTAAACAATAAGAGAAAGAAAGAACTAAGAATTTTTCTTCAGACGGGCTCCATCCCTTAAATCATCCCCCCACCTCCCCACTCGTGCAGGGCAATTTGTAATTTAGTTTTACTTTTAATGTTTATACATTTCAGACTTATCTTACATGGGAATTCAGCACGGAATGAAAAAAAAAAAAAATTTCTCTATTTTGAAAAACGTTGGTAGAGATTTATTTTTGAATATTTAGTATTTCCTAATTGGTAAATTTATATATTGCATTTTATGTTGATAGGTAAAAATTGTCTTGCACTATGAGGTCAGACAAAAAATAAAAAAAAAATCTTAATTCAGATATTCTTTTATTATTATTATTATTTTGTACTAGCTGTCCAGGCCCGTGATAACAGCCTTAAATTTACCTAACACTTTACCTCACACCAAGTTTAATGATATATATTTTTTTTAGAAAATAAATCCAAAAGTACATCGAGTTGTCCACCCCACTATCTTCGGCCGCGAACACCGAACGTGCTATGGACGCTGCGGCCAGTCTTTAGACAATGAACCTGGAATTTGTATGATATTATATTTTTAATCGAAAATACCTCCAAACAAACATAGTGTACACTGGGTGTGCTATGCCGTTCGAAGGTTATGGCTATGCCCGCTCTGGTTTGCTTGGGTTTTACATACAGTGAAACCTGTAAAGTTGACCACCCTTGTAAGTTGACCACCTGTCTATGTTGACCTCTGTTGTCAGGAACCAAATTTATCCTATACAAAACTATAAGACAAACCCTTTGTAACCTGACCACCTGTCTATCTTGTAACTTGACCACTGAAATTATTCAGATTTGGCTAGAACTATTATAAAATGCCCATCAAAACCCTTTATAACTTGACCACCCAAAAAGCTAACAAATCATGAATAATAATAAAAAAAAAACTCTCCAAGTATTTTTCTATGTTTTTTTCTTTTTAAATAGAATTTCTAAAAGGGTGAAATAGTATTTAACTGGGAAATGCTTTTAGGAATGATAGGTGTAGGGAAATAATTCAAGGCTTATCTATTCTTACATTGTTGCTCTTGTGGATTTGGATTTTCACCCCCCCCCCCTCCATTCTTTGATTCTAGATTTCTTTCTTCTATTCCCCATTCTCTTATCATTCCTTCCCTTCTTTTAATAACCCCAGTTGTTAGTTGGTAAGCAGAAATATTTCCACCAGTTGCAATAGTTTATGGCAATTGTAACAACCCAGTTAAGAAAATTATTTGTGATGAGTTACACTGGAACTGTGTTGTAGTACAGAAGGATTATTATTTTCATCCAGTAAACTTGATGTAGAGGTAGTACAAGGCATTTATATTTTGTAATTGCTTTTTAACAAGGAAGATTTTGTTAACCTAAAATGGCTACAAAAAGAAAATTAGTTGAACTTTCAAATGATAAAAAATATTAAATATTAAATTTAATTAGAAAAGGAGAAAGCCAGAGAAAATTAGCTGATAGATATGGAATTTCCAAAACTACAGTGTCTAACATATCAAAGAATGGGAAATAAATAACTAAATTGTGGTTAGAGAACTGTAGTGGTGATAGAAAAAGAAAATTGAGAAAAACATCAAATGAAGAAATTAATCTGGCAGTTTAGGAGTTTTTTAAGCTATGTCGTTCCAAAAATATTCCAGTTTCAGGACCTATGCTACAAGCTAAAGCTAAAGATATTGCAAATGAATTAGGAATTTCTGAATTTAATGCAAGTAATGGATGACTAGAATCCTTCAGATCAAGAAACAATATAAATTTCCGTATTCTTTGTGGTGAATCTGCTTCAGCAGATTGTAATGCTGTAGAAGACTGGAAAGCAAAATTAACTGAAATTGTGAAAGATTATCCTCCTGAAAAACAATTCAATGCAGATGAAACAAGACTGTTTTTCCGTCAATTGCCAACAAAATCGCTTGTATCAAAAAATGAAAAATGTTTTGGAGGCAAAATGCCGAAAGAAAGACTAACTGTTTTACTTTGCTGTAGTGTCATAGGGGAAAAATTGAAACCCGTTGTAATTGGAAACGCTGCTAACCCTCGTGTTTTTAAAAGAAATGATGTTAAAGTTGAGATTCTACCTGTGACATGGAAATATAATAAAAAATCCTAGATGAATTCATTCATTTTTGAAGAATGGCTTCGCGATATTAATTAGCAAATGAAAAAACAGATTAGGAGGATAATTTTATTTATTGACAATGTATCCAGTCATAAAATTTCCAAATCTTTCACCAATATTGAAATAGTATTTTTGCCTCCAAATTTAATGTCACTCGTGCAACCTCTAGATCAAGGCATTATTTGTGCAGTTAAATTGCATTATCGTAAACTAATGTTGAAGTGCCTCATTACAAAAATTGAACACTGCAATGATGTGTTGGCTTAATGATTCTTGGAAAAACTTATCTTCTTCAACTATTTCCAAATCGTTTTATAAATCAGGATTTGAAAGTGTGGATGAAATATTGACAAAAGAAGAGACTGAATTTTGTTTGAGTGATATTCAAACTTTGCCAGTAAGTATTTAGCAAGAGCTGGTTGATGAAAAATTGTTTTTCTCATTTGACAATGACATCATTGTGCATGAAGAAGTTGAAGAGAATGCAGAGGACATAGCTGCTAATATCTTATCAAAGATGAAAAAACCTAAAAAAATAGAAGATAATCAAGAAGAAGACAGTGAAGAGGAGATCGTTAATGAAAATACAAGGAAGACTCCTTTAACTTTTTCAGAAGCTTTAGACTGTGTACAAAATTTAATGTGCTATGCTACTGATAAGCAACCTGATATTTCTGAAAAGATAATGGATCTGCATGTTTGCATTGAAAAACATTGGGCTGATGTAAAGTCCAAAAACCAGCGTCAAACTACAATAACAGAGTTTTTCTTGGACAAATATGTAATGTAAATGACAAACTTAAATTTTAAAATTTTAGAATGTGTATGTGTCTTAACATGTGAAATAAAACAAGTGTTTTTTTTAATGTTTTTTTTATAAATTATGTGTAATAACTAGTATAGTTTGAAGAATCACTAATTGGCTGTATATTGATTGATTGCTTAAAAAAATAAATAAATAGTAGTATATTAATTGATTTTAAAATTGATACAAAACTATTAATTCATTCTTGTAGTTAATCTTTTCTTTTATAAGGTGTTAGAAATATGCATGGTAATACAATATTATTTTAAAGCCTTGTCAATAAATGAAATTTTTGTGGTAAAGAATGATATGGTATGAATATTATGTTAAAAAAAAGTAAATTTATCATCACCCTTTATAAGTTGACCACCTCTCTCTAAGTTGACCACTGAAGTGTGGCACCGCAAGTGGTCAACTTACACAAATTTTACTGTATTTTTAAAAATGTATCAAAACGAATTTTTAAACAAAAATTCATTCAAATGTACCTAGAGTTTGGGGCTCAAAAATTGCTGTAGGAATTCTGAATAAACTTTATTATAAAGAGGACAACCTTTACGATATCAGAGCAAAAGTTTGAAACCGGATTCCTTTTATTAAAGTGGAAAAATCGCCGCGAAATTCGATCAAAAATGCTAAAAAATAAAAAATCTGATAAAAAAATTTTAAAAACTGGTTTAGGTCAGCATAATTTCATATATTCAAGTATCTTCCTGCCAAATTTTGTTACTCTAGATGTAGCGGTCTATTCAGAATACAGCACAGAGGCAGACAAACACCAACACACACACACACACACACACACACACACTAACTTCTGTTTTTATTATTATAGTTTTTTTTTTTTAAAAGCACACTAGGCTATCTTCCAATGAATCGGTTATCGTTATTTCTATAATTAAATTCGTAAATTTTCAAAAATTAAAAAGGGTGGAGACGTCCAAGAATAGATTTTTTTACAGTTTTGTAATAAATACTTTACAATTTTGTAATAGAAAATTGACAATATTTATGAGAAAAATGTAATTTTCTGTCTGTTCCAGATATTAAAAACACCTTTTAGTCAATATATTTATATTGTTATATTCTAAATTTTTGTCAATTTTTTACAGTCTTAAAATGTTTTATAACATCTAAATAAATAGTTTTCAAATCAAGAGATGTTGAGTTACAAAGGTTTAATCTTCATAATCAAGAAGGGTAATCGTTTTCGAATTGTACAAATTATTTTTCCACTATAAGTAATTATTTTCTGTTATATTTTAAAAAATCATAAAATCTGATATTTATGATGTTTAAATAAAAATTTACAGAATTTTATGTAAGTTTAAATTCATATGCTCTTTAACTTTAAAAAATGTACTTTAGCTATACACACTTGAAAAAATAAAACTAAAACAGAGCCGATCATCCTACTAACATCACGATTCCGGAGAAAAGTCTCAAACAGCGCCGAGTAGTCTACTATTTGAATACTAACACTCACTGACACAGTTTATGAAAACAGAAAACTCGAGCTATGAGAACTGAATACAGTCGAAAACCGCAGTTTTCGTTTTCGTCTGCGACACAAATGCCAGGTGACTTGTATTCAAATACTTTTGTCCGAATCGAGATCACTCGAGAACTTGGCTGAATCGAGACCTCAGACATTTTGAATTCGAATACTCCCATCACTACCTGGCATCTTACAGATGGTAATGTGGATTTGGTAGGTTCCTTTCTAAAATGAGGATGCAAAACTTGGGTAACTTCTGAAAATACTTGGTGACATTTATATGAAAGTCTTTAGCATCAGCTAAAAATTCAGATTTTAAGTCTGAAGAAGTTGCAGCAAAAACTTCTTAGTGTTATTTCCTACATTTAAGAATTTCAAAGGAACTGCTTCTTTGCAAATATCAATATCCACTAACTCCTCACCATATTTATTGTTCAATGCAGACTCATTTACAAAACATCTCAAAAGCTTCAATAATAGTTTAGGTATTGCTCTTGAATGGAAATACGACAAAAACAGAACAGCAGAAACAATCGTAAATGCTGGTATGTCACGATTATAATATTAAATATACGAGAAAGTAGAGAAATATAGGAAATATGGGACAATTACAGAAATATAGGACAATATAAGACATTTTTGAAGGTTATTTTATAAATATAGGAAATATAGGACAACTCTGCCCCCTGCATGCTGCATGGTCAGTACAACAGTTTTAAGGTGGATCTACAGTTCCATACCAGACCTTCATCCATTCAAAACTGTCAAACACTTCAACAAAAATGTGATGCTCATTAATTTGTGATATTTTTAAGGTCTTGGCTCTTGGAATTTGGCATAATGGTATTTTATGATTTAACCAGAATTAAGTTCATTTTGATCTTGGGTAGACAGAGTAAATTCCATTACTGAGGCAGTATTTCACTTCTTGAGATATTTTAGCTCCAAAGGCCCATCACCTCTTAACGAGATTTCAAGTCTTACTACTTTCATATTGCAGTATTTGGAAGTGTGATACAACCCGATGTGATACTATCTTCTCGCAAATTTCGGCAGGAAAGCTCCTAGGCCAATCAAATTCACTAATGTTTTGATGCCACTGAATTTTTAAGATAAAAATTTGAATAGTCAATTGTAATTGAATTGTGAAACTGACTGAAAATGTATCTGATTTGCACATTCGATTATGGTATATGAATTAATTTATGAAAATGATTGCTATTGAAACAAAGCATGAAACTAAAGTATGTTAAATTAAAAATAGCTTCCATAGATCGATAAATACATTAAGTGCTGGCTAACCATCTCAAAAACTCAAATATTGCTACAGACAATTAAAATATGATTAAATTAAAGAAAAAGATAATAAATTACAGGGAATTGGATAAAAATGGATTTAAAAAAAACATTTAGGGTACCAGTTATAATATATATAGGGTACCATTAATATATTAACACTTTGCAACCCAGGCTACATAACCACTTTAGAGCTACTTCAGTGCCTAAAAAGACAATATTTTTATTAGAAAAAATTTTTCCCCTAAAACCTTACGCATGCTTAAAAAAAACACCCACAGATGAAGTTCAATTTGCAAAAGCCTTACATACATTACAGGGAATTGGATAAAAATGGATTTAAAAAAAACATTTAGGAGGGGGGGGAATTTATTATTTATTTAAAATTAAAGATCACCAATCTGGAAGAGAAAGTTAAATTAATTACAATTGCAATTACCAAATTTACATTTCATTTATTATTAAAAATTGTACAAAATGTTATTTCATAACAAAATTTTATAAAGACTTCCAAGGGTGGCCATTTGTCATCTGCACTAACTTAATTCCCCATTAAACGATGAAAACATTTTTTAAGGCATATAAAAATAATATCTTGCATTGAAAAAGTTTTTTAAAAGTAATTAAAGCGATTTTAAAGCCTTATGTTTTTTTTTTTTTTATTATTATTTTTAGCAAAAATTCAAATTAATGACAATATTGTAAATACAAAAGAACTAATTATTCAGGACAAACAAAATATATATAGATATATTGCTGTACTTACAAAATTTAAAGTTAATTAAATCATTAAGTCACTTTTCTTTGCGATAGTGTAAGTAATCTTTTTACCGCATTATTTACTAATTTTGCAACACACTCCAAAATTTGATCTGTGACATGAGATTTTGAATGGTAATATCTGCGAACAGCTGGCAGCATTGTTTTAATTGAAACTCTCACATTGTCGGTTGTGAAATGTTATTTTTCTCTTCATGAGAGTTACTAACAATTTCTTGTTTCTAAATGAACGTTCTGGTACCAAGTAAAAGTTTTGAAAAACTAATGTACAAAATGAGTGTCTTTAGATTCTGTCTGGTTAATTGTAAAATATTTGTATGCATTAAGCAATGTTCTTAACAATAATATCAGATAGAAAATGATGGGAAAAACGAAATTGTCCTCATTAACCGGAGATATGTCTTGAGCGGAGACGCATTAACAAGAGTCTACTGTAATATGAAAAAATTAATGTAATGTATATCTCAATAAAAGTGGCAAACAATGATGCTGAAATGTCTCTTAGTATCAGCTGTATAACGTCAAATATATTAACACTTTGCAACCTAGTCTACTTAACCACTTTAGAGCTACTTCAGTGACTAAAAAGCCAATATTTTTATTCGAAATTTTTTTTCCCTAAAACCTTACGCATGCTTAAAAAAAAAAAAAAAACCACAGACGAAGTTCAATTTGCAAAAGCACACGCTGTCGCATGCTTGACAATGGAAACTTGTAAGTTGTTAAAAGTTATATATTGAATGTCCAATCCCAGCAGAGCCAGTAGAGTTAAAAAGATTAATAATTGATTAAAAAGGATTTTTACATACAAAAGAGTTTATGATAAATTAGAAAATAAATTTCAAATTTATTAAATGTGCAATTTAAAACATTACATTAATTTAAGCATAATTTGATATGATTATTAAAATAAAATTCCGATATGGCAGGAAACCATTGTGGCCTACATACCGATATCTTGTGGAGCATTGTACCAATATAGTCTATAGCAAATAAACACATTTCGAGCGAGAAAAATTATTTAATAAATTGTGTCTTTTTTCTTTGTTGTCCTAAAATTCTTTTTAAATAAATCACATGCTGACAAACATAACTTACTTGTTGGGCCTGAATAGTAGTTCCTTTACTTTGTACTAAACTAACTTTTGGTACCTGAAAATAATAAATGATGATTTCAGAACATTACAATTATTCTTTAACTAGCTTAAGCTAGAAAATATTGATTTACACATACTGTAGCAACTGTAACTCCTTGACTTGTTTTAACAAGAGTAACTATTTGAGGTTGAGTTCCACTACCTGTAGCTTTATGTACAATAATTTGCTGTTTTCCACCTTGTGTAGTAACTTGTGTACCAGGCTTTAGAATGGTTGCAGGTGAGCTCATGCGCACTGTTTGTCCACTAAGTCCTACAATAATTTCATTAAAACACACAGATAATTACATAGATAATTTGAATCAAACTGATAATTTTTTTACTTTAAATCATGTTTGTCTCATTATGCTTTTGAAATACATATATACTGTTTGTTTATAATTAAAACTTATTGTGAAAGAATTATAACAGACAATTTTATATCAATTAATGCACGGAAAATTCCCTTAAAACACTTTCCAACATATTTGAAAAGTGTTTACGAATTCGGTACGTCTGTCTGTCCATGCTTCGGTACGTCTGCCTGTCCATGCTCTAACTCATGTAAATATAATCAGATTGTTATTGAATTGAGCCATGTTTGTTATTGAAAATGAAGTGTGTAACATTTATAGTTTGCTTACAGGGACACCCAAAAGAATTCTGTTACATTATGGTCCATGGGAAAAATTGTTTGATTTTTTTTTTAATGATGTTACACTATTTCAAACATAATGAAATATAGCATTTGTTATTCATTTACAGGGACACACAAGATTTTGGTTACAGTACTACTTATTAGTGATAACTGCTAAAAGCGAGTTTTCAGTTGGGATATAACTTTTTACATCTAACCAATTTTTTGCATATTATTTGGTGTGTATAAATTCCATAGCTCATATACATGGTTGTACTTTCACTATCCTCATCCAAAAAGGTGTGAAAAGGTCAACTTATTAACTTGAAATTGCTGAATTGGAATTTTCAACTGTGTTACACATTTCCTGACTGAACTAAACTTTTGCATGCTACAAATTATATATACAAATTTATAGATTGTATACAGGGCTGCATAAAAGAATTGGGATATTTTTCTTACTATAGATGGTAATTACTGAAATTGTGTTTTCAATTGTGTTACGTCATGTGCTTTACAAATTGTTTTACAAAGACTTCATCTTTCACCTTATTAAACTGTAGAGTTGGTACAGCATTCTGAATGGAAATATAGGTGCAGATTCTCAAAATCTGGAAGGAGCCAGTGGCTGCTAAACCCAAAAAATGTAGTGGCCACTTTGTGAAACAAACACATAAAAACAATATTTTTCTCCATTAAATTTGTACGACGGGATTTTATAGAATCTTCCTGGCATAATTGTATACAGTTTGTAAGAACAAATGTAAGGCCTGAACATTTTATGGATAAACGATTCTCTAAAGTTTTTTTTCTTTAGATAAATTTTTCCCTCCCAAAGTATTTTTCCTAGCTGAAAATAAACGCTCAACATGGGGATTTGCCTCAAAACATATGTCTATAAATATATATATGAAAAAAAATATGGAGAAGATTTATTTTCATTTAGGTTTTTGATTTTAATAAAATAAATTTAACAATTTCTGACATTCAGAGATGATGGAGAAAGACTGAACGCTATAAGCCTCATTTGAAGCTCTTGTTGGCATGGTGATTTTTTAAAGGATTTTCTTTTTTTTTAATCCCTATGCAGACAATAAATTACAATTTTTGTAGCCGAATGCCGATTTTCCTATTTTATTATTGCGACGCCTTGACGAAATTCACTATTTTTTTCTGCAACTAATTGACGAAATTCACTATTTTTTTCTGCAACTAATTGACGAAATTTGAGATTTTTTTCGCAACTGATTGATGAAATGTACATTTTTTTCTTCCCGATTGATGACCTTTGCGTTTTTATCACGACCGATTAATGAAGAAATTTGCACATTTTTTTTTCTCGACCAATTGACAAAATTTGCATTTTCTTTTCAAGATTGATTGACGAAACTCACGGTTTTATTTCACGACTGGTTGACGAAATTTGCAGTTTTATTTCGTGATTGTTTGATGAAATTTGTGTTTTTACGTGGCAAGCAATCAACGAAATTTGCAGGATTATTTTTTTTTACCGTTTTCACGAAGTTCACGACCAATTGAGGTAATTCCTGATTTCTTTTCATGACCGACTGACGAACTGATTTTGCAGAAATCTAAAATAACAATAATAATAATTCAAGGAGTTCCGCTAATTCATGGAAAAATCCCATGCCGATATCTATGCCTACAAGTAAGAACATATCTGAAAAATCCCAGAGCAACAAATTTATTGAGTGGGATACAAAATTATTCTCTTCTTGGCACGAATTTTTGTGTGCTGTGGTCTAAATGTGGTATGCAGCTGCCGCAAACTTCATTCGTGGCATAATTCTTGATTCCGCAGGCATTGCAGTTTTTTTTTTCTTTTTAAAAGGAAAAAACAGGGAAGTAGTGGATCAGCAGAAATGTGGTATACATGTTCAATCATAGTTTTTAATTATGGACAATAGAAAAGAAAAAAAAATTGCTAAAAATCGCGGATTATGGGGGACAATCTGCAGATTTTACATAAAAAAAAGCGGAAATCTGCCGTTCGGCAGAAAAGGGCAATACCTGTAAAACACATGGCGACTTAGGCATCGAAAGTTAGTGGGCAAAACAAAAAATTTAGTCACCAGGTAGCAACTGGCAACTGTGAATAGAATCTGCAGATGGAAAGTTTTTCATAATCTATGTTTGACGCATGATTTTATTTCCCTCGTTAAATTATGCATTTTTTTCTTTATGCTTTGCACAGCTGTAACCAGTACAAAATTCTCTGGAGCACTGCTTTGATTTAACCCAAATCAAAGAAACATTAATGAACATATATTAAACAAAAATAATTAAATTAAATAGTTAATAAAATTATTAATTAATAAGGGATATATATACATATTAAATAAAATGAGTCTTGGTACTTATTTAATTTCTCATTCAAGGCATATTTATTTGACTTGGGGTCATATTGAAACAGTCCTTCAAACAATTTGAAACATCAACTTTGATGTTTGATTTTATCCAATTTAGTGGATAAAATTTTAAGCTAATAAATTTATTTAATAAAAAATCATAAGGACTTTAGTACTGATGCAGCAGATGTCAATTCAGCCTCTGGATACCAGACATCTAGCAGTAGTATACTATGTTTCAATCTTTCCCTTAAATTTTATTTATTTTTAAAGAATATATTATAATACGAGCAAATCCTGTGTGTGCAAGGCTGTTTGTAACACTTGGTGAAATCCCCTGACCCCCCCCCCCCTACAAAAACAAAAATCCCCATCTTTGAAATACGATATAACTTATAAATGCATACAACTCGCAACCAACAATTAACTTCAAAAGGATCCTATGAGCCATCACATAAAATTGCCTCTAATTTGAAAATCCTTTATTTTGTGGATTATTCCCTCGCATTATTTATAAATTATAAAAATCCCTGACGGCTCGGCCTACAGGCACAGGTAGATTTCGAAGACGCAGACCGTGGGGCGCCTGTTTGTCGGGAATTGCGGAAGAAATGAACTTTTTTACGATGATGCGGCAGTTTGAACCGCCTACTTCGAAACCTAACTTGTTTGTAGGCGGATCCGGAAGGGATTTTTTTGTTTTTATTTTTTATTTTTTGGTATAACGGTTGATCCTATAAAAAACTTGTCAATATAAAAGTTTTAGATAATATTAAGAGGATTTATAATAAATTTAAGCGGATTTGAAATCTTGGGAATTGATGAAGTTATGAATTTTTTTCTTTTAAACCCCCCCTTCCCCCGCTTAAGGCAATTTTTAATTATATCAAAAATCTGTCATACATAAATTTTCGGCCCTTCTCCTAGAAGTAATAATAACGTCAAACGGATTCGATACGTATCATAATTAAGAAATCATGGGTTTCTTTTCTGTTTTCACAAAAAGCCCCCCCCCCCCCTTGGTTCGATTTTGCCCATTAACGAACTTGACCGAGATTTTATGCCCCTTGATTTTATGTATCAGTTTCGAAAAGATGCAGGAGTTGGAACCGCCTACTTCGAAAAATAACTTGTTTGCAGGCGGAGCCGGCAGGAATTTTTCTTTGTTTTTAATTTTTTTTGCTACAACGGTTGGTCCTATAAAAAACTTGTCAATATAAAAGTTTTAGATAATATTAAGAGGATTTATAATAAATTTAAGCGGATTTGAAATCTTGGGAATTGATGAAGTTATGAATTTTTTTCTTCTAAACCCCCCTTCCCCCGCTTAAGGCAATTTTTAATTATATCAAAAATCTGTCATACATAAATTTTCGGCCCTTCTCCTAGAAGTAATAATAACGTCAAACGGATTCGATACGTATCATAATTAAGAAATTATGGGTTTCTTTTCTGTTTTCACAAAAAGCCCCCCCCCCCCTGGTTCGATTTTGCCCATTAACGAACTTGACCGAGATTTTATGTCCCTTGATTTTATGTATCAGTTACGAAAAGATGCGGGAGTTGGAACCGCCTACTTCGAAAAATAACTTGTTTGCAGGCGGAGCCGGCAGGGATTTTTTTGTTTTTTTTTTGCTATAACGGTTGGTCCTATAAAAAACTTGTCAATATAAAAGTTTTAGATAATATTAAGAGGATTAATAATAAATTTACGCGGATTTGATATCTTGTGAATTGACGAAGCTATGATTTTTTTTCTTCTAACCCCCCCCCTTTTTCCCCCCCCTTGGAGTCATTTTTAATTATATCATAAATCTGTCATACATAAATTTTCGGCCCTTCTCCTAGAAGTATTAATAACTTTAAATGGATTCGATACGTATAATAATTAAGAAATTATGGGGTTTTTTCTGTTTTCACAAAAAGCCCCCCCACCCTCCTCCCTTGGTTCGATTTTGCCAATTAACGAACTTGACCGAGATTTTATGCCCCTTGATTTTATGTATCAGTTTGTAAAAGATTAATGCAGAATTTTTCCAGTTATCGTGGTCAGAAAAAAGTGACATAGATAGATAGATAGATAGGTAGATAGATAGATAGATAAAGTTTTGAACTGGGGGTGGTTTTGGGTTCTGGGAGTCATGATCGGCATAGATCTGCAAAAATTTTTCAAAATTTCCAACTTAGGTGAGAATGTAATAGGTAGTATTTCTTACGAAATCTACCTAAAACACACAAGAGTGATAGCCCCATCCATTCTGGAAGAGAATGCAGGCTTGGATTTTAACGCGACCTTTCGCTCTTTTTGATTCTCGGTATCTGAGAACGAAAGCCCCCAAAGCAGAATATTTTGTAATGTGTCCCCCCCTCACGTTGACGGATGAATTTCGCAATTATTTCTCTGTGACTGATTCGAGAATTTCGGTATTTTTCAATGTCAAATTCAATTTCAAAATACTGTTCACTACTTACTTTTAATCTAAAAAATGACGTTGAACTCCAACAATTGAAACTGTAAATTTTTGTAGAAAACATAGTAAAAAATAGCGCCAAATCTTGTTTTCTATTAACTTATATTTGTGAAAGTAGAATATTCGGCAAAAATATAAATTCTTTACACTTTCCCTTTACATTACACATATGTCCCATAAATCAAGTGGGACAAAATTTTGAAAATTTTTAAATGATACGGAAATTGAAATTTTCAAATATTTTAAGTTATTTTATAGCTGTTTAATTTCGGATAACACTAAGGTAAAGCTAGGCTAGTCTGCGCACAATTCAAAAGAATAGCAATAAAAAATCTAAAATTTATTTTTTTGCTAAACTATCCATGAATAATTTTTACTTCATTTGTTTTTTATGCATTTCCATTGCTATTTTGTTGTTATATTTCAATTTAATAGAATAGTTGTAATAAAACCAAGAAAGTTATTTTGCGCAATCTGTCCTTACAGAGTTGGTGCGGTTGCACACATGGGTAGGAGAGATTGTTACTAATAATAACTACAGTTAAATTGTTAACAATAATAATTACACTTAAATGACATTGCTGTAAGGTTTTTGGGAACACATTTTATCGTATTGGGAGTGAATATTTCAACCTTATGCCTAAAGAATCAGAAAAAGGAAATAATTTTAAAAACGATTAAAATACGGTGGTAATTATTAATCTTTATAGGTTAATTATAATTAAAGTACGCTTTGCAATATTTTTCAGACTTTCCCTCGATTAACTGACGAATTTCACAACTACGACCGATCTACAAATTTTGCAATTTTTTTTCCCAGAATCCAATTGACGAATTTCACAATATATTTTACATTTTCCCCTCAATCGACTGACGATTTTCTTGATTTTTTCTCGCGACCTATCGACGAATTGTGTGCTTTTCCTGTGACTGATTGAAGAATTTTTGTATTTTTTCAACGATCCACTGACCACGACTGATTGACAAATTTCTAGATATTTTTCTTCACTGATTGGCAAATTTTGCCGCTTTTTGTTGCGATTGATTGATGAAACTGTGGGTTCTTTTCATGACTAATCGACAAATTTTTACATTTTCTCCTGTGACCGATTGATGAATTTTGCAATATCTTTAAATGACAGATTGTAGACTTTCACGATTTTTTTTTCGACGATCGACTGACGAATTTCGCACTTTTGTCCAACAATCGACTGACAAATTTGAAATGTTCTGCAGAGAAGCTCGTTGTTTTGCGATGCACATCACACTTTTAACCCTATTTTACATTGGGGACGAAAGTTTCACACAAAAGTTAGAAAAAGAATAACTGATGACTCACAATTTTAACTCTAGAGTTTCCGGGGCACGTTTCATCAAATCCCCGGAATTCCGAGGATCTCCCAGAACACAAACAGGCATGCATGTACATAACCACATGTTGCATTTCCCATTCAAAATCTTAATAATTTTCCCTTAATAATTAATCACTCTTTCATTCCTATTGTTTGACATTTGTAATGACCTTTAATTTGATACCTCATTTATCCTTTTCAAAAAGAAAGGCTTTTCCGATCTTTGGATCTGTTTTGCTAGCGATCTTTTGGAAAGGGCACTGTGTGCCATTTTGCAAAAAATGTCTTTTTGATGAGTGTTTGTTGTGTTTTTAAATAAATATCTTGTCTAATTATCGAAAAATGAAAAATCTGAGCTTCAGGTGCATTACAACCTGCCTTTGACTATCCTCATCCAAATTTTCAGACTTCTATGTGTGGTAAATTTTACTAACCATCGGCGACAAACAGATACACACACAGAACAGACAGAATCTCTTTATTTTGTTAGTATAGATCTACCTTCCCCTTTTTTTCTTTAACGTCATTCTGTCTATCACTTTATCTTATAAAAACGTTTTATGTTGGGAGAACAGAATACTTGTACTTGTTTGCTACTAATATTGTAAAAAGAGGTTTTCTTCTTTGATGAGTTATTCTCCATTTTTTGTCTTTTTAACTCCGCCTGTTGATCATATATGCAGGTATGTATTGTAAGAATACATACAGTTGTTCATGTGCTTTTTCTTATATAGGTATGGAGACACAATTTGCCATCAATATTGCATTGTATATTGCAAGATTAAATTATCGGCTTTAAAATATGAAAATTTTAAAAAGGAATCCAATGAAAATTAATAGCAATGTTATTCTAAAACTTCCAGTCTTGACAGATAAACATATCTGATTACTGCCAATTAGGGACTGTCCATAAATGATGTCACACTTTTTTTCAACATTTTTGACCACCCTCCCCCCCTACCATTGTCACAAAGTGTCACACTTTAACGTACTCCCTCCCTTCCCCCTTTGTCACAAAGTGTCACACCTTACCATACCCCCCCCCCCCCCCCCCCCCCGGCCTTATTGTCACATGTCACGCTATCTATCTATATAAAAGCTGTTCTTGGTATGTATGTTCCTTATACAAATCTATAGTTTTTATCAGATTTGAACGAAACTTAATGGACATACGTTTTAGAACACAAGTAAAATTACTGTCAACTTTAAAAATTCCTCAGACCATTCTTTATCATTTTTTTTAAAACTTCTCTCATAGTTTATCATTACAGAAATCTTTTTTTTTTCTCAATTTCTAATGCAATAATTTTTCCTTTTGCCACACTCTAAAAAAAAAAAAAAGCACAAAAATTTAAAAACAAATGATAACACATTTACTTTCTTTTTATAAGCCAATAAAAATTCAGAATCACTATATTTTTCTAAAATTGAAATGATTCTAAGAAGAAAATGCACATTTTGTTTCTATATAAATAGAAAATGATAACTTTAAATGTATTAAAATGATGTAGTACCTTAATTTAAATTTATTTGTAATTAACACATCTACTTTAATACAGATGTTTCAATTTCAAGAAAACAATTTAGTAAAAAGGTTTTTTTTTTTTTAAAGAAAAAAGCTAGGTCATATCGTCATATTCTATTAAAGGTTTTCATTTTAATTTCAAACTGAGTCTAAGTAATCGTTTGCTATGTTTTATTCCTACTTCGGTTGTATACTACAGCTGTATCTTATAGCTATACGTTATATTGCTAAGTGTTTTATTGATATAGAAGCAGTGGTAAAATTTTTCTTTGAGTTATATTAAAGAGAGGAGGGTCATTTCCAGGGTTGGCAAGTTTCTTCCAAAGTGGAAAAAACCGCAGAAAAAAACATGGAAAAAACCGGTCGGAAGAAATAGGTTTCTTCCAAGTGGAAGAAATGGAAGAAACTGTTTTTCTTTAGGAATTTACCATATAAGTTGCAACTTTGTAAGATACAATAAAAATAAATGCGCTTTTCTAATAGATAACCTTACATAAATTTAATTAGATTATAAAAAATTAATTATATATGATAAATTGATAGTTAGATCAGTTTTTTAGCCAAGATCACACACCTGTCTAAAGCTTTCCAATCATTGCATACCTGAATAAAACAAATTGTACTTTTTCCATTATACTAACACCATGCCAAAATGTATGCTAATGTGCCATTTATTTCAACGCTGAATGTGCAAAGAGTTTTTATTGCAAATCATGCCGAACATTGTGATTTGCTATATGTTGACTGTGAATCTTTTTAATTATTATTACTTAATTGTAACCTCACAAAACATCTTAATTTGTTATTTTTCATATAGAAAATATTTAATATTAAACTGTGACTTATATTTATTGTTGACACAGATATGGATTTTACAATCTGGTAAATACCAAATGATGAGGAGGCTGCAATAAAATTGCTTCAGGCCTTTGGATACGTAAAAAAAGCTTTTATTCAAAAAACCCATGAACGTCTTCATTCAAAAAGTGAACTGCAATGCCAAGAGACATTTGCAATTCCATGCCTGTAGTTTAAATAGAGTTTTATTTTATTATTTTATCGTATAATATTTATTTGTTCTTTAATTTTAAGTCTATTTGTATTGATTTAATAACATAGTTCGTGAAAGTCTGTAATTTTCAAATGTTACATTTTTAATTGCTCAATTTTGTGTCAACAATGATTTTAATGAATCATTTCACATTTTCATTTTGTGTCAATTATTATACTTGGCGACAACAATGGTGTTGGTATAACGGAAATATACCAAATAAATTTATCCAAAAATCAATTAAAAGTAATTTAATTGAAAACAGGCACATTTTTCTTATTATTTAAACTTCTGTAACCAGTAGCAAATAGTATATGGATCATTTACCTACTGTAGAATGAAACTCCTTTAAATAAAAGAGTGCTTTTAATTTACATCCATTTTATTGAGGGAACTGATTACAATAATTACTCTATTGAAAAATTTCATTAAAATCTTCATTTTCTTTACTACAGTGCAACATGGTATACCAAAACAAAAGTATTTTAGCAGTAGGATGCTGCAATCAATTTTTCAACTTAGAATGGATGAATGCAAAAAATGAAAAAATTCTTTCAAGTCCTGCAGAACTTGGAGTGTTTAAAAGAATTTTGGCATACCCATAGAGTTTATTTTTAGAACATTTATCTTTTAAAATCAGCATTGAGATATGCATGCTAGTACTATACATAATTACAAATTTGTTATTTTAAGTGCTACACAATAGTTTTTAAAATATTATATTTTTATGTGATAAATAAATAACTGGTAGGTAGCTTTGCTTTTTTTTTTTTTTTTTTTTTTTTTTTTTTTGTGTGTGTGTGTGTGTACAGAAATGACAATGAAAAAATATCCCCTACCACTAAAGTTGTAAAAAATATAACCTGTAAATACCTGCTAAACCTGAACTTTGTTATTAAAAAATAACTTTTTTTCCATAAATAATCCCTAATATTAAGAACGGTAAACGTCTGTGTGTGTTTCTGTCTGTCTGTGCACTCCCCGCTGTACACGCAAAGGCTCCGGGACTAATCGACGCACTGGCGGCGGACGCGGACCGAAAAATTCGGAAAAATAGCGCGGTGCTCAAGTTTTGATCAGTTATTCGAGTTATTAATCAACGAAAGTGTTTTAATTACGGACCGAAACCGAACTTGGAAAAGAAAGGAAAACCACAAATTTTCGCCTCCGGCAAGGGTTGCCGGTCTCTCGGGTCGAGGAAGGAAAAGGCAGCGGGTTCGCCATGGAGCAAATTAAGCGCCCCAAAGCGAAGCGGGGGTTTTGAAACCGACCCGTATCTTCGGAAGTCGGGGGGGGGGGGGGGGGGGGGGGGGCAGAAACTCAGAAATCCGACAGACAGATTCAGGAGAGAATTTGCTTTCATAAATTCGAAAATTCATTTCAGTACGACGATTAGAACCGAAAAAATCCTTTAAAAATCAATCGATAAAAAATATTTTTTGAATTCTTTCAGCGCTGGGAATGTCAGACAGCTGGAGACACGGCTGCGAAATGATTTTATTCACCGCTGCCGCAGGTGTTCGGGAGGATTTTCACGTGACCGGCATATTCATCGCTCCAGTGCGCTTTCGAAAAACAATGAAGTCGGGGGTCCAGAAATTCGGAAATCGGACAGACAGATTCACGAGAGCATTTGCTTTCATAAATTCGAAAAATCATCTCAGTACGACGATTAGAACCGAAAAAATCCTTTAAAAATCTATCGATAAGAAATAATTTTTCATTTCTTTCGGCACTGCGAACGCCAGCTTTAAGATACAACTTATCTTAAGTTCTTTTAATTATGCATGTGCACTTACATCCTATTTTCTCATCACTATTTTAGTAGAGAAATTTTCACTTTATTTAATCACGGGATTTTTATGACTAAATAAGACAAAAATTCTTTGCCAAAAAAATGCAGTTATGATTATGCTAAATTCAAATTCCACTGTTAGTTCTCTGTAAAATGATATCAAAATACAAGTAGTGCATATATAAATTGGCTGTGGCTTTGCATCCCTTTTATAATGTGATTCTAGCGCCGGCTAGATATTAGGATTTTAAGAAGTAGGCCGCATCTAAAAACTGCATTATTATTTTAAGTTTTAGTATTTTAAGTTTTTGTTTTAGAGTGGCAACCAGATATTATGATAGGAAGCGGGTTTCGCCCGTTATCGATTTTTTTTTTTTTTTTTTTTAGTTTTAAGTTTTTCTACAGCTCACTGTGTTTGAACTAGAACTCAGGTAGTCTACATAAGTTGTTTGAGGAAAAGCCGCTTTTTCTTTTAACTGTGGTTCTATAACTAAGAAACTATGTTACGGATTTCCACCAAACTGATTCCAAACATCATAATTAAAGTAATAAGGACCCTCTATAACATTTTTAAAAGTTTCTGAGTTTATACCACTCTTTTCGAATAATAATATCAGATTTTATACTTTGATTTCACATTATCTCGAGTTCTACGAGTCCAATCGGAACGCGGTTTGGCTCATTCGACTCGATATCGATAGAGGATACTAGAGCTTATCGGTTTTAGTTCGTTTTTCACCACCAGGGGGCGTTTTATTATCTCTGTTTCTATGGCCCAGATTATGACGGGGTTTGGCTCTTTCGACTGGATTTCGACAGCTTTACAGATTTCGGTCATGTTCGTATAGAACACATTGCGCCCCCTGGTGGTGGAAGGTGTAATTAAAGGATTTTTCAGCCAACTCGGGTTCTATGGGTCACATCATGACGTGGTTTGGCTCAATTGACTCGACGTCGATAGATGATACTACAGCGTATCGAATTTTGTTCTGAGTCTCACCACCAGCGGGCGCTTTCCTATCTCCGGTTCTACGGGCATGAAAACGACGGGGTATGGCTCATTCGACTCGGCATCGAAAGCCTTAACGATTTCAGTTATGATCGTATAAACAGATTGTGCCACCTGGTGGTGGAAGGTGGAACTAGCGTATACTGCAGCACGTGCGCAGCACGACTGCTATACGGTGCCGCAGGCAGCAGGGACCCGAGCCAGAGGTTTGTTCAATTAGAGGTTTATACTATTCTATGTGCAATTTAAGGGATTATCCGGTGCGTGCGTAGTACGACCGGTTTACGGTGCCGAAGGCAGCGGGGCAGGGTCGGAGATTCGTTCAGTTAGAGGTTTATACTATTCGATGTGCAAATCAAGGGATTATCCGGTGCGTGCGTAGCACGACCGGTATACGGTGCCGAAGGCAGAGGGGACCCGGGTTGGAGGTTCGTTCGGTTAGAGGTTTATACTATTCTATGTGCAAATTAAGGGATTATCCGGTGCCAAAGGCAGCGGGGACCCGGGTTGGAGGTTTGTTCGGTTAGAGGTTTATACCACTCAATGTGCAAATTAAGGGATTATCCGGTGCGTGCGTAGCACGACCGGTATACGGTGCCGAAGGCAGCGGGGACCCGGGTCAGAGGTTTGTCCGGTTCGAGGTTTTACAAGATTCGAGATTTTCTACAATTCGAGGCACCGATGTAAATTAGGGGCCCGCTGGCGGGCGAAGCCAGCTAGTATTTTTAATATTAATTAAAGTTTCTAATTTAAATTTCATATAATTAGGTTTTGAATTTAATTCTTTTATATAGTTAATATATTTTAATTTTGAGCATCTGTTTTGTTTTCTGTTGGTTTCTTCCATTTCTTCCGGTTTTTTCCAGTTTCTTCCACTGTCCTGGAAGAAACCCAACCCTGGTCATTTCCTTCGTTTTTCAACAAAAACTTCACGACTAAAAGTACATATAAAATTAACACGACATTCATCTAATCATTATAGATTTAATTTTTATTAATGAAAATTTGTGTTTAAATCTTAAAATGATGTTGTATTATCAGTGAAAAGTCTTGATTTTCCGAAATCAATGTTTATTATTATCAATAAAGTAAAGGCTTACCGACAATTGCGTTTAAGCCACACAAAATAAATTTTTTAAATGTTACTGTAGTGGCTGGGTTATGCAATTTAGACCCAACTTAAAAGGAAATATTAAGATACTCCTTAATGTCATTTTTACTAACTCCATGTTTCCATTACTTTATTTTATTTTTGCTGTTAAAATTATCAGCAAGCTATTTAATAAAATCTGACAATTTTCCAATTTTATAATTTTTTTAGAATAATAATAATAATAAAAAATGAAATGTTTTCATTGGTGATATTGATTTTGGTGTAATTAATAAGCGATATTAAAACAATGAAATTAATATATTTTGAGCACCCCTTCTAATATTATGCAAAACTTTTAAATTTCCTTTCTTTATCGTTTTTAATTTGCCAATTTAGTTATGGAATATTACACGTAAACCAACAAATGATGAATTATTTACAATGTTTTAAGAGCAAACCAGTTATCTTTTGTAATTGAGTCGCACACAAATTAAAATATATCCATTCTTGAAAATTCCTTTAAAATCCATAAAATCAGTAAATTGAGATACGCTTTTCAAACAAATAACATTGAAAGTACATTTTTTGTTATTTGTCCCCATAAAAATTGAATGTGCTATGTTTAGAAGTAAATGTCTTTACTTTATAAAGATCAAATAAGTTAATCTTTCGTAATTGGATTGGACACAGTTTAAAAAATATACATGCTCTAAAATCCATAAAAAATTAGTAAATTGAGATAAACTTTTCAAACTACATTTGAAAGTGCATTTTTTCCCTAATTGACAGTTTATAAAAAATTAAATTATGCGATATTTAGTAGTTACAAAAATGCAGAACAAGCAAAATTTAATGGTTAGGTCGTTGCTACCGTCAATATGATGTCGACATTACTAATGGATATGTTTTTGTTTTATAAAAAAATTATCTTAATTGCATAAAATGCACATCATAAGCATTTTTTAAGAATTAAAAAGTGTATAGGAAAACACAATATACATTTAATAATTTTATTGCACCAAACTAATAAAATGTTTATGCAAAATAACACAGAAAAATAAAGATACCTGCAACAGAACTCAATTTTATTCCTTGTGGACTCAATATTGATGGTGTCACAACTCTAATACTACTAACAGGTGAAGTAGTGCTTGTGGTTATTTTCTGAGTAGCAGCAGCGGCAGCAGCTAATGCTGCCATTCCACTCATTGTAGTTACTGGAGTAGATACAGTTGGTGCAGCCTAACAAATAATTAAAAATTTTGTTGACTCTCAAAAACTTTGCAATTTTAAACATAAAAAATAAGTAGTTAATGAATATTTTCCAGAACAAATATATTAATGAAGAACTATTAGACAACTATTGGCATATATGAATCATATATGCCAGTATAATAAAGAAAATATAATGCAGCATAATCCAACAGAGCAATAATTACATATTAGCCACACACGGCTAATTCTTTCAGTCTACAGTAAAATTCATGTTTATGAAAAGTCACAGCCATCCATCATTGCCACAGGTTAATCTCGGAAAATAAAACATTTGAAGTTACTGAAAAAATTAATAGCTCGAAAAGTATTTGTCACAAAATTGTTAGACAAACTGCGTTAGAAAGGTAAAAAATTGTATTTTTCTTGTTATAAATTTCAAATCTAATGATTATGCCGTTTTTCAAATATTGAATTTCAAAAATTACCAAACTTCACAATGAAGTATCATAGCAAAACCTTCACGCATAAAAAGATAATGATAATGGCAATGTGTCCCGACATGTATCGTGTATACTGGCTATAGCATGAGTAACAAATTATAGTAGACTTATTATTCTGTTAAAATATTAAAGTGAATTATGATGTCATGAGTGCATGTTTTTTATTTAATTCTAGAGAAATAGCATATTTTAGTCCACCTCAGTGAGGCATATCAATTTCATTATATTTGAAATACTGTTTCTTCATTAAAATCCAACAGAAATGATTTTTCTCCATAGACAGCATAATGTAACACAATTATTCATTTTTTTTAAGCTGACCTATTCCATAATAGAGTCAACAGAGAATTGGCCTAATTTGGAGTTGGGTTGATTATTGACGGCCAATTATCGACACTAGGGATATAGGCCCAGGGGGAGTGCCCTTCGTGGGGGTCTTTCTAAGGGAACCTAATCCGTATTTACGCATGGAGAAAATCCACGGCTCGAAAGAAAACCACGAAAACTCCGAGCGATTAGGCCGACGGGCGCGATTGGGATCGAACCCAGCACCTCCCGTCTACCAGCTTCGAGAGCACAACCTCTCAGCCACTGGTGGGGCCGGCCTAATTTGGAACAAAGTTTTTTGGATATCTTTCGGTACTTTTCCGTTATACCAACATCATACCAAAATGTATGCTAATGCGCCATTTATTTCAACCCTGAATGTACAAATAATTTTTATTTCAAAACGTGCTAAGAGGTGTGACTCGCTATTTATTCAACACGAATCTCTCTCTTTTTTTAAAAAATTATTATTTAATCGTAAGCATGAGAAACATTTTAATTTACTATTTTTTGAATCGTAAATACTTTTTATTAAGTTATAACTTACATTTTCCGCTGATTCAAAAAGGAAATGTTTATTAACCTTGCGGAATGGATTTTGGCATGACTTGCACTGTTAGTTATATAATTTATGCAATGGCATTCGTATCGTTTTCAGAAATGCAGAAGGACATTTCAAGTAAAGGTCCATATGGTTTTAAAACAAGAGGTCAAATTCAAGGTAAATATTACGTTTGATTAAAGGTGCGTTAAGAGAAATTGACCAGCAAGCTTGCTAGTTCTTTTCTCTTTTTTTGATGAGTTATAGACTTGGCTGAAAAAATCTCAACGATAAAAACCGTGGGTGGCCAATCCATATTCTGCCGTAAGGTAGAATTTTTCCCACTTGTTTCTTCTTATTTCAATAATTCATAGAAGAGGCTGCATTCATTACTTAATTAATGACATTGCATTAGTTACTCTCATTTAACTTAGATCAGTGATTGATATAAAAATTTGTAGTTGCAAACACATTCAATAGCACAGAAGTAAAAATTCATAATTGATCCTGCATTAAA
This sequence comes from Maratus michaelseni, assembly GCA_963931845.1. Classification (NCBI taxonomy): domain Eukaryota; kingdom Metazoa; phylum Arthropoda; class Arachnida; order Araneae; family Salticidae; genus Maratus; species Maratus michaelseni. The sequence continues at coordinate 153,911,140 of OZ007596.1, read as the reverse complement.
TAACTTAATTAAGAAATAAAAAATAAAGTTCATCATTCAACTTGACAATTAAGTCTAAGCATATGCTTTTTAGTGTAAATGTAGCTCATTTAGGAAAATTTGTGAAAATTGACATCAGACTTTATTGGATTAATAATAACTTTAACAACAACACAACTGCATCATAATTGCTTGATGCAAATTATTTTATTTAATAAGAAATTACAGTGAACTCCCATTAGTGTTTTCTTCAAAAATATGCAAAGAAATTGCTGTACTTTTAGAATTTAACTTTAAAAAAATCTCAAATTTTATTTTTTTTTTTTTTTTTTTTTTTTGTGATAGTTGAACAAATGATTTTTAGTATATGATTTTCCAGTTTTGCTCAATTTTTGCTCGAATTATCTGTTACATCAGATTTTGATTGGTAATATCAGTGAATAGTCGTTTGCAATTTTTTATCATATCCCATTTAAATTAGTGGAATGTTTTCTTTCACTTCATCACTCACACTGACAATTGAATCTTTTATTTCAGAAACCTTACAAGTTCAGAATTTTGCATTTTGAGATATTTAAGAAAAACTGTCTAACTAAACTAAAAGTTTATATTTTCTTGCAACAAAATTTGAACCTGTAAAGAATGACCTCTACAAGTAATTTATTTATCAGGATTAAGAAGAGAGCAGTAAAAAAATACCCCCCCCCCCTAGCAGTTATACAGTTTCTGCACTAAAATACATTTCATTCCTGTATTTTCGTCTATTTTAACATTTTTATTAAATAAATAATCTTGCTTAAAGATAAAAATTAACAAAACTGAACTTATCAGTGAACCTGGACTTCATTTTGGTCAGTTGCAAAATTTGAAATACACTCAAATGTTGAATGGAAGGTTTTATGCCTCTGAACGTCAAATATACCAGATAAACTGAAAAAAGTTGAATTAAATATTTTTTATCGCTTAGAAAACTAGCTGAAAGAAAAATGTTATAAAAAGGTGAAACATTTTCTAAAATATAAATTTAAAATCATAAAGTCTTGAGGTTTTGGAGAAAAACAAAATAAAGAAAAAAATATTAATTCATGGCTTTTCACAGTCAGAGTTTACTCTTCTTTCAACATCAGTAGCAGGTCATCTCAGAATTATGTTATAGAATTCAGCATAGTCTGAGGTGTATACAGACCACTTCTGAAGATTAGCGATTTTTTTCCTGTTGATTGGGACTTGTGCAAAATGGTAGACCTTTTCATCATTGGAAGTTCAGGAGAGCATGTGGCCTTTTTCAAAGACAATGTTGATGTGCTGATACCACGGATGAATGTCTTAGCATCCATTTTTCCAGGTGAACTATGCAAGGTGCTCACACTCCTGCGATGTTTATTTGTTGATTCAAGTCTGGGATAACAGATGGCGTTAGTTGTCCATATTTCTGTGAAATTCACAAGCTTGTTTTAGCATTTTGTATGCTCTTTTGAAAGCTCAAACAGACGTAGTTTAACTCTTCACCCCATGAAATTAACTGCTCAACATTTTGCTAGCCATATATACCCCCCCCCCCCTCCCCATCAATCCCATCAAGAAAGAGCCTCATAGACAGTGTGCTGTTTGTTGTTTAAAAAAAAATGAAACTGGCAAAAAAATTCACAGTGAAACAGGAATTTGGTGTAAAGACTAAAGTAGGACTTTGCCTCAAACCTTGTTTCGAAATTTAATCATACTAAACTTCATTTCTAGTACAGTTTTTGTAAGTATTTTGCTTATTTTCATTAGTAGGGGAGACTGGGGTACAATGGACCACTTTTGTAAATTTTGACTGTTTACTCTCAAAATACTGTTTTTTTGTGTTTGAAAAAATGTGTGCATATTATGTATATATTAGGGTTTAGGTTGCACTCACTCAAAATCAATAATTATGTTTACTTTTTTTACTATATTTTTTTAAATAGCAAGTGACAAAGTGGACCATTGTACCCCAAGGTCGGGGTACAATGGTCCGCAGCATGGGGCTCAATGGACCACAAGTAAATTAAGAAAAAAAAAACATTTATGTAGTACATTCTTTAATGACACAAACATAGAATGCATTATACTTGTTTATTGGTGGCTTCAGTTCAAACATATAAGATTAATAAATATTAAAGTTAGCAAATACTAAAACATTTTTGTGTCGCTGAAGGTATGCTGTTTTCTTGTAAATATGTAGAGTTCGGCAAACTCATTGCAATATCTTGAACATTTACAAGAGATTCATCAACAAGATCGGGTAAAATGAACACATTTTGATTAGGTTTTCACTGCATGAATCCGACAAAACAATCATAATCCTGCTACCAAACCATCCAAAAAAAGAGCACTGTTTTATTTTACTTAACACCTATAATTCATCTACACTAATATAAATAGATACAGACTAATAGGTATATTAATTTTTTAATGTACTTGTTTAATATAATTGCAGGTTTGTAAAAATATAGAAATTTAAAATTAACTGAATGTTTATAAAAAGTAAAGAAACCATAAATAAATAAATGAATAAGTAAAATACTTAAAAAATGTAAACTACGTGAATCATGGTTAAATTACTCACTAAAAATAAAACAATTTATTAATCTTAATTTCATATATAATGCCCGGATCCAGTTTTGGGTGGTCCATTGTTCCCCATATGGAAGTTTGACAGAAAAAAGTAAAAAAAAATAACAAATTTTATATTCAATTATTTTAGCTACATTTAATATAAGAATAGATATCTTAGCTTTTAATTGTGCTCAGCAATGTCTTTCAAATCATAATTCTTTAATGAAGAAAAGAAGACGTGTTTCGCTGAAAATATTTACTTCTACCTGCCACAAACCATCTTTCTAGAATAAAATGGCTAATTTGTCAGTTGGACATATAATTTTACACTTTGATTCACCACTGTAGTGCTATCATCTATATGCCAAAATATGAAGCATTCAAAAACAGAAATAATATGAATAATAGGGGGTGGTCCATCGTACCCCGGTCTCCCCTATATATGTTTTACCTTTATATTTCATAAAATAAATCACAATTTAACCAAGATTAATTTTCAGAATTTCACTTTTATATGATTATTCCAGGGATGAGATTGACAAAAAAGCAAAAAAGCTGAAAACTGTGCGAACGACGTTTCAGGAATAATAGTTATGAATTTCAAGTGCAACAAATATTATAATTGGTATTAATATATACATATATATAAATTGTAATACCTTTGAATTCATATGATGATAATTCAAACTAAAACCGGGAATCGCAGTAAAAAAACTCCTGACATCGTACATTACTCTCCTGCAAGAATTTTTTAAATATCTGTCACCATTTGGAAGTTATTATGATTATTAATATGACAAATAATCGATGAACAACAAAATATGCACTTTAATTTCAACTAATAACACTTTTAGTCGAAACTATACAACAAATTTACATTACGATAATCCAACCAGGCCTAACGGCTATATCCATTTTACATCTCGCTTCATAATAAAAATTAGAACACTGGCTCTTAGCCAAATCTCGCGATTCAAACTATTTACAACTCGCGCATCAAAGTCATGGATAATAATAGAGTGTCAGTTCAGTGTCAGTTTGTTTGATGATCATTTACGTGAAGTGTTTCAACTGAAATCCTACATATATATAATATATATATTACATCAATCTAGCTTTGAGTAAATTAAAAAGAAATTATTTACATACTCTAATAAAAAGTCTATTTTACCAAGATACAGCACATTAATAAAACCCTTCATTGGCATGAACATTTTTAATAGAAATTTTGAAAATAGTAAGACACTTTTCTTGAAACAGCAAATCAAGTATATGCTAATAATTCAGGGATGAGATTGACAAAAAAGCAAAAAAGCTGAAAACTGTGCGAGCGATGTTTGAGCAATAAGTTATGAATTTCAAGCGCAACAAATATAATTGCTATTAAAAAATATATATATTTAAATAAAATATATAACATCAATTTAGCTTTGAGGTTATTAAAATGAAATGTACATTTATTAACAAAAATTAGGTAGAAATTATTTACTTTAATAAAAAGTCTATTTTACCAAGATACAGCACATTAAAAAAAACCTTTCAATGGCATGAACATTTTTTTAATTGAAACTTTGAAAAATTGTAAGCCACTTTTCTTGAAAGAGCAAATCAAGTATATGCTAATAATTGCAACCACCTTAAATAAATGATAAAACAGAGTTCCCACCACTTTTTAAAATAAAAAATAAGTTTTTAAGGAATTACAGATTTTTTTAAGGACATTATCAGTGAAACCAACTAGTCAATTCTCGTTTTTACCGCGATCTTTTGGCTAAATTCCCATTTTAACAGCAATCCTTTGACGAAAAAAGGCGTTTTTTCAGCGATCGTTTGGCTAAATTCGTGTTTTTTCAACGTGTTATGTCATGTATTTAAATTTAAGTGTAAAATGTTTCATTTAAATATTTACTTTTCACATGACATGAATTAGTTTTTACCATCCCCAAGCCTACGTTAATGTACAAACGAACTCCATTGCTTCGCGAGGTTTTTCGGGTAAACACGCGATTCATCCACGATCTATCGCTGTGATTCTGGATCACTGTTGATCGCTGTTACTTGCTGTTACTTTCGACCCAGAGCTCTCGTCTGACGATCGCCGCTCTGATTGGTCGTCGTTTGACGTCATAGTCCGTGAAGCCAATGGAGTTTCGCGTACGTTTTTCTCTTTGTAGAATGGCAGCAACTGTATGCAAATTTTTCCAAAACAGACTGGTATATGTAGCAGGTCAAGATGTTTGTATTTCCCTTTCCTTCCTTCCTGCCTGCCTGCCTGCCTTTGACTCGCTTGAAAGCAGCACTTTGTTTTTCTGCCATGTAAATATTACGACGTCGTAGCTTGGCTACGTTTTGAAGGCTGCTGGCGGCTGTTAGTTTATTGATGAAAGTTTATTTTGCTTTTATTTTTAAGTTTGTTCGGCAAAAGTAATGCTGGCGTTAGATTGTCATTTGTATATTATTCATCAATAAAAAATCATCTTGTTGTTACTCCTGCTGTACTCCTTAAAGTCTTCTACATCCATGCATTTCCAAAACCTAAAGATTCCACTGCGTACTCTGCTTAATATAGTTAATTTATTGATAAAAGAGAACAGGGTTATGGGCCCAGACTCATAACCGGAATTCAAGTGGTGTTTTAAGGAAATGTGGAAGCAAAGAAACGGTGATATTTTCTGACTGTGGACTCTCTCTCTGGTTTGTTTTGAAAATGAACTTTCGTTTTTTTACCTTTTGAAAGCTTCAAGTTGCCGTGATAAAGCGACGGGGGCTGATGGAAAATAATCAAAACGTCACCCTGCTGACCGGTAGTAATTGGGAAACTTGGAAGCATGAAGTGAAGGTTCTGTTGCTGCATTATGGAGCGTGGGAGTTCATTGCTGAAAAAGATGGAGAGGAGACATCCAAGAGTTTATCACCTGTTAAAACGGAAACAGCTAGTGGAGATGCTAAGAAATCTGATCTGACATGGAGAGAAAAACAAGAGGTGAAATTGAGGAAAAACAGAGCCTACACCATTGTTTACCAGTCCCTGAGTTATGAATTCAAGCCTTTAATTTCAAGTACCACTGATGGAGCAAAAGCCTGGAAAATTCTTCATGACCATTTTGAGCCGACCACACGAGCCAGAATAATTCAGCTTCTTGATGTTTTCTTTAATACAAAGTATGTTCCTGGTGAAAACTTAGGTCTTTTTCTGTGTCGAGTGAAGCAAGCTGTTGAACGTCTTCGTGACATTGGTCATCAACTGCAGCCACTTTACTTGGGTTATCAGATGATTCAGAGCCTTCCAGATGAGTTTCAAGCTATTGTTCAAGCCATTTATAGGTGGACTGATGCTGAGTTCCTGCCTGAAAGAATAGAAGCTGAGCTGTTGCTGGAGGAGAATCGCTTAAAGTTGTCTCAAAAGGACTTTTATAATGTAGCTTTTGCCAGTGAATTGTCTGTTAAACCAGGTAAACTTAAATCTAGAGATTTTTATAAAAACAAAAGTAAAATTGGTCCTTGTTTTTATTGTAAAATGTATGGTCATTTAATTTCTAATTGTAGACTTAAATTAAGTAAATCTAGTAATGAAGCTCGTAATGATAAAAGTAATTTTGATGTTAATCGTAAAAGTAATTTTTATAAATCTGGTTCTGGAAATTTTAAATCTAATTTTCAAAGTAAAAATAATTTTTAAAGTAAAAGTAATTTTCAAGGTAAAAGTAATTTTCAAAGTAAAGATTTTTCAAGACCTTCTGAAACTAGTAATGTAGAATGTAAACATCTCTTGAATTGTACCTTCTCTGAACTGGAATGTAGCTTAATTGAGCTTTCTCCTGAATTATGCGAGGCAAATTCATCAGATCTGGGCTATGGAAATTCCCATTGGGTTTTTGACACTGCCGCTACAGCGCATTTTTGTAGTAATAGAAATTTATTTTTCACTTTTGAGCCAGTATCTGATTTGCACATGTCTCTTGCAGTTGGGGGTAAGGGTACAATTCAGTTTTTGGTACGTTGTAAAAATGGCAAATTCAATCGTATTATCTTAAAAGATGTTTTGTATAATCCTAACTTAAGAAGAAATTTGCTCTCTGGGGTTAAGCTTGAAAAACTGGGGATAAATTTTGTAGGTAAAAATGGTAAAGTTTTTGTTTATGACAAAAAGGGAAATGAACTTTTTTATGCTTTAAGGAAAAATGACCTGTACTTTTTAAAGCCATCAAAGTATGTTACTAAATGTAAGGGAAATGACAATCCAGTCAATTTGTCAGCAAATCAAGTAGATAAAGTAAATGTTAATGAGTTGTGGCATGAACGTTTTTGCCATATTAACAGTGAATATGTAATTAACACCAGTAAACAAGAAATTGTTAATAGTCTTCCTAAGCTATCAAAATTGACTGAAGATTGTATTTCTTGTAAATTGGCTAAATCTAAAAGGGTCTCTTTTAAGCCTGTTGGTCAAATTCGTTCTAAAGTTCCTCTCCAGCTGCTGCATATGGATTTGTGTGGGCCACTGCCAGTTTCATCTCATGGGGGTAGCAGGTATTTTTTATCTATAATAGATGATTTTTCTAGAAAAGTTACTGTATATGCCCTTAAGAATAAATCTGATGTTTTCGAGACATTTCTTAAGTATCAAAAGAGAGACGAAAGGTTTTTAGATAAGAAAGTAGTCTCTGTTAGAACAGATGGGGGACTTGAATTCTGTAATGATGAATTTGATAACTTTCTGGAAAGTCAGGGCATTGCCCATGAGAAAACGAACCCGTATTCGCCCGAGATGAATGGTTGCGCAGAACGCTTTAATTTAACTGCCCTTGACGGTGTAAAAACCCTCTTAAATTCTAGTGGCTTATCTCAGAAATTTTGGGCTGAAGCTCTTTTATGTTTCACGTACGTGTGGAACAGAGTTTGTCATAAAAATTTCAGTAAAACCCCTTTTGAATTGTATTCTGGGAGAAAGCCTTCTGTTTCTCATCTCAAAAAATTCGGTTGCTTAGCTTATGTTGGTATACCTAAACAAAAAAGAAAGAAGCTCGATATGAGAGCAAAACTTGGCATTATGTGCGGTTATGCACAAACAACTAAAGGGTATCGCATTTGGATAATAGATGAGCAAAGAATTTTTGAAACTATAAATGTAAGGTTTGATGAGAGTAAAAGGGGGGTTGATGTCATAAAGAGTCCAAAACATAATTTTTGTTCTTTTTCCTATTTGAACTTCCCAGAGGATGGTGATATCTTCCCTATGATAGATGACTTAATCGAGTCAGAAAGTAGAAGTGATATCCCAGCCAAAGAAAAGGAAACTATTGTTAGTCCTGTAAAAACTAGAAGTTCAACTATTCAGAATTCAAATGACAGCCCAGATTTAATTCCTTGTGCATCCATTAATTGGGTACGTAGTGCTGTCCCTAGGAAAAATGAACCCAGGACAGATATTTATTATGGCATTGAGGGAACTAAAGTTAAATTAAGATCTTTAAATGATACAATAAAGTACTGTGCAGAAAATAAAATACGATTATGTTTTTTTTTATTTCAGGGGAAAAAATAATCAATCTGGTAAAGTTTCAAATTTTTCAAATGAAGCTAATTTAATTGAATTAAAAATCCCTAGAAGTTACAAGGAAGCCATTAAAACACCCGAAGCATCAGAGTGGGAAAAAGCAATGAACCAGGAAATGCAGGTCATGTTTAACCGCAAAGTTTGGGATCTTGTTGAACCACCTAAAGATGCACAAATTTTGGGTAATAGATGGGTTTACACAATTAAGAAAAATTAAAATAATGAAATTGTGAGGTTTAAGGCAAGGCTTGTAGCTCAGGGGTTTAGTCAAATAAAAGGTTTAAGTTATGATGAGGTATTCAGTCCAGTAGTGAGTTTTTCAATTATAAGATTGTTTTTCACTATTTTTGTATGTCTTTTTAAATGGCTAAATGTTCAAGTAGATGTTAACAATGCCTATCTATATGCAGATCTGGATAAGATCATATATATGCAGCAGCCGGAGGGTTTCATTAGTGAAACAGGTAAAGTTTGTAAACTAAATAAAGCTTTATATGGCCTCCATCAAAGTGGTCGTCAATGGTTTTTTGAAATAGATGATGTACTTTTAAAACTAAATTTTATTAAACTTAACTGGTGCAACTGTGTTTATACTTATGAAAATAAACTTGTTCTTTTATTGTATGTTGATGACATGGTCATCTTCGGTAAAACAGAAAGTGATTTGGAGCTTGGTGTAAGTTTGTTATGCAAGTTTTTCAATCTGAAAGTTTTAGGGAAAACAAGAAAGCTATTAGGTATTGAATTTCAGGAAGTAAATAACAAGCTGTACATTCATCAAAATTCTTATATTGACAAAGTTTGTAGCTTGTATTCAAAATATAATATTCCTTTGAGTAATGTCCCAATACCTAAGGGGCTAGTTCTGTCAAAAATGGACTCTCCAGTGAATCAGAGTGAAATTAATGAGATGTCTGAATTTCCTTATAGAAACTTAATTGGTTGTTTAAGTTTTATTGCTGGTCGAACAAGGCCAGACATAATGTATGCTGTAAATCTCTTGTCACAGTTCCAATCTAATCCAGGTATAAAACACTGGCACAGTTTACTAAGATTACTCGGTTACTTACAATACACTAAACATTTTAAATTGGAATTATCTAGAATTAACGAATTAAAAATTTCTTGTTATTCAGACTCTGATTTTGCAGCAAATAGAGATGATCGTGTTTCCATAGGAGGTTTTATTCTATTTTTAGACGGGTCACCAATTTCGTGGAAAACCTTTAAGCAAAAATGCATCAGCCTTTCAACTATGGAAGCAGAGTATGTAACCCTCACTGAAGCTGCAAAAGAGTTAATGTGGATTAAAAATGTTCTAGAAAATGAAAGTTTAAATTTAAATCTTAAAGAATGTTCATTACTTTGTGATTATCAGGCAGCTATTGCTTTTTCTAATTCACCTGTTGAGAATCAAAGGACTAAACATATTCATATTAAATATTTATTTTTAAGAAATTTAGTTTATGATAAATTGTTTAAATTAAAGTATATTTCAAGTAAATTAAATTTAGCTGATCCTTTCACAAAACCTCAGGTTAAAGAACAATTAATGAAATTTTGTATGCAAATTTTTGAAATTTAAATTTTTAAATTACATTTTTGGTCACTCTTTTCATTGCCATGCCCCTTTTGACATGACATTGATGAGACTGTCTTTTTCAGAAGAGTTTAAATATTTTTGAGAGTTAGAAATTTGAGATGAGTGTTAAGGGAAAAAACTACAATTTTTGGTTGTTTTGATCAGTGCCTGGCCGGTGAGTTTGTGGTTTCCCCGACCTGGTTATGATTAGACTGGCTGTGTTTTTGAATTAAGTATAATGTGTATTTTTCATGTTTAATTTTTTGAATATTTTTTCTTGAAGTTGTTGTAAAGACTTGGGGATGATAAAAAGGGGGCTGATTGTTATGTCATGTATTTAAATTTAAGTGTAAAATGTTTCATTTAAATATTTACCTTTCACATGACATGAATTAGTTTTTACCATCCCCAAGCCTACGTTAATGTACAAACGAACTCCATTGCTTCGCGAGGTTTTTCGGGTAAACACGCGATTCATCCACGATCTATCGCTGTGATTCTGGATCACTGTTGATCGCTGTTACTTTCGACCCAGAGCCCTCGTCTGACGATCGCCGCTCTGATTGGTCGTCGTTTGACGTCATAGTCCGTGAAGCCAATGGAGTTTCGCGTACGTTTTTCTCTTTGTAGAATGGCAGCAACTGTATGCAAATTTTTCCAAAACAGACTGGTATATGTAGCAGGTCAAGATGTTTGTATTTCCCTTTCCTTCCTTCCTGCCTGCCTTTGACTCGCTTGAAAGCAGCACTTTGTTTTTCTGCCATGTAAATATTACGACGTCGTAGCTTGGCTACGTTTTGAAGGCTGCTGGCAGCTGTTAGTTTATTGATGAAAGTTTATTTTGCTTTTATTTTTAAGTTTGTTCGGCAAAAGTAATGCTGGTGTTGGATTGTCATTTGTATATTATTCATCAATAAAAAATAATCTTGTTGTTACTCCTGCTGTACTCCTTAAAGTCTTCTACATCCATGCATTTCCAAAACTTAAAGATTCCACTGCATACTCTGCTTAATATAGTTAATTTATTGATAATAGAGAACACAACGATCCTTTGGCTAAATTCACGTTTTTTCAGCGATCCTTTGACGAGATATGCGTTTTTTCAGCGATCTTTTGGCGATTTTCACACGATCATTTGAAGAAATTCGCGTTTTTTAGCGATCTTTTGAAGAAATTCGTGGGGGTTTTTTTGCGATCTTTAGGCAAATTTCACGTTTTTTTTTTTTTTTTTTTGGAAAATCCGAAAATGGTGAAAAAGCAGAAAATGGAAAATGACAAAAAAGCGGAAAACCGCGGATGAATCTCATGCCTGATAATTGCAACCACCTTAAATAAATAATAGAACAGAGTTCCCATTCTTTTTTTAAAAATAAAAAATAAGTTTTTAAGGAAATATTTTTTAAGGACATTATCAGTGGCACCAACTAATCAGTGTGTGGTTATTCCAGATTCCAGGTCATTTTTACCAGCCAGTTTTTTGATTTTTTGCATTACCTATTACATTCTCCCCTAAATTGGAATTTTTGAAAAATTTTTGCAGATCTACATCGAACATGAATCTCAGTTCCCAAAACCACCCCCAGTTCAAAACCTTATATATATATATATATCAGGGATCTGTTTAGGAAAAAATGGAATCCTTTAAAGGACCCTTCACAAAACTATTTTTCTTGAAACAGGACCCTTTACAAAACTATTTTCCCTAAAACAGGATCTTTCACAAAATTATTTTCTATAAAACAGGATCCTTCACAAAATTATTTGTCTTAAAAATAGGTTTTTCACAAAAATTTTCCATCTTTAAACTGAACATTTCACAAATTAATCATTTAAAAATAAAATCTGACATGTCACTTTTACACATAAAGAAAATATATGTATTTTACATACATATATCTTCTTAAAAAATGCATAAACAAGAACCTGAATATAGCAATCATTTCAAATTCACAAAATTATGACTAAATTTTTCACAAATATAAAAAGTTGTTCACAATTTCACAAAAACAGGACCCTGGGAAAAAAGTCTGGACAGACCCCTGTATATATATATATATATCTATCTATGTCACTTTTTCATGGACACGATAACTGCAATAATTCTGCACAAATCTCTTCCAAACTGATACATAAAATCAAGGAGTATAAAATCTCAGTCTAGTTCATTAATGGGCAAAATCGAACAGGGAGGGGGGGCTTTTTGTGAAAACAGAACAGAAGTTATTATTACTTCTATGAAAATGGCAGAAAATTTATGTATGACAGATTTTTGATATCATTAAAAATGCCCCCAAGGGGGGAAAAAAAGGGAGGTTTTAGAAGAAAAAAAATTCATAATTCGTCAATTCAAAAGATATCAAATCCGCTTAAATTTATTATAAATCCTCTTAATATTACCTAAAGCTTTTATATTGACAAGTTTTTTATAGGACCAACCCTTATAGCAAAAAAAAAAAAAAAAATCCCTGCTGGCTCCACCTGCAAACAAGTTAGGTTTCGAAGTGTGCAGGACTCCAACTACAGCATCATGGCAAAAAGGTATCGCAATTCCCAACAAACAGGCACCCCACGGTCTGCGTCTTCGAAATCTACCTGTGCCTCTAGGCAGAGCCATCAGGGATTTATTTAAAATTTAATTTGTTTTGGCATTTCGTGGCAAATTTTCTATATTACTAAAAGAAATCTGGTTCCAAATCTTTTAATCTAATGCAGTAAATTTTGAAGAAATTCGCTCTTTTTCAGCAATCTTTTGAGAAAATTAGACTATTTTCAGCAATCCTTTGACAAATTTCAGAATTTTTTTCGCGATATTTCGGCGAATTTTGCATTTTTTTTGCAAATTTCGCTTTTTTTTTTTTTTTTTTTACGATCTTTTGGCAAATTTTGCATTTTTCACATGACCATTTGACGAAAAATCTGCAAATTTTTGGAAAAAATCTGTGTTTTTTGGGCAAAATTGATCTTTTTCCCGCGATCTTTTGACGAAATTTGTGTTTTTTCACGATCTTTAGGTAAAGTTTGCGTTTTTTCTGCGATTTTTTTGCATTTTTCACATGATTTTCTGACGAAATATGCATTCTTCACGATCCTTTGGCAAAATTCACGTTTTTTTTTTTTTCTCACAATCCTTTCGCGTTTTTCGGAAAAAAAGCACAAAATGACAAAAAAGCGGAAAACCGCGGAAGAATCTCATGCCTAGATTATTCTTCAAATTTAGTTTTCTGATAACCTTTTTTCTCCTGATCTAATTCTATATTTAAAAAAAAAAAAAAAATTCTGTTATAAAATTTTTTACATATTTTAACTCTAAAATACATGTAGATTTGAAATTAGTTATTACTAAAAATGTGCAATTTTTTTAACCTATTTTGATAAAAAAAAAATTAGGCAGTGAGAGGATTAGGCTGAGACGGATAAATGAGAGTCCACTGTATTAGCATAAATCGATAGAATTAAAATACTTACAGCTGTTGTAACTAAAGGTCGAACAACGTGAGTACCACCAGGCTGTGTCACAACTCTGATCTGTTGAGAAGGTATTGCCTGTGTTCTAGGCTGCATAACAGTTACAGTTCCAGCTGGAAAATAAAAGTCTGCAGCTTTAATAAATATTTTATTAGTGAGAAGTAAGAAATGACATCAAGAAACTTAAATATTTTAACCATATCTTGATAAACTTTGCAAAAAATTCCATATTCAGATTTTATTATGTAGTTAGTAAAACTTCCTTTTTATGTTTTTAAACTTATTTCCCTCACAATTTACACTTTCTCAATTATAAAAATAATAATTAGCAACAATTGAATAACTAACCTAACAAAACTGCTATATAGTTTGAATAAGTAAACCCAACTCAGGCATAAATCTAAATAGCACATTTTAAAATCAAATATGTTCACATAGTGAACAAGTTTTTACAATATTTGCACCGAGAAAAATACAAGCAGATATAAAAATTTAAATGGCACTTCAGCAGCAAAAACCAATTAATGTTTTAGCAATTATAGGATGCAATTCAGACAAAACAGGGAAAAATGGGGAAAAAAAATTCTATTTGCACAATGCTTTCAAATTCTTATAATTTAGACAAATTTTAACATATATTTATACAATAAAATGAAAAATATAATTGAACGAATGTTTCTTATTTTATTTCTTTAACTTAGAAAATATTAAAAACAAATTTAAACTAACAATAAATGCATAGCTTCATTTAATCAAAAAAAGAGAACAGAATATAATTTGCTAAAGGTGCAAAAATAAAATATATCTGATGAAGCTATGTCAAGTAGAAAGAGTGATTATTTTTTAAAAACTAATATTATTCTGGATGGTTTGGCTGTTTAACGTTTCCCCCCTGCTTTCAAAGGAAAACAAATTCTCAATGCTAAATATACACATGTCAAAGTGCTCTTTGCTCCAAAAAACACATCCCTGAACTTATTCAAAAGCATTGAATAAATGGGCCAAATTATTAGATACCAAAAACAACCTTATGCAAAGTTCCTTTCACTTTTAAAGTCTTTAAAAAAAAAAAAAAAAAATCATACTGGAAAGACACTTTTAACAACTTCATTTACATGATTTTACGCTTTTACACCTATGATTTGATTGCTCTTCTGCACAACAGTTTAAAAACAAACTCAAACGGTTTAACTAGACAAAATGTCTAAAAATTAGTGATGGGCATAACAATCATTTTGATTGTTAGAATTAATCATTCAGGCATGCACAGAAGCATCTGTCAAATTTCAAATTTCTTTTTATTCAATTACTACCAGAAATTTTGAAAAAAAAAAAAAAAAAAAAAAAAAAAAAAGTTTCTCATTTTAAGTTGAATTAGATTAGACATCAGATAAAAATGAAAAATGTGTTTCTTTTACGAAACATATTTTTCATTTTTATCTGGTGTCTAATCTAATTCTAATTAAAATCAGAAACTTCTTCAAAAATTTCCGGTAGTAATTGAATTTAAAAAAAAGTGAAGTTTAAGAGATATGCTTCCGCACATGCCCGAATGATTCATTCGAATAAGTAAAATAATTGTTATACCCATCCATCACTACTAAAAATTAAATCCCTCCTTATATATTTCCTACATTCTCTGTGTATTTTCGCATTAATTTAGAGAATGTACATAAAATTGCTTTCACCTAACAAGCGTAAAAAAAAAATAAATAAAAAGTCAATTTTTCATAAACGAGTTCGGTGCCCATGCTAAATTAATGTATTGCAAAGAAAATTTTTGAAAAAAAAAAAAAGAATAACAAAAAATTATGTATTGATTATCAATATAAACATTGAATGCTTATAAAAAGTGGTTTTTTTTTAAAACTTTTTTTACTTTTATACTCATTTAATTTAATGATATATAAATTATTTAAAACTTACGTTTAGTAACAGACGTTGTATTTGCAGGACTCATAGCAACTCTAACCAATGTCTGACCTTGGGCTGAAATAAATATATGTGAAGATAAGTGAGTAAACAGAATATGTGCTCGAAAAAACATGAAGGTGGGAGTAAACAAAGCACTTTATTGAAGCACAAGAAATGACAAAAAAAAAAATTGACTAGCAATCTAAGTATCAACACTTCCCTCTCACATATTTTTTTTTATATACTTTTAGAAGCAATATGTACTATAAGTACAAGAAAGAAAGAAGTTAAGTCTTTCACCATATAAAAGTATATTGTGACAAACTTCTTATTTTAATAGATTATTTGATTGCTTGACTATCACGATTGTGTGAATTGTTTTTCAATAACTTCAGTCAACCAATTGCTTACAATAAAATCTTACCATAAATCATCTGTGATAGCCGCATTGAGGCGACCTTTGAAAAAGTCAGAGATTGATATTCATTGGTGTGAAATTGAATTTATTGGTTTTATTTAGAGAATACGGCACTTAACTGTTATGATACATTCCATTTATACTTTTAAATTCAATAGTTTTCATTAATTATTTTATTTAAATTAAATATTTAATCCTTATTAATCATTAATTAAAAGTTTTCATATTAATTAACATTTAAATTAATTATTTAATCGTTATTATTTAAACAGTCAATATTTTCTATCTTTTTAAAATTCATTTTTTAACTTTTCTTCTAAGATATTTTATTATTAATTAAAATCAACTTCTATAATTAAATCAAATTCGAAAATCAATAATAATTTTATATTAAATTATAATCATGCATTTTAATCTCTGGATAGAGAATTAAAGATTTCCATTTGTTGACATTGATTCCGGTAAAGTACCACGATTTTTCTTCTAAGTTAAAATATATAATTTCTACTTTTTAAATATTAATTATTTTTGTTTTAAAATTGATTCAAAAGATTAAACATAATTATTTATGCAGTCTGCCAAAATTCTAGCAAGATTCAACGTAAATCTTGGCAGATATGATTTTTAAACATTTTCTCTAATCTCAATGTTTACTTCGATTGTTTTCGGAGTGATGCCTGGCCATTTTGGATTGCATCTTCGTGAGTTCAAGAAACAACAGCTTAGCGTAAAATCGCCTTCCATTTTAGTTTAGGGGTCATTCATGTGGTCATCCAAGGTTAAGGGGTGCATTTTTCAGTGGGGAAAAAGGGAAATTCAAATTCTTTCTAGAACCTTCGCGAACGAGCGATCTTAATTTACGCCGCTTGTTGCTAGTGTGGAGTTGTTTTTGTTTCGCCAGTATCGGTTGCGTGTAGAGATCGACCGAAATTTCGGTTTCGGCGCAAAATCGGAGTTTCACCGAATAATATTCGTTTTCGGCGAAACTGCTGCCAAAATTTCGGCCTGACCGAAACTATCTGTATTTCACAATCTCGTTCCTTCTTTCGGAAATTTTCAACTTTACTCATTGATATGAGTTGTATAGGCTCAAATGAGACGCTGTTTATTGCTGCGAACTCCATTGTTTATCATTATCGGTCATGACTGATCCATGATGCGAGTGTAAATTATAAAGCAAGCAAACTTAAAAGATGTTTATCACTTGATCTTTAAAAGCTGAAAACGTAACAGTAATAGATTTTTTTTTACTTTATAACTCCATATTGTTTCGAATGCTTTATGAGAAAAGTGCTGTTAAAACATATAAAGATTTACGAAATTTATTATAAAAGATATATCGAGGTATGTATACTAAAAATAATTTTTTATTAGACGAAATTCGTATAATTGGAAATCATTTCTCTCTTATTGCTAAATTAATTGCGTTTTATTTTATATCAACAAAAAATATTTTTGGATAGAGGCACAGAGAGTCAACTTGGCTCCGGAGATAAAATTTTCAAACAGGGGTGCCATTTCAATACTTTCTTAGGGAGGCAGGGAATGGCAAAGCTTTTTTTTTGGAGAGGGGGGGGGGGGGGGTGAGTGAGCAAAGATTTATTTTGATCTTATTGTGCACATCCATTTCTACAAAATCCGTGCAGATTCCTCTTCATTTAGATATCCAGTGTATTATGACTTGAATGGATATTCTGTCAGCGATAAAGATGTCATCCTCGTAACATATTAGATTCATCAGACTGGTGTGATTAAAGATGCTATTATAATGCCACCAAGTAAAGTGAGTGTTCCTACTCATGCTAATTTCTCCAGCATTAATTCTCCAGCTAGATATGAATAAAGAATATCGCCATTTATAGTAAGTGCTTCTTTTCATCATTCCGTCGCTTCAGTCCAAATAACACAGAAAAATGAGGATTTTCTCAAGTGCGGTTAAAGATCAATTCTGAATATAACTATAAAAAAGAGCAATTTCTAATTTAACTTAATTTTTAGCATAGACGATTAATTTTAACGAAGAACCTAGTAATCTCTTTTATCTAGAGCGTTTATTTAAGTTACTAATATGGATTTGAACTGAAAAAAATTATGATGAAGATAGCTTATTTACTTAAATAATTTGTATGTATTTTATTGAAGTGGCCACAGTTAAACTAGATAAAATGTGTTGTGTGAATAAAATCAATTATTTACTTATATTCCTGTCATCATCTTTATTTGGGTGAGTTGTATTTTTCTTATTTTCATTTCAGATCTAAATTCGCGCATATACTCCAGTTTGAGTAATTTTATCATCAACTACTCTAAATTATATTTTACTGAATAACTTACGTTATATTTGAGATTTCAGTATTATTTTTACAGTTTAATTTTGTTTCATTAGTGCTAGGCTCTACAATGCAATTATGCTAACTGCTATACGTTTTCGCCCTGTATTGTGGAGTTGGAGCGGGATATAGAGTAAACATATATTCTATTTTTCTGTCTTAATTTTAGGCATTTTCAGAATCTCTGTTTGCTTTTTCTCCTGAACCAACTTTACATTACAGTAACCATCTGCGTGAAATATACAGGGATGTAACCGAGAAAATAACAAACAAGTGGGCAAGTGTGATCAAAGATTGCACAAAGGGTTTCGTTTAATATTGCTTTCAAAACACTTTATCCTTTGTTTAATGAATACAAATAAATTTCACTTTCAAAAGTCATGTTTTTTATAAAGTAAAAATTTAACGGTCTGTTTTTCTCATTTTTTCGAATATCAGAAACGGCCCGATTGCAGGGGAAGACCACTATTATACTGTCATATGGACTAAATGCGATGTTTAAAAAAAAAATAGTAGTTCTCTCCCCTTCTTTATTAACAATCCCTATTCGCATTATTAATTACATCATTGTCTATTAGCGTTTTATTTCTTTTTTCTACTAGGGGGCTGCTCGCCAACCCCCATTCTGCCCAATTGCCAACCCCCATTAATTTGATTAACTTAAAAAAATTGGGAATTTAACTGTTATCCTGTTGACCACTATCCAAAAAAGAAAAAAAAGTGTCGCCGAAATATAGGTAAAAAAAGTGTGTTATTGTGGTGTCACATTCAACTGACATCAGATGTGTTACACGTGTTTGTTATGTCATAGAGAGATTTTTATTCAACATTTATCTGTATTTTTAATGATATTTTACCCATTTATTAGTTATTTCATTAATTTAAAAAATAATAACGACCTTAAATGGCATGCCATATTAAAAGAGAAAAAGCATTGAAAAAAATATTACTATGCATCAGGGCTGGCAAGTTTTTTCCAAAGTGGAAAAGACCGCAGAAAAAACCGGTTGGAAGAAATAGGTTTCTCCCAAGTGAAAGAAACTGTTTTTCTTTAAGAATTTACCATATAAGTAACAACTTTGTAAGATACAATAGAAATAAATGCATTTTTCTAATAGATAACCTTAAGTGAATTTAATTAGACAATTTAATTATATATGATAAATTGATAATTACACCAGTTTTTTAGCCAAGATCATACACCTGTCTAAAGTTTTCCAATCATTGCATACTTGAATAAAATAAATGGTACTTCGTTACACAAACATAATGCCAAAATATATGCTAATGTGCCATTTATTTCAACCTTGAACATGCAAAGGATTTTTATTGCAAACCGTGCCAAATATTGTGATTTGCTATTTATGGAACATGAATCTATTTAATTATTATTCTTACTACTTAATCATAACCTCACAAAACATCTTAATTTGCTATTTTCCAGAAAATATTTAATATTAAGTTGCAACTTATATTTATTGTTGACACTGATATGGTTTTTACCATTTGGCAGTTACCAGATGATGAAGAAGCTGCATTAAAATTGTTTCAGGACTTTAGATACATAAAAAAAGCTTGTATTAAAAAAAAAACATGAACGCCTTCATTCAAAAAGTGAAATGTTTACTGCAATGCTAAGAGACATTTACATTCTATGCCTGTAGTTTAAATTGAATTTTATTTTATTATTGTATCATATAATATTTATTTGTTCTTATATTGTAAGTCTATATTTGTATTGATTTAATAAAATAGTTCGTGAAAGTTTGTAATTTTCAAATGCTATATTTTTTAATTCCACAATTTTGTGCCAACATTTTTTTTTTTCAAATGAATCATTTCACATGAGTTTCATTTTGTGCCAATTATTACGCTTGGTGATGACAATGGTGTTGGTATGACGAAAATGTACCAAATAAATTTATCCAAAATACACAACTCAATTAAAAGTAATTCAATTATAAACAGGCAATTTTTTAGGGTTTCGTTCATCTTACGAAACCCTATTACTCCCGCTCCGTTGTCTGTCTGTCACAGAGCCATTCTCAAAAACTATATAACTTACAGATTTGAAACTTTGCATATATATCAGAATATCAGCTATAAAGAGCTCAAAATATTAAAATTTGAAAAATTCGTATTATTTTAATAAATAGAGATAAAAAACCAAAATTCTAACGGCCTTTTCCTATTAAATTTAAACATTTTTCGTTATAGCAGATGCCAAAAATTAAAAATCCACGATGAAATTCTTTCCACAATAATTAATGTTCTATCAGACGATTTCCACGTGAAAAATGAAAATGAAATAAAAAGTTTCACCAACTGAAAAAAAGATAAATATGAAATCAAATTGATTGACGTCATAGTGGTAATAAAACGAAAAATATCTAAGATTTCTCAATAATACAAGGAGTATGAATATGTGTATGTACACAATGCAGATTAATATCACGTCATTAGAGAATTAAAAAGAAAATCTGACGTCCTATTGGAAGTTGCTTTGCCCGTGGCTAGTTTAGATATTCGAAAAAACGAAAAAATAGACCGGTAAATTTTTACTTTATAAAAAACATGACTTTTTTTTTTTTTTGTTGCTAAATGAAATTTATTTGGATTTATTAAAGAAAGGATAAAGTGTTTTGAAAGGAATATTAAACGAAACCCTTTGAGCGATCTTCGATCACACTTACCCACTTGTTTTATTATTATTTAAACTTCTGTAACCAGTAATAAATAGTATGTGGATCATTTACCTACTGTAGAATGAAACTCCTTTAAATAAAAGACAGTGTTTTTAAGTTACACCCATTTTATTAAGGAAACTAATATACAATAATTACTGTATTGAAAGATTTCATTAAAATCTCTATACTTCTTACTACAGTACAACATGTAAAGGTTAAAATTCAATATTTTCATTAGTAGCCAGTGGCTGGTAGAGGCTGTATGTTTAGTAGCCACTACTGTCAAGTTAGTGGCCACTTATTACCGTTGTTTGTAGATTTAAATAGTTTTACAAGCAAAATTTTAAAAATATGAATATTACAGACATCTTTTCAAGTATATAAAAATAAATTTATCACAGTAGAAGTTTACTTACTCCAACAAAAGCAAATAGCAGTTTTATTTCGCGATCGTCTGACGAAAATCGCAGTTTACTTAGTGATCTTTTGTCGAAAATCGCAGTTTTATTTCACGGTCGTTTAATGAAAATTGCAGTTTTATTTTGCAATCTTTTGACAAAAAAAAGATTTTTTCGCCCTGCGATCACGTGACGAAAATTGCAAATGTTTTCTGCAGAAATCGCCGATTTGATTAAGCAATTTTTTTTTTTAAGCAGAAAAGTTGCATATCTGGAAACAAAATGGTGCTAAAAATCGGATGTACTGCTACGTGACAAATAGAAATCGGCACTTTGACGATTAGATGCATAGCATAAAGTCACCAATTTTTTACATTTAGTCGCCCTGTGGCCGGTGGCGACCGGGAATTTGAACCTTCACAACATGGTATAACAAAACAGGAGTATTTTAGCTTTAGGATGCTGTAATCAATTCAACTTAGAATGGATGAATGCAAAAGATGAAAAAATTCTTATACCCATAGAGTTTACTTTTTTCCACTGTCTTGGAAGAAACACAACCCTGCTATGCATAGTTACGCACAACAGATTTGTTTCAACTGATGTCACAAACTTTAATATTTTATCGAAATAAATTAATATATCATGTAAATGTATTTTTATATTGAAACTGTTTGGAAATATTGTTATTTAAGCATTTTAAATGTGATGCAAGTTTCCCTATTTAATGAAGTGAACGCATAATAATTTAATTATTTCTCTTTTTAATATTAACACGCAAGTAAAATTTATTACGTTATTTTCTACAATTACTGCTTTTAACAAGTGATCATTTAATTATATTTTTAAAGTTTTGTTTCTGTTTTTGATAGTCACGTGTAAAAACATTTTTTTATTAAAAGGTAATATTATTATGTACGCTATTTTACAAATTGTCAACAATTCAAATAAATTCTGCACTTTAGTTGAATATTTTATCCATTAATGAGTGGATTTTAAGGTTTTAATTAATATCCTGCGTTAACGAACACATTTTTAAAATTTTATGGTTTTCAGCACCACAGTGGGTATTTAGCTGTAAATACACAAAATTTCAAGTCTGTAACTTATACAGTTTCTGAGAGCCGGCTCTGTGACAGACAGAACCCTAAAAAGAAGGGTCATTTCCATGTTGAATCAATACAGCTAAAAACCTGACCACCTCAGAATTTTATGATATTAAGCTCAATTAAGATCATAGAGAAATGAATATAGAGAATGTCAGAATATAGAGAATCATAGAGAATGTCACTCTTTTGGTTAACAGGTTACAGAGTTCCACAGTAACGTTGGTAACAGATTACAATTACATGTTATTTTTGTAACACAAAAATCAATCACTATGTATGCTGCCAATGAATGTTTTAATTAAAAGTCCTTTAAACAGAATGTTTAAAATAATTTTGGGAAGTAAGTATAGTCCCCCCTTTCCCATTGAGATGAATACAAATCATTAAAATCTGTTTGCATGATAAAATTCAATTTTTGCGCAACAAATCTTAACTAGTTATGATACTTTGAATTTCATGAATTTTCAGCGTTTTCTGGCACTAAAAAGACTCTTTTCCATCCTTAATAGCACAAAATGCCGAAAATTCATAAAATTCTAAGTATCATAACTCAGGGGTGGAAAATCGAAAATCCATTTTTGTAGCAGGTTTGGAGCAGGTCAAATTGCAATTTTGGAGCAGTAAATGCCAGTTTTGGAGCAGGTTAGTTACAGTTTTGGAGCAGTAAATGCCAATTTTTGAGCACGTCAATTACAGTTTTGGAGCAGTAAATGCCAGTTTTTGGAGCACGCCAATTACAGTTTTGGAGTGGGTTAATTACATTTTGTAGCAGCTCCAAATTAAAAGCAAATATGCTTTGTTAATGAACTTTCCTTTAACATAGTGCATATATACAATTTCAACAAAATTAATTACTTAGAGTTTCAAAATTTGTAGTAATATGACTATAACAGATGAATTAACTTTCCACATTCCAATAATACATAACAAATATACCATATTCTGACAACAAGTGTTTTACACCCTCTTTTAGAAATTAAAAAATAATTCAACTTATCTAACACTTTAGGAAAAGATTTAGGAAAGGATTTAAATTAAAAACAGAATGTAACAAGTTAAATATGTTTACTTACAATAGTTATTGTATATTTTTGGCAAATGACAAACATTTGATAGTAAATTTAAATAACCCAAGTGATACCTGTAACTGTGAGTAATCACTAGACTGCACAGTGGTTTTCTTTTAAAAAAGTAGTATAAGTCAATAAGACACATTTTAAAATCGTGGCCAAATGCATTGTGGACTTTGTGAAGAGTGCATGCTTCTATATCAACAGTATTATTGTTGATTTCATGCAATTTGTTTTTTACAATCTCCGTAACCAATCTTTTGGCTAATTGGCTGAAGCACACTTTTTAATAATAACAAATCTTCTGATTTGGAGTCTCATAATACAGGAGTAGAAAATAAAAAAATTGTTTTTGTATCAGAATAAATTGCAGTTCTGTATCAGAATTTAATGGTTTTGTAGTAGAACAAACTTATGTAGGATTATGAACATTGAAATCAAATAGAATTTTCTATTTTTCAATAAAAACAAAGATTATTTTTTATGTTATAAAAGTGAGCATTTTTAACTCAATTTTAGGACGCTACAGTTCTGTAAAGGTCTTTATGCCTCAAAAATCACTTATAGCATAAGATGTGACATTTATCAAAAACTGCTATTCAATTTCATATTACTTCAGTAGTCATGCCTTACCAATTTCATGCTTTTACATCTGAAAATAGTTTGTGGATGTGTCAGAAATTTCTGCACTGTTGAGGGGGTAAAAATATTTTGTTTGAGAACAGTCTTAATGCTGGATATCTTTTCAATAATGCTTATTTTTGATAGATTGTACATCAGCTGTGTTTTGGAGTAATCATCCTCTTTGGATTAAGATATGTTATATTATAAAAACTGAAATGTAAGACAATGATTATGTAGTATAATCCATTATTCAGTTAGAAATAATTTGTAAACTTAAATGATGCTGCATATCTTAGCTACATGCATCATAGCACTGCGTTGCCAAGCCTATACGAAGTTAATGATTTTTTTTTTTAATTCTAATTTTTTTGATTAAGAAATTTTCATTTTTGGAGCAGATTGGAGCAGAATTTTAAAAAATTGCTATTTTTGGAGCAGAATGTAGCAAGAAATCAAAATTGGAGCAGTTCGGAGCAATTGGAGCAGATTTTCCACCCCTGCATAACTCGGAAAGTTTTTGTAATAGAAGAATAAATGTTTATTGGTTTACTTGTTAGAAGATAAACTTTTTCTGAATAAAACTTCTAGAATACAGACGTAGTATAAAATCTTTAATTTCCTAACGATTTAAAAAGTAGCTAATTTGACGTAAACTGAATTTTATATGGTGACATTTTAACAATTGTAACTATTCTTCTAAAACTAACAGCTTAGGAATTAGATATTGGTAAACAATAAGAAGGGACACCATGTATAAAAATAAAATACATTTTTAAAAACATGATTTTTAGAAAAAGGCAAAAAATTTCATCATTCACAACTGCTATAATATGACTGCTCGAATAATTTCATCGATTAAATATGTTACCTATTAGCTTTAATTAACTTCTGTTTAATTTGTCATATACAAATTAACAATCCCCTCTCCCCACAAAAATAAATAAATAAATAAAAGCTTGATTTTGCCTTATTTTAATTTATTGTCAGCTGTCCATTGATCGCTGTACAAGAGTGCCATGTAAATATACTGGTCTACATGGGCCGAACTATTCAGATACTGAAATAGAAGACAGCTATCTTTGACTGTCATCGGCCCAGTGTAAAAATAAGCTACATTACATACAATTTTAAAAATATTTTTAAAATAATATTGCATACATATTTATGCAAACATTTTAAAGTACAGCATTTTTTCAATTATATGTTCGCAACCCACTGTATACGAAATTACAATATTATGTACAATATTATTACAATATTAACCCCTTCACTCCCCAGGCTTAATTTCGCTGGTGAAGGGTATATACCAGGCTGTGCGGTGCAAAATGTTTGTGTCATAAATCATTTAATAACTTCTGGGATTTAATAGTAATGAATTTAAGGTCGTTACAGGATTTACAACGTTATCATAATACGTATAAAATAATATATAAAACCTGCACATTATATACATACATACAGTATATCAGGGTGGCTAGTGGTCAGGGAAAAATACAGTAAAAAAAAGTGATAAACACCAGTATATTCTTATAGAAAAATTCATGTTGATTATTTGATCGAATAATCAACATGAATTTTTCTATAAGAATATATTGGTGTTTGTCACTTATTTTTTACTGTATTTTTCCCTGACCACTAGCCCCTGTATATACATAAAACTTAGGAATTTATTATCTGTCTATTTATTTTCTTTTATTCTTTCTTATAATGACGTAAGATGTATAGTGAACGTATTGGAGTACGTAATGTTCACTGATTACTGAAATGATAAGACGTACGCAGCGCACGTCCTGGTCGCTGATTACTGAAATGAGAAGACATACGCAGCGTACGTCCTGGTCGCTGATTGCTGAAATGAGAGGACGTACGCAGCGTACGTCCTGGGAGTGAAGGGGTTAATGATCACATAGACACATTCAAACAAAAATTCATTAAAAAATTGAATATAGTTTAGCAGAAAGGGAAAATATTACTTAAAATATCATAATTTTGAAGCTCCATAAAATAGTTTTAAATAAATATAGATTTTAAAAAATATGTATTTTTTTATTTCTTAAAACAATAAAATCTTACGATTACGTTAAGAAATGTAGAATATCACTATTTAAAAAAACTGCTAGCCTGCAAAGTTCATAAAGAATAACACGAAAGCCTTAAATACTCTTTTAAAAAAATCCAGGTCTCCCTCCCCTTTCTACACTCTGTCATACTCAGTGCGAGTAAAAACTTCCAAAGCGAGCGCGAATCATTATACCGCTTTAAGTTCATACACGAAAATCATCTTATTTGTTTATTATTCCTGCAAAACAACTGCACCGAATAGTGATTTTGGCCGAATACCGAATATTCGGCCAACTGAATAGTAACTATTCGGCCGAATACCAAATATTCGGCTGGCCGAATATTTATTTATTTCAGAGTTTAAAAATATTAAATGTTACATTATAAAAGAATTTTACATAATAATATTTAACACAGATACTACCATTTTATGAACTAGACCTTTTTACAAGAAATCTTTACATAAAAAAATATCTGTGGTTTGAGCTATAACTTAAAAAGAGGATAGCCTTAAAACTTTTTTAATTAATAAAGTTTTAAGCTTCGTAGCTTCTTCTGTGAATTAAAATAAATTTATAAAATGTTCTTACATTCTATAACAAATATTTTAAAATCAAAGACATTTTTTGAATGAATTAGAAACATTTTGCAGTGTTATTTGTCAGGAAGGGACTAAAGTAAAACAATACAATGTATTAAAATGCTGGCAAATCAGCAAGAATAACTTTCCTGCTCCTTTTGATTTGGCAAGGAAGCTTTTAAATGAACCAGAGAGCAGGTGTCTGGAATAGGAGATCATATTCAGAGGTTGTAAACATACAGGGTGTTCATACATCTTAGAATAAACTTTGTGTAGATAATGTGGTCAAGGCAAACATTTTTTGAGCAAGAAACATTATCTCAATCCACTTATTCCATCAAAAATACAATACATTCAATCAAAAACACAGAGTGTGTCACCGCAAGCTGAAACTGAAGTTTTGTTTAAAACTATAGCAACAATGAAGATATTTTAGCGATATTTGCATATCGTATTAATTTTGATTGTAGAAAATATGATGATACTAATGGAAGTGGCTGAATTTTGGCCAGTGACAGAGTATAAGTAGTAATGTCAGCTGCACTCAGAATAAAGGAATGTCTAGCCCAGTGTTGTTTAGAAATGAATGGTGGAAATTTCCAGCACTTATCGTGATTAACAGAAATCAAAGTAACTATCTTGAAAATATAGTGACAGTATCTTCAATATTATTAAAGTAACAAACGTAAATTCAAATTTAACCTGGAGTGTTCTGATTCTGGTTTCCTGGACAAAAATTATCTGTCTTGATGGTTATTATCACCTGAGAAAGTTTTTTCCATTTTGTTTAGAAACATGATGTTTGTAAAAAAGCAAGAAACAGTATTTACTAGACAATAATCAGGAACTTGCATTTATTTGTACATCATTAATTCCTATGAAGGTCATCATTAATGGTTAATTTTCTTAAGTGACACTTTTCAAACAGCGAATAAGTAATGCAGTGATGGAACACCAGGATCATCATTTTGGAGCAGCAAACCGCTCATTTTGGAGCAGAAATCGCTCATTTTGGAGCAGCAAATGACTCATTTTGGAGCAGCAAATGACTCATTTTGGAGCAGCAAATGACTCATTTCGGAGCAGCAAATGACTCATTTCGGAGCAGCAAATCGCTCATTTCGGAGCAGCAAAACGGTTTTTTAGCAGAAAATAACTATTATGGAGCTGCAAAATCCCTCTCTTTTAAGCATGAAAAAGCTTTTTAGAGAAAACGTACACACACACCAAAAAAAAAAAAAAAAAAACTATGTTACAGCTATCACAAAACTTTTTTCTATATCAATCAAATCATTTGTAACCAAAATTAAATGACAATCTACTCGTTCTTGAGATAGAGCTATCGCGGAAATTCTGAAAAACAGAGAATAGCAGCACCACCTGTTGGTCAGTATACATCCAAATCTAATAAGAATATATTTATGTCAAGGTTTAACATAATATGAAGTTTGATGAAATTCCGTGCATTAATTCTTGAGATATAGCTATTTCAGAAATCGTGATAAATGAAGTGCAATAGCGCCACCTTTTGGGCGATTTACACCACAATCTAACTGGCATCTGATT
Source organism: Maratus michaelseni (assembly GCA_963931845.1). Lineage (NCBI taxonomy): Eukaryota > Metazoa > Arthropoda > Arachnida > Araneae > Salticidae > Maratus > Maratus michaelseni. Next base: position 153,883,220 of record OZ007596.1, on the reverse strand, counting down.
CAGGGGTAATTCTGAGTAAAAAAAAAATCTGAAATTCACAACAAATTTTCTGAAAGGTTACAACAAGGAAGACGGGGAATCCACTCCCGGCACAATGATTTTTTTCCGCACCCCACTGACAAAATTTGCGGTTTTTCCTCGATCCTTTGACGAAATTTGCCGTTTTTCCGCGATCCTTTGACGAAATTTGCCGTTTTTCCGCGTTCCTTTGACGAAATTTGGCGTTTTTTTCACGATCCTTTGACGAAATTTGGCGTTTTTTCGCGATCTTTTAACAAAATTTGTCGTTTTATCGCGATCCTTTGACAAAACTTGCCGTTTTTTCGCGATCCTTTGACGAAATTTGCCGGTTTTTTTCACGATCCTTCGACAAAATTTGTCGTTTTATCGCGATCCTTCGATGAAATCTGCCGATTTTCCGCGATCTTTTGACGAAATTAGCGGTTTTTTCGTTATCCTGTGACGAAATTTGCCGTTTTTTCACGATCTTTTGACGAAATTTGGCGTTTTTTTTCACGATCCTTTGACGAAATTTGCCGTTTTTTCGTGATCTTTTGACGAAATTTGCCGTTTTTTCGCGATCTTTTAACAAAATTTGCCGCTTTATCGCGATCATTTCACAAAATTTGGTGTTTTTTCGCGATCCTTTGACGAAATTTGGCGTTTTTTGGCGGTCCTTTGACAAAATTTGCCGTTTTTTCGCGATCCTTTGACGAAATTTGTCGTTTTTTCGCGATCTTCTAATGAAATTTGCGGGTTTTCCGCAATCCTTTGACGAATAGCGGTTTTTTCGTTATCCTGTGACGAAATTTGCCGTTTTTTCACGATCTTTTGACGAAATGTGCCGTTTTTTCGCGATCTTTTAACAAAATTTGTCGTTTAAATTTCGATCCTTCGATGAAATTTGCCGTTTTTTCGCGATCCTTTGACGAAATTTGCCGTTTTTTCACGATCTTTTGATGAAATTTGCCGTTTTTTCGCGATCTTTTAACAAAATTTGTCGTTTTATCGCGATCCTTCGATGAAATTTGCCGTTTTTTCGCGATCCTTTGACGAAATTTGCCGTTTTTTCGCGATCCTTTGACAAAATTTGCCGTTTTTTCGCGATCCTTTGACGAAATTTGCCGTTTTTTTCACGATCCTTTGACGAAATTTGACGTTTTTTCGCGATCTTTTAACAAAATTTGTCGTTTTATCGCGATCCTTTGACAAAATTTGCCGTTTTTTCGCGATCCTTTAACGAAATTTGCCGGTTTTTTTCACGATCCTTTGACGAAATTTGGCGTTTTTTCGCGATCTTTTAACAAAATTTGTCGTTTTATCGCGATCCTTCGATGAAATCTGCCGATTTTTCGCGATCCTTTGACGAAATTTGCCATTTTTTCGCGATCCTTTGACGAAATTTGCCGTTTTTCCACGATCCTTTGACGAAATTTGCCGTTTTTCCACGATCTTTTGACGAAATTTGCCGTTTTCCGCCATCCTTTGACGAAATTTGCCGGTTTTTTGCGATTTTTTTGACGAAATCTGTCCTTTTTCCGCCATCCTTTGACAAATTGGCGATTTGTTTTCGAACGATTGACGAAATTGATTTTTTTTCGGCGACCATTTGTCGAAAAACGCGATGTATTTTATGTCCGAATTTTCGGATTTATGACCGTTTTTTTTTAATTTTAGGAAATGACTGCCTTAATTTTTCGGAAAATTCGGAACAGAATCACCCGACTGATTATGTCAAGGTCTAACAAAATATGAAGTTTAACGAAGTTCTGTGCATTAGTTCTTGATATAGTTATTGTGAAATCATGCAAAAGTAGAATAGCAGCACCACCTGTTGGGCTATTTATATCGAAACGTAATCAGCATCTATTTATGTCACGGTCTAACAGAATCTGAAATTTGATGAAATTCTGGGTATTAGTTCTTGAGATACAGCTATCGTGAAAATCATGAAAAAAGTAGTATAGCAGTGCCACCTGTTGGGATAGCTACACCAAAATATAATCAGCATCTATTTATGTCAAGGTCTAACTGAATCTGAAGTTTGGTGAAAATAAGTGGATTAGTTCTTGAGATAGAGATTGCGGAAGTCGCGAGAAATGCAGGATAGCAGCGCCACCTGTTGAGCGATTTACACCAAAAGCTAATCAGCACGTACTCCCGTCACTTTTTTTTTGCGTTCCTTTGACGAAATTTGCAGTTTTTTCCGAGATCTGTTGATAAAATTTGCGTTTTTTTCGCTATTTTTTGACGAAATTTGCCGTTTTTCGCGATGTGTTAACAAAATTTGCCGTTTTTACATGATTCTCTGACGAAAGACACGTTTTTCCCGCGATCTGTTGACAAAATTTGTTGTTTTTTCGCGATCTTTTGACGAAATTTGCCATTTTTCGCAATGTTTTTGAAGAAATTTGCCATTTTTCGCAATGTTTTTGACGAAATTTGCCTTTTTTCGCGATGCTCTGACAAAAGTCACGTTTTTCCCGTGATCTGTTGACAAAATTTGTCATTTTTTCGCGATCTTTGCCGTTTTTCGCAATGTTTATGACGAAATTTGCCGTTTTTCGCAATCTTTGACTAAATTTGCCGTTTTTTCGCGATCTTTTGACGAAATTTGCCGTTTTTAGCAATGTTTTTGACGAAATTTGCCGGTTTTTTTCGATTTTCTGATGAAAGTAACGTTTTTCCCGCGATCCGTTGATAAAATTTGCTGTTTTTTCGCGATCTTTTGACGAAATTTGCCGCTTTTCGCAATGTTTTTGACGAAATTGGCCGTTTTTTTGCGATTTTCTGACGAAAGTCATGTCTTTCCTTTCTTCGATCATGCCGCGATCCTTTGACAAAATTGCCGACTTTTCTTCGAACGAATGACGAGATTGATTTTTTTCGGCGATCATTTGCCGAAATACCAAAATACATTTTATGTCCGAATTTTCGGATTTATGACCGATATATATATATATATATTTTCGGAAACCATTGCCTTAATTTTTCGGAAAATTCGGACCAGAATCACCCCTGTAGCAGACTGTGATTGGTGTCTCGCGAGCCGAGCTTCCTAGCTGCTAAGCTCTAGTCATATATAGTTGGTTCCTTTGCAGGAAACTCAATCCAATCAGAGGATCGACTGATCGGCGCGCGCGAGCACGTTTCGAATCGTAACAGGCACTTTAAAGAGGGGATTTCGTACCGCGAAGAATGACGAAATTTTTCTTATGGCAAAATGTTGCTAGAAGAAAATTATCGAATTGGCGCAGTTGGGCGCAATTTTGTTGAAAAATGATCGTTTTGGCGCAGAATGGCGCAGCATTATCGTTTTGGCGCAATTGGAGCAATTGGCGCAGCTGTTCCATCACTGAGTAATGTAAAAGCATTCTCTTTCATTGAAATAAGATTTTATTTCTAATTTTCTTTTAATATCGTTATTAATTGACAGTTAAAAGTAGAAATTGTGAGTTTAAAAAAAAAGTTTTTTTAAATATTCGGCTTGGCCGAATATTTCGATATTCGGCCAAACCGAATATTCGGCAGACCGAATAGTTTGATATTCCGCCTAACCGAATATTCAGTAACATGGCCGAATACCGAATAGATACCGAATATTCGGTGCATCCCTAATTTATATAACATTTTATCACTTAATTCAATAAAACTTAGAGGTAAAATAAATTAATTAAAATATTTGTAAGGAAAAATAAGAACTTATGTATGAAACATATTATGCAGATTGCTACGTTAATACCATGATTTCCAGCTTTTTCAACTTTCAGTGACATAAGACTGATAACGTCCATTCGCATTAAAAGCAAATACGTATATTTGAAATGTATGTATACTTGAATTATACGTTTAACCGATATACGCTTATATGTATACATTTAATTTTATGTATATGTATTTCAAATACATGTTATATACATAAATTGGTTAAACGTATAACTGAAATACGTATCGCGTCGGGAGCATTAATAGAAATATAACGCTCGTCAGTAGGTTTTGAAAATTTCGACTTGCAGGTTTTCTTTTTTCTTTTTGAGGCTAAACTACAGACATTTACTTGTAAAAATAGGCAATATAGCTTAAAATTTTACCTAAACAGTCTTATTTTCGTGGAAATTATGTTCTCGCATACTGTGTTTTCTTTAAGGGTGTTCTCAAATCCAAACTAGCTACATTCTGATCATTCCTGAAATATATTTTTTTTTTCGTAAACTCAAAAACTTTACAAGTGTTCTTATTCAAAAATTATGAAATCAAATAGTGTTTTGCATTTTTCGATAAAGGCAAAAGATATTTCAGAATATTATGTCAAGTTGGGGTTTTGAACCGAATTTCTGGGTACAATGGCACAGGATCTTCCTGGTAAAATGTTATTTAATTAGCAGGGACTTTTAAGTAACATATTAATACGGTAACAGGTTCTAACACAATAACAATGTTATTTATCCTGTTATGTTAAATAATGCCCATCCCTATTTCATAGTTGTGAAACCTTCCTCAGTCCCCCCCCCCCCCCCCCCCAAAAAAAAAAAAAAAAAAAATGAAAAATTTGTTTTGTGAACTTTACAATGAAAAGGTTTTTCAGGGTTCCTACAAGATTTTGGTAAAAAATTTCCCTGACCTTTCTTAATAAAAATTTGGTTTATATATTGTTGTAAAACGCTCCTCAATGGAAACCTAATAGTTATCGCAGTTGCTAATTTCCATAAAAATGCGTTACTCTAATAGAAATATCCCTTTTCTTTTGCAAAAACTCTTACATGGACACTTATTTTATAGTGCCTAATACTGGAAGATCTCTAAAATAAGGAGATATTGCCTACAGCTAAACAAAAAGTGAACTGAAATAAGATTTGTAATCACATACTGAAGAAGACAAAGTCCAAGAAAGTTTTCATCCAAGTGATATAACATTCTATTTCAAACTGTAACTTGCGGCATAAAGCTATATTTTGTCTTCATCCAGTAATTAAGTTAGTGCAACTAAATCCTGCCATGCTGATAATTATTTAAGTATTATAGCTACAATTTCACACCTTGATATTTATTTTTTGGGGCTCCTAAAATCATTGTATTTTTGTAATCCCGGATTTTGCATTTAGATTACAGAAAATTAAAAAATGTAATAATAATGCTCAATGTGAATTCAAAGCTTCCTGTTAAGTCAAAATTTTTCAAAAGAACAGTGCCATTTTCGTGTATGCTATGTTCTCTTCTAGATAAATGCTAAAAAATGTATGCACTGTGTGTATTTCCAATTTTTAATTAATTTTCAAACTATGCCATTGTTACATAATTTGCATAAATTTTATATAAAAATTATAGATCAGAGGAATAATAATTCAAAATTTCTTCATTTACAATGACAATCGAGATCCTGTTGGAAAGTAGTAGATCAAAAATTCCCTGATTATCCCTGACCTCTTCAAATATTTAAAAAATTCCCTGACATTTCGCTGACTTTTTGCCTCAATTTTAGAATTCCCTGACTTCTAGGAACCCTGTTTTTTTTCATTAATACTTACATTTACACATATGTTATACAGATGAGTAAAAAATATAAACTCAAGTGGCCTAAATCTGTAACTTGAAATTAGTACAGCAGTTTGCATTTTAATTTATAACTCAGCATCCCATTATTGTCCCAAAATGAAACTTTCAGATATTATAGAAAATAAGTATAATAGTAACATATATTTAATAAATAAATAAATAAATAAATGTCCGATTTTGAGATATGCAAGGTCAAAGGTAAAACTGCTTGACCTTGAAATTAAAAATATATGTGCTTGTGATATATCATGAGAGGTCAAAAGGTAAAAATATTTGACATTTTGAAATTTTAAAAAATATGAGCATGTGATATATCATATGAAAGCCCAATTCATACACTTCCTAACAACACCAAAAGTAAGCCCCTGTGACAATTAGGGAACCAAATATGTAATGCAACAAATATAAAATTTTTCGATTTTTGTCTATCTTTGAAGTTAATTATCTCCAAAATCAAGAGACTTACTATGGAGTATTTATATATTTCTCTATGATCTTAACAACTGGGCTTAATATCATAAAATTCTGAGGTGGTCAGGCAGAAAATGTCACTTTTTTGTGTTGACTTGACATGGAATGACCCAGAAAAAATTATGCGCGAAGTAAAATTTATGACATTTTTCATAACATTTATGCATGAACTTTGTAAATTATATTGTTTATAATCGACTAAATAAATTATATACTTTATATAAATGGCATACTCTTTTAGATTAATTGAATTAACCTTTTTTTTTTTGGCTAAATCAGATGTGAAACCAACAGAGTGAAAAAGTGTTAAAGCCTGGATTCGAACCAAGGTCATTGGCAAAACAAAAACTTTTTTTTCTTTTTCTTGTAAACCTTAAGCTCTTTAACTGAAGGTTGTTATTTTATGCACTTTTAATGCTGTAAATGTATCATGCATGGAAACTTATACTATTTAATAAATAGGTTTACAAAATAGAAAATATGTATACGAGAAATATGGAGATTTTTTTTTTCTTTTAGGTATTATATTTTAATAAAATAAATGTAACTATTTCTGACATTCATATTGTGGATGGAGAAAGATTAAACACTACAAAAGCCTCGTTGCGACTTCTGTTGGCATTTTCACTATTTTTTTATGTGACGAAATTGGGCATTGATGGAATAGTGATTGCAGGAAACATTAGCCTTTTAAACTTGTTTCTTCCATTAAAGTATGAGAGAAGAAGATGAAGATCACTACTCGTTGTGCACGAGTAGGGGTGGGGGAAAGGAAAAAAATGACGTTTGTGCTCATTTCTTAGGTAAATTTAATTAATTGCCAAATATTAAAAAACTTGGTCAACCGCATTTGTCAAGCCCTGCCGCCCAATTTAATTAAATATATTAGAAAATACAGAAAAAGGTGTTCTGGTGGCCACAACAGACTAAGTTTTTTTTTTTTTTTACTTTTCTGCATTAGGCAGAATATTATCAACAACGGAAAAGGTTCTTGGTCCCAATCAATTCTGCCTTAGAGCCTTAGACAGAATTTACTGTATTTGTTTTTCTTCTTAAGAATCATAAATGCACAAATGGAAAGAAATCTTTTAAAGAGCAATATCTAGTAGCTAAGAAAGCAATAGTTTAAATAATAGCATAAGTCAGATCATTATGGAATCATTAAAAATAGTATTCATAGAATTTGTACCATAACATTTTCAAAGCTTATAAAAAAAAAAAAAATCTTAAGCAATAAAACAGACATATATAATATATACCAGTATTCGCTGCTGTAGCAGTTGGAGTCAATAATGAAGAAGATATAGCATTAGGGTTTGCATTAGTTATTGTTGCTGGAGTACCTGTAGGCTGTACTGGAGCAGTTGTTGCAACTGCAGGTGTTGCTTGAGGCTGAGGTGTTGTGCCTGCTAGTTGAGGAGATGTTGGTGGCATATCATATTTCTGTAGTTGAAGCAGATAGGAATCGGCTAAAATAACAATACATACATATATTATTACATCTATAGATTGTTATATTAAAAATATACAGTAAAATCTCTGAATAGCAGACACTTCAGGACCACAGAATTTGCCTGCTATTCAGAAGTAAAAGCATACAAATATATAAGCGTTGGGAAGGCATGTCAAACATGTGCTGCTGACAACTTATCTGTGGCACGCCAAACTTTTGGCATTTTACTTGTGTTTAATTCTGTTGTTTGAACATGTATGTTGAAAATACACTTTGCACAAACACACTTGCACCAAATGTGGCCATAGAAACGTGAAACATCAGAAAGTTATGTATATTAGTGTTGGTAATTGAGCAAGGTTTTTTAAAATTCGGAATGCTATGACTATTTTCGAATAGTAATATTTGTCTTATTTATTGCATCATTAAATAAGGGGAATATTGCTCTTCACAATGTGGTAGCATTTGTAAGACTGTGGATAAGATTCCTAAACTGCTCATTAAATTTCATCAAGGTTCTCAGTGGGTGTTTGAGCCATAATAAATGCAAGTTAAAATTCAAACAACAACTAATTTATTCAATAGAAGAAACAATGGTTAAAAAAACAGTTCCTTGTAAACACGGTTAATAAAACAAATAACAAGATTCCAACAAAACCAATAAAGGCTTCCAGCAGCTCCATATGGAAAATCACAAGTATAATTTTCTCAGTATCAGCAGCAGTAGAGAAATACAATGAATATGGAAGGTTCTCATGAGTGAAGAAAAACTGGTTAACCCGAGAGTAGTCGCGCCTTTTTTTAAACACTAGTAGTCGCGCTCGGTCCATTTGCCGCCGTTACCAGTAGCCCGAAAACAGAGGGGAAATCTGCCGGTGTTACCATATGATCGAAAACGGAGAACATAGGGGGAAAATACTGATTGAATTTGAAAAGATACATTTTACAGAAACTATTATTTAAGAATATATTCAGATATGTTTAAGAATATATTTAAGAACTATAATTTAAGAATTTTATTTAAGAATATATTCAGTTCAAATTTAAATAAATATTTTAATATATATATATTTTTTTTTTACAAAATATACAGGAGTCGACGCAGGTTTTTTCCTTGGGAACCATTTTGTGTAAAATAAAAGTTATTTTGTGAAATGTATCATATTTTTGTGAAATTTATTATATATTTTGTGTAAAAAAACATTTTTTTATGAAAGAAAAATCCAGCTACTCAAATTCAAACCAAGCATTTAATAATTTCGTTCCTTCTGCTTAAAGTTCTCGTTTCTGGTGAACTTATTTTATTGTTAATGATACATTTTAAAACCTAACAAAACAAAAATAATTAATGGAGAGTATGTTTTTATGGAGTGGAATTTTGTGAAGGTTCTTATTTTATCAAGAGGAATTTTGTGACGAGTTATATTTTATCAAGAAGAACTTTCTGAAGGACCTATTTTATAAAGAGGAATTTTGTGAAGGGTCCTATGTTAACAAGAGGAATTTTGTGAAGGCTGGATTCTATAAAAAAGAATTTTGTGAAGGAGCCTTTTTTATTAAGTGGATTTTTACATTATTAGCGATTTTATGCTTAAACGCCCTTTTTGAAATGAAAATTTATGAAGATCCATTTATTACTTATTTCTATAGAGGCAGGCCTCTGGAGTCACACCTCTTGTTAGAAGCTTCTTATGTATGAAGTAAATAATAATCGTATATATGAAGTAAATAATAATAAATAACAGTTTATTCAAAGAAAGATGAAAAGAAGAATAAAAGAGCAAACTAGAATACAACCCTTCCCAGAAACTTTCCTGACAACAAATTAACGGAAACGGGAATGAAGAACTGGGAGGGGAAAAAATTACTTGAAGCGCAGTGCTCGCGCCACGGTTTTTTAGACCGATTTCAACTTTAGAATGCAATACATTTCTGAGAAAACGCTGGAGTGCCTTGCAAATTTAGTACACAAAAGAACCAACGGTCAAGGTCAGCTACACTGCATTTCATTATTATAGCTTTAAGGGGAAATGAGATAAAGGAAGACAGCTAATTTTGGCGGGGAAATGACCAACGTGCGACTACTGCCGGATTAAAAACTAAAATCTGCATTTATTCAGATCATGGTGAACTGTACCAGCCAGCATCACAAAATTGCATCAAGATACCAAAGAAAGACCAGCAACTACACTGCCAGAAGTCAAAATCCCTAATGCTTAAATACTGCAGAAAACATGGTTAAAACATGCAGTTAAAGGTTGTTATGTAAATTTTAAACACTCAGAGGCAGCAAAATCAATTAACTGAAAGATTGAATGATCTGAAATTAACTTTCTGCCACATGACCATCCAACAATGAAACCAACCAACCACAGCCACAATGTAAACATTATAGTCAGGGTTGTAAAAAACCCAGCCCGTGCAGGTTTTATTAAAAAACCCAGGTTAAATGGCATTTTCCCCCGGTAAATTGGGTTAAAATGACAAAATGCGGACTATGATTCCACCTTCCTCACAATTAATAATCTTCAGGGTTGCCACTGTTTTGGGAAAACTGGAAAAACTGAGGAAATTTAAAAATGAGTATTAAAAACAGAGAATTTTACAAAATTTTGGTACTTTGCAAAATTTATCCGTTGAAATTTTGAAAATTCTCAGAGGAATTATTCAGGGCAAATTTAATTTTTTTTCTCAGGAAAGCGAAAGGAATTTGATTGCTGAAATAAGTATCAATCCTGATCTCAAATACAATCCAGGGGTGATTATGGGTTCATGAAAAAACACCTGAAATTTTAGAAAGAAAACATTTCCGTATGTAGAGAGGGGGAGGGAACAAATAATTTATTACAGGAGGTCAAATTATGAAAAATATGAATTTTAATTATGTTTAGCAATCATATGAAAATGCTATTTTAGTCTTATTTTATGAATTTAACTATTAAAAAAAAACAGAATTTCTGTATTGAAAATGAAAAAAATACCTGAATTCAGGTATATAACCTGAACACAATCACCCCTGACAATCTTTGTGAACACTTCATAGTCTAATAGGTGGGAATGACTTCATAGTCTAATAGATGGGAATGACTTCATAGTTTTAATAATGATCTCAATACTTTCTCTGTTCTTAAAATACATATATGATCCCTTTAATTTAAATAAAAAAAATTTTAAATTGCAAAGCTATCAATTGTGTGTTATTTAATAATAAAATATAAATATAATTTTAAAAAAAATTACTTCTTTGAAATTATAAGATTAGTAAATGTTGATAAAAAAAAATATCTTACAACAACAACAACAAAAAAGATTAATTTAATCCTTATTCAGCTTGTAAATATCAATATTAAAAATACTGATTTAAATCAAAAATATTTTTTTTTAAAAATCATTTGATTTAAATCAAGCTGATTTAAATTAAATAAACCTGAGCAAAAATAAAATCAAAAACGGGCAAATTACCAGTGCTCACAGGTCCCCAGTGTACTTCTAGAGAATGAGTTGAAGCACGTATAAGCTGAACTCTCGAAGGTGCTGGTGGTTTTTCAGTTTCAAGATACCATAAATCTTTACAGCATACCTGTATACACAGTACATGGGCAAGTTCAAATGAAAATTTCAAATAACAACAATAAAATATTTTAACACATACATATCTTTTAAAATATTCAGAAATGTTGGTGTTGGAAACGACAGCTACAGCATAATCATAAATAACTAGAATAATTAATTCCTTATATATCAGGGGGTACATCAATTTAAATCAGGTTGATTAAAATCATGATTTAAATCACTCTGACTTTTTTTTTTTTAAATGATTTAAATCAGTATTAGAATTTTATTCTTTTGGAATATGTAGTTTTGCCTTGATTTAGAATATAATAAAATTTAAACAACCCACATGATATTTTATTTGGATAAAATGAGCCAAAAGAAAAAAAAAAACTCTGCCTCTTTAAATCTGTTTCTCAATTGTAATTTTATATTCGCAATCTATACTCTTTAACTAAAGAGAGAACAGTGTTCATCTTTGAAAAGTTATCCTGATGGCATTTACAGAAAAAAAGTAGCCCAAAATTCATTTTGTCATTAATATGGCATTATTACAAAAGCCATTATTACTATTTATATGCTTCACTTAGATGCGACTTAATATGACATTGTTGTAATTTGTTTGATAAATTAATATTTATTTTTAAATATCTCGCAATTGTTTTATCCATGGTTGTATCACAGGTTGTAAGAGCACAGAAAGGCAAAATAAAGATAATGAATACTGTCAATCTACAGATGTTTATAGCTAATCAATTTTTGAATGCTTTTCTACAGTGTCGCAAGCACTGTTTTGTAAGAGATATGTAAATTAGGGGGCCCCGCTAGCGACAGAAGCTAGAACTAATTCCAGAAGTAGCTGAAAACTAATTCCATTTAACAAATTTAACTTTTTTAGGTTCATCCGTAGCGTTTAATTGCTGTATAGATTATTACTGCTATTTCCGAATAGTAATTTCAGCAATTTTTTTTAAGTTCTAAGTTTTTCTACGATTTCCAATCTTTGAACACGTAGTCCAGTAGTTTTAATTAGTTGTTTGACAAAAAGCAGTCTCATCTTCCCTCTCCCCTTCAAGGTTTTTTTCCCCCTCTAACTGCCCCGTTTCCATAACACAGCAATTAAATTTCCAATTTCAATGCAATTAATTTCAAACATTATAATAAACTTAATAATCACCCTCTGTAACATTAAAGTAAACTTATGAGTTGTATATACCACTCTTTTCAAATAATAACTTCAGATTTTTTAAAATTCATTTTAAAGTATCTTGGGTTCTATGGGCTCGATTACGACGGGGTCTGGCTCATTCCACTTGATATCAATAGCCTTAAATATTTTATTTCCACTTTCTATCTTTTGGGGAGCTTTTCTATCTTGGGTTCTATGAGCCCCGATTACAGCGAAGTTTGGCTCATTCGACTTTATTTCGATAGCTTTACAGGTTTCAATCATGTTCGTATAGTACAGATTGCCTCCTTGGCGGTGGAAGATAGAGAACTACAGGATTTTGCAGCGCGTGCGCAGCACGCCTCCTATACGGTGCCACAGGCAGCGGGCACACAAACCTGAGGTCGGTTCGGTTCGAGTATTATACTGTTCGAGATGGAAATACAGGATTTTCCAGCACGGGCGCAGCACGCTATACTCAGCTGCACCGTATAGAAGATGCCTACTATAGGATGCAGCAGGCAGCGGGGATTAGAGATGAGTTTGGGCTCTCTTTTCGGAGTCCGAGAATTTTAAGTCCGAGCCCGAAACATTTTGTGTCTTTAGAGCTTGAGCCCGATACAGAAAAAAAGTACATATTTAAAAATTGTTTTGAAAGTAATATCACATTTTTTTAAAACTTCATACAAGAAAATAACTGTTAATCCCGTCCGCATAATTAATTTTATAGAAATTTACATTCAATTTTATGAAAAGAGAAGTTTGGTATCAAATAAAAATATACTTCTTTAAAGGATGTTCTGATTTTTCTCTACCAACAAGCAAATCTGATGGACTTATTAACAAAAATGCATGAAATCTGCAAAATTTACTTTTTCTATGCCGAAGAATCGAACGTTTTCTATTTCCTATAAAAGGTGTATATTGTAAATTATAATTAATTTCTTAATTAAAACAATATTTCGCGTTCCTGAAAATCAGCTTAAATTAAAAATTTGACACCGCTATCTGAAAGATCCTAATACTTTTATAGGAAAAATGGAAACACTGTTAGATTGCTTACTATCAGAATAACAGTACATGTCCATTATATCTACTTATGAATGAAAGTGACTTCATAAATGATCACAGCAGAGCTTTAGCATGTAGAGAGGATTCATGAGTTCATGATAACAAATAGAATCACTAATGTCATTTTCATATGAAGAGCGATTATGACTTGCACACAATAGAAGACTAAAAATTTGCAAACCTAAGCTAATGCTGAATCACTAAAGACAAAAAAACTATTCATTTCATGTTAGACCTCTAAAAAAAATAAAATAAAATAAACATTACAATTAAAAAATATCCTGCTGTCACAAACGAAAATCTAGCATCAAATATTGTTCGTGCCTCTTCCCATTGGTGCCATACCACCCAGTAGTCAGTTGCGTCGCAAATATCGTAAATTTTCTTTTAAAGTAGCATTCTAATATTAGAAAAGAAAAATAAGGACACAAACAGGAGGTTGGTTCTGTTCGAGATGGAAATAAAGGCTTTTCAGGCGACGACCGTGATACGGTGCCGTAGGCAGCAGGGACCTGAGCCGGAGGTTCGTTCGGTTATAGGTTTTTCTTATTTGAGTTTCGTATGATTCAAGTTTCATATCAATTCGAGGCCCCCATTTAAATTAGGGGCCCGCTAGCGGGCAAAGACAGCTAGTAGCTTATTAATTCTTGTCATAACAAATAGATATTTCCCATGTTATTGATTTTATTCATCATGAATTTAAAGTATAATGAATCAAGTACGTCCTCATTACATTCCATTTACTTGCAGAGATATTTGGTGGTACACATTTAAATCATATTTATAAGCAGGAAAAAGAAAAAAATTTGTAAAGTGCTGGAAGGCCAGACAGTCTGCTTGAGTTTAGATGGGTAATAAAATATCCACAATGAGCCTATTTGTGCAATCGTCACCAAATGGAACAGGGATTGGTATCTTGTGGATTTCATTGACACATCAGAAATTTCACACACAACCGAATATACCTTATAAAAATTGCTCCTGAAGTAATATTGAAGTGCAAAGCTGAATGTAACTGTTTCATTCGTAGCCTTGTCACGGATATTGCAGCTAAAATGTCAAGAGTATGCTTGATGAAGTAAAAAAGATGTGATATGCCTCAGATCGAAAAAAAAAAAAAAACATGATTTTGCTAAGAATAAATTTACTAGTAGTTTTATAGCTTTAATCATGAGATTCCTAGCTAAGGTAGATCCTTTTTATTATTGTCTTTTTCAGCAAAATATTTAACTGAAACGTCTCCTTCGGAATTGTGGAAAGTAGGGATGCAACGAATATTCAGTTGATATTCGGCTTAAAAGCTGAATACAGTCATCCCCCGACTTAACGTAATTAATGCGTTCCGCAGACTTTTACGTAACTCGAATGTGTAATTTGCTTAAGTAAAATTTCGTAAGAAACAGCAATATTTATTATATATATATATAGATTATTTACACAGTATTAATTTTTAAATAAATCATGCAGCAGTATTTACTCGGATATAAATTATACAAGTATGAAAAAATATAAAGGTAAACTGAAAAAACACTTTTAAAATAAAAAATATCTTGTGGAATTTGGGATTTATAAAATTTAACATGATTTATAACAATTTTGAGATTAATTCAAACGACTATAAAAATGAGAAATAATTAAAGAGGACCGACTTACCTCTTCTCCACGAATTTTCACTGACACAAAATGAAATAATTCTTGATAAGCACAAATTGTATTTATTAAAAATTAGATTACAACAATGAATAACGAACAATAAAGATTCGTTGTTATGATAATACTGTATATTCCCAACAAAAATATAACTCTCTCTAATACACAAAACTATATTATAATAGCTATAATTTTTATCTACATATTTTATTTATAAAATAATTATCAAAAGTATGCAAACGCGTATCAAATGCGCTAGTGAGTTCATAAATGTAATTTTCAAAAAAATTTTTACGTAACTGCGAATTTATGTAAGTTGCAGTATATGTAAGTCGGGGGATGCCTGTATTCGGTTTGGCCGAATAGCTCAGCCGAATAGTAAAACAAAATCATTTATATTTATAATAAATAATATTAATTGATATATTTTAAATAACATACTAAATCATTAAATAACATTAAAAAAATCTAAATTAAATCAAATAAATCATTTTTTTTAAATCATGATTTTTGCGTACCCTGATATCAGAGTTTCCCCCAGACAGTTTCAGAAGGGTGCTGCACCCTGCCTGCCCTTTGGTTTACAAAATAGCACTCTTCTTGCCCCTCACAAAAATAATTAGCACCCTTCTTGCCCCTTAGAGTAAAATAATTAGCACCCTTCTTGCCCCTCAGTAAAAAGAGTGTCCTTTCTCCTTTTTGCATTAAAAAATTTGTGTTCATAGTAAAAACTAACTCAATGTTGTCTTAAAAAGAGTGCTCTGACTTTTAAATATTAAAAGTGGCTTTAAACACCAAAAGAATACCTTTAATAATTAAAAAAAGTGCCAATAAGAATCTGAAAAGTGTCCATAAGAATCTGAAAAGTGCCCTCAAGAATCTGAAAAGTGCCCTCAAGAATAAAAATAAGTACCCTTTCCTCACCAGGAACACCCTCAGGGATCATTCTAGAACATAAAAAAGGGCAGGGTGCACATTTCATAATAAGGGCAATTTCACTGAAAAGGGCACATCATTTCATAAAAAGGGCATTTCTGTAATAAGTGCATATACCAATATACTGGTGGGGAGAGAAGTCTGACAAAGGCTTAAAAAGTACTTCCTAAGTTAAAAAATCCAATAACATTTCTAATTTCCATAACTTCACCGTTTGAAAAGTATTAAAAATAGCAAAAGAAAACTTATGTTCTCGATTTTTATTGTAAAATTGTTTACTATATTCACGGTTATTTTCAACTTTTCCTACGATATTCAAAAACCTCTCTCTCTCTAAAACTTTTATTCCCCAGATAACTTTTTCCTAGTTTTAGCAAAACTAGTTTTGAAGAAGTTACAAAATAAAAGTTCTAAAGCTACTTCTCAAAATTTTTTACAGAATTTATGTAAGTTATCATGTGGTCTAAGGCCAGAATGCCTGATCCAATAGTATACTATATTAAACCAAGGACGATGAAATTAATCAATGACCCTTAGTTATCCTTTATGGCTTGTTCAATGGAAAAAATGATAAATGGAAAAGATGAATCACTCAAAGTCAAAGATTAGACATACCAGGGCATTTCACAGAGAAATAAAGAAGAGTACTCCTGATTAGCACTGGGCGATATTAGGATTTCTACATCGCGATACATCATCGAGGCTAAATCGCGATATTGCAATGCATCACGATATTAGACTTTTAGTATTACAAACATGGTCGTAATTTTAATATAAAATTTAAGAGTATTTATTATACATACACGTTAAGCTTATATTATGTTTTAAAAAACCTTTTTTCTTTAGGCTTATGTTTACAGACAAAAATGCAAAATATAATAAAACTTGCTGCAAAAAATAAATAAAAATTTGAACAAAATGTTATAATTAATTAGAAGAATCTTTTTTAAAATGAGCTTTAATTCTTAAAATAATATCAAAAACCAGAATTTGATATTTAGATGTACAGTCAACTCCCTCTAATCCGCAACTCTATAATCCGCAAATGCCTATAATCCGCACACTGTTTCAGATGTAAACAATGAAAATTTGGTTATCATTAACTGTGCGAGAGAAATTCCGGAATGGCAGCAATTTGATTGATTTATCAGTAGACAGTCCCCTCCCCCTAAATTTTTGTATTCCAATGAAAAAAAAAAGTAAAAAATCACGAGACTATTTTCTTGCTTATTACATGTTGTAACAATAAAAAAGCATGGTTTCACCCAGCAGATTTTCACAGAATGGTTTGAAAATCATTTTGTAAATAAAGTCTATATGCATTGTAGTACAAAGGTCTGTTTACCTGTAAACTGTAAAATATTATTGCTCTTAGACAATTGTGCTAGAAATCCAAAATTATTTCAAAAAGACAATGTATCTACATTACTTTTACCCCCGAATGCAAATTCTCTTATTCAGCCAATGGATCTGGGAATTATTCGTAGCATGAAATGACAATACAAAATGGAATTTATGCACAAATTTATAACCTCTGATTTATCGGCTAATATGGAGGAGTATAGAAGGCAATTTACAATTAAGGGCTGTATATATCTCTTGGCTGATGCATGAGTCTCTGTATACAAAAACACTTTACTAGGTGCAAAGCAAAATTTGTGGCCAGCATCTTCAGTTATAGACAGTAATGGTGATGATGTTACTTAGTTGGCTTTAGTTTGGTTAGTGCTAAACAGAAATCTGCAGAAAATTTACTAACACAAAACTAAAAAATTCACTAAGAGTTGTGCTGGATTTCTTGAATGGAGAAAATATAATTGGATGGATATCCTCCCAAGATGAAGCTGCAATAAAGAGAGTTTCACAAATGACATTATGAGTACTACTATGTTAAACTCTACTGAAAATAAGATAGAGTATGATGATGTAGGTGAAAAAGAAACTCTTGAACAGGTTTTGGATATGGGTTATAAATATCTGGATTTTCTTCAGAAAAGAGTTTTGTCTCAGAACAAGAAATAATGACTATACATAGACTCCAAGAAAAAATACTAGACCAAAAGTTCTCAAACAAATGACAATTATTACTATGTTTGAAAATTGTAAAAATAAACAAAAGCAATTGTAAAATAAAATTTAAAGACATTTTTCCTTAAACATAATGAGATTTTTAATTAAATAATCCAATGTTTTACAATATCTTCCTTTTTTTACCAACTAGTTTATGCATAAATAATTAATTTACTGTAAAATTACAGGAGAAAAAAACGTAAACAAAGCAATGACCTATAATCCGCAAAATTCTATAATCTGCACAACCTTTGGTCCCAAGCTGTGCGGATTAGAGGGAGTTGACTGTATTTCACTTAACTATTCCACCTTCATATTTTTATGGAATTATCTTTAATATGATTTTAGTATATGAATTTAGTATTAATTTGCGGGCATAGCCCGTCTCCTGTACTGGACAAAATTTAATTTCTGATACTGAAATAAATGACACTTAACTATTCACACTGAAATTTTCATGCAATTATGTTTAATATTAACGATTTTATTTATTTGCGAGCGAAGCCTGCGTTTCTATACTGCCCAAAATTCAATTTCTGATAATTAGATAGGTAACACTTAACTATTCACCCTCATATTTTTATGCAATTATCTTTAATATTAACGATTTTATCAATTTGCGGGCGTAGCCTGCCTCCTGTACTGGCCAATATTTAATTTCTGATATTTTAATGTATTACCCCAGTGGCAGAACTATCTTCAAGTGTCTGCAATGTTACTAATGTTTTCAAAAATAGTCTGCAATACGCAATATATCATACAAAATTCACGGTTTTTCCGCGATCCTCCGACGAAATTTGCCGTTTTTTCGAGATACTTCGACGAAATTTGCTGTTTTTTTTTTTTTCGAGATTCTTGGACGAAATTTACCGTTTTTTGGCGATTCTTTGACGAAATTTGCCGTTTTTTCGTGATCTGTCGACAGAATTCTCCGTTTTTTTGCAATCTGATGACGAAATTTGCCGTTTCTTCGACGAAATTGACCGTTTTTCCGTGATCCTTCGACGAAATTAACAGTTTTTTCCACGATCCTTTGACGAAGTTAATGTTTTCTCCGTAGCCCTTCGGCAAAATTAGCATTTTTATGCGATCCTTCAACGAAACTGATGTTTTTTTTGACGAAATTCACGGCCTTTAGACTAAGTTTGCGTTTTTTCCGCGATCTGTCAACGAAATTAGCCATTTTTCGCGATCTTTAAATGAATTTCGCGTTTTTTCCGCGATTTTTTTTATTAAATTCGCCGTTTATTTTGACAAAGTTTGCCATTTTTTCGCGTAATTTACGCACTATAGCGCGTCCGCGGCATCCCTATATGTTTTTAGTCTGCAGGTGTCATAATAAGTCTGCGACGCCCGTCGCGTATATTCTGCCACGGGGTGTATTACACTTAACTATTCACTCTCAAATTTTAAGCAACTATCTTTCATATTAACGATTTTATTGATTATTTGCAGGCGAAGCCCGCGTTTCTGCACTGCCCAAAATTCAATTTCTGATATTTAGATAGGTTACACTTAACTATTCACCCTCATATTTTTATTCAATTATCTTTAATATTAGCGATTTTATCAATTTGCGGGCGTAGACCACTTCCTGTACTGATAATTTGTAATATTTTAATAGGTTTCACTTAACTATTCACTCTCAAACTTTTAAGCAACTATCTTCAATAGTAACGATTTTATTGATTTGCGGGCGAAGCCCGATTTTCCGTACTGGCCAAATATTAATATCTGATATTTAGATGTATTACACTTTTAATTCTGACCAATAACTAGTTCCTAAAGAAATTCTAAGAACAAACACTATAATAACCCATAATATTTTACTGCTCTGACTCTGAGAAAAAAAAAAATCATTTTAATTTCAGATGAATACCTAAATTGAAAATTCATGAAGCAAATGAAATAATTCGCAAACAATTCGTAAAATAATTCACCTCCCCCCCCCCCCCCCCTGACAGTTGAAATTTATCAGGCTTTGAATGCTTATCGCACATGTTCTAAGTGACTAATTCATGGAAATATATATACTTCACAAATCGCATCGTCGTTTTTTCTCAAATGAACATCGTGGTGCTGCTCACTGATCATTTATGCAGCTAGAAAAACAGACTTGTAATTGGGCATGCAGTTATTTGCGATCGGCATCGATTTTGGATAATCCCGATGTCCACTAAATCAACAATGCGATCTCTCAACGATGCTTCACGGGAGCGTTGTTTATCCACTTTGGAAATGCAAGACCTGCAGAGGAGAAACGAAATCGCCCTTTCCACACCGGTCTCGTTCTCGCATGCGTCGTTATGCACACCAAAGATCGGAGGGGAAGACGATCTCTGACACCGGTCTAGTTCACGCATGCGTTGTTTATCCATTTTGAAGATCGCGGGAGAAAGCTTTGCCCTTGTTCATCGTAGATCTGGTGTGCGTGTAATGCACCGCGGCGGCCAGGATGCATCGCTAAACGAAAGATCAAGAAACTGGTTTGACGATTTATGATTTAAATCTATTTTTCACGATGTATCGCCCAGTGCTACTCCTGATGTACCATACTAGCATTCTAAAAATAAAAGATAGGTAAAGAAATTTTGAAAGTACAACACAAACAAGGCAAAATTCTACCCAGGAATAAAAAGAGGGTGAATTCTACCTGAAAAAAGGGCAAGGAGGGTAGAATTCTACCTGGAAAAAGGGCAAGGAGGGTGTGATTTTATGTGAAAAGGGCATGAGGGTAAGCCGCTCCTCTGAAAATCATAATAAAAGATATTTATCCATGTGTCTATCTGTGTGTGCAAGGAAAATCTACCAAATGTAGAGGCCTGAAAATTTGGATGTGGATAATCCAAGGCAGGTCCTAATGCACCAGCTTCATTTCTTGTTAATTAACAAAGATATTAATTATATATAGCTATAGATAAAATATAACCATAAGAAACATTGCAAAATGGCACGAAAAGTCACAGTAGTGCACAGCAGAAAGCCCATTCCGCAGATCTCAATGCAGGGAAGAACCAAAAGTCAAAGAATGTTTGGTTTTTTTTTTTTTGCATTTTTTGCAGCGTAACACATCAAAATGCAAAAAATATCTGATGTATTATTGTACTTTTACCTTCCTGGTGGTGCAGTCCATTAAAAAATATTAATAGTAACTCTTTCAATAAAATTATTTCGGAAACTTTGTTTTCATGCACCCCCCTCCCTCACATTTTGAAGTCTGCATCAGCTCAACTGTTTGAAATATGCAAAAATTAAAAATACTATGCTATATCTACATTATTTTACCTATCTGACGGTACAATCTGTTTAAAAAATATATTAATATTAACCAGGGACGAAAGTACACTAAAGCCATTTTAGAGCAGCTTCGGAGCATTAAAAATCTGATTTTGGGGCAACAAAAACAGTTTTGGAGCAGTAAAAATTTTGTTTCGCAATATTTTCCCGCAACTTACTCCAGAATTTCGGAATATTTTTCTATGACTGATTGATAAAAATTTCAATTTTTTTCAGATTGATTGGCGCAATGTGCGATTTCTTTCCCCTGAGGGATTGATGATTTTTGCAACACTTTTGCGCAACTGATTGAAAAATTTTGCAATTTTTTTGCAACTAACTGGCAATATTTGCAGATTTTTTCCCCATGAGTGACACTAAATTTGCAATTTTATAAACAACCAATTGATGAAATCAGCGATTTTTTGACGCAAGCAATTGACAAAATTCTCGATTTTTTTGGACAGATTAACAAACCAATAAAATATACATTAAAACATGCTTAAAAGGTGACAAAAGATGTTAAAAAACGTTAAAATACAAACATTTACATCCCGAGACTTTCGATCACTAACGCGATCATCTTCAGTGGGGAACTGTTGACTGAGCGAGTGTACGAATGTCACTTTCACTGTGCTAATATGTAACGGAGTTTTAACGAGGCCAGTCTACTATTCTGTAGGGGTGTATCAGGAAAAATCCATTAGTTCCGGCCGGCACTGGGGTTCTTGATAATTTCAAAATATTAAACCAGATTTTAGGTACATTATAAGATAAGCAATCATTACAGACTATTTCCTTTACATAAAATCTCCAAAGACTCTCTGATTTTAGCTGTAAACTCATTATTTGCCGGAACTATAATTTTTGCGTTTTGTTAAATAACGAGTTTACAGCTAAAATCAGAGAGTCTTTGGAGATTTTATGTAAAGGAAATAGAGTCTGTAATGATTGCTTATCTTATAATGTACCTAAAATCTGGTTTAATATTTTGAAATTATCAAGAACCCCAGTGCCGGAACTAATGAACTTTTCCTGATACACCCCTACAGAATAATAGTCTGGCCTCGTTAAAACTCCGTTACATATTAGCACAGTGAAAGCAACATTCGTACACTCAGCTCAGTCAATAGTTTCCCACTGAAGATGATCGCGTTAGTGATCGAAAGTCTCGGGATGTAAATGTTTGTATTTTAACGTTTTTTTAACATCTTTTGTCACCTTTTAAGCATGTTTTAATGTATATTTTATTGATTTTAAATACAAGGTGAATATTTCATTCCACTTCAATTTCGTTTTTATTTCGAAATTTTCTGTTAGATTAACAAATTTTGCAATATTTTTCGTGTGAAAAAAAAATGATATTTTCCTGCAAATGATTGACCAAATTTGCAATATTTATCAACGACCGATTAACAAAATTTGCAATTTTTTTCAACCACCGATTAATAAAATCCACGATTTTTTTGCAGCACCTGATTGACAAATTTCTCAATAGGGGATGATTTCAATTCCTCCCCTCTGCATCTGCACATCTGGTTGAAATATGAAAACACAAAACATACCGTCTTAATTAGCATCAATTCTTTTCGAACGACACAATCTGTCAAAAAATACATTAATATTAACATTTAAAAAAAAATTGGTATCACATTCGCAACTTGAAATTTTTCTGTATACTTTAAAATTTTGCATCCACTTTGGAAAAAAAAAAAAACAAAAAAAAAAAAATATCCACTTATTAAGTGTACATTTATCTTTCTAATGACATCGTTGGTATAAAAAAAATATTAACCCTTTCAAATAAATTCCTTTCACAAAGTTACTTCACGCTTACGTTTTTTCTATTTGAGGTGGTTTTTTACCACTAAATATGAGAATTAAATACGAGAAAATCGGGATACCTGACAATACTACTGAGTACCAAATTCACAAAACCCATGATAAAACTACTTTTCCTTTATGAAAATCTTGCACTTGAATAAAATATTTACAGAGTACTAATATATCATATCTTGCGTTAATTTTTTTTTTTTTTTTTTTTTTTTGCCCCAAAGTTTGACATCCACGATTCTTGCAATTTATGGAGGGCTATCTCAATACATCAAGAGGGCTTGCCTTTTACTCGCATCAGGAACATTGGACTGTCTCGTCAGCTGATCTGTCCTGAAGTAATATTTTTTTCAATCCTTCGTAGGGACAATTCTGGATGAAACTGTGGAAGAAAAGTGTGTTTTCATTGACGTCGGCCAAATGAATCAGCAGTTTCTTGCTAAGTGGACTGCAATAGGGGTAGGGGGGAGGAGAGATATGCTAGACACGCACTAACAAAAAATAAAAGGGAGGATTTTCAGATCCTACCCAAAATTTAAGTGGGATGATTGAAAAGCGGAGTTATTTTAAGCGTGATTCTTAAAAATTTTCTGTTAACCCTGAGAAATTAAAAAATGGATTTTTTCCCTGCCCTCGGGCATTTTTTCTGTCCTGTTTCCATCCTCGGGCATTTTCAAAAGATGGAATTCAGTCCTGAGGACGGAAAACTTGCACTCATGTTTTAAAATCAAAAGGAGTAATCTTCTGTAATTGGGCTGCACACGGTAGATATTGTTAATCAATTTGTGAAAAATGTGAAATTGGTTAGATCGTAGTCGCCTTCGATATGACATCAGCATTACTTGTGGACATGTTTTTACTTTATAATATAAATTAATGTTGCTCTTGATAAAACTTCTTAATTTTTATTGGCCATATGTTAAAATGACCATTTAAAGTACTTACAAACACTATAACAGTTTTCAGAGCTAAGCAAAGATAGTACACAGACAAAATCTTAAACACCATTTGTGTGATTCAAAATATTATTCTACCTGGTTGTTCCATGCTTTCCTATAGCCATCCCTTCCACTCCAGATATACAAACGAGAATTAATAGCAACAGAACAGTGGCCAGCACGAGCTCGGGGTACAGCATCTTCAAACCCATCCAGTGAAAGAGGCTCCCAAGTCATTGTTTCTAATAAGTAGAAAATCATTAATACTAGCTGTGTAGCAACTCATTGTCTTGCACTTGTATTTTATAAGATTTTTCGAGTTTTTGAGGGAAAAAGAAATCTAATTGTATTTTACATTTTTTAAATATTTTATTTATAATATTATGGAATAATTGGGTCTTAATTAATAAATACTTAACTTAAAATGCTAAACTAAAAATGTAATTATCATTTATAAATCTTAATTAGACCTTTCAATTCGCTTTAAGATTCCTTAAAGTTGATCAATTAGTTGTCAAGTTTTTGAGCATTGAAAGATTGATTGATTCCCCCAGTTTTTCCTGTTTTCTCAAAAAAGATATTGAAATGCGGCAAACTGCAGATTGTAGCCAGCATTATCATTTATTAAATCTTAATTAGACCTTTCAATCACTAAGATTTCTTACAATTGATCAATTAGTTCGTGAGTTTTTGAGTATTGAAAGATTGATTCTCCCAGTTTTATGAAAAACTATTGTAGATATCTGAATTCGAAAAATTGCAAATTATAGATATACATTTTCTATCTGTCACTGATAAGTTATTGCTATGCAATCATTTTTAAACCTATTTTGGACAAAGAAAATAATTTTTTTTTAAAATTATTTTTGACCATACATTATCTAAATAGTCTAATGAACTTAGAAATAGATGTTTTTCTGAAAATCACAGACACTCTAATTTCATATAGATATATAGATAATATTATATAAAGTATAAAACTCTGAAATTGCACTTTTAAAATTAAAACATTGTTAAAAAATTTAAAAGCAGTGTTAAACTTGATATTACTTAAACAGAGCATACTAATTGATCTAATTAATTTCCCTCAAAATTATAACCTTTTAACCCCTCCCCCCCCAAAATAATAATAATAATAATAATAATAATAATAACATAAGTAGAAATGATGCTGTTCTTTCTTGCTAGAAAAGATACTATGCTGGAATTTATTTAATCGTTAAATGTCGATAAGTCAAAATTATAATACATTGGATTGCATTGTAATTATGAATAAAATATGCATTTATTATTGTTTTGTTTTGCAAAATTTTCTGTTAGTAAAAATGTTTTTTTAAACCATTTTACTGGTACACCAATGAACAACACAAATTAAAATTTTGCATATTAAAGCATACTTACCCAGATTAAGGGATGCAAGTGTATTTGTGCACTTCCATTCTTTTTCATGAGTAGCAGCTTTATTGTCATCCATTACTAAAGGAACCCACCCACCGAAAACCAACATTCGGTGACCAATTAAAGTAGCTGAATGAAGACTTCGGGGAAGAGGTGAAAGGCCCTGAACAACAGGTTTAGCCCATGCCATTTCCTCTGTTTGAGAATAAAGAAAAAAAAATAATAATGTTATAAATGCAAAATGGTTAAGTATTTTCAATACAACATTGCTACTTAACTCAAAACTGGGCCACTAAAGTATTTAAACTTTTCATCGAGTTTTTTTAAAAGGCAAAAATACTAGTTCATTTTAGCAATGCAGGAAAATTAAATGCTTTTGAAAATATGAGATTTTATATTTTAATGTTATATACTACAGTTTTGTTATCCGAAATTGATGTGTTATCTGAATTTGAAACGTTTAATTAAGAAGTTTATAATAAAGTTTTAATTAAGAAGATAATAAAATTTGGACCTAACAAATAAGAAATCTTATAATACTGGACAGAATCTTCAGAAAAAAATTATGCCTGGCCCAAATCTACAGAAAAAAAAACAGAACTCGGGCCCAAAGTGGATACCTTTAGTTTTCAGAAAATGAAATTTGCGCTTGGTACATCGAAATTTATTTCCTAGCAGATTTAAGTTAAGCTAATCAGAGAAAAGAGCTTAGACTGATCTGTACACACATGCATGGACTTTCGGATAGCAAAGAGTGCTTGCTTAGCATGGACTTAAGTACTGTGAAGAATTACAGTTTGTCTTACCAGGTGCTGCCAGGAGAAAATGTTCGTACTTGCATGTAGATGGAAGAAATTTTGTTGAAAAATGATTAATTTGCCACAAAAAAGCACAGCATTATCATTTTGATGCAGCTGTTCCATCAATGTATATATAGCGATTAGAAGCTTAATATCAATTCCTGGGTCAGATTTGTATCATCCAGGAGTAAAGTGCCTATAGTGAAGTTATTTGAGTAGGATAAGATTGCCCCAAATGAATCAAAACAAAATATAACACTGTGTACTTAAACTATTTCTACAATGGGATTTATTTTGTCTTAAAGTCTTGAATTATCCATTTATAGTTAAAAAATTAGAGATTGATTTTAATTTGTGTTCTATATATCATTTATTGTATATTAATCTACATATCTAATAGATATTTATCTATTTATCCAATCATAAATCAATATTTATGCATTTTTATCCGATATGAATAGTTCTAGCTCATCAAAATAAGAAACATACAAATTAAAAAAACATCATAAAAATAAGAAGTTTTATTGCTAAGAAATTTTTCGCTTTTATTTGTGTATCACATAAAATTTTCAAGATCATTCTTTGCAGGTTGTGTAAGCAATAATTTGCTAATTTAAAAACAATTTCTTAAACCTTCTCTATTTTTTTTTTTTAAGTAAATGACAAAGTTTTTATGCAATCTCTCATATTTATATGAGAACAAAAAAATTAAAATTTGTAAATATTTTACCAATATCTAACTGCCATAGGTCCCCTAATCTACATCCACTCATGCCACCATATATGATAAGTCTTGAACGTTTGTCATTTTTTCCAGTATAAGCAACAGCAGTATGAGATTCTCGAGGTGGAGGTGGTTGACCACAATAATGTGGAATATCCCATGTCATGTTACTGGAGTGTGTACGCAACTCTAACGTATACAGATCATTCAAGTATCTAAATAAAAGTAAGAAAAAATATTAATAAAACTAATTCAGAAAATATCTATGAAGAATACATTTTTTTAGCAAAAAAATGTATTCATTTTTTTAAATTTATTTTAACAATATTGATTGATATATATAAATAAAGGGCAATAAATTGCATGCCAGAGGATTTAAAACAGAGGTTATGGTGATTATCCCTTAAACTGTGAATGATAGAAACATACTTCCAATTACAAAAAATATACAAATCAAGTACAAATTTTAGCTGTGACATTTGTTAATATTCATATCTCTAAGTGAGATATATTTTCACTGTTATCGAACACTGAAACTTTTAACATTTGTCACCTAGTTATCAGGAGACTTCAATAAAGTGAGAAAACTGTTAATGCATCTCGAAAGAATTGCTTTCATACAGTTATCTTCTGTCATTTAAAAAAAAAAAAAAAAAAAAACTCTTTTTATAATTGCTGTTGTCAAAATGAGAAGCATCTCCGTGTCCACTGCCATGTGTGGTATAACTCTAGAAAGATACCTAGGCAGATTGATCTTGTGTAAAAATCATGTCTGGATCCATATTACCTTGTGTAGTTATACACCTGGGGAATCTACATTATAAACATAAACCTTGTGAAGTTTTAACTGGGACCATAAACTTGTGTAGTTATGGTATATAACCATATGTAAACCATAATCATGTAATAAGCAAGTTTACAGAGTAATATTATAGTGAGGTGTAACTTAAATAAAATTTACTTTGCATAATTTCTTATTTATTTACAGGAGTTGAATCAAACTTTTAGCTCTTGATACAAAAACTTAGGCAGGTAGGATTGAAGACAACACGTGTTCATAACAAAACATCACTTTTTTTTCAGTATGGAGACACAAAATAGGATGAAGGTGAGGATGACATTAAACAAAACAAATACTGTTTCAAATACATTAGCACAATTTTCTAACCTTTAAATACATTGATATAAACTTTCTTGATTTCTCAAAATTCATTACAAGTACCTTAGAGGTACTGTTTCTAGATACATGAGCAAAACAGAATAACCAAACAAAAACACAACATCCCTACACTGACACTGTCAGTTCTTTAAATCTTATAGCATACGCTGAATCAGACAATCAAAATACTGATATTTGCATAAATCAGCTGAACTTACAAATTTGCACTTTTTATTAATTTTCCTAAACATTATAAAAAGCTTATGAAAATACTCAAATAGTTTAATTAAATTACTTTTAACTCAAATAAATATTAATAGAAATTACTTCTGAAATATCTCAAATCGCAAGTTACGATCACAAAAATGAAATAGCTGAATATGAATTACAGTGGCAGAACAGTTAAACCTTACATATAAAAACAGTTTGAGCTAGAAAGATTGGATACTTTTGCTTTAAATTTAATTATGTAAATGATTTTAGATGAAAAAATAAAATTAAACTAGTTTAAAATTTAGAATAGCAATGTTTAGAAACCAGACAAAACAAAAGAAAAGGGGTGGAAAATCAGAAATATTTGTTCTAGTCTCCATGCCAATAATAGATTTGCAATTTCTCTACACACTGTATTAATTAGAACCTATTTATTGTGTTCATTTATAAATATGTGCATTTATTTCTTATAACAAGATAAAACTCTCATTTTTTGTACTCCTTGCCATTGGCTTAAATAAAAAACAAGAAAAAAAAATTAAACGTGGCTTTCAAATGTCATTTTCAAAAAACATCTTTATTTAACTATATAAGTTTGTCCGCTAAAGTAATTCTTATCTACAAAAACAACTTTTCAAAGGTAAAAAAAGGCCAAGTGTAAAAAAAAAAAGTTGTGGCTAAAAAATGGTGTGATATCAAATTTCCAAGCTATTATATTGCTTATTTAACTTTTTTCCATTAAATAAGTTATATATATAAGTCGAGTGCCTACGTATATGTTAATAGAAATCGTTTTCTCCTGTACTAAATACATCCTAACGAGTTTCTGAAAATTCAATTTTTTTCAAATTATGCATGATGGGCTTGGCGGCCATCTTTGCATATTATTCACAAAATTCTAACCACCCAAATCCGTAGTTAAAATCCGAAGTTCAAAATTGTTATTTAAGCAAATATTTAAGAGTTTCATTTATAGACTTGTATGCTCTGAAAATTGTGTCTTAAGATAATGATGACTTATCTTAAAGATTCATCTTATGATTTATTTTTTAGAGTAATTAATAATTTCAAACTAGTAAAAATCAATTTTCAAAATATCAGTCTTATCTAATTTATCTGTCCGTAGTTAGAATCTGAAGTTCGAAATTTTTATAAAAATATTACATTGCAAACATATTACGCTTTTATTTTAGAAATTTGGGTGCTTAGAAATATGGAAAGATGGCCGCCAAGCCCATCATGCATAATTTGAAAAAAATTGAATTTTCAGAAACTCGTTAGGATGTATTTAGTACAGGAGAAAACGATTTCTATTAACATATACGTAGGCACTCGACTTATATATATGATAACTTATTTAATGGAAAAAAGTTAAATAAGCAATATAATAGCTTGGAAATTTGATATCACACCATTTTTTAGCCACAACTTTTTTTTTTTACGCTTGGCCTTTTTTACTTTTGAAAAGTTGTTTTTGTAGATATCATTTCTTTTTTTTAAATATATTGAACATAATTTAAATAATCTAAACATGAGAAATAATTTAAAATTACATTTTACTTTCAGTCATTGTTTAAAGGGTTAACTAGAAATAGCAGTAGATTTTTCAATTAAATTAATTACACTCTTAAAAACAACATACTAAATGTGGCTTGTTATAATACTTGTTATCCTCCGTTAAAAAATATCACTGACTAATCCATTAAATGAATAAAAATGGAATACGTACATAGCGTGTCAGCGCTGCATTTGAAATCAAACGTGATATCACGCTCTTTTATTATTAGCACTAGCTGGCTTCACCCGCTAGCGGGCCCCTAATTTACACCGGGGCCTCAATCCTTTTAAAACCTCGAATAAGATAAACCACGAACCTCCGACCTGGTTCCACGCTGCTTTCGGCACCGGATAATCCCTTAATTTGCACATCGAATTGTATAAACATCTAAACAAATGAACTTCCGACACGGGTCCCGGCTGCCTTCGGCACCGTATAGCAGTCGTGCTGCGCACGCTCAAGTTCTATCTTCCACCACCAGGTAGCGCAATCTGTTCTATACAAACCTCGGGCACTGAAATCGTTAAGGCTATAGATGTCGAGTCGAATGAGCTATACCCCGTCGTGATCTAGCCCATAGAACCAGAGATAGGAAAGTGCCCCTTGGTGGTGAAAAAACGAACTAAAATCGGAAAGCTCTATAGATGTCGAGTCGAATGAGCCATACCCCGTCGTGATCCGACCCATAGAAACAGAGATAGGAAAGCGCCCCCTGGTGGTGAAAGCTAATCGCGTTTGGGGAGCAAAGTGGGGGATGAACACAGGAGATGCGTAATAAGATTAGGCGGTCACAGACTTTTCCAACGATGTATCACATGAGGGATATGTGCAAAATTCAGAAAATACCCCCCCCCCCCCCCCCCCACACCTGCATAATTTGATTAAGCATTCACAGACCTTTCCAACGATATATCACATGAGAGGTGCCGGCAAAATTTAGAAAAGTGCTCCCTTTGGAAGGGGGGGGGGGGTGAAAGTGGGAGGATGGACCCCGAAGATACATTATATGAATAAGCGGTCACAGGCCTTTCGAACAATATATCACATGATTAGTGTCGGAGGGGGGGGCAAAATGTGGGGGTTTCACCTGTGGTGCATAACATGAATAAGTGGTCACAGTCCTTTGTAACGATATGTGACATGACGGATATCGTTAAAATTTAGAAAAGTGTCACCCCCCCCCTTGTGTAGGCAAAACGCGCTCCGCCCCTCCCTATAATTCTTGACGCAGCTTTATTTTTTAAATTTATGTTATGTGTTATAAAATATCGTAAAGTTTCAAACAGATAGCCTTATTATACTTCCTAATTTTGTTCACGCTCCTCCCCATTCTCTCCCTGAACTGTGATGCGCCATTCTTTTTTATAAATTTTTTATCATGTGTTATAAACTATCTTAAAGTTTAAAACGGATCGCATTGGAATTTAATATATTTGCTGAAATTACTATTATATGTAGAATAATATAAAAATAAACCCTCCTTTAGATTGTAATTGAGATATATGAACAATTTTTAGAATTTATGAAAGCTGATTTTTATTTATTTATTTATTTATTTATCTATTTATTTATTTTTTGTTTATTTATTTGCATTGCCCTGTGCATGTTTGGAATTTCTCAGCAATTTCTTAGATTTACATTACTTTATTCAATTAAACATTGTACTGTTACAATAAATTTAAATGGAAATTTCACTTCTAAAACAAAAATAATTTAACAACTGGATTTCATTAATTTATAGAAAAATGACGTGAAAGGTATTCCTGTGAACGAAATGCCTGTCTTTACCGTGTTTTTTTTTTTTTTTTTTTTTTTTTTTTTTAGAAATAAATGAATCACATTTAATTCATTTCAAAAATTTTGTTTACGTTTGGAAAGAAATTTTAAATACCGATAACTCTTAATGTATACATTTTAGAAGGTACATCTTCTCTCAAAAACTAATTTATTTTTAAAGATCTTTCAAAAACGTATATTATATATTTAAAATATTTTTTAAAGCATAAACACTACGTCTGATTACTTTATTTTACAATATTTTAAGAACACGCATTTTATCAGACAATTAAATGCACTAAACAAACACGAGTGAAAAATTGACCTGGGCCAGGACTCGAACCTGGGACTTTACGCATACCGTGCTGTCACGTCGTTTCGGATTGGTGTGAGAAATTTAAAGATTGAAAGTAATTTTGAAAAATAGAGATGCAAAAATTAATAAAGTTAAAAGAACTAAAGAAATGCTTTAAAAATGCCAATCCAAAACAACGTCACGGCACGTGATCGTAAAGTGGCAATTAACCCAATAATCGACATAACAGTTAAATTTATAGCAAAAGAATTTAAAGAACAAGGCCGGATGAACAATTAAATAAACTTCACAAAACAATTTGGAAAAGATTATTAAATTTAAAAATCGATTATTAGATTAAGATGTAAAGTAAATTAAAGTAACACTCACCCATGTCTTGACAAAACAAAGAGACTGACGTAAAACAAATAGATATTTATTGATGAAACAACACATAAACATAAAGGTGTAGAAAGCTTAGTTGGCCAACCAAAACAACAAACATTTAAAAATTTTGTATCATTATATTGAAATTACATATTACTATATCAGGGTTTCAGAACTATGATTACGGTAAATTCATTTGTAGAGGACCACGCTGCATCGACGTAAGTTTATAAATTAGGATCAAATAGGATGATCAGAGTTCTTGTATGAAATAACGTTAAGACTTTGAGATAAGTCACTATAATGAAATGAGTTTGTGAAGTGGAATTCTTACAGTAAAAATATGAAGCTAGACAATTTTGGCATATTGCTTGAAGAGCACAATGAAGAGAGGTGAAGTTAAAATCGTTTAAAACGGAACCAAGATGATAGATGGGACACACTGAGTGAATTCAAAGAGGGGAAAAACAGAACTACTTCTATAGATGTATGAATCACTGGAGATTTCAGGCTAAAAAAGGATTTAGCGAAGCTTAGCTGTATGTTAAAACTACTCATTACAGATTAAACTACGGGCCTAAGATGATCGGAATGGATTGTTTGATGAAGCTGCTAACAATCAGGAAAATTGAGTTGTGATGTTTCAAGCTATCTCCGTTACAAGAGATTTCAGGCTAAAAAATTTTAGCGAAGTTTAGCTGGATGTTATAACAACTCATTACAGATGAAGCTACGGGCCTAAGATGATCGACGATGGCCGGAATGGTTGGTATGAGGCTGCTAACAATCAGGAAAAGTTACTTGAAATGATTTAAGCAATCTCCATGCTGCGATAAAAATTTAGTTAGAGAGTTTACACTCTAAAATGCAATAACTTTGAAGACTGCTGAAGCTAACATCGTTGAAACGAACTTTCTCTGCGGGACCCGAAGGTCCGCAGCTTAAATAGTGCAACCGAACGCGTTAATCCCTCGCTGACAAGTGATTGAAAACATCGTGCTCAAAAGTCAGTTAGATTTTTGAAAGCTAACTTTCAGCCAATGAGCATCGAGCATTATCGAGCGTTCGCTACGCAACGCAGAGTTGAGATGAATAAAATCATCATTACTCCTGAATGGCAACGACGCCGTAAAAGTACCCGGATGGACGCTGAGATGGGAGCGCGTCTCTGCCTGAGTGCAATGAACTGTACGCTATTTCTTCCGAGAAATCCTGTCACGTGATCGTAAACAACAAGTATCTTGGGGAAGATGCGCAATCAAAATGTCGATATTTCTGCAAAACAAAACGCGCGATCTTTGAAAAGAGAATTGAATAAATAGAATTTCTTGCCATAACTGCTGAACTAAATAACGTATTTAAAAACCGTAAACGGATTCTTGAAGTAGAATTTTTTATCTATAGATTGAATATGGTTTTAATACAAAATATTTAATATTTAATAATTATGATTTTCGTTTTTGGACTTAGAAATATTTCGTATCAGTTTGTATTGACACGCGAAAAACTTATCTTTTTACTGATATTACTTTAACTGAATATTATATTAATGATTTTAATAATTAAAACATTTGATTTATTGATTAATATTATTATTTAATAACAGAATAAAATTACTTTAACGAAAATATTTGAAAATTTAGAAAGAAAAAGGACTTTACTGAAAAATGATTATAAGATTAAGTTAAGTGTATAATTAACCGAAATTAATGAATTAAATTAGCATAGATTAATACAGAAACAATGTACGGTGGCGTAACACGTGCCGACTCTCTGCGACTGAGCCACCCAGATTGATACGCTTTATGGGAATTTCTCATACTTATTCTTGTTGGAAACAGTCATCTGCCACAGTTTGCAGTCATATTTAATTGTTTGATAAAATGTGTGTTCTTATAATTATGAAGTTTTATTATTTTTTTAAATATCTTCAGAAGAAAATGGCTGACTTGCAGATGAAATTTGATGTTGTTATAACTTGTAACTGATTTGTGCTATTATAATACAGACTAGCCGCCACTGGCGACCAGTTTGGTCTCCCTTAAATGTATGTTAAGCACTGTAACACGTTACTTTTATTCATAATTTATTTTTTTCCGTAATCCTTCGCCAAACCGGAAGATTCTAATAGACAAATCAGAAACTTTTGCGATCATGGTAGCATTTCGCATATTTTTTGTTGTTATGTATTTCGTCTTTCTTGACAAAAACCGCTTAACCAACTTAAGCGTTTATGCTTCATATCCGTTTGCTTATCAGTCGCAATATGTTTGCTAATGAGGAGATTCTTAAACATATTAAGTAGTTTTCCGTAATTGGATCCATTGCCAAATTGCGTATTTTAGTTAGTACGATTTGGTGCATTGAAGTCTATTTTGTGAAAGTCTTTAATGATATCCACATTTACACTGAACCATATTGTTGCCAATATTCTTTTGTTTGTTTGTTTGTTTCTCGCTAACTTTGGCTGTAGACTTGATTACGGAAGATTAGAAAATCTATCATTATTCTCATTTAAAACGTCTTGAATAATGTGACATACTCGGGGTGCATATAACACGTAATTTTCGAGTATGGTTTGGTGAAACATTGAACTTTTGGAAGCCAGTTTTGATAATCACATTCCTTTTAAACCATATTTGCTATCAGCACTTTTGACCCGTGGCGTAGAATCTGATTAAAATTCACGAACTTCCTTCTAGATGCCGGTCTCTGTTCGACTCTGTTTTTCTCTGCTCTCCTATTTTGATATAGTTCAGGAGTTTTCATAACTGCATAATTCCCTTATTTTGGCATTTCTGCTTAATGTCTACTGACTATTAAGATCCGTAACTTGTAAATACGCCACGCCAACATTACCGCCTATAATTCTAATTACAGCAACCCGTTTTTTCTCTCTATATTGCAACTCTATAGTTAATATAGTGCCTCGGTGCGTCTACGACAGCTGTTCCATCAGAACATTTTATTTCAAAATCAAAGTATCGTTTCTAATTTGCACATGCGAAAAATAAAAGCTGGTATTGGCGATTTTAAATATGCTATTGGCGAGATTTGCGCCCAAATAACACAAAAGTACTTAATGATGTTATGTATTTTGTAAATGTATATTAAATTACTGTTTTGAAAGCGATTGGTCATTAATAATGGTAAATATGATTGGTGATTAACAATCATTTTCAGTGGTCTCTCTTCCTTGCACGTATAATACATAAATACCAAATTAACTGACAATTTGTTTCAAAATTTGATTCATTAAATATTACAGGAGTTGTATTTGTTTACATTCAGCTTACATCAAGAAAAGATAAAGAATGAAGTTGAGTTGTATAGCACATAATTATGGTAAACTTTGATTGTGTCACTGGTACGAATTATTTTTTTTAAACCAGGCAGCGCTCCAAAAAAAACGATTATCTCCATGGTTTAATGGTTTAATGTTTTAAACCTTCACGACGAATGAATCTTTTTTTTTTTTTTTTTTTTTTTTTTTTACTTTCATGGATAGAGAATTTGAACTGCGAGGCTAATTTTAACTGAAGTTATTGAAGAATATATACATAATTGAACGTAAGTCATCTCTCAAATATTAATTTATTTTGAGCGATCTTTCTAAAAATGTAACATTTTCATGTTTTATTCGAAAAAATAATTTTGAATAAAAATGGCCGCCTGGCATATGAAAAAGTGAAGCGGGCATTCCGGAATTGTTGATGACAGTCACATGACTTACGGTTTTATTATAGAGACTAGCCGCCACTGGCGACCAGTTTGGTCTTAAATGTATGTTAAGCATTGTAACAAATTATTTTTATTCATAATTTATTTTTGTTTTTAATCCCTCGCATAACTGGAAAAATCTAATAGATAAATCAAGAACTTTTGCGATCGCGGTAGCATTTCGCATATTTTTTGTTGTTATGTATTTCATCTTTCTTGACAAAAACCACTTAACCCACTTAAGAATTTATGCTTCATGTCCGTTTGCTTATCACTTGCAATATGTTCGCTAATGCGGAGATTCTTAAACATATTTGGCGCAAAACAAAAATCGCGCCAGCCCCGGTGCGTCCGTGACAGCTGTTTCAATTTAAAATACATGACGTTCACATTTTTCATTTAAAATAGAAAATAGAAAAATAATAATTATCATAAATCAAAACATTTGATTTCAAATTAAAGTATCGTTTCTAATTTGCACGCGCAAAAAATAAAAGCTGACAATTCTTTTCGAAATTTGATCTATTAAATATTATTACATGAGTTCAACTTACGTCAAAAAAGATCCGGAAGTTGAGTTGTATGGAACAGAATTAAGGTAAACTTTGACTGTCTCACTGGTGCGGATTATTTTTTTTACGCCAGGCAGCGATCCAAAAATTCATGGTTTAATATTTTAAACATTCACAACGAATGAATCTTTTTTCTTTGTTTACTTTCATATATAGAGAAGTTTAACTGCGAACCTAATTTAAACTGAAGTTATTGCAGAATGTATACATAATTGAACGTAAGTCATCTCTCAAATATTAATTTATTTTGAACGATCTTTCTAAAAATGTAATTTTTATGCAGTTTTATTTGCAAAAATAATTTTGAATAAAAATGGCCGCCTGGCATATGAAAAAGTGAAACGGACATCCCGGAACTGTTGGAACCTATATATGAATTTATTTATATTCCACGAAAACGCACTTATCACACAGACTGTAAATATTGCACATGTACCGTAACCGATATGTTTTGTGTGTCCCTGTAAATAAACACAATGCACACCACACTTTAAAGAGAGCAATTTATAGTGCACCTCAGGAATGGATATAATTTTCATTATGTTTGAAAAAGTGAAATATCACTAAATTACACTGCAGGTGATTTTTCCCCATATAACGATGTGTAAAAGAATTCTTTTGTTTGACCCTGTAAATGAATAATAAATGCTTTGCACCCCATATTCTACAAAAAGCATGTTTTAATGTGCTTCATAATTATATATCAATTTCATTATGTTTTAAATGACGTAGCGTCATCAAAATGCGCTTGAACCAATTATTCCCCATTGACTGTAATGTAACGGAATACTTTTGACTGTCCCTGTAAAAAAACAATAAGTACTACATACTTCTGTTGAAATAGGGAATATGCTATAGTAAACGACAATAACATACAAAAATTTCAGGACAATCAAAGCATATTTACGGGAGTTAGAGCACAGACAGACAGCAGACAAACCGAAGTCAAACACTTTACAACTAGGTTGGAAAGTGTTAAAAATACAATATCTAAAAGCCATACTTGATTTGAATACTTTTTGCATGTTAATTACAATGATGCAGGTGATTTAAAATACAATAGCAGCCAAAATTGTGGAAACCTTTTGGAAAAAGTGCATTTTTGAAGTTTGATGGTTTATAACACCACTTTTTCTTTAAGTAATAATACCAGAAAATTATATACCAATGGAAAGATAATTTAATTAAGAATGTGACAACAAATTTTATAAAGGAATATTTATTAGAACAGCAGTTATAAATAAGAGAAGTGAAAGATATCTCAAAAACAATATATACAAAAATTTTAGTCAGTTATGTTTGGTAACCCTTACTCTTAATTACAGTCTTCCCAAGGAGTGAACCAAGTCTTTTAGTTCTGAAGCTGCTATAATGTGATGTCAAGATTGAATTATTGCTTCTATTAATTGGATTTTATTACTGGGTTGTTTCTGTGAATTTTTTTTTAGTTGGCTCCATAGATTTTCAATTGGTTTAAGCTATGGGCTGTTCCTGCGTCATTTCAACACTGGAATATGCTTATCTTGAAACCAATTCAGGGTGACCACAGAAATATAATTTTCAATTTGCCTGATATATTTAACTTTTCCCTGATATATCTCGATGTTACAGTGAGTTTCAAAAGAATGATCAAATTGATTGAATTTATCAGAAGTAAAATAGATTTTTATATTTTATTTTATGGAAATACTTGTTCACTTTTTAGAGAACTGGCCATGAGTATTTTATATTAGGGATAGGATACACTGAATAGTGATTTTGGCCGAATACCAAATGCTGAATATTCGGCTAGCCAAATAGTAATAGTGAGGCCGAATACCGAATATTCAGCCCGATATACCGAATATTGTTGAAATTAGGACAAGCAATTTGTATTTTAATTTATAATTCAGCATCCTATGATTGTCCCAAAATGATACTTTCAGATATTATAGAAAATAAGTATAATAGCAACATATATTTTCTTGAAAAAATTTAAAATATCTGATTTTGAGATATGAAAGATCAAAATGTTTATCCTTGAAATTAAAAAAAAAATGTGCATAAGATATATCATATGAAAGCCCAATTCAAATACTTTCTAACGACAAAAATGGTAGAATTCTGGAACCTGGACAGTTGACACTCTGCAGTTTCAGAAGAAGATGTAGCTTCACACACAGAGAAAGAGACGCACATAAATTAAAAAAATATATAACAGAAAATTTGTATCTAATCAAAATTTATCTTTAAAAGTTATGCACTTACCTAGGTATATTATTTTTGGGGTCATCACTATCATTTGCAAGCCCTCCAAAAAGATATACTTTGTTTCCTATTAATGTGAAACTATGGCCCAACCTTGGACAAGGTGGAGGATGATTTTTAGGAGATCTTGGCTTTAACCTTTTCCATTCCCATTTCGAGGCTTGCAATTCATATAATTCATTTGAATACTTTCCATACTCAACCATACCACCAAAGACAAGAAGTCTAGTATTTTCACAAACAAAGCCATAGGCTGCACATCCAGGTGGAATATCTCCTTTAACTGGAGGTACAAACCATTGGTTGCTAGCTATAAAAGAAAGTTCCAATTTAGAAAAATGCAAGGTAAAGACTAAATTAAAATATTAAAATTACTCAACTGGAATGAACTAGTATTATATTATATAATCACTTAATATGTATAAAATCACGAGGGGAGAATCTTTACACCAGGCCACTTCTTGAATTCATCGCTCGCATACATTATCAAGGTAAGCTGAGATCATGCTACATTTTTAAGAATAACAAAGTAATTAAATCCAATTAAACTAACTATTTTTCGAATATCCCATGAAAAATTTTGCTTTGAAAAATCCATTTTTAGGTAGATTTCATAAGAAATACTACCTATTACATTCTCCCCTAAGTTGGAATTTTTGCAGATCTATGCCGATCATGACTCCCAGAACCCAAAACCACCCTCAGTTCAAAACTTTATATATCTATCGATGTCACTTTTTTATGGACACGATAACCTGAATAATTCTTCACAAATGTCTTCCAAACTGATACATAAAATCAAGGGGCATAAAATCTCGGTCAAGTTCGTTAATGGGCAAAATCGAACCAAGGAGGGGTGGGAGGGGCATTTTGTGGAAACAGAAAAAACCCCATAACGTCTTAATTATGATATGTATCGAATCCGTTTAAAGTTATTACTTCTAGGAAAAGGGCCGAAAATTTATGTATAACAGATTTTTTATATCATTAAAAATAGCCCCAAGGGGGGAGAAAAAGGGGGTTTTAGAAGAAAAAAATTCATAACTTCGTCAATTTACAAAATATCAAATCTGCTTAAATTTATTATAAATCCTCTTACTATTATATAAAATTTTTATATTGACAAGTTTTTCATAGGACACACCCTTATAGTAGGGATGCACAACCTGTGGCCCGCGGATCAATTTCGCCAATCGGACACGAAAAAATCATGAATTTCGCCCATCAGGTGCGTAATAATCGCGAATTTCGCCAACCACATGCATAAAAATCACAAATTTTACCAATCGGACGCGTAAAAATCATGAATTTTGCCGATCAACTGCATATAAATCATAAATTTCGCCGATCGTCTGCGTAAAAATCATGAATTTTGCTTATTGGGTGAGAAAAAAAATCGGAAATTTCGCCGATTGGGAGCGTAAAAATCGGAAATTTCGCCGAACGGGCACGTAAAAGTCGTGAATCAATAGGAAAAAAGTACGAATATTGTCAATCGCACGTGGAAAAAAAAAAAGGCAAGTTTTTTCCATCCTTGCCAACTGAATTGGGTTATGCTGACTAAGGAGGTGGTTGAGTATAGGGAGCTAATCCTCCTTTTAAAATTAGCATTTTTATTAACTTTTAGGCCGATCCTCCCCCTCCTTCCCCAAAACAAAATTTTGTCCAACCTACGGATGTTGGCTCTTGACAGTCCACTCATTTTTGTGACTGGCCCTCCTCTTATAAAGATTGCGCACCCCTACTTGATAGCCACATTTTACGACTGAATATATTAAGTAGTACAATTTAGAATAATATGTTTCTCCCCCTCCCCACCTTCATTCATGAAAGCACTTTTTTTTTTTCAGCACTGGCAATCTTTAAAGCTAAATTTACTCCTTCAAATAAAGTCAAGGAGTATTTTCACTCTTTGAAAATAATCTTAGCTATATCTCTTGTATAAATACAAACGTAAACTGTTGATAACACACCTGAATATGTTGAATGGGAAAGAAGGAACCTAGGGGGCTAAAACTACTCTTCGGAAATTAATGTTTTATAAAAATCTGATTGTAGACTTAGATCCCCCCCACCCCTGTCACACCTCCTCGAAATAAAATTCTACTGAAGGTGGCCCTCGACAACCCAGTCCTTTTTGAAAGTGGCCCTTTGCTTAAAAAGGTTGTGCACCCCTACCTTATAGCAAAAAAAAAATTAAAAACAAAAAAATCCCTACCGGCTCCGCCTGCGAACAAGTTAGATTTCTAAGTGGGCGGTCCCTTATGGAACCCAACTGTGGCATCATGGCAAAAAGGTCATTTCTTCCGCAATTCCCAACAAAACAGGTGCCCCACGGTCTGCGTCTTCGAAATCTACCTGTGCCTGTAAGCCGAGCCGTCAGGGTTTTTTCTTTTATCTTTAGTGCATTATAAAGGTTAAAATTCCCCATCGCCAACTAAATGTAAAAGAATGAAAACTTTATAAATAGCAGTACATATGAATTTTTTAGCACCATTTTGTTTCTAAGGATGCCACT
This sequence comes from Maratus michaelseni, assembly GCA_963931845.1. Lineage (NCBI taxonomy): Eukaryota > Metazoa > Arthropoda > Arachnida > Araneae > Salticidae > Maratus > Maratus michaelseni. Next base: position 153,841,882 of record OZ007596.1, on the reverse strand, counting down.
TTTCCGCCAAATGGCAGATTTCTGCTTTTTTAATATTTTTTTAATATTTTTTAAAATTTTTTAAGTTTAATTTAAAAATTTTTTTAAATTATCTGTGATTTCTGTAGAAAACAATCACAATTTTTGTCAAATGATCGCAGAAAAAACTGCTATTTTTGTCAAACAATTGTGAGATTAAACTGCGATTTCCATCAAACGATTGCGAAATAAAACTGATTTTCATTAGACACCCGCAAAATAAAGCTGCGATTATTGTTAGACGACCAGGGCTGGCAAGTTTCTGCCAGGGTGGTTAAAACAAGTGGTTATAACCGGTTAAAACCGGCATGGCAGAAACTAGTTTCTGCCAGTAAGTGGCAACAAGAACGAAAAATCATGCGTCAAGCATAGATTATGTAACACTTTCCAACGCTTCCAAAATAATTTTACAAATCATACCGTTTAATAAGCTAAAAGATAACATCTAAGTAATCCGAATACTTTTATTCAGCCCTGTATAGGATCTATAGATTTGTATATATACTACATAGGATGTTAAATTTTAGTTCAGTTAGGAAACGCGTAGCACAGTTTAAAATTCTCCGTCTGGAGTTAAATAATACGGAAATGTGTTCGCGAACTTTTGTGCTTCCCTGTATAGGATATACAGAATTTATACACACCACATAATAGACAAAAAGCGAGTTAAAATTAAAATCGCGATCAGTAACTTAAAACGCACTTCCAGGAATTATTGTTAACTTACAGTAGAGAATTCTTTTGTGTGTCCCTGTAAATGAACGATGACTGCTATACCCACACTATTCTGTAGTAAGCCTCTTGAAATACACCTTAGTGATATATATAAATTTCAATGCGTTTAAAATAGGGAAACATTATTTAAATAAACCGCAGACGATTTTTCTCCATAGACGTAATGTAACGGAATTCTTTTGACTGTCCCTGTAAATTAACTGTATGTGCTATTCACACCCTATTCCATATTAAGCTTCTTCTAATGCACCTCAGTGATATATATAAATTTCAATGCGTTTAAAATAGTGAAACATTATTTAAATAAACCGTCAATGATTTTTCCCCATAGACCGCAATGTAACGGAATTCTTTTGAGTGTCCCTGTAAAAAAACTATAAGTGCTACACACTTCCGTAGAGCACGGACAGACGGCCAGACAAACCGAAATCATAAACACTTTTCAACTAGGTTGGAAAGTGTTAAAAACTGGCAGAAACTAAGAAATAATAATAAGAAGAACTTTAACTGCAATGATTCATAATTCCCACATGTATTTGATATGTAAACAATTAAATTAAAAATTAAAACTAAAGATTATGAATGTTATTCAAAGTGGCAAAAAATTTAATAATGATCATATACATATACTTCGTTTATATAATTCTAGTTTTCTTTTACTTGAAAAACAGAAACTTTCATAATGGTAATCTGATGCTGTGCAACTATTAATATTATTATTTACAGTTAAATTTCTATTTAAAATTTAAAAAAAAAAGAAAAAAAAGAAAAAAAAGAAATTTACAAATAAATTCTATGATATTTTAACAAATCTCTGTTCAGAGAATTTTTAAATACATAATATAATGCAATAACTTAAAGATTATCTACTATATGGAATATGGTTATATATATATATATATATAAGGTTGGAACCTTTTCAACTAACAGTCTTAAATTTAAAAAAAGAAGTCAGGTTTGTTCCTTTGAATACTGTATTTAAATGAAATGTTTTTAAACCCACGAAATTACAAGATCCACATATAACTACAGCTCCAAGTTAAAAAATTAGAATAAAAGAAAAAAAGGAATTGTGAAAAGGTTTTTTATGTATTGCTTATACAAAAAGTAATACAGGATAAAACTTAATATTGTAAGAATCTACATAGTTTGTAGAATCTTTTAGCATTAAAATTAAAGGAAAAAAAATACAGGTATATACAAATAATACAGACAGGGAAGTACGTTAATTTAATGTTGGCTAAGCCAGTTCTTGGTAGACACTAACCTGTGTGAAGTTGCTAAATCATGTTGGAAAATAAAATCGTCACCACACAGATCTTCCAACGATGGTATCATGAAATGCTCAAGGATTTCCTGATATATCTTAGAATTAATCGTTTCGTTAATGATACATCATAGCCTTCCAGGACCATCTGCAGTCATGCAAGCCCATACCATTACACTGGCTGCAAATTTCATTGATCGTTTCATGGAGTTCTTCTCATATGCTTCTTGCTTCATTCGACATACACGAACACAAAGTTCACCATATGTTACGCAAAACACTCTCATCACTAAACAATATCTTTTTCCAATCATTCAGACCTCATAAAGCTTTTTTTTTGTACCGCTTCACTCTCTCCCTTTTCTGTTTAATAGTCATGAGGGGCTTTGTCTTTGGTGCACGGGATTGAAATCCAAGTTTATAGAGATGTCTTAGTGTTGTAGTTGTATTTGGAATTAATTAGTCTAATTTTTTGATTTGGAGCTGTATAATATTTCTATGAGAAAGATTTTTTACAGTTATTATTAAATTATTATGTTAAATTACAGAAAAGTATTTTGAGTAAGTATTGATTATTTTTCTTTTCTTTTCAGTGTTTAATTTAAAATAAGTATTGGATGTAGTTTTCTATTTTGAATTTTAAACTGAGATTTTAAATACTCCCCAGTGGCAGAAAGTTCTATAGCTGTCTGCGACAAGCTTTTAAAATTTCATAATCTGTCTGCAAATTTTCCGTGTAATTTTAATGAATGAATAATACACTAAACTAGGGATTTTTCATCATTTTATTTAAAACATGGTAAGCATGATGCGATCTCATCAAATCTGCTTATAACTTTCGATGTTACATGTTGTTTCATCATCTCACTTTCTGTAGGATTTCTAAAATAGGAAAGATACGCTTATCCCGAGACCAAGGGTGATTCTGAAAAAAAGAATATTTTCTGAAAGGATCCAGGGTGGGAGGTATGGAGGATGAGAGAAATTTCCCTCTCCTGACGCAGCTACAGAAATTCCTTCTGAAGAAAAATGTCTTAATTGAAGTCCTGCATCAGCTGCAGATTGGGTTAATTCTATTTTCAGTTCGAGCTGAGTTTATATTCCTGCAGGTTGGGTTCGGGTTAAACCAATTTCTTAAAAGTTGGTTCTGTATATTGTTTCAGATTAAAAAAATTATGTATTCTATAGATGTTTTCTGAAGAGACTGCTAAGCGCAGAGCTGCAAGATTTGGCAGGAAGAGTCTGAAGTGTTGTTTTGTCTGAAGTAATGCACTTCAAAGCCCACTTTTGGACTAGTTTTCTTATTTTTTTATGTACTTTTATTTATTTATTTATTTATTTATTTATTTATTTTTTTTTGCAAGCGAATTTGCTACATTAGTAAAAGGAATCCGAAATTCCTACATCTATTTTTGAATTTTTTGACAATTTTTAGCATTTCTAGTTTTGTGACTATCTTTAGACATTAGTAAAAGGAACTGGGTTTCAATATTTTAGCAGTCTTTTTATGCAGTAAATTTTGTCTATGCTCACGATTATTTTTTTCCACAATCGTTTGATGAAAATAACGTTTTTTTCCCTTAACCGCGATCTTTTGCCGAAATTCGCGTGTTTTTACCGCGATCTTTTGCCGAAATTCTGTGTTTTTACCGCGATCTTTTGTCGAAATTCGCTTTTTTACCGCGATCTTTAGCCAAAATTCGCGTGTTTTTACCGCGATCTTTTGCCGAAATTCGCGTGTTTTTATCGCGATCTTTTGCCGAAAATCGCGTGTTTTTACCGTGATCTTTTGCCGAAATTCGCGTGTTTTTATCGCGATCTTTTGCCGAAATTCGCGTGTTTTTACCGCGATCTTTTGCCGAAATTCGCGTGTTTTTACCGCGATCTTTTGCCGAAATTCGCGTGTTTTTACCGCGATCTTTTGCCGAAATTCGCTTGTTTTTACCGCGATCTTTTGCCGAAATTCCGTGTTTTCACCGCGATCTTTTGCCAAAATTCGCGTGTTTTTACCGCGATCTTTTGCCGAAATTCGCATGTTTTTACCACGATCCTTTGCCGAAATTACCGTGTTTTTACCGCGATCCTTTGCCGAAATTCACGTTTTTTTGCTGCGATGCATCGTGTGCTTTTACCGCGATCTTTTGATGAAATTCGCGTGTTTTTACCGCGATCCTTTGCCGCAATTCACGTGTTTTTAAAGGTCTCCTTTGTCGAAATTCGTGTGTTTTTACCGCGATCCCGCGCCCCGAAAGTTGCGGACAATGTTTTAAATTAATTTCATTAGTGCAGACAGAAACTGTCTGCAAGAGATTTTCTTTGTCCGCGACTATGTCGCCGTGTCGCGGTGTTTCTGCCACTGGGAAATACTCTAATAATTGTTTATATATAAAATTACACAACCATATTATAACAAAAATTTTATCTGTTACATTACTCATTTTTTCTAATACAAATTTATTTATTTTAAATTAAAACTATCCACAGTATTTCATTTGTTATACTCCCATCAACACCGTGTTATTTCCACTTTTGATGCAAATATCTCACGCTTCAAAACAGTTTTTTTTTTTAGCAATACTCTTTAGCTTTCCATCATCTCTCTGAGTGGCTTTCGGCCGCTATTCAAATGCTTGTTTTCAAAATGTCCATCGTTAAAATACTGCTTTATTGCTCTACTAACACTTGGTTAAGAACATTAAGTAACTGCCGATATATTGCTGATTACGACCTTCTTTATGCAAATCAATAATACAATGCTTTGTAAACTCTTTTATGTTGGACGAATGGCCTATGTTTTACACAAAATGAAAACAATGATGATGCAAAGCGTTTTTATAACTTAAGAAGAAGTCCCGCAGAAGATACTTTTATGCTTATTTTATGCAACCTTCTAAACCAATCAGGAAAATTCATAAGTATTCTAATTTTTTGAACCACCTATTTTAGTATTCTAATATTTTGAATAATGAAAATAATTTTACAAGAATAAAATATTCACTCAAAATTTAATATTTTACAGTTTTAATTTTCTTTAATAACATGCAAATGTATTAAAACATCCATTGCTGTTCTTTTTCAGTTGTACTACAGTGAAATAAAGCTAAATGGAATTAATTAGTCTAATTTTTTGATTTGGAGCTGTATAATATTTCTATGAGAAAGATTTTTTACAGTTATTATTAAATTATTATGTTAAATTACAGAAAAGTATTTTGAGTAAGTATTGATTATTTTTCTTTTCTTTTCAGTGTTTAATTTAAAATAAGTATTGGATGTAGTTTTCTATTTTGAATTTTAAACTGAGATTTTAAATACTCTAATAATTGTTTATATATAAAATTACACAACCATATTATAACAAAAATTTTATCTGTTACATTACTCATTTTTTCTAATACAAATTTATTTATTTTAAATTAAAACTATCCACAGTATTTCATTTGTTATTTATCCTGAATAATGTACTTAAGGAATTTAATCCTACTAAAGAAGGTCCCAGATTATGTCACGAAATGTGTTTATGCCAGTTGTTGCCGGTTATAACCACTTTCTGCCACTGGCACGGCATAAACCCAGCCCTGTAGACGACTGCAAAATAAAACCACAATTTTTGACAAGGGACTGCAAAAAAAAAAACTACAATTTTCAGCAAATGATCGCGAAATATAACCATGATTTTCGTCAAAACGACCATAAAATATTACTTGTAAAACTATTTAAATCTACAAACCACAGCAATTAACTGGCCACTAACTTGACAATAGTGGCGACTCAACATACGACTTCTACCGGGCCACTAATGGAAATACTGAATTTTAACCTTTAGGGGTGATTCTGAGTAAAACATTTTCTGAAAGTTTACAGCAGAGGGAGGGAGGGGAGAAATTAATCTCCCGGCACTAATTGTTTTTTGTTGCAGATCGGGTTAACTAATTGTTTTTGATTTGTGTTAGTTTTAGGCTAAGTATAAATTCATGCAGGTTGGGTTAACCCAATTAAAAAAAAAAGTTCAGTATGGTGATGGGCGATGTTGATATTTTTTATCGATTTAGTCAATACTACGGCCAACTCTAATATAACGATACTATCAATTTTTTTTTTATCGATTTCTCTAGTAAAAATTTTTTTATTCTTAACTAGGGATGATAAAAATCCTGATTATTTTTTAAAAATTTATTTTTTTTTTATTTAAATCAGAATTTTTTAAACTTTTCAATAGTATTATATTAAGTATAGTATTTAAAAAATGAAGATAATATATTTAAACTTAAACTCTGGTTAATTTTAAAGTAAAAATCAATACATTTAAAATATTATTAACACAGTTAAAATGTAAAGTTCAGTGATGTCACTGGATTTGAGTGTAGAAGATAACAAGTATTACTAATATTTGCATTTCTTTTAAAAGGGGGAGGACGGATTTATTGAAAAGGACATTTTTGTTGGATAAAAGAATACTTTTGTTGAGTAAAGGGGTACTTTTTGTTGAATGAATGGATGCTTTGATTAAACTTCCCATTGGATTATTTGTCAGCATAGATCAGTGTTGGAATCAAAAATTTTCTTTGGAAAGGAGTTTCAGGAGTGAATCTGATTTTTAAAAAATATTTTCTGAAAGGTTACATTACAACAGAAAGGGGGGGGGGGGGGGGGAATCCTCTCTCAGCACTATTTTTGTTGTTGTAGGTCAGATTAACTCTGCTTTTGATTCAAGTCGATTACAGGCTGAGTAAATTTCGCATTTTTTCCTTGGCCTTTGGACAATATTCGTGTTTTTTCTGCGAACCTTCGACGAAATTTGCGGTTTTTTCGGATCCTTTGACGAAATTTGCTGTTTTTTCCCGGAGATCCTTTGACAAAATTTACCGTTTTTTGGTGATAATTCGACGAAATTTGCTGTTTTTTCAAACTCTTTCGACAAAATTTACCGTTTTTTCGAGATCCTTCGACGAAATTTGCCGTTTTTGGGTGATCCTTCAACGAAATTTGCCGTTTTCGAGATCTTTCGACGAAATTTGCCGTTTTTTCATGATCTTTTGACGAAATTTACCGCTTTTTTAGCGATCCTTTGACCAAATTTGCCATTTTTTGACTATTCTTTGACGAAATTTGTTGTTTTTTCTAACTCTTTCGACAAAATTTACCGTTTTTTTCGAGATCCTTCGACGAAATTTGCCGTTTTTGGGCGATCCTTCAACGAAATTTGCCGTTTTTTCCGAGATCTTTCAACGAAATTTGCCGTTTTCTCAAGATCTTTTGATGAAATTTACCGCTTTTTTAGCGATTCTTTGACCAAATTTGCCATTTTTTGACTATCCTTTGATGAAATGCGCCATTTTTTTAAGATCCTTCGACGAAATTTGCTGTTTTTTGGCGATCCTTCGACGAAATTTGCCATTTTTTTCGAGATTCTTCGACAAAATTTGCCGTTTTTTCGAGCTCTTTCGAAAAAACTTGCCGTTTTTTGGCGCTCTTTCGATGAAAGTCGCCATTTTTTTTGCGGTCCTTGGACGGATTTCGCGATTCCTTTAAGAATTTGCGTGTCCCATGGGACGCGTAAGAACTATTTTTTTTCGTCCCAACTCCAATTTTTCGCATAATTTACACGCTATAGCGCGTCTGCGGCATCGCTGAAGTTATATACTTCTTTAATTAGAAAAGAATTACAAATGCATTTCTTGCTTGTTTTAATGCTTACTTTTCAATTATCTGTATCATATTCATAAATACTCAGCTTAAGTTATTGTTAATCGACTTAATTAACTCTTTAAACCACAGTAAAAATGTATGAGAAAAATGAAGCAGACCAAGCTATCTAAAATATTTTTTACTTTTGATGAAAAAATTGTAATACATTTTCAAATTAATGACTGTTAAGTGATTTGTACATGAAGACTAATTTTGAGACTTACGAAGTTTAGACTGTAGTACAAAAATTTTTTTTTATGTCGATTAAAGCAGCTAATGCTCTAGCACTTTACTTTTTTGATTTTGGTTACAGTTTTTTTTATAAAGCGAACATTTACAATTTTGGAACCAGTTGTAACCGGTTCTGAAAGTGAAAGTACCCTTATGTAAAAAAAGTCCTCCCGGCCTCTACCCGGAGGAAAAACAGACATGGTACAACCTCACCCAAAAAAAGATGAACTTTCACTCCCTCACGCAACCCCCCTTGACGGTCTTTTCACAAAATTCATGTTTTTCCGCGGCCCTTTGACGAAATTTGAGTTTTTTTCCGTGATCTTTCAACGAAATTAGCCATTTTCCGAGATCCTTTGATGAATTTTGCTTATTTTCCTTGGCCTTTGGACGAAATTCAGGTTTTTTCCGCGATCCTTCAACAAAATTTGCCATTTTTTGGAGTCCTTCAACAAAAGTTGTTTTTTGGCGATACTCTGACAAAATTTGCCATTCTTTCACGATTCTTTGACAGAATTAGCCGTTTCTAGCAATACTCTGACGAAATTTGCCATTCTTTCACAATTCTTTGACAGAATTAGCCGTTTCTAGCGTTCCTACGACGAAATTGGGCGTTTTCCCGTGATCCTTCGACGAAATTAGCAGTTTTTTCCACGATCCTTTGACAAAGTTGGCGTTCTCTCCGTGGCTCTTCGGCAAAATTCACATTTTTCCACAATCCTTCAACGTAACTCATGTTTTTGACAGCCTTTTGACAAAATTTAAATTTTTTCACGACCTTTTGACGAAATTTTCGTTTTATCGCGATCTGTCAACCAAATTAGCCATTTTCCGCGATTATGTAATGAATCCCACGTTCTTTCCCCAGCCTTTGTACGAAATTAGTGTTTTTTCCGTGATTATTCGACGAAATTTGCCTTTTTTTCACGATTTTTCAACAAAGTTTGCCTTTTTACGCGATCCTATGGCAAAATTTGCCGTTTTTTTCAATTCTTCGACGAAATAAGATCTTTCCCTTTAGTTCTTATCACTCATTCAAAACATATCTTAATTGACCTAATTCATCCATTCATGCTTTATTATATTTATTCTGTTTATTTAATAGTTAACTTTATTAAGTTATATCCAGTAATAAGTTCAGTCACAATTGAGTAATTAATCCTTCAGTTTAATAACTTTGGTTTACAATATGAAGGTATATTTTTATTTAAAAGTAATTCATATAGTTTTAAAGTGAAAATATCTTTATTGTTACTTACCATTTGGCCATATTATCTAGTCTAACACTTCAGGCTTTTCCATTTACTTTCGTTTCGTTTATTTACATCACGTTTTTCGCTTCCTTCGGACATCGCTAATGTATATGTTTACTTTGATCGTCTCCTCATTTCTCGCGGTTTTTCAGCAGATCGATTATGTCACGAAACAAGGGTTACGGCAGCTGACGGCAGGTGGCTCTAATCTGCGGTCTCTACCTGTGACTGTAATCGATCGTCACGTAACCTTCGGGAAGCCGGAAGTGACCTATTTGCTGTGGGATGAGGAGATTACGTCATCGGCGCAGACACGAGGCAGTAATGTATTTAAGGAAAGAGATGGTCGTGTGTTGGGGTCAGGGAGATAGAGAGAAGGAGAACAAAGATAATGTTTCTACTTATGGAACTAAAAGCGGTACCTAGTATGGTGGCGTTTCTGGTCTTTTGGGGAGTGTAGCGCCCTCTATTTCCAGTTTCGACTGCCAACTCTTTACCATGCTCGAAACCAAAATGCAGGAAGAGCAGACGACAATTTGTCATGTTTGACAGGTCACATGACCGGCCTTTGGGAGCACCAGCGCCGCGAACTGGGTACTAATTCCCGGTCCATGTTCTGATCTTGAAAGCCTATCTTCACTGTTCTCCTTCTTATTTCTATCTCCATGGTTGGGGCTCCAGTTTTCACATCTTATTTATGAGATGTAAATTTAAGAGTTTCAGTATATATATTGTGTAAGTTTTTAAGCCTTCTGTTTCTGACAAATGGAAATATAAAGTGATTGCTAATGAGATATTGTTCTTGACTATGGAATATTGGTTATATGTGTTTTATTTTGAACTTGGTAATTTGAATAAACCTTGATTGAATTGAATTCCTTTTGTCTGTTATTATTTTCATTAATATATTAGAAACTTTTTCAGTTATTTTTATTTTTGCTTTTGAACACTTTGAAACCTTGGTCAATTACAGCATTAACGCACCACTTGTGACGATGCTCTGCTTACTTCATTTAATTACCTTAGGGTTTAAAAATAACAACAGGTATTCTTACGCGTCCCATGGGACATGTAAGAACTATTTTTTTTTGCGTCTGAACCCCAATTTTTACGTAATTTACGCGCTATAACGCATCAGCGGCACAGCTAATTGCTTTGGTGAGCGCGATCAGGCAGGTGGAAGAGAGGGCAGAAGAAAGAGAAGGTCGGTGGAAAGCGGAAAGAAACTGAATTTGGCAGCCACTAGGACTGGGCGATATTAGGATTTCTACATCGCGATACATCATCGAGGCTAAATCGCGATATTGCGATGCATCACGATATTAGACTTTTAGTATTACAAACATGGTCATAATTTTAATATAAAATTTAAGAGTATTTATTATGCATACATGTTAAGCTTATATTATGTTTTAAAAAACCTTTTTTCTTTAGGCTTATGTTTACAGACAAAAATGCAAAATATAATAAAACTTGCTGCAAAAAATAAATAAAAATTTGAAAAAAATGTTATAATTAATTAGAAGAATCTTTTTTAAAATGAGCTTTAATTCTTAAAAAAAAATAATATCAAAAACCAGAATTTGATATTTAGATGCATCTCACTTAACTATTCCACCTTCATATTTTTATGGAATTATCTTTAATATGATTTTAGTATATGAATTTAGTATTAATTTGCGGGCATAGCCCATCTCCTGTACTGGACAAAATTTAATTTCTGATACTGAAATAAATGACACTTAACTATTCACACTGAAATTTTCATGCAATTATGTTTAATATTAACGATTTTATTTATTTGCGGGCGAAGCCTGCATTTCTATACTGCCCAAAATTCAATTTCTGATAATTAGATAGGTAACACTTAACTATTCACCCTTATATTTTTATGCAATTATCTTTAATATTAACGATTTTATCAATTTGCGGGCATAGCCTGCCTCCTGTACTGGCCAATATTTAATTTCTGATATTTTAATGTATTACCCTAGTGGCAGAACTATCTTCAAGTGTCTGCAACGCTAATAATGTTTTAAAAAATAGTCTGCAATATGCAATATATCATACAAAATTCACGTTTTTTCCGCAATCCTCCGACGAAATTTGCCATTTTTTTCTAGATACTTCGACGAAATTTGCCGTTTTTTCTAGATACTTCGACGAAATTTGCCGTTTTTTCGAGATCATTCGACGAAATTTACCATTTTTTCGAGATCCTTCAACGAAATTTACCGTTTTTTTCGTGATTCTTGGAAGAAATTTACCGGTTTTTGGCGATCCTTTGACGAAATTTGCCGTTTTTTTCGTGATCTGTCGACAGAATTCTCCGTTTTTTCGCAATCCACAGACGACATTTGCCGTTTCTTCGATGAAATTGACCATTTTTTCGTGATCCTTCGACGAAATTAACAGTTTTTTCCACGATCCTTTGACGAAGTTGGTGTTTTCTCCGTAGCCCTTCGGCAAAATTCACATTTTTACGCGATCCTTCAACGAAACTGATGGGTTTTTTTTTTTGACGAAATTCACGTTTTTTCACGACCTTTTGACTAAGTTTGCATTTTTTTCGCGATCTTTAAATGAATTTAGTGTTTTTTCGCGTAATTTACGCACTATAGCGCGTCCGCGGCATCGCTGTATGTTTTTAGTCTGCAGGTGTCATAAAAAGTCTGTGACTCCCATCGCAGCGTCGCGTACATTCTGCCATGGGGTGTATTACACTTAACTATTCACTCTCAAATGTTAAGCAACTATCTTTCATATTAACGATTTTATTGATTATTTGCGGGCGAAGCCCGCGTTTCTGCACTGCCCAAAATTCAATTTCTGATATTTAGATCAGGGTTGGCAAGTTTTTGACGCATGACGGTTTTTACCGGTTTTAACCATGGTTTTTACCGTCATGTCAAAAACCTCCATGTCAAAAATGTCAAAAACTGTCAAAAACCCACTTTTTAGTAGTTTGTTTTTACAATTTTTTTTTTCATTCTATCTTTAATATTAAGTTGTTTTACATAAAATATTCAGAATCAAAAAGACTCTAAAGTATATTTATCCATTCAAGAAAAAAAATAAAGAATTGCATTAGAATAATACGTATACATCTCTGTTAGAAGATCTCTACAATAATCTTAACCTATTTGGCTAAGTCTAAAAAAAATTAGATTTTTTGAAGAAATCCTGTAACCTATAAGTATTAGATTAAACAATGTGTATAATTTCGGTACAACTTATTACATTGTTGAAAACAAAACTTTAAGATTCTACTTATTGAAGTGCAAATGAAAATCACCATAATTGCATTTATGATAATACATAAGATATGCATTTTAAAATATTATATCGAAGAATATTCAAATTTATTCACTACCAGTCTATGCTTAATAACTACAGAGTTTCCCCCATGTTTTAAAAAGGGCAGGGTGCTGCTGGTGAGAAAAGGGCACTTTTTTATTCTTAAGGGCACATTTTGGATTGTTGAATGCGCTTTTCTTATCCTTAAGGGCACTTTTTTAATTGTTGAAGGTATTGTTTTGGTTTTTAAAGCCACTTTTGATATTTAAAAGTCAGGGCACTCTTTTTAAGACAACATTGAGTCAATTTTTACTATGAAAGCAAATTTTTTAATGCAAAAAGGAGAAAGGGCACTTTTTTACTGAGGGGCAAGAAGGGTGCTAATTATTTCACTGGGAGGGGCAAGAAGGGAGATAATTATTTTTATGAGGGTCAAGAAGGGTGCTATTTTGTAAAGCAAAGGGCAGGCAGGGTGCAGCATCCTTCTGAAACTGTCTGGGGGAAACTCTGTGTTAACATCTATCGTCATACAATGTAACAGCATTTTTGCATCTCTAAAATAATTTTAATGTACTTTATTAAAAATGTATATTGAATGTTATTTAATAATTATAACCTTTTTATTATAATTTAATATTATCAAAACCGGTTATATTAGTGGAATTTATATTAGTGAAGATTATGACAAATATTGTTCTTTTCTTTTTACTCTTGTATTTTTAAATCTTTCCCATATTAGGAAATGATCTTCTTTTAAATAAATTTAACAAATGTAATTGTAAATAATAATAATAACAAGAACAACAAGGTAAAATCAATCTAGAAATGTACTGTATGCTGCTACACTTACACCATAAATTGGAGGACAATCGAAAATGATAGGTTTTTGACGGAATAAACCGGTAAAAACACGGTTTTTACCACTGTCATGTCAAAAACCAGTTTTTGACGTCAAAAACCCAACCCTGATTTAGATAGGTTACACTTAACTATTCACCCTCATATTTTTATTCAATTATCTTTAATATTAGCGATTTTATCAATTTGCGGGCGTAGACCACTTCCTGTACTGATAATTTGTAATATTTTAATAGGTTCAATTATCTTTCAATTTTTATTCAATTATCTTCTAAAAGAAATTCTAAATAACTAGCACTATATACTAGAACAAGCACTATAATAACCCATAATATTTTACTGCTCTGACTCTTGAAAAAAAGAAAATCATTTTAATTTCAGATTGATAATTCCTAAATTGAAAATTCATGAAGCAAATGAAATAATTCGCAAACAATTCGTAAATTAATTCCCCCCCCCCCCACAGTTGAAATTTATCAGGCTTTGAATGCTTATCGCACATGTTCTAAGTGACTAATACATGGAACTATATATACTTCACAAATCGCATCGTCGTTTTTTCTCAAATGAACATCGTGGTGCTGCTCACTGATCATTTATGCAGCTAGAAAAACAGACTTGTAATTGGGCATGCAGTTATTTGCGATCGGCATCGATTTTGGATAATCCTGATGTCCACTAAATCAACGATGCGATCTCTCACCGATGCTTCACGGGAGCGTTGTTTATCCACTTTGGAAACGCAAGACCTACAGAGGAGAAACGAAATCACCCTTTCCCCACCGGTCTCGTTCGTGCATGCGTCGTTATGCACATCAAAGATCGGAGGGGAAGACGATCCCTGACACCGGTCTAGTTCACGCATGCGTCGTTATGCACATGAGATCGGAGGGGAAGACGATATCTGACACCGGTCTAGTTCAGGCATGCGTTGTTTATCCATTTTGAAGATCGCAGGAGAAAGCTTTGCCCTCGTTCATCGTAGATCTGGTGTGCGTGTGATGCATCGCGGCGGCCGCGATGCATCGCTAAACGAAAGATCAAGAAACTGGTTTGACGATTTATGATTTAAATCGATTTTTCGCGATGTATCGATGCATCGCCCAGTGCTAGCAGCCACTATTCGCTCTCCCGTTTATGCTTGTGGTGTATTTCGTCTGCAAATTCGTCGCTCTATCTCAGCCATTTTTTAAGATAGAGGTAAAACAAAAAATGCTCCAGAATCCTTTTATCAAGGCCTAACATTTAATCAAAAAATTCGAATTTGTAAATTTTTAGTATATTTATTTCAGTTTTAAATCTTTCAGTGGCTGCCATCTTGAAACAAGATGGAGGACCAAGCTGGCCAACGAACTCGGTCGAGGCATGACCGATAAATCTGCCAAAACCTTCCCATAGACTTAACATTAGCTTGCGTGTTTTTTCGCTTGACTGATATAGGCTCTTGAGCAGGGTTGGCAAGGTTTAAACCAAATGGTTTTTTTCTGAAAAAAACCAATTGGTTTTTTTGTTAATTTTTTTAAAGATTTTTTTCTTATATAATTAAGTTTTCAAATTATTTGATGTACAAATAACTTCTACTTCTAACTGAACAGCTCAACTCATTTCAGCAGTCAACCTGCATAAGTCACAGTTGCATCATAGTTGCACGTGTTTATGCACCTGTGTATGAATGGTCCAAGAGTTAGCATTTGAGAACAAAAAATGTCTAATTTTGGTAGAAGAAAAGATTTAGTCAACAATTAAAGCCAATTAGAGTAGCTTTAGATAAAGTACAAAGCCAAAATTGTACAATTGGAGAAACTGTTTTTCTTTTTAAAAATTTAAAAAAACAGATGGAAGATTTGAAACTGAATAAAGACATTATGAAAAAACTAGATACTCGTTATAAAATGGCAATAACACCAGCCCATCTTCTTGCTTATCTGTTGGATCCAAGAGCCAAGGATGCTGATCTCGAATTGTCATCGGAGGAAAAAAAAGAAGCATTGGAATATGCTAAAACAAAATTTCCCAAAAACAATTTATTATCTCTGATACTAAAATTTTGTGCCAAAAGTTCTCCATTTCAAAGATATCTTTTTGAGAATGATTTTAGTAAAGATGTATCAGCTATAGAATGGTGGCATATTCAAGAAAATGAAATCAAAAAGTTCAATGATGGTGTGTTGAAAGAAGTTGAAACGATTCTTACTGCAAAAGCGACTACTGCAAATGTAGAGAGAATTTTTTCTTCATTTGGTGGTTCAATCAAAGTTACGCAACAGACTGGGTTTACAAAAAGCGGCAAAACTTGTTTTTTTGTTTAAAACATTAAACCATAATAATCCTGTTTATTAACATAGAATCTTTATAGACATGTGTCGTACTTCCATTTTCTTAAAATTTTGAAAATTTATTCAATTTCCATGTTTTTAAAATGTTTCTTTTATATATATTTTTTAAATATATTTCAATTTAATTTTCTTACTGAAATTCAATTTGTTTTTTTAAATTGAATAAAAAAGTAAGTCTCACTTTCTTTTCTTTGCATTATTTTTATTTAAAAAAAAAAATTAGTATAGCATACCAAGATAAAATTCTACATTATATCTTTATATTCTTATGTAACACAACTAAGTGTTGCTTATTAAAATGAAAAAATATAGGAAGGCAATAGATTAAGTCTTTAAAGAATTTAATATAAATCTTGCAATTAAATACTATTAAAAACTTTTAAGTATCAACATTAAGATACAGAATCCATTCTATGAATGCAATATGAAATACATAAACATATTAATATGTTTTATAAGTGTGCTAAATCATTTGGTAAACATGAATTACAGGTTGCATTTGGAAATATGTAATATATAAAACAGCAATTATTTCTTCAACTTTTTTAAAAAGTAATCTTTAAAAATTATTTAAAACTTATCACCATTACTGTAGAACCTGGCGGCACAAGTGATCATGTTCTATGTATTACATAGGAAACTTTTGTATATATATAACTGTTTTGAATTTGAATGTAAATGATGTTAGCTCAACTCTAAATAAAATTTAATGATTTGAATTTGTACATAATTAATAACAATTGTTTATTTATTTTGTTTAAACTGTTTTCAGAATATATATATATATATATACCCGGGTGCAGAATCGGCGCAACGCTGCGACGCAGACTCTTGAGAAGGTCTGCAGACTAATTTTTAACTGTTAGAATAGAGATGCACAACCTGTGGCCCGCGGATCAATTTCACGATCGAACGTGAAAAAATCGCGAATTTTGCCGATCGGCTGCTTAAAAGTTGCGATTTTACCGATCGGGTGCGTATAAATCGTAAATTTCGCCGATCGATTGCGTATAAATTGTAAATTTTGCCTAACGGACGTGTAAAAATTGCGAATTGTGCCGATCTGGTGCGTATAAATCGCGAATTTTGCCTATCTGGTGCGTATAAATCGCGAATTTTGCCTATCTGGTGCGTATAAATCGCGAATTTTGCCGATTGGGTGCGTATAAATCGTAAATTAAGCCAATCGGGTGCGTAAAAGTGGCAATTTTCGCCAATTAGGCACGTAAAAATCATGAATTTCACCGATCGGCCGCGTAAAAATCATGAATTTTATCGATCTTGTGCGTAAAAATCCCGAATTTTGCCGATCGGGTGCGTATAAATTGTAAATTTTGCCGATCGCTCGCGTAAAAATCGCACATTTCGCCGATTAGACGCGTAAAAATCATGAATTTTGCCGATCGGGCGCGTAAAAATCATGAATTTTATCGATCTTTCGCGTAAAAATAACGGATTTTGCCGATCGAGTGCCTATAAATTGTAAATTTTGCCGATCACACGCGTAAAAATTGCACATTTTGCCGATCGGGCATGTAAAAATCACGAATTTCGCCAATCGGGTGCGAAAAAATCACAAATTTCGCCGATCTGGCGCGACAAAAATCGCAAATTCAGCCGATCGGGCGCGTAAGAATTGCAAATTTTGCCGATCGGGAGCACATAAATCGCAAATTTCAGCGATCGGGCACATAAAAATCGTAAATTACTTTCGTCAATCACTAGGAGAAAAGTGCGAATATTGTCAATCGCGCGTGGAAAAAAAATGCAAATTTTTTCCATCCTTGGCAACGGAATTGAGTTATGCCGACTAAGGAGATGTTTGAGTATAGAGGGCTAACCCTCCTTTCAAAATTAGCATTTTTATGAACTTTTAGGCCGATCCCCCCCCCCCCTCTCTCTCTTTGTGCTCTGATGGTGGCCCTCGACAACCCAGTCATTTTTGTAAGTGGCCCTTCGCTTAAAAAGGTTGTGCACCCCTATGTTAGAATTTAGAAAAATAAAACTCTGCTAGAAATTATTTGCCATGTGCCATAGTAATACGATCCGTGCCGCTCGCGATTGACGCACTTCGATTCCCAAGACCGAATTCAACTGACATGGTCGTTCGAAAATCAGCACCACTGAATTCAGCTGACATGGCTGCTCCAACTCAATCGAAAACAAATTTGCTTCCTGCTCCATCGACATCTTCTGCAGTCCAAGTGCCGCCACCCGATTTGGGTACAGCAAAATTGCTGCAAGTAACATTTGATATTATCACATCTATATATAATTTCTGATATTATCACATTATATCAATCTTTTCAAAAATTTTAGAAATTGGTGTCCATGTGTTATTTTTACTGTTATTGTATTTTCTAACTTCACAGAAATTTTGACAAATTTTATGAAAGATTTTTCAGACAATGTATGGTGTTAAAAATTCTGAGGACAAAGGTAAATTATTTTTAAAAGTACTTTCCTTTTATGTTAATCACAAATCATTGGGGGTTTGAGTGCATGTAACGTAATGCGAGGGACGTTTGTCCTTAAGTTCTGCAGACTGTTTTTAAAGTTTCTATTTGTGTTGCAGATTGTAGAAAAAAATTCTGCTGCTGGGTATATATATATATATATATATTGTTATTGTAATATTAATCATTCTTGTCAATGTTAAATTTTATTTACTGATGTGCATATTATGTAATTAAAAATGATAAAACCGGTTTTTTTGGTTTTTTTTAAAAAAAACCCAGTTTTTTGCCAACCCTGCTCTTGAGGAGAGTCTTCACTCACATGAAAACACCCGCTCGCTAATGTTAAACCTATGGCCAGGTTGTTTTCGAATTTCTCGTTTAAATTTGAATATTTTTAAACGATTTTTTTTGCATAAGATAGCTGAGGTCGATCCCTAATATGGCTATTTTTTACCTTTTTGATTTCAGGTGCAAATTTTTTTAATAAAGGTACTTTCACTTTCAAAACTGGTTCCGAAAGTCTTCTCCCCTCTCATACTTTTCCAACTTCAAGAGCTTCGGAATGTGGTTTCTGACAGACCACTGCGACTTGTACTGTACAGGGCCATGTTAATTATGAGCCATAATGAATATCTCAGCTAATTATCAAAAAATTAAAAATTTAATTCCCAGATGGATTTGGACTATCCCTTATTCAACATTTCGAGGTAATATTTCTGTCTGGTGGATCAGCCCATTATGAGTTCTTGTGTGTCAGGGAATTTGGAAGATATGATTTCTATTATGCTACTATGAATCTGTTATCAGTATGTTCAAATGTCTATGTAAATTGAATGCAATAGGCAACTTAAAAGTTATTTAAACTTTTAAGTAAATATAGAATTACATGATTGTTTAAGATTTACTATGTTTTACAAGAAATTCCATTTTTTTTCCTAATATCCAATTTAGAAACTACTATAGTATCAAAAATACCGGATAAGAGTTTCTTACAATTACTAGTCAGAAATAAATAATTCTTAGGCGTTTTTAACTATCTAAAATCTTTATAATTTATTGGAAAACTGGATAGTAAATGTTGAAAATATTTATATAAAAATTGCTTAACCATCGCATTATTTCAATTTAATTAATTATTATTGCCCGCGAATTTTGCACGCCATCTTACGAAAATACCTGCTTTGAGAGTATGGCGGCCAAAAGAGTTAGTAATGACAATCCATAAATGAATATAAATTTATGTACTCCAAAAGCAAGATAACGCATTTTACACAGTATCCAAAGTTTCCAAAGTTAGAGATGTAATGTACAGACACAATAATGCCCTCGGAAAGCCTGGAAAATATTGTAAACAATGAAATTCAGTGTTTGTTATTATTTGTCACGACGCACACACGGGCGCCGCCATCTTGAATTAACACAACATTGAAAACTAATAATCAAATAATACTAATTAAAGACTAATATGAGAAATTTAACTTTAATAATTACTTTGATAATTTTAACATTGATCTTGAGTGATACGATTTGAAAAGGATAGGATAATATTCATATTGTAAATACAATATACCAACAAGCATTCAGCGGCAAGCACAAACAAACTATTTCGACTTACTTGTGTTATATACATGAAGTTCATCGACAATTCCTTCGTTTCCTCCACCAAAGACAATCATAAGATCTTTAATTGCAACAGCTCGATGTCCATGTCGTGGTCTTGGAGCTTGTCCTGTTGTACTTGTCACCCGCTTCCACTTCAGTATGGGCGACGCCATCTTGGCTAATAATTCCCAGAATGCACAACCGAAATCAGTATTGACGCGATCTGCTAAATCTCAACACCATCCATTCGAGCACAAACCGTGCAAAGAAAACAACAAATATTTAGGGGTGGGGGAATAAATTTTAAAACAATTTTTTTTTTTAAATTTTAGTGAAGAAATATTTTTGTATAATGTTAGAAATTTTTTTATGGGATCAAAATTAAGACCTCTTTGTAAACAAAACTGTTCTTTTACATTAACGATCAATAAAACATTTGCTGCGGAGCTTTGAATATTGATGACGTCATATGTTTTGAAAATAATTGTTGTCTCCGGCTGGCTACAATATTTTAAAAATATGTTGCGAAGCACGCCAGTGTTTTTCTGTTCTTAATCAAAGCGTTGTATGTAAAAGTGCTACTTACAGAATATATTTTTCGGTAGCTCTTTTATGCTTTTTATTTTTGCTTAATTAAGTTAAATAAAAATTAATAACATAAAACAAAAAAATATTCTTTTTTTTCGTTAAAAGTTGTGCACTTTTTTGTACAAAAATGTCTAATTATTAGAATTGCATATTTCTGCAACTGGGACGATTTAAAAATTTAAAAAAAAAAATTCTACTTTTTAAAATTATTAGGCTGATTAAAAAGTGCGAAAAAGTTAAATTTAGGGAACAGATGCTTTACACTCACGCAAACATATCAACATAAGTTTGGCGACTTTTTGGTTAGCGCGATTTTCAAGACCGCGCCAAACGAATAACTTAATACAATGGCTAGGTTGACATTAAAGGAAAAAATCCCCTAAATTTGGCGACTGTTTTCCTTTTTATAACCGATTTAAAAAAAAAAAAAACTGTGCGTGAGTGTATGACATCATAGCCAAATTGGGTTCTAACTCAGTTTAACTTTTTCTTAAACATAAACTTTAAATTTTGCCTTAGAAAATCCATATGTTTTAGTAATAATCAGAGCTGTCCTTAGGGGTGTGCGACAGGTGCGGCCGCACAGGGCCTCGCGCTCGAAAAAAACAATGTTTAATACAAATAGCTAAATATACTTATTATTACTTTTTGTTGTAAATATTTATTTCATAATAAAATTTACATGTGTAAACATGCTTATTTATAAAATGTATATATTTTATCAATAAAATGTTCGGGCAAGTAGTAGACGTTCGAGAAGGGAATAGTTTTTGTAGCTTATATTCATTCAATCTGCAGGCATTGTGATACTCTAGCCTAGGCAGTACCCGTACAATAATCTAGACAACGCATCGACGGAATGCAAATTGTTAAGTGATAGGTACTGATGATAATTCTGACAAACTGCTCGCTATTATTTTAATGGCTGTTTGTAATGTAACAACACTCATTTGCTTTCCTTCTTGTACAATCAAGTTTATATTTTCATTATATTACGAATATGATGTTCCGCATATGTATGTCTTATCGAATAAGCACGACGGAGAGGCAAGGGAGATGAAACCCCATCCCCAAAACCACAAGACTAAACTGAAGATTTAAACTCTCTAAAAGTTATGAAAGGTTAAGTTTTTAAAGATTCTTAGAGAAAAGAAAAGTTTGAGAAATGTTGATTTTGACTCACATTTCCCCCTATTTTATTAAATTTAATACATGTTTAATATTTGCTAATTAAATGAAAAACTTTATACAGGTTACGATGACTGATTGAGTAATTTAATAGACTAATTCTTTCACTACAAAATTATTTTTTAATAGAAATTTCTACCACTGGCGGCTTTTTTTTATTATTATTCATAGTACTTTTTTAAAAAAATAACCTTTGTTGTACACGTTTATGACAATTTCAAGAAAAAATTACCACTTTTATTTTTTTATTATTTTTTTTTTTGTAAATAGTAGTACAAAACCAAATAAAAAATTTTCGATAGTGGCAGCCCTGCTATCGGTCCGTGGAACGTATATGTCTCTCCATATTCAAACACATGCATATTTTAGCCATTATTTTTGCATAATGTTCATTGGCATTTCGTTGATCACTGATCGCCTGCTCACAAATGCCAAGTTAGAGGTCTGCATGGGCCGAAACTTTCAGACCGAGATCCACCCTGGTAAAGAGGAAACTATCCTGACCCGGTATAAAAGTTAACAGCTCGGTCTCGTACTGAGCTCAGCAAAAATTATTAAAATCAGACCCGACCCAACCCAATACCTACAAAAATCTCCGATATTTGTTAGCCAGTATTATCCTATAATTAAAATTCTTTAAAATAATATTGCATTCATAGTTAAGCAAACATTTTAAAGCATAGAATTTTTTAGATTGTATGTCCGACAGCCATGTAATATGGAATTACAATATTAATGATCAGATAAGACATTCAATTGAAGACTCACTTAAAATGAATAGTTTAGAAGGAAAGAAAAGGATGATTAAAAATGTCATAATTTTGAAGCGCTCCATGAATGAACACCCTCTATCCCTAAAGAAAAAAAAAATTGATTTTTAAAAACATTTCTTTTTAATTCATTAGGCCAAAATAAATTTTTACAGATTTCGTTAACAATTGTACAAAAATGTAAAAAAAAAAAAAAAAAAAAAAAAGGAGACAGAGAGATAACACTCCCATACTTTTTATGGCCAAATTGAGAGAAGAGATGCGAGGGGTGCCTTCCGATTCAGAATTTTGTCTACTTTCCGAATAGGAATATAAATAATGAATTAAAGGCTGTTTCTACATATTAAAAATTGCGTCAACTTTAAATTTTCAAATGGTAGCACCCACTTTTGATATCATTTTTTTTTAAAATTAAGGCAGCCTGAAAGAAAGTATTGTTCATATACTTTTTTTTATTCTTCATAGAATTATAAAAGAAAACAAGTTATGAGATTATCCATAAATTTAGAAAAATAAAATATATCACACAAGGAGATGTTTTGAGAACATTAAATTAGTTCCCAGAAAAATTATACAGAATTTTGCAGTGTTCATCAAAATCACTTTATATGTAATAAAATACCATAATATATATATATATTTTCCCGGTTAATCTCTATTTTTTTTTCTGTGAATTATTTGATGATAACAGGAGGCAGTGTTATTAGGCCGTCAAAAAATAAAATTTATCTATATCTCAAAAACTAATGATTGGAATGAGTTGTAATTAATTACCTATGTTTTTTGTAATTATGGTTGTTTTCTGTGCAAATTAATGTCGATCATAATTGAAGATTTTTTCTAATATGATTTTATTCCAGTCCGAGTATTATGACAGACTACTCTACTAAAACATACTATTCCCCCTCCCAAAAAAGCATAATCCTTGGTGCGCCACTGTGTGTGTATGTCATGCAAGCTTTTTCAAAAGGCAATTAATTGCATTGTGGCAAGAAATGTTGCAAATTTAGTGGATTGTTTTATTCAACATAATTACCAGAATTTCCGAAATAATCCTTGGTGCGCCACTGTGTGTGTATGTCATGCAAGCAAGGAAAATGAATTTTAAAAAGAGCTAAATGATCAATATTGGTGGAAATTTGAGGGATTAACTATAGTTTGGAAGTGAAGGGCCTCGCAAAAGTTCTTGCACTTGGCCTCGCTTTCGCTAAAGACGGCTCTGGTAATAATCAGAAAATTGTAAAAATCCATAATTGGTTCCACAGCCATTTGGTGTATTTTAGCAAGCGCAATGCAAAATCAAATATATTGTTGTATATGGGCGTAGGTAGAATTTTCGTTAGGGGAGTGTGAATGGTACCAAATTGGCCCATTCTCTTTGTATTTCAAGTTATATCTTACTATCTTTAAAGATTTAGGGGAGGGTGGGGCCCCCAGGCAAAGCATCCGTAGCTGCAATATTGAAGATTACCAGTAATAAAATTTAATTTTTAATTGTGCATATTATAGAATACAAAACAGATTTCAAACAATGCACATTAATATTTGTGGTGCTATTTCAAGAGAACATAGTTTTTATATGTTTTTTTTTGTTTTTTTTTTGACCGAAATGTATGAAAAACACCATGCAACTTCTTTTGCATTTAATGTGCATAATTCTGCTTATAATCCACAGTGGGGATACTTAAGGGGATAATCTACTTCTTCAGATCAACATTTGAGATTTTTAAAATTTTGCATTTTACCATCCCTCAAGTATGTAGATTGTTGCCCTAAAGTGTTTTCGTAGTATTCTAATTCTTTATAATCTTTTTGCTCATTGAACATAATGCGTATTGTAAACCTTTTGTAATGTAATTATAAAATTTTTAACTTGTTTTTCAAATTGGGTGACCATTTCTCTCAAAACTAATCAACATTTTTTCTTCATTTTTTTTTTCTAAGAAATTGTTTTTGCTTATACCACTGAAAAAAATAATTTTCATTGATTAACTCATTTTTCGAGCTGGCGAAAGGTTAAACAAGAATGGAAAATCATGCATCAAGCATACATTATGAAACACTTTCCAACACATGCAGAATACTGTAAAAAAGTTTCATTGTTTAATAAGATGATATTCATGTAAACAATTTGGAAGCGCATAACACATTCGAAAACCAGATTTCCACAATTACCATCAATAGTCAGGAAACTATCTGATAATTCTTTTGTGCAGCCCTGTATGTGATATTTATATATTTATATGTATAGTACATGGTATGCTAAAATTTCATTCAGTTAAGAAATGCATAGCACAGTTGAAAATTCCCTTTCAACAATTTTGTCAATAAACAGAAATATATTTGAGATCATTTGTGCAGCTCTGTATATGATCTAATGAAGTTAAACATACAAAGTAATTTGCAAAAATTTAATTAAATTTAAAAGCACGTACCACAC
The DNA here is from genome assembly GCA_963931845.1 of Maratus michaelseni. Classification (NCBI taxonomy): domain Eukaryota; kingdom Metazoa; phylum Arthropoda; class Arachnida; order Araneae; family Salticidae; genus Maratus; species Maratus michaelseni. Next base: position 153,817,152 of record OZ007596.1, on the reverse strand, counting down.
TATATGCCTGTAAATGGACGATAAATTCTATACATGCTATGGTCTACAGTAAGTGCCTTGTAATGTACTTCAGTGATATATATATATAAATTTTAATATGTAAGAATAAGAAAAGTGTATTTAAGAATAGTGTAATCATTAAAACACTCCGTAAGCAATTTTCTTCCATACACCGTACTGTAGCCAAGTTCTTTTGACTGTCTGTGTAAATTAACGATAAATTCTATCCACACCATATTATACAGTAAGTGTTCCTTAGTACACTTTAGGGCTATGATGTGTTACACTCACGCACCTTTTTTTTTTTTTTATCCGTTATAAAAAGGAAAAAAAGTCACCAAATTTTGGGAATTTTTCCTTTAATGGTAACCTGGCTATTGTATTAAGTTATTGGTTTGGAGTCCTCTTGTAAATATCGCCAATCAAAAAGTCGCCAGATATCGGTGTGTGAGTGTAACACATCTGTTCCCACTTTAGTAATATATATCAATTTCAATATGTTAAAAATAGTGTAACATCATTAAAATACTCTGCAAATGATTTTCTCCTATAGACCGTAATGTAATGGAATTCTTTTTAGTGACCCTGTAAATGAACCATAAACACTACACACTTCATTTTCAGTACCAAACATTCCAGAGTAAACCTTAATAACATATATAAATTCCATATCCTGTGCCGATTGGTAAAAAAACCCAACACAATTTTAGCATCATGCCAACTCTTTCAAGATGACGAAAAACATGCTTTTTAAATATTTATAAACATGTTTATTAAACCGTATTTTTGCACCATCTTAAAAAAATAAGTATAATGTTAAAACAAAATTTTATCGTCATTTTCGATATTTTAACAACTAATGAAAATGCATAAACAAACATATTTAATAAACATAAGAAGCCTTTTTGTGATAAATAATGATTTTTGTTGATAAATAATTGTTATTGTCGTGGGGGCATATGGTAAGCAATTAATAAACGAACGAAAAAACCAACTGAAAATAACTTGTGGAAATCTTAGGAAAGATACATCTCATATAAATAGCACTTAAAATGGAAATGTTGTCCACATAAAAATGAAAAACATTATAGTATATTTTATATAAATCTTTTTTGTTTTTTAATATTTTCGAAGGCAAAGATAAAAAAATAAAAATCTTGTTCACAAGTGCCATTACAATTTTAAAAAGTATATATACAAAATAGAAAAATATCTATAAAAAATGCACAAAAAATATATTTACATAATATACATCTACAGAAAAAATATCATTTAAAAAAAGCAACCCCAAAGACTGAAGATTGCAACATTCACATCGAAATCGGCGAACAAAAATTTGCCAAATCTACCGGCACAGGAGCATGGACAGACAAACAAACCGAATCAGCTGGAAAGTGTTAAAAAATAGGCGAAAATATTACCTTTCTGTTCAAATGACCACCATTTTGTCAAAAATCCACTTTCTGAAATAAATGTTGGTATAAGCTCCAGAGGTCCCTTTCATAATTTGGGGACCAAATTTGTTTCAGATGCTTGTGATCGGAATACAATGATCACCTGATCAGAAGTTCACAGCTCATAACTTCAGGTACTCCCCATCGCACAAGTCATATTATTATTTTTTTTTACACACAGAAATTTAAATGTATAAGTGAAATCAATAAATATAATGGCAAGAGTGATATTTCTTTTCTTTGTAAGCGAAAGAAAATCTTAAAAACCACAAGAATTTTAGGCCAAAGAAGTAGAACCTCCCCTTAATAAAAGGTATTGTGGTACAGCTAGTTTAAATTAACCTTATTTTAGAGTTAAGACAGTATTAATTAATGTAATTTGCTGCATATCTGAGTGTCAAATAATAAAGAATCCATTGTTGTCTTTTTCTGCACAATTACATATTGAAATGTTAAGAATTTATAAGCATTTATCTATACTAATAAAAGAAAGTTTCGCTCTGTGTGTGTGTGTGTCTGTCTGTTGCCGATGGTTAGGAAAATCTAGCCCACCTAAAAGCCTGAAAATTTAGATTTAGGTAGTCCAAACCCTCTCCTGGTGCACCTGAGCCTTAGAATTTTAATATTTTGAAAATTAGAGTAGTTATTAATTAAAAACTGATCAAAGATCACAAATAAAAAATCACTCTTCCAAAACCCACTCGCGCATGCCCAGAAGGCATTTATTCGTTCCTCCGTTAAAAGATGAAATAAAGCGTGGGTCATTCCATTTCTTTTTAAGTTTTTCTAAATTCGCCATGGGTGAACGGCTAAAAATACAGAAAAAACGTTTACATATTCTCGAAGAATGTACTTTTACATCTCGAACAATCCAGTTGGTTTGAAAAAAATTCACATTCAACCCTTCCAAAAAAAATAATCAAGAAGCATCGAATTCATGTTTTTTATTTTCTCCCATTTTCCAATCCTTGCATCTACCGGATTGCAAGAGATACAGAAAAACTAAGGTCACCAAATTAAAGAGCTGACTTTTCCCTTTCCAAAGCCATCTTTGGTTTTTAAAAATACGAAAGTTAACCCTTCAAAAAAGTATATTTTCTGTATGCCATTTTGCGATTTTGGCAATATTTAAAAATTTGCATCAGGTTTAGAGAAAGGTACGAAAAACTAAAAATACCAGACAATATCTACATTTATTCTTTTTTTGAATTCTGTATTTATTTTTGAAAAATACAAATATTAACCCTTCAAAAAAAATTTGCATGCAGGACTCACTTTTGCGAATTCAGATTTTCTGCGATATATAAAATCTAAAATCTGGCATTGACCCTCTAAAATAACCAAACAAAAAACAAACACACCTAAAGACATCTATCTACGTTCTATCGGGTTCAGGCAGAAACCTTTAGTTTAAAAAAAATTCACATTAACCCTTTCGAAAACATTTTTTACCGTAAGTCAATTTCGCTTTTTTAGGGTTTCGTTCATCTTTTGAAACCCTATTACTCCCGCTCCGTTGTCTGTCTGTCACAGAGCCATTCTCAAAAACTATATAACTTAAAGAGTTGAAACTTTGTGTATATAGATGAATACCAGCTGTAAAGAGCTCAAAATATTAAAATTTGAAAAATTCGTATTATTTTAATAAATAGAGATAAAAAACCAAAATTCTAACAGCCTTTTCTTATTAAATTTAAACATTTTTCGTTATAGCAGATGCCAAAAATTTAAAATCCACAATGAAATTCTTTCTACAATAATTAATTTTCTAGTAGACGATTTCCACGTGAAAAATGAAAATGAAATAAAAAGTTTCAGTCAGGATACTCTGTAGAGCAAGTAGTATATAAAAATTTAAAAAGTGTAACTTTTTGAAAATTAATGGCAGGATTGTTTCATTAACATCATCCTAATTCCTACCTTATTTTGAAAACTTTTGCAATTAAAATTGCCTATGTATCTTCAACAGGTAAAAAATTAAAGCATATTTCAATCTTTTTGGGACATCGTGTATATTATTTAATCATATTTGTACCTTGGTAGGAAAAGAGCCAATGTTCATTTTCAGAGTTTTGAGAAAAGGCTGAATATTCTATGAGAGATTACTGAAAAAATAATTTGTGTTCTCTATTTTATACATCAGGGTTGGAAAAAACCAAAAAAACCCGTTTTTTTTGGTTTAAACCGGGTTTTTTTAAATTATTGTATAGATAACATTTTTAAGAAAAAGAGTATAGACATGATTTTTTATAATTAATAGTTAATAAACGCTAAACATTCAGATTAGTACTTAATTTTTTTTAATAATTAATAAATACAAAATATTATAATTAAATTACCTCATAAGTATAGATTTCTGTAGGGAAAGTTTTATTGTTTGAAAAACTTAACTATTATTTTATTACTATACTTATAGATATATAAACTTTTGGAAAATAATTAAAGAAATTATTATGTGTATTGATACAAAACATAATGAGGGCAAAGAAAAAAAAAAAACATTTTACTAAACCAACAAAAAATTAGCTAAAATAGAAAGCATTTTCATAAGCATAATTTGTGTTCATAACCAAAAAATTATTTATAATATCAACATCAACAAATGATAACAAGTCTCTTAATATATATATATTTACTTTCAAATCAAAAAATTATTTTTGTCTAATTAAAAGAAAAATATATATGTATTGACTTAACTGATTTTTCTGTGAGTGTAACACTTACAGAAATTGAGACATAGACTTAAAAAAATCATTTATAATTTTAAAAATACGAACTTTATATTTATTGGTTAAACATACTTAGGAAAATAATTTCTTTATAAAAGCAACTCCATGCATTTAATTTTAATTAAAAGCTTTAAATAAAAAGACAAGTTTTGAAGCTTTTTCCAATCCTAACTTATTTCGTATTTTTGATTGAACTAATCCAAATGTTGAAAATATTCTTTCAACACTTGCTGAGGATGCTTTTGCTGTTATAAGTTGTTCAATTTCAGTAAAGACTTTGCTGTTAAATTTATTTACTTGAATTTGCTGACTCTTCCACCATTCATATGGGGTGACTTCTCTTACTATTATTCTGTGCAAAAAAATTTTCTTCAAAAGCTGAAGATTTGGCGTTAAATTTTACCCTCAGTGCAAGCATAGAGTTAGATTGATATTTTTTGCAAAATTTAATGCATCTTTTCTTTCTTGCTCAGATAGTTCACTTTGATTGTACCGTGGATCAAGCATATATGCCAAAAAGTGTGTGGGTGTTAGAGACATTTTATACCTAGATTCAAAAAGCTGCGAGACTTCTTTATTTACCTTTTTCTCTTTTAATATTTTTTGAAGATCTTTCCAAATATAAACTGCATCAGCAATGGAACAATTATTACTTTGGATATTATCCAAGGCAGTTACAATAGGCTTTAACAGTTCAAACATACCTTCAACATTTCTTTTTAGATTTAGATTAGACATGAGTTTTTGAATGTTTCTATCAATAACATTACTATTTTCTTCACAAATTTTAAGTAAAGTGGACCATTTTTTAAGGTAAACGTCTAAAGCATCTGGAAAAGAATTCCATCTCAGTATTAGAAGGAAAAACTAATTTGACAGCATTTGCATACAGAACAAAGAGTAACCACTGGAAAAAATGATTATGTCATCATTGATTCTTTGATGCATTCCATAGTAAATCAAGCAATCTAAATAGTAAAAGTTCATTTTTAGCTGAAATCTGTCATTTTGGCTGCTTTTAAAAATAAAAGCTTACAAAAAAGAAGAAAGAAAATTAACTTTTTTTTTTCTTTTCTCCCCAGCTAATTTTAGAAAAATTATTTTGTCATGTAGATTACCGCTCATAAGAAAAGTTAGATCTAGGGGTGGGGAATTTTCAGAAAATCATACAAGCCATGGATTTTTTCTAGCAGCAAGCTAGTAAGATGCAACAATCACATTGTTCAGACAGCATTAATGACTAAATTATTTTTTTACAAAAATGCACTTTCATATTAATATTTCTGTAAAATTGTTACATACAATTAAAAAATATATACAAGTGCAGAACAGTACCATGTTTACATTCCAGCAAATTGAGAAAAATGTGAAATATGGCCAATGATTTGAAAATTAGGAATGTTTATGGCAAATTTTTATACAATGCAATTTTTTAATACACTGTTTGAAAACTTACTCGCCCAATTAGATAATTTACAAGCCACTGGCAGGTAATGCCATGTAGTTCCCCATCCCTAGTTGGATTGATTAAAAATGTTTGTCGCTTTACAAATTTCATCATTTTTTTTTTTTAAGATTTGCTTTGCTTGTAGCTTGTGCATAACTTGGATTTTGCATTTTTCAATAATGTGTAAAATAAATGAAAAACATTAGGGAAAATAAAAAAAAACCAGGTTGAAAAAAAACCAGCATGGTTTTTTTAAAAAAACCATTTGGTTTAAACCACAGTTTAAACCAAAAAGTATGATGGTGAGAGAAAATCTCACGCGCGAGTTCTCCTGTGTTAATTCACCACAATGAACTTTTACACAATATTGGTCCTTGAGGAGAAATGTTATATAAGGCAGGTATTGACCCTTGTGCTAAACATCACTATTAAATATTTCAATTTTTTAATGAAGGTTTACTACATATTAATAGAAGAAAAATCAGTAATATATTTTTAAACAATAACAAAAAAAAGTCAGAAAAAAAACATGTTAATACAAGATAGACTAAAAGGCTTTAAAATGTTAAATCATCAATCATTCCGTTGTTTCATCATGTTTATCATAGATATCAGCCCTTTTTTTAAATTCGTACTATTAGCTCACACTCTCTCTATATATATATCTTGTTGGAATTTTCAATTGTTAATAAAATATTTTCTATTCATCCATTCAAGTTCAAATAAATTTTTTTAATCTTGTACTGGATGACAATTGATGTTAATACAGTTTTTTCAAATATTAATTCATTCATTAAATTTAATTAATTAATTTTAATTTTTATATGGGAGAAAAAAATTTCTCCCATTGTTTTCATAAATGAAATGAAAGATTTATCTCAAATGAGTGATGCCAACAAAAAATAAAATACCGCAACGATGATTATAAAATAATGTTCAATAAAGATAACGTGGGACATTAATGCTGCACGGGTTTATTTTATATATTTATGATTAAAAAGTAGGAATTGACTTTAAAAAAAAAAAAAAATTATTACTTGTTCTACTAAAGTACATATATATAATATATTACACTTTGGTGAACTTTAGTCCGATATTAATTAATACAATTGAAAAAAGAGCATTTTCAAAAATAATTTGCACACTAAAAATTCATTTTTAAAAAGAGTTGAATTTCTGAATTTTTTTGTTTTAATCTTCGAAAAATTATCTAAAAACAATGATTATTCCAACAAATAAAATTATTATGTATGATCCATAGTTGTGCATATATGCAAATAGTTTTTAAATAAACACTAAGAACTAGAGATATAATAGGGAACAAACAAAAAAAAAAATGCTAAAAATTCTCTTCATACAAAAATTTTTAAAAAATACTGCAGTTGCCCTTTTTCTTTTAGCATTAAAACATATTACATAAGCAATTTTAATGATAGTGTACCGATATTTTATTTTCTTAAAGGTAGGATTTTTGTTATAAAGATAACACTCAAAATGCTATGAAAATAGAACTCTGAAACAGACTTCAATTTCTAAGCAAACACAATATTAGGCTAATCATAGAGTAGATAAAAACATCCTAGAGTGAAAACAGGGATATCCCTTAGAACATGTAATCAAGTTATGAAAAATTCTGAATAGGATCGAAGCATTTAGTTAAAGCAGCCATACTGATAATAAACTTTTTTTTTTTCTCAAGTCGCAAACATGTTTGCAATATCAAGCAGCACAATGCACTTATATAATAATATAAAAAAGGGGTAATTGAAATAGTAAGATAACAAAGCAAACTAATAAAGTTAATATAACAATTGTCACAGAAGAAATGTTACCAAAAAAAAATTTAACACCACTATTTCAAAACCATATACTTTGGGGTAGATTTCTTTTGCAAATTATATAAAAATATACCATAAAGATTGTTGTTTTGAAGTAGCAATGTAAAACTTTTTGCTGACATTTAATCCACGACAACCTGAATAAGCATTATTAACGATATGATTGGTTTAAAATGTAGTAATATAACAATCTAGCATTTTTAAGTTCTTAAGAAAAATATCAGGAGATATTCTTTAATAAACCAATATTTTTTTAATGCAAAAACTTCTTACTTTTTAAAAAAATTCAATACATATTGCAAATTTAATTAATTTGGTACGAAGGCCAGTACTTAAGTTTTTAGAATCTGGCAACGAAAAAACAGCTGCTTTCAGTGCAGATGATTTTTATCAAAATTCGAAGTATTATGTGAATGTCTGCGGTCTGCGTTTACAGAACATCAAAAGCTATGAAATTCTATTTACTGTGATTTTTCAAAAATCAGAAATGCTAAATAATTATGGAGTTATGTTGAAGGGACTTCAGAGCCATGCTTTTTATGACTTTTGACAAGGTTTGATGCAGAGACAGTGTAGTAATAGAATGAAATCTATATTTGGTACCGAAGCACCATCTAAGACAACGATTTACAACCTTTTTAAAGAATTTGCCCATGGTCATAAGAATCTCAGTGACAATGTTCGGGAGAGTTGACCAAGAAGTGCTGCAACTCTCAAAAACATTCAGGTGAGAAAACTAATCACTTTCTACAGGTGAGAAAACTAATCACTTCTGATCGTCATGTGATATATGATGAAATAAAAGCATCTTTGAACATTTCAAGAACCTGCATGCATTCAATTTTACATGATCATTTAAAAGTGAAAAAGGTGTGTTCCCGATGGACCCCCCAAAATTTATCTCAAGCTGAAAAGGATGCTCATGTGAAATAGTGCCAAGAAAATCTAAAAAAATTCAACTCCAGTGCCTCAAAACATGTGCAAGACATCGTTACGTGTGATGAAACCTGGATTTATTCCAATGAACCTGAAACAAAACAACAATCGACTGTTTGAGTGTTTCAAGATGACCCTAGACTGACAAAGGTTGTTTGGGCAAGGAATGCTTGAAGCTTACAAATGCCATGTTTCTGCTATGCCACTTTCAGAGTGGCATAAATGTTTTGATGATTGGTTTATTCAAATGCAAAAATGTATTGATGTTGCAGAAGAGTATTTTGAGAAGCAATAAAACATATGTTCTTGGTAAGAAATTATTTCTTGTATTACTTTCTAAAAACTTAAGTACTACCTCTTGTATAATGTTTCATTAGTGTTGAAGACTAAAATATGTATACACACCACTATAGCACAAAAAGAACTATACAAATAGAAATTAGTAATTATAAATAACAGGCAGATTTTGTCTTCCTGTGAAAATATATAAAAGAACAACAAAAGTCTTGAAACCTTTTATGCACATCTCAATTAACTTTATAAATAGGGATTAATGATTATGTGTCTTGAGCCGCACATAAAAGGTCACCGGACCACATGTGGCCACAGGTTGATTAACATTGTCTGGTGCAATTTGTAGATTTTCATCCAAAATATAGCCTTGTGAAGGTTGAAAGTGCAAACATGATGCTTTAATCTTTCGGTAGACTATTGGTATAATTTTGAAAGATCTTTCTTATTTTAAATATGTTCCTAAAAATGGTACTTTTATGTTAGCTGGGCATCAGTGATATATATATATACACACACATATATATATATATGTATGTATAAATATGTGTGTATATCTATATATATGTGTATATATCACTGGCGCCCGGCTAACATAAAAATATACTAACAGTATAATCTTTTGTGGCTCTCAAAATTCAACACTTTAATGACCCCCTATATTCCTCAGACTTCAGTCCTAGTAAAATTTAATGAATTATCAGTGAAACAAACTACAAAGATTACAAAACTATTTCCCAAAATGGTTGAAAGATTAAAATATATATATTGTAAACTAAGGGGCTCTGCGCCCTGCGAGCTACACTCCCCAACCCCTGTCCAGACTCCACAGACTCTAAAAACGTGATGTTTTTAAAATATTACCCGGTTACGGAAGATTGAATAATGGTATCACAAACAGGGATGATCTTCTGTAATCAGGCTTGCCATACTTTTCTGTTTGACTGGGGAATTTTCAGATTCCCATGACCTCATCCACCGCATCAAGACACCTGACGACTGTTTTTGGGATAGATAAGTAAAATCAATTACACATTTGAAAATCAGCTTGTATAAAATGGTTAAGTAAATAATGTCACTGCTTCTTGGACTCTTATAACAATGATATGGACAATAATCTTCCTTTTGTTTGATACTACAAAAAATTCGCCTGCTTGGGAATAACATTCAGAACTGCGGCATTGAAAAGCATTGTGACTATTAGAAAAGTTATGCTTATGTTTTATGTTTATATTGAGTTTTAGATATTTTATGGAACAGGTATAGCTTATGCGTGAATTCTTTTCTCTATTTTACTAAACCTTCATGCATATTTGTCAAATTATTTTTTAAATGGAAATTATTTATTTTGATTAATAAGCATATTCGAATTTTCTAATATATATTTATCAAATAGTAATTCATACAAAATAAATCTAAAGTATTTTACGCATGTATTACCTGTTCTATATTTATGCTGAATGAAGTGGTGAAATATATAAACAAACTTGCTAGCTGCACTACTTTTATGCCATGTGATTCCCACTGTGATATCACATGAATATTGTCTACAAGAATACAAGAAAATCATTTTAATATGTGATGTAATTTTCACGATTAAGTGCATTTATCGTGCATTAAATTACTTTAGGACTTCTATTTTAAATATATTTTTATGACATAATTTTCCCTGCTTTTAACACAGGATAATTATTATAAAGTTTTCATTATGTTTTTAATAGTCAATGTAAATACATTTTAAATTGAAAGGAAATATTACTCTTTGCGCTGTTTTACAATTTGGGAGCAATTTAAAATGTGACCATTTCTATATATGATATAAATCTGTATTGAAATAATGACAATTTGAATAATAAATTGAAGCAAAATCCTCAAAAATACAGTGCACAAAATAATTATGGCCTCTCACAATTTTAGTTGACATATTATAACAATGAAAAAAAATGATGTGCCATTTCCTCTGTTGCAACACTCAAAGTAAACAGGCATTCATTGGTGGTTATAGAAGTATGTGGGCATGCGCTGTGAAAGCTTATCAGTGAAATCTGGATTTCAGAAGCGAAGAAATTATGGCCTTACTCAATCGAAAGTATGCATGTCGTTTAGCAGAAACATTTCTGTTTTAATTTGTAACAACAGTTTAAATAGAAAATTAACTAAATAATTTGTTTAAAGTGGTAGATTAAAAAAATAATTAATATGCCATCTGGATCACGACTTTCTGATATTGAACGGGGCAAAATCAATGTTTTAAGAGCACAAACAAATATGAATCTTACAGATATTGCCCTAGCTATTGACAGAAGTCCTAAAGCCGTTCAAAAATGCCTTAAAGATCCATCAGGGTATGGAAAGAAGAAGAGCAAGGGCAGACCACCCTCAGGTACGAATAAGAAAGTCCATCTTCTGAGGCGCAAAACATGAAATAAAATTGTAACAGCTTGACAATTACGAGATTAATTAAATTTGTCAATTACTGCTTGTCGAACACAACAGTTGCTGAATAAATTTTGATTTAGATCGAGCAAATTCCAGAAAAAACTGATGATGTCTTCAATTCATAAAACTAATTGGAAAGTATTCGCTCTCATCCATATGAGTTGGAACACTGAATGGCAAAATGTTATTTTTCCGATGAGAAAAAGTTTAACCTTTGATGTCCAGATGGTATGCACACCTATTGGAAGTATAATAAAAAAAAAGAGCCTTTAGTGTTTTCCACTAGAACACAAGCAGGGGGTTCGATCATAATATAGGATGCAATAAGATGGAAACAGGAAAGCAATATTGAATTCCTATATGGAAAAATGAACATTTCTGATTACTTGAACATGCTAAGTAAACAGTTTTCTCGAAATGGACTTCAAATGGCTTCGAGAAATTGGCTGTTTCAGCAGATCAACTGCAAAATTCATGTGTCAAAAACATCCAAGTGTGGTTCAAGTTAGAAAAAAATTAAACTGCTAAAACCTTGGTTAACCAAATCACCTGATTTGAATATAATAGAGAATGTTTGGTATATAATGATAAGAAAAGTTTATGCAAATGGCTGACATTTTATTTGTAAGGATAATTTGAAAACAGCTATTCTTGAAGCATGGAAGTCTATTGATATGAAATATATTCAAGACTTACATGAAAGCTTGCCACGTCAAATCGAAGCTTTGCTACAATACTAAAAGAAGGTGGAACAAATATTAAAAATTTCTTGTTTCAACAATTAATATGGAGGACATTAAGTTAAGAGGCCATAATTATTTTGCAATTTATGTATCACTTAAACATGTACAAAGCCTGTATAAGTCTATTTTTTGAACAAACGATATTTGAATGTTTATCGTATATATTATTTCTCCTGTCAACATCCTTTTTTTAAAGAAAGTACGAAACGCAGAATGACGAATGAGATACCATATGGAAGGATTTTGAACAGGCTTCTGACATAGCACATTTAACATTTCATTAAAACATTTTTTTTTAATTAAAAATTGTAGTTAATTAAAAATTAAATTTTCATTGTTTTCATAAATGAAATGAATTATTTTTCTCAAATTAGTGTTGTCACAAAAATAAAATACTGCATTATCATATGACATCATCCTATAATGCAATTAAAATACGATTGATAATTTATTTCTTGCGCATACTTTTTGAAAAAATATCGAGCTTTTAATCGGGTTTTTATTTCATTTTTACGCGTGCGTCACCCATTGTTTATTTGTTTTCTTTTTTTAATCCTGGCTGTGTATATGCATACTGTATCGGAGCACCAAGTAGATTACGTAATTTAAGGATTATCTTCCATTTAGATATACATTTCATTAGGATTCACAAAAATTGCAAGTATTTATTTTAAATATTTCATTAAGCTGTTAATACGCCAGCGAAGTCTGACGTCACTTAAATGGCTGTTGCACCACAAAGTTTGAACATCCCATGTTTAAGTTCCCATAGGCTTGCAAAAAAGTGGTGTACAAAATATTGATTTATGTATTTAAGACATTTCTGGTACAGTTTTGCAAAATCTGAGGAAATGCTTTCATATGAATTCCCTAAACATCTGATTCAGTGTTTCAATTTTTTTTATAATTCATTTTTTTTTTCAAGTATAGGGGGGTCTTGGCAACCTAGAGAAATAACCTTGGCGAGAGAAAAGTTTGGCAAAAAATTTTCTGGCAATCTATTCCCATTTTCTTATACACAAGCAATTAACATATATATGATTTCTGTTGTCAACATCCTTTTTCTATACACATACAAAACATACAACGATGAATGATTTATCATTCGAAAAGTGTTTGAACAAGTTTCTGAGATAGTACACCCACATTTCGTTAGAACGCGTTTGATTTAAAAAAAAAAAAATCAGTTAATTAAAAATTAATGCTAAAACATACCAAGAAATAATCTCAAAGATTGCAGTGCAAAAGCTTCGCACGAGTCCATCTGGTTGTACATAATGTAGAGTATAATCTTTTATATTCCATGTGTTTATTAAATTGTAACTATATTTTTTGTGTTTGCTTAAAATTAGCAAAAGGGCCATAATTATTTCGCACACTGCAAGTCAAAAAAATAATTGCTCACTACATATCACAAGCTTACCCATGCAAAATATAATTAAATTACTATGCATAGTGTTTGTTTCTATAAAACTTTTTTGAACAAATTCAACATTAAATAGATCATAAAATAATTCATAGATTTAAAAAACTGTCTGCTTCAGTGTGTTTATCGAAAATTTTTGTATAATACTTACCAATTTTCTTATTTTTATGTGCAATAGTTTACTTAATATTAGCCAAGAAAGATTTCCAGTCACAAAAAATTCATTTACATCAGTGACAGCGTTAACTACTTTTCTTTAGAATACAGAGATACAATATTTCAAATAATAAATCATATTTACAATTTAAGTCAAAAACTTTTCCAATAAAAATGCACATTTTCTATAATTTCGTTTGTCAAAACTTGTCTTTCTTCCAAGATTTAGCTTCTAATTTTTTTTTTGAGCTGGTGGAATTGATAGCATTTGAGTGAACTTATATAAAAATGGTTTTGTTTTGACGAATTTATTCAAAAACATATGTTTATGAATTAAAATAAATGCTTATAAAAATGTAATTTTTCTTACTAAAACATTTTGCTTTTCAGGACCTTGTGAAAAGGTTTAATCGCCATCTTAAGGATAGTTGAAAATAAGTTTTTCTTTCTTTTTTTTTTAATAGAGAGCAATAATTCTCTAGTTAAATACAAAAAAATTAATTTAGTTTTTGTTTTACCTCCTTGTAAATTTTTAAAAGTTACAATAATTTTTTGTCAATTTGTCTTTTTAAGAAAAAATTGATTCCTGCATCTTAAATATGTGAATATAAGTTTTTGTTTCTTGAAATTTTATTGAAAATGTAATTCAATCATGATATTGTTTTCAACATCTGCTCAAATTATAGATATATATTCTTATCAATTTGATTGAAAAATGACATCAATAAATAATAATCCCTATTAATTTCTTTTTCCCCTTTCTTATCCACAAAAACGTTTACATAAATTACATATGGATGAATTTATTCAAAATATTTCCAGTTTATGAATTAAAATACATGATTAGAAAATTGTATTTTCTAGCTAAACCATTTCAATTTTATGCACCTTTGTGAAAAGTTTTAATTATCATCTGTAAGAAATAATTACTTGAAGAACTGGGTTTCTTCTTAAGTTCATTTCATGTAAATAGGGGACAATAAAATCTTTACAATGCAAGGAGCTCAAATGTATTTTTGTTTAACCTCCTTGAATGAAGATAAAACTGAAAAGCTACAATGGAATTATTTTTTTTGCTTGGTATTTATGTGAATGTTATTCATGAATGTCATGTAATTCAGTGATATTTATATGAATGCTCAAGATGAGAGACAATTTTTGCTTTTCTAAAATAAACCAATTCCTAAAAATGAAATGTGAAAATAAGTTTTTATTTCTTCAAATTTTCTTGGAAACCATAATTCAACAACAATATTGTTTTCATTATCTATTCAAATAAAAGATTATTTCAATTTGAAAATGGCAACAAAAACCTAATAATCCTTATCGTTTTCTCTTTTCTCTCTTTTATCCACAAAAAATGGAGTAGTTTAGTTGCCATCATTACATAAATGTCCTTAAAAATTGTACAAAAAAATTATCTCGAAAACTAATTCAAATTTTTAAATTCTAAGACCACTTTTGGCATCAATGGCGGATCTAAGGGAGGGGCGATGGGGCGATCGCCCCCCCCTTGAGCTAAAAAAGGGTCGGTAAACCGACATTAGAGGCCTCCACGGGAAAAGGGCTCTGGGGAAGCCCGTCCCGACCTGGGTCGGGCCGGGACAGGTTTTCACTCTTTAAGGGTCGGGTCGGGACCGGGCCTTATTTTTTCTGGAGACTTGGGCCTGATCTGGGCCTCGCTTTTTCTGGAGACTGGTGCCGGGCCAGACCTCTTTTTTTTTTCGGGTCGAGCCTGGCTTAGATTTCATTCTTTCTAGAGGTTTGCACGGGCCGAGATTTTCAGGCCTGGGGCCAGCATAAAAGCTGAAAATTCAGCCCGGTTGCGACCAGTGGTGGATCGATCATACCCCCCCTCCCCCCCATCTCCCTTGCGCTAATAAAAGTTCTGCATCAGAGGTCTGTGTGGGAAAGGGTCGCGCCCAAAGACAAATCTCGAGCCAATTTTCATTCACGAAACTCGGACCTTGCCTGTTCTCTGCTCTTTCCTGGCCGGGTATTCATTTTTTCTGTAGACTTGAGCCGGGTCGGGCTAGACTTCTTTTTTCCGGGACGAGTTTGGCATGGAATTCATTCTTCTTAGAGATCTGCACGAGCCGAAATTTCCAGACTCGGGCCCGACCCGATATAAAAGCTAAGAGTTCAGACCGCGTCTGACTCAACCCGTATGAAAACTTTTATTGGCTCGTGCATACATACCTCTAAATAAGAAAGTAAAAATGTACTTTTTGCTTTGTAGAGCTTTAAAATTATGACTTTCTTTTATTATTTGTTTCTTTAATTTTAAACTACGTTGATATTCTTACTGAATATTCATCTGAATGTAATTATATAATTCAAATATTTAATGAGTGTTTATATACACAATTATCTGTCATTAATATTGTTTCCATTCTGTAATCCATGAATTTCAAACATAGTTTGAGAAAAAAAAAATCTGCGCATAAGTGGGCTTTATGAATAATTTTAACTGTAGAATAATGTTGCTTCAGAAATATCGGCATGTTTTGTGGGGATTAAGTCTGGCGGTGAAGTACCAATTAAGTTTTTGTACTGGAAGATCCGGGCTTGGGACAAACTTTTAGCTTTTATACTGGAGCGGGCCGAGTGGAGCTCACGCTTTTATGCCGGGCCGGGCCAATATTTTTTGTACGGGTCGGGCCTGGCCCGAGGCTGGAAATTTCGGCAAGTGTAGACCTCTAACCGAGATATCTAAGCTAGTTTTAATGTTTTTTCTAAATGCTTCTTTCAGCCAGCGTCTCATAACTACTGAATATATGTTTCGTTAATAAGTTTCAAAACAGTCTTTACTGAATAAAAACTGATCTTTGATATAAAGAAACAAGCAGTCTTATACCCAGTTAGTATTTTTTTACAGAATTTTGAAATGCGGCGATCAATCAAAGCTTAAAAATGTCTCCATGATTATATTAGCCTTAAAAAAATGAGCCTTTATGCGACTTCTGTAAGGTATCTTCCCAAGTGCACAGAGATACACATTGCCTCTACAAAAAGTCTGTATGAATGTTTTGTATATTTTTCGTGCTACCGCTGTATACTTCTAATAAAAATCTGGGCAACAATTTTATTAGTCCTGTAATGTGATGTCGTTCTTCCTTATAGTTTTATCTTTGAAGTGTTTGTTGTTTCTTTGGTCGTTTTATTACAAGGTCCAATACATCGATTGCGTTACAGGCGATGTTACAGGGAGAAGAGTTCGCCCAGCCTCACTATACCCATCCCTACATCTGTCCAGTTGGCGACAACTTTCAAGTTATCACAATCTACGATAATCTTCGCTCCTAATCTTCGTGCTAAATATCGATGGTCCCGCGTTAGGCTGACAACCTGACAGGGGCATTATAGCACCTCAGGGCCCATAGTAAAAAAAAAAGCAGGGCTCGGTACTATAGGCCAGCCTTAATGAATTGAAAGTTTGGTTCTCAAAAACAAACTCACTTTTTTCTGGCACATTTACAAAATCATTGATATTCATACACATATAAGAATACAAGATCAGTAGCAAAGGCTGTGTTTTAAGCGCGCGTAGCAATTCAAAAATTTGCTCTCGCTCCGTAGAGACTACTGTAGTTTCTTATACCGTAATTTTTAATACAGCGAGGTTTTGGAGTTCCTAAAAAATTTAGCGCACTGGGCAATTTTTAAGATACTACAAAAATCCCATTTAAAATAATTCCACCTTTTGAACATACAACTTAAAATTCCACCTAGAGACCTGCACTGATCGGGTTGTCTCAAACTGAACCTGAAAATTCCATTGTAACCAAGCCGAACCCCGAAAAAAAAAAAAATCTTCATCCTCCCAAAACCGAAATGAATGAAAATTAATCTATATTTTAATAGAAGTATAAAATGTAGTATATATGCAATTATATCTCTAATTTCAATTTTCGTTTATATAGAAATATAAACATATAGTATATATATACTCATTAATATTCAAATACTGTAAAACATTTAAATAACGGACACCGAGGTGCCGTCGAATTTATCTCTTACTCGGAGGAGTACGCAAAAATATGAAATATTTGTATTGGGGACTGTCTCCGCTCTTCAGGAGTGACCGTACGGAGGTCTTATTGTACATGCTATTACTTCTGAATTTGCGGATAAACTCGACGGCTCCAAGGTGTCCGTAATTCGGAGGTTTTACTAAATAAAGATTTTAATAGTATTTTCTACATAAAGCTTTCCGCTATTTGGGACTATCCGTTATGAAAGTTTTACTGCATATAGATTTTATCGGGAAAAAATATTTTAGACATTCTTTTAAAAAATTCAACCCGAACACGACACGCAAGACGCAAGAGTAAAAAAACCCAACCCGATAATGTGAGTCAACGCGACCCGCAGGAAAAATGTAGAAGTCAACCCGACCCGCAGCAAAAAAAGTAAAAATTAACCAACCGGAACCCATCTCGTACCAAAAACAAGTTAACCTGACCCAAACCCGACCTACAGTAAACAAGTAGGAGTCAACCCGACCCGTAGCAAAAAAGTAGAAGTAAACCTGACCCGCAATTAAAAAAAAATTAGGCCCGACACGACCAAGATTGCGGGTCGGATATTAACTTCCAAATTTCTGATATCGCCCCCCCCTTGAAGACTCTCTAGATCCGCCCTTGCCTCGGGTCAATGCAGATAACTGATGTTAATTTGGTCGCCCAACATTCCAGTATAGCTGTGAAATATTGGACAACATATATTCGTTTAATCAGTCATTTCATAAAATCGTTTCATTAAGATTTTATATATATATATATATATAGGGTAGATTTCAGTTTTTTTTTTTAACAAAATAACGTAAGCTTTGCTATAATAAATGTTTTCCTAACAAAGTTATATTTATATTTGTCAATTTTTCTGTTTCATACCATATAAAATTATATTAGAACACAATCTTCTAGAAACTTTATAATGTCAGGGAAAATATTACAATTTCAAGAGCAAGTAGTGACTTTCATCATCAGATATAGCAGAATGTACAGAAAGCAAACAAGAAAAAAATGCTGAAGTAAATATTATTTTAATTTGTAGAAAGTCTTTTATAACTGTATGTGGTTTATTTCACACAAGCAGTCAGCTACATATTAAAATTAAACCCAACTTTAAATTAAAAAACTCATAAACATCACCATGATTTTACATATTTAAGTTCAGCAAATCAACAAAATGAAAAGTAAACATACATAACAATATTTTTCAATTTTTAATGACTAGTTTGTGATACATAAATTATTTTAAAATGTTAAAGAGGAGCATTGCTTATTTACAACTTAAAAGAATTATTCATGGAAAAAAATTATCATGCCTCTGTTTTTCTGCAAAATATCATCTGCTATAATTCAAAATTTAAAAAATTTAATTTAAAAGGGATACAATTTATATAAGTAAATGTTTTTATAATTATTATTAAGCACTTATTAATGCTAATGATTCATGATTTTGTGTTTTTGGACAAAAACAAAATATTATCAAGATACCTGTAATATATATTTTTTTAACTTTTGGCAACATTTTAAATTATTGTCAGATGCCAATTTGGATATTTAAATTTTATTTTGAATGTCCTGAGTAAGTCGAATGACCTCTCAGATTTTAAAAAAGGGCAAATTCGCAAAAATTTGACACATGAAAAAAATATATTTTAAGCCATTAAGGACTAGCTGTGCCATATGGTCCCAGCATAGCTGTCAATCCTCCCATTTTTTTAGTACCACTATTTTCAAATAGAAATATCTTTATTTAATAATTGAAATTCTGTAATAAAATAAGATGAAAATTACTATTAAACAATAATGGCATGAAATACAATCTAATCCATTTTTAAAGAGAAAAAAAAATCGGTCCTTTATGAGTTAATCAATTTGTTACCAGAGAGTTGAGGTAGATTTTTTTAGCTAGTTATAACAGTTTAAAAGGTAATATAATGCATAAATGATTTTTAACATAATGCCCTAATTTGGTCACTCTTGCAATTGTTTTTGGAAATAATATATGAACCGGGACAGCTAAATTAATAAGTCACTGAAACACCCTATAATATGAAAAAGAAAAAAAAACTAACATAGAGAACAAGGTACCACATCATTAGCACACATGAACTATATCTTTTGTAGTTATGAATACATCATATCAGAATCCTAAGCTGTTTTTCATAATGGGTTATTTTTCAGCATCTTGCATATTTATAGAATTTGTGCTGCTGATGATCAGGCAATTAAAGATGTATCAGAATAAGGCTAACATAGATACATAGCTGTCAACCCTCACATTTTCAGAGTACCACTATTTTTGAATAGCAATTTAAATTTTATTTAATTGCAGAATTCCTGTCATTAAATAAAGTTTAGTTATAAATAATAAAGTTAAATAATAGTGATACTAAAAAAACTGGACAGCTGGCAGCTATATAGGTAAATATTTAACAAATATATTAATTCTATGGGGGAAAAGTACATTAATTATATACAGTATTAAGAAAAAACATTTTTAATGCTTCAAACAATTTATTTTCAAATTCAAAATACTACACATCTGTCAGAAAATTTCCACATTAACATGGGAAAAATACATAAGAGCTTGTAAATAAGTAACATAAAATATTTTGTACAAATAAAAATTGTAGTTTATATTTCATAATATTGAAAGAAAAATATTTTTTTACAAAAAGAAATTAATTTTAAATAATAAATTAACAAAGTATTCGATCCATTTTAAATAATTTATAAAAAGTTTTTATTAACTATCAATAGAAATTTAAAAAAAAAAACATATATTATAATATCCCATCAAAGGATATAACAATTTTACATCTCTGTATAAAATGGTATGGTTGCATTAATGAAACATGCTGCTATATACATAGTAGTAAAAAATAATTCAATTACCAATACAAAGTGAAATTTTATGTACAGTCATTCATCTATATTTTTTAAAAACAAAATTTTTTCTACAAATTAAACAACAAAGTAATTTTTTTCTTTTTAACCTACTTAAAAAAAAAAAAAAAAAGCCGAGGTTTGTCAACAAATATAAATACTGCTACATTCAGTGGTGGCTCGTGGACTGACTATTTTTGGGCTTGAAAGATTTATTCTTTACATACCACTATTACTTACCCATCATACGTAGTATAGGGCAAGTCTTGTAATCGTTTTGAAAATCGGAAATTTTTTTTTGACGGATTTACACGTTTCAGACATTAGAGATTCCGAAAAACATATTTTTAGAAAAAAAATTTTGCCGTCCGTCTTTGTGTCTGTAAACGCTCTATCTCCCGAAAAAATTGAGATAGATACTTGAAATTTGGTATGTACGTAGTATGTAATAATGGGAAGAAGCCTATTTCATTTCAATAACCTCGATTAACCGGAACTATTTTTTTCGGACTCTCAAAATATTCGTTCTGATGAAAGGTATATAAAAATTTTCAAAATTGTTTATTTTAAGAAATGAATATAAAAGACAATAAAAAAACAAATTTTGCATAAAGCATGAAGTCTATCGGATAATGAG
Organism: Maratus michaelseni; assembly: GCA_963931845.1. NCBI lineage: Eukaryota > Metazoa > Arthropoda > Arachnida > Araneae > Salticidae > Maratus > Maratus michaelseni. The sequence continues at coordinate 153,796,154 of OZ007596.1, read as the reverse complement.
TTACCGAGATATTTGGAATCCTATTTTTCACACTCTTCGATTTTTCATGACCCTGTATTTCATCCAAATTTCACTTCAAAGATATATTTTAATTGGAAATTTGACGCTTAATCAGATGCAATAAACCGCTAGTTAATAGGATTATTATTTTTGGAGTTATAAGGATGTTTCTTTCAAGCAATTCAGTAATCGAGCCTTTAAAGTTTGTGACGTCATCAAGCCATGATTTTATTTGAATTGCAATGCACTTTATAAATAGTTTACACATTTTTATTTTAATATTTTACATTATGCATATCCGTGATGTGTAAGTATTACGGTGGCCCCCAACGACTAGTTTTTTAAAGAAATTTACACTCATTTAATAGCAGAACTACTGTTAATAAATAAGACAAAAGATTTCTTTTAAAATATAGTGGTAAGAAAAGAATAAATTTGGCATCCATGCATTTAGTGCCCCAAATAAAGTGAGTCTCGAACCGCCACTGGCTACATTCTATTTGGTCTCACATAATAACATAGAAATCAAATAACATCACTTCACAGGCTATGTAGATACTTAAAAATTAAATACATATTTTTTTTAAATGTCAATTGCGCCTATATTCATGAGCAATATGTTTTAAAACAGCACAATTTGCAGCAGATAAAAAAGCTTTTAATTCATGCTTTTTCTTTTAAAAATATAAAGAAATGCATCTTAATGGTGTAACCTTGAAAAATATTTATCATTAAAACTACACAGCACAAAATGTTTTTAAATTTTAATATAAAGTCAAATTTTATTATCAAAAAGATATTTTTTGAAATAGATTGCAATTTTTAGTCAATTTCAGGAACCAAGGAATATATGTAAGTATGAAAGCACTTGCATTACTATTGTAATGCTTGATAGTTTCCTATCAGGAAATATTTCTCTTTTAATTAAGCATATTAATTTTTTAGTAAAAGAATAACTCTACTCTTCTTTTATTTTGGAAAAGTATTTAACACCTCAAATCTTTATAGATGTTTTAAAAATCAAACAATATAAATGGGTATGGTATATCAGTTTCATTTTTTTTTTTTTGGAAGGGGGAGGGGAATATAGCTTGTAACAGCCATAAAAAAGTTACTATTATCATCTACTTTGAGAAAACATCATTGTTATTTTCTGTACACCTTCTAGTCTCATTACTTTGAGTAAACTAGAGCAGTGTTCATAGTCTAGTCACATTCTATTCCATCAATGAATCAGATTCATTTTTCATTATGCATATCATCCTTCTAAGTCTTTAAATACCAGACTGCTTGAGATAATAAAAACTTATAATTAAATATCTTAATACTATTAGCTCTTTGCAATGACTTTGCAAAATTTTGAATATCCAAAATTAAGTCAAAATTTTAATCAAACAGATTTTATGTTTTCAAGAATATTCTACTTAATTTATACTAATGAAAGAAAGTTTTGTTCTGTGTGTGTGCGATGGCTAGGAAAGTTTATTGCACCTAGAAGTCTGAAAATTTAGGTGAGGATAGTCCAAAACCTCTCCTGGTGTACCTGAGAGTCAGAATTTTAATATTTTGAAAATTAGAGTAGATATTAATTAAAAACTCATCAAACATCACAAAAATGTGATCAGAAATTAAAGAAAAAGGATCGTTTTTATCGGAACAAAGAAAGGAGTACATTTCTGCTTAAATTTGCATCTCAAGCCGAGACTAGCAACAAACCAATGAGATGCCTTCTTCGAGCAGGACCCTGAAATTTTCATTTTTGCATTTGGAAAACTGCAAAATTTTAAAGTACTGAAACATTTAAAGTTCTATTACTTTTTTTTTAAATATTGCATTTATAGATTTGAAAATTATACAGCTATGCATATTTCTTAATGCTGATTCCAAAAATGTCATTTTCGTAAAGACCAAATAGTTAAAACTTATGTGGATAACTTTTCCATTTTAAGTGCTATTTATATGAGATGTATCTTTCCTGAGATTTCCACAAGTTATTTTCAGTTGGTTTTTTCGTTTGTTTATTAATTGCTTACAATATGCCCCCATGACAATAACAATTATTTATCAACAAAAACCATTATTTATCACAAAATGCTTCTTATGTTTATTAAATATTTTTTTTATGTATTTTCATTAGTTGTTAAAATATCGAAAATGACGATAAAATTTTGTTTTAGCATTATACTGATTTTTTTTAAGATGGTGCAAAAATACGGTTTAATAAACATGTTTATAAATATTTAAAAAGCATGTTTTACGTCATCTTGAAAGATTTGGCATGATGCTAAAACTGTGTTGAGTTTTTTCATCAATCGGCACAGGATATGGAATTTATATATCTTATTAAGGTTTACTCTGGAATGTTTGGTACTGAAAATGAAGTGTGTAGTGTTTATGGTTTATGTACAGAGTCACTAAAAAGAATTCCATTACAATATGGTCTATAGGAGAAAATCATTTGCAGAGTATTTTAATGATGTTACACTATTTTAAACATATTGAAATTGATATACATTACTAAAGTGGGAACAGATGTGTTACACTCACGCACCGATATTTGGCGACTTTTTGATTGGCGCTATTTACAAGACGACTCCAAACCAATAACTTAGGTTAACCAGGTTACCATTAAAGGAATCCCCTAAATTTGGTGACTTTTTTCCTTTTTATAACTGATTAAAGAAAAAAAACTGTGCGTGAGTGTAAGACATCATAACCTTAAAGTGTACTAAGGAACACTTATTGTATAATATGGTGTGGATAGAATTTATCGTTAATTTACAGACAGTCAAAAGAACTTGGCTACAGTACGGTGTATGGAAGAAAATTGCTTGCAGAGTGTTTTAATGATGTTACACTATTTTTAACATATTAAATTTTTATATATATCACTGAAGTATATTACAAGGCGCTTACTGTAGACCATGGCATATATAGAAATTATCGTCTATTTACAGGCATATACACAAGTTTTTAGTTACAATACTGCCTATGAACAATAATTGTAACAAGTGAGTTTTCAGTTGTGGAACGTGCTTTTAAATTTAATTAAATTTTTGCAAATTACTTTGTATGTTTAACTTCATTAGATCATATACAGAGCTGCACAAATGATCTCAAATATGTTTCTGTTTATTGACAAAATTGCTGAAAGGGAATTTTCAACTGTGAAATGCATTTCCTAACTGAATGAAATTTTAGTATACCATGTAGTTTACATGTAAATATATATATCACATACAGAGCTGCACAAATGATCTGAAATATGTTTCTGTTTATTGACAAAATTGCTGAAAGGGAATTTTCAACTGTGCTATGCATTTCCTAACTGAATGAAATTTTAGTATACCATGTAGTATACATATAAATATATATATCACATACAGGGCTGCACAAAAGAATTATCAGATAGTTTCCTGACTATTGACGGTAATTGCTGAAATCTGGTTTTCGAATGTGTATTTTTTATATTTGTGGGGACGGGGAAAGGGGGGGGGTGACTTTTTATTAAATATCTCATTTAATCAATGTGACACATATTACAATAGTGACTTGCGGGCTTTGCCCACTTTCGGCACAGTGGATGTAATTAATAAAGAAACGTTTGTATTTGTTATATGAGCAGGCTGAACTATTTTTTTATTAAATATAGCATTTTGTCCACATGACAGATATTATTATGATAGAGCAGAATTTAGATTAAAGTTTTCTTAAACTGTTTATTTGTTATATTTACAAGAATAGGGAAAGGGGGGGGAGGGTAAAAGACTTTGGCAGAGGGGATTTGGGCCAGGATTTAGTTTAAGAGATTTAAGATTATTGTACAGGATCGGGCAACACTAGGCATGTCAGCTAGTTTGAAATAAAAGAAATATACAGAATTTGTGTCAAGGGTTTTTTTTTTAATTGAATTTTTAGTTCTGTGTGACTTGTTCTTAGTTTGGAAATTTTTGAAATGTTAAGATAAAAAGTATATTAAGTTCAACAATTAAAGTTTTTTTTGTAAGTTCAACTATAAAAAGTACTTACTTTAAAAAATAAAATAAGAAAAATGAACAAATTATTTATCACAGAAGAATATGCCAAACTTAGTAAATTTAGCATATTAGCCAACTGTCTTCAATAAATACAAAAATCAGCCATAGTTTAAAGGATTAATTTTGTACAGAAAAGATAAAAACAAGAAGGGGCAAGCTCTTAAAAAGTGAAAAGGAAAGAAAAAGGCCTACCATTTTTTAAAAAACAGTTAATTCATCCAAATTTTTTAATTAAGTAAAATACTTTCGAGTTCCATATAAACAATCATAATATAACTATATAATATTCAGTGCAACCTAAGTGAATGAAAATTTAATAAGGTTCTACTTCCTAAACCATTTTTTTTTTTTTTGTTATTTTTGTAATCCAAAATAAAGTTTTAGTCCTTAAGTTTAAAGTTCTTAACATTAAAGGCTTCTCATTTGCCAATTACTAACGACAAGTTTTTCAAAACCATAAGTTTGCAGCTGGAACAGCTGTTATCTTCTTATCTGAAATGCCATTTTTGTCCCCTTTATCACATTTTCTCATTTTTAAGAACACAAAACAGTTAAAGTAAAACACAAAAACATTAACCTGTCTCCTTTTTTATATTGGTTAAAGAATATCATTTGTTTAATAAATTTGTAATGTAAATTGTAGTGACAATCAAGATTTCTGCTTGGTTTTACCAAGGTTAATTTTCATTGAATTATGCCAACTATGTTGGTAAGAAATGTTGAGTTACAGTGATAATCAAGTTATTCACATATTGACTTATACAGTTTCACCATAGTTTCAAGAGTTATTAATAACAGCATCTTTCACCAAGTAAAGCAGAGTGTACATACACGGCGAAGACTAGAAGCAAATTTGTAAAGGGTCAACTCTGATATAAATTGTAACAGCCAAAATGTAAAAAATTGTATAATATTAAATCTCCCAGTACGAAGAGAATACATTATAAATTCCACCCATAGAAAGAAAAAAATGTTTGAGAGATAATGGGAAATTTCTTTAAAAAGTGAGCATGCTAAGAAGTTAATTAAAAATTATTAGAAACAAAAAATTAAGAAATAGGAGGGAAAGAGAATTTTTGAAATGTTTTCATACAATTGACAAAGAGAGGACTATATTCAAATGTCATTTATACAATTTTATCAGAATTAAAACAAAATTTATGATTGGGAAAAATGAAAAAGTCATATGTTAAATAGTTAAACAGATTTTTTTTTATAAAGAATGCAATAAAACAAGACTGTTTTTATTGATAAGTTAAAAATTAAAACATTTTAAAATTCTAGCCAGAATATAAGTTATTTTCACAAAACTGTGTCACTCATTTTTCATAATATCACAATCAACTTTGCACAACGGATTTTATTGGTAGTATAATAATTCATCAATCTAACTCAAGGAATTAAATTCTAAAAATTACAGTTCAAGGAGGAAGCTTATAATTTTATTAATATTTGTATTTTTGATGTGCACAAAAGATGTTTGCTTCAAAACAATTTTATACTGTTTTGCTCAAAAAATCATCCCCCCCCCCCCCCAAGAAAAAATAAAATAAAAATAAATGCAGTTTTATTTTAGAATTGTATGCTAGTGTCCCATAAGTCTATTCACATTTCAAAAAAGTCATAAAAAATTAACAAATTGTCTTACTGGGATGTGGTTGGCATCATAAAACATGTCAAAGTCAGATTTTATGTGACAAAGGGGGGGGGGGGGAAGTTTACAGAGAACCATAAGTAACTTCAAATTTCAAATACCCATAAAAATTCAACAAATTTTCATATCAGATTGCACCATACGACATGCAAAGAGTGGTATTTTTCATAGCCAAAAAAGTTCAAAGTCCTTTCACATTTCAAAAATTCATAAAAATTTAACAAATAGTTGTATCAGTGTGCAGTTTGCACCATAACACTTATCAAATAGCCAAACTTTTTGTGGCAAAAGAAGTTCAAAGTAAATTTAAACAATTTTTTGCTTGTGCCACAAAAAATCCAATACGTCAACAAGTCTTGTGGTGTAAACTGTAATCCGATACGATAAATTGTTATTATTTTTTTTTTTTATCATTTTTTTAAAAATGTGAATGGATATCTGGGACACCCTATACATACTTAAATAACTTATTTCATGAACATGAGGGGGATGTGGGTCAAGAATCCAGAAATTTCTTAATTAGATCTTTGACTGCATCCATTGAATATTATTTAGACAGTTATTAGATTTCTTAAAATTAATAATCATATCAAAAATATGTTCCCAAATAACACTATGCTGATGAAATACATTAATAAAACATTTTATGCTGTATAGGAAGCTATAATAAATAAAACAATTTTCAATATATATTTTTAATTATTATAAAACATTCTAAAGATTAAGGCATCATACAACCGATTAGTTATAATCATGCATGATTTGGTGGAGAACAAAAATAACACAGAAATAATAAGTATATACATTTTTGTTCAGGAATAATTTTCAAAATATTACAGATGAAAGGATTTACATTACTAATATGTCAAGGCAGATGGTAATTTTAGATTTTATATTCAAGAGTATATACAAGAATATAATATTGTTTATTAATTGCAAAAGAAAAAAAATATATAATAAAGTTCTTCAGATGAAAGGTTATGTACAATATATATTCTCACATGTAAATTTAAACTTATTTTAATCCTGGTATTTTTAACAAAAATAAAATTTACTGGGGAAAAGTATTTAAAAGAACAAATTTAAATAAACATAAGAAAAGTACAATATTAGCGAATGCATAAGTTAAGGAATGACTTTTTACTATCACGACACATATGCACTTAGGTATCAGTGTCATTATAAATACATAATCGGAAGTATCTTACATAGGCAGTGTAAACAGTTTTACTGTCCTTATATTGTAAGTCAATATTACCAACAAAATATTTTTAGGTTCAGCAATTAAACCTTAAAAGATATTTTAGCAAAAGACCATAAGTTTTTACTTGTGTTGATATAAGAAAGATTATCAAAAAATATTCATATAATTTACTACAAAAACTTTTCAACACATATATATTATTTGAAACCATTATGTTTTAGATATGAAGTTATGTACTGAGAACAATTTTTAAACCATATAAAGTATTCTTTTGTAATTGTGATATACATTTTAAAAAAAAATACAATTCATGAAAAAACAAACAAAAAAACAAACAGAAATATTCCATGAACTTTAAAATACCATGTGTAAAGAGGAAAATTCTAACAGTTTCTTTTTCTGATTTCCATACATAAAAAAAAGGTCAAGAAAAATACTAAAGTTATCAAGCTAAAAAAGAGTCTTTATTCGTGAATCTGTTCTAAAATTCAAAATTTAATGTTTATATAAAATTATTGAATTTCTTTTTACAAAAAATTAGCTGAACTGAGTCTGAAGGAAATGTTGATCTAAACAATTCTTACACAAAAAATGTGCAGTTACATACTTTTTGTTTTAAATTAGGAGACATTACAACCTATATAGCATTGCATCACAAAAAAACATTGCAGATCAGATCAGCTATGTGAATCAAAAAACATTCACAAGATCTCAAAACCAGGCTCTTACAATACATGTTTGCCATCATTTATTCAGTTTAGGCAGTAACAACAGCTTGTGGCAAAATTAATCTGAAAATAATAAACTGATTCTATTAATTATATATACAAACTTGTTAAAAATACAAAAATTCCTAAAAACAAAAACAAAAAAAAAATGTTTTTAATGAAATGCTTTTACTTTTGAAGAAATAAATCCCTTTCCCATTTGAAGCTATTAGTACAAGAGCAATTTTGGCTATCTAAATTCTGTTTTTGATCTTATAACAGTAGTTTGGAAGGTGGCTAGCTCTTAAAATGTTTAATAATTCCTGTCCTCTAACTATTCCCTGACTTTATCTGATGTATGGGGAAGTATAGAACAAAGCGCTTAATTTATTAGTAGAAATAAATTATATTTTCCAGTCTATTTTAAAAGCTTTGATACACAGATAACAAAAAGTTAATGAAACTGCATTATCATCAAATAGAAATCTCTCATTTTTACATGTTTTCCAGGTTGAGTTTACAACCAGATTTTATATTATGCTCCTTTACAAAAGAAAGTCATAACTCAAATTTTAACAATTTTCAATATGAAGGTCAGGTTGCAATAAATCATTAATGCAAATGTTACTGATAAATTAATACAGAAATTTTATTTAAAACTACTTAACTTATTCACTTAACGTATTTCTGTGAGTTTTATATTTAATTTATTTTAAAAAGAAATTTCTGGTTCGAATCTGAATATATTCATTTGGTAACCATCAAAATGACGGCTTGTGGTAGTTCTAGTGTTAAGCTTTGTAAACACATATACAACTGTCCCCTTTGCTTTCCATGAAGACAGTACATATATTCATACAATCAAGATTGACAATAATAGGAATGTGATGGGTGCAATGCATCTTGTTCCAAATGCTTATAACTTTCCCAATGAGACTAAAAGAGATTTTTCTAACATTTTGAAGAACAAAATTGTGTTGTTCACAAACTGTTTTTTGGAAACACTCTATGACATTTAAAAACCTTTTCACACTTTGAAAAATTTCAGACCCTCCAAAAAATGTTTCTTGCACCAAGACCCCTTTAAAGATAATGGTCAGTTCTCAGTTAGTATAATCAATAGCTAAAACAGAGAGCATTGATATAATGAATGTTTAATACAATACTTATAAAAATATTTAACACTAAAATGAGATACATTATTAATTGTTTGAAGGTGTTTTTCAAAAATGTATTTTTCACAGTTATATATATATATTATTATTAATGGATGAAATGCTTCAGCCTACACAGAAGGATTCAATCCTTTTGAAATGCTCTCTCTCTCTCTCTCTCTCTCTTTTTTTGCTTGAATGGAATTTATATACTTCAACAAGTGGTTTTATTTTAATAATAAATAATTATGTATAAAAATAAAAGAATCATGTTTTAGAAATGATTAGATGAATGTAAAAGCATTAAGTCAGATACAGTGAAAGAAGAAAGTTACAAACAAATAAATTTGTAAACTTTCATACTTGAAATATCTCGATAACAATCAGCCTATCAAAATTACATTAAATTTTGCAATTTAGTGAGATCTAAATACTTACTAAAAACTTTGAAACGATTTATTGTTATTTCATTCATACTTTTTTTATATCCTCACTATATACACATGTATATAAAAGAAATTATTTTTAAAGAAAAAATATTCATGTGACATATTCAATATTCAGTATGTCAATATTCACATGAAAATATTCAGTAAAATTCAGTGGTTAAATTATAGATATTTTATAAACAATATACAAATAATTATACAAAATTGATTATCACTCTGATTGCAGTCAGTAACTGTAGTTCATAATAATAAATACAAATAAGCTAAATTCATAAATAATAATAATCTAAATACTATACAATTTCATATTTTAATTTTAATGTTACATGAAATACAAAAAGAAAATTATTCAAATATTTTACAATAATTTATCACATTCTTGAACAATTTTTAGTATTAAAAATAAATTGAATTCATTTTTATTTCCTATAATTATTAAATGCACATAGATTATAATTTACACATTTTTTATATAACTTTTACACATTAATAGAATATATTTAAGGTTATGTGTAAAAAACAATAAACATAGAGTAACATGACAGTTGAAAATGAAGCAAGAACTCTGTAAGAGCTAGGTATGAGGTCATACCAATTGTACAACAAATTTAGATTGCTATTCTTTGAAGCCTGGGATCATTTATTCTTTCCCCAAAACTGGTCAAGCCGACTACGTGCTCTATCTAATACACTAGCTGATGATAATTTACTTGAGCTTGTTACTGGATCGCCACTGCTTTCTGGAGCTACTGGAGGACTAGGCACTGTAAATAGAAATTTATGGATGTTTATAATTTAAAAAATTAGAAAAATTTAACATGTGATACATTTTTAAAAATCATACAATATTTTTACTAATTAAATCACGGAATTTAGGATGAGACACCCTTTAAGTGGAACATGTGGGGTTATCACTGGGAACCGATTATATTTTTTTACCGCACTTTCTAGATATGTGCCAGACTATTGTTGACTAATACACCACCATCTTGGAATTATGCAAAAACCGGCATTTAATGAAGATGACTTATTAGAAATCATCATAAAAGATGTTCAAGTAAAAGATAAAAATAACAAATTTTATGCAGCAAAAAAACCCATAAGAAATTTCACATTTAATTTGACAAATTTCTCAATGAACATTAGAGAATATCAAAATTTTAAAATGCAATCATAATAAATTTAAAAGAAAACAGAGCAAAAAGTCTTTTAAAAACTACAAGTGAGGGACAAAAAAAAAAAAAAAGGTTAAAAATTTTAGATTGAAAAATGAAGAATGTGAAGATATAATAAAATACAAATATTCAGAAACCATGAATGAAAAATATTAATTGTATTTGAAAACTAGTTCTAAAATAAAAGATTCTGGTCAGTCATATTATTATCTAAATATATTTCCTTTAAATGGAATCCGCTCGTAACTTGGATTGTACTTAAGTAGTACTGAAATTTATTTAATTATTTATGTTTTAAAAAGTATTTAGAACAATACAAATTTTGGAATGTCTATGTATTCAGTGGAATGTTTATGTAAAAAAAAAAAAAAAAAAAAAACAGTTCACAAATAAATAAAAATATATAATACAGCAAAGCACCTACAATAATCCAGTTTCAGGAGGGTGCCTGTCCTTTGGTTAAAAAAATAGTGCCCTTCTTGCCCCCACTAATAAATGCTGCAGTTACTATCTTTTGTTGTGCCCACCTCGAATGCGTACCTGCCAGTTGCGATCTCGTTCGGACACATAGGACTGTGTGTTTATCTCACATCTGTTCAAAGCTTGCACAGAGGTAGACTAGAAATTCCTGTCAATGACGGGAACATATCAACACCTGTTGAATGTATTATAGTAACTGGTTATGTTAACCAGAACTGGGATATAGCTCCTGTAGCTGTAATATACAGTCAAACCTCGTTATACCGCCATTATCCGTTCAAGAAATTTTTGGCGCTATAACGAGTTTGGCGGTATATCAAATTAAAATACAATAAAAATTAATTTTCATACTATTATACTAATATTATTATTATTATAAAAATAAATATCAGTAATGCCTTTTTATTAAATTATCCAATGGTATATAGTACATTATAATAGTATAAATTAATATAATATAATTAATATACATAATATAATTAATGCTACATGATTCAAAATTATCCAATTAATGTATGAAATTAACATGCACTTACCTCTTTATATAGTCAATTTTAGATAAAGTAGATAATTATGCACATAACAGACACACACATACATTAAATATCACACTGAATTATTGTACTTTAATTATCTTTTACAGGAAAATATTTTAATATGCTAGTTTGAGTTTTCCTTTCAATATTGATTTTTTCAATATCTTTTTCTACAACTAAAAGATTGTTCATCATTTTTTTATCAGTTGCATTTTTTTCTAAGAAAATTCTTATTTTCCCAATGCAATTTTTAACTTCATCAGATGTAACATGCGGCGTTTCAGCTTCGCTGTCAGATGAATTTTCATTTTCATTTTGATTGGCAACAATTTCTTCGATTGTCAAATCTTCAAATGTTGAAACACTTTTGTCTATATTAATGTACTCAATTGCCGATAGAGGATGCTCAATTTCTGTTAATTTGTGTATTTCGTCTTGTAGTTCCTGAAGTGCTGTACTGTTTTGTTTTTTAGTAGATCCTTCAGGTTTAATCAATCCAGTATGTTTCCAGCAGTTAACAATAGTTTCTGATGAAATTTCATCCCATGCTTTTTTTATCATGCGAATAGCATCATGTAAAAGGATTGGAGAAAAATCATCTTTACTGATTTTTTCAATGATATGGCGGACGTGATACTTTCGATAATGAGCTTTGAATGAGTTTATTATACCAGCATCCAAAAGTTGCAAAAATCCAGTACAGTCAGGAGGTAAAAATTCAATGCGGATATTACTCATTGGATATGCTTTGTGACAAGGGGCATTATCCAAAATCAATAAAATATGGCGTTTGCTTCTTTTCATTAATATGTTGAAATTCGCTAACCATTTTTGAAATAATGCTGAAGTCATCCACGCTTTGTTATTATTCTCATAATCTACATAAAGAGCAGGATTAAAATTTTTAAAACATCGTGGCTTAGCTGATTTTCCAATCACTGTCATAGTTATTTTATCAGATCCATCACTATTCGTACAGAACACAAGAGACACACGATCTTTTTTTTTTAATCCTTTAGCAGGCCCACTCGAAATTGTTTTATCTGGCTGCAAGCGGTAAAAAAGGCCACTTTCATCCATATTGTAAACGTCCTCTTGTTTATATTCTAAAATCAGCGCACTCAGTTTTTTGCGACCATTTGACACAATATCTTCATCAACACCTGCAGTTTCACCACTTCGTATGTACTGAGAGAATCCTCGTCGCTTTTTAAATCTGTTCAACCAGCCACTACTGTATTCGAAATCTGTAATATTCATTTGCTGGCCAAGAACTTTTGCCTGCTCTCTGATGACATCTCCGTTGATAGTGGCATTTTTAGCACTCATTTGTTGTATCCATGTGCAAAGGGCATCCTCTAAGTCTTCATGTTTCGCTGTTTTCAGTCTTTTTACAGATGATTGCAGTTCGTTGGTGTTAATCCATTTTTCTGTATTCATCAAAATGTCTCCGATGCAGCGCCTGCTAACAGGCTTTTTCCAGAGTGTAGAAAAATGATTGGAGATGTGTTGCTGCGATACATTCACATTTCTTTCTTTATATTCACAAATTTCCCGCTTTTCTGAAATTGATAAAACTGCTCTTTTCGCCATAATGAGTTAAAATAAAGAGACAGAATGATATTTTACAGATTTAGCTGGTGAATTCTTCGATGTTTCAATCAACGTCCAACCAAAATTTTGAATGAGAGATTTTGCACTGCACACCGTTTTCTTTCTAAGAAATCGACATAAAGTACAGGGAGAAGTTATTTTTTACATTGTTCTCACCTGAGAGAGGAGAGACCTTTTCAGCCAATGGCGTGCCATGCCTTGTTTTCTCCCCGCTCCAGAAGCGGATCGGATCACGTGACTCGCCAGTCTGAATCAGAAGTTTTACTTGCTCGGCACTCAGTGCGCGTTATTTTTCTTCTCCCAATGACAAGTAGAATGGGTAGCAGGTGCATTTTGGCAGGTGTTGAGAACAATATAAATTCTTTGCTATTCAATAAAGTTTGAATTGAGCTTGAAAACATCTAGACACATAAAAAGGAAGTGTCCTTTGAAATTCTAACAAAAAATTTAAAAAAGAAAGATATGCAAAAAAAATACAGTAATTTCTAGACATTTTTTTTTGGCGGTATATCGAGTTGGCGCTTTAACGGATACATTACATTGAAATTCCTATTTGGCAGATTTGTTCATAGATGCAATTGGCGGTTAAACGGAATTGGCGCTATTTCGAGATGGCACTAAATCGAGGTTTGACTGTACCTATTTAAATGAGCTCAAGGTAAAAAGCATGGTATAAAATAATTAAACGAACAGAATAGCGGCTTTTCGCTGGTAACATTTTTAAAACACCAGTGTTTCTGAAGGAAACAATTCATGATAGGTTTCTACAAAATTTGCAAGAGAAATCTAAAAAGAAAATTTTTCTTTGAAAATAGTGGTATTCAAAAACTGACTGAGGGGAGCCCTGCATGTCCTAGTATTTTAATCATATCTACACAAGATGTCCTCTAGCTCAAGAACAAAACACAGCAATAAAAAAAAATTGGCTACAGGGGAGAAAAAATGCAAGAAAATTAATTTGTTTTTTGCAAATTGTCATATAACAATTCTTAAAATTATTTTTCTTATTAATTTCTCATATTATCATCAAAATTATTTCTAATATTATCAAATTATTACTACAATTATTGTTTTCTTTTTCTATATCTAATAACATTAACAAAACATCTAATCAAAATTAATGAATAATGAAAATATGAATAATCTGATAATGAAAAAAGCTCTGCTGGACACAAGAAATTCAATTATGGCACTGACAGCAGCAGTGTTAGTTACTTTTGTATGTGTGTGTAGAATACAGAGAAAGAAATATGACTTTAAAATAAATTTATTTTAAATCATTTTTGTATAATTTATGTATTATAATGATACAAAATATGTTTAAAATATACTCCAGCTGGTTCTTTTAATAAATTAAATCAGAGTAGGATTTAAAAAAAAAGAAAAACTACATTCTCACAGGCTTAAATATTATGTTATACGCATCAATTAACACTTCTCCCAAGCATGGTGAACTAATCAGACACTAACAAATAATTTACAACAAGAATCTGAAAACAAACAAACAGAAAAAAGAAACTGGCATGCACACTGTTGGCACTTTTGCTTTTGCAGCATGACTTAATTATTTCTTGATGCAACACATTTAGAAATTTATTGTGTCCAGTATGTATTGTGTGTGCAATATATATTTCTTTCTCTTTTGAAACTTTAATATTAGTGTAAATAAAGTTAATTTTTGAATTAATTGTTATCTGATCTAAAATTTTTAAACAACATTTATGAAAGTTATACAACAATAGCACAAGAAATATGAAAAAAAAAAAAAAAAGTAAAAATCTGAAAGGCATACGTTTATCCTAGAAAAGAGGGGATGGAAAAAAAATATATATATATTGACATCAACACACACAAAGAAAAAAAAGAAAAAGAACCAATGCATCCCATTTACTTAACTATTCTTACTATAGGAAGGAAAAAAGTTTGTTTCCTTAAATTATTTAACTTGAATTTAATAGTTCAATTACTATGAATTTGTAATGTTTTCTATATTTTACAGAATTACATTTTCATTGTTCTATATATTGTTTTAATCATAATTTTTTACTGAGAGTATTATTCAATTTGATTGATATATTTTTTTCATTGCAAATCTGCAATAATGCGTAAAAAAACTTAAAATGAAAGAAATTGAGTTTATATAATATACATTATTATTATTATTATATTAGAAAGATTAATGCTCTGTACATACGATAGCCTCAGGGAAAAGGAATTATTAGCCATTAATTTTATTCATCTGGTTTATCTAGGCAATTTAAAAGAGAGAGAGAGAGAGAGAGAATGCTTATAAGCACAAAAAAGTTTCTTCTTTCTCTTAAAAGAGGGGGGGGGGGGTACTTCCAATTAATTTTTCAGCTTTCCATTCTACCTTTTATTCCTGTCGATTATAAAAAATTTTGTATTGTCATTAACTAATAAAAATAAACATGTATTAATTGATACATACCTAGAAAAGTAAGCTCAAATTAAAAACAAGCAGTTTTCGTTAATTACATTTTTTATAAAGTAGTTGTAGTTTGCTACATTAAAAAAGTAGTTTTTCGACCCCTGTATCAAATTATACGGCCATTTTTAATGTAGTGTTGTTTATTGATTTCAACTGTCTAGAAAACATTATTCCATTTATAATAAAAGGACTCTGATCATGGAAAAACAATTGTTGTGTTGTGAAAAAAAAACCTATTACTGATTCCTTTCTGTATGTTATTCATCACAAATAAAACTTAAATCTGACTAACTTCTGCATCAATTTAATAGATTATATTAAGTTTTAATTGTATCAAGATTATGGAGGATTCCACATTAATCACTGTTACTGTCTTTTTTTTTTTTTTTTTTTTTTTTTTTTTTTTTTTTTTCTGAAAAAAGGGTTGTTATATCTATTGTATGTACTGAAAGTTGTTGTGTGTAAATATGTATATCATAAGATATATATCAACATATAAGTAAGAAAAGGATATATGAAATAATGTAGTGTTTAGCATGAAGGTAGTTTAAATATATATATATATATATATATATATATATATATATATATATTAATCTTAACCATTCTGCATGTAAATGAAATCTGCCAATAAGGTAGTTTTCTCATATATTTTTCTTTTCTTTCTTTTTATTTTCCGAAAATGTGTAATAGAAGAATGTCTCATTCCCTGTCCCCCAATTCATATTATCATCAAAGAGGGTATTTAGTAGTTACATTCTTTCTTTTTGATAGAATTAAATAAAAGTTAGAAATTACATTTTTGCTGAATGTATGAAATGTTATGATTCACAGATAGGTAATACAGATATCAATGCCGTACAGTGTACAACGGAGTAACTGTTTCAAATTGGGTAGTGCTGCTATGGAAACCCATAAAATGCTGGAAACTGTTTACAAAGATAAAGCTGTAGCTCAGAAAGCAGCATATGTAAATGAATGGCTTAAATGCTTCTGTAAAAGGCAGAAAAATTGAAGACATCAGTAGGGGAGACCAATGACAGGCAAAACAATGGCAAATAGCACACCATAAGATTTATGCACTAAACCATTGAACTTTTCGGTTACACAATGTATTTTAACAATAATTGTACCCAACAAAAGATACAGGCTGCAATAATTTCATTTCTTTTGGATGTTATGTGATGAAGACAGGTTGGATTCCACCAACTGTCAAACTGCCATGCAATAAAGGTAGGCGGAAAAGCAGCCGAGATTGGTAAAGTGCCTCAGCCGTCTCTTTTATTGGCTGGGACAATAACCAGTGATGTCGCTAGGCTTTTGAAATCCTGGATCCCTGGTACCCAGACACTTCCAAAAACCTTTTTTTTTTTTTTACAAAAGTATCTTTTTTAGAAATGAGACATATTCAATGTATTTAATAGAAAATATACTCCTTTTGCGTTCTTTCAAGGCAAAAATTACGCATCCTGAAGTTCAAATCACAATTTTTTATGCATCTCATCTCCAATTTTTAGATTAAATGATACACTATAGTGCGTCCCCGGCCTCATTGATAACTCATACTACCAAAAAAGTTCTTTCAAAATTAATACCTTTTAAAAATATGTAAATATCTACCTGGTTCTTCTGTAGTTAGTTTTGACAGTTTTTCACTAATTTCTTCGGCAGTTTTTATAGTTTCAGCAGAGGGCTCTAAAATTGAAAACACATAAAAAAAATTAAAAACTAATTTAGTGATTTATTTTTTACATTTTTAAATACAGTTGAGTCTCTCTATAATGAACTTCCATATAACAAATTTCTCTATATAATGAATTTTTAACAGGAACAGTCACTTTTTCCCATGATTACATTAAAAATAATCTCCATATAGAGAAAGATCTATCTCCATATAATGAATTTTTTTTTCAGAAATTTCTTTCAGTTGTTCAGAAAAAGCTTCAAAATCATGTGGAATCAATTTTCCTTCATTGATTTTAGGTTTATCTTTCAAAGCTGAGTACTTCTACCTTATTCTTTATTTTGTTTATCAAGTTCATTTTCACCAACATTTTGCGAAATTAGTTTATTTATCATTATTGATTTTGAAAATGTCACCAACTGAGCATACAGATCTTCTAGATCTGTTTATTAAAAGTTATTTATAAGCCTTTATGTGTACTGTTATCACTTTAAGCATATACATTTTCACTTTAATGATAATAAGTGATTTTCTTATATAATTGGGCATTCCTTGTTAAAGTATGAATTTTTTTACGAAGGTGTAATAATTTTCAAATCAAAACAATAAAAAAATTACAGATTTCTCCATCTAAAACAAATGTAAGGTTTCCTTATGCATTTTTTTTTTTTTTACTATGCTTTCAAATAAATTTTTATTTTCCATTTTAAAACTGTTTAAATAATTAAAAAATACAAAATCAAGTTAATATATAGATTTAAACATTTCAAAATCTTAAACACCTCAAAAACAATTTTTTTTTCAAAATTTACACATTAAATAGGAATTTTTCTATTATTCTCTATGTAACGAATTTTTTGACTGGAACAATGAATTTCGCTATATAGAGACTCGACTGTATTTCCTTAATATTCATAATGACCTCCATATTTTTACTGAAACAAAAACCCATAATGCCTTTGAGATATATCGTCAGAAAAAATTGCATAAAATCTCGAACTGGTGCTTAAGATTTTATTCATTGAATTATAAACCATTTATTTTATTAATTAACATTTAATTCAATTCACATATTCTTCATTTATGTAATCATAGAAGTAAACAAAAATATAATTTTAAAAACCTTCTCGACATACCATAATATTTGAAATATTATTGACATACCATAATTATTTACATGGCGTGTCAAGAACGTTTTTAAATTATATTTGCACCAACTTTCATATTATCTCATTTTAGACAAGAATGTAGATTAGAATGTCAAAAGAACATACAAACAAAGGCAATCGTGAATGAATAATAAAGTAATAACATTTATTTGAAATTAAACATAGGAAATCTACTATAAAAATGAATAAATTAATTATCATAAAAAAATATTGTCTTCATGTATCCTTTTTTAACCCATGCTCTCCTGTGATCCACATTCAGAATTCTCACTCTTAATTACCAACTCTTTCCAACTCTCTCATTTTTAACAAGAGACTCTCATTCAAATACATATTTGAACCAGATATTTTATTTATTTAATGAATGAAATCAGGTTGATTTCAAATTACTAACATATAGAAGCAAGACATATTTAATTAAATTAATTGACATGACAGGTTACAGTTTCAAATACAATAACATATACAAGCAGTAATGAATCTTAAATAATAACACGCTCAAAATTCTTGTGTAGCCCTGTACAAAAGTATGTATGATATGATGATCAATTATAAAATCAAGTAAATACCACACTACTTAAGCAACATATTTAAAATTTGCTGAAATGTTAGCATTTTTATGGTAAACATCAGAGATAGAGTATTATAAATTTCTTGTATGACTTTAGAAAAAGTATATATAATTATTTATTTTTATTTTAAGAATATTACAATGCTCTCCAATAATACTAGAATTTCAAGGCAATTTGATCCTTTTTACACTGATCATATATAGGGTCATTCCATGGTAACTTACGTTACATTTAGACTAATTGACTTCAGTAATTTTAGTAATATAGCACTAAAAAAATATTCAAAATGTAATGTTTATATGATTTGTTAATTAAACCTATACAAAGCTATATTTGAATAAAAATTACTTAAATTTAGTACTATTTCTTGAAAGCTAAAAATTATATTTACTATGGTAACTTACGTTTCTGACAAAAAGAATGTAAGTTACCATAATAAATATAATGGCCAGTGTTCAAAAAATAGCACTAAAGGTAGGTAATTTTAATACATATTTCGCTTTGAATAGGTGTAATTAACAAATCATATCAACATTACATTTTCAATATTTTTTGGTGTTATATTAAGGAAATTGCTGAAGAAAATTATTCTAAATGTAACGTAAGTTACCATGGAATGACCCTATAATAATATATTTAAATTTTTAATGTGCCTTTGTAAAATATTATGAGTATTGAGATAACCATTTTGAAAGAAAAAAAATGCATTTTACTGAAACCATATTTAATTGACGTTTAAATACATACAAAATAACGAGTGTAGGAACTTTCTTTTCTACTGTGATGAAACATTTCATGTAACTCTGTTAATTTCATTCAAACTTAACACATTCGCTACCGGGCTAAAATTGACATACTCGAACTATGGTCCATCAGAGTGTCATGTGTACGACATTCAGTACCGAGGATGCATATGTGACGTCACTTGGGTGCTGATTTGATAGACTGTTGGTGCCACATATGCGTCCATCATCTTACTTTACAAAATTTAGCACCATGTGATAGGAACGCCAGTAGAGCTTCTAATTTTGATCAGGAATATTAAAGGAGGTTTATGTTAAGTAGGAAATAGTGGTGGCTTTTGATTTGCAGTTTTATTTTTTTTATGTTGGACAGTGTTGGAGTTCCCTAGTAGGGAAAAATGACCCTGAATGACATCTTTAAGTAAATAGAAAGTGCTCACGATTCAGAAATTGAAGAAGTACTGACATGCAGTGATATTGATGATTCAGATAATGATTCTGATTTTATAGCGGAAGAAAATGACAAAAGTAGTGACACTCATAATAAAACTGAATCCCTTCGAAATGTTGGTGTCAATCTTCACTCGATTAGTGATAGTGACAACAATTCTGATCAAGGTTTTGTTACAAACACTCAAGGAAATAATGGCAAAGTAAATTGGACTTCAATTTCAAATATCAGTAATATTATGTTTGCAGGAAATCCTGACGCCCGTGAACCGTTCCCGGTAAGTGGACAACCTATTGATTATTTTAATATGATAACGATAAGTTATTTGACTTGATTGTTAAAGAAACAAATGATCATGTTAATAGTTTGAAATGCCAAACCAGCCAAAATTGTACAAAACTGGAAAGAACTTTCAAGGGATGAGTTTAAGATATTTATTGAACTACTACTACATATGGGAAATATCTATTTGCCAAGATTAAATTCATATTGGTCAACACACAGATTATATAACATTCCATCATTTTATGAGTTGGAACAGATTTCTTTAAATATTGAAATGTATGCATTTTTCCCAAAACCCACAACTTGGTGAACCTTCACCTGATGATAGGCTGTATAAAGTTAGACCTATTATAGATCATCTCAATAAAAGGATGAAAAAAACTTATTATCCAAATCAAGAACTATGCTCAATGCATCAATGGTATTATAGAGAGGATAGGTTTTTTCATCAGTATATCCATAATAAAAAACACAAATACCACATAAAATTATATTTACTTACAGAACCAGATGTAAAGTAATTAAAGTGTTAATGTATACTGAGGCTACGGATGATTTGGAAGATGTCATGCATCGAATGTAGTTTTTCATTTAATGGAAGGAAAATTGAATGCTGCACACACTTTGTACATGGATAATTATTACATTTCGTACGATTTATCTAAAATTCTTCTACAATACAACACACATACAACAGGAACTCTTCATGCTAATAGAAAAAATGTTCCAATAGAAGTTAAAAATGCAACAAGTGGGTAAGTGTGATTGAATATCGCTCAAAGGGTTTCGTTTAACATTCCTTTCAAAACATTTTATCCTTTCTTTAATAAATTCAAACGAATTTCATTTAGCAACAACAACAAAAAAATGTCATGTTTTTTATAAAGTAAAAATTTATCGGTCTATTTTTTCGTTTTTATCGAATATCTAAACCAGCCGGATAGCGTGCCAAGCCCGCTATTATATTCTGTCATAATAATATCCATCATACGGACTAAATGCAATATTAAAAAAAATAATTTCAAAATTAAACAAATTGTACACCTTCGGGTTCGCCCTCAGACGAGTGGTCTTCCTCAGGCATTAAAATTAAAAATTGTACACCTTCAAAATGTTAAAATATGCAAATTTTTCCATAATCGGATTTTTATCACGATTCAATATGTTTCTCAAACTCATATATTTACTATTCTCTATTATTTATATTGATACTCACTTTGTATTATTCTCAAACATTTGAAAAATTAGTTAAACTTCCCATATGACGTCAGATTTTCTTTTTAATTCTCTAATGACGTGATATTAATCTGCTTTGTGTACTTACACATACTCATCATACTCCTTGTATTATTGAAAAATCTTAGACATTTTCCGTTTTATTACGACTATGACGTCAATCAAATTTATTTCATATTTATATTTTTTTCAACGGGTGAAATTTTTTATTTCATTTTCATTTTTCACGTGGAAATCGTCTGATAGAAAATTAATTATTGCAGAAAGAATTTCATTGTGGATTTTAAATCTTTGGCATCTGCTATAACGAAAAATGTTTCAATTTAATAGGAAAAGGCTGTTAGAATTTTGGGTTTTTATCTCTATTTATTAAAATTATACAAATTTTTCAAATTTTAATATTTTGAGCTCTTCACAGCTGCTATTCAGATTTATACACTAAGTTTCAACTCTGTAAGTTACATACTTTTTGAGAATGGCTCTGTGACGGACAGACAACGGAGTGGGGGTAATAGGGTTTCGTAAGATGAACGAAACCCTAAAAATAAGGATGGGTGAATCAC
This sequence comes from Maratus michaelseni, assembly GCA_963931845.1. NCBI lineage: Eukaryota > Metazoa > Arthropoda > Arachnida > Araneae > Salticidae > Maratus > Maratus michaelseni. The sequence goes on along the minus strand of OZ007596.1, from coordinate 153,773,992 downwards.
TGTTGCTATAGTGTCAGAATCGGAAAATGGAAAGATAAGAGAAAAGTAATGTTTATTTCAACTGAGCATAAAAATGAGCCTGTTGAGACTACAAACAAAAAGGGACAAATCAGAGCAAAGCCAACACCTATTGCACAATATAATAAATATATGTCAGGGATCAATTTACATACCCAAATGTTATCGTATTACATGGGTGTACCCAAGGAGTGGGCTGATGAGGCAACAGCCCCTCTGAAATAGTCGAAACAGAAATTAATATAGTGCTGATTTTTTTTCCTTTCTTTTTGAGACAAATTTGTGATTTTTTTCCTATGATACATTGGACTAGTCCTCTGTTTAGTCCCATATTAGTGTACAGTGACACTACATTATGCCCAAAGAGGGCGAAGGGGACTGATCTGGTTACAGACCCTGCAACCTGTAAATAGTCTAAAGTGAAATGAATAGTGCTGATTTTTTTCCTTTCTTTTTGAAATAAACTTGTAATTATTTTCTGTCAAAGAACGGACTAACCATATTCGTTATTCCCAAATTAGTGCACAGTGACACCACAGAAAACCTTAAGAGGGCAGATGAAGCTACAACCACCCCCGAAATAGTCTTATGTGAAATGAATAAAGTGCTGCTTTTTTCCCTTTCTTTCTGAGATAAATTTGTATTTCTTTTTTCATACAACAGACTAGACACTCTGTTTAGTACCCCATAATAGTGTACAGCGACACTACAGAGGAGACAAAAGAGGAAAAAAAGGATTGATGGGGTTACAGGCTCCTTCTCTCTCCGAAATGGTCGCAATGAAATGAAAAAAATATGGTTGATTTTGTTTCTTGCTTTTCGAGATAAATTTATAATTCTTTTTCTGTCATACAACAAACTAGCCATTATCGTTACTTCTATATCTGTGCAGTGACACCACAACATACCCAAAAAGGAGGAAGGGGGTTGATGGGATTACAACCCCTTCCATCTCTGAAATGGTCGCAATGAAATAGAAAAGTGTTGATGTTGTTTCTTTCTTTGTGAGATAAATTTGTAATTATTTTTCTATCATACAACAGATTATGGATGTAATGAAGGGTATATGGTGGTATATGCCATATACCTCCTGGATTTTTTAAGAGCCTATGTATACCCTCTTTTTCCCAACTAATGCTATAGCATGCACTCTCTAGCGTATACCCTTAGCCTATAGCATATACCCTCTGGTACTTTTACAACTACAGCACTGTGGACTAGCCATTCTAATTAATCCCCTACTAGTGTACAGTAACCTCACAGCACACACAAAGACAGAGGGGCTGATAATAAGGTTACAGCACCCCCTTCCCTCCTTTCTGAAATGATCGCAATGAAATGAAAAAGTGCTAATTTTTCTATCTTTTGGAGATATTTTAATTCTTTATTTATCGTACAACAGACTAATTATTCGACTTAGTTCCATAATAGTGCCCCATCAGTGACACCGCAGCATACTATACCCAAAGAAGGGTGTTATGAGGTTACAACTCCCTTCCACCTCCCAAGTGGTTGCAATGAAATGGAAAAAAAAAAGCCAATTTTGTGTTTTATTGAGAAAATTTTGTTTTATTTTCTCTGTCATGGAATGAATTTGTTTTCTTCACTCCTAAGATGAAAATTATTAAGGCCACAAATTCCATTTTCAAATGACTGAAAAACAGCTCCAAACATGTTTTAGTGGATAAATGAATAAGTATGAAATGCTTCCATCAATTGACAAGATCTAGGTATAATTTCGGCAAATTTAGAAGCAGTTTAATTAATTTAAGGAGTTGATTAGTGTCTTCTACCGGGGCACACAGTGACTAATTTTATAAATTTTTAATTCTAAAATCTCTTATCAATTTTTAGATTTAAAAAAAAGTATATTTTCTTATGAAGTTAGTGCAGAAGCATTTTTTTTTTACATATTCAATGAAACACTGCTAACTGCCAAAAGTTGCACCTGGATGCAGGTAATCCCAACGTTTCTCACTATTCAAATGACAACAAAAGAGGAATGCATCAACGATTTTGCAGGATAGAGCAGGATCTGAACTTTATAAGACTAAATTTATGAAAATTAAAAAGTTACAAAAAACAACACACAAGATATCAAAGCCCAATTGATTTTTTAAATAATTAGGGTCAGAATATTGCTCACAAAATGAAAAATCATAATTTACAGTAATACAAAAAATTGCACTTACTTTTTTACTTTTACCCACCAGTTACTCATTTTTGGTTTTCACATGTTTTACCGACTTTTCTAATACATTTCTTTCTAAAACCGGGGCTATACAAAATGTATTGGGAAAAACATATATGGTTTCAAATGCTGTGGGACTTCTAGAATGAATCTGCATCATTGGCACACCTTGGGAAAATAGATACAATTTTCATCTATGTCATGAAAATCCATCGTTTCGACACACTGTAAGGTGACGTCAAAAGACAACACAATCAAACGATTTTCCTAAGCCTGTGAACATAATGAAATTTAAGTCAGCCACTATCTAAATTAAATCCTGGGTATGCCACTGTCGTATTATCCTACGATAAGGAAGAGTATACAGTGGTACAAGAAATTAGGTATTCATGTAATTGAAATGATGTTATTTAATTCTTACAAATTGTACTGTCAGTTCACAACTGAACACATACATTTCTATGAATATCAAATGGAAATAATAGAGCATCTGTTGCCGAAAGATTATGCACCAATCAATAGAAAATCATTGCAATCTCATGAAGGAACAAAACTTGGACATTTTGCAGTGAAATGTGCATCAAGTGAATGAGGAAGAGCAGTAAGGAAAAAATGCCGCCAATGCGCTAAAAATCATAAGCGCAAGGATACTATGAATTAAAGTTTGCCCTGATGCTCCAGGTTTGTGTTTAGAATACTTTCAAGCATATAATAAATACTTTCATGCATATAATAAATAACTGTTCGTAGGAACTAATTTACTATCAGTCATAATATAACAAACTAATACAATTCATGTATTCAGGTATTTTTTTAATTTGTACAAAACATATTGCTTTATATTATGTTTATTTGTTCCCCTATCATGCCTTATTAGCATGTCTTTTACTTCTATTTTACATTATATATAAGTGTGTGTGCGTGTGTGTGTGTACATGCATTATGAACTAAAAATTTAAATGTATGCTAAACGTTTTTGAATTTTTAGAAAGTTAATGATTTTCCCAACTGAGGTACCAGTGATGCCACATGTGTGTCTTCACACTTTTTTAAAAAAATTTTGAATAATTCTTCGTCAAAATGGTTAAAAAAATATTTTTATGGCTTAAGGAACATGATTATACTAAAATAGAAAGTTGGGTTTTTGATTGCATGAGAACGAGGTTACATGGTAACGAATGCGTTAAGCTCAGGGGACACACACATGGCATCTGTGGAATGTCAAATAAGTAACCAAGCGACGCCACGTGTGTGTCCGTGGTAGCGAACATGTTAACTGTACAAAATTGAAATAAGAAAAGAAAAACATACCAAGGGGAAGTGCATCTTTATCTGCTGTGTTAACTCCACTCCACTGGAGCCTTTCGCTGCTTTCAATTGGTACAGTCCAGTTTTCTGGGTCAGGACTTTTAACTCCAGTAACTTCTTCTGGAGTGCGGACATGTGTGAGTGGCACGACAGATGACTGAGTTACAGGTGTTTTTGCATCCTCTTTACTTTTTTCCCTTCCTTTACATTAAAAAATTGTAAAAGATATAAAAAATACATATAATATACTTAAAAAAATTAATAGTATTTTAATTTTAGAGCTAAAGATACTTAATTTGTTTTAATTTCCTGCCTCTTATCTATGAGTACTGTTATTAAGTTTAAAAATTTTTAATCAGCAGGTTATCGGCAGATGAATTATTTCCTTTTGTCTCATAAAAAAGGGAGGGGGGAGGTGCATGAGTTTTGAAAATCTTTCCTATCTTTTTTACCTTTGCTTACTACAGACAAAGGACTTGTGCAATGTAACTTTCAATGATGATCTAAAACAAGTACTTGTGACCAGTGGCGTATCCAGGATTTAATTTCGGGGGGGGGGGGGGCTGACTTAAATTTCGATAATGTTCTGAGTCTTACGAAATATGTTGAACTGTGTTATAAACAGAAATCATGTTTGACAACAAGACCGAGGGGGGGGGGGGGGGGGAAACGGTGGGGGGGAGGTACAGGGTTGAACTTGAGCACTCCCCCCCCCCCCCTCGCCGAAATAAGTTGAAAAGTGATAATGGATTGTTTCATATACTTTCATTTAAAAGAAAGTCATTGTCATTATAGCTTATAATCTATAAAGTTGCCTCCTTCTCCCCTAAATTCTGGATACGATTCTTGCTTGACAATTAATTAATTTTTTGCTTGGGACAATCTCAAACAAATTTTTTTTTCATATATTTTTTTTTCTATTTTAGGATCAATTCCCTATTACTGCTAAGGTACGTGGGGCACTTTCCCAGAACCCACATATTTAAGGGGCCCAAAAACTTATGATGTTTCAAATCAATTTTATTGTAAACAATCTTAATATATTAAGAAATTAAAATTTCTAGATTCATTACACAACTTATGTAAACTAAAATTGTCAGTGATATCATAAGTATATTTATAATTTTTCTTCTCATTTGAAGATTTAAGTTTCTCAGAGTGCGTCCAATTTATTTCAGCTTCTTCATATGTGTTTTAAACTTGTTTAAAAATTTTTTTATTTTATGACTATCTTATTTATAAAATATCATTTTCTTTGGGTTGTGTATGTTTTTAAAGTTCGTGCAACATTAGTTCATGTTTATTTAACCTGATATTTGAGTCTGTTAATTTTTACGAAAAAATTTCAATAAAAATAATAATAATCCAACTTCAGTTTGCATTTATTCTCTGTCTTTCATTTAAATATGTGCATTGCATAGTTATATTCATACCCTTCTCATTCACAGTATTTGTAAAAATGTGATAATCTACGATTAGGGCCAAAAATATTTTCTGTTGCCATGGCCCAAAATTTTGATGGTCAGGGTCTATTCAGGATAAACAAGCTTTCTTTGCAAAATCTCTTTTTTTAATACCAACAAAAATTTAATTCGAAATCCTGGGGGTAGCAAGTATTCCTTCTTGATCTCCCCCTTCCCTTCGTATACATGCTCCTGGGATTTTGATCAAACGTATGACTATTAACCTTCAAGAAATATATGTTAAAAAAAAACTCTTCAAATTTGTGAAGGAAGGGACAAATTAACAATTAATTGGAAACTAAACATCAGATTCCCCTTTTTTAAAAAAGAGTTAAAGCTATTGAATTATGGCTAACAATATTACTGGACTTTTTTTAAAAAACGGTAAGTAAAATTGTAAGAAAATTTATTTTTAACCTGTGAATTTATTTAATGCTATTCTTCTTTTGTTAAATATTCCAAATGGTAAAAATGCTGCCGATACTAAAGTGTGTCGTGTCAAAATAAGAGAGATTAGAAAAAAACACTATTCGTAATATTGTACATTCATAGAAGAGTAATTAAGAATTTTTAATTTTTATCTTTTGCTGGATCACTCGTACACTGAAATATTTTAAAAGGCAGTAACTTATCGAGTTGTAAGTGATTCTGGTAATGTATTAACGACTCGTTTTTCGCGTTTCTCAAGCTGCCGCATTGGGAATCAGATTCAAAACGCCAACTTGGACAGTGCTTTCTGAAAGATTTTCTACCTTTACAAAAAAAGGGGAAAACATATTTCGTTCATCTTCCTCCCTGCTCATCAACGGGAAACTTTCTGACACATTTTTAAACGCAAAGGCAAAGATGACTGGCAGGCCTGACTATGGAAGAGATTTGGAATCGAGATGAGTTTTTCATTTTTTGGTGAATAGATTTTACTTATCGAGTTGTAAGTGATTCTGGTATAGTATTAACGACTCGTTTTTCGCGTTTCTCAAGCTGCCACGTCGGGAATCAGATTCAAAATGCCAACTTGGACAGTGCTTCCTGAAAGATTTTCTACCTTTACAAAAAAAGGGGAAAACATATTTCGATTGCAAAGTTTCTGAATAAAAATACCTGTGAATTTCATGCGTTTCTGAGCAAAAATGAATTTAAAAATATGTCATAAAGTAGCCAGTTTGTATTTGAGAACAGCCTTAAATCTGGAAAAGCGCGTAACGTAAATAAAACTAGTTCGCTAGTAAAAAGACCAGGAACAAACAAATCAACAGGAGATTATTTTTTTAGTATTACTACTGGGCATCTTTAAAAGACTCTTCCAAAACCGAAAATCAATAATCTTGCTTGACATTGCCATTCACAAAAAAATTTCAGTTCGTACATTTGCTGATTTGGCGATAATGTTTAATGTCACTTCGCACTAATATACCTCCTTAGTCTTGTCATCTAGATCTTGCCAATTGAGCATATTATACGTTTTCAATTATCCACTAAAACATGTATAGAACTGTTTTTCAGTCAGTTGAAAATAGATTTTGTGGTCTCAAGTAATTTTGATTGCAAGACTGGGAGGCGTGTGGGGTTAACGAGAAAACAAATTTGTTGCACACCAGAAAATAAAACAAATTTATCTCATAAAAAAAGAAACAAAGTCAGTTTTTTTAAATTTCACTGCGACCACTTCGGAAGAGGGATGGAGCTGTCACCCCATAACCTCCACCCCTTGTGTACTAATATGGGACTAAAGAAAATAGATTGGGTTGTGCATTGCATGACAGAAAAAATAATTCTAATTTTATTTGAAACATAAAGAGAGAAATTCATTCAGAGAATTATTTCATTCCATTTTTGACCATTTTGGGAGATGGGGGGGTTCTGTGCCCCAACAGCCCCTTCCCGCTCTTTGGATATGCTGTGGTGTTACTCTGTACTAATATGGGAGTAAAGAGAAGAAAGTGGGTAGTGTATTGTATAACAAAAAAAAATAAAAATTTATCTCAAAGAAGAAAAAACAACATTATTTTCATGAGATGTTTGACTATTTCGGGAAGAGGGCCTTCTGTAACCCCATCAGCCCCTTCCCCTTTTTAGATACGCTTTGATGTCAACGTGAACTAATATGGGGCTAAAAAGAAGAGAGTGGGTAGCCTGTTGTATAACCAAAAAAAAAAATTAACAATTCATGTCAAAGAAGAAGAAAACAGCACTTTTTTCATGAGATTTTCAACTATTTCGGGAAGGGGGGGCTGTAACCCATCAGCCCCCTTCTCCTTTTTAGGTATGCTCTGATGTCATTATGGACTAATATGGGGTTAAAAAGAAGAGAGTGGGTATTCTATTGTATGACAAAAAAATAATACAAATTTATCTCAAAGAAGAAAAAACAGTACTATTTTCATGAGATGTTCAACTATTTGGGGAGGGGGGGGGGGCTGTAACCCCTTCAGCCCCTTTTACTTTTTGGATATGCTCTGATGGCAATGTGGACTGATATGGGACTAAAAAGAAGAGAGTGGATAGTCTGTTGTATAACAAAAAAAATACAAATTTATCTCAAAGAAGAAAAAAAACAGCACTATTTTCATGAGATGTTTGACTATTTCAGGAAGTGGGGGGGGGGGGGGGCTGTAAACCCCATCAAGAAAAAACAGCACTATTTTCATGAGATGTTCGACTATTTCGGGAAAAGGGGGGGTGGCTGTAATTCCATCAAGAGAAAAACAGCACTATTTTCATAAGATGTTCGACTATTTCGGGAAGAGGCGGGCTATAACCCCATCATCCCCCTTTTCCTTTTTAGGTATGCTTTGATGTCAATGTGAACTAATATGGGTTTAAAAAGAAGAGAGTGGGTAGTCTATTGTATGACAATATAGATATATATATACAAATGTATCTCAAAGAAGGAAAAAGCAGCACTTTTTTCATGAGATATTCGACTATTTCGGGAAGGGGGGGGGGGCTGTAAACCCATCAGCCCCCTTCCTCTTTTTAGATATGCTCTGATGTCAATGTGAACTAATATGGGGCTAAAAAGAAGAGAGTGGGTAGTCTGTTGTATAACCAAAAAAAAAATTACAATTTATCTGAAAAAAGAAGAAAACAGCACTTTTTTCATGAGATTTTCGACTATTTTGGGCGGGTGGGGGGGGGGGGGGGGGGCTATAACCCCATCAGCCCCCTTACCATGTTTATGCTGTGATGTCAATGCGGACTAATATGGACTAACGAGAATGGCTAATCCGCTGTATAATAGAAAAAAAATTAGAAATTTATCTAAAAAAGAAAGAAAAAGGCACTTATTCCATTTTACTCTTGACAATTTCGGGGGGGGCTGCAGCCCCATCAGCCCACCCCCTGGATACGCCACTGCTTGTGACTGAATATCTGGGAGGAATCCTTGTAATAATAATATTAAATGTCTAATTTATCAACTAATATGTCAATATTATCATTGCTTCTCACACCTATATTCATTGCTGTTAAACTGTGCTAGATAAAAATTATCTTGTAAGGCATAGCTGATTGTTTAGTTTATACAAGTAAGAATGTAACAAAATTTTGTACTCAAAGTAAATAACCCGACTTTTATACATTATTAATTTTTACATGAAAAAAATTTTGCATTTTTTTTTTCATTCCAACATTTTATTATTTTAAATATATACCATCATTATTTTAAACATGTTTATACATTGAATAATGTTCTAATTCTTTTTTTAAAAACAACATAGTGAAAGTTTAAACAAACTGCCAAAAAAAACCAGCATTTATTTCAAACATTTTTTTTTTTTAATGAATTACATAAAATAATTTTCTGAATTTAAAAAAAATCAATATAATGACTTAAAGCTCCTGAAATTAAACAACTATTTTAGTATGCATATTCCTCATTATAATTGAAATAATTTTTAGAATACAATATTATTCGGATTTAGAAAAATCAATTAGAAAGGAGTTTGACTTTCCTGCAAAAACATTTTTATTGCAACAAATCAATTAAAGGTCGGCACGGACACAGGCCAAGCTTGAGCAGATTTTCATTCACGAGACTCGGGCTGGGCTTGGCCTTTACACTTTCTGTGCTGGGGCTGGTCTTCACTCTTTTCATCCCAGACCGGGCCTTATTTTTATCTGCAAACTTGGACCGGGCCAGACCAGACTTTTTTCAGCAAGGCCAAGCTGGACCTGGACTTCTTTCTGTTATCATTACATTTAAGTAATGACATAAAGGAGAATGTTAGAGATTTACATTAACAATGAAAGTGTATTTACTGACGTCCCTATCTTTTTAAGTATTTATAAATTCAAACTATTGAAGTATAACTATAACCAAAATTTAACAAACGTTGACTTGCTGAAATATAACTAAATACAAAGCTCATAAAACAAGTAAATGAAACATAGACAAAAATAAGATAATTTAACATTTATTTAAATTTAGTCAAACACATAAAAAAATAATAATTACTCAAAATAAAAACAGATTTTGAACATACCTTTTAAACTTCGTTCACAGAAAACAATAGTATAATTAGTGTTCCAGAGCCTGAATTGCACATCACTTAAATATTGCAACATGAAGGACTGAATAAACATCTTATAAAAAAAAGTTTTTGATTTTCTAATGAACTTAATCAGCAACAACAAGTAATGAAACTAATCTCCAGCATTTGTAGATCGTTTTTCGTAAACACTATACTGTAGGTAGGGAAAAACTGTTCTCTTGAATAATGTATGATGATTCACCAAAGGAAAAACACTTATATAACACACCAAGCTTCCTCCATTAATATCTCTTTCCCTCTTGCCAAAAACATCATGCCTGCATACTTTGTTAACAGAAGAAGAAAGCTTTTACTTGACAGCTGCTCAAAGTTCGGAAATGATACTTTGCTGAAGAGCCATAATTACACCTCTCCAGACATAACAATATATCAAAGGTGAATCACAGACCAAATAGTCAAACTTCATTCAGTAGCTAGCTAAAACATCTCTGAACTTTACCTGTAACACAATTTACGATGAGAAGAAGGTTTAAGTTTAAAGATGCTTTAAAAGCACAAGATGGCTTCGGAACTTATTATAATAAAACAGGCTTCATAATTAACTCCAAATAAAGGCTCAAAAAGAGCAACTTTATTTATTAGGCATCTGCTAATCAATTGAAACAAACATCTTATTACTTGTCCAAAAAAATATATATCTGTCACTTACAGCTAAGCTAAAACATTTAACACTAGTTCTAGCTCTTTTATCATGACATGGGGATTTTATTCTATTGCACACCATACATTTCAGCTTTGCTGGCAACATGCATTTCTGACAGATTAAGTCCTCAGAACATGTCTATTTCTACAACATAAAAATAAAAAAATTGGCTAACCTTCATCAATGTTGACAAGCTTTTCAGAGGCAGGTTCCTCTAGAACAGATTTAGCAGGTAAAGGTGACAAGGAGGAAGGCCTCACAGCATCCGAAGTCTCTGGAACTATAGGCTTATCTTTAGGTTTTGGCTCAGCAGCAGACTGTTCGGTCTGCAGCCAGACCTTCCCACCACTGCTCTGGGAAGTGGGTAAAGCATTTTGTGGTTTTTTAGTAGAAACTGATGACTGTGATTTGGCAGATGATTCTTTTGGCTTCTTAGCACTTTGCAATTTACCTATCAATATAATAATTGGTAAGGTATTGGGCAGCAAACATCAGTTAAAATTAATACATTTGTACATTTTTGAGTAAAAAGATATTTAATTATAATGTGGAAGTAAAGACACGGGAGTCAAGTATAGAAGAAAAGGTGGCGATCATAATCGAAAAAGTCCTTCCGGCCTGTACCGGGAGGAAAAGGTAGCTTTCCTATATCTTCGTTTTAAAATTTTAGCTAATGTTACACGAAAACAGCAAGTTAAAATGCAAAGAAACGTTTACAAAAGATTCGTTAATACTGAATTTGAATAAGAAATTCGCCAAATTATTGAGCAATAGCCAAATTGGCTTCCTTTATGAAGACTTATTTTGGTTGCCAAATTTGGCGAGAATTTGGCACTAACGGATATGAATATATAGTTTTATGCGTATGATTGGGAAAATTATTACAACAATGAAAGAAAATAATTTGCGAGTAATCACGTTAATGTGTTGTTTTGTTTCAAAATGTCAGCCACCCTAGAATTTCAAACTGCTCTATCTCAGCCATTTTTTAAGATAGAGGTAAACCAAAAAATGCTCTGGAATTTTTGTATCAAGGCCTAACACGTAATTAAAAAATAAATTTGAATTTTTAACTTTTTTGTATATTTATTTTAGTTTTAAATTTTTAAATGGCCGCCATCTTGAAACAAAATGGCAGACCAAGCTGGCCAACGAACTTGGTCGAGACATTGGTGAGCTTAATACACACAATTAGTTTCATCAAAATTGATTTATAAATACGAGCGTTATCGTATGACATAGGTCAGATATATATATGGATACATATATATATATATATAAATCAACATTTGAACGGAGGGTGGTTTTGGGGTCTGGGGGTCATGATCGGTGAAAATATATCGAAATTTTCCGCAACTGCTTTCCTCCGAACAGCTGCAATAGGTAGCTTTATACTTTTTTGTTTTGAAAGCTACCTAAAAGTGTCACTTTACAGTGCATGATCAGAAGTATACTGTTAAGGCACTAAAGGACACTTTTTGATTGAAAAGAAAAGAGGAATTATTATTAATGATAATGTATACTTATTTCGAGAAAATTTTATGCAATTAGTTATTATATTGCAGTTGCTGCAAGACAAGAAAAGAGCACGATATAACTGATGGTATTAAAAAATTAAGAAAGATTATAACTTACAAATAAATGTTTTGTCTCTAAAACATTACTTTAGACCAAGCATGTTAAACACGTGGCCCGCCGGTAGCTTATTTGTGGCCCACAAAGCCTCTGGCATTTTATTTGTATTTAATTTAGTTGTTAGAAAACGCATACTCAAAATACACTTTGTACGAACATGTTTGCACCAGCCTTACAGATGGCATACATAAGAAAGATATGTACATATATATTATCATTGTTACAAGTTTGGCGGCTTTTTATTTAATTCAGAATGCTACCACTATTTTTGAATAGTAATTTTTGTCTTATTACTTTCTTCTATCTTTACAAGAAGAAAGTATTGGATTCATGAAAATTCTTTACTTCTGGTTTTTGGCAGATTTATACATTTTAGAAGGTCCTGAACACGATTTGACTGTTTTTAGAAAATGTCTGTGTCAAAAGTTTTGTGAGCGCTCTATCTCAAGAATTAATGCACGAAATTTAATAAAACTTAATATTCAGTTAGTCCCTAATATAAATTGGTGCTGATTTGTTTTTGGTGTAAATCACACAACAGGTGGCGCTGCTATGCTGCATTTTTTGAGATTTCCGCATTAGCTCTATCTCAAGAACTAATGCAGTTATTTTCATCAAACTTCAGATTCAGTTAGACCTTGACATAAATAGATGCTGATTACATTTTGGTATAGATATCCCAACACATGGCGCTGCTATACCACTTTTTTCATTATTTTTACGATAGCTATATTTCAAGAACTAATGCACGGAATTTCATCAAACTTCAGATTCTGTTAGAAATTGACATAAATAGATGCTGATTACTTATAATTTTATTTGTTTTATGTTGAAACTAATACTTACTTATCTTTATCTGTCTTTGATTTTACACCAATTTACAAAATAATAGGATGTATTTATTAAATACTCAGAAATGTATTGTAAAATTAATAAAATTCGGTGTTAATTAAGAACAGTTAAAGTTTTAAAAAATCAAAATATAAAATTAAATATCTATTATTGAGTCATTTTCAAAGTGGCACAAATTATTACTTTTGTGCTTAACACAAAATCCCTGAATATTTCATCCAGGTTCTTCACTAGGGCTTTAGTCGAACATAAGGATTTTGCTTAAACTCTTTAATTGCTTTCATTACTTAGGTTAGTAATCCTGCGTGATCTTTCTTTCCTTGCACTCATTTTTCATCGATATACACACATTTTATTGACATACTCTCACACATCCTGGAATTTACAAAAAATAAATAAATAAATAAATAAAAAAGTGTTAAAGCTCTTTTTCATTATGAATAAATATGATAAACTGAAGATTAACATCGCAGATTTTTTTAAGGGTGATTTACAATATAATTATACTCAAAGGAGAACTGAAATTTTATGTTTGGTATGGAGACACTGTTGGAGTTTGGGAAGAATCTAACAAGGTGTTAGAACATAAAATATAAAGAAAATTCACAAAAATCTTGCTAAACTGTCAGATTTGAAACTGATACTTCTTAATAGAGAATCAGAGTGCTTTCACCAAGCCTATTGGAGAAAATACATTTGCTTTAAAATACCAATTATTGTCTATTACATTAAATGTTCCGACAGTTGAAATTGTTCATTACAAAATTGAAGAAATGATGGCTAGAGCTTTAAAAGAAATTTGAAATCATAAGTACCATTTCTAGAAAGATTTATATATAGCAGATAGATTTATAAAAACCGGATATGTGCTTTAAAACTTATAGTGCTTATAAATATATTTATATTATATTTGTACACACATGCATTTTTGACTTACTTTTCTCACTTTAAGCCTATATCCACCCCAGAAGACTTGGGGATCCATTACAACACTTTTATTTATTCAAAACATATTCAGAAAAATTTAAATAAAACAAAGATTATCGTTTTTACAGACGGTGGGCTTTCATCAATTAACAAAAAAAATTTCTCTTTCCTCTTTATTACACATCTCAAAGAAATTAAAAAATATCAATGTCCTAATTCTACAGTTCAATCTAGGAAGAAAACAAGAAAAACATCAAAAAAATTCTTGAACTTCAGCTATTAGATCAAAAGTTCAAAGTTCATCGGCAAGACACCAAATGATTTCAGTTATTTTTCTCCACCACGGGGCTCCAGCATGCTCCACTTGCTAGAAACATACCGGAAAGAAACATGATAAACTTGAAAAATCACCCCTCCAAGAGCATTCATTCCAAAAATCCGGACGGTGAAAGGTCAGCACACACTCAGTCAAAGAAAAAAAAACCGATGATGAATCAAAGTCCGTTTCATCCTCAAACAAAAAGAAACAACTTCTACACAGCTATATGGAAAACACGTTTCTCTACTTTCAACTGGGTCCGTAATATCAATAACTTTGATGACCTTCCTCTTTCGTCGATAAATCGGCAACCAGAATGAGTCTCTTCAAAAAGAAATGCACAACTTCCTCTTTAACGTGCGATGTACCTTAGCTGCCAAATCACAAGTCTTTCCTTAGCCATTCATATCACGCCATGTGTCAAAAAAATTTTTTATCATTATCCTTAAAAAAAACATTCAATTATAAAAGTATCTTAAACAAAAAATTTAATAAAAACTAGAAATCAAATAAACTTTTATATTTTTACTACATTAAAATTATATTTAAACTTTTAAAAGTTACAAAAAAAAAAAAACCCGCCCCCCCCCCCCCCCCCTCTCAAAGATCGGTAAGGGACCTTTAAATAACCACTACATTATATATATCAGAATTTAAAAGATTTAAGATTTTATATAAATATCTATTATAACTCAAAATAAATTTAATTCCCCAAAGCCCATAACCTATTGATAACTATTATGAAGATAATAGTTAAGGGGTTTAAAGAAAAAATAGCAAAGTTAACACGCGTATAGCAGAAGCGTAAAGGCTGATTTTTATTACCCCAGATAAATAAAATAAAGATAAACTCAATTATGTTAAATAAATATGTAGTGGTTTAAAACAATAAAGATAACATATTAAATAACCAAAAGGTTTATTTTTAAACACTTAATTACAACATAATTACAAAACAATTAAGACTTAAATTAAGCTTAAACTTGACACACATTTAACAATTACTTAAATTCAATTTACTAAAGACAACATGACGTGACAAGAAAAATGATAACATTTTTGGCCATCTGGAACTTTTACTTCAAAGACATATATGGCAGCAAAATCACTATATCATATTTATTCAATTTGCAAGAAGAAAATCCAAAAGTATTAGACTTTAATGTTCATACAAAGTTCATAAAGAAAAATGGATCCACGTGCTTTCACATTAAATCATCACAACATTTCATTACTTCTTTTACTAAAATACTGCTGCTGACTTTCACTAAAAACTTAACATTTACTTGCACTTGAGATGAATTATGAATAACACTTGTTAAAAACTAATTTACACTAAAACCTTCATTTCCACAAAGCACAAAAAGTTTAAGACTATCACTGATTACATTCTTAATGAATGAAGGTAGTAAAACAGAGACAAACGGCAATTGATGAAATGAAAAAGCAAAAATGAAGATGACGATGACGACCTTGCTCACTGCAAACGCAATCATATATATACCTCACAACCTTTCCCGGGTCACTCTTCCACGCATGCTCAATTACGATCATCCGGAAATCTCTAGAACGTCTTTAATGATGCATTATGCAAAACATTGTTCCAGCGTTAGCCTCCTGACATTTACCGTGATTACGTCATAACAACGCCATCTCTTGGTGTTCAAGCTAACTATGATGACGTAGATCGGAACCGATGAATCGTATCGAATGATACGATCAAGAGAAAATTACCGGGAGCTATGAAGTCACGTATTGTAAACAGAAAAACGAAAAGCTAAAGATTAATTTAAATCAAAGATTAAATTAATATTTCCATTTAAGATAGAAACAACAAAACTGGATTCATTCAATAAGTAAGTTTATTCCTTAAACTTTAAATGTATTTCTATAAAAGTCTGAATAAAAATGATATTGGTTTTAACAAACTTTAAATACAAAGCAAGGTTTAATTACTAAAACAAAGATATATTTTATGAAAGTTTTGCTGAATAAAATATCATTTAATTTAATATAAAAAGAACGAAAATATAATTTAAATATACTTAACAGATAATAACTTCAGAAACTATTAAACTTTAAACAAATATTAAACTATGAGTTTATGTAGGGTGTGTAGAATGATGAGACCAAATAAGAAATGAGGGATAATTTCTTGGACATGTTCTGATTTTCCTAACAGCAGGCAGCGGGGACCCGAGCCAGAGTTTCGTTCAGTTAGAGGTTTATATTATTCGATGTGCAATTTAAGGGATTATCCTGTGCCGAAGGCAGCGGGGACCAGGGTCCAAGATTCGTTCGGTTAGAGGTTTATACTACTCGATGTGCAAATTAAAGGATTATCCTGTGTGTGCGTAGCACGACCGGCATACGGTGCCGAAGGCAGTGGGGACCTGGGTCGGAGGTTCGATGATTGTATTAACAGATTGCGCCACCTGGTGGTGGAAGGTAGAACTAACGTATACTGCAGCACGACTGCTATACGGTGCCGCAGGCAGCGGGGACCAGGGTCAAAGGTTTGTACTATTCAATGTGCAAATTAAGGGATTATCCGGTGCCGAAGGCAGCGGGGACCCGGGTCGGAGGTTCGTCCGGTTCGAGGTTTTACAAGATTCGAGATTTTCTACAATTCGAGGCACCGATGTAAATTAGGGGCCCGCTGGCGGGCGAAGCCAGCTAGTATTAATATTAGTTACAATAGGGTTTGGAAGAACACTTGAATATGTTTGGAAACTGTATTTCAACAGGATTAAATAGACATGACATAACTTTCCAGTATTTTTTCTTGTAAACTTTCCATGAAATACTTAAGAAAGAATCATGAAATTTTCAGACTTCCGTTTTTTGATGGATTTATGTATTTTGGGATGTACTGAACAAGATTTGATTATTTTTGGAAAATATCTGTCATTCACACAAGTTTTGTGGGTACTTTACTTCAAGAACTACTGGACGAAATTTTATCAAACTTCATGTTCTGTTAGACACTGACATAAATTGCTGCTGATTAGGTTTATATGTACATCACCCAACAGGTGATGCTGGCATGCTGTGTATTTTACGATTTACATGATAGATATATCTTACATCTATAGAATAGAATTTCACCAAATTTAATATCTAAAATGTTTATTAAATTTTGGCTTTGCTTGAACAACTGGGAATGCTGCTATGCTGTTTTATATGATGAACATTATAGCTTATCTCAGTTTCTATTGAGTAGAAATGCACTAAATTTTATATTGGAAGTTATGCATACTAGTTTACCTTAAAAAAACTGATTAAGCTTAATACAAAAATGCTGATGACTTATCTATTCTATGTTTTGTAAAAAAATATTTTCAAAAATATAAAATGTTATTAGAACATTATAAACTGCATTAAGTTCCCAATAGGAAAATATTAATGTATAGAGTGCAATGAAATAAAACAGTACCAAATTTTTGGAATCACTTTGTTTAGAAAATGGCTGCAGTTTTTTTTCCAGGTGGGCTTAACTTTCATCTATACATGTATACACTACATGGGGTGAAAAGTCCTGGGACTCGTCACTAGATGGCAGCATTAAATAAATATCCATAATATGTTTTGTTAGTACGAACCTTCGAAAGACTGGTGTCAAAGTTTCATGATACGTCGGGCATTTTTTTACGAGTCGTGGTCATGTAAGTGACGCTACTTTTGATTTTGTGTAAAGAATGGATCAGAAAGAATCCCGTGTCTTAATCAAACGTTGCTTTTTGATGAAGAAAAATGCCGTCCAAACCCAAGAATGGCTCAAAAAACATTACGGCACATCTGCTCCGTTGAAAACAACCATTTGTCGATGGTTTAGTGAGTTTAAACGTGGCTGTACGAACACTGAAGATGCTGAACGTTCTGGACGTCCAGTTGAAGCAACAACTCCAGAGATCAAAAAAGTCCACCGAATTGTTTTGGATGATTGCAAAGTTAAAGTAAGGGAGATAGCGGATATTGTAAAAATATCAACAGAATGGGTGAGACATATTTTACATGAGTATTCAAATATGAAAAAACTTTGTGCAAGATGGGTGCCACGTTTTCTGACAATCGATCCAAAACACAAGATGTTGATAACTCAGAGCACGCTTTGGAAATATTAAAGCGTAATCCAAACGAGTTTTTCCACCGATTTGTAACAATGGATGAAACGTGGATCCATTACTACATGCCTGAGTCAAAACGGCAGTCTGCGGAGAGGTTGGAACATTGTGAAAGCCGACCAAAGACACAACAATTGGCTGGAAAGATCTTGGCCAGTGTTTTTTGGGATGCACGTGGCATAATATTCATTGACTATCTTGAGAAATGTAAAACAATCACAGGAGAGTATTATGCAGCATTATTGGACCATTTGAACAACAAAATAAAGGCCGCACATGGCGAAAAAAGAAGTGCTGTTTCACCAAGAAAACACACAGACTCACACATAAATGAAAACGATGACAAAATTGAATGAATTAAATTATGAATTGCTCCCTCATCCCCTGTATTCTCCAGATCTGGCCCCCAGCAACTATTATTTGTTTCCTAACTTAAAAAGATGGCTCCAGAGGAAGAGATTTACATCAAATGAGGATGTTATATGCGAAACTGAAGCATATTTTGAAGGCCTTGAGAAATCTTACTATATGATAGGTATTCAAATGTTAGAGGACCGTTGGAAGAAATGTATCACTCTGGAAGGAAACTATGTTGAAGACTAAAATCAATTTTTGACAAAAAAAAAATGTTTTTTCATTATTAGTCCCGGAACTTTTCACCCCATGTAGTATTATTTGTACAAATGAGTTTTAAAGCATTTTAGCATGCATTTGCGTGTGTGTACCCTTGAAAAACATTAAAAACATACAGATGATTTTTCAGTGTCAGAAAGCTCCAAAATTTCATAAAATTCAAGTATCATAACTCAGTAAGTTTGAGTGTCAGCAAATGGAATTTACTGTTTTACTTGCAAGAGAATGGAAAAATTTCTTTAAATATAACTTACACCTACAAAAATTGAACTAAGCAAAAATGTAAATTTCATATTTTCATATGTATGCAGCAATTTGGAAAACAAATATGTTGACTTACAATTATGTTGATACTTGATTTGCATACTTTCTGAAATTGGAAGTATGTTTTTATCATCTGAGTTAGAGCGATAATCACCATAACCTCTGCTTTGAATCACCTGTAATGGCCATAATGTCAGACATTTAGGGGACTTCCCCCCCTCCCCCCACTTTTTGTTTCCCCTTTAATTTTTAACTTGCATTCATGATTTTTCATTTTAAGCATCTTGTGCCTCAGCCTTTCCTCCCTCTAAATTTTTGTTTAATTCAGACAGTAAATTCTTGGTAAAATACAGTTATCCCCTACATCCCTCTCTTCCCTATCTTTTAGCACTTGAGACTAATCATTCTTATTTTCAACATTATTTTCTTCTTGTGATTCCTTCTTGCCAAGTCTATCTTTCAACATCAGCCCAGGAAAATGTTTTGCTGTACAAAAAAATAAAATAAATAAAAATAGTTTATATCATTTAAAATGGACCAAGAAATAAAAAATAAAATAAAAACTATGATAATTTAACTTTTTTTTTTCAAATAGATTTTCTTAGTAAAATAAATATTTATTTGTTTACTTTTATACAATACAATCACAACAAATCAGTGATAAAAGTGCAAAACTGGAACTTCCTGCCATAAATTTGAAATCCTTAAGTTGACCTAGATTTTCTCATTATCTTGAATGAGCTATAGATTTTCTTAATATCTTGAATGAGCTATAAAGTCAAATGAATTTTTTTTTTTTATGGTTTATTTAGAGCACATTTAAAAAGAAGATTTAATCATGAAAAATTTTAGCAAAGAAATAGTATCATTAAAACGAAACATCACGTATCATTCAAAAGAATAACATTAAATAGTATCTTAACAATGGTACATCTTAAAACTTAAACAAAAATGTTTAAATACAAAGATGCATTTGGCCATGAAATTTACAATGCTAAAAAGTTCTGAACTTACTTTTCAATCAAAAACAGCCAAAAAAATAAAATCTCTTTTTAATAATTACTTTTAGGTACTTTATCTTCCTCCTCTTTTGGTGTTCGTCTTCTTGTGGATGAAGCACGGGGAGTTGGTTTAGCAGGTGGTGTTGTAGCAGGGCGCTTTTGTTTAAAAGGTTCTTTTGCTTTGGCAGGCTCAGCAGACTTGGGCCGTTCTAATGAGAATAAAATGATTCAAATTAATAAGTATAAAAATAGATGTTGACTAAATCACAGCTTCATCAGTTAATAAAGTGATTAGAAAAACAACAACAAATTTTTAAATTGTGTTAGTATATTCAAACATTAAAATTTTTCCAACTTTAAAAATAAATGTGATAAAAGTTTAAGCCAATGATTTATAAGAAATGCTCCTATGAAGTACAGATTCCTTCTCCTTTTATTTTTTATTTATTTATTCTCTATTACATTTGTTGATATGTTGCTTTGTTAATCACTAAAATAAGCTTTGTGGTGTTTCTTCCCTCCAAAACATGAGGATAAAAATTACTCTGTATTAATCTTTCTGCATGTAGCTGAAATGAAATTTAACACAAACAATATTTTCTAAATAATAAATTAGAGTAAGCATGGGAATAAATGCTGTACAATTTAACTACATTCCTTAAAGATATATGTATACAGAATTTTTAATGCAGTGCTCAATACAACTAGACAATAGATCACAAAAGAAAAAGATTAAATTAAAAATTAAATTAAAAAAGACTTTTAAAAAATTAAGAACATTATTATTATCATTATACTTTTAAAAAAATAATGCAGAGCTTGCTTACTTATGTGAGGAGATGCTTTCTTCTCTTTCCTTTTCTCTGCAATTGGTTCTAAAGTCATTTCTTTTTTAGCCAAGTCAATACGCTTAGAAACTGTCTGATGACACCTACAATAAATTTTGTGCATCATATTAGTATTAAACGTATAGAAAGATAATCTTATTTTTTGACCAGATAAATAGTACTCAGTACTCAGTATAGTACTCAGGAGCAATTAATTCAACAGCTCTCTGGCAGCATTTTATACTATATCGGGAACTTCTAGACAGAATTGAAAGTTTAATATATTTAAATGTTAGAAATTAAATTGGCAATCACTATAACAGGAGGCAGTTTGCTTGGATAGATATTAATTTAAGATATAAAATCATACAAATTCAAGGTTTTTTAACAAAAACAGATGATCGGAACATGCATAGTACAGTACGCCTGGTATATGCTGCCAAAGGCAGTGGGTCCCGTAACTTGAGGTTCGTTTGGATAGATTTTTAAAATATAAAATCATAGTTTTTTTTTTTCAAAAACAGATTGGAGTGCACATAGCACACTTGGTGTACGCTGCCAAAGGCAGTACGCCCCCCAGCTTGAGGTTAGTTTGGATAGACTTTAATTTAAAAATATAAAATCATACAAGTTTGAGGGCATACGCTGCTGAAGGCTCTTGCCCCCCCCCCCCCCCACCTCTATTTTTCATGTATCTCTACATCTCTCCAACTTTTTGAATTTCACTCAAATCTTCAAAATTTCCACTTTACAGTTTTAGATAGTTTCCATTACAAAAAGTAAAAAACGACCTAGTGCAGCCATCCGGAGGAAATCAATTCTGGAAAATATCAGTGTATTTTCACTGATCATGACCCCTAGACCTCAAAAGCCACCCCTCGTTCAAATGCTGATTTATTATACATATGTATATTTGTATATATCTGATTTTTGTCATGCTGTAGCACTCGTATTTATGAATGAAATTTGGATGTAGATAATAAATAATAAAGGTAAATGTATAAAGGTAAGTTCAATAATATGATTTAAATGGAAACTTTATATTTATAATGTTTAACTTTACATTTATAACTAGATGGAATCTGTCAAAACTTGACTGAAAAAAAATTACAATAACAATATTAGTAAAATAAGCTTGCGTATGAAACAGTCTTTCCAATATTTTATTTTAAAAGTTTTTTCCCACAGTGAATTACAGTACTATTCCCGATGCAAACTCTAAACAAACAATCCGTAAACAACCGTGTAATAATGCAAATCAGTTTGATATTACCGCCATATTCCCCACGGCAAGAAATAAAATTTCCTGGACCTATGAAGTATCATACAAATAGTATATATCCCTACATTCATCTCATATTCAGTCAATAATAGAACATAGTAAATAAAGCACACATCTCCACCCCCCCTGTAATACTGCAATCGAATGAGCTCCTATGGGCATGTGCATTGCATCTCCCCAAACGCACCGTCGAAATTAGACGTTTTAAAAAAAGTTTTAAAATGTCTTCTTTAATCATTGTTCGTTTCAAATCCATATCTTCTGAAACGCATCCATTGTTGTAAGCTAATCAATTTTTCAATTCCTACTATTAGCTCACACTCTCTCTATATTTATATATCTTGTTCAACTTTTCAATCGTTAATAAAATATTTTCTGTTCATCCACTCAAGTTCAAATACATTTTTTTTAACTTGTCGTGGATGACACTTGATGTTAATACAGTTTTTTTCAAACATTAATTCATTAATTAAATTAAATTTATTAATTTTAGTTTTATATGGGAGAAAAAGTTTTCTCCCATTGTTTTCATAAATGAAATGAAAGATTTTCCTCAAATGAGTGATGCCACAAAAATAAAATACCGAAACGATGATTATAAAAAAAAAATGTTCAATAAAGATAACGTGGGACATTAATGCTGCACGGGTTTATTTTATATATTTATGATTAAAAAGTAGGAATTGACTTTAAAAAAAAATTATATATTACTTGTTATGTAAAGATGAAGAATTTTTTTTTACAATAATAAATCAATCTGCAGATAAGGGAGATTTTTAATGTTTTCAAGTGTAATTTATTTGTATGATTTCTTCGGTTCCTTTACATAATCAGGATGATTATTCCTTTTCCATCACAGTCGGGGATTTTTTCCTCTTATACGGTTAAATATCCAAAGGATATTTAAAAAAAATAAAAAAATACAGTTCCTAGCATATTCTGATGCAACATATAATACATCAACGAATTCAACATATAAATTTTATGTTAATTATAAACTAAAAATAGTTGACAGATTTTAGTTTAGCGCCAAAATGCTCTATCTTATGGATAATCTGATCTTATGATTTATTAGGGGTTTTTATTATTTTTTTTTCAGTTTTTATGAAAATCTATTTTCAATTGGGGCAACTTTCCCAGGGACTATGTTTTACATTATTAAAGCAAGCTGATGATCATTGTTGAGATAGAATTAAAAAATATTTCATGCTTGAAAATTATTTAAAAATTCAGTTTTCAAATAAATTTCAATCGAAAACTAATTTTTTTTCTAACTGATGATGTAAGACCTGAAATTGTAAAATGTAGTAAATAAATTGATAATTTGAAGTATTTAGAAGTGATGTAAGCGCGATGAAAGCTAAAGCGATTGCGCCATTTGTTGTCACAACCGCTATACATTTCTAAAAATTTCCACTGTATTTTGGCTGGCGTCCAAAAGTAGATTACCATTTTGTGACATTGGAAGAGAAATTCACAGTGAAAGAAATAGGACTTTGCCCCTAATAAGGAACTGTTAAATGAACTTATAACAAACCTATATTATTTCAGTTTTTTTTTTACCATAACACTATTTTTAATAATTTTAATTTTCCTGAAATCCTTTACGTTTGTGATTTTTTTTATTAAAAAATGAAATTGTCTAACCTATAATTAAAAAAAAAAGTAATTGGTAACATGTAATCAAGGTATGCAATCAGGATGAAGCAACCAATAAAGGCTCTAATTCTGACCTTTAAAATTAAAAATTTAAAAATCAATTACGTCATGTTGAAACAATCAATTTTTCTTTATAGTTTTATCAATGTTAAAATGCATTTCAAGCTAAGCATAACGTCATTTTCCTCGGCGCAAACTTTTCACACGTGCATTGTACAGGTTACTTTTATGCTTAAACGCCATGTATACAAAAATATATATATTTTGTATTTAATTGTAATGAAAAAATGGCATCAAGAAAGTTATAATGCATAATGATAAAATAAACCCAATAGACAATATTCCGGTAACGTCACAATAAATATGAATTATAATTCGCTTATAAAACACGCGGATAAATATTTTCACCGAAATTTAACTTGCAAATTGAAAAATTCGGCTTAAAAGCCCCGTGCTTTTAATATTTATTATTTTTCTTTTATCCTCGCAACCACAGAGTTTCTCATTACTCTGTGCCTCGCCACAGTGGGAGTTATTGGCGACTTTATGACATCATACGCAGAAGTAAAAGTTTGTTTATTTATTTATTTTTACTGGTGCCGGCTAACTGAAAAGTACCTAATTTGGATATAGTTTTTTTTTCTTAATGGGACGACGGGATAATGAACGGAATTTCGA
Source organism: Maratus michaelseni (assembly GCA_963931845.1). NCBI lineage: Eukaryota > Metazoa > Arthropoda > Arachnida > Araneae > Salticidae > Maratus > Maratus michaelseni. The sequence continues at coordinate 153,749,615 of OZ007596.1, read as the reverse complement.
CGGGATAATGAAGAAGTACCAGAATATTTTTCTGCATTTTATAGTTATATTAAGAAATACGGTACTTCTCTATTGTCCCATCGACCACTTTTCATAACAAAAAACTATCGCCAAACTGTAACGCCAAATAAACGGGAGAACGTTGCCATTGGAATATCAAAATAATTAAATAAATAAAATATAAGAATTTAAGGACATAATCATTATTTTAATTAATGAAATAACTAATAAATCAGTAAAACATAATTAAAAATACACGCAAATGTCGAATTAAAAACCACTTGATGACATAACAAACACGTATAATGCTTTTGACATCAAGGAAATGGGACTGCAGTTTTGGCGTTTAATTTTGCAGTTTGGCAATAGTTTTCTTACTATGAAAAGTGGTCGACGGGATAATAGAGAAGTACCAGAAATACATATTTTTATGATTTTCTGAATCACTTATTTGTTTACTTTTTCATGCATTATATTATTGAAGGTGTTTAGTTCTCTTATTCTTTTACATATCCCCTACTTATATAAAAATAGCGTGCGTTCTCTGTGGTGTTTTGCATAAACGTTGTAAAATTCAGGTTATTAGATTTTATACAACTTTGCAGTCATAACTGCTAATGAAGCTGTCATTTTTGGCGATTTTTCTGTTACCTATAAAATGTTTGTTTTTGGTATAGACCGAACTAAGAAAACTTTGGGTACTTTTCCGTTATACGGACACCATTGTCGCCAAGCATACATTTACATGTATGGCATGGTGTCCGTATAACGGAAAAGTACCAAAATTTGCGATCGATCAAATAATTGAATTTCGTTAAGCATTAAATTTTCGGCACAGATGTCATATACGCAACACATTGGCGCGATTGTAACAAAATGGTAATCTTATGCCTCACATGGTAACCCGGTTATTTTGTTTATATTTCTGTTGATTTACTTTTATTTTTTATTTTAATTCTATAAATTGTTTTTATTCTGTATATCAATATTTATTTATATCAAACTATCATTTATTTATTTTTATTTCCTTTTTTTAAAATAATAGAAGCTATTTCATTTATTACGTTATTTTATTTTTTATATTGAAATAAAAAATCACGTGCTGTTATTCCATGCTATTTGTAACTAATATTCAAAAACAAAGTTTTTGCCAAATTGGCGGGGTAAAAAAATCGCGCCAATGTGGTGCGTATATGACATATGTGCAAATTTTCTTATTTTTAATCTGAGAAAGAAACAATAATCATGGATTTAATTCATTTTGCAATATGCGGTGCAACCAAAACAACTTGATTAAATCGTTTCAGATATCGCAGATGTACCGGGGTTCATTTTTGGTGCCAAAATGACGATTTTTGCTTTGTATAGGCAACCTGGTGTTTTATAATAAAATTGAATATGTGTGTAAATAAATAAAATAAAATAGGTACTTTTATGTTAGCTGGGCATCAGGGATAACTCTCCAAATCTCGCTTCAATTGGAATAATTTAAATTGCAACATTTTACGTGAGATTTGTTATTCATATTCCTATGTTTATGTTTAGATATTTTAATATGATTGTATTCAGGGGCGTAGCTACCGTGGAGCAATTGGAGCAAACTGCTCCAGGCGCACGAATCATAAGGGCGCAAAATTCGAAAATGTTAAAAAAAGTTTAGTATAATTTTTATTTATGATTAACAAGTTATTATAGATGAATCATACTTGTTACAATCGGCACAGACCTGTGATATTTTACCTTGTTTTGGATCTCAACTACTTTGACTTAAAATGCGTTTTTATTCTCATTAAAAAAAAAAAAAAATCCTATTTGCAACATTTTAATTCACAGCACCACCTTAAGTAACTTTTCCAGTATTATTTCAGAATACCCGATTTTTATTTCTTTACTGGTGGTGACAATAACATAGTTTCGAAAATTTCAAAACTTACCTAACGCCTTGAGTAAATTTGAGGACTGAGATTCGTCAAGTACTTAATTTGCCTCAAATGGAGATGAGGAATCTCAGACGTCATTCGAGTTAACACTAAAACTTCCACATGGATCAATTCACCTAAGGGTCTTCAACCTGGGGCCTGGGGATACCAAGCTACCGCTATTACACGGGGGAATATCTTACGCCCCACGGACAGATACGAATCCACTGGCGATTATATTTTATTTGTACATACAAACTTTTTTTTTCTTTGTCTGTGTGCGGTAGATTTTTCTTGAACATATAAACGTAAGATAGCTCACATCATCGTTTTAGCTCTTTAGTCATATACATTAATTAATAGGAACATTAGCTTGTTAATTTGATCCGCAGAAGGTTATTGATCGTATTACGAACGGGAAAGCAAGAAAAGGTAATTTAAAAATTATTTTTTGGTATGTCAAAGTTAAACATGCATTTGTCAATACAGTTTATAAAATACGTAGTCATGGTCGGATTTAGACATATGCCACATGCACTCAGCCTAGGGTGGCAACTGAAATTGTGAAAGTATTGTTTTTAATTATGAAGATATGGTAAATTTCAAACGAAAAAAATTCCATAAGCATTTTCTATCAAAATCAAAGAAAGGATTTTCCTTAGAAAATATACTGGTTGAAATTAAGCAATTATCGTCACATGATTACATAAAAATGAAATGTTCAGCTTCTCAAATGTTGCAAACGTCATGATATTTCTTAGAATGTATTTCAGAATCTGACCCTTTTTACTGAAATAGAAATAACGGCTATCTTAAAATGGCTAAGTCCTTTAAAGTGACTCGATTACTATCAATATTAATTTTAAAAATATTTGTCCGTGTGTCTGTGCGAATGTTAAGGAATTCTACAGCATACGTAGAGATCTGAAAATTTTGATAAGGACAGTCCAAGGCAGATCCTAATGCATCTAAGGCTCAGATTTTTAATTTTTTTGTTAATTAAATGATATATTAATGAATAAAAAAAGAAAACTCCCCAGTTAAACTGAGGGCATTGAACTCACAGGCTATTTACTCTAATTGTGTATTATACTCTTATTTCAAATAATCTAAAATAAACCCCTCTAAAAATAAATAAATCGACAATATATTAAGAGGGGATGATCCCCCCGTTCCCCCCCCCCCTTATAATTAACCAAAGAACCCCTAAACTAATCAGGAAAGCGCCTTACCACAATGAACCTATATACAAAATTTGAAGAAAATCGGATAATTCTGTATGAAAAACCCATTTATCTAAATTAAGGAGGACGGATTAGCCCCCGTTACCCCCTTTATACTTAACCAATGAACCCCCAAAACTATAATCAGGAAAGCGCCTTATCACAATGAACGTATATACAAAATTTGAAGAAAATTGGATAATTCTGCATAAAACCCATTTATCTAAATTAAGGGGGTGGATTAGCCCCCCTTTCTCCCTTTATACTTAATCAATGAACCCCCAAAACTAATCAGGAAAGCGCCTTATCACAATAAACCTATATATAAAATTTGAAGAAGATCGGATAATTCTGCATGAAAACCCATTTATTAAAATTAAGGGGGAGGGGGGGGGATTAGGTTCCCTTTCTCCCTTTATACTTAACCAATGAACCCCCTTAACTAATCAGGGAAGCGCCTTATCACAATGAAACTATAAACAAAATTTGAAGCAAAACGGTTATTTCTACCAAGAGTTATCGCGTTACGTACATATATTAAGTACATACAGAACCGGCGGTCACATTAGTTAAAACCATAACGAACATCGTAAAATGGTGATCTACGGTTGATCACGACGAAATTTGAAGCATTTTTTCCCAAAAGACTTTTTTGAAAATTGAGGCGTAAAGGAATATTTTATGTTTTTGGAATTGATAATGTATGATAAAAGGAAGTTCCTGTGGGTGAAAAAATTATTTTCCTGAAACATAGCTTTTTAGTATTAATAACATGCTGCTTTATATATAGTCGTTACAAGAACCTTTAATGAATCTGTGAGATATATACTTTGAACAATCCTTTTTCATGTGAATTCAATACGTGTTTTTATTATTTCATTCATAATTGAAATTTTTAATGCATGGACCGATTATGTCCAAATGGAGGCTTCTTTTCCTAGCCCCTTTCTCCGTCAGAAATTATATTAAGGTTTACATCTAATTTGGGACCTTCTAATCTGAGGATGGGTACTGAACAAATGCCTGATCTGTTTCATTATGGTAGTATGGCCCAACTATTGTGATTTAAAAAATTGATTCAAATCAATAAAATTACAAAATAATAAAAATTGTAGTATTTGTATATTTAGTAGTCCAGTAGGAAAGGTCGAAAAAATGCTGAGGTTCGCGCTTAGTGATAGTACTAGTTGGTATATGCCAACGAAATCTGGAGGCACGGCAGTGCCTCCGCCAAGTCGAGAGAGGACAGCCGTAAGCATACTTTTCTGGAAGCAACTCAGGGCACTTTTGACCCCCCCTTATCTCCGCGCTGGAGTATCCCAAAAATTTTAAACTTTAATTATAGAGAGTATTTGGCCCACAGGACCAAAATTTAAAATTACAACTTTCTGTCTTTTCTAGTTCAGGCGATATATGAACTCAAACATTCGATTTTTTGTCACTTCTTACTTACTCGTTCACGCGTCATCAAAAAGATTGGGTAGATCCCGTAGCCCCAGAAACTTGACATTTGGAAAAAAGGTAGTGTTTAGGATACAAAGAAAGAAAAAATTATAAAATCCAGAAAATTCGAAAAAAAACATTCGAAAATTCAACAAATTCCATCAAAATTGAAAATTGAAAATAATACGATCTTATAGTCTTGGAAACTTAAGATTTGGTGTGAAGGTAGTGTTTAACATCCAGAAAAAGAAAACATCAAAAACACCAAAAAAAATCGAAAGCAAAATTGAAAAAATCGAAGAAATTGAAAAAAACCGAAAATTTGAAGACAATCCGATTTTGTTGCGCTAGAAAATTCAAATTAGGAATAAAGGTAGTATGTAGGATACAGAAAAAGGAAAATTAAAAAAATCCAGAAAATTCGAAAAAAAAATAAAAAAATTCGAAAAAAATTGAAAAAATGAAAATAATTTGATACGATAACGCTCGTATTTATAAATTAATTTGGATGAAACTAATTGTGAGTATTAAGCTCATCAATGCCTCGACCGAGTTCCTTGGCCAGCTTGGTCCGCCCTCTTGTTTCAAGATGGCGGCCACGGAAAATTTTAAAACTAAAATAAATATACAAAAAAGTTAAAAAATCAAGTTTATTTTTTAATTAGGTGTTAGGACTTGATACAAGGATTCCAGAGCATTTTTTGTTTTACCTCTATCTTAAAAATTGGTTGAGATAGAGCAGTTTGAAATTCTAGGGTGGCTGACATTTTGAAACAAAACAGCACATTACAAAAAACCAACGATAAATTTATGGTCAATAATGGTCAAGCAGGTGCAATCCCGAATGAATACTCCGTGTTATTATAACTGTAACTTTGACTTCGAAATTTTGATACGTTGCATTTTCTATTTGTTGATATTTTTGAACTATGATTTACGCTAAGTGAAATGTTGTTGTTGAAGAGGGATTTTCCATGTAAATCCAAAACGTCCAATTTTAATATGTTTTTAATGTTTTATGAAAGTGTATTGTAATGTCTGTAATTTTAATGATTTTAATATAAATTTAAAGGTTTTAGTGAACGCTATTTCTCGCAAATTATTTTCTTTCATTGTTGTAATCATTTTCCCAATCATACGCATAAAACTATATATTCATATCCATTAGCGCCAAATTCTCGCCAAACTTGGCGACAATTGGCGAAATCTCGCCAAATTTGGCGACAAAAATAAGTCTTCATAAATAAAGCCAACTTGGCTATAGCTCAATAATTTGGCGAATTTCTTATTCAAATTCAGTGTAAACGAATCTTTTGTAAACGGTTTCTTTGCATTTTAACTTGCTGTTTTCGAGTAACATTAGCTAAAATTTTAAAACGAAGATATAGGAAAGCTACCTTTTCCTGCCGGTACAGGCCGGAGGACTTTTTTTATGAGTTGTCGGATGCAATCTATGTTTTGCATTAAATAAAGTAAAACATTGAAAAACAAATCCCACAGGATGGAGATAGTTTGTTTTAGATAGTTTTTAAGATAATCTGGAGCCAATCCTCCGCTAAGTCGAGAAAGGACAGCCGTAAGCATACTTTTCTGGAAGCAACTCAGGGCACTTTTGACCCCCCCCCCCCCCCATATCTCCACGCTGGAGTATCCCAAAAATTTGAAACTTCGTTTTTCTAGAGTATTTGGCACACAGGACCAAAATTTAAAATTACAACTTTCTGTCTTTTCTAGTTCAGACGATATATGAACACAAACATTCGATTTTTTGTCACTCACTCACTCACTCGTTCACGTGTCATCAAAAAGATTAGGTAGATCCCGTAGCCCTACAAACTTGACAGTTGGAAAAAAGGAAGTGTTTAGAATACAAAGAAAGGAAAAATTATAAAATCCGGAAAATTAGAAACAAAAACATACGAAAATTCAACAAATTCCATCAAAATTGAAAATTTAAAATAATACGATCTTGTAGTCTTAGAAACTTAAGATTCGGTGTGAAGGTAGTGTTTAGTATCCAGAAAAAAAAAACATCAAAAACACCAAAAAAATCGAAAAATCGAAAACAATCGAAAATTTTCAAATAATCCGATTTTGTTGCGCTAGAAACTTCGAATTCGGAATAAAGGTAGTATTTAGGATGCAAAATAAGGAAAAATTAAAAATTCCGGAAAATTCGAAAAAAAAAACAATTTCAAAAATTCGAAAAAAAATTGAAAAAATTAAAATATCTTGATTTTTTAGCCTTAGAAACTTAAAATTCGCAGTAAAGATAGTGTTTAGGATTCAGAATAAGTTAAAATAAAAAACGCAGTAAAATTTGAAAATAAAATCAAAAAAATCGAAAAATAAGGGTTGGGTTGGGTTGATTATTGACGGCCAATTATCTACACTAGGGATATAGGCCCGGGGGGAGTGCCCTTCGTGGGGGACTTTCTAAGGGAACCTAATCCGTATTTACGCATGGATAAATCCACGGCTCGAAGAAAACCACGAAAACTCCGAACGATTAGGCCGACGGGCGCGATTGGGATCGAACCCAGCACCTCCCGTCTACCAGCTTCGAGAGCACAACCTCTCAGCCACTGGTGGGGCCGAAAAATAAGGAAAATTTGAAAATAATTCGATTTCATAGCGCTAGAAACTTGAAATTTGGAATAAAGGTAATATTTAAGATACTAAATAAGGAAAAATTCAAAAATATGGATAATTCAAAAAATACCCATAAATTAGTGCAGACGATATATGAACTCAAAGTTTCGATTTTTTGTCACTCACACACTCACTCATTCTCGAGTCATCAAAAAGATTGGGTAGATCCCGCAGCCACAGAAACTTAAAATTTGGAATAAAGCTAGTGTTTCGGATACAAAAAGAGAAAAAATTATAAAATCCGAAAAATTAAAAAAAAAAACATTCGAAAATTCAAAAAAATCGAACAAAATTGAAAATTGAAAATAACACGATCTTGTAGTCTTAAAAACTTAAAATTTGATGTGAAGGTAGTATTTAGAATTCAGAAAAAGAAAACATTCAGAAAAAGACACAAAAAAGAGAACAAAAAAATCATGCGTCAAGTATAGATTATGTAACACTTTCCAACGCTTTCAAAATAATTTTACAAATCATACCGTTTAATAAGCTAAAAGATAACATCTAAGTAATCCGAATACTTTTATTCCGCCCTGTATAGTATCTGTAGATTTGTATATATACTACATAGGATGCTAAAATTTATTTCCCTTAGGAAACGCGTAGCACAGTTTAAAATTCACCGTCTGGAGTTAAATAATACGGAAATGTGTTCGCGAACTTTTGTGCTTCCCTGTATAGGATCTATAGAATTTATACATACCACGTAATAGACAAAAAGCGAGTTAAAATTAAAATCGCGTTCAGTAACTTAAAACGCACTTCCATGAATTATTGTTAACATACAGTAGAGAATTCTTTTGTGTGTCCCTGTAAATGAACGATGACTGCTATACACACAATATTCTGTAGTAAGCCTCTTGTAATGCACCTTATATAAATTCCAATGCGTTTAAAATTGGGAAACATTATTTAAATAAACCGCAGACGATTTTTCTCCATAGACGTAATGTAACGGAATTCTTTTGACTGTCCCTGTAAAGTAACTATAAGTGCTATGCACACCTTATTCCATATTAAGCTTCTTCTAATGCACCTTAGTGATATATATAAATTTCAATGCGTTTAAAATAGTGAAACATTATTTAAATAAACCGCAAATGATTTTTCCCCATAGACCGCAATGTAATGGAATTCTTTTGAGTGTCCCTGTAAAAAAACTATAAGTGCTACACACTTCCGTTGAAATAGGGAACATGCTATAGATGACGACTATAACATATAAAAATTGCAGAGCAATCCGAGCATATTTACGGGAGTTAGAGCACGGACAGACGGCAGACGGCCAGACAAACCGAAGTCATAAACACTTTTCAACTAGGTTGGAAAGTGTTAAAAAAATTGAAAATAAAATCGAAAAATCGAAAAAAATCGAAAAATTTCAAATAATCCAATTTTGTTGCGCTAGAAACTTGGAATTCGGAATAAAGGTAGTATTTAGGATGCAAAATAAGGAAAAATTAAAAAATCCAGAAAATTCGAAAAAAAAAATCAAAAAGTACGAAAATTTCGAAAAAAAATGAAAAAAATTAAAATAATTTGATTTTTTGTGCCTTAGAAACTTAAAATTCGCGGTAAAGATAGTGTTTAGGATTCAGAATAAGTTAAAATAAAAACGCAATAAAATTCGAAAATAAAATAAAAAAATCGACAGAAATCGAAAAATAAGGAAATTTTGAAAATAATTCGATTTCATAGAGCTAGAAACATGAAATTTGGAATAAAGGTAACATTTAAGATACTAAATAAGGGAACATTAAAAAATATGGATAATTTCAAAAAAATGTCGAAAATTTCAAAAAAAAAAAAAAAAAAGAAAAAGAAAGAAAGAAAGAAAAAGAGAATTGAAAATAATATGATCTCGTAGTCTTAGAAACTGAAAATTTGGTGTAAAGGTAGTGTTTAGAATTCAGAAAAAGAAAAAATTAAAAACACAACAAAAATTGAAAATAAAATAAAAAAATCGAAAAAAAAACGAAAATTTGAAAATAATTCGATTTTGTAAAGCTAGAAATTTAAAATTTGGAATAAAGGTAGTATTTAGGATACAAAAAAAAATAAATAAATAAATAAAAAATCTGTAAAATTCGAAAAAAATAATTCGAAAATTCGAAAAATTGAAAAAAATTCGATTTTGTAGCTTTAGAACGTAAAATTCGGCGTAAACTTATTGTTTAGGATACTGAAAAAGGAAAAATTAAAACACAATAAATTTGTAAAAAGAATAAACTCGAAAAAGATCGGAAATTTCAAAATAATTAGATTTTGTAGCGCTAGAAACTTGAAATTTGTAATAAGGATACAAAATAAGAAGAAATTAAAAAATCCAGAAAATTATAAAAAAAAAAATTCGAAAAAATCAAAAATTGACAATAATTTTATCTTGTAGTCTTAGAAACTTAAATCTTGGTGTAAAGGTAGTATTTACTATTCAATAAAAGGAACAATTAAAATATTCGAAAATAAAATCGAAATATCTTTAAGAAATCGAAAATTCGAAAACAATTTGATTTTGTACTGCTAGAAACATTAGTTTTAAGATAATTGTCTTATTAGCTAGTACAACGCCCCTAATTGTTTTATGTTATTTCCCCCGGATTATGGTTTTCTTTTCTTTCGTTTACGAATTTCGTTATAGAAAAGTTCCGCTATAGACTGGCTATGATATAGGCGATTTCTTTATAGACAGGTTTGTTTTCTTTCACAGATTGTACTCTATTAACTTCACATATGAAATATGGATTGTTAAATGATGTTAGCCCCACAAAAATTTTCACAGCTCCCCCTACCCTCCCGACATTACTGGCTGGTTATGGCTTGATAGTCCTTTCTAAATAAAATCATGGTGACTCTAAGATTCACTTGATTTATCTCTAAATTGAACCTAAATGATCCTAAGAAGACGGATCAAAAAAATACTATATTGGCATGGCAATCAGGTAACTTAGAATTAAAATCGAAAAATCAATAAATTTATAAAAAGTCGAAAATTTGAAAATAATTTGATTTTGTAGTCCTAGAAGCTTGACATTTGGCAGAAAGGCAGGGTTTAGTACACAAAGTAAGAAAAAAATTAAAAAATCCGTAAATAATATAAAAAAGACTAAAAAAAACGAAAAATAAACCATCGAAAAAAGGAATATAGTTTGATTTATTGGAAATTTCCGGAAATTTAAATTTTGGCTTTCTTTTTATACTAAAAAGTTATTTTATGTTAAATATCAAGTATCTAGGGCTGCGAGTAATATCTCAGATGGATAGCACCTATCCTGGAAGCAATTGAGAGTACTTTTGACACTCCCCCTCCCATAACTTAGTGCTTGCCTAGGAACCTGAAATCTCTTTTTATCTACAGTACTTTGCAAACGAAACTAAAGCTTCAAATTTTTGATACCTGTAAATAATAGGCACAGAGTGTGGGCTTAGCGAAAATCAGTGGATGATCTCCAAAAAGAACCCAAAATCAAGAAAAGGAGGATTACTTACAAAAAGAAGTGAAATCTCATCAAAAAGTCACCTGTAAAAAATGCAGCCAAGTCTCGTAACTCATTTACCGTAAAAAGTACTGAGATCGTATAAAGCCAAGTTTAACTATCTTATTAACTCTGAAATTTTCATTCATAAATCACTCCTAGTCTCTACATCTTTAGTTAATTATTATTTTGTGACTTGGCAATTACGCAGCACAGGGAAGTTATTACACCTTACTATGTTATGGAATGGGATGAGATAATTTAATTAAGGCAAATTATATACGCACAGGGAAGTTATTACACTTTAATATATTATAGTATTATTTGATTAAGACTAACTATATACATCACATTCTCGTGCTACGTAATTGCCAAGTCACAAAATAATAATTAACTAAAGATGTAGAGACTAGGAGTGATTTATGAATGAAAATTTCAGAGTTAATAAGATAGTTAAACTTGGCTTTATACGATCTCAGTACTTTTTACGGTAAATGAGTTACGAGACTTGGCTGCATTTTTTACAGGTGACTTTTTGATGAGATAATACTGTTTCTAGGGCCTCAAATTGCCTTAATCGGGCTTTGACAGGGTGAGACAATTTAAATGTTAAAAAAAAAAAAATCTTTTTATATAGTCGTAGTTACAATCACTACGTTAAGGTATAGGCACATGTTTTTTTTTTTTTTTTTTTTTTTTTTTTTTTTCCCATAGAATTTCTTCAAGTAATGTGCTATGAAAATTAAAATTTCTCCACGATAGTGTGTTTCCTTATTAGAATTCTGTATAGTCTTCTAAGTCCTCGAACGAACAACAGAATTGTTGACAGATGGCATTGCGGCCATGGGCACATATAAAACGGAAATATCGGCCCCGTACGTAGTAATTTTGAGTAGCTACTCAATACCTAAAGGATTATATTATATTTTTTTATTTGTATTTATTGCATTGAATTTATTATAGTTAAAGCTGTTAGAAATAATTCCTCATATTGGATTCAATTAGAATATCTGCAAGCACTCGAAAACACAGATGTTCAAAAAAGAAAATGCAGCAGACGTTTTTCCTCCACTTAGTGTAATATCTCATGAACAGATCCGCGAACATAAATATCTTGTTGACTATTACATCCAATTATCTTCAAATGCAGTACCCAACTTATCATCTTTAAAAGTGATAGTGAATTAATGACTATTTTATTTTATATCATCAAATAATGAACGAAGTGAGTGAAAACATAGAACTTGTATAATTGGTGAAACAAGTAAGAAATCACAGCTAATTAGTGGTATATTATATGTGCTTCGTGATGTGCTCCTCTATTTGTGAAATATGCCAGAAAACTCCAATTAAAGAGAATCACATGACTCTAAAAACAGTTCAAGGACTAAAAACAAGAACATTCTCTTTCTTTTGGACTGAAAAACATTTAAGTTAGTCTGCCTACAAAATTCAACCGGTCAACACATTTAAAAAGAGCGAATGGCTCTTGTAATTTCTAAAATATGAATATCTTTTTGTAACTTACTAAATTTAATCTAAGATTTAAATTCAATTAACTGTAAAATTACGTAATATATATTTTTTGCTTATACACAAAATGACTTATTATTTTAGTCAGTTCTTTTTTAGAAACATAGTCACAAACGACTATAGTGATTAATTACGTGCATTGTGAACTTGCCCTGGATTATTTTCTATCTTGGATATTACTATGGCGATCATCGAAAGAAAAGGTAGGACAATTCCAATTTTCATTTCTCAATTGTTGATCAGTCTCAGTAGATATTTACTTTCTGAAAAACCAATTCTTTGAGATAACGCGCAATCGAACTTACACTTCTAAGAAAAGCAGCCCTGAATATCATATAAATTAAATAAGGTTTTAAATAAAAACAAGTATATATATATATATGAAACGAAGCGTGTTGCTCCGTCGGTGGGTCCTTGATCGCCGGGCCGGGCCGGTGGCTGCGCGGACTGATGGCGGCTCCGTACGTCAAAGCGCTCATTCTGATTCCCTTGCATGTTCGTGTAGTCCTGGGCCGTAAGCGGGATTCGGTTAAATTCCGAGTGAATGTATTTCTGTTTAAAGGAAGACTCAGTTTATTATGGAACCTGGTTTATTTCTTTTTCTTACATGATTCCTTTTAAACCAGGCCCATATTGGCGTGAGAGCTGCTTTTTAAGTCTGTCTGGACATCGAAGGTTCGTCCATCGCGAGGCAATTCCGAGAGAGCAGATTGGCGTGGATTTGTTTAGATGAGGGAAATCGTAAAAAGTTCGCTCCTGATAGCAGTGCAATGGTATAAATATGAGGTTTTTGCATTATTTCTGCTAGAGGTCGTCTAAGTCAAAAGAGGCGTATTTTTAATTTTAATTGGCCGCGAGCTGAGTGATTGATTGTGCGGAATAAAGGCGTTGGCTCCATGGGCCGATCGGATGCCGCAAGACTTTAAAATTGCGTTAGCGTCAGCACAAATATTCTTATGAAGAGTCAGAAAACGATCTTTGAAAGTTATAAGATGTGATGCAGGAAAACTAATTTAACAGGGGCGACGGCATTTTCAATCAATTGAAACACAATTATTAAAGCATTTAAAAGTTTTGATTTAAATTTCTATTTTTTAAAACGGTAATTTAAAATTTTAAAAGGGGCAAAAAGGGATTTTGCATTTTAAAAAGGGGTTTAGCTTTTATCCTTTCATATCCCCCCCCACTAAAACAAGAGCCACAGGGCTCGCCTGCAAGACCTGTGGGTCTTATCTCGTGAATTTAACCCATGTTTTTTTTTTTTTTTTTTTTTTTTTTAGATTCTTATTTTCTCCAGCTCTCAAGTAATTTCTCCAGCTCTTCAGTATTTACTTCAGCTCTCAAGTCAATTGGACCTATTTTTACATTTATATATCAAATTTACATAAAAATATTGGTTACACTAAAATATTGGAATTCTTTCAATGGTGCTGCAGCAAAACAATAATGTGTCTCGAGACGACATATCTTGATTATAACAGTTGTCATAACATAACTGTGTTTGTAGTGTTTCCCTTTCTTTCCAGTTTTTGTTTTAAAGTTTTTGATATAGTTTGTTGGGAAACATCCTTTTGTGTATAATTGCAAATTGCAACCATAAACTATATAGTATATTAAAATATTCACAGGTAAACATACTGAAAACTATACAACATATGCAAATGTAAAAAATATTCAATAATAGACAATGTTCAAATGTAAAAAAAAATATTCACAAATACAAAATATTAAAATGTAAAATATATTCACAAATACAAATTATTCAAAAATATAAAATATTCAATAATACAAAATATGCACTAATACTATCAACAAAATATATTGTATCTCAAATGCAATTTGAAAAGCTTGCATTTCTAGAAATATTGAATTTTCACACTGAGATAAAATAACAGTAAAATATCCTAAAATACTAATAACAAAAACAAATTATATTTCTTCGTATACCTTTCCGTTTTGTTAGGGACTTAGCTACTTCTATGATGCAGCCTTAGGTTTATATCCATGAAAAAACAACACTAAGTTGTTTAAAAAAAAAAGAAAACTACAGCTAATAAAAACTAAATATACACTTGCTATAATTTTCACCATGCGCAGGGTCAGGCCGATATGGGTTTTAATGTTTACACAGCCTATATCATATTTATCTTTGGCGAAAATACAGACATATTTGGCTAGAAGAGCAGGTAATTGTTCTCTGACAGACTGAACATTTTGCACATGGTCAGTGGTCTCGAACAACTCCGGCTCAAAATTTTCTTCGAATATCTCTGCATTTTCAATTGCTGGCTGGCCAGTATATACTTCTGATAAATGTAAAGTATGGTGAGATGCATTTGATGAAATATGGTCCATGAGAGGTACTTTCTTATTATCTTGAGTTATTTGCATTTTAACACAGTCAATATTTAATCTAAATAGTTTACAATGGGGTAGCCCAATCAAAGCATAAGGTAACTGATTGTTAATTATAAAAAGTTCAATTCTCTTAGAGATACGTCCTAATTGCAAACTAACAAGGCATTTTTCTTTCAAAGCAAGAACACCTTGTGTTTGGGTGACTGGTATACTCTGCTGAACTTTACATATTTTTAGGTTAAGTTTATGGGCTAAGTGACAAGGAATAACACTAATCGAACTCCCAGTATCGATCAAACAAGGTAGTGAGTCTTCATTTTTTACATAAGTAACTTTATGACAATCTCTATTTGATTTTTTATAGCTAGCTTTTTCTTTTTGTATATGTCCGGACATAAGAAATCGTCATTGATTACTAGATGTATTTCGGGATGACTCATTAGCGCTATGATCTTGGTTGGGGTTCGGCAAAGTCATATTGTGACTAAGGGTTGGTACTGCTAACACTTGTTGTCGAAAAGGGCAGTTTCCCACCCAATGATACGCATTTGGTATTCCGATATTAAGACAAACTTTGCATGGATAGGGCGGCAAAGTGGTCTGGTGGTGTACATTAGGTCGTGGTGGAACACTTGAAGTCGGTCTAAACGTATTTTGGGGATTTCTGGCTTGATTTGATGTTGAAGAAAAAAAAAAAAGTTCTTTTTTACCGGCCATCGGGGGGAAAAGTATTTTTCTTTTCTAGGTGACTATATTCAACTTTTATACACAATAAAAGTTCTTGATGGTAAAATGCACTTTCTTGAAAGACTAATCGAAGTCTCATTAATTGCTTGCAATCTTTTGAGATTGTTCGTGGGCCGATTGCACTGACACAACACAGATACTATTTTTAATTTTCATGGCACAAGTGGAATTTTTTATTTTTCAAGTTCTTTTATCAAGTTCTGGAAGAAAGGCTGGGATTTTCCCGTTGAGATGAACTGTCCTACTCGACTTCTGAAACGAAGCGTGTTGCTCCGTCGGTGGGTCCTTGATCGCCGGGCCGGGCCGGTGGCTGCGCGGACTGATGGCGGCTCCGTACGTCAAAGCGCTCATTCTGATTCCCTTGCATGTTCGTGTAGTCCTGGGCCGTAAGCGGGATTCGGTTAAATTCCGAGTGAATGTATTTCTGTTTAAAGGAAGACTCAGTTTATTATGGAACCTGGTTTATTTCTTTTTCTTACATGATTCCTTTTAAACCAGGCCCATATTGGCGTGAGAGCTGCTTTTTAAGTCTGTCTGGACATCGAAGGTTCGTCCATCGCGAGGCAATTCCGAGAGAGCAGATTGGCGTGGATTTGTTTAGATGAGGGAAATCGTAAAAAGTTCGCTCCTGATAGCAGTGCAATGGTATAAATATGAGGTTTTTGCATTATTTCTGCTAGAGGTCGTCTAAGTCAAAAGAGGCGTATTTTTAATTTTAATTGGCCGCGAGCTGAGTGATTGATTGTGCGGAATAAAGGCGTTGGCTCCATGGGCCGATCGGATGCCGCAAGATTTAAAATTGCGTTAGCGTCAGCACAAATATTCTTATGAAGAGTCAGAAAACGATCTTTGAAAGTTATAAGATGTGATGCAGGAAAACTAATTTAACAGGGGCGACGGCATTTTCAATCAATTGAAACACAATTATTAAAGCATTTAAAAGTTTTGATTTAAATTTCTATTTTTTAAAACGGTAATTTAAAATTTTAAAAGGGGCAAAAAGGGATTTTGCATTTTAAAAAGGGGTTTAGCTTTTATCCTTTCATACAGTCTCAGTAGATATTTACTTTCTGAAAAACCAATTCTTTGAGATAACGCGCAATCGAACTTACACTTCTAAGAAAAGCAGCCCTGAATATCATATAAATTAAATAAGGTTTTAAATAAAAACAAGTATATATATATATATATATATAAGGGTTCGTACGGGTGCCAAAATAAAACCAAATTTTACATAAATAAAACCTAACACCGAAATTTGCATTATTTAATTGCAAGATTCTGTGATAATAAAATATAGCAAAATTCTAATTATGGAAATAGCGATATCGAAAAGTAAGCACTTGTATGAACCCTGTATACGATTTTTAAACCTTAAATAAAATAAATTTTTCCAGAACTTTTCCCAGAGCCAATGGGGCGTAATGATTTTTCTTGCTCCAGGGCGCTGAATATGTAGCTACGCCACTGATTGTATTACAGCTAATTTTAAGTAAGTTTTTTAACATTTTATATTACAATGTTACAATATTACCTAGTTGATATTAGCTAATGTCAAAAGATTGGCGAACCACGGAGTTCAGAAAATAAACTCTATACCTCACAACAGTGGGAGTTGCCGACTTTATGACGTCATAAGCAGAAGTAAAAGTTTAATTGAAAATTACGGCTAATTATTTAAATTTTCGAACAAACGAATGCACGATAACAAATCTGTGTCCAAATATCTTTCATTTAAAAAAAGAATGGTGTAATTTGATGCAGCAGTTTGTTCTCACGGATTGTCGAAAGAAATCGCTTAGCGTTTTAAATATATAGATGTTTAACTTTATATTTATAATGTTTTAAATAAAACTGTAAATAATGATGATTGAACGAGTGAATGAGAATGATGGAATGACTGAAAATAGCTGAGTAAATGATAACAATGGAATTTAAGCCTGTATTTCCTAACAATAACAGCTTCCCAGATATAACTTTGCCTCTTCTGCACCCCTCTATTTATGAAAATGAAGCAGGCTGCAATTTTCTAAAAATGTGTCTCATTACTCTTTAAGCACTTCTGCAATTTAATTCCCACCACCTAATAAAGTTTCTTCTCTTCAGCTTCTATAAATTCCAAGATGTGGTGTTTAGTCCTTCAAAACATAATTAAAATATAATCAATATTATTAAAAAATTAAAAAAATCAGCTTTATGATATTGAAATAAATGCTCATGTTATCCCAGTAGTACATAACTAACACCGGGTCTAAAATAACACAACAGAGTTTCCCTAGAAATGCATATAAGCAAACGTTATTACTGAAAAGGCAAAAATCAGGTTCAAAAGAGTAGATAGGCTTCATATAATCACAGTTTCAGAAAAATATTATAATAAATATTATATTGCTGGATTGGTACCATATTGTTATTGTATTAAATTCTGCTGTTTAAAATAATATAATAATTAAATATTGGCATTAGTGGGTGATTGTAAATTTGTACTGCGAACAACAACCCAGCACAAAGTGCTTGCGTTCTTCTGTTCTAAAACAGTCTTGGAGAGAAAATAAAAAATTGAAATTAAGTAAGCATTTTACTTTACTGGTTGGTACATAAAAAATGGAGGCAAGAAAATTATGAAACAATATTAGCAACTTAATCCATCTTTATTTTTATCCATTAGGAAGAAGAGGAAGGTATAGTACTGATTTGATCACTGCACAAACTTATAAAATCCCACACTAGAGAATCATTTACAATTCTAAAATATTAATATCACAGCTGGCCATCATTTGTGGAGACACTTAATAAAATTAAAATAAGAAAACTTGAAAAATCCGACATGCTCTTTAGAAATCTTAAAAATTAAGCAGCTCTTATCAAAAAGAACAAAATTAAACACATGTATGATGCCAATGATTTTGAAGCAGGCACGAGGGCCAAAACTTCACTATCAGAAACACTTAATCACGCTGCTTTGACTACATCATTTAATTTCAATTCTAACTGAATTTTTTATTGACATACATATAAAAGGGGCATACAGGAATGTCTGACCGATTACTTTAAATTCATTAACTAATTAAAATAACGGTGAATATGAAAGAGCAAACCAGACAATTCAAACCAAAACAAACTTTTTAATTCGTCTGATCAGATACTCCCATTTTACCTCAGTGACGATAACAGAAGAAAAACAAAATGAAGCACTCCTTAAATGGTGCATGCACACTATGCATGTAAGAAATTAACCACAGATAATTCCAATTTTAAAGAGAGACAGCAGAGTATTTAATGCTATGGTGCATAATTCTAAAAGTTCACACAAGTTCTATTTTAAAAATGTAGATAAAAGTTCAAAATGAAGTCAAATTAGAAAGGCTGTAAATAGAAATATCTGTTATGTATAATGAAAGGATAACAAAATATTATGAATAAAATTATAACAAAAATAATAAAACTATAGATTTTATTAAACAAAATAAAATTAAAGTTAAAAACTGTTTAACAACAAAAAACAAACATCTCCATTAATTGTGAACATATGATGGAATATTACAAATTTTAGAAATCATGGTTCCACAAGTTAAACAAAGGTTACCTAACAAATTCAATTCTAGTAACCTCACATCTCTAGATCTACATATAGATCAAAAACTCGATCAGTATAAACTGGAACACCAAAGGAATTTAGGAAAAGGATAAATGTAAAAAACAACAAACCATTATATATTAACTAGCTGACCCGCCCAGCATTGCCTGGGCCCGTGATAAAACCTTTAAGAAATCCCAAATTTGTATTATTTTATATATTTTAGGCTCGGGCAATGCCGGGCGGGTCAGCTAGTAAATAATATAAATAAGAACAATTGGTATTTTTTATAAATATAGGTTGAATTAACCACTATATTTTCGATTGCTTTTAGAAGTAAATGTATTACGAAATACTTTTTTAAGACTTTACCTGAAACACCTGTAGATTTTTTAATTAAACTATTTAAACTTAAAGAGAATACATACTGGTGTACACACCCCTTCCCCACTACCAGTTTATACTTTATTCAAACCTTACATACATTTAAAATATACTTATTTTAATTTCGATTTAAGCTTACTAAGAATCAATTATATTTCATATTAACATTAATTTTTATATTAATACAAGATAACTCGATTGATTTATAATTCGTCATTTCAATAGAACAGTATTTCACTTTATCATAATTTATATAGATAAAAACATGTACATTTTTTATGCTTGAATTAACAATTTTATTTTTGATTGCATTTAGAAGTAAGTAAACATATTACGAAATACCATTTTAAGACTTTACCTGAAACACAAAGATTTGTTAATCAAAATATTTAAACTTAAAAAAAAAAAAATACATACTAAATTTTTTGCACCACCCTCCTCTCTTCTCTGCCAGTTTACACCTTATTCAGAAATTACATACACTTACAAAAATACTTACCAAGAATTATTTAAAACTCATATTTACATTAGTTTATAAATTAATGTATATAAAAACTTTTTAACACGTTGACGGACACTTGCGGCTATAGCCGTCAAAGCGAAGTTCACTATGTGGCATGATGGCTATAGCAGCACAAATGTGCATTTACCGGCGTACAAGTAGAAGCCCAGTGTCAATTTTTGAACTTCACTTGTTCCTACTGTCCGTCAATGTGTTAAATCAAAGTTTCAATACGTTAGAATATTTTACTTTATTATAAATAACGAAAAGTGCATTTGTTACCCATATAGGTTGAAATAACCAGTACAGAGTAACTAAGTCTCCGGCTTTTTGCACACCAGTATTTTCTTAGAGAAAATGTTCTTTTAAATTGCAGAGTAATTCGATTAAACAAATCAACTTTTTATGTACTAAAATACTGGTATCCAAAAAGCTGGAGACTTGGCAGCTCTGCCAGTAATTGCTTGAAATACTTAGAAATATTTTAAATCTGCTTTAAGTAACTCAGTCATAATGATATTCCATAGAAAACAGTACACAGTCATTTAGCTGTTTTGTCACTGTTTTGGGGAATTTTGTTCATTTTAGAGTTAATTAACAGTTTTTTGTTAATTAAGAGTAGAATTCTTTTTTAATTGAATTTTTTAAAACCACATATTTTAAGAAATTTCCTGTCCAAAAATTCTATCTTTATTTTTTTCTTTTCATTACTTAAGTCTCTACGTTGTTTGAAAAAATAAGTTTGATGAAGAAAAAAAAGTGTTCATTTTAAGTACAGTACAGGACCCATTATCTGGCATCATGGAGATCGATCAGATTCCTATATTCGGATCCATGCCAAAATTATAAATATCACATCTTAAAAAATCTCCTATACTCAAAAATTTTTTTTTCCTATGATCTAGTTTTTTAGGTAGATACATTAGAGAAAAGAAGTTACAAAAATACTTACTATTCTTGAAAGTAATTTCTAAAACAATAATAATAACAACTTTAAATTTTCAAAAATCTTTTATTTTTTGTCCACGACTACAAAACATATTTCTGATCTTTTTTTGTTTCAAATAGTTTGGATGTTCTAATAATAATGTTTCTTGCATCTTATATACAGATAAAACGTCATTTTCTCTAAAAAAGGATTTTCGTTCCATTCCGCATAAAAGTTCTTTTGTTAATTCAATACAATGTTCTATGGAAATAATCTCTACATTTTCTGCCTCTTCTACATCATTATCTTCTGGACTTGAATCGGTGTCTTTTTTAAATACATCGCTGGCAATCTCTTTATCTGTGAGTCTAAGTGCAGTCTGTGCATTTTTATCGGCATTTAATGAGTCTTCTATTGTTTTTTCATCAAATTCCACTTCACATGAAATGCTTTTAGCGTATTCCAACAGTTCTTGAATAGTTTCATTTTGTTGTGATACGCGGAAACCAGGAAACTCGTTATTCTCCTCTTCCCCGTTGAGAAAAATTGATGCAGGCCAAATATTATGCCAAGTGTTGATCAGCATGCTTTGTTTCACGCCATTCCGTGAATTTGCGATAGGCTAAAGTGCATCTTTAATGGTGAAATTTTTATGGAAATCCTTCATTCTATTTCCAGAAGTACAATGTTGTAAACACTTTCTAATGAAAGCTGCTTTGTAGGAACATTGAAGAGAATTTATAATACCTTGATCCATTGGCTGGATCAAGGATGTACAATTTGGAGGTAAAAAAAATAACACACACATTATCTTTTTCAAGAGTATCTGCATTAGGATGGCTGCACAGTTATCTAAAAGTAGTAAAATTTTTGAGTCATTAGGAAGACCTACTTTATTACGTTGTCTCTTTGCTTCTGGTACAAAATAGTCCTGAAACCATTCTCTAAAAAGTTCTTGGGTCATCCAAGTATGCTTATTACCTTTGTAAATTACTGGCAGGATGATCACATTTTTTAGGGTTCGAGGCTTATTACTACTTTTCCCAATAATTAATAATTTACACTCATGAGTGTCTGCTGCATTACTGCAAACAAGCACCGTAAGTCGTTCTTTGCAATCTTTAATACTGGATGGAGCACTTTCTTCTGCAGTTACGTATGTTTTTCTTGCAAGGTATTTCCAAAATAACCCTGTTTCATCTACATTATAAACAAGTTCCAGTTAATACTGAGCATCAGAAATTATATGTAAACATTCCTCGCAGAAAGACTCTGCACTTTCATTATTTGCTGACGCTTTAACTCCACAAATACTTAATATCCTCAAGCCATGACATTTCTTAAATTTGTGAAACCATCTGGAGGAATAATCATACTGTTTTTAATCCTAAATGTTCATGGAACACTTTAGCTTGCGCCATAATTAATGAGCGATACAAAGGCACTTTTTCACTTCTTCATTGCCAAATCCATTCCATTAAAACCTCATCTAAATTCAGATTTCTTGGTTGATGTAATGTTTTCGATCATCCATTAACTTCTTTGAGTTGCTATTACTGTATAATTTCAACAGTGCCATTTTCTGCTTTTTTATACTTTAAATTGTTGAGCTCCTGACATTATATTGTTCACAAAGTAATTTTACTGATGAACCTTTATCTAATTTTTTTAAGATTTCGACTTTTTGAGAAATGCTTAGAGCTATTCTTTTCCCTTTTTTTTTCTCCTCGCGTGAATTGCTTTTCTCACTGAGTCTCTTAGACATCGTAAATAGAAAAAAGAAATCACCCAAACACAAACGCAAAAATAAGCAAACAACCCAACAACGGCAGAACTGCATAAATACTCAACTAAAAAGTGATAAACACGTTTGTGTTTGATTGCACTTTCTAAAGGCAATAGTTTCTTTTCCTCCTCCTTGAATGAATGAATGACCTTCTAACACTTTGCCCTTCGACCTAGTGGCAGAAGAGCTTTTTATCTCGTTCATTCTTTCAACGAACTCTGAATGCCATAGAAAAAAAAAGAAACAAACTTCTTTCAGATTACGTTTTGGTGTTTATGATTTTTTTTTCTTTAACAGTAAGATGTTACTAAAGGGTTATTATTTTTTCCTGATAATCAGATGGGGCTAAAAAGATCAAATTCTTAGCCAAAAATATTTTTTTAATTAGTTTCTTTTTATCCACAGTGAGATTGTAAAAAATGCCAGTTTTCTGAACATTCTGGTTTTTCGAATGCCGGATAAAAGGTCCGATACTGTATTTTGAGGGTTTAAAAAAAAAATTCTATATCTTTGTTTATAATTGACTTATAAAGATGAGTTTGGTGTTGAATTGAAGATTGTCTTCATTAGATTCTTCTAGTTTTCGTTTTATTTTTCTGCGACACTTGCTTCCTTTGATATCTGATATTTTATGATGGCATGTTTGCTCGATTTAACATTGAGAAGTTGTGTCCTGTAAGTAAGCAGTAGCGGTCTGTAGTCTGGTTCGTGGCGTTTATTTGTTTGGCGGGCTTAATATTTTTTTATAGCTTGGCTTGGCAGAACGGTCGTTCTGCTTGATCAATATATACCAACAAAAACGTCACCCGTAAAAAATGCAGGTGCATCTAAAAATGTTAAAATTGTTAAATGTAATTAGACCCTTGCCCCTCTCCATTCCCACAAATATAAAAAATAATCTGTTAAATAAAGTTTTCTGTATTAATATTCTCTATCATAATAATATATGTCATGTAAAAAAGAACTTAAACCCGGCTAATTGTCATGAAGAAAAACATGCCTGGAAAGTATTTCAAACAGGGGGATGTCTGTGTAATTTGTCATGTGCAGATGGTGCAACAATAGCATGGCTTTACGCTGATAACTTCAATCCATATTGAAACTATTTAGTCAGAAATCCTTATCTATGCATCGCTACTCTGGTTTATTTAATTACTTCTGTGAAGAATTGATGCAACCAACCAACCCAAGAGAAAAAAGCATATTTTTGATGAAAGTTCTTTGTGGATATTAATTAATATTTCAGTAAATAATTGAAATATTAAAATTCTGAGGTTCAGGTACATCAGGAGAGGGTTTGGACTACCTATATCTAAATTATCAGGCTTCTAGGTGGGCTAGATTTTCCTAGCCATCACCAACAGACAGACAGACACACACACACACACACACACACACACAGAGTGAAATTTTATTTTATTAGTATAGATAATATTGTGAAATACTGCTCGATTGAAATGATGAATTATAAATCAGACATATCTTGTATTAATATACAAACTAATGTAAATATGAAATTTAATTGATTCTTGATTGAGCTTAAGTCGAAGTTATAGTAAGAACATTGTAAGTGTATGTAAGGTTTGAATAAAATATAAACCGGCAGTGAAGAGGAGGGGGGGGGGTGTAAGCTAAATTTAGTATTATATTTTTTTAAGTTTAAATAGTTTGATTAACAAATTTTTATGTGTTTCAGGTAAAGTCTTTAAATGATATTTCGTAATATGTTTACTTCTAAAAGCAACAGAGAACAAAGAGGTTAATTCAACCTATTTTATAAAAAATGTATTTGTTATTTATACTAGTTGCACCCATCAAAATTCGACGTAAAAGAATAAGGAAATTAGTATGTTACAATTTAAGCTTATGAATAAAAGAATAATGTAATGAGAAAAAAAAAGTGATACTGCAAATCCAACGCATGATATTCACACAAACATACTCAAAACTTTGCTAATGAACACCACATTCCATTGAAGTCCTGATCTCAATAAAAATCTACATACACAATTACGTCATTTAGCTTTGTAAAAATTTTAATTTTGCATTTGAAAATGCACGTTTTAAAAATGATATTTTCATAAGCAGACGATTTAGCTTTTAATTTCAGAGTTGATAGAATAAAAAACTTGGAAAATAAAATAAATTTTCACATAAATATATAGGAAAATATTACTGTAAGAGTCATTTAAGCAATTGTTTAAAAATTCCAGAGTTTCATTAAATATTTATTATAATTAAAGGGAAATGATGCAATTTGCAGAAATATTTCATTTTATGCATACCAAGGATCTTTAAATAAATAGCAGAAGTTCTGTCTATTTAGATGCAGGAATAAAGGTCAGTTAATATGACATCATACTGACACAGGCTTAGTAAAATACTTTATATTCACGGAGGAAAATTCATCTTTTGTTTTCCTACTGAAGTTATTTTCCTCATCAGAAACATTTCGTTTTATATATTACTTCTTATGATAGGTTATTTACTATTATTTTATTTAACAGATTACTTACTATTATTTCTCAATAAATCTATATTCTGCTCTTCCGCGATTACTGCATAGTTAAACGCAATCATTTTAATGTTTAAATTTTATGAAAACCATTGAGATTTTTCTTTTAAATATAACGACATTTACACTGATGGAATCCCACTTCTGATTGATGGAATGTGATAAAGCAAATTAATTTTATGTTATAGAGAGAAAATCTTAACCAGATTGACACCATTTTGAAAAAATTTCATAGAAAACTTTAATTAAAATTTAAATATAAAAATGTGAATATTTAAAAAAAAAGCTAGTGCGGGCACATCTACAAAAGAACAGCTGTCATTTAAAAAAATAATAATCAAAATTAGTTCAGTACGTCACCAGTCCACTAAAGATGCAACCCTGATGATCTGCTCCGAAGTAAAGCGCAAGAGAGCTGGACATTTTATACCATCTTGTGGCAGTTCACGGCATTACTGCATAATGTTTACTATATGGATGAAAAATATACGAGAGAAGAAAAAGCGTCGATGAATATGGAAGTTAAAACATGAAATGGATGAATTTAAGAAGATCCATAGGTTGAATAAAATGAAGCTAAAAGTAATAGGTACTTTAAAAGATTAATAAAATAGTTTTCTATACCAAGAGCATTCTCATTTTATGTCAAGCAGTAAGGCCTATATTTAGGGTGGAAAAGCATTCAAATTAAACTAGAAATTGACTGTTACATGCCAACAGTTCAAAAGTATTATTTTGTGTGAAATTTGTAGACACAGTGCATTTGTGCAACAGTAGTTGCACAGCTGTATTATAAAAATTATTCATCTGTCCCATTCTTCACTCATTAGATACCCATACAGTTGTTTTGTTTCCTTGTAAGAGAGAAAATGGAAATTTAGTGCAAAATCGACAGAAATGGTCGTTTTAGCACAGAATGGTGCAAAAATTGCAGTTTGGTACAGCAATGCGACCCTTGTTAATGCTAGCATATTTTCACAGGATTTTTTTTCTTTTCCAGCCTTGTGGACTACTGATTTTTTTTTTCTCCTTTGTGGTCGGATACCTTTTTTTTAAAGTGGTATTGGGGGAAAAAATGAACCATCAATAATTTTAAACATTACTTATACCATTAAACTCTGAAAAATAAGATACATACTTTCACATGTTCTTAATGTTTGAGAAGAGAAACTGCACATGATAAATATTAGTCATAAATAATCTTACAAAAAATGTTAAATATTTAGGGTTTGTTTCATGGCTTACTTAGGTTGATTGACGAGAAGTTCAGATGCAACAACTTTAGGTCGAGGAGTTGGAACCTCAGGGAGTTTTTTATACGATTCTGGTAATAACTCCCCATAAACAGGATGACCACGACCCCTCCATCTATATTCATTGGCCTTCTGTAATCTCTCAACAACCTCAACAAACCAAGGTTCCTCAGAATTCTCATTTTCCTTCTCAGGTACCTGATGAAATAAACATTTTATATCAATGACAAAACATCAAATAGTAGAAAAACAAAATATTCTACTAATCATGTTTCTTTTTTTTTTAACAGATTAACATAGTTTACAAAATATGTCATGTTAATTGATTTCAATATAATTAAAACAGACACCAATGATGTTGTTTTGGTGTCCAATTATATTCTTCGATAATGTGGCCTCTCTGTTATGCTCTAATTTCCATAAAAATTCTGATATTTTCACAAAACTTGGATAATTTAAATTATATAATGTAACTCTGTTAATTAGATTATAATGTATTCTTACTAAATCTGGTCAACACAATAGAATGTTTCCTTTTCTTTTTATTAACAAAGCCACATTTGAAATATACTATTAAACGGCCAATTATTGTTCAATTGGTTAAAATTATAGAACTTTAAGTCTGCACAGAGATTAAGGCCAAAGAGATTTTAATCCTTTCGTGTTTTATACTAAAAAAAAAGTTCTAATCACAGAAAGACAGAATGTTTCTATCTGTAAAATGACATGTTTAGAAAACATGCATTTTTATTCATAAAGCTGTTACATTTCAATGCAGTTGTGCCAAAATGATTTTCATATTTTTTTTTATTGTTTTGGTATTGAGCAGTGTTGCTAATTTAGTGGATTGTGGAATTTATTTAATTGTAAAATTCTGAAATTAAATAAGACAAAATTTTTGACATAGTGGAATTGAAAAATCTACTAACTTGGCAGCACTGATTACTGAGTTTGAGAACTTAATCTGAGAAGGAGCAAAATATTTTCAGCAAGTTAAAAATGTCATATTTAAAAATAAATGAGCATTTTCATTGATAAAAATGAAATATTTTATTACAAATGTGTCTAAATGATGTGAATTCCAGGACTTTTTTTTTCTGGTTCTCAGATTAAACATAAAGATCCCTATGGGGTGTGAATATGAGTTTGTATGCAAAGTTTTTGTCAATAAACATGTCATTTTTTTTTACAAGTCAAATAACATTGCTGGTATACAGTCAAGTGGGTATTTAAAAAATGTTTTGAAAAAAGCACAAATGATTTCATTTTTGAAACTGTACAGTTAAAACGGCATATATATATATTTTAGATGACTAAATATGATTTTTTTTTTTTTTAATCTTGTAAAGAGCCAAGAGAGAAAAAAGTTATGTTGATCATTTTCAATAAAGAAATTAAACTGAGATCAATTTGAAAAAATTATTAAAATTTTGAGAAAATCTGGCACTTTTTCTCAAATTAGAATGCAGATAAGCACGAGCGGACAACAGGCATGATAGAATCTATACTAATATTATAAAGAAGAAACATTTGTTTGCTTGTAGGGAGTTATCACTGAAGATACCAAATCAATTTAAAAAACAATGGTGGCAAAATGACGGTGAGTCTCTGCTCTAACATTTAATAATAAAAAAAAAAGTATAAGTGCAAATTTAATGTGATGTTGTCAAGAAATGTATTCTATCATCATACTCAAGGAAACACTATTATGTTGAGAAGTAGTGATAATATAAAGAGATTTTTTTTCTAATACTGCTTTCATTCTTTCATTTCCTTTCTTCAGTAAAATTTCTTTCTGGATTTCTGTTTACTTTTAATTCTACATGTATGTGAACGGAAATGGAGGAGGGGGCTTGATCCCCAGGGCAACCGCCACCACCATTTGGCTACATCATGGGCAATGATAATTTATATTCAACTCAAATTGTATTGCACTACTGAATTAAAAACCTTTTCCTAAGCAATTGCTTCCTTAAAATGTTTATTTAAAATTTAAAAGCTCATAACAAAATGAAAACTTTATTTTGTTATTTAATATGCAATATTTTCAGTAGGATGAAAATATATATGCTGTGTTAAATGCACTTAATGGCTCTTTGTGATCACTAGATATTATGCATAATATCTAGTGTATATATATTCATAATTACCAATTTTTTTCTTCTGATTTTTTGTTTCTATTTATGCTTGCTCACTAGTTTAGTTTCTATTATAACTATGATAAATTTCATTTAATCAATTAAATTTATCACACTATATACACGAATGAAAATCTAAGAAAATTCATTTGATAAGTACTCTTGATAATCAAGTTTTACTTATACAAGATTTTATTTTATTTATTTATTTATTTATTTGGCCTGTAGTACAAGAGAAGAATTTAGGAGTATTTTTTTAATTTAATTTAAAAATGAATTTTTAAACATTAAAAAAAAAAAGCTTCAAAACAATACATTCAGTTATATTTATCACACATATAATATTTGTTTAATAAATACAAATAATTACTTTAAAAAAATAAGAAAAACAGAAAATTCAAGTTAAATTAAGTTATTGATTGCTTGCCAAGAAGACTGGGAGTGGATGCATTTTACCATTTAACCCATTTACCATAAAATTGATATTTTCGAAATAAAAGGCACAGAAACCTAAACAAACAAATAAAAGAAAATCACCTTAACAAGTCTAGATGTCTTTTTCCACTGACCATCAACATAAACATATGATGTGAATGGCTTGTACTTGGCTTTATACTCTGTCTTAAATTTTCTGTGAAAGAGAAATTTAAAATGAATAAATGGAAATTTCATTATTACTTATATATATATATATATATATAAATCATAAAAACAAAGTTATGCATCACAAGGTTTGAAGTAAATCGTATGCATTATCTGCAGGAATCATGCACAAACTAGGAAAATCCTACACAATGGAAAATACTAAATGAGATTTCCCTCCCCCCCCCCCCCTTCTAAATTCTTTTCTTGAGTATAAGTGCCAAGTATTCCACTTTTTTCGGAGTTTTTTCTACAGTTTCAGTGCATATAAAAACCCAATAATTTCTCAGAAAAATCTAATTTTTCAAGATTATTCTAAATTTTCAAGATTATTTTCTCCATTTCAGACAAGAGTTTTTTCCCCTCACATTATTTAGACAAAGATTTGCTTGTAGATATGTCACTTTGAATGTGCTCCTCTCTTTTGTTTTCATTATAGCTTTAGATTTCAATCTTTTTTTTTATTAATGAGTTGTTTGACAATGCATGTGAACTACTTTTTCATTATATAGTTGTCTCTTGTTACATCTTGCACACTAGAAGACTGTTGACATGCAACAGTTAATTACCAGGTTCATATGGATGCATGGCTACTCTGCATGTACACTACTCTACCTGACATTTTTTGATTCATTTTATTAAATCAAACACATATTTGGTGACTAAACTTTCGTCTGTGGTTTCTCTTGTCCATTTTTCGTACAAAAGGGGTTTTGGGGGCCCTTAAATTTTTCCCGAGGACTAATTCTGCTGGACTAAATCTGGTCGACCCATGCATATGGCAGATTTTTTTCCTAACATTTACCTGATTCTAAGCATAATACCTGTTGGCATATAATACTTAATTGCTAAGTTAATATTGATGCCTTGCTACTTTATATATAGGTCTTACTGCTTGACATAAGGTTATAATACTTTTAATATAAAAGGCCTTTTATTAATCCTTTTTAATTATCTACTCCCTTTTTAGCTGGAAGAATCACTTCATCAATTATTTTTAACCTGTGCAACTTTTAATTTCATCCATCACATGCTTTAACTCCCATATTCATCAATGTTTATTTCTCTCTCATACATCTTTCGACCATACAGTAAGCATTATGCAGTGATACCATGAATTGAAATGAGATGGCGTGAGGTGTCCTGTTCACTCATGCTTTACTTCAGAGCAGACCATCACTATTGTATCATCAAGTCAGCTGATGAAGTGTAAGCACAGAATTGTGTGGGAAAAGCTATTAGTCATCAAGCTGGTACATATATGATGATTTCGGGAGGGAAAGGCAGTGTTGTTGGTTTCCTTTTAAAGCATCGCTGGGAGCGATAACAATTATTCTTTTATGTCTTTTTATACAGCAATGCAATTTAAGAGTATTGTGGATATATTATGGATAAAGTAAGTAAAATTTTAGCTGCAAATTGTTTTAATAAAGTCAAGTGCATTTTACAACAGTTGGAAGGCATTGCTCATTTTATCAGCATTGTGATGGATGGAAATATTTAAAAGATTGGAAAATGTTTACGGAGTCAGAAGCTTATCATTGCTGGCCACTGGATTGATTTGTTGTAATTGAATGCATGTTAGAAGTAAGAGGCAGTGTGGGAAAAACAGTGTTATTTCCCATGCATTTTTTGTATTTATCTTTCATTTTCATTAACATGTAAACTTGAGCTCCATATACATAGTGTTTTTCATCACGCAGCAACTATTTAGGCATTCTGTTTACATTGCCAACTTTATGGTTGTATTCCATGAGAAAAAGTCCTTCCGGCCTGTAACGGGAGGAAAAGGTAGCTTTCCCATATCTGTTTTAAAATTTTAGCTAATGTTACTCGAAAACAGCAAGCTAAAATGCAAAGAAACTGTTTACAAAAGATTCGTTAATACTGAATTTGAATAAGAAATTCGCCAAATTATTGAGCTATAGCCAAGTTGGCTTCATTTATGAAGACTTATTTTGGTCGCCAAAGTTGGCGATATTTCACCAAATGTTGCCAAGTTTGGTGAGAATTTGGCACTAACGGATATGAATATATAGTTTTATGCGTATGATTGGGTAAATGATTACAACAATGAAAGAAAATAATTTGTTCACTAAAACTCATAAATTAATCGTTGTTTTTTTGCAATGTGCTGTCTTGTAATGTGTTCAAAATGTCAGCCACCCTAGAATTTCAAACTGTTCTATCTCAGCCATTTTTTAAGACAGAGGTAAAACAAAAAATGCTCCGGAATCCTTGTACCAAGGCCTAACACGTAAGCAAAAAATAAATTTGAATTTTTAACTTTTTTGAAAATTTATTTTAGTTTTAAATCTTTAAGTGGCCGCCATCTTGAAACAAGATGACGGACCAAGCTGGCCAACGAACTCGGTCGAGACATTGGTGAGCTTAATACACACAATTAGTTTCATCCAAATTGATTTATAAATACGAGTGTTATCGTATGACATAGGTCATATATATATATATATATATATATATATATATATAAATCAACATTTGAACGGAGGGTGGTTTTGGGGTCTGGGGGTCATGATCGGTGAAAATATACCAAAATTTTCCAGAATTGCTTTCCTCCGAACGGCTGCAATAGGTAGCTTTATACTTTTTTGTATTGAAAGCTACCTAAATGTCATTTCAGATACCCATCTGTTCAATGTAGTCAAAGGAATTTTCATCTCATTTTTCACAAAAATGTTTGATCTTTTCGAGAGCCCTTGAAGAGATAACGCTGTTACAATATCCTCTGAGGACCATTCCACGTGTTTTGTGGAAATTAGGGCCAGTTGTTGACTTTGGTGAATACCCCATTTAAAATATTTCCAACAACTTGCTCAGTTTTTTTCTTTTCTTCAACTTTATTATGATAATATAAAGATGAAAATTTTCTAAGAGAATAATAGTAAGATGAGGATTTTTTTCTGTAAATATTTATGTCCTTTGTTAATTTTCATTAATTCTTCTTCCAATCAAGAAATTTTTTGTTTCGAATTACTAATTTCCTTATTTTTTTCATTTATTATTTCCTTACAAGAATCATAAATTTGTAAATTCTGATTATTGTCATTTTCAAAATATTGCAAATTTGGCATATTTTCAGAGTGAAATAGCTTCTGCTTTTTTTATGGCTCTACCTTTTCGCAAATTTCTGTCAAGTATTGCTTCAATCCTCATTTTCTGGATCTTGCAGATCTTTCTTCAAATTTCTGTGTCTCGTTAAGATACTTTTTTGAAGACAATATTGTAGGGATATTAAAATGAGGAATTGCCCTAGCAATCAATCGACGTCTTGATGAAATGCCGAATTCATATCTTAAATCTTTCAGGAAATCATAATTGCTGAAATGAGCTGTACAGATTCTAGCCAAGTCTACTGAGAAATGATCTTTCCTTTTGCATGCTTCAACCCATGCAATTCTCTGCTTTTTATTTTTCGGAATGCGATGGAAAGAAATGCCAGTAGTGCTTCCATCATTTGTGAATTAGCGACATGTTAATAACAATAAGAACTCAAATTTAAACTCAAAAATTAAATAAAGAGCAAGCACATTGTAACAATAGTATACTAAACAATGACACTCACAGAGCACATCATACCAATGATGTCAGATTCCATTCCCCCGCTCCCTCAAATAGAATATCCCTAGTGGACGGACCTACCTTCTTTTCTAGCTATCTTGAACATATGGGACATTGTAATTTACAGGTGTTAAGCAACTAAACATAAAACAAACTTGTGAATTATGTATAATCTGCTTTAGAGAAAGTAACTCTTCACTGAAAATACTATTGCATTACATACATTTAACTTTAGTTCAGTGTATAACATGCAAAAATAAAGTGATCATCTAGGGAAAAAAAAAATAATTAAAAATGAGAGAGCATTTATCAGCATTTCTTGGAGATGCATTATGGATAGGTTAATATTTTTAATACTTTCATAAAATATTTACTTTCATAACTACTATGTATTTACTTTCATAAAATAATATTTTCAATTTATAAAAGTTTTATTTAACATTCTTAAAAGGAAATTTTTAATCTGACATGAATGATGACTTTTATTTTAACATGAATGATGAATTTTATCCTTATTCAGCCTGTAAATATCAATGTTAAAAAAACGAATTCATATAAAAAATTTAAAAAATAATAATAATTTGATAAATCAAAGAACCTTGACTTATTCTAAATGAATTACATATAATTTACTTAAAAATGGGGCTACAGTAAATCTTTTTCAGAAGACACATAAAAAGGAGCGATATATCTGAATGAGTGATGTATCGAGCATGATATAACAAGGGACTGATGTAATATGATTTCAATTGGAATCCTATTAAAAAATGACAGATATGACAACGAGTTTGATTTTAAGAGAGTTTCCCAAAAAGATGATTGTCTCTTCATGCTTTGTTTGAAATACTGATAACAAAGAAGACCGATCAGTTCCTTAAAGGGGCTTGGAAGCAAGAAAGATTTTTTTTAAATCGACAATTTTTTCAGAGATAAAAAATAAAGTATTTATGTCTTATTAAAAGCCTTCTATAAGATGTAGGTACGTGTGAGCAGAATGCAAACCTTTTTGAGGGGCTTAAAAAAAAAAAAAAAAAAGAAAGAAAAAAAAGTCTTAATTTTATGGGGTTTCCTATAAACATGGAGCCAGATGCATTGGACATGTCACACCACCTTATAATCAGCCCTGATGTTTTTATTAGTCATAGGTAAGAGCTATAAAAACATTTAATGATAAAAATGAAAGATGATATTAAACATTTTATATCACTACATAGTTTAAAACAAAGTCGCTTTTTCTATCCCTATGTACGCTTAAATCTTTAAAACTACGCAACGGATTTTGATGCAGTTTTTTTTAATCGATAGAGTGATTCAAGAGGAAGGTTTATATGTATAATAACATCCATTAAACAGTGGAGAAATACTGTTATTTTTGAGGTTTTTAATGTGATGTCGTAAATAATTTCATTTTTTACATTTGTTATTTTGGCCGAAAAGGTTACCATTGCTATTTTTTTGGTGATCATTATTGTTGCAGAAAGAAATGAAAAGGCTATACATCTCCAAAAATAAAAGAAAAACTGTGTTAAATTAATTAAAAAAAAAAAAAAAGAAAAAGAAAGAAAAAAGAGTTTTGGTGAGAGAATATTATAAAACGAAAATATTTAATTTAAACATGATTGGGAATGTTCGCAATGCTTAAAAAATTATTCAAGGGGCAAGATTGCTATCGAAACAATATTTCGCGATTTATCTTTTGTTTTTGGCGATTTTGATTTTACTTTTGATCCTAAACAATTTGATTTTAAGCCAAAAGGTGTCTTTTTTTTTTTTTTTTTTTTTTGGATGCAGAAAGAATTGAAATGGCTATACAGCTGGAAAAATAAAAGAAAAAGCTGTTATTAATTTTATTTTAAAAAAAGAAAGAAAAGAAAAACAGTTTTGATGAGAGATTTTAAGCCAAAAGGTGCTTTTTTTTTTCAAGTGTACGATCACTGGCGCCCGGCTAACCGAAAAGTACCTTTTTTTAAATTCAAATGCAAACTATATTAATGGCAAAGTTCTATAATCAGATCAATCCGTTTATGAAATATTAGCCTTTTTAAAAGATTTTGCCGAATGGATTTCGATGAAACCTACACTGTTAGATAACTTTCTAGAGAAAGTTTTATTATATAACATATCATTCCACGTTGCTTAGTTCTAGAATTATAGGGGGAAATTCGAAAATCAGGTGATATTTTTTTTATCAAATATTAGCTTTTTCAGTATTTGATTCGGATTATGAAAGATTAGCCTTCTGAAAAAGTTCTACTGGACGGATTTTGATGAGAATTGTATTGTTAGTCAGATGCTATTTCAGGAATGGTTTTAATGTACTACATATTGTTCTACGCTGCTTAGTCAAACAGTTGTGTGAAGGTTATACAGTCAGGAGAACCCGATTCCGAAAGATTAGCCTTTTTGAAAGTTTTTACTGGGCGTATTTTTTGCGACTTGCATTGTTAAGTAGATAATTTGTAAGGATGGTTTTCAGGGGTCGATGCAGGTTTTTTTTCTTGGGGCCCATTTTGTGAAAAGTAAAGG
Source organism: Maratus michaelseni (assembly GCA_963931845.1). Classification (NCBI taxonomy): domain Eukaryota; kingdom Metazoa; phylum Arthropoda; class Arachnida; order Araneae; family Salticidae; genus Maratus; species Maratus michaelseni. The sequence continues at coordinate 153,714,434 of OZ007596.1, read as the reverse complement.
TTATTTTTGTGAAATTTATTATATTTTTGTGAAAAATAACATTTTGTAACGAAAGTTGAAATCCAATTAATCAAATTCGTACCAAGTATTTATAAACAAAAACTTTTTTTAACCTTTTTGCTGAAGATTTCCTCTCTGGTGAACTTGTTTGTTTACAAATTACACATTTTAAAACATCACAAAATAATAAATAAATAATAAATAGTAAGATTTTATGGAATAGAATTTTGTGAAGGGGCCCATTTTACTAAATTTATTTTTGTGAAGGGAACCCATTTTATTAAACAGATTTTTGTGAAGGGGACCAAAATAGGCCCCAATTTTTTCCTGGATCGACCCCTGTTTTAGTATATTTTATATTGTTCTGTTTTAGAATTACGTGGAAAAGTTCTATAATCAGATGAACCCGATTATAAAAGATTAGCCTTTATAAACACTTCTACTGAATGGATTTTGTTAATTAGTTTGCATTGTTAGTTCGATAATTTTTAGTGATGGTTTTAGTATATTGCATATAGTTTTATCATTCTTTAGCAAACCTTAACTGTAAATGACCAAATAAAAGAGTTGGTCCTTAACAGCTAAAATTTTGACTGCACATTAGAAAATATAATAGCGCAATCACGTCATTTTTCAGTAATGTGGAAGGATATTCCAGGTAAATATACAGATTGCTTTCAAATACAAGGTCAAATTAAACGATATATTTTGTTTGCTTCAAGGTTCATTTGTAGAAACTGACCAGCGCAGCGGGCGTAGCTTGCTAGTTATCAAATAAAGCAAATGATTTAATAGCATTGTAATGATTACTGTAAATATAATATGTGGCTGTAATAATGCAAAATAAATTTTAGAATAATTAAGAAACTGAATTATGAAATCTCTTCTATTTGGACTAAAGAGCGATAATACACCTAAAATTCAACTCTATTTCAAACCCTGATCAATATTTTAAAATTAATCAAAACTGGTGTAAAATGAAAAAAACATGGAAGAATTAAAATAAAACTATTTTTTTATCAATCACCTAGAATCTTTAGCAGACTTTTCAGCCTTTGCTTCTTCTTTGTGTTTCACACATGGTCTGTGCACAGGAGCTAATCTTGATTTTGGCAAAAGTGTGTCTAAATAATTGAAAGAATAAGTTATTTCACTTTCAAATTTGTGCATAAAAGATTTTTTAACATTTATATGCAAAAACAGAGCAAAAGAAATTGCTCAAAACCAGTTTCGAATCTTCGTATAATGAAATTACAGAATAAGACAGAATATATTTAAAATTTAAATAAAGGATGAACCACCAGTTACCTGCACCGGAGTGAATCAGAAAACCTAAAATAATTTTGAAAAACAAATATATCTATTTTATCCCAAAATCTCACCATATAGCCAGATGTATAAGATGGTTAGTACATTGCGCCATAATTAAATTTAAGTTACTGAAAACTTCTACTTGATTTTAAAAATATTAATCAATATATAATTTTACTTATTAAATTCAAATCGTATACTTCAAAAGTTGAGAAAAATAAAATAAAAACTCACGAAAGATAAGTGTTGAATGAAACAAGAGCAAGGTATGTAGAATTCTAACAATTTTTTATTTTATAAACACAAGTAAGAACGATGAATGGTATCCACAAATTTTCTTAAAATGAATTATGAAGGAGGATGCACACAATAAAATATTACATCAAATTATTATATATTGATATTTAAATGAATCATAATTTTTTATAATAAAATGAATGAGAATTTCCTATTTATGGCCAGTTCAATGAGTTCTATTTATTTTACAGTTCAAAAAAAGGAAAAAGTTTTTAAAAATAAATTATGGTAGAGCATCCAGATTATGGGAAAGTTCTGTACTATTAAATATGAATATTTGTTCATGTGGAGATAGTTCCTAAAGGAAGAATGTCTATCGCTATTTTGCAGTAATGTTCTTGATTCGTAGTTATACGAAACATTAGTTCAACTGAAAAAACTGCATCTCTTTCACAAAAATCCAGAACGGGTCCACATCGCTCTTCGCTCCACTTCTGAAGACAATTCCTGACTGTCAACCGATATTAATTTCTCTATCAAGGCAAAAATTGTCAGTTTCTCATTTCTTAGACAAATACTGATGAAAATATCAATCCATTTGATCATTTCATTCCAAAGATGTAAAGGAAAGCTTGTAACGATCTTGTGCCCACTAGGCAAGATGACAAGTGTAAGGACATCAGGATTTCTGTTCTTTCAAACTTATATGAAAAGTATAGCCATCATAATGAAACATAATCTTGAAGAATTATAGTGATACTGCAAAGATGCTTAATTTGTGATCGTCTAGGAAAATGGGAACCATCATCTCAACATAGGAATAAAATTTCAAAAACCATTATGTGTGATCAGGCGGTCATATTCGCCTCCGCATGTCGAAGCTACCGTTAACATTCGCATCCGCGAGCTGTTCGGCTCGGGAGCACAAATTTTCAACATCTTACTTGCTCGATAGATCTCAGCCAACTCTCACAATTCAAAAACGCCACTCTCAACTGAATTCGAGCGCTCATCAAGCATCCAATGAGCGAACAGCAAACGGGTCTCTACGTCATAATACATCGCGAAGCAAGGCCGAACCAGAAGTATAACTCCAAAATGCTCTTGGCAAAAATTTGCTCACAGTTAAAGATAAGTTTTAACTGATATAACAACCCCGACAAAACGTTACATCAAATGTTCTACAAAGTTCGATGGGGACCTTGAAGAGGAAAAGTATGACCTTGAACGCCACAAGTCAATGACATTGACAAAACTTGGACGCAAGCATCCTAAAAAGTTGTTGTTTTGGAAGTAAGAGAAGGGCAAAAATACGGTAAAGAAGTAATGGCGTCGCTACGAATTTTCGCGCCTAGTTCAAAACAAAACAGAGAAAAACGAAAAAAATCTCATAACTACTAAAGTTATGAACCGAATACGATGAAACTAGCTATGGATATAAAAAAAATATTTTTTTCCATTAAACATGTTTTAAAATTAAAAGTATTTAATTTAAAGATTTTGATAAAAAGTATTTTTGAGACTTAGAAAAAATATCGGAACTTCGCGATTTTGATACAAACTTTTGAGTATATCAAAAGATATAAATACTTAAGTTCCTATTTGATTTAAATAGTGATTAACCATTTTTGATTTAGTAATTAAAAAGGAAATACGCAGCATAATTAATATTTTACTTTTAAATGGATAAGTTTAAGATTGCAGTTTATTGAAAAAGTAAGTGAGATTAGATTTTTTTTTTTTTTTGAAGTAATGTTTATTGAAAGTTAATAAAAACTAAATTTGGAATATTAATTTAAAATGAAAATATTGGAATATTAATTTAAAATGAAAATATTAGAATATTAATTTAAAATGAAAATAAATTGGAAAATATGTGAAATGGAAAGAAATTGATATTAAATTAATTTAGCAATAAAAGTTATTTAAAAAGTAAATGTTTGATTTAAAAGTAAATTGATTAAACATTATTTATTTTTGTAAATAAATTTATGAACTAATTTAAATAAATTAATAAATGAAAGTTAAATAATTTTAAAGGATGAATAAATTAAAGATGAATTTATTTTAAATCATAACACTTCGTAAAAAAAAAAAAAAAATCTACAGAGAAAATCGAAAAAGTAATCAACGGTGGAAATAGAGATTGATCTTTGCTATCCAATGAAAAAAAAAAAAAATTGTTTAAAAATATTGAAATGCAAATGAGATATTAGAAATATAATGCCCCATAGGATTAACATAAACGAACAGGTTTTTTCATGTGAGAGGAGAGGATCCTTTAACAGAACTCAATCTAATTAACATATCCTCAAAGCAGAACTACCTGACAAGGTAAAACTGCTTTATTTACTTTTTTGGCAATAGCATAATTTATTTTTAGGATATAAGAAATTATCTCATCTTTAAGAATTCCTTAAAGAGCTTTTTTTTTTTTTTTTTTTTTTTTTTTTTTTAATAGTTTACATAGTCATTTAAATTTCAGTTTTCATGCATTTCTTCAAAATTGGATCATTCTGTAGAATGATTTTATAATATGTGTGTTTAGTCCATTGCCTTTAATTTTCAGTTAAAAAGAAGAAAAAAAATCTTAAGACAAGGGACTGCAAAAGAAATAATGACAAACACTATTAAATAGCTCCAAGAGTTGACAAATTTTTAGATATTTATAGATATAAAAAGATATTTATTTTTCATAATAATACTTTTACAGATACTTTTGAGGCAACGGGAAAGTAAAACTTCAAAATTGCAAGATGAAAAAAAGAATATGCAAATAAAATCATAAAAATTTCATGAATTTTTAAGAAAATTATGAAAAATTCAGAAAAGACAGGTATGTTGATGTATGAAATATTTTCTTCTTTGTATTAAAGAACTTTAAGTATACTCTATAAAAATGAAAAATTCCAGTACAGAACAATAAAATTGGACTCAGTAATAACTCAAAGTAGCTAAAAACATTAAAATGACAATTTGCAATGTAATTAAAATTACCTGTTTCATCAGAACCCTTAATGATGCTCATAGAAACAGATTTTCTAGCCATACAAGGTGTGCTTTCTGTAGGCTTCCGAGGCCAGGCAAATTGCGATTTATACTCAGTAGTCTCAGAAGGCTGTTCGCTGATGTTAGGAAATTCCTCAGTATTTGGTAACATCGATACACGACCTGATGTGACTGGCGGAAAACTTTGAATCATGAGCTAAAATATAAATTATGGGGCAAGTAATTACACAATTATCATAATCATAGCTTCGAACTTCTGATTTTTTCAAAATTAAATACATATATTTTAAACCAGAAATTGTACTTAATAAATGAAGACAAATTAGTATTACATAGAAACAAGACATATTTCATTAAAAAAAATTTCTGGTTCAAAACATGTTTACTTAACTTGAGGGGGTAAATCAGAAGTTTGTAGCGATTCATAATGAATGAACAATGACATGAAATCTGAATTTCTTGTTCTGAATATAATTTACTAGTGGCCTGTCCTGGCTTTGCGAGTGTGGACAATGTGTCGACTACAATGTAGGATAGGGATAAGTAGGTGCCAGGTTCGAATCCAGACTCAGGCATGGATGTTTGATAGGGATAGGGATGTAATGAACAGCAATTTGGCCGAATAACTAAAAAAAGGCCAAATAGTAACATTTTTTAAAATATGCATTTTGACTATATGAATGGTGCAGATGCAAAAGTCATATTATCCACTTTTTTAAGGTATTGAGTTATTCATATCACCGTGTTCATCTTATTAAGGCAAATCAGACTGTAATAGTGATTTGGACAATAATAAACATATTAAGGCTGATAAAAAAAATGCTGAAAATCTAGTTTTGATGCATAACTCACATTATCCAACAACTGTTTTGCAGCAAAACTCACATTCTCCAATTTAACCAATCAGGGAGGATTGCATATACGTACAAATGTAACCTTGGAACACACAAGTCTCTAACAAAGACAGGAGGGGTAATGTTCAACATGAATACATCCGTTATCCCCAGGGTTTGTCGATATATATCAATGGATATATATCATGATATCTATCATGATATATATCCGATATTTATTTTTAAAATATCAAGATTTTTTATATTTTCATATTATTTGATATTTATTTTCAAAATATCAAGATGTTTGTTATTTTCACTATTTGATATTTAATTTCAAAATATGACTGTGCAAGATATTTTTCATATTTTAAGTCAAAATAAGTGTAAATAAAATTTTCAACTAATATTGACTGTTCCATTCTGTAGATAAAGAACATTTGTCTCTGGCAGTGACTTTTCTAGCCAAAGAAAAAAAAACAAAAATCTTATCCAAACTTTGTTTGAAGTTTTTATTTTAAAATGTAAATTATATGCAACTAATAATTATGTAGGATATAACTAATTCAGGACAGATATAGAAAGATAAACTGTCTAATTTAGATAATCAGTTCTATACAGCTTCATTAGAAAAGAATCAATTTCTGGTTTTGGTGTTGTTGAGCTTAAATTGTACAACATGTTAGGGAATAAAAAATAAGCTGACATTTATGTTTAAATTTTTCAATTAAAAAAAACTATTTTGTATTTAATTTTTTGTTTTATAAATTTCTGATTTCTTGATAATTGATACTGAATCTTATAGTTTTCTCTTTAATAAGTGTATAAAGCAGATTGTTTGTTTTGTTGATTAGTTGATCTTCCATTTTGTTCAAAGTGAAAAATAAAAGAAAAGTGGAGGGGGGGGGGGGGGGAGAAGCATATTTAGTATATTGTTTAAGTTTTCATGTTAAATGCAATATGTTTTAGTTTCTGATCTATATTATGCGTGAAAATATTTATTATGAGCAGTAAGTTGACTATTTTGAAAATATCGGATATATATCAAAATATCGGATATTTTTGAAAATATCATGATATTTACAAACCCTGGTTATCCCTAAATCAAATACAATAAAACAATCAAAGAAGGATGATATCACTAATCTGTTGAAGAAACACTACTGTGATCAGTGGAAAAAAATTAAGATTTGTTTTTTTACAAAAATATTATTGATGATTCAACTACTAATAACAGTGAAAATGAACCAACTTGTGAGCCAAAAACAGAAGTAAATTGTGTTAATGTTTAAAGAAGTAAGAAGTAGTGTGAAAAACTGTTCCACTAGTTTAATGACAGTGAAGAAGTTGAGCCATGTCTAATAGTAAAATTTTGCACAAATTATTTTTAATAAATGTTTTTTTCATTTTGATTTTTGTTGTTTATTATACTCCAAAATAACATAATAAAAACTAATGTTCAGATATATATTTTTTGTAGTTGTTGTTCTTGTTGTTTTAAATTCATAACTATTTTGATTTATAACTAACATTACCCATTAAAGTTTGCTGAAAACTCACATTTTCCATATCTAAATCCTAGCTGTACCAGAATTATTACAGGTTTAGAACTATGTACAAGTAGTTGTTATGGTAACAAATATATCACACAGAAAAAGTTGTGCCAATATATCATGTTTATTAATAATAATCAGTTTTTTGCAGTTTTCTAAAAAGTAGGTTAAGTGGAGAGTGAATTTTGCATCTACACCCTGCATATATATGTGTGTGTGTGTGTGTGTAATAAAAACTGGAGGTTACTTTTTTTTTGTCATTGTCAGTTGGAATTTAACTTATAGTTGTGGCTTGTTAGTAAGTAAAGAACACAGACCAGATCTTTTAAGAGACCTGATTTTTATTACATCTTCAGTTACAGGATACATCAGTTCATTTTTACCAAAAAAACCCCTTGATCACTCCCACCCGATTTTCATGCATACAGTGATTTTATTCAGCAATTTAGATTTTTCCCAGTAGGAGCAAAAGAATCTAACATAGGCAGGAGACCTTTAATTGGATTAGGACCTTTTAATAGATGTCGTCTTGTGGCAGCAAAAAGGCTCCACACCAGCCTGATTGCATCACCATCAGCAATTTAAAATCTTGAAGTAAATTAGAATTTTTGGCCTAAATGTAATCAGCAACTTCTAATCTTGATATTAATTGGAATTTATGGACTGGACTCCAGAACGGGCAAAATAATAATGTGGCCTTGAGTGATTCCTCTAATGTAAACATATCAATCAACTCACATTTTGGGAAATTACCTTCATTAACATTTTATATTCTTGCTACTACGCTAATCAATGTTAAATATGTTTATGGTAAGCAAAAAGGCGATGAGTTCACGCAAGACCAGACCAAGAAAAGCACGCAGCACGAGCAGTTGTTCTATCGATTTTGGATATGTTGTTTGGAGGAATTTTTATGCAATGCTTGGCAAAGATGTTATAATTATTATTTGTATTGAGATAAGAATGTTTGTATCATTCAGGAATATTGTGTGTAAATCCGAGTTGTATTTGTTGTTATGTTATTAAATCTGTTTTGTTTATACTATATTTGAAGAATATTTGTTGTGGCTAAAGTACTTATTATTCATCGTAATCCCACATATATATATATATATATATATATATATATATATATGTGTGTGTGTGTGTGTCTTAGTGTTAATTATACATACATACATATTAATTTAAATACACAACACACACACACACACACACACACATACATATATATATATATATATACACACAGTCGAACCTCGTTAACATGAACTTCAAGGGGAATGAAAATTTTGTTCATGTTAACAGTAATTCATGTTATCAGTTTCAAAATCTCTGTACTCGTTATCATAGGGGACTATGAAAACAATTCATGTTAAAAGTAATTCACGTTAAGCGTGTTCATGTTAACAAGGTTTGACTGTATATATATTTTGCACATACATATTAATTTTAAAATAGACAAACAATTAAATCCAAATTAAAACTGAATTTTTTGTTACTTGTATGTATAAAAATTTTAACAGCTTGATGTATTTTTGTAATATTTCACACACTTTTATGCTAATAATGAAACATGACTTTTGCCAAGTCTAAATTACTAATTGCATAATTTTATCTATAGGTACATGCAATTCATACATTTTATCTAATATATGGCCTCTTTATCTAATATAAGATCTCTTTACCACTGTTAAATGTGCTTTTAAAGTTCATTATTTTTTTATTTAGAAAACTTCTTTCATCGCAAAAAATTAAGAATTTGCATTTTGTCTTTTTAAACCTAATCACACCAAATTGACACTCTGTAGAATCAAAATGGTAAGTTAATATTTTTCTTAAAAAAAAAAAAAAAAAAAAAAAAAAAAAAAACAATTCTTCATTTCCACTATTCAGTAATGCTTTTGTAATTTCTTACATTCAATATTAATGACGCCTCCTCACAATGCTGACCCTCCCCCATGATTCACAATGAGACACTTCCTGAAATAACCCTTATTGAGTCAAATAATTTTTTTTTGTGATGTGTTTGTGTTGCTATTACACATTCATAAAAAGTAGAAAATACATATTTAGAAAAACTTCATCAGTTGAACCAGCATGTGCACAACCCATAGTTTTACAACTTATTTTAAGTACATATAGAAACTGAGACCAACAGTATGAATAATCTCTAATGTTCTGCAATATTTTGTATTAAATATATTTAAAGCTGTTCCTTAAAATATATACATATTAAAAAAAATCCCTGACGGCTCAGCCTACAGGCACAGGTAGATTTCAAACACGCAGACCGTGGGGAGCCTGTTTGTTGGGAATTGCGGAAGAAAGGAACTTTTTGCCATGATGCAATAATTGGAACCGCCCACTTCGAAACCTAACTTGTTTGCAGACAGAGAAAAAAAAAAAAAATAGAACATTGATAGTAGATTTTTTACCTTTCATTAAAATATACTTAAAACTTCAGCTTCCTAACATTTAGTAACCAAGGATAACTGATGTTGACGCTGTGGGCTGTGATTTGGAATATTGGTGTTTAAACTAGTTAACTGGTGGTGTTATGCACTTAAACAATTTAACCAGTAAAATATTTTTTGTCGCCATATACAACCAAAACTGAGTAAAAATATTTATATTATTCAAAATTGACAACACATGAACCATTGAAATATTTGCAATAAATACTGTATATTATATGATATAAAAAAAATAATAAAACATGTGAATAGAAAATTTACTAAAACTTGTTTATATATTTTTAAAAAAATACTAGAAAAAAATTACAAAAAAAAATTATTTTGACAACTTGTTCATAGTAGATTTCTTAGCTTTTTTTAAAAAAGTCATTAGAAAATTGTGCTTTAAAACATTTATTGTCAGTAAATGATTTCACTAACAAAATATTTTCTTGAGTTTTCATCATCATTGATGAGCAGAACCAAATCACATTTTTCTTAATCAAACTGAAAATACATTTGCATTCACCACTGCTGTGAGGAATAGTCAATACAGCTTTTAATACTTTGCAAATCCTACTATATTTCAAAATTCCATCAATGGAATACATCTTTCCTAACATGGCAATGCACGAATTTGCATGTTCTATAATAGGTATTTTTTTTGCATTGAAGTCCTGTGAACTGATTCTGTAATAAGTTCCAGGCCACATAATCATCTTCATCAATTTTTAAAAGAAATGGAAAATTTCCCACAACAAAAATCTAATATTATTTAAAAAAAAAAAAAAAAAATTACATACATTGTAAGATTTTTTTTTATTTAATTCACTACTCCTATTTTAAATGAAAGCAAAGTAAACTTTATTTAAATCTGAATTCTTCTCTTTTTAGAAAACTAATGATGGTTTCATTTTTTAAGCAACTGATAAACTATTTTCCTGTTAATAGATAATGTACCATTTGTTCTTCATTATTTAGATTATAACTCGAATTGTTATCAAATGGATGATCCATTAATTTTGAAAATTTTAACAATTCAAAGTACAGCAAATTTATTATTATTATTAAGAAAAAGCTTGCTAATGGTTATCACTGGATCCTCTGCAAACATCATCTAAGAGACAGCTATCGAGTTTTCCTAACTTCAACACCATTATAATTGTAAATCCCCCCCCCCCTTCCTATTGGCACTGAATTCCAAATATATACTATAAGTTGCTTTGGTGGCTGCTAAATTTAATAGATGACAAGAAACAAACACTAAAAAAATTTACTTCTGCAAGTTCTTAAAATATTTTTGAACACCATTTTTTCATTTAAAAAAGAAAAAAAAAGCAGAAGATTTCATCTTCTGATCAGAAATTCAGAAGATAGAGTTGAAATTAAGAAGAATTCTGAAAAAGTCAGAAGAGTTGGCAGATATGTATACATAAATTTTCAGCCCTTTTCCTAGAAGTAATAATAACTTTAAACGGAATCGATATGTATCATAATTAAGAAATTGTAGATTGCTTCTCTTTGATATAAACATACAAGTATATTTACTGAGCCCTTATTTAAACTTGTATGTATAGCAGAGTTTCTAAAGGTTGATAATCCTTACACATTAAATATCTTCTTAAAAATAAAAATGAGAAAGTACTTACAATAGGGTGTGTAAAATGTGAGATAAGTTGACTCCAACAGGTTGTTCATTAAAACTTTTAATGTAGAAAATGGTTGTATACACACAGAGCCTTCTTGGCTGCAGCTTTCATTTAACAGGTACATATAAAGACAAACTATATTCCAGCACAAACCCTATTTTCACTTGATGAAAAAACTTTTTGAAGACCTTTTATGAACATTAACATTGAAAAAAGTCCTTCTGGCCTGTACCGGGAGGAAAAGGTAGCTTTCCTACATCTTCGTTTTAAAATTTTAGCTAATGTTACACGAAAACAGCAAGTTAAAATGCAAAGAAACATTTACAAAAGATTCGTTAATACTGAATTTGAATAAGAAATTCGCCAAATTATTGAGCAATAGACAAATTGGCTTCATTTATGAAGACTTATTTTGGTCGCCAAATTTGGCGATATTTTGCCAAATGTCGCCAATTTTGGCGCTAACGGATATGAATATATAGTTTTATGCGTATGATTGGGAAAATTATTACAACAATGATAGAAAATAATTTGCGAGTAATTGCGTTAATGTGCTGTTTTGTTTCAAAATGTCAGCCACCCTAGAATTTCAAACTGCTCTATCTCAGCCATTTTTTAAGATAGAGGTAAACCAAAAAATGCTCTGGAATCCTTGTATCAAGGCCTAACACGTAATTAAAAAATAAATTTTAATTTTTAATTTTTTTGTATATTTATTTTAGTTTTAAATTTTTAAATGGCCGCCATCTTGAAACAAAATGGCAGACCAAGCTGGCCAACGAACTCAGTCAAGACATTGGTGACCTTAATACACACAATTAGTTTCATCAAAATCTATTTATAAATACGAGCGTTATCGTATGACATAGGTCAGATATATATATATATATATATATAGATAGATATAGATATAGATATATAGATATATATATATAAATCAACATTTGAATGGAGGGTGGTTTGGGGGTCTGGGGGTCATGATCGGTGAAAATATATCGAAATTTTCTGGAACTGCTTTCCTCCGAACGGCTGCAATAGGTAGCTTTATACTTTTTTGTATTGAAAGCTACCTAATAGCATACTCGAGAGCACAACTAAATATACTTCAAAATTACCGAAACTTTATGGCATAAACGTATCGTATCTTCTTCGAACATTACCTAAATACTTCATATTTCTACTCAACAACGTAATTCTCTCTCGAAACATTTTAGAACCACTAGTGTGCACTAGATGCTGCAGACACCCTGAAAAGAACATTCTTTAAATGCAAGCGGCGTGCCAACGGCCAATCAGAAACGAGCAAGACATTTGCATATTCACGGCCCTTCCTGACATCGCGCAAGAAAAATTACTTTTATATAAAAAAATGATAACTTATTAAAATGTCATAAAAATTAACTTAAAACATGAAGTAAGGCTAGAATAATCCTGACAGTAAATTTAAATGGTGAACAAAAAATAGAGAGATTACGATTGCGATCCCAAATCTCGATGCAGAATGCAAAGAGAGAAGAACCACCGGCACTCAACTCCGCGAGTCGAACGAAAGGAAGTAAACAAAACAATGGAACATAGATTAACAATAAATATAATAATAGGGTGGAAAGGGATGGGAAATAAAGAATTAAATCCTACAGAAATTATGGGGGATTTTCTGTTTTCACAAAAAGCCCCTCCCCTCTGGTTCGATTTTGCCCATTAACAAACTTGACTGAGATTTTATGCCCCTTGATTTTATGTATCAGTTTGGAAGAGATTTGTGCAGAATTTTTCGAGTTATCGTGTCCATAAAAAAGTGACAGATAGATAAATAGATACATAAAGTTTTGAACTGGGGGTGGTTTTGGTTTCTGGGAGTCATAATCGGCGTAGATCTGCAAAATTTTTTCAAAATTTCCAACTTAGGGGAGAATGTAATAGGTAGTATTTCTTACGAAATCTACCTAAATGATACTACTGAATAATGCGAATTTTTCTGACAATTACAAAGCTATTTTTATATGTGCAGGAAATCTACAGACATTAATATGCAAACGCTTTAGAAACAAATAGTGTTTTATATTTTTCTATAAATGCATTGCAAATTAAACAAATTATCTTGACAAAAAACAAATTATTTTGAGTTATAATCGATTGTTCCCCAATGAACACTCTTCCCTGACAGTTGAGTCAATAAAATTGGTTTAAATCCAACTTTTACAAAATTTTCTTAAAGATCCTTAGACTTTATAGAAAATTATATTTGATTTCTTAGTATCTGAACAAAAAGCTGAACATTTTGTGCCTTTAAGAATGAACATAGCTTCTTGAATATGTCAGAAAGCATTAAATTTGGATTTGAAAAAAGCATTTCATATATTAAAAAGATTAATGTATTTGGCTAAATAGGCAACAATATTCGGCCAACTACCGTTTAGTATTAAGGCAACTGAATAGGCCAAATACCGGATGAATATTTTTTACATCCCTAGTAGTGGGTCAGATTCCACTTTAAACAGAGATCCAGTCTGTTTAGCCCTTGTGTGCAAAAGATGATCGTAGCACCCCTAACAAACCAAACTAAACCAGCCAAAATTCTAAAATATGAAAGTGATTAGGGATGTAACGAATATTCGGCCACTATTCGATATTCGGCCTATTCGGCTCTTTTGCCGAATATTGAACAGATATTCGGCCGAATACCTGTAGCCGAATATTGAACAGATATTCGGCCGAATACCTGTAGCCGAATAGTTGCATATTTGGCCGAATATTATAAGATATTTGGTAAATAAGTTCCAGAAAATCAAAACAAAATGTGATTTTAAATATTTTCAACAAACAATATTAAAAAATTATATCTAAATACATTAATTATTATAAGAAAAAGAAATCCTAATACTTACTCAATTTTAAAGCTTCATGACAACTTATAAATAGCTGTATATAAAAATATTTTTCTTGCTACATATTTAGGCATCATGTGAATTTAAGTAAGTATTGCGACATTAATTTCTTTTACATTCAAATGCAAAATATATACTGCATTTAAAGTTTAAATCATCAGTGAGTTTAAAAATATTAACTTTATATCTATTTTTTAAATCTGATTTATAATGATAACAGTTTCTTAAACAATAGAATTCATAAATATTAAAAACATATATTTTACGAAATGTCACAAATTAAATCATTTTTCTAGTTTTTAGTTTTACTTTTAAATAAAAAATGTTGAATAAATATATGACTATATAATTACTTTACTAATTAAAAATTAAATATTAGATGTTGATTAAACGAATTAATGAGTTTCATATATTGAAAAGAAAAAAACTATTACCTATACTGAAAAAACATTTAATGAGTTACTTCAAAAGAACATACAGGGGTAACAAAATTATTTATCACTGTAAAGCCTGAAATTGTGATGCAAAAATAATAACTTTTCAGAATTTTCAAGAAGTCTGTTTCGTTTGGTTTCATATATATTACCAGCTTCAAAAAACAAACGTTCACTATATACTGTGCTTGCAGGAGCTGAAAGATGATTTCTTGCTAAATTTGCAAGCCTTGGAAAGTTTTCTGCATTTGTTTTCCACCAGTTAAATGGACACTCTGTCCTAGCTATTAAATGTTTATCAAAATAGCAATCTACCTCTCTTAATTTATCTGCTGTATTATTATTAACTTCATTTGACAAATCTGTCAGTGATGACTTCTTATTTTTTATTTCTGAAAAGCAATCACAAAATGAAAATAAATAATTATATTTTAAGAAAATAACCCTTTTCTTGACATACAGAATGTAAATTTAATGAGTTTGAGTTGCTTGAGAAAGGACATAAAAAGACAGAGGACACATGCAAGTTCTTATTTTTGGAGGGTGAAATGATTTTACTAAAATAAAATAAGTTTCATTTTTACAGAGGTAAATGAGTTTCTATTTTAGATGAAATATATATAAATTACTAGAGCTATCTATGGATTAAATAAGCAAAATTATGAATTAAATTATTATTTACATTTTTGAAAGTCAAATGTTACCTCATTGGCACCAAAGTATTTAAAATATTACAAAAAATACATTCAGCTGTTATGATTTTTGAACACTCAAACAAAAAAAATAATTTCAATTAGTCCGTAATTTAATTTTTGATTTTAAAATTGAAAAAATAAATAAATAAACAATTAAAATATATTTTTTTTTTAAGTCAGTATTCGGCCGCCGTATATTCGGTATTCGGCCTAAAACTTGGCCGAATATTCGGTATTCGGTCAAATCACTATGATTATTTGAAAAAATTCTAATTGGTGATGAAAATTTACAGGGCTATGAACTGAATAAGTATTAAACATTTTAAGCAGAAAAATTTATGCAATGTTAAAAAAAAAAAAAAAGTGTAATTTCTAAAGCTTTAGATTTATTTTTTAAATGTAGTGAAATGGTTTTGCCAAAAGTTGAAGAGAAAGTAGTCAGAAAAAAAAAAAATCATTTTAATTTACAAATTATAGCAGACATGGTACAAGCTCACCAAGAAAGAAAAAAGCTGAACTTTCACGGCCACATGCATCCCCCCCCCCCCATCTCTTTCAAACGAGAAACATTGATGCCAAACAGAAAACAACAAAAAAAGGAAATTACTACGCATGAAGTAGAATTTATAACATTTTGCACAACATTTATGCATGGATTTTGTAAACTATATTGTTTATAATTAACTAAATAAATTACTGTTATTCTCTGCACTTTTAATGCTGTTAATGCAGCATGAATGAAAATTTTTATTATTTAGAAAATAAACATAATTTTCTCCTTTTAGTTCACCGTATTTTATATCAATTCAGGTTACCCAGCAACAGATTCAATGATCTCAGTGATGAACTTTACTATTTATTAGCATGAAAATATAGAAAAGGTTTTATTTTAGTTTAGGTTTTAGATTTTAATAAAATAAATTTAACAAATTCTGGAATTCATATTGTGGATGGAGAACGATCAAACACTGTAAGCCTCATTGTGACATTTGTTGGCATTAAATCATTATGATTTTTTAAAAACCCTATACAAGATAATAAATTTCAAATTTTGTGGCAAATTGCCAATTTTCACAATTATTTCTGCAACTCTTTGACAAAATTCATGATTTTTTTCACAATTGTTAGATAAAACTCACACTTTTTTTTCACGATAGTTTGATGAAATTCGCAATTTTTTTTTCAGGGTGATTTGACAAAATTAGTGTTTTTTTTTTTTTTTTTTTTTTTTTTTTTTCCCAGGATCATTTGACGAAACTTGCGATTTTTTTCACTATTGCTTGAAAAAATTCACGATTTTTTTTCATCATTTTTTTTCATGATGATGAAATTCGCAATTTTTTTTCATGATCGTTTGACGAAATTCGCAATTATTTTCCCCACAATTGATTGACCAAATTTACTATTTCTCTGCAAGCGATTGATTAAATTCGTGCTTTTTTTCCACAATCTATATAGATGAGATTTGGAGTTTTATTCTGCAAATAATTGACGAAATTAGTGATTTTGTTTTCCATATTTGATTAAATTCGCAACTTTTATTAATTAAATTCATACTTTTTTCTGCAACCAATTGATGAAATTTTTTTTTTCTGCGACCATTTGATGAAATTTGTGATTTTTCAGTACCATTTGACAAAATTCATGTTTTTTTTTTTTTCCCCCCTTGATAGTTTGATAAAATTTGCAATTTTTTTCAGGATTGTTTAATAAAATTTGCGATTTTTTTTATGATCGTTTTACAAAAGTCACGATTTTTTCCTCCCGCGATCAATAAATGAGATTTGGAGTTTTATTCGGTGAATGATTGGTGAAATTTGCTATTTTTTCCTGCGACAGAAAGACTGAATTCACAAGTTCCGTCGCAATTTTATCTGCAATTGATTAATAATAACTCACTTTTCTATTTTCTCAGCCGATAGATGAGATTCACAGATTTATCCTGCAAGCAACTGACGAAATTTGCACTTTTATTTGAAATTCGGGTTTTTTTTCGCGAGCAAATGGCAAAATTTTCATTCATTATATTTGACAAGTGATCGACGAAATTTGCTGATTTTTTTTATGACAGTTTTCCGAACATTAGATAGAAGTGTTTTTCCTTATCAAAAGCTCTCCATAAATTTTAATGCAAATTTGCATTAAACCTAAGAACGATAAAATTTAGCGCCGAAAAAGCAGAAATTTTGCATTTCTGCAGAAAAGTAGCATGTGTGTTATCATCAGAATTCTGCAAAAACGCAGAATTCTGCTTTTTCGGCACTAAATTTTATCATCTCTATAATAAAACCGTAAGTCATGTGACTGTCATCAACAGTTCCGGAATGCCCGTTTCACTTTTTCATATGCCAGGCGGCCATTTTTATTTAAAATTATTTTTTCGAATAAAACTTCATAAATGTGACATTTTTAGAAAGATCGTTCAAAATAAATTAATATTTAAGAGATGACTTACGTTCAATTATGTATATATTCTCCAATAACTTCAGTTGAAATTAGCTTTGCAGTTCAAATTCTCTATCCATGAAAGTAAACAAAAAAAAAAGATTCATTCGTCGTGAAGGTTTAAAATATTAAACCATTAAACCATGGAGATAATCGTTCGTAAAGTTAGTTTTCCATGAAAGATTTTTTGGAGCGCTGCCTGGTGTCAAAAAAATAATTCGTACTAGTGACACAATCAAAGTTTACCATAATTATGTGCTATACAACTCAACTTCATTCTTTATCTTTTCTTGATGTAAGCTGAATGTAAACAAATACAACTCATGTAATGATATTTAATGAATCAAATTTCGAAACAAATTGTCAGTTAATTTGGTATTTATGTATTATACGTGAAAGGAAGAGAGACCACCGAAAATGATTGTTAATCACCAATCATATTTACCATTATTAATGACCAATCGCTTTCAAAACAGTAATTTAATTTACATTTACAAAATACATAACATCATTAAGTACTTTTGTGTTATTTGGGCGCAAATCTCACCAATAGAATTTTTAAAATCGCCAATACCAGCTTTTATTTTTCGCGTGTGCAAATTAGAAGCGATACTTTTATTTTGAAATCAAATGTTCTGATGGAACAGCTGTCGTAGATGCACCGGGGCACTATATTAACTATAGAGTTGCAATATAGAGAGAAAAAACGGGTTGCTGTAATTAGAATTATAGGCGGTAATGTTGGTGTGACATATTTACGTGATTATCAAAACTGGCTTCCAAAAGTTCAATGTTTCACCAAACAATACTCGAAAATTACGTGTTATAATATGCACTCCGATTATGGCACATTATTCAAGACATTTTAAATGAGAATAATGATAGATTTTCTTCTTGATTCTCCCGTAATCAAGTCAAAGTTAGCGAGAAACAAACAAACAAACAAAAAAATATTGGCAACAATATGGTTCAGTGTAAATGGTGGATATCATTAAAGACTTTCACAAAATAGACTTCATTGCACCAAATCGTATTAACTAAAATACGCCATTTGGCAATGGATCCAATTACGGAAAACTACTTAATATGTTTAAGAATCTCCTCATTAGCAAGCATATTGCAACTGATAAGCAAACGGATATGAAGCATAAATGCTTAAGTTGGTTAAGCGGTTTATGTCAAGAAAGATGAAATACATAACAACAAAAAATATGCGAAATGCTACCATGATAGAAAAAGTTTTTGATTTGTCTATTAGAATCTTCCGGTTTGGCGAAGGATTACAGAAAAAAAATAAATTATGAATAAAAGTAACGTGTTACAGTGCTTAACATACATTTAAGGGAGACCAAACTGGTCGCCAGTGGCGGCTAGTTCTTGGGTATAATGATATAAAGAATTCTGAGACTTAAGGAAAAATGACTCATTTTTGCACAGTCATAAGTAAAATGCTTTAAATTCATGTATGAAAATGCCAGTTTTTTTTTTTTTTTTTTTTTTAATATATAGATTTAATTTTAATGACAGATTTTGGCAATTTAGCCCCTTTAATTGTCTTACAACTTGGTTTATATGTGGAAATTAAATCACTTTATATTTGTGATCTGGAAATTTAATCTCAGTCTAAACTGAAAACAAAAGTAGTGCATCTCCTTTAAACAATTCCTTTACCATTGTAATGTGTAATTTTTCACTTTTTTTAATGAAAATTCTGATATACCTTTATGAACATTCTTATTGACTGAAGCATTGTGTTTTCTATGTTTAGGGTTGATTTTTTTTTTTTTTTTTTTTTTTACATTTTTGACTGTGCAACGTATGGGTATACTATTAGTAGTCAAATTAAAAAAACCTTTTTTTCTCTCTCTCGTGAGAAATTAATCATATTAACAATAGGATCAGATTTGAGGCATATGCTGGTTGCTAATGTAACTTTTTCTTCATTGCAAAAACTATTAAAATCCATGAAGTATACAATAAGAGCATTCCATCATTTAAAAATATAATTCATATATAAACTAGCCTTTAACTCAAGAAAAATTATTTTTGCAAATAAATATAGAAACTAACAAATTAAATTGAATAAGGAACAAACCATCTTTTGTTGCTGGTGACCCATACCAGGTTCAGCAGATCTACTTCTGGGTCCTGATTTCGAAGCTTGGCCTGCATCTCTTTCTTCACTCTTCCAACAAAGAAGGGAAAAAACATTAGGATAGATGGAAGTTCAATATCAGCTTTTAACAAGATAAATTTAATTTAGAAAAATACAAAATTTTTTTATTTAACTTCACCTTAGAAAAAAGTTATATCCAAGGGGAATAATAAACATGCAACCTATAAATTTTAACAATACTGAAATACAGGATAAATTATAAAGAAGTACAATAATACCTCGGTTTTCGTTGACTTTGGTTATTGCCGTATTCTGTTTTCGTCAATTTTTTCCACAAAAAATTTGTTTTGGTTTTCATCGATTGCCTCAGATTTTGTTTATTTCCTGTGTACTTTTGCGATTTTTTTATTGATTGCAAATACTCCATCATGGAACCAAAGAAAGTTCCTTATAAGCAACTTGTTTAATAATAATGTCTTTCCCATTTTAGGCAAATCTTAATGAGGCAGCAGAAACAGACCACTTTGGACAGCTTTTCTGAGTGACTTAGGTAATCTGACTTTGAAGCTAGTCCTACTGCAACAAGACCAAAAAGGGAAATGACCCTAGATACAGTGCCTCGACACCATACACTAAGATCACTATATTAATTTCTTATTGTTTTTAGTATTAAACGCTATACTTATTCTCTATAAAATGTATTTTTTATATGTATTTTGGAGTGTTTAGAACGAATTAATTGGATTTACATAGATTCATATGGATATAATTGACTCTGTTTTCGTCGGTTTCGCATTTCGCCGGTTGTTTTCAGACAGATTATCAATGAAAATCGAGCAGGGATCTGTCCAGACTTTTTTCACAGGGTCCTGTTTTTGTGAAATTGTGAACAGCTTTTGATATTTGGGTAAAATCTAATCATAATTTTGTGAATTTGAAATGGTCGTTATATTCAGGTTCTTGTTTATGCATTTTTAAGAAGATATCTATACTAATAAAATAAAGTTTCGCTCTGTGTGTGTGTCTGTTGGCGATGGCTAGCAAAATGTAGCCCACCTGGAAGCCTGGAATTTTAGATGTAGGTAGTCCAAACCCTTTCCTGGTGTACCTGAGCCCCAGAATTTTAAAATTTTGAAAATTAAAGTAGTTATCAATTAAAAACTGGTCAAAGATCACAAATAAAAAAGTCATTATTCTGAAGCTAACTGGCGCCTGCACAGAAACCAATTTCCGTATCTTCCGGAACAGAAGAAAGAAAGCAGAAGACATTCCGTTTTTTTTTAAGTATTTCTAAATTCGCCATGGACAAAAGGCTAAAAATACGGAAAGACCGTCTACATATTCTAAAAGAACATACTTTTACGTCTCGAACGATCTGGTTGGTTTGAAAAAATTTTGCATTTAACCCTTTCAAAAAAAACAATCAAAAAACATCGAATTCATGTTTTATATTTTCTCTCGTTTTCCGAGCCTTGCATCTACCGGAATACAAAAGATACGGAAAACGAAGGTCATCAAATTAAAGAACTGTCTTTGTCCTTTTCAAAGCCACCTTTGGTTTTAAAAAATGCAAAAATTAACCCTTCGAAAAAGTATATTTTCTGTATGCCGTTTTGCAATTTTTACGATTTTGGTAATTTTTAAAAATTTGCATCAGCGATTCAGAGACAGGTACGAAAAACTAAAAATACCAGACAATATCTACATTTATTCCTTTTTCGACATCTGTATTTGTTTTTGAAAAATACGAATACTAACCCTTCAAAAAAAATTTGTTCGCAGGACTCTCTTTTGCGAATTCCGATTTCCTGCTATATATTAAATCTAGCATCGGCTTTCTAAAATAACCAAACAAAAAGGAAACACACCTAAAGACATCTACGTTCTAGCGGGTTTAGGCAGAAACCTTTAGTTTAAAAAATAAATAACGTTAACCCTTTCGAAAACGTTTTTAACCGTAGGTCAATTTCGCTTTTTTAACTATTTCTCCTATCTTTAAAAATCCGAATTGGCGTTTATAAACAAGATACGAAAAACTAAAAATATCGTGCCTAATCTATATCCCTTTGTTTTTTAAAATCTGGTATCCGTTTTGAAAAAATTTAATTTTAACCCTCCGAAAAAAAATCCTTTCCAAAACTCACTCATGCGAATTTCCTTTTTTTGGTCCAGATTTAAAAATTGGCATCGACTCGAGAAATGCAAGTACGGACAAACAGTAGACTCCAGATCATAGACACGTTCATTTTCTTCAAAATGCACGGTTGGGTTTTAAAAAATATCTACATTAACCCTTTAGAAAACGATAAGACTACGTAACGCACTTTCGCGATTTCCGCTATTTTGGCAATGTTTACCCGTAGTTAAATTTCAATTCTACTAGGAAATTTGGTTGAGTCAAGTGTTCTGAAAAGGCCTCTTCAAGAACAGACTGCACCCCCTGGCGGTGGAAAGTGGAATTATAGGCGTATATCTGGTTCTATGGACCCGATTACGACGGGGTTAGGCTCATTCGACTTGATATCTATAGCCTTAAATATTTTAGCTGCACTTTCGACTGCCAGGATGCGCTTTCCGATCTTGTGTTTTATGAGCCCGATTACGACGGGGTTTGCCTCATTCGACTTGATTTCGATAGCCTCACAGATTTCAGTCATATTCGTATAGAACAGATTATTAATATTTCGGGCCCGGGCAATGCTGGGCGGATTAGCTAGTATGGATATAAAATACATATATTTTCTTTATTTTATATGTGTAAAAGTGACAGATCCAATTTTACTTTTAAATGATTAATTTGTGAAATGTTTGGTTTAAAGATGGAAAAATTTTGTGAAAAACGTATTTTTAAGACAAAGAATTTTGTGAAGGGTCCTGTTTTACGGAAAATAATTTTGTGAAGCGTCCTGTTTTGAAATGAAAAATTTTGTGAAGAGTCCTTTAAAGGACCCAATTTTTTCCTAAACAGATCCCTTCCGAGGTATCACAGTATACAGTTTCAACCTACTATAATACAAGAAAGAACAATGTAAGATATTTCAAGTTTCTTGCAGAAGTATCATAAGGGAGTGTTTAAAGTTTTTCTTTTAAATTGTCACAGCTGTTCTATGTGTACCCTTAGCTACAAAACACGTATCAAACTGGCAATCCATTTCCACTCAAATGCAAGTTAAAATATCTGAATCAACTGCAATATTAGTGACTGTGATACTGTGTTTTAGCTCTCGACGAAGAAATATCTTGCCTTTTAGAAAGACCTCCAGAAGATGTTAGTCAACACTTCTGGGTACTCTTTGGGTTAACGCCATGTTATAATTTGCAGTTTGTCTAATCCATCAGTGAGGCAGATGTTCATTGAAATACTTTCACAAGTTGCCTGACCAGTGCATCACCCAATCAGAGAACATGAAAATCTAATCACAAACACTTCTGCAAAAGAGACTGCCATTTTGACTGACTAGTTATGTGACATGCCTGGTATCATCACTATTTGAGTAACAGGACACTCATTTTATGAATGTATACCTAATTAATCTGTTTAAGGGATTTTACTTAATAACCCATGATTTCTAAGAAAATGAACTTCATCATAAATATTAAAAACATCATGCTTTCTATTTTTGACAAAGTAATGCTGATGCAAAATAATCTACTATTCAGACAGCTTAATTTAAACATTTTACATACAGCAAAATGCTTTACATTTATTCCATTAATTCTGAAACAACCTGTAACAAATGGATTAAAAGGTTAATGGTTTTAAGTAGGCCTTAAGATATTTTGTTTGTTCTAAAATCCTGATGCTAGTTACAAAGATGTCATATCTGTTCATATAATGACCAAATTATTATCACGAATTTCTTAATAAAAATATCTCTCTACATTAGAAAAAAGTAACTGCCGACGCCAATAATTTTTTTGTGTCTTGATATCTTTCTGGGCTAATATTCAGAAAACTATTGCATATAAAAATATGAAAACTGGT
Source organism: Maratus michaelseni (assembly GCA_963931845.1). NCBI lineage: Eukaryota > Metazoa > Arthropoda > Arachnida > Araneae > Salticidae > Maratus > Maratus michaelseni. The sequence goes on along the minus strand of OZ007596.1, from coordinate 153,690,826 downwards.
AGTTTTATAAAGAAATGTTCAATAAACACGCTGAAGAATGACAGTTTTTAAATTAAATATTTATTTTAAGAAATGTTTAATATTAAAGTCAGTCAAAATAATTCTCTTGAAAAAGTTTTATGGGAACAAAAAATATGCATAGGAATTCAATAATATTTTGGAAAGATATAGTTGATAAGCTTATGGTGTGCACTGTGTAATTATTTTTTAATTTAACTAATCTTTTGAGGGCTTTTTTAAATTTTTTATTAAAAATTTCATCATTTTAATTGAGATTTATTTCACATTTTGAAAAAGCCATCTATTTAAATCATTGACAATTTGTATAACAATGCACATAATAACATCCCCTTTCAATTAAAAAATGGATTTAAATGTTACTATTAAAAACATAAATAAAATTTTAAAATAATAATTATATGATCATGTGTTAAAAGCAATAAATGGAGAAAATTATGTCATTAAAAAATGTACCTGTCTTGCGCGTGAATATTAAAAAGATAAATAAAACTTGAAAATAATAATTAAATTATTTACATGTTCAATGTATTAAATGGGGAAACTTATGCCATATTTAAAATGTTCAAATAATAATATTTCCAAACAGTTGCAATTTCAAAATATATTTACATGAGATTCATTTATTCTGACAAAATATTCTACCTATAGTTGCAAAAGTTTAAAACAGTATAAATAATATTTTCCTTCAATTAAAAACTATATTTTTACATTTAATATTAGGAAGAAAAGTTTGGTGAAAATTATATCATATGAAATTATATCACTGAAAAAAAAATTCTGACACCATCATTATAAAATTACCTGATGCAGCGACATTGTTTACGGAGCTATTTTACACAAGTTGATTTTATTTAATCAATCAAGAAAACAGTTGTGAGCTGTTTCGACAGCAGTTAATTCGGCCTTAAAATCACTCAGTCAATTGAAAATGGATGGAAACCTGATTATGGGAGATCGCCACTGGCCATTTAATTATAATTCAATCTTCTGTAATCATTTTACAGCCGGTCAAATTAGCGTGTTTTTGGAGTTTGGAGTGTCAAAGTTGGTAAGCTTAGTTCATAGGGAGTCGATTTTCCTAGTTCCTTATAAAAAATACAAAAAATAGCCAGACTTTTAAATTAAGTTTAACTTTAAATTAAACAAAAAAGACTGTATACTTTGATAAGCTTAAGCTTTTTGTGCCACACTAATGATTTTGATATTGCATAAGCAAATATTTTTGAAACAAATAAAATCTTATAACATCTTGGAAAAATGATTTTTGTAAAAGAATTTTTAAACAATATACACATATTACTTACAATTATTTTGAATGGAATCTAGAAATAAAATGCTGCAATTTCAGAAAAACAACAAACTTCATATTTTTATATAATAAATATATTTTATATAATTCAAATCAAAAGACAACAAACAAGTTCTTTTACTAAATCTGTCCAAATCTTTAATTTAAAGATGGCATGTAATTAATGTATAGAATACCTAACATGAAATCAATAGCTAACATATTTAAACAATATATGACTAAAACTCTAATTTAGAGAAGCCATATGATAAATATGTGTATGTGTGTACATACACAAAGGCTTATACAAAACTAGTCCAATAATTAAAAATTTAATTCATTAAAGAAGGGCATTAACTTTTTCATAAAAGAATTTTTTCTTCTAAAAAAATTTTTATTTTAGTTCTTAAATCTTTTTTAAATTAATTTATAGTATTTTCCACTGAAAACATGTGAAAATAATTACAAAATTATTACTTTATACATTTAAGTCTAGAACTTTAAATGGTTACAGAAATAATTTAAATATATACAGGGATCTTTTTAGGAAAAAATTGGGTCCTTTAAAGGACTCTTCAAAAAAATTTTCATTTCAAAAAAGGACCCTTCACAAAATTATTTTCCCTAAAAAAGGACCCTTCACAAAATTATTTTCCCTAAAACAGGACCCTTCACAAAACTCTTTGTCTTAAAAATAGGTTTTTCACAAAATTTTTCCATCATTAAACCAAACATTTCGCAAATTAATCATTTAAATGCAAAATCTTATCTGTCACTTTTACATATATAAAGAAAATATATGTATTTTATATCCATATATCTTCCTAAAAATGAATAAACAATAACCTGAATATAACGATCATTTCAAATTCACAAAATTATGATAAGATTTTTCACAAATATAAAAAGCTGTTCACAATTTCACAAAAAACAGGACCCTGTGAAAAAAGTCTGGACAGACCCCTGATATACATAGGCCATTAAATATGATAAAGTAGAAAAAAGTAATAAATTACTCGAGCTCTTAAATCTACTACATCTTTTGAATGCTGCCCTGCATCAGGATGCATCACCTCACTGCTACGATTAGCCAATTCTGGATACTGCTTACGACGCTGAATTCCAATCTCCTTTGCAACTGTATAAGAAAAGAATATTTTAAACATTCAAATAAATACTATGTAGCTAAATATCAAATAATTTTCAGTAGTTAAGTAATTTTCAGTAGTTATCCAACCTTTCAGCAAAAAGTTAAGTAATAAAAAAGAACACTAACATTAAATATTTTAAAGCAAAAAATTAACAATTAAAAGTCTGTTAAATTATGTTAAATATTTATTGATATTTAATATTAAATATTTTAATTTCAATATTTTTAAGTCATATTTTGATTTTGAAACAGACTTTTATTTAAATATATATATAGTAACAGGAAACATTCAAAGGGATGCCAAGAAAACTTCCAAAAGGTGCCATGATGCCTGCAGTATCTGTGTTAGACAATCTGGGATTATACAACCATTTTATACCCTCCCCTACCCCCCAACACATATTTTTTTTCCCTTAAACAGACAAAACAGGCTCAATAAAATCATTTTTAAAATATATAACTACCAAACATTTAAAATTAAGACTTTATTTTTACAACAAAAATAAAACAAGCTAAATTACTTAATAAGAACTTTGCCAAAAACAAATTAAAGTACCTGTCTTTTTTTCCTCTTGTTATGTGGGTTTCTTATATATTTAAGTACAATGCTCCAACAGGTTCTTTCCATTAAAATCTTAACAGACTCAGTTGCTGCCAGGCATATAATTTTGAAAACAATAACACACTTAACAATAATGAAAATAAATTTTAAAATGCCAGGAGAAATTACAGTTAATTTCAACCCTTTAACTATTATTGAGGCAACAACCAGTCTAAACAAGTATATAAGAATACTAAGAAACCTACTATACCTCATTGAGAGATTGACACCTCATATCATTGCATTCAAAGATGATTTTGAGCTAAAAGGAATCGAAAAGGGGTGAGAACACAATAATATAATTTGCCAAAATCTAGTGAGGCATCTATGTACATGTAGTGAATTATATCTATAAATTCAACAGTGCGTTGTGTATTAAAAGAGAAATAACTTAATTTTTGCTCTAACCTAACCAAATGAAAATTAAATTTTAAGCAAAAAAGAACTGCAGATTTTGTCAATCGATTGCAGGAAAAAAAAATATATATATGAATTTCTCCAATTGATTTCAGAAAAAAACATAAATTTTATCAATCGGGTGTTGAAAAAAAAAAAATCGCAAATTTCACAAATCAGTCGTTAAAAAGTCTGTAATTTTGTCAATCATTTGTTGGTAAAAATCGCAAATTTTATCAATCAATCACAGAAAAAAAATATGATTTCATCAATCAGTTGTGGTAAAAGATCATAGATTTCACCAATCAGCCATTTTTAAAAAAATCGTATAATTAGTCAATCGGTCATGTAATTTCACACAATTATATTGATTATCAATTTTTCGCTCTGTAGGGATAAAAAAAATATAGTTCCTTTTTTAATAAATTTATTACAAAAATCATCTATATTTAAAAAGTAAATTATGTTACCTTCATTTAAATTATGTTTCTATGGTAAATGCTGTAGGGGTGAAAATTTACAGAATATTTGTAAAAAATATTTAAAAGTATAGCTTGAAAATATTGTGTATGATACCTATTATATGTATTTGACTCTGAAGAATGTCTAAAACTCCTGAAACTTAACTAGTTTATTCCTGAATCCTGATATTAGTCTATACAAAATTGGTGTCTATGCACTGAAAATATGAATTCATATGAATCATATGGTTTATATTTCATTCCTCATCATAATTCATATATTCATACATGGTTCATAATTCATATGGTTTATATTTTGCTATCTTAAAAAATCAGACTTTTAAGCACTTTCAAAGACCATATGAACCCAGTATATATATGTATATCAAATTCAAAGAATAACATAATTCAAAAGCAAAATCCTGGAGAAATAAGAATAAAAAAGAAAACTAGTTACGAAAATTAGATTCACAGAAACTACTTTAAAACCCAGTGGTTGGAAACTATATGGATCATGTGTGCATCATATTGCAATTTATCTTTGAAAAACGAAAGTTAAAAATATCCTATTAACAAAAATCTGCAAGAACTGGAAAAGCACAATGTCTAAATTCACAAAAATAATTATCATTTAAATCAAAATTTGAATAAAAGAGGGTTAAAAATAAAAATATAGAAAGCATTAATTCATTCACTACCACAGTAAATACAAAAACTATTATCATTATTACTAAAATATAATAAAACTGAAAGTAGGAAAAGGGAAAAAAAGATTGTAGAATGTATAACTGTTTCAGAGGGGAAAAAAATTATACATATACATAAATTTCCTCTGTTACTACTATAACAGTCAATGTTCAACTTTCAGACAAACTTTTGATTATTATAATTTAAAGATAATTGAATTTCTTATAAAAGAAAGTTCATAAAAAATTGATAATCAACAGAAAAATGTATATTTGTATATGTATCCCTCTTTTCCTTTGAATAAAAAAAAATGTAGCATTTTATATACTGACTTACATGATTGAGGGGCACAGCTAATAACATCTTGAGCCAGTGGTTTATATTGAGGATGCCAAACATAGTTTCTCTTGTACTCAGAATTCAGCTATGGAGAAAATGATTATTATTTTTTTTAAATATTTTAAGATATTTATGGTTTAGTTAGAAAATTTTATATCAAATTATTATTTACTAGTTTTTAAATAAATGCAACAACAATAAATTAGTTCAGAAAGCTTCTGAAAAAAAAAAAAAAATATTATTAAAATTACTTCAACATTCAAAGTTCTAAAATAAGGAATGATATTTTGATATCGCAAACTAAAAATATCAAATGAAAGCAGTTTTGCTGGAATTTCAATATAAAGGAATTGGAAAATGAATGTATGACTTATAAATGGTGACAATTGGATTTGACATTAAAACACTCAAAACATAAAATACTGTTCACATTTTTTTTTCTTTTTTTTTTAGTGTTTTTTGCACATTAAATTAACGTCTTCCACACTTCATGGGTCAAAATGTGGACTGTTAGTTCATTTTAAAAAATTATATTCTAAAATAATTATAATTCAAACCTCATACCAGCATATGTCAATGCCAAGCTTTTTAACAAAGCACATGAATGCCAAATCTTGCTTTGAAGTTAAATTAGAGAAGAAATAATTTGGTAATATTCAGCAATACTTTCTTAACATTCATAAGTAAAGAGGAAAACATTTTCTTTTATGATTCATATACATAAATTTCCTCTGTTACTATTACAGCAGCCAATGTTCAACTTGCAGACAAACTTTTGATTATTATAATTTAAAGATAACTGAACTTCTTTAAAAAAAAAGTTCATAAAAGATTGATAATCAACAGAAAAATGTATATTTGTATATGCATCAAATCACAGTAATTATTCAAATTACAGTATGATTGGAAATAAAACTCACACTAATTTAACAGTAAGATTTGAAATAAAAATCATACTGTCTTTTTAAATTATCATCAAATACAGTACATGCCTGATAATGTGTGAATAGATAACTCATGGCAGTTTTGAAAAAATAAAATTTTTGCACAACATTTTAAAGAAATTGTTTGAATAGAGTTGTAAATATTCCACAAAATCCCTATAAATACTGATTTAATTTATTAATTTTAATATAGAACAAATCTTTCTAAAATTTATTTAATGATTGCACAAATCTTAATTATTTTCAAAATTTCTGGAAAAATACTTTGGACAGATTTTTTTTTTCTTCTTCTTCACACTGTATTTTCACCAGCATTTTTGAGAAAATGTTAAATTTTCAAATTGAAACAGATTTAAAGATTTTGCATGCACACACAAACTGGATATCTTCCATTTGTCCTTTTTTGTGTGTGTGTGTGTGTGTGGCGATACATTTTTGTATATGATTGGTGCACATATTAATATTTTTAATTGCAATTTGATGAAATTTTTCAGTGTTTAAACACAATACCAATAAACAAAATATACCAAGTACACCAAACATTCATAAAAACTTTTAAAATTCATTTAAAAACACAAATGATGCTGAAAAAGTCCTTCCGGCCTGTACCGGGAGGAAAAGGTAGCTTTCCTATATCTTAGTTTTAAAATTTTAGCTAATGTTACACGAAAACAGCAAGTTAAAATGCAAAGAAACGTTTACAAAAGATTTGTTAATACTGAATTTGAATAAGAAATTCGCCAAATTATTGAGCAATAGCCAAATTGGCTTCATTTATGAAAACTTATTTTGGTCGCCAAATTTGGCAATATTTCGCCAAGTATCGACAATTTTGGCACTAATGGATATGAATATATAGTTTTATGCGTATGATTGGGAAAATTATTACAACAATGAAAGAAAATAATTTGCGAGTAATCGCGTTAATGTGCTGTTTTGTTTCAAAATGTCAGCCACCCTAGAATTTCAAACTGCTCTATCTCAGCCATTTTTTAAGATAGAGGTAAACCAAAAAATGCTCTGGAATCCTTGTATCAAGGCCTAAAATGTACTTAAAAAATAAATTTGAATTTTTAATTTTTTTGTATATTTATTTTAGTTTTAAATTTTTAAATGGCCGCCATCTTGAAACAAAATGGCGGACCAAGCTGGCTAACGAACTCGGTCGAGACATTGGTTAGCTTAATACACACAATTAGTTTCATCAAAATTGATTTATAAATATGAGCGTTATCGTATGACATAGGTCAGATATATATAAATCAACATTTGAACAGAGGGTGGTTTTGGGGTCTGGGGGTCATGATCGGTGAAAATATATCGAAATTTTCCAGAACTGCTTTCCTCCGAACGGCTGCAATAGGTAGCTTTATACTTTTTTGTATTGAAAGTATAGGTGCAGATTCCCAAAATTTGGAAGGAGTCACTGGCTCCTAAACCCAAACAATCCAATGGCCACAATTGTAAAACAAACGCATAAAAACAATATGCCCATAAAAAACGCATAAAAACAATAGTGTTTTTATGCGTTTTTTATGGGGTGTAAAAAAAAAACCCTCAGGAATTAAAAGTGTAAAGTAATTTATTTAATATAAACATATGTACAACAAAATTTGAATATTAATTAAATCTTAAATCATGTACAGTCAGAAGATAAAGTTGGGCAAGATACGGTTTTAAAAAAAAAATGTATAAGCTAAGCAATCATGATAGCGGGGAATATCAGAAAAACAATATTTCTTATTTTGATTTTGCCAGACAAAAGTACATACGAAAGAAAATCTGAATTTGTGAGATTATTTTGCACTATAAAAATCAAAGCACACTTCAAACATTTGTTTATATATATATTTAAATCACAATCTATGTAAAATTATCAGATTCAAACTGTTACGAATAACACTGCTATTCGAATATATTTAATAGTTTGCTTTGTTAAACAGATCATTCTGAAATGTTATTAAAAGATAATAATAATGTTTGTTATGTGTTTTGGTCTTAATCTCTAAAAAAAATATCAACATTTCACGATGGAGACTGGGAATACCAGAAATTGATTATTTTTAAATCACATGGCGACTTAAACACCGAAAGTTAGTGGCCACAGCAAAAAATTTAGTCGCCACGTGGCGACTGGCGACCATGAATCTGCACCTATAATTGAAAGCTACCTAAAATTGCAGTTTGCAGGAATGGAATTAGATGGAGATCAGAATTTTTTAATAACAAAAAAGGTTGTGGTTAAAAAATTATCGATAGATGGCACTGGCGTGCAAAATATGAAGCAGAAGTATTTTAAATTAGGCGTACAGTAAAAGACAAATTTCACTGAAGCGTCTGACAAGCTTCAGTATCCCAGCACATGAAATAGGACCTTTTCTCGTCTTCAGTCATTTTGCCATGCAGAATTTTTTCAATGTGCCAGTTGCCGACTCCCCATTCTTGTAAAAGAGTTTAACCAACAGCGCTTGATCTGGTAATGATAGCATGCTGCTGGCATCGAATGAAGAATCTGTGTGCATTGAGGAGTTTTATTAACAGCCTGATTTGCATGAATCTGCTTCATATTATGCATGTAATTTTTGAACAAAATTTTTTTGTTATTAAAAAAAAAAAAAAAAATCTGATCTCTCTCTAATCACATTCCTTCAAACTACAATTTTTAGCATAATTTGTTTCTTTTTATTGAATTTTTAAAGTTTTAACAAACTTTTGGTTATATTTCTCATTTAACAGATGAATTAAACATATGTGAATAAGCTATGAAATTTTTAATTACTATATTTCCACGGCATTAAAACACTGGATGGAAAAACATAAAAATAAATTCCTTAATCCGCCAATGACAAGCGGCACAAATATATGCACAACCAGTGGCTTCGCCATGGGTTAACTTGTGGTCCACGGATCAGGGAAAAAATAACAAATTTTGTCCATCTGACGCTGGAAAAACATGAATTTTGTCGATCTAGCATGGAGAAATCAAATTTCATTCATCTGGTGTGAGAAAATTGCAAGTTTCGTCAATCTTTCCAGAGAAAATTGCGAATTTCGTTGATCTAGTGCCAGAAAATTGCGAATTTCGTTGATCTAGTGCCAGAAAATCACGAATTTCGTCGATCTGGTATGAGAAAATTGGGAATTTTGTCGATCTGGTGCAGAAAAATCGAGAATTTTATCAATCTGGAACAGAGAAATTGCAAATTTCGTCCATCAAGTACGAAAAAATCACAAATTTGTCAGTTTGTCGCAAAAAAAATTAAATAAATAAAAATAAATTGCAAAATTCGTCAGTTGGTTGTTAATAACAATCGTAAATTTTATAAATCACTCATTGCCAAAAAAAAAATGGAAATTTGTCAATTACTCATGGAAAAAAAAAACCTTAATTCTATCCCTTGATCGCAGAAAAATCACGAATTTCATCGATTTGTTACAGGAAAAAAAAAATCAAATTTCATTGATCTGGCACAGAAAAATCACGAATTTCATCAACTTGTTGATGGAACATCATGAATTTCATTGTTTGGTCACATAAAAATATCACAAAATTAGTTCGGATGTTGATAAAAATTGCAAATTTCAGCAATCAATCGAGGCAATAAATAACATTTCTAAAAACGCGAATTTTGTCAATTGATCAAGGGAAAAAAATCTTATAAGTAGTCAATTGGGATTTGTTATTTTTTTAAAAAGTTTCAATTTTTCAAAAATATTACATAAAATATTTTTAATGAACATGTCTTCATTTATGACAAAGGTCTTCATAAAGTGTTGCATGGTTATTCATATACAGGGTGTCCGAAAAGTCTGGAAATGGTCGAATATACATCGGATTGAAAAATGGAAAAATGCATGTTCAATATTTTTGAAAAATCTATTTAGGGATATCAAAGTTGTCCCCCCAACTCTGCCCCCTAGGGGGAAAGGAGGCAACTCTGAAATCTTAAATGATAACCTACCCCTTTTTTTTAAATTTACGATTTGGATTCTATGGGAAAAAATACGTGACTTTTGTATTTAATATTTTATTTGGAAAATCGTAGATGGTGCTGTAATTGAGTAAAATAGTTAGAATTGTTTCCCTTGAAAAGTCTGAAAATGGTTGAATAACTCGAAAAATATACATCTGATTGAAAAACGGTAAAATACATCTTCAATATTTTTTTTTAAATGGCAACTTTGATATCCCTAATTGTTTTTTTCTAAAATACTGAACATGCATTTTTTTCATTTTTCAATCCGATGTATATTTCTCGAGTTATTTAACCGCTTCCAGACTTTTCAATGGAAATGATTCTTAGTTCATTTTGCTTGATTACAGCATCATCTACAATTTTCCGAAGAAAATGTTAAATACAAAAATTACCTATATTTTCCCGTAGAATCTGAATCTGTAATAAAAAAAGGGGGGGGGGGTTATCATTTAAGATTTCAAAGTTGCCCCCCCTTTTTCCCCAGCGGGTAGAGTTGAGGGGAGAACTTTGATATCCCTAAATAGATTTTTTGAAAATATTGAACACATATTTTCAGTTTTTCAATCCGATGTATATTTCTCGAGTTATTCGACCTTTTCCAAACTTTTCGGACATACTGTATATATTTGTGCAAAAGCCCTGCATACAATTATTTATTTTTATTTATTTGCATTTTCATAAACAAAAATCACCATTCATAAAGAATGAAAAATTATTTTTCACAAAATTTTGCACAATATTAATATATATTCAGATGATTAAAAGAACTATGTACATTTTCACTATCAACACTATTAAGGTGTGTTAAAAAATATTGAATTGGAAAGCTGACATTGAGGCTCCTGATCTGCGGCTTAAAACATTGTAAGTGGAATTATTTTAGGAATGCTAAAAATTTGCCGTGGAATGCAAAAAAAAATTATGTTAAAAATACAGGACAAAATTCAGTGTATTAGAGTAAAAGTTTGAAATGAAATTTCTTTTATGAATGTTTAAAAATTGTCGTAGGACGTGAAAAAATGCTAAAAATATTGAAAATTGTGAAAGAAAAAAATTTACTTAAATTAGGCTAAATGTTTTAAACCGAAATCCTTTTATGAATTTTTACAAAAACACCACAGAATGAAATGAAATCAACATGATGGAATGATTTTATTAGTCAGGTGCTGAAAAATCAAACGTTTTTGCATTCAATGTTTACTTTGTGAATGAAATTCTCGTTGGAACTGTAAGTAATGGAATTGTCTGACGCAATGCACACACTATTAGTGGGGGGAATTTCACTTTTTAGATTGGCGTGGCGAGTGTCCTAAAAATTGCTAAGTTGGGTGTGTTGCTTCTTCTAGGATTCTGCAAAGCATTTTTTTTTTTAAATCAGTGCATTTACGGTGGAAAAAAAAGGTGGACCTATTTTAGTTTTATGATTTGATTAATTTACATTAGCAGTTTCCTTAGTTTCAGGTGGAACTCAGTTTTGGTAAATAATCTTTTTAAATTTTAAAAATTTCGGACAGGGCATAAAAAAACAAAGCGGGTCAATAGAATAATGAAAAACAACATAACACTATATTAACAAGCTAAAAAAATAATTTTATAAACAAAATAAATAAAGACTTTAGAAAAATAAATATTAAAATCATAAAAATGCATGCAAAACTTACCAAAATAAATAACAAAGAGAATTATGGAGCAGAACATCAGGTATTTATAAAAGTCATATAGGAGGTTGGGGGTGGAAAGTAAAGTTATATACACTCATGTATAAGTGACTAATCAAAATCTCCAAATAAAAATGGCAGCAATAAATTAAAATTTGCTGAAATAATACAAAATAATATCAGTCATGCATAAGGTATTTCATGCAAATCAAAAAAATTCTAAAATAAACAAATAACAAACAATATAAAGGCAAGACATTTGCAATATGACAAAATTATAAATTAAAAAATTTTGCTACATTTATATAGTAATCTAATATAAAATTCAATTTGCCTGATCATAATCCACGAATCAGAAGCATGTTTCCACAAGTGAAAATGCTGTCATATTTAAAAGAAAAAATGTATCGGCCTTTTTTAAAAATTCAAACATTTTAAAATGATTGTGTTAAATGATGATACCCTAATCTCAGAAAAGCAGACTGATTCTATTAAAGAAAATAACATTTTCAAAAATTTCATTTTCATCAATGAAAATAAAATATCTTACTATTATCTTGTCCATATGACATCATATTCTTTGGCCTTTATTTCTGCATGTTAAAAGAATAAAATAACTACTATTTACTTAAAGATCTTTGGTATACTTGAAATAATAATATATAAATGAAGTCATTTCCATGTAATCATCATAATAAATATTCAATTTTGTGAATGAATTTCACATTTCTTTGTTATAATAAAGGTAATCTAAATTGTATATTTACTAAAAGCTTCTACAGATGAAAAGGACACTATAGTTAGCAGAAAACAGTTAATTTCATTTATAAAAAAAAGTTACAACAGCTTTGTCAAAATTAATTATTTTTTCTAAATTTGCATGACGATTTAGTTTGCCATTTTCTGTAGCAAAAGCAATTCTTATACGCTCTGATCAAGTCATTGGTTACAAATATTTGATTTTTGTAGTTGCTTAATCTTAGAAAATTGATGGAACTTTGTATGTATACTGAAAAATCTCCTTGATGAACACCTCTTTTAAGAAAACATTTCTTTCAATCCCCAACAAGATTATTATTTGTATAATTTTTACATCTGAATAGAAGACAAATTTGGCAGTCCCAAAATGACCCTTATTTAGAAATTTTGCTAAACTTTCTTAACATAAATTTGTATAATAATATGTCTTAGCATTCAAAATGAAGACTAGATAATTGTAGATCCCAAGCTGAAGCTGTAAATAAAATTATGCAACAGCAGCACCAGGAAACCCAGGATACTGATACAGAAGCCTTATAGTCTAGATTTTACAGTTGTGCTTAAATAAATGCACAAAATAGTTGAACATGTGAAAAAAAAATGCATTTTTTAAGTTAATCTCATATTACAGCTTCATAAGAAAAACTTAAAATTTCAAAGATCACCACAGGGAGAAACTAAAAAGTTTGCTATACCATTGGGCTAGTAGACCCTTTTAGCATAGGAGTACTTTTTTTATAATCTTAATTCTTGTTAAACTACATTTAAATAGCAAGAGAAACTAGTAGTTGAAATAATACTTTTTTTTCTAGATTGGATTAAACAAGGAAGCCAATTTAATTAGTGAAAACTAAAGAGTTTAAAGGCAAAATGCCATTATTGTAAATTTCAGTGAAACCATTTTTTTTTTTTTTTTTTTTAATGGGATGATCAAGTTGCAGCGGGTTTTTTTGCAGCGAGTTTCTTCTTTTCAGACTTTTTGCCTTAGGTTTGGCAGTCTTTTTTGCAGCTGTTTTTGTTTTTTTGGGGAAGCTCCCTCCTTCTTGGCCCTGAATATACAGTGATCAAGAACAACACCGGATGACCCAGTATTGTTAGTTATTTAACTCTGAAAATGTCAGAAAAGACGTAATATACATATTTTTAACTCATTTGCATCATCTGAAGAGCTCAGTTCAGATATGAGGTGCAGAAAAAAAACTGAAATTGGATTAAAACTGATGCAAATGAGTTAAAGCTCCTTTAACCCATTTACTGCCCATATTTCCATAAAATTTAAATTTTACCTTTTAGACAATTTTAACTATTTAAGCCAAAAAGATAATACCCTTTCCCTTTAAACAATTTAATTCAAATGGATTAAAGAGTAGGAATAAGAAAACAATACACAGAAATGTTTAGATTAAGTGGACATTTGGTGGCCAGATAGTTACTATCAGCTCAATCACAATAATACCAATTATATTATTATACATAATATAATCAATTTCATAATAAAATTCTGGGTGTTCCAGGAAACACAAGTAGTTATTTATAGAAGAAACAAATAAATAAATACAAGTGCAGTCCACAGTCAAAACAATAAAATATCAAAATTTAACGAAAAAAAAAAACTTTTTAATTTTTTTTAAACCTATTTAACTATTTATTTCGAAAAAAAAAAGTAATATTGAAAATGCATTACGGTAGGTATTTTACTAAACATCGATCAATTTTGTCAATGTTGTTACAGGAAGGGTGCCTGCAGGGAAGACTTTTGAAGGAAATGTGGCAAGAATTCCCACTTTCGTTCAAAGAGAATGGAAAATTATATATAATTATTCTGTGCATTCCGCGCTGATTTTTACCCGCGTATTGCAGCTCCAGGCTTTTCATATTTGAGATTATCACAGTAACCATAGGGTGAGGCAGTCCTTTTATACATTAAGTTATTCGTGAATATCATAACTGCAGTTACACTTAATAAGTTTGGAATGATACAATTTTTCTTGATATGAAGATTAGAAGATTAATATTATTTTTGCATTAATAATTGTTAGGTAAGTTAGATAACACTGGTTCATTTATTGTAAAATGAAAAATTTTAGAGGATTCTGTGACAAATAAAAATGTTTAAAAAGGACAACGCTTGAAGGATATCAAAACAACTGAAAATAACATTTTACTTAAAATCACTTCTATGTATATTTAACAAATTATATTCTAACCTTCTCCTCTCTGGGCATCGGACAGGTGCTGCATATATTCCAGAAGGAATTAATCATAAGTGCTTTGCTTTAGATTTACAGCAACAGAAAAAAAGTGAATAGAATTCAATCTATCAAATTTAGAAAATAAAACGTTATGAGCTATAAAAGATATAATATTTATTTATATATATATATTGCTTATTAAATATCCCTTTCTGATCCAAATAGCAAAAGCAGAAGCGAAAACACAATTATATCATTTCTCTTCACTTCAAGCTTTGGACAAACCCATCATGGAGTTTAAAATTAGAATGTTTTCTAAAAGGAAATAAAGATTTTGCTGTATAATGAATTATTAAATAATTCAACAAACAAATCAGAAGGGTGTTGTCTTTTTACTAGTTTGTAGCTGAGAAGCATAAAAAATAAAGTAAAAATAAAAAGACCAAAAACAAATTTCAATATCTGATATTTGATTGGTCAATAGCAATATGACATACTTGTGGATGTGGCCAATCAATAATACAATTCTCCATGGTCTTTACCTTTCTACACAACTCGAGAAACTCCTCATTGTTACCATGACTACGTAGTATGAAATGTAAACTGTAAACACTTGTCCATTTCATGTAAACGATGTATTATGTAAAATTTAAACCAGATTTGTTTTTTCTGAAAAGAAATGTCTACAGGTATTTATTTCGTTATATATGCTATATTTAATTGTTTTCAAACATTTGAATAATGTGCCTTTTTCTCTCTTTTCATTTTTAATTAGATAATGAAGGCAGCACAGATTTCTCAAAAGCGAGTACAATAGCTGTCGAAGATATTTTTGTGCCTAACAGTTCAAATTCTCATGAAGATACTGCTGATATTCATAAATCTTGTGATTTCAGAAACAGAAAACCATTCTTAGGTGGTTATAGAAATAAATTAACTAGAGTAATCTATCATCATGCAGCAACACAAACAATAAAGCCACCCTGGAATTATGGAACAAATGAGCAGTTTTCTCGGTAAAAACTTATTGTAACTTATGGCATTATTCAGAAAAACATGTGTGTTTCACTATTCACCTTAGAGGTATCAGCTTTTTGATGAAAACAATCTCAAGTACTCCAGTTTTGGTTTTATACACTTTAAAAATTCAAGTCTGATTATTGCCTTTTTTTTTTTTTATTACATAGAACAAATGAGCAGTTATCAAAATTTCCCATTAATTCTTATTCAATAAAAGTCTGAAATTATAAATAAAAAGTTTTGATTGAATCCTAGAATAAGCGAGACACTCGGTGACGTTGAGTTTGGTGAAGCAATAAATGAGTTTTTCATGCTACCAGTTTGTTTCTTACGTTTCTTTATCTCCTACTGTGGTAAACTGTTTATTTCTCATCAACAAGTGTAGTAATCAGATTATAAATTCTTACTTGTAAATTATTTTTCCTTTCAAATATTCTTTTTTTTTATGTGATTTTTATTACAATATTTTAATATGTCTTACACAATTTGATAATTGCCAAGGAATAAATGCTGTGCAGCTAGTGAATACAGTGTCTCACATAAGTGATGGGACACTTGTGCTTTACAAAAGGAAACTAATCAAATAAATTAAAAAAACATGTACACATTTTTTTTGTGGGTGTGTTTCATACTTAAATTTAGTAAAGATTATTACATAACATACATTTTGTCAAAATATTAAAATATTAATTTAATAAAAATACAAATGTTTAGAACGGAGCAAAAAATAGCTCACATAAGTGATGGGACACCATTATATATGCAACAAAAATCGCCTGAAATAAGCAATAAAAATATTTTTTGGGGTTTTATTTTTACTCAAAAGCAATTGGCAATAATTTATAAAATCGTCTGCAGTATTTCTCTCCAGTTTGTTTTGGAATTTTTGTGTTTTTTAGCTCTGTGTAGTCATGAATGCTAAACGAAAAGAAACTTCGCCTGAAATTCGAAAATTAGTTATTAATTTGCATATTGAACGTGGAAAATCTATTAGAAAAACTGCTGAAACAGTTAACTTGAGTCGTTCAACAGTTTTCAATATCATTAAACGATATAAAAAGAATCATATGATTCAGGATAAAAGAAGACCTGGCTGACCATCAAAGCTATCCAATGGAATAAAGCGAATTATCGTTCGAAATATTAAAAAAAATCCAAGAATTAGTGCTTCAAAAGTTGCTGCTGATTTACAAGCATTATATGGAATAATTGTTAATCCTGAAACTATTAGAAGGGTAATTCGATCTGCTGGATATCACGGTAGAGTAGCCAGGAAAAAATTCTTCGTAAGTGAAAAGAATAGAAAACTCAGACTAGCTTTCGCAAAATCCAACATAAATAAGAATTCTGATTACTGGAATAAAGTTATATTTGCTGATGAGAGTAAATTTAATATATTTGGTTCTGACGGTAGAATCTTGGTGTGGAGAAAACCCAGGGAAGAACTTCGCAAACAGAACTTGGTACCAACAGTAAAACATGGTGGAGGAGGAGTTATGGTATGGGGGTGTATGTCGTCCGCTGGAGTTGGTAATTTTGTTTTTATTGACAGTATAATGGATCAGTACAAGTATATTGATATTTTAAAGCAAAATTTGAAATCTTCAGCACGAAAATTGAACCTTCATAACGATTTTAAATTCTACCAGGACAATGACCCCAAGCACACTGCTCTGAACGTTAGACTCTGGCTGCTATATAACTGTCCTGAAATAATAAAAACACCACCACAATCTCCAGACTTAAATCCCATAGAGAATATTTGGCAAGAATTGGAATCAAGAATTCGCAAACACACCATTTCTTCAAAACAACAACTAAAATCGGTGCTTCAAGAAGAATGGGGTAAAATCACTCCAGAAATCACAAAAAAAATAGTCGAATCCATCCCAAAAAGATTAAATCATGTTTTAAAAGTAAAAGGAAATCCAACAAAATATTAAAACCTTTTAAAAAGTAAAATTTGTGGATAAATATTTGATGGAAAAGTAAGTGTCCCATCACTTATGTGAGCCATTTTTTGCTCCGTTCTGAACAATTGTATTTTTACTAAATTAATATTTTAATATTTTGACAAAATGTATGTTATGTAATAATTGTTACTAACTTTAAATATGAAACACACCCAAAAAATTTTTGCACATGTTTGTTTATTTATTTTATTGCAGTTTCTTTTTATAAAGCACAAGTGTCCCATCACTTTTGTGAGACACTGTAAATGAGCAAAGTACAATTGAATCAGTGATTGTTGAAAGGAACTAGGTCCTAGTTTTGAAATTTTTGGAGAATTAATATTTCTAGGCCAATCAAATAACAAATTTTAAAATTATTTCTTTTTTTGTTACTTTTCTGTTGGTGTTCAGCTATTTTATTTTTTTTTAAATTATAAAACATCTGATGACATATTTACAGTATAATACACATGTTGCTTTTAAATTTTGGACTTAGTTCAATTCAAGATTAAACAGGATTTTCACACAAAAATCTTGTGACATGATTTTTTTTATATACAATGGAATTTTTAACATACAAAGAAAATACAATTTTTATTTAGAAAATAAAAAATATGAAGATATTTAAGGAAAAAATAAGATTAATAAAAGTAAAAATTATCCTAAAGATAAGTATTTTATTTCGATGTATTTTTAAAAAATCACTCAACTTTTAAATTCCTGCCTCCCAAACAAGCATAGGTAGGACCCAGATTCAGTTCCTTTCTTCACAAAACAGTCAATAAACATGAAAAAATATTGAAACCATCTTAAAATGAGAAATGTGGAAATATGAACTTAGTTCCTTTCAACAATCATCAATTCAATTCATATTGTGAAATTTGTTCATAACAATAGACGATAAAATGATGTATTCCTGATTTCGTAGCCCTACTCTGACCACAAAAACTTGATTTCAAGATTCCTGCATTTCTCTAATAACTGCTGTTCAATCTACATATCTGTAATGTACACCTATTAATTTCTATGATTATTCTGCAAATTAATCTTAAAATGAACCTAACAATCTTAATTACATCAATGAACCTTGAATTTCAATGGAATTTATGTACACCATTGGGGTGAATATATATATATATATAGACAACAGACATTTTCAACAATGCTAAATTAAATCCTCAAATTCATTCCATTTTATTTTTATTATTTTTTTTATATTTCATATTCAATAAGTTGCAATACTTTTCATTAAACTATATATTTATCACTAAAGTTACCATTCTTGTCTTCATATATTTTTCATATTTACGAATGCTGTTTTTGTTAGCTTTCATGCCAACATTTGCATTTGGAGTGAAGTGGTGTTCATTTAATGGAAAAGTACTCTTTTTTGACTAATTCTGACCAATAGAATATTAAATAAGCTTCTGTCATGTCAACTTTATGATAATTTTATTGAAATTCTTTGAATTAATTTTATTTTTACATTTATAAGTAATGTTTATATAAATATTTCAGATGTATACGTAATCTTTCTGTATTTAATGATTCTGAGTCAAATATAAATTTTCAAAATACAATTTGATATATGATTAATTAATAATGACCTGACCACACCATGGTTACTGTGTATTTTACCACATTTTTAAATAATTTGTTTCTTTTTTGATGTTCTCAAAGTATTTTACAATTTTATATTAAGCATAAATATATTTTTTCTGATGAAAGATTTAAAAATAATTCAATTAACCCATTAATGCTGATGGTGGAGGGAGGAAATCATTTTTAATGTAATTAAAATTAATTAATATAATTTATTAAATATTATTGAAAGAGATAAAAGGTACTTGTTCGCTATAGATGAGATAGAAAAAATGACCTTGGCAAGACAGGGAAAATTTTCATACAGTTTCTGACAACCTATTCACTGTTTCATAACACACAATTTTTTTTTAATATTTATGCAATTTATTTAATATAAACAAGCCATTTATCTATTTTTATACACAAACAGAAGTAATTTATCTAATGCATGTAATTATTGCACCAAGTTTAAAAAAAAAAAAATTCAAAACCCCCTATAACAAGCAAGTACCTAAAAATAATTAAACAAGATGTCTTTGAACTATAACATACTAAAACATGAATGCTTAGGACCATTTACCGACTTCTTTACCATGTTCATATGATCCTACCTGGCGGTAAAGTGTTAAAATAATTGTGATTTGCTTGTCATTTTATTTTACTATATTATTTTAGTGTTCTTTCTTAATTTTTTTAATTTAAAATCGAATTAGAATCAACATTATTCCTCATGATATAATAGTATTAATTACCGTTATTTCCACCATTATTGTACTCATTATTTTATAAATCAACATTCCCGTTTTTTTTTTTTTTTTGTATTTTTTCATCCTTTTTTTTTTAATTCTTTCCAAAATAATTTAAAAAGGTTATAGCTTGTTTTTTTACCTGTCATGTATAGGAAGCTTGTATGGTACCATGTGATCTTTCCATTTAGATTCCTCTATTTTTCATGTGTATTTTACTAAATGTATACTTACTTTCATGGTAAATTTTATTTTTTCTTATGGAGTAGTCGATTTGGTCATAAATAACAAGTATCTGTTTGCATATATCAAGCTGTGATAAATAATTTAAGGTTTGTGTTTTCTTGTAAAATTCCTGATTTTTTTTTGCCTTTTTTTAAAGTATATTTTTTTGCAGGGCCTTTCAAAATCCCGAATTTCAATTTGGTAACTCCTCTAAATATCTGTAAAGATTCATGGTTGAAAATAGTCAGTATTTTGGCAGATTTCTACATTTTCAAAATTTCACCCCACCCCACCCCTCTAATAGTTCCAATACACAAAGTTTAAAATCTTTAAAGCTGCTTTTTAAGATCACAGGCTATCAAAGCCTGAGAGCTAATGTGCCCGCCCGTTCTGTATGTATGTATCTACGTAACGCGATAACTCGTGATAGAATTATCCGTTTTACTTCAAATTTTGTTTACAGGTTCATTCTAATAAGGCGCTTCCCTGATTAGTTTTGGGAGTTCATTGGTTAAGTATAAAGGGGGGGGCTAACTCCCCCTTAATTTATATAAATGGGTTTTTCATGCAGAAGAATCCATTTTTCTCCAAATTTCGTATATAGGTTCATTGTGATAAGGTGCTTCCCTGATTATTTTTGGGAGTTCATTAATTAAGTATAAAAGGGGGAAACGGGGGATAACCCCCTTAATTTAGATAAATGGGTTTTTCATGCAGAATTATCCGATTTTCTTCAAATTTTGTACATAGGCTCATTGTGATAAGGCACTTCCCTGATTAGTGTTGGGGGTTCATTGGATAAGTATAAAGGGGCGAAACGGGGGGCTACCCCCCCCCCCTTAATTTAGATAAGTGGGTTTTTCATGCAGAATTATCCGATTTTCTTTAAACTTTGTATATAGGCTCATTGTGATAAGGCACTTCCCTAATTAGTTTTGGGTGTTCATTGGGTAAGTATAAAGGGGGTAAACGGGGGGCTAATCCCCCTTAATTTAGATAAATGGGTTTTTCATGCAGAGTTATCCGATTTTCTTCAAATTTTGTATATAGATTCATTGTGGTAAGGTGCTTGCCTGATTAGTTTTGGGTTTTCATTTGTTAAGTATAAAGGGGGGAACGGGGAGGGGGGCTTACCTCCCTTAATTTGGAGAAATGGGTTTTTCAAGCAAAATTATCTGATTTTTTTCAAATTTTGTGTATAAATTCATTGTGGTAAGGCGCTTGCCTGATTAGATTTTGGGGGTTTACTGGTTAAGTATAAAGGGTGGGAATGGGTTCTTATCCCCCCCCCCTTAATATATTATCGATTTCTTTATTTTTCGAGTGGCATTATTCTTTGAAAAAATAGCATAATATACAATTAGTGTGAATAGCCTGTGAGCTCAATGCCCTCAGTTTAACTGGGCAGTTTTCTTTTTTTTATTTAATAATTCTTCTGCCCTACTTGTTGCTCTCTAGTAACAATAAATAAATAATCAACCATCTAAATGACTACCTCCCTCCCTTTTCCAGCATACAAAAGATTACAATCTTTAAATATTTTCTGCCCTATTTGTTACTCTTCCTCGAAATTTTCACTTCCTCCTTTTGACCCTGCCTACCCCAGTATACAAAGATAAAAATCTTCAAAACTAATATCTTCTACTCTCTCATAACAATAAATCACCTAAATTATACTCCATCTGATCTATTTGTTTCTCTCTAACAATGCTAAATAACATAATCAATCATCTAAATTATCTCTCAATAATGTTAGAAAATCAAAATCTGAAAAATTAGAAGTATGTATTTATCTTATACATGTCAGATAAATTACATTAGACTTTCGATCGACACTTATGGGAATAGGAATGATACATTGAGGAATATTAGTTAACCAAGTATGTTGCATAACCAGGTGTCAGATAATCATAATAAATTTCTGTAAAATATCCTAATCCTTTAATATCACGTAATTTTATTACTTTATAGAAATTATTTTTTCAAAGTATCTAATAAATTTTTTTTATATACTTTACATGAAAAGTTTTGTTACTTTTCCAGTATAGGGGCCTCGGCAAGATAGAGAAAATGGTCTTGGTGAGAGAACGAAATTTGCCAACATATTTTCTGACAACCTATTTACTGTTTCTTTGCACAAGCAATTTTTTTCAATATTTACACAATTTATTTAATATAAAGAAGCCTTTTTTTATTTTTATATATGAACAGTAGTACAAATTGTATATTAAAAACAACAATAACAATAATAATTATATATATATACTAAGCAAAATGTTTATATATAAATAAATACATATATAAAACAAGCATAAACATCCATTAGGTTTCTTTTCATAGCTGTTTTATCATTTGGCAACAAATTTCACTTTCTGAAGCCCAAATTGCACCAAACTTTGTAAGAAAATGCCAAGGTCCCTATACTGGAAAAATACTAAAGTTTCAAATATGATGTTTCTGTGTTATTCTACAAGAAACATTATTTCTTTTTTTATACATGGGTATTAATTTTTGACAGATTATGTATATATTTTTAGTGTTTTTGGTTTTTACATAATATAACACACTTGAAATATATATTTGATGAAAATGATGTGAATTTTTTCATATTTTTAAAAATAAATAATTAAAAAATGAAGGTGTACATGTATACTTCTGTTACATGTTACACCTAATGTTCTCTATTAACATCTTAATTTATTTTATGAATGTGATAAATATATTATTCATTCAATGGTGATTTTTTTTTTCAAATTATGTTTGAATTACTGTTACAAGCCTTTTGTGTATCTTCCATTACAATAAAACAATGTGCAATAATTTCCAAAATATAATAGTATTTATCACTTGATGAAAATATTCAAAGGCAGGAGGCATCCTTTTCTGTGCACATTGTTGTTTGTCATTACTTTTTGTAGTATTCTTATTGAACTAGAAATGGTCATGAACATTATAAATCTTCCAATCTTGATTTAAGAGTTAAGCATCATTTATTTAATAAAAAAATGACTTTTTAATTCCTATAAAGCTTTTTTTTAAATATTTACTTCAAGTTTCGTGTCCTACACTAAATAAGCCTGCTATTATGAAACAAAACATTGTGTATTTGTATTCTGTTACAATATTATTAAGGAAATTACCCCCTAAATCCTTATAAAATAAATTAAGCACCAAACAATGAAATATTTTATGAAATTTTTATGCTTAAAAAGTAACGTTTTCTGTAAAATGACCCTGCAAAAATATAAGCTGTTTATAAAAATTAAGCAGATTTGCATATATCTTTGTAGATATTTTTTTTATATGATTCATATATTTTTAAGTTAATTAGTTAATAAACTAATTAACTTAAGTAATTCAGTACAGCCTGTTGTGTACTTAATCTAAGCAGTATATTATCTTACAGTTAATATAAGCCAAATGTGAATGAATATTCTACATTATGTCATGTGCAAAACGACCAAGCATGACATTAGTTTTAAATTTTTTTTCTCTTATATTTTAGCGATTCTCAGACAGTTGAAACAAAAGATGAAACCCAACAGACTTCAAAAGATGCTTTTACTCAGGTGCAAGTTAGTAATATATTGATACAGACAACTAATGATAAATTTACTGAGCCATCAGAAACATATGTATCTGTTGATGAAATACAGACTGAACACTTAGCCAAGGTTTGAAAAATGAGTTTATTTTAAATCTAGTTATTAGTTATTCATGATGATTGTTTTTGTTTTTAAAAATTGGCAAAGTAATAACATCTTTTCTGTTTGTTTTAAAGTAATAAATTGAGATCTATTTGAATAATGAAAATAATTAAAAGAAATTTATGCAAAATACTTAAGTATTTAAAAAATATTGAAATGTGGCAAAATATTCATTATTTAACTGAGATTTGCAATATTTTTGTTGTTGCATTTCCATATGCTTGAAAACTTGATAAAATATGCATTAATATTTAAGGAGACACATTTTTTAAGCATTATTTACATTTTAAAAGTATATCTAGGAAATATTTCAAGCATTTTCATACACAAATCCTTAGTATTTTGAAGGTAACTTTTTTTCTTTTTCTCTAAGACATACAGAGATAAATATGTGATTGTGCTGCAGAAGAAAAATCCTAGGAAGGATAAGATTTTTTTGGGAGAGTTTTGTGTTAACCAGATGTCTTATTCTAATAAATAAGAACACTTTTACTATTAATCATATATATATATGTGTGTGTGAGATAAATACATATAAATAGGCACTTTACTGAACCAATATGACAAATAATCGACGAACAACAAAATATGCACTTTAATTTCAACTAATAACACTTTTGGTTGAAACTATACAACAAATTTACATTACGATAATCCAACCAGGCCTAACGGCTATATCCATTTTACATCTCGCTTCATAATAAAAATTAGAACACTGGCTTTTAGCCAAATCTCGCGATTCAAACCATTTATAACTCGTGCATAGTTAGTTCATTTGATGAAGTGAAGTTTCTAACCATGGGTAATAACACTAGAGAGAGAGAGTCAGTTCATATCGTTTACATGAAGTGCTCAAACTGGAATCCTACAAATCGGTCATCCTGACGTGATGGCGTCTCGACATCAGCATCTTGATTTGTTAGATTTTCTTTTCTTTCTGGATATTTCTCTCTGTCTTTAGAACCTGCATATCTAATATCTCTGTAATTTCTTTCCGGATATTGCTCTCTATTTTCAGAAGCTATATACCTATTGCTTCTAGAATGATAAGAATTTGAATAATCATCTCGTCCACTATCGGCTCCTTTAAATCCGTGATGAGAATTATTCTTATGTGATGGTTGTGAATATCTTTGTTCATTATAACCAGCTTTGCACGATCGTCGGCCACCATAATTATAATTATTTCGACCATGATAGTAGCCTCTATTCATGTATCTAGGGGAAAATTTTGGATTATATCTTGCTTTTGAATAAGGTGAAGCATCTTCTGTTATGTCTTGAGGTATCAAAGAATTTTCAGTCTCAAAGTTTTCAGGAATCTCAGACTTATTTTGGTAAGAATTCTCGGAACTCTGTTTCCCATATCCATATTTATTGTAATTTCTGTGGTTAAATGATTGTTTAAAATATCTCTGGCCATATCTATTATTGCTTCTGTTGTCAAATGGTCTATTAAAATTTCTGTTCTTTCCCTTATAATCAAAATTCCTATTGCGATCTTTCACATAGTCTTTTCTACCATGTGGAGGACTACTACTTTCACAATTTTCTTCTGGAGATGCATTCCATTCATCGGATAATCCTGTATCTTTTGTTCTATTCGGCTTATATAGTTTTATTAATTTCCTTATTTTCTTTCTGTTCACTAAATTCGTAATCTGAGTCAAATTCACCCCGTCATTTACGCAGTCGATTTTAACAATATCTTCACAACCTCGATTATCGTTGTTTATACTTGCTTCATTAATTTTTGTCGGTACTTCATTAATTTTAATGTATCCTACTCGAACTTTGTTGCCGCTTGTTATTCTAACACTATCTTCCGTTACTTTTAACGTCATGCCTTCTACTGCTTTCCTACCTATTATTAAATCGCAGTCCGCCTCTTGTACCACGTAAAATTTACCCTGGATTCCGTTTCATCCACGTAGACTTTATGCCAGAAAAAACCTGTTGGCTTAATTTCTTCTCCACCTATGCCTGATATGTATATATTGTCTCTGGTTAGTTTTGGCGCGTTTATTGCAGTATGATATCTTGAACTGGCGTTTGAAATATCGCTTCCTGTATCAATTATTACGCTTGTTTTTATTCCGCTAATATCTAAGATTCTTCCTTTTTTACCATTTAACATGCCCATATTAACTATTTTTCTTTGCGCGTTTTGGGTCTCATTTTGATATTTTGTTTCTCGCCAATCTTGATTACGTTGCGGGTAAAAATTTGAATATTCTTGTTCTGTATTATTCGCCATGGCACATTTCGCACTCACGTGACCAGGGTTGCCACATGCAAAACAGATTATATGCGACTCTTTGCTTCCATAATTCATACTGTGTCTATTGTCAATTTGGCATCTTTTCAAATTGGCGTAATCAGCCACTCGCGATCTTCTGTCATCAAAATCGCTACTTGTATCCTTAACTGATTGTTTATTGTAAACCCTTTGTGCTGTTTCGTAATTATCTAATTTATTAACTAAGTCATCAATTTTCTTTATTACTAATAATTCCTCTATGAAATGTGTTTTTGTTTCCGTAGGTAAATTATGCCTGATTTGATTAACAACAATTAATTCCGCCAAATCTTCAAAGTTATTTACGTGAAGGCCTTCAATCCATTGTTGAAAATACACCTTTATCTCATAAGCGAAATCTCGCCAATTGGCTGATGGCTCCTTTTTAGATGAGAAAAATTTCAGCCTAAATTCCTCTGGTGATAGCTTGTAGCGTTTTAGTAGTATATTTTTTATGTAATCGTAATCGTGAATTTCAGGTTCGTTTTCCCTTGTTATTATATTTATCACATCTAACGGCATTAGATTAATTAAATAATTTACCCATTCTTTTTTATCAATGCCTGTTTGCGCCATTTGCCTTTCGTACATAGATAAATATAAACTAATATCATTCGAGCTATCATATTTAGTTAATAATCTAAGCAATTCGAATTGCTTACCTGGATTTGTCCTTGGGTTATCCTCAATGTGTTCTCTTGAATTTTCTTGTATCTGCATTTTCTTGATTTCAAAATCTCTTTCGCTTTCGCAGTCTTTTTGCTCTGATTCTATTTTCCATTTTCTCTCTTCCATTTCCATTTTCAATCTATTTTCTTCAATCTCTGCTTGTAATTTCTTCTCTTCTCTTTCTCTTTCTGCTTGTAATTTCTTCTCATCCAGTTCTGCTTGTAATTTCTTCTCTTCCAGTTCTGCTTGTAATTTCTTCTCTTTCTCTTCTCTTTCTTCTTTCTCTTTTCTACTTGCTATCACTACTTCTAATCGATCTCGTATAAAATCTTCTTCGTAGCTCTCCCAACTCTTGATCAGCTTTACTAGGATAGGTATTGTCGGTTTTTCTGGTGCTTCAATTCCACATTCCTCGCAGAGGTTTATTAGATCAATTCTCTTGGCTTTATTTAGAGTTCCCATCTTTCAAAAATTGTGCTTTAAGTGATACGATTACGGTTTCACCTTGCTAATTCGTAACCAAACTTTTGATACTGGCGTTTTACAACACTTTACGTTTGGTTTCCAATTCACTACTAGTGGCTTTTACTTTTTAATAATCCCGGCATTCCGAGCCCCCAAAATGTGAGATAAATATGTATAAATAGGCACTTTACTGAACCAATATGACAAATAATCGATGAACAACAAAATATGCACTTTAATTTCAACTAATAACACTTTTGGTCGAAACTATACAACAAATTTACATTACGATAATCCAACCAGGCCTAACGGCTATATCCATTTTACATCTCGCTTCATAATAAAAATTAGAACACTGGCTCTTAGCCAAATCTCGCGATTCAAACCATTTATAACTCGTGCATAGTTAGTACATTTGATGAAGTGAAGTTTCTAACCATGGGTAATAACACTAGAGAGAGAGAGTCAGTTCATATCGTTTACATGAAGTGCTCAAACTGGAATCCTACATATATATATATATATATATATACTAGGAGGCTCAGCCACAAACAATTCACATTTAGACCACTATACGGTTCCAAGCAATTCTAACTGGAATGAGTACTACCATAAATCATTTTAACATATGAAATTGACAATTTCTTTTTAAATGTAAAAAAAGTAATGGAAAATACAATTAAAAATGCATTTATATTGGTGCTACCAATGGGCATAAATCATTTAAATACTATGAAAAAAGATCTTGGAAAAACAATTAGTTTAAAACTCATTGCTTCTACAACATTGCACGGCTTTTATTTTTTATTTCACCAAGACAGCAACAGATGGCAGCAGGTGCAATCTAGACAGTTGATATTTTTATTCTCTCCAGCTTTTGTTTGAGTGAAATTCGTAAATAAATTCTAAATGAGAGTTGAGAATTCATTTGGAATTAACGATTTTACTCATAATTGAAATGAGGAATCATCTCAAACGCTTTGGATTATGTACATGTTATTTTATTTTTAATAATTGCTAGTTTCAGTTTCACTACTCTCACAATGGCCGCCATATTGGAACTGGAAATTACGGTTGTTGCCAAACGATAATCTAGAAATTCAGCCTTTTTTCCACACCACGTAAGAGAAATATGTATATAGATATTGTGATTTCAAGTCATCAGGGAAAGTAAATTTGCTACATCTTTGTTATAAGGACTTTGTCATAATTGAATCAAAGAAAATGCGATTTCATACCAAATACAGTAAAACCTCCATAACGGACACTCCCGAATAGCGGACACCTCTATTTAGCGGACACTTTTGTGATACCCAAAACCTGTATATTTGTACATTTTTAACTCTCAATAGCGGACACCTCCAAATAGCGGACAAATTCTGTGCTCCCGAGGTGTCCGTTATTCAGAGGTTTTACTGTATTATAAACAATCATGAAAGTGAAACGATGGCCAATTAAAAAAAAAAAAATTAATCTTATATGGAGTATTTATCTATACTATTATATAAAGAAAGAATGACTGACTGACTCATCAATGCCTAGCTGAAACAACTAAAGTCTGGATCACGAAAATTTGGAGAGTAGATTGCTCTTATGACCTAGGCAAGTAATAAGAAAGGATTTTTGAAAATCCTCCCCTTCCCCCCCCCCTTTCTGAAGGGTGTTAAAGAGGGAATCAAAAGTTTTAAGTAATTTCGCAATATCTGAGCAGCAGTTTTAGGTAGGAGTGCATAATTCAGGAAAAGAAATCTACTAAAAAAATGGTTAAACATGTATTTTAGCGATTTTAGAAATTCACCCTTAAGGAGGTTAAATGGGGATTTTTAGGTAAAAAAGAATTAATCTTACAACAATACAGTTACAAAAATAAAGTTGCAACAATAGTTACAACAATGCAATACATAAAATACAGTTAAACCAATCTGCTAAAAAATAGTTAAACACGTATTTCAGCTATTTTAGCGATTTCGTCACCAACATCAGCAATGAACCTGATTATGGAAGATTAGATGAATAAGACAACTATTGCTGACTTTTTATTAGATATTTTGTGTAAGACATTTTCCCAAGGAGGTCGATACATTATCCATCAGAGTGATGTATTATATATTTTGTATTACATTATTATATGGTTTATTTATGTCTAAATTAAACAAATAGCTTCTCAATGTATATGTATTAAATGGTGTAAATATAAAACAAATTGTTTGTGCAGTTGATATATTGATGGTTATTTCATAAATATATAATATTCCGGTGATGTTTTTAAAAGTATAAAAAATATTGCTAGAGAGAAAGTTCTTTTGAAAATTTTGACTTTTTTGCCAAATTTAACTTTGTTGTTTCCTCTCTCTTGCCAAAGCAACAAAATTAGTACCATAAATTTTGCTATTTGCATCAAAGATTGAGAACATTTTGTTACATTTTTAAAAATTTAGGAGGACATGACTCTCCCCTTGCCAGCACCCATGAGTAGGGCAAAAAATTGACATATATTTGTAAAACAGATGTAGTTGCTCTTCTAATATAAGTTGCTCTTCTAATCTTGAATTTCGCTGCGATAAGCTTTGTGATATATGGATTGTTTTAATATACAAATTTCAAAAATAGTATCTTCATCAAATTCAAAATTTTTGAGGTACGAAGTATTCTTAAGAAAATTCAGGTCATAAAAATCTTGAAAAAATAAATATTTTCATATTATTATTATTATTTTAAACAATGATAAAGTTTATAAACTTAATCATTCAATTCAGTTTATAAACTTTAAAATGATTCATATAAATTTAAGTTTTTTATTCAATTGGTGTAGTCTATTTCAAATAAAATATCGTCAGGATTTTTTTTAAATTCAAGGCCATTTTTTCTGTTGTAATTTTAAAGATGATTATATTTTATATGTATCTTTATTGATTTATTATGAACAGGCCTTGACAAATGCGGTCGCCAGGTTGCCACTGGCAACCAAGTTATTTAATCTAGCGGTTTTTTTCCCCTTGGTACAAAACCTGACCTAAGAAATGAGCAGAAACGGCATTTTAATTCAAAAGCCTCACAAGTTGTCTCATTTTAAAAAGAGAAGAATTATATTAAGAAATAAACGTAGAAATTATACTGAACTAAAAAATATTTTTAACTTTTATTTTTAATTTGATAAAAATAAGGTAATCAAATCCAAATTTTAAAATAGTAAAATCAGAATTATTGGACTGACTTTCACAGAAAATTGGCAAAATATTTTTTCCTACTTCACTATTTCACCGATGCCCTCCTCATCAGATATAGATTTTGTAGCACTCATCTATCCGGACATTTGAAGCATTTGGTAGTCAGCATTTCTCAATTCTTTTTCTTCAAAGTTTCATTAGAAACCTTAGTTTATATTATTTTTCTAGATTATGTACTATTCTAAACCACGTAAATAATAATTCTAAATTATGCTTGTTATTATTTTTTCTCAATTAATTCATAAATAAATTTTGCACTTTTTGAAATTCAATGATGGGAGAGGGGTAAATATATTTTACTGGCAACTAGTATTTCTTGCTGGCTACCAGATTTTATCCAATTTGTAAAGCCCCGATTATGAAAATAAATTATTTTATTCTTAAAAGTAAAGGAATTAATTGAAATGTTATATTTGAAATACTATATTATTTAAATTTCTTACTCAGATGTACCAGATATTCTTTAATAAAAATATTCCTTATAACTAAAAATGATATATTTGATACCTAGTCAACTATCACAACCTATTCAAATTCTGTCAAAGTCTAAAAATTAAATAATTATTTTTAAATACCTTTATTGTTAATATTATTATTATATTCACATAGGATATATCGAGGAAATTAGTCTGATTTAATTTTATTTGTACAGCAATATATATATATATATATATATATATATATCAGTGTATTTTGAGCTTTTCATATAGCATTTTCCACTCTCAAATTTTCTAATTTTGAATGTAATATTGTATAATTTAATTTTGTAATAAGTCAAGTACCATTTAATAGAAACTTGTTTGTATAGTGCAAATTTTTATTCAATCAAGCAGCTCATTCCAATACATATGAAAAAATAACATTTTAATCTGCTCAATCAATTGATTCATAAAATCTGCAGATTTATTTAATTAGTGATTTGTATAAGAAGCATTTACTGTTTTCAGAATTTTTTCATATTTTTTTAATTAATAGAAGAACTAATTTATTTAAATCCATTTACAATAGGTAATATTCACACAGAGGTATGTAAGACGTTGGCTTGCTCAAAAAGAACTGAAAAGAAGGCAGCAGGACTTATTAGATAAACAACTGTGGGAAGAAAAACAGAGAAAACTCAGAGAAAAACAAGACAGTGACTTCTTAAGGGACCTTCAAAGACGGAAACTTTATCCTATAAAAGAGGATGACTTTCTTCTTCTTTTCAGTGATTTACAAAGTATAAATGAACAGAATTTGTTTTGTTTCTTAAGATGTACAGTCATATAGAAAAAAAAAGAACATCTCATACATTTTAGTCACCAAATTGTTGCAGAAAAAAAACGTTTACAGCCACTCAACTGGAAATTATGTCTTCTTTCAATTTATGCTTTAAAAAAAAAGGGTTAGAGGGTAGTCTTCATACTAGCACAAACTCTGAAAAATTCGATACAAACACCTAATTTTGACATCATATTTGGATTTTTTTAGTAAAATTTACCTTCGAATACCAAACAGAAAGTCCAGTAGTTTGGGAATTATAAAGTTTGGAATGCCTAATGTTGAATTCATTTATAAAACAAATTGCAATACGGGGCTAGATTTTTACACATAAATCAGAACTACTTGGAGAATGAGCCATAATTTTGGATTTGCATATTTGAAGCTTCTAGAAATCTATTTCTGTTTAAAAAGTTATAGGGTACAATTTATAATTTTTTCGAAAAAATTATATTTTGAAAAAAAAATATTATTTGTAACCTATAAATTTTTTTAACAGAAATAATTTTCTAGAAGCTTTAAATATGTGAATCCAAAATTATAGCTCATTCATTCTGCCGAATTGTCTTTGAATTATGCATTTCAATCTGTTTTCAAATGAGTAGAAACAAATTTTTAACATTCGGAGTTCCAAACTTTGAATCTTCATCATAATTTCTTAAATTACTTAACTAAATGATTTCCTGTTTGATATCTTAAAGTAAAATGTGCCAAAAAAGCCAAATATTATGTCACAATTAGATATTAGTATTGAAAATTTCAGAGTTTGGTACAATTTCAGTATGAATATGGTCCCATGAACTTATTTTTCTAAAAAACATATATTAAAAAAAAAGATATAAAGGGTCTAGCTGAATAAGCATAGCAAAGAAAGGTTAGGAATATTTAACAAGTTGTTAGCATTATTCTTGTTATAACTCAAAAGCACATCTTTAATTTTAATGTTGTTATTTTTTTAAGGGGGGGGGGGGGGTTAAAGTACCTTAAGCATTATTGTGTAATCTTTTGGTTGGTGTAAATATATTACTATATTAATACTTTAAAAAATATTTATTTTTGGTTATTCTATGTTAAAAATTGTGTAAAAATGTGAAAAAAATATGAATGTTATTCAATAATATTCATGTTATATTAATATAATATATTAATAATAATTTAATTATAAAATTAATTTTAATTTTAATTATAATAATATTAATAATAATTATAATTAATATAATATATTAATAATAATTTAATTATAATAATATTAATAATAATTATAATTAGTATAATATATTAATATAATATTTATGTTGGTTTCATTTTTTTAACTTTTATACTTTTTGAGAAAATGTATTTGAAAAATAGTGGCACCGGCACAAACTTCCCCTGATTATCTCAAGGACAGTTCAAGGTCAGAGGCTAAAAAAGCTCTTTATTGTATTATCGTGGTAAGCCTTATTACTACACGTTATTTCAAACATCGGCCATAGGGGCCATTTTGCTATGCTTATCCAGCTAGACTCTTACCAGTCAATTGGCTGTTTTCATTTTTTTTTCTGTGACAATTTGGAGATTAAAAGATATGGGTTTGTTTTCGGCCAATTGCAAGGTTGTAATATTGACCAGTCAAAACTAATTTTAACCAGGACAGTGGTCAAAACTGGTTTTACCTGACTAAAACTGGTCAAAATTGGTTTTAACCACACAAAAGTAGTTGAAACTCTATTAAATAACTTTAGCCTGTATAAATTGCTCAAACTATATATTTATACGATTATTAATGTCATATTATATATATACTATACAGTATGAAACCATTCATCCAGAATCCAATTAACCGGAAAACAGTTATCCAGAATGATATTTCCAATTGACTGATTTCAGAATTTCTCTAGAAAAAAAGTGCCACAGTGCTAGTTTGACATATTCATTGTTTGATACATTACTCACATGCATGGTATAATTTAATATCAATATCTAGGATTTTAAATGGAAGAATATATAGTTAGATATTGGGAGTTTTGATTTTTATGCAGAAATGTTGTTGAGGAAGTGTTATGCAGAAACAAAGTATTCCAATAAATTGTCTTTTCTCAAACTCCGAATAAATCCTTGAACTTGATTGGATCAGATTCTTAATCTGTGTAATCTATAATAGTATCTAATTAATAATTAATCTGAAATCTGAAACAATGCCACAGCCACACATATTCTTCAAATAGATATTGCTTTAATGCCCAACTGGTTATCCAGAAATACCAGTTATCCGGAATACATGTGACACCATCCATTCTGGATAAATGGTTCTATACTGTATATATATATATATATATAATAATTAATATTATTAATATTTTAATAATAATTATGAAATATAGATGAAATTTTTTGTGTCTTGTGTAATAATATTGCATACAGAAACATACATTTAATAAATCTTATTTTTCTTAAAGTATAATCTAATATTACAATATTTTATGATCAGTAATGAAAAATTGGGAAACATTAATTTTGAATTTGTAAATTTCATAATGCACCTGATGAATAGTTGTGCTAACTCTTCATCAATAGAAAGATTGTTTTCTCAGCTTGGTCTCATTCAGTATAAATTATGAAATCATGTAAGCTTGATACAACACTTATAATCAGTTTTTGAATTCTAAATAAAAATTTTAAAATGGTTCTTTCACTTAATGTGATTTAGTTTCCTTTCCTTTTTATATAAAAGCAGATATGTAATCAAATTATTAAAAATATTTCAATACTTTTATAATTGTTTATTTTTCTTAAGAAAAAATCTGCTATTAAATTAAAAAGTAATGAAAATTAAAGCATAATACTAAGTAAAATACTTGCAAACACTTCTAAATGTTGTATTAAATAGTTTTAAATACGTTATTTTGACAAATCCTCCCAAATGTTGCACTAAATTTATCATTTAACAAAATAAAGTTTGATTTCTTTTACCAGAAAAAATGAGTTTTGACCACTGATGGTTAAAACATATTTTGACCAGAACAGTTTAAACCACCCCTGGTTAAAACCAATACAACCCTGCCAATTGTACGGTCTTGGGAAAAAAAAGTGATCACCTCTTCCTAAGTCTTCTGAAACATGTCTATAACCAGGTATGTTCCCCCCATTCACACGCATGTAGAATTAAAAGAAAAACAAAATACAGAAGAAAAAAATTACACTGAAGAAAGAAAATGAAAGTTGTATTTAAAAAAAAATATTTTATCAATCTATTTATATTATCAGTTCTGAACAGAATAATACTTTCTTGAATATGATGATAGAATGTATTTCATGAAAACATATCGCATTAAATTTGCACTTATTCTATTTTGTCAAATATGTATTTTAAATCAGAAATCTTAGAATTGAAAATGTGAGCCTTTCATTTCTTATAGAAATTTTCACCGTAATGAATGACCTGATTTTTTGAAAACATTACATTAAATTTTAACTTATTCATTTTTTTCAAATGGGTATTTTAAATAAGAAATCATAAACTGAAAAGGTGAACTTTAGTATAGATAGAAATTTTCATTATAACATGTGGCCTGAATCAGCCAAGTGGAAGTCTGAAAAATAATGAACGTTGTTAAAAGAAATCACTGTTTGAAACATGTATCTTGTAGGATTTAGTTGCAATCTAATACAGATTATTTTAAGTTGTAGATATCTAATGTTGCATACGACATAAGTTTAACCCTTTTATAAAATGAACAATAGCAATCTAATTAGAATAATAAATAAAAATTAATGTTCATATATGTATAATATACTATATGTATATAATTATACAAAGGTACTGCATACCTGTGTCACTGGTTCACATCCAACCTTTTACATAATAATAAATAGTAATGTTTTTGTAAAATTTTATTTTTATGATAAACATAAAAACCAAATATAACTTTTCTTTTCAAAAATTACTTTAAAAAACAATTTAAGCGGACGAGTATTTAATACTTATATATAAATAAATCTCCAGAAAATAATATCAGGACAAAAATTTAGCACTTTTCTTTAATTGCTTTCATTAATTTAAAATAAAAACCAGATGTGTTGAAGCATAACAGCTTTTTAACTAGCCTAATGCTAAATAGTAGCTTATATGTAAAAAATAGTTACCCAAATAGTAGCTTATAAATAAAAATCACAGTTAAGTGATATGAATCAGAATATGTAAAATTTTATGCTTCACTAGATAACAAATATTTTCTGGTTGTAGTACAGATTTTACTCAAAAGTAAGTTTCACAATGAATGGGGAAAATGATTTAATAACAAACTCGGGGTTAAAGTTCTTGTGAAAAAAGTTTTTGACAGTTTTTACTTGTATAAACAGAAATTATTTTATAATTGTAGCATACAATAATAATATTTTGATTTAAAAAATAAATAAATAAATCATGTTTGCTCCATTTCAGTAGGTAAGTTAATCACATGCCTGACTTGCTCTTTATAATAGAGTTAAGCCATATAAAAACATAATGATTTTTCTTTCTTTTATGAAAATCAATAAACAAAATGTGATACCATAATTAGATGTAGAAATAAATGGATAAAGCTGAAACTATTGTGATGAGATTCATTTATTATGAAGAGAACTGATTATATGAATTACAGATATTATAGGTATCATGTCTGCAATACACTTAATCTGTATTGTCTTGCATTCAGAACCACCAGAAGAAGAATGCCAAAAACATTACATATAATATTTTTTATTCAACATATTGACATGGGTGTGAAATGAATTACAAATAAAACACAGGCAGGTTATTTAATTTATTTTTTTCTCTTTAATATGAGGTGAAGATAATTAATGAATTTAACAGAAAGATATTCTATTCATGTGGGA
The DNA here is from genome assembly GCA_963931845.1 of Maratus michaelseni. Taxonomy (NCBI): domain Eukaryota; kingdom Metazoa; phylum Arthropoda; class Arachnida; order Araneae; family Salticidae; genus Maratus; species Maratus michaelseni. Next base: position 153,654,342 of record OZ007596.1, on the reverse strand, counting down.
GGACAATTAGTAATTTAAAGAAAGAATTGTGAATATTATTATTATTTTCTTTTGTGATGGAACTAGGAAGGAGAATTAAAATGAAATTTAGAAAAATAAAACAATTAATTAAAAGTTAGATTTTTTTAAATTAAAGTTTAGAAAAAAAAGGGTAATTATTTAACACGTATGTGATTCTACCGTTACAACTCTTGTCAAATATGGACAAGATATTTCTTATCAAAATTTATTTGCCTAAGTGTAATAAATGTCTGAAAATAAATAAATGAAATTTTAATTTTGCTGTAAGTATGATTTTCTATTATTAATTGTTTCTACTAATCGTATCTTGAGAAGGGGGGAGGGGGTGAAAGAAAGAAAAACTGTCAATTTCTGTGAAAAAAAGGTTTAAACCCAATAAGCAAGCAATTAAATGTGACAGTTAAAATATATATTTTCTGAAATTATGAAGTTGTTTATGAGTATTTTTAGATAAGGATCGATAATAATCCTTTTAACACTTATCTATATGTCTATCATTGTTATCTAATGTAATAACTGTCAAATTATTTCAGATTGGTGGGAGAATGAAGCTGAAATCATTTCAAAAACTAAAAATAGATCAGAACAACAAGAAGCTCTATATGAATTGGTTAAGGAGGAGGTGAAAAAAATTTCCGATATTGACAAGATCAAAATTGATGTGGAGAACAGAAAGATATTCCATCAACGTCAGAAAAACTTAGTTGAAGTATGTTAGTTTGTTTCAGTGGAAAATTAAGTTTAAACACTGATTAATTTTAAGCTTAATTAATATTTTTCAAACATTAACAATAATAATTTATTAGATGAATCAGATTGATTTTTTTTTTAACTATTTTAAAATATTGTACCAGGAAGAATAAATTAGTCCTTATTAAGACAATTATTAAAAATCTCTACTGATAAAAAAAAAGTACTTGAGTAAATTAAAAAAAAAAAAATTATATTAATATACTTAAGAGTGAATTCATAGAAAGCATATAATGTTGGTCCAAAGTGATCTGAGACTATAAACTATAGCACAGAAATTTAAAGATCAGGTCATATGCACTTTAAAACATATATTTTTTTTCCTTTTTTTAAATGGAAGTAAATTATCGTCTCTTTTTCATTCCAAATTATCAACTGACTGATCTCTTGTCAATACACACATGTGCATAAACCATGCACACCTAAAAATTAGAAAGTATTTATTTAATAAACATTATCAAGAACTTTTATTAGATTTTTTTAATGAATTTGTAAAATACTTTTTGCAATTTTGTGAAAATATTACATTATACATTGATTAATTTTAACTTTAATTTATATACCATTTTATCCTGCAATATAATTTTATCTACACATAGATGGGTGAAAATTTCTATTTAGCAATTACTCTAGTGCATTTAAAATTTAAGTATGCAAAGAACGTTTTTTAATTTGCAATAATGTATTAAACATGTAAATAATATTGCACTTACAACTCCTGTTGAAACAGGATTACCTATAAAGGCTCATTCTTTCCTTATAAAAGCTAAATATTTCTTATCAAATTTATTTTTTATGATTCTTCATTATCACAATTATAGACAAGCTAAACTTAAAATTTAGTTATGAAACATTTCATGTTTTAATGTAGAATAGATAAATTCTACAATTTCTGTATTGTGATAACAGTGAAAAAACTAATTGTTATTGCAGGCAGGAAAGCCCAAGATGTGGAAAGCATATAAAACAGAAATACCTGTAATTACTGAAACAACTCAAAAAGCTAAAAATTTAAAAGATTTATATATGACTATATCTATGAAATATATATCAACTCAAGATCGCATAGATGCTCTTCAAAGTTTGATACAATTGCTTCAGGTACATATTGTTACATATTTGCAATTAAAAGTGCTTATTCTGATATTTGCTTCAATTGATTTTAATTATTGTAATAAAGTGCTCATGAATTCTTAATAAAAATTATAGAATACTTCTATAATCTATTAAAAAACCTTGTACCTTGATATCATAGCTGAAAAGAAAAGAAAATAAAGTACTTCTCTATTTTCCCATCGACCATTTTTCATAACAAAAAACTGTCCCAATCTGTAACGCCAAATTAACGGGAGAGCGTTGCCATTGGAATATAAAACAAAAAATTAAAATATGAGAATTTAAGGACACAATTGTTATTTTAATTAATGAAATAACTAATAAATCAGTAAAACATAATGAAAAATACATGTAAATGTCGAATTAAAAACCCCTTGATGACATAACAAACACGTATAATGCTTCTGACATCAAGTAATTGGGACTGCATTTTTGGCATTTAATATTACAGTTTGGCGATAGTTTCTTGTTATGAAAAGTGGTCGACGGGATAATAGAGAAGTACCGAAAATAATATTAATTCAATATTATTATTTATTTTAATAATATTTTAGAAAAAATAGCTATATCCATAACTATTTTTTCAAAAATTTTATTCAACCACAAAATATACAGAAATAGTTGATAGTTAGCAGGAGTGGTTATATTCAAAGTATATCCTGGCTTTTTCATTTGTGATCCTTTTATTTTAACATATTCAGAACTGTATAAAAAAAAAATTACCAGCTATATCTTTGATGTTTAACACTTGGGTGAAGGGGGGGGGGGGAGAGAGAGAAAATTATTGGAAAAGTAAATAGGAAACAAATAAAACTTCTTGTAAGAAGCATTTCAAATTAAAATTTAGATCTCCCACCCCCTTATATTTAGTCATTGGAAAGTAAAATGGATCTTAAAGTGTGGTCACTTTTTCTACTGTTTTGAAATATATTTCCTAAAATGTATAAGTTGCAAGTCTATTGCTAAATTAGCTTCCAAATACAGACTTATCAATATTTAAGGATTCAAACTGAAAATGTTTTGTGAGCTTTTGTGCTTGTTTTATGAATTCCTTTGTTGGTTAAAGTTTGAATTCTCCGTATTTAGCAAGATCATTTTTACTCTTTGCTTAATGAAACAGTTCAAGATTTAGAAGAATTACTATTACTACAATTATACTTTTGAGTCACTGGCAGAAATTATGCCATTTTCATATTCCGTGTGTTTTTGTGGTTATGTATTATTTGTGATATGAATCGATATCTTGGATATTTTGCATTGATGACTTTCAGGATTTTTAACTTGTAATCACAATCACCCTGGTGTTTAGTTGATGCAAGTTATTTAAATATATTTATAGTAATGCTTTATTATTTTTAAACAATATAATATTTGATTTTTAAAATATGTTAAAGTTCTTTGTAAAGTAAATGTTAAAAATTATTTATTTGTATTTTGATCACTAAAAAATCCATCACAATTAACAACCTTTTTTAAAAGTTTTTTTTAAATCTAAATTAGGCCCGTTTGATAATTTTGAACATGATTTCTCCTTTCATTTTCAACTTCCTACTAGTTTGGTGATTTAAGGGAGATAAAAATCATCATTTAAGAAAATGAAAAAAAAAATATTTTTTAAATATAAATAAGTTAAGCTAAATAATAATACACTTCTGAAAACTCAGTGAAAAATAATCAGGAAATCAAATGTTATACGTTATATTGAATTATAAAGTTGTGTTTTTTTTAAAGGACTGGGGGGGGGGGGGGTATAGTTTATTTTTGTAAGTACAAGATAAAAGTGAAAACTTCTATAGCAGACACACAATATTGCTTCACAGTGTTTTATATTGAATAAAACTTGTATTTATGCACTACTTCTCATTTCTCTGGAGCTGTTTCCTTTCAATGAGATTTCTGATAAATTGAGTGTCATCATCAGGATCTAGATGTAGAACTTAAAAATTCCTAAAAAAAATAATCTAAAAATAATAATTCAAAAAATGTCTTAAAATGTTGGAAATTAAAACAATCAAAATTTACTTTTGAAAACTGTTCTGGAAGTTGTCACATAAAGTATAGGTCTAAAGTCTCTATACATTTTTGAGAAATATGTTTTAAATCCACTTTTTTTTTAAGGTAATTTGATAGAATACTTTCAACAGAAGAAATAAAAGCCACTGTTTGTGCTCATCTATATGGATTACTGTATGAAAAGATACGGGGGGATTTCACACACATTAAGTTCTCATTCTTCACAGCTTCCAGCAAAAGGTAACACATAGCTTACCATGCTACATAATCTTCAAGGTTATGAACAATTTGGATGCGATAGACTTGTTTGTTTAATAGATAATGTAGAATTTTCCAAAGAGTAGAATATGGAATAGTGAGATTTCGGCTGAGTCTTAGTGTGGATGACTTGCAGTTAACCAGTAACACACATAACCACTTCTTGTACTTTTCACACAACATCTTATGTTATCAGACGTCTGCCTAAATGATCTTTATCTTTAATGCTACCACTTCCCTTGATTTTGTTTACCAAGTTTTTAATAGCTACTCTGGTAGGATTAATTTTCTGAATTTCCAGCTGAAGTTTTCTTGTCCCTATTCATACATTAATCCATCTAGACGAGTACAAATAATAGCTATTCTTTCTTCTGTTGAATGTATTCTATCAGATCACCTGAAAAACCTTTTGTTCACTTTTCTACCTATAGAAGTGAATCAAAAGACTGGAGAAATGGTACACTTGAACTATGACATATCTTTGTTTTACCACTAACATAATCCAATGATATTAAATAGACACTGCCTACTACAGAATAATTTAAACAAAATTACAAAAGTGACTTCTTTAATAAAGTTTACTTTAATTTTATGAAAGTCTTAGATTTTCAGATTGAGAATGTAATATGCACAAATGTTGATGTTTTACTTATAAAAAAACACAGAAAATTTCAAGAAGTGACTCAACAATGATGGTCTATAAAAATCTTTAATGAACATAAATATTATTTTATGCAATTTACACTTATTTGCAGCTTCAGCATATTTCCAATTCAAATACAGACAGGGAAGTCACAAAACCTCTGTGCCATGGAATCATGATTGTTTTTCTTTTTGGCATTTATTAATACAAATGCCTTTTTTTTTCTTTTTATATGAGGAAGTTTTAATGACTACCTCTTCCTTACACTTCCTTGATACTCAATACTATGGTATCAGATTTTTTTTTTTTTTTTGTAAAAAATTTAAAGCTAAAAAAAGTTACATAAAAAAACACACCATGTTTGATTCCTTTATCTTTTTATAGCTCCACGACAACAATCTAACAAATATGTTACGTCAATTAGTTCAGAGAGAAATTGATTTGTTACTGAGGGGAACTAAAGCAAAAAATCTGATAGGTTTAAGATCCAGGATACAAGATCTCTTTTGGCAATGTGTAAAAGAACCTATGTTTAACCCTGAAATGCATTCTCTACAAAATGTAAGTATGAACTTTTTTAAGCATAATTATTCTGTTATAAGCAAACATTTGCTCTTATAAAAAAGAAATAACTTTGAAAATATACCATCAAAAAGAAACTGGCAGTGGTATACATTTCAAGCTGAAAAATTACGACAACCATTCACACAGCTTGAAAAAAAAATTTAGTTAGGAGTTACACCCTAACCCCCCCCCCTCCCCCCCATATACATATATATGTAATATACGCTCTCTATAACGAGCGCACCTCGCATCCCTCTGTAACGAACGGTCGGTATTGTCTATAACGTATCCCAGTATTAGGTATCAGGATGTTTGAAGGACCATATTTAGCGCCGTTAATGTAGATTCTCGCCACTCGTTTGTTGAATCACCGTGTAATTCATAGTCTAGAAGATAAAAGCATGTAGTCGGGCAAATGTAGGAGAAATAAGCAGGCATTTTCCTGGGAACTAGCTTTTATTCCAATTAATTACAAGTCTCTCCTTAAGCTAGGCCCAGGGGACAGTTTGAAGAGTCTTTTACCGGGAAACCATCGTTCTTGCCGGCCGGAGCTCGGCGAATCACCGGACTTATAACGGCCGTATTTTTAGCGGAGAATGATCAGAGCAAAAGGCCACGCAAAAAATGTGCGGAGCACGTTATATACGGCCGGACCACCGCTAGAGACCGCTCTACAAATTATGAAATAATGTAATTTAATTGGCTAATTAGCTTTTCACTCATATCTGGGTAAGCAGCCCAGATAATTATTCATGCAAGATCTAACCACCGGGAGAAGAGAGATGCGCTACCGTCAGCACTTTTAATCTTAACTAGGATTCAAAATTGATATCTGTTCGTAATAAATGTATTGTAAGAAAAGTTAAGTTACAGGGGCAACTAGAAATGAAGGCAAAACTTTAAAATTTTGACACATGATTTAGGGATTTTAAACTTTGAATTTTTATATTTTAGTTTCTGATTTGGAATGGGTTTAACTAACTATTCTTTCATATCAATCCACATTTGTTCACATTCAATATTCTTTCATACTTTTTCACATTCATTTCATATATATATATATAACCATTAATGAAACATTACCAAAACACCAACAAAAACTATGAAATTATGAATTAGAATGTAATAAATAATTGAAAACAATAGTGTTCCCCAACACTCATATTTATTTATTTATTTATTTATGTAATAAGGACTTATTTAATCAATAATTCAAGACATGTTTTTGGTTTATTTCTTTTTTTATGGTGACCTTTCAAAGTTGTTATTCTTGTTCTTTTTTTACACAAGTTTCTTTAAATGCACTTTATTTTATTTACCTGCTTTTGTAACTTTTACTCTAAAAAGGAGGGGGGGGGGGGGCTGCCTTATTGGAAGATTTCATTTGTGCACCATGTTAGCTTAGATTAATAAATACATTAAATTTATATTTTTATTTTAAAAGCTAATTTTGTCTCTTTGGTGTATCATTAAAATCTGTAAATGAAAGACTTAATGTTTTCAATAGTTTAAAATTAAAAAAAAAAAAAAATCTAATTTGGAACCTCTAAAAGTAATAAAAAATTAAAGTGATGATAAAACAGTGGGTGGTCTATATTTTTTGGTAACAGCACTTTGATTTTTATTAACTAAAAAAAAAAAATAGTGACCACTCAATCCTAAAAAATTATTCATATATAATTAGCTTTAATTTCAGTGAAATAGTATTTGATGCTTTACACAGGGATGGGGAAGAGACATTATAAAAAAAATTATTGTGTTTACTAACTACTGTGATAGTTTTCCTGCAGAAAGAAAGTGAATAAAAATAATTCTGCATTGAGAATTCATTTCAATGTAATTTTCCTCTTTATTTTTGTACAATGGAGTGTGTTCTAAAAATAAGTTGTGGAAAAGTTTTTCAATAACAAAGAAGAAAGATCAGGCAATGTTCAGTAATTATAAGACCAAATTAATAAGGCACTGTTACTATTGTAATTAAATCTGCTGTATTTACTTGCATAATTTACACCCCCAAATATTTTGCAAAAAACAAATTTTCCCTTCTTTTCAATAAATTATTTTTAACTTGTAAAGTGATTTTTCAATTTTTTATGATTTTTTTCCTAACTTTATCTCTGTGCAAAAATAAGATCAGTCTTTTACATTAAGTGATTTCAATCTGAAATTACTCCCATCAATACTTTAAATCTGGATCATACACAAAGTGATACTTTTACAAACTTTAACAAAAAGTCCATAACAAAAAAAGTTCTGTTTCTACTTGCATGATGTCACTGAGCAGATTGAATATAAGATGGGATTTTCTAAGTTGTAGAAATTTTGTTTATTCCTTTCAGCAGATAAATCAAAACATTACTTCTCTTTATCAGACAGGCCACAAAATTTCTTTGTGGTAGATTCTTAAAAAAGTCAGGAATATTTAAAAAAAATTCTTTTGTTAAAACATTGGTAAAAGAATCATTTTGTACACTGGTGTTCATATAGACTTGAGAAGACAAAACCCATGGAGTCTAGAAAAATTCTAAAGAGTTCCAGTATTTTAAAGGACTTACTATATTTTTTTTATGTATGTCATACCCTTGTGTAACATGCACACTCCCCTAATTTTTAATACCTCATTTAGAGATAAAACAGAATTTATTATTCTACTAGCAGATCCGCCTGGCGCTGCCCGGTCCTGCCAAAACATAATACGAAATGCGAAATCACTCTTAAAAATCGCTGCATGAAACCCTTCCACTGGTAACTCTTTGTCTTTTGGAAATTAAATAGAGAGATGAACCCAAAGCAGAAGTAAATTTAAATTTAGCCTCCTCAAATGTCTGGATCATTTGATTCTCAACGGGTCAGTTTTTGGTCAAAATTTAAAAAAAAAAGTTACTGTTTGATTTTTACAAAATTCGCATTTTCGGAATCAAAAAAATAAACTGTGAGTTCAGATTCGAATATTTCAATACTTTTCTTAATACTCGAGGATGAGTGAAAATGAAACTTTTTCGTTGTCTGAGACTATCAAATCGGTAACTTTCTTTTGCGGTTTCAATAAAAATAACCATTTTTGATGCACGTGCAGGACAATCTTTTAGTTACACCACCAGGAGATGCATTTTGGTCTAAACAAATTATCTGACACGTGTCCCCGCTGCCTACGATACTGTGTATAGCAGGCAAGCTAGGCACGCACTGCAAAATCTTTTAGTTCCAGTTTCCACCACCGGGTGGAGCATTCTGTTCTAAATAAACCTATTTCCGAACGAAACTCCGGCACTCGTTCATGCTGCTTACGGCAGTGTGTAGAAGGGGTGTCTTGCACTCGCAAAAAATCTGTTAGTTCCACTTTCCACCGCCAGGGAGTACCAAATCTGAGTCTGAAATAATTAGCTATATCTTAATTAGTTCATGTTAAGTTGAATGAACCGATTCCTGTTTAAATTGGACCCATAGAACCCGAGAAAATAAATCAACACCCCTGGATATTAATATTCATAAATGGTGGTAACCAAGGACAGAAAAAATGATACCGAAGTTTATTTAGTACCTGGGAGACCTCGGAAGAATGTCAGAAAAGATTTCGATTGAATCGGACCAAGATTAAATGCAAAATCTTTTAGTTACATTTTCCACCGCCAGGGGGTGCACTTTGTTCTAAACAAACCTCTTTCTGAATGAAACTCTGGCACGTGTCCCCTGCTGCTTATGACAACGTATAAAAGGTGCTCTGTGCACGGGCAGAAAATGTTTTAGTTCCACTTTCCACCACCAGGGGGCGAGAAATGTATGTCTTAATTAGTTATCTATATCTTAATTATTTCATGTTAAGTTGAATGAATCAATTGTCTTTGAAATCGAGCCTTTTGTTTGAATCAGACAAATTTTAAATGCAAAATTGTTTAGTTTCACTTCCCACCGCTAAGGGGTGCACTCAGTTCTAAATAAAATTCTTTCCGATCGAAACTTTGGCACATGTCTCTTCTGCCTACGACACTGTATAGCAGGCGTTGCAAAATCTTTTAGTTCCATTCTATATCTTAATTAGTTCATGTTGAGTTGAATGAACCAATTCCCATTGAAATTGGGCTGCAGAACCCTAGAAAATACCACTCGCTGGTCATTAATATTCAGAAATAGTGGTAACCAAGGGCTGAAAAAATTATACCGAAGTTTATCTAGTACCTAGGGAACTGAGAAAAGGTTTTGTTTGAATCGGACTAATAATTAAATAGTTCTGATTTTGGAGGCGGGGGGGGGGGGGGGGGGGGGGGGGGGGGGAAGGAGGGAGTTTCGATCAGAGCATTAACACGATATTTAAACTACAATCGAACATTCACCTCTCCCTCACACAGAATTAAATCAATGGTGGTAAAAAATTAGGAATTATTTACTTTTGAAACAGAAACAAAATGACTTTTTTTTTTTTTTTTTTTTTACATACAAAATCAGTAAGTTATATCATTGTTAATTTCTAAAATCAAATACATAATTGACGTATACATGAAAAAACTCTAAAAATCGCATAAAACAAATGGCAAAAATTCACAACTCGCTGTTCGAATTGCAATCAGCTGACGACCTTTTCATCTGCCAATCACAATTGCCCGGTTGACTTCCAGCTACCATATCACAACTGCCCTCCAATGATGTTTGACTTGTAGTGGACGATTTGTGATGTCATTTGAAACAAAAAACACTGCAAAACATGAAAAAAATGTTAAAAAATGAAACTAAAAGAAAAAATCTAATAAAAAAAATCGAGTAAATAAATAATCCGCCCTTCCCTTTTAAAATTAAGATTTTTTTTTATCTGTAAAGAATTATGAACTTTCTCCAAGCTAAAAAGAGTAAAAAAAAAATGGCGCTTGTGAGTGTATCTGAGGCTGAAATGGAAGCAACCACCAAACCAATCAAGCGTTCTGGGCAAAATTACCTGTTGTCAAAGGAAAAAAATCGCCAAAAAATCAAAAATCGCTCTACGAATTTTGCATAAACTTTATTGAAAAGAGGATAAAATTTACTATATTGGGTTAAAAGATTGGAACCGGATTCTGGTTACTAATATTTGTAAATCGCAGCGAAACGTCAAAAAACACTAAAAATCACATATTTAAAATCATGATTTTTTTATCTGTAAAGAATTATCAACTTTCTCCAAGCTAAAAAGAGAAAAAAAAAAATGACGATTCTGATCGTATCTGAGATTGAAATGGAAGCGTAACCACCGGACCAATCAAGCATTCTGGCAAAATTTCTTAGTGTCAAAGGGAAAAAAATCGCTGTACGAATTTCGCATCAACTTTATTGAAAAGAGGACAAAATTTACTATATTGGGCTAAAAGATTGGAACCGGATTCCTGCTACTAATGGGGAAAAAATGCAGCTAAACGTGAAAAAACACTAAAAATTGCATTAAAAATTAAATTTTAAAAAATCTATTAAAAAATTCCAAAATCTGGCTTCGAGGTGCAAAACTACATGCATAGAGGTACCTTCCCACCAAATTTTGTAGCTCTGCGTGCAGCGGTCTCTTCAAAACACAACGGAGAAACAGACACACAAACTTGCTTCTTTATTATAGTTGGAGATTAAAATTTAATAGATAGTGCTAAAATTACAAAGCATTCACAATGCATTGGTTTTGTAAATTTTAATACAAAATTGCCATTGAACTATTTTATGCAGTGATCAATGGCCATATATACAAAGGCCAGTCAAATCCAAAATACTCATCATGTATCACCTGCACCTAGATTTTAAAAGTAAATTTTGTAGGGAAAAACCACATTTGAGAAGAAAAAAATAAAATAAATTACAGTAACTTTTTTTTTTTTTGTTTTTTTTATTGAATGGCAATAATTACTTGAAACTTTGCCTTTGTAAACATGGAAAGATTTTTATTTTACTTCCTTTAAAGGTTAATCTCTCAAAAGCCATACAATCTTAAGCAATATTATTCAATATATGTTTCTACGCTTGTATACTTCAATTAAATCATTGTTCAATGCTAAATTATACTTCGTGATAATTTAAGGAGTTTTGCAGAGCCTTTTGTTTATTTAAGGAGTTCTAAGTACTCCTTGGAAACTTTTTCCGAACAGATGTGTTACACTCATTCTAAAATGTAAACAAAAGATTGGCGACTGTTTGGTTGGCACGATTTCCAAGACTGCGCCAAACGAATAACTTAATACAATGGCTAGGTTGCCATTAAAGGAAAAAATCCCCTAAATTTGGCGACTTTTTTCATTTTTTTAACCGATTAATTTTTTTTTTTTTTATTTAGCGTGAGTGTAAAGCATCTAAGCCACTTTTTCATTTCTACGAGGGCTGTAAATTAAGTAATGACAACATAGGTATAAATCAATTTTTAATGAACTTACAAGTACAATTGCATTACATTCCTTCTATGTAATCACCAGCAAAGCTTATAACCTTTTGACAAATGTCAGGAAGCCGTTGTAGACCAGTAGCAAGGTGTTGATTGTTGATGTGAGCGACCGAGCGCCCTACTGCGTGGAGTACAGATGAAACGTCATGAAATCAGTGACCTCAGAGGGGTTCCTTCAACTCTGCTCGTGCTACTGTCCTATACGGTAAAGCATTTGTGCCACAGGCTACCACTAATCCTCGATAGCATCCTGTTGCATTTTTGCCACGGGCAACATCGATTTTAAGCCACAACCGCTAATCACCTTTTGAAAACATGCTTTAGAGCGATGGAAACGAAACTCCCCACTTTAACGCCACACAACAACTACCCTTCTAAGCAGATCGACTGTTTTTTGCACTCTACACATCGACAACAGCACCACCTCACCGCTCCCATATCCTATTTGCGCATGCCCGCCCTTCTGCGAGTTTCAAGGTTAAGTTGCCACTATTTAATTTACAACCCTCGTAAGTAGTCCAAGGAGTCTGTATGAAACCCTGATATGATCCAAATTTAAAGTCTGGATGAGAATGGTTTCAAAGTTGAAATTGCTTAATATAGCAGAACAGCCTTAGTTTTGTACAAAAAAGAAATGATTTTAAAAAACTCAAACAAAAAAGTTTTTTGAAAATCAAATTCTGTGCACATAAATCTCTTCTTGTTAAAAAATTTTAGATCTCTATGTGGTATAGATTCCCTTGGGCATTACACACAAACAATATACAGTTAAATAAGATAAAATCCTCCAACTTTGATACAGAAAATTGACAAATTTTAAGTTATGATTATGTTTCAGTTTTTGTTATGTAAACTCTTCCAAGTGCAGTTTAACTCCTTCAAGACAGGCATCATTTAACGACATTTTAATTTTTAATACCAGTAATTCTGTATAGTATTTTTTGTCTTATTTAATATAAGAATTCTACGACTAGACAAGGCAAAGATTATGACTACACTATTCTAGTACTGTAAAATTAAAACCCTATATGTAAGACACATTTTTAAGATATTAAGTAAAGTAATCAAGATTTTACTAGAATATTTTTTGTTGGTGGTGATTAGTTCAAGGGAATAATCCTATACTTTTGTTTAAAAATTTTAGTTGATTATAATTAACAGTAGTTAATTGTAATTATTAAAACTTAATAAACTGAGTCATTTAATTAATTCCAGTTGAAAAAAATGGATGGAAAAGATCCTTTTATTTTACACTGTGCAAGCTGTAAGAAGTTTTTTGCATTACCTTCAGACACAGTAAAAGAAGAAACAGGTAAAGGTGTGATGGGAAACTGCTTTATGAAATGTAAAAAATGTTTATACCTTGAAAATGAAGGATGGATAAGAAAAGATGTTGAACTTTATAAAAAAATTCTGAAATTGTTAATAGTGGAAGAAGAAAAGAAACCATTAATATCCAGTATTATATATATATTGCAGGTAACTCTCCTCCTAATTATAAAATTGAATTTTGCTTGTGTTTTTTGCTGCATAAATTGTTTTGATTAAAAGAGTTCTAATTTTTTTAATATCAGTTTTTTAAAAGTAAACATGTATGAAACTGCTCATTAATTTTTATAGTTAAAAGGCTATTTTTTGTAATGATTTAAATGCCATCTCATTTAAATGCATAAATTTGAACTGCATTGACAATATAGTGTTACACAGTGCTTCAGATATAGGCTTATCTACTTGTAAGTAGTGAGCTATAGTGAACTAAAGGACCACATACATTTATATGAATGAGTCAACTTAGTGAACTTGGCCTATTTCCCAACCAAATAATTATCTAGAAGCAGAGATTTATCAAAAATTCTGAATACCCTAAGTGACACCTGCAGATTTTCTTTTCCAAAGGAAGGTATAAATAGAAGACTGCATAAGAGTACAGTGAGTTCAGTAGTTTGCAATATCCATTTGCTAGCAAACTATGAGAATATTCTTTAAATCTTGCAATTCTTTAATTTTGGTTAATTGTGCCATGATGTTTTTGTATATTCAGTGATATGGGGTATGATTAATGCATTACATAATTTTAAAAAAAGACAAGTATTTGTAAAAAAGATTTTTTTTTTAAGTTTTCAATTAAAAATAGAAAGTTTTTCATTAAAAGCCATTGTATTCCTAAAAATTGATCAAACATGAACAAATCTCATTATCCTTTTGAATTTTTTTTCTTTTTAATCAGAACTTTTATTTCAACTTACATTTATTGTGTAAAATAAAGATTAGTTGTAGAATGGCATGATATCAATACTAAAGATTGATACTCTTGTTATTTTAAGCATAAAAATTAATAAAATAAAATTAGTTCTACTAATCTAACAAAATAACTTTATAAATTTAAAAAGTATAAATAAATCTTGTAAAAATATATTATTACTCAGACTGATGAAATGTAAATGTTTTTCAAATAGTTAGTAACTAGTCAAAAAGAACATGAATATATGTAGAAATTACAAAAGTTTAGGTTGAATATTTTTTATAGATTTAGATATGTTTCATTTTCAATTTCACAGTAAGTATTTTTGGCCCTGTGCAAAAGTGCTGAAAAATTACGTGGTTTTCTTTGTAGCTAAGAAAGTAGCTCAAAGAAGAATTCGTTAAAAATGAAGTTCCTAAGAATTCTGCTACCTATGGTGCTTTTTCCCAAAATCTTTTCATAAAACAAATTTACTTCAAAAAAGTCCTTCCGGCCTGTACCAGGAGGGAAAGGTAGCTTTCATAGTCCATGTTTTTAAAAATTCAACTCATTTTACTCGAACACCCTAATCTAAAATGCTTGGAGATTTATAGAAGATTCAATCTCAGTTTTTGTTAATACTGAATTCGAATGCAAATTTCAGCATGAGAGTTACAGCATAACAAAAATCAGATTGTTTCAAAATGTCAGCCACCCTAGAATTAAAACTGCCATATCTCAGCCATTTTTTAACATAAAGTCAAAACAAAAAATGTTCCAGAATCTTTGTATCACGATCTAACACTTATTGGAAACATTTTTTTTTTAATTTATAAATTTTTTGTACTTTTTTTTTTAATTTTTCAAACTTTAAAATTTTTTAACTGGCTGCCATTTTTAAACAAGATGGCGGATGAAGACCTTGGTATGTGCTATACACATACTCAGTCACATCCAAATGGTTCATAAATAAGAGTTACAGCATGACAAATGTCAGATATATATATATATATATATATATGGATATATATATAAATCAACATTTGAACGGAGGGTGGTTTTGGTGTCTGGAGGTCATGATTGGTGAAAATATACCAAAATTTTTTGGAATTGCTTTCCTCTGAACGACTGCAATAGGTAGCTTTATGTAATGAAAGCTACCTAAAACAACTTATATTCATTTTAAAGCAGTTTTCAGAAATAAATTAATTTTACTCAAAATGAAATATCTAGGTTTTTGTTTTTCTTTCTTTCTTTCTTTAATTTTTTAACTGATAATATTGCTTATTTTTATTTAGTTTATTTCAATAATTTAGTTAAAATAGATATTTTCTGTTTTTTATATATACATTATTGCTAATATAAGAAAAATTCCAAAAGAACATTTTTTCTCTCTTTTTATTAGATGTGAACAAGATTAAAAGTGAATTTTCAAACTTTAAGCAGTATATACTAAGAGTAATAACTATATGAAATATATCTTTTTTATAAAATTAAATAAACTATTATACAATTTAAAGAATATCCCTGATGGATCGGCCTACACACACAGGTAGATTTCGAAGACGCAGACCGTGGTTCGCCTGTTTGTTGAGAATTGCAGAAGAAATGACCTTTTTGCCATGATGCAGCAGTTGGAACAGCCCACTTCGAAACCTAACCTGTTTGCAGGCAGAGCCAGCAGGGTTTTTTTTTTTTTTTTGCTATAAGGGTTGGTCCTATAAAAAACTTGTCAATATAAAAGTTTTAGATACTATTAAGAGGATTTATAATATATTTAAGCAGATTTGATATCTTGTGAGATGACAAAGTTATGAATTTTTTTCTTCTACCCCCCCCCCTTTTTCCCCCTTTTGGGGCCATTTTTAATGATATAAAAAATATGTCATACATAAATTTTTGACCCTTTTCTTAGGAGTAATAATAACTTTAATCGGATTCGATACGTATCATAACTAAGAAATTATGGGGATTTTTCTGTTTACACAAAAATCCCCCCTTTCCTGGTTCAATTTTGTCCATTAACGAACTTGACCAAGATTTTATGTATCAGTTTGGAAGAGATATGTGCAGAATTATTGCAGCTATCATGTCTATAAAAAAGTGACATAGATAGATAGTTTTGAACTGGGGGTGGTTTTGGATTCTGGGAGTCATGATCGGCGTAGATCTGAAAAAATTTTCAAAAATTCCAACTTAGGGGAGAATGTAATAGGTAGTATTTCTTACGAAATCTACCTAAAAGAGAATGAATGTACTAAAAGTCTAAGGGGAACAGCACATAGAGTTTTAAAAAATAAATAAGATGAAAGAAAGCACCTGCACAGGCTTCTAATAGTCTGGGAGACAGTGTCACATTTTTGCAACCAATTTTGGTGCCCATGATTTTGGCATGTATCGTAGATTAGATGGTGCAGATAACAAAACTGCCAGTCAGCTGGCTCACCAGCAGAGGAAGTTGTGATAACAACAATGCACACCCTACTGCAATGTGAAATGAATGGCAAACCTATTATTAATGATGCTGAGGTAACATAAGTAATTGGGTTGTCATTCATTTTTCATTGCAATAAGGTTTGATGTTGTTATGGCAACATACCCTGCTAGTGTGTAAGCTGACTGCCAGTTTTATTATTTGCACCATCTAATCTATCATATATACCAAAATCATTGATGCTAATATTGGTTGCGAAAATGTGACAGACACTGTCTCCTGGACTATAAGAAATATTTTGATATGAAAGAAACTGCTGTCATTTATAAATATAGTTATTAGGTATTTTCCTGCATAGATAATTTAAAAATTTCTTCAAAATCAAAATCTTAAATTAAAAATGCTCCTCGATCTCTAATTTATATATCTTGTAATAAGTTTCATTCATGTACTTAGCAATTAATTCCATTAAATATAATTAAATAATTTTGTTTAGTAGCCATGTGACATAAAACATTTAGTTGAAGCAATCTGGAAGCGACAAAGTTGCTTGAGTGGTGCAACAGATGAAAAAGAGTTAGAACTGGTCCGTTACACTGTTGAAGATTGTTGGACTCCATGGAATTGTATGCTTGTCACAAGAGAAGAAGCTGCGATTCTTTCGGGAATTCCAAATCCAAAAGAAGTAATATTTTATTTATTTTATTATTAACTAGCTTTCTCATATTTCATTTAGTTTTAATCAACAGTATTAAACCCAGATCCTTTAAATTTCTTTTAAAAAGTTCAGTAAAACATACCTTATCACCAATATGTTAACGTTCAAAAACCACATTAACCATTAGAAATGCACGTTGTATAGAACAGTTACATTGATAGTTAATATATTAAACTAATTTTTACAAATTTAAATACAAATCATATACACCTATAAATATTTTTTTATCATATTTTAAATGAATAACCAATCTTAATAATAATGATATTAATGAATTTTTAAATTAAAATATTAACAGCAATAAAAAGAGGAGGAAGTGAAACGATATATTGACAACGTTATATTAATGCATTTTTATAACAGTGTCATCTATGAGAAAGAAAAAAATATATATATATATTAAATATATATTATCTACTTATAATAAAATCCGAAGGCAAGAAAGTGTCTGTAACCATTCCGGGCGCGACAACTCTGGTCTGCAAATCGATAGTAGTTAAATGCTATGTTGGGCTTAATGAAAAACATATGCTAGCTACAGCTAAATGAGATAATATCTTCTACTTGAAATCATGCCTGTTCAGCATATTTTCCTATAAAACATACATATCATATCATATTATAACGTTTTAAGTTCTTAATTAGAATTCCAGATTAAACATCGGAATCCCAGATATAAAGAAACGAACACTGTTATCCAGTATTATATTACGCTTTCTGGCACCATCTACCGGCAGATAATAAAACAGGCATGTAAGAGTTCCTCCTAAAGGAGGAATTCCACCTTTTTTAAAGCAATTTCGGACATTCTCTGGATTGATGCAAAGAAAATTGTAAGGGAGGGGGGGGGGTCTGAAAAAATTAATAATCAGACATTTCGTCTACTCAAATTTTTTGAGTTTGTATTTGAATTGCTGTGCAAAAGAGCCATCAAATGAAAGGAGAGTTTATATTATAAGTATCTGAAAGTCATGTATATAAATTAAGAAGTTTAAAGTGTCTTTGCAGAGTGAAATTTCTTTTAAAGGAAGTTTTCATAAGGTTCTCTTTTTAATAGAATAAATTGTCTTATTTATACAACACTTTTGGATAATTTCACTGATGCATTTTTGGAGATTTATTTCTGGAGCAAAGATTGATTTGATGTGTAAATATTTAGCATGGAGATTTTTTTTTTTTCTTTTGGAAGAAGGGAGAAAATCTTGAACAGCCAAATCATCCAGAATAATATTTGTTTTGAAAAATTTATCACTGTACATAAGTTGATCAGATATATTTATATTTATGCCTTTAGCAAACTGTATTCACTTTTAATTTTTGATGCAATTATGCTATACATTTATTGTTAGTTTAAATTTGTTTTTAGCACTTTTTAAGTTATGGAAAAAAATAACAATGATATATACAGTTATAATGCATTTTATTGTATAAATAACTGTTAAAATATGTCTAAATTATAAGAGTATGCGGCCATTGTATAGATGGAAAAAATTCTCCAACTTCTTTCCTGTTTCTGACTTTCATGCCTGATACAAACAAATTTTGAAATTTTGTAATTCGTAAATAAAATGATTTTTTCTTTTGAAACGTAATTAAAATGTAATAAATAGTAAATATAATAAATAGTAATTAAATATAATAAATAGTACTGAGTAATTTCTATTTAATTTTGCTTATATAATCAAAAAATGAGCTATGTGGTGAGTCAAGCTCTTTAGAAACTCATTGATAACGCTTATTTACAAAAACTTTCGCACATGGATTATTCTTTAATATTTAATTTGAATGTTTTGTCCAATCGTTGAACTATTTCAAAAATTTAATATTGAGTAAAAAAATAAATAAATAAAAAATTCTTCATCATTAGTATTTGTAGAAATCATTTGACATTTTTAAAATGTGCTTTCTACAGTACATACCTTTCAATAATAAAATCCTCATGCTGTTTGTTTGTATGAAGTCTTATGAAAATGCAGTGCAGATCAACTATCTGTCATTTTTGACGGAGGTTATATACTATAATTTCATATAAAGCATGTATTCTGTAAACACTTTTTTTCAAAAATTGCAGTGATTTCTTCCGTAGGGAGGTTTTGTGGTGGTCGATCCAGTATTACGCTTCTGTTTTAAATATTGTTCTGGCGCCATCTACCAGCTTTAAAATGTACTTTTCTACAATACAAACCTTTCAATAATAAAATCTTCATGCTGTTTGTTTGTATGAAGTCTTATGAAAATGGAACGCAGATCAACAATTCGTCGTATATATTATAAATATATATTAAATATATATTATATATATTTAATATATATTTTAAATACAGTCGAACCTCGTTAACACGAAATCGCTTAACGCGAAATTTTGCTTAACACGAAACAATTTTCAGGTCCCGTCAGATGAGTCTGAAAATCAATGTTAATTAATTCATTTAACACGAAATAGAATTTCGGAAAATCCCGCTTAAGGCGAATTTTTTTTTTCGCTTCAAAGTCAAAACATGATTCCTTATGCAATGTTTTCGAGATTTCAAACTTAAATGTCACATACTCTTATTCAAAGTGGAATTTTCTCATGGTTTGAAAACGATTTAAAGTGAAAAAGGGTTTAAGAAAATTCTGAAATACTGAATTCCTGAATAATCCCTGCTTTTCTTTGATCTCTGATATGCGCAAGTGTTCCCTCATTAACCATATGAGCAATAGATTAGTCACAATGAAAGTTTGGGGAAGGGATTTCTTCATGAAGTGATTGTTACATTACTCGGTTGACTGTATTGACAGTAACATAAACTATAAACCGGGGGTCTGAATTCTCCTGTCTGTGAGTGAAAGAAGTGACAATCTCTACTTCACTACCTGACTTAACATAATGGAAACGCTGTTCACAGTTGCTCTGTAGAATTCTGTGAAAGATGAGTCGAAAACAGCAAGCAGTATCTTTAGAAACCAAGCAAAAAAATTAAACGCAGTTAGCGATAAAGTTCTGAAAAAATCACAAAATGCGGCGAAGTATAGGATACCTACAATTCTTCTACAATTTTAAAGAATCGCGAAAAGATTGAAGCGGTTTATGCTGTGAGTTAATTCAAACCAGTAAGAAAACGAATGTGTAGAAGAAAGAATGAATAAATTGAAATTGCTCTCTTGCGGTGGATAAAAGAGACAATAAGCCAGAACATTGTTTTAACTTTTGTAGTTCTGCAAAATGAAGCAGAGGCTTTTGCTGATGCTTTCAATGAGGGCGATTTCATATTTTCTAACGGATGACTGACAAGATTTAAATAGCTTCATAGTGTCAATAAATGAATCTACCACAGCATTAAAAGCTGTACAACGTTTCCTTATGGATCAAGAGGATACTTCCCGAGCTTTGGACAGATTAGATTAGGTCCATACGTTCCTAAAAAAAGTACTCTATAAAAATTGAAGCCAAAGTCAAGAACGGACTATTTAAAAATATGATTAGCATGTAAATAAAATTATTATTGCCTAAAACACGATAATTAATTTGTTAATGAAATTTACTATTTCTTACTAATTTATGATTTTTTGAGCAGGGATATATTTGTAGGTTAATTTATTTAGTTTTTATATCTAACATAGATGGCGCCACTATTATGACGGTTAACACGAAATTTCGGATAACACGAAAAAAATTCCCAGTCACTTCAATTTCGTGTTAACGAGGTTCGACTGTATTATATTTATATTTATATATATATTATAATATTTATATATACATATATAAATATATATTATATTAAGTAAATGTTACATTTGTTTCAACATAGATGGCAGCACCAATTTAAGAGTTTAAAATACTCAATTTGCATCTAATATTTTGGTATTTAATTATTCTGCAGTTTGTTCTAATATTGATTGGAATTTATAATTTCTCAAAAAAAGATAATAAATGTAATTATATTTCATAACTTTTTTATTTATTTTTATATACTTTTGTTTTAATTCATTTTTTTTAAATATATACTTTTTACAAATTAATAAATTGTTAAGCTATCTTTTTTTTTCTTTCTCATAGATGGTGCTGCTATAAAAATGCATTAATATATTGTTGTCAATATTCGATTATTATTCAATATTGTTTCATTTTCTCTTCTTTTTATTGCTGTTAATATTTTAATTTGAAAATTCATTTTATTAATATCCTTATTATTAAGATTGGATATTGTTTTAAAATATGATAAAAATTATTTATAGGTGTATATGATTTATATTTAAATTTGTACAAATTAGTTTAATGTATCAACTGTCAATGTATTGGTTCTATACAATGTGAATTTCTAATGGTTTGTGGTATTATTCTTGAGAAGATGGTTGAAATATATTATTTTATGATCGTAATTAATTAGTACAATTGCAGTTAAGTTATTTGCAATAACCCTTTCTTTTAGATATTTAAAAGAATTCTTTAAGGTCACTGAGAAAATATATAACTAAAAGGATCTCACCCAAAACAGTCGTATGTTGAAAAGATGGAGACATGAAGAAGACTTGAATCATAAATTAAGTTCTTTATTAATTTCTTTCAAAGAAGAAGAAATCTCATCAAAAAGTCACCTGTAAAAAGTCCAGCCAAGTCTCGTAACTCATTTACCGTAAAAAGTACTGAGATCGTATAAAGCCAAGTTTAACTATCTTATTAACTCTGAAATTTTCATTCACAAATCACTCCTAGTCTCTACATCTTTAGTTAAATATTATTTTGTGACTTGGCAATTACGCAGCAGAGAGAAGTTATTACACCTTACTATGGTATGGGATGGGATGGGATAATTTAATTAAGGCAAATTATATACGCACAGGGAAGTTATTACACCTTAATATGTTATAGTATTATTTGATTAAGACTAACTATATACATCACATTCTCGTGTTACGTAATTGCCAAGTCACAAAATAATATTTAAATAAAAATGTAGAGACTAGGAGTGATTTGTGAATGAAAATTTCAGAGTTAATAAGATAGTTAAACTTGGCTTTATACGATCTCAGTACTTTTTACGGTAAATGAGTTACGAGACTTGGCTGGACTTTTTACAGGTGACTTTTTGATGAGATTTCACTTCTTTTTGTAAGTAATCCTCCTTTTCTTGATTTTGGGTTATTTTTGGAGATCATCCACTGATTTTCGCTAAGCCCACACTCTGTCCCTATTATTTACAGGTATCAAAAATTTGTAGCTTTAGTTTCGTTTGCAAAGTACTGTAGATAAAAAGAGATTTCAGGATCCTAGGGAAGCACTAAGTTATGGGAGGGGGAGTGTCAAAAGTACTCTCAATTGCTTCCAGGATAGGTGCTATCCATCTGAGATATTACTCGCAGCCCTAGATACTTGATATTTAACATAAAAGAACATTTTAGTATAAAAAGAAAGCCAAAATTAAAATTTCCGGAAATTTCCAATAAATCAAACTATATTCCTTTTTTCGATGGTTTTTTTTTTCGTTTTTTTAGTCTTTTTTATTATTTACGGATTTTTTCATTTTTCCTTACTTTGTGTACTAAACCCTGCCTTTCTGCCAAATGTCAAGCTTCTAGGACTACAAAATCGAATTATTTTCAAATTTTCGACTTTTTATAAATTTATTGATTTTTCGATTTTAATTCTAAGTTACCTGATTGTCATGCCAATATAGTAATTATTTGATCCGTCTTCTTAGGATCATTTAGGTTCAATTTAGAGATAAATCAAGTGAATCTTAGAGTCACCTTGATTTTATTTAGAAAGGACTATCAAGCCATAACCAGCCAGTAATGTCGGGAGGGTAAGGGGAGCTGTGAAATTTTTTGTGGGGCTAACATCATTTAACAATCCATATTTCATATGCGAAGTAAATAGAGTATAACCTGTGAAAGAAAACAAACCTGTCTATAAAGAAATCGCCTATATCGTAGACAGTCTATAGCGGAACTTTTCTATAACGAAATTCGTAAACGAAAGAAAAGAAACCATAATCCGGGGGAAATAACATAAAACAATTAGGGGCGTTGTACTAGCTAATAGGACAATTATCTTAAAACTAATTTTTCTAGCAGTACAAAATCAAATTGTTTTCGAATTTTCGATTTCTTAAAGATATTTCGATTTTTCGATTTTATTTTCGAATTTAACGAATATTTTAATTGTTCCTTTTATTGATTAGTAAATACTACCTTTACACCAAGTTTTAAGTTTCTAAGACTACAAGATAAAATTATTTTCAATTTTTGATTTTTGTTCGAATTTTTTTTATAATTTTCTGGATTTTTTAATTTTTTCTTATTTTGTATCCTTTATTACAAATTTCAAGTTTCTAGCTCTACAAAATCGAATTATTTTGAAATTTCTGATCTTTTTCGAGTTTTTCATTCTATTTTCGAATTTATTGTATTTTAATTTTTCCTTTTTCTGTATCCTAAATAATAAGTTTATGTCGAATTTTAAGTTCTAAAGCTACAAAATCGAATTTTTTTCAATTTTTCAAATTTTTGAATTTTTTTTCAAATTTTACAGATTTTTTTTATTTATTTCTTTTTTTGTATCCTAAATGCTACCTTTATTCCAAATTTTAAGTTTCTAGCTTTACAAAATTGAATTATTTTCAAATTTTCGTTTTTTTTCGATTTTTTGATTTTATTTTCAATTTTTGTTGTGTTTTTAATTTTTTCTTTTTCTGAATCCTAAACACTACCTTTACACCAAATTTTCAGTTTCTAAGAGTACGAGATCATATTATTTTCAATTTCTCTCTTTTTCTTTCTTTCTTTCTTTATATATATATTTTTTAATGTTTGCTTATTTAGTATCTTAAATATTACCTTTATTCCAAATTTCGAGTTTCTAGCGCTATGAAATCGAATTATTTGCACAATTTCCTTATTTTTCGATTTCTTTCAATTTTTGGATTTTATTTTCGAATTTCATTGCGTTTTTATTTTAACTTATTCTGAATCCTAAACACTATCTTTACCGCGAATTTCAAGTTTCTAAGGGCAAAAGATCAAATTATTTAAATTTTTTTCGAATTTTTCGAATTTTTGATTTTTTTTCGAATTTTCTGGATTGTTTAATTTTTCCTTATTTTGCATTCTAAATACTACCTTTATTCCGAATTCCAAGTTTCTAGCGCAACAAAATTGGATTATTTGAAAATTTTCGATTTTTCGATTTTTTTTTCAAATTTTTTTTGTGTTTTTGATGTTTTCTTTTTCTGAATTCTAAACACTACTATCACACCAAATTTTAAGTTTTTAAGACTACAAGATCGTGTTATTTTCAATTTTGTTCAATTTTTTTTAATTTTCGAATGTTTTTTTTTTTTTTTTTTTTTTTTTTTTTTTAATTTTCCGGATTTTATAATTTTTCCTTTCTTTGTATCCGAAACACTAGCTTTATTCCAAATTTTAAGTTTCTGTGGCTGCGGGATCTACCCAATCTTTTTGATGACGCGAGAGTGAGTGAGTGGTGAGTGACAAAAAATCAAAACTTTGAGTTCATATATCGTCTGCACTAATTTATGGGTATTTTTTGAATTATCCATTTTTTTTTAATTTTTCCTTATTTAGTATCTTAAATATTACCTTTATTCCAGATTTCAAGTTTATAGCGCTATGAAATTGAATTATTTTCAAACTATCCTTATTTTTCGATTTTCCTGATTTTTTCGATTTTTTGTTTTTATTTTCGAATGTTATTGCGTTTTTTATTTTAACTTATTCTGAATCCTAAACACTATCTTTACTGCGAATTTTAAGTTTCTAAGGCTAAAAAATCAAATTATTTTAATTTTTTCTATTTTTTTCGAATTTTTCGAATTTTTGTTTTTTTTTTCGAATTTTCCGGAATTTTTAATTTTTCCTTATTTTGCATCCTAAATACTACCTTTATTCCGAATTCCAAGTTTCTAGCGTAACAAAATCGGATTATTTGAAATTTTTCAATTTTTTTCGATTTTTTTCAATTTTGCTTTCGATTTTTTTGGTGTTTTTGATGTTTTCTTTTTCTGGATACTAAACACTACCTTCACACCGAATCTTAAGTTTCTAAGACTACAAGATCGTATTATTTTCAATTTTCAATTTTGATGGAATTTGTTGAATTTTCGAATGTTTTTTTTTCGAATTTTCCGGATTTTATAATTTTTCCTTTCTTTGTATCCTAAACACTACCTTTTTTCCAAATGTCAAGTTTCTAGGGCTAAGGGATCTACCTAATCTTTTTGATGACGCGTGAACGAGTGAGTGAGTGAGTGACAAAAAATCGAATGTTTGAGTTCATATATCGTCTGAACTAGAAAAGACAGAAAGTTGTAATTTTAAATTTTGGTCCTGTGTGCCAAATACTCTAGAAAAACGAAGTTTCAAATTTTTGGGATACTCCAGCGCGGAGATATGGGGGGGTCAAAAGTGCCCTGAGTTGCTTCCAGAAAAGTATGCTTACGGCTGTCCTCTCTCGACTTGGCGGAGGCACTGCCGTGCCTCCAGATATATTCCTTCCACTTGGCCACCATGAGAACGGTAAAACCCATCCTGGTTTTTATTTTACACGAAGACTTCGTCGTTCTGCAGGGCATCATCCATTAAGATTTTTAACTTGAAAAAAATAAAATAGCACAAAATAAAAAAAAGTAACACGTCCAATTCCGGCGACTCCCATCAGACAAACTGCTTCAAAAAAATAACGGAAAAATTATATATATGATGCATGCGGGAAAATCCAAAGTGAAATCACGGGCCTTTCAATTTAATTGATTAAAATTTAAAGTCAACGGTAATAAACAAACAAATCGCCGCTCTCAAAACGAAACCAAAAGTAAAATGATCCCCTATACGCCAACGCAGCAACGCGTCAGAGCTTTTGAAAATCCTACGTACGGCGAGATTTAAAAAGAGCCGCTCCAACGGTGAATCAAAGTCAGAGCCATGCATACTGCGCATGTGCGACTGCCGCCGATGGAGGAGAGAGCGATAACGGCTGCGGAAAAAAACTAACAATGCGTGTGCGCCGCGAATGAGGTTCCAATGCAATGTAAACAAACCGCCGATGGAGACAAAGTATCGCTAAAAAGAATGAATGAAGCAGTATTTAAAAAAGCACGAGGGCTAAAATAAAGATAAATAGCGAAGCACCGTAATACGCACGCACAAAAATGCCGATAAACAAAACATTAAAAGAACGGTAAATTAAATAATGTGAGAATTCATCTCACAATACCCCCGAACGACGAAAAAAAATTTTGATGCTCCAGACAGATGTAAAAGGTAGAACCTTTTACAGCAGGATAGGAAAGCAAAATTTTGTAAGCCAAATAACATACCATTAAAAATTCAAAAAAAATTAAAATGCAGTGGCCAACTAGGAAAGAGAGAGAAAAAGGAATACATAATTTTTACATCAATTCCATATATATATATACAAGATATAGAGTTATAAATATTTAACATATGTATCTTCGTATTTCATTACTTTAAAATATGGCTAGCCAAACACAAAAAAAAAAAATGTGCACATCTATATACATATTAACAAATATAACATACCATAAAAGATCTCGAATCAAAGAACCATTACAATAAAAGTTCTTGCTTTTGAATTAAGCAAATGGTTAAAAGATCATGAAAACAAAATAAATTTTCTTTATTCCAAAAATATACTAATAGTTGCAACTTTCTTAGTAATAATCATAATCTTTAAATCATACAAATTCAGATGTATCAATAATTCATGTAATCTTTATTACAATGCTGTTATCCAATATCAATAAATAAATAATATTAATACTAATAGACAGCATATCAAACTCTGAAAAACAAAAATCAACATCACCAACTTTTCTTTAAAAATGTAAACATAAGTAAATAAAAACTTTCAACTATATCAACTTCAATAAATATGTCATAAAATTGTACAGAGATATCATCAATGTAACTTTTCTTTCAACATAAATAAACTTTCTAATGTCACTAACTTCAATAAATTTGTCATAAAAATGTCAAACATCAATAATAAATTTCATGAAAATAAGGGAGAGAAAAAAAATAATAAGGGGAAAAATGAATGGGATTGGAGATCTCCAAAAAAAAAAAAAGAATTGACTAAGTCGTGGAACATGAAAATGAAAAACTGTACCAGAAATAAATTAAATAACTTTTTTTTTTTTTTTTAAATATTGTGAACTTAATTTACATGAGTAAAGAACATTACTAAATAATTTAACTTAATGCAGACTTTTAAGGCAGGTACAGCAGCATAACCCTGGCCACAGGTTATTGGCTACATACCTGTAAAATAGAAAAATAATTATTAGTTTTGTTATAAAAAAAATTACACATTGTGTTTATATTCTGCATCTTAAGTTATATCTATGTGATGGAGGAATTTGTGGACCGGGAGGTTGCTGCAACATTAAGTGTTGGTGACGTTTCTGTGCAGGTAATACTCTGTTTACATTTATGGTGAAGGACTGATCAAGTTCGTCTTCTAACACTTTAACTGAGAGTAGCACATCAGATATAACTTTAACGACTTCATAAGGACCAATGTTCCTAGGTTTAAAGGTATCATTAGTTCTAATGTAAACAATGTCACCACACTGGAATTTTCGTAGTTTAGCACTCTGATGTTGACGCTGATTACGTAAATGTTGAGCACCTTTCATATTTTTGTAAACTTTCTGGTAGACATCTTTCATTGAGGACATATATTGGTAGTAGTCATAAGGATATGACAATGCTTCGAGATCAGGATACTCAAACAAATCAAAGATGTTGGATAAGGATCTACCAAAATGAAAATATGCTGGAGAATATCCCGTAGACGAATGGACTGTATTGTTGTATAGGCTTTTGTGAATCATTAAAGCCTGTTCGAAATTGTAGCCTTCTTGAGCTAGTGTTGCAATAGAGGCTTTAATACTGGTATTGATCCTCTCAGATGATCCTTGTGTCTGAGGGTGTCCAGAAGATGAATGAACAATGCTAATTTTGAGGCTCTCTGTAAAGTTATCAAATATCTGAGCATAAAACTGAGGTCCAAGATCAGACATTAAAGATGCTGGACGACCGAAGGTAGTGATGTAATTGGTCAAAGACTTGACAACAGCCTGTGCAGTAGCATTTTTAATGGGATACAGCTCTAAATGTTTAGAAAAATGATCAAGAAATGTCAGCACATGATATTTATTAGAAAATGGACCAAGAAAATCCATTGAAACAAGCTCACTAGGTTTTGATGGTATAAACATTTCTTGTAATGGTGCTGGTGGTATTCTTCTATGCTTATATTTAATGCATAAATCACAGGATAGAACAAAATTTTTCGTATCCTTATAAATTCCTGACCAATAGAACTTCTTAAGTAATCTTTTGTAAGTATTACAAATTCCAAAATGAGGCATATGGCAAATGCGTAAAATTTTAGGTTTTAAGATATGAGGCACAATAATTTTAATATGGCGTGAATTTTCTGGTTGCAAAAATTTACGTTTAATCATAAGTAGACCTGTATCCGGGTGAATGAAATAATTTTTGAATTTAGGATCAGGTTTATCAGATGTAATGGAATCGATTATTTTCATAATTTTTGGATCATTTCGCTGTTCATAAAGAAAAGTAGATTCCGAAATTTCCATACTCTGGTCATGAGACTGTTGGTTTTGTTGACAATTATTATCAATATGATGCAATTCGATTGTTGGTGACCTTGTGGTTATTGGAAGAATATTTTCATCATTTATTAATTCAGGGTTAGTATTAAGGTCTTGAGAGTGGTTTGTAAAATCCTCACGAGAGAAATAATCTGCTAACACATTACTCTCACCTTTAAGATATTCAAATGTAAAATCATAATTATAGAGATCAACCAACCATCTGGTAGTAAGATCAACTGGTGAACTAGTACGCTTGTAATGTTCAATTGGTTTACTGTCACTAAGGATAGTGAAATGTCTATTGTATAGAAAATATTTAAATGCATTAATTGCTTTTACTATTGCCATGAGTTCTAATTTTAGAGCAGGATATTGCTTTTCAGAGGGAGATAAGGTTTTGCTAAAATAGCTGACAGGAAGTAGTTGACCATTTCTTTCTTGTAAGAGCACACCAGAGATAGCAGTACCACTTGCGTCAGTGTTTAGATAAAATGATTTAGACCAATCAGGTAAGGAGAGAAAAGGCTTTGTGAAAAATATATTTTGAATTTCTTTGAAGATTTTATCATGATCTTCGGACCATTTGAAAGGAACTTTAGGTGACGTAAGTTTAATTAACGGATCCATTAGTTTTGAGTATTTAGGAATAAGTCTACGATAAAAACCACACAGACCAATAAATCTTTTTAAGTGTTTTTTAGTCCTAGGAGCTGGAAATGAAGTAATTTTAGTTATGTTAGAAGATATTGGCTGAATAGTATGATCCTGTAAGTGAAAACCAAGATAGTCTATGGCAGTTTGATGAAATTGACATTTAGCAGGAGATAAGGTAAGATTATGTTTTTGCAGAATTGAAAATAAAATCTGTAGTTTTTCAATCATTTCTTGAAAGGAATTACTGGCAACAATGATGTCATCTTGATAAGCATATACACCTTGTAATTTACTTTCTTCTATTATGGCATCAATTAGCATTTGAAAAGATGATGCTGCGGATCTGAGTCCAAACATTAAACGAGAAAAACTGTAAGTACCCCATTCAGTAGTAAATGAAAGTCTCTTACGGAATTCTTTAGGGAGATTTATTTGATGATATGCAGAAGGAAAATCTAATGTTGTGAAATATTTATATTTAGAAATATTGTTAATTATAGTATCAATTCTAGGTAATGGATATGAAGAGCTTCGAATCATAGAATTAATTAATCGTAAATCAAGTGCCATTCGAAATTTAGGTTTTTCATTTGGAGATGATGCTTTCTTCTTAACCATTAGCATCGGACATGCCCATTCAGAAATACTTCGCTCAATAATTCCAGCCTCAACCAACATATCCAATTGTTGCTTCGCCTCATCTTGTATTGATTGAGGAACAGGGAAGGGCAGGGTTTTAACTGGAACATCTGAGATAAATTGAATATGAGGTATGACTCTATCAGTATGGCCCAAGGATTTCATAGAAGAAGAAAAGACTGTATCATATTTTAACAGTAAATTTTGTAGATCTGCTTTTTGATATGGGGTTAAATGATTTAGGCTGAAGTTACTAAATTTAAATTCTGATTTTCTTAATTTTAAAACATCAGCTGAAGCCTGAATTACATTAATTTCTTGAGGAGAAATAATTGTTTCAGGATCAATATCTTCTTGAATATCATCTATTTCATAAATTGTACCCAAAAGAGAATTTTTATTGATGTGAAAAACTTCTTCAGTATTATTAGTGATAGGTACAGAAAAATAAGTGCTTGGATTGTTATCACCTTTTGTTTTTGAATGAATTTCAGCAGAAATTATGGATTGATATGCACATGCAGGGAAGTCATGGTTGTTAGGTTCAAACAAATATTCTTGGTTACAAGAAGAAAAGGAAGACACCACAGGTACGTATACAGTACTGTTAGGTGGAATGACCACTTTCTTTCGAGAATAACAAGAACTATTTGAAGACTGAGAATGGCATACTGGAGTATTGGAATTTACAAATGCTGAGTTGATTTGCTTGGAGGAGTTAAGTGAAGGAGTATGTTGGGGTAAGCTATCTATTTCTGAATTCTGTATTTCATTAACTTCTTGTGCAGAGACAGAGTGCAAGATATCTAGTACATTGTTATTTATTTTTATTTGACTATTGTGTAGGTCAATAATAACTCTATTAGATTTCAAGAAATCAAATCCGAGAATACCAATGAATTTGGAGTTTTCAGGAATATCAATAAGAAAGAAGGAATGCTTATAAAAATGTTTTCCTATTTTGAATGATAAATTTATGCAGCCTGAACAAATAACAGCAGAATTTACAGTAGTAATTTTAACATTAGAGGCGATTCTGTTATAATGAACAAATTGTTTTATCTTATGGAAGTAATATTTTGATAATAATGAAATACTTGCTCCAGAATCGAGAAGAAAATTGGCAGGATTTTTATTGATAGATAATTGTATGATTGGAAGAGTGGGTTGATCAACTTCAGCATGAAGAAGAAATTCTATTGATTTAACAAAGACTGTGTTATTGTCACAAGTAGTAGTTTGCATAGAGGAATTTGAAACAACAGGAATTTCTTTAGTTGTTTGGATAGCAACTGATTTTACAAGTCTCTGTGATGAAATTGGATATTGGGACTTAGTTAATGGGGATCTTGGTACAATAACTTCATTATTAACTTCAAAAGGAGCAAAATTATTAGTAGAAGATGAAATATTTATATCAGTAGGTAGATGCCCATTAACTATATCAGAATTGAAAAAAGTTCTTGTATTATATACTATTGGAGGAGTAGAAGAGTTCATATTGGCATATTGGTTTATGTTATGGAAAGAAGTGGTTGCAGAATCTGACTGTGGAGAAAAATGACACCGGGGTGAAGCAGCTCCACACCTACTCCGCCCCAAAATGTGTCAACCCTTTTTGGGATTTTTATGCGAGTTGGTCTGATGGGAGGCCGAATTAGAAAAATGTCTAGGAGCAAATGAACGTGTATTGCCATTAGATGGATGTTGTCGCCATTTTCCAAAAGTGTTCTGATTACTACTTGAAGCTCGATTTGATCGGAGTTTGAAACATTTGTTTGCTGAATGTCCAGGACGAGAGCACCATTGGCAAATTACTCTTTTATAAGATGATTTGAAATTGTGAACAGACTGTCTTTTTGAAAAAGGAGTGTGCCTGGTGTGTATATCACGAGAAGAGCCATCATTAGAAGCAGACGAGGGTCTGTTACATTCCTCTGAAGACGTTGCAGAATGATGAACTTGAGATCTGATCTCAGGAATGTTATCATGTAAGGTATTTAATACATTATAGGATGTGGGAACAATACTGGAATTTATAGGAACCTGCACTGAATCTATAATTTCTTGATATACAGAAGCAGCTTCAACCATTTTGTCAAAAGTATCCAGATGTTGTGTAAGAATATGGAGTTTTATATGGCTGGGTAATAAATCTGTAAATTTAGACATGAGAATAGGTTCAATGGAGGAATCAGGTAAGGTTGGGAACTGCTTGCGTACAATGTTGTCTAGTCTGGTTGCAAATGCATGAATAGATTCTGAGGGTTGAAGTTTAATGCTATTGTATTTAATAGCTATTGTGTTAGTTGACTCTGTTTTGAAATGTTTTTTGAAGATATTAAATAATTCTTCAGGAGTGGAAGAGTTTTTGCAAGCAGTAGAAGAAATATAGAATTTTAATGCCTGGTCTACAAGTTTAGACTTTAGAAATATAAGGGCTTGATCATTATCCCAGTTGGAATAAGAAATTACAGCATTACTTTGCTCTATGAAAAAATCTAAAAGTTCAGGGTCTCCTGAAAAAGGTGTTACAACTACTCTCAGGGGCTTCTTTTTTTGAGACATGATAGCAGCAAAAAAATATACCTGAAGCAACAATTCAAATTAAATAAATAAATAAATATATCTGCTTCAAATAAATAATAGTATATAACATTCAAATAAATTTATAAAATGTGCCTCATTTGCCATATGCCATAAATATACTTGTTATAAATCATAAAATTGAAAAAAAAAATGTATGTTCTTCAAATATAAAGAGATAATAACAACAATGTATTCCAAGAACAACAAAAAAAATCTCATACTTTATGAAATATATTATAAATAATCTTTCTTCAAACAATATCTAAAATTTTCTATAACATAATAACTTTGAAATAAATTAACAAAATAATAATTCTTCTAATAAATTAAGATGAAACAATCTTCATGTCTTAAAAAAATAATTTTCTAGGATTCTCATTACTTTTTTTTTTTTTTTTTTTTTTTTTTTTTTTTAAGTGCAAGAATAATTATTTCCATAAATTTTCTCTTAAAGCACCAAATTGTGGTATTATTCTTGAGAAGATGGTTGAAATATATTATTTTATGATCGTAATTAATTAGTACAATTGCAGTTAAGTTATTTGCAATAACCCTTTCTTTTAGATATTTAAAAGAATTCTTTAAGGTCACTGAGAAAATATATAACTAAAAGGATCTCACCCAAAACAGTCGTATGTTGAAAAGATGGAGACATGAAGAAGACTTGAATCATAAATTAAGTTCCTTATTAATTTCTTTCAAAGAAGAAGAAATATATTCCTTCCACTTGGCCACCATGAGAACGGTAAAACCCATCCTGGTTTTTATTTTATTTTACACGAAGACTTCGTCGTTCTGCAGGGCATCATCCATTAAGATTTTTAACTTGAAAAAAATAAAATAGCACAAAATAAAAAAAAGTAACACGTCCAATTCCGGCGACTCCCATCAGACAAACTGCTTCAAAAAAATAACGGAAAAATTATATATATGATGCATGCGGGAAAATCCAAAGTGAAATCACGGGCCTTTCAATTTAATTGATTAAAATTTAAAGTCAACGGTAATAAACAAACAAATCGCCGCTCTCAAAACGAAACATAAAGTAAAATGATCCCCTATACGCCAACGCAGCAACGCGTCAGAGCTTTTGAAAATCCTACGTACGGCGAGATTTAAAAAGAGCCGCTCCAACGGTGAATCAAGGTCAGAGCCATGCATACTGCGCATGCGCGACTGCCGCCGATGGAGGAGAGAGCGATAACGGCTGCGGAAAAAAACTAACAATGCGTGTGCGCCACGAATGAGGTTCCGATGCAATGTAAACAAACCGCCGATGGGGACAAAGTATCGCTAAAAAGAATGAATGAAGCAGTATTTAAAAAAGCACGAGGGCTAAAATAAAGATAAATAGCAAAGCACCGTAATACGCACGCACAAAAATGCCGATAAACAAAACATTAAAAGAACGGTAAATTAAATAATGTGAGAATTCATCTCACATGGTTAACATGGTTTTTGAACACTAACATGTTGGTGATAAGGTTATGCTTTACTGCAATTTCTTTTTTTTGTCTAGCTAGTCCTCATTAAATAAGTTTTTGTATTTAATAATGATCCCTATTGTTTGATTTTTTCCACATATCATGTTCAGTTACTCAATATTTGTCCATTTTTATTAAATTTTCTTAAAATTTATTGTAATTGATCGGACAATTTGAGTTAATAAATTAAGCTTATGGTTATTAACTCAAACAAAAATCAATTACATTTTACTTATATTAGTGGAATATTGCTCTTGAAAAAGTGCTCCACTATATAAGTTTCCAATTAATTATTTCTTGTAATAATTTTCACTTTCTGCATATTGGATTTTTTCTCCACATATCTTTTAGTATTTTTCCCACTTATTTCAAGTTTGAGAATCTTGAATTTTTGGATATCTTTATGTATTGTATCACGGTTGTTTGATTTAAATCAGCTTGATTTAAATCAAATGATTTTTTTAAAACAATCTTTGATTTAAATCAGTATTTTTAACATTGATATTTACAACCTGAATAAGGATTAAATTAATCATTTGTGTTCAAATAAATGTCATCATTCATGTCCAGATTAAAAATTACCTTTTAATAATGTTAAATAAAACTTTTATAAGTTGAAAATAATTATTTTATGAAAGTAAATGCAACACTACATTCAAAATATTATTTATCCATAGTGCATCACAAAATAAATACTGATAGGAATGCTCTCTCATTTTTAAACTTTATCTTTCCAAGATCACTTCATTTTTGCAAGTTAGATGTTGAAGTTTTAATATTAAATATATTCAATATAAAAGTATTTAATATAATAGTATTTTCAGTGTGGAGTTACTTCCTCTAAAGTAGATTATACATGATTCACAAGT
This sequence comes from Maratus michaelseni, assembly GCA_963931845.1. Taxonomy (NCBI): domain Eukaryota; kingdom Metazoa; phylum Arthropoda; class Arachnida; order Araneae; family Salticidae; genus Maratus; species Maratus michaelseni. Next base: position 153,619,336 of record OZ007596.1, on the reverse strand, counting down.
TTGTTTTTTGTTTAGTTGCTTAGATCTGCAAATTTCAATATCCCATATGTTGATGGGAGATGTATTGATCATATAATATGATCAATACAAGGACTAAATTGTAACATAATAAATATTTAGACTGTTTGTCTAACACAGAATTATAAAATTCCAGTTTCATGTTTCTTCTATAACTGAAAATAATTTAATCCCTGTGACTGATCCCTTTTCCTTTTCTTGAATTTATTGCTTACTTCAATGGAAAATATAAGGTATGTTATTATACCTTATTTCTAAGCTAAACAGTCATTTCTACTGTTAAGTAAGCATGATTGAATGCTGAAATTGTCCATGGCTGAGGGCTGGATAACACTGACAATTGATAGTTTCGTACTTTTAATTATGTGATTATCTTGCGTCTTGTAACTGTTTTGTAATCATTAATCTAGTATAGTGTGAAACACAAGTTGGGATAGGAATATCATTTACAATAGGTACAATACAGAGAGCTTTTGGATACATTGATACATAAGAAAAAGGGCTGGCAAAAAGAAAGATCCAATGTAGCTTTATTTTACAGGAGAGAGAAAAAATATATATATATCTGGAAAATGTGCGAAAGCAATATGCAAACCATGTAGTGTAGAGATGGTGGAGATTGTGGCAAAAATTAAAAAAAAAAACACACAGAAACTTACAGTCTATGTGATAAAAATGATATTAGTGAATTTGAATCAGTTGAAATCAGGGTTGGCTTTTTGCCAGCAAAAATGTATTTTTGTCAGGACAGTGGTAAAAAGTGGAAAAAAACAGACAAAAATTGGCAAAAACAGAAATTGGTCAAGATTGTAATTTAAATCACTGATTTTAATCTGTTAAAATTATGATTTAAACATTGAAATCGTGTAATTAAAATAAAATCCTTAAAACCCTATTTTAAAATACTAGTTTTTGCCAGTGGCAAAAATTATGGCAAAAAGTATTTTTACCGGGACAGTTTTTTTCCACCTAGGCAAAAATTGGCCAAGCCTGATTGAAATACACATATGTATTTAGCATTCTTTGCCGCATTTATTGTGTGATTAGATATTATTGGAGTAACACATGGGCTGATAATTTCCTGGTCTGGCACACAGATGGCGTTGCAATCGCCGAACCAATGTTTTTTTTAGTAAATACTAACCTTTAAAAGGTAGTAGAAAAAAATGCCATGACGATTTGCCGCGTGGATAAAACGTTAGAGTGGTTTTAGTTGAACTACTTTGTTGATAAACAAAAAAATGTATAACAAGAATTTCAAGAATTGTTATTTGATTAGGAAAAAATACCGTTCAAACAAAAGCTTGGCTAGATAAGCGTTATCCGGACACTGCACCAGGTAAATCAACCATTATTGACTGGTTTGCTGAATTTAAACGTGGTCGTACGGACACCAGTGATGCACCACGCAAAAGAGGTGGTTACTCCGGAAAACATAAAAAAAGTCCACAAAATCGTTTTGGGAAACCGTAAAGTGAAGTTGCAGGAGATAGCTGAGACTCTGAAGATATCCAAGGAACGTGTAAGTTTTATTTTGAATGAACATTTGTCTATGAAAAAGCTGTTGTCAAAGTGGCTGCTGCGCGTGTTGACTTTTGACCAAAAACAATGAGTTCTGAGCACTGTTTGGAGCTTTTTCGTTATAAAATTATGTTATTTATTATTAAATTATTATTATTAATCATTTATTAAATTATTATTATAAAATTATTATTAAATTTTTTTTAAATTATTATTATAAAATTATTATTAAATTTTTTTTAAATTATTATTATAAAATTATTATTATAAAATTATTATTTTAAATTATTATTATTATTATTAAATTATTATTGTTTATTATTAAAGTTGTGTTATTTATTAAAGTTATAAAGTCATAAAACTTTGTTAAAAAGTTGTGCTTTCTTTATTAGACCGGGAACTTATCAGACCATGTGTTAATACCTTAATGAAAAAATTAATAACTTAAATTAACTAGAAATTTATGCACACAACACACATAGGTATATCTTATCTATAACAATTTAATAGTAGAATAATATGATTTTAAGTTTTAAATAAATCTGAATTTGTTTGCAACAATTTTTTTTTATTTAAATTATTTTGAATTTTTATCTAGGAACTGTAATTAAATTAATAGAAATGTGTAAATCTATGCAGAAAAAATCAAATAAATCCGATTTAAATCAAATAAATCAGATTTTTTTTATTTTTTAAAAAAAAAATCGTGATTTTTATCAATCCTGTATTGTATTGTAATTATCGGTTTATCTATTGTTGATTACTTATGTGGTTTAATGGTTATTATTTACAAAATTTTCTATTATATATATATACTCATAAGTATTTATATGTGTGTGTGTGTTTATTTATATATATATATATATATATATATATATATATATATATATATATATATTTCACTGGTGCCCAGCTAACCGAAAAGTACCCTAAAGACTAAATAATTATTAAGTAGATATTAGTATTATTCTTGTATGCAAATGGAGAGAAATATTGTCAATAAAAAAAGAGAACTTGAAGTATATTCAAAAATATATCCAACATAAAGAAATCAACATAGTAACACAGATAATGCTAAATGGTGAATTACAGTGTTGTTTTTTAATACTAAAATACATTTTACAGTTTAAAAAAATCTTTTTTTATTATTATTAATTATATTTTTCTTACTTATATCACTTGCTCATGTTTTAAAAATTTATTACTGTAAAAATCGGGAGAAGCACCGCAGCGCTTACGGAAAAAAAATAACTTTTTTGGGGTGTGCAGCCCTTTTGCAGGTGCGGCCCAGCTGATTACTGTAGGAATGCATTGCGTAATTTCCCATCCCTTTTCATTTATTTTTGTTTTTTATATTTTCTAATTCCCCGTGCTGTTTTTATTTATCAGGATTTACTTTACTTTTCTTTTTCAGCACGCAAACCACCAAATCGATGTTTATTTTGATCGTGTGTGTTTAGTTGAGTTGCTTAGCAGCAGCGCAACTAGTATAACGGAATTGGGTATTATCTTTGCGATCGCAACTCATGAATTTAATTAATTTAGTTAATCTTTTAGATGTAACATTTAAAATATTTTTATGAGCTTAATAAATTTTGTAGCAACATTTAATGCATTTTATTTTAAATCTGCAGTATTATATTTGTATGGATTATGCAAATTGCGTAGTCGTTTTCAATTGAGATCTTTCCACTGGCTATTTGAAAAGCAGCAAACTCGATCTTCTGGATTCATGGGAATGTACTACGCACATACGTTTGAGGAACCTTTGACCTTTTTACTCAAGAGCTGTCATGTGCTATAATTTAAAGAGATCGCAAACTGATTTTTTTTTTCTTTTGCTGTTCTGTGATTATACGTGCTTAATAGCAATGCCATTAAAACGTTTAAGAAGTTACACCGCTGGTTTTAAATTGATTGTTGTTGAAAGGGCGGAGGAAATTGGAAATCGTGCAGCTTCTCGAGAATTCAACATGGATGAAAAAAAAATGCATCAGAAGATGGCGAAATGATAAGGAAAAGTTGATTTGTATGCCGAAATCAAAACGTGCCAATCGTTGCGGAATGGCGCAGTTTTTGGATCTAGAACAAAATTTAAAATCATGGATAATAAGCCAACGGAACTCTGGTGTTCCCGTATCAACGGTAAAGATTCGGCTACAAGCTCGAATAATTGCTTCTCAGATGAAATTAGATAATTTTAAAGGAAGCCAATCTTGGTGCTGTAGATTTTTACAAAGAAGTGGACTTTGCGTTAGAATGAGAACAACTGTCGGTCAAAAACTTCCTGACGACTGGGAAATGAAAATAGAGGCATTTATAAAGTTTGTAAAGGATCAAATAACCGAAAAAAAATTTGACACTTCGCAAATAATTAATATGGACGATGTGCCATTAGCCTTCGATTGCGCACCTAATAAAACTGTCCACTTTAAATGGGATAAAACTGTAAGCATAGTGACAACGGGAAATGAAAAAACATCTTCACATGCGCTGCCAATGGACAAAAACTGAAGCCATTATTGATATTCAAGCGTAAAACTCACCCCAAAGATAGTTTCACTAATGATGTTATTGTTACCGTCAATGAGCGAAGGTGGATGTGCGAAACCATAATGATTGAATGGTTGAAAAAGGTGTGGCATGCCAGACCAGATTCCTTTTTTAAACCACGTGGTTTGTTGATCTTTAATTTAATGAAAGCACATTTATTAGATAGTGTAAAAAATGCTTGCAGAAAATCGTCTGCTACAGTAGCAGTTATTCCAGGTGGCTTAACAAAAAGTTGCAGCCACTGGATATATCTCTGAACAAATCCTTCAAAAGTGAAATGAGGAAAAATTGAGAAACCTGGATGGCCAGTGGACTCCACACTTACACAAAAGGTGGAAATATGCGAAAAGCCTCTCTTAGCGAATTTGCTAAATGGGTAGCAGATTCATGGAAGAAAGTAAAAAAAAGTTCAATTGTATCGGATTCGTAGAAGCGGGTATTATAGATAAAAATACCGATGTTAATGAAAATTCTGATGATTCAGAAAAAATTGATAATGACCTCCTAGAGTTATTTAATTCCGCTAACGAAGAATCTGATTTTGACGGATTTGATTTATAATTTTGTTTATTTTTAAATATTGCTGGCATTTTATTATGTATTATTTTATTCTGTGTTTATTTTATTTTTATTAAATAGTTAAAAATTCAAAGGTTTGTTTTATATCTGTTTATTTTTTAATTGCTGATATGTTACTTAAAATTCAAAGTATGTACGTATTGTTTTTATTTATTATTGCTGTTATTATTTATTATTATCTATTATTACTTTAATTTTATTTAGTGGTGACAATTTGATAGTCAAATCTTTTACATTTCATTATGCGGCTCTTACGCACATGCGGGCGTTCTGCGAAATCCGATTTTTTTTCTGTGTTTTCCATTTGTGCGCCACTTTTCCTGGTTTTTTCGGTACATATATATATATATATATATTTTTTTTTTTTTTAGGAAAGTATTTTGTTAATTCTCATTATTTTGCTTATTTAATACTTTTTCTTATCTTCTTTTATAGAGCTATGATGATCAATTTAAGAAATTTGTATATCAAAGACATATTGCTGCTCGAAATTATTTTGCAAGAATTCCAAGATTTTTACCTTATATTATAAAATCAACTATAAACAAAGATTATGATTCATCATCATCAGATGAGGATATTTAGATCATTTTATTTACAATTGTAATTTATAAAAACAATATTTTTTCTATAGTATATTTACAATACTTATCGTTTGAAGTTATTTTTTCTGATCATATTTTTCATTTGTACAGTCTGAACTTTAGTTGTATGTGATCGGTGGCTTGATCTTCTTTTCCTTCTAAATAATTCCTAAAATAAAAACAGCAACATTTTTATACTGTAATATAAGGCAAGATTAAAATAAAATACTAAATTTCATTCTTCATTAAATAAAATTAAAAATTACTTAACAATATAAAATAAAAATCATAAGTTGATGTAAGTCGAAGTCTTATCAAAATATGTTAAGAGGTGATGTTTAGTCAAAGAAATATCCTGGATCAGAGCTGGTGTAGTAATACCTTTTTTTTTTTTTTTTAATGGAAAGTAATTTATGAACAAAACATTTCAAACTTAAAAAATATATTTTAAACAGCAGCACAACATTTAAAGATACACATATGTTATAAAAATAACTTAAAATATAGTAGTTTTACTGGCATGCTTAAATAGAAAGTCCTATTGACTGTCATTCCTGTTTTGATCATGACTAGATATTTTTTTCTTTTTTTAAGGATACATATTAAATATAAAATTATTTCATCTGGATTTGTGGTTTTATTAATTTATAGAAGAAAATCTTCTTTGTAAAAATTCTTTGTTCAAGCCCTAGTTTTGCTGATATATAAAATGTACACAAAAGTATTTAAATAAATTGATACAGTAATATTCAAGCTTTAATAATTTATTTTTGATATTTGAAAGATTCTTGTTTTTATAATCAAACACAACTGAATTAATTTTCATAAAATTAACTGTATATTTTCAGAAAACACTTTTGATTGTATAATGCAATGTATGAAGTATGATACATTATTTGTATTATCAAAATCAATAAATAAAATTTTGTAAAATTAACATAGAGTATTATTCCTTAAACTAGCCGCCACTGGCGACCAGTTTGGTCTCCCTTAAATGTATGTTAAACATTGCAACACGTTACATTTATTCATAATTTAATTTTCCCTTAATCCTTCGCCAAATCGGAAGATTCTAATAGACAAATCATGAACTTTTGCGATCATGGTAGCATTTCACATATTTTTTGGGCACAAATGTCACATACGCACGTTGGCGCGCTTGTTTAAATAATAGTGGGAAATATATATATTTTTTAAATCTGATTAGAAACAGTTTTGAATAATATAAGAAATACATTGCTATGCCTGAACAATTGCATTTTAAATCAGTTAAAAATAACTGATTTTTTTCTCAGAAAGAACTGATTTTTGATCAATTTTAATAATTGCATGGTTGCGCATTTTCATGTACATTTCACTGTTTCATATGTTTTCATCAAGCATAATTTTAATTTGAGGATCCTCTCTGTCAAAAGAAAAATAAAATCCCTGACGGCTCGGCCAGTAGACACAGGTAGATTTCGAAGACGCAGACCGTGGGGCGCCTGTTTGTTGCGAGTTGCAGAAGAAATGACCTTTTTGCCATGATGCTGCAGTTGGGACCGCTCACTTCGAAATTTAACTTGTTTGCAGGCAGAATTTTTTTTTCACTTTTTTTGTGCTATAAGGGTTGGTGATATAAAAAACTTGTCAATATAAAAGTTTTAGATAATATTAAGAGGATTTATAATAAATTTAAGCAGATTTGATATGTTGTGAATTGGCGAAGTTATGAATTTTTTTCAACTGAAACCTCCATTTTTCCCCCTTTGGGGCCATTTTTAATGATATCAAAAATCTGTCCTACATAAATTTTCAGCCCTTTACCTAGAATTAATAATAACTTTAAATGGATTCAATACGTATCCTAATTAAGAAGTTATGGGGTTTTTTCTGTTTTCACAAAAAGCCTTCCCCCCCCCCCCCCCCCTGGTTCGATTTTGCTCTTCAACGTACTTGACCGAGATTTTATGCCCCTTGATTTTATGTATCAGTTTGGAAGAGATTTGTGCAGAATTATTGAAGTTATCGTGTCCATAAAAAAATGACATAGATTGATAGATAGATAAAGTTTTGAACTGGGTGGTTTTGGGTTCTGGAAGTCATGATCGGCGTAGATCTACAAAATTTTTTCAAAAATTCCAACTTACCCTTATGGCCGTTTTGAGTATGAAAACAAGACAGAAAAATTACGTGCTACATATAGAGTATCAGACATTTTCTAACATACTGATATATATGTAAAGCTGCATATTTTATGCTTTTTCTGTTACTATTACGCTAATTTCTTTTTTAATTATTGATTGCTAAAGAATGCAAATTGTGATTTTGTATATATATATATTTTTTTTTGTCATTTTATTTCTATTTCTTGCTAAATAATAAGAAGTTAAATATCTTTGACTTTGTTTTAATACAACGTAAAATAAAAGCAAGACAAAATTCACTTTTCATAATAATTTCTTGTAACAATCGCGATTCCACGATCGGGATTGATACTCGTAACCCCCGAAATCAGTTCCCAGATTAATGGCTATTACTGTGGTGGTGGATAACAGATATTTGCAGTGCCGAAACTACGGAGGACCAAAGGGGTCATATGCCCCGGGCACCAGTGTAGAAGGGGGCACCAAAATAGGATTTGATTCTTCTTTCGGTACAAAAAACAAATAACGAAATTTGAACAAAAAATACTTGTAATCAGGCAACCTAAAATAAAAACCTGTATTCGTTCATTTTATTATCTTTGCTTTCAACAGGGCTGGTTTTTATCATTAGGTGATCACATAGGGGCAACAAAACAGTACTTGATTATCGAATTCTTCCAAGATACTTGCAAGAACAATATACTGTCCTAATTCGATTTAAATATGCTCAGTATATTTTGGATGTTATCGCGATGACAAGCTTTGAAAGTTTCTTGCTTTTGTGTGCTACTGTAAACGAACTATAACAGCTACATACTTGATTAACGAACTCATCGAAGATACTAGCAGATCAATTTACTGTCCCAAATAGGTTCGAATTGATTCAGTATTTCAGACAACAGAGTTTTGGAATTATATAGCAGTAATTCTTATTAAACAAAAATTATTAGAAAATAAAATCGATTAAAAAAAAATTATTTACACCAATGAATGAAAAATTTTAGAAACAAATTACTATTCCTAGTTGTTTTATATTATTGATGTTAATTTTCTTTACTATCATGAAACTGTTGTTGAATTGTTTGTTGTACATATTGTTGTACATTTTAGCCCGCTTTTTTGTTGCGGATTATTTTAGGATTTTACCAAATCAACAAATTTTATATATTCTTATTTTTGAAATAAAATCTTTTTTAAGAGTGTCATATTTTGTATTTTCTTATTTATTTTGTGTATTTAAAATCGTATTTGTATTAAACTATAAAGTTTACGAAAGTTAGTTAAGTTATTGAAACGTATTGAACTATATAGTTATGATTTTGTTTCTTATCTCAATATCTACAGTTCTAATTATGTGCAATTTCTAAATTTAAATATACTGGTATACCTTTTCAAATACTTTCAATCACTTAACAGTTGAATTTCAGAAACACCTTTTTAATGGATATTTATGTCATAACAGGAAGTAACAACTAAAATTTTACGATTTCAGGTGCAGGCATTTCGGTTTCGGCTGTGCATTGATAATGCAGTCAGAAAGGACATTGTTATATATTAAGACTCTCAAATATACTTTGTTTAATGAATTATGTTTTCCCAAATCGAAAGGTATCTGAATTTGATTTTATAAAAGATTCTATAAACTTAATACTAAAAGGAGATAGTCCTGGGAATTGCTTAGAAATAGGCAGACTGAGAAAGTGACCGATTTCCAAATAATCGTACCGAAATGAAGTGACTCTGAAAATGGCCGGTTCCAGGGACTGACATGTAAATGAATGGTTGGTTATCTTGGGGTGGATTTTGAAGAGGGATCTAATTACAAGGCTTAAAATTGCGTAGACCCTGGTGCCAAACATCAGAACTAGAATAAAGATTCCTGCATAAAATAATTAATAGTATAAATGGAGGGTCATTCAACGATATATTTTCAAGAGAAAACCCGATTATACTAAAAATTGAATGGGTCGCCACTCTGGTGGGCAAAACAAACAGCTACAATAAAATTTCTTTGATAAGCTATAGCGGTAAATGAAAGTTTCATCCAGGGGTAAATTTTCAAGAGGAATTGAGTTTAATGCCATAAACCATAAAGTCAGGGAGTATACTTGTATTATGGTAATTAGAAATAATTGCTAATTAATTGCACACACTCATCAATGAAATTAACAACTCCTTAAAACGAAATCATCTGTCCAAAAAATTAAAAAATAAGGCGGATGGATGCGTAAGAAAATGGACGAATACATAAGAAAATAAATTAGTATTATCAATATTATGGATTTCATGTTCGTTCTAATACTTCCGGATTTGTTTCTTTTTTTCTCAAAATTATCCCTTTTATCTTGAAATCGGTATTTTTATCTCGAAAGCGTTTCTTTTTCTCGAAAACCTTTTTTTTTTCGGAATCGTTCCTTTTTCTCGGAATCGTTCCTTTTTTCGGAATCTTTCCTTTTTTTAAGAATCGTTCCTTCTTTTCGGAATCGTTCCTTTTTTTTCGGAACGATTCCAAAAGGAACGACTCCAAAGAACTCGTTCATTTCGGTGAACGATTCCCTAAAAGGAACGATGTTGCCCATCTCTATTGCAGAGATGAACATTTTCAAACAAAATTAAAGATAAAGATATGCAAATAAAAGTTTATACTATCTAGAATGTTAAAAATAAAATAATAATAAAAATAAAGGATCACCATGTTTTTATAACATTATTCTCATCTAACATGTAAAATCTAATTAAAATCTACATAATTCATATACAGTATTGTAAAGACATTATAAGGAAGATTCCTTATATAAAATCACATTAATGATGTCAAAATATGTAGTTTTGGAAATTCAAGAAAACTGACAATATTAAATTTGTCAGAATTCTTATAGCAAAAAAATTTTGAATAATGTCACATCATAATTTATATAGTATTTATATATATATATAAATTTATATATCATAATAATATCTTAATTTACCAGAATCAATAGCTAGATCTATTTTAGATTTTTAGTTATTGAGCCAAAATTTAAGATAGTAATCATTGTAGTAATATTACAACAAGTGTGTGAGAAATAAATAAGAAATTATAATGATAATGTATATTCCATGATGTCGCAACTTCATTTTGATACTAAAATAAATAAAATAAAATTTATAAATTTCTTAATACAACTGACACTAACACATTTTTATTGCAGCAAAAATATAGACTAAATTTCATTAGTTTTAATAATAACAATAAACAGTGACTATATGAAAATCTTTCCACCTCAAAGACAAGATTTATTTAATTTTGAGTTAGGACATTCTATGTTTCAGTAGAATTGAAGATGAAAATGGTAAGTTAAAAAAAAAAAAAAAAAGAGGAAAATATGGAGAGATGAAAAAAAAAGGGAGGGGAGTGCCTTTTATCTATTTTAGTACCATTCATTCTAGAGGAGTTACTGAATTAAAACCAATTATAAATTATTACTACTTTTTAGTGTCATGCAACCAACATCCTTCCAACCTTTTTTTTTTTTTTTAAATGTAAACGGAAGTGAAGAGAAGACAGGAGGAATGGTGGTTTGTTCGGAGGAGTAGGATGTGGGAATGCATCCGAGTATATTTTGGTTATTTTAAGAAGTAATGTGGTTTTGGTTGAATTGTTATGAATAATAGTGAAAATGTATATAGTGTATATTATTGTAAATACCAGCTCTCATTCTTAATAAACTCTGTATTTAAATTTTAAAAAGAAGAATCAGTGCGTCATTCAGCTGACATGATATTACAGCACGCTCTAGCTTACGAGAACAAGAGCTATTTCTACGATTTAAAATAATAAAATGTGTGCTTTGGATCACAGTGTTTGGATTACAAAATAGAGCTGAGCTATTTATTTATCATTTAATGGTGTAGTAAGATAACTGTTAACTTTATTCGAATATGTTTAAAAACGTAACTAAGGCAGATTTACTTATTGCTCTGGAAGAAATAGGCGAAGAAGCTGATGCGAGTAAGAGAGTACCCGAATTAAAAGATTTGTTATTGAAATCTAAAGAATACTTAAAGGATAAAGATTTCGTAACTGAATTTTTATCGACTACAGTTTCAGAAAGAAAAAATGGCGAGGAAGTAAATAGATTGTGTTTACAACAACAAATGGGAAGAGAGAATTTAACCCATAACGAAGGGGAAAATAATACGTCATTATCACTAGATAAATTAATTAAAGCAGTTCAAGTTTTGGTAATTCCAGTGCCCAAGAAAAATGAAACATGGAATCTCTTTTTTGATTCTTTAGAAAGAGCGTTTAAGCACAAAAATGTTCCTAAGGAATATAAATTGGAAATTTTACTAAAATTAGTAGGTGAGAAAGCAGGAAATGTTCTTGTTTATATTGATGATGAAGAGTTAGCCGATTATGATAAAATTAAATCTTTAATTTTGAAAGAATATGAACCGTCCCCATTTACCTGTTTACAAAATTTTAGAAACGCTAAAAGATTACCTGGTGAAACCCATCAACAGTTCGGTTCCCGATTAAGATCCTGTTGGTTAAATTATTGTAGAATTCGAAATGTTAAAGATTTCGACTCACTTATTAATTTAATAATATCGAATAAAATTTTTGAAACTTTGGATGATGAACTTGCAACTCACATTGCAGTCAAGCAAGGAGAAAGTTGGCTTTTGCCCGATCAGTTATCGAAAGACTGTGACATTTATTTTACTGCAAAAGGCGGGTCTTTCGAGGAAACAAAATTTGATAAACGACCTATTTATTATGAAGTGAATAATGAAAATACTAAATATGTTCCACCACAACTAAGGAAAAATCAAGTTACTTATGAGAACAGACACTTCCCAAAATCGCGTGATTGTTACATTTGTAATTCCCCATTACACCTAGCAAAATTTTGCCCAAACAGAAGAAATAAGTATGATAAATCTTATACTCAAAATGATGATCAGGTGCAGAGAAAACCTAAAATGCAAGACGATACAAATAAATTGAATCCGAAAAAAAATACTAATGCGGTAGTTACTAATGTTAGTCCATGCATTTACACATGAATGATCAATTAAACGAAGTTACTCTTTTTCTTTAAAAAAAAAAATCATTATTTATGTAGAAGGAAAAGAAATAGAAGCTACTCTGGATTCAGGTACCCAAATTAGTATTTTTAATACATCATTAATTCCCAATCTGAAAATCGAAGCTAAAGGTAGTATTTTGTTACAATCCGTTTTCTAAGAAAAAGTACAAGCAAATTTGGCTACTATAGCCATCCATTATAAATTACCTAACAGTGGAATTTATGTGACTTTAAATACGCTTTTTGCTTTCACTGAAAACTTAAATGTTCCATGTTTAATAACTCCGGACGTATATAATGCTTTGATTGAACTTCAAAATGAAAAGTTGTGTAATAGTCAATTGCAGGAGTTCGAAGGTCACGAAGCTAAAAGCTCAGACGCCCCACTGGCGGAAGAGGAATTAAATGTTTGTTTTATTTCTTCAGTGAATAAACAAAATGATCGAAACGATGAATTTTCAGAGTTTAATAAGTTTTGAAAAGAACAAAAAGATTGCGCAACTTTAAAGAATTCATTCAAGGACGCTAGATAGGAAAAAATAATTTTTTGATACGGGATAATTTATTGTATCATAAAGAAACTATTTGCGGTGATAAAATATATCAGCTCGTTTTACCAAAAAATTATAGAAATAAAGTGTTAGAATTTGCTCATGATTCAATTTTTGCGAATCACTTAGGGATGCGAAAAACTAAAGAAAGATTAAATTATCTTTTTATTGGCCGAATATTTCAAGAGATGTAGAAAATTATTGTAGAACATGTAAGAACTGTCAATTAAAAAGCCCTGAGAAACAAACAAATAAAATTCCGATAACACCTGTTGTCCGCGCACCATATCCATTTCATACTGTAAATATTGATTGTATAGGTGAAATTATTCCGCTGTCAGGAAGGAAGCATAAATATTGTCTTACCTTAATTGATCAAAATTCTAAATGGCCGGAAGTTGCACCATTACGGAATCTCTCTGCGAAAACAGCATGTGATGCTTTATTAGATATTTTTATATGCACCGGAATTCCTGAAGTTATCTGTTCAGACCAGGCCACTAATTTTAAATCTGAACTGACTAAAGAATTTGAGAACCGGTTAGGGGCATGTCCTCGCTTTTCAACTCCATCATACCCCGCCTCGAATGGATTGATTGAAAAATTTAATCGTGTGTTTAAACAAATGCTGCATCATGTAATTCGTACGGATCCTGTTAATTGGGATAAACATATTTCTTTTCTGCTTTTTGCTTACCGTGAGGTGCCAAATTGCACAACTGGAGTATCACCGTTTAAGCTCATGTATGGTCGGGAAGCTAGAGGTCCCTTGGCAGTACTAAAGTCATCATGGTCAGGTGAAATCCCCTTACCATTGAATCTTAGTAATTCAGCAGTAGACTATTTACAAGAATTAAAAATAAATTTGGAAAGAGCCGCTGACATTGCTTCTCTAACTGCTGCAGAAAAACAAGAAAATTACACTCGCTATTTCAATCGTCGAAGTAGAATGAAAGAATTTGAAAAAGGTGATTTAGTATATTTACTTATCCCTGATTCTACCAATAAATTGTATGCTAGGTGGACAGGACCTGGAGAAATACTTGAAAGAATAAAACCACATTCGTATAAAGTGAAATTACCTGATGGGGGTGTAGACTGTTGGGGTCATTTTTGAAGACTATGTAGAATTTGGTGAAATTCACCCGACACCAATTAAAGCTAATACTTCGAATAAAAATAACATAGAAGTAGACCTTAGTCATCTGGAGGTTGATAAACAATTAAAGTTAAGTAAACTGCCACAAAAACATGCACCATTATTCTCAGGCAAAATTCAAGTTGCCAATGTTGGAGCACACAAAATTCGTTTATTACCAGGTGCGGAAAGAAAGAAAACATATATTTATAAAATTCCGGAATCGCTAAAAAATGAAGTGGATAAACAAATAGAAGAGTTAGAGCATCGAGGACTTATAGAAAAAAGTGAAGCTGAAATAGCTTATCCGGTCGTATGTGTCGCAAAGAAGGACGGTAGCATGCGCTTATGTAGATTTTCGTCAATTGAACACAGTGACAAAACCTTTTGATTACCCTATGGAAAATGCAACTGAATTAATTAATCAAATAGGAAGTGCTAACATAATTACATGTTTAGATGTATTAAAAGGATATTGGGAAATTCCTCTAGAAGAACAGAGTCGAGATCTTACTTCTTTTAAAACCCATCGTGCTCAATACTGATGGAAACTCATGCCCTTTGGATTGCGCAATGCGGCTGCCACATTCCAGAAATCGATCAACAATGCTCTGGATGAACATCGTCAGTACAGTCAAGCATATTTGGATGATATTGCTATTTTTTCAAATGACTGGGAAAATCATCTGAAACATCTTGACACTGTTTTATCCAAATTAACTGAACTGAAATTCACGGTGAATGTTAAAAAATGTGTTTTTGCAAAGCCACAGATCAAGTATCTAGGTCATGTCATAGGAGGAGGTAGACACGAGCCCAATCCAGAGAAGTTACGTGCCATTGAGACAATAGAATCGCCTAAAACCAAAACAGCTCTCAGAAGTGCATTGGGTTTATTTAATTATTATCGTGACTACATAAGAAATTATGCTGAAATCGCCAAGCCTTTAACCGACTTGACAAAAAAGAAAATCCCAGAAATCATTCCGTGGTCTGAGGTTGAAGAAGAGGCTTTCCAAACTTTAAAACGTTTATTGTGTGAAGCTCCTAAGCTGTATACACCAGATCCTAAAAAGCCTTACACTATTCAAAGTGATGCCTGTTCTTATGGAGTTGGTGCTCGTCTATCGCAAAGAGATGAGAAAGAAAATTTGTGTCCCATCAGTTTTGCTAGCCAAAAGCTCACTAAGGTACAACAAAACTGGTTGACTATTGAGCGTGAAGCTTATGCGGTAGTGTGGGCATTAAAGAAATTTGAAGTTTATGTGTTTGGTGTGGAAATTGAACTAATAACTGATCACAATCCCTTAATATGTCTTCAAAAATCTGCACCTCAGTCTGCAAAATTACAACGATGGGCCTTATCTTTACAAAGATATAATATAAATATTTCTCATTGCCCAGGTGCAAAATTAAAAAATGCAGATAGTCTGTCACGACTAGTTACTGTATAAGGATTATTTAAGTGATACTTTCTTTTGTGTTTAATTTTAGTATGAAGTATTATATCAAGTCGTCTTTCCATCTGTTTTGAATTGCTAGTGTTTTTTATATGTTTATTATATATTCATTATAACTATTATTACAAGACTTCTATACATCTGTTTTGAATTGTGTTTTTTTTAATATGTTTATTATATATTCATTATAACTATTGTAACAAGGCTTCTTCTATACATCTGTTTTGAATTGTGTTTTTATATATATTTTATGCTGTATAGTTAGTTGTATGGTTGCTATTTGTCAGATTTTGCTTCGCTTTGCGTAGCACAATCTTATCGGGGGGGTGTCATGCAACAAACATCCTTCCAACCCTTTTTTTTTTTTTTAAGTAAACGGAAGTGAAGAGAAGACAGGAGGAATGGTGGTTTGTTCGGAGGAGTAGGATGTGGGAATGCATCCGAGTATATTTTGGTTATTTTAAGAAGTAATGTGGTTTTGGTTGAATTGTTATGAATAATAGTGAAAATGTATATAGTGTATATTATTGTAAATACCAGCTCTCATTCTTAATAAAATTCTGTATTTAAATTTTAAAAAGAAGAATCAGTGCGTCATTCGGCTGACATGATATTACAAGTACCATTCATTCTAGAGGAGTTACTGAATTAAAACCAATTATAAATTATTACTACTTTTTAGAGAAAAATAAAAATGGCCATAAAATGTTTCAGGACAAAGGAAAAGGTAAATAATAGTTTAATAAAATAACACCTTATAAATAAATTACATCATAAATATATACTAAAACACAACAAACTCTGCTAAAATTTTGACATTACCAAAATTCTTTCTCTTCTATTTTGCCATTCAACTCTGAGCTCTTCTAAAGGTTTTGGTCTTTTGAAGAATTCAATTCCCTCTGCCAAAAAAAAAGTATTAAATGTTTTTTCTTGTATGCAAGTATTAAAAATTTCAAAGAAATCGAAAATTGTGACATTTTTACATAACAATTTAACTTGAATATTTATATTCATTGAAGAAAGGAATATAAAGACAAACATTTTACAGTATAATTCTACACGATTCATAAATATCATTTTTAAAAATGTCTTATATTTTAGATAGAATTAAAAATTTCCGGCCTTAAATAAACTTTTTTTAAACTTCCATTTTGTTAAAACCACCATATTTCAAATCCATTTTTTATTTAATAACAAAAATAGAAATTATAAGACAAAAATACTTTAAAACAAATAAATAATTTGTTTCTTGCACTCATTCATAAAACAAAGTTAGATTTTTTTTTTTTTTTTTTTTTTTTTTTTTAAGTATAAAAGCAATTGAATTTAAATAACAAGATTTTGAAACATAAATCACTAACAATGTTTAACAATTTTTTTCTGCATCATACATTTGGTAAATATGTCTACTTAAAATATTTAATAATTTTAGTTATATTTTTACCTATACCAGGGAGTTGAGCTGAAAGATTTAAAATATGAATAAAATAGCCATAATAATATGTATATCTCGTAATATACATAATTCTTCAACTTTAGCACTTCTTTTTGCATATTTTTTTCCCTTTGTATTATCAGTGCCAATGTTGTAAACATTTATATTAAATGTTTTTTCATATTCCTAAAATAGATTACTTTACTACAGTACCAGGGTTCGTACACATTTCATTACATGAAATTTAAGGACTTTTAAGGACTTTCAAGGACCAAAACCAAAAAAAATTAAGCACCTAAAAATTGAATAAACTAATGAATTGCATGTTTGAATTGAAATTTTCATTTTTGTAAATACATAGAACTTTTTAAGTAAATATAAGTACATTAGATGTACAACGAATTGAACTTTACAAAAAACGTATAATATATTTAATTGAAAATATCAGTAATAATTTTAATAATACAAATTATGAAAGAGAAACACAATTAAATTTTCTTTAATTCTGAAATTTTTTCTAACAATTTTAGATCAAGGCTATTAATGTGAATTTCGTTTTCTTTGATAGTTTTTCTCAGTTCATGATATTGCATAAACAAGTCTATGTTCTTAGATGTTTCAGCTTTATCAGCCCAATTATTAGCTTCTACATTTGTACTTTGCATGTTCTTTTCAAGAAAAATCTTTTTTTTTCTTTAGGAAGGTGATCTCATCCTCTAAAGTTTTCCGTTTCAGTTGTTTTGTTTCAGCCTGAGCTTCGTATTTTTCTTTTCCAAATGCTGCATGTGCATGTACTTTGAACGAGCAGATGAAGCAGCTATTTTGATTTCTTTTGTAATTTGCAAATTGTGAATTTCCCCAGACAGCTTGATATGTTCATGAATCACACGTTGAGAAATATAAGATGCCTCTTTCAAATTTTCAACTTCAAGGGCTTTATTAACTGAGAAGCCTCTTTCAACAGATGCTTGTCCATGGGAGAGTATAAGAATCATTTTAATAATCTTCCATAGGTTTTCATATTTGTTTCCTGAAAAGTAAGGTTGAAAAAATGTATCCAAGGAAAGATTGTTTGGGTCAAATGAAGCAAAATCGAATGAATTCGGCTTGACAACATTGGATAGGAAATCAGCTGGATAGGAATCTCATCACAATTTTTTTCTAA
Organism: Maratus michaelseni; assembly: GCA_963931845.1. Classification (NCBI taxonomy): domain Eukaryota; kingdom Metazoa; phylum Arthropoda; class Arachnida; order Araneae; family Salticidae; genus Maratus; species Maratus michaelseni. The sequence continues at coordinate 153,601,128 of OZ007596.1, read as the reverse complement.
AACACGCTTATTTTGAGATAGTACTAAAGATGCTTTTCATTTTTTTCTCTTGCTTTCTCGGGATGCCCAGCCATCATGCGTGGGTCAATGCTAATTGCATTTCTTACTAATGAATAATTAACTGAACATTTTTGCATTAAAATGTTTTATCATTGTTGTAACGCACTTTAGACAATTTTGTCTAAGTGAAAATATATCATTTTCTGTTATTTCTGTTTTCCTTTTCTTTTCTTTTATTAGTTGCTCTGCAGCAAAACCTAAATATATTTTACCCTTATCGTTGTGCATATTTGGATCACTAAAATTAAATTTGCATAAAATGCTGAATACAATCATTTACAAGTTTCAACAAGTCAGTGGCAAAAAATGGAATCATTGGTTTATCACTCTGATATAGCTTCAAAAATGGTAAAAGTATTTTTGACAGCGATAGAAAAAAATTCAATTTTATCAAAAATGTTTTATCTTTAGTTGCTTCCTTAATGATACAAAATGATTTAGATGTAATTTTTAGCAAAATACCCATATCAATCTTCTTTACATATGTTATGATATCATTCCCTATTTCTATGGCCCTTTCGGCTGCTGGGACATTTTCGAACCACCTGTAACTAACAGAATTTTACAGGGAATTTTTTCATTGATGAGATATTTATAAAATCATCATGTCTTGCTGGAGGATCTTTAAAAATCCAATACAAACTTGACAGAACTGAAGTTATGTCCCACCCGATGGATGAAATTTCATGTTTGAAGGAATTGTTTAGGATATGGAGACCACATGAACCTAAATTCAAAGATTGTATGCCATATTTCTTGGATAAGTCTTCCTGTAAACTGTTGTAGAATTTCCAATTAACATAAGGCCCATCCATAGATATTTGTAGAAGTTTTGATAAATCCAATTTTACAACACATTCATACAAAGCTGAGAAAATGTCTTCACTTGTTGAATGCCCAATAAATGCTGATGTTAAATATTGTGTCCTGACTCTACATTCCTCCTGGTGCCAATATTGTACATGAATATCAAGCTGCTTTTTTTGGTTAGTTTGATTTAGAGTCTCATCAAAGAGCAGAGTAAAAAACTCTGCATTTTTGCAGTTATCTACCAAAAGCGTTTGAAAATGAGGGCTAAGACCAAAATGGCATATATATGCACATTTTTTTTCTCCACATGAAAAATTGCTAGCGATGCTACTGTCTGAGAACATTCTGGAAAATAATTGTGCAATATCTTCACAGGGTTTATATGAATAATGACTTTAAATGCACTTTAAGGCCCACAATATTTCAGCATCTAGTACATCATTTTTTGAAGTACTAGCATCTATTTTTTCTGATGTATTGGCATCTAAATTGTTTGAAGTAGATGCTGTTTTTGAGAAGAAATCTTTCATTTTTTTAGATTCAAGGTTTTTAGAATGTTTGCCACGTGTAAGAAATATAAAAATACATCAGAAATAATCTACAAATACATCACACATGTAAGCATACAATCAATTAAGATGTAATTATTTTTATGTCTGAAGTATAAATAAAAACCTAGAATAAATTTATTTTAAAATATAGAAAACTAGCTGACCCGCCCGGCGATACCCGGTCCCATGTAATAACCTTAAATCTATTGTCCCGGGTGGTGAAACACGGAACTAAAATCATTAAGTTCGAAATCGGGTCGAATGAGTCAAACTGTATTGTGATCGGATATAGCTGCAAAATCTATTACTTCCACCTTCCACTGACAGGGGCACAATCTCTTCTATACGAACATAACTGAAATTTTTAAGACTATTGATGTCGAGGCGAACGAGCCAAACCGTGTTGTGATCGGACCCATAGAGCCAGAGATAGCTCCAAAATCCATTAGTTCCATCTTCCACCACCAGGGACGCAATCTCTTCTGTACGAACATAACTGAAATCTTTAAGGCTATCGATGTCGAGGCGAATGAGCCAAACCGCGTTGTGATCGGACCCATAGAACCCGAGATAGCTCCAAAATCCATTAGTTCCACCTTCCACCACCAGGGGGCGCAATATCTTCTATACGAACATAACTTAAATCTTTAAGGCTATCGATGTCGAGGCGAATGAGCCAAACCGCGTCGTGATCGGACCCATAGAATTCGAGATAGCTCCAAAATCCATTAGTTCCACCTTCCACCACCAGGGGGCGCAATCTCTTCTATATGAACATAACTGAAATCTTTAAGGATATCGATGTCGAGGCGAATGAGCCATACCCCGTCATGATCGGACCCATAGATCCAGAGATACGAAAGCGCTCCTGGCTGCGAGGGCATAGGCGCCGACTAGGAAGGGGAAGGGGGGGGGGACGTCGCCGCTTTGTCTGGTTAAGGTTAGGGGGTTGTTAAAGTATTACCGATAGTAATAAAGACAAAAAGAAGGCAGACAATTTAGAAAAATGATTATCATTGAAATTTTTCAGACAAAAATTAAGGGGAAAAAAATCAAAGAAAAATTTAAGGACTTTCAAGCACTTTTTGCAAATTTTGAATAAAAATAAGTACTTTCAAGGACCAAAAAATCTTTAAAAAAATTTAAGGACTTTTAAGCACTTTCAAGGACCGTACGAACCCTGAGTACATAAATAATTTGCAGTATTAGAATGTTCTGAACCATCAATAAATAAAGTAATGTAAGCATCAGCAGAAGGTATTATGATTAAGTTAATATGTGGTTCATTATGAACATTATTCCAGCTATTAAAAGTTAAAACATTTAATTTATTTCAGACATTTAAAACAGACTAAAAAAATACACAAATATATCACACATTACACATTTTTCATAAATTTTTCAAGTTCCAAACGAGCTCCTCATCAGTGCAATGTTGATCGATAACCAAAGTTGTTGTTGAACATGCTCATGGTCAAAATATGCAGTTTAATCAATAAAACAATATGGAGCATACGTCAGAGTAGAATCGAATATTCAGGTGGAACCGTACAAGCCTCTTTAATGGGAGAACTCTGTAATCACGTAAACCAACTTTCAGAAAAAAAATCTACTTTTAATATTGTTGTAATTGGATTTAGTTACTTTGACATTTGCAAAATCTTGGGTGTGGTCAGTATCTAAGGGATGTTAAACAAATTTTGATTGTAGGTTTCCAGATTTGTAAGTGCATTTTTATGTTCAACAACGCTGATATTACATGTTCAATCAGTCTGACCATTATAAATGGGATTACAATTTTTAAAGGGAGTATTATAAACTATACCAGTTTTTTGTAAGGGGGGGGGGATAGGTTTGGATTATAGGTTTGGATTTGCATAACATATGTTTCATAACATTTTGAGGTTTAAACACTGTACTAATGTTATTAGATTTTAATAGATTTCAAATCTAATTATTAGTACAGCGATAATATTACTAGATTTACACATATCTATAAATAAAAAAAATAGGCAAATTTCTTTTTTTTTTTTTTGAAGTAAAATTAAGAAATGTGGAAAATCATAAAAGAAATCCTAGATTTTTTTTTTTTTTAATATAATTTCATTTAGTTTATCTCTCTCTTTATAAATGCAAAAGTGTTTTGTTGTTGTTGTTTTCCTATGAGCAGATGTATACTAGTAAGAATAATATAAATATCACTCAAACTCTCTTTTAATTATTGTTGCAAAATAGGTGTCTTACCTGTGGCCCACCAAACTATTTTAGAATAGAATAATTTTACCTCATTTAATGACAGAAAGTTTACAATTAAATAAGGGGAAGATTACTAATTGAAAATTGTGGTGGCCCCAGTAGCAGAATTTTCTGTGTTAATCTGCAGCAAACCAAAATTTATCTGTGACCCAAGAATTCCAGACCATGCTTACTATCATAAGAGATAACAGTAACTCATAAAATAAGCAAAATTTGTATTTATAAAGAAAGCATAACAAGAAAATACAATAAATCTAGAGACAAAAAAAGAAATTTTAGCAATTTTTCATAGCCCATAATTTTATTTTAAGCTGTTAAATTGATCTGCAAGGTATAAAAAAAATCTGCAGTGCTGCTGCCGTGCTGCTGCCGTGCTGCACTGTTTCTGCTACAGGGGTGGTGGCTACCTACTTTCAAGCAGAAAGGTTGGAAAGCCCTAGCATAAAATCAAAATTAAATTTATATTATATGAATTCATTTTAAAAATAACAATTACCTTTTAACCGTGGATCATCTTCACTGATGAAGAAACTATCATACTTTGATTTTGGTGCAGAGCTTTCAAATCTAAAAATAATGAAAGAAATAAGTTTTTTAAAAATAGTTATCATGATGATTTATTTTTAACTCAATTTCATATACGAAGATAGGTAGAAACTTTTGTTTTAAAGAAAGAAAATAAATAAGAAATTAGTAAAGAAATGAAAATAACAATAATAAAATTATTATTCTAGGAAATGATTAGGTATGAATATCTAGGTATGAATAAGGCTTATGAAACATTATAACATCTATACTAATATTATAAAGAAGAAACGTTGATTTGTTTGTAAAGGTAATCTCTAGAACTGCCAAATCAATTTAAAAAACAATGGTGTCAAATGGCTGCAATATAGGCTATATTTTATGTCGGTACTACCACCCGCAAAAGAATGCAACTTTTAAAATATAAATGCTTCCACAGAACAGTTTCTATAAAAAATCAAATTTTAAAAGAGTGCAGGAGTAAAAACATTCTAAAATTGCTATTTCTGTGATACTGCTATGGCATAAAATTTGAAATTTAGCATGATGATTACTTTTATGATATAAATAAACACTTTCCAAAAATGATAAATTTCAAAGAGTGAAATGAGCAATAAATGTTCTAAATTACAATCTATTTGGAATTGTTAGAGGTAGAAACTTGAAACTCGACATGACTGTTACTTTTAAGACTTAAATGCTAGCACAGAACAATGTTTAAAAATTTTGAAATTTAAAATGATAAGAGCAAAAAAAATGTTATTAAATTGAAATTCCTATGTCACTGTTGAAGTTAGAAGCTTGAAATTTGCAATGGTGGTTACTTTTATGATGTAAACACTGACTAAGAACATTTTTTAACAATATCAAAATTTAAAATGGTGAAATGAGCGATAAATGTTCTAAATTATGATTTATTTTTAATTGTTAGGGATAGAAACTTGAAACTTTATATGGCTGTTAGTTACTTAAGACACAAATACCTCTCATAGAACAGATACTAAAAATTTTCAAATTTAAAAGGGAGCAGGAGCAAAAAAAGCTCTAAAATGACAATTTCTGTGTTATTGTTGGGGCTAGAAGCTTGAAATTTAGCACAATGCTTACTTTTAAGATGTAAATGCTCACTAAGAACAGTTTTAATTTAAAAGAGTGAAATGACTGATAAATGTTCTGAATTATGATTTATTTGGAATTGTAAGGGCAAGAAACTGGAAACGTGACATGGCTGTTACTTTTAAGACATAAATGTTTCCACAGAACAGTTTCGAAAAAGAATTTAATTTAAAAAGTTGCAGGAACAAAAACCTTCTAAAGTTGCGATTTTGGTGATACTTTTGTAGCTAGAAATTTGAAATTTGGTATAGTGGTTACTTTTGTTTTAAGACATAAATGCTCGCTAAGAACATTAAAAAAAATTTTAAGTTGAAATTTAAAAGGATGAAATGAGTTGAAAACGTTCTGAAAAATGATCTATTTTAAATTGTTAGGGCTAGAAACTTGAAATTGCAATTACTTTTAAGACGTAAATGTAACAAGAGTTTCTAAAAATTTTGAAATTTAAAAGGTTCTTAAATTACAATTTCTGTGATAATGTAGGGGCTAGGAACTAGAAATTTAGCATGGTAGTTACTTTAAGGATGTAAATGCTCGCTAAAAACAGTTTCTAAAATATCAAAATTGTGAGATGAGCAGAAAATGTTCTAAAATCATGACTACTTTGGGACGACTAAATTGATTTCAGAAATACTTTCAGAATAATACTGGTGACATTCTTTACTTAAAACTGAGCTACTTTTTAGGCATATGCAACTGCCCTGTAAACGGTGCAAGAGCCGACAAACAATCTAAAATTCCAATTTCTTTAAAATTGTTAAGGTTAAAAACAGGAAATTTGTTATAGTGGTTACTTTTAAGACGTAAATGCTCACTAAATATATTTCTTAAAATATTTGAAATTTAAAAAGATTAAATAATTGGAAAACAGTTTATTAATCATGATTATTCTGAAACTATCAAGTTTAGAAATTTTAAATTTGACATGCAGATTTCTATTAGGATGTGATGTTCTTAAAGTAAAGTTTAAAAACAAAATTCAAATTTCAAATGGGAGGAAAGCTTTCTACAGTTACATTTTCACTATGATTTCTCTGAAACTTTCAGCCTAGAAACATTAAATTTTGCATAAAGATAACTTCTAAAACATAGATGCACACAAACAATGTTTTTAAATTTTTAAATAAAATGAAAAGATGTAAAAAAGTCAGTTATTTTTTGTGACCGTGTTAGACACAACTTTTCTGAGCAATGAGATAAAGTAAGTGCTATAATTAATGAAAAAGTAAGAAATAAAGAAACATGATTGCCAACGAGGTAAGAAAGTGCTTCATATTTAGCTATTCACTGTACAAAAAATGATAGTTAAATATACTAAACTAATGTTTTTCAACTTATTACTTAACGGCATTATGATTTTTATGGTGAATCAAGGTATGGTATACTACCACTGTGAAAAAGAAAAAAAAATTGTTTGTTTGTAGGAAATAAACTCTAAAACTACTGACTCGATTTTAAAAACTTTGACTGTACGATTGCTGATAAACAAAGTTCCCAATTAGACTGCCCTGTAAATGTTTTAATGGATTGGTTGTAAATGGGTTAGAATAAAGTTTTTCTCATTATGTTAAGTCTCATATACATTAATGCGGCACAAGTTTCCTCAAAATGTAACTTAATTAGTAATATTTAAATTATCTGCTGCTATGTAATTTCCTCCTAATATTAGTAGGCACACAAATACAACTTAGCATATTTCAATAACCATGTGTGCAAAGCTACAGGTTTTGCTAGTAAGAAATAAAAGCTATAATTTGGATAAAGATATAAAATAAAGAGAAATAGATAAATAAAAAGATAGAGGGAATAAATAAGAAAGGAATAGGGATATTTTCAATAATAAAATAATTTTACCAAAAGTTATGAAAGCAAATTCAACTTTTTTTTAGGTAAGTTTTTATTTTATTAAAGATTTTTTTAATCTACTATAGCAAAAATATTTCTCAAAGTTAACTTTAGAAATGAAATAAATAATCTTCATGAATATAAAAAGCTATTATGTAACATGTAGTTAAAATCACAATGTATGGACTTGTCGATAAAACAATCAACTCAACATTCTTTATTCAGATGGTTAACATTTTACTAACTTTAATGAGAAAAAATTTACTAAAAAAAACTCAACTAAAATTTGCACTACTTTACAATTCTTCTATCATACAAGTAACGATCTCAAAACAATATAAAAATACACATGTGTTCAACTGAGCTGAAACAGATTGATACATATTTCCGTATTTAACTTATAAGGCATGTTATAACTTTTTTTTTTTTTTTTTTAAGCACATTTTCTCTATTTAAACCCGCAAAAACTTTGCGGTAAAGCAGTTTTTTCAAAATTCATATTGGTTCAAAAGTTATCTGCCTTTTGGTGTTGCAGAGGAGGTAAAAATCGGAGGCGCTGACTCACTAAAAATAAAAGAATTGAGGAAGAGGAAGTCCAGGAGGGTTCATTATGTGGACCTGGTATAGATGATTTTATGTAAGCTGAAAATTGTCACTGTTATCTATGTTTACAAATGTTGTAAAACTTTAAACCTATTTTTCATGAAACTCTGTTTTACAAATTGGTACCAGGTAGAACTCGAGATTGGATCGACCGATTTTGTTGAAATTTTTATGCTTTTCTAGTATATACTATTTTGCAGTCCCTCACAGATGCAGTTTTCAATATTCGAATTGTAAATAATTTTTGCACGATTTAAATTCGAAAATTTTTGTCTAAAATCGACAACTTAAAATTTTAACGGCTGCAATTTTCTTCAGGATCGAGAAATTGATAAACCCATTTGAGAAGGACTACAAAATATCATAAATTTGAAGGAGGGGGGGAGGGGGAGTTGTTACAGATAAACAGATTCCGAGATTCATCTGGTACAGCAGAACGCTTCACTTTTTGAACACCACAGCATCCAAAACGGCCAGAGGACCATTTTTCAACCAATTTCCAAATTAAAAAAATAATAGTAATAACTTCAAGATATGCTCTTTCGTTTGATAAAAAAAACCCATTACTATTATTACCATATTATTGCGCTAAAAAAAAAAATTGCAAAAAAGTGGAAAATTTTTAGTTATTTTTTTTTAAAGTTATAACATGCCTTAACAAAACTGTTGCAATCAAAATAAAACAAGTGGGTAAGTGTGATCGAAGATCGCTTAAAGGCTTTCGTTTAATATTCCTTTCAAAACACTTTATCCTTTCTTTAATGAATTCAAACAAATTTCATTTAGCAAAAAAAAAAAGTCATGTTTTTTATAAAGTAAAAATTTATTGGTCTATTTTTTCTTTTTTTCGAATATCTAAACCATTCCGATAGTGGTCTAAGCCCGCTATTATATTCTCTCACTTTAATATCTGTCATGCGGACTAAATGCGATATTTAAAAAAAATAATTTCAAAATTAAACATGTTGTACACCTTCAAAATGTTAAAATATGCGAATATTTCCATAATCAGATTTTTATCATGATTCAATATGTTTATCAAACTCATATATTTACTATTCTCTATTACTCATATTGGTACACGCTTTGTATTATTATGAAACATTTGAAATATCCATTAAACTTCCGATATGACGTCAGATTTTCTTTTTAATTCTCTAATGACGTGATATTAATCTGTTTTGTGTACATACACATACTCCTTGTATTATTGAGAAATCTTTCCATTTTATGTTTTATTACCACTATGACGTCAATCAATTTTATTTCATATTAATCTTTTTTTCAATTGGTGAAACTTTTTATTTCATTTTTTACGTGGAAATCGTCTGATAGAAAAATAATTATTGTAGAAAGATTTTCATCGTTGATTTTTAATTTTTGGCATCGGCTATAACAAAAAATGTTTAAATTTAATAGGAAAAGGCTGTTAGAATTTTGGTTTTTTATCTCTATTTATTAAAATAATATGAATTTTTCAGCTCTTCACAGCTGATATTCTGATTTATACACAAAGTTTCAACTCTGTAAGTTACATAGTTTTCGAGAATGGCTCTGTGACAGACAGACAACGGAGCGGAAACAATAGGGTTTCGTGAGATGAACGAAACCCTAAAAAGCATAATAGAGAAGATAAAAGGCATTTAAGATAATAAAAAGCTTTTCTAGGTGTAAACTTAGATGATTTTAAATAACTAAACTTGTTAGAAATTGGCAATTGAGAAACTCTTGATTCATTAATTATTAAAACTTTATTTGTAAATTATTAAGAATGCAGCAAAAAGTCATGGATGACAAACTTTTTTTCAGCAATGATTGAGAAAGTGGAACTTCACTAAATCATCTCTAATTCTGTCAGAATGTTTGGGGTGTCAAGTTACCAAGATTCCACTAAATTTCGTTTTTTAAATTTGAAAGGTGATATTTGTAAATAAATTCAATATATTGCTGATAAATTGTCAGTAAAAATGAAAAAAGGAAAAATTGACACCTTTAGAAATGGTTAATAATAACATATCTCTCTATATTAAAAAAAATTTAACCGCCGCCGCTGCAGTCGTGGATTTTTTTTGTGCTTTAAGGTATTTCTGGGCTAGTATTCAGAAAACAATTGCATATAAAAATATGAAAATTAGTAGTTTTATAGAGAAATGCTCAATAAACATGCTGAAGCAGACAGTTTTTAAATTGAAGAATTATATTTTAAGAGATATTTAATGTTGAAGTTGGTCAAAATAGTTCTGTTAAAAAGATTTTATAAAAACAAAATCTATGCATAGGAATTTAATAATATTTTAAAAGGATATACTTGATAAGCTTGCGATGTGCAGAGTGCAATTATTTTTTTAATTTGACTAATTTTTGGAGGGTTTTTTTCAACTTTTTATTCGAAATTTCATCATTAAAAAAAAAAAAGAGCCTGAAACAAACTGTTGTCGGCAAATTAATATACTGTAAGTTAATAATATGAATTTTTCAGCTCTTCACAGCTGATATTCTGATTTATACACAAAGTTTCAACTCTGTAAGTTACATAGTTTTCGAGAATGGCTCTGTGACAGACAGACAACGAAGCGGGAACAATAGGGTTTCGTGAGATGAACGAAACCCTAAAAAGCATAATAGAGAAGATAAAAGGCATTTAAGATAATAAAAAGCTTTTCTAGGTGTAAACTTAGATGATTTTAAATAACTAAACTTGTTAGAAATTGGCAATTGAGAAACTCTTGATTCATTAATTATTAAAACTTTATTTGTAAATTATTAAGAATGCAGCAAAAAGTCATGGATGACAAACTTTTTTTCACCAATGATTGAGAAAGTGGAACTTCACTAAATCATCTCTAATTCTGTCAGAATGTTTGGGGTGTCAAGTTACCAAGATTCCACTAAATTTCGTTTTTTAAATTTGAAAGGTGATATTTGTAAATAAATTCAATATATTGCTGATAAATTGTCAGTAAAAATGAAAAAAGGAAAAATTGACACCTTTAGAAATGGTTAATAATAACATATCTCTCTATATTAAAAAAAATTTAACCGCCGCCGCTGCAGTCGTGGATTTTTTTTGTGCTTTAAGGTATTTCTGGGCTAGTATTCAGAAAACAATTGCATATAAAAATATGAAAATTAGTAGTTTTATAGAGAAATGCTCAATAAACATGCTGAAGCAGACAGTTTTTAAATTGAAGAATTATATTTTAAGAGATATTTAATGTTGAAGTTGGTCAAAATAGTTCTGTTAAAAAGATTTTATAAAAACAAAATCTATGCATAGGAATTTAATAATATTTTAAAAGGATATACTTGATAAGCTTGCGATGTGCAGAGTGCAATTATTTTTTTAATTTGACTAATTTTTGGAGGGTTTTTTTCAACTTTTTATTCGAAATTTCATCATTAAAAAAAAAAAAGAGCCTGAAACAAACTGTTGTCGGCAAATTAATATACTGTAAGTTAATAATATGAATTTTTCAGCTCTTCACAGCTGATATTCTGATTTATACACAAAGTTTCAACTCTGTAAGTTACATAGTTTTCGAGAATGGCTCTGTGACAGACAGACAACGAAGCGGGAACAATAGGGTTTCGTGAGATGAACGAAACCCTAAAAAGCATAATAGAGAAGATAAAAGGCATTTAAGATAATAAAAAGCTTTTCTAGGTGTAAACTTAGATGATTTTAAATAACTAAACTTGTTAGAAATTGGCAATTGAGAAACTCTTGATTCATTAATTATTAAAACTTTATTTGTAAATTATTAAGAATGCAGCAAAAAGTCATGGATGACAAACTTTTTTTCACCAATGATTGAGAAAGTGGAACTTCACTAAATCATCTCTAATTCTGTCAGAATGTTTGGGGTGTCAAATTACCAAGATTCCACTAAATTTCGTTTTTTAAATTTGAAAGGTGATATTTGTAAATAAATTCAATATATTGCTGATAAATTGTCAGTAAAAATGAAAAAAGGAAAAATTGACACCTTTAGAAGTGGTTAATAATAACATATCTCTCTATATTAAAAAAATTTAACCGCCGCCGCTGCAGTCGTGGATTTTTTTTTGTGCTTTAAGGTATTTCTGGGCTAGTATTCAGAAAACTATTGCATATAAAAATATGAAAATTAGTAGTTTTATAGAGAAATGCTCAATAAACATGCTGAAGCAGACAGTTTTTAAATTGAAGAATTATATTTTAAGAGATATTTAATGTTGAAGTTGGTCAAAATAGTTCTGTTAAAAAGATTTTATAAAAACAAAATCTATGCATAGGAATTTAATAATATTTTAAAAGGATATACTTGATAAGCTTGCGATGCGCAGAGTGCAATTATTTTTTTAATTTGACTAATTTTTGGAGGGTTTTTTTCAACTTTTTATTCGAAATTTCATCATTAAAAAAAAAAAAAGAGCCTGAAACAAACTGTTGTCGGCAAATTAATATACTGTAAGTTAATAATATGAATTTTTCAGCTCTTCACAGCTGATATTCTGATTTATACACAAAGTTTCAACTCTGTAAGTTACATAGTTTTCGAGAATGGCTCTGTGACAGACAGACAACGGAGCGGGAACAATAGGGTTTCGTGAGATGAATGAAACCCTAAAAAGCATAATAGAGAAGATAAAAGGCATTTAAGATAATAAAAAGCTTTTCTAGGTGTAAACTTAGATGATTTTAAATAACTAAACTTGTTAGAAATTGGCAATTGAGAAACTCTTGATTCATTAATTATTAAAACTTTATTTGTAAATTATTAAGAATGCAGCAAAAAGTCATGGATGACAAACTTTTTTTCAGCAATGATTGAGAAAGTGGAACTTCACTAAATCATCTCTAATTCTGTCAGAATGTTTGGGGTGTCAAGTTACCAAGATTCCACTAAATTTCGTTTTTTAAATTTGAAAGGTGATATTTGTAAATAAATTCAATATATTGCTGATAAATTGTCAGTAAAAATGAAAAAAAGAAAAATTGACACACACCTTTAGAAGTGGTTAATAATAACATATCACTCTATATTAAAAAAATTTAACCGCCGCCGCTGCAGTCGTGGATTTTTTTTGTGCTTTAAGGTATTTCTGGGCTAGTATTCAGAAAACTATTGCATATAAAAATATGAAAATTAGTAGTTTTATAGAGAAATGCTCAATAAACATGCTGAAGCAGACAGTTTTTAAATTGAAGAATTATATTTTAAGAGATATTTAATGTTGAAGTTGGTCAAAATAGTTCTGTTAAAAAGATTTTATAAAAACAAAATCTATGCATAGGAATTTAATAATATTTTAAAAGGATATACTTGATAAGCTTGCGATGCGCAGAGTGCAATTATTTTTTTAATTTGACTAATTTTTGGAGGGTTTTTTTCAACTTTTTATTCGAAATTTCATCATTAAAAAAAAAAAAAGAGCCTGAAACAAACTGTTGTCGGCAAATTAATATACTGTAAGTTAATAATATGAATTTTTCAGCTCTTCACAGCTGATATTCTGATTTATACACAAAGTTTCAACTCTGTAAGTTACATAGTTTTCGAGAATGGCTCTGTGACAGACAGACAACGGAGCGGGAACAATAGGGTTTCGTGAGATGAATGAAACCCTAAAAAGCATAATAGAGAAGATAAAAGGCATTTAAGATAATAAAAAGCTTTTCTAGGTGTAAACTTAGATGATTTTAAATAACTAAACTTGTTAGAAATTGGCAATTGAGAAACTCTTGATTCATTAATTATTAAAACTTTATTTGTAAATTATTAAGAATGCAGCAAAAAGTCATGGATGACAAACTTTTTTTCAGCAATGATTGAGAAAGTGGAACTTCACTAAATCATCTCTAATTCTGTCAGAATGTTTGGGGTGTCAAGTTACCAAGATTCCACTAAATTTCGTTTTTTAAATTTGAAAGGTGATATTTGTAAATAAATTCAATATATTGCTGATAAATTGTCAGTAAAAATGAAAAAAAGAAAAATTGACACACACCTTTAGAAGTGGTTAATAATAACATATCACTCTATATTAAAAAAATTTAACCGCCGCCGCTGCAGTCGTGGATTTTTTTTGTGCTTTAAGGTATTTCTGGGCTAGTATTCAGAAAACTATTGCATATAAAAATATGAAAATTAGTAGTTTTATAGAGAAATGCTCAATAAACATGCTGAAGCAGACAGTTTTTAAATTGAAGAATTATATTTTAAGAGATATTTAATGTTGAAGTTGGTCAAAATAGTTCTGTTAAAAAGATTTTATAAAAACAAAATCTATGCATAGGAATTTAATAATATTTTAAAAGGATATACTTGATAAGCTTGCGATGTGCAGAGTGCAATTATTTTTTTAATTTGACTAATTTTTGGAGGGTTTTTTTCAAATTTTTATTCGAAATTTCATCATTAAAAAAAAAAAAGAGCCTGAAACAAACTGTTGTCGGCAAATTAATATACTGTAAGTTAAAGGCCCGATGCAGAAAGCATTATATGGGCAAACTATCACATCTATTGAAACTTCAAAAAATTTATGAACTGAAATCATTATTCAAATTATCTAGTATTTTTTGGCAAAAGTTTTTTTAAATGATATTTAATTTGTCACAACTGAACTGTATTTGTGAACACAACTGTATGTTCAACATTAAGTTTCCTTCCACTTAGTTATGGAAAATTTTATGCATTTTTTTAATGTTTGAGATTTCATAAATGTTCATTGAAAGCTGTTTTTAAAATATAAACAAATGTAAAAGTTATAGCAATTACTGTTGCACAGTGTACAAGTGAGCAGAACTTATAAACTTTAAATGTGATTTTCTCAAACAATCTTATAAGTCAGTATCTAAAATATCTCAGCAATGGATAAACCAATTTCTTTGAAGTTATTTTTTAAATGTAAGCTTATATATTTCTCTAGTTCTTGACCTATACTTTTTTTTTTAATTTTTAATTCATTCATTTTTTATAAACAAAACCAGATCAGATTTTTTGTTGTAAATCAGTACATTAAGTTTGATAGTCCACCATTTTGATGAAAAATGGAAATTTTTAAAAAATATATTAGTCAAGACTTAGATAATTATGTATATTTCAATGTGTTTTTTGAGTTAATGGTTTCAGATGAAGCCACTCAGAGAAATCTAAGGTACCATTAGACATCTCACAATACTAAGGAAAAGAGTCCAAAAAGCACATTTTTTAATGAAAATTAATTAAAATAGGGTTTTAAAAAGATCAAAATACATGTTTTCTTAAGCAAAAGCTTACATACTTTTATCTAATTCTTATATGTTAAAACAATTTAATAAAATATGCTTGTTTTACAAGTAGAACAACTTCCATAGCTCCTTAAATCAAAAATATTTTATGTTTTTGTAATAAACAAACTGTATGTTCGTTTATCATATTGTGCTAAAATACAAAAAAATTACCTTGCAACCTGTTTTACAGGGAGTGGTTTAGTTTCTTTTGGTTCTTCAACATCTTGAATTTCCATTTCATCAATAAATTTAGATGTGTCTAAAAGTAAATTTTCATTAGTGCAAAAATTAATAAATAAAATTAACATAATCATGAAAGAATTACAAAATAGATAAGAAAAGCTATAAAATATTACAGACTTGCCAAGCTCTAAAAGCCAGAAATCAGGAGATTTTTTTTTTTACTGTGAAAACAATTTAATTTTTAAATGCAAACATGTTTAATTTTGAACAGTGCTTGGTTATTATTGAAGATTAAAAAGAAATACATCATTCTTACTCAAATAAGAAAAATATCTGTACTTACATGTAAAATGGACTTAAACGTATGATGTTTAGGCTATTTTAACATAATTTTAAATTAATTACATATTACTGGGGGAAGTTTTGTTTCCTCATAAACACATATAAAACTATAAGTGAATCATGCCTATAGTAACAGTCACAAAGTTTTAAAGATTCATCATTTATAATGAATTTGTGTGTAGTTTATCGCATAAAATACTACTGATCAATCATACTAAAGAACAAGTATACCTGTATTGTAGTTTTAATCCCTTAATCGTGGTACATGGAGGTAAAATAAAATATTGAAAAATATGCGAGAAATCAGGAGAATAGGCCAAAAATCAGGAGTATAGGAAAACAGGTGAAATTCACGAGACTTGACAGTTTTGAATTTGCATATTAGAAAATTCTACATATCAATTTCTGTTTTAAACAAATAAAAAAATAAATAAAAAATACACTGCACAATTCATCAATGCAGGCATAACACCCAAACATAAAAATTATTGCAGTATGTAAAGGATTTAAAACCTTAAAATTTACTTAAAAATTTTGTTATATCGAAGAAGTATACACTGTCTGAACACACTATACGATTTTTTTAAAACTATTTTTTCAATTTAAAAATAATTGGTTTTTATACATTGTGGGTGTGTCATAAAACAACATACATTTTCACTTTGTAATGTATGATTTTAAATACCTGCAAATTATAAACTGGCTACTACATATGTAGTTAAACTGCAACATGTAACATATTCTCAAAAGAAGTTTCATTGTCACATAATTTTGTTAAATTTTATAAATGTTAAATTCTGTGTAGCGGGTGTAACATGTATGATACATATATCTACAAAATAGATTAAAAGAACTCTTTTCCATACGATATAATACAGTATAGAACCATTTATGCAGAATGATTGGAGTCAGATATATTCCGGATAACTGGTTGGGCATTACAGCAACATCCATTTGATTTGGTTTGTAGAATATAAGAGGCTGTGGCATTGTTTTTGAATTCAAATGAATCATTAGATTACTAAGATTATGGATCAGATCCAAACAAAATCAAGGACTAATCAGAATTTGAAAGACGGCAATTTATGGGAATGCCTCGGAAACAAAAATTTTTCTATTTCATCTTTTATGAAGATGTAACATAATCTCAATGAATCGAAATGTTCAATATCTAACTAAATATGTTTTCATTTCAAATCCTAGATGTTGCCATCGTTATATCATGCATGTTGTAACTGTAGATTGTAATGCTTCAAGCAAGCAATACATGTGTCAAACTGGCACTTTTTTCTGAAAAGATTCTGAAATTAGTCAATCAAAAATATTATTCTGGATAACTGGTCTTCTGGTTAACTGGTTTCCGGATAAATGGTTTCATACTGTATTTAAAATTGTTGAAAGTACTAAATTACAAATTATTAGATTAATTCTAACAAACTTTATATACTATAACAATTTTACAAATCATAATGCTAATTATAACAACATATTATAATAGCAAATTTACCTTCTATATAACAGGATCTAAATATTTGCTTACATACACAGTTGTTGAAATTACGATAAGGCTAATTGTACAGAGGTGTGTGATTACGCAAATGAATTAATAAAACGTAGATATCCTGTGAGCAGCCAAAGGTGCGCATGAAGTGTTGTAAATGCTGCAGCAGAAGTTTGAATACTGCTGACCAGTTTGCAAAAAAACATGAGCATTTATCTTTAATATTTAAAAGTTATAAGGTTCTGTGATAACAGGACTTTGTAGACACCCTATACCATTATCTTAGCATCTTAATGTCAACAACTAGAAAAGCAAACCAGAATTTAGATACTGAATAACACTTTATAAAAACATGAACATTTATCTGAAATATTTTCTGAGTTATAACGTTTTTTATTGGTGACAAGACTTTGTAGTCACTCTATATGCCACACCTGTAACACAAAATAACAACATTTTACAGATATATAAAAACATTTTTTTGGTGCAAGTGAATACTTCTTATTAAACTATTTTTAGATCATAAGTATTATTTTAAATCGTTCAAATATTCTCCAGTGAGAAAAATAAATATCACTTTCCTGTTGCAAGTGGGACAAAAATTAATATAAATTAAAATGCTATGCCGACATTTGCTGATGAAATGCAGTAAAATTCTTTTTACTAATAGTAACGGATAATTTATGCAAAAGTGGAATTTCATAATATTAAATTTGTAGCTGTACAAAAACCTGAAATTTCATAGAATTGGGAGGAATACTTTATCTTGCACATATCATAAATTTTCAAGTGAAAATATGAATTTTAATAAACACATTTCATTTATTTTTCTGCAAAAATATTTAAATTTGCACTCTTATGAATTAACCATAACAAACTTTTTGGATGAATTTAAATTTTTTCATCAATGTCCACTTTTCTGTAGATTTGGCGATATAGGTTACAATTCATAATTTTTTTTACTATTAATCTCATAATTCATACTTCATATATAAAAAGTTTTTAAATGCATGAAAATTACATAAATATGTCTGCAATAGTTGATAACACCACAGAAAAAAATCAGTGCAAATAAATAATTATTACAGAAAATGTGAATGAAAATATTAAAAATTAATTTAACCATAGGAGGTTAAAACTTTAGATCGTTATGATTTTTAAGCTTCTTGGCCGAATAGTTTCCTGTTTGGTATCTGAAGTTAAAATTTATTATAGAATCACAATATGAAGTGAAATCTAGGTATTAATTTAAAGTTTGTTATTATTTCAATATGAAAACAACCCATGCTGATTTTTTTTTTTTTTATTACACATTAAAGAAGGCATGGCTCCCAATCAAATGGTTATTTACATTTTTAGCTACGACAATTTGGTGATAAAAATGTATGGGATGTTTCTTTTCTTTTTTTTCCTTTTTCACAATAAAATGTGAAAACTTTATAAATAAAACACTTTTCATTATTCATACATCACAAAAAGCATATTATAAATGAATTAAATATACTTAAATATTAACAATATGTAAGAAATTAATAAAAACTAATTATAAAAATTCAATTTTTAAATATGTATTACCATTTATAGAGTCCAAAGTTGTTTCACTATGTTCAAAATTGAATCTCTGAGAAAAGCTGAACAGAGTAGATGAACTCAATATATCTTTTAAATTTGGATCAACTTCTATGTAACGTTCAGTAGATATGGGAATAACTTCTTCGGGTTTTTCTTCTGCATTCCCCTTCTTTTTCCTTAAATAAAATAAAATAAATAAAAATCATAAAATGAATATGAATAATACTTTCATGTAAACTATTTCAATGGATTTTTTATGTCCTAGAAAATGTGATACATATCTACAAACTTTAGGTAATAAAAATTTAAAAAGATTTTGTATTTAACCTATTTACGCTGTGTGATTTAATGTATCTGGAAACAGTTAAAAAAGAGACTTATTGAGAACTCTGGGGTGGAGGCTAGTTTTTTGTGTTTATGCTCTGAGCCTGTAACTAACTATACTATGCATATTATGTACTTGAGATAGTTTTATATAATAAAGCAGTTTAAATATTTTCCAAGTTTTTTACTTATAACACATGCCAGAGGCTTGATTTTTGAATTTGTACAAATTCATATATATTAGGTAGACAACATACTATATTTTTAAAAATCTTATTTCTTTTCTGAGTCATGTAGCTTCCCCTCACCCCGAAAAAAAAGAATACAATTAACTCTATGTGTGTAAGACAAAAATATGTCTAACTTGGAAAGATTTTCCAAGTCCGGCGATCAATATACACAGAGTAAACTTGGTGTAAGGAGGCAGTCTGTTTACAACAGAAAATTTTTGTTAGTCCATTACACAGTCTTCACCATCAGTTTTTGGTTATCACTTTGGGTATTTTGAGCACTTTGCCTTTGAGCTTTATAAGTTGGTACTTACTGTTTCTTTTAGCTAAAGCATGTCTTTCCTATTTAGAGTTAATAGGAAAAAGAGATTTGTAGCTTTTTGGCTAATTGCAGCCAATAACTGTTAGCCAAATAAAAATAGCTTTAGCCAAGAAAATAAAACTTTTATTTATACAAAATTTCTATATAAATGAGTATTGTTTTTAATTATACAATATACAAACAGTACACCACTCTAAGATTGACCCTCTCGAGATTTGGCCATACATCACACATCAAATGCTTTTTTAAATGGAAATACTTTTCAAACTTCCCCTTCCAAATTAATCACCATTAAGTTACTTAATTTTTGATTGTCAGTCTATTTCTCAAGTCAGTTTTTGTTATATTCACGAGACTCAATCCCCTTTCACAATCTGCTGTAGACAACAGAATTGTTGCTACAAATTCATACAAAGAAGTCACATTGGGAAACATGTCAGTAATGCCATTTTTTTGGAAAAAAGTATACAATCAGCTGGTTTCATTTCTTTACCCCTTGTAGCCAGAACCTGCGTGAACAACTTCCATTCATGAACCGTTTTGGTTTCATTTCCTAAGTTAGGATCATCAACAAAAAATAAACAAACACTTTTAATTTCCTCAATACTTGTTTAATGCAAATGACGTCATACTATTTGTAAGATGCTTGCACAGAGAGGATAAGACAAATTTTGATGTGAGTTGCCGGGGCAGGGGCGGTTTGAGATTTTGTTTCACGCGGCAGCTGCAGGTTTACGAAAGGCAGGAACAACAAAATGGAAATGATATATATTTTTTTGGCAGTTGCTATTTGGCTAATCCACTAAATGTTTTGGGGGCAAAAAGTGCTTTCAGTTAGCTTTTTGTCTAGCTCTAGATTAAACCCTACTATTTTATTCCAAACATCTGTTTTAATCCATCATCTACATTTCATTTTATTTCACCAGCAATGATTTGTGTACATTGCATGCAACTATCTTTCAGTCTCTCTTTAGAATAAGACATTTTCCTGGCTTGTTAATAGATGGTGTATCCTATCCGTATCAAAGATGCTTTCTGTCTATGCAGCACACCAGTGTTCATTGTTTCGATAGAAGATTCTAGTCGAAGAGATGAATATTTTTCTGATCTGTGTGATGAATGCATCTTCCCTGGAGAAATTTTATTTAAGTTTGTGCTGGTTGTAGCTTTGATGCAATCAGCATTGGCATTATGCAATTGCAGGTGCATTAGCTAGAATGTGTTTTATCTATTAATGCATCGTGGCGAATATGTTATGGTTTTATATGAAAGGTAAGTTTTTCAAGTATGGTTTTAAGTAGAGAAGTTTTATGTTGGCACAATCTTTTAAAGCTCTTTTAATGCAGTTTTTGTAAAGCTGTCAATGTAACTATTTTTGGAGTTATTCAATGTTTTGGAACCTTGATTAGTGCAAGTCTAACATTTTGATCCAGTTTTTAACATTGTTTATAATAGGGTTTTTTGATAAAGAAAACCTTTATTATTCACTTTCTCCAACTGTCATCATAATATTTGACAGTATCGAAAGCTGCAAAATGCTAAGTCAAGTTTCAAATGAATAAGGTTTTCTTTTTTCGGATTAAAGGATGTTAATTTCTCAGAATCGTTCCTGTTTAGTTTATTTTTAAAGGCTTCGTGATTTTACTAAAATTTCATTTGTATTTAAAATAATTTCTTTCTTTTTTTTTTTTTAAGCCAATTGTTTATATTAGAAATGGCTTAGTCAGAGAAGAAAGTTGCCTGGTAAGTAAATAGTAATAGACAATAGACCTTCCATGAGATTAAATAGGAATAAGCAGTTGAGAATAAATTCACTGGAAGCATTATCTCTGATGCAATGTCAGAGCTGCAGAAGGAATGTGATGGTTTTGGAATTTTATGTTTAAGAAAAATGATGAAACGCAGGGCACATTCAGTGGTGATAATGTTCAAAGGCATCATCATTAATAGAAATCTGCAAGTTTTTTTTTTTTAAATAAATTAGTATCAGATCCGTCGTAATGTGCTGGAGTGAAATTAATCTGTGTTTACATTCACAGTTTGTATGCAAGTTAAGTTTCTAATTAGTAAGTTGTTTAATATGTCCATATCAGTTATTCTTTAATTTAAAGGTACGTAATATTTTTTTTATGATTGATCTTCAGTGAAGTATAGTTTTTGCTCCAGTGAAAATTGAGGAAGTATATTTAAAGTATTTGAGTAAAAGAAGTTTCATTTTTCTTTGTATGAGAAATCTTCCTTATCAATATAAGTTTCTCATTATTAGTACAACAAAAGTTATTTACTTTAAATTAATTTTCATTTGATCACATTTTTATTTTTAATTAAAAATAAAGTTGCACTTTATCTTTTAAACTCTTGTTATTTTTTAGTCCTTGTTGCACATAAGATTTGAAAACACATTAATTTTCCAACTTGCATAAGAAGTTTTTACTATCTACTTTTAATCACTGGCATTTTATCTGGGCAACCTGTTTTTTATAAGCAGCATAAAATGTTTCCGTACTATATTATCTCTGAATGAGATTGCTGTAAGTATCAGATTTAGTTGGTCCATGTCCCGATTTATCTGTCATGGCTAACAATTTTCTCGATCCCGATTGATTCAGCTTTAGACCAAGTTTACTGTATTTAGCAAAATTACAACCAATAAAAAAACATAATAGCAATAATGTCTATATTTAATCATTATTAATCATAACTATTAGCGAAATACTTGAAAAAGAAAAAGAAAAAAGAAAGAAATGGGTATAAGGTGCAATGTGCTAAATTTATTTTTATTCACCTTCAAATACTTCAGAAGCCTAAATGAAAATTCAGGTCACTTCTTCATAACATATTTATATCAGGAATGTCAATCAGAAAATAACAAAAAGAAAAAGAAAATTACGTGCGGAGTAACATTTGCAACATTTATGCATGAATTTTGTAAACTACGTTGCATTGCACATAAAATATATTGACAAATTTGTTACATTAAGATAAAAATGTATTAATATTTTCTATAATAAATATAAAGAATAAGATTTATGTTTATTCGTAAATAAAAATAATAACTATTTAAAAATATTTTACCCCAAAAATCTGTGCATGTAGTGTATCAGAAATAAATGTCCAAAGAACAAGTCTGTTCAAAATGCAATTTAAAATATTTAATAAGTAAAAAGTTAAATTATTGAATTTTTATACAAATTTAAAATTACTTGAAATAGCGCAAACAAAATTCTGTTTTAATTCTAAAAGTCAGTGTTTTTATATTTAAATATATGAAGTTGCTTTAAAAAATGATCATTCTTTATTTGTGTGTGTCTATAAAGAACATATTTTTGATGGATAAGGCTCTTTTAATTTTTGGCATTTTAATACCAGTGCTTATAATGTAGTACACTATAGCACACCATCTAGTGCACTATAATACAACATTGAATTCAATATTAATGAGTGTGAGCCAAAATTGTTTTCATGACAGGTCTAGCAGTCTTGAATTTTTCTGCACTAAAGGCTCATTGCATCACACTGATGTGGGCTTCAATCATGGAGCACACTGAATTGATTTTTTTTTTTCTGTGGAAATAGTGGGCTAATAAAGCAAAGAAAGCGAAAATCTGTAAATGCATGCAAAAGAGGCAAAAAGAGAGAACAATAATAATAATAATAATAATTTTAAAGCTCTAAATAATGAAAAAACAAATTTTTTAAGTAGATTTTTTTAAATATTTCTTTATGATTTAGTAAACTAAAATAAATTTCAAGATTCCATTAAACAAATTAACATTATCACTTATTTTCACCCACCCCCTCCCACAAAAAATGCTGGCCTGGTTTGAATTTGCAGGGGGGAGGGGGCTGTCAGACCAGGCTCTTGCAGACCTTTATTTTTGCCATCGAAAGAATAAATATTGCCAACTTCTTTCACTTCCCCCAAAAGCATAAAACAAAAATAATAAAAAAGAAACAGCTTCAAAAATGGAAGTGTCACCCAAACAAATCAACAGTTGAAGCATGACATCACATGCGACTTGATCCTGTGCAGAAATAAACTTCAGAAAATGCAAGTATGACCATAATCTTATTTTCCCCTCAAACCTGAATTAGCAGCAAACTGTTCCGATTGCAGAATAATAGAGCAATAGCCTATCACTGCGATCACATTTCCTCTCACAACAATCACTAAGGTTTGCAATTACAATTTTTAGAAGTTTCGATGAAACAATTGATTGTAGACCATCTTGATTATAGAATTTGGGAACGAATCAATGACTGTCTCAATTGTTATTTTCTATGATGCAATTGTTCTCAGTTATAGAGTTATTGAACAATCACTCATCACTACTCTGACAGACACACAAAGAAACAATAAGATCCTTTATACAGAATTATTTCTACAAAGCTGCCAGTCAGCAATGTGATAATAATATTTTCAAACCTTTTTTTGTGAGCTACCTGCTTTATAACTTTTTTTTAGAGAACAATAAAATTCTCAAATAAATATTATTCCATTTAGATTTTTTTAATGAAAATTATAAAAGTTTTATGGCACATCTGCTACCATAGATAGTAAAATATTTAAAATGAAAAAAAAAAAAAATGTGGAGAAAGAGGAGGGGGAATGGATTGAACATTTTCTTTCAGTGTGTATTACTTAAAGAAAGAATTCATTTATCAGAGCAGTTTATCACAAATACTTTTTAAAGCTTAAATTTAGGTGTAAGCATTTAAATCACATTCAAAATTAATGAGATTAGTAAAAAGCATTTTCATCAGTTCAGTTCCAAACTTTTTATTCTGAAGCAGTCAATTTCATCAAAATAATAATATAGAAAATATTTTTAAAAAAAATCCATATATTTATAAAATAATGAATAAGATCTATCTGCATAATAACAAAATGTCTGAAACATACTTGGATTTCTTTGTTTTCTCTTTGACATTTTCCGGCGTCTTAACAAATTTAGAAGCATTTTCATCTTCTGGATCAAATCTGATTAACTGATTTCTAAAAGATAAAAATTAATAATTACATGGGAAAAAAAATACATTGTTTATAAAAACACTTAAAAAATAAAAAATACAGCTTAACTAGCATTTAACGAATTTCATAATTTCTTCCTAAAAATTCATAATATAGAAATTTTGCTAAGTTGAAATTCAATTTGATATATTTTTCAAATGAAAAAAAAATATTACCTATCAGTCTTAGTTCTATCTTAATCATTAGATTTTAAAGTTATATTTTTTATGATTTCCATATTTTTTTTATATTAGTATTTCATTTTTTAAGTTCTTGGAATACGTTCCTAAAAACTGTGATCCATATTGCATATTGTTCTTAAAACTTTAATGATTTATCTTTGAGATGGTTTTTCAGGAATTATTTCCTTATCACTTAATGTTCCTTCAGTTTTTTTTCTTTTTTCTTAACACTGTAGGATTTTATTATCTGATGGATATTCAGAAATGACTATATCAAAATCAATTTCAAGAAATTCGATAAATGAGTGTCTTTCAAATTGTCCTTTGTTTTTTAACTTTTTATATTTTCATTCAGTCAAACACATATCTTCGCTTGCAAAGCAGATCCATAAATACACATAAGTAAAAAATGCTAATAGATGATAATCAAAGAAAACGAAAGTATTTTTCAAAAATGGCTTTCTCAATATGTTGAGAATGATTAGAATTTTAAAATTTTTGTCTGAAAAAAATTCAATAAAAAATTATTTTTGTTATTTAGATTATTATTTGCCTGTGCTTTTTTTTTTTTTTTTTTTTTTGTTCAAAATCAAGATTCCAGAAAAAATTTCTTTAAACAGAAAATTTCATAAAACAGAAGTTAAATTGTAATAGTTTTGCACACAATACATAAAATTATAATGAAATTTTCCTCTTTATTATAGGGTTATTCCATGTCAAATCAACCAAAAACTTTCAATATTCAACCTAGCCATTTAAGATTTTAATGAAACCTTCAGGAATCATTCTCCCAGATGGTAGAAATGAGAATATACTTTTATAATTTTTTTATCTCAATATATTTTCATACAATTAATTTTTTTAATTTCAAAAAATCATCATTTTTTGGCTTGTATAAATGTTTTCAATTTTAAATTTCTCAAGTTCTATCAGGCGTAAAGAGTTGTTTGACCTCTCATTTTAAAGAGAATTTCATAAGGTTTAATTTGATATGCAAGTTGGCTATGCGTGATTTAAAAAAGGTTAATTTTATTTTATTTAAAAACAAATTTAAATTTTTAAATAGTGTTTTTTAAAATTTTTGAAAAAAATGTTTTTTGTAATATTATAATCTTTAAATTCTGAAAGTTTTAGAGTGGGATCTCGATGGGATCAGTTATAAAAAAAATAAGGTTTAAAAAGAATAAAACAATGATCTCTTTAGCACAATCATAAAGTTGGTGAGGTGCCAACTTTAAAAACCAGCCCCAATTGGTGTTTAACATTAGTTTTTTTTTAACATAACTGCTGATCCCATTGAGATCCCACTCTAAAACTTTCAGAATTTAAAGTTTATAACATTACAAAAACATATAATTTTTTCAAAATTTTTAAAAAACACTATTTAATTTTTTTTAATTTAATTAAATTAACTTTTTTATAACCAAGCATAGTCAACTTGCATATCAAATTAAACCTTATGAAATTCTGTTTAAAATGAGGGGTCAAACAACGCTCTATGCCTAATAGAACTTGAGAAATTTAAAATTGAAAACATTTATACAAGCCAAAAAACGATGACTTTTCGAAATTAAAAAAAATTAATTGTATGAAAATGTACTGAGATAAAAAAATTATAAAAGTATATTCTCATTTGTATCATCAGGTAGAATGATTCCTGTAAGTTTCATCAAAATCTAAAATTGTCAGGTTGAGTCGCTGGTTGATTTGACATGGAATGACCCTATAAATTCAAACCCCATTACAGTGAACTCGGGTTATAATGAATCCTTGAATATAAATGAAATCTTTGCCCCTTTCTGTTTCCTACACATATCCTATAAATTGGATAAAGCAAACCAAAATTTCAGTTCACTGAAAGCTTGTCATTTTAAAGCTGTTTGTTCTCAAAAAATAATTTTCCGTCCCCAAAGTTTTCTGACATATTTACAGAGTGATTTCTTTTATATGTAAAAAAGAAAAATGAAATCTGCAAACATAAGTAACGAAAGAAATGATTTTGGATCATCAAATAGCATTTTTCTTTTGAAAAAAATGTAGATCAAACTTAAGTTATAATCAATTGCTGTCTTTGATGACCTTTTGTGTTAATGTGCCTAAAACGCCAACTTTGACAGCATTTTCTGAAAGATCCTTTACCTAAATCAAGATATGGAAAACGCTATTTGATTTTATAGTTTTTAAAAGAACACCTGAAAATTTCATGCGAGTAGAAATGAAAAAAACTTTGTGAATGTGCCAGTTTGAATTTAAATGATATTTTTAAAACTTAAATTTCAAAAAGATTTTTCAAATGTGTACTGAACATGAGAAATATACAATAAACAAAATAATTTTCAATAAACAGAAAGTTTAAAATCATTACTTTGAATAGCTTTTATCAACATGTTTCACAGGCTTTGTAACTTCATGGCCTAGTATTGATTCTAATATTTGCATGTTTTTCTTTTTTTCTTCATCGACTTCTGAAGATACATTTTCTTCCGCAACTCCTGATTGAAAAGAGAAAAGAAAGTTAATAAATAAAATTCATATGATTGGTAGAAAAAAACTTCATAAATCTTTTTTTTAAGTGTAACTGATATATTACAACATTTGGTAA
This sequence comes from Maratus michaelseni, assembly GCA_963931845.1. NCBI lineage: Eukaryota > Metazoa > Arthropoda > Arachnida > Araneae > Salticidae > Maratus > Maratus michaelseni. The sequence goes on along the minus strand of OZ007596.1, from coordinate 153,573,838 downwards.
GCAGTAATGAAAAATTAGAAAATATTGATTTATAATTTGTAGATTTTGTAATGCACCTGATGAACGGCTTACAAACTCTTCATCAGTAGAAAGACTTAGTAGAAGATCTTATCCAGAATAATCTATGAAATTGCCTTAGCTTAATACAATAACACTTGTTATTTGTAGTCATTTTTCAAATTCTAAATAAAAAAAAATGTAAATGTTTCTTTTGTTTAATGTGATTTAGTCACTTTTTATATAAAATTAGATATGTATTTAAATTATTATATATATATATATATATAGATAGATAGATAGATATTAGTACTTATGATAATAACTTATCTTTAAAAATTTTGGTGCTGTTAAATTTTTTAAAGTAATGAAAATTAATAGTATAATCTATAATACTGAGTAAAATATTTGCAAGCACTTCCAAATAATATACTAAATATTTTTAAACATTATTTTGATAATTCCAAATGTACTAAATGAATCCTTTAACAAAATATATGTTATTTTCTTTTCCCAGTCAAAATGAGGTTGGACCACTGATGGTCAAAGAAAAGTGAAATACAAATGCATGGATAGCATTCTGATCTCCTAGGAAGATATAACATATTATACATATAGATAATATAAGACCGAAATGATGTTGTGCAAAAACAGATATTTTCACAGATTATTTAATATATATAAATATATATATATATATATATATATGTATGTATATTATATCTCTCTCTCTCTCTCTCTCTCTATATATATATATATATATATATACACATATATATATATATATATATTTTTTTTTTACTCATCTTCTCTAATTTGTTTTTTGTGTCTGAATATAAAAAATTAAACAGCTATCATGGAAAATGAAACACTTTTACTAAAATTTACACAAATTCAATCACTTTTAAAGGTTTTTTTGCTTTCAAAAAATGAAGGACTTTTAAGCATTTTCAAGGACTATGTGACTGTAAATATCATTGAAAGAGGAGATTTTCAATTATTCTTGACAAAAAGCTGAATCAGACATGAGGTATTTTTGTTTTATAAGATCAGCCTTAAGCATGAAGATTTCACAGGGCAGAAATATGTTTCTGTAACAGTTGGAGAAAATATATATAACTCACTTATAACATAATAATACAAAAGTAAACAAACTATGATGGCGCTCTTATACATGGGTATACTCAATTTCTTAATTGAATTATTTATGACTAAAGTACTTTTTTTTTTGGTCACTAAGAATTCCAGTCAGTGCAAACACCACCAGCAATTTCCCAAAATAACAACAACAACAAAAATCTGACATTATTTAAAAAGAAACCATTGAAATAATATGTCATTCATACAAACACAGGGCTGTCACTGCCAGGGAAAATAGTTGCTTTAGTGCAATAGAAAAAATAGTGTAAGCCAAAAAAGTTGCACACTTAATTTTTAAGAAGGAAAATGTGTATTTGCCATTAAAAAAATGTTTCATGAAAAGTCACATCTTATTCTACACATTATGCTATCACTCAAATTTACCACTTTTTGTACTTTAATAATAAAATCACACATTAATTATTTCAAAAAAATTAAGAAACTTGAAATTATGATCTGAAATATATGATCAGAAAGCAGTTCAGTTTTCCAAACTAAATTGAATATATGCTTACACTTGAACATTATTGTGAGGTTTTTTTTAACTACAAACAAGAAAACTTTTATTGTATGTTATTAGCTATAACTAATTCCATTTTGTAAAAAATAAATTAAGTAAATGTTTTTATTAAAAATAGTTTTATAATAGACATCTGCAACTTTTGTATACATAACTGATCTATTCTTCCTAAGAAATTTACGTTGAATAAAATAGCACAAAGTCTGATTTTATACCGACCAATGTACTAAATAAAGCCATCTGAATAAGTAAACACAATATTCTAAATTGTTTTTCATATCATTTTAAATCTGTTAGTGTTACTAAGTTGAAAAAGTGTGCTAAAAAAATTGTTTTCCTTTAGTAATCAAGAACTGATTAGAACACAAACTAATGGAGATGGGGCAATGATCATGGGCTACCTGATTTTGGGGGACCAAAAATTTATTGTGCATTTTTTTAAAGTTGAAACCTTTTAATCAGGTTTTGATCCTATAATGATTATGATCAAAATTTTGGATTTTTGAAGCAGAAAAAAGTTAAGAACAAAAGATAAATATATATTTATATAAAATATATTTGTATGTTCCATGTATTGTAGGGATCGAAAAGTGTTTTTTAATTTTTTGTGATGGTATAGGCCCCCAAATGTCTACCTGATCCTCAGTCCATACCTTGTCTTGATCAGACCCTGTTAATAACACAATACTTTAAATTTAGAGAGGATAAAACAGTAACAAATTCAAGGAATACATAATGAATTTTACCACTTATTTCACATTGCCATATAATTTAATTTTTTTTTTTAAATGCCGATAAAAATCGCTTTAAAAATTATAAAATAAAACTGATATATTTGAAATATTGAATGGTATTGATTGTTTTTTGTCTTAAATTTAAATGAAGTAAATTTTACATGAAGGCCAATATTTAAGTTGTGGATAAAAAAAGGTGAACACAGCAAATCATAGCATTCTAATCAAAGGTGGTTTCAAGGCAAAAGTTAAATATCTTTTAGAACAAAAAAAAATTAGAAGAAATTTACTTTAAAAGCATATGGGCAGGATCCAAGCCCAAAATGGATAGTTTCTTGCTGAAATTGGAAGAATTTGAATTTTTACACTATATTTAGATTGAAAATAATATTTTTTTTTTTTTTTTTAAATGGAAGTTTTTACACATTTTCAAAACTGATTTTTAAATTGGTACTGAAATGTGAAAATCAGCAGATAAGACTAAGGAGGACAAAAAAAAAAAAAAAAAAAAAAGGAGGGGGGGAGAGGGAGAATTGACAGCCCTGGGAGTGATGAAAATTCTGTTTTCTAAAAAAAAAAATAGTAACTAGAATTGAAAAAAAAAAGTCTTTTTTTCTGGTTTCGCCTAAAAATAGTCGCTTTTGGAGGGTTTTGAGTTCAAATAATAGCCATAGTTGCCTGGTGTTGAAAATAGTCACTTTTAGTATATAGATTTATGATATATAGTTTGATTTATATATAGTTGCTCTGAAACAACACATATAGATTTCTGGAGATCTTTTGTGGCCATCATGTAGAAGACAGAACCACAAGTCTAATGTTCATTATTCCTTAAGTAATTAAAGATAAACTATGATAATGCACTTAAGAAATTCCTTAACTACACTATCAACAGCAAAGTGATAGTAAAATTCACCTTTTCTAACACTTATGGCAAATTCCAGATACATATGAAACAAAAATATGCATTAATTATTAAACAAAATAGCATATTTGTTTGATTTAAACAAAGAATTTTACATTTACGTATCTAAAAAATGTTTTATTTTTGCCATTAGTGAGTACTATTATTATTTTTAATATTAATCTTGTAAAAAAGTAGAAACTGAAATTAAAATAAATATTTGTGTCTCACACAGCAACTGAGCATTGTTACATTGTTTTTTTATTATCGTAAAATTTTTCATGTTTATTATATAAATGTACCAATTAAATTTATGATCAATATAGTACTAAAAATGCTAAAAAATACATTACTCTTTAAATCATCAGGCTCAAAATCTTCAGCAAACCTTTCATCTAACTTGAATCGTTTAGAAAGCTGGGAATTAAACTCCAGCATCTAAAAAAAAATGTAGTTAAAATAATTACATCAGTTAATAAGCAAACAGGAGACTGTATGAAATTCTACGTTATCAAAAAATTAAAAAGTATTTTTTAAAGTAATATTAGACATAAGGTAATATTGTTTCAAATCTGTCAAAAATAAAAGAGCTTAAGCCAATAAATTAATATCACTTCCAGATAGAGGTATGCAGCCTGCACAGGCTAAAATGTTCAAGCTTGGTGCAAAAGTTAAAAGTTTGGCTCAGGTGCAGCTGGTCCATTTATTTTGTTGCAGTTCATGGCCCTACCCACCCTGAGCAAAAACAAATAAAATAGTTCCACAACCCAACTCAATATCTACAAAAATGCCACAATTTCTTACTCAACTCTCAACTCAATATCTACAAAAATGCCAAAATTTCTTACTCAACTCTATCTTACAATTAAAAACTTCAATAAAATTTAGATTTCAGAAATTCTCAATTGTTGTCTTTGCATTTGATTCCATTGCCTACTTTTGCAGACACAATTAAATCATAGAGTAGTGGTTCCCAATCTTTTTGACTTGTGAAATTATTTTTTTATTTTTTAGAATAATGACTTTTGTAAGGAGCACCTTATACCTATCATACTCAATGTGTTACAAGTTAATCATATATTCTAATACGAGCAAATCGTGTGTGTGTGTGTGGATATGCAAATTTTATCTTAAAAATGTCTCTAACGATTTTGACGAAATTTTGCATCCTACCGTTTTGGGGCACCAGAAAACGATTGGGCTAGATCACATGTTCGAGAAAATTCGATTAGTGGGTCATGGTCAAGCTAATTGTATCTAAAAAACGGTTCAAACGATTTTGACGAAATTTTGTATCCGACCCTTTTCGGGAACGAGAAGACTATTGGGCTGGGTCACATGTTCAAGAACTTTCGATTAGTGGGTCAACGCGGGTCAAATTAATTTTATCTAAAAAACGGCTCTAATGATTTTGATTAAATTTTGTATCCTACGAGTTTCGGGCATGAGAAAATCATTGGGCTAGGTCACATGTCCGAGAAAATTCGATTAGTGGGTCATTTCTAGATCATTGTGGGTCAAGCTAATTTATCTAAAAAGCGGCTCAGACTACTTACACTAAATTTTGCATCCTATGGTTTTCGGGCACGAGAAGACAGTTGGGCTAGGTCACATGTTCAAGAAAATTCAATTAGTGGGCCATTTTGGTCATGGGTCATTAGGGGTCAAGCTATTTTATCTTAAAAACGGCTCAGACTATTTACACTAAGTTTTGCATCCTATGGTTTTCGGGCCCGAGAAGACTGTTGAGCTAGGTCACAAGTTCGAGAAAATTCAATTAGTGGGTCATTTTGGTCATGGGTCATTAGGGGTCAAGCTATTTTATCTTAAAAACGGCTCAGACTATTTACACTAAATTTTGCATCCTATGGTTTTTGGACACGAGAAGACTGTTGAGCTAGGTCACATGTTCGAGAAAGTTCAATTAGTGGGTCATTTTGGTCATGATATTTGAACTGAAATTTAATTTTGACCGAGCATAGCTCGGTCTTCCCTGCTCGTGGTTTTTTAAAGTAATACAGTGCAGAAAAGAGAGAATAGATTTCGAAGAGTACAAAGATTGTGCAAAGACAGGAAAGCTTCGAGACATAGTGTGCATGGTAAGCTGGGTCCTGCTCAGTCTCATTTTTTCTCTTTCCCAGTCTTGCATTACAATCATTTTCCTCTGCTACAGGATGGCATGAAATTCAAGATGGCACATTTCTGTTTATAATATACCATGGAATCCAACCCAGGCACCACAAGTTACAGAACATACTGCCCTCATTATACAGAAAATATGTGAAAAGCATTTATAATTGAAAACTATTACATTTTTTACATTGCATATATATACTTTTTAGATTGTTCACTACCAATACCAAAAAGAATTTTTATATGAAAATATATATTAATAATTCAAATAAAGTTGTGAAATTTATTAAAATTGGTACTTTCATATTAGCCACACGTTCGGTACAAATAGCCAAAGATTTAAAAAATTACAATGCGCTTTTAATTCTGATTATTTTCATGCTTAAGAATGTAGTTTAACTGCTTTTGTTTATCTGTTAAATTGATGTTTTACTATTATTATTATTTTTTTGTGAAGTTTTAATTTTATTATGTAACATTATCCAGAAACAAATGCTGAACCATTTATATAAGGTTTTAAGTGCAAACGAGTTATATCTCTATTGAGTGTAAATGGACGTGATATAGATTTTTTTTTTTTTTAAACCATGGTTGAAACTTATATTTAAAAACATAAATAATCAGTAAATTAAGATACAGTTTTCAAGTGAATTGAGTTTGAAAGTGCTTTTTTTTCATACTCTACAGTGTAAAAATTTAAATTATGCAATGTTTAGAACTTAATAATTTTGTTTCATAAAAAAACAAAATTGATTGTTTACATTTGTCAATATAACATCAGTGTTACTCTTGGGCAATGGACATGTTTTTGCTTTATAATATAGATATTGCATACATATTAGTACAGATGTTTACAAGTTCATAAGCCATAGAATATAAAAATTGCAATAAAAAAAATAATAATAATAATTCATAATTTTAAAACCCATCTATAAATGAAAGAGTAGATTTAAAAAATAATTTCACTTTAATGTATTAAACCAAACTACACTTCTAAATATTCTATTAACAAAGATACAATATCACTATTATTTTTACAAAAATAATTGTCTTCAGAAAAAAAAGAATATCCTGGCCATCCACAGTTTGAATTAAAAATTAATATGGGTTCTGAGTCTAATGAAAAGAAATTGGTCTGAATCTGGCCGGACTTGTATAATATTGTGGACAAAAGAAGATTCTCACTCCTTTTCGTCGATGGTATGCTGCAGAATGGCCTTTGCATTATTGCATAGATTTTATTTTTTATTTTTCATTTGTTTTTATGAAATGAAAAATCTTTCTATAACATTGTCACAATCTTAACACAAGGATCAGATCTTAATTCATTAAAAATTCAATTTCCTGTCATAACAACAGGAAAATTATCTTCTCAAAGCACTAAATTCAAATCTTGAACAATCATTTAAAAAAAAAAAAGAAAAAAACTAAAAGTTTGTGTAAAATTAGCACAACTAACTCGAATATCTGCAAAATAAAATGTTATCAATGGTACATGTTAGCTTCAAAAGATTAAAAATATCAATATAAAATAAAAAGCATAAGTAACAAACATCCATGATATTCTTATGAGCATCTGAACCCAAGATAATAACTTCCTACAAATGAAAAAGTATAAAAGAGTTATAAATGATTTTAAAAATAAGTGGTATAATCCTGCAATGGTTCTTTAATTTTTCAGTTAACGTGGATCCCTTTACATATTTTCTCTGTCTTCATAGACCTCCAAGATTAAAACTGAAGTTATATTCTTCAGAATATCAAATATAGGTAATCTATACTAATAAAAGAAAGTTTCGCTCTGTGTGTGTGTGTGTCTGTCTGTTGGCGATGGCTAGGAAAATCTAGCCCACCTAGAAGGCTGAAAATTTAGGTGTAGATAGTCCAAGGTCTGGCCATGTGCACCTGAGCCTCAGAATTTTAATATTTTGATAATTAGCCTAGATATTAATTAGATTATCATTAACCATCGCTTCTAAAATGTCAACTTTTAAATCAAAATGGCGAAAGAAACGGACTGGCACATTGGATTTGCGACCGGAAATGAACGAATTCGAAATTATTTAACTAATTAGCGAATTTTAAGAAAACTAATTGAGATATCAATTTGAAAATTTCTGAGCATATGTAAAAAAATATTCTGTATCTGACTATGTGATTTTTGAAAAATTCGGTTAGTAATTCTTTTTAATTTACGCAAAAAACTGCCAAAAATCTGCAGGCGCCAGTGAAAACGATCCCAGAAAGTTTCAGACAGGGATCGGCTTTCATTAAAAACTGAACTGCAAAGAGATCTGTTTCTCGGGAAAATCCCTCCATTTAGTTTGCGAAAATGAAAGGAAATAATTGCCAATTTTTACTAATGAACAAAAATTTAGGTAACTAATTAAGATATAGATTTGAAATTGCGGTCGGGAAGGGGTGACATCTGCCGGCTATTTTAGCGTAGCGTCTTCGTTATGTTCTAATTATCAGAAAAATGTAATTCTTTTTTTAATGATCGCGTTGATGTAGGTGACAGTGGTGGGAGGAGGTTAACGCCTTTCTCTGAGATTGTAATTATCTCGGGCCCGCGCAACGCCGGATGGGTTAGCTAGTATATAAATAAAAATGTATAAACTAATATTACTGTATTTTTATTTTTTTCCTTTCAATTTATATACAATATTACTATTATATATTTTAAATATGTGAAAAACTTTACGTTGAACATGAGATCTTTGTTGACATCATGAATATTGTTTTCGGGCTCACAGACTATATACGAACCACTTATCTAGAACATTAAAAGTCTTTCTTCAAATTTTAAACCTGTGGATAAGTTTCAGTTACTGCCCACTAGAAATCATATAATATATTACAAAAAATATTTATATTATGATTTAACATAGATATAACATGCTATTTTAGTTACATTTATCAGCATATGTTTAGTTATATTATGATTTTTACTTTACAAATATCAATATCATTATTATTACAAGCAACTCAAATTTAAAATATACAACTGAAAATTGAACCAGATTGCATACCTGTAACCCATGAGGTCCTTGGTATTCAGGACGAATCTTGAAATCATCATGAATGTCCTCTTCCTTTTCTGTCTCTTCATCAGATTCGAACAACTTAATTTTACCATCTTCATCAGCCATTTTGTAAATCTGAAATAGTACAAAAACAAAATAAGTTAACAAAAATTAATCACAATATTTTTCATTTCAAAATCTATGCATTCTGTCTTTTTTCATGAAGGGCCTGATTAATGCATGATTAATGTTCTACAGGTCCAGGGATATGGGCATCAAAATTTCAGGAGCCTTCAGTCCCCAAATAATGCATTTCATACATGATCAGATGATAACAAAGTTGCATTGGTACTTTTCAGTTAACCGGGCGCCAGTGATATACAGTAGACTTCCGATTATCCGCCCCCTTCGGTTAACCGCCACCCCCCCCCCTTTCCATTTTTTTTTCAATCTGAAACGAACAACAAAAACACGCATGTTCAGTGAACCCGAGTGAGGCGGCGCTATTCCGAGAAAAATGCTTGTGTGACGTCAGCTAAATTGCAGCCACCGCCCCCTGAATTCTAGAGCTTTTAAGAATATTAACATAAAAGCACTGCCTGTCAATTATTACAGTAAAAAAAGTTCCTGGATGACGCAAGATATTTTTAAGAAGTGTTTTTTTTTATATCTTTGTTCCCGGAGTTAAAGCACATTTAAAAAAAAGTAATCTTCCTCAGAAAGCAATCTTGTTGCTTGATAATGCAGGAGCACATCCGGAAAATTTAGAATCTACTGACGGTAACATCAAGTGCTTATTTCTTCCACCTAATACAACATCACTGATACAATCAATGGACCAAAGTGTCTTTGAATCGATGATAAAACGTTATCGGAAAGCTTTAATTCAAAAGCTGCTACTCGCTGATAATGAATCAAATGTCTTCGTTTTTTGGAAATCATACACTATCAAAGATGCCATATACAACTTGGCTGATGCCTGGAATGATTTATCTGAACAGATTTTCCAGAGAAGCTGGAGAAAATTGTGGCCCAACACTATTGATACACCGGAAGATGCTACCAATACTACCAGCACACAAGATGTACCTGATGATGATACAGAGATACTGACCTTGGTATCAAACGTACCATGTTTAAAAGATATTTCTGCAGATGAAATGAAAAACTGGCATAATTGTGATAACAATGATATTTGTTATGAAGAATTTATGGATGACGAAATTATCCAAAATATTTTGAATCCAGGGAAACCTGAAGCGGATGAATCTGATGAATCGGAAAATGATGACCCAGGAGTCAGTCATGCAGAAGTGGAGACAATACTCTCGAAGTGCATTAATTGGTTTGAGATGCAAGATGAAGCCGATGCAACTCAAGTACTTTTATTACGTAAAATTCGCAATCTTGCTGCTGTAAAAGGACAAGCAAACTGCAAACAAACATGTAAAACGAATTATTTTCGATGAAAACAGGTAATTTATTTACTGTGTAAAATTTTAAATTACTCTCATAAATTTATTTGTTATTATTAATTGTGTTTTCTATTCATGAAATACACAGCTAATAAAAAAACACGCGTTTAAATATTGTTATTTATAAACCAGCAAATAGAAATGTGATTTTAATAATGGTCTTTCGATTATCCGTCTATTTCGATTATCCGCCAGCCGGTCGGTCCCGTGAGTGACGGATAATCGGAAGTTTACTGTATGTACTTATTTAAATACATATGTATATATACATACATATATATATATATGTGTATGTATATATATGTATACGTAGATATGTGTATATATATGTGTGTGTGTGTATACATGTATATATATCACTAGTGCCCGGCTAACCGAAAAGTACCGTTGCATTCAAGTAATATTGCTTCACAAAGAGAAAACATTTCAAAAAATTTTCAGCTTCAAAGCATTAAAAATGAAAAGACATGTTTTTAGTGCTAGAAAATGTTGATCATTCATAAAATTCAAAATCTCATAACTCAGTAAGCTTTGGTCGTACAAAAATGGCATTTTTACAGTTTTACTTTGAAGACAATGGCAAAAGTTTTTCTAAATGTAACTTATATGAACTAGGAATCATATAAAAACTTTAATTTTATAACTTAAAAAAAAAATTATTTTGACGTAAAATAAATACTTTCTATATGACAAAAACATTTGAAATATTTTTGCAGTTGTAGGAATTATACTTCTTAAACTAACAATTTAGAAATTAGCTATTGTCAGCAATGCTGTAGATGCACTATAATGCATCATTTATGCAAAAAATTTCATGAATAAGAAATAGTGATGGGTCCTTTAGGATGTACAATTTTTTTTTTCCTCGAAAGAATAAAAATTTGATAATTAATCATAAAGAAGACCCACATTGTTAAAAAAGGATGCAAGTTTTTGGAAATGTCTGGGTCTTTCAGACCCAGGATTAGAAATACTGTATCTAGCGCAGCCATATTCAACCTTTTTTCTCATGGGCTGCAAACATGTTTGCTACGTTAGATGAGTCACAATCAGGGCTGCGGAGTCGGTGGGATAAATGTCCGACTCTGACTCCTGAAATTTTAAAGAATCCGGCTCTGGCTCCGACTCCGGGACAGCTAAAGTACTAGTATTGCCTGTTGTTTCCTATTATTCAGATCGCTTCATTGATGTCATTTGTTTTGAAATAGTAATAGTCTTTTTATTAAATTTGTTATTAAATAAAGGAAATATTACTAGTTAAAAAAAGTGGCAGCAATCAAGCAATTGGAATAAAAAGAAATGGCAACACTGCATCCTACTGGCACATTCCTGTTCAACCTTGAAGCATATGATTACTGCAATGGCAAACTTCCAACAGTATTGGTATATTAGTATAAAAAGTTTCACCTTTTTTAAATGCAGATTTAAAAAAAAAGAAAAAGGCAAAAATACTCTTATAAAATGCATGTGGAACTTTTCCCATGCAATAATCGATTCCGGACAAGACCGAAAATATTTTGAACATCCCCCTCCTCCTCCCGGATACTCTATGCACACTCACACAAAAACACGATGTGCATTAAATTTTATTTATGGTATAATTTAATTATGTCAAAACTGCGCAAAAACTGTACGTAAAATATTTATATGCATGTAATGTAAATTGCAATCGAAAAGTTAAATTTGAAGCTATTAGATAGAAACAACAGTTGAAATCTAATAAATTTCCAAAATTTACTTTGAACAACACACACAAAGATCTATCAGTTGAATCCAAACAACATATATTATGTTGATCTGTCATAAGACAATAACCAAAATATTTTATGCCAAATATGGAACATAATATCAAATATACATTATACCAAATAATGGCCGAAAATATATTTAATTTTGGTTTTACATTATATCCATTCCCACAGACCGAAAAAGATAGCAAGTGAAAATTTTACAATTTAGACGTCATTTGGGGTATCAAGAACCTGAAAAATTATGAGGGAATGCAACAAAATAAAAGTGAAAATTTTACTTTTTTGGCATTAATTCTGTTTTCACGACTTTCTAAAAAAAAAGGGGGGGGGGGAATTTTATATTTCAGCACTATTAATTGTACAATTTTGGGTTCTGCAGACCCGAAAAAGCCAAATATTGAAGTCTAAAGAAGTAAATAAAATGGAAATTTTGCTATTTCAAATCCCACTGACTTGGAAAAGAAAATGCAAAAAGTAGCAATTTTGGAGTTATTGTGTGTCTTCCAGACCTGAAAAATTCCGATGTAAGAAAAGTAAAATAACGATAGAAATTTTACAATTTTAGAAATAATTTGGGTTCTGCGGATTCGAAAGGAAATGTGAAAATTTTATATTTCCGGCATTAATCTTATTAATTTTGGCTTTATTTCAGGATGCAAGACTCGAACATCAAAAGGAGAAAGAACAGAAATTTTACTATTTCATCATTATTTTGGATACCGCAGACTCAAGAAAAAAAAAATCACATATTTTGGGGAGTTGTGTGGCACATGAAAAAAAAAGGGGAGGGGGGGGGTGATTTACAATTTTGGCGTCACTCCTGGTCCCACAAACCCAAAGAATCTGAGAAAAAATAAGAAGAAAAAAGGGAAAAAGGTTTCTATTACAAAGATATTTTGAGTTCTGCAAACTCCAAAAATAGCAGATATTTCCAATTTTTGCTTTATGTCGAGTTCCGCAAATCCCAAAAAATCGAGAGAAAGGACTATATACTAAATATAAACTAGAGGTTTCAATCATATATGCTGTACACTGAACAGTATATTGGGCCTGTTTAAGCTGGGATGTCTGATATATATAGTCCAAAAATAAAAATAATAATTCAGTTTATAAATTTAAAATGACATGGAATTGGTTTAATTTCCCTTCAAACTGTCTAAAAAACAAGTTGAAGTCGGCCTGTTTTTTAGTGACTCCGACTCTTTTGCCCAAAAATGGGCCTGACTCCGACTCCGAAGCCCTGGTCACAATACACTATAGGTGCAGATTCCCAAAATTTATAAGGAGCCAGTGGCTCCTAAACCCAAAAAATCCAGTGGCCACAATTGTAAAACAAACGCATAAAAACAATAGTGTTTATACGGGGTAAAAAACTTTAAAAAAAAAAAAAAAAAAAACCTCAAGACTTCAAAGTGTAAAGTAATTTGTATAAACATATGTACAACAAAATTTGAATATTAATTAAATCTTAAATCATGTACATTCAGAAGATAAAGTTGGGAAAGATACGGTTTTAAAAAAATATGTATAAGCTAAGCAATCATGATAGCGGGGAATATCAGAAAAATAATATTTCTTATTTGGATTTTGCCAGACAAAAGTACATATGAAAGAAAATCCGAATTTGTGAGATTATTTTGCAGTATAAAAATCAAAACACACTTCAAACATTTGTTTATATATATATATATATATATTTAAATCACAGTCTATCATTCTGAAATGTTATTAAAAGATAATAATAATGTTTGTTATGTGTTCTGGCCTTAATCTTTCAAAAAAATATCAACATTTCACGATGGGGACTGCGAATACCAGAAATTGATTACTTTTAAATCACATGGCGACTTAAACGCCGAAAGTTAGTGGCCACAGCAAAAAAATTAGTCGCCACGTGGCGACTGGCGACCGTGAATCTGCACCTATACAATACACTGGGCGTAAGATAATGAAAAAAGGAAAATATATATAAATTAAAGTAGTAAGATAACAAATGTAGTATAAAAAAATATATATAACAAAATTAACATAATCAGCATTACAGGGATAATTCTAGAACATAAAAAGGGCAGGGCGCACATTATATAATAAGGGCAATTTTGCTGAAAAGGGCACATCATTTCATAAAAAGGGCACTTTGGTAATAAGTGCATATACCAATATACTGGTGGGGAGGGAAGTCTGGCAACAGCTTAAAGTGCTCTTTAGTTTAAAAAATCCAATAGCATTTCTAATTTCCACAACTTCACCATTTGAAAAGTATTAAAAATAGAAAAATGAAACATATTCTTGATTTGAATTGTAAAATTGTTTACTATATTCACAGTCATTTTCCCCTTTTCTTACAACATTCAAAAACTTCTCTCTCTAAAACTATTATTCACCAGACAACTTTTTCCTGGTTTTGAAAAAACTACAAAAGAAAAGTTCTAAAGCTACTTCTCAAAATTTTTATAGAACTTATTTAAGTTATCATGTGGTCAAAGGCCAGAATGCCTGATCTAATACTACATTTCACTAGAGAAAGTGAAATTAATCAATGACCCTTACCTTTTATGGCTTGTTCAATGGAAAAAATGATAAATGGAAAGATGAATCGCTCAAAGTCAAAGATTAGATATACCAGGGCATTTCACAGAGAAATAAAAAGGGAAAGATTAGTACTCTTGATGTACCTTACTAGCATTCTAAAAATAAAAGAGAGGTAAAGAATTTTTGAAAGTACAATGCAAACAAGGCGTGATTCTAGCCAGGAATAAAAGGAGGGTAGAATTCCACCTGGAAAAAGGGCAAGGAGAGTGGGATTTTATCTAAAAAGGGCATGAGGGCAGGCCGCTCTTCTGAAACTCTCTAGAATGATCCCTGAGCATTAGCCTGAAAATTCTTCTATATCATAGTATCATGTTTCATACTTATTATGTAATTAAATAGCATAATAATATAATACAGAATTTTCAAGTTCTAAAAATAAAAATATATCATAGTTATTATGTTTTATATTTATTATGTAATTATACAGCATAATAATAGAATACAGAAAATAATGCAGAATTTTCAAGTTCTAAAAATAAAAATATATATTTTTTTTTTTAATACCAGACTTTTATATATTTAAAATATAAAATATATAGTGAAAATTTAATTTTAAATAATGTTTGATGTGTGTTGAAGATTAAAATATATACATGATATAAAACAATATTGAAGCTCTAAAATACCAATCTTGTATGCAGAATCTCAAATTTTTGCACGCACAGATTAATATGTGCGGGCCACATAAAAATTCAGCAAGTCGCATGTGTAATATGGCTGGTTTAGCGGTATCACTGTATTGGTCAATGATAAGATATGTCCAATAAAACAGCACATTGTTGAAATTTTCGAAACAAGAACCTGAATATAGGTCAATTCCATCGTAACTGACATAACACTTGATCACCAAATTTTGTTTTCAAAACTGTGTAGAAAATTTACTAATAAAGCTAGAACAAATGTTTACAATTTAAAATATTTCTTACTAAGGACTTAATACCCAAATACCTGCAGATTATTTCAATCTCTCTTCTAGTCCCAAAAATTGCAATTCAAAATTCTGTAACTGATGTAACATGAAATAGACAAACATTTTTTCTGCCTTCATTGAAGTGTAAAAATTATCAAAACTATTCCGTTGAAAAAAAAAGTGATTTAATATTCTCAACAACACTGACTAAGTAATAAGAAATTATAACAGTAACTTGTTTAATTAATTACTGAGCAATAAAAAAGAAAAAATGACTTTTACACATGTAACTGATGTAACAGTATGACTTTACAAAGACAATAATGGTTCTTAACTTAGTTTGTAAACAGTAATTTACAATGCCTTTTTATTAGGATTTGATTATACCATAAAAATATCAAGCTTTCTAATCATACCCTTAAATTAAACATACTATACATTTTATTCTCCCCCCCCTTCCCAAAATGAGACTTTCCTGTGGAATTGTCCTATAATGCTAACTTTAAATTCACAAATTTATTATTAGATTTTTCTCAAGTTATAGGAATGTGTTCACAAAAACAGGACTTTGTAAAAAAAAAAAAAAAAAAAAAAAAAAAAGTCTGAACAGCGTAGGCGTAATCTGGTAGGGGCGAGAGGAGGCATATTCCCTTCCAGTTTTCTAAAAGCAAGGCAAGACTTATGTGCTTGCCCTTCCAGCTTTTTTTAAATTATTTTTATTGTTAAGTATGTTAGAGTGCAATTTATCCTTTACTTTTTATTAGCATTATTTATTTATTTAGTTTCTCATAGAAACTGGTGATAATGAAACATACCTTAAATACTAGAATTATAATTATAAATTCAACAAACTTGCAGTATCTCGTTTGACAACAATAACAAAAAGCACATGTACCAGGTAAAAGTTTACTTGTGCAAATCATAAAGAACAAGGTCAGAAATATCCCTATTGCCCTTTGAGTGTGACAGCCTCGGACTTTGGGACTTAAAACGGCCTATAGGGCATTCCATTAGATGGCAACGAGTCACGTGAGTCCATGTTTTTTCCATGTTTTTGACGTCATCTGGTAACCTCGTATAACGGAAGTTTGAAATGTTTATTTTTGTTGAGATAGACATATGAAACATGATATAACACCAGTTGTACAACTTTTAAGGAACATAAGATAATATATTTAAGAATATTATCTTAATTTACATTAGAAGTTATCACCGAAATAGTTACTAATGAATAAAAAGGTTTTTTGTGCAGCTATGATCATATATATATATATATGTATACATATAAATGATTTTTCACTCAAGAATTTTTATAAAGCAAATGAAAATTTGTATTTACGATTAATTTCTATGTTGCGAACAGAAACTTTCATATAATTCACAAAATCGTATTTAATATAAACGCATTTTCAGAAGATTCAAACACATTTGAGTAGTAGTTAATAAAAGTGTGAAGGAGTCTTTATAAAGATTATTATTGTAAATTTTGCTTTTGTACAGAAATTGTTTTATACACTGTTAATATTTAAATTTCTTATTAATACTTCATTTTTCTTAATTAGAATTTATCAAATTATTAAATCTGTGCTTAAAACATATGATATAGTTTAACAAATTCAGGATACTTTAAATTCATTAGCAACATTCATAAATCAATGTATGCCAACAAACTAGAGCTGTACTGAGTACTCAGCTAAGTTTTGGTGGAGTTTTTTTTTTTTTTTTTTTTTTTTAAGCATTATTGTCATTGTCATTATTGAATACCCCTTCCCTCTAAAAAACAAGTTTTTCAAAACTATTCTTTGTAAAAATGAATAACATGAACTGGCTTTCTTTTTAAATTTCATTTCTTAAATTTGCAATTTAAAAACAGATAATAAAGAATTTTTTTTCATTTCTATTACTTATTTTTGTAAGTCAAACAAAATAAGTAGATATTTTTTTTTTTTGTCTAACATTGGGACAAAAATTTAAATTATCATGTTAATTTAAAATTTTTATGAAAAACCAAAGAATAAAGCGCATTAATATATCTATAAGAAATAAAATGCTTGAATGTTAAACTTGTAGAAAGCTTTTGATCACCATTTCAATATTCCCCTCGCACCTTAATATTTATATGTAAACAATTAATGCTTATTTATTTCTTGCATTTTATTAAAAAAGGGATTGAAAGTTGTAAAAGTCAAAAGAGTCATTAATACAATTTATTTCTAATTTATGTATACATTACTCTAATGAAAAGGCAAATTTTCAACTGTAAACAAAATAGAAAGAATGACTTTAACAAAACCTGCAAGAAATTAAACTTATATCAAATGTCAGAGCTGTTTATACAGAGATAATCAGCAGAAACTTTCAAAATGTTATCCGTTTCAGGGGTCGATACAGGAAAAATTTGGGGCCTATTTAGGGTCCCTTCACAAAAATCAATTTAATAAAATGGATCCCTTCACAAATGTCAGTTTGATAAAATGTCTCCTTCACAAAAATCAATTTGATAAAATGGGTCCCTTCACAAAATTCTATTCCATAAAAACTTACTATTTATTATTTATTTATTATTTTGTGATTTTTAAAATGCGTAATTTGTAAACAAACAAGTTCACCAGAGAGGAAAACTTCAGCAAAAGGATTTTAACAGTTTTTGTTTATAAATGTTTGTTTCGAATTTGATTAACTGGATTTCAACTTTTGTTACAAAATTTTATTTTTCAGAAAAATATAATAAATTTCACAAAAATAACCTTTACTTTTCACAAAATGGGCCCCCAAGAAAAAAAAAACTGCATCACCTTCATTGGTATTTTAACATTTATATTGCCTTTCATATGCAAAATGCAATATTTAAAAAAATTTTTCAACAGTTAAATCTTATTTCAACATTTGTTATTATTATCTCTCTCTCTTTTTTTTTCTTTTTTTTTATATTAAGGTTGTTTATTCTCAAATTCAAACTGTCTACTTTACGACATATTTTTTAATTCATTTTTTTATCGTAAATTGGCAGTTATTGTTATTCAGAAACTTATGTAACTGAAGCACGTTTTCCATTTTTTTGGTAAACGCAAAAGATCTTTCAGAAAATACTGTCAAAGTTACCATTTTGAACTGGATTTCTGTACGTGACAGCCAGAGAAAGTATAAAACATGCCGTCACATGAAACAAATAGCTTGTAACTCGATAAGTAATTTATTTATCAAAAAATGGAAAACTCATTTTGATTCCAGATTGCTTCCATGGTCAGGCCTGCCAATTTTATGTCTTTGCATTTAAAAATGTGTCAGAAAGTTTCGCGCTATTGAGCAGATTACTAGAAATACAAAAATATTTATTAACAAAAGCAGTCTGATTTATTAGGAGTAGGAAATTACATATCTGAAATAAAGAATTTTTTATACTTTGTTATAAAGGCACACACAACCAATTTTTTCAATATTTATACGATTTATTTACTTATACAGAAGTCTTATCTGTTATTACATACATACAGAAGTAATTTACCTAATATAAATCAGAAGCAGCTTTTTAATACATTTCATGAACATTGGTTCCACCACTATTTCAAAACAATGACCTTCATCGCAGATTCTGACAAATTTTTGGAGTAGATTGATTTAGAAATAGTGGTAGAAAATAGGGCCTAATATGTCAAATTGGCTGAGTACTCGGCCAATACCGAGTAGTTGCAAGAATTTCATGTTTTAAGCATATTTAAAGACAAATTAATTTATAAGTGATCTATAAAAAGTTATTTGAATATAAATGTATAATATATGCCATAATTCATAAAAACTATTTACTCGGTACATAAAAACTTATCTATAAAACATAGAAAAAGGTAAGAAAAAAACCCCATGCAAAATTAATGTAAATTGAAGTTTAATTTTATATTTATATTAAAAAAAAAGACATTTCTAAAACTGTAGGAAAAGACTGATTTTGGATAAAGAAGCAGTACGTAGAATTAGAAAATACAATAAATGCAATTTAAAAAAAAAATAATTATTAAATTTGCTGTATGGCAAATTATGGTACAAAAATACTAATCATTCTACATTTTCTGGAGATAGGGCATTTCTTTTATTGGTTGTAAATTTGGCCTGCTCCAGAAAAAATGTGTTCACTACGAGCACTGATAAAATAGCATTTTAGCACATTACACACACACAAAAAGAAAAGAAACTGTAAAGCCTTTTTGGTGCTTTCGTGTTATAGCGGCCTCCACAATTACAATTATGTCAAGGTTTCAGCTCTGATTTCGCCAAGATCATCAAAAAGCTTATATATGCATCATATATACACATATTATTCCAAACACCCATATGCGTCATTACATACATATTATTTATGTCTTATATGTCATATATATACATCCTATATGACTTATGCACATGTTATATGTATACATCATATATGTGTTATATATGACTAATAACTCGGCCATATACATCACAAAAGTAATGATTTAACTTAATAATTATGTCATACATGCATTGTAATTTGGCGATAAATCTTTGTCGCTTGACGATTCATACTCAAGGGCCGCTATTACACTATAGTACCCAATTTTTTTAATCAAAAGAAAATAAGATACTTTTAAAAACTATGAAACATTTTGCATTATTCAAGGAATTGTTACAGCAAGCAGTAACCATTTTTGATAGACAGATTTCAGGTATCAAAATGACAAATGGGTAAAGATGTGTTAAATAATCAATTTTAATTTCATATTGGTTAATTGAACTATTTATATATCAATTCGTTTTTTATATATATTTTTTAAATAATGCTACTGTTTTAAAATTTTTGAATATTCAAAAATTGTCATTAAAAGGTCCACAATAAATGAAATAAAATTTCAAAAAATGAAGTTAATTTAAAAAAATTGAAGTTAATTTTAAAAAATATGATTATATTATATGCACAAGATGCATGTTTATAAATAGGTATCTATATAAACACACACACACATAGAAGTGTTACAACTAAGCACACTTCATGTTCGCATCAATGATTCTTTCTTAAACACAACTACTCGGCCAAAGCACTACTCGGTACACCAATAGTAGAAAAAATAATAAAATCTGCCAGTGGCAGGTTTGTTTATATACCTTAGCTATTAAATTAAAATTAATGCATTATTAATCAGTAATTAAATTTCAAATCTTCATCTTGATGGAGTTTCTGTGTATTCAAGTTAAAAAATGTAATTAATGAATAAACAATTGGAATAATAATACACAAATAAAATAAAATTAAATAAAAATATTTTATTTTTCAACATTTTTCGAAAACACATGAAAGTAACTATATATATATATGTTAAAATTTATTCAACCCATATGACTTAAAATAGTTAAACACTTAGAAAGAGAGCAGTTATATTTGAATGTAATTTTTTTGAAATTATTTATTATAATAATCATCATTCGTTTATTGCCCCCGGATTTTGCACAAATGATACCAATGCTATCAGAATATCCTAGATACTTCTAATTATTTTTAAAATATCTTAACAAATATTAAACATTAATTTAAACACAAATATTAAACAAATAAATATTTCAACTAAACTGCTTGTTATCTCCAAGATTAAATTGAAGGTTGCAAGAAACATTAAAAATCTGGGTACTTCTCTATTATCCCGTCGACCACTTTTCATAATAAAAAACTATCGCCAAACTGCAAGATTAAACGCCAAAAACGCAGTCCCATTTACTTGATGTCAGAAGCATTATACGTGTTTGTTATGTCATCAAGTGGTTTTTAATTCGACATGTGTGTGTATTTTTCAGTTTTACCGATTTATGAGTTATTTCATTCATTAAAATAACAATTGTGTCCTTAAATTCCTGTATTTTATTTATTTTGATATTCCAACGGCAACGTTCTCCTGTTTATTTGGCATTACAGTTTGACGATAGTTTCTTGTTATGTAAAGTGGTCGATGGGATAATAGAGAAGTACCAAAATCTGTACACTACTAACATAATATATTATAAAGCTGTTAAGTAAATTGTAATACTCAAGTAATCATGACATTCATATAATCTTTTTACAACTAAAAATAATTCATTAAGATATGTTATTTAATTCCTTCAATTAATATTTATCTACTCTAAATGGATACCAAAACTTTTATCTTCAAACATGTGTCTTTATAAACATACACAATTTTTATTTGATAAATATATGCTCTTTTAATTCCAGCAATCCATGGTTCATATTAATCTACCTTTAAAATCACATTCACCTGTCTTTAAAAGTACAAGCAGTTTTTACAATGTATGTAGTTTATTTAATAATTAAATTAAAATAAATTATTCTCAAAATTCAGATAATTGCTTGCAAAATATCAGCAAAAGCTGGAAAGTAATAAATACTTTATTTTTTAAGCAAAATATTAACCAAATATACTATAATATTCATCACAAATGCAATAAAAGAGTCTTAATATTGAAAAATACTAGAAATTTTCTTATTAAAATGACCTATCAAATGTATACAATCATAAAAGTTGTGTACGAAAAGAGCTTTTCATCTACTTTGAGAAGGATGAAATCAATATTCGAGATAATATTTTGCATAGTAACTTTTCACCATGTATGAAAAGAAGGGCCACAGAATAGACATTCATTAGCTCTCCCCCCCTTTCCAAAATAAATTTATACACAGAATTTTCGATCCATTGCTTTTATTTTTATTTTAAATATGAAATAATTGGTAAAAAGTACATTATCTTAATATTTTTGTTTTTTAAATTTCAAATCAAATTGGAAAAGTAAATTGATTTGCCATTAGATGAGTTTGTTAGTAAAATGTGTAGCTCTCATAGTTCATTTACAGGGACACACAAAAGTAAAAAACATGCAAAACTTATCATCATGATAACATCAGAAATGGTGAATCAATTCGGGTCTAATTGGGACAGTGTATTGACCTTGCAAGTATCTTTGATGTATTCAATTCATTATTCAAATATCCCAGGTCACCTAATGTAAAAACCAGCCATGTTCAAAGCAAAGGTATATAAAATTAACTGGTACTATTTTACTTTGGGATGTCCGATTGCATGACTTTTTGCCCTAATTTCATTATTTCTTTTTTCTACCGAAAGATGAATTAAATCTTTTCGTGCTCCCCTTCTATACTGGCACCTGGGGCAAAAAATGAAAGAAAGAAAATACCATTGTATAAGTTGTGTAGTAACTTAATTTTAATAAAATTGTAATTAATTTAAAAATCATATTGAAAATTTGTTAAGATGAATTGCATTCGATTATAACTATATACAGTGACCTCTCCCTTACTAAACAAATAAATATTTCAACTAAACTGCTTGTTATCTTCAAGATTAAATTGAAGGTTGCAAGAAACATTAAAAATCTGGGTACTTCTCTATTATCCCGTCGACCACTTTTCATAATACTTTCAGGGGACTGTAGAAAAAGTCGTATAACTGAGAGATCATCTCATTATACAAGTTTCAAACTTTACATTTATTAATTATTTTACCTATATTAAAAATGATAAGTTTTGAGTACTAAGAACAGATTTTAACAAAATTTAGAAAAATAATAATAAAAAATAAAACATAGTTTAAAAAGTTCACAAAATAGTTCACTCACCACTATGTTTATTTTGAAGATTAACAGATCAGATTTTCTCAAAAAATGAAGTGATGTTAGTTTGCCTCTGTCGTCGACTAAAAGAGAAAATGTTTTTTTCTAAGTCTATTAAAGTTTTTAAGCTATTTTAGGAATATTCATTTTGGTGGACATAATTCTTTAATGTATTTATAGCGGCACTTGCTTCTGAAAAAATTACAACAGCAGAAACATTGTTTCCATCTTTGTCACCCTCTGCTCTCACGTCTTCATTACTGATATCTTCAAAGATTTCTCATTAAAGAATTCCCATAAGCTCTTAAAATCGGGTTTATCTGTTGACCTAGCAGTTTGGTCTTGTGAAAAACCACATTTCCTAAAACAATTCTTAACTGTCTCCGATGTCACATTTTCCATGCAGATGCTGTAAGATGCGTGGCATCTAAAATGGAAATTGCTTTAGCTTCCTTTTTGTTTTCCAAATCAAACTCCTTCTGTAGTTTACTTGAAATTCTTTATAATCCCTAAATCTAATAGCTTTAATCTGTTTGTAGAATCTGCTGGCAAAAATATAACTTTAATTTGTTGCAGAAATGGTACATCTTTTATATCTGGATGTGATGGACACTGATCCAGGAAAGTGCATTTTGCACTAACCCTGATTACTCACTCAGTACTATACAGAGACATGATCTGCAGGTGGTCATTTGGCTTTTGTTAATCGGTTTTCTTAAATAGCAGGCACAAGAAAATTCCATACAACCACCTTCCCACCATAGATTTCATCGTTAATAACACACCAAGGTAGATAAGAAATGTTATTCATTATTTATAAATACTTTAACAATAGTCAAAAGGATAAAGATAAGAAGCGTTAATGATTTGTACTTTAATGATTATAAAAATGAATTCTTGAATGGGAAATGTAAACTCGCTTGAAATGTTTAAAGCGTCATATAAGTGAGAGAAGTTTAGCATTATTTCCTATAAAGCATGGATGGGACCGAGAGAATTCGGGGTATAACCGAGAGTCATATAAGTGAGAGGTCACTGTAAATAATATTTGTGAGATTTGCAAAATGTGTTTTTTTTTCTTATACAGGGTATCTCTTCTTATCGTTTACTAATTAGCTAATTTCTAAACCATTAGTTTTAGAAATATAGTTCCAATTGCAAAAATGTCTCAAACTTTGTTTTGCATCACATAAAAATCGATTACGTAAAAATTATTACTTTTTAAATAGTTAAGGAATTAAAAATTGTATAGAATGCCTGGGTCCAATAAGTTTTATTTAGAAAATTTTTAAGTGTTCTAACAAGTATAACAGTAAAAATTTATTCTTCAATGACTAAAACTTACTGAGTTATACTTAGAACTTCATGAATTTTCAGTGCTTGAATCACTAAAAATGGAAAAGTGTCTTTTTTTGTACTAGAAAATCTGACAATGCATGAAATTCAAAGTATCATAACTAGCTAAGTTTTTATAAGTTACAAGCAAAAATTGAGTTTAACCATGCAAATTTATTTTAATGATGTGGATTCATCTCAACAGAAAACAGTGTCAAAATTGTTTCAAACATTCTGTTTAAAAGACGTTTAATTAAAATGTCCATTGGCAGCATACAAAGAGATTAGTTACATGTTATAAAAATAATAGGTTGTTGGAACCTGTTGTCTATCCAACTGTAAGGTTGGAGGGGGGGGGGGATGATGCTATCGGTTAACCAAAAGTAACTATTTCCCATCCATAGAGCTCACCAATGCTGTCATTTCTTTGAATGGCACTAGCAGTTTCACCGAGAATATAAGAAGACTTCAAATGTAATTACAAGCTCTGTTTATTGATAATCCAGGTTCTTTACAAGGTACACAATACAACGCCTGTAATCAAATGCCGGAGAGGAGGTAAATGCAATTACATGTTGATACTATGCAGAGCAAAAGCTGAGTATCTCTAGAAAACTGTCATAACTTCCACAGATTGTATAAGGCATTGGCAAAACAATAGAAATTTAATTAGCCAAAAATATATATTCTGGCGATACAGGAGTCTGAACAGACAGACACATGTGGTTTTATCTGTTAAAGTGAATGAGATTAAGTCAAAGAGCAATTATGAATTTTAACGCCGGCCTGATTAAAACCGCATAATGGAGCCTTGTGAATTTTTGCAAGAAACCACCCTAAAATATTACTATGTAAAAAGTGGAAGATGAGAGCTAAAAATATGACTAATGGGTGCTGATGTACCATAATATGGCAAGTAAAAGGCTGTGTGAATAAGAAACAAAAGAAATAATTTTTATATGCCGTGAGAATTGACAGCATATACACTAACCGTCGAAATATAGATGTACTACATCTGTGAACAAAGATTTCTCATTGTTTCCAGGCACAAGACTTCTTTTCTTTTCTTTTTTTAAATAGATGAAAATGCAGTCAGAGTGTAATAACGAGCAAAATAAAATGATAAATTAATTTTTAGGAAAAGGAACTGGGAATAAATAATTCGTAAGCTGGCAATTAAGTTTCGCCTTAAGATAAAATTTAGAAACCTTATACTTTTGGGGGGGGGGGCAATCCAAACACATAAATTACATTGTAATATATCAAGTTAAATCTCCCTCCTTCATATCCTTAAGCTCACTTCATGTGCACATCAGTGATTCTTTCATATACACAACTACTCGTTAGTTACTTGGCTGAGTACTCAATATTTGGTTAAAGTACTACTCTATACACCGCTAATAAAAACAAAACAGCCAACAGCAAAAAAGAGAAAAATCTCTCTCCCTCTTCCCACTCCCAGAATTCAACTTAATTATACTTCTCTGGGTATCAGAAGCAGAAGTGAGAATTTCAGGGATTGGGGGGTCTTAGATGATTGATTATGTTTTGTTACAATAATGCAGAAAATTTGAAAAAATGTTTTTTTTTTTTTTTTTTTTAGGATTTTAAATTTTGTGGGCTCGGGAAGAAAGAAGGATTTAGATGAATTTTATTTTATTAAAGCAGAAATTTACTAAAATGCGGAAGAAGCTTTTCTCCCCTGTATTTACCTTTTTACTTCTAAATTAATGATAAAACAGTGTTTTAACAAATTTAAAAAAAAAACTCGATCATAAGCCCTCACTGTCAGCCCCTAAATTTAACTGGTTTTGCTTTTGAAAACGGGGGAGGGGGGAATTACATTTGGGTTTTACAGTAATTATTATAAATAATAGTTGAAATTTCAGTAATATCTGTCTAAGTTGGACTTTGTGTAAGACGAAAATCTCCTTAACATGGAAGGATTTTTCTCTTTTTTGCTGTTGGCTGTTTTGTTTTTATTAGCGGTGTATAGAGTAGTACTTTAACCAAATATTTTCAAGCCCTAAGAAACACAAGTGGTACTTGAGACTAGTGAGGGGGTCCAGCCCTATACCCCCCATCCCCCATATCGAGGTCAAAATTTAATTGTCATTTGGGAAAAATATTTTGATGGAAGTAGAGTTCTACACGGGTCAGGTAATCCAATTTCACTCGAACCCCATCCAACCGATGGGTCTGGTTTAAAAAACAATTTTGGAAAAACAAACACAGGCACAAGAAAATATTTGAGACAAACTTCTTACTATTTATAATTAAATGCAAAAAAATGCACGAGGATTTCTGTGAAAAATGTATATGACACATTTATAAATATTGTTAAAAACTTGTGTAAAAAGCTAACCTTAAAAATCTAATAATATACGTAGAACAGAATCATTACATAGAACCATAATTAGAGTACTGAAGACAGCATAAATTCTTAACATACCTCAATTGAATAGTGTGGTTTTCCTTCAAATGTATACTCAATCTTTTCCACCTTCATTCACAATTTTGTCTCCTGCATCAAAAAGCTTTGATTTTGAGAGCCCTATTTAAATGAAATTTAGCTGGAGCAATGTTACCAAGGAATATGAAGTGAAAAACACACATATGCACTTGGTAACACTTCTACAGCCTGTGTGTCTTCATCTTGAGTTATCGTGTTCCATTCATTCCAGGAAAATCTTAAGATTCTGAAAAGAAAAGACATCTTATGTACTTAAAGGTCAACAGAAATGTATTAACATATCCATATATGTATAAAACAAGGCCGAAACTAGCTTTTTTTCACAGAGGGCAAACATGGATTTTGGCATCTACACCCCCCCCCCCCCCCCCTCACTTTTTTGCAAAGTAAATTTACAAAGAGAATTTTACAAGTTAATAATAACTGATTTATTTTAAAATTAAAAATGGGCAATCACACTTTTGTCCAATATTTATAAAACCTGTGAAACTGGAATCAAAATTAACTAGAAAAATTCTGGTTTATACAGGTTTTCCTATTAGCAAATAAAATTGCTGGTTTTCTTTCTGTTGAAACCATGTAAAGTTTTCATTTAAGACAAGATTCTGTTACACACAGATTTTACTGTAGTTGTATTACATTGCAATTAAGCAGGCGTTTAAAGTCATATGAGTCACAATGTCTTAAGAACTGAAAAACCAGGATTTTCTGTAGGTATAACAATGAATTCCATTTCAATTCCGTAAAATATATGTGTGCTATATACAGCCAATTTCACAGAAGTATCTCTTCCTATTAATAGACTGTTATGTCTAGATTCTTTCCTAAACCTAACATAAATTATCAAAATTATAATAGTGACCTAGTAGAACAAAAGCAAATAATTTTTAACTAAGTATTATATTTTGTGAATTTTCCAACCCACAGTGTTTAGTGTCCCAATCACCTCAATTCTTCTTTTGGATTTTCCAACTGAAAAACATTTTTACTCAAATTTCATATCTATATATTTTGTATCAAACAACAAACCAAATGTTCATATTTGGCATCCTCGGCACACCCTCTTAATTTCGGCTCTGGTATAAAATAAGAGATTAGTGTTAGTTCTTTACAGAAGGGCCTGATTATCACAACGGAAAACAGGGCGGCCTTGTATTTTTCTTAAAGTGAGTACAAATAGTGGTTAAAAACATGTTACAAGGGCCCAATAGTGGATCTTTGTACTAAGGCCTCATGTAAGGTTAGTTAGGCCCTACTTTAGATCATGTATTCATAAAAATCATGCATTTTATAAAAAACAAATCATGCTTGTTACACTCAATCTGAACAACAATTTAGTTACATTAAGCTTTAAAATGAAATTAAAATATAAAATAATATAAGAATCTTACACTTGCAAACACTGCAAATCAAACAATAAATTCGGCAAATCATTATTGAGAAAATAAATATTCCCTTTATGGTACTGCCCTACAAAATATTAAAATTAATAAAAGCATATAAACTGCACGACTGCGTGGACAAAGATTAATAAATAAAAAAACATCGATTTTGAATAAAACACGTATAACTTATACAATAACATTTAATTGCAAGACAAAAATAATAATGATAATAAAGGGTACAGATTGTACTAGTTGTTAAAAAAGGGATTGTTAAGAGATATAGCTGCTCAGTTACAATGACTTTAAATAAAAGTGCATGAATACATACTTTCCCAGTTGTGTGTATAAAATCTATAAAATTAAACAAATCTTATTTTTACAAAGCAAATTTTTTTTTTTTTTTTTTTTTTTTGCCTAAGATACGAACTTTTCATCCCCACCCACTTAATTATTATATTAAATTAGTTGAAATAACATGATCAGATCCTAACATTACAGAAATTGTAACACTGACATAACCAAAAAAGACAGAAAACACTTACCTGATATATTTTTTCCAGTTTACATAATTTTTTTCTGTATGCTAGACATTTTAAACGCAACACACGTCTTGATTTTCATCAAAACAAAACAAATTTTAAAATATAACAGAAAAGAAGTACTTGGCAATCAAATAAAGTGAGATAAAGAAGCCAATGTGGTAAACATGAACTCGCTCTAAGCGCGTCAGAGTATGTGCAGTAGATTGCGCAGATTGAAGATTCTGGGTTCCATGTTTTTGACGTCATACTGGAATGATCTATAGAAGCGCTGATTGCAGCCGTCGGTACAGGAAAATTGGCCCTTTAACTAATGCTAAAGTGCCATTGAAACCATTATTTATTGTAAACGCGTTTAAAAGTGTTAGATATTCAAATTCGGATAATTTTTACTTTGACCTATAAACACAGAACACAAATAGCACATGAAATCTGAAATTGTGCATAAAAATAATCATTATGAACAAATTAAAAATGCATGTAACGCAATGGGATTGCAAGGGATTTTCCTGAAGGGAGAAGTTATATCTTTTTTCCACCAGATGGGGCATGACGTTTAAACAGTTACATGGTCTGGCCATGGCCAGACTTCATGCGCTCTCGCTTAGCGGCCTATTCAATTGCAAGGATTTCAGGGAAACACTTCTTAATTCAGGAACTCGTGAGAGGGCGCCACATACCCTCCTCAAATTTTGTACAGTACGTGTGCTAGAACGCAGCAAAAACCGCTATCATGCCCAGTATTGCAAGATTATAGATTATTTTTTAATAGGAAATAAGTTAGAAACTGACAATGGGTAGTAAGAAATCAGCGTAAAATATTTTTATTTACATACAAATAATGTTTTACGAAAAAAAACGGGATTTGGTAATGGCCGTGGGGAATGTTTACGGTAACAACGAATCATTATAAAATAAAACACTTAATATTGAAAGCATAGTTTTTTTTATTTTAATTCGGTGGGGAAATAGGAATAAATATGTACATTTAGGACAAACTATTCAACCGTTATTGTTACAGCTCATAAACATACACTAAACCTTATTCTTAAATTAAATTGCATCTTTTTCTTACCTCTTTCATTCAGAAACTAAACTCGATGGGAGAGAACAATATAAAATAAAATATGGTAGATACACAGTGAAAAGATCCATTGTGATTGTAAATATAAATTTATTAATATTTTTAAAAGCAAATTGAAAAAAAAAAAAAATGCTTGCTTTACATAACTGAGATAATTAAAATGTTGAATCATGATCAAATTTCTAAATTAACAATTATTTATCTGTTATAATAATTATTTAACTGCAGTAAATTGATGTAAGCCAACAATCAATTAAAATGAAAAACATTTATAATTAATGCAGAATTAAATATAAACTTTAAAACTGTAATGTGGTTAAACTGAATGTATATAACCTTAATTGAAATGTTTTAATTGCTAAACAGAAATCTGCAATATAGGGTAGATGTGCCAGTAATAGACACCCTTAAGAAATTTCTTTTAAAAATTATTTTTAATTAATAGTTATAATCATTATATTTCACTTTTTTAAATATTATGTTAATCTACCAACAATATTTAATCATGCTTACAGTCACATTTCCCAATGTGAATCAAAATTTAATTGTAAATAACAGAAATAAATCCAAACACCCTCTGTTCCAGTAATGGGACACTCTCTGTTCCAGTAATAGACACCCCACAAAAAGTAATAGATAATTGATATTATGATTGTATTTAAAACCAGAATTTAAGGAAAGCATATTAACGAAATAAAATAATCATTTTTAAAAAATTTAACAATTAGGATATCAATAATTAATAAAATATTTATGAGAATAGTTCACTGTTAAAATTAATTATTGTCATTATCACGAGATCAATATTTTAATTATTTTAGATAAAAGTTTAAAATACTAAATTTCAAAGAATTACATTTATTAAATTATTGACACATTGGGAGGGGGGGGGTTACAAGTGTTAGGTAAATAACTAATGCAGTATCAGTAACTACCTATATTTCAAGTATTCCCTGAAAAGTGCTGTTTTTTTAAATAAATTGTGACAGGAATAACATAAACAAATGCATCTCTATGTCTAAAATCGCGGGATTTGAGGAGGTTGAGTAGCGCCCTCTCTCGGGAAACAGCTACTGTAACTGTTTCCTTAAAATACATTGGGATTTTAAGTATTGACATGGCCGCTATAAGATGAAGTCTGGCCGTGGTCTGGCATTCAGGTGTCCGTTCGTTCAGGATTATTAAATAGCGATTCTTAACTTAAATTTAGCGATCACTATTTGAGAATCCTTAAAATGCTATTCAGACCGGTCTTCCTAAACAAGCTTCCCCAATCTGGCTTCAGCTGTCGTCGGAACCACTGAGCTCCACAATACCACAATAGAACGGAGAGCTAACTTCCTATTCTGACACATTGTATCCAGCGGTCCGCCCATGAATACAATGCCAAAGATTTTCAGAGGAAAATCTTTGGCAAAACACATATTTTCTACCATAGAATAGTACTATTAATCTAATTTGAAAATATCTACCCCATACGTATGGGGTAGATATTTTCAAATTAGATTATCTTTTAAAAATATGACGAAGTTGCTTACAATTTTCACTGATATACATTTTTTATTGTAAAAACTACAGGTTTTATTTAAATTCATCGCCAATATTTAATTTTATATTTGTTAAAAAGGAAATTTTACATAAACTCGATAAAAAAAAAGGGGGGGGGAAATATGTTAAGTATCCTTCATAAAAATATGAAAAAGCTGTAGAAATAACTAAAAGGGACAAAAAGTATGCGGAAAAGTTAAAAAAATTGCCTGTAATATTAAAAAAGTGCGCGATTCATTACTTGCGCGTACTGAAAGTGTGATGCGGTTGCGGCAGAAAGTAGATCGGTGAGTTAGCTCTCCGTATTATTATACAGCTCAGTGGTCGGAACATGAAAGCGATTGCACTAACGATAAACCAATCAGCATACAGAAGTGCTTCGCTGCAGACCAATCAATTAAACATGCGCATTACTTGCCGTTCTGAGCTTTGCAGGTTTTTTTTAATTTGATTTTTCTACTTTTCTGCTCATCATCATTTGGGAAAAAAAAAAAAGAAAAAGAAAGACAGAACGATATAGCGATGAAGAATTAAATGCTCTGTTTGTTTTTTAAATATTATTAAATAATGTAAATAATAACTAATCTATATTTACATGCACTTTTTTCGTTTTATTTCTTGGAATAATTCTTTTTTTTAACTATTCATTTTATGTATTTGAGTACATGTTTAAAATTTCAAACCAAAAGGTTTTGATTCTTATAAGCCACAGCTAAAAAATACTTAAGAATCATAATTTCCTTTAGTCAGCGAAAAGCCTGCAATTGTATTTGCAGCGCTTCCGCCTAAAAGTGACTTCAAATATGAAAATTTTTCAATCGGAGTTAAGTGCTCATTTTTATCAATTGTGTTCGAAAATTGAGTCCAAAATTCGAGCCATAAACAAGAATCACCATAATATTTACTTATGTTCAATTTAGGTAATTTTACCAAATTTTGATTAAGAATTTTCTGACTTTTTAGTAGAGAATTATTACTATTCTCACTTTCGATATCTGAAACATCTTGTTTATTTTTCGTAGTAGCGGTATTATCATTTATAAATTTGAAATTTCTCTTCAATAATAGTTTCATTATATGTTTCGGATTTCTCTATGGCCTTTTCAAACTCAGCATCTAGAACCAGTTGTTCAATCTCTGAATTTAATGATTTTAATGTGTCAATTTTATCATTCAATTGCTGTTTTAAAATACCCAGCTGTGATTATTTATTTTCTAAATCTAACGCTAGTGTATCATCTAAAATATCTTTAATTTTATGGAATATTTTCGTAGTTTTAGTACGAATGGTTGATCTTTTCTTTTTAAGTGCTTCGAGATTCATTTTAAATAATAAAACACAATTCAATACATTCTATGTAAATAATTCAATTCAATAATTCAACAAAATCCAATTTGAGGTACAGACGTGTGAAAATTATTAGAATAATTGTGATTTTTTCAGTTTTTCTTGATTAACATTGTATATATTTGCAATGTTTCATGAAAAGTTATTTGTTTTGTTGATCCAGTCAATTTTTCACTCCTTTACAATAGTTTTGGGGATATAATTTTGTTAAATGTTGCCATTTTTAAAAAAGAAAAATATTTGATCCAAAGTAATCAAATTGTTTGCATTGTATAAATAATTTGTTTGATTAGCAAACGAATTTAAAATCGTCCGCTTGCTGTGCTAGTATTTTCTTTCTTTTCTTGAGTTGGCATCAGTATTATTTTATTCTTAAAACAATTCTTTTCGCTGTTTTGATTAGTTTATACTAATTGGTATGTTTTTTTTTCGTTTGTCAAAGGATTATTCCGTGATTATGGGTAAAGCAAGTGATATTTCTCCTGGTAAACTAGCTGTGGTAAAGTGTCTCATCCAAGAAAATCCCTATACACAGCACGAAATCTCTAAAAAAGCAGAATTTTCGCATGCATCTGTGTGTAGAATAAAAAGATATTTGTATTCCAAATGTGAATATGAAAATTCTAGAGTAGGTAAATGCGGAAGGAAAAGTAAAGTTACTGCAAGAGCAGAAAGGAAATTAATTCAAATTGAAAGTATTAAGATAATAATAACTGAATCAGAGGCCGATAAACATAAGTAATATTTAATTAAGATTGAAAATAACTAAATCACGCACATGGCGGTACTACTACGTGACATATCACTTCTCACAACACTAACACTCCGCTTGGCGTTGCCAAACAGTATACACAAATATATTAATACAGTTACGGTTACATATAACATACACCAAAGAGTAAGTGTGATTACTTTCAACACCCTCCCTTAATCACACCTTATTTTACATTTGTATCTTAAATCACATAATCTTGATTTAGGTAAATATTTTGTAAACATATCAGCTAACTCATTTTCTGTAGCAACATACTCAAGATTTATATCATACAATTTTATAATATCCCTAACATATTTCAATTTAATATCTAAGTGCTTCAATCTAGCACAGTTGTTTTCATTTAATATAGCCTTAATGGCTGATTAATTATCCTCGTAAATAAAAATTTTAATATTTTGATACCCTAAGATTTCTGAAGTTACATTGTAAAGAACAATTAAATCCTGGACAGCTTTTGCTAGAGCTAAAATCTCCGCCTCGGTAGAGGACAGGGCAATGGAGGTTTGTTTCTTTACAGACCAAGTAACTGGATAATCATTAAAGAAAATAATATACCCAGAAATAGACTTTCTATCCTGTGCATCAGCCCCCCAATCTGCATCAACATAAACATTAATCACACTACTGTAACTATCGGATTTACAAAACAGTAATTTGAGTTCATATCGAAGAACTCTTTTAAGACCAGCCCAAGCAATATCAGTAGGCTGCTCTTGAACTTGACTAAGACAGTCAACAGAGTACAGAATATCAGGACGAGTCATCATGGATAAGTAGAGCAGAGCCCCCACGAGCTCACGATAAGGACCATAAAAACTTTTGCCTTGCATAAAATCTGACGAAGTTGACTTTGGCACAAGAGGAGTGTCTGATGGCTTACACTCTGACATTTTAAACTTATTTAAAATTTTCTCAACATAGGCCTTTTGACCTAAAGAAAGTTGATTTTGGGAATATTCTATACGTATTCCTAGGAATTCCTCAGCAATTTCAGCTTTGGACATCTCGAACTCATTTCTAAGTAGTTGAATCACAACTTTAACTTCTGAATCATCAGAACCCTTCAATAAGCAGGTCATCAACGTACAATACTATGTAAATTTCATTCGGTTGAGATTTTCTTACAAAAACACACGCTTCACTATTTAGCTACTGGAAATTTAAATGAAGAATAAAATCTGTGAAGCGTTTGAACCATTGTCTGGGCGCTTGTTTGAGCCCATAGAGACTCTTAAGTAGCTTGCATACACGTCCACTATTATCATTATAGCCCATGGGTATAGCCCATGAAGATTATTTCATCCAGTTCACCATTCAGAAAAGCCGTTTTGACATCCAAAGCATAAATTTTGAGATCTTTTTGGACAATGATGGCAAGTACAAGTCTAAGTGATGACATACTGATGACAGGAGCATAGGTCTCAAAATAATCAATTCCTGGCTTCTGTTCGAAACCACGAGCAACCAGTCTGGCTTTGTAAACATTATTTCTTTTGATACGCAACACCCATTTACAGGACACTGTCTTTTCTTCCTTTGGCAATTCAACTAGCTCCCAAACTTTATTTTTATTAAGAGACTCCATTTCTTCATTCATAGCTCTCTTCCATGGGACTTGCTCTTCTTCGGGCAATTTTCCTACATCCTCAAATGATATAGAATCAACAGATGTCACAGCTTCGTATACAAAATAATCATCTAGTCTGGCAGGTAATCTAGTATTTCTTCTCGGTCTGACATTATTTTCAGGAGTTGTAGTTTCCACATCACTTGTGTCAGGGATCACTTCTTCATTAGCAAAATCTTTAACTTCTATGGAATCATCTTGAATCAAATTCATTGTGCATTTCTTTTCTTCATTGAATTTTACGTTGCGAGAAACCACAATATGTTTTGTGACTGGATCTAACAGACGGTATCCCATAGTTGAATATCCTATAAAAATCATCTTTTTGGATTTTGGATCCAGTTTCTTTCTTAAAGTGTCTGGTATTCTCATATATGCATCACAACCAAACACTTTGATAATGCTTAGATCAGGTGGTTTACCATATTTAAGCTTAAATGGCACATTTCCAACAGTTTGATTTGGAATTCGATTTTTAAGGTATGCAGCTGTCTGCACAGCAAAGCCCCAACAAGTTTTAGGCAACTTGGATTCAAATATTAAGGCACGGGCCTTCTGTAAGAGATATCTGTTTGCCCTCTCAGCAACACCGTTTCAAGGAGCTGAATATGGCGGAGCTGGATCAATCAAAATACCACTTTTCTTGCAGTAACGGGCTAGTTCGCCTGACACATACTCTTTGGCATTGTCACACCTAATTTTGTAGAGCTCAGGGTTTTGCTTGATAAACAGTTTGAAAACTTCAGCAATATCACTTTTGTGTTTCAAAAGATGTACTTCAGTGAACCTTGAATGGTCATCTATGAGTGTAACAAAATATCTTTCACCCTCCCTGGTAGGTGGATCAATAGGGCCACATATGTCACTGTGGATCATTCTCATTGCCACATGCTCTCGACTTCTAGGACTCTTGCTCACTGGAGTGTTAGAATGCTTTGCAGTAACACACTCTTCACAGAAATTTGATAAAGATTCAAAAATTGGCAAACCCATTTCTTTTAACACCTTGTTAGATGGATGCCCCATCCGCCTATGCCACAGTTCTGCATCATGATTCACAAGATATGCCGAAGCTTTAACAGGTTGGAAATCACTTATGTACTGTCCTTTGTCGTTAAGCCTAGCAATTTCAAACTTATCATTGACTTTCTTAATAACAGCTAGGTCATTTTCAAAAGTCACACTGTAGCCTGCTTTTTGAATGTTTTTAACTGATATTAATTCACCATTCAGCTCAGGAAAAATAACACATCTGTTAAAATTATTTTCCTACCATGTAATGTTCAGGTATGTTGCCAATACGTTCTATCTTCAAAACATCATTTTTGGAGGCACAAGTAACAGTTCCAGAATACTGTTTAATTTCTTCAAACCACTCACTTTTGCTGCACATATGTGTGGATGCTCCAGAATCCAGTAGAAAACCTTCAACAGGCTCACCTGCCATGAATGTTACTGCTGCTGTTTCTCTGTAATCTGCTTTGAGGCAAACTCTACAATCCTTTTTAATGTGTCCAGGGCGTCCACATTGAAAGCAAACTGTTTTCTTTTTACAAAATTTGGAAATGTGGCCTTTGGATTTACATTTATGACAAATGATTTCACGCTTATCTGCACTGAAAGCTATGTTCTCCTTTGAAACAGGGTCACGAATATTATCTGGATTTCTTTCAAACTTTAATGCTTCAGCGTTCAAAAGTCTCTGCATAACAAAATCTAAAGTCAAAGTTTCATTTGGCTGGTTTTCAATCGTAGCTTTAACCACGTCATATTCTGCAGGTAGAGACATTACCAAATAAATAACAACGTCCATATCTTTTACTTCTGCGCCTGAAAGTCGCAATTCATTTACGATGGCCAATAGTTCATTAATATGTTGCTGCATGCTGCATTCCCGACGTTTCTGCAAAGTCGCGAGTTTTTTCGTACTAAAATTTGGCTCACTGCACTGGTTTTCGCGTATTTATTTTTTAAATTTGTCCATATTTGACACGCAGTTGTTTCCGTAGCCAAAGTCGCTAACACCGTGTCATCCAAAAGGGTTAGCAGTAAAGCATATGCTTTCTTTGATTGTTTAACTTCCGCTTCTTTAGCTGGATCACATTCCTCATTTAAATATTTATCAAGATCTTTAGCGGCAAAGACAGCTTCAACACGTCGCTTCCACAGAACAAAATTTTTACCGCTAAAAGATTCAACACAGTACTTAATATTTTCATCACGTGCCGCCATTTCAACTTCCGTGTCCGCGTGATTCAGTTCAAAGCAACAAAACAGTTCACTTTAACACAATCTTAATATATTTTTACTTCTAGCGTGTTCAATTTCGGAACCACGCTCTGCTATTAAGATAATAATAACTGAATCAGAGGCCGATAAACATAAGTAATATTTAATTAAGATTGAAAATAACTAAATCACGCACATGGCGGTACTACTACATGACATATCACTTCTCACAACACTAACACTCCGCTTGGCGTTGCCAAACAGTATACACAAATATATTAATACAGTTACGGTTACATATAACATACACCAAAGAGTAAGTGTGATTACTTTCAACAGAAAGTTAACAGAAGAGCAACTAGTCATGAATTAAAAATCTCTTTGCAAGCGTATGGAGTAAATGTATGTGATTCTTCTATCCGTAGAAAGCTCATCGCAGCTGGACCCAGTGCTCGTCGTCCTCGAAAAAAGGCTAAAATCAAATCTGCTGTGGCAAAGAACAGACTTGCTTGGGAAAAAGTTGTACAAGAAAAATTAGGAAATGACTGGAGCAAGGTGAGAAATATTAATTTTCTTTAATTAATCTGTTGAATTTAAGTTGTTCATTTCTTTTCCTGAAATCATTTTTTTTTTTTGCATACTGAGTAAAAATACAGAACTGTTCAAAAATTTTATTAAAAATTTCTTTATAAGAATATTTCTCTACATATTACATACCTTAAAGTATTTTTTTATCTTTTAGGTATGGTTTTCTGATGAATCAATGTTTACGAATTCAGAAGAAAGCAGTCAATATGCCAGGAGAAGCACCAGTGAAGATTTTTCCCCAAATTGCATAGCACAAACGATTAAACATCCTACTAAAGTAATGATTTGGAGCGTGATGTCTGTTCAGGGTACTGGACGTTTATACATTGTAGAAGGCACGATGGATTAGTATCCAGTGGCCTGTCCAAGGGGGGGGGGGGCTGATAGGGCTACAGCCCCATCCCCCCGAAATTGTCAAGAGTAAAATGAAAAAAGTGCTTTTTTCTTTCTTTTTTAGATAAATTTGTAATTTTTGTTTCTGTCATACAGCGGACTAGCTACTCTCGTTAGTCCCATATTAGTCCACATTGACATCACACCATAAATAGAATAAGGGGCTGATGGGGTTATACCCCCCCACCCCCCGCCCGAAATTGTCAAAAATCTCATGAAAAACTGCTGTTTTCTTCTTCTTTGAGATAATTTTATAATTGTTTTTGGTTATACTACGAATTACCCACTATCTTCTTTTTAGCCCCATATTAGTTCACATTGACGTCAGAGCATATATAAAAAGGGGAAGGGGGCTGTTTGGGTTACAGACCCCCCCCACACACACAGACACCAAAAATAGTCGAAAATCTCATGAAAAAAGTGCTGTTTTTTTCTTCTTTGAGATAAATTTGTATATATATATATATATATTTGGCCATACAACAGACTACTCGCTCTCTTCTTTTTAATCCCATATTAGTCCACATTGACATCAGAGCATACCTAAAAAGGGGAAGGGGGCTGATGCGGTTACGAAATAGTCGAACATCTCAAGAAAATAGTGCTGTATTTTTTCTTCTTTGAGATAAATTTGTATATTTTTGTCATAGAACAGACTACCTGCTCTCTTCTTTTTAACCCCATATGAGTCCACATTGACATCAGAGCATACCTAAAAAGGGGAAAGGGGCTGATGAGGTTACAGCCCCTTCCCCCCCTTGCCGAAATAGTCGAATATCTCATTAAAATAGTGCTGTTTTTCTTCTTTGAGATAAATTTGTATTTTCTTTTTGTCATAGAACAGACTATCCACTCTCTTCTGTTTTTAACCCCATATTACTTTACATTGACATCAGAGCATACCTAAAAAGGGGAAGGGGGCTTATGAGGTTACAGCCCCCTCCCTCTTTCCGAAATAGTCGAACATCTCATAGAAATAGTGCTGTTTTTTTTGGTTCTTTGAGATAAATTTGTATATTTTTGTCATAGAACAGACTACCCGCTCTCTTCCTTTTTAACCCCATACTAGTCCACATTGACATCAGAGTATACCTGAAAAGGGGAACGGGGCTGATGGGGTTACAGCCCCCCCCCCCCCTTTCCGAAATAGTCGAACATCTCATGAAAATAGTGTTTTTTTCTTCTTTGAGATAAATTTGTATATTTTTGTCATACAAAGACTACTCGCTCTCTTCCTTTTTAACCCCATATTAGTCCACATTGACATCAGAGCATACCTGAAAAGGGAAACGAGGCTGATGGGGTTACAGCCTCATCCCCCCTTCCCGAAATAGTCGAACATCTCATTAAAATAGTGCTGCTTTTTTTCTTCTTTGAGATAAATTTGTATTTTTTGTCATAAAACAGACTATCCACTCTCTTCCTTTCTAACCCCATATTAGTCCACATTGCCATCAGAGCATACCTAAAAAGGGGAATGGGGCTGATGGGGTTACACCCCCCCCCTCCCGAAATAGTCAAAAATCTCATGAAAATAGTTCTGTTTTTTCCTCTTTGAGATAAATTTGTATATAATTTTTTGTCATACAACAGGCTACCCACTCTCTTCTTTTTAACACCATATAGTGCTACTTTTTCATCTTTCTATTTGTGATAAATTAGTATTTTTATTCTGTCGTACAACGGATTACCCACTTTCTTCTCTTTACTCCCATATTAGTACACAGTAACACCACAGCATATCCAAAGAGGAAGAAGGGGCTGATTGGGCACAAACCCCACCTCTCAAAATGATCGAAAATGGAATGAAAAAAGTGCTGATTTTTTTCTTTATGTTTGAGATAAAATTATAATTATTTTTTCTGTCATGCAATGGACAACTCACTCTCTTTTCCTTAGTCCCATATTAGTACACAAGGGGTGGGGATTATGGGGTAACAGCTCCATTCCCCTTCGGAAATGGTCGCAGTGAAAAAAAAGGCTGACTTTGTTTCTTTCTTTTTGAGATAAATTTGTTTTATTTTCTGGCACGCAACGAACTTGTTTTCTCGTTAGCCCCATATGTCTTTCAGTCCTGCGATCAAAATTACTTGAGACCACAAAATCTATTTTCAAATGACTGAAAAACAGCTCCATGCATGCTTTGGTGGATAAATGAATACATATTGCTGTAATTGGGAATTCATTTCCTCTTGCATCATCCAAACTCCCTTTCTACTTAAAGTTTTGAAAGTTTGATCAAAAGACAATTATTTACACCTACGCAGTGTAGAGGTAGGGATGTACTTTGATTTGCAGAAAAGAGACAATGAAACTGGCGCATGCGCGCAACATTATGTTTACGTAACTGTTTCAGAACATTTTTATTAGAACTTTAAGTTCACTTTCAGTTTAGTTTAGTTTGTGATTATTATTGTTTGAGAGAATGTCGCTCAGTTAAAAAGCTGTAAATAATTATGCTTCTGTGTTTTTCGTCGTGTGAAGTGTCATTAAATTGTGATGTATACTAATATCGTGAATTTCATTTTGAGTCAAGGGTGTTCTCATGCCAAATAAATGTTTCGTTTGCTCAAATATAATGAATCATGAAGATGCGGAGCACCAATGTCCCGTTGGAATTTAGAGGTAAGAAAATTTATATCTTACCAATTTTATTTAGAAATCAATTAAATTAAAATTTAGTATTTACATGTGGTCAATTGTGACTGAAATAGTAATATAGGCAGTCGGAGTTGTCACACATATAATATGTTCAATTGATAAGATCTAGAAGTAGTTTAATTAATTTAAAGAGTTTTTAAGTCTCTTCTACAGATGACGCCAAGACTAAGAAGGTATATTAGTGCGCAGTGACATTAAACATTATCGCCAAATCAGTAGATGTACGAACTGGAATTTTTTTGTGAATGGCAATGTCAAGCAAGATTATTGATTTTCGGTTTTAGAAGGGTCCTTTAAAGATGCCCAGTAGTAATACTAAAACAATATCTCCTGTTGATTTGTTTGTTCCTGTTCTTTTTACTATAGGGAACTAGTTTTATTTACGTTACGTGCTTTTCTAGATTTAAGGCTGTTCTCAAATACAAACTGGCTACTTTATGAGATATTTTTTAATTCATTTTTGCTCGGAAACGTATGAAATTGACAGCTCTTTTTATTTAGAAACTTTGCAATCGAAACACGTTTTTCCTTTTCTTGTAAAGGCAGAAAATCTTTTAGAAAGTACTGTCAAAGTCTCGAAGTTGGCGTTTTGAATAAGATTCCTGACGCGGCAGCCTGAGAAGCGCGAAAAACGAGTCGTTAATACGTTAGCAGAATCCCTTATAACTCGATAAGTAATTTATTTATGAAAAAATGGAAAACTCATTTCGATTCCAACTCTCTTCTATAGTCAGACCTGCCAATCTAATGCCTTTGCGTTTAAAAATGTGTCAAAAAGTTTCACGTTGGTGAGCAGATCAATTGAGATACCTTAAAGGAAGATTCCTTTTTCAATATTTTAGTGTACGAGTGATCCAGCAAAAGATAAAAATTCTTAATTACTCTTCTATGAAAGTACAATATTATGAATAGTGTTCTTTTCTAATCGCTCTTATTTTGACATGACACACTTTAGTATCGCCATTTTTACCATTCGGAATATTTAACAAAAAAAGCATTAAATAAATTAAAATTATCTCATAGTCAACATAAACATCTAATAATAAGCACAGGTTAAAAATAAATTTTCTTACAATTTTACTTTGAAGCAAATTGAGTGTTGTTCGAAATTGAAATAGAAATGGTGTAAATATATTTTCGGACATTTTGATTATACAGAAGAATTTGCAAAATGAATCCATGCACTGGGTATTGAAGAACAGATTCTTTCTTTTATATTAACATTATTGGCATTTCAGTTTCTTTTTCTAATAAAAAAAAAAAAGAAATCCATGTATATATTATTCAAAATATTTTCTTGGAGAATTTTTCAATTCT
The DNA here is from genome assembly GCA_963931845.1 of Maratus michaelseni. NCBI lineage: Eukaryota > Metazoa > Arthropoda > Arachnida > Araneae > Salticidae > Maratus > Maratus michaelseni. The sequence continues at coordinate 153,531,725 of OZ007596.1, read as the reverse complement.
AAAAACTGTTATAATTCGCGTAAATGTTAAGACGTTTTGAATATACACCGAGTATCTATAAATTGAGCCTGTTTTACGGCAAGCCGTTTGGGTTACTCGCACAAGGAAGGCTCCTCCAAGAAGTCCCCAAAACCCGTTTTAAAAAAAAAAAGTCCAGTAATATTGTTAGCCATAATTCAATAACTTTAACTCTTTTTTTAAAAAGGATATCTGATGTTTAGTTTCCAATTAATTCTTAGCTTGTCCCTTCCTTCACAAATTTGATGAGCTTTTTTTAACATATATTTCATGAAAGCCATACGTTTGTTCAAAATCCCAGGAGCATGTATAAGAGGGGAAGGGGGACATCAAGAAGGAATGCTTGATACCCCTAAGATTTTGAATTAAATTTTTGTTGGTATTAAAAAAGAGATTCTGCAAAGGAAATTTGTTTATCCTGGAGTCTGACCATCAAAATTTTGGGCGCTGGCAACAGAAAATATTTTTGGCCCTAATCGTAGATTATAAAATTTTTACAAATACTGCCAATGAGAAGTGTATGAATATAACTATGTAATTCACCCATTTAAATGAAAGACTGAGAATAAATGTGAACTGAAGTTGGATTATTATTATTATTGAAATTTCTTCGTAAAAATTAACTTGACAGACTTAAATATCATGTTAAATAAACATGAACTAATGTTGCACGAACTTTAAAAACATACGCAACGCAAAGAAAATCATCTATACTATTATATAAAGAGGAAACGGTGACTGACTGACTGAGTGACTCATCAACGCCCAGCCGAAACTACTAAAGTCAGGGTCACGCAATTTCGACTGTAGATTGCTGTTATGGCCTAGGCAAGCACTAAGAAGGGATTTTTGAAAATTCCCCACCGAAGGGGGTTAAAGGGGGGGTTCGAATGTTTTAGGTCATTTTGCCATATCTCAGCAGCAGTTATAGGTAGGAGCTTGAAATTCCAGAAAACAAATCTACTAAAAAAATGATTAAACATCTATTTCAGCGATTTTAAAAATTCCACGCAGAAGGGGGTTAAAGGGGGGTGGTCGAATGTTTTAGGTCATTTTGCCATATCTCAGCAGCAGTTATAGGTAGGAGCTTGAAATTCCAGAAAACAAATCTACTAAAAAAATGATTAAACACCTATTTCAGCGATTTTAGAAATTCCACCCAGAAGGGGGTTAAAGGGGGATGGTCGAATGTTTTAGGTCATTTCGTCATATCTCAGCAGCAGTTATAGGTAGAAGCGCGAAAATCAGGAAAAAAAATCTACTAAAAAAATGATTAAACCTGTATTTCAGCGATTTTAGAAATCCCCCCCCCCCCCCGAAGGGGTTAAAGGGGGGTGGTCCAATGTCTTCGGTCATTTCGTCATATCTCAGCAGCAGTTATAGGTAGGAGCGCGAAAATCAAGAAAACAGATCTACTAAAAAATCATTAAACATGTATTTCACTAACTTTATAAATTCCCCTCCAGGAGGGGGTTAAGGGGGGGGGGTCGAAGGTTTTAGGTCATTTGCCGTATCTCAGCAGCAATTTTAGTTAAAAGCACAAAAATCAGGAAAACAAATCTACTAAAAACATTACTAAACATGCATTTGGGGGATTTTTGAATTTCCCCTCCCGGAGGGGGTTAAAGGGTGGTGGTCGAATGTTTTAGATCATTTCGTCATATCTCTGCAGCAGTTTTAGATTGGAGCGTGAAACCAAATCTACTAAAAAATGAATAAAACACATATTTCAGCAATTTTGGAAATTCCCCCCAGAAGGTGGTTAAATGGGGGGGGGGGGGTTCGAATTTTTTAGGTTATTTCGCCATATTTAAAAACGATTCACCATGATTTAAAAACGTAGTAACATATTTTAAATTTATAAATTTAAATTAAAACATATTTTTATAAATAAACAATTATAAATACTTAAGTATTTTTAATTTAAATTTATAAATTTAAAATATGTTACTAAGTTTTTAAATCATGGTGAATCGTTTTTAAATATGGTGAACCGTGTGTTGAATATTGCAACCTTGTAAAATAATGTGTATACATTTTTTACTAACAAAAATACAAGAACTATTCTAACTACTCCTTATATCATTCGTTTAGATATTGTGGCAACTCCAACTGCCTATAATAAAATTCAGCTGATGTTGACGACATATAATTAATCAATTTTAATATAATTGATTTCTAAAACTATTTAAAATAATATCAGTAGGAAACAAATTTTATTACCTTCTAAGTTCCAAAAAACGGGCATCGGGGCTCCATTGCTTCAATAAAGAACATCTTTCAGTTGATTCGATATATTCCAATATATGCAATTTTCACGAGAGAATAATCTTGACTCAAATAAAATGCAGGATATTAGTAAACACATCACTATTTAATGACAAATAAGACGACGAACAAATTATTATATACATTTCTGTTACTGAGCGACACGCTCTCTGACAATCATAATCACAAACAATACTAAACTAAAACGTTAGAGTTCAAAAACGAAAGGAAATGAATTCCCAATTACAACATCCTCCCACCTTTGAGTTTCGGGATCTGGAACTCAAACCCAATTCGTTCGATGTTTTATGATACGCCCGTATCTGGAGCGACGAACCGAAACGTCCGATGTACTGTCGCTGACCGAACCACTAGGAGGATTACTAGCACCTTTATGTTCATTAAAATCTTGTTTCTTTTTAATGTCCTTGAAATGGTTTCTCATACTGTCGTTATCTTGTGATACTTCTAAGGGTATTAACCTGCTTGTAGGTCTTAAATATTCCCCAGTTTTCATTCTTATTTTCACTAAGCGGATGTGTCCATCCTTAGATGAAAAATTTCAATCACTTTGGCCAGAGGCCAATCAATTCTTTTATTATTGTCACTGGAAACAATCACAACATCACCTATTGCTAAAGGTTTCTGTATTTTCTTCCATCTACTAGGTTGTCGCAATTGGCCTAAATATTCAGATCTAAATCGTTTACGAAGGTCTTGTCTTATTTTCTGTTGATAAACAAGCCTTTTGTTCAATGATTTGGCATCTAGAATATCAATATCGGGTGTACCACTACCTTTCACTTCTAGCAAGAACATGGACAGAGTGAGAGGTACGAGATCATTTAAATCTTCTGACACATAAGTAAGCGGGCGACTGTTGATAACACTTTCTAGGTCACATATAATGGTTTGTATTTCTTCGTAATTCAGAGAACTTTTTCCTAAAACCTTTCTGAGTATTCTCTTGGTTAGGCCAATCAATCGCTCCCACCACCCTCCCCACCACGGAGCTGAAGGAGGTATAAATTTCCAAATAATTTTCCTTGATGTACTATCATTTTGTACTGAATTCCAGTTTATTTCTTTCAACAAATTTTCCGCTCCTACAAAATTTTTACCGTTATCTGTATAGATAATAGAAGGTCTGCCTCTACGGGCTATGAATCTTCTCAACGTCAATAAAAACACGTCAGTTGATAATGAGGTAGCTAGTTCAAAATGAACTGCTCGAAAAACTACTACTAGCCAGATTACTAGCCAGATTTTCCTATTTTCTTTAAGAATAAGCCAGGGTTGCCGGCTTTTAGCCAGGCCAAAAAAAGCCGTATAATACCAATAAAGGACAGAGAAGCAACAGAAAGTAAAACCTTTTATTATTCAGTGCTATCCACCATCTGCCGCATGCAACGTGTCTTCGTGTGTGACGTGGAAAATTTGGGAAACACAATAAACTGTTTTGTTTTCTGTTGATTCTCTGTCCTTATTCGTTGTTTTCACTTTTCTTCTTAGTCTGTCTAGCGCCGGCAATTTTCATGCTACAGGTACCGTTCCAACTCTTTTTATGTTTTTTCACTATGAAGATCACATTCCAATAAAAAAAAGAGGTGTTGCCATTTGAAATCTTCAAAATTTTGTCACTGTAACCGTAACTGTTAGAGTTTAACTGTTGTTTTTCATACGATTCTTGAGCGCATACCTCAAAATACTTAAAACCAAAATTTCAGTCAGTTTCTGTGAATGATGTGGTAGTTAAGGACTCATATATCGGGATAGTTTTTTTATAATCACCCTGTATTTAATAAATGAAATTAGCATATAATACTTGAGAGCATCCATGTTTAGTTAGTAATCAGTATTCTAATGTCTTATAAAAATATATTTTAATAAGTTTTTTTTTCTACTAAGCAATTACAAAACTCATGCCAGATAAGTCCATATGATGAGATTAAATTATGGAATGATCAACGTAGAAAGAGGAATTAGGAAGAATATATACTAATATTTGAGGAGATTTTAGTAGATGTAAGTGTATAAAAAAAGAGAGAACAGTTAAAATAAATAAATAAATAAAACTTGCTGAAATGAAAAGCAAATGTTATTCATATTACTGTTTTTAACAGTGGAAAATGGTGTTTTTATTAAATTGCTGTATGTATGATTTTAAAGATATGAGAATTATTAAAACTTGCATATCAATAGCCCCAGTAACTAATTTGTCTGTGTGTGTGTATCAATCTGCAGCAAAACAAAATTTATCTAAGACGCAACAATGTCTACTACCACAAGAAATAATAGTAACCCATTAAATAAGCAAAATTTTCAATTACAAAGAAAATACAGTAAGAAGATTAGAGTAATTCAGAGACAAAGTAAAATTTAGCATTTTTTTTTTTTTAAAGTGCAGTATATTTTAAGCCAGTGGTTCCCAACCTTTTTTTCGCCGCGCCCCACCAAAACATCTCTAAAATGATGATGCCCCCCCTCCCCCTATAACATATAATTCTTATAAAATTTTAAAAGAATTTACTCCTGATAGAGTAAAAAGCATTTAACATTGATCCTGAAACGTGCCGAAGGTAATGGATGAATCAAATATTTTTTTTAATCGTCTGATACTCCTCGTAGTTTACTGGCACACGGTCGCCCCGTATGCGTGATGCATAGAGTGCTCAGAATCCTTGATTAGAAAAATCAATAATTTTGAATTAAACATTTTTGTTTTATTTAATCACAGAATTTCTGCGATTAAATTACGCAACAATTTCTAATCAGAATAAAACGTGATAAAAGATTCTGTAAAGGAAGGTCGTCACGTAATTGTTAAATATACACTTGAATAGTTTCATGTGTAAAATTAATTTTCATGTGACATATTGCAGTGCGAGTCATTCAATAAATAATCGAAAAAGTTGTTTAAAATTCTAAAATACTTATAAATCAGAAAAATTATAAAGCATTTTTAAATATATAAAAGTATTTAAATATCTTAAAAAGTTTTATCTATAATTATTCTGGTAGAATTGTATTTAAAACTTTTGAATGGATACTTTTTACAAACTGAATAAAAAACTTATTTTTTTTAATAATGTTTTTGAAATTTGAATATGTAACTTTTATTTTCAGTCTACAACATTACTATTAGAAACACAATTCAGAAGGTATGGGTTCACAGAAATTCCGAATTGTCCCCTTGAAAAGTTAAATTGCCCCCCTGAAAAGTCAAATTGCCCCCCTGTGGGGCGTACGCCCCCGTTGGGAACCACTGTTTTAAGCTATTAGATTAATCTTCTAAAATCTGCAGTGCCCACTGTCATGTTGCATTATTTCTACTAGTGGGTTAATAGCCTTTAAAATTAGTTGATTAATAAAATATGTAATTAAACAACTGTTGTCCTATTTAATTATTTAAAGAAGTAAAACTGAACAAAAAAGTAAATTAAATTAATAATAATAATAATAAAAAGCTTTTATTTAAAAAATATAGCGATAGTTAAGCACTGAGTATGCCTTGTTAAAATTTAGGTAACATATTTACAATTCTGACTCAAATCACCAGTCTGCTATGTGTTATTCCAATATTAATGTCTTCATTATTGAGAAATTAAGTTATTTATTAAATTCTAACTCAATAAAATGTCTTTTAAATTAGTTTAAAAATACTTAAAAATCTACAGTTTATAAATAAATTGCTTCAACGTATAAAAGCCAATTTTGACCAAAAAAGGCCAATTTTGGCCAAAAAAAGCCGGTTAAAACCAATAAAAGCCGCTGGCCTGGCTTTTATTAATTTTAGCCGGCTTTTTTGCAACCCTGGAATAAGCGGACCGGCATAATCCAGACCAACAATTTGGAAAATGGCAGCTTCTCTTACTCTATCTTCAGGTAAGGGAGGAGTGGAAATTTCTACTGGTTTAAAATCGTGTCGTCTACATCTTACACAGGTTCTAATAATTTTCCTGACAGTTTTTCGGAATTTTAAAATCCAAAAATCTTCCCTTAAATTAGACATCATAATTTGTACACCAGCATGACCTAGTTTCAAATGTCTAGATCTAATTAATTTTTCAACTACAGGATGGTCATGTGGAAGAATAATAGGAAATCTGAAATTCAGAATATCATCTCTCAAATGTATGCGTGATTTCAGCCGCAGAACTCCAGCCGAATCTGTTGTGGTCTGAAATGCTTTTAGACGTTTATCTTCAGGACCAGTAAACGATTTTTGAACTAATTTCAACAATACATTTTCAGCTTCATTCTGCTCTTCTACAGTTAAAATTTTAAATTCTCTCTCTTCTTTAGCTTTCTTACAATTTTTGTAAAATCTGTATATCCACGCGATTACTTTTACTAATTTATCGTAGGATGAAATTCTAGTGTAAAATTGTTCACTGTGAACATTTACATTTGTAGCACTAATAATAGTTTTTCTTCTTTCTGCATCTATAATTTCGAAGTCAGGAAACATTTCTGAATTTGGCCACTCGTCCGTTGGTTTTCTTAACCACTGTGGTCCCTCCCACCATTTATCTCGGGCTAAAACCTCAGCGGTACAACCCCTTGAAGGCAGGTCAGCAGGATTCAATTGGCCAGGAATAAAGTGCCATTTTGAAGGATCACTTAATGAGCGAATTTCGGACACTCGGTTGTAAACAAAAGGTGCCCAGTTTTCATTTCTTTTTATCCAGTAAAGCGCATTGGACGAATCAGTCCAATAAAAAATGGCAATGTTATCTAATTTCAAATCAGTCTTAACACTACTTGCTAATCTAGCCCCAATATTACAAGCCAATAATTCTAACCGCGGAATGGAAATTGTTTTCATAGGAGCAACACGGCTTCTTGCTTGAACCAACTGACAGAAACCGCCGTTCTCATTTTCGGTCCGTATAAATATACACGTAGCATACGCTACTTTACTAGCGTCGCAAAAAACGTGCAAGGAATGCAACTTATCTGCATCTCGAGAAAAACACCTAGGTATTTCAATAGTCCCTAATTTTCCTAATTGTTTTTTTCCATTTTTCAAATTTTTTCTTGATAGAAACAGGTAATTCCGTGTCCCATGTCACTTTAGCTTTCCAACACTCCTGTAATAATATTTTAGGTTCTAATGTAACAGGACATGTGTATCCGATAGGATCAAAAATTCTGTGTACAGACGATAAAATGTTTCTTTTAGTTACTAGGCGATCATCCTCTGAAATTTCTTTTAAATCAACTGCTAGTGTATCCCTTCTAAAATCCCACATTAGCCCTAAAACAGGGACATTTTCCCCTGTAAAAACTTCTCGAAAACTATGCTCCCACCCGCGAAGCTCGAATTTAGCATTGCTAAGAAGAGTTTTTGACTCTTCGATAAATCTGTTTAGCTGTTTCTTATTATCAACACTCGTAACACAGTTGTCTACATAAAATGACTCTAACAATTTTAACGCAGTGTTTTTAAATTGTTCAGGTGCATTTTTCAAATGATATTCTAACGTGGCACCTAGAAGGTAGGGGCTACATGAAATGCCAAATACTACTCTTCTATGTTAAAGCGTTATCAACTTTTGAGGGTTCCCTTCTTCATACCATAGAAATTTCAAGAATGATCGATCTTTTTCTTTAATACCAATCTGTAAAAAAGCCTTTTTTATGTCAGCAATTACCCCTATTTTCCCCAATCTAAATCTATTTAAAACAGAAGGAATCAGTTCTACGAGGTTAGCCCCCTTTTCAATACAATCATTTATCGATGGTGAGTCCTTTTCCCGAGCTGAACCATCAAAAACTGGCCGCACTTTTGTAGTGCAGTTTTCTTTAAACACTGCTCTATGAGGAAGGAAATGCTCACTACCTAACATTTTCCTCTGATCAACCTTTTCAATTATTTTCTCGTCTAACCATTCATTAAATATTTGATTATAATCACCTAATTTTCCTATCTTTTTTAATGAATCGACACATGTTTTTAATCTACGTCGAGCGATATTTTCGTAACTGGGTAGTCTAGGGTGGCCCTGTATCCATGGAAGACTAACTTCATATCTACCCTCGTCATCTACTCTTATATTACTAAGAAAATGTTCTTTAGTGGCTAACTCTATCTCTTTTCTACCCTTTTTCTCCCCAGGATCTCGAATTCCTAAAGTGTCAAGGTGCCATAACTCGGAAATTTTTGCCTCTTTGACATGCAGCGAGAAAACTAAATTGTTCATATTTTTATTTTCATAACCTTCAGTTTTCCCGAGAATTGTCCAACCTAAACGAGTTTCCATGCAAACTAATCCGCCCTGTAATTGTTTTAAATTTCCGGTAAATAATTTTCCGGCGACATCTGCACCAATTAACACATGAATTTCATCAGGAGAAAATTCGTATAGTAAATCATTAGTTTTAGTGACTCTATCAGTCAATAAAATTCCGTACCGTTTTATTTCATTAATAAAGGATCCTTCCGGTATAGGTGAAATTTCAGAGCAAATCTTTTGTTGGTCTAATACCTCAAGTTTACATCGATAACTATTATCCATATTTCCCAAATTAATTAAATATCTATCGTGTAGTTCTTCACATTGTCGACCCCCAAATAAACTATGCACTATTCTTTCTTTACTTATACTATTATATCCTAACATGTTAGCAGCAAATTTTGATATATACGACCGTTGCGATCCCGTGTCATATAAAATTCTAACATTTCGTACGATATCCCCATTGTATATGCGTACAACCAATGTTTGGAGCAAAACCCTTTTTCTAGAAGTTGTATTCGCAAGCATACAGTCTTTATTAGGAGTAGAATCCTCTTTAGAATTATCGCCTAAATTAATTTTATTCTTTTCTATGCACATGAACTGGTGGTGACTTTTCCCACAATGAGTACAATTAGTTTTAATTTTACAAGCTTTAGCCAAGTGGTTGGCATTGAAGCATCGAAAGCAAGCTCCTTTTTTTTTAATAAAGCATCTTTTCTCTTCGCGAGTGTCATTTTCCATACCGCTCTACAATTTTGACTACGGTGTTTATTTTCGAAAAAAACACACTGTTCTTCCAATTTTTTATCATCTGCATTATACAGTTCGGCCGCCGTAGGAAGGGGAAAATTTTTATCCTTACGATCGAATCTAAGTTCTCTATTTACTGAGACATCTTTATCGGAAGAAAACCCACTCTTAGCCAATTTGACCTTTTGCTCCATTTCAACTTCAATTTGTAAAAATTTCATTAAAGTATCTAATTTATTAATTCCCTGATCTTTATCTTTATCATTAACAGATAAAGTGCCAAGATGTCTTTCCCATAATTTAAGAATATCTGAAGGCAATGCTGATTCGACCAATGGATATAAAATCGAAGAATAGTTTTCGCTCGATACGCCTAACATTTTTAATGACCGAAGGTATGTTTCTATTTTATCATACAACTTAACAAGGGACAGTCTCTGGCCTTGTCCTAAAGAATTATTAATAACTAATCCTAGTACTTCGCGTATGTATACTTCGACTAAAATATCTGTTCTACCGAACCGTGCCTTCAACGATTGTATCGCCTCAGGATAGCTATCGGCTGTAGGGGGAAAAGAATCCACGATTTCACTAGCTCTAGATCCCTTTTGGGTAGCCTGAATAAGATACTGTATTTTATCTTCATTTACTCTTTCGGGATCTTCGTGGATTTTTTCAAATTGCCCCCAAAAAGATAGCCAATTTTTTATGTCGCCATTAAAGGGCTTAAGCTCTAATTTAGGTAATTTAAACTTTCTTCTTGTGGCCATACTGTCTAATGACAAAGAGGTATCCTGATTGCTCTCTTTTTCTAATTTTTTGATGTATCTAGATAGTTTATTTTTATTTTCCCAGTAATTTATATTATACTTGTCTATTTGCTCATATTCCGAATCGAAGGTGTCTTGTTGACAATTTTTATCTTCGGATAAATTATCTAAAATTTGTTTATCTATTAATGAGAGCTCTTCATGTTTTGATTCTAACCTATCTAAAAGAGACGACAGACTATCGATATCATCACATTTAGCCTGCAAAGTATCTTCTATTTCTTTTATCAACTTTGTGAAGTTGGAACGCACTGGCGTCCTTGATTTCTTTAATTTATCCATACTTAATGTTCAATTCTAGTTAACTAACTTCTAATTAACTTTCTAATCTCTAATTCCAATCATCTACGGAGCCACCGATCCCGGCAGGGATGCCAGTTATGTGGCAACTCCAACTGCCTATAATAAAATTCAGCTGATGTTGACGACATATAATTAATCAATTTTAATATAATTGATTTCTAAAACTATTTAAAATAATATCAGTAAGAAACAAATTTTCTTACCTTCTAAGTTCCGAAAAACGAGCATCGGGGCTCCATTGCTACAATAAAGAACATCTTTCAGTTGATTCGATATATTCCAATATATGCAATTTTCACGAGAGAATAATCTTGACTCAAATAAAATGCAGGATATTAGTAAACACATCACTATTTAATGACAAATAAGACGACGAACAAATTATTATATACATTTCTGTTACTGAGCGACACGCTCTCTGACAATCATAATCACAAACAATACTAAACTAAAACGTTAGAGTTCAAAAACGAAAGTTCTAATAAAAAATGTTCTGAAAAAGTTACGTAATAAACAATGTTGCGCGCATGCGTCAAAGTCTCACTGTCTCTTTTCTGCAAATCGAAGTACATCCCTACCTCTACACTGCGTACGTGCATTTAAGTTTCAAAACTTTGAGAAGCAAAGGGGGTTTTGGATGATGCAACAGGAAATGAATTCCCAATTACAACAGATATCATGCTTTACATTTCAAAATAATATATAAAGACACGTGATTAGACTTTCGTTTAACACTGATTTTAGCTATATTGAAGTTTCGTATCATGGGACTGAACGAGTTAGCTATAAGTAATATTAATTTTACAAAACTTGTATGTACTGGGTGCTTACAATATTTATTATTAGTGTTAAAATGTTACAAATTTGGGGAATTTATCTTAGACTTCGATTTAAAATCGGGCTTTACCATATTTTTGAACGAAAATTATATAGTAAATGTATCAGAAAAGTAAGAATTTGATGAAATTGATAAATAATTAATATTGTTGTGACAAGACTTTTATATTTAAGTGATTGGTGTAAAGTATATTCAAGCTATGACAAAAGACATGAGGTGGTGGATACTAGACAAGTTCAAACAAGTAAAGCAAGATAAGCGAACGATGACTCACTCAAATAGACGTGCCACACAAAAACAAGTTTGGACAAGTCAACCTAGATAAGCGAGTGATGACTCATCTAAATAGACGTACTGCATAAAAACAAGACTGGACAAGTTTAGACAAACACATGATGACGTCATTCAACAAGTTTAAACAACAAAACAATGAGCCAGCAGCAAACGGTTGTTAGCAAGATAGAGAGAAGCAAGAATGACTGAGCAAGTGTAAGTTGGATATAAAGTTTATTCTTATCACACACCGGAAGACTGCTAGCGCCTCTAACGGCGATTGCAGCGCCCCCTAGCAAAGATAAGGGAGAAACGTTAGTTGAGTGAAAGCAAGCACAAGAAGTTGACGTGTTTTTTCGGTAAGTGTTAATTTCTGTTTCGTTTCTGAAAGGTGTTTTGTGGGAAAGGTAATCGAGTTTTGTATAGTAATTAAACTTAACAGTTGGCAAATAATTTAAAGTCGAACTCAAGTTAGTGTAAATGTCTATGTTTTTCTGCGCATATGCAGATACAGAGTATATAGTTGATATGCACCAGTTGGTTGCAAGGATAAACAGTCAGATCATAATCTCTCAATAGTTAAAAGTAAAAAGTTAATTTTGATTAACTTAAAGATTTTTAAACATTTTTGTAAACTTTTAATTTTTAAAACTATATTTTTGTTAACTTTTTAAACTTTTTAACGTAATTTACATTTTTTTTTATCTTTAAAAACTTTTTTGTAAACTTTATTTTATTTTATTTTATTTTATTATTATTTTTTTTGTGTTAACTAATAATCTTTTCAAAACTTTTTTCTAACGTGAATATTTCCATTCAGTAGTTTAATCTCTTTGCAAGAGTTGAAATTTTTGAATTGGAATATAAAAAAAAAAAAGTTAAATTACATCTCTTCACTTAAAAGTTCTACTAGATGAAAAACTAATAAATTCACACACAGATACTTTGTAGAAATAAACACACACAGATATTTAACAAAACAAATCATTTATTTTGTCTTAAACAATTCATTATAAACAGTTTGTTCATGAAGCTTATGTAAAAAGCGTTCACTAACACTATAAACTCCGTTCAAAAACGTTGAAATAACGTAATCGAAATTTATGAGCATTAACAAAGCTTCACCTAATTGATTAAATTTTTCCTTATTATTAAATGCGAAGCATGAGTGAAGGCTTTGACTTGCATGTCGAAAAATACATCCAGCACATTCATACAACTGGTTAAGTATTGTTACCATATTATTCTCGATACACGTATTAAGTTTAGACCATAACACAGGTTCTTTTTCTGTGGATCTGTTACTCACCACACATTTCTGTTTAATGAGAAAGGGTAATAGTTTTGTGTACATATGTTGTAAAAGTACAGTATTTAAGTGTGAGGTACTTTCTTTTAATTTTTCCATTTGCTGTTCGTTTAAGTCAACATGGGAAAAATTCTTCAAATTTTTAATTCGCATCATAGAATCTTGATTTAACACTAAAATCGTGTTATTAGAAACAAAGGATGCACTTTTATATCTTAAATTAAATGCAATGACTTTATATTGAAACTCGTACCAGCTATGAATATCCATATTAACCCCGTTTTTGGTCGGGATTTCTTCATTAGTAGATACATTGCGTTTAAATTCTAGTATATGTATACAATATGTTTATTTTTTAACTTCAAAGTTAAGTAGAAACAGTCACTTAGTTTTTTGTGAAACACATGGGAATTGTATAATTTGTCACTTTTAGTGGCAAATGCAGGTGTAGTGATTTTTTTGTATTTCACCACTTGCTTGTGAAAGGCTGTTTGCTTGTAGCTCGTTCACCTCATGTTTAACAGTAGTCTGTAAGATATTATTCGTAGGTTCTTGAAAGGGTTCATCCTTTAGCGAAGTTAATGGGGTAGAACAATCTAAATTTTCAAAATTCATGTCTTTGAAAAATGTATTTAAATAGTTCTGGGCAAATATTGACTCTTGGTGTGGATTCTCGAAAGAATTTGCATCATAACCACCGGTAAAGTTTGAAATATTCATAGCGATCTCAGGTTTCACATCTGGTAAGTCCTCAGTAGAGGATATATCATGTGATATAGTTACACAGTCATTGTCCATTTTAGAAAGTTTTAATCTTGGGTCTTTTAACTCCTTCTCACAGGTATTTGAATTTTCTATAGCTTTTTCTAAGCGTGGACGCTTTGAAGATGGAAACACTTCTTCGTGGGATCGCATATTCATTTCATAAAATATTTTTATACAATTTAATCTGCATTCACTAACTGGTGTAATCTCGATAAAAGTCAGCATAACACTGAATGTGTTTCATAAAAACGTTTACTTATCTAGATTTTAAAAACAGTCATGGTTATAGTTAATCATTTCATTTATATGTAGGTTAAATATAAAAATTTACTTATCTAGGATAAACTCAGTGACGGTATAAGTTAAAAATTTTCTTAACTAGGTTAAAAACATTGATGTTGACTGTTGAGGGAAAATTATCAAAATATGCAGTGTCATTGTTTAAACGAAGAGAAAAATTCAACTTTCTTTTCAATAAGTAAGATTAATACCTATTCAAAGGAAAACCCATCGATGATTCATAACGTCATGTCTTACCTTGTTAGTGATTAAAAGTATCATAGATTTAAAATAACACATTTCCAATCATTTCTCTTGTAGTTTAAGTAACATATAATAAATACAACACATTCATTTCATCATGTTTTACATAATTTCAACAAATTCATTCCCATTTTGTCTAAGACATTCAAAATGCATTGTCAAACTGTTCAAAGTAATTTACATAAACTAAAAAAAAAAAAAAAAAAAAAAAAAAAAACACTATACTTTTTCATATTAAAACTATTTATTAATCATTTAAAATAATACAAATCAAATAATCCTGTCATATTGAGCTGTAATCAATTCTAATTTCAAAATTTTTTGTAATGTCCAATTAAACACACGTTCTGTGAAATCTTCAAAGCCGTTGTACAGCTTTAGAAAGGCATTCTCAACATGCACATGTACGTTTTGTTCTGTTAATTCCAGTTCACTTTTGGAAAGGAAAAAGGGGGTTGCTCTCTCTAAGTCACCATCCTGTGATTCACGATATACATCCACTTTAACGGCTGCATACCATTTTATTGACTTTTTCATTTGCAATTGATAATTTAATTCGTTTAAAACATCCGATCGAACACTGTTAAAAAATGAACGAAAGTCTTTTTGATTCATCTCATTGGACACAATGATAGTTTTAGTAAAAATATTTCGCACATCATTTTGTCTTTTAAAATGCTTCACTTTTTCATATAACAAATATTTTGAATAGGGTGATTTCACAACTTTATGATAAGTATCACAATGTTGTACTAAATCTGAATCACAATCAAACATTTCGCTACACTTTGTACATGAATGTTGTTTTCCTGACTTGTGAGTCTTCTTATGTTTCAATAAGTCAGCCATTCTTGAAAATATCTCGTTGCAATCACTACACTTGTATTGTTTGGGCGATTTGTGAATCTTTTGATGATTACGTAAATCACTCTTTTGTGAAAAAACTTCAGCACACACCTCACAAAGAAAAGACTTTTCCTTTAAATGACATTTCATGTGAAACATTAAGTTAACTTTTCGAGGAAATGCTTTGTTACACATCTTACACATATGGGGTAACTTCTGTTTCTTTAGTCCTGATGAGGTGGGTTTCACTTCATAATTCGAAACGAGTCCTTCTTTGGATAAAAGTATAGAATCCATCTCTTGATTATTTAACTTTGGTGATGAGTGTTGACACTCCAAGTTGGTTACATCACCAACATAAGAATTCATAACTCGTTCCATAATAACTTAAATGAAAACTAACTTAACGAAAAATACAACCTATAACAACGATATGAGGTCACAGTAGAATGTTATGAACTCGTTTCATTGAAATTTATATAATGATAGAGGGCGCTCGTGTAAAAATACTAACTTTTTATTGGTTTAAAAATACTGACATTTTATTGGTTTAAAAATACGTCATGTGATTATTTCATCATATAATGTTATAAGTTCAATAACCACTTAATTCTTGCACCATGATTTAAAAAGCCTTACCTATCAGAAGTTCGTACATTTGTAAGTAAAAATCCTTATTACTCTTGTATCTATTGCTTTTATAAATAATATTTTACTTATCAAATCACTTAATTTCTAAATGATGTATTCTAAAACGCTTTTTATGTCTTATGTGTATAAAGTCTACCAAAAGAGGGGAAAAAAGACGGGGTGTGAAGTATTTGTAAAATTGAAATACGTTACTTTATAAAAACTAGATTCCATTCTCTTTTTTTAAAATGTTGGTTGTGTAAAATCAAATATAATGAAAATTCATTTTAATCGTATAACTCAAAACAAAATACCCGCTCTCTTTTATAAGTTAAATAGTCACTCAATTCTTGTTAAAAATTGTTCATTTGAAAGGAAAAAAATCTTTAAAATTCTCTTATTGTATGTTTTTATAAATAATATTTTGCACGTCAAATCACTTATTAACTAAATGTAATGATCTAAAATGTCTTATGTGATGATCTAAAATGTCTTATGTGTTGTGGTTAGATGGTTATTTGTTAAAACCGATTATCTACGCTTGGGATACAGGTCACTCTAGGGATCATTCTAAGGGATCCTAACTCTTATTGACAAGGTTCGAAGAAAACTCCGAACGGTTAGGTCGACGAGCTCGAGAGAAATTTAATCCCAAACGTCTTAGTAGCTTTAAAACCAGAACTTCTCAGTCACTGGTCTTATGTGTTGTGTTTTTATTACAGTGCCTAGAATAAATAGTGTGCCGTCCGTTGATTACCAACGCTTTTTTCTTTGGCCTTGAAAGGAAGGATGCCACAAGATGGCGCTCATGTTATCACCGACTGGGAATTTTGAAAGCTTTTACTCCGTGACAGTGAGGCATATTGTAAACAAACGCGAGTTCTTCCCATAAAGTTATAATTATGTCTGTTTAAGAAACAAAATATGAGTGAAAAAACTAAGAAGAAATATCAGCAAAGGTATTGTTTTGTGCCTGGATTGTCGCACGGGATATTCTGTAGCTAAGAATAGCCCTAAATAGTGCTCTCATAAAGAAAATTATAAAATTTTTTGTCATAACTCGATTGCACTTTTATGTAAAACAAATAAATAAAAATCGCCCAGCAAAAAGACAAAAAGCTAAATGCTTAAAGATGCGACGCATGCAGTAAGTGCATATCAACTTTTCCCATAGTTATACTGCTTGGCCCATTTTCAATAATATTGTTTTTTTTTCATGCAAAATACGCAGAAATTGATTTTAAAATAACCATATATGTTTACACAACTTTGGATGTACAATCAGTCTGTACTTTGTTTTGAATTGGGAATAGATCAGTTTCAACTGACGTCACACCCTAGCAACCACCTTAGCAACTAGGTTTGTTTTTTGTTTGCCCATCAAAGATGGTGGATTGTGATTGGTTGGCTCGTAATACAGGCTACAAATCCACGATTATAATTGGTTGATAACTTTTGGTGGGCAGGTGATCACGTGGTTGAAACTGATCTATATATGTAATTTTTAAACCTATGTTGCTTTTGCGTACATAATACAAAGAGGTAAAAGAATTTTTTTTTATAATTTTTTTTTTTATCAACAGTTGTTGATATTTGTATATAAAGCTAAAGTAAATTTAACCTTTGAATTTATTTTTGAAATTATTTGCTTTTCATACATAATTCATAAAGAAAAAAAATGTTTATACTTTTTCTTAAGAATTTTAATATGTGATTTCCAGTGTGAGAAAGATTTGTTTAACAAATGGGACTTTGTTTTAAAAATAACATAAAGTAAATATTGCTATTGGGAGTGTATTTTTAAATATTCATTGTATGTTTGCACAGTTTTAGAAAGAGTGAATAGTTGTTGATATTTGTAAATAAAGCTAAAGCAAATTTAACCTTTGAATTTATTTTTGAAATTATTTGCTTTTCATATATAATTCATAAAGAAAAAAAAAAGTTTATAATTTTTCTTAAGAATTTTAATATGTGATTCCCAGTGTGAGAAAGATTTGTTTAACAAATGGGCTTTTGTTTTGAAAATAACACAAAGTAAATATTGCTATTGGGAGTTTATTTTTAAATATTCATTATATGTTTGCACAATTTTAGAAGGAGTGAATAGTTGTTAATATTTATAAATAAAGCTAAAGCAAATTTAACATTTGTATTTATTTACTTTTCATACGTAATTTTCATTTTAAAAATGTGTCTCTGTTCAAAAATAACAGTTTGTAAATAATATATTTATTATTGAAATATTTCAGACATGTTTTCATCTAAATATCAATTCCTATAGTTAAATGTCTTCTTATATAATATCAAAATAAGTATCTAAAAAGCATTAATTTATCCGATTACTAGATCTGTTTTCGGAAATTTTCAGTCTGTAGTGCAGTCAGCGCCATCTATTGGAGGCTTACTTTCGCGTGCATTTTTTTAGCATCGAACGGTACACTATTTATTCTAGGCACTGTAGTTTTTATAAATAATATTTTTCTTGTTTAATCACTTAACTCCAAAATGAAATGTTTCTAAGATACTTTGTCATGTCTTAAGTGAAACATATTTAACTAAAGAAGGATGTAGTATTTGTGACATAAGTTATTCTACAGTACCCTTTTAAGAAAAAAAGAAAAAAAAAGCTATATTACAAGTCAATTAAAAAAGCATATAATTAAAAAATATATTGTTTAATTAGCATAAAAACGATTATTTAAGTTACTCCACAAATTTGTAAACTTAAGAAACGGAAGAGATAATGTAACAGAAAGTATAACAAATCTTTTTTTCCTATAAAAGATTAATCTCAAAGACTTGAATTAATTTTTTTTAATTAACAAACATTCTCATGTAGCTGTATCAAGCTCGATTCAAACTACGCATCATTTATTGGTTAGAAAATGTCACATGATTCTTAAGACACGACCAAGATCAGGTAATTTCTTTTTCACAAATAGCTTACATCGCCTTTCAACGATGTAGTCCCATGGCTTGATCATTAAACCCACCATTAATGATCAAACCATGAGACTATTTTGCTTCCAGGTTCGAGCCCCAAAGGTAACATTTTTTTCAATCTTTATTTTTCTTTTCAAACTTCCTTTTCCCACCGATAGAGGGCGATATCGTTTTTCCCTCACATGTACGAAAAAAATTAAACCTTCCCCCTCTCTCTCTTATCACATTGAAAACTTTTTGAAAAATGCTGTCAAAGTCGATCACCTCCTTTTCTTTAACAACCCTAACATAACTCACAGTAAATTTTCTTAAATCTCTAAAAAATTAGCCTCACATCTATTTTAATCTCATTCACATTTAAGTTAATGTTTAAATAAGAAAAAAAAATTTCAACATTCTGCTAATATTATTTTTATAGC
This sequence comes from Maratus michaelseni, assembly GCA_963931845.1. NCBI lineage: Eukaryota > Metazoa > Arthropoda > Arachnida > Araneae > Salticidae > Maratus > Maratus michaelseni. The sequence continues at coordinate 153,512,742 of OZ007596.1, read as the reverse complement.
AGGATTCCTACAACTCAACTCCACTAGACTAAAACCACTGTCGGTATTCTGCTAATATTATTCCATTTTATGGTACAATTTGTATTACATCAAAGCACCTATTGTTTCATTAAGATCTATTATTTACAAACTTAAAAAAAAAAAAAAAACCTTTTATAAAATTAAAAAACTATTTTTTTCCCCTCTCAAGAAAGACTCTGATTGAAACCCTTTTTATAGAAAAAAAAATTCATATTAAACTTTTATAAAGTCAGAAAACCTTATCACACTTCATTTTCTGTCCTGTTTCCGGTAAGCCCTTCGATTACTTCCTGTCTAAAGATACCTGTTCCATACTGTGTGTTATCAACATCTGTCATTTCCTATGACCTTGTGTGGTCAGCACATCTGGTGTAGAACATCCTACCGATATCTCCTAATTGCTTCCTTTCTCACTTCCTGTATAAACATGTCTGTTATCATCAGACATGTCCCTTCCGCTAACCTTGAGACATCAGCACATCTGGTGTAGAAAAATTTTCCCTGTCCAGAAAGAATCTGATTAAAACCCTTTTTAGAAAAAATACGTCTCATCCTGTCCTTATCTCCTAATCCCTTCCGGTTTTACTTCCGCTCCCAGGATCACTTCCTGTCTTACAAACTTGTTCCAACATGCCTGTTATCAACACCTGCGACTTCCGGTGACCTTGAACTTCACCTTCAACTTCCGGTGCCACCGTGCCACTGATGTAGAACTGTCGTTTTATATCTACTAATGTATCACCAAATTTGTCAATGGTTTGGTTCAACACTTCTAACGAGCAAATGACTCCATTAATGTTATCAACTATATTTAAAATAGCAATAACTGATTCTGTTTGAATCGTTGGTAAACTTAGAAATCGTTTAATATATGCAAAAATTTGTTCTCTCTTATTTGAATATCTTTCATCTAGCAGCTTCCATGCATTTTCAAAATTAGAATCCGAAATTTGAATACACTGAATGACGCGATACGCTTCACCTTTCAATGAAGCCTTCAAATACTGCAATTTTTGAGCATTAGATATAGTCGTATTACTGTTTACACATGCATTGAAAAGATCTTTAAAAGCTATCCATTCAGTGATATTGCCTCCAAAAGTAGGTAATGATAACCTAGGTAATTTAATATTCTCAAAAATGTTTTTGGAAATTACACTATCAGATTTATTTTTACTCTTATTTAACTTCGCATTTTCGATTTTCAATATTTTTTCACCTTTAAATTTCCACAAATCAATTTTATCTGAAATTTCCTGTGCGGTATCTATCTCACTCTCTAATTGTTTAGATTCTGTAATTAAACTTTCAATTTCCCTATCAAGTTTTTTTAGTTCCGTTTCTTTCTGTTTTAACAGTTCAATATTTTCTTCTAATTCTGTTAAATTAATCTTACCATCTGCGATTATACTTTCGATTTTCTTAATATAAATCGTTACACTTCTCCGTAGAGCAGTTCTTTTCGTTTTAAAAGTTGTTAGTTCACTCATTTTTACTTAAATCAAACCCAAAACTAGTTCTAAAATATGTTAATACGAAATTCAGTTTAAATCTAAACTATTATTCTCATCATAATTCTACAGTTTTAAATAGGAAAGTATTTTTGCACGCGAAATATAATGTTCAAAGTTAACTTACCTCACAAGCTGAGGTAATCTTTCGTCACAACCGACATCACGGCAGTTGAGAAAAATGTTCGATTCTACATTTTTTTTCCTTTCACCGCTCCAGCTAGACTTGTACCAGGAATGTTATTGCGTTTTAAACTATACACAGACACACACACTGCTGGTTCTTAACTAAAAACACTTAACTAAAACTAATGGACTGTATAAAAGCGGTTTATTCACAAACAACAAAATAATGCGAGCCAGTTTACAGCTTATTCTACCACAACATTTTTTCACATTCCAAACACAAGAAGCAAAACAGAACACTGAGTGTTGCCAAACGCGGAAAGTAAGAAAAAGAAACTTACATGAATTCGGAGGACATGAAATCAAGGAACATGCAGCTTTAGCTGGCTGCAGACGATACTTACACAAACACTAATATTATAAAGTAGTAAAGATTGTTGTTTAGTTTTGTTTGTTTGTTTGTAGGGGGTAATCTCTGGAACTACAGAACCGTTTTCAAAAGTGATGGTGCCAAATTGATGGTGACAGTCCCTGTTCCAAACATAGGCTATATTTTATGTCGGTGCCACTACCCCCAGGGGGGTGCAGGAGCGAAAAGCGTTCTAAAATTTCGGTTTTTTGTATACCGAAGGAGCTAAGAAACATGAAATTTGGCATGGTAGTTACTTATAAGATGTAAATGCTCTCTAAGAAAAAATTCTAAAAAAATTTGAAATTTAGAAGGGTGAGATGAGCAAAAAGCGTTCTAAAAACATTCTAAATTACAATTTCTATGGAATCTCTGGAACTACAGAACCGTTTTCAAAAGTGATGGTGGCAAATTGATGGTGACAATCCCTGCTCCAACATAGGCTATATTTTACGTTGGTGCCCCTACCCCCAGGGGAAGTACAGGAGCGAAAAACGTTCTAAAATTTCGATTTTTTGTATAAGGAGCTAAGAAACATGAAATTTGGCATGGTAGTTACTTATAAGATGTAAATACTCTCTAAGAACAAATTCTAAAAAAATTTGAAATTTAAAAGGGTCAGATGAGCAAAAAGCATTCTAAAAACATTCTAAATTACAATTTCTATGGAATCTCTGGAGCTACAGAACCGTTTTCAAAAGTGATGTTGGCAAATTGATGGTAACAGTTCCTGCTGAAACATAGGCTATATTTTATGCCGGTGCCACTACCACAGGGGTAGGGATGCAAGGGCGAAAAACGTTCTAAAATTTCGAATTTTTTTTATACTGAAGGAGTTAGAAACATGAAATTTGGCATGGTAATTACTTATAAGATGTAAATACTCTCTAAGAACATATTCTTTAAAAAAAAATCGAAATTTAAAACTGTGAGATGAGCGAAAAGCGTTCTAAAAACATTCTAAATTACAATTTCTATGAAATCTCTAGAACTACCGAACTCTTTTCAAAAGTTATGGTAGCAAATTGATGGTGACAGTCCCCGCTGTAACATAGGCTATATTTTATGTCGGTGCCACTACCACAGGGAGGTGCAAAAGCGAAAAACTTTCTAAAATTTTGATTTTTTTTTATACTGAAGGAACTAGAAAATCGAAATTTGGCATGGTGGTTATTTATAAAATGTAAATGCTCTCTAAGAACAAATTCTAAAAAAATCGAAATTTAAAAGGGTGTGATGAGCGAAAAGCGGTCTAAAAACATTCTAAATTACAATTTCTATGGAATCTCTGGAACTACAGAACCATTTTTAAAAGTGATGGTAACAGTCTCTGTTATAACATAGGGTACATTTTATATTGGTGACATTACGACAGAGGTGGGGGGGGGGGGGAGTGAAAAAACGAAAAACGTTCTAAATTTTCGATTTTTTTCGACATTAGCGTGGTTTAATTGGTAATTTCTGTATTGTCTGTAACAGTAAAATTTCCTTTAATGAAAATAGGCCAACGCATACCACTTGACATTTTTCAAGAATTACGCGAGCAAAATCGCGGGTTTTGCTAGTTTATTTGATAATTTTTCAGAACCTCCTTTAATATAATCGGTTCATGTCGAACCCGATTCGAAAGAGGCAAAGCACAACCCGAAGTGTATAACGTTTACTCGTCTTAAAAGAAAAAAAATTAAATAAACCAAACCTAAAACGAAATGCATTTCGGGTAATCGATGCAGGACTGTCATTTCCAGTAAACCCGGAAACGTCCAAAACATTTTCATTGACCGCAACCCCACCCGAAATGAAAGAAAATTAATCCATATTTCAATATGATTATGGAAAAGTAGACTACAATTATATTTCTAATAACAATTTTATCTTTTATGTAGAAAAATTATTTCTTTTCATCTGAAAATATTTAGGATTTCTTTGAAAACTCGGGCAACACGAACTCGACTCAAAATAGTGAAAACCCAACTTGAACCCGAAACAGTTAACCCTTTGATAACGGGCCATGATTGACGACTAATTTTGTATTCAATCGTTCCACAATTTCCAAAAAATAAAATAAAAATCCTTGTGACAGATTTCTCTTCAAAATATTCTAATATAAGTGTATGACAAATTTCAAAAAGTCGTGCTAATAGAATAAAAAATAGTCCACTGGGACATATATGTCCCAACCGTAGTCAAATGTTCCATGTCAACCTGACCCGCAACAAAAATAAGCCGCTTCAACCAACGTTGCTTCAACCCGGATCGATCCATACTGCAGATTGCGTCGTGTTGCCCGACCTAATGCAGGAGCAAGGGTTTTGTAGATTTCTGAATTGTATGGAATTTAGATCATAGTCTGAAGAAGAAGGCAGAAAATGATTGTGAAATTTTTTTACTGAAAAGAAAATCATTAATGAAAACTTTCTTATATACCTATGAATCACAACATTTGCAAATTTCGTAACTTCTTGATGGTGTTCGTGTGCTGATAACCTCGTGACCGATTGAATTTCACGACTTTTCTCCGTGATTGTTTCATAATTGTTTTTGTGATCATTTTTCAAAATTCGCTATTTTTCTGTGAATTATTGATTTTTTCGACCATTTGTCTAAATTCACGACATTCTGCAGCCGATCGACGATATTCACTATTTGTTTTCGCCATCTTTTGACGAAATTCGCGACCCTTTTCTACGATCGCTAGTTGAAATTCGGGAGTTTTTTTCCGCAACCGACTGACAAAAATTGCTATTTTTTTACGCGATCTTTAACGAAATTCCGATCGTTGTCGAATTTTTTTCAACCATTTGTCAAAATTCACATTTTTTTTTTTTTTTTTTTGCAAAAGATTGACGAAATTCGCTATTTGTTTTCGCCATCTTTTGGCGAAATTCGCGAATCTTTTCTACGATCGTTTGTTGAAATTCGGGAGCCTTTTTCCGCAACCGACTGACAAAAATTGCTATTTTTTTGCGCGATCTTTGACGAAATTCCCCTTTTTTGCGCGATTGTTTGACTAAATTCGTGATTATTTTTGCTCAATCTTTTGACGAATTTTGCGATATTTTTCCGCAATAGACATACTAAATTCACGATTTTTTTTCCGCAACCGATTGATGAAAATCGTTGTTTATTTCAGTGATCTTTGGCGAAATTCGCAATATTTTTTCACGGTCGTTTGAAAAAATTAACGATTTTTTCCGCGACCAATTTGCCAATTTAACTATTTTTTCTAATTCCAATTCGTAAAATTCGCGATGTTTACCGCGATCGGTTGACAAATTGCTTTTGCGTAAAAAAACGAAAAAAAAAATCGCGGACTACCACTAAAATAAAAAAATATATATTCGCTGAAGAATCACATGTTTGTGAAAGAAGCTAAGATAAGAAGGCAAAATCTCACACTGCATTTTTTATTGTGGGGGCCTATTTATATTTTGGGCAAAATTGGGCAATCCTGCACGCTATTTCAACCCCTGTCCATAAAAAAATTTTTGCTCCCCCCCTCCACAAGAAACTCTAGAAATGGCGCCCCCTGTAGTAAAACATGCAAAGAAGGAGTTGAAAAGGATTGAAAAAAAGCTCCATTTTACACAGGTTTATATCTTAGCAAGTATAATTGTATGGCGTTTTTTCGCCGAAACTTGATTTTTTTCCCGTTTGAGAAAGAATTATGTTATAGACAGGCTCAGCTTAGACACGTTTCACTGTAATACACCTATGCTCTTCAGAAGTGCTTTATAGAAAGGATGGTTTAACAGTCTTAAAGAATACCTGAAAAAAAAAGAAAAAAGGTACCTGTCTATAACTGAAACATTTCTAATTTTAAAATTCTACTTGCTAAGACAAAAACCTGTCACCTGTCTAAAACGGAATTTTTCAGAAGCCCCTTGAGATCCCGTATTAGAAATATTACTGTCTTTGTATCTATTTTTCAGTAAACGTTTCTCGTTCAGAGAAATTGTGGGGGGTACAGACCCCCCGAACTCCACCCTTGGCTATGCCACTACCTTAAAAAAAATTTGCCTTCCCCAAGAAAGTTCTGTAATGGCGCCCCTGGTTGGGCCTTCTACCCAAGTCAACCCGAAAAGGAAATCTGAGGAGGATTTTAATATTTCGCTCCCAGGCCAGAGATGCAAAAACTATTTAGTCATCAAGTTCATTGTGTCGAGTTTTTGCTGGCCATGTTAATTCTCGTGGGATCTGCCGCGCCTCTCTCGTTGCGGTCGGGCATGTTATGGGAAATGTAACCGCATCCCATTCAGATATATGCTCTCCTGCTAAAGTTTACCTTTTTGGTGAGCTTATTTTGTTTTCAAATTACATGTTTTAAATCCGAACATTTTTTTTTATGTAAAGTGCTCGTTTTTATAAAAACGAATTTTGTGAAGTTGTCCCAATTTTTGTCTGGAGCAATCCCTAATTTTTTAAATAGATCACAAAAAAGGGTACTTTTGTGTTAGTGGGCACAAATCTTGCCAATAGCTTTTTTTCCTCCCTTCAGCTATAGCACCTTTTATTTTCACTTGTTTAAATTAGAAACATTGCCTTAATGTTGAAATAAAATATTTTGATTTCTTATATTATTTTTTAGTAGTAAATGAGTGAAAGGCATGTACTTTAAATGTATGTAATATGTGTATTTTAAATGAAAGAGTCATATTTTAAATAAAATGAATGATAAGTTTATATTTCAAAAGAAATGAATACAATACGAATAATGGTGATAACAACAATATTTATTGATTTCTCTCATGTGCTAGGCTGACATAAAGAACCCAAAAGTGTTGTAAATTTGAACTGGGTCAAACAGTAGAACAAGCTTTACACTATTCAATATCTCTTCATCCATTACATGCAAATAAAACACACTGAGCTGCCCTCAGCTAGTTTAAAAATTAAAATAGGAAAAAATTGAGGTAAAAAGTAAAACCACTCTTTTAAAAGCATTTAATGTTTATAGTTAAAATCACGCTGAATTTCAGGATTATGTTATTGTTGATTCAAAAAAACGTCTGTTACAATACATTAATTTGGCATGGCTCTAACTATGGAAAATTCACCACTTTGATTTACACTTGATAGAAAGTGCGAATTACTGAATTTATTGAAAAAAAGTATTTTTGCTTTCTTTTTAAAGAAAACAGAAAAGGCGATAAAAGCATTTTTTTTTTAAACTGTGCATCCAGGATTTCTAAATTGTTTTCTCAATATATATTCATAATTTACTTATTAAACTAGTATTTGATAAAAGCTTATTTTAAAAAAAAATCTTTATTTTTTATTTTTATTTTATTTTCTATCTTTTAGTTTTTAAAATATTTCTATACTGCAGTTTCAAAACCAGTTGGCATCATATGTTAGTGAGCATGGTTTGGTACATAATTAACTCTGTTGTTGTAACCATACAGAATATTTGGTGATTTATCACCTGCGGATAATGGAAAAATACATTTATTATTTTATAATTAAGGTGAACAAAATATATGTATGTATATATATATATGTATGTATATATATATATATGTACTGGTGTCCAGAAATTAAGGGTCAGTGATCAATTTCAGATGTTTCGTCGAATATCTTACTGAAACTCGTGAGGAAATGACCCTTGAACTTTGAGGATGTAAAGAACATGTTTGACTCCATGTTTTTCAGTGAAGATTTTGTCGCGAGAACAATTGGGGGGGGGGGGGGGGCAATAATAAAATAATATTTTCGATCACCCAAGTAACAAAAAATGCTAAAAATTGTCTGTCACTGTAGCAAGTGACTATGTAGGTCCTGTTCAACATTTGTGTAAGCATAGCACGTATATTCCTGAAGATGTTAACGTTTCAGGGAAAATTCAAAAGGTTTTTTTTTAATAGCATGCAAATTTTTCAGCCTAATTTAACACCGCTTTCCAAAAACTTGACAAAAAATCGTATAGAAATAGTACTACACTGTGATTAAATATTAATATATTGAATATTTGATGAGATATAGGTATTTTTATGAAATAAATTTTAACTGCGCATGCGCGAATTACAGCAAAGAGTTTTTGTCATGATTTGATAGTCAATACTATAGGGCAAACTCATATAAAAAGGCCAGTGAAATATCGTGAAAACTCAAAAAGTTACAGCAATAATTGAAAAATTGAGGAGAACATCCCATAGGCTTATATGAGATTTTCCCCTGAAGTAGTAAGTTTCAGTGGAGCTGAAACTGGAAATCTCTAAGTTACAAAGAAGGACTGAAAGGAGGTATACAAAATGATTTGCACGAGAGGTTGAAATACTCTTTACAGTACCTATGAAGAGCAAAGTTTGATTTTAACGGCGCTGCAATTTCAAATCCTTAGAATAAGAAACATTTTCCTATTTTTTCTTGAAAGTTGAAAAATTTCTAACTTTTTCTCAGAATGCTCGTTTAAATTTCCTGGCAGTGGTGTAGCTACATATTCAGCGGCCTGGAGCAAATACAATTGGTGTGCTTCCTTCCCTACAGGAAAAATTTCCCAAAATTTGTTTTCAGGATTAAAACACACACATGTATACTACAGTAAAACTGTAAAAACCTAATCCTATAAAGTTATCCTGCCATAAACAGGAAATTTTCATGATGCTGATAGCAGGAATGCCTTACAGTTATATTGGCTAAGACTAAAACCTGTCTAAAATGGAATTTTTCCCAGTCTCTTGAGATTCCGTCTTAACAGGGTTCTTAGTACTTATTACAAATTGATATAAACTTTTTGCTGTAAAACACAACTTGTAATGCACTTGTAAGTGCCCTAAATTGTGCTTTTAAACATTCTTTGGAATATCCACATATTCAGAGGCATTAAAATATTATCTGAAATAGAAATTTTGATAAGTCTAGTTCAAGGAATACTCTAGTTTCATTTATCTATTACTTTTTTTAATACAGCAATGGGGAAAAATCCGTTTTAGACAGGTTTTCATATTAGCAGGTATAATAATACGTAGACCAGAAAAAAATTCTATTAAAGACAGGATTACAATTTCACAGGTTTTGCTGTATATTTATAAAAAAGGAAACTTGGCAAATGTAAAAAATTATTTGGTACTTGCGTATTATCCGTGCCAGTTTTAAGCCAACTGCGCCAGGCAGAAGCCAATATTACTAATTATAGTAACCCTTATACATTTTTTTCTTGCTACATGGTACATGTCTGCGAATAATCTATAATATTATTATTTCTTATTTACTATGCTATTTACCATTTATTAATTTTACTAAAATAATGTTATTTACTATTTTTAACAATGTTATAAATTTAATAAACATATATTACATTTTATTTATTTTATATTAATTACCATTTTTAACAATGTTATTTGATAATGTTAAATTACTGCGTTTGAAAACATGATTAACAACGATAGACAAGATTGGTACTTGGCAACCATTTTCGGCGATCAATCTCCTGGCACGGATAATACGTAAGTACCAATTATTTATATAAAGGACTAGCTGTTACCCGTGACATCGTTCACGTAACATTTAAATAAAATTAATGCATTAATTAAGAAACATATGCAACTAACAAACTCTTTATCATATTTTATAGTAGAAAATACTTCTGATAATCACAATTTGCGTATTTTTGTTTATATATATATATATATATGATCATTTAAATTTTTTTCATGAGCTTGAAATTTCACACTCTGTCACTAAGATTAAGTATGATTTTTTTCTTTGTTATTCTATTTTAGCATTTCTATTTACTATAATTTACATTGATTCCGTTCATGGAAATGGATATAATTAATGTTTTCGTGTAGAAAAATATTGTTTAACGTGATTATATTTCTAAATGTTTTTCAGGAAAATTTTTAACTAACATTTCATTTTAGATATTACTTTGATTTGATTAGAATAATCTAAAAATCAACATACATTATGTTTCTGTTCCAAAACACTTCACATCTTGGGAAAAAAAATTGAACGTGTTAGAGCAGAACAGTATAAAAATGAAATAAGTAGAAAAAATAGCTTTATTTCTCATATATTGTTTTTTTATTTCACAATTCCACACTTTAAACAGCTGTAGATCCACCAACAATATCAAAATGTTTATCATGTTCCCAAGAGTTTCAAAGCCTAAATGCTTATTTGTTAAGCAATAGAGTTGCTTATTTCTTTCAATGACGAAAAGAAATCTGAAAAAAGAAATCCCTGACGGCTCGGCCTACAGGCACAGGTAGATTTCGAAGACGCAGACCGTGGGGCACCTGTTTATTGGGAATTGCAGAAGAAAGACCTATTTGCCATGATGTGGCAGTTGGGATCACCCACTACGAAATATACCTCTGCCTGTAGGCGGAGCCAGCAGGGATTTTTTTGTTTTTAAATTTTTTTACCCTAAGAGTTGGTCCTATAAAAAAATTGTCAGTATAAAAATTGTAGATAATATTAAGAAGATTTATAATAAATTTAAGCGGATTTGATATCTTGAGAATTGACGAAGTTATGATTTTTTTTTCTTCTGAAACCGCTATTCCCCCCCCCCCCCCTCCTTGGGGGCATTTTTAATGAAATCAAAATTCTGTCATACATAAATTTTTGGCCCTTTTCCTAGAAGTAATAATAACTTTAAACGGATTCGATATGTATAAAAATTAAGAAGTTATGGGTTTTGTTCTGTTTTCACGTCTGCTTGTAAGCGGAGCCAGCAGAGATTTTTTTGTTTTTAATTTTTTTTTTGCTGCAAGAGTTGGTCCTATAAAAAAATTGTTAATATAAAAGTTGTAGATAATTTTAAGGAGATTTACAACAAATTGAAGCGGATTTGATATCTTGGGAATTGACGAAGTTATGAATTTTTTTCTTCTAACCCCCCCCCCCCCCTTGGGGCCATTTTTAATGATAACAAAAATCTGTCATACATAAATTTTCGGCTCTTTTCCTAGAAGTAATAATAACTTTAAACGGATTCGATACGTATCATAATTAAGAAATTATGGGGTTTTTTCTGTTTTCACAAAAAGCCATCCCCCCCCCCCCCCCCATTTGGTTCGATTTTGCCCATTAACGAACTTGACCGAGATTTTATGCATCAGTGGAAGAAATTTGTGCAGAATTATTCGAATTATCGTGTCCATAAAAAAGTGACATAGATAGATAGATAAAGTTTTGAACTGGGGGTGGTTTTGGGTTCTGGGAGTCATAATCGGCGTAGATCTGCAAAAATTTTTCAAAAATTCCAACTTAGGGGAGAATGTAATAGGTAGTATTTCTTACGAAATCTATCTAAAACACCCCAATTATGGATAAACATTGTCATTTGATTGCTGGTTGTATTTTATGATTATGGGAGTTTCGGAATTTGACAGGAATATATTCCAGCGAGGGACAAAATTACCATGCAGAGATATATATTAGTACAGATTTAGATATTTTAAAATTAAAAGGAATTATATAAGTATTAAAGTAGGGTAACTGATAATAACTGGTTTAATTGGCTTTTCTCTTGCGCTTTACCACAATCATGGTGCCTTTGAAAAACAGGAGGAGGATTTTCTTGTTTAATTAGTGGCATCGGCTCTTCTTTGAATTTCACGTAAACAATGTCAAAAGTAAATCTTATTCTGCAATAAAAATTCCATAAGCTAACAACTTTTTCATCGACTTTAATATATTTATTAAATTTTATCGAGATTTAATATTTTGGAATATTGTACGGTAAAAGGATGTTAAACGTATGTTTTGGCAACCAATAAAATCTCTAGAAATTACGTCACTTTGTATAATTGCTATAAAATACTAAAATGTTCTGAATGAAAACTAATATAGGGTAGATGTGCCAGTAATGGACCGCCTTCCAGTAATAGGCCACCTTCAAAGTTTTTGGTTTATATATGTATAAAAAAAAACAATAAAAATTTAGCTTTATATATATATTTTCATTAGTCCCCCTTGCATGTTTTATAATCTGGGTTATTGTTGACACTCTTAATCAAACCAATCAGGAAGCAAAAAATAATGTTTCACAGTTCACTGTTTTTCTGTAAAAATCTTAACGGACATGCTAAGAGCTGGCTTCAATTAATTTATATCTTTTTTTATTTTTTTGAAAATATTGCATGTTTTTGTTTTAATAGTAATAGAAAACTTTGAATTTTATATACTAATAACAATTTACAAAATTTCATTTATTTTTTAGGTTTTAGGACCATGGTCCATTACTGGAATGCTTAATTAGTCAATTTCCAGTAATGGACACTCCATGTGGACATTAATAAAAAAGCAATTTCAGTAATGTTCATAGTGCATAATTTATTTTTATTTAACTAAAAAGCTAAGTAATCAAATTTAATTTTTTTAATTCCTCTTACCAGAATGTAATAACAATATATTTTTTTATAAATAGCTTTTTTTTTTATTAATTTCACGTAATTAATAAACTTTTTAAGATTTTAATCAGATTATTTTTTTTAAACAGTGCCACACATATTTTATAATGTGGCAATCAACACCCAATCAGGAAGCAGAGAATTATGTTTAAGCACACAGAAAAATGAGGGGCTCATGGAGCTCAAGCTCTCCCCATTTAAATAAAGACAATTTTTTTATGTCACACAAGTTATTAAAAATCTATTATTTTCTTTCTTAAATGTTTGGTTATTCGTCTCTGAACAAAACAGCTAGTACATACATAAAAAAAAAAATTAAATTTATAGTAGCAATAAAACTAGTAAATCTGCAGATCAGGAGGCTCAAATCTCAGCTCTGCAATTTTATTTTTAAATACTTTTATTTAGTATTTAAAAAATATTTAACCCACACTTTCATTTATTTAATATTTTTTTATACAAATTACTATAAGTGATGTATCAAGCAGTTTTAGGCCATTTAACTGTTAAGAATAACAGGAAAAAAAGATTCCATGCACTAGTACTCCAAGACTTTTTTTAAACTAATCCTTCTACCCCCCCCCCCCCTAGTGTCTCAATAATTTGATAAATGTAATTCTTTGAAATTTAGTATTTTAAAACTTCTATCTAAAATAAGAAAAATATTGATCTTGTAAAAATGACAATAATTAATTTAAACAGTGAATTATTCTCATAAATATTTTATTAATTATTGATATCCTAATTGTTACATTTATTTGAAAATATTTTATTTCATTAATATGCTTTTGTTAAATTCTGGTTTTAAATACAATCCTAATATCAATTATCTATTACTTTTTGTGGGGTGTCCATTACTGGAACAGAGGGTGTCTATTACTGGAATTTAGTGTGTTTTGGTGCATTTCTGTTATTTACAATTAAATTTCTAATCACATTGGGAAATGTGATTATGAGCATGATTAAATATTGTTGGTAGATTAATATAATATTAAACAAAGTGGAATATAATAATTACAACTATTAATTAAAAAATAATTTTTAAAGAAATTCCTTAAGGGTGTCCATTACTGGCACATCTACACTATGTGTAATATACAGGGTGTCCCAAAAGTCTCTGTACAACTTCAAAAATGTATTACAAAAAAAATAATAGGCTTACTACAAAAATAATTACAACAGTATATAGAGTAACTTAAAAAGTTTTTTTGTACTACCTTAGTATACTTGTACATGAGATCCTTTTGTTGCACGAAGAATATCAAGTCGATATTCCAATTCCATCCAGGTGCGTTTCAGCATGCTAACATCAACAGTAGTTACAACTGTTTGGATCTTTTGTTTCAAGTAAAGTTTTCCACTCAAGTAAGTTTTTCTCAAGTACAGTTTTCCACTCAAGTAAGTTTTGTTTGAAATAAAAGATCCAAACAGTTGTAACTACTGTTGATGTTAGCATGGTGAAACGCATGTGGATGGAATTGGAATATCGACTTGATATTCTTTGTGCAACGAAAGGATCTCATATACAAGTATACTAAAGTAGTAGAAAAAACTTTTTAAGTTACTCTATGTACTATTGTAATTATTTTTGCTGTAGGCCTATTATTTTTTTTGTAATAAATTTTTGAAGTTGTACGGAGACTTATGGGACACCCTGTATATGTAATGAATATAGACTAATACTTGCCTTGATAAAAACAATTATTTCACTTCATGAATCATGTACAAATATGCATTTCTACTTCTATATAATATGTATGTTAGTCAACAAATTTGGTTTGTTGCATGTCTACTCCACTTAATGTAGGCAAAACGCTGAGCTAAATTGCTTAATTTTTTGCTAAATATCTCGTAATTACGTAATATGATATATAGGAAATAATACATTATGAACTCTGCAAGAATTGTTACTTTTGCCTACAATTAGTTGAGAAATACGTCTTTACTTTAGTGTGTGACGTCACATGCAGATTGTCTATTTAAAATATGAAAGCGCTTAAAGAATTCCAATATTATTGAACACATAAAAATATTTAAACATTAATAATATTAAATTTAATTAAGAAATTATATTTAGAATATAATTTAAACAGAATTTGCTAAAATTGCTTTCTAAAATTATGTGATTTTTGATGCAAAACATTATTTCTCAAAAATATATTGTTCTTTTAAGAATTTGAATATAATTTTGAAACTGGTGAAATTAAAATGACGCCACTTTCTCGAACTTATAAAAAATGTATCAGTTTTTAAATTAAAATGAATTTTTCACATGAAACAAATTACGTCATTTTTACTATTTTACTTTTAATCCCTTTTGTTCCAACAGCCATCTTTAAAAAATAATTAATTTAATAAATCTTGTTTTCTTTAAATCCAGTTTTTATTAAAAGTGGGCAATTATTATTGTCCACCTAAATCCAAGGAGCTTATGTATGCCTCCTTGGTTGAGGCTAATGCTGAAAAAATTTATGATGTAATGATTTCTAAATGTCAATATTGACAGACGATTTTTGGTTATGTAGAATAAATTGAATCAAGAAGTTTGAATACGCAAAAATATGCTTTATTTCTTGAAAAAATTACTTAAAATATTAACAAACCAGTGGAAACAATTTACCTACTTGTAAAATTAGGAGCAACGTTATTTATTTTTAATCTCCAAATGCATTTAAATAAATGTTCTATGTTATTTAACTGCACTTATAGTAATGATTGTAATATACGAAAAAAATCCCATTATCTTCCTAAAATGACATCAGTTTCGGTTTTAAATTATAGAGTCTGAATTTTTATTGGTTGATAAAAATATTGTCCATATGTAGTTTCTTTTTTTGGCAACAGGAAAGAATTTGCATTAGAAATTGAAAAAAAAAAAAAGATTTATGTAATGATAAATTATGGGAGATGTTCGAAAAAAAGTGGTAAAGATTGGTCTGAGAAATTTTTAAAATTGACAGTAATTTTACTCGTGTTTTAAAGTATATGTACATCAAGTTTCGTTCAAATCAGAGAAAAACTCTAGATTTGTATAAGAAACAAACATACCAAGAACGGCTTTATGTATATATATATATATAGATTCGTTCTTTTGTAATTTTGTGCCCTTGTGATTCTCGCGCCCGGAGCAATGTGCTCCAACTGCTTCATAGTAGCTACGCCCCTGTTTTCCAGACCTTTTTCTCAGAAATGGTAAATTTCGCTGACTTTTCCAGGTTATCCAGGTGGCTAGACACCCTGAAAAAATAGATATCCTTTTCAAACATGCACTAGTAGAAAAACAACCAAAATATAAAGCAAGTATATTTTTATTTGCTTAACTTTGCAATAAGGTTAAAGTATAGATAGAATACATTATTATTGTCTTCAGAAGACACATTATAAAAAGAATCTACGACGACTTGTTTCCATTTCATGCCGCTTGAGAATCCATTCAAATTCTCCAAATTTAGTATCAAAAGTATTCTTCTGGAGACTTCGTAATCTCAAGGTGAAGCGGGGCCCTATTTCTTGAAGAGCCACCTTTGACTCATTCTTAAATTCATATCTGTGATGACGAACAAAGATATAATCTCGCTGATTGTGAAATGTCACAACACGTCGGCCACGAAATTCAGGATCGTACTGGAACAAAGAGGTAAACAAACGCCCAATCGTAAGTCCAAGACGAGTTTTGAAATTATTCATTACTATTTCAGGTCGGTGGCTGGAAGTAACTGCTCTGTTTTTAATTTTACCGCAATACTTCACACTGCTTATTCTGAAAAATGCAGTTGGACCTTCGGGTAGATGTATAACAAGCATTCCTGTAGGATGTCTTCTGTCTTCTGTAACAATGACAATATTAGTAAATCCTCTAGAATGAGCTTCTTTAACTAATTTCTTTATGCGAGCATGACGCCTATACAGAAATATGGAATCTTGAATAAGCATTTTTAACTCTCGACAAAAGCGGATAGTCCAGGTGTGAGGATTCTCACTACAGGTTATAAGAACTTTAGGCGGCGATTTCTGATTATAATAACTGGAAAATTCATCATTATTCTCATCCAATATTATTTCTTCATCTGCATGATTAACCATGGTTTCATCTGGTTCTCTGGTGTTCTCCAGAGTTCTTGGCACTTGCTTGGGCACATTTTCTCCAGCAGCAATAGCTTTTCTTATTTGCTTCTTTTTTTCCTTCTTTAGTTTTGCCTTCTCTCGCTTTAGTTTTATGTATTCTTCAGTTCGACGCTGCTTGTTCTTAATTTCAGAAATATTCCTGGCTGAAAAAGAAAGAAATTCAATCAGAAAACATAGAAAAAATAATAAACAATGAAATAAAATAATGTTTTATCCAGAGAGAGATATTTCACTGGATGGACTCCCTGATGAGACAGGTTTTGATAACTGGGTCATTCCATGGTAACTTACGTTACATTTAGAATAATTTTCTTTAGTAATTTTCATAATATAACACCAAAAAAATATTGAAAATGTAATGTTGATATGATTTGTTAATTAAACCTATCCAAAACAAAATCTGGATGAAAATTACCTACCTTTAGTGCTATTTTTTTAACACTGGCCATTATATTTATTATGGTAACTTACGTTCTTTTTGTCAGAAAGGTAAGTTACCATAGTAAATATAATTTTTAGCATTCCAGAAATAGTACTAAATTTAAGTAATTTTTATCCAGATTTGCTTTGCATAGGTTTAATTAACAAATCATATAAACATTACATTTCGAATATTTTTTAGTGTTATATTACTAAAATTACTGAAGTCAATTATTCTAAATGTAACGCAAGTTACCATGGAATGATCCAACTTCCCAACTATAATTTTAGCATATTCCCAATCAAAAACATACTTACTTATATAATAGCGTGTCGCAAAATAATCTTGATACATTTTAGAAATTTAAGTAAAAATAAATATGTAAGATAAAAACCGGAAATTCACAGATTTGTTAACTGATACATACATGCAGAGAGAGGGAAAAGTGGGGATGAATGGGATATTTTTCGCTTTTATTCACTTATACAAAAGGAAAGAAACATATATTTTAGCTATTATGATATTCTCTTACCAAAACTTTAAAGGCAGTGTTATTTCATCAACTGTAATCATTTAGAAAAAAAAAACAAATATATCTGAACCTATAACTTTTTCATGTTCTACCCAAGCCTGCTCTGGATAGAATGGGACAGTATAGGGTCACCCCCTATACTGTCCTATTTGGAGATGCAACAATCTACAATAAACAAATTCATTCTCGCTCATACCTATATAATTAAAACGAAAAGGGATTTTCTTCAAATCCACTTTTCACATGAAAATGACCCATTTGTGCATGCATAAAATTAAATCTAAAACCTAACCAGTTTTAGAGTTTGCTTGAACGAGAAAAGGGTGGCTGAGTTGTATAAGTCGTGGTGCTTCTCTGTTCTGATCATCATGTCGGTTCGAAACCCACTCCGCACAGAATGATTTTCTTATTTTATTGGCAATAATTCATTTTAATAATGCCATATTTAATTCAGTAGGAGAAGTTATATAATTTTTTTTTGTTTTTAATTCAAATGCTTCATAATTAAGTAAAATTTAACACCCAAGAATATTTTGTTTTAATTACTAAATTTATACTAAAAGTATTTAAATTAAAAGATTGTGCATGTAATTATCGATTAAATAAATTGAACTGGTCCACAATTTTTATTATATTTGTTATGACCATTATCAAGATGTCATATATAGGGAAAACTGATACACACTGGACCTATGGGCACAGTGGATCACCCCCTAATATTTTATTTATTTAATTTTTTTTTAAGCTTCTCTTCTATTCTAATAGACAACAGCACTGCACTGATTATTTAAAGCCTTCAGAAAATATGTTTAGCTCAGATTGAACTATTTTATCCTGATTGGTTGTTTAGAGCTTCTAAAAGTAAAATTTTTCATCATCATATTTTTATTTTTTTAGTAAATAAAGGTTGTAGATAAATAAGATAAAAGTTTTTTTTTATAAAGCTAAGATACTTGTTTTTATTTAACTTTAAAGTTAATATGTTGAAAAGAAAGCTATAAATAATATTAATATGATTATTTATTGAACTTCAACATGGGCCACAGTGGTCCACAATCCACTAATGCAGAATGTTCAAAATATTTAATAATTGCCTATTTTCTACAAAGAAATATTGTTTAAAAGTATTTATTTAACTATAAAATAAACAAAGAAAAATAACAATTTATTTAACATAGTAAGAAATATTTTGTTTTGTATTTACTGCCTTTGATAAAAAAATATAACTGTAGTCTAATTGGTGATGATTCTATTCAAGCAAGATTCATGATATGCAAATTGAATGAAAATTAGTTTATTTTTCCCGAAACTGTAGATGAATCTGTCATTGATGTCAATGATTTCATAATGTTGCTCCCAGACTTAAAAGTATTTCAGGAAAATTCCAGGCTCAATTTTACTTATAAGTATTTGCAAATTTTAATGTGTGCTGAATTTTTTGTACTTAATTAATAACTTCATCTAAATTGCAATTGTTTCTGTATTAATCTGTTAATATTTTCAAAATATAAAAGATTTTTTAATTTTTTTTTCAAAATGTTACTTGCAAATTTATATTACTATGTTATTTTAAAGGTAAAGGGGAAATAAAGAAGAATTAGATTAATGAAAAATAGATTTATATTGTATTTCAGATAACACTTAATAGCGGTCTATTGTGCAACCTTCGAGTAATTGTAATCGATTACAAAAACTGTGGAATTGCACTGTAATCATAATCATAAGTTTTAGTTTTGAAGTAATTGTACAATAATCATAATCAAGAAATTTTACTTAGATTACAATCATAATCGCAATATAATGTAATCGTAATGTAATCTGTATCAAAAAGCTCTGTAACTGTAATCTTGCACAAACATAAGATTACATCTACGATTACACCTTTTTTTTTCGTTTCCAATCCAAAAAAATATTGGGCTCCTGAAAATTATGTCTGTTCAGGTTTTCGACTCTTGTCCATCTTTTAAGTGGAGACGGGGAGAAGGTCAGATATCATGGGGGCAGTAATAGTAGTTTGTCTTTGAGGAGTTAGAAGGAAGCAGGATGCAGGCTATACACATAGGACATAGATAGCAGCAGTATTATTTGATATGACCTTGGTAAAAAATATGGGAACTGGAATCTCGAGTTGTGGTCATTCCGGGGGCCAAAGCGAAGCCATTGAAAGGGAGTGACATAGGATACAACATAAAGAAGGAAAGAAATATGTAGTGTTTTAATGATGTTATGGTTACTTATTTCAGTTGAAACCCTCCCTAAAATCTGAGAATCTGAAAAGGAAGGAAATGAGAGAGAGAGAGAGAAAAAGAAGGTTTTAAATTGCATACGGCAATTTATTCAACAAGTCATTTTTACTCTGTCTTCCTTAAAGCTTGTTTAGCTTTTAGTTTTCAGTATACAGTAAACTTCCGATTATCCGTCACTCACGGGACCGACCGGGTGGCGGATAATCGAAATAGACGGATAATCGAAAGACCATTATTAAAATCACATTTCTATTTGCTGGTTTATAAATAACAATATTTAAACGCGTGTTTTTTTATTAGCTGTGTATTTCATGAATAGAAAACACAATTAATAATAACAAATAAATTTATGAGAGTAATTTAAAATTTTACACAGTAAATAAATTACCTGTTTTCATCGAAAATAATTCGTTTTACATGTTTGTTTGCAGTTTGCTTGTCCTTTTACAGCAGCAAGATTGCGAATTTTACGTAATAAAAGTACTTGAGTTGCATCGGCTTCATCTTGCATCTCAAACCAATTAATGCACTTCGAGAGTATTGTCTCCACTTCTGCATGACTGACTCCTGGGTCATCATTTTCCGATTCATCAGATTCATCCGCTTCAGGTTTCCCTGGATTCAAAATATTTTGAATAATTTCGTCATCCATAAATTCTTCATAACCAATATCATTGTTATCACAATTATGCCAGTTTTTCATTTCATCTGCAGAAATATCTCTTAAACATGGTACGTTTGATACCAAGGTCAGTATCTCTGTATCATCATCAGGTACATCTTCTGTGCTGGTAGTATTGGTAGCATCTTCCGGTGTATCAATAGTGTTGGGCCACAATTTTCTGCAGCTTCTCTGGAAAATCTGTTCAGATAAATCATTCCAGGCATCAGCCAAGTTGTATATGGCATCTTTGATAGTGTATGATTTCCAAAAAACGAAGACATTTGATTCATTATCAGCGAGTAGCAGCTTTTGAATTAAAGCTTTCCGATAGCGTTTTTTCATCGATTCAAAGACACTTTGGTCCATTGGTTGTATCAGTGATGTTGTATTAGGTGGAAGAAATAAGCACTTGATGTTACCGTCAGTAGATTCTAAATTTTCCGGATGTGCTCCTGCATTATCAAGCAACAAGATTGCTTTCTGAGGAAGATTACTTTTTTTTAAATGTGCTTTAACTCCGGGAACAAAGATATAAAAAAAACACTTCTTAAAAATATCTTGCGTCATACAGGAACTTTTTTTACTGTAATAATTGACAGGCAGTGCTTTCATGTTAATATTCTTAAAAGCTCTAGAATTCAGGGGGCGGTGGCTGCAGTTTAGCTGACGTCACACAAGCATTTTTCTCGGAATAGCGCCGCCTCACTCGGGTTCACTGAACATGCGTGTTTTTGTTGTTCGTTTCAGATTGAAAAAAAAAATGGAAAGGGGGGGGGGGGGGTGGCGGTTAACCGAAGGTGGCGGTTGATCGAATGGCGGATAATCGGAAGTTTACTGTACATTATAGAAACATCAAAGAAAAGCAGTTAAAAATTCAATACTATTTTAGTCAATCGGGATCAGATTTAAATGATGGAGAATTTTTTTTTAAATATAAGTGTGACATGTGCTCGTCAGATTTCCGGGTATATCCATGAAAATGAAATCCAACTTGAACATGTATATGCGGATATGTTTTATATATATATACACAGTATAAATGGCAATTTATTTTTGACATATTGCATGTTTATAGTCAGCCCTTACCTTACAAATTAGAGTGAAATATTTTTCATATTTAATTAAGTATGATGTTTTAATCATAATTGTAGAATTATCCATTTATTCAAAATAAGCAATGTAACATAAACATATGTAAATAAGATACACATACAGATTAATTTTCTTAGCATAGCATTAGCAATAAAAGATGGCTACTAATTAATAATTTAGTAAATTTAGTTTAAATTTTAATAGAATCGAAAAAAAGAAAAGAAAATATGATGTTGATTTGTCGATGAATCTTGCATGCGAAGATTTTTGTTAGGACGAGGAGGTCAACGGTACTTTATTTGTACATTTTCATAGAGTGAACTGTTTCAATTCTCTGTTTGGTAAAATTTTGGTAGAACACAATTTTTTAATAGTTAATGTTTCTTAATTGTAGAGATTTTGTTTTGTTTTCTATACTGAAATCTTTAAAAACTGTCTTGCATCAGAAATTTTAAGGAATTTTTTTTTTTTTATTTAAATCATTTTATTTTTATATTCTGCATCTTAGAAAAGTAAGATCACAAGCACATCTGTTCCAAACTCTTACTTCTCCTTAGATTTCTTTCTGACGCCCCCTATGTTTCTAAGTATTTTAAGTTATATCTTACTATTTTTAAAGATTTAGATGTGAGAGGATGGCCCATTTCTGCTTCCCTTTGTGTATGCCTATGTTGGAGGATCTCAAATCAGAATCTCACATGCTAAATTTCACTGCAACATTCATAAAAATGCTCTTAATTTGAAAATAAATTAATTTCGAAATACTCAGATTGGAAAATATATATTTAAATAGTTTGGGACAGCACTTTTTATTTAAATCAATGATCTTTAGAAAAAAAGAAAAGAAAGAAATACAGTCGAACCTCGTTAACGTGAACACTCAAGGGGAAACTTTTTTTGTTCATGTTAAAAGTAGTTCGTGTTATCCGAACTTAAATACATTATATACAACTGGACGGGGCAATCAGAAACAGTTCATGCTAAAAGTAATTCACGTTAAGCATGTTCATGTTAACGAGGTTTGACTGTATACATTTTGTAATTCTGTAATTTTTCTTTATGATTTTTTTTTTTCCAGAATACAGTAAAACCTGTCAGAATGAAACTTATCTATAATGGAATCTTGTCTATAACAGAATGATTTCATGGTCCTGAGTCTCGGCGAAAACAACACAATACAATTACACTAGACAGTGCATTTGCTAATAAGAAAATTTTCCCTGGTTCCTTGCGATTCCATATTAGGAAGTTTTACTGTATTTTTAAAAGGTAACA
The DNA here is from genome assembly GCA_963931845.1 of Maratus michaelseni. Classification (NCBI taxonomy): domain Eukaryota; kingdom Metazoa; phylum Arthropoda; class Arachnida; order Araneae; family Salticidae; genus Maratus; species Maratus michaelseni. Next base: position 153,489,959 of record OZ007596.1, on the reverse strand, counting down.
CATTTATTTATGATATGTTCTAAAAACATTTTGTTCAATTATAGGGATATAAAAACAATAATACCGCAAAATATGCTAATTTGGAAACGCTAGGTTCCGGGGAAATTTTCCATTAGACATTTTTCTGTTACAATTTTAATGTATTCTATTTGTCGAAATCATGGAAATTTTCCAGTTGCAGAATAGATTTCGTTTTGAGAGTTTTTACTATAGATATATTGTATTCACAGGAACTATGAAATTTTCCATTTAAAGCAGGATACTGTTATATACAGGTTTTTTCCACAGGTTTTACTAAATTAAATTTATATTTGAATAACGAATTCACATACAAATCTAAAGATTGTAAAATCATATTTATAACTTTTAAATGATTTGTGTATACATTTTTTTCTTGGGGGGGGGGGGGGGGGGCAGGTACCTTGCATGTAGCTATTCTATGTATTTGTCCAAGACAAAAATCAAATTATAAGCAATTTTTAGTTTTATTTTAATATATTTTTTGCCCGGAAACAGTACTGAATATATATAAGCACACACAGATGAGATGGAGAATCCTTTTTACCCGGACAAATCGAAAAAAATCCAACACGTCATAATCATGTATGAGAAGGTCAGACTTCAAAACACCTTACTAAGGCATTTTCTCAATGTTCAATTTTAATATGTATTTTCATATGATAAAATGTTAATTTTATGGAATATTTCTTGATTCATAAGAAATTCTGAAGGTAAACTATCCAAACTTAATCAAGAACCAAATAGATTTCAATTGGGAAGATTTTTTAAAGATAAGTTTAACTGTTTTGGAACTACAAACATGCATACATATATAAATACTCATGCAGGTTTCATTCATAAATAATTGTAAAATGTGATTACATAACGATAGCTAAAACATGAATTTGGAGCAAGAGAATTTCGTCATGTGCAGATTATGAAATTAGTGTAATCGAAATTCAACAAAAAATTATTAATCATAATCGAAACGTAATTGTAGTCTAGAATTTAAAAAATGAATAATAAAAAATGTAATCATAATCCAACTCGCATAAATAAAGACATAATCGTAATCTGCTTTTAGAAGATGAAAATAATCATAATCGACTACAGCCTTCCGTAATCGACTCGAAGTCTGCTATTGTGCCCCGCTTCCGGGGCATACTGGTCCACTTTACAAGTGTACATAATTTTTTTTTTTTTTTGAAAAATGTATTGAAAGCTATGTTCTGAGAAAATTATGATGAATGTAAAAAGGTTTAAGGAATATACAAAAATATTTTCAGGTAGATTGGTCTTTCCGTTAAAGAGAAAAAAAAAATTTAACTGAAAAAGTGGTCCACTGTGTACCAGTCTCCCCTACATACATATGTTACTAACTGCTGATTGAATGAAATTCATGCATTTTAGAGATTGCTGCACAGTGAGTTTCATGCATCCAGGATTTTTTTTCGGTTAATGTATGTGAAGCGTACATATATATGTTAGGCTAAGCTTCGGCGTTAGCCCTCTGTTTCTGATTGGTCGAAAATCATCGTTATTTGGCGAGCTTCGCCTTTGATTCTTGCCAATAGCAGACTTTTATGGCAGCTCTAGCATTCTGGCCCTTTCAAGTACCCTCCCGAGTCCCGACCCCACGGACAACTGGACGCATAACGAGTGTCGCCGTTTTTTTTTTTTTTTTTTTTTCAGGTTTCATTTTTCCGATTTATTTCTTATAAATGTATTAATTATTTGAATTTAGGGATAAATTTGTTATTTTTTAAAGCAGATAATTTCTTTTGAACACTGTTTAATATTCTGTAGCTTGCTACTTTTCTCTTCGATTTTATAATTGCATGTGTTTTTTATCAGGATGTATTTTTGCAATTTATTTATCATTTATGATTACCGGGGAGTTAGCACCCCTGACAAAAAAAATATAAGTAATCTTTATTTTAAAAAAAACCTTTTTATAGACCCCTAAAACTTACTAAAAAAAATCACCATTTTACAATTTTTCTAGGTAAGTGAGATCGTTGGTTTTCTGTTATTTTTCATAAAATGTATGTTTTTTAAAACCTAATTATGGCAATAATTTACTATTTTATGTTTTAAAGTATATATTTTTGCTTTTGATTCTTGCGATTTAAATTTGCGTGGTTTTTCGAATACTCATGTATGTTTTTTTAAACATAATTTTGGCATTAATATACTCATGTATGTTTTTTAAAACGTAATTTTGGCATTAATTTACTATTTTATGTTTTAAATTATATAACTTTTATTTTAATTTTCGCGATTTAAATTTGTGTTGTTTTAGGAATACTCCGCACAAAGTGAGTGAGTTTGATTACTTTGTCAATTTCCGAAAAGTAGATTTATTGTTAAAAGGAAGGCAGAGCACCCCTGACATCAAATTAACACCTTTTTATCAACCCCATCCCAAACTCCCTTCAACAGCAAGTTTTTTATGTTTCTAGGTAAGAGGTAAGTGAAATCTTTTTATGTTTAAAGGTAGGTTTTTGCTATGTAAAAACAATAACTTTGAAAAATATTAAAAAAATTATTATTATTATTATTATTTTTAATATTTATATGTTTTGAAGCTACATTTTGGCTGTTTTAATTCTTGCTTTAATAGTATGATTACCGGCAGGTAAACAACAGATTTAAGTAATCCTATGTTATTTTTTCTTTAAACATTTTTATAGCCCCTTAAAACTTACTTAAAAAATCATCATTTTAATAAATAAATCTAAGCAAGTGAAATCTTTTTTTTCCCCCATAAAATCTGTGTATTTTAAAAATATTTTGCTGTTTTAAATTTGTTTTATCAATTATCATTAATTCTAAAATGGATTTATCGTTAAAAGAAAAATACAGGGGGGGGGGGGGGGGGCTGAGCCCCCCTGAAAACAAATAATCAGCTTTTTATTTACTGTTTATTTGCTTTATTTTAATATTTTAAGCTCAGAATCATTAAGTATTTACTGTAATCTCGGACGTATTTACCGTTTTCTCGATGTCGTCATAAATCAAAAATTTAATTTTTTTAAAAGTAGATAATAAACAAAAAAAAGAAAAGAAAAGAAAAGCAGTTAAAATCATAAATAATTTATTACATGTTTTAACAAATATTCATGATTTTAATTGCTTTGCTTATTTTTTTTTTTTTTTTAATATCTACTTTAAAAAATTTTTATTTTAAGCCTAAAAGGCCTAAAAATGACCACTTGGCGACATTTACTACTTGGCGAAAACGGCCTTTTCGCGGCGCAAAAAAAAATCCAAGATGGCGGACAGCGGGCTAATGCCCAAGCTGCTCCATATGTTATGTTACTAACCGCTGCTTGAATGAATTTCATGCATTCTAGAGATTGCTGCACAGTTTCATGCATCGAGGGTTTTTTTTTCGGTTAATGTATGCAAAGCGTACATATATATGTTAATAACTGCTGCTTGAATGAGTTTTGTGCATTCGAACAATCAGGAATCATGAGATTCTCCCCAATCATAACCTGTGTTCTTTGTGGCAGAGAACTCACTACTTACACAGTTCCTATGAGAATTTCTTTTACGAAGTAAACATTGATTTTTTTCGGTCTTGTGACATTTTATAAAGTTTAAGCAAGAAGGATAAAATAGCTAAAAACTTGTAAAAATAGAAAAATCCTAAGGAAAAAATTTCTAAATGTTTGTAAAAATCGAAATATCCAGAGAAAATCCTGCTAAAAGTTTGTAAAAATAGAAAAATACGAAGGACAAGATTGCTAAAAGCTTGTAAAAATCAAAAAATCGTAAAGAAAAACTTGCTAAAACTTTGTAAATAGTCACAAAACGAAATGAAATCAATGTTTACTTTGTGAAAAAGCTTGCCGTAAGAAGTGTAAGTAGCGTAGCTCCTTGGATGCTGAAAGCATGTGTTCTGATTGGGTAGAATTTGGAGGTTGCCGATTTTTCGGTCGGCGTGCGTAAAAAAAATAGCCAAATCGTGTATCTGGCTTGTTCTTTGATTTTGCCAATACTTTGCAAGTGTTTTATAATAAAATTGAGTGTTTTATATAATAAAATAAACCTAACATTCTGTTTTCGCAAGCTAGGTCTAATATGTACTCGAAAAAGGGATTTTCTCCCCAAAACAAAAATCGCGCCAATCCCGGCGCATATTTGAGACATCTGTTCCCCAAATGTTTACTTCATGTCTAACTTGATCTTAATTGAAATTTACGGTTAATTTAAACGAAGGAAATAAAAGTATGATAAAGATCAACAATAAATAAAGCAATACATTAGTGGTATGATTCCACAGATTTCTGAACGGAAATAGCGAGTATATTAAATAATTTGCATAAAGGATATGCAATATTTCAGTGAATTACACGTGCTGTGTTAAAAACAGGTCGAGGGCAAAATTACATAAGATGTCAAAAGAATAATAATATTTACTAAGAAAACTAACAGGATCAATAATTCCTAACGAGAATAGAAATGAATAACCGTATGCAGTAAAAATTTACCATTGATAAAAATAGCATTTTTTTTAAAGGAAAACAACAAAAAAACTGAGATAAAGCATAATTACCAGGAATACATGAATTGGAAGCTTCAGCCATATTCTTTTATTGTTCTAATTTACACTTTGCTAGCTTAACTAGTGCTAATTTTAACATAAACATACAGCGTGGCGATGTTTACTGTTTACAATTTATCGTTAGTTGGTTGGATGAGAGAGAAAGATGCTAGTGCAAAACCGTAGCCTACGGGGCTGTTCAGAACAGAAGATCAGGCGGCGCGCGGGCGATGGAGATTAAAATATCGAGTGAGTCTATACTGTGAATGAAATTGAAAGGCCTGCGTTCGTTATCATTGATTTGGACATCCAAATCAATGATAATGAACACGGTCCTTCATTTGACTAATTAGCGTATTTTAATGATATTTTGTTAAATTAAGAAGTGAACTTGGTGGCCGACTGGTTAGAGCACTGCTCTTGATTCTGGAGGTAGCGGGTTCGATCCCCCAAAATTTCTGTTTGATTTTTCTGGGTTTTTTTTTTCCTGTTTTTTCTGTTTTTTTTTTTTTTTTTTTTCAAAATGTTTAATCGGTTGCTTTGTATTTTTCATGATTAATGGAATATATTTTATAAAAGCAAAATTTGATATTATTAACAATTACTTATTTAATTAAATACGACAAATTCAGCTATTTTACGATTAAAATTTTACATTACAGTGTCTTTTAATATTTAAACATTATTATTATTTTTTTTTCTTTTTAGCAAATGTAAAATAAGAAATGAAAATATAGTCAATTTGCACGAATTTCTCCATGTTTTTATAATGAGTACTTCAACAGTGAATTTTTAGTACGAATAGAATAGATCAGTTTCAACCACGTGATCACCAAAAGTTATCAACCAATCATAATCGTGGATTTGTAGCCTGAATTACGAGTCAACCAATCACAATCCACCATTTTTGATGGGCAAACAAAAAACAAAGCTAGTTGCTAAGGTGGTTGCTAGGGTGTGACGTCAGTTGAAACTGATCTATGCAAAGCATATTTTACAATGTAAAATATATACATTATTTAAACTAGAAATATCAGTGCCTATTTTTGTAAAGAGGTAAAATACATGTGGTTTACCGTCTAGTTTCGTAATGAATATAAATAAAATATAGTTAGAATGTTTATAAATTTTCTACTGAATGTACAAGTATTTTAGCATTTGTTTCTCGTGTTTTATGATGTTTATTGCAATATAATAAATAAAGCAATTTACATCGAAAAATGAATTTCAAGAAAAATAAATTTTTAGAAATTAATAATTATGTTTCAACAAGGTTGTTATCGAAAAATATATTTTAATAAAATGTTTAAAAGCTTTTTTATCAAATTTTAACAAAGATTTTATTTTACTATTATAAATAAAGAAATAAATCTTTTAACATATGTTAAAAGATTTATCGTAAATCAAGGTCGTGATACCAACATATGTTGGTATCACGACCTTGATTTATTAACATTCTATTTATCCCAAAAAATATAAAGCAACTGATAAATAATTTTTAAATTAATAAAAATAGGGGAAGAAAATCGGAAATAAACGGCGAGCATTCACTTTGTATCCATACTTTTCAGGTTCATCTGTGTAGGACAACCCAAACGTCAGTAAAGTACATAACAATTTTTGGTACTTTTCGGTTAGCCGGGCGCCAGTGAAAAAAAATATATATATATATATCTACATATATGTTTGTGTATATATGTATGTATTATATATGTGTCTGTGTATATATTTATATTTGTTTCACTGGTACCCGGTTAACCAAAAAGTACCATTTTTTTTAGAGTTTACATTAATTTTATTGAAACCACCAATACCGTGTTTCAGGAATTCGGTGATCCGAACGTCCTCTCCCTTGTTAGTTAAAGGTGCACTGGTTATAGAAAATTAAACTTTATAATATTATATGCATTGTTTTGTACAATATATATATTTATGTAACTGCTATCAACTAAACTAATATATCAGTTTTAGTAGGTGCTGTAGTTTTAGAGACATATAAGTTGACAGCAGTTATGTAACTATATGATGTATATATATATATATATATATATATACACATCATACTTTCGTATTCTATTATTTTTATGTTGGATCAAAGGCTTAAAAAATCATTTTAGAATGTTAAAAATTTTAAATTTTTCAGATATCCGATCATGTTGCTACAGCTGTATCAATCAACCTACCAAACCAAGTAAGACACAAAAAAGCCCAATCACGTGATCAAATCGCCCACAGAATTTTTGTGAGTCACCCGCGCGCAGCCCGCGCTAAAAATTTGCAGGTTATGAACGCGGATCGGGCTATCTGATCACGTGATGCTTTTCATGAATGTTTCGGGGGGTCTATTATGATGAAATAAAAATAGATATTCCTATTATAAGATCCATTTTTTTTGGAGGATAAAGATGTGTAGTCGCTAGTTTCACCTAATCCGAGCCACAGCAGCTTAAAATAATTGAAATAATTTAATTATTTCAATATATTAAATTATTTAAATTTCCGATAAGACCTACTCCATAACCCTTCTCTCCATCGCGCGCGCGCCGCGCGATCTTCTTTCCTGAACACAACCTACGATGATGGGCGGCGCTGTAAAGCCTATCATTTTGAACGATTTCTGTAAGCGAAAACGGGTCTAGAAAATAGTTTATATATAATCTAGTAGAGGGCATCATTCTCGGGGAAAACAAACGTTGAAATTACATTACTGAGTTCGTTTTAGCATTGTGTGACGCTTTAGTTAGTTATTTTCGTTAATGATTATTATATATAATTAAAACCGACATATTTTACTAATGCGAAGTATATATTACTAATAGAGAAATTTTGACGTCGATATATAAAGCCATTGATTAACTTTATGACGTCTTTGGAGAATTTTGGAATAAATTTATAATTTTACAGAATTTTTTGCTTCAATTTATTTTTCTAATTTTTAGTCGTAGATAATAAATTTAATAAAACATCTATTCAAGTATTAAGGTTTAAATCTATTAAGCATTATTAGATTAAACAGTAAAATATATACACTTTACTTCGTCATGGATTAATATTAGCATTTAAAATTGTCAATTTCCAGTATAACTATAGAATGTAATCATTGAAAACAATCTCTAAATTTTTTATTTAATTTTTATAATGAGAATACTGTTGTGATAGAACGATTTGATACCTTAGAAAAGTACAAAATGAAAAAAACATGATATCTCATAATCAAGTATAAAGGGGGGAAACGGGGGGGGGGGGGTAACCCCCCCCCTGAAATGAGATAAATGGGATTTTCATGCAGCATTTTCCGATTTCCTTTAAATTTTGTATATAGGTTCATTGTAGTAAGGAGCTTTCCTGATTAGTTTTGGGGGTCCATTGGTCAAATATAAAGAGGGGAAACGGGGGGGGGCTAACCCCCCCTCAATTTAGATAAATGCGGTTTTCTTTTCACGCAGAATTATCCGATTTTCTTCAAATTTTGTATATAGGTTCATTGGGGTAAAGCGCTTCCCTGATTAGTTTGTGGGGTTCACTGGTTAAGTATAAAGGGAGAAACGGGGGTACCCCCCTCAATTTAGATAAATGAGGTTTTCATGCAGAATTATCCGATTTTTTTCAAATTTTGTATATAGGTTCATTGTGATAATGCGCTTCCCTGATTAGTTTGGAGTTTTCACTGGTTAAGTATAAAGGAGGGAAACGGGGGGTAACCCCCTCTTAATTTAGATAAATGGGTTTTTCATGGAGAATTTTCCGATTTTCTTTAAGCTTTGTATATAGGTTCATTGTGGTAAGGAGCTTTCCTGATTAGTTTTGGGAGTGCATTCGTTAAGTATAAAGAGGGAAAACGGGGGGCTAACCCCCCTTAAATTAGATAAATGGGTTTTTCATGCAGAATTATCCGATTTTCTTCAAATTTTGTATATAGGTTTATTGTGGTAAGGCACTTCCCTGATTAGTTTTGGGGGTGCATTGGTTAACTATAAAGAGGGATATGGGGGTCTAATCCCCCCTTAATTTAGATAAATGGATTTTTCATGCAGAATTATTCGAATTGTTTCAAATTTTGTATATATGTTCATTGTAATAGGGCTCTTCCCTGAATAGTTTTGGGTGTTCATTGGTTAATTATAAGGGGGGGGGGTGATCCCCCTTAATATATTGTCGATTTCTTCATTTTAATTTGAAATAAGAGTATAATATACAATTAGTGTGAATAGCCTGTGAGCTCAATGCCCCCAGTTTAATTGGGCATTTTTCTTTTTTCTTTTTATTATTATATTAATTTATCAACAATATTTAACCAATCTCATAGTCACATTTCCCATTATGAATAAAAATTTAACTGTAATAACAAAAATAAATTAAAGCACCTAAAATTCCAGTAATAAAACACCCACTATTCCAGTAATGAACACCCCACGAAAAGGTAATAGATAATTGTTTTCAAAACCAAAATTTAATGAAATAAAATTGTCATTTTCAAATAAATTTAACAATCAGGATATCAATAATTAATAAAATATTTATGAGAATAACTTATTATTGTTATGACAAGATCAATATTTTAATTATTTTATAGATTAAATGCGTCAGTAATGGACACCCTTAAAAAATTTCCTTAAAAATTATTAATAGAAAATATAAATTAAGAATTAATTATAAATATATAGAAAATATAAATTAGTTTATGTATAACCAGATTTTAGCTTGTTTAGTAAAATTTTCACTGAAAGACATTATTTTTGCTTCCTGACTTATTTGATTAAGATTGTCAACAATAACACAGGTTATAAAACATGCAAGTGAGAGTTGTGAAAAAAAAAATAAAAGCTGAATTTTTATTGATTATTTATTTATAAACCAAAAACTTAGGAGGGTATCCATTACTGGCACATTTATCATATATTTTAAAAGACATTTATTTTAAATTGATTTATAATGAACAGAAATTTTATAGGTACAAGTAATTGTTTGATCTGTGTAACAGTATTTGAATTTTTACTCTTAAATGTCTTAAAATATATGCTTTAATTAAAAATAATGGTTAGAAATTTCATAACTTTGAATATTGTGTTGAGGGGGGGGGGGGGGAAGGATTATATCTAGTTGAAAACTATTAGTTACATTATCATTAAATATCTCAAAAAGTATCTAAATAAAATAATTTTTTTATTTGTCCTGTTATTACATGAAAAAACGAAACTTCTTTACTTTTCGGTCTTTGTGTAGGGGAGAGTGGGGCATCTTGGCGAAGTTTTTGATTCAGCAATCTTGTTTCATTTTAATTCAGCAAGTCAATACAATATAATTATTAAACACACATTTCAGCTCTTTTCCCAAAAGCATATATAATTATGTGTGACTTATATACACTGATACATAAAATTCTTTCAAAGTGTACTACAAATTTTAATTTAAATTTTCTGAAAAATCTTAGTTGTACATAAATTTTAAATAAATTTTTTTTTATAATAAATAATTTTTTTTTGTAAAATATTTATGATAAATTATTTTACATTTCATTCTAATATAAAACAAATTAATAAATTATCAATCATTTAAATACCCACCCCAACCAAAAAATAATAAATAAATAAATAAAATAAAATAAATTAAATTAAAAATTAAATAAAATAAAATAAATAAAAGTTTAAAAATTTAATTTAATTAAAAAACACACCAGTTTACAAAGTTTAAAATCTTGAAAACTTTTTTTAAACTTTTTATGATGCTCTTTTTATTACTTTATTATAACAATAAAAAATCGTAATCTTAATTTCCCCAACTATCCAAAAATTTTGTAACCACCCACTCACACACCACCACCTTCCCTTTCACACAGAAAAAAATATATGTGCTCCATTATTTTGTAGCACCCTCTTCCTCCTTAGAAAAAAGTGGGAGAATTTTTATAACCATGAAAGAGGGGGGGGTGGGATAAAAAAATCTTTCCTCTTTTTCAACTTTATATTACACATCATATATGTAGCAAAGAAGGAAAAAAAAACATGTATATGTGAAAAAACGAAATTGTTGAGTAAAATGATTCAAAATTATGAAAATTTTGTGTGCGGCACTGCATTTTTTATTCCTTTTTGTTTTTTTTAATTCGGGTATTTAGGTGTTAAAAATGTGCATTGTAATACAGATTGTCGAAAAATACTAGAGATAAAACGTTACCGATATACGGAAATGAGCAATCAGCTGTTCAATATTTTGCCAGTAGATGGCGCTCGTCTAGGGGAAATTCCCACTCCTTGCCCGCGACCTACATTATACCAGGGCTACACTACATACCGGGCTTGCTCATTCATTATGATGACGTCACAAAAGGTGGCTGACTAGGAGGAAAGACATACAGCGATTGGCACAAAACGATGGGCGCGTTGCTTTAGACCAATCGCTGGTCGCGGTCAGCCACCATTTGTGACGTTTTGAGAGTGAATGAGCAAGCCCGGTATCTAGTGTTGCCTTGATTATACACGGCCGGTGCATGACGTTTAAAATGTCACATGAAGCGGATCATTTATATCAAGGCAACACTAGATACCGGGCTTGCTCATTCACTCTCAAAACGTCACAAATGGTGGCTGACCGCGACCAGCGATTGGTCCAAAGCAACGCGCCCATCTTTTTGTACCAATCGCTGTATGTCTTTCCTCCTAGTCAGCCACCTTTTGTGACGTCATCAGAATGAATGAGCAAGCCCGGTATGTAGTGTAGCCCTGTTTATATACGACGATTGGTGCAAAGCAGCGCTCCCACCGTTTTGCACCAATCACTGTGTAAAAATGATCCACTCTATGTGATGTTTTAAACGTCATGCACCGGCCGTGTATAACGTAGGTCGTGCCTTGCCCCCTACTTTTGAGTCGAAAATGTTAGGCTCTTCAGCGACGCGCATCATCGTGGCAAAACACTGGTAAACGGGCTGTTCACGGACGAAGATCAGGCGGCGCGCGGGTGAAGGAGACTAAAATATGGAGTTAGTCTAGTGCTGTGAATGTATGCATAGTGAAATTGAAAGGCCTGCGTTCGAAACATTGATTTGACTAATTTGACTATCTTAATGATATTTTGTTAAAATCTAGAAGTGATCTTGATAGCCGAATGGTTAGAGCACTGCTCTTGATTCTGAAGGTTGCGGGTTCGATTCCCTTAAATTTCTGTTTGATTTTTCTACTTTTTTATTTAAAAATGTTTTATCGGTTGCTTAGTATTTTCCATGATAAATGGAATATATTTCATAAAAGTAAAATTTGATATTAATAACAATTACTTATTTAAATACGACAAATTCAGCTATTTCACGATTTTAAATTTTACATTACATATTATTTTTTTTTCTTTTAGCAAATATAAAAAAGTAATGAACAAATAAAATGAAAATATCAGTTTGCACGAATTTCTCCAGATTTTTTATGAGTACTTCAACAGGGAATTTTTAGTACGAATAGAATGCAAAGCATATTTTACAATGTAAAAAATATTATAAAAATAAAATGTAGAAGATATACATATTTTTGTAAAGAGGTAAATACGTGTGGTTTACCGTCTAGTTTCGTAATGAATAAATTATAGTTAGATTGTTTATAAATTTTCTGCTGAACGTATAAGTATTTTAGCATTTGTTTCTCGTGTTTTATGATATTTATTGCAATATAATAAATGATGTAATTTGCATAAAAAAATTACAAGAAAAATATATTTTTAGAAATTAATGATTTTGCTAATTATATACTTATGTTTCACCAATGTTGTTATCAAAAACGATATTTTAATGAAATGTTTAAAAGCTTTTTTATCAAATTTTAACAAAGATTTTATTTTACAATAGAGAAGTTGCAATCAGCTAATCAACCATTGTACTTCATTTGGAGGTCAGGGTACTTCCACCAATCAGAACTGCCTATTCATAGTGTGTAACCTCCAACCTAACGTCAATTGCAACTGCTCTATAACAAATAAAGAAATAAATCTCTTAACATGTTCATATCATGATCTTGATTTGTTAACAGAGTATTCAAAGAGAGTATCGCAAAAAATATAAAGTAACTGATAAATCATTTTTAAATTAATAAAAATAGAAAAAAAAATCTCTATAATAAAACCGTAAGTCATGTGACTGTCATCAACAGTTCTGGGATGCCCGCATCGCTTTTTCATATGCCAGGCGGCCATTTTTATTCAAAATTATTTTTCGAATAAAACTGCATAAAAGTTACATTTTTAGAAAGATCGTTCAAAATAAATTAATATTTGAGAGATGACTTACGTTCAATTATGTATATATTCTGCAATAACTTCAGTTGAAATTAGCTTCGCAGTTCAAAATCTCTATCCATGAAAGTAAACAAAAAAAAAAGATTCATTCGTCGTGAAGGTTCAAAATATTAAACCATGGAGATAATCGTTCGTAAAGTAAGTTTTCGGTGAATGATTTTTTGGAGCGCTGCCCGGTGTCAAAAAAATAATTCGCACCAGGACCTGTGAGACAATTAAAGTTTACCATAATTCCGTTTGATGAAGTGCTTATACAATTCAACTTCCTTCCGAATCTTTTCTTGACGTAAGCTGAATGTAAACAAATACATAATGAATCAAATTTTGAAATAATCAGTTAATTTGGTATTTATGTATTGTACGTGGCAGGAAGAGATATCACCGAAAATGATTGTTAATCGCCAATCATATTTACCATTGTTAATGACTAATCGCGTTCAAGACAGTAATTTAATATACATTTATGAAATGCATAATATTATTAAGTACTTTTATGTTATTTGGGCGCAAGTCTCGCCAATAGCATTTTTAAAATCGCCAATACCAGCTTTTATTTTTCGTGTGTGCAAATTAGAAACGATACTTTGATTTTGAAAATAAATGTTTTGATTTATGATATTATTTCCTATTTTTCTATTTTCTATTTTAAACTAAAAGTGTGAACGGCATGTATTTTAAATTCAAACAGCTGTCGCAGACGCACCGGGGTTGGCACGATTTTTGTTTTGCGCCATTTTGGCGAGAAACCCACATTTTCAGGTACCTGTTAGAGATTGCTAAAACAGCATGATTCTTTTTTTTTATTATTATGAAATAGTTTATTTTATATTTAAAAACACAAAATTTTATTATAAAACACACACCAATGTTAATTTATTCAGCCAATAATTATATCGCCAAAATGATATCCATTGCGTCTGCGACAACTGTACCCAAAAGGACCTATCATTAAAAATGGTAAATAATATAAAATCAAAGTAAAATAATACAAAACATAATTTTGTGTACATTTATAAAACACATAAAATCATATTGATGGCGTTTAGCTTAGATGACGATGGTAGTTTTATTGACGGTATTTTATATCCGCCGGAATGAATATGATATATATATTCTAATCACATACTATATACCTATGAATATAATATACATATCTATAGCTACTATATCAATAAAAGCGACTTCAATTGTCTTTTATATTTCTACTACATAATATTAACATATAGAGTTACAATATACAGAGAAAAAACGGGTTGCTGTAATTAGAATTATAGGCGCCAATGTTTGTGTGGCGTATTTACCTGTTACTGATCTTAATAGTTAGTAGACATTAAGCAGAAATGCCGAAGTTAGGGATTTACGCAAGTATGAAAACTCCTGAACTATATCAAGAAAAGGGAGCAGGTTGAGCTTTAGCGCACAACTCAGCAAGATCCCTGAGTTGTGCGCTAAAGGGAGCTCAGCACTCAACTCAGGTGTGCTGAGCAAAGATCAGCACACAAAGATCAGATGGGTGCTGATCTTTGTCACAAAGTCGAACAAAGATCAGCATCTAGAAGGAGGTTCATGAATTTTAATCAGATTATACGCCACGGGTCAAAAGTGCTGACAGCAAATATGATTTAAAGGAAATGTGATTATCAAAACTCACTTCCAAAAGTTCAATGTTTCATCAAACCATACTCGAAAATTACGTGTAGTGTAATAATATACAGCCCGAAGATGAGAATAATGATATATTTTTTAATCTTCCGTAATCGAGTCTACAGCCAAAGTTAGCAAGAAACAAAATAAAATATTAGCAACAATATGATTCAGTGTAAATGTGGATATCATTAAAGACTTTCACACAATGGATTTCATTGCATCAAATCGTATTAACTAAAATACGTTAATTGGCAATGGGCCCAATTACGGAAAATTACTTAATATGTTTAAGAATCTCTGCATTAGCGAACATATTGCAACTGATAAGCAAACGGGCATGAAGCATAAATGCTTAAATAGGACAGGCAGCTTTTGTCAAGAAAAATGGAAAAACATAACTACAAAAAAAATATGCGAAATGCTACCGTGATTACAAAAGTTCTTGACTTGTCTGTCAGAATCTTCCGATTTGGAGACGGATTAAGAAAAAAAATTAAATTAGGAATGAAAGTAACGTGTTACAATGCTTAACATACATTTAAGGGAGACCAAACTGGTCGCCAGTGGCGGCTAGTCTGAAATAAACGGCGAGCATGGACTTTGTATCCATACCGCCCAGGTTCATCTGTGTAGGACAACCCAAACATATGTAAAGTACGTAACAATGTTTTTTTTTTGAGAGTTTACATTAACCCTTTCATGGTCATGAACGCGTATACGCGGTCAAAGTTTTTTACTTCTAAATGGTCATGAGCGCTTATAAACGGTCAGGATTTTTTACTCCTAAATGGTCATGGGCGCGTATGAACGGTTCAGATTTTCTACTTCTAAGTGGTCATGACCGTCTATGTGCGTTTTTCTCACCCCCTAGACTGGGCGGTAAAGAAGGCGTTTGTCAGCACACTCCCCCTTCCCACATATACAATGGATGTATAGGTAGACCATTTGTCAACTAGATTATTTGTATTTTAGGTGAATGCCTTACAGATTTGGTTAGAAAATGTCTCAGAGAATTTCCTTTTCTGTACAGCCTACATCTAGTGACATTGTATTTCAAAACCGATCCTAAAATGAAAGGAAGCAACTTCATAGAATATCATTTTTTAGTTATTATTTTATTTTAAAACTCTCGTCCATACGATTCTAATCCATTACATTAATTATTATTATTTAAAATGTTTTGCCATGTTAAATTTATTTAATTTTTTTTTTAATGAATACATATGTTTTTATTTTTCTAACAGTATTTCAATTTATTTTGTTTAAATATATTACTAAATAAATAAAATCGATTTTTCTTTCTTTTTTTTTTCTTTTTTTCTTTTTTTTACTTACAGCACTTTTGCTTTGTAATAGTAACAAATATAATAATACCCAAATAATATTAATAATACCAAATTAATATTACACTTCAAAAAATATTTACTAATTTACTATTGTTGCTGTACCAATTATAGAATAACTTTAAAAATAAAACAGTGAAACCTGTCTATAACAATACTGAAGGGACCAGAAAAAGTATCAATATAGACAGGTTACATTTATAGGCAAGCTCAAGAATGTTAATTGATTCAGAGTACATAGTAGAATAATTATTATATATTGATGGAATATTAGTTTAACTTTCTTAGAATTATATATGTAGATGGAAATTTTTTTTTAACTTTCTAGAATTATACAATGAAATTTAATTTATTTCTTATAAATAATCAGAATTTTGCATTATTAAATAAATATATAAAGAGTGTACAGTATAAATAAATCTGATAAAAATCAAATTTTTTTACATTTTGTCAGATTTGTAAAATTACACGAATAAGTGATTAAAAAAGAATAGGAATTTACAATTTTTACTCTTAAAAAGAGAAAGAAATTGCAGGTATTATTTATTCGAATATGAAACCAAAGAAAAATAATTTGTGTAAAAAATGTGTATTTGGATGTCTAAATGTAGACGATAAGACCGGAAATATTACTTCACAGACATTACCTCACAGACATTATTTAACATTCACATTTGGTTTGATATTTTTAAATATAATAGCACCATTTTTGTAATGGAAGAGGAAATTAAGTTTTTGATCAATTAATTCAAAGGCATGTACAGGTGTCATCATAATTTTCCTTTAGTTTTTATAAAGACGCCCTGTTAGAACTAAAAGAAAATGATGATTAGTACTTTCATTGAATTAGTACTTTCACTTTATTAGTACTTTCACTGAACACCAATAAAATTGATTGATTAAATTTTAATACTCCTCAATATTTATAAGAGACTTAAATATATCTTGAAGAATTGATTTGATGTAAGAAAATTATGCACAAATTTTTCATTTTTAGAGACATTCAGTTGATCACTATGTTCAAAATTGCCATTATAATTGTTGGGACTAAATTAAAGACTGCAAGCAGTTGTAGATGGTTTTATTAGTCCAATTGCTCGCATTTTTTTAACATTTCAGCAAAAGTTACAGGCCCGTAGCTGGGGGGGGGGAGGGGGGAATCTGGAAATTTTTTTGCCCGTCCGAGTATGATTGACTAGACCCCTCATCAAAACATTTTAAAATTTCCGTACTTTTCTTTATCTCCTTTTTTTTTACTTCTTTTTTCAGACAAGACCGAAATCATAGACACCCATCCCAAAGACCCTTAATAAAACTTTTTTTTTCTCAATTCAAAAGATATGGAGATTGCGATTGCGGCGTAAGACATTTCTGGCTTTGTTGCTCTCTAGAAATCCACTTTACCGCCTCCTCAATGACTCAAATTAACGGCTTTAGAAAATAATAGTTTAAACAGTATCCTGTAAACTATTTGACTCAAACGGATTAGCTGTTGCTTGTGAAAATGGTTTTCTTTGTACAACTGTCACTGTCACAGATGAAATTTACTGTAATCTGGCGCGGTTGTTTCACTATTTCATGGCTTGACAGACAGGTTCCCCAAAACAAGCAAATATTATGTTTTACAACTATGTATTTTTGTCATTGTTAACGTGGCAAGGTTGCTATAATTCTGGGCTTTTAGGGGCTTTTCAACAAATGTGGAAAATATCCTTTGACGTCTTTTTTTACACCGTTTTAAACGATAAAAGTTTGTGAAATCAGTATCACTCAGAATTGCAATATCTGGAAGGGATTTTTCAGAATAAAGATGATTTCTAGTGAAACGAAAAAAAAATTGGAAATTTAATAAAAATGTTAAAAGAGCATTAACATTTTTCAGTGGAAGGCTAGTATAGGAGTAAAGTGTATTAGGAAAACTAATGAACTAGATATAGTCATGAATACTAATTGTTTCAGTTTTAGTTAATGTTTCCTAAATTTATTAATTTGAATATACGTACAAAAATTTACAAACAATATTCAATTAATGTTGTTTGTAAAAAACAACATTTTTACCCGCTCAACTATGCGAAACTTTATAATAGATTCACGGACTTGTTTTTACATATACAAACATTAAATCCTCAGGCATGATTATTGAAAGGATTTAGAATCGAACACCATTCTTCATTTTTTGATAAGTGGATTTGACTTTCGTGCATTTAAGAATAAAAATGTATTTGTGGTTGTGTTAGAAAATAGAGTTTCGGCATGAGATCATTGTTAATAGTCACTTCACTGTTGTTGTGTGATTCCCAAATAAGTATGATTTTCTTTCTTTCTTTTTTCTTTTCTTTTTCTTTCTTTTTTTTTTTTTTTTTGTATTTTTAAAAAGACAAAATGTTTTCTGATTTTGAACATAGAACTTTCATTTTAATAATTTATACAGAATATTCTTTTTTAGTTAATCATTTTTTTTTTTTCACGATGGGTTTTATTTATGTTACATTATGTTATGATATGGCTTTTTTTAATTAAATTTATTTATTATTTATTAAATTATTTCTCTAAAAAAATTCTCTGTATCTTTTTTAAACTTGTCTAAAATCGTTTTTTAATACTTGAATGCTTTATTAATATAAACGAACATAAAATAGGTAAATTAAAACTATTTATTTAAAAAAAACACACACACACACAATTTATTTTGGTCATTTAAAATATTTCATTAACCTATGAAATCTTTTCGTGTTTTAAAACAAGGCTTGAAGTTTTACTTATAATAATTTAACAAGAAATATTAATGTCGTGCCGTTCTTAGATTGTGAAACACTTTCCAACATTATGAAAATATTGTCGCGAAATTTTCATATTTTCTTACTCTTACAAAAAATTTATAAATAAAGTCTAATGTAAATCTTTTTTTTTTTCTTTCGTTCTGTAGATAATATTGAGCAGTCATTGCACACAGATCACCACTCGTATGACAAAATTCACAAAAACGCGTATAATTTTAAATGCGTAAAACATTTTCATGCGTAAAACGCATGATGCAAAAAAAGTTTAGACACAAAGCTTAGTCTTCAACAAAGCAAGCCATTTTCTTAGAAAAAACTTATATAAAGAATTAAATGCAAGGTGTCGATTAAGTCTCTAAAATCGAAAGCAATGGCTGACCACTACATTCAATGCTGAAAAATCTTATTTAAATCTTTGTTTTCGTGAAAAATCTTATGACTTCATCACGCATAATCTAGACCATAATTCAGTTAAAGAAGTTTATAATATTTTAATTTCTGGATTTTTACACATAAGTGTTTGACACGAAATTTCACACACAATGTCATCAAGCTGGCAGAAAAGTTGCAAAGTTTTCTGCTAAGATCGACATCTATACCGGTCTATACATTCTACCCAGTATTCAGAAATGACTGTAAAATTACATCACAAAAACAGCGTATATACACGTAAAATATATTTTGACTGTTTATCGAGTTATAAGCGATTCGTGTCACCTGACGACACGATTTTTCCCCTTTCTTGCTCTGCTGCAATGGATTTCGGATAAAAACGCTGACTTTGGGAGTATGTTCTGAAAGATCTTCTGGCTTTACATGGGTTCTTCACATGGGTTTTCATTTATATATATATATATATATATATATATATATATATATATATATAAATGAATTAAAATCCTGATATATATATATATATATATCAGGGGTCGATCCAGGAAAAAATTGGGGCCTATTTAGGGCCTCTTCACAAAAATCAATTTAATAAAATGGGCCCTTCACAAAAAACAATTTGATGAAATGGGACCCTTCACAAAAATTAATTTGATAAAATGTGCTCCTTCACAAAAATCAATTTGATGAAATAGTCCCTTCACAAAAATCAATTTGATAAAATGGGCACCTTCACAAAAATCAATTTGATAAAATGGGCACCTTCACAAAAATCAATTTGATAAAATGGGCACCTTCACAAAAATCAATTTGATAAAATGGGCACCTTCACAAAAATCAATTTGATAAAATGGGCACCTTCACAAAAATCAATTTGATAAAATTGCGCCCTTCACAAAAATCAATTTGATAAAATGGGCCCTTTCACAAAAATCAATTTGATAAAATGGGCACCTTCACAAAAATCAATTTGATAAAGTAGGCCCTTCACAAAATTCTATTCCATAAAAACTGACTATTATTTATTTGTTATTTTTAGATGTTTTAAAATGTGTAATTTGTAAACAAACAAGTTCACCAGAGAGGAAAACTTCAGCAAAAGGATTTTAAAAAGTACACAAAAATCAATTTGATGAAATGGGACCCTTCACAAAAATCAATTTGATGAAATGGGACCCTTCACAAAAATCAATTTGATAAAATGGGCCCTTTCACAAAAATAAATTTGGTAAAATGGGTCCCTTCACAAAAATCAATTTGATAAAGTAGGCCCTTCCCAAAATTCTATTCCATAAAAACTGACTATTATTTATTTGTTATTTTTAGATGTTTTAAAATGTGTAATTTGTAAACAAACAAGTTCACCAGAGAGGAGAACTTCAGCAAAAGGATTTTAAAAAGTACACAAAAATCAATTTGATGAAATGGGGCCCTTCACAAAAATCAATTTGATGAAATGGGACACTTCACAAAAATCAATTTGATAAAATGAGGCCCTTCACAAAAATCAATTTGATAAAATGGGACCCTTCACAAAAATCAATTTGATAAAATGGGACCCTTCACAAAAATCAATTTGATAAAGTAGCCCTTCAGAAAATTCTATTCCATAAAAACTGACTATTATTTATTTGTTATTTTTTGATGTTTTAAAATGTGTAATTTGTAAACAAACAAGTTCACCAGAGAGGAAAACTTCAGCAAAAGGATTTTAAAAAGTTTTTTTTTTATAAATGCTTGGTTCCAATTTGATTAACTGAATTTAAACTTTCGTTACAAAATGTTATTTTTCACAAAAATATAATACATTTCACAAAAATAACCTTTATTTTTTACAAAATGGGCCCCCCAAGAAAAAATACCCTGCATCGACCCCTGTATATATATATATAAATCAACATTTGAACGGAGGGTGGTTTAGGGGTATGGGGGTCATGTTCAGTGAAAATATACCAAAATTTTTTGGAATTGCTTTCCTCCGAACGGCTGCAATAGGTAGCTTTTTGTATTGAAAGCTACCTAAAACACGATCCCTGAAGAGACTTATTATCCCGAAGCTACAAAATAAATAAATAAATTGTTTAAAAAAGAAAAAAAAGAGAAAATAAAAGAAAGAAATGGAAGTAAATAATAATACAAAAATAACAACCATTTGTTTTACAATTATCTTATTTAGAAAGTCTGCAATCTAAGGCATCTTAGATACATAAAGACTTATTCCTTCTAGGTTTGATTTAATTAAAAAATAATATATATCTGAATTTAACTGAATCTGATACCACATATTAGACGATTCTATTTCGCTAGCTGATATTTACATTGATGATATAGTAAATAATCAAGTTTTATTCGAGGAATGAGATGTAGTGTTTCATTAAATATCCCTACTGGGATAAAATATTAAAAGACATTAGATTGTAACTCATTAATATAATGCAAGTTATTTACGAAATAGTTTAGAATTTATTATTTGATAGTTTTTAAAATCAAATGGAAATAGAACATTTTCTATTTCTTTTAGTTTTCTTTCCTTCTATGTGAATAGAATGTCACCTATCTGTTTACACAGTGCAAGGAATTTTTCGAAAGGGGATTATAATGGGGTGGGCAAATCAATCACACTGAGAAACTGCACTTGAAAAGTCTGACCAGATACACCCACAATGGACTTCAATAGGCCATTCATTACCGAAGGTGTTTTTCAGGGGGGAAAGCAATTTCACCATGTTGCTGCTAAACTTTTAACAATGTCAGAACGTTGACCATTTATAAATATTTTTAGCACGTCCTCGTCTACCCTTTCCAAGTAAAAAATATGAAAACAGCCTGACCGTGAATGGGTTAATTTTATTGAAACCAACACTGTGTTTCAGGAAATCGGTGATCCGAACGTCCTCTCCTTGTTAGTTAAAGATAAACTGGTTATAGAAAATTAAACTTTATTTTATTATATGTATTGTTTTGTATAATACATATATTTATGTAACTGCTGACAACTAAACTACATAAAAACATTTAAAATAAAAATTTTGAAACACTGTTTCACATTTACCCCCTGTTAAATAATAAAGAAGCTTATATTACTGACTAGCCGCCACCGGCGACCAGTTTGGTCGCCCTTAAATGAATGTTAAGCATTGTAACAAATTATTTTTATTCATAATTTATTTTTTTCCTTAATCCCTCGCATAACTGGAAAAATCTAATTGACAAATCAAGAACTTTTGCGATCGCGGTAGCATTTCGCATATTTTTTGTTGTTATGTATTTCATCTTTCTTGACAAAAACCGCTTAACCCACTTAAGAATTTATGCTTCATGTCCGTTTGCTTATCACTTGCAATATGTTCGCTAATGCGGAGATTCTTAAACATATTTGGCGCAAAACAAAAATCGCGCCAAACCCGCTGCGTCCGTGACAGCTGTTTCAATTTTAAATACATGACGTTCACATTTTTCATTTAAAATAGAAAATAGAAAAATAATAATTATCATAAATCAAAACATTTGATTTCAAATTAAAGTATCGTTTCTAATTTGCACGCGCAAAAAATAAAAGCTGACAATTCTTTTCGAAATTTGATCCATTAAATATTATTACATGAGTTCAACTTACGTCAAAAAAAGATCCGGAAGTTGAGTTGTATGGAACAGAATTAAGGTAAACTTTGACTGTCTCACTGGTGCGGGTTATTTTTTTTACGCCAGGCAGCAATCCAAAAATTCATGGTTTAATATTTTAAACATTCACAACGAATGAATCTTTTTTCTTTGTTTACTTTCATAAATAGAGAATTTTAACTGCGAACTTAATTTAAACTGAAGTTATTGCAGAATGTATACATAATTGAACGTAAGTCATCTCTCAAATATTAATTTATTTTGAACGATCTTTCTAAAAATGTAATTTTTATGCAGTTTTATTTGCAAAAATAATTTTGAATAAAAATGGCCGCCTGGCATAAGAAAAAGTGAAACGGACATCCCGGAACTGTTGAGGACAGTCACATGACTTACGGTTTTATTATATAGATATTGTTGTAGTAATTTTTTTTCCGTCAAGTTTTGACGGGTTCCATCTAGTTTATATTAAAAAAAACATTCACTATATATTTTTAGTTTCGGGAGAAAAGGAAATAGTGCTTACATAATGCTTATATATTATTACCTTTACTACTGAAACTAAAATGATATTGTGAATGTTTTTAAATGTACATATTTTATCGAAACAAACTGTATAAAAAATATTGGCAATAAATCTGGTAATCAAGATAAATCTTCCATGAGTGAGTAAAGATTCACGATATATGCTCCGGAGAATGCGCAGATGGTAGATTTTGTCATACCTAATGACGTCATCCTAAAAGCGCGCCCATTTGGCATTATGAACCTTATTGAACAGTTGTTTCAATTTTGTGCCCCTATTAAGTTGGAACGCTTAATAGGTATACGTTTTGGTATGTCTCTTCTTGAGTTTGGCTGTGAATTATTTTTCGCTCCTCGGCAAAAGCGCCGATGAAATCGAAACGAAAATTAAAGAGCGTTGGAAGATCCGCAACATATGGTAGCAGAGTGTGGTTCTGTTTCGTTTTGATTTTGTGGATTCTAGAACCTTTTTCGAAAAGAAAAAAAAGGAATTCCGGAGAGTAGCTCCGTGTTTCGAATACAGAAATTGGGTCGTGAAAATTATCGGCAATGGAAATTCAACATAAAAATGCTGTTGATGCACCAAGGACTTTAAGGACTTGTCGAAGAGTCGGAAACAAGTGCGCCCATATGGGGGGGGGGGGTCTTGAGCCCCCCCCCCAATGAAAATTTTTAATGAAAATGTTAACTTTATAATGAATTGCCCAATGAAAATTTTAACTTTGTATTGTAAAAACAAAATATAGCAAAACTCGCCTAGACAAGATCAGAAGGCACCTGACAAATTTTCCGTTTTAGAAGGGTTTCCGTCTTATCAGGTATTGTTGTTGGAAATTCATTTTGTCGTAACCATGATTTTTTTTTCTTTTGAAGCTGGATTGTATTTTAGACAGGTTATGTTTTCACAAGTTTTTAATTAGTCCTTTCGAATACAATATGGTCGTAACAATATGACATTGCTCTAATGATATTACTATTACGTTTTTTGTAAATTAGCTATCTTCATTGGGGGCATAAACATCTGGGCCAAAATCGAAACCTGGGACATATGCTGTCATCTAATGGCATTAGAAACAAGTTATATGTAGGATATTATAATTTACAATATTAAGCAGCAGATTTCAGTGTTAAATTTATTTCACCAAAAATGTGGCTTGGCACATTCTTGCCCCGACCCCCTCAATTATTTAGCTATTTTGCATTGATTTGTTTTTCGGGCGCGAGGCCCTGTGCGGCCGCACCTGCGCACACCCATAAGGACGGCTCTGGTCAGCATAACCATCACCCCCCCCCCCCCACACACACACACACCGCCAAATCCGACACTTCCTTACACGAGCGCAGGAGTGTTTCTAGTACCACGTTCCCTCCAGAGGAAAATATGCCTATTATCAGGATGAACAGAAAAACGGGACTTGTCAGAGAAAATAATATTGCGTCATTCATTTCTCCTCCAGTTCACATGCTCTGTTGCCCACTCTCTGCGTGTCTTGCAGCTAACGTAACACATACTATTGGTGTGCGAGCATACAGACATACAACGTGGAGCCGGTTTTGGACAGTTGAGTCGAAACTGTGGTGCCAGTAGTCGAGTGAAGGTGGTGTTGAAGAAGAGTGGCATTCATATTTCGGTGTCTCAGAGCTGTTAGCGTTAAATATCGATCTTCATTGAGCGTTGTTGCATATCTACGACCTTTCCCTGGTCTTCGACTTGCATTTCCAGTCTCCAAAAAACGGTTTCAGATTCTGGAAATCACACGTTGTGAAACTCCAGTGGCTTCTGCTACTTTGGTTTGTGATTGGCTCCCTCTAACTGACCAACAACTCTCCAAGCTATTGATTCGGTTAAATGACTTTATTGACACATCGCACTCATCGAAACAAAGCCCATACTGAATGTCGATCATTGTTTTCCGCTTTTTCTTTCAGTACGTTGAAAGTCAAATTTCATTCGCTGCCGCTAAAGGTCGCTTTTGACATCAAACTCAAAATTTGGATACAACGAAGTTTGAAAATGAGAAAAATTTGCATTTGTGACTCTTTTCTTCGATTTTCTGCAAAAACAAAATGTAGCTTATACCGTTATTTTATATAAGACTTATCCTTTTAATTGTTTTGAGCAGTGTATACATTTATTATTGTATTTCTCATGCAGTAAATTGAATATAATATACTCTTTCAGATTCAAATAAGTTTTTATTTTTATCTGAAACACAGTCCTGCTCAAACATTTTGTGAAAATCCCAACAACCAGACTTGCAAAAGTCTGACCTTCAAGAAACATTCTACACTGTTAAAAATCTTCAGCTTTTGCTGCAGACACACTCCATCGAGAAAACTGTTACTTTACTATATTATGGAGCATTTTCATTGGTTAAAACAGGGATATTCTATAAAAGTGGTGGAGTGACTATGCAGCAAAAGCTGAAGATTTTTGACAGTGTAGAGTGAATCGAATCCGCAGAAAGAAAATTAGAATTACTTCGTTCCGAAAAAAAGAAAATTTTGGACAGTTCGACCAGATGCAGGACGCTATTCAATGGTCCTGAGGTGTCCGCTATTCAGAGATTTTACTGTTTCTGAATATTAAAGAATATAGATATGTCCATTTCTCTATATAAGATTAAATTTTGTATTAGAGGTATAATTGTAGAGTACTTTTCATAATTGCATTAAAACATGATTTACTTTCCTTTCATTTCGGGTTCAGGTCAGGTTGAGGTATTTCGGGTTCGGGTCGGATTGCTGAAAATTATTTTGTCGGGTTGCGAGTAGATGAATCTTTTTTGTCAGGTTGCGGATTGATTTCAAATAGAATTTTCGAATTTGGGCACAACCCGACATGCGCAGGGTTAATTGCAATGTCATGGTATATTTTTTTTTCAACCGTATGGACAGGTTCTTAACCAAAGGTAGAGGTCAGTAGAGAATTTTGGGTCTGGTATGGTATAAAAATTAAAAGTTCGGCCCGAGCCTGAGCCGTCCTGTACAAAAAAATTATTGCCCCGATATAAATGCTAAA
Organism: Maratus michaelseni; assembly: GCA_963931845.1. Lineage (NCBI taxonomy): Eukaryota > Metazoa > Arthropoda > Arachnida > Araneae > Salticidae > Maratus > Maratus michaelseni. The sequence goes on along the minus strand of OZ007596.1, from coordinate 153,463,799 downwards.
AGGTATATCCGAGCCTGGCCCGTACAAAAACTTAATTGCCTCGAGAGAATTTCTACAAAACATAGATTTTTAGGCGGATGTGGTTAAAAATTCTGTTGTACGAGGCGTTCTGACAAAAACATATTTATTTTAGCTGTTTTTCATGTTGATATTCTTCATCTTTTAAAATCACCCAGAGCTGCGAAGTACAGGCGTATCTATTCCAAAATACTACTCTCCTTAGATTTATTTCTGCCCGTGCCCATGTAAACTATATTTATTTTTCTATGAATCTCTATTGTCACGCAAATGCTTGAGTTATCATTGATATCAGTAATGGAATGGCTTCGATACTTACAAATGTGAAAAATGCTAGACTGAAAAATCTTCCAATACGGAATCGCGTAGGAGAGAAAAAATCCTTTATAGACAAGCCCCACCTTAGCTGGTAGATCGCCTGCTGTAAATGCATTATATTCTTTCACACGTATTATTACATTCATTTTGCATGGATTAACATATTTTTCCGTTTAAGACAGGATTCCATCATATACATGTTTCTTTTCACAGGTTTTCGTGTACTTTAATTTTACTGCCTAGAAATATACGAGCATGTACCAGGGCCGTAACCAGTCGGCAGTGTCAAGGGGGGGGGCTTTGAATTTTTTTGATGGGTCTAATGTACATCTTTGTCTTTTCCCTTCTATTTTAAGGATATATAAATATCTATAGGATATATAAGGATAAAGCAAGTCCCCACTGTCATAAAACTTTTGCTTATAAAATTTTAAAGTTCTTAAATGCAATAAATTATGTTATTCGTATTGAAAAATTAGGAAGTCTAGAGGGGGCTCAAGAAGTTGCTAAGAGGGGCTCAGCCCACCCGGCCCCCATCTGGTTACGGCCCTGGCCTGTACTCGTATGTACTATTGTTCATATATTTTGATTATAGAATAATCGCAATTTAAAAATATATGCACTTTTTATAAAAATTGTTCGACCGGGCCAAATTTCACATCAGTAAAAATTCAGACCGGGCCAATGATTTTTATACGATCTGGGTCGAGACAGGGCCTGAAAATTTTTTTCTCGTCCAGACTTCTAAGAAGGTCCGGAAAAAAGTCTGACCTGGCTCGGCCCGAGTCTGAAAAAAAAAAGTAAAGCCCATCCTGCATTGGTCCGGAAAGAGTGATGGCCAGGCTCAGTTGGTTTCGCGTTTCGGCCTGAAAATAGTGTTTTGGTATCTCACTAATCATCAAAAAATATTATTTTGAAATATTTCGAGTATACTTATATCATATCTAACGCGTAGCGCAATGTATCACAATTAATTTCCTTTCATTAGAAGTTCTCAAGTATCCATTATCCATCTTTTCACGAGTCTATGCAATTATTAACTGCATTACACTTCTGTCATATTTAAATGCAGCACTCAGGAAAACTCTGGACGATTCTACTTGTGTATCACACAACGAAATTTTATAATTTCCCGCCCATAGCAACATTAAGAATTATAAAAGTTTTTATTATAATCATTCAGAAAAAAATGTTTCTGCAGAAGATAAAAATACTTATCGTACCAGATTTGAAAAAAATATGTTTATATTAATTTCCAGAAATGAATTAAAAAACTTGGCAATACAGACAAACATGTATTTTCCTGTTGTGAATCATTAATTTGCGGTTTTTAAGCCAACTTCAAGTCTGATACGAACAGTTTGAAAATTCGAGATATGCATTTTGAAAATACAAAATACATGGAAAAATAATTTAAAAATACATTAGTTTTATCTGTTTAAAATGCAAATGCATTTTGAAATGTATTTCAAATACAAGTATTTTCGATACTGCTCAACTCTGGTTGTGTAGCAGTCTCTAAAATGCAGTAAACTCGTCAAAGCTGCGACTAGGTGAAATCCCGTGCCAATAACTAAAAAAAAAATCAAATTACAGGAATATTTGTTTATCAGGATATTTAAAATTATGTGGGTAACATACAGGTAATAATTACAACTGCAATAATTATAGTAACAGTTATATTTTAGAATGTAATAAAAAAAAGTAAATGTGATTTCTGTTATTAAATTGTCATGAAGGAGATTGAGGGTATTCACTTTATGTGTTTGCGTAACACAAGGGAGAAGGCTATCTTGTCCTTTTTATTTTTTATTTACAACACACACACACCTACAATCACAATTAACAAACACAAACGAATAAAAAAAGTATTCACATTATACTCTTTAACTTACATCACTTCACCTGCACGCATCAACATTCGAGCGCTAACTCTCTTCTGAGATTCTTCGCTTTCGAAAAAGAAAGTTTAATTTTTATCTCTCACCGGATGAGTACTGCCATCTATCGGTGGCCTCAAAGGTAAGTTCTTTACAATGTCTTGAAAGCCAAATAAATATCGGGTTCACTTCATACCTAGTTACTTTTAACGGAATGCAAGATGAACTGTATCATCTGACAAGTGGATTCTATTACAGTTTTAGGTAGCTTTCAATACAAAAATGTATAACCTATTGCAGCCGTTCTATTGCAGCCGTTCGGAGGAAAGCAGTTCCGGAAAATTTCGATATATTTTCACCGATCATGACCGCCAGACCCCAAAACCACCCTCCGTTCAAATGTTGATTTATATATATAGATATATCCATATATATATATACAGTGGAACTCCAGTTATACGTTTTGCTCGGGACCGGAAAACAAAATGTATAACTCAGTAAAACGTACAACTCAATTAATGGTCTACCGAAACCATTTTTTAAATATATCCTAAACACTTTGTTCCGCTGAGAAGTTCCAATTACCTTTTATATCAAAAACGGAAGTTTCCTAAATATTACTGCACCCCTGACATAAAGTTTCGGAAATGGAACAGAGTAGAAACAAGCACATAAGAAAAGTATACATGAAGCTATTTTATCATAAAAGCTTTATTAAAAATATTTTTAATACACATCGTGTACTTAAAAGAAATTATTGGAATTGCCTTGGCATGTAAATCATTTATCAAAAGACATTTCAGTAGTTTACTGAATCTTGTAGAATTAATCACTGATATTCGATTGTTTCTTTTCGGCAGTGATGATATTGAACAGCAAACTTTACATTTCTGTAAATAATGCAGCCGCCTTACCGTTATTGTTTTTACTACTGACGAGCCGTTTTACAACGTCAAAATCCCAGAGCAGCTCCGAAGTTAGAGTGAGATCTTTCAAATCATACTCATCTGACGCGTCGTCAGTGCTTCCGGTTACAAAATGCATAAATGAGACAAAATTTTGGCCGGGGACGCAAAAACGTAACGTATAACTGAGGTAAATGTACAACTAAAAACGTATAACTCAGTTAATTTTTAATGGCAAGTGGCCGGGACCGCTGAGTTGAAACGTATAACTGAGGGAAACGTACAACTCAGGTAACGTATATCTGGAGTTCCACTGTATATATCTGACCTAAGTCAAACGATAACGCTCGTATTTATAAATCAATTTGGATGAAACTAATTGTGTGTATTAAGCTAACCAATGTCTCGACCGAGTTAGTCGGCCAGCTTGGTCCGCCATTTTGTTTCAAGATGGCGGCCATTTAAACATTTAAAACTAAAATAAATATACAAAAAAATAAAAAATTCAAATTTTTTTTAAATTACGTGTTAGGCCTTGATACAAGGATTCCAGAGCATTTTTTGGTTTACCTCTATCTTAAAAAATGGCTGAGAAAGAGCAGTTTGAAATTCTAGGGTGGCTGACATTTTGAAACAAAACAGCACATTAACGCGATTACTCGCAAATTATTTTCTTTCATTGTTGTAATAATTTTCCCAATCATACGCATAAACTATATATTCATATCCGTTAGCGCCAAAATTGGCGACATTTGGCGAAATATCGACAAATTTGGCAACCAAAATAAGTCTTCATAAATGAAGCCAATTTGGCTATTGCTCAATAATTTGGCGAATTTCTTATTCAAATTCAGTATTAACGAATCTTTTGTAAACGTTTCTTTGCATTTTAACTTGCTGTTTTCGTGTAACATTAGCTAAAATTTTAAAACGAAGATATAGGGAAGCTACCTTTTCCTCCCGGTACAGGCCAGAAGGACTTTTTTCTTTCATTGTTGTAATAATTTTCCCAATCATACGCATAAAACTGTATATTCATATCTGTTAGCGCCAAATTCTCGCCAAAATTGGCGACATTTGGCGAAATATCGCCCAATTTATCGACCAAAATAAGTCTTCATAAATGAAGCCAATTTGGCTATTGCTCAATAATTTGGCGAATTTCTTATTCAAATTCAGTATTAACGAATCTTTTGTAAACGGTTTCTTTGCATTTTAACTTGCTGTTTTCGAGTAACATTAGCTAAAATTTTAAAACAAAGATATAGGAAAGCTACCTTTTCCTCCCAGTACAGGCCGGAAGGACTTTTTGATATAATTTATTTCCAAAAATAATAACTCCCAGGCATAGGTAGAAAGAAAAATATAGGAAATTTTTCCTATCAAGTTGCTATAATTTCATCAATGGCATATTTGGTTATAATGCCTGATGATAATTCTTTTTGACAGTCTCCAAAATCTTCTTTTAATTTGCATGCCTGCAGGGGTGTAGCTACCAACCATGGAGCAAATTGCTCCAGGCCCATGAATCCTAAGGACCCAAAATTAGAAATTGCGAAATAAAGATATTTATAAAAATATTTACATATGTGAATGGCTCCATGCAAAAAGGGCTTCAATCAACTAAACAAAAATTAAACTAATCAAATACCGTTAAGGAAATAAAATAGTTTCACATAGTCATGGCTACAATTTTTTTTTAATGGGTGACCCCCCCCCTCCCCCCAGGGCCTGATTACTAACGGGGCACACTTCCACCAGTAAAAAAAGAATAGAAATATTTTCCTCATTCATTGGCAGTAATTTTGTATGAATAGGGCGTTTTAAAAAGACGAAAATTTCCAGTAAATTTTACTGGTGGAAGTGTGCCCCGTCGATAATCAGGCCCTGCCCACCCCCTCCCCAGAAAGTTCTGAAATGGCGCACCTGCGACCGACGAAGTAGTCTAAAAAATTCACAATTTCGTATTGAATGATTACCGATTGAAGATACGCAAACTTGCTGACATTGCAAACATCTTGATAGACCGTGTCCACTACATTTTACTCGATGTTTTGGGAGAAAGCTTTCCGCTTGATGCACTGGCGGTGCTAGACGAAACTTGGACGTCGGCGACATCAGCTTTCTTCTTCATTCTTTTCTTTCCTTCTTTCTTCACTTCTTTCATTTTCCAGTCAGAAAGAAAATGTTAAATGAGCTGAATTATACACTAATAATATAATTATACACTAATTTTATGAGTATACTATATAAGTAATATTATTGCTAATCAAATAATGACAAAAAATACATAAACAAACACAAATTAAAATAGACGAATTTTTCATCTCATTGAATTTTTTTAAGATTACGTCATAGTTAATACCAACCGCTATTTCAGCTTCAATTGATAGTACTGATGACGCAGAGAGTCTTTCTTGTCTCATCGTGCTTCTCAAGTAGGTCTTAATCAATTTTAACTTTGAGAAGTTTCTCTCAGCAGAAGGTGTACTGACTGTGTTAGGAAATGAAGTGAAATGAAACCAGTAGCACGCACTGTGCGTGATATGAAAAGTGTAAAATTCTTTGATGATTTGTTATTAGAAGAATTTAGAGAATGTATGTGAGTTTTTTTTTGTCTTCTCTCGATGTAACATGTGAGATGTACTTGTATAGATGGAATTAAATATACTTTTATAATACAAATGGATCTTTATATGAGTTCTGAAGTTGGACTTTCATTCATTAACGCCCAGCATCGTGTAGATGCAGCCCATGGAAAGTAATAAGGAGGTTAGTATGAATATTCTATGCTAAGCCTACTTTCGAATTCATATTTTAATTCTAATCTTTCAATGTAAGTTTTTTGATGAATAAATAATGGATCAGCAATTAGTTCAAAGTTAACACCTAACAAATATTTCGTTAATCCTATTTCAGTAATTTTCAAGCTATTTTTTTTAACATATTAGTTACAGATTGCAATATATTTTCATTTTCAGCAAACAAAACTAAATCATCTACATAAACAATTAAAATTGCATTACTTTTCAGTTTATATACACAGTTACACCATTTTAATTTACAAAATCCTAGATTATGTAGTACATTGTCCAATTCAGAATTCCATTCTCGGCCACTTTGTCGTAAACCATGAATAGATTTATTTAACAAACAAACTTTATTTTCGGCACCTTTCATAACAAATCCTGGAGGTTGTTTCATAAATACCGTTTCTTTTAAAGACCCATATAAGTATAAGTAAGTTGATTTTACATCTAATTGAATATGATACCAATTTAACACAGAAACTAATAAAATAAACATTAGTTTTATAATTGAAAAATTTACAACAGGTGAGAATATATCATTAAAATCAATACCTGGTTTCTGTATAAAACCTTGAGCTACGAGATGTGCCTTATATTTTTTACCATTTTTTTCTGTGTTTTTTATATTAAAAACCCATTTACTTCCCACTATTGTGGCGTTTTGGGGTGGATCAACCAACCTCCAAGCTTTCCTTTTACTCATCATCTCAAGTTCTTCCCTCATCGCGGCGTTCCATTTCCCCCTTTCTGGGTTTACTTGTGCATCCTCAAACGATTTAGGGATTTCACTATTGTAAAATTCATGTTGAAATAATTCAGTTAAATATGAATCATTCGAATCACTAGTCGAAGGTTCATTTAAAGTTTCAAGATTAGGATGAGTAGTTTTAGGTTTAAAGTCAAATTTATTTGGTTCATAAGAGATTTTATTTTCTTGACAATATTTTTTAACATCATTTAAAGATCTCAGTCTCTTATTTGTTATCGGGGTATAATAATACACGTCAATACTGTTACTTTTAGTTCTAGGTTTTTCAATTCTTTTCCATTCTGAAATATTTACAGAAGTTAAAGTTACCTTACTCCCCCTTTCCTCTTCATTTTCATTTAAGCTTTCTCTTGGTAGTTTATGATTGAGATCTAGAGTCGCGTTACTTAAACCATTTGATTCAATTTGAGATTCATTAAAATTCAATAATGTAATATCCTTATACTTACTATTATCCCCAAATAATGTTTCTACACCCTTTTTGGATTCATGTATACACACATGAATAGTTTCTACAATTCGCCTTTCTTTTGGAATATAAATCCTATATCCTTTTGTTTTCATGGCATAACCAACTAAAATACCTGGTAAAGCTTTAGGTTGTAGTTTATTTCGTTTAACTTTAGGAACATTAACAAATGCTAAAGAACCAAAAATTCTTAAATGTCTTACCGAAGGTTTGAATCCCGTCCATAATTCTTGGGGTGTAAGACCTTGGGTTAAGCTGTGTTCGGTTCTATTTTTTGTATGAGCAAAAGCTAAAAGAGCTTCCCCCCAGAATGATGGTTTTAATCCGCTATCGAGTAACATTGCTCGAACTGCATTCATTGCTACTTTATTGAAATTTTCAGCAACACCCACCTGTTCTGGAGTATAAATGGAGGATCTTTCTATTTGTATACCCAAATCAGTTAACAATTTCTCAAATAATTTATGAATAAATTCCAACCCATTATCAGTTCGTACACTCTTTAATTTTTTACCAGTTTGTCTCTCAGCTCTCGCTAAAAACCTTTTAAAGCATTCAAAAACTTCCGTTTTATCCTTAATTATATACACTTCAGTCCTTCTAGAATAATCGTCAATTATTGACAAAAAGTATTTCCCCCCTCCTAACAAATTAACTGGGCTAGGACCTCACAAATCCATATACACTCTATCGAGAATTTGACTAGAAATGCGTTTATACAGATAATTTCTTTTAAACGAATGTCTATTAGATTTTGCAATTACACAAGATTCACACATCTTATTTTTGTTTTTACAGTTAATATTTTCAATACCTTTAACCCAATTATTTTTACTCATTTTTTCAAGTAAAGGCAAATTTGTATGACAGAACCTACGATGTAAAATCTCTGCACTTAAACTAGTAGAAAAAGAAAAAAATTCACATTTTGAAGCATAACCTTTAACAATATGCAATTTATCCACTCCAGGTACTGTAAAACAATATCGATTAAATTTACACAATCATTTTATTATTTCCCCATTGAATTTGGTTTCCTGCAATGTCTATATTAGACCCACCAATTAAATTTCTTCTCATATTAGGCGCATATAAAACATTTTTTAAAGTTATTTCTACGTTACCTTTTACATCTAGTATTGTAAAGTCAATATCACCTATACCCAATACTTCCGACGAACAGTCCTTGTCTCCAATCAGCACATGTTGAGGGGGGAGGTCCTTGTAGGTTACGAATAGACTCCTGTCATTCGTAAAGTGAGAAGTAGCTGCTGAGTCCAGAAGAAATTCCACAATTTTCTCATTTGAAAACATTAGGGCGAATTCAGATTGCCTTGTAGTTTCACTGTAGAAAACTTGCTTCTTCCCTCTGTAGTTTCTCTTTTTGAAACACCTTGTATCTGTGTGACCAGGTCGTTTGCAGTAACTGCATATTAAACTCGGCCCCATACGAGTAGCTGGTGAAGTATTAGAGCATCTAGAGGGTTCCAGGTCGCTTCCACTATTTGAAAACCATGGCTTTTTACTGGTTACGAAATTCTTCTTTGGAATGGTTAGTTTATTGGTAGGATTTTTAAACTTTGTTGTATAAGCATCACTTACACTGATAACCTCTTTACTTTCATCCTTACGTTTTAAACAAATTCTTCTATATTCGCTAATTAACTGTTTAGAAACATTTTCTAGTTCGAATTCTGTGTCTTCTAATCTATATAACGTTTGAACTAGATTATCGTATTCTTCGGGTAAACGACCGATTAACTGGAAACATACCAACAATTCTGGCATATCAAATCCTGCATCTTTGATTTGAAACTTTTTTCTTCAATTTTCTTGCAAAATAGACTGATGGTTTCTTCTTGCGAGTTTAACTCCATCTCAAAAAATTTATCCACTAATCCAGCTAAACGTGCTCGTGACGTTGGTTCGAAGTTTAACTTTAGGATATCCCAGGCATCTTTTCCGCTTTCTGTCTGAGCGATTAGTATCTGGAATTTCCTTTAGATGGATTGATAAATCGTGGTATAAGCTCTGCGTTTATGCCATTCAAAATCACTTTTCTCTCGGTCAGAGGCATCCGCTTTACATGCGATATCTGGCTTTGTAATAAACTCCCAGCAATTCCGATCGATCAATACACATTTGACGTCGAGCTTCCAAGAAGAATAGTTATAATCCGATAGTTTCTTGAAAGAATAAGTTAACTCAGGAACCTGTGCCATTATACTTTTTAAACTATATATATTTCATCTAAAACACACCACACTGCATTTATTTGACCTTTAAATAGCATAACATGGCACATAACCATGATAGAGATAGAACAGAGTTATAAAACAAAGTGGTTAAAGTCTGTGGTGTGACTAAGTATATGGCACATTGAAGAAACAGTTTAATTTGAAATCAGAATCACATTTATTCATTCATCTTGAATGTTAAACTTAAATAAAGATATATACATATGCCTCCAGCCTTTGCTGGGAACTTGGTTATCAAATTATACCAATATACATGCAGAAAGGAGGTAAACCGTCCTTCCATCACATCACTTTCCATGGAGTTGTTTCCCACTCTAGATATACTTACTCCGTACATCAAACTAGAATAAAATATGCATATAGTTACAGTTAAAAAAGAGTGCCTTTACGTCCGAAATGCAAAACGAAAAACCTGTTCGGAACGATTTTACTCCCGAACAAACCACTTGACAAATTTAGGGGTACAAGACTTTGCCCACATTTCCAACAAGTTCGACCCAGGCTTTCTGAGGCTCGGAGTTTACTTTCTAGTTCGTCATATAAAGAGGCCAAATCAACTTTCGTTTTTCCCACTGTCGCATTTCTCATTACGAGGGTTAACAACTCTCTTACGTATATCTGTATAAGTAGATCATCGCGTCCAAATCTTTCTTTCAATTGCTTTCGGATAATTTTCAGCGGTCGCTGGATAACTTGATATTAATCTCTCGACCCTTGACTTGGGTTCCATGGATTGCAATAAATATTGCATTTTATCTTCATCCACAATAGAGTTGTCTTCATGTATTTTCTTGAACTGACTCCAGAAAGATAAAAAATCCTTTGGCTCGCCATTAAATCTCTGCAGCTCAATTTTCGGCAACTTGAACTTTCGTCTTCCATTTTCACTAGGAGATGTAGAAAACGGCATCTTTTCATCAATATGTGAACATAATTCTATGTATTTTTCTCTATTTCTTCCGCACCTCCAAAATCCTCCGTATATAATTTTTCATCTTCATCTTGCAAAAGGATTTCCGAAATCTGGCTTTGGCAAGTATCCAATCTCTGGAATTTGTCTATGAGTTGAGATTTCAAAACGGAAAACTCTTTGAATTCACTTATTTCTTTAGTCAATTCAGTCTCAATTTTATTAGCTGTGAGAGTAAAAGTAGTTCTTAATCTTTTTCTTTGTGTTTCTAAACTATTTAAATTCATCTTCTCAAATAAATCAATTCAAATTCAAAAACACCCGTCCCGCCGAGGGTACCAATTTTTTATGTTAGAAAGGCTTACATAAAAGTTATGTTAAATTAAAATTGGCTGTATCTTACCAGATAAAGTTAACGAAAATGAAATTTTGGAAAATGAATTAATGAAAAAATATCCATACCGATCTTTAATCGGGTGTTTGTCATTTTTGTCAAATAGATCAAGACCTGATATCAGTTTTTCTGTAAATATAATGTCACAATTTTGTAATGGTTATACATATAAATATTGGTTGATAGTGGTAGATATTATTGTTGGTGTTATTTTCTCGGTAGTCAGTAATTTTGCGCTTTCTAAAGCAATATAAATAATCAAATCAGCTTTCGGAACAAAAGATAGGTAAGATATTTGCTTACCTCCATTTTCCAGCAATCGTCCTCATTGTACCGCTAGGCCAGGTTCTCCAGATAGTCCTATTAGATGATAGATATCCTTATTGGGTTCGTACACATATTGATTTATCCATTTTTCGTTGTGAGCATTTTAGTTAAGTTTTAATCCTGTGTTATTCACTATGTGAATTTGAAATATTAAAAGATTGTTAATTAATAAAACATAATACATTATACTGTTAAATTATTTAATTTTCATAGCTTACATTTAATAGTTACATAAAATTTAGTTTTAAACATTATTTCAATTTAAGTTTAAGGGAAAACGACATAACATGTCCGTTTTCATCGCGAGTTAAAAGAGAAATCTATTTAAGTTCTATAAAGCAGAGATGCAACAGTCTTAGTCCTTATCAAGTGACATCATTTTTAAGTTCTTTCATTGGATGGTAATGACGTAAAGTCAATTTACGTCACTAATACGTATTTTAGTCTTTCACTTCCTTGTTCAGATCACGAGTTGTAAAAACCTCTTCATATTGCATCAGGCAATTTCATTTCCTGCTTGAAATTCTAGATAATTACTTTTTATCGAGATGAGTTTTAAACGATGTAAATAAACTGTCATAGAAATTAATTCCGGATATTAATCTTTTGATATATTACCAACAATCTCCTCCTTAATCTGTGGAATTTGATTTCTTAAGTTTAAGTTATTTCTGTGAATTTCGAAGATAGGTTTGGGAGTGGGCTTGGTTAGGATGTCCGCTATCATGTTCTTTGATTCACAGTAATTTAGATTAATTGTACCATTGTCCTTTAGGTGTTTAATGGAATGATACCTTATATCAATGTGTTTCGTGCGACGGGTGTATTTTTCTGATTCGATCATTTTTATGCAGGACTGGTTGTCCTCATGCATAGTTATGGGTAATGTCTGTTCTAAGTCAAATTCTTGTAAGAGTCTAATTAACCATAAAATTTCTTGTGATGCATTTGCTGCTGAAATATACTCGGCTTCAGCACTTGACATGGCTATGCATGATTGCTTTTTGCTGATCCATAAAATTGGGTTTTTCCCTAATAAAAATAGGTTTTCGCTGGTGGACTTTCTAGTTTGTACGTCTCCAGCCCAGTCTGAGTCACAGTACACTTCAAGTATTGGTTGCTGTGTTGTATTTATTTCTAATTTAAAGTTTTTAGTGTGATTTAAATAGGAAATCACTCTTTTAGTTGCTTTCCAATCCTTCTGTGAAGGGTTTTCGTTTTTTCTACTTAGGATGTTAATCGCAGCTGAAATATCTGGTCTTGTGACAGTTGAGATATACAAAAGTGCGCCAATTGCCTTTCTATAATCGATGTTGTTTGGCAATGGTATTTCTTCGTTATCAAAATTTAAATAGCCTGTTTCCATGGTCGTTTTGTAAGGTTTCGCATCTTCTAATTTAAATTTTCTAACTAATTCTTCAATTTTACTTTTTTGATTCAGTTTATATCCTTCGTTTGTTTTTTCAATTTTAATCCCTAGGTAGTAGTTTAATTGACCTAAATCCTTTAGTTCATATTCAATCTTAAGTTTTTGTATAATTTCTTTAATTTCATTTTCTTTTGCTGATATTAATAAATCGTCTACATAGACGATAATATATGCTTTACTGTTTTTAGTATTACGTATGAATAAACACGTGTCTGAAGTTGATGGTTTGAAATTTAACTTTTCTAACGATTCTGAAATTTTTGTGTGCCAGGCTCTAGCTGCCTGTTTTAAGCCGTATATAGCCTTATTTAATTTGCACACTTTGTTTTCATGATTAGGTTTGACATAGCCTTCCGGCTGAGTGATGTATATATCCTCATCTAAATTTCCATACAAAAATGCTGTTTTAATGTCAACGTGGTTTATGTTTAGTTTATGATAGGCGGCGGCTGCTAAAAAAGTTCTAATTGTAGTATGTGAAACCACTGGAGCAAAGGTTTCATAGTAATCAATGCCAAAATTTTGAGAATAGCCTTTTGCCACTAAACGCGCTTTATATTTTTGTAATTTTCCTTTATCATCTAATTTTGTTTTGAAGAGCCATTTCGAACCTATTATTTTTGTATTTGGCGGGGGGTCAACTAATGTCCAAGTTTTATTTTGGTTGTGAGATTCTATCTCCTCCTGTGTCGCTTTGATCCAGTTTTCTTTTTCTACTGGGTTGTCCATGTTTATTATTTCCTGCCAATTTTTCGGTTCGTTAATATTTACATCTTTAACCAAATAAATTAGTCTATCTGGGGGAACCCCTTTATTTACTCTATCTGATCTTCTCGGTTCGGTTTGGTTTAGTTCAGATTCATTCTGATTATCATTTTCATTTGAAATTTCGATTTTTATCAGATTTGGGTTTTCCGACTTTTCGTTTTCGGCATTAGTGTTTTCATCTAAATTTAGTTCTAGCCGTTTTTCTTTATTTGAATTTATCGGATAGTTTTCTAAGAACTTCACCGTTCTGGCTATAGTGATATCTTTGCCGCTCGTATAGATACGATATCCTTTGGAATAATTATCGTATCCCACGAAGATCCCTTCTACTGCTTTATTATCTAATTTCTGTCTTTTTTGCTTGTTAATATATGCATAAGCTTTGCAGCCAAAGACTCTTAAATATTTTAGATTTGGTCTTCTGTTTGTCCATAATTCATATGGAGTTTTTTCGTTGGCTTTAGTCGGCAGTCGATTTTGTAGGTGATTTGCGGTGCATATCGCCTCACCCCAGAAATGTAATGGTAAATTAGAGTCACTTAACAATGTTCTTGTCATTTCAATTAATGATCTATTTTTTCGTTCAGCAATACCATTCTGGCTGGGAGAATATGGTACTGTTAGCTGTCGCTTAATTCCATTTTCTTTTAGAAAATTATCTATATTAGAATTTTTAAATTCTTTGCCATTATCAGTTCTGAGTTCTGTAGGCTTTTTGCCAAATTTATTGTTGACCAGTGCAACAAATTCCTTTAATTTTTCAAATACCTCACTTTTATTTTGTAGTAGATAAATTATAGTAAATCTAGAGTAATCGTCTATGAAGGTTAAAAAGTAATTTTTCCCACCTATGGTTGGAGTTTGAATAGGACCACACACGTCTGAGTGCACTAATTGCAGAATTTTATTTGCTCTCAATTCCGTTTTCTTTGGGTAAGGTGCGTCAGTTAATTTTGCTTTAATGCAAGGCTCACATTCGGTACTATGGGAACAATTATTTATGTTTATTCCGCGTGCTAATTCCTTCGTCATTAATTCTTTAATCGACGCGACATTTTTATGTCCTAATCTTCTATGCCACAGTTCTATGCAATTTTTATTTTTGCAATTAGTTATCATGTTTACGAAATTTTCATCTGTGGTTAATTTTGTTTGCTGAATTTCGTATAAATTATTTATTCTACTTCCTTCTAAACGAATTAATCCTTCATATTCTAGAAAACATTTATTATCTTCGAATGTTAATTTGCATCCGTTTTCCGTAGCTTTAGCTACAGAAAATAAATTTGTTTCAATGTCGGGTACAAGTAGAACATCTTTTAAAGTTACGTTGTGAGTTTTTCCGTCTGAGGTTATTGTGGTAATATTTACATTACCTGACCCGTAGGATTTTAGTTTATTGCTGTTGGCAATTACGACGTTGGTATGTTCTTTATTTGTAAATTCAGAAAATAAATTTTCATTATTTGAAATATGGGAGGATGAACCAGAGTCAATGATCCACGCGTTATTTTGCGATTTGTTAGTTGTAAATGCACAATTTTTCTTTTCTTCGGTTCCGAAATAAGCTGTGCTTTTTTCTTTCGGTTTATTTGAGTCCGCGCTTCTTAAATTATTTTCGTCTTTTTGAAAGACTGATGAAGAAGAAAAATTCTTTTTGTTGTTTTGTTTAAAGTTAGTGGTTTTATTTTTGTTATGCCAGCAATTAACTGTGTTGTGGTTCTTCATTCTACAAATCGTACAGTATTTTTCTTCTTTTTTAAAACCTGTGGTTTTGAATTTTCTTTCGGCTCTAAAAGCTTTGTTCGAATTATCACTGTTATTAGAATGCTCGTTTCTTTTATTAAATTCGTCTGTTAATTTACTCTTTATAAATTCTGGAGTTAATTCGTCTTCCTGTCTGGCTTCTAATGCGGTTATGAGGGTGTCGTATGAAGGAGGTAAAGAGCAGAGCAATAATGCTGAAATATGATTTGCTTTAATTTCTTCGCCTATGGCTGATAACTTATCGATAATTTCTAATATTTTGGTTATATGAGTAATCATATTTCCTCCTTCAGATAATTTCGTTCCATAAAGTCTCCTAAGGAGAAAAAGTTTACTTGACAGATTTGATCTCTCATGGATTCTTTTTAGCGTATTCCATGTGTCCCGTGCATTTTGTAAATGCTTAATATGGATAATTTGATTATCCTCAATACTTAAATTTATCAAGGCTCTTGCCTTTCTATCTTTCTTCGACAATTCCGGGGTTATTGGAGTAGGTGGGTCGTCTGTGACAACTTCAAAGAGCTCTTCTCTTATCAAGAGCATCTCCACCTTGAATTTCCAGTTTGCATAGTTACTGGAATTTAATTTTTCAATTATACTTCCTTCTTTGAAGGTTGCCATTTTTCTATTTTAGAATATATCTAAAATTAATTAATTTCTTTTAAGTATTCGAGGATCCTAGGACACTATTTTTATTTTTATTTTTACCTTTTATATACTTAAGAATTTTTCACGTCTCAGAATCTTTGTTGGTGTTATTTTCTCGGTAGTCAGTAATTTTGCGCTTTCTAAAGCAATATAAATAATCAAATCAGCTTTGGGAACAAAAGATAGGTAAGATATTTGCTTACCTCCATTTTCCAGCAATCGTCCTCATTGTACCGCTAGGCCAGGTTCTCCAGATAGTCCTATTAGATGATAGATATCCTTATTGGGTTCGTACACATATTGATTTATTCATTTTTCGTTGTGAGCATTTTAGTTAAGTTTTAATCCTGTGTTATTCACTATGTGAATTTGAAATATTAAAAGATTGTTAATTAATAAAACATAATACATTATACTGTTAAATTATTTAATTTTCATAGCTTACATTTAATAGTTACATAAAATTTAGTTTTAAACATTATTTCAATTTAAGTTTAAGGGAAAACGACATAACATGTCCGTTTTCATCGCGAGTTAAAAGAGAAATCTATTTAAGTTCGTTCTATAAAGCAGAGATTCAACAGTCTTAGTCCTTATCAAGTGACATCATGAGTTCTTTCATTGGATGGTAATGACGTAAAGTCAATTTACGTCACTAATACGTATTTTAGTCTTTCACTTCCTTGTTCAGATCACGAGTTGTAAAATCCTCTTCATATTGCATCAGGCAATTTCATTTCCTGTTTGAAATTCTAGATAATTACTTTTTATCGAGATGAGTTTTAAACGATGTAAATAAACTGTCATAGAAATTAATTCCGGATATTAATCTTTTGATATATTACCAACAATTATGAATTACGTTTTTGCTACTAAAAGTTATAAAATAAACCTGTCTAATGTAAAATCATCAAGTTTATGTGCATATTCAGATGCTAACTGGGGGTGTCACCTTACTAAACGACATTCAAGTAGTGGTTATATAATTTACTTTGGTAACGTTCCGTTTGCTTGGAAATCATCGAAGCAGAAATGTATTGCACTTAGTTCTATGGAGTCAGAGTTTATCTCATTAACTGAAAGTGTAAAGGAATTAACTTGGTATTCGAGAATCTTAAATGAACTTAATTTATGTGATAAATTAAAACCAGTTCAGTACTGTGATAATGAATCTGACATTTATATTTCTAAAAATAGTCAAGAGAACTTTAAAACTAAACATATTGACATAAAATGTCAATTTATTCGTCAATCAATAAATGAAAATGTTTTTGAGTTAAAATACGTAAGTTCTAAAGTTAATAAGGCAGATTTTCTAACAAAACCTCTACTGTATATAAAATTTCAGAGAGCCATTTGTAATATTTTTGATTTTAACTATGAAAAGAAAGAGGAAGTTTTTACGACCGATGGGGCCGCATGTTGGAAATCTGGACAAAGTCTTGTCCTCCTAAATTTGTCAAGTGGTTTGTTCGGGAGTAAAATCGTTCCGAACCGGTTTTTCTTTTTGCATTTCGGTCGTAAAGGCACTCTCTTTTAACTGTAACTATATTAATATTTTATTCTAGTTTGATGTACGGAGTAAGTATATCTAGACCTAGAGTGTGAAACAACTCCATGGAAGGTGATGTGATGGAAGGACGATTTACCCCTTTCTGCATGTATATTGGTATAATTTGATAACCAAGTTCCCAGCAAAGGCTGGAGTATGTATGTCGTGTTTCCAAGTTCAAATCCGGGAAAAAGGCAGTCGTGCTCGCGATAAATAGGGTTAGCGATGTGATTGGTTTCCCTTTTAGCTCGCATCAGGCGGCAGTGTGGTATCATCAACAACAAGAAATGTCAGTCCATATTTTTGTCGAAGAACCTTTTATTTCCAGTTTTAAGACATCTCTTCAGGGAAAATGCTCATTAGCCAACGCTAAACGAAAAAAAATACAACGTTCCATTATTTTCTAGAATCCGTCCCGATTCTTTTAGCAAACACCAGCGTCGAAAAAATCCTCTCCGAATCGGGATGATCGTGTTTTTTAAACTAGCTTGCGTAATAATACAGAATACGTCACGTGACCCACTTCTATCGAATCAAAAGGTCTCTTTTGGAACTTTATCAATATTTCCGGTGGATTTATTTTGTTGTAAAATGCAAAAACTTTCTACGCCCTTCCAGAATATTCCATAATCTCGTACCAGATGCCTGTCATATCAACAAACGAGCTTATCTGTTTTTGAGGCTGTAGCTAAACTTCGAATTTAATACGTAATAAAAATAATAAGAAGAAAAGAAAATGAATCTTTATAAAAGGGGAAAAAAAAAAAAGAAAGAATTAAAGTTTTTCGGAAATATTTTAATAGACATTTGATATTTAATAATAGGATAACTTTATGAAATAAGGTTTTTTGAGCGGAATATTTTAAGAGATACGATATTTTAGCATTTAAATAAAGAAGTTATAGCAATTTGACCACACGGGAATAATACTAATGAATTTTAATAATGGATTAAAATAAAGATGTTCTATTTAAAGAATAAATTAAAAAAGCTATCGCCATTTTTAGAATAACTACATTCGAATAAATATTATTAAGTGGATTAGGAATAATTGGCTTTACATATGGATAGTAAAAGGCTATTTTAAGAATGAGAATTATTTTAATAAGCTGGGTTATATACCGAATATTATTGAATGGACAAATTTTATAGAATAATTGCGGAAAAAATTTAAATTTTGTAATATTATCCCCCCTCCCTAAAGATTTTGGATGAAGTTAATAGTTAAGTAACTATAAATTCAGACAATATAAATTTAATACTTTAGAAATTTGAATTTTGACTAGTATAAATTTAGAGACTGCCAGCAAGGAGATGGGGAATTCCTGAAGAACCGGAAGACAAAAACAAAAACAAAAATAAAATAATAGTAATCAATTAAAATTAATAGATAAATAAAAATAAAGCTACGAGCATTTCCCCTGTAAAATAATACAAGAAATGGTTACAATCTCACTTACCATTTGTAAGTGCACAAGAAAAATACAATAACAATAAATAATAAATATTAATAAACAGGAAAAACAGGATAATAATAGTAACAGAATTTTGCTTTTACCAAGTTCACAAGCTTTAGAATAAGTAGTCACTAGCAAATTGTTAAAACAAAGTTTTAAAAAAAAAATTCGACTTAATTCAAATTTGAGTTCATTAGATCCAACTGTTTTATTTCAGTCTCTTTCTTGGATCGTGATAAGTCCTCATTTTGTTTTTTAAAAAAAATGGTTACTGCAGTCCCTTTCTTAAAAATACAGTTTTTATGTAAAGGCTGAAAATAAAGACATTACTCCATCAAAATTTTAAAACTGTAGTCATTCTTACCAATACTTTATAATGACCTTATAATGCTAGCACTTGTCACAACATCTTCTCTTAAGTACCACATTAATTTTCTCACATAATAAACAAGTCAAATTATCTCTTGGTCGTTTATTGTACTTGGAATATGTTATCTTTGTTATATTCCTGTGGGATTTGTTATATTTCTGTTGGGATCCCACCATCTTTAACTAATATTTGTCAAACATTTTTTCACTAATAAATAATATAACTCTTCAATAATATAAATAAATGCTATAATAAAATTCAATTCATAAACATAACAATAATAACTTTCAATATAACTAATACTTCTCAACATATGTAGTAATTCATAATATAATTCAATAGTAGAAATAATAATATAATAACATCAGTATAATTTAAGAAAATATCACAGTTTGTTTATTTATTGTTAGGAAAAATATTGGTTGAGGATAAAATAATTACATAGCAAATAAATAAATTTCTTATTTTTTTAATTATATAAGAAAGTATTTTTGCCAGTCGAAAGTATACAAAAAAAAATATATATATAATAATTTCAAAATCCAAATAAATTTAAATCTAAATATTTAGAAATTGAACTCTCAACCATTAGTTCCTTACAATAATTTTTTCCTCTGATACCCTTTTACAAAATTATACTGTTAAGTTATAAGTATTCATATCCTAAATGCAGAGAGTTGTTTTTTCGCAAACTTAGAATAAATAAAGACAATAAATAACAAATAAAAGATGTTAATTTTAGCTGAGAAATGGAATACAAAGGCAATTAGTTTAGATACTTAATTTTCTATTGTCACACCAAAACAATCACTGTAAAATCACATCATCACTATCCAATCATTTATATAATTATAGAAATACTTATAAACGGTTACTATTTGATTATCTATTGAAGTAAATAACATAATATTAAATTTTTGAAACAATTGGTTTAAGAAAAAGTAAATAAAGTAAAAATAGTTTATTTTGATATAGAATTAAAACATTTAATTTCATTTTTCAACATCAATTTGACAATTCCTAAAATCAAAATACACATCTTATGCCTGCATAAGGTGTCTACTCAACCTCAAAAACTCTCAAAAACAAGTAATATTCTCGTTGCGCACCAAGAACATACCTGATAATGTTGAAAATTATTGTAATAAGAGATATTTAAATAATTAGAATTTACTCTATTGTTTTTACTTTAGTTTGATTTTGTGATGGTGATTGTGATGTCTGTGTTGGTTTTGATTGTTGTTTGGGTTGCTCATGAAATAGTCTGAAATTATTTGGTGAAAAATATGGTCTTAATTTAGACACATGTACAATAACTGAATTTAATTTAGTCTCATAATTAAATTTGTCTATTTCATAGGTCACATCAGAAAGTTTATTTATTATTTTGTATGGCCCAGAGAAAGTAGGTTCTAATTTTCGAGTGTTAGGATATTTAAATTCTTCACAAATTACATAATCTTGTATTTCTAGTGGAGATTCAACAAATTTTCTATCATAGAATCTTTTACTTTTAAGGTGGAATTCACAAGTTCGCGCTTTTGCAATTTTGAGTGCTTTATTAACAGGAGGGTAATAATTTTGTTTTAAAGGAGATTCATAAGGTAATTGACCATAAAATAAATAGGCAGGTGGGAATTTGGTTATGGAATGTGGTGTGTTATTGTATTCTTGGATGACTTGGTCTAATAATCTAGTCCAAGGTATTTTAGAAGAAATGGAATTAACTTTACATTTAAGTCTAGTAACTATAGTTTGGTTCACTCGTTCTACCTTCCCATTGGTTTGGGGGTGATGTGATGATGTAAAACGTTGTTGAACATGATATTTTCTGAGGAATTTTTTGAATCTTGGAGACCTAAAAGATTTATGTCTATCGCTAAGTATTGTTTTAGGTGCTTGAATATTGAAAATTTGTTTTAAACAGTTAGTATATGTTTCGGTAGTAACACTTTTGGATGGAAAAGCCCAAACAAACCTAGTTGCATGATCTATTATTATGTGTAAGAATTTTTTTGTTGAATTGTAATAATTAAATCCACCCACAGTATCAATAGAAAGACATTCAAAAGGTTGATCTGTGGCTGGCATAGCTTGTAACAAGCCAAATCTTTTTTGTTTTGGTTTTTTATTTCTTTGGCATGTATCACAATGTTTAACAAATTGTGTAATATCTATTGTCATGTTGGGCCAATAATAGTTTGGAGATATTAAGTTAAGCATTTTTTGTATTCCTAAGTGTCCAAAATTATCATGAGCAATATGTAATAATTTTCTCCTGAGTGACATTGGTACTACTATTTTTTTGAATCCTTTTCTCTGAATAATTATAATCCCATTCTCTTTTTTGTATTTTCTGTCACAAACATTATCTTTATCTTGCATCGCTATAATTTCTTTTTTGTCCAATAATAAACTTACATGTTGATTAAGATAAGCAACAGGATTTCGTGACAACATGTCCGCTTCGACATTTGTAGAACCTTTTTGATACTTGATCTCATAATCGAACATGCTAAGTTTTAAAGACCATCGAAAAAGTCTACCTCTTAGATTCTTAACATTCTTTAACCATACCAGAGATGCATGGTCGGTATGGATTGTGAATTTAGTACCATGAAAATAGTGATAAAACTTATCAAGAGTATCTATGATAGCAAGGCATTCCAATTCAGTTATAAAGTAATTTTGTTCATAACTCTTCAAAATTCTAGAATGGTAAGCAATAGGATGCAAAAAATTATCTTTCCCTGGTTGTTTTAGAACTGCACCTACTGCTACCTGAGAGGCATCTACAAACATGTGGAGGGGTAATTTTGGGTCATAAATTTTTAAAATTGGTTTTGCAATTAGAGTATTTTTTAATTTCTCAAAAGAGTTTTGACATTCTGAGTTCCATTCCCATATTGTGTTTTTCCTAAGTAATTTATTGAGGGGGTATCTAATTTCAGCATATTTATCTATGAATTTGTGATAAACATTAATGGAACCTAAAAATCGTTGTAGTTCTTTAACATTAGAGGGAGGTTTCAATTTTTTAATTGTCTCAATATTGGTATTAGCTGGAGTTAAAGTCCCATTGGTGATCTCATAGCCTAAGAAATTAATTTTATTTTGATTTAGTTTACATTTAGAAAGTTTAAGTTTAAGGTTTTCTTGTTTACAGATTTCAAAGATTTTTGCTAAGTGATTTAAATGTTCTTCTAGAGAGGAGGAGAAAATTATGATATCGTCGAAATAATGGCAAGCAAAATCAATTTTATACTTATTGAGGATTCTTCTAATGGTTCTATTAAATATCGGGGGGCCTGTCTTTATACCAAAGGGGAGCACCAGCCATTCGAAGAGGCCAAAATTGGTGGCAAAAGCTAATTTTTCTGTATCGGCTGGATGTATTGGTATGTGCCAGTAGCCAGAGGCTAAGTCCAAAGTGGAAAAATACTGGGCACTACTCAATTTATCTAAAATTTCATCGATAAGAGGTAAAGGTTCTGCATCGTTTTTAACTATTGCATTTAATTTCCTATAATCTATACATAGTCGGGTCTTTTTACCTTCCTCTCTTTTCATAGCCAAGGTGACGGGGGCAGAATAAGGACTATTGCTTTCTTTTATGAGACCAGCCGCTAACAAAGATTGAATTTGATTTTTTCTTTCTTTTTCTTCTAAGGGGGAAGTTCTGTAGGGCCTCAAAGATATAGGTAGGTCAGATTTTAGTAAAACGCGTTGTGGTTCAATATTTATCTTACCCACATCATATTTATGTTTTGCAAAAATATCCCTATAATTTTGAACTATTTCCCTTAAATCCCCATTTTCAATTAAATTTATTTCCCCAATTAAATCTGAATTATAATCATTAATATCGCGAAAATTTTGAGGAGTCATTGAACTTTTGTAATCAGGCTGCACGTTACAATCATTGTAATTAGCTGCAAAAAAGTCCTGAGTATTCACAAAATTTTCATTAGTATATGGTGATACTTTGTCATCATTATATCCATTTAAACTCTCATTACTATCACCATTTGTTAATAACTCATCTTTACATGAAATAGTATCTTCATTATAAGTTGTTATCAAGTTACCATCATTAAATAAATTCAAATTGTCACAATCAGAAGTTATCAAGTTATCCTTACCTTGTTGTAGTTTTTTTACAGTTACAGTATTAAAATGAAGTGATCTCTCATCATGTATGGATATATTCCTATTTATAATCTTCCTTCCCTGTTTTACTGTACAATTCTTACAATTTATATTTAAATTAAATTTTGAACATTCTTTTAACCCCAAGATGCAGTAATCTAAATCTGTATCACATACTAAAAAGTTAACATATTTTTGGATTTTACCCACTTTAAGAAGAATACTACACTTTTGATTAATTTGTAAAAATCCCTTTGCATGACCAATAGTAACTGGAGGAACAATTTCAATTTTAGCATTCAATTTTTTAACAAACTTTAATGGTAAAATTGCGATAGTTGAACCGGTATCGACGACACATGGTAAATTATAATTATTCGTATATCCATACACAATTAATTGTCAAATATTAGGAGTACCAATTGGAAGAGTATCAGAGGGTGTTGAGTTGTTATTAAAAATACACTCTTTTTCCCAGTGAAAAGCATTCATTACACCCTTGTTTACACAAATTCTACATGGCCTAGATGGGTACTGGTTCTGAAAATAATTGTTTTGTACTCTGTTTTGGAAATTTCTAGGTCTTTGAAAATTATAGTTTGGTCGAGGAACCCAGTTTCGAGGAGAATTAAATTGATTATTGGGCCGATTTGACTGAATCCAATGCCTAGGAGTATTAATTTGTTGAAAATTTGGTCTATTAGGCTGCACACTATATCTAGGAATGTCAAAATTAGTTGCATTAGGTTTACTTGGTAATGATGGACTTGTAACAGCAGGGGTGGAAACTTCCACAAATTGCTTAACAATTCTATACCATTCTGTTGTACTCTCAGGAGGGTTAACAATTAGATAATTTTGATATTCTGGTTTTAAACCATCGGTTAATCCTTGTAGTAATATAGTTTCACATAAATGCAATTTCCTACCAATTTCAATTTTCTTTCTAAAATAAGTTTCTAAGTTATTTAAACTATCCAATTTCAAAGCAGAAAATTCAGAAAATTTCGGGATATTTACCCTAATAAAATTCTCAGTTAAGATATCAGCTATCTGTTCGTATTTAGTGCAATTAAGGCAATCATTAATGTAAATCTTAAGAGCTTCTCCCTTTAAATTTTGAGAAATATTTTTAAACTTCCAATCATCATCCTTCTTTTCTTTTTCACAAGCATCATCAAAGTATTTTAACCACGCCTGTATCTCAACTCCTAAATCTCGATCAAATGCTATAAATTTTGGTTCTGCCATAATATTTAATCTAACAAAAGAGTTAACTCGATCTTCTTTTAAATATCCGGATCTTAAAAACATTAAATTTTAAACTTATAACACTATATACCATACAAATAACGAAATAGATAAAATAGTAAATAAATATGTAATTTACGATCTCAGTAACATTTTAAAAATAATAGATTTTTTTTTTTTTTTTTTTTTTTTTTTAAGAATATCTGTTCTTAAAACATGAAAATATAAATTATACCGCTGTCTATAATATTACAATGACGTATCACACGAAATCATCAAATAAATTAATTAACCTTAACAACACTTAAATATTTGCAACAGAAATAAATTTTAAAAACAAAATTTTAATCAGTATAACATAGTATATAAAACCTTTAAATTTCAAGGTAGACTATTAAATAAATAAAACATTTTAAATATAACATAAACTAATAAATATCAACATATAAAGATACCAATAAATAAAAATACCAACTTACAGTTACTCTTGAGCATATTTCACAGGAAAGTCTCACACATCTAAAAATCTTTAATTTTCTTGATAACACAAAAGTTCTGCTTTTTCGCAATCCTTTAAAACCAACACCATGAAGACGCTTATGAAGATGAATAGTATATTCTCTAGCAACAACTTCACTTAGGCCAACTTTTCCTCTTCTTTTCTCTTTTAGGCTTGACCATTTTTAATTTATTATAAAACTACAAAATAACAAAACACCAGACGTAAACGTGCTGTAATGGCGTAGACGTCCTCGTAACATATTCTTCTAATCGGCAAATTTCACGTTTAACTACACAAACTTTCTGTTGATCACAGCATCCTGTTCGACTTATTATATTAATGTCGTGTTTCCAAGTTCAAATCCGGGAAAAAGGCAGTCGTGCTCGCGATAAATAGGGTTAGCGATGTGATTGGTTTCCCTTTTAGCTCGCATCAGGCGGCAGTGTGGTATCATCAACAACAAGAAATGTCAGTCCATATTTTTGTCGAAGAACCTTTTATTTCCAGTTTTAAGACATCTCTTCAGGGAAAATGCTCATTAGCCAACGCTAAACGAAAAAAAATACAACGTTCCATTATTTTCTAGAATCCGTCCCGATTCTTTTAGCAAACACCAGCGTCGAAAAAATCCTCTCCGAATCAGGATGATCGTGTTTTTTAAACTAGCTTGCGTAATAATACAGAATACGTCACGTGACCCACTTCTATCGAATCAAAAGGTCTCTTTTGGAACTTAATCAATATTTCCGGTGGATTTATTTTGTTGTAAAATGCAAAAACTTTCTACGCCCTTCCAGAATATTCCATAATCTCGTACCAGATGCCTGTCATATCAACAAACGAGCTTATCTGTTTTTGAGGCTGTAGCTAAACTTCGAATTTAATACGTAATAAAAATAATAAGAAGAAAAGAAAATGAATCTTTATAAAAGGGAAAAAAAAAAAAAAGAAAGAATTAAAGTTTTTCGGAAATATTTTAATAGACATTTGATATTTAATAATAGGATAACTTTATGAAATAAGGTTTTTTGAGCGGAATATTTTAAGAGATACGATATTTTAGCATTTAAATAAAGAAGTTATAGCAATTTGACCACACGGGAATAATACTAATGAATTTTAATAATGGATTAAAATAAAGATGTTCTATTTAAAGAATAAATTTAAAAAGCTATCGCCATTTTTAGAATAACTACATTCGAATAAATATTATTAAGTGGATTAGGAATAATTGGCTTTACATATGGATAGTAAAAGGCTATTTTAAGAATGAGAATTATTTTAATAAGCTGGGTTATATACCGAATATTATTGAATGGACAAATTTTATAGAATAATTGCGGAAAAAATTTAAATTTTGTAATATGTATATATCTTTATTTAAGTTTAACATTCAAGATGAATGAATAAATGGGATTCTGATTTCAAAGTAAACTGTTTCTTCAATGTGCCATATACTTAGTCACACCACAGACCTTAACCACTGTGTTTTATAACTCTGCTCTATCTCTATCAGAACTCAAAAAAGTATGGAGACTTTCTGACGCCTTTTGTCGAAAGCTGCTTGCCGAAAGAAATTCTGTTAACTTGAGAAAGAAACCGAAATTATGATACATCTGCCAGTAAGAATTCACGAACTTTGGAGCAATTGATGAGCTTTCTTCGCCAAGAAGTCCAAGGAGACGAAATAGTTTATTTGGCGAGAAAAGGTTTTGGCCCGATTAATGTTAGAAAAAGAGACACTTTATCTGAAAATGCCAATAAATCTGAACTAGCCACCGCATCGGCACTGGTGAGTACGGAAAACCAAGGTAAGAAAAACAATTGTGTTTTCTGTGAAAAATTTCACTCGAGTGAAAAGTATTTTACTGCTAGAATGATGTCAATGGCTGATAAACAAAAATTATTGTTAAGAAAAGGTGCCTGTTTTTCATGCTTACAAATAGTTGGTCATTTAAGTAAAAATTGTAATATTAAACCTAAGTTAAAATGTACCCATTGTAATAAATCTCATTTTGAGATAATGTGTCAACAATAAAATAGAAAATACGATCAAAATGATAACTTGAAATCAGAGAATTCTCTTTCTAATTGTAATAGAAATGAAGTTGTGTATATGCAAACGTTTGGCGTGCGCATTAGGTCGCAAGGTCGCTAAAAAATTGTACGCGCGCTTTTAGATACTGCAAGCCAAAGTAGCTATGTTAGCCAGAGAATAACGAGGTTATTAAAAATGCGTTCTATAAGAAAATAAACAATTATTCACGCATTGTTCGAGGGGGATGAAACGAAGCCCAAACGACATGATGTATTTTCCGTGGAACTGAGTGAATCAGAAGGAGATAATGCGTTTAGTTTTGAAGTATTTTCCGAAAGAAAAAATTGCGGATTTGTCCCTAAAATTAAAGATTATAGAATATTAAATGAGCTGAAAATAAATAAAATTAATCTAACTGATAATCTTTGTAAGAAAACTGAAATTGATCTTTTGATAGAGGCGGATATCATAGGAAAATTATTGACAGGTAATTTACTTCAATTGAACTGCGAAACCAAGCTCGGTTGGACAGTTATGGGAAAACAAAAGAGTAGCTAAAAACATAACATTTTGACATCGTTATCTATGTATGTTAGAAATGTTCCTTTGAACGAATTATGGAAACTTGAAACCATAGGAAATTCTGACCCCATTCAGAGTTTAGAAAAGGGGGGGGGGGGGATTTTGATTTAGACGATTTTAAGGATAAAATGAAAATTCTTCCCGATCTGAACATTATTTTATAATCATCGTTGCGGTATTTTATTTTTTGTTGGCATCACTCATTTGAGATAAATCTTTCATTTCATTTATGAAAACAATGGGAGGAATTTTTTTCTCCCATTTAAAACTAAAATTAATTAAATTTAATGAATGAATTAATATTTGAAAAAACTGTATTAACATCAAGTGTCATCCATTACAAGTTTAAAAAAATGTATTTGAACTTGAGTGGATGAGTAGAAAATATTTTATTAACGATTGAAAATTTGAACAAGATATATATATAGAGAGAGAGTGTGAGCTAATAGTAGGAATTTAAAAAAATGATTAATAAATTGAAATGTGGAGGATTTCTCACTGAATATCAAGAAGTATTCAGGGAATGGGAAAATTTGAATATTATTCAACGTATTTCAGAAAACGAATTGAGTAATAATTGTCATTATTTACCGCACAGGCCTGTAATCAGGTTAGATAAGGAAACCACAAAAATACGCCCTATATTCGACGCGTCTGCTTCTGAGAAAGGAAAACCACCTTTAAATGAATGTTTATATAAAGGCATTAATCTGATAGAATTAATACCTGATATTCTTCATCGCTTTAGAATGTATCCTATCGGTATAACTGCAGATATAGAAAAAGCTTATTTGATGTTATCTGTTATGCCTAAAGATAGAGATTTTCTTAGATTCTATTTTCCATGTAATGAAGGGCAATTGGTTTATAGACGTTGTATTTGGTGTCTCTTCTCTGCTCTTATTTATTAAGTGCATCCATAATGCATCTTTTAGAAAATAGTCCCCCTGAATTTAAAGGAACTGCTGAAAAATTGAAATGTTCATTTTATGTAGATAATTGTATATCAGTTGTTTCTAACATTGGTGAAGCTGAAATGTTTATTGAAAATGCGAAGTCACTAATGTCTAAAGGATGTTTCAATTTGCGCTGTTTTGAAAGCAATGTAGCTTGCAAGAATATCGATAAGCATTTTGGGGATACTTCTGTTCTGGGGATCATTTGGAATTTAACTAATGATTCTTTGAAATGTTGTTTAGATTTATAAGCATTAACGTGTGAAAGGAAAATTACTAAGAGATTAATCTTAAGCATTGTACAAAAGATTTTTGATCCTATCGGCTTATTGTCTCCTTCTACATTGCTTCCAAAACTATTGCTACAAGTTTCATGGAAACAAAAAATTCCATGGGATCATGAAATACCTGGTAATATTGTAAACGTGTTTTTGAAATGGTTGGAGAACATTGATGTTTTAAAAGGAGTAGCTTTACCTAGATATTTGGAGATTAATACTTCAGCTGAACTTCATGTTTTTGTTGATGCGAGTAAAGGGGCATATGTATCGTGCGTCTTCGTTAGATCAACAATTGGTTCCGAAGTAAAGGTTATACGTATTAGAGCGAAGTCTAGGGTTGCTCCTCTCAAAACTTTGAGCATGCCGCGTTTAGAATTAATAGCTTGTTGTATAGGTGCTCGACTCGCAAATTCTGTCATCAAAGCAATCAATTTGCCAGATCTAAAAATAACATTTTGGTCAGATTCTACTACTGCACTTTAGTGGATAAAAGAACATGGGAATTGGTCAATTTTCGTGAGCAACAGGGTTAAAGATATTCGGCAATTGACCAGAACAGAGTCATGGAAGCACGTTCACGGAAATTTAAACATAGCTGATATACTATCACGTGGGTGTTATCCCCAACGAAAACTTAGTTCGCGATGGTAGGAAGGTCCTAAATTGTTAAAGGAAAATCCTGAGAGCTGGCCGATCGGCGCGATTGACTGTCAACCTAAAGAGGTAGATTTAGAAAGAAAGAAAGTTAAAATTATGAATGTTGATCTAGCTAAAGACTCACCCCCTTGGCTCTTAAATAACAACTGTTATGTATTTGAAACACTCCCCGAGTTTCAAAGGGGGGAGGATGTTAAGAAATGATGTGAAATGAAACTAGTAGCACGCGCTGTGCGTGATATGAAAAGTGTAAAATTTGTTGATGATTTGTTGTTTAGAAGAATTTAGAGAATGTATGTGATTTTTTGTGTGTGAGTGTATGTGAGTGCTAGACGAAACTTGGACGTCGGCGACATCAGCTTTCTTCTTCATTCTTTTCTTTCCTTCTTTCTTCACTTATTTCATTTTCCAGTCAGAAAGAAAATGTTAAATGAGCTGAATTATACACTAATAATATAATTATACACTAATTTTATGAGTATACTATACAAGTAATATTATTGCTAATCAAATAATGACAAAAAATACATAAACAAACACAAATTAAAATAGACGAATTTTTCATCTCATTGAATTTTTTAAAGATTACGTCATAGTTAATACCAACCGCTATTTCAGCTTCAATTGATAGTACTGATGACGCAGAGAGTCTTTCTCGGCTCATCGTGCTTCTCAAGTAGGTCTTAATCAATTTTAACTTTGAGAAGTTTCTCTCAGCAGAAGGTGTACTGACTGTGTTAGGAAATGAAGTGAAATGAAACTAGTAGCACGCACTGTGCATGATATGAAAAGTGTAAAATTTTTTGATGATTTGTTATTAGAAGAATTTAGAGAATGTATGTGAGTTTTTTTTTTGTCTTCTCTCGATGTAACATGTGAGATGTACTTGTATAGATGGAATTAAATATACTTTTATAATACAAATGGATCTTTATATGAGTTCTGAAGTTGGACTTTCATTCATTAACGCCCAGCATCGTGTAGATGCAGCCCGTGGAAAATAATAAGGATGTTAATATGAATATTCTATGCTAAGCCTACTTTCGAATTCTAACTGAATGGAACTGTGAGCATGATTGTGATCGTTATGTAAACATTTGGATATACACTTCTTCCAAATTATTTTCTAAAATGTACTGAATAAGTTGTTTTGCGTTGTTGATAGACTCCAGTGAATTAGATTTTAGAAACTGGAGTTCCTCATAAAGTTCGAAAGGCTGTATGTCGCCATTTTCGCTTTCCCGAAGTATTGTACCTAAATCATTACAATGCTTGAGAATGTCCTCTTATGAATAAATATCTGAGAATATGGGGAAAATAGCAAACCAAACAAATTTTTCTAGGTTAAATTTAGCCGTCTCATTTACTATGAACAAGTTCATACCTCTTTTTGCAGAACTATTAAATGCTCATTCCAAAATTCCAGTGCTTCTAAAATGTTTTTTTTTTAAAAAGAGCAAAACATTTTTGCAGCCAGAAAATATCAAACATTCATAAAATTCAAATTATCGTAAATCGGTAAGTTTTTGTCGCACAGAAAATAGAATGTTTGAAGTTTTACTTGCTCGAGCTTGGATAATTTCTTTTTAAAATATAGCTTATAGGATCCAG
The DNA here is from genome assembly GCA_963931845.1 of Maratus michaelseni. NCBI lineage: Eukaryota > Metazoa > Arthropoda > Arachnida > Araneae > Salticidae > Maratus > Maratus michaelseni. Next base: position 153,432,720 of record OZ007596.1, on the reverse strand, counting down.
ATACCATGTACCAATTTGGTACTTCTCTATTATCCCGTCGACCACTTTTCATAACTAAAAACTATCGCCAAACTGTAACGCCAAATAAACGGGAGAAAATTGCCATTGGAATATCAAAATAAATAAATAAATAAATAAAACTAGATGGAACCCGTCAAGACTTGACGGAAAAAAATTACAAAAACAATATTAGTAAAATAAGCTTCAGTATTACATAAGAAAGGGGTGCTTATGAAACAGTCTTTCAAATATCTACCCTATATATATAAAATCCTAAGGAAACGAATTTGTGAAACGATTTTATGAAACGAATTTATCTACCCTATATATATAAAATCCTAAGGAAACGAATTTGTGAAACGATTTTATGAAACGAATTTATGAAACGATTTTATGAAACGACTGATTAAACGACTGATTATGTTTCAGGGCTATTTTTAATAAAATATTAAACGCTTGATGGTGAAATTAATACCAATTGTCCATAAAAATCCGCGGATGTCAAAACTGGTAATAGAATTTTGAAATTGGAATTAGTTTTCGAGATATTAATTTTTTTCTAATTTTAATGACATTTCTGTAATGATGGCAACTAATTACTTAGTTTTTTTGTAACAAAAAAGGGAAAAAAATCAAAAAGGATCCCGATAGGGATTATTGATTTCTTTTTATTAGTCATTTTCAAATTCAAATTGAATTTATCTTTTATTTCAATTGATAATGAAGACAAGATTGTGATTAAATTAGGTTTTTCCGGAAAATTTGAAAAAAAAAAATCACATTTCTATCGTCAGGATTCAATCGTCTGTCAGCATTTAATTTAATTTATAAACTGAAAATATTTTGAATAAATTCGTCCAAATGACGTCATTTATGTAAATACGTCATTTATGTTTATACAATTTGTTTAATATAAAGAAGCCATTTATCTATTTTTATGTACAAAAAGAGGTAAATTGAAAGACAATTATAAATAAATTGTATATATACATATAAATACATGTATAAACAAGCATAAAACTGTACAAACAAGCACGGTGCTTTTATAGTATACGGGGCCTTGACGAAACAGAGAAAATAGCCTTGGCGGAAAAGGAAATTTGGCAACATAACTTTCTGTCAACCTATTCACTTTGTCATTTCGTATACAGAAGCATTTTTCAATATTTATACAATTTGTTTAGCGTAAAATGTCATTTATCCTATTTTATATATAATCAGAAGTAATTTGTATAGAAAAAACAATAATAATATACGTATAATTAAAATACGCATATAAACAAAAAAAATCGTCGAATTTGTTTCCATGGCTGTTTATGTCATTTGGCACCAAATCTCACTTTCTGATGCCCGAATTGCGCCAAGCTTTTTAAAAAAGCGTCAAGACCCCTATAATAGAAAAGAACCAACAGTTCATTGGGTCTGCTTTCATAACTTTTGGCAACAAATATATGTATATTAACGAATTTATCCCTTTTTGAAACTCGAATTACGACAAACCTAAAAGCAAAGGATCCTATACTGGAAAAGTACCCGATTTTCTTATGGACAATATTCAAGTGACATAACATTGTGTAAAATTATCGCGGATAGCAAATTTGTTTAAATATCTCATCAATTGATGCTGAATAAATGCAGGCATGCATGCACAAAATATTTAATTAATTTTGATGATAAATAATTATTAGAAAATTCTTATATACATATTAATTAAAATAAATAATTTACATATTTAAAATAATATGAAAATATGCATGACGGTGCACTAAAATAGAGAGAAAATTAAAACCTGTTACTGAAAATGTCTATAACATAGTACTTTTCAATACCGTGGTTCTTAATGTTATTCACAAGCAGATGGAATTTTTCTCATCCTTAAACGCAAAGGAAGAATAGAATACAGATCGTTGTTATAAAAGTCCGAAAGGTAGCCACAATTTAAACCTAACCATTTTATACAAGCTGGTTTTCAAGGTGTAATTGATTTTACTTATCAATCCCTAAAACAGTCGCAACAGCTGTGTATGAGGCCATGATAATAAAAAAAATGCCCCATTAAAACGTTAAAAGCATGGCAACCCAATTACAGATTTACCAATATTTTTAAAACGAAGCACGCTGTCATGCTTTTAAAGGCCTCGAAGTCTGAGCGGGGGTTGGTGAGCGTAGCTCGCAGGGGGTAGGCCCCCTAGTTTTATTTCAAAAATTTTCCCCCCAGTGAATTACAGTACTATTTCCGATGCAAACTCCAAACAAACAGTCCGTAAACAAAATGCAAATCAGTTTGACATCACCGCCATATTCCCCACAGCAAGAAAGAAAATTTCCTGGACCTATGAAGTATCATACAAATAGTATATCCCTATGTTCATCTCATATTCAGTCAATAAAATAACATAGTAAATAAAGCACACATCTCTCCCCCCCCCGTGATAATGCAACCGAATGAGCTCCTATGCGCATGTGCATTGCATCTCCCCAAACGCACCGTCGAAATTCGACGTTAAAAAAAAGTTTTAAAATGTTTTTATCAAAATTTTTAAAATGCCTTCTTTAATCATTGTTCGTTTCAAATCCACATCTTCTGAAACGCATCCATTGTTTTAAGCTAATCAATTTTTATGTAAAGATGAAGAATTTTTTTTACTATAATAAATCAATCTGCAGATAAGGAAGATTTTTAATGTTTTCAAGTGTAATTTATTTGAATGGTTTCTTCAGTTCCTTTACATAATCAGGATAATTATTCCTTTTCCATAATTAAGAGAAATAATGTAAATAAATAAATATCCAAGATTATTTTCTATTCTGTTTTCATTAATATATTGTAAATTTTATTGTTTAAAGTTACTGATAAATGATACTTTAGTAAATGGGGCTTTTCATAATTATTTTTTTTTATTTTTGAGATTTAATGGCAACATTCTTCCGTTTGTTTATTGGGCACTACAGTTTGGCGAATTATTTGGAGTACTTTTCGGTTAGCCGGGCACCAGTGAAGTATATATATATATAGTATATATACACACACACACACACACATATATATATATATATATATATATATACATATATTCACACACACACACACATACATATATATATTATATTTATATATTTTACTGGCGCCGGCTAACTGAAAAGTACCTAATTTGGATATAGTTTTTTTTCTTAATGGGACGACGGGATAATGAACGGAATTTCGACGGGATAATGAATATTTTTTATGGTACCAGAATATTTTTCTGCATTTTATAATTATATTAAGAAATACATATTTTTAAGATTTGCTGAATCACTTATTTGTTTACTTTTACATGCATTATATTATTGAAGGTTGTTAGTTCTCTTATTCTCTTAAATATACCCTACTTATATAAAAATAGCGTGTGTTCTCTGTGGTGTTTCGCATAAACGTTGTAAAATTCAGGTTATTTTATCCAACTTTGCTGTCATAACTGCTGATGAAGCAGTCATTTTTGGCGATTCTTTTGTTACCTGTAAAATTTTTGATTTTGGTATAGCCCGAACTAAGAAAAATTTGGGTAATTTTCCGTTATACGGACACCATTGTCGCCAAGCATACATTTGGTGTCGGTATAACGGAAAAGTACCAAAATTTGCGATCTATCAAATAATTGAATTTTGTTAAGCATTAATTTTTCTGGTACTTCTCTATTATCCGGTCGACCACTTTTCAAAACGATGTCAGAAGCATTATACGTGTTTGTTACGTCATCAAGTGGTTTTTAATTCGACATTTGCGTCTATTTTTCATTATGTTTTACTGATTTATTAGTTATTTCATAAATTAAAATAACAATCGTGTCCTTAAATTCTTATATTGTATTTATTTATTTATTTTGATATTCCAATGGCAACGTTCTCCCGTTTATTTGGCGTTACAGTTTGGCCATAGTTTTTTGTTATGAAAAGTGGTCGACGGGATAATAGAGAAGTACCAATTTTCTTATTTTTAATCTGAGAAAGAAACAATAATCATGAATTTAATTAATTTTGCAATATGCGGTACAACCAAAACAATTTTAATTAAATCAGTACAGATATCGCAGACGCACCGGGGTTAATTTTTGGCGCCTAAATGACGATTTTTGCTTTGTATGGCAACCTGGTGTTTTATAATAAAATTGAATATGTGTGTAAATAAATAAAATAAAATAGGTACTTTTATGTTAGCTGGGCGTCAGGGATAACTCTCCAAATCTTGTTTCAATTGGAATCATTTAAATTGCAACATTTTACGTGAGATTTGCTATTCATATTGATATGTATGTTTAGATATTTTATTATGATTATATTCTAGCTAATTTTAAGTAAGTTTTTTTAAGATTTTATATTACAATATTAAAATATTACCTAGTTGATATTAGCTAATGTCAAAAGATTGACAAACCACAGAGTTCAGAAAATAAACTCTATTCCTCGCAAAAATGGGAGTTGCAGACTTTATGACGTCATGAGCAGAAGTAAAAGTTTAATTGAAAATTACGGCTAATTAATTAAATTTTCGAACAAACGAATGCACGATAACAAATCTGTGTCCAAATATCTTTCATTTAAAAAAAGAATGGTGTAATTTGATGCAGTAGTCTGTTCTCACGGATTGTCGAAAGAAATCGCTTAGCGTTTTAAATATATAGATGTCATTCTTGGATGATAAAAAAAATTAAACTAAATAATGCACATTTAGGATTTTTTTCTTTTTTTCATAAAATGGATGACATACGGACGAATACTCGAATACTTTTATAAAACATTTTTTATCGAAAAGTGTTTTGTTATATTCTCCTACCTTTTTTTTTGTTGTTGTTAATTTATTTGCTTTTACTTCTTTAAACTGCATTTTCAGTTTCTTTAATTTCTAACTATATGGAACCCGTCAAAACTTGACGAAAAAAATATCATAACAATATCATTAAAATAAGCTTCTTTAATATTTAAGAAGAGTGCAAATGAAACAGTCTTTCAAATATTTTATTTTAAAAGTTTTTTCCTCAGTGAAATACAGTACGATTTCCAATGCAAACTCCAAACAAACAATCCGTAAACAACTGTGTAATGCAAATCAGTTTGACATTACCGCCATATTCCCTACGGCAAGAAAGAAAATTTCATGTACCTATGAAGTATCATACAAATAGTATATTCCTACGTTCATCTCATATTCAGTAAATAAAAGAACATAGTGAATAAAGCACACATGTCCCCCCCCCCGTGATAATGCAACCGAATGAGCTCCTATGAGCATGTGCATTACATCTGCCCAAAAGCACCGTCGAGATTCGACGTTAAAAATTTTTTTTAAATGTTTAAATTAAAAATTTTAAAATGTCTTCTTTAATCATTGTTCATTTCAAATCCATATCTTCTAAAACGCATCCATTGTTTTAAGGTAATCACATGAAGAATTTTTTTAAAAATAATTTAATCAATCTTCAGATGAGGGAGATTTTTAATGTTTTCAAGTGTAATTTATTTGTATAGTTTCCTCCGTCCCTTTACATAATCAGGATGATTATCCATTTTCCATCACAGTCGGGGATCTTTTACCTGTTGTACAGTTAAATACCCAATAGATATTTTTTTAAAGTACAATTCGTAGCATATTCTGATGCAACATATGCATCAGCGGATTCAACATATATATTTTATGTTAAACAAAACTCAAAATAGTTTTTTTTTCTTTTTTGACAGATTTTAGTTGAGCGCCAAAATGCTCTATCTTATGGATAATTTGATCCTATGATTTATCAGGGTTTATTATTATTTTATTTCACTTCTTATGATTGTTAGAGAAATCTATTTTCAATTGTGGCAACTTTCCTAGGAGCTATTTTAAATTATTGAAGCAAACTGATGGTTATTGTTAAGATAGAAATGAAAAACATTTCATGCTTGAAAATTATTTAAAAATTCGTTAAATTAAGCGGCAGTTTTCAAATAAATTTCATTCAAAAGCTAATTTTTTCTTTCTAATTCATGATGTAAGAATTAAAATTATAAAATGTAGTAAAAAATTGAAATTTGTAGTATTTAGAAGTGATGTAAGCACGATGAAAGCTAAAGAGATAGCGTCGTTTGTTGTCATAACCGTTATACATTTCTAAAAATTGTCACTGTGTTTTCGCTGGCGTCTAAAAGTAGACTACCATTTTTTGACATCGAAAGAGAAATTCATGGTGAAAGAAATATGACTTTGCCGCTAATATGGAACTGTTAAATGAACTCATAATAAACCTACCAAAATAATTCCTATAAAATATTAGCCTTGCACTGTTTATTCTAGCTAAAAATACAATCATTATTTCAAGTTCTTTTTTTCTACCATAGCACTATTTTTAATAATTTTAATTTTCCTGAAATCCTTTACTTTTGGGAATTTTTTATATTAAAAAATGAGATCTTCTAACCTATAATTAAAAAAAAGAAATTGGTAACATGCAATCAAGATGAAGCAATCAATAAAGACTCCAATTCTAATCTTTATAATTAAGAATGGAAAAATCAGTTAAAATTACGTCATGCTGACACAATCATATAAATTTTTCTCTTTAGTTTTATCAATGTTAAAATGCATTTCAAGCTAAACATAACGTCATTTTCACCGGCGCAAACTTTTCACACTTACTTTGTATATGTTACTTTTATGCGTAAATACCATGTATACAAATCAAAATATATTTGTATTTAACTGTATTGAAAAATGGCATCAACAAAGTTATAATGCATAATAATAGACGCTTTCAGTCGTGACGTCAATCATGACGTTTTGCTTGGAAAGTGACTCCAGTGACTCCAAATAAACGGTTGCTATGTTGTATTTTCTATTATATTTTATATATGTAGGTATATCTTATAGCTATATCTCACGGTAAAGTGTTTCAATACATTATATGCAGCGGTAACATTTTTTTACGATTTATATTTAATAAGAAATGAAACATAGCAACCGTTTGTTTGGAGTATCCAACCAAAACGTCATCACTGACGTCACACTGAAAGCGTCTATAAAATAAACCCAATGAACGCGTCAATAACTATGAATTTTTATTCGCTTATAAAACAGGCGGATAAATATTTTTACCTAATTTTAACTTGCAAATTAAAAAATTCATATTCCCGTGACATCACAATAAATATGAATTTTTATTCGCTTATAAAACACGCGGATAAATATTTTTACCTAAATTTAACTTGCAAATTAAAAAATTCGGTCTAAAAGCCACGTGCTTTTAATATTACTTCTCTATTATCTCGCAACCACAGAGTTCAGAAAATAAACTATGTACCTCGCAACAGTGGGCGTTAATCCGATTGCTGACTTTATGACGTCATAAGCAGAAGAAAAAGTTTAATTGAAAATTACGGCTAATTAATTAAATTTTCGAACAAACGAATGCACGATAACAAATCTGTGTACAAATGTCTTTCATTTAAAAAAAGAATGATCTAATTTGATGCAGTAGTTTGTTCTCACGGATTGTCGAAAGAAATCGCTTAGCGTTTTAAATATATAGATACTAGCAAGCTACGCCCGCTACGCTGGTCAACTTCTCTTAACGAACGTTTATTCAAACAAAATATCAAAATATTGACATTTCATAATTCAATTTTATATTTTATGAGAATAATAAGGCTACTATTATTTGTGACTCGTTCTATAGCCAATATACACGTCAGAACACGTCGCTCTTATCATTATTTTTTTATGCGTGAAAGTTTCGCTATAGTACTTTATTGTGAAATTTGGTAATTTTTAAAATTCAATATTTGAAAAATTGCATAATCATTAGATTTGAATTTTATATCAAGAAATATACAATTTTTTATCTTTCAAACGCAGTTTGTTTAACAATTTTCTGACTAATACTTTTCGAGCTATTATTTTTTTCAGTAACTTCAAATGTTTCATTTTCTGTTGCAAAGATTAGCGAAAAACCCAGTTGTCAGCAACGCATAGCTTTATATTAAAGAGGATGTTGGAGCAGGGATTGTCACCATCACTTTTGAAATCGGTTCTGTAGTTCCAGAGATTTCATAGAAATTGTAATTTAGAATTATTTTAGAATGCTTTTCGGTCATTTCACCCTTTTAAATTTCGATTTTTTTAAATTTATTCTTAGAGAGCATTTACATCTTATAAGTAACTACCATGCGAAGTTTCAAGTTTCTAGCTACTTCAGTATAAAAAAAAGTCACAATTTTCGAAAAATTTTCGCTCCTGCACCCCATTCGGGTTAGTGGCACCGACATAAAATATAGCCTATATTGGAGTAGGAATTGTCACCATCAATTTGCCACCATTACTTTTGAAATCGGTTCTGTGGTTCCAGAGATTTCATAGAAATTGTAATTTAGAATGATTTTAGAACGCTTTTCGCTCATTTCACCCTTGTAAATTTCAAATATTTTTTTTATTTGTTCTTAGAGAGTAATACATCTTATAAGTAACTACAATGCCAAATTTCAAATTTCTAGCTCCTTCAGTATATAAAAAAAATCTAAATTTTAGAACATTTTTCGCTTCTGCACCCCCCTGGGAGAAGTGGCACCGACGTAAAATATAGCCTATGTTGGATCAGGGACTGGTACCATCAATTTGCTCCCATCACTTTTGAAAACGGTTCCGTAGTTCCAGAGATTCCATAGAAATTGTAATTTAGAATGTTTTTAGAACGCGTTTCGCTCATCTCACCCTTTTAAATTTCGAATTTTTTTAGAATTTGTTCTTAGAGAGCATTTACATCTTATAAGTAACTACCATGCTAAATTTCATGTTTCGAACACCTTCAGTATAAAAAAAAGTCTCAATTTTCGAACATTTTTCACTACTGCACCCCATTCAGGTTAGTGGCACCGACATAAAATATAGCCTATATTGGAGTAGGGATTGTCACGATCAATTTGCAACCATTACTTTTGAAATCGGTTCTGTGGTTCCAGAGATTTCATAGAAATTGTAATTTAGAATGATTTTAGAACGCTTTTCGCTCATTTCACCCTTGTAAATTTCAAATATTTTTTTTATTTGTTCTTAGAGAGCATTACATCTTATAAGTAACTACAATGCCAAATTTTAAATTTCTAGCTCCTTCAGTATAAAAAAGATTGCAATTTTTGAACGTTTTTCGCTCCTGCACCTCCCCCCCCCCCCCCGAGATTAGTGGTAGCGACATAAAATATAGCCTATGTTGGAGCAGAGAGTGTCATCAAAAATTTGCCACCATCTCTTTTAAAAAGCGTTCGGTAGTTCCAGAAATTCCATAGAAATTGTAATTTACAACGTTTTTAGAACGCTTTTCGCTTATCTCATCGTTTTAAATTTCGAATTTTTTTAGAATTTGTTCTTAGAGAGCATTTACATCTTATAAGTAACTACAATGCCAAATTTCATGTTTCTAACAACTTCAGTGTAAAAAAATCGATATTTTAGAACGTTTTTTGCTCCTGCACCACCCTGGGATTAGTAGCACTGACATGAAATATAGCCTATGTTACAGCAGGAACTGTAACCATCAATTTGCCACCATCACTTTTGAAAACAGTTCTGTAGTTCCAGAAATTCCCTAGAAATTGTAATTTAGAATGTTTTTAGAACGCTTTTAGCTCATTTTTAGCTTACTCTTTTAAATTTGGAATTTTTTTAGAATTTGTTCTTAGAGAGCATTTAGATCTTATAAGTAACTACCATGCCAAATTTCAAGTTTCTAGCTCCTTCAGTATAAAAAAAAAGTCGCAATTTTCGAACATCTTTCACTCCTGCACCCCATTGGGGTTAGTGTCACCGACATAAAATATAGCCTATATTGGAGTAGGGATTGTCACGATCAATTTGCCACCATTACTTTTGAAATCGGTTCTGTGGTTCCAGAGATTTCATAGAAATTGTAATTTAGAATGATTTTAGAACGCTTTTCGCTCATTTCACCCTTGTAAATTTCAAATATTTTTTTTATTTGTTCTTAGAGAGCATTACATCTTATAAGTAACTACAATGCCAAATTTTAAATTTCTAGCTCCTTCAGTATAAAAAAGATTGCAATTTTTGAACGTTTTTCGCTCTTGCACCCCCCCCCTGAGATTAGTGGTAGCGACATAAAATATAGCCTACGTTGGAGCAGAGAGTGTCATCAAAAATTTGCCACCATCTCTTTTAAAAAGCGTTCGGTAGTTCCAGAAATTCCATAGAAATTGTAATTTACAACGTTTTTAGAACGCTTTTCACTTATCTCATCGTTTTAAATTTCGAATTTTTTTAGAATTTGTTCTTAGAGAGCATTTAGATCTTATAAGTAACTACCATGCCAAATTTCAAGTTTCTAGCTCCTTCAGTATAAAAAAAAAAGTCGCAATTTTCGAACATCTTTCACTCCTGCACCCCATTGGGGTTAGTGTCACCGACATAAAATATAGCCGATATTGGAGTAGGAATTGTCACCATCAATTTGCCACCATTACTTTTGAAATCGGTTCTGTGGTTCCAGAGATTTCATAGAAATTGTAATTTAGAATGTTTTTAGAACGGTTTTCGCTCATTTCACCCTTTTAAATTTCGATTTTTTTAAATTTGGTTCTTAGAGAGCATTTACATCTTATAAGTAACTACAATGCCAAATTTCAAATTTCTAGCTCCTTCAGTTTGAAAAAAAAAGGCAATTTTATAACGTTTTTTGCTTCTGCGCCACTCTGGGATTAGTGGCACCGACGTAAAATACAGCCTATGTTGGAGCAGGGATTGTCATCAAAAATTTGCCACCATAACTTTTGAAAAGGGTTCGGTAGTTCCAGAGATTCCATAGAAATTGTAATTTAGAATGTTTTTAGAACGCGTTTTGCTCATCTCAACGTTTTAAATTCCGAATTTTTCTAGAATTTGTTCTTAGAGAGCATTTACATCTTATAAGTAACTACCATGCCAAATTTCCTGTTTCTAGCTTCTTCAGTATAAAAATATCGAAATTTTAGAACGTTTTTCGCTCTTGAACCCGTCCGCCCTGTGGTAGTGACACCGACATAAAATATAGTCTATGTTATAGCAGAGACTGTTACCACCAATTTGCCACTATTACTTTTGAAAACGGTTCTGCAGTTCCAGAGATTCCATAGAAATTGTAATTTAGAATGTTTTTAGAACGCGTTTTGCTCATCTCAACGTTTTAAATTCCGAATTTTTCTAGAATTTGTTCTTAGAGAGCATTTACATCTTATAAGTAACTACCATGCCAAATTTCCTGTTTCTAGCTTCTTCAGTATAAAAATATCGAAATTTTAGAACGTTTTTCGCTCTTGAACCCGTCCGCCCTGTGGTAGTGACACCGACGTAAAATATAGCCTATGTTGGATCAGGGACTGGTACCATCAATTTGCTCCCATCACTTTTGAAAACGGTTCCGTAGTTCCAGAGATTCCATAGAAATTGTAATTTAGAATGTTTTTAGAACGCTTTTCGCTCATCTCACCCTTTTAAATTTCGAATTTTATTAAAATTTGTTCTTAGCGAGCATTTACATCTTATAAGTAAATACCATGCTAAATTTCATGCTTCAAACACCTTCAGTGTAAAAAAAATCTAAATTTTAGAACATTTTTCGCTCCTGCACCTCCCTGGGAGTAGTGGCACCAACGTAAAATATAGCCTATGTTGGAGCAGGGACTGTCACCATCAATTTGACGCCATCACTTTTGAAATCGGTTCTGTAGTTCCACAGATTCCATAGAAATTGTAATTTGGAATGTTTTTAGAACGCTTTTCGCTCGTCTCACCCTTTTAAATTTCGATCTTTTTAAAATTTGTTCTTAGAGAGCATTTACATTTTATAAGTAACTACATTGCCAAATTTCAAATTTCTAGCTCCTTCAGTAAAAAAAAAAATTGCAATTTTAGAACGTTTTTCGCCTTGCACCCCCGTGGGATTAGTGGCACCGACATAAAATATAGCCTATGTTGGATCAGGGACTGTCACCATCAATTTCATTACTTTTGAAATCGGTTCTGTAGTTCCACAGATTCCATAGAAATTGTAATTTATAATGTTTTTAGAACGCTTTTCGCTGATCTCAGCCTTTTAAATTTCGAATTTTATTAGAATTTGTTCTTAGAGAGCATTTACATCTTATAAGTAACTACCATGCCAAATTTCATGTTTCTAGCCCCTTCAGTATAAAAAAAAATCGAAATTTTAGAACGTTTTTTGGTTTGCCCCTCCCCCCTATAGGGGTAGTGGCACCGACATAAAATATAGCCTATGTTGGAGCAGGGATTGTTACCATCAATTTGCCCCCATCACTTTTGAAATCTCTTCAGTAGTTCCAGAGATTACCGCCTACAAACAAACAAAAAAACAATCTTTACTACTTTATAATATTATTATAGATTTCATTAAGTAAAATAACAATTGTGTCCTTACATTCTTATGTTATTTTATTTATTTATTTATTTTGATATTCCAATAGCAACGTTCTCCCGTTTATTTGGCGTTACAATTTGGCGATTGTTTTTTGTTATGAAAAGTGGTCGACGGGATAACAGAGAAGTACCCAACATGGTAGCTAAAAAGCCAATTGGCGAGGTATCTGATCGCGGAAAATTAGTTCGAAATCGTATGAATAACTAACTATCTACCCAAAGAAAAGGGGAAACATAGCTGAAGACTGAATAAAAAAAGAAGCAATATATAATGCTAAACAGATCTTCGAAACATTATTTTAGTAATCACGTTTTATTTTAAATCGAGGCGTTAAAATTAATAATAATACACAATTACATAAATATCCGTAAGAATAATATTATTCCATTCACAATTGAACAGTTAATGTTTCTATCTGTAAAAATAAACAAAAGAACTAAATAACAAAATGATTTAATTTTAATTTCTTCCATTGCTATAGTAACGGATGTATTTTCAGAAATTATCACTTGTATTGTTAGAATTGTTAGATTATGACGTCAAAGACTTCGCCAAATTAGAAAAATGTGCAAAATCTCACGAACTATTTGAGTTATGAGTATTTAATTAATACCATTCGATTCAGCATACAAAAATACATTAAAATATGTTATCATTTGTCACGTAACTATAATACCCGATTTTTAAGGAATTTTTTAAAAGTTTGTTCCCCTTTTTACCCCCCTTAGGGGTGGAGTTTTTGAAAATACCGTCTTAGTGCGCCTCTACATACTAAGAAGTATTTTTCCTGCAAGTTTCGTCAATGTAGGTTCAGTAGTTTTGGCTGTGCGTTGATCATCTAACCAGAAAGGACTTTCTTTTATATCTATCCTATATATACAAAATCCTAATGAAACGAATTTGTGAAACGATTTTATGAAACGAATTTATGAAACGATTTTATGAAACGACTGATTAAACGACTGATTATGTTTCAGGGCTATTTTTAATAAAATATTAAACGCTTGATGGTGAAATCAATACCAATTGTCCATAAAAATCCGCAGATGTCAAAACTGGTAATAGAATTTTGAAATTGGAATTACTTTTCGAGATATTAATTTTTTTATAATTTTAATGACATTTCTGTAATGATGGCAACTAATTACTCAGTTTTTTTGTGACAAAAAAGGGAAAAAAATAAAAAAGGATTACGATAGGGATTATTGATTTATTTTTATTCGTCATTTTCAAATTGAAATTGAATTTATCTTTTATTTCAATTGATAATGAAGACAAGATTGTGATTAAATTATGTTTTTCACGAAAATTTGAAAAAAAAAAATCACATTTCTATCGTCAGGATTCAATCGTCTGTCAGCATTTAATTTAATTTATAAACTGAAAATATTTTGAATAAATTCGTCCAAATGACGTCATTTATGTAAATACGTCATTTATGTTTATACAATTTATTTAATATAAAGAAGCCATTTATCTATTTTTATGTACAAAAAGAGGTAAATTGAAAGACAATTATAAATAAATTGTATATATACATATAAATACATGTATAAACAAGCATAAAAGTTCGGTGCTTTTCCAGTATATGGGGCCTTGAAGAAACAGAGAAAATAGCCTTGGCGGAAAAGGAAATTTGGCAACATACTTTCTGTCAACCGATTTACTTTGTCATTTCGTATACAGAAGCATTTTTTCAATATTTATACAATTTGTTTAGCGTAAAATGTCATTTATCCTATTTTATATATAATCAGAAGTAATTTGTATAGAAAAAACAATAATAATATACGTATAATTAAAATACGCATATAAACAAAAAAAAAAACGTCGAATTTGTTTCCATGGCTGTTTATGTCATTTGGCACCAAATCTCACTTTCTGATGCCCGAATTGCGCCAAGCTTTTTAAAAAAGCGTCAAGACCCCTATTATAGAAAATCACCAAAAGTTCATTGGGTTTGTTTTCATAATTTTTGGCAACAAATATATGTATATTAACGAATCTATTCGTTTTTGAAACTCGAATTACAACAAACCTAAAAGCAAAGGATCCTATACTGGAAAAGTACCCGATTTTCTTATGGACAATATTCAAGTGACATAACATGGTGTAAAATTATCGCGGATAGCAAATTTGTTTAAATATCTCATCAATTGATGCCGAATAAATGCAGGCATGCATGCACAAAATATTTAATTAATTTTGTATGATAAATAATTATTAGAATATTCGTATATACACATTAATTAAAATAAATAATTTACATATTTAAAATAACATGAAAATATGCATAATGGTACACTAAAATACAGAGAAAATTAAAACCTGTTACTGAAAATGTCTATAACATAGTACTTTTCAATACCGTGGTTCTTAATGTTATTCACAAGCAGATGGAATTTTTCTCATCCTTAAACGTAAAGGAAGAATAGAATACAGATCGTTGTTATAAAAGTGCGAGAGGTAGCCACAATTTAAACCTAACCATTTTATACAAGCTGGTTTTCAAGGTGTAATTGATTTTACTTATCAATCCCTAAAACAGTCGTCAGTTGTCGCAACAGCTGTGTATGAGGCCATGATAATAAAAAAATGCCCCATTAAAACGTTAAAAGCATGGCAGCCCAATTACATATTTACCAATATTTTTAAAACGAAGCACGCTGTCATGTTTTTAGAGGCCTCGAAGTCTGAGCGGGGGTTGGCGAGCGTAGCTCGCAGGGGGTAGGCCCCTAGTATATAGATAAGAATTTAAGGACACAATTGTTATTTTAATTAATGAAATAACTAAAGAATCAGTAAAACACAATGAAAAATACACGCAAATGTCGAATTAAAAATCACTTGATGACATAACAAACACGTATAATGCTTCTGACATCAAGTAAATGGGACTGAATTTTTGGCGTTTAATCTTACAGTTTGGCGATAGTTTTTTGTTAGGAAAAGTGGTCGACGGGATAATAGAGAAGTACCAAAAATTTAAATTCTCTAACCTTTTAAAAAACAACTATTTTGACGCAAATAGCATTTAATATGACAAAGAACAACAACATTTGAAACACTTTTGCAATTGGATGAGTAATACCTCCAAAACTATAGTTTATAAATTAGCTATTGGTCAATAGTAAGATGCAACCTGTATACATAAACAATAATAGTATTTATAATTCATACACATTAAATGGAACTATATTTATTACTAGCAAGCTTCGCCCGCTACGCTGGTCGGTTTCTCCAAACGAATTTTGAATCCAACTAAATATACCCGTGAATTGCATTCATACAACAACGTACGCTTTTGGTCAGACAGCTACAGGAAAATATGAAAAGAGATCGCATATCAAATTATTGCCTTGGACTACTAAGTATTTGTCTGGCTTTAATTATGATCCTCATATTGATTATTTCAGGAATAAGGCTGTTGATCTCGGATCTCAGTTACCCTGCACCTCGTGCCGTGCCTTGAAGTGGCAGGATGAGACACCCTGGATATGTTGCAGTGGCGGTAGTAAAGAAGATATAGTAATGGATGCATTTTTAGAAATTATAACTTGTAATGTTAGAAATATTGATGTGTTGGCGCTAAAGGCATCACCAAATTATAGAAAATGTGCAATATCGAAACCGTACAGACCCTCGAAACTTTACTTTAGCAAGCATATTTTATTTAAAAATCACAATTACATAAATATCCTTAAGAATAATAGGTAATTTTATATTGCTGGGCGTCAGTAAAAACTCACCAAATCTTGTTTCAATTGGCATCATTTGAATTGGAACATTTTGCGTGACATTTTATTTGTGTACATATGTTTGTGTTTATGTATTTTATTATGATTATATTTTTGTTATTTTAAAGTTAAATAAGTTTTTTAAGATATTATATCGCAATGTTAAAATAATGGCTAGTTGTTATTAGCTAATGTTAAAAGATTAGCAAAAAAAAAAAAAAAAAAGAAAAAGGATTGGCGAGATTAAAAAAATTTGGCGATCACTGGCACCCAGCTAACATAAAAATACCGAATAATATTCAATTCCAAATTCCCGAAGCAAACAAAAAAGTTAAAACAAAGAGCCCGAAAACTGGCATTATTGAGATTTCATCTAATCAAAATATCAGGTCATTTTTTTTCTTATCCAGTATCTTATAAATCGCCAAGTATTGTTTGATCTTTAACAATGACGAATGTATTTTAGAAAATATCACTTGGCGATCAATGCAATAAATTTTAAGGTTTTGTCGCCAAAGGCAACGCCTAATTCGAAAATGTGCAATATCTCACGAATTGTTGGAGTTAGAATATTTTTATTTGGTACCATTCGATTAAGCATGCAAAAATACATTGATATATGTTATCATTTGACAAATAAATATAAAAGCCGATTTTTAAGAAATTTTGTTATTGTTTGTTCCCATTTTAACCCCTTTAGGGATGGAATTTTAGGAAAACTTTCTTATTGCACCTCTACATCCTAAGAAGTATTTTCCCCGCAATTTTCGTGTTTGTAGCTTCAGTAGTTTGGACTGTGCGTTGATGATCTCCCAAGTCAGGACTTTCTTTTACATAATATAGAATTTTATATACAGATAAAATTAACAATTATTATTACCTAGAAGGCTTTGCTTGCTACGTTGGTCGGTTTCTCAAAAAAAAAAAAAAAAATAAAATAAAATAAAAAATAAATCAAATGAACATGAACTTTTACCTTCATGTCCTTCCGCATTGGTGTAAAACGATACGAAAGCCATTACGCTGTTATATTTTCTAATGTGTTACACGACATTTAGGCTGTTAAAGACCAACTCGTTTATTTAATCATTTACAGTATGATTTTCTAAAGAACGGTATAGCGATATGCAATATACTAAAACTATCCCTGGAAAATTAAAAATGCAAGTTCCATAGAAATCCATTCAGTAGAATCTTGAAAAGAGTCTAATGTTTCATAATTGGGTTCAACTGATTATAGAAATGCCCCCACTCCCCTGATTCTTTAACTAAGCAACATAGAACGATATGTTATGCACTAAAACTTCCCCTCAAAATTTAGCTAACTAACTGTGCAAGTTCCAGCAAAATCCATTCAGCAGAATTCAAGGTATAAGCGGCAGGATCGAAATTCCCTTTGCATTATACATATACAGTAGACAGATAAATGTATCTTTCATAATCATCTTCACCTGTTGATAGAACTCTCAGGGATTTTGTAGAAAGTATATGCTGGTATATGCCGTCAACCTTCTAGAATTTTTAAGACGAAATTCTGCACACCGTCCGTAGCTAACACATGGGCTAAGTTCCCGGTCTAATGAAAAAAACACAACTTTTTAACAAAATTTTATAACTTTAAAACTTTAATACATAACATAAACTTAATAATAAATAATAATAATTTAATAATAATAATAATAATAATAATAATAATTTAATAATAATAATTTAATAATAATAATTTAATAATAATAATTTAAAAAATAAATAATAATAAAAATGTTATAAGAAATAACATAATTTTTATAACGAAAAAGCTCTAAACCATGCTTAGAATCATCGATTTGTTGTTGTTTTTGGTCAAAAGTCAACACGCGCGGCACCCACTTTGACAACAGCTTTTTCATAGACAAATGTTCATTCAAAATAAATCCTACACATTTGTTGAATATCTTCTGGAGTATGAGCTATCTCCTGCAACTTCACTTTACTATTCCCCAAAACGATTTTGTGGACTTTTTTCATGTTTTCCGGAGTAACCACCTCTTTTGCGTGGTGCATCACTGGTGTCCGTACGACCACGTTTAAATTCAGCAAACCAGTCAATAATAGTTGATTTACCTGGTGCAGTGTCCGGATAACGCTTATCAAGCCAACCTTTTGTTTGAACGGTGCTTTTTCCCATCAAATAACAATTCTTGAAATTCTTGTTTATCCATTTTTTTTGTTTATCAACAAAGTCGTTCAACTAAAACCACTCTAACGTTTTATCCACACGCCGAATAGTCATGACCTTCTGCTACCTTTTAAAGGTTAGTATTTACTAAAAAAAAGCATCGGTTTGGCAATTGCAACGCCATCTGTGTGCCAGACCGGGAACTTATCAGCCCATGTGTTATAATATACACTCTTTAGTATATATCCTCTGTCTATAGAGTATATGCACTGTTTTTTTACGACTACACCACTGACAACTTTCTCCCATAGCTCCATTACTAAACAATGTAGAAAATCAATTCCTGAAATATATAATCACACTGCGAAACTCCCATCAAAATCCGTTCAGTAGAACTTTAAAAAAGGTAATCTTTTATAATCGGGTTCACGTAATTTTATCTATAACTTCCTCCCGTGGCTCTATAAATAAGCAATGTAGGACAATGTGCTTTATTTTAAAACCTTTCTAAAACAAATTACCTAACTAACAGTGAAATCATATAAAAATCTGTTCGGTAGAACCTGAGTATAAACCCATCGGAATGGAATAAGAAATTGCGTTTTATAAGTATTATAGATGATTATGATATGATTTTTGTAATCGGATTCGTTGTCAAGCTTTCGCTTCAGAAAACACAACGCAGACGAAAACTTTGCTCCAGAGAAGTACCAACCATCCCCACAAAATTGCCTAACTAACAGTGTAAATCCCACCAAAGTCCGTACAGCAGAACTCAAATTATAAACGGTCGGAATGAAATAGGAATTTGCATTTTAAATACATAGTAGATATATATTTCATAATTGCATTCACCTTTCCCAATCACTTTCCCATTAGCTCTATCACTAAGCAACATAGAATGGATATGTTGTAGGGTCATTAACGATACCTGAAAAATCACTTCCATTAAAATTTGTTCAGTAGAATTTTTTTAAAGTAAATTTTAATAATCGGGTTCACATAATTTTAGAGCTTTCTTCTTTAGCTCTATAACAAAGCAACGTAAAATAGCTATACGCTAAAACCTTTCAAAAACATTACCTGATTAAAATGTGAGTATGCGGTTTATACTCATAGATATGATTTTCTGTAACAGGATTCATCATGAAGATTTCGCTTCAAACATAAACGATGTTTTCAACATTGTGGCTAATACGCCAATTGGCGAGGTATCCGATTGCGGAAAATTAGCCCGAAATCGTATGAATAACTACCCAAAGAAAAAGAGAAACATGGCTGAAGACTGAAAACAAATAAAGAAGCAATACGTAATACTAATCAGACCTTCGACACTTTATTTGGTACTTCTCCACTATCCCGTCGACCACTTTTCATAAAAAAAAACTATCGCCAAACTATAAGATTTAACGCCAAAAATGCAGTCCCATTCACTTGACGTCAGAAGTATTAAACGTGTTTGTTATGTCATGAAGCGGTTTTTAATTCGACATTTACCTGTATTTTTCATTTTGTTTTTCTGATTAGTTATTTCGTTAATTAAAATAAAAATTGCGTCCTTAAACGGCTGTGCCATGACATTAAAAGAGAAAATGTTGCGTTTCATAGTTAAGTGCAATAGATCAATTTCAATTGACGTCACAAACATTTATTCACCAGCCGAGAAGGATAATTAAGAAAAATAATGTAAATAAATAAATATCCAAGATTTTTTTCTTTTTTTCATTAATATATTGTAATTTTTTGTGTTAAAATTTACTGGACACTTTGGTGAGTGGGGCTTTTCCTAATTTATTTTATTTTATTTATTTATTTTGATGTTCCAATGGCAACATTCTTCCATTTGTTTATTTGGAGTTCATGTTTGGCGAAGATTTTTTTTTTTTTTTTTTTTTTTTTTTTTTTTTAATGAAAAGTGGTCGACGGTATAATTGAGATGTACCCTTTATTTTAGCAATCACATTTTATTTTAAATTGTAGCGTTTGTAGAAATAATAATAATAATACACAATTACATAAATATCCGTAAAAATAACATTCAATTCCCAATTGAGCAGTTAATGTTTCTATCTGCAAAAATAAACAAAAATATTTAATTTGAATTTCTTCCGTTGCTATAGTAACGGACCTATTTTTAGAAATTGTCACTTGTATTGTTAGAATTGTTAGATTATGACGTCAAATACTTCGCCAAATTAGAAAAATGTGCAAAATCTCACGAACTATTTGACCTATGAGTATTTAATTGATACCATTCGATTCAGCATACAAAAATACATTAAAATATGTTATCATTTGTCACGTAACTATAATACCCGATTTTTAAGGAATTTTTTAAAAGTTTGTTCCTCTTTTTACCCCCCTTAGGGGTGGAGTTTTTGAAAATCCCGTCTTAGTGCGCCTCTACATACTAAGAAGTATTTTTCCTGCAAGTTTCGTCTTTGTAGGTTCAGTAGTTTTGGCTGTGCGTTGATCATCTAGCCAGAAAGGACTTTCTTTTATATATATAGAAGATATAAGACCATTTGTTTTTTGTTATTTCAAACTAGTTGAATAAAAAAGGAAATTATGCTTGTTTTCACTCATAAAGCTTGACACTAAAATTTTCTAGATCGATATAATCATCAGCATCTGCTGAACGAAAGGCAAGATTTCTTTTAGCAAGTTTGTAATAAACTGATACTTTATAATAAATGAAAACACGGATAATCTTTCGTAATAATGTCCATAGCCAAGTTGGCGTCAAACATGAGCGATGTTGGCAACAATGTGTTTTGAAATGTACGTGAGTTACAACAAAGAAATTAAATATGCGCCAGCGCCAAACCATGCTCGCTAAGATACGCAAATTGGCTGTGGACCCGATTATGGAACATCTCATGTAGACTTTTCACTTCTTCATAAGTATAAACATTCGACCACAAAATTGTGATGTTTGCGCCTAAGGTATATGTTAAGCTAGGCTTAGCTTCGGAACTAGTCTGCTGTTTCTCATTGGTCAATAATCGTCGTTATTTGGCGGTTTTTTTGGCGAGTTTCGCTTTTGATACTTGGAGATGGCAACCCCGACCTTTTCCGCAGCCCTAGACTTTTCGCTCTTTTTAACGTAGCGACCGGAGCTGCCCACTTTTGTCGTAGCTTCGGGGAGCTGTACCCCCCCCCCCCCCCGCAACTTCTCCAAACGAGAAACGTTTACTGAATCATATATACAAAGACAGTAATACTTTTAATACGGAATTTTCGTCTTAGAAAGTAGAATTTTAAAATATTATGAAAGTTTTCAGTTATAGACAGGTACCTTTTTTTCAGATATTCTTTAAGACTGTTAAAACCTCCTTTCTATAAAGCACTTCTGAAGAGCATAGGTGTATTACAGTGAAACGTATCTAAGCGAAACCTGTCTATAACATAATTATTTCTCAAACGGGAAAAAAAAAAAATCAAGTTTCGACGAAAAAAACGCCATACAATTATACTTGCTAAGATGGAGACCTTTCTAAACTGGAGCTTTTTTACAGTCCTTTTCAACTCGTTCTTTGCAGGTTTTACTGCAGGGGCGTCATTTCAAGAGTTTCTTGAGGAGGGGGGGGGGGGACAAAGTTTTTTTTTTTAGAGACAGGGTTTGAAATATCGTGCAGGATAGACCAAATCGTGCAAAATAGAAATAGGCCCCCACAATAAAAATGCAGTGTGAGATTTTCCTTCTTAACTTCTTTGACAAACATGTGATTCCTCAGCTAATATATTTTTAATTTTAGTGGTACTCCGCGAATTTTTTTTCGTTTTTTTACGCAAAACAATTCGTTAAGTGATCGCGGTAACATCGCGAATTTTATGAAATGGAATTAGAAAAAATAGTTAATTTGGCAAAATTGGTCGCGGAAAAAATTGTTAATTTTATCAAACGGCCGTGGAAAAATATTGCTACTTTTGCCAAAGATCACTGAAACAAATAGAGATTTTCGTCAATCGGTCGCGGAAAAAAATCGCGCATTTAGTATAACTATTGCGGAAAAATATCGCGAAATTCGTCAAAAGATTGCACAAAAGAAATCACGAATTTAGTCAAACAATCGCGCAAAAGAGGGTACTTTCGTCAACGATCGCGCAAAAAAAAATCTACTTTTGGCAGTCGTTTGCGGAAAAAGACTTCCGAATTTTAACAAACGATCGTAGAAAAGAGTTGGGAATTGCGTCAAAAGATTGCGAAAACAAATATCGAATTTCATCGATCAGTTGCCAAAAAAAAAAAAAAAAAGTGTCGTGATAATAAAAAATGTTCGATAAATGGTGGAAAAAAAATTCTTCAACAATCGGAATTTCGTCAAAAATTGCGCAAAAATATAGCAATTTGTGTCAGTCGGTTGCGGAAAAAGACTCCCGAATTTCAACAAACGATCGTAGAAAAGAGTCACGAATTTCGTCAAAAGATGGCAAAAACAAATAGCGAATTTCGTTGATCGGTTGAAAAAAATGTCGCGAATTTAGACAAATGGTCGAAAAAATCAATTCCGTCAATGGATCACAAAAAATAGCGAATTTTGGAAACTTATCACAAAAAAAAAAAGAAACAATCACGAAAAACAGTCGTGAAATTCAATCGGTCACGAGATAATCAGCACATGAACACCATTAAGAAGTTACGAAATTTGCAAATGTTGTAGTCCATATAATAAAAATTTCATTAATGATTTTCTGTCAGTAAAAATTTTCTGCAATCATTTTCTGCCTTTCTCTTCATACTATGATCTAAATTCCATACAATTCAGAAATCTGCAAAACCCTTGGTGTCAGGTCCCTTGCTCCTGCATTGGGTGGGGCAACAGACCCAATCTGCAGTACTGATCTAGCCGGGTTGAGGCGGCTTATTTTCGTTGCGGGTCATGTTGACTTGGAACATTTGACTACGGTTGGGACATATATGTGCCAGTGGACTATTTTTTATTCTATTAGTACAACTTTTTGAAATCTGTCATACACTTATATTAGGATATTTTCAAGAGAAATTTGTCACAAGGAATTTTTTTTGGAAATTGTAGAACGATTGAATGCAAAATTAGTTGTCAATCCTGGCCCGTTATCAAGCCGTTATCGTTCAGGTTCAAGTTGGGTTTTCACTGGTTTGGGTCGGGTTCGTGATTCCCGAGTTTTCAAAGAAATCCTAAATATTTTCAGATGAAAAAAATAATTTTTCTACATAAAAGATAAAATTGTTATTATTGATATAATTGTAGTCTACTTTTCCAAATCATATTGAAATATGTATTAATTTTCTTTCATTTCGGGTGGGGTTGCGGTCAATGAAAATTTTTTGGTCATTTCCAGGTTTACTGAAAATCTCAGTCCTACATTGGCTACCCGAAATGCGTTTCGTTTTAAGTTTGGTTGATTCAATTTTTTTTTTTTTTTTTTTTTTTTTTTCGGTTGAGTAAATTTTATACGCTTCGGGCTGTGCTTTGACTCTTTAGAATCGGGTTCGAGATGAACCGATTTTATACAAAAGGAGGTTCTGAATAATTCTCAAATGAAAAAACTATAGTATATTTGAATATTAATGGATGTATATATGTGTTATTTTTTGTACATAAGCGGTAAACTTGCGCATTACTTTTCTATAAATATATTAAAATATACATTCATTTTTTTTTCACTTCGGGTTCAGGTATGAATATTTCGGTTTTGGCTTGAAGTCTGTCTGGTTAAAGTCAGGATTTGGGTCGGTTACAACCAAATCTGGGCAGGACTCTAGTGTCAGGCTGTGGAGATTTTTAAGAGAATACTGTATATATAATATCATTTAATAAAGCAAATGATTTAACAACATTATAACGATTGGAGTAAATATAATGTGACACTAATAAAACAAAACGAACAAATCATATAATTAGGAAATTGAATACACCTCCTCCATCCCCCATTTCCGAAAAAAAAAATAAAAAAAATTCCCCTTAAATTTTAGGCTAAAGAGAGAATTTATCACTAAAATTCTAGCCTTGGGGGTGACGAGTTTTCTTTTAATCATGCTGTACACAGCTGAGAAGCAATTCATAGAGTTTTTTCTCACATATATTTCTAAAACTAGCCAAAATACGCATTAATGATAAATGTCTCACTAATAGAATGTTGCAATAGAAAGGCTTTAGTAAACATTTCAATGTTTAAAGTGTTTATTACTTTCTTCTATCTTTACAGGAAAAATGTATTGGATTTATGAAAATTTACCATTTCCTGTTTTCGACGAATTTATACGTTTTAGAAGGTCCTGAACACAATTGGACTGTTTTTAGAAAATGTCTGTCTGCGAGTCTGTCTGTCTGTCTCAGTGTCTGTACGTGACAAAAATTTTGTAGGCTCTGTATCTCAAGAACTAATGCCCGGAATTTGATAAAACTTTATATTCAGTTAGACATTGATATAAATGGGTGGTGATTAGTTTTTGGTGTAAATCGCCCAACAGATGACACTGCTATGCTACATTTTTCATGATTTTTACGATAGCTATGTCTCAAGAACTAATGTAGAGAATTTCACCAAACTTCAGATTCGCTTAGACCTTGACAAAAATAGACGTTGATTACGATTTGGTATAAATAGCCCAAAAGGTGGCGCTGCTATGCTACATTTTGCACGATTTTCACAATAGCTATATCTTCAGAACTAACGCACATAATTTAATAAACCTTTAGATTCAGTTAGACCTTAATATAAATTGGTGCTGATTTGTTTTTGGTGTATGTGAAACCCGTAGGAGATAGAAAGTTTTGGAATTGGCACATCAGACTAGTTTTTTTTTTTTATTGTAATCAAATCTGTGGGATCTGACGTTATTTTAGCTTTTGATCATAATTTGATTTTTTTTTCTAACCTGTAATAACTGATAAATTTTCTGAAATTTCAAATTCCTTGGGGGGGGGGGGTTGCCCCCCCCCCCGAAAATGCGCCCCTGTATTTATCATGTCTGCTGTAGTGATGTCACCTGTTGCCGATGTTATTAAGAAATATCAAGAAATTTATATGCTAGAGCTAGAGGAGGATTATTTAAGGTGTCATTTTCTAGGCCTATTTTAGGCAAGGATGGAAAGGCTACGGATATTTTTTGCCATGAGCTTTTTAGAGATAGAGGTTTGTTTTTCGAGTTTTTGAAGGAAGTTGGACTAATTAAATCTACTTTAATTTGTCCAAAATGCAACAGTAATATGAAGCTACGTACAAAGAATAGCGTTTCGGATGGTGTTGGTTGGGTTTGTCGCAATAGGATTGTTGGAGATAATGGAAAGAGGAAAGAGTGTGCTAAGGAATTGTCTTTTAGGTATGGTACCTGGTTTAATTCTAGTCATATGACTTTGGAGGAAATTTTTGTGTTGACTTTTGAAATTGTTAAAGGTAGTAAGACAAGTGATATTATTGATACTTTCATACATGCGGTAAAGTGATCGCTGCATTAACGAATTTGATGTATTTTTTTGGATCCCAATCAGAGATGTAGCTAGAAGTAAACAACAGGGGGTGCTCAAGAAAATGCAGGGGGGGGGGGGGGCTCATACTATTTCTCTCTCTCTGACACATACACGCACAAACACAGATATCATAGTAAACGCGGTAGCGTTTACTTAGAAAATGCAAACGTTTTTCTGAAATTTCTGACGAACCAGAGTTGACATACGGCCGTGATTTTTTTTTTTGAAAGATAGAACTCGACGAGACGAATACAATGATAGCATTCAAAAAATTATTGTAGCTTATTGTAGTTTTTTTATTTAACTTTAAACTAAAAAATGAAGACAAAAAGTTCAACAAACTGTAGCTAACATTCCACTCATTGGATTAACTTCGTTTTTGTTTTATTTTTTTCCTCTTGGTAAAACTTAATTTAGATTTTTTTTAACTTTGTATGTTTGACGGTCGCTGAGAAAATCGAATTTATGTTGTAAAGCTCCGGTGGAACTTTTGGTTTTCTTTTCTTTTTTTATCATTGCAAACGCGCACGTTTGCACGAAAGTTTAAATAAATATTATTATTATGTATGTAACAGAATTCATTCAAATTAAATAAAATCCCGTGACAAACATGCTTATTTGTTTTTATTTTCATACTAGCGTAAATGTCCGTTATAGGACGTTGGGTAAAAATAGTTGTTTTCACATTAAATTTGAAATAATTGATAAATATACTCAGGGCCGGTCAAAGACCGTTTTGGCGCCCGTGCGAGCGTTCACTTGGGCGCCCCCTCCCCCTACCCAAGTTAAAAATATTTTTTTTTCCCGTAACTTTTTAATATTCGTATATAAACTTTTATACATGCTGTTCTTAATTACTTAAGATATTATTTAAAGAGATACAAAAATAGATAAAAGAACCCATATTCAATCCTATCTTTGAGGGGTTTTTTAAGTCTTAAAATGGAAATCTGAATTTTATAGTAAATATCAATCTCAATATGTAACATCATGATTGAAAAATGAAACACAAGCCATTATGACATAGGACAAAAATAACAATAATTAATTTATTGAAAAGAGAAACTGTATTAGAAAGTTATGCTTATTGTTTGCAATACTTCTACAGTTAACGGAGTAGTACTAAATAGCAACTATGTAAGATGAAAAATGTAATCTTGTCTTATTATTTAGCTTACAGAAACTATCAATTAATTTTATATTTGGTGAGCCATCAGTTTTAAAAAACTTTAAAAAATCAATTTTTTATTTTTCATATTTTTGAAAAAAATATATTAATTTTGAATCAAACAAACCAAACCACATGAAAATATTCAAATTACAAACGGATCAATTTGAAATTAAAAATGTGTACTTTAACAAAGACTCCGATTGATAACTTTGAATGCGATTTCCACAAAAATGTATTTTGTTACTTGTGTGCATTGTAAATAATAATAATAATAATAATAATAATAATCGTTTCGTTTACAGATAGACCATTTCTATTGAATAAAATGCTTATATCGACATTCTCTAACTACGTTTGTGTCAAACGAAGCAAATTTTATTTATTTTTTTTATTAGAAAGTGCTTTTTAAGGTACATATCACATAAAGAAAACACATTCTAATTCCAACAAATAAATTTTACGTCGTTTAAGTAATCGAAAAACTAGATATAAATTTTACTATAATCATTTTATGCATATCTATGCAGAACAATTTATCTATCTTTGAAAAGATTTTTTTTTCTTTTTTTTAAATACAGTGTACACAAGCAGTAGAAATCCTGTTTTGAGAAAAACACATGCAAAGTGGAAAATAAATTTGAGTCATTGTTAAAGTATACATTATCAATTTCAAAATGACATAGTTTTAATATGAATATTTTCATGCAGTTTGTTTTATTCGAAACAATTTTTTTCAAATATATATCTATTTAAAAAAACATGGATTTTTTGGTGGTTTAAAACTGATCGGGATCATTAATCTTAAATGTTGAATTTTGAAAAGAGCTCACTTATAATAATTTTCGATAAATTAGAAAAAAACATTTATTATTGTTATACGAACATCTCAGGATAATTTTTTATTCAAACTGTCACATACAGTTTGCGTGTGTTTAATTTTAGTTAATTTTTGAACATTTTTTTAAAATTTATATTTAATTAACCCATTACCTGCCGCATTTACTTATTGCCAACAATTTTTGTAAAAAAAATGAATATATTTTTAAATCGGCATTATTCTACAATTAAAATTTAAAATTTATTCTATTTAAAGAATAGTACATATATATTTCTAGGCATTTTTAAAAGTAAAGTACAGTAAAACCTGTGAAAAGAACCTGTGTGAAGGCTATGGCGGAATCCTGTCTTAAACAGAAAAATGTGTTGATGTATGCAAAATGAATATAATACATGAGAAAAGAGCATAAGATATTTACAACAGACTATGCACCTGCTGAGGAGGGAACCTGGATTTTTATTCTTTGCTATGCGATTACATCTCAGAAGATTTTATTGCATAGCATAATTCAGATCTTTAAGTCTCCAAGCCATGGAATATGGATTAACGATAACTCAGACATACAAATAGAGACTCATTAAATATATATATATAGTTTACATGGACACAGGCAGAAATAAATATAGGAAGGGGCAGTATTTTAGAACAGATGTGCTTGAACTTTGCAGCACTGGTCGCTTTAAAAAAATTAAGAATATAAACATGAAAAAAAAAAAGCTAAAATAAGTATTTTTGTCAGAATTCCTCATGCAAGTCAATTTTTAACAATTTCGGCGTAAAAATTTATGTTTTGTAGAAATTCAGTCGGGCCGGGCCAATAAAATTTTTGTACAGGTCAAACCAATAATTTTTTGTATTTGTAAACTTATAACTTTTATACCGAGCCGGACGGGGCCAACAATTTTTTTTCTATGGGTCGGACTGGGATGAGAAATTTCGGCTAACATATGTATATATATATAACAAATATATGTAATTGGATATAATAAGGAAACAAAAGTATGACTTGCATGAATTCTTTGTAAAATAGGGGAAAATCATGAAATAAAAATATTACTATTTATATTGCAAGGGCAATACAATTACAATATACAGTCACTTCTCATTCTTTGTAAAGAATTACATTTTATAATTTCATGTTTTTTATATAAAAATTGCGACAGGCAACCAAAAGAATTTAATTAGTTAAAACAAACATTGTAGTTTTCAAGAAAAATATTGTTATTGATTCCAACATTTATTTTCTAAGAATTTAAAAAAAAAAATACTTAAGAGAATGGTGCGTTTTCGCACCACCTGCACGTTTTAATAATTTTTGATTATTTTTCAGTTATTGCAATCCAGTAATGCAAAACACTTATTTAATAATGTGTCAAAGCCTAAAATTTACTAAAAAAATATACCCTAATGACGAATGAAAAAAACATTTAAAAATTACGTCGTTTTAACGCAATTTTAATTTTTCTCCTTTTTTATGAAAGAAATATATTTTTTACTATGTTGCACATTTGCATGTCATGCTACGTACACAGTTAAAATAAATAAATAATAAATGAATCAAATAATACGAAAAATACTTGGTTTGATTCGGTTATATTAAGGCCTTCATTTACATTAATTAGATATAATAATTATTGAACATTAGAATTGCGTTTTTGGCACGTTATTTTTACCTTAAACCACCAATTCCTAAAATTTAGTGTTTCACGGTGGATATTTAAAAGGATTGATTTGCATACATAGTTTTGCTTAGAGAAACGTACCTGATTCGGATTGTTGGAAAAAATTTCACCGCAAATACGTGCATTTAGTAGCTTACCGTAAAATAAGCTATTTGATCAATTAAAAACAAGCCACGAGCATGACTGATAAAGATAAGATATTACTGTATCCAAAGATTAGTTTAAATATACCTCTGGTCATAGGTGTACTTGACAATTTTAACAAATAGTTGATTGAATGTAAGCTTATCGCCTTTATGTTATACTGTTTCCTGTCTTTTCCGACCGCCTCAGATCATGTGTATTCTTATTTGAATGCAAACTTGAACCCCATCTGCCTTGTGCCTCTAGGCATTTTTCTGTTTTTTCCGGACAGGAAGAAGGAGAAGAAAGGTTAGGTACCATTAGTTTTTCTTATCGGTTCTCTTTGAAGCACCTAAACTCCCTAATGACATTTTAAAGGAAGTACTCTTAAACGAAATCCATTATATGCTTTTTTTCTTCACAGTCTAAATAAAAATCGATCACACACACACACAACATTTCGATTAGCATCCCTCAATTTGGCGCCCCTTGGCAGCGACGCAATTAGTTAGTCCTATAGGGAATAGCAATAGTCATTGTGATAGAGTTAGGGGGTGTGCTTTTCCAGTTTCAAGGAAGGCATTTCTATCAAAGAACGCATTTTATCCTCCGATAAGTTACTCTGATTATAAGTTTTTTGTTTGTATTCTCCTCAAATAAAGAATACAGACGCCATTACGTGTGAAAATTTACCGCCCTTAGAATTTCCCCTGCTTAACAGATCGATAGACTTACCAGATAATTCCAACCTAACTTAAAAAAAAAAAAAAAGTAGAATATTTTTTGCCTTTCTGCCGGTTGGCGCCCCCTGGGACTAGGTGCCCCGTGCGGCCGCACACTTCGCACACCCTTTGCGCCGGCCCTGCGTGGTAGCGTTCGCGATTTGAGAGCCGCAGATGAGTGTTCTGTCCTCTTATGTTACTTTTATTTTTTTTAAACAATATACAAGTTACTTTTATATATTTGTCGCGTTATAAGTTGTATGCAGAATTATGAATTCTGCATCTTAGAACTTTTTGATATTTTCCTAATAAATTCCATTTACATTTTCGAATATTGCGTGAAAATTTATAGTTTTTGCGCAATTTTTATTCGAATATTTCTGTTGACGAAAATCCAAACTAATTTATGTCTTGATATCTCGTCTTTTTAAAATGATTATTGTTTACATTTATGTATATTTACTTATTTATTTATCGTATTTATGAAATAATGCATTTTTTTTATTTACATTTTCTATTTAAAAAAATTTAAATGATTAAGAAAAAATTAACAAAATAATATATCCTTTTAATATTTGATTTGTTCTAAATATATTGAAATATGTTAACTGCTGAAATACTAAAATATTTATCATCACCGACATCGACATTTTTAGTTTATTAAATATGGAACTAATTGTGTTATACCTATCGCAAAAATATTGTAAACAAATTTCGCATTAAAAATCGCCTTTAAATAATTGTTTTAACAATATTGGAAGAATGTATAAATTAGCATATTATATATTCTTTAAATACTTAAATTGCTCTTATATTCTTTAAATACTTAAATTGTGATAAATATATTTAAAAATGCATTAAATTTGAAAAAGAAATTATTTCAAACGTGGTATTTGTCTGCAAAGGAAGCTAAACGAAATTGATAAAAAGAAAATTTTATTTATTCTGATATTACCGTAAAAGTCGTTGCAGACGATTTTTTTTCCAGATATTTTTTATATGTATTGTAATTTACAAACGATTTTTCATTTCTAGTTGAATTTTTCTGTATGGCATCGACTTGTTAGACTGAAAAAAAATTAATTGTAATACATTATTTTCTTATTTGTGTAAATCAATAATGTGAGTTTGAACTTTACAGTTAAATGTATTTAAGTAACATAAAAAAATATATATATAACTGGCTAAAACGTGGATATAATCGTTATTGCTTTAATATTTTATTACTCCTTTCAAGATATGTTTTTGGAATTAGTTAGTTTGGAATTTCGTCAATAGAAATATTAATTTCAAAACCACAAGAAAAAGAAAAAAAATGTAAATTTTTACGAAATATTCGAAAATGTAAATGGAATTTATTAGGAAAATATCAAAAAGTTCAAAGATTCAGAATTCATAATTCTGCATAAAACTTATAACGCGACAAATATATAAAATTTGTTAAAAAAGGTAAAAGTCACCTGAGATGACAGAACACTCATCTCCGGCTCTCAAACCGCGAACGCTACCACGGCACCACGGAGACCTTGTCCAGGATCGCGAAGTAATGGCATTTGAAATGCATGCTGAACTTTAACACGAAATTTCTCGAAAACTAAAGCCCACTTGAAGGAAACCTTTGACCTGAATAGTTAGGGGTATGATCCCTACAACATACTTTAAAATGATTAAAATCTGTGCGCATCATGTTTGGCGGTCCCCTTGTTAGACAAATGGCCTTTGTTGTAAACAATTAAATTTTTTTCTTTTTAACAATAAATCTTCAATTCTAATGCAAGTTTCAATTCAATTAATAATATAAATATACAATTCAATTCAATTATAATATTAAAATACAAAGTTACTGCAAAAATTTTCAAATATAAATACACAAAAAATATAAGAAAAATAAATATTTACATTATAATAAAGGATCATTTATGGGCAAAATACAAAGGTTAGAAATTCCTCGTTGGAATATACCATTTGGAGTTTTAACAAGCACGGCCCTAATTTTATCATAATTCCCATAAATTACGTCTTGAATGTGACCTACTGACCAGGTACACATTGACAAATTACTATCCTTTAATAAAACCATAGTTCTAATTTTAACATTTTATTTTTCAATTAACCATTTTGTTCGCTGTTGGAGATTATTTAAGTAATCTCTACTCCATTTTTTCCAAATTAATTGATTAATTTTTGTAACTCGCTGTCAATGACTAAGTTTATTATTGGCAAGGTCAGTCAAGTTTTGTTCACAGATGCTATTTATAGAGCGGCCAATTAAAAAATGTCCTGGGGTTAAAGTTTCATAATCATTTGGATATGAAGATAAAGGTATTAGAGGCCTACTGTTTAAAATACCTTCGATTTGATTAACGACAGTTAAAAATTCCTCAAAAGTTAGTTTTAAATCTCCAATTGTTCTTTTTAAATGGTGCTTAAAGGATTTTACTCCTGACTCCCACAAGCCACCAAAATTAGGGGATCTAGGAGGAAGGAATTTTTAAGAAATTGAATTAGCCAATAAGTAAACAACCAATTCCTCGGATTGATTTTTTACAATTTTATGTAATTTTTTCAATTCTGAATTCGCACCAACAAAATTAGAGGCATTATCGAAAAAGATGGTGGTACAAATTCCGCGCCTAGCTAAAAATCTTTTTAAGGTAGCTATTCAGGCTTCAGAAGTTAAATCTGTTATTATTTCTAAATGAATTGCATAAGTAGCAAAACAGACGAAAATTGTGACATAAATTTTACTAAAAACTCCTTTACGTTGGTGTTTGTATTTTATATAAAATGGGCCACATAAATCAATGCCTGAATTTGTAAAAGGGGGATTGATATTTATCCTTTCTTTAGGTTTGTTTTTAAAACAAACAATGCAATTATGCACGATTTTTCTGGCTATGTTTCTGCCATTTAAAGGCCAGAATTCTTGTCTCACAAAATGAAGCAAGGTTTGAGCACCAACATGCAAATTTTTTAAGTGAAAATACTGGAAAATTAAAAGTGTGAGCCTGTGATCTTTTGGTAAAAGAATTGGATATTTTTTATCATAAGATAAATTTGATTGGTCTAAACGACCACCAACCCTAATTATTTCATCCCTATCAAGAAAAGGATTTAAATTACTTACTCGACTATCCTTTAGTTTCTCACCTTTCTTGAGCGCCTTCATTTCCTTGGCAAAGTACATTACAAGAACCAGTTTTACCATTTTTATCTTTGCTTGGTGAAATTCCTCTTTTTTAATAGACCCAGGCATGAGATTCTTCCGCGGATCCTCGGTTTTCCGCTTTTTTGTCATTTTTCTCTTTTTTGCCATTTTCCGAAAATCGCGAAATTTGCCTAAAGATCGCGAATTTCACCAAAGAATCACGGGAAAAACGCGTATTTCGTCAAAGGAT
The DNA here is from genome assembly GCA_963931845.1 of Maratus michaelseni. Lineage (NCBI taxonomy): Eukaryota > Metazoa > Arthropoda > Arachnida > Araneae > Salticidae > Maratus > Maratus michaelseni. The sequence continues at coordinate 153,399,006 of OZ007596.1, read as the reverse complement.
GATCGTATGAAAAACGCGAGATTCGCCAAGAGATCGCGGAAAAACGTGAAATTCGCCTAAAGATCGCAAATTTTGCTAAAAGATCACGGAAAAAATGCAAATTTCGCCAAAAAATATCGTGTAAAAAACGCGAATTTCGCCAAAAGATCGCGAAAACATGCAAACTTCGCCGAAATATCGCGAAAAAAAACGCGAATTTTGTCAAAAGATCGCGATAAAAACGCGAATTTCGTCAAAAGACCGCGATAAAAACGCGAATTTCGTCAAAACATCGTGATAAAAACGCGAATTTCGAAAAAAAAATCGCGGAAAAAAAACTAATTTTGTCAAAAAGATCGAGGAAAAACGCTAATTTCGGCAAAAGATCGCGAAAAGACGCGCATTTCGTCAAAAGATCGTGTGTAAAATGCGAATTTCTTCAAAAGCATCGCTGAAAAAACGCGAAATTCGCCAAAAGATCGCGAAATAAGCACAAAATTGGACAAAAGATCACAGAGAAAACGCGAATTTCGTCAAAGGATTGCTGAAAAAGCACGAATTTCTTCAAAATTTACTGCTTTGGATTAAAAGATTGAAACCAGATTTCTTTTAGTAATATAGAAAATTCGCTACGAAATGCCAAAACAAATTAAATTAAAAAAAATTATGCAAAAAATCCCGAAACTGGCTTTAAGCTGACTGGTAAAAATGAATGTCCTGGAATCTGGAATAACCATGCACTGATTAGTTGGTACCCACCGATAATGTCCTTAGAAAATCTATTTAATTCCTTAAAATTTTATTTAAAAAAAAGAGTGGGAACTCTGGTCTAACATTTATTTAAGGTGGCTGCACTTATTAGCATATACTTGATTTGCTGTTTCAAGAAAGGTGTCTTACTATTTTCAAAATTTCAATTAAAAAATGTTAAAGCCAATGAAAGGTTTTATTAATGTGCTGTATCTTGGTAAAATAGACTTTTTATTAGTCAGTAAATAATTTATTTTTAAGTGACTCAAAGCTAAATTGATGTAATATATATATATATATATATATTTTATTTTATATATATACTAGCATGCTACGCCCGCTGCGCTGGGCCATTTTTCTAAATGTACCTTAAATCAAACGAATTGGCTTTGTATTTTAAAGGAATATGGATCTTCACCTACGGATGCTATCCTAGTCAAAATTTTCAAACGAACCTTGAATCAAACGAATTATATCAATGGATTTGAGCATGTATTTTAAAGCAATAGGGACGGTCACCTGGTTTTTCCTTCAATATTGCCGTAAACGATGCGAACGACATTGCGTTATATTATATTATACATTTGACAAAATTTGGGCTAATAAGAATCAACTCATTTAGTTGATTATTTATAGTAGAGTTTGGTAGGGAAATGAGGCCATTATGAGATTATGACAACAGGAACTAAAATGTTCTCTAATCAACATACTGCTAAAAAAGAGAGCATTACAATGATTGCATAGATTGACCATTGAACTCTTGTCTCTATGTGAGGTTCTGGTAACATAAGTACAATCTCACTCTATGTTACGTTATATTTCGTAATATACGTCCTCTTTTGGCAAGTCTACTACGGTTTTTCATCTTTCGATTTCGACAGAGTAAATACAGTCAAAAATGTAATAAATTGTTTGCATATAAAAAACAGAGTTTAACTTTCATATTTAAAACAAAATGGTGAAACATAAAAAGTGCATTTTTAAAGCTGAATAGTTTGAATAAAATTAAAATGACGCCCTTTTCACTGTCTTTCCTTTTTTTTTTTAACAGTTGTATTCGTGTAACCATTAACCTGAAGAAAAAAAAAAAACCGATGATTAACTCTGGTAGAAAAATAAACCTCTAGTTTACATCCAATAAAATCTTCCTAATCTTCCATAATCTTTTCAATATTCAAGTTTGACGTCAAACATTAGAAGTGCTGGAAACGATATGGTTACCAATGTACCAGAGTTAGTTACGAAACGAAGTTATTTACGCGCCAAACTATGTTCAATTAAATAATGCCAAATTGCTGTTAATTCAATTATAGATCTTTCATTGACAAAATTCCATACCTTAAATAAAACTGACAATGATAAAGTTAGTTTTGCAAAATATTTAGTCATAATCTTTTTGGTGAATACTTAAACCGAAGATTTTCTTTGCATTTCTGTAAAGAGTATAATAATACGCAGAAAAAGATTCATTTGTCACTATGTTTAGCTGCTAGGTCTGTATGTAAGTCGAAAATGCTTTATAATGATAGAAAAGTTATCTAATCAGAATTTTAGATACTCGTGTTTCTTATCCAGGCTGAAATGATAAATCGACAAATATTATTTATTCCATTCGCAAACATTGGCATTAAAAAGTTTTTCTGTACATTATAATCATCGCTTTTTTGGTAAAACTTTGCTTCATAATGAAAAAAAAACCCATAAATTTAGCAATCGCTAATTTCAAAAGGCGTCTAATCTTCTGTAAGCTGAATCGTCGTCCAGAGTAACCTTCAAACACAAACAAAACATCCAACAATATGGTAAAATTGCCAACTGGCAGGTGGCTGGAATACGGACGATTAGTCCAATATCTTTTAAAAACCCTTCCTGAAAGAAAGGGAGATATGCAGAAAAAACTAAAAATAAATGACGAATCAAAAAGAGCATAGAAAATTTATTTCAGTAAGCAATTTTTATTGCAAAATGTCGCCTTTTGTGATAGTAATAACGTATAATTGCACACATCTCCTTAAGAATATTCTTTAGTTCCTAACTTTTGACGCAGTGAATATTTCTATAACTGAAATTGGCGATATATTAAAATAAATAAATAAATAAAAGAATAGACAATATTCGCTGATCTGAGTTCGAGGCTATAAAAATCATATGTTTGGTGAAAACAAACCGGCATGTTTCCGTAGTAAATTTTTAAATGTCTAACATTCAATTATTTTACAATATGTGTATGAGTGGCAGACATTCACTAAAATTTAAATATTTGATCCCATATTTATAACAATAGCTGCTATTTATATAATTTGCATTTGAATATAAATATTTACTTCAAAAAGGATCTTGTATACATGAAAAAACACTATTATTGCTAATATCGCTCAAGCTGATGTCACGCTGATCGAGACCTACGTTATACATGGCCCAATCATGGTTTGACGTCAGGGTAATGACGTCACGATCATTGGATCATCTCTGAGAGAATAGAGATCAAATTTGAAAAGGCTTATGTGTAATAAAATATGTGTTTACATTTAGAAACACGTCTTATTGATGCAATAAAGAGTGAAAATGGTAGTGCTTCCTGTAAAGCAAGGTAAATTTTTAAAGCTTTTCTTTATTATCATATTTGTATTATATTACTATTAAATTAAGGAATTGTTTATAGCAAAGTTTTCGTCTACGTTTTTTTTTCTGGAACGAAGCTTGACAACGAATCCGATTACAGAAATCATGTCATCATCATCTACTATATGTATAAAGTATTATTACATTTATACAGTTAATTAGCAATAATTTGCAATTAAAAATTGCTTTCTATGCATGCGTAATGGTTTGTTAAAACAGACTTTAGATGTATCCTTATAGCGCAATTGCAATTAAATTCGTTTTTATACTAAGGGAAATAGACACTTATTTGATTTGTTTATTCCGAGATTTTGTGGCGGAACAAAACATTTTTCAGCGAGTTTGCTTTCAATTGTAATTTTGAGATGAACATTAGTATTGTGCAGAGACAAAATAATTATTTTATCGCTCTTTTACGTATTGTATTTATAATACCGAAAACGGAACATGAGCAAAGCAAAATCTGTTATTGAAAATGTGAGTGAGTGATAGTTTTAGAGAGATTATTTCGTAGATATGTGTTACAGATCATTAATTAGTAGCTGAATGTTTTTAAAAAATGTTTTAAGTTCATGGTAAAGTTGATGAAAGTGTGACGTTAAAATGTATTTACCATTTGTTTTGTAATTATTTGTCAGGGTGCGCTATACGTAAACAGTACCAAAATTTCTGATTATGGCTCAAAAAATATTCTTTACAGTCTGTTATAATATAATTCATTATTGTTTATCTTGCAAAATTCCATAAGCTGTATGTACTGTATCAACAAAATAAATCTTTGACCTTCTTATGATTTTTCACTTTTGTTACATGTCGTAATATATACAGGTCATATACATTTTGTTACACATCTATATTTATAAAGTTATTTGTTACTATATATTTATATTTGCTTAGTTATAGAATTAGGGGGGAATTTCTGTAATCAATTGGACCCGATTATGAAACATTAGCCTTATTAAAAGATTCTGCTGAATGAATTTGGATGGAACCTGCATTGCTATTTTTTCAGGGATAGTTTTAGTATATTGCATATCGCTCTTTGGGAATATTACTGTAAATGATTAAATAAACGAGTTGTTCTTTAACAGCCTAAATTTTGTAAAAAAATATGTATAATAAAAATATATATGATAATAATATAAAAATACAAGGTGTTCAGTTTTTATGAACTTCAGAATCAGAAGTTTTTAGATGTAGGGTAAAAACATTCCATATCTTTATCACAAAGTAAAGTTTATTTACAGTTCTAATTTGTACACTCGTACACTCGTTTGTTTTAACTCACAAAACTATACACAGCAATACTTATGGCGTAATAATATATATTAAATTTCTCAAAATAAAAGAAATAGAATCTCAAAGCCATTTAACTGCGTATTAACCAAAAAAGGAAAACATGAACACAAGACTGTTGCCATCGGCAACGTAACTTACAGAATATCAAAAACAAAGATAATAATCATGTAGAGTTTTAACCCAACATCCTCCCACCTAAGTTAAATTTTAACATAAAAGTTAACTTACAATTAATAATAGTCACAATTACAATAGCAAAATTACATAAATAGTTCACAAGTCCAGTCTATGAGGCATTTTAATGATACGTTTTGTATTGTCGCTTCCAATTAAGACAACGTCACCAACCGCTACTTTGGCAGCTCTTTTATGTTCTGGTCTCTGAAGTAGAGCTCCCAAGTATTCCGATCGAAATCTATTTCTTAAGGCCTCTTGTAAATTTTGACGATACTTAACACGTTGGTTAAGACTCCGGTGATCAATTCTATCACAGTCAGGAACACCACTCACTTTGATATCTTGTAGGAACATTGAAGGAGTCAATGGAACAAGCTCTGCGTCGTTATCTGCGACATACGTCAACGGTCTTGAATTGATTATGGATTCGCAATCACACAGCACCGTCGTCATTTGTTCGTAAGTTAAAGAAGATCGGCCCAGTACTCTTCTCAACAATTTTTTAAGAATACCGACCAGTCTCTCCCACCAACCACCCCACCAAGAGGCAGTCGGTGGGTTGAATTTCCACTTAATAGGATGAAGAGCAGTGTCACTTACAATAAGGTTCCAATCCAGTGCACTTAGCAGATTTGAAGCACCCACAAAATTGGAGCCATTGTCACAATAGATAGTGCTGCATCGTCCTCTACGGGCTACGAACCTGCGCAAAGCTAGTAAAAAGGAAGGTGTAGATAAATAATCCACTAATTCAATGTGTACTGCCCGGTAGACGGCACATGTGAATAGACAAACCCAGGATTTCTTATTATCTCTGAGAAACAGTGGCCCCGCCAAGTCAACTCCACAGATCTCAAATACAGCAGCGTCTCGTATACGGTCCTCTGGAAGAGATGGAGTGAGAGTATCGAGCTTTTTTACAGAATGTCTCCTACAAACAATACATTTGGATAAGATGGATCTCACTGTCTTCCTACCATGCAGAATCCAGAATCTCTCTCTTAAAATGTTAAGCAGCATTTGAGTCCCAGCATGAGCATATTTTTCATGATAGTATATCACTATACGCTTTACAACTTCATGTTGAGATGGTAAAATTGCAGGCATTATAAAATCTTCACTATCTTGTCGATACAAAAGTTTTGTTTTCAATCGGATAATATCGTTTTTATCCTTGAAAGCTCCCAGAGTTTTTAACTTTTCATCCTTTTCATTAACGAAGCTTTCTTTCTGTATTATTCTGATAACTCTATACTCAGCTACAGAAATTTCTTCGGAATCAAGGCTACCATATTTTCTACTACTTCTCGGAATACGACTATTATTGATGAATCGAAGTAGCCAGGCAATAATTCTTACAGTTTTGTTGTAGTTCGAAAACTTATGGATAAAGGAACTGTCTATATTTTGAAGGTTCACCATAGATGATACTATTTCCTTTCTCTTTTCCGTTAACACTTCTTCTTCATTTACTGAGAATTCTGATCTAGGCCATTCATCAGATGGGTAATACAGCCAAGGAGGACTTTTCCACCACTCTGTCTCCAATAATTGTCGAGCGGAACAACCTCTGGAGGGTAAATCCGCTGGATTGATCGACCCTTGTACATAATACCAATTTTCTGGTTTACTCACTAATCTAATTTCTCGCACTCTGTTATACACAAATGGTGTCCAGTTTTCGCTACCCTTTATCCAATATAATGCGTTACTGGAGTCAGTCCAAAAGAAGGTGGGAATATCTCCTAATTTTAAATCTGCTATAACTCTTTGCCACAGTCGGGTACCAATAGTGCACGCTAACAACTCTAACCGAGGAATTGTAATAGACTTCAGCGGAGCTACTTTAGATCGTGCTTGAACTAGTTGACATGAAGTTAAGTTCTTACTTTCACTCCTTAAATATATGCAGGTAGCATAAGCTACTTTGCTCGCATCACAAAAGACGTGTAAACTTAAATTGCAGGTATCATCAGGGTCTTTTATTAAGCATCTAGGTATAGTAACTTCTTTTAGTAGATCCAGCTGTTTTCTCCACTTTTTGAATTTTTTAGAAATTGCTGATGGCAGCTCTGCATCCCAAGTTGTTTTCATTTCCCACAGTTCTTGTAACATTAATTTCGGATATAAGGTCACTGGACAAGTATAACCAATAGGGTCAAAAATTTTGTGGACTTCTGACAATATTTTTCTTTTAGTAACAGGTCCTTTATCTTCACAAACTTCTTTTAAATTTACAGAAAGAGTATCTGAGTTCAAGAACCACTGCAGGCCTAATACTGGGACAACTTTATTTTTTGTACAAGAAGCCTCTTTTGTTGAGGAATGGGGATAATTGTGCTCCCACCCTCTAAGGTCAAACTTCCTTTCTGACATAATATCTGTAGCTACTTTAATGAATTCATGCAATTCTGTCTCCGTTTTTACACTAGTTAGACAAATTGTCTACATAAAAGCTGTTCTTAAGTTTCTGAACAATATCCACAGGGTATTTTGAGTTTCCAAGTTGTGCTTCCTCCAAAATCATTTCCAGATGATACTGAATCACAGAATTAAGTAAGAAAGGACTACTTGAAATTCCGAAGACGACACGACAATGTCTATAATATTTCAGTTCATTATTTTCGTCATACCAAAGAAATCTTAAATAATCTTTATCGCTTTCTTGTAGGCGAATTTGTAAAAATGCTTTACGGATGTCCGCCGTAACTCCAAACTTGTTCATCCGAAAACGTGTTAATATTGTAGGAATTAACTCAACAAGGTTTATCCCTTTCTCCAGGCAGTCATTTAAGCTTGGGAAAGCTCTCAGTTTTGCTGAAGCATCAAACACAGGTCTGATTCTAGTTGTGCTATTTTCTTTCACGATATGTCTGTGTGGTAAATAATGAGACGGTAATTGAATCTCGTGCTTAGGAATTTTTTCAATTATTCCTTCTTTTTCCCATTCTTCAAATATTTTATTATAATCATCATATAAATTTTCTTCTTTCAACTTCCGTGCAGTACCTTCCAGTCTCTTTAAAGCCAAGTTATAATTATCAGGTAGTGGAGGGTGATCGGCAAGCCAAGGTAAATGTACCACAAAACGATTGTCTTTGTCGATTTGAACTGTGTTAAGAAAATGCTCTCTGGCGGATTCATGAAGGTCTTCTTTAGTTTTCTTCTCAGAAGGATCTGTAATACCGAGAGTGTCAAGAGTCCACAATTCTGTTATTGTTCGAGTAGTAGAAAGCATAGAATTAGCTACTGAGATTTCATTTACCTCTGAAGAAATCTGGGGTATACGTCCCATTGTGGTCCACCCTAAACGTGTTTCCATTGCTGTTAAACCACATGATAAGGATTTGTAACCACCGGTAATGATTTTTCCGGCTACATCGGCTCCTATTAAGATTTCAATAGGACCTATATAATCATCGTTGACACAAATATTATAGTCAGTAAGCTCTTTTAAATGAATCGCAGGTATTGTCGGTGGAACGCTCCCACAGATAACAGGTTGACTCAGTACTTTAAAATGACAGTTATAAGATCCATCGCAACTTGTCAAATATAAAGTAAACACATCATGCTTGCACACTCCTGTATTTTCTCCTCCGAACAGAGAATGCTGAAGATATTCATAGTCTTCCCTTTTATATTTCATCTCTTTGGCAGTGTTTTTTAAAATGTAAGAGCGCTGCGAAGCAGAATCTATGATGGCTCTTGCCTTCCGTTTTCTCCCATTACCTCTGATTAAAACCGTTAATGTTAATAACATAACACTAGGGCTTTTGGATATATTCGCAAGTGCTTGATCCTCTTTTGAAACATTATCTAACTCTGTAGTTTCTTTTCCGGTTGGTGAGAATGCTGGTTGCTTTATGTTACGACAGAGTAATATATGATGTCTTTTTCCACAACCCAAACAAGTTATCTTTGAATAACACTTGCGAACTTGATGACCCGGTTTTAAGCACAGAAAACAGCACCCTGATTTCTCTACGAGATTTTCTCTATCTTTCATCGTCATTTTCCGTACCTTCAAACAGTCAGTGGAATTATGGAAATTGCGGCAAAATATGCACTGCTTTTGTTCATTCGAAGAGGTCAAAAGCTCAGCTGCACTAGCTATTTGACGAGTGTCCCCGTATTTGTGTCTATCATTTCCAGCCCTCTTCTCTTTGAACAATTTAAAATTACTCTTGGTCTCAATCCCAAAGTTTTGAGAGGCTAGGATTATGCGCTCCTCTGCCTGCACTTCATCTTGAAGAAAATCAAGAATTGAATCGAGATCAGTCTTTTCAGTAATTTTAGATGTATTTTGATCCTCCTCCTCATGTGATCTATGACTTACAGATCTATATCGTTCCCAAGCTAGAAGCGTTTCCTCAGGTAAAGCAGATTCAACAAGTGGTAAAAGCATCGACGCATACTTATCTCTCGTTACCCCTAGTATTTCAAGCGCACGAAGCTTTGTTTCTAATAAATCATAAAGATTTCTCAAAGATTTTTTCGACATATTCTGCTTTTGGATAACCAATGACAGAAGATCCTTAACATACACCTGTATAAGTAGCTCTTCTCTCCCAAAACGTAATTTCAATTGTTCTATTGCTTTCTCATAACTATTTCCCCCGGGTGGAAAACTTTTAATTAACTCTTCGGCAGCACTTCCCTTCTCCATACATTGGGATAGATATGCAAACTTATCATGCAGATCTAAATTAGGGTCTTTATTAATTTTCTCAAACTGCCCCCAAAAACTAACCCAGTTCCTTAGATTTCCATTAAATGTAGGCAATTTTATTTTTGGGTAACGTAATAACGTATTTTTCTGAGAATCACTACAATTCGAAGAAACGTCTTCTCTTTCTGAAAGCAAAAGCTGACTCAACTTAATCTGTAATAACCGCCAACGGTCTATATAACATTCGGATTCATCGATCTCTTTTTCAATTAAATCATCTGTAATGTTTTCAGAATAAAGAAACTGTTTAACATTTTCTTCAGAATTTAGCATTAGCGTAGCTTTCTCCTCAATAAGTTTCAGTTTAATTATTTTGTCAGAATTTGTTAAGTTTGTTTCTTCAATATCGAACTCGTTACAAGCTTTGCTAAACAATCTCCTATGCTGAGTTCTAATTTCCTTTGCTGCTTCCATATCAACTCAAAAATAAGACAAACAAAACAAAACTTACTCGATAATCAGCAGCCGAGTCCTGTCGGCGGACGCCAGATGTTCAGTTTTTATGAACTTCAGAATCAGAAGTTTTTAGATGTAGGGTAAAAACATTCCATATCTTTATCACAAAGTAAAGTTTATTTACAGTTCTAATTTGTACACTCGTACACTCGTTTGTTTTAACTCACAAAACTATACACAGCAATACTTATGGCGTAATAATATATATTAAATTTCTCAAAATAAAAGAAATAGAATCTCAAAGCCATTTAACTGCGTATTAACCAAAAAAGGAAAACATGAACACAAGACTGTTGCCATCGGCAACGTAACTTACAGAATATCAAAAACAAAGATAATAATCATGTAGAGTTTTAACCCAACACAAGGTACTTTTCCGTTATACGGACACCATGCCAAAGTGTATGCTAATGCATAATGTATGTAAATGTATGTATGTGAATGTATGTAAATGTATATAAATGTATGTAAATGTATGCATTAAATGTATGTTATAAATGTATGTAAATGTATGCTTGGCGACAATGGTGTCCGTATAACGGAAAAGTACCAAATACAATATAAAAATATAACCCGGCGACATTGGCTAGATTTCGTTTTGGTATGGCAACCTGTTAAAGCAATTTGCGTGTGTTTTATATTAAATTAAACATTGTGTATTTTACAATAAATTAACCATTGTGTACGTTTTATAATAAAATAATTTGTGTGTCTTTATAATAAAAAAAATTGTGTGTTTCATAATAAAATAAACTGTTTCATAATAAAATGAAACTAACAAGCTATTAAGCTAGCTAGGTCTAACAGGTACCCGAAAGCGAGGTTTTTCTCACCAAGATGGCCCAAAACAAAAATCGCGCCAACAGCGGTGCGTATGAGATAGCAGTTCCTTTTTAAGTATTAACAGATGCTTGTAAATTGATATTAAAAAAACTAAACAAATATATATAATTTGTGTAATTTGCTATCTAGAAACCAACAAATGGGATTGCTTGTAGATCGCCATTAGTAAATTTAAGAGATTAAAAAAAAAAAAAAGTTGTATATTTGTAAACTTTCTACTTGTGTCCATTCCAAAACCATGTATTTCGTTATTCGTGCTTCATCTCGCCGTTTAAAGATGATCCAGTCCCTGTGACGTCATAAGAGACATGATGCGGCCATGTATAACGTAGGTCACGCGCTGATGCATTTTTGGCTTAAAATCACATTGTTTGGCGACAAAAGTAAAATCAAAATGGTAAATAAACAAATAACATGTAACTCATAAATGCAGTCATTTTTACAATTACATCTACTAGTTCCTCCTGTAAGTCACATGATAGGGGAGTTATATATAAAAAAATTAACAGAAAGAAAAAAATGGTCACTCATATTTTATCTAATCAAATTATTAGTTGCATTTTTGTTAACCTGGCGCAAACGATAAATCGCCAAATATTGACTTAATTCTAATCTCATGCATTTCAAATATTTTTAAGCATTACAAACATTCCTTTGGGGTTTAAATTAAATACTTTCGCTTAATAATATTATCCCTCATTAAAACAGATTTTTTTTCTTTATTTTTCTATTTATTTATTTTTTTTGCGAGGGGAGGGGGGATTCTAAATAAAATTAATAACAGAATTTTTCTTTTATTTTTCTATGTGTTTTCATTTATTTCTGATATAGCCGTTTCAATTCTTTCGCCAACGATAATGGTCGCCAAGCAAATGACCTATGGTAACCTTTTCGTCCAAAATAACAGAACTTTCCATCATAATTCTATAACTAATCTACATAGAACGTTGTGTTATATACTAAAACCTTCCCTGAAAAATTATCTATCGAACAGTGTAAGTTCCATCAAAATCCATTCAGCGGAACTCGAGTTATAAAGGAACGGAACGAAATTTCCGTTTGTGTTTTATATATATAGTAAATATTGTATGTTATATATATATATATATATATATATATATATATATATATATATATATATATATATATATATATATATATATTTGTAGGATTTCAGTGTTAATACTTCAATTGCTTTATGACATCATGATCGTCGTCATATTAACTGACACTTTAGTACTATTACTATCATCCATGATTCAAACGCACGAGGTATAAATATTTTGGATCGCGAGATTTGGCAAAGAGCCAGTCTTATAATTTTTATCATCGAAGAAGCGTCGAAGTGTGGAAAAGTCAATTAGGAAACTGCTAGGCCTAATTGGACTGTGTGACAATAAGAATATTGTATGTTTTATGTGAGAAGTGTAAGATATTTTAAAGAAATAACCAACAAAGCGTTGTGGAATTGATTTCCTAGAATAGTATTAAAGTTCTTGCTTTTGTTATTTTGAAGTCTAGTTGTACAATTAATTCAGTAAATTAACTTTTTACGTATCATCTATCTACATGTATATATAGTATATAATATATACAGCGTGTCCACGTATAACCTGACCGACCTTTATTTTCGCAACCGTTGGTCCTAGATGCATACTTCCAATTACAAAAGTGGTCAAAATTAGGTGCAGAGTTAAGATAAAAAAAAGTTTGAAGCGAAAAATCAATTTAGTGAAGAATTACAGAATCTAAATTTTTATACAGCCCCCAGGTCCCAATATTTATATTTAGGAACGTGTTATTTATTCAAAAGTATTGTAAACAGAAAAAGTTCCGTATCTGTACGACCAATATTCACTGAGAAATTTGAGTTCAAAGTTACCATGCATAGTATGGGGACCGTATACAAATGGAGATGAGAATATATCCCCTATCAGAAAGACAAAGAGGTTTTAGAGTTAGATATGATCGTGACAAAAAGGTTTTTGTTCAAGTCAAAAAACAGTATAATATTTGTCTAATCACTGGTATTGAAAATAAAAGTACTGCGCACTGCTTTGACATAATAAGAATAGGGGAAATTCAAAACGGACTCCTGAGCTGTTTAGCTGTAAGAAAACCAGTATAAGCCAAAAAATTGAATTAATTATTGAATTAAATAAAATTAAACTGAATAAAAAAGTCTTACGTCTATTTTATAGTATCAGATTTTTCGCTAACTTTAACCTTGAAATTTACGATTTGCGAAAAATCCTGAAATGATGGTTAAAAGTAAAGGTAATTTTTTTATTCAGCGTTAAAAAATACATAAAACGTAATTATAAAAGTTAAAAAACAAAAACCATCGCAGGTTTATGTTATCTAATCTAAAACTCTTTCTTAAACTTGTTGACGATAATAATCTATCCGATTTTTTTTTGTGTTATCCTCTAATATAAGTATGTATAAGATAGTAAGCGTCGAAAATCATAATAATATTTCATTGTCATCGGATTTAAGTCAGTATGTAAAATTTAACTTCGATCGGACATTTGAAAGTGAGTTAAACTTCGAGTACAAATTTTAAACTGGAAAGACGATCGTTGCAAGTTAAAAAAACTTTATGAAAATAACATAATTTTTGTTAAAAGAAATCATAGCCTCAAATCCTTTCAAAATAAAACATAAGTTAAAATACAATTATTTTAATTAATCTGAAACTTAACTAATAAAAATTAACTCAATCGTAATAGTTGTACGATTTCTTTCAAAGCGCAGATACCTTGAAATAAGTTTAAGTACTTTATATACGACCCCTGAAAGCATGGCCGAAAATGTTATGAATTTTGTATATATCTGTAAATATTCCATTTGTTTAAATTTATTTTATTTTATTATTGTGAAAATTGCAGTATTATTAATGTATTTCCTATTGAGCATCATGTAACTCAATGCTAAAGGTCTCAGATGGTTTGCAAGGAAAACAACCTTACACCCTCATCTTTATAATGGAAGTCTATGGTAAAATCGCCAAGGAATGGGTTTATCGCCAAGTTGGCGATGGTTTTGGCGACTTATTTTTGTCGCCAAATTTGGCGATATATCGCCAAATGTCGCCAAGTTGGCGACGGATTTGGCGACTTTTTGTGCAACCCCCCCCCCCCCTTATACCTGTACATTGGGATCCTTTCTCGCTTTGGTTCTCTATCGAAGGTTAAAGCACTTTCTGGTAATTTCTAGCATCTGAAAGCTCTGGAATAATCTGGAAAGATCTCTGAAGCCTATATAAGGGACCTCCACCAGTCCAGTTAGTTAGTTGTCTGTCAACTGCGATTGAATTCATACGAGAGGCTTTGCATTGAGAACTGTGTTTCTCGGATCGATTTTGTCGTTGATACGTCGTATTGAACGCATTGTTTCTGTGTGAAATTTTGCTGCGCTTTTATTGGATTTGAAGATTACTGAATATCTTGTAATTTTCAGAAGATATTTGTGATCGTATTGCACTGTTTATAGTGAATAAAGCCTTTTTATTGTTCTTATATATTGGCATCAGTCCTTTCGAACCCCGAGCTCACAACATTTGGTGTCAGAAGTGGGATTCGAACCCACGCCCACATTCGTGGACCAGAACAATGGAGGAGCAACTGAAACAATTATTGGAGAAATTAGCTGCGAATCAGGCTGAGATGTCAACCAACCTTGGCGAGATGAAAGAAGAAATGAAGAAGGATATGTCAGCGATGGATGAGAAAATAACTGCCAACCTTGGCGAGTTGAAAGAAGAAATGAAGAAGGAAATGTCAGCGATGGATGGGAAAATGACTGCAAATCTTGGCGAGATGGATGAGAAAATGACTGCCAACCTTGGCGACTTAAAAGATGAAATGAAGAAGGATATGTCAACCAACCTTGGAGAGTTGAAAGACTTAATAGAGGATAAAATAACATCTTTAAATGACAGAATTGACGGCGTGGAAAACAAAGTTGAAGGAAGATTTCAACAAATAGAAGGAAAAGTAGAAGAAATTCAAAGGACAGCCAATACCGTAGAAGAAAGAGTAGAAGAAAAAGTTCAAAAGATCGCCGAGACCGTTGAAGAAAGAGTAGAAGAAAAAGTTCAAAAGATCGCCAAGACCGTCGAAGAAAGGATTGAGAGTGTAGAAAAGGAGTTGGAAAATGTGAAGAAACAAAAGATAACTGCCGAAAACTATCCCGAAGATGCCAAGTATCAAGCTATGCTTCCTCGGGCCTCTATTAAACTCTCGACCTATGACGGAAAATCCTCATGGCCAGTTTTTAAGACACAATTTGGGATCGTAGCGGACGCCAATGGATGGAATTCCCAGACAAAAGCTTGCCAGTTAGCTGCTTCTCTACGAGCTGATGCTGCCGACGTCTTACAGACTTTGCCTGCAAATGAATCGCTGGATTTTGAAACGCTCGTCAGTGCCTTAGAATTACGCTTTGGCGAGAAATGCATGAAGGAATATAGCAGACTCCAGCTCAAATCTCGACAGCAGAAATCCACTGAATCCCTGCAAGAGCTTGCTACGGATGTCGAGAGACTTTCCCATCTTGCTTATCCTGGCTGTCCGACTGAAATTAGAGAAAGTTTAGCTCTGCAACATTTTATCGATGGTGTGCGTGACCCTGAGATCCAGACAGCACTCCGGATTGCAGATCTCAATGATTTAAAAGGGGCTTTGGTTTACGCTCTGAAATTCGAGGCAGCCAAGCAAGCTACTAGGAAAGATCGACACTTTGTGCGAGCAGCCAACCTGCCTGAGACGTCGGATAGAGCTGTGGAACGCTTACAGCAGCAGATGAATGACATAATGGGAAAGATGAACTCCTTAATGGCCAACAAACCTTACAGGAAGATCAAGTGCTGGAAATGCGGTGGAGAAGGCCATATCCAAATCGACTGCCCAAGACGACCCAGCACCGAAGGTAATATCTCTCCCGCTAAAGGAGGAGCAGGAAAACTGATTAATGGCCATCTTGCGGGGCGGAGGTTGCCAGATTTTGAGAAGCCCCATTTTCAAGTATGTGAAATTTCTGCAAGAAGTTGCGGCGAGAACGGAGTTTTTCTAGTCGGAAGCGTGAATGATTTGCCCTGTAATATGATCATCGATACAGGAGCCAATGTCACCATCATTGGGAAAGATCTAGCTCAGCGGCTGAAAGAAAAACTCTCCTGGACCCCGCCACGTGTTATCCTTCAAACTGTCACAGGAGATAAGATCGACATATTTGGAAGAATGACGCTGAAAATAAAGTTTGGGAACGCCGCTTACCATCATACAGTCTATGTAGCCGATATTTCAGACCCTTTCATACTCGGACTGGACTTTTTAAAAGGGCATGGATTTACACTGGACTTTAAGAATAATGAGTTACGCTCTGCTCAAGAAGATGTCACTATTTTTAAATTTGGAAATGAGTCCGGGTCCATTCAACGGATCACAGCCAAGGCAGATGTTATCATCCCTCCTCGAACCGAAATGATGATACCTGGAGCAACTGGAAACGAAAGAATTTTCCAGTATGGCTTGACTGGATATCCTGAGAAGAGCCCAAAGGGAGTGCTAATAGCATCAGCGCTGGTAGATCTGTCGAGAGATGTGATACCCGTGAGAATTGCAAACGTAAGTGAAAAGTCTAGAATTATCCAGAAGGGTGAAGTGCTTGCAACTTGTGCTCCAGTCACCTGTGTTTGCAAAGACCCGAGCTTGACGTTGTCGGAGCCGCCTACAAGTTTAACACCCGAAATTGGACGAAATGAGAATTTATCTCCTGAGCAGAGACATGCCGCAGAAAGACTGTTCCAGGAATTTAAGGATGTGTTTTCACAAAACGAGAATGATATAGGTCGCACTTCTCTGACACGTCATAGAATTGATACTGCCGACCATCCACCGATTAAACAGCATCCAAGACGCTTGCCGTTCGCAAAACAAGAAGAGGTTTCTAAGCTCTTACGAGAGATGCAGGATAGTGACATCATCGAACCGTCATCAAGTCCGTGGGCCTCTCCCATCGTGTTGGTCCGAAAGAAAGATGGCTCCACAAGATTTTGTGTGGATTATCGTAAACTTAACGATATCACGAAGAAGGACAGCTATCCTCTACCAAGAATAGACGACACGCTAGATACTCTTTCAGGACATAAATGGTTTTCCACACTGGATTTGAAGAGTGGATATTGGCAGGTAGAGATCCATCCTGTTGACAAAGAGAAGACCGCATTTACTACTGGACAAGGACTTTGGAAATTTAAAGTTATGCCGTTCGGGCTCTGCAATGCTCCAGCAACGTTCGAGCGCCTCATGGAGACAGTGTTAAAAGGTCTGACTTTTGAAGCTTGTCTCATCTACCTAGATGACGTCATCATTGGTGGCCGCACGTTTGAAGAACATCTAGAGAATATTCGAAAAGTGTTAACAAAACTAAGAGCGGCGAATTTAAAGCTGAACCCTTTGAAATGCAAGTTTTTCCAACGAGAAGTAAACTATTTAGGACACATCATCTCAGCTGAAGGTGTTCGAACAGATCCTGAAAAAGTGTCCGCAGTAAAGAACTGGAAGCGTCCGGAAAATGTCCATCAGTTGCGAAGCTTTCTGGGACTATGCACTTATTACAGAAAGTTTGTCCAGGGGTTCTCCAACATCGCAAGACCACTGCATAGGCTCACTGAAAGCAAGCAGAAGTTTCTATGGACACAAGAATGCGAGAATTCCTTCCAGCGGCTGAAAGAAGCTCTCACATCCTCTCCAGTCCTAACCTATCCACACCCCGACAAACAATTCATTATGGACACGGATGCTAGTCATGAAAGTGTCGGTGCTGTACTTTCCCAAGAAATAGATGGCCAAGAACGAGTCGTAGCATACTGGAGCAAATGTTTATCGAAACCAGAGCGGAATTATTGCGTCACTCGTAAGGAGTTATTAGCTATAGTAAAAGCCATAGAACACTTCCATCACTATCTCTATGGCAGGAAATTTCTCCTTCGTACTGATCACGCATCCCTAACATGGCTGATGAATTTTAAGAACCCAGAGGGCCAAGTAGCTAGATGGATACAACGACTCCAGGAATACGACTTTGACATCAGGCATCGTAAAGGCTCATCGCATGGAAATGCTGATACCTTATCAAGAAGACCGTGTCCCGAAAGTTGTCGCTATTGTTCCAGAGCGGAGAACAAGTATAATCCCGAACATGTCATACGCCAGACGAAGACTTCACTATCAACGCCACCAGATCCCTGGAGTGATGAGAAGATTCGAGAAGATCAAATCGCAGACTCTGACATCAAACCAATCTTGGAGTTATTAGAATCTTCTAGCACGAAGCCCAGTTGGAAAGACATCTCGACTTACAGTCCTACGACAAAGCAATATTGGGCTCTTTGGAACTCTCTCCACGTCAGGAATGGTGTCCTGTTCCGAAAATTCGAATCGGACGATGGGAAGACATCTCGGTGGCAGTTGGTACTTCCTCGATCCCGAATCCCAGAGGTCCTCAAGGAATTACATGGCAGTCCCACTGGTGGCCATTTTGGAGTCATGAAAACCTTACACAGAGTCCGAGAGCGCTTCTTCTGGGGAAAAGCGAGAGCTGACGTCGAACGATGGTGCAAATCTTGCGATGCATGTGCAGCTCGGAAAGGACCAAAGAAACGTAGCCGAGGAAGACTACATCTCTACAATGTAGGAGCACCTTTCGAACGCATCGCCCTTGACATCCTAGGCCCTCTGCCAAGAAGTGCTGATGGCAACAAATACCTCCTTGTTGTCATGGACTACTTCACGAAATGACCTGAAGTCTATGCCATCCCTGATCAAGAAGCTTCTACGGTTGCGGATGCCTTGGTACACCAGTGGATATCAAGGTATGGAGTCCCCCTTCAAATGCATTCTGACCAGGGGAGAAATTTCATCTCTGCTGTGATTGAGGGTCTCTGTCAACTTCTCGGAATGGACAAAACTAGGACGACGCCTTTACATCCACAATCGGATGGCATGGTTGAGAGATTTAATCGTACCATCCTCAACAATCTCTCACTGCTAGTCTCAAGAAACCAACAAGACTGGGACCAAAAACTTCCCTTGTTTCTTCTCGCCTATCGCAGCGCCGTCCATGAAACAACCGGCTATTCCCCGTCTCAGATGCTTTTCGGTCGTGATCTTCGTCTACCTTGTGATCTGATTTTTGGTCGCCCTCCAGATGCGCCTTCATCGCCAGAGGGATACGTGCAGAATCTCCAGGCACGATTTGAAGACGTCCACAACTTGGCTCGAGAGCGGATCAATATACAGACGGAGAAGATGAAGACCAGGTACGACACGAAAGCCACGGGACATCAATTCAAAGAAGGTGACAAGGTTTGGTTTTATAATCCGACTCGACGTAAAGGACTTTCTCCCAAACTGCAATCGCACTGGGACGGTCCTTATACAGTCCTAAACAGACTGAACGATGTCGTAATTCGGATCCGAAAGTCACCAAGTTCGAAGCCTAGAGTCGTTCATTACGACAGGCTGGCTCCATACTATGGCCATAGTACTTAGTTCATTGATTGTAAATAGTGTAATGTAAATAATGTAAATTAGTATGACCATGGTCTTGTATATAAATTAATGTAATTATTTATTTTGCTTAGCATTATCATTATTATTGTTATTATTATTTAAATACTTGTATGTAATAATGTCTATGCTTTAATTTTATTTTATTTTTAAATAAGTGTATATTTTGTATAATTCAGCATTATGAATGTGTTTTGAATAGTATAGCATTTGTTGGTAACGGGTTTGCTTTCCGATCAAAGGTTGAACTGCCCGGGACGTGCAGTCCTTGAGAGGGGGGCAATGTTATGAATTTTGTATATATCTGTAAATATTCCATTTGTTTAAATTTATTTTATTTTATTATTGTGAAAATTGCAGTATTATTAATGTATTTCCTATTGAGCATCATGTAACTCAATGCTAAAGGCCTCAGATGGTTTGCAAGGAAAACAACCTTACACCCTCATCTTTATAATGGAAGTCTATGGTAAAATCGCCAAGGAATGGGTTTATCGCCAAGTTGGCGATGGTTTTGGCGATATATCGCCAAATGTCGCCAAGTTGGCGACGGATTTGGCGACTTTTTGTGCAACCCCCCCCCCCTTATACCTGTACATTGGGATCCTTTCTCGCTTTGGTTCTCTATCGAAGGTTAAAGCACTTTCTGGTAATTTCTAGCATCTGAAAGCTCTGGAATAATCTGGAAAGATCTCTGAAGCCTATATAAGGGACCTCCACCAGTCCAGTTAGTTAGTTGTCTGTCAACTGCGATTGAATTCATACGAGAGGCTTTGCATTGAGAACTGTGTTTCTCGGATCGATTTTGTCGTTGATACGTCGTATTGAACGCATTGTTTCTGTGTGAAATTTTGCTGCGCTTTTATTGGATTTGAAGATTACTGAATATCTTGTAATTTTCAGAAGATATTTGTGATCGTATTGCACTGTTTATAGTGAATAAAGCCTTTTTATTGTTCTTATATATTGGCATCAGTCCTTTCGAACCCCGAGCTCACAACAGTATGTATAAGATAGTAAGCGTCGAAAATCATAATAATATTTCATTGTCATCGGATTTAAGTCAGTATGTAAAATTTAACTTCGATCGGACATTTGAAAGTGAGTTAAACTTCGAGTACAAATTTTAAACTGGAAAGACGATCGTTGCAAGTTAAATAAAACTTTATGAAAATAACATAATTTTTGTTAAAAGAAATCATAGCCTCAAATCCTTTCAAAATAAAACATAGGTTAAAATACAATTATTTTAATTAATCTCAAACTTAACTAATAAAAATTAACTCAATCGTAATAGTTGTACGATTTCTTTCAAAGCGCAGATACCTTGAAATAAGTTTAAGTACTTTATATACGACCCCTGAAAGCATGGCCGAAATCATCTGTTTTGAGATGCAAAAAAGTGGTATAAGTCATGCATTTCAAAGTTTCATAACTCGGTCAATTTTAATGTTAGATGAATGGGACTTTCTTTGTCGTACTTGTTAGTGTCACAGTAAATTTTTACTAAATATTACTTATAGGACCGGGGGACCGTATAAAAATTTAAATTTCGTAATTTTTTAATAAATATTTTTCTTGACCCAAATCGCCTTATAAATAATTCTTTACCTTATTTAAACCATTTTTGTAATTGGAAGTATGCATCTAGGACCAACGGTTGCGAAAATAAAGGTCGGTCAGGTTATACGTGGACACGCTGTATATATATATACCGAGTGTCCTAAAAAGGACCGACTGATTTTAAAATTCAATAACTTCCAAACGGTGACAGATATTTAAAAAATTCTTGCAGGAGAGTAATGTACGATGTCAGGAGTTTTTTTACTCCGTTTCCTGAATTTAGTTCAAATTATCAGCAATAGATGACGCTGCGAGCAATAGGCGCTCAATCGAGGCCAATATTGAAATCAGGAGGTTACATGTATGGAGCGGGTCTCGTTCACCAATACAATATTTTTTAGGGCCCAATTCTGAACTGACACGGTATGATTTCAATATTGTAGGAGTCAGAGCAACAGTAGTAATAGTATTGTTTTCACAGAAACGATTTCTTCCAAATCGAAATGTGTAACAACAATGTTCAAAATATCGAATTTCTTAAAACTTGTTATATTCCAAGAAGGATAATTTTTTTAAAAACTGAGTGTCTTCTTTATGAATCAAATTTATTCTTTCTAAAACTTTCCAACACATTTGAAAAGTGTTTATGCACTTGGTTTATCTGGCCGTCTCCTCGTGCTCTAACTTGTGTACATATATTTTAATTCCATGTATGTATCTGAAGTGCACTACAAGATGCTTACTATCGAAGATTGTATATGTAGAACTTTTAATATTGAGGTTTACCATGGCATGCTCTGTATTGAAAATGAAGTTTGTAGCCATTATGGTTCGTTTACAGGGGCACTTAAAAGAATGCCGTTTTATTATGGTCTGTGGGATAAATCATTTGCAGTGTATTTCAATGATGTTACACTATTTCAAACTTATTGAAAATAATATATAGTACTGAAGTGTACTACAAAATGCTTACTATCGAATATTGTATGTGTAGAACTTTTAATTCGTTTACAAGGTCACCCAAAATAATTTCATTACATGATGGTACATGGGAAAAAATCGTTTACTGTTTATTTATTTTTATAATATAATTAAAAAATATTAACGATGTTACACCGTTACAAACATAATGAAATTGATTTACATTTATGAAGTACACTAAAACATGCTTTCTGTAGAATATGGAGTGTAAAGCATTTATCATTCATTTACAAGGCTACGCAAAAAAATTCGGTTACATAATAGCCTACGGGGAAAAACTGTTTGAAGAGTATTTTAATTATGTTACAGCATTTCTAATATAATGAAACTGATACACATTACTGAAAGTTTACTAAATGATACTTGTTGTATAATATGATGTACATAACATTTATCGTTCATTTACAGGGACACGCGAAAGATTTCGGTTGCAATACTGTATTCATTCGGCACACTGTCTATAAGCGATAATTGCTGGAAGTGCGCTTTCAGTTATGGTAAGTGGTTTTAAAAATTTTTTTGCATACTACGTGATGTGCATAATGTTATAGATCATATACAGGGCTACACAAAAGAATTCGTAAGCGCTACCGAGTATGAGCGTGAATTGCAGAAAAGAGTTTTTAATTCGAGTTATGCATTTCCGATATTTTCGAATCGTGATTAATAACATTTTTAATAACATCCACGTTAGATTCAGTAATGGCCGATTTATGTCGTCCAACGTTGTTTACCAAACCGTCGGCAACACTACCGCTTTTTACAAATTTCTAATACAATTGTTTAATTGTATTCGGAAGCGGAGCATTCCTTACGTTAAATTTCTTTTTGGAAACTACTTCTAGTCGCTATTATGCTTTGATCCAAGCGGTAGTACTCCAGTATTATAAATATTCTTTCTTCCAAAGTATGAAACATTTCCAAGATTCTTTTAAACTGGATTCAACATGCATAAAAATCTACTGACAAACTTCCTTAAAATATCTCAAATTTCTTAGAATTTAACAAAATTTATGAAATTTTTAACAACAACAAAAATAAAAAAAAATACTGAATCTCTTCTCCTAGTTTTAAGATGCAATGCACAAAATATTCTTTAAATCAGACAATAAAAAGTAAGTTAATCCAGGAAAATAAAGCTTCATAAATATAAAATCGGCTGCTCACTCGCATATTGCTCATTAAATTCATGCCCAATTCTGAATGCTGTGGTTATATAGAAGAATTCATTATTTCCATAGCAACAACACATTTCATCGAAAATATAACGACTGAGTTCAGAATCGGGTCCTAAAAAAAAGATTGTATTGGTGAATGAGACCCACTCCATACATGTAACCTCCTGATTTCAGTTTTGGTCTCGATTGAGCGTCTATTGTTCGCAGCGCCATCTATTGATGATAATTCAAACTAAAACTGGGAATCGTAGTAAAAAAACACCCGAAATCGTACATTACTCTCCTGCAAGAATTTTTGAAATATCTGTCACCGTTTGTAAGTTATTGAATTTTAAAATCAGTCAGTACTTTTTAAGACACCCGGTAGCATCATGCCAGTAGAATTATGAAATACTGAATTATTTTTAAAACACATGTGGGTGCAGCCAAGCTGACGAGTACATCCACATATGTTTTTTCATATCCAATTCTTGATTGGTTATCTTGTGGTCCAGTTTTTTTACTGAATAATGTTCATAATTAATTTATTAATCCATTTGTGTTTACATAATAGCAACTCCAATTTATAATTTTTTCCCCTTTCTCTGTCTTTCTTTTTAAATGTTCTTCAGGTATGAGTAAATTTGGCTAATTACCATTGAAGCACATGCTATGGTAATTTTATGATTGCACAAGTTAATTATTAGCTATGTGGTATTCTGATTACACAATATCATTAATTATCTCTTTGTAGATTTTAGTAGAATGATATTAGAACTTGATATGTTTTTGAAATTCATAGATATTATAATTATATATATATATATATATATATATATATATATATATATATATTGATTGTATGTTATATATATGTATATATAGTATATAATATATATACATATATATATTAATGCCAATTATAATATTCGTTGTGCTTGAAATTCATAACTATTATTGCTGAAACGTCGTTCGTGCAGTTTTCAGCTTTTTTGCCAATCTTATCCTTGAACAGACCCTACAACCTTTTCTTAGTGCTTGCAATTATAAATTAATCTATAAATATAAACTAAAATACAAATTAACTTAAAATGACTGTTACTTAAATCACAAAAATTGTTAAGAAAATCGTTAAAGTCATTATTAATAAGATGCAAATTAATGTTGCAGTTCGATTTCAGTTCATTTAAATATACATCATTATTTGGAAAGTCAGTTTTATCTTCCATTTCTGTCAAGTCCAAGAGATTATTAGGCAACAATGGACCTTTCCACCACAGTTCCATAAATAAAAGTTCCTGAGGATATGTTCCACGAGATATTATATCAGCAGGATTGTTGCTAGAAGGAATGTGTTTCCAATAAAATTGTTCAGTTAGAGACTGAATCTTTGAGACTCGATTTGCGATGAAAGTTTTTAATAGATGAGCAGGGGGTTTTATCCATGCCAATGCTATAGTTGAGTCTGAGAATAAAATTACTCTTTGAATGTCTAGTTGTAAGGAAGGGAGAATTTTGGAGACAAGTTGAGAAAGAAGGAAACAGGAACATAGTTCCAGTCTTGGCACGGAAATGGTCTTTAGAGGTGACACTCTTCATTTACTCACAAGGAGGTTTGATGTGGTCGAGATGGATGAATTTAAACAATATAAGTAAACTGCAGCACCAAAGGCTGTTATAGAAGTGTCAGCAAAACCAAGAACAAATATTGCTTCTGTGGAAGGAGTTAAAATGTATCGATTTATTCTTATATTTTCAATATTCTTTAGTTGACTTACGAAGTTACACCAATCACTAGTAAGGGGTTCCTAAATGTTCTTGTCCCATCCTATTTTACAAAGCCACAATTTTTGAAGATAACACTTGGCCTTGGAAATATTTGGGCCAATGAGCCCAAGCGGATCATACAATTTTGCTATGACAGAAAGAACCTGTCTTTTAGTGTATGATTCTTGTTCTTTCACCGAAACTCTAAACATAAATTGATCTTTATTAGATTGCCAAACCATACCTAAAGTTTTAACTGAAGTTTCAGACTTAGAGCAAAAGGAAACATCTTCAATTTCATCATAATTTAAAAGCTCATTCAAATTTGAATTCCACTTGTGCAAAACCATTCCACAAGAATGAAATAACGGGTGATTATAATTAAAGTTACGATTTCAAAAATCGATAATTTTAAAACTACTGGTCAGAATGACTTGATATTTTAGCAGAACAATCGTGAGGCAATGGAATTTTGTTTGGCGAAGGAAAAAAATAGTTCCAAATTGTGCCGATAGATGGCGTTGTCAGGGTAATGACCAAAAATGTATTCTTGAACCCTTTCCGGCGCGGTGTAAATTTGTTTGCAAAATGATGAAATAATAGACTGACACCGGAATTTACAAACGAATCCATTAGTAAAAAGAAACTTGCTTATTTTCTGGTTCTTAATGAAAGGAAAATTTTAATTAAATATTCTTGGTGCCGTTTGTCAGTTTTAGAATTAAAATTGGGTGTCCTTTTTTGTGACCACCGCCCGTTAAAGGGTTAAACATAGGAATGATGTTGCCAAAAGGAAAAAAATAGAGTTCAGAGATTTACTAAAAATTTATTAGCGAAAAGACAAGACTACGTGTTTACAGCGACGACAGCGATAATGACAATAAATGAAAAAAAAGAGAGCTTCATGGAACAAACACCTTACTGATTATTAAGGCATAAGTTGCTCAATATGCCCTCCGCCTTGTTCCGCTACTAATTGGAAGCGCAAAACGGCATGCTCCACAACAGATCGGAGGGTATCTGTACTAATGCAATGGGTGTGTTGTGTGATGCTTGCCTTCAAGTCGGCTAGATTCTGAATCCGCCCGCTATAAACAACATTCTTCAGGTACCCCCAAAGCCAGAAATCACACGGGTTTAAGTCGGGGGAACGTGGCGGCCACGTTGTTGGAAAATGGCGGCTTATGATCCTATCATCTCCGAAATTATCACTCAGTAGCTGCTTCACAGTAGTAGCAATGTGCGGAGGAGCGCCATCTTGCATGAATATTATGCGATCCACACACTGACGCTGTTGAAGTGCCGGAAGATCATGGTTACGCAAAAGTGCTTCATACCGCTTGCCAGTAACTGTGCAGGTAACGGGACCCGCAGGTGTGATCTCCTCGAAGAAAAATGGACCGACGATAAACGCTGCCGTTATTCCGCACCACACAGTGACCTTTTCAGACTGAAGAGGTAATGGCTGTAGCTGGGACGGATTCTCGGTCGCCCATATCCTGCAATTTTGCGTATTTACAGAACCTTGCAAATGAAAGTGGGCTTCGTCAGACCGCAGAATGTTCCATGGCCATCCGTTGTCCACTTCCATCCGGGCAAGAAATTGTAATGCAAAAGATTGACGTGCTTCCAGGTCAGCAGGTAGCAACTCCTGCACATGAGTTATCTTGTACGGATAACAGCGTAAGACGTTCCGTAGGACTTTACGCACCGTGCTGTTCGGCATATCCAGCATTCGGCCAATCCCCCTTGCACTGCTGATTCCAGCATCACTGTCAGTATGTTCCTGTAATGCTGTAGCCACATCTTCCACTGCCGCAGCTGAAACTGGTTTCCTTCCTCTACCCCGTTTAACGTCAAATGAACCGATCTCTTCGAATTTAGCAATCATTTTTTGCAGACCATTTGTTGTTATTGGACCTTTTTTTATGGATTTTAATGTCCGAAACTTCCTAATAGCTGTTAGTGCACAGTCATCGTTCTTATAAAAAAGCTTCAAGAGCAGAGCGCGATCCTTCATAGTCAGAGTCATGATGAAGCATTCAGGCAAAGAGCTGCTGCTCTGCATTTTTATGGTTGCTATGTCTGCGGTGCGCATGTCACGTATTAGTAATTTGCATATCTTCAGATAATGTGAACCCAGACAGCGCCATCTATGGGCACATTTTGAAACTTTTTTTTCCTTCGCCAAACAAAATTCCATTGCCGATTTTTGAAATCGTAACTTTAATTATAATCACCTGGTATTTAATTAAAATTTTCCTTTCATTAAGAACCAGAAAAATAAGCAAGTTTCTTTTTACTAATGGATTCGTTTGTAAATTCCGGTGTCAGTCTATTATTTCATCATTTTGCAAACAAATTTACTCCGCGCCGGAAAGTGTTCAAGAATACATTTTTGGTCTTTCCCCTGACAACGCCATCTATCGGCACAATTTGGAACTATTTTTTTTCCTTCGCCAAACAAAATTCCATTGCCTCACGATTGTTCTGCTAAAATATCAAGTCATTCTGACCAGTAGTTTTAAAATTATCGATTTTTGAAATCGTAACTTTAATTATAATCACCCGGTATGTTAATTAATTGATTTTTCAGTGCAATTGCTGACTCTGAATCTGAGGATCCGGACACGATATCATCCATATAGCTATCAGATAAAATAGCCTTTGCCGCTAAAGGAAATCTATTCTTCTCATCTAAGGCCAATTGTTTTAAGCACCTTATGGCTAAAAAAGGAGCGCATTTGGTTCCATAAGTAAGTGTTAATTTTAAAAGCAATTGTGGAATTATTTTCGTAATCCTTCCAGAGAATATGTAGAAGGTCCCTTTGTGAAGGATCTATCAATATCTGACGAAACATTTTTTTAATATCGGCAGTTAAAGCAACCTTATATTTTCGAAATCTTAACAAAATATCAAAAAGATCTTCCTTAACTTCACCGGAAAGTAAAATATCATTCAAAGTTTTTTCCGGTTGTGGTAGGGGCAGAGGCATTAAAGACAACTCTTAATTTAGTAGAGGATTTATCCAGTTTAAGAATGCCATGATGAGGCATGTAATAAACTACTGAGTGAGAGTCTTCGACTGAAATTCTCTCCATATGCTCCAATGCTTCATATTCATTTAAAAAATAAGTTTTTTCATAGCACTATTATTTTCCAATCTTTTTACAGTTTGTTGTAAACGCTTTTCTGCCAAGTTTCTAGAATTTCCCAACAAATTAAATTGTTCAGTTTGAATCGGCATTTCGACAATAAACCTTCCGGTATCATCCCATTTGTGAGTTTTTTGAAAATGAGATTCACAGAATTCTTCTTCTTTACTTAGAAGACGGTCAGGTGAAATATTTTCTATTTCCCAAAATTTTTTAAGATTAGATTCAATATTCTCGAGTTCGTAATTAAATGTCAATCCACAATATGAATTAGAACTCTTGATTTTAACAGTTCCAGTAGCAATAAGGCTAAACACCGAATTTTGAAACATTAAATTTGGTGAAATGAGACTTTTTCCTTTTTTTATTATTTCATAAAAAAGTTCAGCCCCAATTATTAAATGAATTTTTCCCGGTATGTCAAAAGTAGGATCAGCTAACAGTAACCGATTTGGTAACAATGCCTTATCAATTTCAATATTTGAAGAAGGTACACAGTCTGTTATTTTTTAAACAACGAAAAATTCACCAGGTGAAGAGAATGAAGAATTCTTATTACGAATTATCGTATTAACCTTTCTTTTCACATTAAAGGCATTTCCACCTAATCCACTAATGGAAATATTTATTCTTTCTTTTTTCAAGCCCAAACCGAAAGCCAGTTCTTTCGAAATATAATTAGCTGGCAGTAGTGGGAAAAGGAGAGTTCACTTGTGGAGGTGGCGGCGGTGGCGGTGGTGGAAGGGGACTTATTTTTGAGGGGGGATTATTTTTGAGGGGGGGGCTTATTTTTAAGGGGGGCTTATTTTTTTTTTTTTAAATTTTAGAATGGATTTTCAGTTTGAAGGCGAAACGGAGATCAATTTTTTTTGGTGGCGCCCTCTATCGGAAGGGAATGCAATAACAGATATTTAAAATAGGTTTTCTTGAAAAGATTTCACTGGGGTTTGAATCTGCAAAATAGCTTCTTGACTTGATAATTTGTGGTAGGTTTAACTAATCAAACCAAGAAGCTATACATGAATGTTTAGATTTTAAGTTTTTAAAGAGAGGTATCGTGAGAGTGACGTATCATTTGTTAAAATGACTTCGAGAGAGGAAGTGATTAGCGTCGTGTGTCTGTATATAACGATCTGCATTGTGTTTTCGCTCATTTATGTATTTACCAGAAGTGAAAAGTTTAAGGTTTATTTTATACGGAATTTAAATGAAACCGGAAATTTATCTTTTTCGATATGATTGGATTGAATATTAACATATTTATTTTAAAATGTATAGTGGAAGCAATGGTAAAAAGAAGACATCTTTAGGGGTAATTACTGTTTTTATTGTGTTTGGTGTAGAAAACATAGGAAAGAGGTGTAGTTTAAAAAAACAAATTCAATTTTATTAATAATTTTCCCAATGCAATACATGTGGACCCACTTTTCGTTTTTTAGTGGGTTTTGACAAATCTAATACAGAATCTTGTTTAATGTTTGTTGACAAATATTTATTTTTAATAAAATTTCGCGGGACATTCATTTCGTTTAATGTTTCTAATAATTCTTTCTGTGCCTTGATCGGATTTCTTTTATTCACAGAAAACAAAAGATTAAAAAAATCTGCCAAGTTCGATTCGGGGATAGGTTTTCCTTCGAAACTCACAATCAAATTTTTATTCTATCGAAATTTTCTTGGACGTGCTGTGACAAACTGAACTAATACTTTGATACTTTAGGATAGCTTTATCTGGATATCATGGTGGTTAGATTACGGATATTTGTGTTTGGAATAACGTGATTTTTAATTTTGCCTGTTCAGTTTCAATTATATTGTGAAATGAGGGTTTATTTTTGAAAGATAATGTTAACTTTTTGTGATTATCTTGTAACAGACTGCTTTCATTAAAAGTGTATTTTAGAATTGTAAACTACAATTTTGAAATTTTCGCCTGTTTGGAAAAAAAGCACAGGGAAAGAAAAATAAAAGTATTAAAAAAATAATAACAACAACTGTTCAAAAATATAATAACAACTAAACAAATGATCAAAAATAATAAAAAATGTTCAAATAATAATAACAACTGTTCAAAAATAATAAAAACTATTTAAAAAATAATAACAACTGTTCAAAAATAATAAACGATTGACTTTATACAACCAACATTTAAAAAAAAGATAATCGAATCTAGTTTTTTCTAACATGACTTATTTGAAATATTCACTTTTTCTAGTTAGATTTATAACACATAAGTCACACATAAGTAAAATATTATTTATAAAAGCACTAAATATGAGATTACCCGTAAGGCATGGTGACGTCACGGCGACGTCAATGTGAAGTCACACTGTTACTTTGTGACCGTCGTCGTGACGTCACGTGACGTCGATGTGAAGTCACTGTGACCTAAATGTGAAGTCGTTATGGCCGTTTTCAAGGCTTTTTGTGACCTCACAATGTGACTACTTTGTGAAGTCACCGTGCGACTTCAATATGAAAAGTGTGACGAATCTGCATCGGATAGGGTGACCAAATTTTCCCCGAATCCGATCCGGATTGTTCGGATCGACATTTTTTTTGCTAGACGTTTGTGACATTTGTGACGATTCTGCATCGGATTGGGTGACCAGATTTTACCCGAATCCGACTCGTAAAGTTCAGATATATATATATATTTTTGGCTGCAGGTTTGTGACAATTGTGACGATTCTTCATCGGGTCGAGTGACCATATTTTACCAATATTCGATGAGGAAAATTACGGACGGTTACTTTTTTTTATTTATTTTTTATTCTCTTTCTTTTCTTTTCTTTTTTTTTCTACAGGTTTGAAAGAATATTTTTTTTTTCTTTAGATCAAGTTATTATTTTATTCTAGTTTTTCAAATTAATCCAAACCCGAGCTGCAATAATAAAATCTCAACCCGAAATCAACCCGAAGCCGAAAAAAATTACAATGAATTTAACCCAAGCAGAATAACAACAACAACAACAACAACAATTATCGCTATTCTTACTCGGCTCAAGCTGAACGCCATGTCGGGTGTGGGTAAAATCGGAATAACCAACCCGATGCAGGACTTAAGTCGGGGTTTTAAATTATTTATTTTATTTTATTCTGTCTACTTAGTTAAAGTTTTGCTTGGGCTCCGATTCTTATATGAATACCCTATCAGGTCGGGTAACGCGATTTTGAGACGATTTTATTAAAATCCTGCAATCGAGTGAGACAACCCGATTTCAAACGAACCCAAATCATTACCATTGGTTACACATTAAATAGAAAAAGGTGGATTTGCAGATTTTCAAATTTATTATATAAAAGTGGTGAAATGTATTAAAATTCTGTTGTTCTATAATATAAATGCAACATTTTTTGCATTTTCAGCTGGGTATTTAAAAAGTTTAGAGAAATGTTTTTAAATAAAGCAAATAAGTACTATGTGATTTTGCTATAAATGGGAAACGGTACTTTTCAATATTATTTTTAAATTGATAACAATTGTTATTGCAGTATATTTTAATAGTCAGTTAAAAGCACATTTTGAAAAAAAAACTATACATTTATTTAAAATGTTTACAAAATTAAAATAAATTAATGCTTTAAATACCTGCTATTTTTACAAGTATTGACATTTTTTAAATTTATTTACTTTACTTATTATTATTATTATTATATTTTTTTACAATTACTAAAATATGTTATAGAACACTGTGCATGGATTTTTATTTCAATTAATATTAGATTTTATATAAATTTATTATTATTCTATATTGTGAGGAACTATGGAATTTAACTCTTCTTCATGTAATTTCATATATAGAAAACAAAAAATCTGTAATACTAATTCCATGCAAGGTTTTATTACATACATAATAAAGAATATGTATAAAAAATAATAAACTGAAATACTAAAGGAAGTAAAGAACTTAAAAAATATAAGAATGAACAAAAAATCAATATTGAGAAAAAGTCATTTATATAGTTTTCATGAGTGAAAAACCCTTGAATGGCAATCGTGTATGTATTAAAAATACAGTTTTGACATTTTAAACCACGTGTATAAAAAAGTTTAGATTGTTAATTTGAGATAATAATAAAATAATCGATATTTTGACTGTGATAAGGTTTTTAACCCTTGAAATTTTAAAGGGTATTTTTTATTAACTATTTCAATAGTTTTTAAACAGTATCTTATATATTTAACTAGTGAAAATGTTCGAACAATGTATTCTCCCATAATATTCACATCGGGTTCCAGGTTTTAAATCATATTTAAAAGAAAAATAACTGTATGTTTTAATTTATTAAGAAAGATTTTTGAAAAATATTTCATAAAAGTTGCTATTTTTGAAAGAGAAAACCAAAAATTTAACTTATAGATCAAAATACGTTATCATATATGGAACCTTTATTTTATAACTATATTTTAACCCTTTGTGACTCAACAACATCGGTTTGAAAAATATTTACTCTGATGTTAGAATACATCATTTTAAGCAAGTAAAAAAAAAAATTAAATCATAAAAATAAAAATTTTTTACTAAAAGATACTTTTTCATATTTACAATAAACAGAAAATTATATAGTTTCTTCTCATAAATATTGTTAACTTTTTAATACAAAATTGTAAAGTGTACGAACTTACCTTTGTAAAAAATCTATTTTTGGACATCTTCAGACTTTTGAATTCAACAAAGTTCATTTTATTAATAAAGGTATGAAACTGTTTAAATGATAAATAAAACTTTGATATTAAAAATTAACTCAGTATCTTCGTATGTTGAGGATTCTATAAAAACTTTATATTAACTACATGCGTTGAAAGGTAGCAGTTATAAAGAAAATCATCTTATTAACCCCGCTGAAAATAACTTTGACTTTTGGTATGTTTAGAGGTATGCAACTGCAGTAAAAAACATGCTTATAAAAACAATGTTTTGGTTATTAAAATATAATGTTACTAATTGATTGTCAATTATTTATGGAATTGTAATAAATGCATCGATAGTGACACATATAATTTATCATATGATGCCGATGAAAGATCTATCTGGGTCGATGTTTCGTGACTAGGCAATAATCACAATAATCTGTTGTTCATCATAAATAGAACAAGCTGATTTAAAAAACATCTACCGTAAAAGTTTCAGAATAAAGTTTGGCCAAAATTTTAGATATAAAGTTCATTTGAAATGTAGATAATCATAGTTACATAACCCAATGAAATAATAAATTATAAACATAGTTTCAAATATTTAACAAGTTTTTAATGTGAAAAAATATATAAATTCAGATAACAACATAAAATGGAACCACACATTGGTTTATTATTATTATTTTTTTTTTTACAGGATTAGGTGATAATTATAAAGAACATTTCCCTTTAATAATAATTCTGTTATAATAGTGTACAGATGTTTTGAAATTTATAACTATAAAATGACTCAGGAAATGAATTTAGTGAAAGTAATTTTCTGATTAAAATCGTTGACATATTGTTACTTATTTTAACAAAATAAACATTAAATTTAATAAACTTTATTAAACTGATAAATGTTAAACGAAGTATTTAACTTTTGTAAAATACTACATGAAAGTAACTGAAAACGATATAACTTAATGCAAAGCTAACAGGGAAAATAATATTTTTCCATACCTCTTTTTCTTTGTGATCTTCAATATTCTATTTTGACGTAAAAATAGCGAAAATTTCTTGAGAAAAGGAGAAGGCAAAATTCCTCCAAATGAAGTACAATAACATTGGCGGAAAGCAAATTTAACCACGCAAAGAAATTGTACTTTTCATGGAAAGAAAATTCGTATAAAAATTGTATTTGTTGAATCCTGTGCAGGTTTTTAATTTTAAATACGTAGAAATTATACACGCTCATAACACGCGTATTGTCCAACGGACTGACTACCAAAGATTAAATACACTGTTGTGCGTCTCTTATTCTGAGGTTAAAAAAGCAGACGATATTTTTGAAAAACGTTTAAAACATCTGCGCGCATTTAATATCAGGGCAGATGATCTTTTTTCTTTTTTTTTCTTCTTATATAGTTGATGTTAGAGTAGAAGGTTAAAAAGGCAGAATGTTTTTTTTTACAGTCTCTCCAATTAAAATTTCTTATTTGAAGATTTATTTTTTATAAGCATTTTACATTTTTTTACGATTAGTTTCACAATAATAATACTTGTATAGTTTTTTTTTTTGTAAGTTGTAAAATAATATCAATATTTATGGCGTATCAAATAAAACATTGTTTAAATTTTTAAAGTACATAAAAAATATTTTAATGGACAAGAATGCAAAATCATAAAAAAAGTAAAATTTGCATAGAGCGTAATAATTGCAAAATGTGATCCTAAAAAAGTAAAAGGTTGGGGGGGGGGGGGGCATTTTCCCTTTTTCAAAATTTCCTTTTTTCTTTATTAATGTCCTGTAGAAGAAACAGCTTGCAAAAAAACAATATTTTGTTAAAGAAATTTGTGGTAAATGAAAAACGAAGACGTGAATAATTATTTAAATCATACATTTTGCATAATTTTTTTAAACTTCATTTTATATTCGGAAAATGTTAAATTTATTTACAAAGTATGAAACAAACAGCAAAATATATATTGGAAGAGGTACTCAATCTACTTAAACACTAAAGAAAAAACAATTATTATCGGAAGTATACCAGTGATTTTATTATAATAAAGCATCTGTTTTTCACAACCCACCTCCCCTCACACAAACAAATCTTTAATTACCCCATCTGTATATTATTTTCAGCCGTTTCCGGTATTAAGTGTAATTTACAATTGATAAAACTAGGGGAAAAAACCTGGGTTACTCTGTTTATAGAATATAGCAGACATATATATATTGTTATGAATTTTGTATATATCTGTAAATATTCCATTTGTTTAAATTTATTTTATTTTGTTATTGTGAAAATTGCAGTATTATTAACCTTTTAAACGCCAATGTTCCCGAACGGGAACATCAAATTTAAAATTCATTAAAAAAAAAAGTTTCGCTTCTATGGACTTACAAAAATTATTATTTATTAACAAAAGTACATTTATTTTTTTAGACTAAAAACTATTTATGTTATATAATTATTTAAGCTTAAAAAAAATTCGTAAAAAAGTCATTTTTTGTCAATTTTTACTAGGATTGTTAAAAAAATTCACATAAAATTTTTAAAAGATGCAAAATTCATGAAATTTCAGAGTTATGATAAATAAGTTCCATTTTAAAGAATAAGCATGCTAAATAACAGTTTTCAATAAAAATGCGTTTGCTATAAGATATCAAATTCTATTGTTCCCGTTCGGGAACATTGGCGTAATTCACTATACAGAATTCGATCATTTGCACTGTTGATCTATTTTCCTAATTTGTAATATTGAGAGTCTCAGAATTATACTGAATCTCTTTTGCTGTGTTTAAAAGCAGGTCAGTGGCTTTTCGAATTCCACTTACACCCTTTTCACCCCTCCCCCCTTCTCTTGCTTTCTTCGCTCACTAGTGCGGGGGTGAGAGTTTTGTCCAAACAACTGTTTTGCTCAGGACTGAGGATGTTTATGACTTTTTCTAAGTATCCCGCGAAGGGTGCTATTTGTTAGCAATAATTTTTACTTTCTTATCGTATGTAAGAGTTTTGAGATAGATCACGTGGTTCAGCACCCGCCCAGTTCTTTTATTTATTTATTTTTTCCTTTTCTCTTTCTGAATTTTTTGCATCGTTCATTTTGTAAGTAATAGAGGGTGAAGCTAGAACGATATTTTTACTTTGCTTCTTTGATAGATATGGCTAATCGTGAAAGATTTTTAACAGTACAGGAAGCTATTGAATATTTTAACTCTTTATCAGATTCAGATGCTTCGGTTGATTCTGTTATAGATATTTGCCAATTGCCTCCTGATGAAAGTGGTGCTATAACAGATGAAGAAGATGTAAATGAAAATGAATTTCAAAAAATTATGCCTGCAGATGTATGCGGACAATTAGAAGTTTTTACACATAGATCAGTTGATGTATCAGATGATGAAATGATTGTTTCTGTACCTTCTACATCAAAAACCGAATCAAGTTTGAAGAGAAAGAGACTATCAAAGAAAGACGATATGAAGCCGAACTGGAATAAAAATGCATCTTTCAAAAAATCTTTAGAAACCATAAGTAATATGAAGCTTTGCGAATCGTTTCCCGAATTAGCAAATTTATCGCCAGCTGAAATTTTCAACAAATTTTTGCCGATGGAATATTTAGCACATTTATCAGAAATGACAAAACTGTATGCAATGCAAAAAGGGGAAAATATTGATGTAGACGAAAAAGATATTGGGCAATTTTTTGGGTTACTCTTATTTAGTGGCTACCATACTGTTCCTGGTGAGGATTTATATTGGAGCACTTATGAAGATTTGTCCGTTCCAATAGTTGCTTCAGTTATGTCTAGAGCCCGATTTAGGAAAATGAAGAAATATTTTCATATTATAGATTCAAATGATTTGAAAGCAGGAGATAAATTGGGCAAAATTTCTCCCTTTTATCAAGAACTTGAAAAAAATTTTCGGCAGTTTGGAATCTTTCACAGAAAACTAAGCATTGATGAATCTATGGTTCCATACTATGGTCATCATTCAGCAAAAATGTTCATAAAAGGTAAGCCTATAAGATTTGTTTTCAAAATTTGGATGCTTTGTTCGCATAATGGTTACCCATATGCAATGAAAATTTACGGTGGAAAAAGTCCGGAAAGGAGTAATATTCCCCTTGGATCAAGAGTTGTATGGGAACTTTTATCGTGTATTGAAAATCCGAAAAAAAACGAAATATACTTTGATAATTTTTTCACGTCTTATAAACTTTTGGCGGATTTATCAGACAAAGATTTTAAAGCAACTGGTACAATTCGGGATACTAGAACAGGACAGTGTCCTTTGCAATAATTAAAAAAAATGTCCAAATGCGAGAGGGGAAAGTACGATTTTCAGTGCGATGGAAAAGTTTATATGTGCCGATGGAACGATAGTTCAGTTGTTACAATAGCGTCAAATTACGATACTCATGAACCTATGGGTAAAGCAAAACGATTTTGCCGTAAAGAAAGAAAAAAGGTAGATGTTTCACAGCCACATCTTGTAAAGTGCGATAACGAAGGTATGGGTGGAGTTGATTTGTTAGACAGACTTCTTGGAAGTTACCGTCCTATGTTCCGCAGCAAAAAGTGGTACTGGAACTTATTTAGCAATGCCCTAAACATGGCTGTTGTTGCGGGATGGATTGTACATACTGAATTACACCACAACTCAACATCAGAACTGTCACACCTGAATTTTCGAAGAGAGGTGACTTTGAGTTTACTTCGAATGAAACCCAAGATTCATTGTATTCCAGGGCCACGTGCCCATCCAGTAGAGTCTGCAAGGCAGTCAGATACGCACTATTTGGTATCATCATTTCAAGGACGCTGTGTAGTTTGCCAGAAAAATACAAGGAAAATGTGCTTTGAATGCCAAAAGCGACTGCATGAACACTGTTTTCTCTCTTATCACGGACAGTGCTGCAAACTATAAAATAATAATAATAATAATTTGGTAAGATAATTTGTATTTTATATAATTATTATTTATAGTTTAATGTAGTTAATATTTGTAATACATATAATTATTTTATCATTAACTTTCAAGTAGTTATTTGTGCTTTTCTATAGTTGGTTTAAACATTTTTACTAATTCTATTTATATCTATGCACATATATATTATTTAATTCTTTCTTTGTGTTTGATTGTTTTTATAAAGTATAATATTCAACACACGAATTTCACTTAAAATTTTTTTAATGTTATTAAATCTGTCAAATATTATTCATACTTATAAAATTCTAGCATAAGAACCATAAAATTTAATGTATTGAAATATATAGTAAAAACTTAATGAATCACGCCAATGTTCCCAAACGGGAACATACCCGAAATCGTACATAAAAAATTTTTTGGGGGAAATTTCTTCTTGCATTGTTTAAATAGATGCATTTAAATCTTATTTTCACAAAGAAATAATATTTTTTATACTTGGAACACAGAGCGGCGTTTAAAAGGTTAATGTATTTCCTATTGAGCATCATGTAACTCAATGCTAAAGGCCTCAGGTGGTTTGCAAGGAAAACAACCTTACAGCATCGGTTTTTATTATGAGTTCTATTGGAAAATCGCCAAGGAATGGGTTTATCGCCAAGTTGGCGATGGTTTTGGCGACTTATTTTTGTCGCCAAATTTGGCGATATATCGCCAAATGTCGCCAAGTTGGCGACGGATTTGGCGACTTTTTGGTCAACCACCCCCCCTTATACCTGTACATTGGGATCCTTTCTTGCTTGGGTTCTCTATCGAAAGTTAAAGCACTTTCTGGTAATTTCTAGCATCTGAAGGCTCTGGAATAATCTGGAAAGATCTCTGAAACCTATATAAGGACCTCCATCAGTTCAGTTAGTTAGTTGTCTGTCAACTGCGATTGAATTCATACGAGAGGCTTTGCATTGATAAGTCGTATTGAACGCATTGTTTCTGTGTGAAATTTTGCTGCGCTTTTATTGGATTTGAAGATTACTGAATATCTTGTAATTTTCAGAAGATATTTGTGATCGTATTGCACTGTTTATAGTGAATAAAGCCTTTTTATTGTTCTTATATATTGGCATCAGTCCTTTCGAACCCCGAGCTCACAACATTTGGTGTCAGAAGTGGGGTTGAATGCCGATTACCAGAGCAATGGAAGCGCAACTGACTAAATTATTGGAGAAATTAGGAGAGATGGATGAGAAAATGACTGCCAACCTTGGCGAGTTAAAAGATGAAATGAAGAAGGAAATGTCAGCGATGGATGAGAAAATGACTGCAAACCAGGCTGAAATGAAGGAAATGTCGGAAGAAATGAAGAAGGAAATGTCAGCGATAGACGAGAAAATGACTGCCAACCTTGGCGACTTAAAAAATGAAATGAAGAAGGATATGTCAACCAACCTTGGAGAGTTGAAAGACTTAATAGAGGATAAAATAACATCTTTAAATGACAGAATTGACGGCGTGGAAAACAAAGTTGAAGGAAGATTTCAACAAATAGAAGGAAAAGTAGAAGAAATTCAAAGGACAGCCAATACCGTAGAAGAAAGAGTAGAAGAAAAAGTTCAAAAGATCGCCGAGACCGTTGAAGAAAGAGTAGAAGAAAAAGTTCAAAAGATCGCCAAGACCGTCGAAGAAAGGATTGAGAGTGTAGAAAAGGAGTTGGAAAATGTGAAGAAACAAAAGATAACTGCCGAAAACTATCCCGAAGATGTCAAGTATCAAGCTATGCTTCCTCGGGCCTCTATTAAACTCTCGACCTATGACGGAAAATCCTCATGGCCAGTTTTTAAGACACAATTTGGGATCGTAGCGGACGCCAATGGATGGGATTCCCAAACAAAGGCTTGCCAGTTAGCTGCTTCTCTACGAGCTGATGCTGCCGATGTCCTACAGACTTTGCCTGCAAATGAACCGCTGGATTTTGAAACGCTCGTCAGTGCCTTAGAATTACGCTTTGGCGAGAAATGCATGAAGGAATATAGCAGACTCCAGCTCAAATCTCGACAGCAGAAATTCAGTGAATCCCTGCAAGAGCTTGCTACGGATGTCGAGAGACTTTCACATCTTGCTTATCCTGACTGTCCGACTGAAATTAGAGAAAGCTTGGCTCTGCAGCATTTTATTGATGGTGTGCGTGACTCTGAGATCCAGAAAGCACTCCGGATTGCAGATGTCAAAGATTTAAAAGGGGCTTTGGTTTACGCTCTGAAATTCGAGGCAGCCCAGCAAGCTACTAGGAAAGATCGACACTTTGTGCGAGCAGCCAACCTGCCTGAGACGTCGGATAGAGCTGTGGAGTGCTTACAGCAGCAGATGAATGACATAATGAGAAAGATGAACTCCTTAATGGCCAACAAACCTTACAGGAAGATCAAGTGCTGGAAATGCGGTGGAGAAGGCCATATCCAAATCGACTGCACAAGACGACCCAGCACCGAAGGTAATAGCTCACCCGCTAACGGAAGAGCAAGAAAACTGATTATTGACCATCTTGCGGGGCGGAGGTTTCCAGATCTTAAGAAGCCCCATTATCAAGTGTGTCAAATTTCTGCAAGAAGTTGCGGCAAGAACGGAGTTTTTATAGTCGGGCGTGTGAATGATTTGCCCTGTAATATGATCATCGATACAGGAGCCAATGTGACCATCATCCGGAAAGATCTAGCTCAGCGGCTAAAAGAAAAGCTCCTCTGGACTCCGCCCCGTGTTATCCTCCAAACCGTGACCGGGGATAAGATCGACATACATGGAAGAATGAAATTGAAAATAAAGTTTGGGAACGCCGCTTACCATCATACAGTCTATGTGGCCGATATTTCAGATCCTTTCACACTCGGACTGGACTTTTTAAAAGAGCATGGATTTACACTGGACTTTAAGAATAATGAGTTACGCTCTGCTCAAGAAGATGTCACTATTTTCAAACTTGGAAATGAGTCCGGGTCTATTCAACGGATCACAGCCAAGGCAGATGTTATCATCCCTCCTCGGACCGAAATGATGATACCTGGATTAACTGAGAACGAAAGTAGTTTTCAATGTGGCTTGGTTGGATATCCTGAGAAGAGCCCAAAAGGAGTGCTAATAGCATCAGCGCTGGTAGATCTGTCGAGAGATGTGATACCCGTGAGGATGGCGAATGTGAGTGAAAAGTCTAGAATTATCCAGAAGGGTGAAGTGCTTGCTACCTGTGCTCCAGTCACCTGTGTTTGCAAAGACCCGAGCTTGACGTTGTCGGAGCCGCCTACAAGTTTAACACCTGAAATTGGACGATATGAGAATTTATCTCCTGAGCAGAGACATGCCGCAGAAAGACTGTTCCAGGAATTTACGGATGTGTTTTCACAAAACGAGAATGATATAGGTCGCACTTCTCTGACACGTCATAGAATTGATACTGCCGACCATCCACCGATTAAACAGCATCCAAGACGCTTGCCGTTTGCAAAGCAAGAAGAGGTTTCTAAGCTCTTACGAGAGATGCAGGATAGTGACATCATCGAACCGTCATCAAGTCCGTGGGCCTCTCCCATCGTGTTGGTCCGAAAGAAAGATGGCTCCACAAGATTTTGTGTGGATTATCGTAAACTTAACGATATCACGAAGAAGGACAGCTATCCTCTACCAAGAATAGACGACACGCTAGATACTCTTTCAGGACATAAATGGTTTTCCACACTGGATTTGAAGAGTGGATATTGGCAAGTAGAGATCCATCCTGATGACAAAGAGAAGACCGCATTTACTACTGGACAAGGACTTTGGCAATTCAAAGTTATGCCGTTCGGGCTCTGCAATGCTCCAGCAACGTTCGAGCGCCTCATGGAGACAGTGTTAAAATGTCTGACTTTTGAAGCTTGTCTCATCTACCTAGATGACGTCATCATTGGTGGCCGCACGTTTGAAGAACATCTTGGAAATATTCGAAAAGTGTTAACGAAGCTAAGAGCGGCGAATTTAAAGCTGAACCCTCTGAAATGCAAGTTCTTCCAACGCGAAGTAAATTATTTAGGACACATCATCTCAGCTGAAGGTGTTCGAACAGATCCTGAAAAAGTGTCTACAGTAAAGAACTGGAAGCGTCCGGAAAACGTCCATCAGTTGCGAAGCTTTCTGGGACTATGCACTTATTACAGAAAGTTTGTACAGGGGTTCTCCAACATCGCAAGACCCTTGCATAGGCTAACTGAAAGCAAGCAGAAGTTTTTATGGACACAAGAATGCGAGAATTCCTTCCAGCGGCTGAAAGAAGCTCTCACATCCTCTCCAGTCCTTACCTATCCGCACCCCGAGAAACAGTTCATTGTGGACACGGATGCCAGTCATGAAAGTGTCGGCGCTGTACTTTCCCAAGAAATAGATGGCCAAGAACGAGTCGTAGCATACTGGAGCAAATGTTTATCGAAACCAGAGCGGAATTATTGCGTCACTCGTAAGGAGTTATTAGCTATAGTGAAAGCCATAGAACACTTCCATCACTATCTCTATGGCAGGAAATTTCTCCTTCGTATTGATCACGCATCCCTAACATGGCTGATGAATTTTAAGAACCCAGAGGGCCAAGTAGCCAGATGGATACAACGGCTCCAGGAATACGACTTTGACATCAGGCATCGCAAAGGCTCATCGCATGGAAACGCCGATGCCCTATCAAGAAGACCGTGTCCCGAGAGCTGTCGCTATTGTTCCAGAGCGGAGAGCAAGTATAATCCCGAATATGTCATACGCCAGACGAAGACTTCACTATTGACGCCACCAGATCCCTGGAGTGATGAGAAGATTCGAGAAGATCAAATGGCAGACTCTGAGATCAAACCAATCTTGGAGTTATTAGAATCTTCTAGCACGAAGCCCAGTTGGAAAGACATCTCGACTTACAGTCCTACGACGAAGCAATATTGGGCTCTTTGGAACTCTCTCCACGTCAGGAATGGTGTCCTGTTCCGAAAATTCGAATCGGAAGATGCGAAGACATCTCGGTGGCAGTTGGTACTTCCTCGATCCCGAATCCCAGAGGTCCTCAAGGAATTACATGGCAGTCCCACTGGTGGCCATTTTGGAGTCATGAAAACATTACACAGAGTCCGAGAGCGCTTCTTCTGGGGAAAAGCGAGAGCTGACGTCAAACAATGGTGCAAATCTTGCGATGCATGTGCAGCTCGGAAAGGACCAAAGAAACGTAGCCGAGGAAGACTACATCTCTACAATGTAGGAGCACCTTTTGAACGTATCGCCCTTGACATCCTAGGTCCTCTGCCAAGAAGTGCTGATGGCAACAAATACCTCCTTGTTGTCATGGACTATTTCACAAAATGGCCTGAAGTTTATGCCATCCCTGATCAAGAAGCTTCTACGGTTGCGGATGCCTTGGTACACCAGTGGATATCAAGGTATGGAGTCCCCCTTCAAATGCATTCTGACCAGGGGAGAAATTTCATCTCTGCTGTGATTGAGGGTCTCTGTCAACTTCTCGGAATGGACAAAACTAGGACGACGCCTTTACATCCACAATCGGATGGCATGGTTGAGAGATTTAATCGTACCATCCTCAACAATCTCTTACTGCTAGTCTCAAGAAATCAACAAGACTGGGACCAAAAACTTCCCTTGTTTCTTCTCGCCTATCGCAGCGCCGTCCATGAAACAACCGGCTATTCCCCGTCTCAGATGCTTTTCGGTCGTGATCTTCGTCTACCTTGTGATCTGATTTTTGGTCGCCCTCCAGATGCGCCTTCATCGCCAGAGGTATACGTGCAGAATCTCCAGGCACGATTTGAAGACGTCCACAACTTG
This sequence comes from Maratus michaelseni, assembly GCA_963931845.1. Lineage (NCBI taxonomy): Eukaryota > Metazoa > Arthropoda > Arachnida > Araneae > Salticidae > Maratus > Maratus michaelseni. The sequence goes on along the minus strand of OZ007596.1, from coordinate 153,355,550 downwards.
GCTCGAGAGCGGATCAATATACAGACGGAGAAGATGAAGACTAAGTACGACACGAAAGCCACGGGACATCAATTCAAAGAAGGTGACAAGGTTTGGTTTTATAATCCGACTCGACGTAAAGGACTTTCTCCCAAACTGCAATCGCACTGGGACGGTCCTTATACAGTCCTAAACAGACTGAACGATGTCGTAATTCGGATCCGAAAGTCACCAAATTCGAAGCCTAGAGTCGTTCATTACGACAGGCTAACTCCATACTATGGCCATAGTACATAGTTCCCATAGTACTTAGTTCATTGATTGTAAATAGTGTAATGTAAATAATGTAAATTAGTATGACCATGGTCTTGTATATAAATTAATGTAATTATTTATTTTGCTTAGCATTATCATTATTATTGTTATTATTATTTAAATACTTGTATGTAATAATGTCTATGCTTTAATTTTATTTTATTTTTAAATAAGTGTATATTTTGTATAATTCAGCATTATGAATGTGTTTTGAATAGTATAGCATTTGTTGGTAACGGGTTTGCTTTCCGATCAAAGGTTGAACTGCCCGGAACGTGCAGTCCTTGAGAGGGGGGCAATGTTATGAATTTTGTATATATCTGTAAATATTCCATTTGTTTAAATTTATTTTATTTTGTTATTGTGAAAATTGCAGTATTATTAATGTATTTCCTATTGAGCATCATGTAACTCAATGCTAAAGGCCTCAGGTGGTTTGCAAGGAAAACAACCTTACAGCATCGGTTTTTATTATGCGTTCTATTGGAAAATCGCCAAGGAATGGGTTTATCGCCAAGTTGGCGATGGTTTTGGCGACTTATTTTTGTCGCCAAATTTGGCGATATATCGCCAAATGTCGCCAAGTTGGCGACGGATTTGGCGACTTTTTGGTCAACCACCCCCCCTTATACCTGTACATTGGGATCCTTTCTTGCTTGGGTTCTCTATCGAAAGTTAAAGCACTTTCTGGTAATTTCTAGCATCTGAAGGCTCTGGAATAATCTGGAAAGATCTCTGAAACCTATATAAGGACCTCCATCAGTTCAGTTAGTTAGTTGTCTGTCAACTGCGATTGAATTCATACGAGAGGCTTTGCATTGATAAGTCGTATTGAACGCATTGTTTCTGTGTGAAATTTTGCTGCGCTTTTATTGGATTTGAAGATTACTGAATATCTTGTAATTTTCAGAAGATATTTGTGATCGTATTGCACTGTTTATAGTGAATAAAGCCTTTTTATTGTTCTTATATATTGGCATCAGTCCTTTCGAACCCCGAGCTCACAACAATATATATAAATATATATATATATATATATATATGTGTGTGTGTGTGTGTGTGTGTGTGTGTGTGTGTGTGTGTGTGTAAATATTAATTGAAAATTCTAATAAATTCATTACCGATACTTTCGTATTAGTCGCATGTCAGGAATTAATAGTCGAAGATATCGCCCAATACACTTATTATTATTATTACTATTATTCTAATAGTTTCAGCAGAAGTAACATGATTTCATGTCTATTAAATTTGTGTTTTAAAAAATATGAATTTATGTTTTTTAAATGAAATTTTTAATTTTGATGTTGAATATTAGTCGGAAACAAACGCTGAAATTTGGGAAATTATTATTGTAACAATTGTTATTGAAATGGAAGTGTTTTAATATGTTTTAATCGGAATGCACGCAATAAAAAGATTTTAAAAAAGAAGATTTAAAATTATTTTTAAAACAACAAATAATTGTAAATTGAGGTACAGTTTTGAAACATATTGCATTTGAAAGAGCATTCTTTTTCCTATTCGACGGTTAAAAATTGAAATTGTGCATTATTTAGAAGTTAAAAAAATCACTGTAAAAGCGAAATTTACTGCTAAGTTGTTGCCGCTGTTAACATGACGTCATTGTTACTCTTGGATAGCTTGCGCTCTATAATATAGATTGTTGCTCTCAGTTTTACAAAAGTTGTTAATTAATATGAAAAGCAAATGAGAAACTGCCTTAATTTAAAAAAAAAAAATCATGGAGTACATGCCACATTATGTTTGTATTATAATTTATAATTGCATATTGATTGAAATTTACCTATTTATAAAGCATTTTCCTGTAGGTCAGTAAATAAATTAATCAATGTAGGTTAATTTTCCAGGGATCATAAAAATCAGTCAGAATCAGACCCTTTAAGTGCATTAAAGCATTCCTGAATAATATATATTTCTCATCATTTTAAAATATATTAAAAATTCACATTTTGGTCAAGCTGTGACTTCACAACATGGGGGTATTTTGATAACACAGGTGGCGTAGTGTTTGTGATTTGCAGTAACGTCACAGTGACATCGCAAAAATTAAAAAAATTGTCAGAAACATATTCTTTTACATTGAATAACATATTTTGTAGTGTTCTTGCAAATTTTTTAAGGTTTCCAAATAATTCACATTTTAGTCACAATGTGACGTCACTGAGTGGTTGTATTTTGGTCACAAATGTGACGTGACGTACGTGACTCACTGTGACGTCACGATGACGTCACTGTGACCATGCATGCTATGCGGGTAATAAGAACTTTTAACTTACAAACATATGAACTTCTGATACACAAGTGATTCGGCCAGTAAAATATTATTTATAAAAGCATTTTTGACTTACAATTGTACGAACTTCAGATACGTAACACTTTCTGAATCAATGTGTAAGAATTAACTGACTATTGAACTTATAACAGAGTATGATAAAATAACCACGTGACTTTTTTAACCAATAAAATGTTAATATTTTTAAACAAGCGCCCTCTATCATTTTATGAACTTCCAAGAAACGAGTTAATATGATTATATTGTTTCCTGTTACCGCTGTGAAAGGTTGTGTTTTTCGTTTTAAGTTAGTTTACATTTAAGTGATTACGGAACGAGTCATGGATTCTGCTTTGTTAAGTGTTGATGATATGTCTAACGTGAAGAGTGAACCCTCATCACCAGAATTAAATGACCATGACATGGAATTTTTAATTCAGCCTAAAGAAGAACCCGTTTCGAATTGTGAAGTGAAACCCACCTCATCAGGATTAAAGAAACAGAAGTTACCCTTAGTGTGTTTTACTTGCAACAAAGCTTTTCCCCGATAGGTTAACTTAACGTTTCACATGAAATGTCATCTAGAGAAAATACCTTTTGTATGTGTAATCTGTGAAAAAACATTTGCTAGAAAGTATCATTTATTAAATCATATGAAGATTCATTCAAAGACCCCTGTGATTCATAATTGTAATGTATGTGGCGAAGTATTTTCACAAAAGAGTGATTTATTAAAGCATGGGAAAAGTCATAATACTTCCAAGCCAAATCAAAGGAAAAGTAGACAGTCACCCAGTCACTGTAAATGTGACGATTGTTTTGAAACATTTAATAATAGATCTGACTTAGTGAAACATAGAAAAATTCATCTTTCGCCTAAAGAACTTAACTCATCTGATCGGCTTTCCTTGGGAAGCAGTTCGAAATATGAAATTTCAGACATCACTCAGTTTAGTAAAATATTTAAGTTTTTCGATGTTTTTACTCCTGCTCATTGGAATTTAGGTGAGGAAATGATTGTTGAAGTACAAATGAATAAGAACTATGAGCTTTATGTTCACATACAGAAATATGAAGAGTTTGAAAAGAACGGTCGTGAACTTACCCCCACAAATGAAAGCATTACATTATCATGTGCAACATTCGACAAATTTGAATCGAGATTGGATAAATTTAATTTTGTTTCTGAAAATGATACATTCGTATGTAATAATGACTTACTAATCGCTTATGTAAATAAGGAATCATGCATACTGCAAAAATTATTCAAATCGAAAAAGTTTGGGTTTTGCTTAAAGTCTGACTTTTTACTGCTTACAAAAGATCAATATTTGAAACTAGTGAAAAATCGCTTTAAAATTACCGAATGTCTCATTGAGACGCTTTTAACTAAACTGATTCCTGTTTCGGTTTTAGAAAACTTAAACAAATGTAAATGTACCCACCTCACTATCGAAGAGACTTTGAACTATTTCTTAACATGTTTCGATGACGAGTTAAAGTCATCCGTTTCTCGCGTGTTTGATTGCTATCAATGTTCAATCGGAGAACCAATTAATATGAAACACGAGTGTGATAGTTATAATTTGCGCAGAAAATATAATTGGTGTAATGAGAGTGCACTGCTAAATTTCAACGTGACTGAATTTGTAAAAAACCTATTCAAGCAATGTTCATGTAATTATACTCATTTATTTTTTGAAACTATGAATATGGACTTTTATAATAACCATTTAAACAATGTATTTATAAATTGACATAGAAATGTATTTATTTAATAAATATTTGTTTATATATTACATATCTGTTTTATTTCACATGTCTATTTATTTTTTTATTTTTATTTATTTATGAAATCAATCTTTGAAGTTTTATTTTCAAGGAAAAAAAAAAGTGAACATATATTTATGAGTAGGCAAAATTTTTTTAATTGTAGTCTTTAAAGTTAACACTTTTTGGTTAAATGAAAAATTTATTATTTTTATTTGAATAGGTATTAAACTTATTTATTGATAAGAAAGTTTAATTTTTCTCTCCTTTTAAACAATGACATTGCATGTTTTGATAATTTCAATCCCACAGTTAACATTACAGTATTTAACATAGTTAAGAAAATGTTTAACTTAAACCGTCACTGTATTTATTATAGATAAGTAAACATTTTATCTTTAACCTAAATGTAATTTAAATGATTAACTATAACTGTGACTGCTTTTAATCTAGATAAGTAAATGTTTCCAGGAAACACAATCAGTTTACTGTAGACTTTTATCGAGATTACACCAGTTAGTGGAATGCTGATTAAAAATATTTTATGACATTAATATGCAGAAAAGATCTCACGAAGAAGTACTTTCACCTTCAAAACGTCTACGTTTAGAAAAACCCATGGAAAATTTAAATACCTATGAGAAGGAGTTAAAAGACCCAAGATTAAAACTTTCTAAAATGGGTAATAACTGTGTAACTACTGAGGACTTACAAGATGTGAAACCCGAGATCGCTATGAATTTTTCAAACTTTGCCTATGGGAATGATACAACATCTTTCGAGAATCCCGGTCGAATGCTAAATTCTGCCACGGACTATTTGAATACATTTTTCGAAGACATGAATTTTGAAAATTTAGATTGTTCTACTACCTTAGCGTTTCAAGAACCTACAAATAATATTTTACAGACTACTGTTAAATGCGAGGTCAACGAGCTACAAGCAAGCAACTGTGATGAGTTGACATGTTTCAACTCCTCCCTTATTTGTGGAAAAAGGATAATCTCTGTGGAATGAAAATAATCTGACAGATTGATCTCTATTGAGAAAAATTCTATCAATAGTGTGAATTTCATTTTCACTTTGAGATAAGCCAAGCTGCAATACATGCTTTGTATTGAATGATATGTTATCTGAATGAGTAGATAAGAATTGTAAAGTATTGTTCTTTTGGATACAAAGAACTGGGCCCCTACGAAATGCAATGTTTTCTGGGAAATTCCTGAAATGCAAGGAAAGCCCCTGGGAAGTGAAATTGCTGACGGGAGTTGAAGGTGGAAGGAGTTGAATGTTGAATCAGTTGGTTGTGAAACAAGCTAGAGGGAGGTTCCATTTTGGAGCGGACGTCAGAATCGGAGTTGGGCTGACCATGTAAATTTACAGCATGGAGGCTTATCATAATTTTTCATTTTTACTTTTGTTTTTTTAATGTGTTAATTTAAAATAAAGTTTTTTCGTTTCAAACGATAAATGGAATTTATTAATTATATATACAACGTCTCACGCTACCACAGCAATAGTATATATAATTAATTGGTGGCAGCAAATGGGATATGTAATCTAAAGTAAATTAGATTACGGATCTATGTGAACCTGATTAGACAGATGAAGAGCCAGTGGAAAACGGATAAGCAGAATTGTGTAGTTTTGAAGTATAATTGGAGTCGTGTTTGTTCTCGGGAGTTCTAGCAAGTAGAGAAATGGTAAAGGAACTTTATCGACTAAAGCTGGGAGGTGTATGAACAGTCAACTATAGACTTGGTGCTATTTGTGTGTGCTTCAAAATATATCAGTGGAATGAAGATAGGCGATGTACCATCTGAGTTTCCTACATATGGATCTAAGTTGAAATTAGTGCCTCATCAGTGAAATTAATATCTTCAAATCTTCAAACATCTGTGTGTGTCATCTTTAAAAGTGCTTGGAAGCCTGGTGTCAGTGTGGAGGAAATATCTGCATCTGGAGGTAAGCTCTTTTATGAAATCTTCTATAGAGGTCTGTTTTAAATTAAATTTTGTGTATAAATTTTAATTTTGGGGAACAAACCTCTATGTGAAATTTAAGAATTCTAGAGAAGCTATTAATTTGGTACTTAAATGTTTAGTTAGAATTTTTATGTTTGTTGATTTTCTGGTATCTGTTAGGTATAATATTGGGTTAAGAAAATTATATACTTATGTATATGTTAAAATTTACTTGGGGTATAGTAAATTGTTATTGATTAATTGAGATTATTAATCAGGGTATTTTAATCATAATTTTGTATAAAACTTTTGGAAATAAGAGTTTCGTTTATATACATTTTATTTATTACAGTAATAAAGTTATTGCTTAATTTTATGGGTATACTGTGGATGATTATGATTAATGTTTCAAAATAAATTGATGTTATACTGTACTGTTGGGTATAAAATTTATTTTGGGGGATATACTCAGTTTGAAAGACGTCACTGTTGCATGAGAATTTGCTATATTGAAATTGTGTCGTTTTTAAATACATTATTATACGTATAGTGAAGAAAATTCTATTTCTGTATTCATTGTATTATTGTAAATTGAATATATCTGTTATTTTGAAATTTATTATATTTTGGGGAAAAATATGGCAGACTATTTAGTAAAATATAATAAAAGCGTCTTGCTATTATTAGCAGAGGAATTTGAGACCAGTGTGTCAAAAACATGTAAAAATCAAGCTATAATTCAGGCTATAGTTAATGCTGAGGATTATAAAGAAAGTTACGCGAAACTTCGCTTGCAATATATTCTTGAACAGGAGGCAGAGCGGAAAGAACAGGAAAAACAAATTGAAAAAGATCGTAAAGAAAGAGAGAGGCAAATTGAATTAGATAGGATTGCACAAGAAGAAAAAGATAAACTTAGGAAATTTGAGTTAGATAAACTTGAAAAACAACTTGAGGTAGATAAACTTGAGAAACAACTTGAGGCAGATAAACTCGAAAAACAACTTGAATTAGATAAACTTGAGAAACAACTTGAGGCAGATAAACTCGAAAAACAACTTGAAAAACAACTTGAATTACAAAAACTTGAGAAACAACAGCAATTTGAATTAGAAAAATTGCGTATTCAAAATTCTGCGGATGTTGTTAGTGTTTCATCTAATGAATCAAATGTAGATTTTCATAGAACTCCTAAAGTAAATTTAAAGGATTTAGTTCCGCGCTTCGATTCTAAATTAATTGATATAACTCTTTTCTTTATGATTTTTGAAAGGCAAGCCGAGAAAGCTAAAATTTCTCAGGAAGATTTGGTCAGTCAATTAATTCCTTTATTACCTTCTGACATTGCCGAAATTATAGTTAAACAACCGTCAGACAAATGTGATGATTTTCAACATATAAAGAAAGTTTTGTTAGATAGGTTTAGGCTAAGTACAGGCGCCTTAAAACAAAAATTTGAAACTCATCAAAGAAAATCTGGTGAATTATGGGTAGATCTGATTTATGAGTTAAGGGGTTATCTGGATAATTGGTTAGAGTCATTAGAAGTGAGAGATTTTGAATCCTTAAAAGAACTAATGCTCACGGAACAATTGAAAAAACGTGTCCCTTTTGAGATAAAAGAAAAATTTATGGATGATTGGGAGGAAATAAAGATTGCTTCTAAACTCGCGGAAAAATCGGATAAATTTGAGAGTATAAGAAGAGAATTTAACAGGTCGGATAGAAAACCGTGGGAAAATAAATCTTTTCAGGATAAGCAAAAAGACAGCTTTAAATCTAAAAGTAGAAAGGAAATTAAATCAAAATCGGAATTTGAGAATACGAAAGAGAGTGGGAAAACTGACCAATTTAAGAGGGACAATGCTTTCGAAAAGCAAAGACAAGTCCAATGTTATAATTGTTTGGCAGTGGGCCACATCCGTCCAAATTGTCCGGAATTGTCAAAAAGTAAAACTAATTATGAGGATAAAAGCATAGCTTGGATCATTACTAGTGATGGGAAAAGTGAAAATAATAGGGAAGGTGTGGAAACCGAATTACCTATGGTTGATTTATGCGTGAATGGTAAGAAAGTAAAAGCGATTAAGGACACAGGTGCGCAAATTGCGGTTTTTGATGCTAATGACATTCCGTGGAGTGCTAAGAAAGTGGGAAATGTCTTTCTTATACCGGCCCTCGGAAATAGACAAAAAGCGGATTTGGTGTCAGTGCCGGTTGCTTTGATGGAAGGTAAAAAAGAGTATGTTGAAAAAAAATGTGGTGGTTGCAGTTGTGAGAAAACTAAATTCTCCGCCCCTTATAACACCAGCTGTTTATGAATTATTAAAGTTAGGAAATATGGATAAGCAAAATTCAGTGTGTAAACAGGTGGAAAATCAGAGAGAATTCAATGGGCAGGGAACCTTCAGATTGTCTAGCGATGATGAGCAAAAATTTGTTAGAAAAATGGTTGTAAATGAAATCTGTGAAAAGGATAATCAGTCTGTTAATGAGATAGAGATAAATTCATCGGGAGACGGGACTGATAGGAATTTGGAAAAAGGGTCTAAATTGTTCGATCCAAAAGATGATGCATCTCGAACGGATAGTGATAAAAGGTCAGGTAAAGGAGGTCAATTTCGGGAAAAGAATTCTGAGCATGATGTAAATATACCCAGGTATTTTGTTGGTAGTATGGGATTTATACATGTTAGAAATAGAATTAGAAAGAAATTGAGTTCACCTATGACTGTGGCCAGAAAAATTTACTCTGGGATGAAAGATAATAATAGAGTAAATTGTGGGGTTAAATGCCAAGAAAGTGGATATGGAGATTCAAAGAATTCAAAGTTGAAAAGAATGGAGCATTCTGCTTTTAAAACGGATCATAAAGAAAGATTTATTAAAATCAAACAAGTTTTTGAAAAGAAAAATTGTGATCATGAAGTTGTAAAGCGAAATTTATTGTCGAAAAGATTTTCTGATAGAATTAATTTAGATATTGGTTTTTGGGAGAATTCTCTAAATTAAGTTTATTCTAAATTTGGGAGTACTCATTATTGTAATATCTGTATTGTGTTTATTTATCATTTAATGCTTAATATTATTTTCGTAATAGTAAAACTTCATTAATTTAATAATTGCATAATTTAGTATGCTTTCTTTTTGTTTGTTAGGAGTGTCTAAAATTTAGGCTTTTAGGCAAGTTTTTAAGAGAATTGTTTTGGGCATTGTGTTGTATATAGATTTATTCTTTCCTCTTATTATTTTTTTTTTGTTAGAATCATGTAAGGGGTAATCTGTTTTTGGTATTATATGTATGTGAAATATTTCAAAATTGTTTCTTAGGGCATCAATAGTATAAATTATTCCTGGAATTATACTTTGGTATTGTAGGTATGGGATCATAGTAAATCCTGTTGATAGTGTGGTCTATCAAATAGTGAGTATGGGAATGTGTTTGTTTTCCATAGGGATTTTTCATATGTTATTCAAAATTCCTTTGTGCTTTGTTGGCCTCTTTAGAAATTGATTGAAGGAGCTTATTCTATTAATATATATGCCAAATTTCTTCTAGAAATTTTTTCTTAGGGGGAGGTGTTGTGATGAGTTGACATGTTTCAACTCCTCCCTTATTTGTGGAAAAAGGATAATCTCTGTGGAATGAAAATAATCTGACAGATTGATCTCTATTGAGAAAAATTCTATCAATAGTGTGAATTTCATTTTCACTTTGAGATAAGCCAAGCTGCAATAAATGCTTTGTATTGAATGATATGTTATCTGAATGAGTAGATAAGAATTGTAAAGTATTGTTCTTTTGGATACAAAGAACTGGGCCCCTACGAAATGCAATGTTTTCTGGGAAATTCCTGGAATGCAAGGAAAGCCCCTGGGAAGTGAAATTGCTGACGGGAGTTGAAGGTGGAAGGAGTTGAATGTTGAATCAGTTGGTTGTGAAACAAGCTAGAGGGAGGTTCCATTTTGGAGCGGACGTCAGAATCGGAGTTGGGCTGACCATGTAAATTTACAGCATGGAGGCTTATCATAATTTTTCATTTTTACTTTTGTTTTTTTAATGTGTTAATTTAAAATAAAGTTTTTTCGTTTCAAACGATAAATGGAATTTATTAATTATATATACAACGTCTCATGCTACCACACAACCTTTCGCAAACAAGTGGTGAATTACAAACCACCATCTCACCTGCAAATGACATTAAAAGCGATAAATTATGCAATTCCTATGTGTTTCACAAAGAACTAAGCGACTGTTTCTATTTAACTTTGAAGTTAAGAACTAAACAATATTATATACTTATACGAGAATTTAAACGCAATGTATCTACTAATGAAGAAATCCCGACAAACCGCGTGGTTAATATGGATATTTGAGTTGGAAACTAAAAGTCAATTTTGATTAATTTGAAGATTTTCAAACATAACTTAAAAATTTTATAAACTTTACTTTTGTTAATTTTTATTTTAAAATTTTATTTTATTCAATTCTTTTGTTAACTTATAATTTTTATAAACTTATAACTTTGAAACTTTATTTTTTAAACTTTTATTTATAATGAATAGAGGAATTATTTATTTATTTTGTTAACTTTAACTTTAACTTTTTATTATTTTAAATTTAAAATAAGCAATTTTCTAAAAGGTTTTATTATTTTAAATAATTGAATGAAGCCTTCATAGCGTAATTGGTAGAAGGCGATCTGTTTTTTCATTAATTTTCGGTTTCACAAACGCTTAGTAACACTGAATAAACCTAGACAAACCTTTAAATGCACTTTCAGAGGTATGAAGTTATGACATAATGATTAAAATAACATACAAATCATTGTGTCTTGATTTCATTTTGTCAAGTTCGAACCTCTAGACTATTAAGAACTATCTTCTAAAATAAATTCAAACTATATATGGAAGGACCAAGAATAAAATCTGTCTTGAAAATTTCAATCAAACATATCTTATAATATTTAAATCTGTAATGTGTTTCGTATATATTTGTTAAATTGTATGAAATTTAAAATAATTTTATTAACTTGTGATATTTTTTTTACTAATATGTATATTTCCATTCAATAGTTGAATATTTTTGCAACAGTGAAAATTTTTATTTTGTGCTAAGTTATATAGAAAACATAAATTCTAACTGTTCACTTAAAAGTTCTACTTAATGCTAAACTAATAAATACACACACACATACATTTTGTAAGTTACTTCAACCCCTCTCTTTATAACATATACCTTCTTTTGCTTTGTTAACTTTATTTTGTTAAATTTTATTTTATTTTATTTTATTTTATTTTATTATATCTACATATATTTTGTTTACTTTTACTTTTTTTTTGTTTACTTTTATTTTCAAACTATATTTTTGTTAACCTTTATTTATTTATTTTTTGTTAACATTTAATTTTGATAAGTTTCAATTTCATTAACTTCTAATTTTTTTTTCGAACGTAAATATTTTCATTTCAATTAATTTTTTGTAATAGATTAATTTTTTTTTAATTGGATTACATGACTTCACTTAACAGTTCTACTAAATTATAAACTATTAAATTCACCCATAGACACTTTGCAAAAAATAAACACACAGAACTTAATCAAAAACATTTTATTTTCAGGTCTTAAATAATTCATTACAAATAGTTTGTTCATTAATCTTACATAAAAAGTGCTCACTAACATTATAAACTCCGTTTAGAAACGTTGAAGTTACATAATCGAAATCTACGAGCATTAACAAAGCTTCCCCTAATTGATTAAATTTTTCCCTATTATTAAATGTGAAACAGGAATGAAGGCTTTTGCTCCAATGTCGTAGTGCACATGCATGACATTCATACAATTGATTAAGTATTGATAACATATTATTCTCGATACATGTGTTAAGTTTATACTTTAACACCTCATCATTTTCTGTAGATATATTACTCACCATACATTTCTTTTTAATAAGAGATGGTAAAAGTTTTGTATACATATGTTGTAAAAGTGCACTATTTAAATGAGAGGTACTTTCTTTTAATTTTTCCAGTTGATGTTCGTTTAAGTCAATATAAGAATGATTCTTTAAATTTTTAATTCGCATCGTAGAATTGTGATTTAACACTAAAATCATGTTATTAGAAACAAAGGACGTACTTTTGTATCTTAAATTAAATGCGATGAGTTTATATTGAAACTCAAACCAGCTAGGAATATCCATATTAACCACGCGGTTTGTCGGGATTTCTTCATTAGTAGATACATTGCATTTAAATTCTCATATAAGTATATAATATTGTTTAGTTCTTAACTTCAAAGTTAAATAGAAACAGTCGCTTAGTTCTTTGTGAAACACATAGGAATTACATAATTTATCACTTTTAATGTCATTTGCAGGTGAGATGGTGGTTTGTAATTCACCACTTGTTTGCGAAAGGTTGCTTGCTTATAGCTCGTTGACCTCGCGTTTAACAGTAGTCTGTAAAATATTATTTGTAGGTTCTTGAAACGCTAAGGTAGTAGAACAATCTAAATTTTCAAAATTCATGTCTTCGAAAAATGTATTCAAATAGTCCGTGGCAGAATTTAGCATTCGACCGGGATTCTCGAAAGATGTTGTATCATTCCCATAGGCAAAGTTTGAAAAATTCATAGCGATCTCGGGTTTCACATCTTGTAAGTCCTCAGTAGTTACACAGTTATTACCCATTTTAGAAAGTTTTAATCTTGGGTCTTTTAACTCCTTCTCATAGGTATTTAAATTTTCCATGCGTTTTTCTAAACGTAGACGTTTTGAAGGTGAAAGTACTTCTTCGTGAGATCTTTTCTGCATATTAATGTCATAAAATATTTTTAATCAGCATTCCACTAACTGGTGTAATCTCGATAAAAGTCTACAGTAAACTGATTGTGTTTCCTGGAAACATTTACTTATCTAGATTAAAAGCAGTCACAGTTATAGTTAATCATTTAAATTACATTTAGGTTAAAGATAAAATGTTTACTTATCTATAATAAATACAGTGACGGTTTAAGTTAAACATTTTCTTAACTATGTTAAATACTGTAATGTTAACTGTGGGATTGAAATTATCAAAACATGCAATGTCATTGTTTAAAAGGAGAGAAAAATTAAACTTTCTTATCAATAAATAAGTTTAATACCTATTCAAATAAAAATAATAAATTTTTCATTTAACCAAAAAGTGTTAACTTTAAAGACTACAATTAAAAAAATTTTGCCTACTCATAAATATATGTTCACTTTTTTTTTTTCCTTGAAAATAAAACTTCAAAGATTGATTTCATAAATAAATAAAAATAAAAAAATAAATAGACATGTGAAATAAAACAGATATGTAATATATAAACAAATATTTATTAAATAAATACCGGGTGTCCCAAAAATGACTGATGGATTTTAAAATTCAATAACTAGCAAACGGTGACAGATATGAAAAAAATTCTTGCAGGAGGGTTATGTATGATGTCGGGAGTTTTTTTACTGTGATTCTTGATTTTAGTTCGAATTTCAAACAATAGATGGCGCTCATTCGAGGCCGAAACTGACGTCACTCAGCATTGATGCGAAGAAAGGAGATTAAGGCTATGGAGTGGGTCTTATTCGCCAGTACAATTTTGCTCTTAGGCCCCGATTCTGAACTCATTCTATATGATTTCAATGAAATGCGTTGTTGCCATGGAAACAACAAATTCTTCGATATTGGAATACAGAGTTCAGATGAGGCCTGAATTTAACAAGCAGTATTCGAGTTTGCAGGCTATTTTACATTTATGAGTATTTATGGGAAATTTATCTAACCAATATGAAAATTTAGTTTCGCGAAATGACGGCAATGCAGGTATGTGAGAGCTGCACAGAAATCGAATTCGTCACATCTTCATTCGTTATTTTGCTATGCAATCTGCTAGTGAGTACTTTTAAAAGAGTGTACACTATTTATTGAAAATGGTTTATTAGCCACACACAGGGTGGCTTATTCTTTCAATCGCTATCATTTTTCATGTTTATGAAAAGTCACAGCAATCCATCGTTGCCACAGATTAATCTCGGAAAATGAAACATTTGAAGTTACTTAAAAAATTAATAACTCGAAAAGTATTTGTCACAAAATTGTTTTACAAACTGCGTTAGAATGGTAAAAAATTGTATTTTTCTTGATATAAATTTCAAATCTAATGATTATGTCGTTTTTCAAATATTAGATTTCAAAAATTACAAAACTTCACAATGGAGTTCCGTAGCGAAACTTTTACGCTTAAAACGATAATGATAAAGGCATTTTGGCTCGACGTGTATCGTGTATACTGGCCATAGCATGAGTAACGAATTATAGTAAAGTTATTAATCTGTTAAAATATAAAAGTGAATTATGTATATACATTTTTAAAAAATAAAGAAAAACATATTTTATAACAAACATCAACAAAATTTTTTCTTCTATTTATTCCCTTATTCCAAAGATATCGTTTTATCGTCTGCTACCATAGCAACATGAATTAAATTTCATTAAAAAAAATTGCTCAGTGGTAGAAAAATATTTTTCTAAATCGAATGGTTATTGAACAACTCAACACTTTAACAGGGGAATTTTTATTTGTTATTTAGATATTTTAAAATTGTTTGTTGTCATTGCGTTTTTATTCTGAGTTACAGCTAGTTTATTTATTTTTTAAATAAAAGCCGTGTGTGGCAATCTATATTCGGCCTTATAGCAGAATTTTCCCCTCTTGTTTCACCTAGTAGTTTTAAAACACGATGAATAAAATAATCTTTAAATCAGGTCATAAAAAGTAATTTAATCCGGGAAAATGAAAATTCATAAAGGTAAAACCGCCTGCAACTTGGATACTGCTTGTTAAATTCATGTCCTGATCTGAACGTTGTATTCCACTGTCGAAGAATTTGTTGTTTCCATGGCAACAACGCATTCCATTGAAATCATATCGAATGAGTTCAGAATCGGGGCCTAAGAGCAAGATTGTACTGGCGAATGAGATCCACTCCATAGCCTTAATCTCCTTTCTTCGCATCAATGCTGAGTGACGTCTCTTTCGGCCTCGAATGAGCGCCAACCACTGTCAGCGCCATCTAGTTTTTGAAATTCGAACTAAAATCAAGAATCACAGTAAAAAAAACTCCCGACATCATACATAACCCTCCTGCAAGAATTTTTTTAATATCTGTCACCGTTTGCTAGTTATTGAATTTTAAAATCCATCAGTCATTTTTGGGACACCCGGTACATTTCTATGTCAATTTATAAATACATTGTTTAAATGGTTATTATAAAAGTCCATATTCATAGTTTCAAAAAATAAATGAGTATAATTACATGAACATTGCTTGAATAGGTTTTTTACGAATTCAGTCACGTTGAAATTTAGCAGTGCACTCTCATTACACCAATTATATTTTCTGCGCAAATTATAACTATCACACTCGTGTTTCATATTAATTGGTTCTCCGATTGAACATTGATAGCAATCAAACACGCGAGAAACGGATGACTTTAACTCGTCATCGAAACATGTTAAGAAATAGTTCAAAGTCTCTTCGATAGTGAGGTGGGTACATTTACATTTGTTTAAGTTTTCTAAAACCGAAACAGGAATCAGTTTAGTTAAAAGCGTCTCAATGAGACATTCGGTAATTTTAAAGCGATTTTTCACTAGTTTCAAATATTGATCTTTTGTAAGCAGTAAAAAGTCAGACTTTAAGCAAAACCCAAACTTTTTCGATTTGAATAATTTTTGAAGTATGCATGATTCCTTATTTACATAAGCGATTAGTAAGTCATTATTACATACGAATGTATCATTTTCAGAAACAAAATTTAAATTTATCCAATCTCGATTCAAATTTGTCGAATGTTGCACATGATAATGTAATGCTTTCATTTGTGGGGGTAAGTTCACGACCGTTCTTTTCAAATTCTTCATATTTCTGTATGTGAACATAAAGCTCATAGTTCTTATTCATTTGTACTTCAACAATCATTTCCTCACCTAAATTCCAATGAGCAGGAGTAAAAACATCGAAAAACTTAAATATTTTACTAAACTGAGTGATGTCTGAAATTTCATATTTCGAACTGCTTCCCAAGGAAAGCCGATCAGATGGGTTAAGTTCTTTAGGCGAAAGATGAATTTTTCTATGTTTCACTAAGTCAGATCTATTATTAAATGTTTCAAAACAATCGTCACATTTACAGTGACTGGGTGACTGTCTACTTTTCCTTTGATTTGGCTTGGAAGTATTATGACTTTTCCCATGCTTTAATAAATCACTCTTTTGTGAAAATACTTCGCCACATGCATTACAATTATGAATCACAGGGGTCTTTGAATGAATCTTCATATGATTTAATAAATGATACTTTCTAGCAAATGTTTTTTCACAGATTACACATACAAAAGGTATTTTCTCTAGATGACATTTCATGTGAAACGTTAAGTTAACCTTTCGGGGAAAAGCTTTGTTGCAAGTAAAACACACAAAGGGTAACTTCTGTTTCTTTAATCCTGATGAGGTGGGTTTCACTTCACAATTCGAAACGGGTTCTTCTTTAGGCTGAATTAAAAATTCCATGTCATGGTCATTTAATTCTGGTGATGAGGGTCCACTCTTCACGCTAGACATATCATTAACACTTAACAAAGCGGAATCCATGACTCGTTCCGTAATCACTTAAATGTAAACTAACTTAAAACGAAAAACACAACCTTTCACAGCGGTAACAGGAAACAATATAATCATATTAACTCGTTTCTTGGAAGTTCATAAAATGATAGAGGGCGCTTGTTTAAAAATATTAACATTTTATTGGTTAAAAAAGTCACGTGGTTATTTTATCATACTCTGTTATAAGTTCAATAGTCAGTTAATTCTTACACATTGATTCAGAAAGGGTTACGTATCTGAAGTTCGTACAATTGTAAGTCAAAAATGCTTTTATAAATAATATTTTACTGGCCGAATCACTTGTGTATCAGAAGTTCATATGTTTGTAAGTTAAAAGTTCTTATTAATCTCATATTTAGTGCTTTTATAAATAATATTTTACTTATGTGTAACTTATGTGTTATAAATCTAACTAGAAAAAGTGAATATTTCAAATAAGTTATGTTAGAAAAAACTAGATTCGATTATCTTTTTTTTAAATGTTGGTTGTATAAAGTCAATCGTTTATTATTTTTGAACAGTTGTTATTATTTTTTAAATAGTTTTTATTATTTTTGAACAGTTGTTATTATTATTTGAACATTTTTTATTATTTTTGATCATTTGTTTAGTTGTTATTATATTTTTGAACAGTTGTTGTTATTATTTTTTTAATACTTTTATTTTTTTTTCCCTGTGCTTTTTTTCCAAACAGGCGAAAATTTCAAAATTGTAGTTTACAATTCTAAAATACACTTTTAATGAAAGCAGTCTGTTACAAGATAATCACAAAAAGTTAACATTATCTTTCAAAAATAAACCCTCATTTCACAATATAATTGAAACTGAACAGGCAAAATTAAAAATCACGTTATTCCAAATACAAATATCCGTAATCTAACCACCATGATATCCAGATAAAGCTATCCTAAATTATCAAAGCATTAGTTCAGTTTGTCACAGCACGTCCAAGAAAATTTCGATAGAATAAAAATTTGATTGTGAGTTTCAAAGGAAAACCTATCCCCGATTCGAACTTGGCAGATTTTTTTAATCTTTTGTTTTCTGTGAATAAAAGAAATCCGATCAAGGCACAGAAAGAATTATTAGAAACATTAAACGAAATGAATGTCCCGCGAAATTTTATTAAAAATAAATATTTGTCAACAAACATTAAACAAGATTCTGTATTAGATTTGTCAAAACCCACTAAAAAACGAAAAGTGGGTCCACATGTATTGCATTGGGTGAAATTATTAATAAAATTGAATTTGTTTTTTTAAACTACACCTCTTTCCTATGTTTTCTACACCAAACACAATAAAAACAGTAATTACCCCTAAAGATGTCTTCTTTTTACCATTGCTTGCACTATACATTTTAAAATAAATATGTTAATATTCAATCCAATCATATCGAAAAAGATAAATTTCCGGTTTCATTTAAATTCAGTATAAAATAAACCTTAAACTTTTCACTTCCGGTAAATACATAAATGAGCGAAAACACAATGCAGATCGTTATATACAGACACACGACGCTAATCACTTCCTCTCTCGAAGTCATTTTAACAAATGATACGTCACTCTCACGATACCTCTCTTTAAACACTTAAAATCTAAACATTCATGTATAGCTTCTTGGTTTGATTAGTTAAACCTACCACAAATTATCAAGTCAAGAAGCTATTTTGCAGGTTCAAACCCCAGTGAAATCTTTTCAAGAAAACCTATTTTAAATATCTGTTATTGCATTCCCTTCCGATAGAGGGCGCCACCAAAAAAAATTGATCTCCGTTTCGCCTTCAAACTGAAAATCCATTCTAAAATTTAAAAAAAAAAAAAAAAAATTAAGCCCCCCTCAAAAATAAGTTAGCCGCCTCTTCAAAAACAAGCCCCTCCATTTTATACCCCTCTCCTATAGCATACTTCAATCTAACATTTAAATTTGATTCTAAAAAAAAAAAAAATTAAGCCCCCCCCCAAAAAAATGATCTCCGTTTCACCTTCATACTGAAAGTCAATTCTAAAATTCAAAAAAAAAAAAAAAAATTAAGCCCCCCCTCCTCAAAAATAAGTGCCCCTTAAAAATAAGCCCCTTCCACCACCACCACCTCTAGAAGTGAACTCTCCTTTTCCCACTACTGCTGGCTTGCACTGTCAAGAATTCCACAAGCCTGGACAAAACACTTATGTAACGGACTATAAATATATGCCGTAGACAAAAGAGCTGGTTTTTTACTTTCATTATTATGTGAGGAAAAACTATGAGATATTTCCGATAAATTTTGTTTATTCGATTCATCATTTTCATTACCAGAACGGAGTCCTTCTGGCGCCGATGAAAATATTTCTACTTCAGTATCAGTATCGGGGTTTTTTAATGACGTTTTATTTTGAAAGGATTTATTTTTATCACGATGAAGTAATATATTATGCCTTGAATTACACACCTGTTAGTTATATTTTGAAACTCATTTTGAGAGTAGATGAGAGTCATTCAAACAATTTATACAAAGTTTATTTTTTTTTACTTCATCAAATATTTGAATTGGAGTCATTTTTAGAAAAACAGGGCAAATGTGTACTGCATGCAATTTTTTACAAACAAAACATGGATTAGATTTAAGAATAAAAGTTTTCTGTTTGTTCTGGATTTTAAATTTTTGCGAATTTATTTGTGTTCCTTGTAGGTTTTCTAATATTTGAACACGATTTTGCAAGAATTCGATAAAAGTATCCCATCTGGGTAAATCTGTTGTTGTTAATGTCATTTCGAATTTCTTGCATGTTGTTCTATCCAATTTTGTCAAAATAATATTAATCAATACATTTTCACTAAAATTGTTCATTTCGACATTTAACACCTTTAAAGCTCTTACATGCTTTAAAATACATACAATCAAGCAGCATTCTTAATTTTTTAGCTGATTCAGTACAAATATTATCTAACATTAATAAAGATTTAATAGGACTGTTAACTATTAATCTTTTATTGTCACATCTGTTCTTAAGTGCTTCAAATAATGACTCATATGTGTCATCAGTACTTTGAATTTGCTTCGCTGTCCCCCCACAAGAGAGGATTGCAAATAAAAGAGCTTTTGATCATTAGTTAACAATTCATTCGAATCAATTATACTATTAAATTGAGTCTTAAAGCTATTCCAGTTTTCATTAGAACCATCGAATTTCGGCAATGGAATTTCTGGTAGCTTAACATTTAATTTTTTAGTATTATTAACACCATTATTTTCATTTATTAGATCAACATTTTTAGTTTTAAAAAGCTCAATAAGTCTTTTGAGATTTTGGAGATCTTGCTCGATTTCTTCAAACTCAGCTTTACACTTTTCTACTTCTTCGTCTTTCAAAATCTTATAATATTCCATTTTCAAATCGTCTAATTTGTCTTCCAACTTATTCAAATTTTCGATTTTATTCAAAAAGCAACTGAGTCTGTTTTTTCTGCCTCATCGGCTATAAAATTTGATAATTTCGTCACTTGAGCTTTTATATTGCCCCTTCTTCGATTTAACACCTTGACATCCATTGTTAAGGGTTTTTTTTTTTTTTAATAACAAAAACACAATATAATCCAACGATCATTGATTCTTCTCCGGCTCGACGGACCATTATGGTGTTTACGAACATGAGTGGACTGTATTTAAAATAACTATCTATAATATTTCAACGAATTCACTTTAACGAACCATTTTTATTAACAAACTATTGGTTTTCGGAGCTCTCAACTGGAGACACCAAACGTAGCAAAGAGCAAACGACTGCTGATTTACATTTATCGCCAAGCAATATTAGAAGCCAAGAGTGGCGCCAACAAGCAGGAATGTGTTATTGCAATATTAATGTATCCATTAATGAGAAATAATGTTATTAAATTATAACTCAATAAAATGTTTTTAAAATTAGTTTCAAAATTGCGTAGTTTAAAATTGAAATATTTTATAAAAACAAATTTGGGCAAAAAGAAGTCAACCAATTAAAACCAATGAAAGACATGTGTGGCTTTTTAAAAATTTTGCTGCCGTTTTTCTAACCCTGGTGGACAGTAAACTGGCAAAATTTTTGGAAACGACCCATGTATAAAATGTTCTAAATATGCCTTACGTAGAATGAACAATTTGCTGCTAAAATTTTTGTTTGACAGAAAGCTTTTATTACATTTGGTTTTCATCAAATTATCTAAAATATATTCCATATTACACATACATAAAAAATAGGTTACATAATTGTTGTAGCACACATAATTTATGTTGCGATGCAATACAAATGCTCCATGCTAGTGAAATTCAATAGCACGCTCATGGCACCTTGATAGGGGATAGATTTTTAGATGTCTGTACAGACTGGGCTTGGGCCATTTTTCTTTCATTAGACAGAAGCTTGGACTTTATTATTTCTAAACTGCGTCATATTGGCAGTTTTTTATGGTGTTATTTTACATTTGTTAACGGAATCTGTAGAAATTTTATTTTGGTTTAATAAATACAACACAAATAGTTTTAAAAATCATAAATTCATTCCTTTATAAAGATTCAAAACTGCGATATTTTTTTATACTTTTCTTTTCTTCTAAACTATGTTTAATTTTTTGTCTATTAGAATTTCGCATATAATATTTTGCGAACAAATAATCGGAAAAATGATGCACTTTAAAATATTTGTATAAATATGTATATGTCATAGGCTAATTGGGAAATCTGGCTCTTTGCAAAGAGCCAGTCTAACTGGAGAATCATCTACCTTTTCCCAATCAGCCTGCTATTTTTCAGGCCTATTGCAAAGAGCCTAGACAGTGTTAGGCTAGTTGGAATATGGTCATTTATTTCTCAATCAGCCTGATAATTTTTAGGCTTATTGCAAAGAGCCTAGATAGCGTTAGGTTAATTAAAAAATGACCATGCCTAATTAGAAAATGACCCAAACCCAAACAAGACATAAAAATTCCATCGAACCATAACCCGATACGAACTAGACAAAATAAATTCCTTTGTGCCGCAACCCGACTGGAACCTAAAAATCGAAGTTAACGTGAAACCCGACCCAAACCAGGAAATAATTCCATCGAACCGTAGCCTGATCCGAACATGACAAAATAATTTTCGTCGTCATGCAACCTGACCCGAACCTGAAAATTGAAGTTAACTGGAAATCCAAACAGAACGCAATAAAAAAATCCATCGAACCATAACCCGATCTGATTCCGACAAAATAAAATCCATCGCAACACGACCTGATCTGAAATTTCAAGCTAACCCAAAAATTTAAGTTAACCTGAATTCCCAACAAAAAATTACCATCGCCCTGTAACACAACCTGAACCAGATAAAAAAAATCCATTGAACAGTAACCCGATCTGAACTCGACAAAATAAATTTCTTCACCTCGCAACCCGACTCAAACCTGAAAATTGAAGTTAACCCAAAAGCCAACCCAAACCAGACAAATAAAAATCCATCGATACATAACCCGATCTGAACTCGACAAAATAAATTCCTTCGTGTCACAACCAGAAAATTTAAGTTAATCCGAAACACGACTGAACCTGAAAATTTATGCTAACCCGAAACCCGGCCCAAATCTGAAAATACAAGTTAGCCCCAAAGCAGACAAAACAAATTCCTTCATCTCGCAACTCGACCCAAACCAGAAAACTGAAGTTAACACGAAACCGATCCAAACCCCACAAAATGATCCATCAAACCATAACCTGATCCAAACCCGACAAAATAAATTTCTTCATGTTGCAACCTGACCCGAACAATTCGAAGTTAATCGGTAACTCAACCCGAACAAGACATAAAAATTCCATCGAACAGTAACCCGATCCGAACCAGACAAAATAAATTCCTTCGTGCCGCAACCCGACTGGAATCTAAAAATCGAAGTTAACATGAAACTCGACCCGAACCAGGAAATAATTCCATCAAACTGTAACCCTATCAGAACATGACAAAATAATTTCCGTCGTCATGCAACCCGACCCGAACCTGAAAATTGAAGTTAACTTGAAATCTGACAAAAAAAATCCATCGAACCGTAACCCAATCCGATCCCAACAAAATAAAATCTGTTGCAAAGCAACCCGATCCAAAGCTGAAATTTCAAGTTAACCCGAAACCGGATAGAAAATTACCATCGTCCCGTAACCTGACCCAAACCAGATAAAAAAAATCCATTGAACAGTAACCCAATCCGAACTCAACAAAATTAATTTCTTCATCCCGCAACCAGACCTGAACCTGAAAATTGAAGTTAACCCGAAAGCCAACCCGAACCAGACAAATAAAAATCCATCGATATGTAACCCGATCCGAACTCGACAAAATAAATTCCTTCATGTCACAACCAGAAAATTTCAGTTAACCCAAAACCCAACTGAACTTGAAAATTTATGCTAACCCGAAACCCCACCCAAATCTGAAAATTGAAGTTAGCCCCAAACCCGACAAAATAAATTCCTTTGTTTCGCAACCTGACCTGAACCTAAAAATTGAAGTTAACCTGAAAGCCGACACAAACCAAACAAATAAAAATCCATCGATATGTAATCCGATCTGAACCTGACAAAATAATTCTCGTCATCACAGAACTCGATCCAAACCAGGAAATTGAAGTTCACCCGGAACCAGACAAAAAAAATCCGTCAATCTTTAACCCAATCCGAACCTGGCAAAACAATTTCCGTCGTCATGCAACCCGACAAAAAAATCCATAACGGAATTTTCAGGTTCAATCGGGTTAATTTTAATTTTCAGGTTCGAGTCGGGTTGCGAGACGAAGGAATTTATTTTTTCGGGTTTGGATTGGGCTACTGTTGTTTGGATTTTTTCATCTGGTTCGGGTCGGGTTGTGACACGAAGGAATTTATGTTGTCGGGTACGGATCAGGTTATGGTTTGATTGATTTTTTGTCGGGTTTCGGGTTAATTTCAATTGTCTGGTTTGGATCGGGTTGCGTGACGGCGAAAATTATTTTGCCAAGTTCAGATCGGGTTACATAACAATGATTTTTATTTGTCTGGTTCGGATTGGCTTTCGGATTAACTTCAATTGTCAGGTTCGGGTTGGGTTGCAAGTAGAAGAAAATTAATTTTGTCGGGTTCGGATCGGGTTACTGTTCAATAGATTCTTTTGTCTGGTTCGGGTCGGCAGTAATTTTTTGTTGCGTTTTGGGTTAGCTTAAATGTTCAGGTTTGGGTCAAGATTCGGGTTAATTTAAATTTTCTGGTTCGGGTTAACTTGAAATTTCATGTTCGGAACAATTTGCATTGTGACGGAATTTATTTTGTCGGGTTCGCATTGGGTTACGGTTCGATGGATTTTTTTTTGTCGGGTTTCGAGTTAACTTCAATTTTCAGTTTTGTTTCGGAATGCATGACGGAAATTATTTTGCCGTGTTCAAATTGGGTTGCGGTTCAATGGAATTTTTTTTCTGTTTCGGGTTAACTCCATTTTTCTTGTTCAGATCGGGTTGCGTGATGGCGAAAATTCTTTGGTCAGGTTAAGTATCAATGGATTTTTATTTGCCTTGCTCAGGTCGGCTTTCAGGTTAGGGTCAGGTTGCGAGATGAAGATATTTATTTTGTTGGGTTCAGATCGGGTAACAGGGCAATAGTAATTTTCTGTAGGGCTTGGGTCAGGTTTCGGATTAACTCGAAATTTTAGCTTCGGATCGGGTTGTGTTGCAACAGATTTTATTTTGTTGGGTTTCAGCTCAATGGATTTTTTTTTGTCGGGTTCTGGTCGAATTTCGCGTTAACTTCAATTTTCAAGTTCGGGTCGGGTTGCGACATGAAGGAATTTATTTTGTCAGGTTTGGATCGGGTTACGGTTTGATGGATCTTTTTGTGGGGTTCGGATCGGTTTCATGTTAACTTCAGTTTTCTGGTTCGGTCGGGTTGCGGAATTTATTTTGTCCTTTTAGGATCGGGTTACGGTTAAAATAAAATTTCTGTCGGGTTCGGGTCGACTTCGAATGGAATTTTCAGGTTCGAATTGGGTACAACACCATATATTGACAAAGAGCTGGTTATTTTCTAAATACGCATGGTCATTTTTCAATTAACCTAACGCTATCTAGGCTCTTTGCAATAATCCTACAAATTATCAGGCTTATTGAGAAATAAACGACCATATTCCAATTAGCCTTACGCTGTCTAGGCTCTTTGCAATAGGCCTGAAAAATAGCAGGCTGATTGGGAAAAGGGAGATGATTCTCCAATTAGACCGGCTCTTTGCAAAGAGTCGGATTTCCCAATTAGCCTACGACATATACAATATTCTTTTTAAAATAATTTCTAAATTGTAGTATGTTGGTTAAAAAATATAGGATTTTTTTTTTTAAATTAAAAAATGAGAAAGGATTGATTTGAATTCAGGATTGATTTTACTGATTTTTGCTCGGACCAAACTTTTAGCTTTTACACTGGCAAGCAAAGATAGCTGTCCTCTGGGTGGGCCCAGTATCTGAAATTTTCGGACTGTGTAGACTACTATATTTACATGAAACTCATGAGCAGACTATCAATGATCAGCCGACAGTCAATTAAAATAGAGCAAAATCAAACAATTTTTAAAACATTTTGGAGGAAAAAATTATTAACTTGTATCTGATAATTTAAACATAAATAGAAATCAATTAAAGCTAATAGATAATATATTTAATCCATAAAAATACTCGACCAGTCATATTACGGCAGTTATGAATGTGAGAAAGACTAAATTTGACATATCGTCGCTACCATGTCAAACTATCGAATGTGAAAAAAGGCATTATTCATTACTTTTAAAAATTGGCCGTTTGTCACCATTAAATTTTAATAGTATTCTTCAGCAGGGATGCCAGTTTGGCATCCTTTTTTATTCAGAAATTTCGAATTCAAACCAGAAATTTTAAATAGAAATTTTTGTTTCATTTAATGACAAGAATTTTGTGATTACTTAAAGTACAATTTTTTTTTTTAAATTTCCGGTATGCATTTGACATCTCTGAATAAAAAAGAAGGCCAAATTGGCAACCATGTTCTTCCCAGAATTATTATTATTATTATTACTAGACGAATTCTAATGAAATCTAGTGGTGGCAATCGGCCCATTTTTAAAAGTAGTGAAAAATACATTTTTGCATATTCGATAGTTTGACATGGTACTGACGATATAAAATTTATTTTTTCTGTAATATGTTAAATGTTTAAAAAAATTTTAAATAGCATATATTAAATGTGTTCATATATTTTATTAAAAAAGAACATTTTAAAATATAATTCAGAAACAAAATTAATATTTTCTGGAATTTCGAGAAAAAGGTCCTTAGGATTTTTTAAAATTAAACAGTGGCGTAGCTACATATTCAGCGCCCTGGAGCAAAAAAAACAAGTTGGAAATTGTACGTCAAACGTTACAAACGAGGTGCGTTCGTACGCACGTTTTAGAATTAAATTCATGATATCCCGTGCGTAGAACGGGTTAAACAGCTAGTTAAGTATGACACTGTTCATACAAATATCTTAACTAGTTATATAAATATTCAGATATATATGTATCAGTTAGTTATATAAATATTCAGATCTTGATGATTTTTAATTCTGTGAAATGAATTATATCGTCTGCAGATTAATTTCTGTAATAAAATAAGTATCTCGGTCGCTTGACGATTTAACATCCATCAGAAGCTCCTCTAACAAGAAAGCACCGATTTAAAAAAAAAATCAAATTTCTTAATAAACATTTTTATTAATATCTCCTAAAGTTTTGATTCGATTTTAATAAAATTTGAAATGTCTCGACAAAATTCTGCAAAGATAATATATTTTAAATTGCAAACCATTTGGTTGGGTAGTTTTTGCGTTGTTATATGCGGACAGACAGACAGACGGACGGACCAAACGACGACTATAGGTGCTACGTATTTATATAATTACGAACGCACCTAAAAATTAATGTGCCCTCTTGTCTCTGAGGAATTTTTGGAAATTTTTGTTTTATTTTAGGTATAAAATTCATGTAGAGGGTTCGTATGGATGCTTACTTTTAGATACCACTAATTCCATAAAGAAAATTCTCCTTTACTTAATTGCAGAATCTTGCATTTAAATAAGGAAAAATTTACTTTTAGGAAATGCTGCTTATTCCAAAGTAAGCATACGTACGAACTTTAATATTACTTATTTTCTATTGAAATACTTACTTAATTTATTCTTTAACAGTAAGATATTAAACGCAATAAATTTTTATAAAATAAATTATAATTCATTAAGTACCGAGTATCTACTTATATTTACAACGTATGGGGCCGGATTTACGTTTATATGCGACCATGAGCCCAATGCTACCTGCCAACTTTTCTTGTTCATTTCAAGAATTTCTGATTTTAGAATTTTAATGGAGAAACACACTATCGTGGAGAAATTTTTAATTTTGAGAGCATATTACTTGAAGCATTTCGATGGAAAGTAAAAACGATGAAAAAGAAGAAAAGATACATGCCTATACATCATTACAATGTAGTGATTGTAATTTTATAACTATAGAAAAAAAGTATCTTTAACATTCAGATTTTTGTCAAAGCCCAATAAAAGCACTTTGAGGGCCTAGGCACAATATTATTACGTGGACCTCCCAACTATAATATTATAACTAAGCTCAAACCTCGACATCCCCCCCCCCCACCCGTATCTTTTCCAAAACTCATGAAAATATTTGCACAAATGGTGAAAATCTTTTTGTTTTCTTTCTTTTTTTGTACTTGAAATTTATTTTTAAAACACAATGGCAGGTCCATAATAATTATATAATGAAAAGAACCTAGCATTTTTTCGCATCCCTCAAATTAGAGTGCCCACGAATTAGATATAATCCTTAATGAAATTTGTAATGGGAAAGGAGGCCATGAAACTTCCATTTGCCCATAACCTGCAGAGTATACTTAAAAATATAAGTTCTAAATAAAATATAAAAACACGTATTGAATTCACATGAAACATGATTGTTTAAAGTATTTCTCACAGGTTTATTAACGATTCTTTTAATAACTGTATATAAAGCAGCATACTCTCTGCATTAATAAAACAAAGATGTTTGTTTATCTGTCTGTTTGTTGGCGTAATCTAGCGCATGTAGAGGTCTGAAGATTTGGATGAGGATAGACAAAGACAGGACTTAATACGTCTGAGGCTTGGATTTTCCAGTTTTTGATATTTAACCGAGATTTTAATTAAAAACCCGAAGGAACATCGCAAAATGGCCAGTTTCTGTCATTCTGCGAATTGTGCCTGTGCATATTTACGGGCTTCCTCGGATCTTCATGCAGTATGAAATCGAAGCGTTCGTTTTTTTATGCATTTTGAAATCACAATCACGGAATCCCTCACACAGTCACAAAAAAAAAAGATAAAGAAAAAGAAAAACACGAAACTTTTCGCCTTACATTCCCAGGTCGAACGTATCTTTCGTAAAAAAAAAAATAATTATATTTAGTATTTCAAAAAACATTTTTATTTCAAGTTTTCCGTTTTTCTGCATTTTGAAACTGTCGTATCCGCTTCCCGAAAGGAAATACAAGAAAAAATACCCACTTATTCGTGGTATCTTTCCCTTTTTAACAGTCTTTAATAATAATAATAATATTTACTTTAAAAATATATAAAAAGCCGAAGTTCGATTTCAAGTTATTTTCATGTCTTCAGATTCCTTTTCAAGTTTTCTGGGGTTTTTTTTCCCTACATTTTAAAGCTACCGCATATGCTACCCGAACGTAAATATCAAGGAATTAAAATACCTTCTTATTCATCGTCTTTTCTGGTTTTGATGGTATCTTTGGTTTTGAAAAATAATAATATTTATTATTTCAGAAAAAAAAAATCAGGGTCGATGGTCATTCGTTTTCATCTTTTATGTTTCTACTCTAATTTTAAAAAGTTATTTTCTTTTTTCGGATGAAGAAGATACCCACTTAAACATTATTCTCGGTCTTTTCCCGGTTCTAACAATATCTTTGGTTTCAAAAACTATTAACATTTACTATTTCAAAAAAATTAATTTCTTGAAGTCGTTTCACGGATTCCACAAACATTTCTTTTTTCTCGGTGCCTTTGAATATAGCATTTCTCCTTTTAAGAGAATTGTGCGTTTAAACATTTTCTGAGGGGTTTTCGTTTCTGCATATGTCCGGGAAAACCTCCACATTTTCAACACACGTTATCACAATACACTGGAAGATATCCTTTTGCATTTTAAAAGAGTTTGTCAGAATTCAAAGTTTGATTATATCTAAGCGTCAGAAATTAAACCATCAAGCACTATAATGGGACCCCTTAGTTTGGAAACATTTTCGTTTAATAAATATAAAATCATACAAATTCGAGGTTCCTATGCAAAAAGACCAGACCGTGCATAGCACGCCTGGTCTACACTACCGAAGACAATGGGGCCTCCGATTCTAGGTTTGTTTGAATAGATTTTAATTTAAAAATGTGAAATCATATAAATTCGAGGGTGTATGCTGCCAAAGGCAGTGGGTTCCCATTAGATTCGTGTGGAAATATTTTCGCCTAAAAATATAAAATCTTTCAACGCTGATTTTAAGTATATTTAAGGTTATTATCACGGGTCCGGGAAATGCCGGGAGTGTTAGCTTGTTAATACTAAAAACCAATATTTCTGAGAAAATCATTTTTTCTCTACAAAGCATTTCATTTTATCAGGCTATATTAATCCTAAAAATATGAAATTATTCTTTTAGTATCAAATTTTAAAAAAGTCTTTTTGAAAAAAAATTACACTTTATTTTACTTTTCTTTTACTCATTTTCAGTCCTAAATAAATTTAACCTTACACCATAGATCCTTCAGATTTCACATGATTTTGAAGATTTATTGCATATATTGAGTATATCTTGGATAAAATTCCGTGCATAAGAAGTTTCTTATTAAAATAAAATCATAGTATAAGTGGGCTCTTACAATGTAGTTTTAAGTTAATGTAAAGTCATCAAAAAGTAATCATTAATTCTTCATAGAAATCAAGTCTTTTAAAAAGACAATGCCATTTTAGCATGACCATGCTTCTATTTCGGTAAAAATAGTCAAATTTTAGATTAAATTCTAAGTAATATATCATGAATTTGAAAAGCTGAACATTTCCTTCTCGTGTAGTCATGTGACGATAATCTTTTTTCTATAAGAAAAACCTTTTCTCTCTTTATGATAAAAAATGCTTATGATCTTCGTTTAAAATTTGCCTTATCTTTAAATTAAAAATCGTCCTGGGAACAGGGACCATGTGGCATATGCCAAAATCCTACGCTGTCTACTTATTTTATAAATTGTATTGACAAATGCATGCTTAATTTCCCCACACGAAAAAAAAATTCTATTTTTTTTTTCTCGGTTTTTTGTTTGTAAGATGGTCAATAAAATCCTCCAGATCAAATTAAGACATTACTTTTTTTTTTATAAATTAATTTAGTGACCAAAGAACTAAATGGATGTTGTGACATTCTGCTTCTTAACCCTTTGACTGCGGCAGTGGAACGCACATCTCTTCCCATATAATAGTGGAAACTTGGTAACCCACATGGTCCACAGGGTGAAAACCCTTAATCTAATTGATCCATGTGAAGGTTCTAGTGTTAACTCAAATGATGACTGAGATTTCGCATCTTGCATTTGGAAAAAGTTAGTGTATTAGTCATCAAATGTATCTAAGCGTTTAAATAAGTTTAAAAATCTTCTTTCTGCTGTCGATAAAATTTAAAATCAGACATACTGGAATGATGTTAGAGAAGTTACTTAAGGTGGCAATATGGTGGTGTGAATTAAAACTTCGCAAATTTAAGTAATTTATTTTTAACGAGTATAAAAGTGCGTGTTTAAAATCAAGGAAGTTGAGATCCAAAAGCTAAAATAAGGTAAAATATCGCAGGAATATGAGATCATAACAAGTATTATCCATCCATAATAACTTGTTAAACCTAATTTTTAAAAAAATTACAAGTATTTTTACAAAATTTTATTTCACTTCGCTCTTTCAAATTTTGCGCCCTTATGATTCGTGCGCCTGGAGCAGTTTGCTCCAACTGCTCCACGGTAGCTACGCCCCTGAAATTAAATAACTCTCCATAATTTTAAGAAACTTAAATTGTTGTCTGTTTCAGGGTTTGGGAGAGACTTCAGCCCCTTTAGCTTCTCCCATGGGTGTCCCACTGTTGAAATTGTTTAAATTTCCATCATTGGCTAAGATATTACCTGTTAGATGATGAATTAGTTATGTTGACAAGGTGAAAACCTAAGCAGTTTAGCAAAATTGATGTTCGAGACAAACATCATAATTGTTCTCAAAAGCAACTTTGATGTGGGACAGTGCAAAAGAAATAAAATACAGACTCAAAATCTGCATTCGCTCCTGTGTAAACAATGAAATCCGCCACCCATGATTTTGCAAATCCACAGTATGAAACAAGTTGTTTTCACTAACACAACCTCCTTAATTCAATCGATGGACCAGGGTATCATTCAAAGCCTTAAATGCCACTACAAAACTGAATTTTTGAAGATTCCTTATTCAGAACCTTTTTTCAAACTTGAGAAAAAAAAAAAAAAAAAAAAAAAGATGTTTACCATCAAGGATTGCATTTATTTGTTAGCAGAATCTTGGAATTCCATTTCCAAATACACACTAGTGAACAGGTAGCTTAACTTATGGCTATTGTCTCTTTTAATAGAAAGAGATGATGATCATACTGAACTTTCTGGTTTTAGAGACAAAATTAAAGATGCTAAAGAGTTGTTACTCTATGCTAAGCAGATGACTGGAAATGAACAGTCATTTGAAGAAAATGATATTGCAGATTATATAAACTCAGATGATGTCACTGATAACTACCAAGCGACTGATAGTGAAATTATTGGTCTTACAGTCACAAGATGTGGATTCTAATGGTGATGGTTCTGATGATGCACAGAATAGTGGCAAAATACTTTTTGATGAAGGTTTGGCTCTAGGAGAAAAATATCTTAAAGTTTTTAGAATAGCAAAGCTGTATAAGTGACCAAGAAATAATGATAGTGTATAATATGAAAAAAGAAGAAAAAAATCAAATCATAACATCCCAAAATCTTATAACAAGTTACTCTAGAACAAATGTTTGCAAAATTAAAAAAAAATAATTTGTATGGTCTTTAATTTCTTTAGCTTTCTCATAAAAGTACATATACGAGGGTGGAGATCTCGACCTGACAGTCAAAGCACAAGATTTTTAACATAATTTCATATTTTTCAATGTAGTCCCTTTGCAACTCAATACATTTAAGGCACACTCTTGTGTGAGAATTCTTTAGTGCAGCCCTGTACGAGGGTGGTTCGAAAAGTTTCAGCCTGTCAAAGAAAATGCAAGATTTTTGACAATATTTCATTTTATTTTTCAACTTGCATCACAATACATTTCAGAACTTTCCCAAAAAATGTTCATTCTTTGGCGTCGGCACGGCACGGCACGCATTGAGAGGCTTTTCATACCCAAAACATTGTGTAAAATATAGTGAATATGGTCTATCGAGATGTTTGCAATGTCAGCAAGTTCCTGTATCTTCAATTGGCGATCATTCAATGCAACATTGTGAATTTTTGAGACTATTTTGTGACAGTTTTTGGACGTACTGAGCGTTCATCATTGTGAATGGATTTTTTACCATATTTAAATTCAGCAGTCCACTTTTTTATCATCGAATACGAAGGACAAGAATCGTTTAAGGTAGAAGGTAACTCTTTTTGTATGCCCATAGGGGTTAAATCTTTTTTAACGAAGTATTTTACGACAGCTCGAACTTCATTTTTTACCATTTTTAGAAAATGTCAAAGCTTGTTGCCGAGAACTTATCAAACTACCCTCATACAATTAATTCCCCTGTTTCTTTACGAGTTAAAAATTAAATGATACATGCTATATTTTATGTGTTTTCATTAAGTATTTTAAAACCATGTTCATATTATTTCATGCGTTTTGTATTATATTTCTTTTATCTTTGGGGGTGGATTCTAAAATTTGCACAAGGTCTGGTCCCAAGCTGTGCAGATTTTGGGTCTTCTACTGTATTTCCCAATTTTTTCAAGTTTAAGTTAAAAATTACGATTTTCACTTACTTTTCAATTCAAGTAGTTATATAATTTATCGCGATATTATTAAGTTTTCAAGATGTGTATGAAATGAACCCTGATAAAAATAAAATAAAAATAACACACACATACACATAAAAAATGAAAAGGATATCTAGTTAAATATAATTTTATTTTACAAGATAATATACACACTGAAAAGGCAAATTATCTTTAAAATGCAAATTCAATAAGTCATGACATGTAATTCAACACTTATGTACAATATGGTAAAGCTCCAGCAAGTAAAAAAAAATTATACAGCAATGCTTTTTTGATGATGAAAATGGAAGAATGACAGTATACATAAAAAAAAATCTCATATTTTTACATATGGTACAACACTTCATCTCTCTTTAACATCACGAAGCATGGTTTGGTTTCTGGTGTTGGACAGAAATCAGGTTTAATTTTTAGTTTTTCTTCTTTTGTAATAGTTTTTAAAAATTGAACTGAATCAGATGAATCCTCATCAAGGATTTCAATACTCTCATCAGATAGGTTATGTGCTTGTGAAACTTTTGGTGAAACAGTTTTGTTTTTTAATTTTAGATAAGTTTTACGATGTTTAGCAGTTCTGCGACTTCTAACACATTCATGTGCACCCCGTTGCACCAAATTAGGAACAAATTGTTCTTTATCTCTGAGGACAGTTTCATTAATTTTTTCTAACTGGACAATCGGCATCATATTTATTTTATCACATTTAACATAAGAAACAGAACTAGACTTTTTATTTGATAAACAGTCAAATTCATTATCTTTTAAACGAATTAATTTAACAATCGGCTGTTTGTGGGTCTCTAAAAATTTATCAACTTCAGTAGCTTCCTTTAATGTCATAATAATAGGCTTGAATATTTTATTACTTCTGATCTTTTGACGGCTGAAACGTAGAGACTTCGTTTTATGTTTTCTTTTTTTCTTATTGGTTTTAAGTCTTTGAATAATTAATTTTCTCCCGGCCAATTTACTTTTCAGAATAATTTTTTTAGGAGAAATCCTAGGAATGGATGGGCTTACTCTATTTGGCAATATGAAAGTAGAACTGATAGTGATTTCATTTAATGGTATAGTATTATTCTGAGATGATGAAGATGATGATAAAGATGAATCATATGAACTTTTACAATTTTCAATACTATCATTGACGCTGCTGAAAGATGCATCCTCAGATAATGATGATTCAATATATATTTTTTCCGTGATCAAAGATTTTGTACTGCTTACTTTACATTCATCTTCACTAGGATCTGAAGGTGGAAATACAATTTTTATATCTGGCAAAGATTTACTTTTCCTTTTGTCACTTTTACAAAATTTATTTGATATGTGTTCATTGCTACCATCAGCATGCTTTACAGGGTTAACTAAACAGGTATTATCCAAAGAAAACCTTCTAAATTTATTTAATGTTGTCATAACTTTTCGACGATTTAAACTTGAAACTGCACATTTTAAAGATTGTATACTTGATAAATTCTCCTCTTCAGAATCTTTGTTTGAATGTTCAAATGATTTTTCCAATGTCGAAGGCAAATTATGTAAATCTGTATCCTTGTCTAGTATATTTTGTTTTGTTGGGGAAGGAATTGTGAATAGGTTATTTTCTGAAAGCTTTTCATTTTTAGATGTACCTTGTAGCGTAGTATCATTTGTTGTTTTAGGCCAATTTTGAGGACTGTCAAAGTCTGATACTGATTCAGAGTCTGACTCATTGGTACCCAATTTTAAATTAGGAGGAGACAATTTTATGTTTTTAGAATGAGTTGACTTTTTTTTAGAAGAATGTTCAGAAACATGTTTTTTTAAAACTGGAATGTCATGAAAATCTTTCAAGTGTTTTGATAAAATTTCCATTGAATCTAGATTCTGCTGACACAGTCTACACATAATATTATTTGGATTAGACACAGTGTTTGTAAGTTCAGATAAATCTTTATTTTGATCAATATTTTCCACTTCATATAATTTTTTTTCTGCCAAAGAATCTTCATTTTCTTGAGAAACATTTTCAGGTTCACATAGTTCATTTTTTGACATATTTTCTTCTAAGTCACAGACTTTATTTTTTGGTAAACTACTTTTGATTTCAGAAATATTTCCTAGCAAAATTTTATCTACAGAAGATTCGTTTTTTTTCAAGGTGTTTTCAAAATCACAAGATTCTTCTGCCTGTAAAGAATTTTTAAGTTTGCAATTATCATTTTCCAGTGAAGAATTTGTAACACTTTGAGATTCATTTTCAGGCAAAACGTGTTCAATTTCACTAGATTTGCTGTTTTGCAAAGAACTTTCAAGACTGCAAGGTTTAGATGCAATATTTTCAGTTTCATAAGATCCATTTACAGGTACAGCATTTTGGAGTTTACAAGATTCATCTTCATGCAGAGAGTTTTCAGGCCTGAATGATTGATTCTCAGAAATAACGTTTTGAAGGTTACACATGTTATCTAATTCACAAGATTCATTTTTTTGTAAAACATTTTCAATTTCACAAGACTCATTTTCCAGTAAAGTATTTCTTAGCTCACAAGATTGATTTTCGAGAAAAGTGTTTTTTTGGTCACAAGATTCATTTTCAAGCAAAGTGTTTCTTAGTTCACTAGATTCATTTTCAAGAAAAGTGTTTCTTAGTTCACTAGATTCATTTTCTGGTTCAATATTTTTAAGTTCAGAGGATTCTTTTTCCAGAAAAGTGTTGTTCTCAAGTGCAGAGGATTCCTTTTCTTGTAAAATACTTTCAAGATCACATGTTTCCTTTTCAATTACTTTCTCTACACAATTTAAAGATGGTATAGAAGTTACATCTTCAAGTTTTTTAATAGAAATATCTAAATCATCTGAAAAAAAAGTGGACTCGCTTAGCTTCTTATGAAATAATTCTTCTTTTATCTCTTGATTGCACATATCCGAATCATTTTTATCACAGTTCAAACCATTTTCAGAATCTATATTATCTTTATCATTATCCTGGTTATAAATTTTATTTTGAATAAAATGTACTTCATTTGATTTCTCAATTTCTTCCGAGTCATTGATACTAACATTAGTATTCAAATCTTTATTTTCAGGAATTAAAAGTTTCAATGAATTATCCTCAAAAACTTCTTTTTTGTTATCCTTATTTGAAGTCCCACCAAAGTGACATCTTGAAACATTAGAAATAATTTGAGAGATGGGAGAAATTTCACAAGATTGAATACTTAAATTTTGAGAATTGGTCACTTGCAGATGTTTAACATCTGAATTTTCTTCAATTTTAGAATTATCATTTAAGGAAGGATTTGACAAATTTGTGGAGACAGATAATTCATTATTATCTTCACTATGAGATATGAATGAACATTCTTGAGCCTTTATAGCAGTCTGAATAGCTGACATTTTTTCAAAAGGCACTAAAGTTTCATCACTAGATTTTAATTTAGGATTTGAACTGGGTACGTTCTCAAACGAAGATCCATGAGTGGAAGGTAAATCTTCATCAAGTAATTTAGAATCATCCTCTGATATTTTAGAAGTGCCAATAATACTAATTTGTTTATCTTGTACTAAGTTATCTCTCTTTGAGATTTTTTGTGACAATTTGTGTTTTTTTGCAAAATTAGATTGTAATACAGATTTCAGCATATTTTCTTTAGCATCAGGATGAGGACCTTTTGTTTGTGGAGAATTTGCAGAATTGTCAGATACTTTTTCAATTTTTGCCAATTCTCTAGAAACAGGAGCAGACACAGCTTTTGCAGCATCAGGTAAAGATTCAACATTAGCATCAGTATTTTTTTGAAAATCTGTATGCGATTCAAGCTGATTTTCTGCAATTTTTGAATTTTTAACCTCATTCATACATTTTGTTCTCTTGTGAAGTTTTGTCTTATGAGCATCTTTTACATGTCTACTTAAATTATATTTGTTATAATAGGACTTACCACAAATAGAACACTCAAACGTTTTTTTACGAGAGGCATCTTTCAATTTATTCTTATCTTCAAAATTTTGTTTATTTTCAAGGTGATTTTCAAGATTAAAATCTTCAAAAGGAATATTTCCATGCTTTACATTTTCAAGAGTAGTATTTTCAGTTTGCAAACTGGGCTTTCCTTCAGAAATTATTTTAGAATCAGATTCAACATCTCTGGAAAATTCAAGAACATTAAAATTAAATTTAACATCGTTTTTTTCAACTAATTTGTCAGTAGTCTCTGAAATATGGGATGTTTCAGTCACAGTGAAAGAACTGTTTTTCTTAAGAGCATCAGATGCAGAAAGACAAGTACTGGAATCAAAGTCTTGTTCAAGCAAAGGAGAAAGAGATGGTATAGTGACTGAATCAACTTGTGATGCTGAATCAATTGCTGGGTTTTCACTGACATCAGTATTTAAGTCAGAGGAATTTTCAATTTTTACAGGGTGTTGGGTACGAATATGCTTTTTCAAATAAATTGATGTTATAAATTTTCCACAGATTTTGCACGGATGTTGTGGGTTTTTAAGAATACGTGTTTTTTTACCTTTAGGCAAGGCTCTGCCATTTTCAAAAACATTTGATGAAGGTAAATTTTGCTTAACATTAGAATCTAAAACATGATTAAAAGATTCTGTACTGTTAGGATATGAATTTCTCCTACCAAACTTAAAGCCTTTTGATTTGAAATATTTATTATGCATGTTATATACTCTGCATGATGCAGGTGTATGTTCTCTAGTATATTCAGGATGTTTTTTAGGTATATGGTTAGTTAATAGGAAATTGCTGTTAACATATATATTTCCACAAACTGGGCATCTGTAAAGGTGGTTTCGT
The DNA here is from genome assembly GCA_963931845.1 of Maratus michaelseni. NCBI lineage: Eukaryota > Metazoa > Arthropoda > Arachnida > Araneae > Salticidae > Maratus > Maratus michaelseni. Next base: position 153,317,584 of record OZ007596.1, on the reverse strand, counting down.
ATTGGAGTTTCTGCATCCTTTGAAATCATATTTTGTTGCCCACCATTTTCAACCGGATAGATAAAGTTAGTTTGATCAACAGGTGATGCTGGATCAATTGGTGGGCCATGATTGACATCAACATTTAAGCCAGTATCATTCTTTAGACACATTTCACTCGTGGTCTCACTAGGACAATTTGATTCATAATGATGATTACTGGATTCAGTTTCATTAGGAGAAGTTTCAGTCAGTATACTTTTTAAAACATCAGTGAATGATAATTCATTAGAAACTTTTGAAGTAGTAGTTGGGATAGTTTCTGCACATGGTACTTGCGGTTTAGTGAAAATTGCCGGCTGAACCGATTTAACAGATTCTGTAAAATCAAATATAGCTAATTCTTTCTCATGTAGTTGAGGACATCCATGGTCAATATTGTAATTATTAACTTCATTAATTTTGCCATAAACTTCAGAATCCTGCAAAGGATTTTCATTGTTTTGAATATCATTGCACAAATTATTAGATAAAAATTTTTCTGCAGGATCAGCTGGTGGTATATAAGGCAAATAATTGTTATCAATTTGGTCCAAGGAATCTATTCCTTGAACTATTCTTTCTAAATCTTTATCATTATTGATCAAGTCCAAACAAGCACTAAACGCATTTGCATCAATTTCATCTAAATTTTTATCATCTTCCATAGTCATAAAAGATTTGGTGGTTTGAGGTAGATTATTAAGAAATGGCTCTTTCTGGAAGAAAGAATTCTGTTCAGGTACAACATCAGGTAAAGATCTGGCACAGAAATTTTCTGTCACTAACATATCGGAATCAATTTCATTTACTAAATTGTTGTTTTTTAAATCCAGATTCCTCGAAGCACAATTTAAAATATGAGCCTGAAGTTCAAGTTCGGAAAAAGTATTTTCACAATGATGGCAATTTAACTGACTTACATTATACTGATCACATTTACCTTCTTTTATACTAGGAAAACTGGAATTGCAAGCAACAGAAACTACATCATTTTCCAGCATCTGAAAAGAAATGACATAAAATCAACTTTTGAAATACACATTTAATAACATTATAATTTCAAAAGAGAAAGAGACCAGTAGGTTTGTTAAAAGCAAAAACTTTTTGTTCACAAATATCTACTCTGAAATTGTACTTTAAATATCAACTTCTTCAATTTTTCAGGGTAGTTGTCAATACTTTACATAAAAATTCCCCAATAATTTCAGGTTAGTGCTAAAATTTCCCAGATAATGAGTATTTTATTGGAAATAACATCACTCTTATGCATATGCATAGTCATAATTTAGTAGAATGGGCATTAAATAAATTTCTTCACAACAGCAAAGTACGAATGATATTTTTTGAAACTGTAGTTGAAACTCACTCTCTATATTTTTTAAAGCAACAGCTGATAATAATTTATGTTTATATTTTATTTATTTTATTATTATTATTATTATTATTTTTGGGGGGGAGGGAGTGGCGGCATTTTATCAATTTATCAGAATGACAAGAGAAAAGTTATGTTCATAATTTAAAAAAAGAGAACTATACTATGGTCAACTTGAGAAAGACAGTCAAAAATTATATATACCAAAACTTGTACAAAATCAAGTTCCTATGCAGTCATAATTTAGTAGGTGGGCATTAAATAAATTTCTTCACAACAGCAAAGAATATTTTTTGAAACTGTTCAGTTAAAACTTTTTTTTAATTTTACAGCAACAGCAAATAAAAAATGATAATCCTTTTTTTTTTTTTTTTTTTTTGGGGGGGGGGGGGGGATATGTAAAAAGACAAGAGAGAAGTTATATTGACAATTTTAAAAAAGGGAAATATGATGTGATCAGCATGAGAAAGAGCTATACAAAAATTATGTACCAATACCGGCAAGTTACAAATAAATAAGAAAATTGTTTAGCTTTGTTGAAGCTAATTGTTAAGCTCTGATATTTAAATTTATCAAAATAAAATAATCTAGCTTTGACAGAAAATTGTCATAATATAATTTAATTACAGTAATCATATTTAACATAATGCAGCACCTGCTAGTTTCAGATTCCATCATGCTTTTTTCTAGGTATAAGGCTACACTATATGGCCAATGATGACCGGTCACTTGCGATTTTTTAGACGCTTTGTTAAATATCTAGAAAAATATATAAGGAATTATCATGAAACTTCAGGCGTGTAAACAGCATAGTTGACATGATGTATTTCAGCGAAGATTTTTTCCCCGAAACCCCATAGGGCCATAGGGGGCCGTCAATAAATTGCAGAAAAACAAATATTTTTTGGATAACCCTGTAAAAACTAATATCGCAAAAGCGTTGAAACGGTAGCACATGCTTAGGAGGCTTCTTTTAATAAACTATGTTCATTTTTATGAGGATAGCATGTATACTCGTGGAGAAATTAAGATTTTTATAAAAACAATCCCAAATTTCACCAAGTGTTTTGCTTATAATATTCAGAGTTCCTAATATAAAAGAATGTTCTTTTCAGGAACGATGACACACAACATTATATATAATACAGACCTGCCAACTTTTGAAAATGAAAAATAGTAGCACACAAAATTCAAATTAATCTGGAGGTTGGATGGTTGGTTGTTGTTTTTTACGCTGCAAATTTTAAGCGAACAAATACTAATCAACTGCACGTATGTATAATGAACATAATCATACAATGTAGGAGACTTTTGTTTTTGAAAATTTTTTGGTAGTGGGTGGGATTGATTAAATGTAATTCTTCCCATTCAACTCTGTCCACTCCTAAGCTAAATTTCTGGACTTCACAATGAATTTTCTGAAAGATTCTAGGACGGTTGCGGAGGGGGAGATTCCCCTCCACTGACGAAACTACTGATATTTTTCCGGAGAAAAATGTCTAAAATGTCCTGTATCAGGTCAGGTAAGACCCACATGTCGGCTCTGTGCTAATTGTTTGTTTATTGCAGATCAGGTTAATCTCATTTTTCAAAAGTTTGTTCAATATATTGTTTCAGATGAAAAACTATATCTATAATAATAAACATAGATGTTTGCCTCTGTGTGTGCTGTTTTGTGAAGAGACTGCTGCGATGCACACAGATCTACAAGACTTGGCAACAAGGTACCTGTTATGTCTGAAGTTATGCACTTTGTAGCCAGTGTGTTTCTGGATCTTTTAATAGATTTTTAAATAGTTTTTTTTTTTTTTTTTTTTTTTTTTGACTAATTTGTGTATTTTTAGCGATCTTTTGACAAAATTTGCATCTTTTCAGTGATCTTTTGACAAAATTTGCGTCTTTTCAGCGATCTTTTGATGAAATTCGCGTTTTTTCAGCGATCTTTTGATGAAATTCATGTTTTTTTCATCAATTCTTTGACGAAATACGTGTTTTTCAGCGATTTTTCGCGTTTTTTAAACGATCTTTTGAGGAAATTCGCGTCTTTTCCGCGATTGTTTGACGAAATCCGCACTACTTACCGTGATCCTTTGATGAAATTTGTGCTTTTTTTCAGCAATTCCTTGACAAAATTCGCGTTTTTTCAGCGATCTTTCGCCGAATTTCGCACTTTTTACACGATTCTTTGACGAAATTAGTGTTTTTTCAGTGATCTTTTGATTAAATTCGTGTCTTTTCAGCGATCCTTTGACGAAATTCTTGTTTTTCAGCGATCTTTTGACAAAATTCGCTTTTTCCAGATATCCTTTGACGAAATTCACGTTCTTTCTGCGATCCTTTGATGAAATATGCATTTTTTTCTGCGATTTCTTTGACGAAATTTGCTTTATTTAAGTGATCCGTCATTTTTTTGTGCGATTCTTTTGCGAAATTCACATCTTTTTGCAGAAAATCGTAGTTTTAGACAAATTTTCGTAGCAGTTGGCAGCTCTGATAATACCCTACAATCAGAATTACAAAATAATAAATATTGGATGAAAAATTAGCAGGTATATACAATGAGAGACACTTCATTCTTATTATGTCAACTTTCATAAGCTAGTATATTTGGATATAACCCCTCATCTTTTTGCTTCCTTTTGGGAACAGCGAATTTCGAGCTTATTCTATCGACGATTACTATCAGAATTTTCAAGCTATGTTTTTGAGACTTTCTCAAAAGTTGGTCCATACATTTAGCTAACATATTATGCACAGTATAATTTGATTGAATTAGCGCATGCACAGTGAAACAATTTTTAGTAAACCTGCTCATTTTTCATTCAATATTTATTATTTTTTAATTCTGATTGCAGGGTATTATATATAATGTTGTGTGTCATCGTTCCTGAAAAGAACATTCTTTTATAAGAACTGTGAATATTATAAGCAAAACACTTGGTGAAATTTGGGATTGTTTTTATAAAAACCTTAATTTCTCCACAAGTATATGTTATATCCTCATAAAAATGAACATAGTTTATTAAAAGAAGCCTCCTAAGCATGTGCTACCGTTCAACGCTTTTGAAATATTAGTTTTTACTGGGTTATCCAAAAGATATTCATTTTTCTTCAATTTGTTGACGGCCCCTTATGGGGTTTCGGGAAAAAATCTTCATATATATGAAATATATGACGTCTATCATGTTGTTTACACTCCTGAAGTTTCAGGATAATTCCTCATGTATCTTTCCATATATTTAACAAAACGTCTAAAATCACAAGTGATCGGTCATCATTGGCTATATAGTGTATTAGTGTAAGCATTTGTTCAGTTTGCCAAAATAATACTAAGAAGAATTTACTAAATAAAACAGAGCATACCGAAATAAATAAATAAATAATTACACCATCACTTAGGAAATTATACTTATTTTTGTTTTTCATATTATTAAATTATATAGTCTTGTAACCTGTATCAATGTATAAGATCAAGTCTGTAACTAATAAATTAGTTTATTAAAATATAGAATATATATATATATATTCTAATCACAAAATTATTAACCATGCTGTTTTATGCAAGACATATTGCTGAAGTGTAATAAAAAAATCACTAATATAAAATATCATTATCAAGAAATGTTTTTTATATATAAGAATGCCTCTTTAACAGCTCCATGAACAATCTAAAAAACAAAACAAAACGAAAAAAACAAGAGAGAAAGCAATTTACCCTAATAAGGGTAACACACACACACAGGCTGAATTTCACGTAATCTACCAAACGAAAGGGGATGATATAATAGTCAATGTGGATCGTAAAACAAAAATACTATAGAAACGCTGTCGTATCTCTAACAGTTTCCAAGTTATGGTGGATGGAAAAAAAATGCACCAAGTCTGAAAACACCTAAAGGATCCATTTGGCCCATGAAATAAGACTAAAATTCGATTTTGTTATACTGACTTAATTCTTTCACTTTTTAATATTAGAAGATTTATCCTGTATGATTTCAACAATATTTTTTGCATTTTGTTCGTTTTTGTATAACTTACACAAGTTCAACATTCGTATTGTTATTGTTCGTAGTTTTTGATGAAAAATACACAATTTCTCATAATTTTACCTCAATTTATAATATATTTTTTAATATTTTACTAGGAGTGCAGCTTTGCAACACTTTTATTTTTACATATATTGTACATTTTGATGTATTTTATAATATATGTAAAGAAGAAAGTGTTGCACGATTCATGTATATAATTGAGGTAAAATTAGGAGAAATTGCATATTTTTCATAAAAACTACGAATAATATGAACTTTGAGCTTATGTAACTCATATGTCCGAACAAAATGCAAAAACTATTGTTGAAATCGTAGAGGATAAACCTTCTAATATTAAAAAGTGAAATAATTAAGTCAGTATAACAAAATCAAATTTTAGTCTATTCCACGAGAAAAAAAAAAAAAAAACGGCTTATGGATCCTGATCTTGTATGTTGTTTCTGTAAATCTTAAATGCAAAATAAGCACATATTAGGAAAGAACAGAAAAAATCCTATAAGATGACACCATTCCCATTAGGATATCTAGATTTAATGGCAAGTTACAAGCCCTGAGACACTGACGATGGGCAAAATCAAATTGTCACCAAAATCTTTAACTGCAATATGGAAATGTGGGTCGTTATTCCATGTCAAATCAACCAGTGACTCAACCTGACCATTTTAGATTTTGATGAAACTTATAGGAATCATTCTCCCTGATGATATAAATGAGAATATACTTTTATTATTTTTTTTATCTCAGTAAATTTTCATACAATTATTTTTTTTAATTTCGAAAAATCATCATCTTTTGGCTTGTATAAATGATTTCAATTTTGAATTTTCAAGTTTTATCAGGCATAGAGAGTTGTTTGACCCATCATTTTAAAGAGAATTTCATAAGGTTTAATTTGATATGCAAGTTGACTATGCTTGGTTAAAAAAAGTAAATTTAATTCAATTTAAAAATTTTGAAAAAAAATGTTTTTTGTAATATTATAAACTTTAAATTCTGAAAGTTTTAGAGTGGGATCTCAATGGGATCAGCAATTACGTTAAAAAAACTAATGCTAAACACAAGTTGGGGTTGGTATTTAAAGTTGGCACCACACCAACTTTATGATTGTGCTAAATATAGTACTGTCTTATTAATTTTAAACATTATTTTTTTATAATTGCTGATCCCATTGAGATCCCACTCTAAAACATTCAGAATTTAAAGTTTACAATATTACAAAACAACACATATATAATTTTCAAAATTTTTAAAAAGCACTGTTTTAATTTTTTTTAAATTAAATTAATTTTTTTAACGAAGCATAGTTATCTTGCATATCAAATTAAACCTTATGAATTTTTTTTTTAAATGAGGGGTCAAACAACTCTCTACGCCTGATAGAACTTGAGACAATATTGAAAACATTTATACAAGCCAAAAAATTATGACTTTTTGAAATTTAAAAAATTAGCTGTATGAAAATTTACTGAGATAAAAAAAATCATTAAAGTATATTCTCATTTGTATCATCAGGAGAGTGATTCCTGAAGGTTTCATTAAAATCTAAAATGGTCAGGGGGAATATTGAAAATTATTAGTTGGTTTGACGTGGAATGACCATATTACAATCACCTTTTTAGTTACGATTGATCAAATTTACCAAACATTTGTCCATTCTACCAGCTTTTGAATAAGCCTACAATAAACCAAATCGGTTTTCTACTTCAGGAGAAATTTAGCCCTTTATTTGAAATACATCAGTAAAATCACCCGGAAAGGCATGTTAAATTTACACAATTGGCATTATTACACCCAACAAAATCTATTTATAAGGACAAAACTCATCTTTCCAGACATGATTCAACTTAAATGTTTCTCTTGGAATGGATGGCGATCGCTTGATAGGTCCATATGCATTGTTATTTGCTGTCATTTCCACACCCCAACGAGCATAACTTATTTTTCAACCTCATGGCCATGGGGAGCCCCTGAATATTCTTCAACTACTGTTCAGAATTTTCTGACTGAACAGTATCTGCGGTGGATTGGTCGTATGTGGCCAATACACATGGAACTGTCAAGCATTCGCCAAGCGAAACATGTAAGCTGAATCATGTCTGGAAAGATGAATTTCGTCCTTGCAAATGAATTTTGCTGGGCATAATCATGTCAATTGTGTAAATTTAAAATGCCATCCTGAATGATTTCAGTGATGTATTTCAAATAAAAAGCTAAATTTCTTCTGAAGTAGAACACCGATTTGGTTTACCGTAGGCTTATTTGGAAGCTGGTTTACATATAGCTGGTTAAATATTTTGACAATAACTTGATTTTGCCCATTAAATCTAGATATCCTGATGGTGTCATATTATAGGATTTTTTTTTTTTGTTGTTTTTTCCCTATTTCTGCTTATTTTGCATGTAGATTTTACAGAATCACAAATATGGGTTTTTTAAGACTTGGTGCATTTCTTTCTATCCACCATAACCTGGAAATGGTTAGAGATAGGACAGGGACTTTATTTTATTTTATTTTATTTTTTATTTTTTATCATTTTGCCGAAATATTAAATAAAAACCAGAAGAAATACCCATCAAAAAGACATTTATTTCTCAAAATGGCACATGGTACCCATTCTGGAAGATCACTAGCAGAGAAGATACGAAGGTCAGAAACAGTTCGTGTTTTTCTCAGCACCCATCACTAAACATTTGGAAATACGGAAAAACAAATCAGATAATCTGTTAGAGAGTAATTTAAGCTCTCAAATGGCGCAATCCATTAAAAAGAATATTAACCCTTTCAATTATTTTTTTAATTGTGTGTGTGGGAGGTGAAGGGGAGGGGATCAGTCTTCTAAAGCTTGCATCTGCAAACAAAACGAAACACAGAAAAACAATTACACTAAATTAAGGATCACACTTTCATCTTCAAAGCAACGTTTTTGGTTTAAAAAAAAAAATAATGAAATTTAAAAATGAAATTTCCAGAGAGCAAGAGAGCAGCTTCAGTGTGAGTTTTCCCCACAGTTTAAAAATCTGCATCTATGCTTCGGATCAAAATACGAAATAATAAAAGACAACAACTTAATCCATATACATTCAGCTTTAAAAATATGTCTCAGGTTAAAAAAAAATATAAATGTTAAACCTTTCAAAATAATTATTTTCCAAACTTCACTCTCCCAATTTTTGTCTTTTTTTACAATGTTTAATATTTTGCACCCTGATATCATGAGGTAAATGGAGAGAGTTCTTAGCATTCTGCCTCGGGTGAGAGCATTGCTCCAACACATCTCTGATTAAGTCCCTGAGTTCACTGATTGCTTCTGCTCCAGCAGAAAGGTGAAGTACTGCCACCTGGTAGAGATAGCTTGAGGCACAGAAAAATCGTAAGAGCCAACTCAGTACCTGAAAATTACTGGCAAATGATCAGAGGACAAATCGTTCAGCATTTGAATGCTGTAAGGATAAGGAAAATTGAAGGCGATAGAAAAGTCAAGATAATTATTAGAGTTAATGAAGGTGGGAAGGGAAGCGCTATAATTTGCACGTAATTATGATTAACCCTGTATGTGTATGTTGGTATTTGTTTATGCTTTACGGTACCCAGAGTCTATTTTTTTTTCAGGCTTTTTACAATGATGCCTGATATGTATGTGTGTGTGTAAACACGATAGTGCCAAAACTATGCTTTCAATTTAGCTCTCATTTGGTGAATATGTTACAGGCCACTGTTGAAAAAACTGTATACATTATTTCAACCATTCTGCAACGATAGCCGATTAAAATTTTCTCTTATTAACTTTTTCTAACTTATCTCAATCATTCAATTAAATTAATTTTTTTGCTCACATTTATCTTATGTTGATTTAACAATTATGTTTCATTTGAACACAACTTAATTAAAAAAAAAATTGAGTTTTGTTTATCTGATAAAAGGGTATGGAAATTTATGTACTGCATATTTTAGAAGAAAAATGGCAAAATAGCTATATTTAAAACAACTTAAAACTTCCATTACTATGACTATGTAAATTCAATTTTAATATTTATTTTACAAGTAGACTCTCCCATAATCGAACTAATGTGAACTGGAGCAATGCGGGAATGGAAACTGGTTGGATGTGCCAAACCCAAAACTTTCTTCTATCTCACACAGGTTTCGCAATTCGCATACACTAGAAAGAATCAGCACTAATTTATATCAAGGTCTAACTGAATCTAAAGTTTTATTAAATTCTGTGCATTAGTTCTTGAGATATGACTATTGCTAAAATCGTGTAAATACTGCAAAATGTAGCACAGCAGCGCCATCTGTTGGGAGATTTAGACCAAAACCTAATCAACAAAAACTTAAGTCAACGTCTAACTGAATTTGAAGTTTGGTGAAAATCTGTGCAGTTCTTGAGATATAGTTATCGTGATAATAATGAAAAAAGTAGCATAGCAGCGCCACCTGCGATGCTATTTACACCCAAATGAAAGCAGCACCTATGTATGACAAGGTCTAACAGAATCTGAAGTTTGATGAAATTCCGTGCAGATATAGCTATTGTAAAAATCATGAAAAAACTGGTATAGCAGCGCCACCTGTTGCGATATCTGCACCAAAACATAATCAGCGTCTATTCATGCCAAAGTCTAACTGAATCTGAAGTTTGATGAAAATAAGTGCATTAGTTCTTGAGATAGAGCTATTGCGGAAATCGCGAAAAAATGCAGCATAGCAGTGCCACCTATTGGACGATTTTCACCAAAAACTAATCAGCACCAATTTTTATCATCAAAATTTTCATGAATACAATACTTTCTTCTTATAAAGATAGAAGAAAGTAAAAATGCGGATAAGAGAGAGCGATATATTTTTTAATTAAAAAAAAAAGTTTTAAAAGGTACAGGGTGTCCCACAAGGTACGCAGCGTCTAATATGTACAGATTCGGATAGAGAACGTCAATATGAGTATTTTGAATGGTAACATGTGGGGTCCCCGAATATAGCGTGATAGTGTAAGTAAGGTGTGAAGCTTGTCATATGAAAAACACAAGAAATGAGGAAAAAACCAAGTAAAAATCAATGTTTATTGAAAACTTTCGGCTATATTACGGGACCCCACATGTAACCATTCAAAATACTCATATTGACGTGCTCTATCCGAATCTGCACATATTAGACGCTGCGTACCTTGTGGGACACCCTGTACATATTCGATATATGTTTATTTTCTCTTTTTTAATTATATTTACACATTACGGTACTTTTCGGTTAGCCAGGCACCAGTGATATACATATATGTATATATACACACATATGTATATATATACACATATATCTACATGTACATATATATATATACATATGTATGTATGTATATGTATTTATATGTATTTATATACATATTTATTTATATATGTACTTGTACATATATCACTGGCGCCCGGCTAACCGAAAAGTACCCACATTACTTTTGCAATTACAATTTGAAGTATATAAATTTATTTTTTAAAGTATTGCATTTAATTTGTCTGTTCTGTTCTTAGCTTGATTCGCTGACGAGCTGCTACCTCATGCCAATGCCTCATTACAATTACGTCAGAGGGAATTGATTTGCTGTGCTACAAATCACAAGGCAACATTTATAAAAAGGAATTTAAAATGTTTAAAATTCAGTATAACTTTATAACTACAACTTTAAAATTACGGGAAAAAAATGCATATCTCTAATGTTTGAAATGCTTTCTCTGAAGAAATGCGGTTCTCTTCAACAGGTACATCATCGTCACTGTTTACATCCAACTCTTTATCATTTACGAAATTTAAAATTTCTTCGTATGTCAGGTGGTGATCTACATCACTATTTACTCATGCGTGCAATAAATTTTGAGCTTTTATCAGTCCGGATTTGAGAGGGCTAGACATGGGAGCGTCTACTGTATTTGAATAAGTGTTAACCAATTTAGCACGGTGCAGTGCCCGGTAGCCCTTACTTCACTCTTTTTGATGTGCTTTTGGTTATTTATCTCACGAAATACGTCAATCAGGCATAAGAAAAAAAATTGTAAATTTTGTCAATCAGCTGGAGTAAAAAACATGAAATAATTCGTCGATCAACTGAAGGGAAAGGGGAGGGGTTGGGAATGCAAAATTTGTTCATTGGTCGTGGATAGAGAAACAAAAAATCCAGAAATTTGTCAATCGTTGCAAGAATTTATTTATTTATTTTTATTTATTTGAGAAATTTGTTGATCAATTGCTGCAAAAAGACTCTCAAAATTGAAGTTTTTCAATTGGGTGTGGGAAAAACATTAAGGTTTTGTTAATTTGATGAAAGATGAAACCGTAAAATTCACCAATCGGGCACAAGGAAAAAAAACAAAAATTTGTCAGTCAATCCCAGAGAGAGAGAGAAAAAAAAGTAAATTTAGTCATTTGGTTGCAGAAAAACATTGCCAAATTTGTTAATCGGTCATATGAAAAAAGAAAAGAAAAATGGAAATGTCCTCAGTTGGCTGCTTGAAAATAGTGAAATTTGTCCAGCGGTTGCAGGAAAAAAACATGCAAATTTCAGAAGTAAGTTGCAGGGACAAATCTGGAAACTTGACGTATTGCCATGGTTGTATGGGAAAAAAAAAAAAAGAAAAATTGTGAAATTTGTCGACTGGTTGCAAGAAATATCGTGAAATTTGTCTGTTGACTTCAGAAAATATAGTGAAATTTACCATTCGTTCAGGGGGGAAATATCACAAAATACTACTGATAAAACATGTTCAAAATATATTTTTTGAACAGGGCACAAGAGTGCCCTTTATGAGAACAATGTGCCCTTTTTATTATTAAATTCCTACCAGGCAGTGTTTTTGTTCTTAAGTAAACACTATTAAAATAATTTTTTTCCCAGCTTTGTTAAAATGTGATGATTTTTATTTGCCTTTTTGCAGTGATTTAAAGGTTTTTTTTATTTACCTATTTTAAACAATATAAATAAATACTGATCAAAAGTAAAAGAAAACGAAGTATGTTTTTTTTTAATACAAAAACAATGAGCGTAACCTTTGGCAACGATCCTTGCTTTGCTAGCATTGATTGTAGCAACACATTATGAAAGTTTCCAAAAAGCATGTTCCAATTTTGCATCTCTCTGAATTTTGAATATACTTTAAATGACTAACAAATATCAACTAATACATTTTTTCTGCTGATTAAAATACACATTCTGTGGAAAAAATAATTTAATTTCTTCTCATCTTTTATTACTGTTACTTATAATTCCACAGTCTTTTATGTGTTACTTTTTATACAAGAGAGCAAGCCTTTCATGTGAAGCACATACATACTACAGATTTAAATAAAATTAATTTACATTATTTATAGAACAATTAAATTAAGTATGTGCAAAGCAGAGTAAATAAAACTAATTATAAATAAAAGGATATAAAACAGAAACAGAAAATGCTATAACTATTAAAGCAATAAGCAAAAAGGAGCTTTAAAACTACATATACTTGCATTAACCTTTTAATTGGGAATGACATAATTTTGTCACATATGTAATCAATTGCACTGATACTTCTCACTTAAGAGGTTAACAAAATATGCAATATTTTAAATTTTAAAAGAAACTTCAAAAAATTACTCACCTGATGATATGTACAGCAGTTAATTTTCTATGAAATTTCTTATGATCTGTGTATCCATCTGTTTAGACTTGATACATACACGATGTTAGCCTAAAATTATTATTGCTTTAAATTTTTTTCTAACAAACAGAAAAAGAAAAAAATTTTCTAGAAGGAAAAAATCCTTTTTGGACTAAAATATTAAATGCAAAGCAAAAAATTCTAAACTGTGCATGACCTATACAGATGGGTACACAATAATTACAGCTACTGAAATATACATTAAAAATAAAATAAATTAACTAATTACAATTAATCACATGAAAGGAGCTCAGCATCATCTAAAACTAAACATATATTTCAGCAGAGTTGCATATTTCTATCTGCATAGGACAAACAAAGGGAAAAAATATTTACAAACATACAAACTATAAATTTTTACACAAATAACCATGAAATTATTAAGTCTTTTAAAGGTGTTAAAATGTCAAAATTAATCCACTACTAGCTGCCAGTGTTTTCATATTGTTAAAATAACTTTAGAAGTTTATGCTTTTGGAAAAAAATTGTCTATTTATGAAAGAGGGAGTTGTGCTATGTTTACAGGGGTCTTTCCACCCATAAGGGCCTGTTTTTAACACTTTCCAATATAGTTGAAAAGTGTTTATGAATTCGGTTTATCTGTCCGCCTGTGCTCTAAGTTTCATAAATATACTCTGATTATAATGGAATTGATATATGTTAATGATGTTTACTATGGCACGTTTGCTATTGAAAATGAAATGTGTAGCATTTACAGTTTGTTTAGAGGGACAAAAGAATTCCATTACATTACGGTTTATGGGAGAAAAATCATTTGCAGTATATTTGAAGTGTTACACTATTACAACCATAATGAAATTGATCTTAACTTTTCAGGTGTACTAAAATATGCTTTCTGTAGAATAGGGAGTGTGTAGCATTTATAGTTCGTTTACAGGGACACAAGTATTCTGTTACATTATGATCTATAGGGAAAAATCATTTGCAGTGTATTTTAATGATGTTACCCTGTTACAAATATAATGAAACATATAGGAATTTCTGAAATAACTGAAACATGTTTTCTGTAGAATATGGAGTGCAAAGCATTTATCATTCATTTATACAGTTAGACAAAAGAATTCTGTTACATAATGATCCACGAGGAAAAACTGTTTCAAGCATATTTTACCTATGTTATAGTGTTTCAAACATAATGAAATTGATATACATTACTGAGGAACACTACAGGATGCTTGCTGTGGAGTATGATGTGCATAGCATTTATCGTTCATTTATAGGGGGTACAAAAATATATTGGATACTGTCTATTAGCAATAACTTTTGTAAGTGTTAAAAATATAGAAAATTCCATATATTGAATGTCAAATTCACCTTCTTAACTTGAAATAACACAAAATAAATACATTGATTATATTATTTAATTGCTAGTGCAATAGATGCAAATACAAAAATACATTTTTAAAACAATAAAACCAGTTACGATGTTAAAGACAGATGTCAAAAATTCCTTAGCGCTTTCGGCTTAACATTAGCCATCATCAGAGGATAAAACATGTCAAAAACCACAGTTCTGAAGAAGAACATTGGACAGATAGCAATTGGGCAAAACCAAAAAACAATAAAATGGAGGGAGGAAAGGAAAATAAGGCGATGGCATTGAAAGCTGGGGGGGTGTCAAGTAAATTATATCAAATATGCAGTATCTGATAACGATTTCATTACATGTATTATTGCCTCTTTTCAAAATTTCCAGATACCCTCTGATTATGCAATTGTTATAATATGAACCATGTGTAATTATTTTAGCTTTATTGAAACATACATCAATGTACTTAATTTGATTTAACCAGGATAGAGCAGTGGATAATTTACACTTTTTTTTGCCAGCTGCATGTTCTTTAATTAATCCTTTAACTTGCGACTTGCGAGCCATGCCCACATATGAATGTTTTAGAATTGCTATTAGCTTTAAAAGGGATGATATAAATGCCAGATTTATCTCCATTATCAGATCTATCATTCTATGTACCAGATATTTTAATGCCACAAGATGGAACTTCCAAGAAGAGTGTTTGAACACATTCATAAAAAATTTTCACAAATACAATGAAATAAGGTTGGAACACATCGCAGAGTTTGAATCCGAAATTGGAAATATTTTAAGTAATGTTGGAATTTACTCACAAGCTGTTTATTTAAGTAGCCAATTAAAAATATTCGCAAGAAGTCTGGATATTCTACAAAGTGATAACACAATTCTTTCTAAAGCAGTGGAGCCATGGATAAACATTATAAAAGATCCATCACTGGAAAAATATTTAGACTTGATCACCAAATGGTTCAATCAGCATATGGAACCATTCCACTCAGGGCCGTGCGAAGAGGGGGGGTGAAGGCCCTTCGCCCCGGGTGCAGAAATTGAGGGGGGGGGGGGGGGTGCCAAATTTATACAACCAACCAGTTTTATTTATTTATTTATTCATTTTTTGGCAGTCGATCATTTTCCGGGGGATTTCAATTCAGGAATCTTCGTCATTCTCTTATTTTCTGTCGCAAAACATCATGATTTCTCTAGGTAATAAGTGCAATTGTCTTATGTTATTTAGTTGTTTGGAATTTTTTAATTAAAATTAAATCTTTTAAATTTCCAAAATAAACGCAAAATATTTATTTAATAGAATTTATTTCTGTTTCTGCACTTTTTGTATATTTCTTTGACACCTGTCACAAAGAGAAATGAATGAGGGAGGGGGGCAAAATGAAACTTTGCCCCAGGTGCAGTTTTCTCTTCGCAAGGTCCTGATTCCACTTTGTAGCATATATGACTGATCCAAAGTATTTTGGTAAACAATTAACAAGTGAACAAGAAGAGATAGCAGAATCATGGATTAATGAGAATCATCCTAACTTTTTATCAAGCTTACTAAAGCTGAAAATAAAGGATACCGAAAGTTATCCTGGAATGTTTTTTTCAGAAAATATAATTCAACAGTTTGAAGCAAAAGTAGTGGAACCTTGTAAAGGTTAAAACATCAAAAAAGGCAACTTTAGCTGATGGATTAATTTTCTGTCGCAAAACATCATGATTTCTCTAGGTAATAAGTGCAATTGTCTTATGTTATTTAGTTGTTTGGAATTTTTTAATTAAAATTAAATCTTTTAAATTTCCAAAATAAACGCAAAATATTTATTTAATAGAATTTATTTCTGTTTCTGCACTTTTTGTATATTTCTTTGACACCTGTCACAAAGAGAAATGAATGAGGGAGGGGGGCAAAATGAAACTTTGCCCCAGGTGCAGTTTTCTCTTCGCAAGGTCCTGATTCCACTTTGTAGCATATATGACTGATCCAAAGTATTTTGGTAAACAATTAACAAGTGAACAAGAAGAGATAGCAGAATCATGGATTAATGAGAATCATCCTAACTTTTTATCAAGCTTACTAAAGCTGAAAATAAAGGATACCGAAAGTTATCCTGGAATGTTTTTTTCAGAAAATATAATTCAACAGTTTGAAGCAAAAGTAGTGGAACCTTGTAAAGGTTAAAACATCAAAAAAGGCAACTTTAGCTGATGGATTTTGTGACTTTATGATAAGGTTACACAGTTGTCCTCCTACATCTGCAAAAAATTGAACAAATTTTCTGTTGTTATGGCTTTGTGTGGAATAAGATGAACTGTTTGGGAGCAGAAAAGGCAGAGAAATTAGTCAAAGCCTATAGATATTTTAAATCTGAGCCAAATGACCGGTAACAAAACAAGAATTCTGATCCAAACAATGATTGCATCTAAATTTGTAAATTTTGAATTATTTAATAATTTTTTTCCCATTTCCATGAATTATGAGAACACATTATTTTTGAGATGATCTATAATTATGAAATTCTTGCAGATAAAATCAAAGTCCTATAAAAGGCAGCTTTTTTTTAAAAAAAGGTTAAAGATATAAACTTTTAGAATCTGAACTAAAAGGTTGGTAACAAGATCTAAACAATGTTTTGATGCTTAAATTTGTAGTTTCTGATATATATATATATATATATATATATATATATATATATATATATATATATATATATATATATTTCATTTCTTTGAGCTTATAACACATTAGTTTTGAATTGATATTTATTGATGAATTTCTTGCAGATAAAATGTAAATGGATTTTTTTCTATAAAAAAGCCAATAAAGTCAAATAAAAGTTGGCTTTTTAAAAAAAAGTGTCTTTTATAATAAAAGCCAACCGGTTCTGGCTTTTTTGCAGCCCTGCCTCTTTTCCCTTTTGCCCACCCAACAAAAAAAATTCTATAAATTCAATTTAAAAAATTTCTTCTGTCCTATTTGTTGATCTCTAGTAACAGTAAGTAAATAATCGATCATCTAAATTACCCCTCGCCTCCACTCCTCTCCGTCTGAAATGTACACTTCTCCTTCCCTCCTCCCTCTCTTCTCAAGATCCAAAGTTTAAAATCTTTAAAACTCTTTATTAAAAAATGTTTGCTGTATTTGTTGCTATCTAATAACAATAAATAAATAATCCACCATTTCAATTATCTCTCTACCCCCTAGAATGTCTGCTTCCCCCCCCCCCTCTCTTTGCTAACCCCTATATATATTTTTCAAGCTATTTATATAAAAGAAAAATTTTCTGTCCTATTTCTTGATCTCTATTAACAATAAATAATTAACAAATCATCTAAATTACAAACCCTTTCCTTTGAAACTCATATTATCCCCATGTTCACACCCCCAGTGGTTGTTGATCCAGACAAAATTTTGGGGCCTATTCAGGGCACCTTCACAAAAATAATTTTATTAAAACAGTCCCTTCTACAAAATTCCTCTTAATAAAATAGGCCCCTGCCTTCACAAAATTCCATCCCATAAAAACATACTCTTGATTAATTATTTTTATTTTGTTAAATTTTTAAATGTATATTCTGCAAACAAAATAAGTTCACAAGAAAGGAAAACTTCAGCAGGATTTAAAGACATTATTATTAATAAATGCTTAGTTCAAATTTGAGTAAATGGATTTCATTTTTTGTTACAAAATGTTATTTTTCACAAAAATGTAATAAATTTCAAAAGAATAACTTTTGCTTTTTACAAAATGGGCTCCTTCCAAGAAAGAGAAGAAAAAAAGAGAAGGAAAAAAAAAAACCCTGCATCGACCCCTGACCATTAGTGCAAGTGTGTTCAAACAAGGGTAAAATGCAAAAGGCTTGACGCTCCTCAGATCATGAGAGACGGTAGTATCTCAAGTGACGCAGCAAAAAACAAAAACCGAAGATTCTGTCACTCTTATATATACAGCTAGAAGGACATCAAAGAAAAGCTAATGCCGACATTTAATATCTCAGCAAATATGAGGCACATTGTTCCGATTTTTTCACAATAGTCTTATATCTGCGGTCTAACTTTATTCTGAAATTTATAGATTTCTACATGCAGTATATTTTAAGATATGGAAGTCCATTTTTAAGTAAAATGGGGGTATGTCTTGGTGTAATGGATACATACTCGTTTTCTCCAAAACGGCTTGGACGATATTTTCAAAATTAATACATTATATTAATCGGTTTTAGATGAAGCGAATAAGACTATGCATGAAATTAGGAAAACTCTTGTTTTCTACGTAATCCAGTTTTAAAATCGGACTCTTTTCCTATGCCTTTTTCCATAGATTAACATCAGACTTTTTACCCCTTTTTTCGACCAGCGAATGCCAAATAATCGCTTCATGAATACAGTTAAAACTTTTGCATATAGGAGGTATTTTTTTTTTTTTTAATGCGAAACAGTTAATTATATACTTCTAGTGTTTAATATATATGTATTATATTAAATTGTTGTTTATATATTTTTATTTTTTGTTATAATAAAGAATTTCGCATTTCAAAATTTTCATTAGGTCGAAAAATATTTAGATTCCTTGTTTAAAATATTGAAATATTTTATAATTATTTATATGCAATTTAATTGTGAATTATAATTATTTTGTCATTTTTTAAAGGAAAAAAATTCAGATTTTTTGGTCAGCTGTTGATTTGCGCTACAAAAAGCAATCAACCTATAGCTTGTATCATGTATTCTTGAGTGCAAATTCTTCGATTATGCTTATTTTTTTTAGAAATCGTTGTGGCGCCATCTATTGGCAATTAATCTAAAGAAATCTTCTCTTGAAATTGTATTATTATAGGACCATTTAAAAAGAAACTTCATAACTTTGAAATTTTATTCAATGTAAACAAAATGAAAATTATTTTTTCATAAAATTTTAATTTAGTGTTATAAATTTTAAAAACTTAGCATATATCCACTTAAATTTTGCTTTCATTGTAAACAAAAATGAAGAATTTCTTTTCAAATGTAATTAAAATATTAAATTTTGTAATGTGTAAAATAATTTTCAGCCATACTAATGTAATTAATAATTTACTTATGGAATAAAAAAATTATTTTTATGATAAAAATTTAATATAGTTTTCTTTAGATTAGGCTTATTAAGAGAAAAAAAATAAAGAAAAAAAAATCAGGATTTGTTTTGGGATAAACTTCTGTAAGTTTAAATTATATAAATTTATATAAAATGAAATAAAATGAAAATAATATTATTATTAATGTAAATAAAAATCTAATATAATTTAAGCATCATATGGGGTCTCCAGAACCTGAAAAATTATGAGGGAACGCAAGAGATGAAAGCAAAAATTTTACTATTGTGGCATCAATTCTTTCTCATGGCTTCGTAAAAAAGAGCAATAATTTTATATTTTCAGCATTATTAATTGTAAAATTTTGGGCCCTGCAGACCCGAAAAATCTGAATATTGAAATAAAAAGAAGTAAATAAAAAGAAAATTTTACTAATTCAGATCCCGCTGACTGGGAAAAGAAAATGCAAAAAAATACAATTTTGGAGTTATTTTGAGTCTTCCAGACCAGAAATCTTCTGATGTAGTAAAAAAAAAAAAAAAGGAGATGAAAATTTTACTATTTTAGAAATAATTCAGGTTCTGTGTATTCGAAAGAAAAGGTGAAAATTTTATGTTTCTGACATTAATTTTATAATTTTGGTTTTGTTTCACTATTTCATCATTATTTTAACTACTGCAAACTCAGGAAAAAAATTACAATTTCACATTTTTTTCATGGCAAGGGGAGAAAATTCACTATTTCGGCATTACCCCTGGTCCCACAGACCTGAAGGATCCGAGGGAAAACAAGAACGAAAAATCATGTGTCCAGCATTCATAGATTATGAAACACTTTCCAACACAGCCAGAAAACGGAACTTCACCGTCAAATAAGGTAAAAGAAGATATGTAAGTAAACAGTTTAGAAAACATATACCACATCTGAAAATACAGTTTTTGAAATTACCTTCCAGTGTCAAAAAAGTAGTCTAATTATTTTGTGCAGCCCTGTATATGATCAATAGATGTGGATATATTGCATGATAAAATTTAGTTCAGTTAGAATATTCACATTTAGCAATTTTCTTCGATTGATGGAAATGCACTCGAAATCCTTTGAACAGCCATGTATATTATCTGAAGACTTTTGTACACACCACATATTAAGCTAAAAGGCAACTTAAAACTCACTCGCAGCAATTACCAACCATAAACGACAATGTATGTTGTTCTTTGCGTAGCCCTGTATATGAATTTATTTATATTCCACAAACTTCTATTAGACTACTAAATATATTATAGTTCAGCAAGAAAATGCGTAACACAGTTAAAAACTACTCTTAAGAAATTCACTCCCATAGTCTGTAAATACTGACGAATTCCCTTGTGTTGCCCTGTATATGAATAACCAAGTTTATAAACACACACGTACTATGAAAAAAGTTAGTTAAACTTAAAAACACAAACCAAAATTGAAAACGCCCTTATCGCACATGTACTGTAACCGATATCTTTTGTGTGTCCCTGTAAATAAACGCAATGCACACAAGAGAGCAATTTATAGTGCACCTCAGTAATACATATAATTTTCATTATGTTTGAAATAGTGAAATATCACTAAATTACACTGCAAACGATTTTTCCCCATAGAACAATGTGTAACAGAATTCTTTTGTTTGACCCTGTAAATGAATAATTAATGCTTTGCACCCCATATTCTACAAAAGGCATGTTTTAATGTGCTTCATAATTATATATCAATTTCACCATGTTTTAAATGACATATCATCATCAAAACGCACTTGAAACGTTTATTTCCCATTGACTGTAATGTAACGGAATGCTTTTGATTGTCCCTGTAAAAAAACTATAAGTGCTACACACTTCAGTTGAAATAGGGAACATGCTATAGTAAACGACATGCTACAGTAAAAATTTCAGAGTGATCCGAGCATTTTTATGTGAGTTAGAGCACGAACAGACGGCAGACGGCCAGACAAACTGAAGTCATAAACACTTTTCAACTAGGTTGGAAAGTGTTAAAAAGGGAAAAAGGTTTCTATTACAATATTCCGGGTTCTGTGAACTATAAAAATAGCAGAAATTTCCAATTTTCGTTTTTTACCCCGGGTTCCGCAAACCCAAAAAACAGAGAGAAAGGACTATATACTAAATATAAAATATCAACTAGAGTTTTCAATTAAATTGTATACTGGACGGTATATTAGGCCTGTTTAACCTAGTTTGCCTGGTATATATAGGCCAAAAATAAAAATAATATTTCAGTTTATAAATTTAAAAATACGTAGAATTGGTTTAATTTCACTTCAAACTGTCTAAATATTAAATAACTGTTCAAACTGTCTGTAATAAAAACATACACAAAACGAGCGACAATGAATAATAGAATGTGGTATTAAAGAAGAGTTGGGGTGTTGGTGTTGCTAATTTTGCGGGATTTTTTATTCAAACATCCACTACTATTTCCAATTAGTAATATTTGCATTAATTAATCTGTCATTAATTAAGATGAATAGTACTATTTAGAAATAGTAGTAGACATCTGAATTTAAAAATCTTAATTGGGAATACTAGAGAAGAGAGAAGAAATTCACATCTTGTCTATGAATTTGCTTATTAAACGAGACTTTTTATCTCAAGGAACTAAAACTTTATTGCATATTAAGTGGGATTGTGTAATAATCGTTCACATATTAAACATGGTAATTTTGCCTTAGTCATATGAATGATGTTTCAGAGACTGAAAATAATACGCATATTAAGTGGGAACGCGTATTAACCGTAAGTGTCTTAACTGGGTCTGACTGTATATGCAAATTTTATCTAGAAAACAGCTCTAATGATTTTGACTAAATATTGTAACTTACTGTTTTCAGGCATGAGAAGACCGTTGGGCTAGGTCACATGTTTGAGAAAATTCGATTGGTGGTTCATTTTGGGCCAGGGTTAAGCTAATTTTATCTAAAAAATGGCTCAAACGATTTTGATAAAATTTTGTATCCTACCATTTTGGAAGATAATTGGGCTAGGTCACATGTTCGAGAAAATTCAATTAATGGATCACCTTGGGTCAAGCTAATTTTATCTTAAAAATGGCTCTAATGATTTCGATAAAATTTTGTATCCTACCATTTTTGGGGTTTGAGAAGACCATTGGGCCGGGTCACACATTCGAGAAAATTCAATTAGTGGGTCATTTTTGGGTCACTACACATCAAGCTAATTTTATCTAAAAAATGCCTTTAACAATTTTGACTAAATTTCGTACCCTACCATTTGGGTTATGAGAAGACCATTGGGCTAGGTCACATGTTCAATAAAATTCAATTAGTGATTAATTTTTGGGTCACTATCAATGCATTTCAATGTGAATGAAGGTTCAAACAGTTATTAAGTTGTTGAACAGTTGGCACTAAACGAAGTCGCAAAGTTGGAGATATTTTGCAAAATATTACCAAATTTGGTGAAATGTTAGTGACGTTGGCAAGTTTTGGCCGGAAAACAGACTTTTAAGAGTACCAATGTCACAACACATGCTTGACATCAAATGAAAGAATGTTACCAAGTTTGCGACTGACTTTTTGCCAAATTTTGGCGACATTTGGTGAAAAATTTGAGTTTTAGAATATGAAGGAATTTTCTAGAAATTCCCAATTGGAGCCGAGATACATGACTCAACCAGAGTCCACAGAACGTTCTCAAAAACAGAATTCAACCAATTAGGATACATAGAACTATGTTGTACGGAGAATTTATTGTTATATAGAGTTGAACACAAAGCTAATTTTAACCGGCCATAGCTCAGTCTTCCTAATACATTTAATGAAAAGTATTCATCTGAAACTTTTACAAAAAATTAGAGTATATAAGGTATAAAGCTACAAAGCTTAATTCATTTACAGGGTTCGTACACATTTCATTACATGAAATTCATAGACATTTAAATACTTTCAAAGACCAAAAAAAAAAAAAAAAATCCAAGCACCTAAAGATTGAATAAACTAATGAATTGCAATATGCATGTTTGAAGATTAAATAAACAGATGAGATTAACTAATTCACACTTTTAGTGAATTCAGAGGCAGCACTTGTCATTCACCTATGCGCCAAATACGTATACATCAGGAAATGGACAAACAAACAATTATTATGGCGAATGATTTATCGGGAGCTTTTCGTTGTTGTAATCATGTTTTGAAATGAGTTTTAATTTTTTTTTTTTTTTTAAAGGTTTGTAGTGAAAAATAAGTATTCTATGCCCACAAAAGTAACAATAATAAAACGGTACCAACTTCAAAGTTAATCAAGTTAATCAGCAGTTTTTTTAAGTTGGCGACGTTTTAATTTTAATCTTTACTTTAAGGCACAACTACCAACTCTTCCGATTTTTGGATACCACTAAAATTTAATAGAAATTTTTGCCTTATTTAACCATATCATTTCAACGATTAAATAAAGTAAAAATTTCTATTAAATTTTAGTGGTATGCAAAAATTGGAACAGTTGGCACCCATGCTTTAAGGTAACACTTTTATTTTTGGATGGAGTATAACAAAAAAAAAAGAAAAAAAAAATTAAAAAAGAAAAAAAAGGGCACAATTTTTGGACATGCAGCAAATGTAATATAAGGAGAAAATGCTATTTTACCTATTCAATAAAGTCAGGGCTGAAAGATTCAGTGATAAAAAATGTATTATATATTTTTGGCTAATTTACTGGCTAACATTTTGAAAATATTAGCACAGCCTCTGGAATTACTTAACTTCCTCACTATTGAACTTTTAAATCTTCCAATATTCAATGAAGATTTTTCCAAACTATTTAAAGTATAACATTTCTGTGTACTCGGCCAAGATTTTCTTTGACTTAACTATATTACAAAATTTTCTCAACTTTACTTTTAACAACATGCATAAGCAAAGATCTCAGAATAATTTCATGAATGATTATGAGTTTGTGACGATAGCTAAAATAAGGTTTGTGTGTGTATCCTGTGTTCCAAAAAGACCGCTGGGCGCAAAGCTATGACATTTATTAGGAACCTATACCTCAGAACCTGAATTTGGAATTTTTGATTAGTGTTTTTAATTTAATTTTGAGCTCTTTTTTTTTTTTTTTTTTTTCACAATTTGAAGCGATTTTTATACATTAATAAATTGAATCTGGTCTCAATCTTTTAGCCCAATATAGTAAATTTTGTTCTCTTTTCGGTAAAATTTATTAAGAATTCTCGTACAGCAATTTTTGAATTTTTTGCTAATTTTTTTTAATGTGATTTTTAGTGTTTTTCGCATTTTGCTTTGATTTTTTTTTGGCATTGGTAATATGAATTTGTTTTCAAACTTTTAACCTAATATAGTAAATTATGTCCTGTATGATTTTTTGAATATCAGACATTTTTAATGGGGTTTTCAATGCAATTTTTAATGATTTTTAGAGTTCTGCGGCAATTTTTTGACACTAGAAAAATGAATCTGGTTTCAAGCGTTTAGTCTAATATTGTGAATTTTGTTTTCTGCAATTTTTAGAGTTCTACAGTGATTTTTTTTACAAACGGAATTCGGTTTCAAACTTTTGGCCTAATATTGGGAATTTCATTTTCTGCAATTTTTGAATTTTAGCAATTTTTAGAGTTCAACAGTGATTTTTTTGACATTCGGAAACGGAATTCAGTTTCAAACTTTTGGCCTAATATAGTCAATTTTGTCTCTTGCAATTTTTAATAAGATTTTCATTGCAATATTTAGTGTGTTTTGTCCTGTAGCAGTTTTTTGACATTTGGACAAGGAATTGGTTTTCAAACTTTTTGTTTAATATAGTACATTTCGTCCTCTGCAATTTTTCAGAGCAGCTGTATTCTATGTAATGATCCAAGCAATGCTGTGGCACCATTTATTGAGTTTGAAAATAACTTTTTTTTTTCAGAAGTAACAATTTTTTAAATCTCAGTGAAAAGCGGTTAAAATTCATACTTAAATGTAAAAACAGAAGATCAGGCTATTAAACGGGAGTCTCCAGCGAAAAACGGGAGAGTTGGCAGCTCTGCATGTGTAGAAATTCACACACACACACAAAAAAGAGTTACTTCAATTTCATCATCGCAGCAAGAAAAAAGTAAACAAAGTGATAAAGAGTAAGTAACACTATCAGAGTTGGCAAGTTTTTGACAGTGTGATGGTTTTATCTGGTTTTAACTGTCATTAGTTCAGTAGAAATGAAATTTTACCTTACAAAAATTTGGGTAGTTCTGATTTTTGGGTATGTTGTAAAGGCTTCTTAATACCTCTAATAAAAAAAACAAGTTTTCGACCTTCTAGACCTTGTGCGTTTTTCACAATATTGAAAAAACCAATATTTTTCGGCACTTTTTTCGATTTTTCTTAAATAACTCAATTTTAGTGCACTTTACAGAAAAAAGCACTGTTACCATTTTGTAGAGCATAAAATTCTCTACAACATGCAGTATTCAGGTTTGTAAATTGTCCAAATAGGGGGTAAGATACAAAGCCGGGAAAATAGGGTGAAATTTGCAAAAAATGCAAAAATCCACTAAAGATGTTAGTTTTTGCTTAATAACCTACTTTTAGTGCGTTTTAGGGACAAAAGCACTTTCACCATTTTGTAGAGCATAAAATTCTCTACAACATGCAGTATTCATGTTTGTAAATTGTCCAAATAGGGGATAAGATACGGAGTCGGGAAAAGGGTTAAATTTGGAAAAAATGTAAAAATCCACAAATGACGTTAGTTTTTGCTTAATAACCCACTTTTAGTGTATTTTAGAAACAAAATTGTCCTAATCAACTTTCTAGAGCATGAGATAGTCGATAGTTTCATCTATTATAGGTGACCCTCTAATAAAAAAAAAAAAAAACAAGTTTTCGACCTTCTAGATCTTGTGCGTTTTTCACAATATTGAAAAAAAAACAATATTTTTCGGCACTGTTTTTGATTTTTCTTAAATAACTCAATTTTAGTGCATTTTACTTATATGAGATGATGTAAATAAGATGAGTTACCTTACTACAAAATAAGAAATAGATCAACATTAAAAAAATAATAATAATAAAAGATTTTAAACTATTTGCTGGATGAGAAGACAGAGGGAGGGGGAGGAGGGGCATTTTTGGGAGAAAGGGGGGTAATTTAGATGATTGATTATTCATTAATATTGTTACTAAAGAGAAATAAATACAGCAGTTAAAAAAAAATAGAGTTTTAAAGATTTTAAAATGTGTGTGGGGGGGGGGAGGGGGGGGGCAGACACTTTTGGAGTAGACAGAAAACATAGGTGACAAATTAGAAGGCAACAAGCAGGACATAAAATTTCTTCACATAAGAGTTTTATAAATTTTAAACTTTGTACTCTTTGGATGAGAGGAAAATATGAATTTCGATGGAAGGAGTTTGTAATTTAGATGATTCGTTATTTATTTATTGTTAATAGAAAGCAACAAAGAGGACAGAGGATTTTTTTTATATAAATAATTTATTTTATTATTTTTTTTTAATAGCGGTTAGCTAAGTGAAAGAAGCAGACATTTTGGTGGTAAAGCGATAATTGAAATGATTGATTAGTTATTTATTGTTACTAGACAGCAAATTTTTTAATAAAGATTTTAAGCTTTGTATCCTGAGAGGAAAGGGAGGGAAGGAAGGAGAGTGGAGGGTAATTTATATGATTGATTATTTACTTATTTTTACTAGAGCAACATGTAAGACAGGATATATTTTTTAAAGAGTTTTAAAGATTTTTTTGCTGAGGGGAGGCAAAAGAGCGGAAGCAGACATCTTGGTGGTAAAGAGAAAATTTAAATGGCTGATTATTTATTTATTGTTAGTAGAGAGCAACAAATAGAGCATAATTTTTTTTTTTTAAAAAGAGTTTTAAAGATTTTAAACTTTATATGCTGAGGCAGAAGAGGAATAAATTTTGGATAGAAAGGGAGATTGTAGTGCAGAGGATTGATTTTTTTATTAATTGTTACGTTACTAGTGAGCAGATAGAAGTACAGAAGGATTTAAGATTCTCAAGTTTTCAAATATTTTATGTTACAGAGGGCATAGAAGGGAAACAGACAGTTTATGTGAGAGGAAGGATTTCATTAACATCATATAGAAACATAAGTGGAAATCTGTCAAAAATATCAAAAGAATAAAAATTGCCTCCCTTAGATTTTTAAAATCAATTTTTTGTGCATAAATTTTTTTTTGTATTTGAGAGAGAGGGAGGGGGGTTATATTTGGAAATTGAAAATAAAATCAAAATTGTTTAAAAGTGGGAAGGGGGTTTACTTTCGAGATTTTATGTTTTTTTTCTTTTTTTTTTTTTTTTTTTGGGGGGGGGGGGGGGGGGGAGGCTATATTCAAGAATGGAAAAGAAAAAAAAAAAAACAAGTTTACAAGAAAGGAAAACTTTAGCAGAAAGACTTAAAAAATTTATTATAAAATGCTTGGTTTGAATTTTAGCAACTGGATTTAATCTTTCATAATGTTAATTTTCACAAAAATATAATAAATTTCACAAAAATATGATAAATTTCACAAATATAATTTTTAGTTTTCACAAAATGGGCACCAAGAAAAAAAATCTGTATCGGCCCTTGAAAACTCAAAACATGATTTTGGTTTAACAAGTTCCTTAGAAAATAGAAAATAATTGTAAGCTATAACTATAGAATAAAAAATAATTAAAAGTATTGTTACATTAAAAATATAAACTAATCAAACTATTAAATACTTGTATAATGTAATGTATAAAATTTCATATAAATATACATATTTTTATTTTTACATTGTTTTAATGTTAGTCCCAGGTTAACAGAATCCAAACAAAGAAAAAAAGGTTACACCTGTTCTTTGCTTGCAAATGTACATTCCACAAACAAATGATTAAAGATTAAGGCTAGACTTACAGCTACAAACTTGAAATAATATGCTCAAAAAGACACTATTTTATAATGTATAGAAATTAAATTTAATAAACAAATTGTTCTAAATAGTTAAACTGAAACTAACATAATAAAATGAAGATATTAATATATGTGTAAATATTGAAAATAACAAGCCATCTTCTTTTAAGTTATTGATTTAAAAAGAACATTTAATTATATTGATTTCATATTATAATTCATTTAATTACTCAGAGAACATTTGTTTTGCAATTGTGGTTTATATCTAATGTTTATGTACAACAACAAACATTTAAAATTATTAAGAGTTTACGTAACTTACGATCAGTCATTGAATAGTGGCCACTTTAGTTTTACACAAGCTTTTTTTTTTTTTTTTTTTTTTTTTTTAACATAAATTAGATTGCTCATTTTTTTATTTTTTTTGTAATAAACTGAACACTTAATAGTAATAAAGATATAAATAGTACTTTGAAAAATGCATTTAATAGTAGTTTCAATATTTTTAGCTATTTTTCTTAGCATGACAATTGACAAATAATTTGATATGATATATAATTTTATTACAACTTAATTATAGTATAACTAAAAATTATGGTACTTCTCTATTATCCTGTCAACCCCTTTTCATAACAAAAAACTATCGCTAAACTGTAACGCCAAATAAACGGGAGAACGTTGCCATTGGAATATCAAAATAAATAAATAAAATATAAGAATTTAAGGACACAATTATCGCGACTCCTTGACGAAGTTCACTGTTTTTTACAGAGACTAATTGACGAAATTAGAGATTTTTTTCGCAACTGATTGACGAAATTCACACTTTTTTCTGCGTGAGTTACTAATCTGAATTACTAATTGACGAAATTCAGTATTTTTTTCCATGACTGATTAATGAAATTTGCGATTTTCTTTCCTGCGACCGATTGACGAAATTCACATTTTTTTTCCCCGATCGATTGGTAAAATAGTCTCCCCCCCCCCCTCCCCGCAACCACTTGATGAGATTCGCGATTTTAATCCACAAGCAATCGACGAATTTAGTGATCGTTTGACGAAACTCGCAATTTTTTCCCGTGACACATTGGCGAAATTACCCTTTTTTTTTCTGCAATCGATTGATGAGCTTTATGCTTATTTTGCAACAGATTGACAAAATTTGCAGTTTTATTTCATGACAATCAAGGAAATTCGTGGTTTTATTTGGCAAGTGATCGACGAAATTTGTGGAATATTTCTGTGACTGCTTTCACGAAGTTTGCAACCGATTGATGAAATTCTACGTAGATTTTTTTTCATAACCGACTGGTGAATTGATTTTGTGGAAATCATAAAATAAATAAATAAATAATGAAAATTCGAGAAGTTCTGAAAATCCGTGGAAGAATCGCATGCCGATATCTATGTCTACTTGTAATAAGAACATACCTGAAAAATTCCAGAACTACAACTTTAATGAGTAGACACAAAATTATTCTTTTCTCGGCACGAATTTTTTTTATGTCGAAGGCTAATTGCAGTATGCCGCCGCTGCAGAGTTCATTCGCAGCACATATCAACATGATTTTTTAAAAGTTTATTTTATTTTATTTATTTATTTTCTGATTCCGCAGACATCACATTTTTTTTTTTTTTTTTTTAAAGAAGAAAACTGAAAATTTGCGAATCAGCAGAAATGTGGCATCTATTTTTAATCATATTTTTTAATTATGGACAATAGAAAAAAACAAGCACTAAATATCGCTAAATTATGGAAGACAATCTGCGGATTTCATGTAATAAAAAAGTGGAAATCTGCTGTTTGTTGGAAAAGGGGAATCCCTGTAAAACACCTGGCGACTTAGTATAGATGCAGATTCCCAAAATCTGGAAGGAGCTAATGGCTCCTAGACCCAAAAAATCCAGTGGCCACATTGTGAAACAAACATATAAAAACGATAGCGTTTATATGGGAAAAAACTCAATGAATTCAAAGGAAAAAATAATTTATTAATATATATATACATGTACAACAAAACACTGACTAATTGCATCAAATATGTATATTTAATTTAATCACAAATTTCTTTAAGTTTGAATATTAAGTATAATATAAATCTTAAACTACGTGCATTCAGAAGATAAAGTTGGGCAAGATATACACTGCTGGATAATTGCTAAGGACGGATAACACTATCACCCATAGCAACCATAAAATGTGGAAAATTAGAATAATTGCAGGATATAGTAAGAAGAGGTGTGCGTATGCAAATTTTCTTTTCCACATCTGTTCATCACGTGATAGCGCTGGTAAGAGCTTTAAAGGATTTGACGCGTGTGGAGGGTTGTTGTTCCAAGTCAAAGTTTTACAGAAAAGACTTAATTGACGAACTTGAAATTTTCGGCATGTCTTCCCGATATCACTTAGATGATTTTATGTGTGGCCGAATTATTGGAAAGATCGAAGAAGGGTGAAAAATAACACATGTTGCCAGGGAGTTCAACATCGTCCACAGCGTTGTTTCACGCCTGTGGAAATCATTTTAAACTACTGGAATGTGTAGCAGGCGTCACGGGGGACGTCGAGTTAGAAGTACGACACCTGCAGGAGAAAGATACATTGTCCTATCGGCAAAAATGAACCGACGCACCACTGCTCAGCAGGTGGCAAATCAGTTTCTTGCTGCCACAGGACAGCAGATCTCCCGAAAAACTGTAGCCAGACGTTTGAGGGATGGAGGATTATACGCCTGCAGACCTGTTGTGTGTGTCCCATTGACCAGACAGCAGCCTACTGCCCGTTTGCAATGGTATTGTTAGCATCGCAACTGGACTGAACATGCGTACTATTCTCAGATGAGAGTAGGTTCAGTCTGTAATTGGACTGTAGACGTCAACTGATTTGGCGTGAGAGTGGTACTGCTTATCGTCCAAAAAATATCCAGGAAAGGGACCGATATCCGACATGCAGTGTCATGGTATGGGCCGGTATCATGATCAATGGCAGCATGCACTAACATGTGGTTATTGCTGACACTATGACGGGCCAACGATACATTGATGAAGTTCTACTTCCTCATGTTCGCCTTTTCCGTGGTGCTGTCAGTGATAAATCTGTTTTTATGGACGACAACGCACCATGGCATCGAACAGTCGCTGTTCAGGATTGTCTAGACAGCGAAGGTATTCAACGCCTCGTATGGCCCGCGCGTTCTCCAGATCTAAACCCCATTGAAAATGTTTGGGATGCCTTGGGGAGGCAACTTGCTAGTCGAAACTATCCTCAAACAAACAAGAACACCCTCATCCATGCACTGACAGAGGAATGGGATAAATTGCCTCAACAACTGCTGGATAATGTTGTGCAAATAATGGTACGACGTGTAGAATGTTGCATCACACTCCATGGTGGGCATGTCCCGTACTGACACCTTTCTCCAAAGTGCCTGCTGACTTTCATATGCATTGTTCCATTTCTCCGTATGCAGCATCAAATGAACTTTTTTTTCTTTCAGATATTTCATAGCCTTTTATATTTTTCAGAACAATAAATGTCCTTTATTCTAATGTCTGAACAGTGTGGCAACAATATTTTATCCTACTAGGCCTCATATCCTGCTTAATGTTATGCTACATTGCAATTTGTGATCCTTCCTTAAATCCGTCCAGCAGTGCAGTTTAAAAAATAATAGATATTGGTTTTGTATATATAGTTAAACAAGATTTTTCTATAAATTTATTTTTGAAAAAATTCAAGACAGTGCTGATATCAGTGGTGATTGCGATATTTTTACCAAATAATTTATGTATTAATCAAGTTTTTTTGGTTATTATGTATGGCTAAGCATGAAATAAAACTTTGTTATTTTAAGATTTTGATGTGAATTATTAGTGCACATTTATAAGGCGAGATTCACTGATTAATTCAAGAAAAAATTGTCTCATCATCATTATGCATATTTAGTTATGCAACATTAATTATTTATTTGACCTTCTTTTTATATTTTGATTTTTTTTTTAAATTTTCTTAATCTTTATTATTTTACTTTATTGCAAAGCATTCATTATAATTTCAAGTGCATTAGTAAATTCAAATTATTGTTTAAAAAATTGTAAACAACACAGTGACCAAAAATCCACAAAATTCTAAAATTTGCAAAACCTCTGGTTTTAAACTATGTGAATTTAACTGAATCTAGTCTATTTAATTTCATCACAAAATTCTTTAAATTTGAATATTAAGTACAGTACAGGACCTCAAATCCGGAAGACCCAAAATCCGGACCGCGATATAACTGTAAAAAAATAATTTCCGAAAACGCATATAGATGGCGCTTCGTGTGCTCGTATCACAGTTTCCAGATGATTTAACAAAACTACACTCTTCTGAAAAATTTTTTGTAATGTTTTTAATCTAAATTACCGTAAAATATCAAAAATACCCCCTCTCCCCCCAATTTTCAGCAAATTTTTCTTTTTTCTTTCTTTAATTTCTCCCATACCATAAATGTATAGTTGGAATATGTTTTTACCAATCCTTTAACGAAATTTTTACGGTGTCAATAGGTGCTCCAAGGTTAGTTTCTTTGTTTTCATGCTACAGGTCTGTACAGACCGAAATTTCCAGGCCCGACCTGATTCGTAGAAGAAAACTTTTCGTCTGGCCCAATAAAAAAGTTAAAATTTTGTCTTTCTATGTTAAAAAATTCTGTTAGCCTGTCCCAGCTTGGTATAAAAGCAAAAAGTTTGGCCCGAGTCCGGTCTGGTATAAATTGTAGTGTATTCTTTTACTCTTTAATGAACACTCACTATAATCCTTATACTTTTTTATATTGATCCAAAAAGACAGTGCAGATTCTGAGCCCACTTCTTCGCTCCGAGACTCGAAACGAAACTAAAACTTTTTTACCGTACGCGTTTGCTTCACGCATCCACTCTGCGCAACAGATGTTTCTGAAGCAAGGAATTTCTCTCTCGTTTTCACGAAGATTGCCATAAAATCTTAGATGGTGCCTGACCTGATTGGATTTCTAGAAAACTTACCGATATTTCTGAAGCAACATTATTCTACACTTAAAATT
Organism: Maratus michaelseni; assembly: GCA_963931845.1. Classification (NCBI taxonomy): domain Eukaryota; kingdom Metazoa; phylum Arthropoda; class Arachnida; order Araneae; family Salticidae; genus Maratus; species Maratus michaelseni. The sequence continues at coordinate 153,284,085 of OZ007596.1, read as the reverse complement.
ATTCAAAAGCACACTTATTTACGCATAGATTTTATTTTCAGGCTATGCCGGGCCGTATATTACTGATTTTTGCTCGGGCTCGGAAGAAGTCTGTCCCGTGTCTGAAGTAAAAAGTTAGGAATGGATGAAGACCAGGCCTGACCAGGTCACCTTGAATAAAAAATGACCCTGACATGTGCAGATATCTATTTCATGCTCCCCAGTGTTACATTTGGTTTTTTCAAAGGACGCCGCACCCTGGCGTTTTTGTTTTAAGAGCCGATGCCCCCTGCTCTTTTTAGACGTGGAAAATGTACTCTGTTCCTTTTCCATGTATTTTCTTCAAGGCCACTTTTTTCTTTTTTTTTTTTCGTAGAAAAACACATGACATTGGAAAACAGAAATTGATTTATAAATCTTATATGATCATGATAATATTATTTATCTATAATGGAACAAAACTATTCGCCACAGCATCTTTATCATTTTCTAGATTGATTAGCAAAGCATTATTAAAACATAAAATATCCTATTTTGGATGAACGCCTTTGTAAGGGTTTTTTTTCTTTACACCCGTTCCCAAATCAAAAGTGGCTTCTTTCAGACATAAGTTTTAATTCATTTTTCCCAGAGACGCATGAAATTGGCAGGTGTTCTTATTCAGAAACTATGTAATCGAAACACATTTTTCATTTTTTGGTAAAGGTAGATTTTTTTTTTAAGAAAATGTTTAAAGTCGGCGATTTGAAGCAAATTCTTGCTTCAGTGCTCTGAGAAAGGGAAAATGCATGCTGTCACGTAACATGAATCGCTTATAACTAGATAAGTAATTTATTTATTTATTAAAAAATAGAAAACTCATTTCGAATCCAAATCACTTCAACAGTCAGAACTGCCAATTTTATGCTTCTGCGTTTAAAAATGAGTCAGAAAGATTCATGTTAGTGACCAGACCATTTGAGAACAGACTTAATAAAAAAATATAAAAAAATCTGCACGATTTCTTTCTGCATAATGAAACGTTATCCACCAAGTTCATGATCTCATTTTGATAACCTTCGACTGTTGACTTCACGGAGTTTGAATGAATAAACAAAACAAACCACTCTCCTTTATTTGCAGTAGCTCTTTAGTGGCCAATTTGATACAAAGCTCTAATTTTCTAATAACTTATTATATTTTAATAAAAAATTGTTACACACACACACAGCTTCATTTATTATTATTGCAACTTGCTGAAAATTTCAACGAAATCTGCAAATAAACAATGGAGATAAAAAAAAAAAATTTAATAGCAAGAAAAAAATGGATTTTGCTTTTCGTTCTTTTTCTTTTAATATTTTTTTCTATTTGCTTGCAGCTCAATCATTGCCTGATTTACGGCAGGATATTCGGAGCATGGGCCCAGAGCCCCGGAATTTTAGGGGCCCCCAAATGCTGCTGAAGATTTTTCAATTATTGGCCAAAACAGATAAGTTTTTTAAGTAAAAAAAAAATATGGAAAAATCAGTTTATCGTTTATTTCATTTTAAAATAATTTTTTAAGGGGCTACTTCACTCAAGTGAAAACACCCACTTAATGTTAATCCTATGGGAGACATTTTTTTTAAATATCTCGATTGCACTTCAATATTTTTACATTTTTTTTCATTGGATAGTTGAGGTCAATCTCTACAAAAGCCGGCCAATGAAATATTTAATTTAATGCTATTTTTTATCATTTTGTCATAAATGCTTTATTTTATTTTCTACTTTTGTTGTAATTTATGTTTTTCTCTGTTTATTTTACTTGCATTTAGCCTAACACGGACGGCAATGCGCGATTTAGATTCCTTGGCCTAACTCGGCTCTCGCGAAAAGCGACCCCTTTTCATTTTCTCAAAAATGTTTTCATGTTTTTATCATTATTTTAAATACCTTTTTTTGTACTTTATACTTCCGTCTGGGATACCCTTGCGTATTAGCCTGCCGTCTGCCATTTTGTTTCTCAAACGATATCAAAATAAAGGTAACATCTAGCTAAATTTTAGTCATATTTTGGAATAATTTTAGTCAAATTTATAAGATTTATAAAAAGATTTTATTTATTTGGAACAGCTTGCGTAGAAGTATTTATGAAATAATATAAAGTTTGATTATTGTATGTCTTTTAGCCAGATGTTACCTTTAATTTGATATCGTTTGAGAAACAAAATGGCGGCCGCGGGCATGGGTGCAAGAAGTCCATCCAAGCCAAGACTGAAAACTTTTCTGAGTATTAAGAACAACCAAATGGAAACAGGCTAGAAGGTTTCTATGTACCGTAAAATCCCGTTAATCCGTCCCCCCTAAACACAACGGAAAATCGTAAAATAAGCAGGGGGGAGGGGGGGCGTTTACACGGTATTAAAACTGCAGTATATCATATTTATGGGTGGTGGTCGTGGGGGGAGATGCTAATGGCCGATCATCGCAAAGCAAGCATTATTTTAATAAAGTAACAAAAGAAAAACATTTTGAAAAAAAAATGATAGACAAAATAGAAAAACAGTATAACTTCGAGATTAAAGGCGATTTCAGATTTAAAAAATTCTGGATTTCAGAAGTTTTGAAACTGGAATGCATTTAGATAAATAATAACACTAATATCTGTCATTAATATGGTAACAGAAATGTAAAAGGAGTTTAATAATTTAAAATAATTAAAAAACACTGAGAAATTGCAGTTGAAAGTGTCCTGAAGTAATTTCGAGAACTAGTAACATTTTATGTGGTGTCGCCATCTGTTGTAAGTTAGGAAGATTAAATAACCGTTTTTTTAAAATCATGATTTCATATCTATAAATGCTAAATAAATAATATAAATCACAAAAATTGAGAACATATAGAACGAATTGGTAGTGTTGCCAGATTATTAAAACAAAAAACATTACTACCACTAAGATAGCTCAAATTATGCTACAAATTCAACTGTGTATCGACAAATCGATTGATCTGATCAATCAATCGATATATTTTTTTTGTGATTGGTTTTCATAATAATGTTAAATACGACTATAAATTCTTTAATAAAATAAATAGATTCTCTTTTAATCAAAATATTTTCCACACGGCATCAAATACACATTTATTTAACTTATTTCATGAAAAACTTTCACTATCGATATTTTTATTACCTTCATATCCCCATGGAGATCAATTTACAGCAAAACTAATGTTTGGTTATATTGCTTTTCCAGATCAACAATGTGTTTGTACATGTTTGCGATATATCAAAGAATCATCACGCCTTTCTGATCCATCAAAGAAAAAAAACACTCGGGAGATAAAATTTTTGGTGTTGATCTTGACGTGCACGGCGAAATTTCTTTTGGGGGAGGGCGCTTTCTCGGGATTTTTTGAATTTTCTAATTTGTTTACAAAGTGGGAGGGGGCGCTTAATCGGGAAGGGCGGATTAACGGGATTTTACGGTATTGTATTATGGCTAAAAATTTATCCTTTAGAATAAAAGAAAGGGATTAAAAGTTCTTAATAGTAAAATTACTATTATTTAAGTATATAAAGTAAAGTTTACTATTAGTCAAAAATCTCACCAAGACTGAAATCAGTCCTAAGACTGAAGTATTTCACCCATGGCCGCGGGCTAATACGCAGTACCTAAAATCCGGAAAATTCTGAAATCCGGAACGATCGCGGCACCAGCCAGTCCGGATTTGTGAGATCCTGTACTGTATTATAAAAATTTTAAACTATGTACATTCAGAAGATAAAGTCGGACAAAATAAAGTTTTTTAATAAAAACATGTATAAGCTAAGCAATTATGGTAGTGGGGAATATTAGGAAAATATTATTATAGGTTATTTAGGAATTATGAATTTCTTATTTTGATTTTGTCGTCATACAAAATTACATATGAAAAATTTGTGAATGTGCGAGATTATTTTGCACTATAAAAATCAAAACACACTTCAAACATTCATTTTTCTATAAGAAAAATTATCTTAAAACCCCTTAACTGCCCCGGATGTATATATACGTCCTTGAAACAACCTAGCATGTACTATATGAATGGCGAATTTGCATGACCGCGAGCCAATTTTCACCAGCAGAGCCGTGTTTTGAACACGTATAACAAGTGCACTTTCTTACTGTTATATCAGAAAACTAATCTCCGTGTTACTTAATTGCAAAATTAGGTGATTAAATAAGGTATTGAAGATCACGTCAGATTTCGTAGGCAGTTAAAGGGGTTAAAAAAAAAAATCTTATCACACACTATGTCAAATGATCAGACTTAAGCTGTTACAAAGAACAGTATTCGAAGAACAGTACTGGAATATATTTAAACCAAAAGTTAAGCGGATCATTCTGAAATAATGTTATCATTTATCAGTAATATTGTCTGTTATTACAGCTTAAAAGTAACATACAGTAAATTTTTAATTAAAATTTACACAAAACTTAAAATTAATAACTTCATTAAATTTGGCGACAGAATTTTGTAGAATCTTCTCACCACAATTGTATACAGTTTGTAGGAATAAATGTTTGTAATGTAAGGCCTGAACATTTTATGAATAAACTATTCTCTAACATTTTTTGTTCTGTAAATAACCCCCCCCCCCCCCCAGAGTTCGTAAATACCATGATATTTCCGAAAATATCAAAAATATCTGATATTTTGATATATATCCGATATTTTTTATATATATCCGATATTTTCAAAATAGTAGACTTACTGCTGATAATAAATATTTTCAAGCATAATATAGATTAAAAACTAAAATATATTGCACTTAACATGAAAACTTAAACAATATACTAAAACTGCATTTCCCCCTTTTTCTTTTTTTATTTTGTTGCACTTTGAACAAAATTGAAGATCAAATAATCAACAAACAGAAACAATTTGCTTTATACACTTATAAAAAAACAACTATATGATTCAGTATCAACTATCAAGAAATCAGAAATTGATAAAACAAAAAATTAAATACAAAATAGTTTTTTTTTTTTTAAATTGAAAAATTTTAATATAAATGTCAGGGTATTTTTTTATTCCCTAACATGTTGTACAATTTAAGCTCAACAACATAAAAACAAAAAAATTATTCTCTTTTAATGAAGCTACATAGAACTGATTATCTAAATTAGACAGTTTATCTTTCTATATCTGTCCTGAATTAGTTATATCCTACATAATTATTAGTCCCATATAATGTACATTTAAAAATAAAAACTTTAAGATTTTTGTTTTTTTCTTTAGCTAGAAAAGTCACTGCCAGAGACAAATGTTCTTTATCTAGAGAATGAAACAGTCAACATCAGTTGAAAATTTCATTTACACTTGTTTTGACTTAAAATATCAATAATATCTTGCAGAGTGATATTTTGAAAATAAATATTAAATATTGAAAATAACAAACATCTTGATATTTTGAAAATAAATATCAAATAATATGAAAATATCAAACATATCAAAACTCTTGATATTTTGAAAATAAATATCAGATATATATCATGATAGATATCATGATATATATCCATTGATATATATCAACAAACCCAGTCCCCACCCCCCCCCCACCCCAAAAAAAAAAAAAAAAAAAAAAAAAAAAAAATTATAGTTGAAAATAAATGCTCAATAGTCATTTGCATAAAAAAGTGTCTCTATAAAAATCAAAATAAAAAAATATTTGAAAAAAATATGGAGACAGGTATTAGATTTTAATAAAATAAATTTAACAATTTCTCACATTCAGGGATGATTTTGAGTGTTGGATGATTGAGAAAGACTGAACACTATTAAGCTCATTGCAATTTTTGTTGGCAAGGGAGATTTGTTTTAAGGATTTATTAATGGAGACAATTGCCATTTTCATGACCAATCGCCGATTTTTCCGTTTTATTATCGTGACTCCTTGAAGAAATTCACATTCCCCCCCCCCCCCCGAACAATTGATTGACAAAATTCATGCTTTTTTCTACGGTTAATTGACAAAATTTGTTATTTTTTTCGCGACTGATTGACAAAATTTGCAATTTTGGCACAAATGTCATATATGCACTACGTTGGTGTGACCCCCCGCCGCCAATTTGGCAAAAAAAAAAAAAAAATTTATTTGCTTTTATTATGTATATCAATATTTATTTATATCAAACTATCATTTATTTATTTTAATTTCTTTTTTAAAAATAATAGAAGCTATTTCATTTATAATGTTTTTTTACTTTTATATTGAAATAAAAAATCACGTGCTATTACTGCATGCTATTTGTAACTAGCATTCAAAAACAAAGTTTTTGCCAAATTGGCGGGGGTCACACTAACGTGGTACATATATGACATCTGTGCTGAAATTTTTTTCTGCGATCGATTGGTGAAATTGGTATTTTTAATCCACGTGGAATTGACAAAAGTCACGGTTTTATTTCGTGATCGTTTGACGAAACTGAAGATTTTTTTCTCCCACACGACCAATTGATGAAATACAATTTTTTTTCTGCAATCGATTTATAAGATTCGAGTTTTTTCATGATCGATTGGTGAAATTTGCAGGGTTTTTTTCCTTGGCCGATTGATGAAATTTGCGGTTTTATTCCGTGAATGATGGATGGAAATTCGTAGATGGAAATTCGTAGAAAAAGCAGGGTCATTCCATGTCAAATCAACATAAGATCTGGATTTCTTTAATTTTTTTTTTTGTTTATAGTTTGTATCCATGGAGTATATGAAAAATCTATTTTTTTTTTGTTTTAGCATTTTTTTTTTTTTTTACAGAATTTAAAAAATGGCCAAAAGTACCAAATTTAAGCACCATTTCAATCACATGATCCTATACAATTCTGTAAGAAATCGGGCTAGAGAGCTCAGATCTTATTTAAAAGCTCTTATTATGGGCTTTAATATGACTAACTATTTTGAGCAAAATTAATTTTTTGACAAATTTTCAAAAACATTATTTTTAATTTTTTTCGAAAAAAAAAAAAAAAAAAAATATATATATATATATGTTAATCTTTGATTTTTTGGCTACAAGTATGCAAACTTTCAAGATGGAGAAATGATGGGACTTTGAGCTATTAATTTTTGAATAAGATGGTTTATTGAAACTTCTCAAGTAACTGGTTCCTTATACCTTAAAAATTAATTGTTCAAAATCCCATTCATTTCACCATCTTGAAATTTTGCATACTTGTAGCCAAAAAATCAAAGAATAACATATATTTTTTTGAAAAAAAAAGTAAAAAATGTGTTTTTATAAAATTTTTAATTAAAAGTTTTTGAAAACTTATCAAAAAATTTATTTTATTCAAAATAGTTAGTGTTGCATATCATATTAAAGCCCATAAAAAGAGCTTTCAAATAGGATATAACTGAGCTCCCTAGCCCAATTTTTTATCTTATGCTAAAGCCCTTATGCTTTGTAGATCGTAGCCCAATTTTTTTTACAGAATTGCAGAGAATCTTGTTATTGAAAACTTGATTCAATTTCATACTTTTGGCCAAAATTTCATAAAATAAATAAATAAATAAATAAATAAATAAAAACTTGTTAAGGAAAAAAAAATATATTAAAAAACAGATTTTTCATATACTCCATGGATTTAAACTATAAATAAAAAGTTATAGAAATCTGAAATGTCAAGGTCCAAAATTTGCATTTATTTCATCGATTTGACATGGAATGACCCAGTCATTCCATGTCAAATCAACGTGGAGTCTGGACCTCAACATCTCAGATTTCCACAATTTTTGGTTTATAGTATCCATAGTGTATGTGAAAACTCTTATTTTCTTTCCCACGGAATTAAAAAAAATTTCAAAAGTACCAAATTGAACCATGTTTTCAATCACAAGATCCTCTATAATTCTGCAACAAATTGAGCTAGAGAGCTCAGTTATATCTTATTTGTAAGCTCTTTTTATGAGCTTTCATATGATATGCAACACTAACTATTTTGAGTAAAATAATTTTTTTTGACAAATTTTCAAATTTTTTTAAAAACATTTTTTTTTCAAAAACACTATTTTTAATTTTTTTTTTCGAAGAAAACATATGTTAATCTTTGATTTTTTGATGCAAAATTTCAAGATGGTGAAATGATGGAATTTTGAACGTAATAAGGAACCCGATACCAGAAAAGTTTCAATAAACCATTCTTATTCAAAAATTAATAGCTCAAAATACCAATCATTTCTCCATCTTGAAATTTTGCATACTTGTAGCCAAAAAGTAAAATATTAACACACACACATATATATATATTAATTAAATGGTGTTTTTGAAAAACTTAAATTCAAATATTTTGAAAATTTGTCAAAAAATTTATTTTACTCAAAATAGTTAAGTGTTGCATATCCTATTAAAGCCCATAAAAAGAGCTTTTAAATAAGATAACTGAGCTCTCTAGCCCAATTTTTTACAGAATTGTACAGATCGTGGGATTAAAAACTTGGTTAAATTTGGTACTTTTGGCCATTTTTAAAATTCTGTAAAAAAAAAAAAAAAATGCCAAGGAAAAAAAATTAATTTTTCATATACTCTATGGATACAAACTATAAACAAAAAATTATAGAAATCTGAGACGTCAAGGTCCAAAAATTGCATTTTTTTCCCGTTGATTTGACATGGAATGACCCAGTACTAACAATCGCCGAATTAAAGAGGGGTAATCCGCGGATTTGATTAAAAGAAAAATAAAATGTGCCGACTGGCAACTGTTAATCTGCACGCATACGACTTAGACATAGAAAGTTAATGGTCAAAGCAAAAAATTTAGTTGACACTTGGCAACTGGCAACCGTGAATCTGCACCTATACCCAGTGTCAGCAATAAATGTAAGTTATAACTTAATAAACAATATTTTTGATTTGAAAAATAGACAATTAAGATTTTAACATGTTATGATTAAATAATTAAAATGATTCACGTTCAATAAATAACAAGTTATAATCAAGGCCTATAATATAAAGGTATACTCATACGTTTATAATGTGTGAAGTAAATCAATCACCAGAGGATGCTATATAACCTTTCTAACCAATCGTGCAAACCCTGATTCTGACCAATCAGCTATCTGGGCATCGTAGAAATCAGCTAACTTGTGCAGGGTTTGTACCAGGGCTGCGGAGTCTGAGTCGGGCCTATTTTGGGGCAAAAGAGTCGGAGTCACTAAAAAACAGTCCGACTCAGACTCCAGCTTGTTTTTTAGACAGTTTGAAGTGAAATTAAACCAATTTTATGTAATTTTAAATTTATAAACTGAATTATTATTTTTAAATTTGGACTATATATACAAGGAATACTCAGGGTAAACAGGTCTAATATACTGTCCAGTGTACAGCATATTTGAAAACTGTTTTGAATTGAAATCTCTAGTTTATATATAGTATATAGTCCTTTCTCTAGGTTTTTTGGAGGTTTACGGAAACCGAGGTAATGCGAAAATTGGAAATTTTTCCCTTTTTTTCTTGTTTTCCTCAGATTTTTCAGTTCTGTGGGACCAGGTGTAATGCTGAAATTGTAAATTTTCTCCCCTATTTTCGTGTGCATTTAATGACATTTAATAAAGCGACTATTACTGTTTCAAAACAAATGTCAGGAATGAAGCAATCTGAATAATAGGAATCAACAGGCAAAACTAGTACTTTAGCCATCCCGGAGTCAGAGTCGGTTCCTTTAAAATTTCAGGAATCAGAGAGTTGGTCATTTTTCCGCAGCCCTCTGGTTTGTACTAAGCCCAACTACACTTTTTGATGAAATGAACTGGCTGTTTTATAATTATGTAATGTAGGCTACGGTCCAAATGTTTGCAATAAAAATCCTTTGCACGGTCAATGTTGAAATAAATGGCACATTAGCATACATTTTAGCATGGTGTTGGTATAACAAAAAAGTAACAATTACTGTTTTGTATTATTTTAGTTTGCTTTTATATTATTTATCATTTTTAACACTGTTATGTATTTAATAAATGTATATTAAATTAGTGTTTTGAGCATAGACCTTCAATATACTAGACCCCACATTGGTAACCTTTTCGTTGACAGACATCAGTGGTGGTGGTGGTAGATTTATTCCGCCAAACTGGTTTTTCTCCCGCCAAAATCTACGTGGAATTTCCCCGAATTTCCCGCCGAAACTTTATATTGTGTCTGTGCCTGTCTGTGCTGTTGTTGTTTTTCTAGAGATTGACTAATATTTTAAATTCAAAACAGTTCTTTTAAGAACTTATTAAATCAGTTCGTTTATATATATATATATATTTATATATTTTATATATAACAATATAAGTTTGTTAATTTTCGAAATAATTTGGAATGTTTTCTTGGAAGAGGGGGGGGGGGGGCGATTATTCTTTTTGTAAGATTTCTCATGTGAAATTGAGTTTATTACCTAAATATTGATTATTTATACATTTTTTTAAACCCATTGATATTGTACCTGGCAAAAGCATGAGCTTCATTTTTACAGATTTTCTTATTATAATAAAATTTTAGAATATCTACATAATTTTTTAATTGTTTTTAGGTTAGACCATTAATAAGTAATAAAATGCATCATTTTAAGCTGATTACATCAGGTGTTTTTTTTTTTTTTTTTTTTTTATATATAACATGGGTTACTTTTTAGAAAAGTGTTTTTTTTTTTTTTTTCAAATAAGAATTTGTGATTAAGCAAGAGCTTAATTGTCTGCCATTTTGTAATAAAGTGATAAAATGTAAAATACTCAATATATTAAAATCATCGAACAAGCTGTAAAAATTTAGCTATGTTTAATTTTTTAAATTCTTTATTATACTTTATATAAAGAAAATTTCCAAATTTATTTTTTTAAGAGGACAGTACAATAAGTGATTCCTGTCATGTGACAACATTTTTCTTCTTTCAAGTGCTGCGGCATCGGAAATTCGGTTTAAAATGCTGACGGACTTTTCTGAAATATCTTCATCTTTTATTGAAAGCCTCTTTTGATAGCAAACTAAATAAGAACACCTGCCAATTTCATACATTTCCGATGACAAATTAATGAAACAATTTCCTGACGGCTCGGCCTACAGGCACAGGTAGATTTTGAAAATACAGATAGTGGGGCACCTGTTTATTGGGAATTGCATAAGAAATGACCTTTTTGCCACGATTCGGCAGTTTAGACCACCCACTTCAAAATCTACCTGTGTCTGTAGACAGGATTTTTTTTTCTTTCGGGCTATAAGAGTTGGTCTTATAAAAAAACTTGTCAAAGTAAAAGTTGTAGATACTATTAAGAGGATTTATAATAAATTTAAGCAGATTTGATATCTTCTGAATTGACGAAGTTTTGAATTCTTTTCTTCTTAAACCCTATCCCCCCCCCTTGAGGTAATTTTTAATGATATTAAAAATCTGTCATACATAAATTTTCGGCCCTTTTTCTAGAAGTATTAATAACTTTAAACGGATTCGATACGTATCATAATTAAGAAGATGTGGGGATTTTTCTGTTTTCACCCCCCCCCCCCCTCCCTTTGGTTCGATTTTGCCCATTATCGAACTTGACCAAGATATTATGCACTTTAATTTTGTGTATCAGTTTGGAAGAGATTTGTGCAGAATTATTGAAGTTATCGTGTCCATAAAAAAGTGATCTAGATAGATAGATAGATAAAAGTTTTGAATTGGGGGTGGTTTTGGGTTCTGGAAGTGATGATCGGCGTAGATCTGCAAAAACTTTTCAGAAAGTCCAACATAGGGGAGAATGTAATAGGTAGTATTTCTTACGAAATCTACCTAAAATCATAAAGTAGCCATTTTGTATTTCAGATGGTTTTATAGCATCTAATTATGACAGCAAGTATTGTTTAGAAGTCAACATCTTCAATAGTTGCCGGTGGTTATTATTTTCAATAATTGTAAAGAAAAAAAAAACACTTGAGAGTTAAACTTAATTTTTTATAGCATCCAAAAGTTGCAAATTATTTCTTCTCAGAAACTTATGCAAAATAATAGTTATTTTAACAGAGAAAAAATTACACGAGTTCTAACTTAGTAGATATAAAATATCCTGGAATTTTTATTTTTCATACAAAAAAAAAAAAAAAAAAAAAAAAATACTGTGCATTTGTATATTTTTTTTCTATACATGCGTATAATGTTATCTATCGATGTTTTCCTTTTGATTAAAAATATTGTAATACATTTATACTTTCAATTAAATATATATATACCGGGTGTCCCAAAAATGACTGATGGATTTTAAAATTCAATAACTAGCAAACGGTGACAGATATTTAAAAAATTCTTGCAGCAGGGTTATGTATGATGTCGGGAGTTTTTTTACTGTGATTCTTGATTTTAGTTAGAATTTTAAACAATAGATGGCGCTGACAGCAGTTGTCGCTCATTCAAGGCCGAAACTGACGTCACTCAGCATTGATGCGAAGAAAGGAGATTAAGGCTATGGAGTGAGTCTCATTCGCCAGTACAATCTTGCTCTTAGGCGATTCTGAACTCATTCAATATGATTTCAATGGAATGCGTTGCTGCCATGGAAACAACAAATTCTTCGATAGTGGAATACATCGTTCAGATCAGGGCATGAATTTAACAAGCAGTATTCGAGTTTGCTGGCGATTTTACATTTATGAGTATTTATAGGAATTTTATCTAACCAATATGAAAATTTAGTTTTGCGAAATGACGGCAATGCAGGTATGTGAGAGCTGCACAGAAATCGAATCCGTCACATCTTCATTCATTATTTTGCTACGCAATCTGCTAGTGAGTACTTTTAAAAGAGTGTACACTATTTATCGATAATGGTTTATTTCACCTAGTAGTTTTAAAATACGATGAATAAAATATTCTTTAAATCAGGTCATAAAAAGTAATTAAACCGGGAAAATAAAAGTTCATAAATGTAAAATCGCCTGCAACTCGAATACTGCTTGTTAAATTCATGCCCTGATCAGAACGCTGTATTCCACTATCGAAGTATTTGTTGTTTCCATGGCAACAACGCATTCCATTGAAATCATATCGAATGAGTTCAGAATCAGGGCTAAGAGCAAGATTGTACTGGCGAATGAAACCCACTCCATAGCCTTAATCTCCTTTCTTCGCATCAATGCTGAGTGACGTCAGTTTCGGCCTCGAATGAGCGCCAACCGCTGTCAGCGCCATCTATTGTTTGAAATTCGAACTAAAATCAAGAATCACAGTAAAAAAAATCCCGACATCATACATAACCCTCCTGCAAGAATTTTTTATATATCTGTCACCGTTTGCTAGTTATTGAATTTTAAAATCCATCAGTCATTTTTGGGACACCCGGTATATATGTATATATGAAAGATTGCCAAAAATATGCCTTTAAATTGGAACATCAAAAGCAAAACAAAAATTCCGGATTGCAGCAAAAATATGTTCTATAGAATGTATTGTTACATAAAGACAGTATGTGATTTCAAGTTTTTAAAACCTATAAAATACATTATCAAATCAAATAATATTTTATAACATGCCACTGCTAACTTTCCACAAATTCTTCACTTTTGTAAGAAAAAAAAGGATACTGTAAATACCGTTCGATTTTCTGTTATTTTAATAATGCCTGCTAAATTTAATGTATTTTTAGAATTAAAAAAAAATCTGACATTAATTTGTTACATTTCGTGAAGTGATTGTGTCAGATTGAAGCTTTCCAAGCAGAAATCTCGAAATAATTTGTGTTATCGTACTTAATATCTTATATCACTAATAAAAAAAATATAATTTAAGTAACATTTATTACAAGGACAAAGCCATTTTATAACATTAAAATAAAATACAGCAGCAAAAACAGAAAAAGAAAATCCATCCAGAAGATTAAACAGTCCTTTTTTCACCATGGGTGGGACTCTCATAACTTATTTCTATCCTTCCTCTTTGACATTAAATCCTAGAAGGAGCAACAGTTTCGTTTTGGTTTGTTTACGTTTATTTTTATTGCGAGAATGAAATCGAAGTTGCCAAGAAAGCTATCACCGCCAAAACAGACATTTTTTAAAGCGCCAATCCGAGCTGATCCTGAAACCGGATTTTCAACAATATAACAAAGAGATGTGGCCTCTAGTAGATTATTCCTCTGAGGTTTTGAGTGTGATTGGCCATTGACAATAATAAACATAATTAGCGATTAACAACCCTCTTGGTGATCTATCCTCCTAGTACAGATAATATGTAGTACCAATTGTTTAAATACAATAAAACTAATTATAAACAACACAAAGTATGGTACTTAAGGTTTAAAAAGCACAAAGATGCACACAACAGTAGGTTGCTAATATTTTCCAAGGAGGAAAGAAAATAATAAACACTGTGCACTATTTCTCCATCCATCAAATCTGTTTTTATATTTTCTCTAGTTTATGAAATTTTTATAAATCAAGTCTCAATTAAAATTCTTTATACATGAATTTAATAATCCATTCATCATGATTATATATATTAAAGCTGTTTCACTCCGAAAAATAAGAAAATTAAAACCTCAATACTCAATACTGGCATCAATTTTTGTATTTATTAGCTTTCCTAATTGCATATCCAACATATTTATGAATGTGATACAGAATTTTGTAAACAACTTTAGTCATAATATTGATGAAAATAAATTAAAAAATACATAAAATACTTACCATTTTCTCACGCCTTGGAATCATATTATTAGGATGATCATTTGGGTTCTTTTCATTTGATGTTTGTATCAAATTGTTTTCAGAAGGAAGAGAACAGTTTTGGCAGGGATTGAGCTCAGATGGGGAACAGCATGTATTTTGAAGAGTTCTAGGTGAAGCCTGGGAAAATTGAAGGCTGTTATCTATTATATTTGATGCAGAATAAGCAACAGAGTTGTTATTGTGAGTCAATTCTGAACCAAGTTGTAATCTATCAGATATTGGAGTTGAAGAAGCAACAGAACTGTTTCTCACTGTTGTATGAGCAGCAGAAGAATAAGTTTTGATATTTTTAGTGTTATTTGATGATGAATGTACATTGTTACTTTTATCTAAAACAGCAGTATTGGCAACAACTGAAGTAGAGGGATTAGGTGCAGCAAATGTAGTGACATAATGAACATTTGGCTTGGCAGAAGAATTTAAAATAGGATTATTTGTTGAATGGGATAAAGATGAAGCTATAGTAGGAATGACCATTGTCTGATTTTTTGACAGATGCGTCTGTTTAGGATATACTGCAAAAGATTTTGGATCATTCCCTGGTTGAAATATATTTACTGTATTTTTTTCAATAACAGCAGAATTTCCAGTTGATGTAGATGAAACATTTCTGCTACCATGAGGTTTTGGATAAGGTTCTGAATACCATGGTTGACTAGAAACAGTCTGAGATGCTACTTGAGATGATGATGATGATTTATTTACAGCTACCAAATTTTGACTAGCATTTGTATTACTTTGGTTTGTAGAAGGAATGGTATGAACACTTGGGTTATTATGGCTAGACATAGCTACAGCTTTAAATACTTGAGAATTATTATTTTTATCATATGCAAGTTTGTGTCCATGGATTTTAGGTTCAGACTTAATTGTAAATGGTCTTCCATATGGAGGACGATTTTTATATATTCTTCTATCAATAGACGATACTGTAATACCTTGTGGATTCTTTTTGTACAACATGTCACCATGGACCTTTCGCTGTGCTTCCCATGGACTAACTATAACAGATGGAGAAGCAAGAATACCAGGAATAGTAATTATATCGGAGGTAACAGGCAACATACTGCTACTGAGTGACTGAGATTGAATTTCCACTTGTGGCTGAGGTTTTCGAGCAATAACTAAGTTTGCCGAAACTGCAAGAGAAGAACTTGATATTGATCGATCAGAAACATTAACTCTAAAAGGTGGTAAATTAGTTATATCCTTCTTAGGAACATTTCTTATTTGCTCAACAGCATCAGAATTAACAGATACTGCAAGCTGATTAGGCATTTCAACTTCATTTAAACGAATTTGAGAGTTACTTTCTTTAATATGCTGCATAGTATGTTGAATGACTGAACTTCGATCACAATGAACTAGCTGATTATCTTGGTAGCACATACTTTCATTTACTCTTTTTACAAAGGTTTTACTTACAGTATCAATTGCATGATATCTTGGATCAGTTCTTAAAACAGGTGCCTTTGGTGTATGATGAGGAGTAACCGGTAAATACTGAGGTGATTCTACAGCACTCAGCTTAGGCTGAGTGAGATTAAGTGGGGTTGCAGAACTTGAAGAGTGAATTGGTGTACTGCTCAAAAATTGTTCTTTTGGGAAATCAGATGAAACATTTGATCTATGAACTATTTGCATACTTGTCTGATTCGAAATGTATTGAGAACTTTGGGAAACAGCATTAGAAATATTTCTATTTTGTCCATATAATGAGCTTTTAGAAACAAAGTTATGGGTTTCTTGCTGCTGATAAACTGATAATTGTTTCTCAGAATCAACAGTATCGGATCGAATATCTTTTGATTTGTTATAATACGGATCAGTTACAGGTTTTAATAAATATGCATTTTGATTTATTTCTCTGGATGATTGTTCATGCCGAGTATTAGAATTTTTCTGCAAATGATGGGTTGGAGAAATTACACTTCCACGGTTAATGGATTGTGGAGCAGTAAGTGCTCGAGACAAAACTGAAGGAGAAGGAGGAAAATAATTATACTTGAAGGCGCTTTCAACTTCAGATGTAAAAGAATTTCTAGTGCTCAAATTCTTTTCTTTTCCATAATTTGTTAATAAATATGGATAAACATTATTTTCAGAAACTGGTTTATATAGCGAGGAAAAATTTTCAGATTCATCAGTACCGTGACTAAAAGATTCATTTGAAAACACAGCATGAGACTTATCCATAGAGACACCAGATTTTTGCCTGTTATTATCAAGTGTTGCTCTTATAACATTTTCAATAGCATCTTCCATTCCAAGATTAATAGTATATTCCTGAGAAAGTTTAGCTTGTGTATTTAAAATGTTGTTGGAAACAGATGAGACATTTTGACTCTGATCTTCCATTTTCATTTTTTTATTTACAAATTCTTCATTTTTCACTTCAATATTAGCTCCTACCACCTCAAATGGGAAGATTTCTTTTAAATCACAAGACTCAATCTTTCTTTTCACAGCAGGCTGAAGGGACATCATTTCACCATTGATTTTTTCAGATTCAGACTGAGACTTTTCCTCTGGAATATTAACATCTGCAACTGGAACATTATCTTCTTCACATTCAGTGTCTGACTCATAACTCTTATCGTCAGTACTATATTCTTTCAGATAATCACCTAGATCAACATCATTCTTATGCCAATGAAATACATTATACTGAAAACGGAAACAACGTACACTTTCGAGAATACTCACTAAATCTTTAACCACTGAATATGGTATATTTGGGATACCTTTCATAAGAATTGGATGGTCAAGTACATGTTCTTTTACGCTTTTACAAAAACCTGTACATTTAATAGCACATTTACATTCATGAACTGATGCATTACTATGATTAAATGATGAATCACCCTTCATTTCCTTTTCATCAGATAATATGCCATGAGTCATGCTTTGCAAAATATAAAGTGTTTTTTTGTTTGGTTTTAAGGAAAAGGCACTGAACATACATTCTCGAGCAACACGTTGATGATAATCAATAAATAGTGTTGAGAGTTTGTAAAACATTGAAGACATTTGAGATTCCAAGTACTTCACATCATCCTTTTTATCTTGATGTTTAGCAGCTTCAAGATTATTAAGATCTGTTGTCAAAGCCCTGATATACAGCTCCACATATATATTGACATAACTCATTCCAAACTGAAATATAAACATAATATTTGTAAATAATTTATCCTTCTAAAATAGAATAATAACAAATTTATACATTACTTTAAAATCACTTTAACATGACAAAATTCTTAACAAAAATATTTCAATGTCAGAAATAGAATGAAAATTTTACAAAATGAGTTTACTTATGGAATTTTATATTAAGTCACATTATTGCAATTAATAAGAAAATATCTCACTTGTTAAAGAGAAACTGCATTACAAACAACATTCTGAGCTAAGAAAACTATTGAAACTATTTGAAAACACATTTCTCAGGGATGCCACTTGCCATTCAGAAAACAATAAAAAAAAGAGGAAATGTGTGAATAAAATTTACGATATTTTTCACAACATTTACTCGTGAATTTTGAAAACTATATTATATTGAATATAAAATTACATTGACAGTTTTTTTTGTTAAAATGATTTATAATATTGTCTGTAATAAATATACTGCATTTTCACAGTTGAGTTAAGAATGAAACAACTATTTATAAGTCAACTTGCACAGTTTTATAGTTAACACTGTTTCACCCAAATGTAGAGTTCGGTTTCTATGTATCCTAAGCAGATGCAAATACTGTAACAATATTAAATAGGTAAAAGTAACAATATAACTATCACAAGGTTGCCATTGCCCAATGGCATAAAAATAATTGCTTTAGTAGTCTACAACGAAAAAAAAAAAACTGTAGCCAAAATAGTTGCATGCTTACCTAAGAAAAAGGAAGGGGGGGGGGGGGATCCTTATTAGCCATAAAAATAATAACCAAACCTGTTTAAAAAAAATCCACATCTTATTCTACAGTTTATGCTACCATCCAAATTTGACACTTTTTGTACTTTTATTATAAAACTAGCATATGTTCCCGTCAAAACTGACGAAAAAGTGTTATTTTAAGTTTAGAATGTTAAGTCAGATTATTGACATATTATTTAAACAGATGATACAAATTAATCATTGACCAAATCAGAAATTTCGCCGAATACTTAACATTTTTAAAAATATTTTTTATGTATTACCTTTTTTAATAAAATTTAATTTAATTCAGTTACATTTTTATTCTTAAATCTATTTACATAAAAAATTAATGACTTCTTTCCACTGACAAATTCATTAATTCATCACTTATTTGTTATTTTATCACCAGACAATACCAAAAATAAATTATGAAAATATTAAATTTTACAGACTATTGTTACAAGGATTATTTGATCAAACGAAGCATATTTCTTTTTTGAGGCCATAATTAAACATAAATCGCAAAAGAAATGACGAGTTAATCAATTATGAATGATTTGATCTTACTAAATACTAGCGCTTCACGTGATCATGTACCATTCAAAACTGAAGTAAACACACAGCCATTGCAGAGCTTACAGAAGCCCACGCAACTTCACGCTCTTCGGGCAATTGCACCGTAACCACACCTACTTATGATGTGACATCATACACACTTGCCAATTACAGAGGAGAAAAGTGTTTCAAGCATTCTTCCCTATGGTGAGTAGATTGGATGGTTTCGCTTTACGTAATAACGGGAAACAAAATTGACAGTATTTTCAGATTGACCAAGATTGTCAGAGTAGAAAAGTAGGAAATTGTGAGTTAAGTACTTTTTAGTTACATGCTTCAATACTGTTTACTTAAAATATACAATGACTTCAGGTAAAAGAAGTTTTGTGTGGCAATATTTTGATGTTTGTGAAGAGGAAGATAAAACAAAAGCCAAATACAAACTGTGCAATAATTATGTATCAAGGGGTGGTGTTGAAAGAACAGCAACCGCTACTGGATTAAATAATCATCTAAAAGAGGAAACACCCAAGTGTTTGTGCAAAAACTAAAGATACTTATTTAGAATTTAAGGAAATAAACGATCCTGATGATTTAGAAGAACCATGCACTAGTCGTGGAATTAAGAGAAAACAACAAACTTTAGAATCTTGTTATGAAAAGAAAATGTGGGATATAAATGATAAAAGGGCAACTGAGTTACACTACGCAATTGGAGAAATGATTGCTGTTGATAAGCAGCCGTCTAGTATCGTTAATGATGTTGAATTTATAAATCTTATGAAAAAAGCTCAGCCATGGTATCACATTCCATGCAGTAAATATTTTAAAGAAGTCATTATTTCAGATATTCATAAAATATGCAAGGATAAAATTTTATCAGAAGTTTTAAAGGCTGAAACAATATCACTAACATCAGATATTTGGACTTCTTCAGTTAATAATCATACCTTCATTAGTCCAACTGGTCATTGGATAAGTGATGATTTTGAATTAAAAGATGCAGTTCTTAGTGCAAAATATTTCCCAGGAAGTCACATTGGGGAAAATATATGCAAGATCTTGCAAGAATTGAATGATGAATGGAATACCCTTGAAATATTGCATCTTTTGATACGTGATAATGGTTCAAACACTGTCAAAGATGCAAAGAATATGAATATAGATAGTAAATCTTGCTTTTTACATAATTTACAGCTAGTTGTGAATGAAGGTTTAGGGTCTCAAAGGGCAATTAATGATATAATTGCTAATGCAAGGATAATTGTGACTCATTTTAGTCACTCCTATACTGTGCAGTTTACAGTGTATATGAAAACTGCTTTTAATTGAAATCTCATTTTAGTCACTCCCCATTGGCTCGTTCAAATTTTAAAAACATACAAGTAAATGAACTGAATGTAACACCTAAACAACTCATTCAAGATGTTAAGACTAGATGGAATAGCACCTATTATATGTTGGAGCGCTTATTGGAACAGAAAAAGACATTGTCGTTGTTTTTTACCGAATTTGGTGGAATTGTCGATTTAAAAGCTGATCAGTGGTCTATGATAGAAAGCATTCTTAGGCTTCTTCAACCTTTCGAAGAAACAACAAAAATTATAAGTAACAAAAAATCTTTAATTTCAGAAGAAATACCTACTGTTTCTTTATTGAAATGTTACTTGGAAAAAAGTGATAGTGGAGAATTTTTTGGAGTGGGTACCATGAAAAAAACGCTAACAAAAGGACTCACAGAACGATTTTCAGAAATTTATGATGACAAGTTTTATTTTTTAGCCACTATTTTAGATCCCAGATTCAAAACAGACCTTTTTTAAAGATAAAGCAACCACCAATAAAGTAAAAAATGTACTTAAAAGTAAAATGCAACAAATAATAAATAAACCCTCTGACATTTCTAAACCAAATCAACCACAAAGTTTCGATAAAAAGGATTCCCTCTCACAAACTGTTCATTCATCATTTTGGGAATGCATTGTTGAAATTGCTGCAAGTGAAAAAACAGAAAATGAAAATCCCTGTACTGAAAATGATGGCCTTACATCAGATGTTAAAGCTTCAGAAGAATTGACTTCATACATTGTATTACCACTTATCAAGAAAAGACAATCCGTTCGTTTGGTGGGGAAAAAAAAACATAAGTATCCAACACTATCAAAGTTAGTTAGAAAATATTTATCTGCACCTGCCAGCAGTGTTTACAGTGAACGTTTATTTTCTGAAGCTGGACAGATTTATGAACAAAAAAGAAACCGATTACAACCAGATAATGCCGAAAAACTCTTTATTTTGCACCATAATTTGCCCATATTAAATTTTGATTACAAATAATAATGTATCACTTTTATAAATTATCACTTATAACTGAAGCATATTAAAATAACATTAAATGAGCATTGGTCATCATGTATTTTTACAACTAGTAATACTTTACCTATTATTTTTCATAAATTATTTGAAAAATTCGGCCGAATACTTAAAAGTATTCGGCCGAAACCGAATATTCGGTTTATGTGCCGAATCACCGAATACTGAATCAACTATTCGGCATTCAGTCAATCCCTAATACAAATTGGAATATTGTGTGTTTTAATTAGAGATCCAATATGGGGACTTTTGTAATGTTGTCATACTTTGTTGTAATATTTGCATATAAAGTTTGTCCTTTTCTTCTTTCTTTGTTTCCCTCCTCAGAGTAGTTTATAAATGCTAACTGTGAAAAAATATCTTACTAAGTTGAATCTATGCTTGTCTTGTACTTGGACATTACTATGAGAAAACTGCAAACAAAGAAATTTTTATTGCATGTTATTAGATACAACTTTAATTCTACTTTGTAAAAAGAAAAAAAATTAAGCAGCCCTACAACATTGTGTTACATTGTGCATGCACAGACAATTTGGTCACGAGTTATAAGTGTATAATAAAGTTGTCTGCCCTTATATTAAACATAAAATTTATAGGGCTTCGATAAAATATTGACAGATTCCAACCTTATAATGATATCTCATGATGTTTAACTATGCAATGTTTGGCAGGCCTGTGGCAAGAGTTATAACCATTTCAAGTTATCAGGACCTTTGATAAAATAGAGATAGAGTTACCCACCCCCTCACTTCTAATGATTACATTTACCATGCAAAATTAAAGTGGGATGTGGCAATTAGGATGTGAGTTATAAGTGTTAACTTTTTCCCTGTTGCTTGGCGAAACTCAGCTCTTCAACCCGAATGAGTTTTCAGTAGTTCAGTCACCCGAATGAGTGTTTTAATATTTTTCTGCGTTAGCAGACTCTGGTTTATACAGCTGATGTTATTTTCTATGGATTCGCCGTGACTAGAAAAAGTTTGCCGCATTAAACAGATTTCCAGCTTACATAGTCTGCCTTTGACAGAATTTACTGTAATTTTTTTAATCTGAAATGGAAATTTTTATAGATTTTTAAAAATTGAATAAAAAACATAAGAAATTTATACTTAAATATAACGTCTGGAAATTAGGTTAAAAGTAAGAAAGAGTTGATAGTTCCAAGACTAATGAAAAAACTGGGTCTTTTTTATAAAAATAGTAGCTGTGATGAGAATAATCTCATTTTTTCTAGTTTTCCCCTTAAGTAGTCACTTTTTAAAGGATTTTGGGCTAAAATAGTAGTCATAGTCGTCTGATGCTGAAAATAGTCGCTTTTAGTAGCATTTTGGTTGCAAATGGCAGGCCTACTATCATTTTCATATGTACAGAAAACCATAACTTGAATAAAATCATATACTAATATTTGTTTTATTAACAATAATAGTATTCACATAAGTACATAAAAAAATAATGTCAGTGGTTTTTAGCTCCTATGTGACCAAGTTTTGTAAGAAATCTCATGTTATAGAATATAAATTAGGGATGTGCCAAATAGTGACTTTGACCAAATACTGAATATTCGACTGACCAAATATTCTCATATTTCAGAGTTTATAGATATTAAAAATTAAGTAAAAAATTTTTTGCATCATATTTAAAACAAATGCTTCCATTTTGATGAACAAGACAATCTTACAAATAAACGTTACACTGAAAAAAGAACCTTTATTATTTAAGAAGAGGATAATTTTATAACTTTTTTTAACTAATAAAACTGTCCTAAAATTTTGGAAAAAACTATGCAGTCAGGACAAACATTTTTTGTATAGACAACCAGCATCACAATCCACTTATTCAATCAAAAATATAAGGTGTCCCACTACATTCTGAACCCGAATTTTCATTCACAATGGAGATACTTTAGCGAAATTTTTATCATATTAACTTTGCTTTGTATGAAATATGACATGATTGGAAGTGACTGAATTTTGGTCAGTGACACAATGTATTACTACCAGCTGTATTCTGAAGCTGTATTCAGTGTTTTTAGGATGTGAATGGTGACACTTTCCAGCACTTCTCTTCATCTCATCATATTTCAGAGAAAGCAAAGTAAATCTTTAGAAAATATCGTTACAATATTTTCATTATTAAGTTTACAAACAAAAATCTATTTTCAGCTTGGAGTGAGATAGTGTACTTTTGAGCGAATAAGTTTGATTGTGATTTTGGTATCCTTTACAAAAACTGTTTGTAATGGTGCCTATAAATCCATTCCATTTTGTTTAGAAACCCCCAGTTTGTAAGAAAAAATAAGAAACAGATTATTACCAGACAGTATTCAGAACAGCTTTTATACATCCTTAATTCCTGTAAAGTCATTTTTAAGTGTTAACTTTCTTAAGTGTCGCTTTTCAAATAGCAAATAAATAATATAAAATTAATCTTTTTTAATTGAGTACGAATCTTTTCTAAATTATTCTGGATATCTTCATTTATTGACAGTTAAAAATAGAAGTTATGTGAGGTTTTTATAAAATATATTTAAAAATTTTTTTTAAATATTTGTTTTGGCAGAATATTTTGATATTTGGCCTGAATAATTTGCAGTATGGCCGAATATCGAATATTTGGTGCATCCATTATTTTAGAGAATATAAATATTAATTATTTAAAACCACATCATTAGCCATGTAAAAGCTTGCTGTACGTAAATATAGCATGAATATATAAAATTTTAATAAATTTTTACAGTAACTAACAACCAAGATTTTATTTCAATACATAATAATAAAAAAAAGTAATTATTGTAGTCAGATATAAATCAATTTATGGATAAATAAAACTTTGAACACAGAGACTAGAAGTAAATATTAATAATATGCAACTTAGATTTTGTTAACTTAGAAAAAGTTAAGTGTTCCACGGTACCAGATGAATCTCGGAATCTGCTTATCTGTAATAAAAAACAAAACCCTTAAAATTTACAATATTTTCTAGTTTTTCTTGGATGGGTTTATAAAATTTTCAATCCTGAAGAAAATGGAAGATGTTCAAATTTTAAGTTGTCGGTTTCAGACAAAATTTTTTAGATTATTGCACAAAGAAAATATTTCCAATTCGAATATTGAAAAATGCGTCCGTGAGGGACTACAAAATAGTATATACTAGAAAATCATGAAATTTTCAACCAAATCGGTCAATCCAATCTTGAGTTCTACATGGTACCGATTTGAAAAACAGGTTTAAAGTTTTACGTTTTTAAACAAACAAACAGTGACAATTTTCAACTTACATAAAATCATCTATAACAGGCCCATATAATGAACCCTCCTGGAACCTTTATCAATTCTTTTGTTTCTACATGCGTGTTTGCACACAATACGCTAAAAATGAGCCTGTTCACTGCAACACCAAAAGGCGGAAAACTTTTGAACCATATGAATTTTGAAAAAACTGCTTTATCACAAAGTTTTTGAGAGTTTAAGGAGTAAAAATATGCAAAAAACATTTTTTGATTGTTAAAAAAAAAAAAAAAAGTTATAACATGCCTTAAACTATTAGAATTTTTCCCCCTTATGCTAGGAATCATTTCAAAATACAAGCAACAGATAAAAATTTTAAAAAATCACAAAGAGACAGAAATTACCTGTTCCCATAAAGCATCCGCTAGTAAGTAAAAATGAGAGCTAGATGGTGCATAGCGGGCTATCAGTTTCTTAATTTCGTTATTCACCTCTTCCATAGGTGTTCCAATATCTTTATGTAGAATAGACCATAGTGTAAAAAGTTTCTATATTCAATAAAAAAAAACAAAAAAAAAAAAAACAATAAAAATAAATAAATTACCTTTTCTAAAAACCAAGATAACACAAAAGAAGATATTAACAAAATTCACATTTAAGATTTTAAAAAAATTATTACAAAATACAAATACATAAAACACTATACCATCTGATAAAAGGCAAAACTGATAAATATCTCATTAGTAGTCAGTGGCTATGAGTAGCAATTTTATTAGTAGCCACTTTTTTAAAAATCAGTGGCTTTTTTTTTTTTTTAATTAAAAGTGTTTAATGATAGTTATTTAAATAGGAGTTTACATAATATAAAATTTAATAGGCTAAATAATATCTTAATGTTTTGCGACTGACAAGAATAGAATCATTGAAAGCATGTAGAAAAAATTGTTTCTGTTCTAATAGAGTGTCAGGGTGAAAGGTCAGGTCAGTAAATGTCATAGTTCGTTGGTCTTTGTATCTTCCAGTGACGAGAAGAAAATTGACTGAAGACCCCCTGTGAAACAATGTGAGGAAGAATCAAAAGCATATGTTTTGGAAGATATGGGCACATTTTCCAGAAATTTCCATACAAAAAGAGGTGGTGAATTTAAGATTTTTTTTAAATAGCCATTATTTTTTATTTAGTTGCTTTGCAGAGCAGCTAGTGGTAACTGGGTCATTCCATGTCCAAATCAACACAAAAAAAAAAATGACATTTTCTACCTGACATACTTCAAAATTTTATGATATTAAACTCAGTTGTTAGGATCATAGAGAAATGAATAAATAATCAATGATAGGTCTTTATCTCTCTTTTTCTTGGTTTTGGAGATAATTAGCTTCAAAGATGGACAAAAGTCATAAATTTCTGCATTTCATGCACTACAAATTTAGTCATATTTTGTTCCCTAATTGTCACACGAACTTACTTTTGGTGTCTTTAGAAAGTGTTTGATTTGGGCTTTCATAATGATGTATACAAATTGCACACATTTTGTTTTCATTCTTTTATTCAGCAAAACTTAAAATACTTCACACATTAGATCATATTATATATTCTTTGATCTATAAAAAACAAAAATATTGGTAAACAAAGAACCAAAGGGTTAGGAATACCTTTTGGTCCAGGATTGCATATTTTCCCATCACATAAACACAAAAGAAACAAAATGGCAACAAATGCAGCAAGCAAATGCGTTATTTATAAACTGACAAAATTTCATATCCTCAGTGTGAATGCTGTAGCTAAACTAATACATTGTATGGCAGTCTGGACAGGATGTGAATTTGCATGTGTCACACCTTTGCTAATGAATGACTAGATGTAGATTTGTGTCCTATGCAGTTAACATGTTAAATGATTCCATAGGAGATAGTCCGAAAAATAGTTATTTGTAATTTGCATCTTAGACATCATTCTATAAATATTTATAAAGGAATATGTTAAAAAATATATCACTGTCTTAACATAAAAACATTTAATGAACTTTGTTTCTTAAAATGTTTCTTTTCATAGCTTGAAAACAAAATAACTTCCTATCCTATCTGTGCATATTTAGTAGATTATACATCACATTGCCAAAAGTCATCAGATACTTTTGAATGTAGATGTTTTGCTGAATATCTAGAGAAATATTTGATTAATTGTTCTTGAACTTCAGGAATGCAAAAAAGAACCTGTTTGAACTCATAGTTTTCAGTAAAGATTTAGTCACAATGGCAACTATAGGAGACTGAGAACAAATTGAATGAAATAAATATTTGCCATCACTCTCTATCATAAAAAGCTTGAGATGATTTATAACTAGAGTGTAAAGAAATCATGATTTTTTTTTTATTTTTTTTTATTTTTTTTTAAATCGGTACTTCTTGTACACATCAACCACTTTTCATAACAAAAAACTATCGCCAAATTGTAATGCCAAATAAACAAATGGAAAAATGTTGCCATTTTAATATCAAAATAAATAAATAAATAAAATACAAATAATTCGGAAAAGTCACACTCACCAAAGTGTCAACTATCAGTAAGTTTGAACAAAAAACAATTACAATATATTCATGAAAACAGAAAAAAAATAATCTTGGATATTTATTGATTTATTTACAATATTTTCCTTAACTATCCCTCTCGGCTGGTGAATAAAATGTTTGTGATGTCAATTGAAACTAATCTATTGCAATAAATATACATCGCAACATTTTTCAAATGTCTTTTTTCTTTTAATATCATACTATCGTTTAAGGATGCAATTGTTATTTTAATTAACGAAATAACTAATAAAACAGTAAAACATAATGAAAAATGCAGTCAAAGTCGAATTAAAAACCACTTGATGACATAACAAACACGTGAAATGCTTCTGACGTCAAGTAAATGGGACTGCATTTTTGGCGTTTAATCTTACAGTTTGGTGACAGTGTTTTGTTATGAAAAGTGGTCGACGGGATAATGGAGAAGTACCAACTTGAGTACTAAATCAACACTATCTACTAATGCAGTCACAAATGCAATACAAGCTAAAGAATATAAAAAGTTACAAGAAAATAATAACTAAAAGTATCTAGATATAATTATCTTTTTATGAAGCTGTAAAGTTTGGAGTAAGGGATAAGTGCATGTAAACTGATAAATATTACAAAACTGGAAATATTGTTTAGGAAGTATATCGAAATTGTTAGTTTACCTTATTTTAAAACTAAATAAGCACTCCTTAGGTATTTTTTAACTATTTTTATTATTCTAAATGGTGCATAAAAACAGAATTTTTCTTTTTTTGACTTTAGTGAGATATTTGATGATGTAGGGGAGAGGGGGGCACATGTGAACAGGGGATACATGTGAACATGATGCTTTGTACTAAGATAATTTGAAATAAAAAATCTTAAAAAATTCTCAATAGATGACAGTACCAGTCCTACCTCTCTGCTAAACTTTTAGAGCAATGAGTCATTTTGTTTTTCTGTAGTGACTATTTCTTTGTTTTAGCAGGTGTTGTATATAACTTTATCACTGACTTCTTCAAGTAAAAACATAGTTTAAACTAACTGATAACCTGGAATTAATTATTGCAGAACATTCTATGAACATTCAGATAAGTTTATGACAGTTTTTAATTTTTTTTTTTTACTCAATTAAGAATTCTTTATTTTTTTAAGTTAGGTCTAAGTGAGATGATGGGGCACTTGTGAACAAACCATGTGGGGCAGATGTGGACAGTTATTTTGATAATAAATATGAATGAAAATAAATTAGATCAATATAATATACGTTGAATTTGTATTAAAATGTATTTCAGGGAACTGCACATCAAAATATGTTGTTAAACTTTTTAATTCAGCTGTGAGCATGATATATAGAGTATATATATATTATTTTCAGAAACAATTTTTTTCTTATTGACATATTACTGTATAATTTAAATTCCCATAGCAGGCTACAACCCCTTCAATATAATCTGTATCTATATCTGTCATATTAAAGGTTTTTTCTCTTTTAAATGTGATGATTGTTTTGTTTTTTGATCTTGTTCATATGTACCCCAGGCATGTTCACATATACCCCCTATAGGGGCACATGTGAACGATTGAAGTCATATTTTTAAAATGCCATAAAGTAAAGAAATATTTTATTACAAAATTTCAAAAAATTCCACAAGACAAAGAAAAGACTATTTAAACATATGAATCTTTATGCTGTAAGAAATTGATGATATTTATTGAGAAAATAAAGAAATAAAAAAATTGTTCACATGTGCCCCCCTTCTCCCCTACTGTTTTTTTTTTTTTTTTTTTTAAGAGGACAGCATAATAGTTTTCTTATTATTATTATTGTTAATTACACACATACCTTTGTACAGCAGAATTTTGAAGGATGGAGTAGTTCTAGCATAAGGTATATTCGAACAGTTGAAAGGGCAAGAGGAAGAAGTTTCAATCCTCTCATTCTCATTAGAAGTAATACACCTTCATCACAAGAAAGCTGCTTCAACTAAAGAAGAAAAAAAAAATGCATATAGAAGAGATTTTAAGAGAAGCTAAATTCTTTTCTAAAAGAAAATTTGAAGGAAAAAAATGTTTTACATACAATAAAAATTATAAATACACATTTATTATAAAAATTGACTTAAGGTCCTTCTCATGTTAAACCTTATATTAAGGATGTTCTTAACAACTGTATGACAAAATAATTCTCATCCACATATGCTTAAAAAATGTCAACAGTACAGATTAGTTTCAAATAACAAAAGAGAGCCCCCTCCCTACCAGTTTTTAAAAATACAATTTCAAAGAAATTTGTCAAAGTAAGTGTTTTAAACTGACCAATCACACATACACTGTACTAGTACTATACTTCATTTTTTTAGAATAGGCGCATGCCCTTCATACTGACCGTCAGTGGTTTCTCTGGAAATCGTAGATATCTCTTTTTTTTCCCCACTTCACTTCTGTTTTGTGTGTGGGGTTTAGAGATCGGGTTGAAACAACCTCAAATGTAGTGGGGGAAAAGGTAACCTACTGGGGAGTTTAGAACCCATTACAACAGAAAAACCCTCCCATGCCGTGAAGGTCAATGAAGATCATACGCCAGCGTTGGTAAAAAGTACTATAACAATTATTTTGGGGCAAAACGGCTAGAAAATCTCATCCAACATGGTAAAAATGCCAAACAAAATAATCTTTAACCTCTTTGCTTTTAAATGTATTTTTAAAATTTTCAAGCACATGAGCCAGATTATTATGATTAATCTTAAAACATTTTGTTGATTCTATTTAGGCATGCAAAGCTTTTGCAGTTCTTCTTGGAATGAAAACAAAAATTCCTTAATACATGTCCAAAGGTGAATTTATCAAGTATTTAAGTATAGGTCACTCAATTTCAGTACTTTACTATACTTGATTTTTCTTCAATAGGCGGATGGCCTTGAGAGTCACCCTGACCGATTGACATGGAAATTGTATATGCACTACCGTCTTATCTCATTTTTCCTACTTCATTTGAAATTGTGAGCTATCTACAGACGTGGGGAAGCAATTGCTGTAGGTGGTGCTAATTTCTCCATTGATTTCTGCAAATTTTGTAAATTGTCTCAGTTTTCACCAGGGTTATATATATCAATGGATATACATCATGATATATATCATACATGATATTTGATATTTATTTTCAAAATATTCTATATCTTGTATGTTTTATATTTATATTCTATCTTTTATATTTTCAGTCAAAACAAGTGTAAATGAATTTTTCAACTTTTATTGACTATCACAAAGAATTTTTGCCTCTTTCAGTGACATTTTTAACTCCTCTCCCTCCTGAAAAAAATATTGTTGAAGCTTTATGTTTAAGCTAAATTTTTAAGTGTAGATGCGAGACAATATCAACTTTGAACAGCCATTGAAAGATAAACTGCCTAATTTAAGTAAACTTTAATTTACAACTTAATTATAAATATTACTTTCTGATTTTGGTTTAAGTCAGTTTACACTACATAACAGGTTAAGGAATAAAAAACACACAAACATTCATTTATTTTAATTTTTTTTTTTTTTTTTTTTTTTTTTTTTAAATAATTTTATTGTATAAAACATAAAATTTTCAGGATATTTCATACTGAATACTATATTTTGTTATTTCATGAGTGTAAAAAACAAATTGTATCTGCTTTCAATTAGTTGATCTTCAGTTTTGTAATTTTGTTCCAAGTGGGGAATTCGGCAATTGGTAAAGAAGAGTCTAAGAACCATTCTCTAAAAATGTCACTGTTCATTTCTTGGTGGTAATCACCAATACATTTTGATTGGAACTCAAGCTGTGCTCCTATAATGAAACCATGTTGGGCAGATTCAGCATGACAAATTATTAATCTTGCACTTATTCCAACAGGTAAAGCCCATCTCGTTTCGTAGAGTCTTGCTGAATGTACATTTTGCAATGATTTTAATTCACCCATGTTTCATCCAGGGAATAATAGGATGTGGAGAAGATTCTTTGCGAATATTAGGGTTTTCCCCTAGGCGTTTTCGTGAAGGCGCAGCACCATGCACTTTTTTTTTTTTTTTTTTTTGTAAATGCACCCCGCTCGTTTTTAGATAGCTGGAAATGTGCCTGATTATTTTGGGTTCGCAAAATTTTGCAGTCGCGAATTTCACCAAAAGGATGTGGGAAAATATCGTAAAATTGATCTATTGGTCACGAGAAAATATCGGAAAATTCGTCTATTGGTCATGAGACAAGGGCCGATCCAGGCAAAATTTGAAGCTATGTAGAGCCTTTTCACAAAAATCTATTTAATAAAACAGGCCCCTTTACAAAAATTAATTTAATAAAATGGGTCCCTTCACAAAAATTAATTTGATAAAATGGGCCCCTTTACAAAAATCAATTTAATAAAATGGGTCCTTCACAAAAATTAATTTGATAAAATTCTTCACAAAATTCTTTATAATAAAATGGGTCCCTTCACAAAATTCTTTATAATAAAACAGACCCCTTCACAAAATTCCTTTTAATAAAATAGTCCCTTTTCACAAAAACTTCCTATTTATTAATTATTTATTATTTTGTGACTTTTAAAATGTATAATTTGTAAACAAACACGTTCACCACAGAGGTAAACTTGAGCAAAAGGATTTTAAAAAGATTTTGTTAATAAATGCTTGGTTCGAATTTGAGTAACTGGATTTCAACTTTCGTTACAAAATGTTATTTTTCACAAAAATATAAACAATTTCACAAAAATAACCTTTACATTTCGTTGTTAAAATTCGTTGTTTGGAAATAGTAGTGTAAAAAATGTTTGGTGCCAATTTTTGATGAGACAAACGTTCAACACTAAAAAGCAGTAATAGCTGTATAAGTATAAAACGTTATAATATAACAATGCAAAATTGTCAAGTTCTAAACAAAAAAAAATCGCGAGATTTTCTCTAATAAACCAATCTTTTGCTCAATTCAAAAACTATTTTCTTTTAATTGTAGAAATATATTGTGCAAATAATTTGGAACAATGTTTGATTAGTGTTGAAGATTTAAGAAATGTATACAACACTATAGCACAAATAAGACTGCATGTAAAAATAACTTTTGACTAAAAATATAGCATTTAAGATGATTAACACAGTTTTAAATCAATTATAATTAATAGGACAGATTTTGTCTTCCCATGAAAATATATTGGGGTCTTAAATACCTTAAAGTCTATTATCTTAAATACCTTTTATGCACACCTCAATTCTTTTTATACATGGATTAATGATTATGTGTCTCGGGTCACATGCGGCCCGCGGGCCGCAGGTTGAGTATGGCTGGTATAACGGAAATGTACCAAATAAATTTATCCAAAATACACAAAATCAATTAAAAGTAATTCAATTCAAAACAGGCACATTATTATTTTTTGTTATTTAAACTTCTGTAACCAGTAGTAAATATTATGTGGACCATTTACCTACTCTAGAATGAAACTTCTTTAAATTGCAACCATTTTATTAAGGGAACTAATATACAATAATTATATTGAAAGATTTCATTAAAATCTCCATTTTTCTTATTGCAGTGCAACATGTTTAACAAAACAAAAGTATTTTAGCAGTAGGATGCTGCGATCAATTTCTCAACTTAGAATAGATGAAAAAAATCCTTTCAAGTCCTGCAGAACTTGGAGAGTTAAAAAAAAAAATTGACATACCCTTAGAGTTTATTTTTTGAACAATTATTTTTTTTAATCAGCATTGAGATATGCATGCTAATACTATACATAATTACAAATCTGTTTATTTTAAGTGTTGCACAATAGTTTTTAAAATATTGCATTTTTATATGATAAATAAAGAATTGGTAGGTAGGGGTTTTTTTTTTTACAGAAAAGACAAACAATGAAAAAATATAACCTACCTCTAAAGTTGTAAAAAAACATAACTAGTAAATACCTGCTGAACCTAAAGTTTGTTATTAAAAAATAACTTATTTTTCCATTAATAATATTTTTAATATTAAAGTTTCCAATTTAAATTTCATATAATTAGGTTTTCAATTTAATTATTTTATATACTTAATATATATTAATTTTTGAGAATCTGTTTTGTTTTCTGTTGGTTTTTTCCATTTCTTCCAGTTTTTTCCATTTCTTCCAGTTTTTTCCAGCTTCTTCCACTGTCCTGGAAGAAACCAGTTTCTTCCGGAAGAAACCCAACCCTGTTTGTGTTATTATGCTAATTAGAAAAATGAGGAAAAAAATAAAAAGCTTTTGTTCAAGTATTCACCAAAATAATTATTACCCAAAAATTTTGAACAACTTTATTTATCATTCTCAAGTAGTTTTATTGATGAAAGATCTATAATTCAGTTGACAGCAATTTGACATTATTTAATGGAACGTAGTTTGACGCGTAATTAACTTCGTTTTGTAGCTAACTCTGGTAAATTTGTAACCATATCGCTGCAAAAACTTCTAAGCTTTGATTTCCAACTTGGTTGTGGAACCGATTACAGAAGACTAGGAAGATTTCATTTGATGCAAACTAGCAGATTATTTTTCTATCAGAAACAGATTTCGAGGTTTTTTCCAGGTTAACTGTTACATGATGTATTTAAAATGAAAAGGCAGTAAAAATAACGTAATTTTAATTTTATTCAAACAATTCGTCTTTAAAAACACACTTTTTTAAGATTAATATTTCTTTTAAATATGAAAGTTAAACGCTGTTCTTTATGTGCAAGTACTTTATTGCTATTTTCACTATATTTACTCTGCTGGAATCCAGAGATAGAAAACTGCAGTAGATCTGCCAGAAGATGACGTATATTATGAAACATAATGTAACGTAGAGTGAGATTTTAGTTAAACTACCTGAACCACGCACAGCGCCAAGCAGAGAGGCCCGGAGATCAAGAAATAACAAACGAAAATGAATAACCCGAACATTATTTAAATTCAATGGTCAATCTGTGCAATGATTGCTCTCTTTTTTAGTAGTAGGGTGACTAGAGGACATTTATTTCTATTGGTCATAACGGCAACATTTGTCTACCAAACTCTACTATAAATGATGCGTAATAAAAGAGTTGCAAATTTATAGCCTGAATTTTATCTAACACCTAAGATAAAATGATAGTGCAATGGCATTTGCATTGTATTGAACAATGCAGAAGGATTTGCCAGGTGAAGGTCTAAATTACTTGAAAATACATGGTCGAATTCACCATTTCCTTTTATTCAAGGTTCATTTAGAAAATTGACCAGCGCAGCGGGCATAGCCTACTAGTATATATATATATATATATATATATATATATATAATTATAATATCTTTGAATTTCAAAAAACATTACTCAAGTTCTTGTAACATTCTAACTAAATCTCCAAAGAGATAATTAGTAATAAAGTGTAGACAGAATACCACAAAGTTAATAATTAACAAGTGCAATCATGATATTACTATATATATATATTTGTTTTTGTTTGTTTTTTTTAGATAGTGAATATTAAGTTATTTTTTAACCGACTTAAAAAAAGGAGGAGGTTATCAATTCGACCTGTATGTATGTATTATGTTGTTCACGCATAACTCTCGTAAATGTGCATCAATTTTGATAATTTTTATTTTGTTTGAAAGAGTAAGGGTCCAAGGTGGTCCCATTTCAATTTCGTCAAAATCTGATCATCAGAACAAATTATTTTGATAATTTAATTTATATTTCAAAAAGTCCATTATTTGAATTGTTGCCAATTTGTAAAATAGCACACATAATAATATCCCCTTTCAATTAAAAAATGTATTTACATGTGACTATCAAAAACAGAAATAAAACTTTAAAACAATATTTTAATTGTTGCCAATTTGTAAAATAGCGCACATAATAATATTCCCTTTCAATTAAAAAACGTATTTACACGTGACTATCAAAAACAGAAATAAAACTTTAAAACAATAATTAAATGATCACGTGTTAAAAGCAGTAAATGTAGAAAAATACGTAATAAAAAATATACTTGCGCGTGAATATTAAAAAAGAGAAATAATTAAATTATTACACGTTCAAAACATTAAATGGGAAAACTTACGTCATATTTAAAATGCTCAAATAACATTACTTCCAAACAGTTTCAATTTAAAAACATATTTACACGAGAGATTAATTTATTTTTAGCTGATATATTATGTATACGAAAAGTCCTTCTGGTCTATACTGGCAGGAAAAGACAGCCTACCTATTCCTTGGTTTTAAGATTTTAGCCAATTTTACTGCAAAACACCAAGCTATAAAAATGGATGGAACCCGATTACAGAAGATTCAGTCACAGTTCTCGTCAATATTCAATTTGAA
Source organism: Maratus michaelseni (assembly GCA_963931845.1). Lineage (NCBI taxonomy): Eukaryota > Metazoa > Arthropoda > Arachnida > Araneae > Salticidae > Maratus > Maratus michaelseni. The sequence continues at coordinate 153,248,488 of OZ007596.1, read as the reverse complement.
TCAGAATTTCACCAAATATGCTAGCTATAGCCAAGTTGGCTTCATTTATGGCAACTTGTTTTTGTCGCCAAATTTGTTGATATTTCGCCAAATATTGCCTAGCTTGGAGAGAATTTAACGCTGGCGAACATGAATATATAGTGTTGAGAATGTGAGAATTAGAACGATGGTTACAACAATGAAATAAAACTTGCGAGATAGCATGTTCACTAAAACTCTTAAATTAAAACCGTTTAGGGAGGAATCCTTCTGTCTTGTTTCAAAATGTCAGCCACTCTAAAATTTCAAAATGCTATATCTCAGGCATTTTTTAAGGTAGAGGCAAAACAAAAATTGTTCCGGTATCCTTGGATCAAGGCTGAACATTCAATTGAAAAAAACCTTTAGGATTTCTAATATTTTTAACGACTTTGTACATCTTTTTGAATTTGAAATCTTTAAGTGTCTGTCATAGCGCCTCCTTCTTGCCGAATATCCCCAAATTCAACTGGGACCTGCAGGCCATAGTAAAAAACACATACAAAAAATTTGGTTCAGTACTGTGGATAACCTAATACACTTTTCGATGATACAATAATTTAAATCGAACAAAAATCACTATCACAGCGCCTGCTTTCGGCAGAATATCCGCAAATTCAAGTGGGACCTGCTGGTTACAGCCAAAAACCTATAAATGAAATTTCGTTCAATTCTAGGTTGCTTCATAACTTGACACACTTTTCATTGATACAAAGAGGGCACACACGAACAGACAGATATTTTGTAAAAACATGTTTTTCGGAATCTTTGACTCCTATAAAACATATAAATCCGTCGAAAACCAGAAGTTGAAAAAATTTTGATCACAATACTTTCTTCTATTTAGATAGAAGGTGAGAAAAGGAGGATGTTAATAATTTGACCCAATGTATGTATGTTTTAGTCCTGTTCACGCATAACTTTCGTAAATGCGCACCGATTTTGATATATATATATTTTTGTTTAAAAGTGTAAGACACCCTGGTGGTCCCATTTAAATTTAGTCAAATTCTGATGATTAAAACAATTTTGTTGTTAAAAAATTTTCAAAATTAAAAAATGCGTGGAACCCGATTACAGAAGATTCATCCCCAATTCTCGTCAATCTGAATGAGAATTTCGTCAAATTAGTCAACTATAACCACGTTGGCTTCATTTATGGCAACATATTTTGATTGCCAAATTTGGCGATATTTCTCCAGTTGTTGTCCAGATTGACAAGAATTTGATTCTGTCAAAGATTTTATTAAAAAATATTTATTTAATGGATAATTTTGGTAAATTATAATTTCTATTACAAATTACTTATTTATTCAGCAGATGTTAAAATCAAGATACTGCTGGACCATTCTTAAAAAACGGACCTTGGCATGCTGCCAAAAAAATAGACTCTGCCGAAGGGAAGGAAGCATTGGATTAGGACGAGACAAAATTCAGGTTTCGTTTAACCCGCCTAACCGCTTGTCATTTCTTCACTGGCTGTTCTTGTACTATTAGCGTTCTTTTTTTCTCTCACTAAGCAAAACTAGGGGAGACATCCTTTCATTACCTCGTTCCCTATTATCAAGAATAGACTGGTCTTATTCGGGCTTGCTGCTCACGTGACCAGTCTTTAAAGCTTGGCCGAGCAGTAATTGTCTATTACTGTATTAATAACTAAAAAGTAGGAAATAAAATAAACTTTTACAAAAAAAATATTAACCGACTTAAAAAAAAAAGCACTAAAAAGTATTAAATAATTCTTTAAAATTCTCTAATGACAAAATGTTATCCATTAACCACAAATCTGATATCATGTGTCAGAATAAAAATGATAAATTTAATATGTACAGTTTAATACCCACCAAACATGGATTTTCAAGAGAATATATTTTACAAGAGATGAATATACAGACTTATGATTCAGTTTACAAATATATACATATGAAAAGCAATCAATTACTTTTTGAAGTCTGTGCCAAAAACCCCAATCGATAAATTAGTAGATACTAGGTACAATATATTCACAATTCTTACTAAACTTAAGGTAGAAGCGCTTGCAAGTTGCCGTGGCCTTAAGAAAATTATTATTTTTATATATTATAAAATGTAATTTTTAATAATGATGCATGAAATTCTGTGCAATATAATGGAATTAAATATTGTATGATTAAACATTGTATATATATATATATTAATTATTTGTTCTGTATACGTTTGAATAAATTAGTAAATGCAATATATAATGCATTTACTAATTCTTAGTGGGCAAATGTAATGCAACATTTCCCTTTTAAGTTTTACATCTATAAGAATATGAAGGAGGGAGGAGAGGAGCTTTTGGATAGAGAGCAGTCACAACATTAATTGATAAACCATAAAACTAAAATTTTTGTTTATTATTCAAAACTGTGTCTATATCTGACACAATATCTTCATTCATTAAGCTCTGAATTTATTAAAAAACTGGGAACACATAGATTTTTCTGGGAACCTACACTTTTCATGTAGGTTCCCAGCTGGGAACCTTAAAATTTTTAGAATTTTCAAGCAGTGCCTCCCTTCGCATTTTTTTCCACGATCTTTCAATGAAATTCACCGTTTTTTCTTCAAGATCCTTCGACGAAATTTGCCGGGTTTTTTTTCAAAATCCTTCGACAAAATTTGCCGTTTTTTTTTTTTCGAGATCCTTTGATGAAATTTATCGTTTTTGACGATCCTTCGACGAAATTTGCCGTTTTTTCACGATCCTTCGACAGAATTCACCATTTTTAGCGATCCTGTGACTAAATTTGCCGTTTCTTCGTATTCTTGGACGAAACTGGCCGTTTTTACGTGATCCTTCGACGAAACTTTTGTTTTTGACAGCCTTTTGACAAAATTCAAGTTTTTCCACGACGCTTTGACGAAATTCCACGACTCTTTGACGAAATTTGCGTTTTTTTTTTTCGCAATCTGTCAACCAAATTAGCCATTTTCCGCAATTCTTTAACGAATTCTTTCCTCAGTCTTTGAACCAAATTCGCGCTTTTTTCGCAATTCTTCGACGAAATTTGCCATTTTTTCACGATCCTTCGGCAAAATTTACTTTTTTCCGCAATCCTTCGACGAAGTTTGTCGTTATTTTAAAATCCTGTGATGAAATTCGCTGTTTTTTCGTGATTCTACAACGTAATTCGACAAAATTTGCCGGGTTTTTTTCTCGATCCTTCGACGTAATTAGTCTTTTTTTTGTGGCCCTTTGACGAAATTTGTCTTCTTTCTGCGATTCTTCTACGAAATTTCGATTTTTTTTTTAATCGATTCCTCGACGAAATTAGTCTTTTTTCAGCGATCCTTTGAAGAAATTCGCCGTTTCTTTTGCGGTCCTTGGACAAAATTTATTTCGTCCAAGGAATATTTTCATCCAATTTTAAATAAAGTAATATGAGTAATATGATAATAAAGTAAAGTATCATTTGCAGTAATGTAAATATGGCGAGTTATCTTTTCAAAGAAATAAACCATGAAAGTGTTTGAAGAAATAAATAATAGAAGTGTTTGATGAAAAACTGTTACATTTTTTTATTTATAATTTGTAGAAATTAAAATATAATTGCTATTTAACTTGATCACTTAAGTTTGAGACCAATTACATTGAAAATCAAAGGCCATTCTGTTAAATATCTTAACTAAGATACTGAAGTGACTTCATATATATAGAGACTATATATATATATATATATATATATATATATATATATATTAAAGATTTTAGGTAGCAACTAGCAAGTGAAAAACTAATCCTCAAATCCTCAGAAACATAATAAAAGAAAAGAATCATCAATGGTAACTTGTTACGTTAGCAGAAAGAAAATTATTTCAATTAAAAAATTTAGACTAACATAATATTCTTTCAGTAAGATTTAAACAACATACAATAAAATAAATCAAGGTAAGTACTCCCTAATTTTCTTGTCATACATAGCCAGGGGTCTGTCCAGACTTTTTTCACAGGGTCCTGTTTTTGTGAAATTGTGAACAGCTTTTTATATTTGTGAAAAATCTAATCATAATTTTGTGAATTTGAAATGGTCGTTACATTCGGGGTCTTGTTTATGCATTTTTAAGAAGATATATGGATATAAAATACAATTTTCTTTATATATATATATGTAAAAGTGACAGATCGGATTTTACTTTTAAATGATTAATTTGTGAAATGTTTGGTTTAAAGATGGAAAAATTTTGTGAAAAATATATTTTTAAGACAAAGAATTTTGTGAAGGGTGCTGTTTTAGGGAAAATAATTTTGTGAAGGGTCCTTTTTTGAAATGAAAAATTTTGTGAAGAGTCCTTTAAAGGACCCAATTTTTTCCTAAACAGATCTCTGATAGCTATAGAGATACTTGAAGGCGCAAATCTCGCCAATAGTGTTTTTTCCCTTGTCAATAGCAGTTTCTATTTTTGTGTGTGTGTATAAATAAGAAACAATTCTTTGATGTTGAAATAAAATGTTTTGGTTTAGGGTATCTTTTTTGCGATTTAAATGAAATGAGTGAAAGGCATGCATTTTAAATGTATGTAATAAGTATTTTGAATATATATAATATTTTTAATGTATTTTAAATTAAATGAGTGAAAGGTTTATATTTTATTAAATAAATGCAGTACCAATTATAGCAATGGGAACAATATTTGGCAGCTTATCAGACCTGTACCCAGCTAACATAAAAAGTACTACCATAATAGTTAACAAAACATTTTAGATCCTTAAAAAGCAGGTTATAGAATTTTACCAGAAAATTATTAAAAAAATCTAACTATTTCATGACTTTCACATTTAAAAGTCATATTTTTTTTTTATACTTAAATTTCTTTATTTAAAAATTAAGAACTTATTTGTTTATCAACATTTAGTTAGTTAAATGGTTCATTATACATAAAAACATACCTCATGATATAAAGCATTTGCACTTTTCTTCTGTCGCAAATTATGGATATACCAATCCATTGATGGAATTCCTTTACGGCTCATATTAGGGTGCAGACCTGTCTTACAGCTTTTAGATAAAGGCTTGAATGTTTTGGCAATTCGGGAGTGAAACAAGAAGGAATTTTTTGCCACAATCATAGACATATCATCTTTACCAGTGCTTGAGAAGAAATGAGCCCGAGCACATACTACTTCCTCTGGTTCAGTATTAAAATACTGTTGCACTATGAAATTAAAAAATAAATATATATATATATATTAATTTAAATAATTCAATCCTGTACATAATAAAAAATATAGATGTTACTTTTGTATCAACAGGAAATTATTATTATTTTCATTTAATATAAATAACAGGCTTGCTGATTAACAGTACACTACTGTACTTTCAATGTCTGCAGTTATTGATTGAGAAAATAATTGCAAGAAGACTTGGAATATTCAGACAACACAGAAAGAAGTGCCCTCTCAAAAGTGAAAAATTTCTAACCACTATCAATGGCTGATAGTGCCCATTTTCTACAGGCAAGCCAAAAAAATTCAACCTTACGAACCAACAGGCCAACTCACAATAAAAGTGAAATGAAACCATAAAAATTTGAAGATTTGATCTTATTTCTGCAAAATATTTAGAAATTGCAAATTATGCAGATATGCTAACATAAGAGGTTTTAATAATTAGGACTCACAATTTTAATAATCACATTTCTAATTTTCAGTCATTTTGTCAGTAACATAAGATTTTTGAGTTAAAATTTGTGATATACTTCTACTTCTAATTTCAAGGAAAAGAAATACTAAGATTTACAGAAATCTGTAATTATTCTCAGCTATGTAAGATTATCATTTTTATGTATATCACATAGTATGCATTGGCTCAAATTCATCACTCTCCATTATTCCAGGCAATACAAATGTTACCCACCAGTAAAACATTTTTACTAAAGCAATAAGGAGACAAATTCATAAGCATTCAATAATCTAAGTAATGGAATTTCACTTGGTACAACCAGGTTCATAATAATCTAAAGAATTTAATTATTTTACATAAATAAATGCAAAAACATGTTCAGTGTTTAATCACTGTCAGAGATAAAAGTGTATGTTCTACTGAAGATCTATTACAGAAAGGGCAAGTTGAATAAAAGTACAACACCTGCAATCTGACAAGAAATTGCTGATAAGGATTGCATGGTTTCACAAAGATTTTTTGGAGGAGGAATATAAATTTTTATTTCAAAATAATTATAGAGAATTTTGCATTTGTTATGTTCTATTTCACTGACTTTTTAAAGAAGTGTTTCAAATTTCTCAACTATTTCCCACTTTCTGATTGTCCAGATGAGTGGTACTCACCTTCTGTGTACATATCACAACATTAAAAAAATAATAATAATAATAAATTTATTAAAAACTAAAGCAATGCTTGTTTATAAAAAATGAATAATTACAACTGAACATTTTTTTCACTGCTATCATGCTTTCAAATTTTCAAGCATCAAACACCTAGAGTTTTTATTCTACAAAAACTACAATTAATAACAGCAAATATAAAAATTCATACAAATGCAAGAACTTACAGTTACATTGAATGAATACACATACCTTTTTGGTCACAAATATTTATCCTTTTCTCAAACAGCTCCTCCCAGGAGAAGTGATTGTTTTTCCATGGATTAACAATAACCTCAATCAAAGGTTTACGAATATCCAAACTATTCCTCAACATCCCGGAAAATTGATTAAAATACATGCTGACGCTTTTCAGTAACTCTTTTCTCTTTGGTTCCTTCAAAGAGTTTGAAGACAACACAAATACAATTGTTTTTCTAAAAAAAAAAATAATAACAATAATAAAAAAAACATTATCTATTTATTCATAGTTTCTTAAGAATATAAAGAAAAAAAAACTTGAAAATAACATTTTTTAATTTAAGCAACTACACTTGAACCAGTATAAAATGAGCAACAGAAAAAAAAAAAAAAACATAACTTCTTAAAGTTATTATTACTTCTGGGAAAAGGACCGAAAATTTATGCATAACAGATTTGTGATAACATTAAAAATGGCCTCAAGAGGGAAGGGAAATAGGGGTTTAAGAAGAAAAAAATTCATAACTTCGTCAATTCACAAGATATCAAATCCGCTTAAATTTATTATAAATCCTCTTAATATTATCTACAACTTTTATACTGACAAGTTTTTTAAAGGACCAACCCTTACAGCAAAAAAAAAAAAAAAAATCCTGCTGACTCCGCCTACAGACACAGGTAGATTTCGAAGTAGGCAACTGCCGCATGGCAAAAAAATAATTTCTTCTGCAATTCCCAATAAATAGACGCCCCACGGTCTGCGTCTTCGAAATCTACCTGTGCCTGTAGGCCGAGCCGTCAAGGATTTGATAATAATGGAATCTATGGTTTGATAGCGATGCTGAAAAACTTTTAATTTTCATATTTGATAGTAAACATACATTTTGATAGTAGTAAAGAATTCTATTAGCATTTTGCCATAAAAATTTCATCTAATTTTTCGTATTGCAATGCATAAAATTATTAGAATTGTTCCCAGAAAGAATTTTATGTCTCATAAATAAATTTCCATTTGAATATATCAAATATATAAAATGATTTGTAAATGTATACCTCATAAGAATGAAGAAGTCCTTTTTGGAAAATCGTGACTGACAAGCTATGTACCATAACTTAATCATTTTATCTTCCTCGGATATAATTTCACACAGTTCCTAGAAAAAATAAAATATTGCAGGGTTATTATAAAAGTAAATAAAAAGCTGAACAGATTTAATTCATAAACTGAAAACAAAAAAGTATATACAAAAAAAGTAGAGGAGACCGGTAAATACTGGACCTATGGGCGCAGTAGACCACCACCTTATATTTTATTTACAAAAAAAAAAGTTAAGGTTTTCTTCTATCATAATAAACAACAGCAGTGGATTGATTATTTATAGCCTTCAGAGAACATGTTTAGCTCAGAGTGAACCATTTTATCCTGATTGGTTGTTTTGGCTTCTAAAAGTAAAATTTTCTATCATTAAATATATTTTTCTTCTTTTATTAATCCATAATTTTATTACCATTGTGGTTGTAGATAAATAACATAAAACAGCTGTTTTGAAAAGGTAAGATACTTGTTTTTATTTAACTTTAAAGTTAATATGTTTAAAAGAAAGCTATAAACAATATTAATATGATTATTTATTGAACTTTAACATGGGGCACAGTGGTCCACAATTCAGTGTTCTCTTGTAATGCAGAATATTCAAAATATTTAATAATTGTTTATTTTCTATAAAGAAATATTGTTTTAAAGTGGTTATTCAATTTTAAAATAAAGTAAACAAAGAAAAATAACAATTTATTTAACATAGTAAGAAATATTTTGTTTCGTATTTACTGCCTTTGAAAAATATAACTATAGCTTAATTGATGATGATTCTATTAAAGACCATTCATGAGACGCAAATTGAATGGAAATCAGTTTATTTTTCCAGAAACTGTAGGTGAATTTGTTGTTGATGTCTTTCATAATGTTGCTCCCAGACACAAAAGTATTTCAGAAAAATTCCAGGCGCAATCTTACTTATAAGTATTTTGGAATTTCGTTTGAAAATTTTAATGTGTGCTGATTTTTTTTGCTCTTAAGTAATAACTTTATCTAAATTGCAATTGTTCCTATATAAATCTGTTATTATTTTCATTTTATAATAAATTATTTGATATATTTTTTGTTTTTTGTTTCAAAACGTCACTTGCAAATTTATATTACTATGTTATTTTGGGGGTAAAGTGGAAATAATGAAGGGGTTCTACCCCCCTGCTCAATAACACTCTCCAACACCAACCCCCACTATCATAAATCATATAATATAATTAGAGATTGAAAAACAGTTACTTTCTGTTAATATGTTCCATTGTTTCCCCAGGTTACAATTAACCTATTAATTTTGTAACATATTACTAGGGTTCTGAACAGAGAAAATGAAGGAAGACAAAAACTAATTGTTTTCTTGCAAACCTTCCTTCAACATTTCCCCTGGAACTTGTTATTCTCTGCACTTTAATGATGTTAATGCATTATACATGAAAACTTATATTATTAAGTAAATAAACATAATATTTCTTCAGTTCACAGTATTTTATATTTATATCAATTGAGGTAACTCATAAATATAGATTCAATGAGCTCAGTGAATAATTTTCTTATTTATTAGCATGGCAAAAAAGATGTACATAAAAATTAAATATCAGGGGTCTGTCCAGATTTTTTTCACAGGGTCCTGTTTTTGTGAAATTGTGAACAGCTTTTTATATTTTTGATTGTCTGAAAAATCTAATCATAGTTTTGTGAATTTGAAATGGTCGTTATATTCAGGTTCTAGTTTATGCATTTTTAAGAAGATATACGGATATAAAATACATATTATTTCTTTATATATGCAAAAGTGACAGGTCAGATTTTACTTTTAAATGATTAATTTGTGAAATGTTTGGTTTAAAGATGGAAAACTTTTGTGAAAAACCTATTTTTAAGACAAAGAATTTTGTGAAGGGTCCTGTTTTAGGGAAAATAATTTTGTGAACGGTCCTTTTTTGAAATGAAAAATTTTGTGAAGAGTCCTTTAAAGGACCCGGTTTTTTCCTAAACAGATCCCTGAATATATACAGGGTGATTCACGTCTCACTGTGAGTTTTCATTCATAGCTTTAACAACAATGAAAGTATTTTACCAAAAGTTTCAACAGGCATACTTTGCTTTCTATGAAATGGGATATAGTATCCCAAGAATTGCCGAAAATGGCTGCTATCCATGTCCAAAAAACACTGACACAAACACTTCACAATTTAGAATAAAGCTCATAGTGCATATGAATCATTCACCTAAATACAGTGGACTTCACATGATATCTATCACATTTTACACAAAGTAAAATATGTCTGTAAAATATCTGAATTACCGTAAAGTTGTGAATGAAAACTCAGGTTCGACTTGCACTGAGACACATCGTTGTATTTATAATTGAATAAGAGGATTACGATTACAACCCAGCCTTTATATAGAAAAAATGTTTAAGTGAGCTGTACCATCCCTGAAAGTTTGTGCATGTGGTAGCGTATATACAGTGTCTCACATAAGTGATGGGACACTTGTGCTTTACAAAAGGAAACTAATCAAATAAATTAAAAAAACATGTACACATTTTTTTTGTGGGTGTGTTTCATACTTAAATTTAGTAAAGATTATTACATAACATACATTTTGTCAAAATATTAAAATATTAATTTAATAAAAATACAAATGTTTAGAACGGAGCAAAAAATAGCTCACATAAGTGATGGGACACCATTATATATGCAACAAAAATCGCCTGAAATAAGCAATAAAAATATTTTTTGGGGTTTTATTTTTACTTAAAAGCAATTGGCAATAATTTATAAAATCGTCTGCAGTATTTCTCTCCAGTTTGTTTTGGAATTTTTGTGTTTTTTAGCTCTGTGTAGTCATGAATGCTAAACGAAAAGAAACTTCGCCTGAAATTCGAAAATTAGTTATTAATTTGCATATTGAACGTGGAAAATCTATTAGAAAAACTGCTGAAACAGTTAACTTGAGTCGTTCAACAGTTTTCAATATCATTAAACGATATAAAAAGAATCATATGATTCAGGATAAAAGAAGACCTGGCTGACCATCAAAGCTATCCAATGGAATAAAGCGAATTATCGTTCGAAATATTAAAAAAAATCCAAGAATTAGTGCTTCAAAAGTTGCTGCTGATTTACAAGCATTATATGGAATAATTGTTAATCCTGAAACTATTAGAAGGGTAATTCGATCTGCTGGATATCACGGTAGAGTAGCCAGGAAAAAATTCTTCGTAAGTGAAAAGAATAGAAAACTCAGACTAGCTTTCGCAAAATCCAACATAAATAAGAATTCTGATTACTGGAATAAAGTTATATTTGCTGATGAGAGTAAATTTAATATATTTGGTTCTGACGGTAGAATCTTGGTGTGGAGAAAACCCAGGGAAGAACTTCGCAAACAGAACTTGGTACCAACAGTAAAACATGGTGGAGGAGGAGTTATGGTATGGGGGTGTATGTCGTCCGCTGGAGTTGGTAATTTTGTTTTTATTGACAGTATAATGGATCAGTACAAGTATATTGATATTTGAAAGCAAAATTTGAAATCTTCAGCACGAAAATTGAACCTTCATAACGATTTTAAATTCTACCAGGACAATGACCCCAAGCACACTGCTCTGAACGTTAGACTCTGGCTGCTATATAACTGTCCTGAAATAATAAAAACACCACCACAATCTCCAGACTTAAATCCCATAGAGAATATTTGGCAAGAATTGGAATCAAGAATTCGCAAACACACCATTTCTTCAAAACAACAACTAAAATCGGTGCTTCAAGAAGAATGGGGTAAAATCACTCCAGAAATCACAAAAAAAATAGTCGAATCCATCCCAAAAAGATTAAATCATGTTTTAAAAGTAAAAGGAAATCCAACAAAATATTAAAACCTTTTAAAAAGTAAAATTTGTGGATAAATATTTGATGGAAAAGTAAGTGTCCCATCACTTAAGTGAGCCATTTTTTGCTCCGTTCTGAACAATTGTATTTTTACTAAATTAATATTTTAATATTTTGACAAAATGTATGTTATGTAATAATTGTTACTAACTTTAAATATGAAACACACCCAAAAAATTTTTGCACATGTTTGTTTATTTATTTTATTGCAGTTTCTTTTTATAAAGCACAAGTGTCCCATCACTTTTGTGAGACACTGTATGTAACCTTGTATGTATGTAAAGTTACATATTTATTTATTTTATTTTGTTATTTGAACCTCATGTAGGTTATTAATTTTCTTGTTTCATTTATATATGTTATTAGGGGGCTTAATATTGTCGATTTTAGGCATAATACTGACAATATTTGATGAAATAACATATATTTAGAATGAATATTCTTATTAAGCCCTTCTGAAGATTCTATAAGATATTCATAGTTTTCCAACTTTTTGCTTTTTCATCCTAAGTATAATTCCTTCAGTGTCCATTCCATTGCTTTTTATAAGGTCTTATCCTTCATTTTTCACATGCAGGGGCTGCGGTTGTCATTAGCCTATGTGCCAAATACGAATACATACATCCTGAAATTGAACAAAAAATTATTATGGCGAAAAGACTGGCGAATGATGTATCAGGAGAGCTTTTCGTTGTTGTAATCATGTTTTAAAACACTGATGAATTTCTTTTTTTTAAGTTTGCAGAGAAAAATACGTATTCTATGCCCACAAAAGTAACAATAATAAAACGGTACTAAGTTCAAAGTTAATCAGCAGGTTTTTTTTTTTTTTTTTTTTTAGTTGGTGACAGTTTAATTTTAAACTTTACTTTAAGGCACAACTACCAACTCTTCCGATTTTTTGATACCACTAAAATTTAATAGAATTTTTGCCTGATTTAACCACAGCATTTCGACGATTAAATAAGGCAAAAATTTCTATTAAATTTTAGTGGTATGCAAAAATTGCTTTGGCTGTGTTTGGAGTTGTAAGTTGCCATTCAAAAATAAACATTTTTCTGTAGAATCTAATTTGAGAAAAAAACACGTGCCTAAAAATAATACATCATTTGGCAAGTTTCTTCCAAAGTGGAAAAAAACCGGCCGGAAGAAACTATTATTATTTAGGAATTTGCCATAACAGTTTCAACTTTGTAAGATACAATAATAAATGCATTTTTCTTACAGATAACTTTAAGTAAATTTAATTAGACCTATAAAAATGTAATTAATTATATATGCTAATTAATAATTACATCAGTTTTTTAGCCAAGGTTTTGTTGACCAAACATTTGTCAAAAGCTTTTCAATCATTGGGTTCCTGAAGAAAAGTTATCCATTTCAATTTATAGGTGTCTGTCCAGACTTTTTTCACAGGGTCCTGTTTTTGTGAAATTGTGAACAGCTTTTTACATTTGTGAAAAATCTAATCATAATTTTGTGAATTTGAAATGGTCGACATATTCAGGTTCTTGTTTATGCATTTTAAAGAAGATATATGGATATAAAATACATATATTTTCTTTATATATGTAAAAGTGACAGGTCAGATTTTACTTTTAAATGATTAATTTGTGAAATGATTGGTTTAAAGATGGAAAAAATTTGTGAAAACCTATTTTTAAGACAAAGAATTTTGTGAAGGGTCCTGTTTTAGGGAAAATAATTTTATGAAGGGTCCTTTTTTTAAATGAAAAATTTTGTGAAGAGTCCTTTAAAGGTTCCACATTTTTCCTAAACAGATCCCTGATTTAACTAGCATATTAAGGCTGTTTGTTCTCAAATACAAAGAAACTACTTTCTGACACATTTCTGATTTCATTTTTGTTCAGAAATCCATGAAATTGGCAGGTGCTCTTATTCAAAAACTATGTAATTTAATGGCATTTTCTATTTTTTGGTAAAGGCAGAAGATCTTTCAGACAATACTGATATAGCGGGATAGCAGAAAAACCAGTCACTTGACAAAAATTGCTTATAACTCAATACGCAATTTATTTGTCAAAAACTGGAAAATGCCATTTGATCCGACATTGCTTCAATAGTGATGCCTGCCAATTTTATGCCTTTAAAAATGAATCAGAAAATGTGTCAAAGTTTTGCGTTGTTGAGTAGGGAATTTGAGGACAGACTTAAACCTCAACTTGTAGTAAATAGTATGGATCAGGGCTTGACAAATGCAGTCGCCACTGGCGACCAAATTATTTAATCTGGCTTTTTTTTTCATTTGTTTGATTGAGAATAACTATTGTTTTTTTTAAACAAAAATTGAACTAAGAAATTAGCACAAGCAGCATTTTTTCTCTCCTGCACACCTACTAGTGCGCAACATGCAGTGATATTCTTCTTTTCTTGTACTTTTAATGGAAGAACCAAGTTTAAATGGCAGTTTCCATCTCATGCACAGAAGACGCCATTCTTTTCTGCTCTAGCCAGGTAGTTATGTAATTAGAATATGTGTCTGTGCAGCAGAGTTGTATAATATAGACGCACGCATGCACGCCGTGCGTGGAAAAATTTTCTGCAAAATTCAGAACTTTGCAGGGAAAAAAATGTAATTTTCGTTTCCGTAATTTTTTTTAAAATACCAAAAAATAAAAAATATTCCCCAATTTTATATACGATTTATTTACTGTTTGTGCACAATTCACAATTTAAAGATGCAAAACATTGTTGTGACATTAACATCACAGACCCTTGCGAAGAGGTCAAAATATTAAGGATTGGGCTGTTTCTAAATGCATTGAAAAAATAATTGATAAGAATTCAACTCTTCCTATCATGGATTTTTAGTTTTATTATTATTTTTAATCAAAATAATTATTCTTTAATTAATATTAATTAATTTTAAATTTAAATGGTAATTATTTTAAACTACTGTTTTTAATTCATGTCGTCAAAATAATATAACACGTAATTTTATTAAACATTAAATTAATTTGCAGAAAGTTTTTGGTTTTATACAAGTCTGGTGTGGAGGGGGGCTAGTTTCAATAAAACAGTAAAAGGTAATGTTAATCCAGTGTTTGTGACGCCTATAAATGGACACAATGCACATCTTCAGATATAGATTTTTCGTAGTCCTCAACTACCCGGGCATTTGAAGCATTCTGCAATAAGCATTTCCCGAACATACCTTTAATTCAGCCTTTATAATATTTTTTGTTTTGTTTTTTTCCAGAAATATATAAGTTTGGTAATTTTCAACATGAAACTTAGTTTATATAAAGTTTGAGTATCATTCTAATTAATAATTGTAAACTATGCTTATTTTTTTTTCCTTAATTCATTAAAAAAATTTTGTGTATTTTGAAATTTAATGACCAGGAGGAGGGGGGTTGTAAATATTTTTACTGGCGACTAGAATTTTTTGTTGGCTACCAGATTTTATCAAATTTGTAAAGACCTGGTATGGATCATTTACCTACTGCAGAATGAAACTCAGTTAAATAAAAGACGGTGCTTTTAATTTACATTCATCATTTTATTAGGGGAACTATTCTACAATAATTACTGTATTAAAAAATGTCTTTAAAATACTCATTTTCCTTACTACAGTGCAGCATGATATAACAAAACAAAGGTTTCTTAGCAGTAGGATGCTGCAATCAGTTTCTCAACTTAGAATAAATGAATGCAGAAGATGAAAAAATTCTTTCAAGTCCTACAGAACTTGAACGAGAGTTTAAAAGCATTTTGACATACCCATAGAGTTTATTTTTAGAATTTTAGTTTTTTTAAATCAGCATTGAGATATGCATGCTAGTATAAATAATTACAAATTTGTTTATTTAATGGGTTGCACAGTCTTTAAAATAATGCATTTCTATATGAAAAAAAAAAATTGGTAAGTTAGTTTATTTTTTAATTTATTTATTTTATAGAAATGGCATAAACAATAAGACAAAAAAAATATCCCCCTACCTCTAAAGTTGTAAAAACCACCACCTGTAAATACCTGCTGGACCTAAAGTTTGTTATTAAAAAATAACTTACTTTTCCAAAAAATAATAGTTTAATATTAATTAGGTTTTCTATTTTAAATTTCATATAATTAGGCTTTGAGTTTAATTCTTTTAAACAGTTAATATAGATTTTAATTTTGAGCATCTGTTTGGTTTCTTCCATTTCTTCCACTGTCCTGGAAGAAACCCAACCATGCTTTGGAGCAAGTTGTACGTGTTTGTGTTTGATGGCGTGCTAAGATATATGTGCTACGTCCTGGCGGCGGCTTTGGAGTTGTGAGTTGCCATTCAAAAATAAACAATTTTCTGTAGAATCTAATTTGAGAAAAAAACATGTGCCTAAAAATAATACATTTAAATAAATAATTTCCTCTGTGTCATTTATGATACTTTTTTTTCTATTACTATTTTCTTTATTATTTTTATTTCTATTTGAAAATTTTCCAGTCACGGATTTATTTTTGGCTAGCCACCAGTCAGTCACTGATATTAATTAAAATTTGATGCATTTGAAATATTTAAATTTAGCTTTATATCATTTTAAAGTTGAAGTACAATTTAAAATGTTTTCTAGCACTACGAAAGTATTTAATTTAACTACCGCCGCCAAGGCTGAAAAGTCCTTGCAGCTGCTGATGAAAAGCCGATCGACACCAAGCTCTAGTCTGTGAAAAATTAAAGCGTCTGTGATGTCACAACAATGTTTTGCATCTTTAAACTTTGAATTGTACGCAAAAGTAATTGTACATAAAATTGGAGAATGTTTAATTTTTCAATATTTAAAAAAAAAAAATTTTTTTTTTTTTTTGCAAAGTTTTAAATTTTGCATAAAATTTTCCGCGCACGGTGTGCGTCTATATTATACAACTCTGCTAGTAACCTTTCATCGCCAAATGCCAACTGTCACGTGGTTTATCCTGACCCCACTTCTGGCAGGCAAAAGCAATGGAGATGCACTCTCGAGATATGGTTACTCTGAGGTCAATAGCCTTTATAACTCTGCCAAGTTTGAACTTTCCACGTTCCATAGTTTTAGAGAAAAACGACTGTGACAGACGAACCGACAAGACACATGAGTAATCTTATAATGGTTCCATTTTTACTTTTTAAGTACAGAACCTTAAAAAGAATAATAAGTATAATTAATTTGGCAATAATAATAAAATAAAACTGTACTCTTTCTTCAAACCTTACATGTGTCAAATTCTGCTTGTATACTCGGATTCTTCATGTATTTTAGAAAAGTTTTTTTTTTTTACGAAACCTCTAATCCCTAATTTGTTTACCATAAAAAATTAAAAGTGATTGTGTTAAGTTTAATTTTTTACATGCTGCATGGATGGAAATTGAAGGGTTTTTCTTGATGTGATTCTCAATTTTTGGAATGATTTCTGGTGTAGATTTTTGATTGACCTTCAAGCTTTTTTTAATAACGCTGTTTTATTTTTTTCATATCTTCTTAAATATTGAACAGATTATTACTTTTCTTTTTTCTTCCTTTTGAAAATAGTTAAGGGTCATTGTTTTATATCTTTCTGCAATGTTTTTCCAATATTAGACAACATGTTTTGAAAATGTTTCTTTTTCTTCTTGACTCATGTTTTAAAACAAAGCAAACACAAAACTATTGCTGCATTACACATTAAAAACAATTAAATTACTTATAAAAAAAAGTTATAAGTATTAGATGTAATTAATTTGGTAATAATAAAATTAAAACTTTAGTATCCCTACTTCTTGTTTCAGACTTAATCACAGGAAAAAAGCTTTCTAGCTCTCATATTAAAAAAATAGCAGTAATGACGAAGAATAAAATAAATAGCTCAAGAAACAATTTTGAGCATAAGAGAGGGAAAAAAAAGTTTTCTAGCTCTCATATTTTAAGAAACAGCAATAATGGGATGTGGGAAAGGGGAATGAAGAAATAATTATGATAGGGAAGGGAAGGCAAAACTAAAACTAGCAGAAAATATTTCCCTTTAAACAATCAAAGCAACACATGTGCCCAAAAAACTTATTGTGTAATGAAATCGGCAATTTTCGAGAACCTGACCATTCCATAGGCTGTCTAGGATTATCTTGTGCTGGACAGGCAGGAATTTCACACTGCATTTCGGATAGTCAATAACAATAAGGATTTTTCTTTTTCTGGCAAAAAACAAGTATTCACGAGTCTCACCCATTTCCGACTCTCCATCCCTTTTGATTATTTCAGGTTTGGCTTAATGCAAATCTTGGATCTTTATGGTATCCTTAATTCTGTGTATTCATATTCGTTCTCTATTAAAAAGTGCAGATTTACGATTCTTTAAGAGTTCACTTTAATAGAAATATTGGTACTTACGTATTAATGCCACCGCAGCAGAAGTTGTGCTAATGCGGCAATAAAGAGCAATCTTGTTGTTCGCACGCACACGCAGTTATCTTTTGGATTCCTTGTTGCCTTGTTGTTTGCTGATTTTTGACGCCATTTTTAAGTGCTACGAAAGATTGCCGGCACTTAAAAACCGCCAAATCTGAAGCTGCAGTGGCGTTAATATGTAAGTACCAAAATATTTTGCATGAAAAATTAACTCTTAACCACAAATATAATCTTATAAGCAGTTTGAATAAAGTACATTAAAAAATTGGAATCCTCAAAATACATGTTTAGCTTTTATGAAGATGACAATAACTTTAAGGCTATTCTTATTCTTAAATCAAAACCTTACTTTTTTGCAATGCATTATAAAACAATTTGTATCAACACATTCACGAACATTTCTACCTGGAAAGAGAGAAAATGGGGAACTTACCCAACACCCAGTTTATGGACAAAACAAAACTAACTGTACTTTCAATTTCAATGCAAATAGTTTACATAAAAAAATAACAGCGTTATGCATAATGAATGTCAATCAACTCAGGCTGCTTTTATAAAGAAGGATTTATTACTAAATGTTACTTAATTCATAAACAAAATATTTGAAGGTTTTGGTCTAATTTTTTGCTTTTTCGCAAATTAAAAATACTGGCTACACCCATAATACACATTCATAAAATTTTGACTATTCTAAACCGAAAAATTGCTGGACCTTTTTATTACTAATTATTCTTCAAAAGTAACATTCGTGAAATACTATCAGTGTTGATCTGCTACAACACAAAAAGATAAATACTAATCAGCTAAAAATCAACTATAATGAAAGATGCTCTATATTTTAATGGGGAAAAATAATAGATTATTTGGAATCAGAGTTAAAATAAGAGTAAATTTCATTCAAAGAGAAATTATTAGTTTCTCATTAACTATGGCAAAATGTTTCTTAAATTTTAATTACTTCCAATGCATATGCAAATGAGTCATTTGAAAATAACTTAAATATAAAGTATATTTATATGCAAGTATAATATTATTGCTTCAAAGATCGAATTTTAACTTTTCAAATAAAAATCGTCCCTTAAAGTACAGCCCATAACAAGGCGATTCTCGATTTCTATAACAAATACATAATTATGGAAGCACTACATATGATTTCGCATTCTTTTTAAAATAAGAACATGTTTTACACCTAACACACTTTTAATAGAAAAATTAATATTTTTTTAGTCTAAAAATTATTATTCATCGAAAAATAAAACAACCATAACATCATACACTGAAAATCTTAAGAAATAAATGATCGATTCTTTTTTTTTTTTTCTCCTTCGTTTGAGGCTATCTTTATTGATATTCTGGATCTATTAAATGAAAAAGAAGCCAAAGATATTTAAAAGTATACCGTAAAGATAAATATCTGTCTCATTTATGAATCTCATAAAAGCAGGGTACTTTTTTATGCACAAAATTAATAAGATTAGATTCGAACGATTGTGTAAGTCTAACGCGGAACTTATAGTAAACAAACAATAACAGTAAACACAACACGTGTAGAGATGGGCATTAACCTATAAATAAAGTTTCGATCTACTAGCAAATTTAATATAATTTAAAGATTTAAAAGCATATTTTACTTACATTTCGACTAATCCGGTCAAGACGATTCATTTCTACTAGCTTGAGCGCTAGTCCGTGCGCTGACGCCATTTCCATTGTGAAGGTGATAGAACTCAAACTACAAATGCAAACATCAGTCACGCCTATACGAAATGTTTGTAAGACTCAAATAAGAAAACATCTAATAATGAAAACTAAAATACATGACGACTTTAAAAAGTTTGTTTTAAGTAATCCACATAGTCATTTTCTTTTCTGCAAACGAAACTATACGATTACGATTTCTTCCATTCCAAAGCTAGCCATGAATCAGGACACGTTCCCAGACGAATCGATTTGACCAGATACATATCCAAAAAAATCATACTCGTATGTCAGATATCTTGAGACGATGGCGTCACTTTTCTAAAAATGAAGCGAAATCACTTGAAAGGTAAAACTGGATATCTATGTAGTCAAAATATCATCCAATTCAGAGTCAAAGCAACCATGTAGTTCTAG
Source organism: Maratus michaelseni (assembly GCA_963931845.1). NCBI lineage: Eukaryota > Metazoa > Arthropoda > Arachnida > Araneae > Salticidae > Maratus > Maratus michaelseni. Next base: position 153,228,462 of record OZ007596.1, on the reverse strand, counting down.
AACGTCCATACAGGCATACCGAAGCCAGATTTTCCAGTTTAGGTACGTAGTTGCTTACATGGTGATTGTTCTATATCATTTTTAATGAGAAAAATAATATTTTTTTAAAAAATGAATTTAATTAAATTAATAGTAAATTATAAACATTTAGTAAGATATAAAATACCTACAACTAAATATTCAATCAAATTTATACGTATAATCTCTTTATACTTACTTACTACCTTCGTGTTGTTGCTCGTTTTCCAAAACGAAAGTTGTCGAATTCTAGGTTATGTTGTTGTTTTTTTTTAATTAGAATCAATTAAACATTTATTAAATAAAAAATATGAGAAAATAATTAATTATAATTTGAAAAGTAAGCTAGCTAATCAAATTATTTATTGTTTCCTTGACCCTAATATCTTAATTTGAAAAGTTAGACAAAACATACACCAAGAATTAACAGCTAGAGAAAAGATAAGAGAAAATTTGTTAAATATGAATACTTTACTAAACTATTTGTAGTCAAATGATGAAATTTTATTTAAAAAACTAGTTTTTTTTTAACAATTTATTGTTTGTGTGTCTGATTGCGTAACGTATGCTTTCGAGATTCGAACCACAGAACTCCATTGTAGAATTTCATCATAGGTGTGTAAAAGTAATGAAAACTTGTTTTTCCGTAACAATGAAATTAAACGAAAAAGATTAAGAATAAAATTCTACCTTAATTTTAATAACCTTGTTATTAAGAAATTTCCAATTAATTTTCGCGTTAATTCGTTACTAATTTATTTATTTATTATTATTATTTTTTATCATAGTTATTGTTTTTTTATTACTTTGTGAAATGTATTATTTCACTGAACTTTTAAAATTATTTTATTATTCAGTTTATTAATTTTCTTTTAATCCTAAACGTTTAATCCCAATCTTTTAACTGCCCACATTAAAGATAAGGGGACGACGATTAGCCGCCTCAGGTCCGGTATTTTGAAAGATACACAAAAGTTTATTCTTTTGAAACAGTGTTAAAATATTTAGTGTCACCCGTGCATTTAACTAATAAATGCAAATAGTCTAGGTAAATATAATTTCTATAAACGGCAATTTAAAGAACGTAAAAGAAAGAACAGATAATTAAAGAATGTTTTGCATAATCTGTAGTAGCATTTTAGTTCATATCTCTGAATCATGAACATGCCCGATAAGCGAAAATGTGGTGCAATGGTAAATTCTACCAGCAGGCGCGTTGTGTCACACATTTTACGGAAAACTTGATTTTCCCAAAACTTTGTTTTCATAAATGGCACTGAAACTAAAATTCAATTGTTACTACTGATAATGTATATTTGCTCTTCTAACATGTCTCTAATTACTGTTAAGAAAAATCTTGCAATTGTAATAGCGTAACTATTGTCCGCAAAAAAAAAAAAAAAAAAAAAAAAAAAAAAATGCGCCGCACGCCCGCTTGTGTAAAAATACATGTAAATCGAATCCAGCATATTTTTATAATTTTTGATATATTTTATATAGTAAACAGTATTTTTATACCTGGTTTCGCCAATGTAACAACTACCCACAAAAAAAAATATAGATTTTTTTTCTTTTATGTTACCATTACACAATTCTGTTATTTATGTTCAGAAATCTGTCACTTTACTTAAATATTTCTTTTCAGATTTATGTCTTAAGATATTTTGTTTTCTGGATCTGCTTTGAGAAAAATGACAGAATTCAATGCAAGTCATCGTAAAAATATGCAGCGCATGGGCAGATGGAGAAATGTTACAGTGTAGCAAGGTTCTATCATCTCTAATGTCTAAATTAACAGGACATTTTTGTATGGTTGAAAGTTGCACAGTTGACAACTCTAGATGTGATGTGCTGAAGACAGAAGATTATCCACTTTACTACCTTCAAAATCTTTTTTTAAACAAAAAAAAAAAGAAACTGTGGGTTTTTTTTTTTTTTTTAGACTTTTTTTTTGCCGATGTTTGAACCTTTTTTGAATTGTTGATCAGCGATGAATTCGGGGAGGAGGGGAGGGAAAGATCTTCAGCTAATCTAGAAATGCAAATTCACCCCTAGAACTTCATAATGTTCTCCCGGAAGCTGCTAAAATCCCTCCAGAGGAAAAATGCCTGAATCCAATAGAGCGATCGATAATCGGACAGTTGGCATCCCTAGATGCAATGTAGTGAAGACAAAGATGACTACTTCTTCATTTTCAAGATTTTTTTTTTCTCAAACAAAATAAAAATTATTTAATAATTATTTTTTTTTCTATATTTGTTTTTTAATAAGAAAATAATCTACCTCGTTAATGTTGAAACATAAACTTTCATTTTTCTTTTATAGTAAAACCTGCTAAGACGGAATCGATTGGGACAGGAATTTTTCTTCATTTTAGGCAGGTTTTTGTTTTAACAGATATAATTGCATGGTGTTTCTTTCACTTGGACTAAGGCATTTTTCCGTTATAGACAAGTTCCGTTTTACAGGTTTTACTGTATCTTGTGTGAAATTACATCGGTATCAATTCGAAGCATAATTAACACCAACCAAATATTAATGTAGTGTTAAAGAATTTTAATAAAAAAAATTCAGAATTTTTTTTTCAAAATCGAAAATTTATTTATTTTTTTGTGATTTTTACTTATTTATTTATTTAATAGTTAAAAAGATGTTTGAAAGGCGCGTGTCTCGATAAGAGAACGTACGAAAGCTTCAGTGAATGCAAAATGCGTGTCATGACACTTTACCAGCTGGGATTATTGATGCCTATAATAGTAAGATTTCTATTTTATACTTCTGAAATGAAACCATTTCTTTACTTTGAGACAAAACAAAGACTAAGAATGTGACAATATGATTTATTAAAAATAGGGACTAATAGTTTACATTTAATATTTCCCCCACTTTATTGGGGATATATTTATATATCCGCTTATGTCCGTTTATTTATTAAATGTATCTAAAACGCCGATTGCGAATTGATTAGTTGGAAACAGATGGAAAAGCCCTTCCGGCCTGTACCGGGAGGAAAAGGTAACTTTCCTATATCTTAGTTTTAAAATTTTAGCTAATGTTACTTGAAACAGCAAGCTAAAATGCAAAGAACCCGATTACAGAAGATTCGTTAACCCCTTGGGGACGAGCGACACGAATACGTGACGCATAAGATGCTCAGAATCCTCGATTATTCCCACCAGTTATTTTTTTTGTAAAGTTTTCCTTATCTAATCTTAGCATTTTTGCGATTCAATTAGGTGAAAATTTCTCATTTGAAAAACCGGTGGTAACAGATTAAAAATTCTGTAAAAGACGCTCGTCGCGATGGGGTTAATACTGAATTTGAATGAGAAATTTGCCAAATTTGTTAACTATAGCCAAGTTGGCTTTATTTATGAAAACTTATTTTGGTCGCCAAATCTGGCGATATGTCGCCAAGTTTGGCGAGAAATTGGCGCTAACGGATATGAATATATAGTTTTATGCGTATGATTGGAAAAATGATTACAACAATGAAAGATAATATTTTGCGAGAAATCGTTGTTTTTTTGTAATGTGCTGTCTTGTTTCAAAATGTCAGCCACCCTAGAATTTCAAACTGCTCATTTAAAACAAAAAATGTTCCGGAATCCTTGTATCAAGGACACTTAACTTAAGGCCTAACACTTAAGCAAAAAATAAATTTGAATTTTTAACTTTTTTGTATATTTATTTTAGTTTTAAATCTTTCAGTGGCTGAAACAGCTGGCCAACGAACTCGGTCGAGACATTGGTAAGCTTAATGCACACAATTAGTTTCATCCAAATTGATTTATAAATACGAGTGTTATCGTATGACATAAATTATATATACAGGGTGAATCTAAACTTTTGGGCAAAATTTTAAGGGGTGATAGTACACATCAAGATAAACAATATTAAATAGGAAACTAAGGGTCCCAAACGTCTTCCGAAGGAGATAAGCGCCATGAAAGTTTAGGGTCCAAAATTTCAAATGATTATAAAAAACGGAAAAATTGGTCGATTCGTTTGCGGTTTTCGCTAAAAGTATTCTTTATGTCAGTATTTTCTTAAAAATAAATTTTAAAGATAAAGTTCAAAAAATGCCGATAGAGGGCGCTTTAGACTTTGGAGTAACGAAAAACTATTTTTTACCGTTATTTTTTGTATCTCATTAAATGCTTTCAAAAGCTTAGACTTAAACTTAAATTTTGAGCTCAAAATGAGCTCTCTTTTTCTACGCATTTTTGTGGACGGTGCTCCAATTTCTGTATCCAATGTCGTAGAACTCCGCCGCCAAGCCGCTGAGGAAGTGTTTCACCTCTTCTTTCACGTCATCGTCGCTCCGGAAGCGTTGGACACCCAAATGTTCCTTTATCTTGGGATTATCACAAGTGATAATCACTCTCAGAGAAATAATCTACTAGAGAGCACATTCCTTTGTTATATTGTTGAAATTATTATTGATCAGCTCGGATTGGCGCTTTAGAAACTGTCTGTTTTGGCGGTGATCGCTGTCTTGGCAACTTCGATTTTATTCTCGCAATAAAAATAAACGTAAACAAACCAAAGCGAAACAAAACTGTTGCTCCTTCTAGGATTTAATCTCAAAGAGGAAGGATAGAAATAAGTTATGAGAGTCCCAACCCTGGTGAAAAAAGGATTGTTTAATCTTCTGGATGGATTTTCTTTTTCTGTTTTTGCTGCTGTATTTTATTTTAATGTTATAAAATGGTTCTGTCCTTGTAATAAATTTTACTTAAATTATATTTTTTTTATTAGTGATATAAGATATTAAGTACGATAACACAAATTATTTCGAGATTTCTGCTTGGAAAGCTTCAATTTGACTCAATCATTTCACGAAATGTAACAAATTAATGTCAGATTTTTCTTTTAAATTCTAAAAATGAATTAAATTTTGCAGGAATTATTAAAATAACAGAAAATCGAACAGTATTTACAGTATCTTTTTTTTCTTACAAAAGTGAAGAATTTGTGGAAAGTTAGCAGTGACGTGTTATAAAATATTATTTGATTTGATAATGTATTTTATAGGTTTTGAAAACTTGAAATCACGTACTGTCTTTATTTAACAATACGTTCTATAGAACATATTTTTGCTGCAATCCAGAATTTTTGTTTTGCTTTTGATGTTCCAATTTAAAGGCATATTTTTTGCAATCTTTCATATATACATATATATTTAATTGAAAGTATAAATGTAGTACAATATTTTTAATCAAAAGGAAAACATCGATAGATAACATATACGCATGTACAGAAAAAAAAATTACAAATGCACAGTATTTTTTTTTCCTTGTATGAAAAATAAAAATTCCAGGATATTTCATATCTACTAAGTTAGAATTTGTGTAATTGCTTCTCTGTTAAAATAACTATTATTTTGCATAAGTTTCTGCGAAGAAATAATTTGCAACTTTTGAATGCTATAAAAAATTAAGTTTAACTCTCAAGTGTTTTTTTTTTCTTTACAATTATTGAAAATAATAACCACAGGCAACTAAACTGCCGCATCATGGCAAAAAGGTCATTTCTTCTGCAATTCCCAATAAACAGGTACCCCACTGTCTGTATTTTCAAAATCTACCTGTGCCTGTAGATCGAGCCGTCAGGAAATTGTTTCATTAATTTGTGATCGGAAATGTATGAAATTGGCAGGTGTTCTTATTTAGAAAGTTTGTAATCAAAAGATGTTTTCAATAAAATCAGAAGATATTTCAGAAAAGTCCGTCAGCATTTTGAACCGAATTTCCGATGCCACAGCACTTGAAAGAAGAAAAATGTTGTCACATGACAATAATCACTTATTGCACTGTCCTCTTAAAAAAATTAATTTTTAAATTTTCTTTATCTAAAGTATAATAAAGAATTTTAAAAATTAAACATAGCTAAATTTTTACAGTTTGTTCGATGATTTTAATATTGAGTATTTTACATTTTATCACTTTATTACAAAATGGCAGACAATTAAGCTCTTGCTTAATCACAAATTCTTATTTGAAAAAAAAAACCACTTTTCTAAAAAGTAACCCATGTTATCAAAAAAAAAAAAAAAAAAAAAAAAAACACCTGATGTAATATGCTGAAAATGATGCATTTTATTACCTATTAATGGTTTAACCTAAAAACAATTAAAAAATTATGTAGATATTCTAAAATTTTATTATAATAAGAAAATCTGTAAAAATGAAGCTCATGTTTTGCCAGAATGCTGCAATTGTTAGTTTAAATTATTTTAAAACTAAATATGCACTCCTTAGGTATTTTTAACTATTTTTATTATTCAAAATGGTGCAGAAAAACAGAAGAAAACAAATAAAAAATGACTTTAGTGAAATATTTGATGTAGTAGTAGAGTTTTTTTTTTTTTTTTTTTTTTAGAGGACAGCACAATAGAACTCAACTCATTTACTGATCAAAAATTTCAAAATCACTTCAATAGTGAGGCCTGCCATTTTATGCCTTTTCGTTTAAAATTGAGTCAGAAGGTTTCACATTGTTGAAAAAGTCATTTGAGAACCATGTTAATATATTTATTATTCTTTTGTATTTTCTTGCTGGTATTTATTATAATTAAATAATAAGTTCTTAATAGAACTGTTTGGAATTTAAAATATTAGTTAACCTCTAGCGAAACAACAAGAGCACAGACAGGCACAGACGCAATATAAAGTTTCGGCGGGAATATGGGGGAAATTCCAAGTAGATTTTGGCGGGAGAAAAGCCAGTTTGGCGGATTAAATCTACCACCTCCACCTGTGATGTCGGTCACCGAAAGGGTTGCCAATGTGGGGTCTAGTTTATTGTAAGGTCTATGTAATCACTTCTTCCCCAAGATAAAGAAACATTTGGGTGTCCAACGCTTCCGGAGCGACGATGACGTCAAAGAAGAGGTGAAGCGCTTCCTCGGCGGGTTGGCGGCGGAGTTCTACAACATTGGATACAGAAATTGGAGCACCGTCTACAAAAAGCGTAGGAAAATATGGCGATTATGTAGAGAAATAGAGAAAACTTTCTTCTTTCCAACGATGTAAATTTCTATGAGAATAAACAATGTTGTCTATTTTTAAATTCGATGGGAACCTTATTTCTGGATCGACCGTCGTACAATAAAAGAGACAATTTTTGAAAAGCAAATACAGGCGATTTAAAGAAAATGGCTTATGGCGAAAGAAGGAAGTTTGGCAACATATTTTCTGGCAACCTATTTGCTGTTTTATATAAATAGGCATTTTTTTCAATATTTATACAATTTATTTAATATAAAGAAGCCATTTATCTATTTTCATATACAGATAGAACAGAATTGAATATATAAATAAACATAAAAGTTCATTAGGTTTGTTTACATAGCTGTGTATGTAATTTGGAAACATATCTAACTTTCTGAAGTCCGAATTGCACCAAACTATATAAAAAAAAAAAGCGCCAAGTTCTCTATAGTTGAGAAATATCGATTTCTCTATTTAATGTGACATTTATTGTGTTCTGGTGGTTAAATTATGGCATGTAGTGGTAAAAGGGGGGGGGATTGATTTTGTAAAGTTTTTGGTAGATTTATTATATTTTTTGTACGTATATTTATTGTAAAATAATGTGTTTAGGAAAAGGTAAGTCAATGTGTTCAATCTGATCTATTAGCAATTTTTTTAATTTAAAACTTTTAATTTCCTTTTATAAAACGTTTATTAACTCCCTTTTATTTCACGATTATGAAATTTAGTACTATTATTTATATAATGACAAATTTTAAGACAAGAAATTCAAAACATCTCTCTTTATTAAATCTTTCTGCTGGGATACATTGACCTAGAACTCCTATAAGAGAGGCTGACGCATCCTCGGAGATTTGGCACCCGAATTGGAGCACAGTCAAAAAGCCAAGCTAATCAAAACCGGTTCAGCCCATCTGAATCGAGTCTTAGGCAACCCCAACTACGACTGCGGTACAAAGGAACAAGAGAGGAGAGTCGTGGTTATCGAAAGCAGAGCGTGGCGGAAAAAGGGAGATGTCAGGAGATTCCCATCCTGGGAGGAACGCAGAGTTTTTGCTGACACATTTTTCGAGAGGAAAGGCTATCGCTCTCCGGTCAACGGGACGTGGATTGAAGATTCGCGTAGGGTGAAGGAGAACCCTAGATTAGACTTTGAAATACTAATACCTGTAAATTACTGGACCATTTTCACTGTTGTTTAATTAATTGTAAGACGAATGAAACCACGCTAAAACAAATTGATGTGACTGAGTGTAACCTCTAGAAATTTCGAGAACGCTTTTTAAATAAAATTTGTTCCGAAATATTTAACGAAGTTGATCCATGTGAAACGGTTACACGCTACCCCTTTTCTAAATACACAATTCATGGAATCATTACAGCTGGTGGCAAGCGGGTCGGATATTTCGACAAAAATTGATTAGCATCATTGAAGAGAGCCCAGACAGGAGCAGTGACGCCCGCCCGCATCTAAGCGCGCAAGATCTGACGCCAGGTCAGGAGAGGAAAGCAGAGTCCGAAGCAAGCCCTTGCAGTGGCACGACAGACCGCACTTCCGTCATCCGAACGTAGAAGCAGACCCCGAAGCAAGCCCTTGAAGTGGCACGACAGACCGCAGTTCCGTCATCCGAACGCAGAAGCAGAGCCCGAAGCTAGCCCTTTCAGTGGCCCGAAAGACCACAGTTCCGTCCTGGAAGCAAGCCTTGTATACAGAGAACAAGCCCTTGCAAGGAAACATCAGGAGCGACAAACCGAGATAACCTGTGCAATCGACGACGTCTAGGCCAGACCCGAAACCGGCGACAGATGATGCAGACAAAGACTGTAAAAAAGGTAAACTCAATTCATTTTTGAGTGGCTCTCATTTTGTTTATATATTCTTTGGTGAGGAAAATTCATTTCTGAGAAAATTTTTATTTGAATATTGATTTATGATAAATTATGACAAATTTTTAAATCTAATAACTTTTAAGATATTTGGAAAAATATATGTATATCTGTTATCAGCATAAAATTTGAGTGAGTGAATTTTCTTTTGGCAGTAAAATAATATAAGGAGGTACTGTCAGGCTAAATGTGGAATTTTTCTTTTTTCTCTGAGAAAAAAAAGGGGGTAAAAATTCCGATCTTTCTAATAAGTCGATTGTCTAGTCATTCCTGATTGAAAATTTTCAAAGATTTTACTTTGTTTTACTTGTGAAACAATAGATGTTATCGCTACTAAAATATTCTGCATATATGACATTAAGAAAAATTTTTTAGCAGTTGCAAAAAGTGTTCATTTTGTTATAACTAGGAAAATTGTTACCTGCGGTGTCAGAAATATCAAGTATTGGTTGAATTATGAGCACAGGATTTCAAATTTCTAAATTTGTTTTAAATTTGTATGATCGACACCAAAACGTGTCAGTGTATTGAAAATTTTACAATATTGAAAATTTATTTTTATATGTATACTATTTTTATTATTCCTCAAATTGAATTGTATTTAAAATTGTTAGTATTATGTGGGTAGTAGCAGAAATTTTTCATAAAGTGTTAGAATCCCTATTGCATAAGTTAGCGAGCGAAACTATTATTTTCATCTTTATATTGTATTGGCATAAAATTTTAAAATGCAAGAAATAACTGATCTGAAACAGTGCAGGAAAATTGATTTGCAGAATTTAGCGGAAGAATTGGGAGTGGAGATAGGGGAAAATGACAGGATCCCGGTAATTATCCAAAAAATCGAAGCTGCTGATGATTACGATAGAGATTTTGCCTTTACGCAAGCTGCGTATATCATAAAAGATCGAGAAGATAAGATAGCCGCGGATAAAGAAAGGGAAAAAGAGGATAAAGAAAGGGAAAAAGAGGAAAAACAAAGGGAGAAAGAGAGGAAAAACAAAAAGAACGCGAATTTACGTTGGAACAACTTAGATTGACGCAAGATGCAAATAGACGTAGTTCAACTAGCAGTAGCGGGTCGGAACGCCCACCCAAATTGCCGCTCAGAACAATCATGCATCGATTTGATCCGGAACGCTCTGACATAACTTTGTTTTTAAATTTATTCGAACGACAGGCGGCCAAAGCGGAAATAGAGACAGGTGACTTAGTGACGCATTTATTAGCTTTAGTGCCAGTCAAAATTGCAGAATTGATTTTAAGGGAACCGCACGATCGGACTGATGACTTTGAATACGTCAAAAAATTTTTGCTAGAGCGCTTCCGCATGAGTCCCGAAGCGTACCGTCAAAAACTACTGACACATCCGCGTAATCCAGATGCTCCGTGGAAGGACATTATCTTCGAGCTCAACAGTTATTTAGAGGGTTAGTTAAATGGGTTAGGTGTTACGGATTTCAGTAGTCTGAAAAATTTATTGATTACGGACCAAATCAAGCTCCGTGCTTCTAGCGAAATGAAAGAACACTTCATTGATTCGTGGGCAAATTACAAAGACCCTTTAATTTTAGCTAAATGTCTTGACGAATATGAAGCAGTAAAAGGGATTTCAGATAAAAAAGAGAATGCCAGATCTTTTTATGATAGGAAATCTGAAGAAACGAAACTCGTGGATAAATCAGGGGAAGAAATAAATTCCGACAAAAAAATAAATTGGCGAGACAAAGAGATTAAAGACAGGGAACGTATCTTCGAACGAAAGAGGCGTTGCCATACTTGTGGAAGTCAATTTCACCTTATGGCCCGTTGTCCGAAAAGACAAAAGTACGGAAATAAAGGCTTTCGAGAGTATAAATCACTTAGGAGATATAAGCGAAGATAAAAATTTGTTCCGACCTTTTCTGAGTGAAAACAAAATAAATGGGGAGAGGGCGTGTGTACTCAGAGACACGGGGAGCACATATGATGTTTGCCCATGGAATTTGGTAAACAAAAGCAAATTAGGTAACGAATATGTTTGGCTCAAACAGACATTTGATAAATATCCAAAACGATTTAGTGTGGCACATATGAAGATAGAAATAAAAGGTCTCGGATATGTAAATACGAAAGCGGCAATCCTGCATAGACACTCTAAAATTAAACATTATATCTTAGGTAATATTACGCAAGCTTTAATAAATGAAAGGATAAAACGAAAACAAAAATCACAAACTAATGCCAGTTGGAAGAAACCAGGGAACGAGATAAACCCTTTAACAGATCCTCAAAGGCAGGAAAAAAATCTTTTGTCATTTCCCCCGCAATGAAAAATCACGGTTCTCAGTGTACTGCGAAAAAAGAAACTTTTTTGAATAGGTCAAGGAAAGTTGATGAGTTGGTTTTCGACCAGCAGGGAAATTCGAAAATTTGGAAGTGAGTGTCGACAGTGAGGTTCATCATTCGAAAGTTAATCTGGAGGGAGAAAACGGATTCACGAAGATTTTTCTAAAATCGTTTGAAAACCTGCTGAAAGAGAGTATTGACAGTATGGGAAATTCACGCCTTTGTGACACTCTTTTTAAAGAAGTGGAACATTTGTGTAAAACGTATTGTTCGACAAACGCGAGTAAAGAAATTCAGTAGTAAGTTTTTGAGTAAAACTCAATCTTTTGTACATATCTGATTATTTTTAGTTTTATTGTTATTTCGGCATGTGTAAAAAAAAAAAAAAGTATCTTTAAAAAAAAAGGCCTCTAGAGCTAGATTTTTAAGCAATGGTAAACAGTGTATAAGAAATTAGGTCACTTATGTATATAGTGAGGTTAAATTGTAATGTTATTTGAGCCACTCAAATATGTTGAACTAACCCTTTTTTGCAGATTTTCCGTGTTTAACCCGGAAAATGTTTTAAAGGCGGGGGTGTTGTGACGAATTCATTAAATCTCTCACAGTCTGCTAATTAGGCAGAATAATCAAGGATAGAAGTTCCCAGGTGTTGGAAAACTTCTCTCATATTTTTCTGCGAAGTTACAAGAATGTCGCCCACTGCTTCATAGAATAGCTTCCATCAATCTTGTGAACGGAAAATGCTTAGACAGCAAAATATTTCTCTGATCTAACCGCCTTCATGTGAGGTCTCTCATGGTGGGAATGTCGCCCCGTAAGAATATTTAAAAGTTCAGTAAGACCTCCCAAAGGAAAGCTTTATCCAATGACTTAAAAACTTAATCTGACGGCGTGAACTAAAACTTCTCTGATTGTTGAACGGGGAGGCGATGTCCCGAAGAGGGTGATCGAACAAAGGAACAAGAGAGGAGAGTCGGGGTTGTCGAGAGCAGAGGGTGGCGGTAAAAGGGAGATCTCAGGAGATTCCCATCCTGGGAGGAACGCAGAGTTTTTGCTGACACATGTTTCGAGAGGAAAGGCTATCGCTCTCGGGTCAACGGTACGTGGATTGAAGATTCACGTATAGTGAAGGAGAACCCTAGATTAGACTTTGAAATACTAATACCTGTAAATTACTGGACCATTTTCACTGTTGTTTAATTAATTGTAAGACGAATGAAACCACGCTAAAGCAAATTGTTGTGACTGAGTGTAACCTCTAGAAATTTCGAGAACGCTTTTTAAATAAAATTTGTTCCGAAATATTTAACGAAGTTGATCCATGTGAAACGGTTACACGTTACCCCTTTTCTAAATACACAGTTCATGGAATCATCACAATATCTAAACTTTAATGAATACAAAGCTTTTCTAGACAGTCTAAAAAACAGAACATTCTGTTTGTATAGTTCCCGTGTTATATTTAATCTTATTTTTAGTTTTACCAATCTTCAAGCATTAGTATGTATGTATTTTTGGAGAGCAGTAGAGGTATAAATGTGTCTTTTTACAGTACTATTATCGTTAATTAACACTATATTTCTTTTAAATACATTTATTTGTGTTATCAATAAAATATATACATTAACAGTTATTAAAAACATGGTTAGTTATTTTCTTAAAACATCGAACTATATCATATGTGTTTTTTTAAGAAAATAACTCTATGTTTTTAATGTAACTGTTATTGTATATGTTTTGTTGACAATACAAATAAATGTATTTAAGGGAAATAATTAACGATAATAGTACTGCACAAAGACACATTTATACTACCACTGCTCTCCAAAAATACATACAAATGTCTGAAGATTGGTAAAATTAAAAATAGGATTGATTACAAAGCTGTAAAAGGCAAATTCATGCTTTAAAATTATTTTAAAAACCGTAAAATATCAGTCAATTAAGATATAGTTTTCAAACAAATTGCATTTGAAAGTAATTTTTTTCTATTCAGCGATATAAAAATTGAAATTATGCGATGTTTAGAAGCTAATTTATTAATAAAGCGAAATTGATAAACCAGATCGTTGCCGCTATCGATATGACGTCAGCGTTACTCACGGACATGTTTTTGCTTTATAATATCGATTAACTGGGGATTCAAGTCTTAGAACTTTGATTCACAGCCATATAGAAACTTCGAATGTGCGAGACAAGCTATTTCTGTTGTAATAAGAAAAATAAACTACTTCGTTAAACCAATGAGTAAATTTTAATTGTACAGTATTATACCATTTATACGTCTCTCAAAGAGCCAACCATATAAATGACGTATAAGTGAAAAAAAAAGTATAACACTGAAATCTTAGTTTTATGGCGTAATACAGAGTGTCTCATTTTTTTTGCAACCCCCCAAAAAAGAACAATGTACAAATATTAATTTTTATTTTACAGAAGTGCTTAAACGACTACAAAAGGTGTTGGAAGTGACCACCGTCTTCATCTTTACATATCTGGGCACGTTTGAGGAGGTTTCGAGACACATTCTGTAATGTGTTTGGTGTAATAGCATTTATCTCTTCCATAATGCGAGTTTTCAGTTTAGTAATCGAGGCTACCGGTTCATGGAACACGCAATTTTTCAAATAGCCCCACAAGAGGAAATCGGGCGGTGACAGGTCTGGACTGCGTGAAGGCCATAGTCCTTTTGTAATTAGCCGATCACCAAAAAATTCTTGGAGAAATGACAGAGTGTCGTTGGCCGTATGCGCAGGAGCGCCATCCTGTTGAAACCAAACGAAACGTTCATCTGCTTCCAACATACTTCATTCATCTGCTTCGTCTCGATTTCCTTCATTTTGTGGTCAGTTAGGACAAACGACAGACGGTTATTTCTTTTCGGTTCCACAGTCCATTCTGTTTGAAAATGGTCCACGATTCACTTAATTATGCTATTTTCGGCACCACCGAGTCTGGAAACTTGTTTTCATACCGTTCATTGACTGTTTTGTGCGAAGACGTTCGAAAATAATGTTCAATAATAAACGCGCGTTTTTCTGCACATAGCACCATGATGCAAAACTACCTTTCACTTCGTTCTCCTTAGCACTGAAGTGTCTCGTGCGGTTTTCTAGCGTGTTGGAAGTGTTGCTCGCACGCCTCTCCACACCGCTACCTGCGCTAACGGTGTGCGCGTGCACTCGTGTTGTTCATTTGCTTCGCGTTTACGCGGGTTGCAAAATAAATGAGACACTCTGTACACTCTATCTCTAACAGTAAAGCTGTGAAAACGGAACCCTACGGATCAGAAAAAAAATCCGTTTTGGATAGGTTTCCTCTTAGCAAGTAAAATTTAATGACTACAAAGTAATTTGAATTTCATCTGATTTAAATAATAACAATAATAATCCTTCTATATTAAAAAAAAAGTAATCTGGAACTGAGCCAAAAACGAAATGGACCAATCAAATTCTGCGTAGATATTCCGGGTTATTGTCATCGCTTTTTTACTAGGGACTGTTTTGAGGAGCTATTACTTTTTTCTAGCCATCCTACGGATTCGAAAATCATACCACCAGACGCGAAATATAACAAGCTTTGAGAAATTAAAAAAATTATCACGGTCGGACAGTAAAAATTCAAAAAATCCTTAAAAATCGAGTAAAAAATCTTTTATTGAAAAAGTCATTTTTTTATATTGTTGCCAATTTCTAAATAAACGCAAAGGATTATGTTTTATCTCAAATAAAAAATGTATTTGCGCGAGACTATTAAAAACAATAATGAAAGTTTAAAATAATAATTAAATGATCACGTGTTGAAAGCAGGAAATAAAGAAAATTACGTCATAAAAATTGTGTTTACACATGAATATTAAAAATGAAAAAGATGAATTAAATGAAAAAACATTTTAACCAGTTAAATGAAAAAGCATTATAACCTGATTACAGAAGATAGTCGCCGTTCGTGATATCATCATCATCATCATCTTTTTAAAACAGGATACATTACCAGGTTTTAAGAGGCTGTGAAATCAGAACGGGGGTTGGTGAGCGTAGCGAGCAGGGGGCAAAGCTCCCTAGTAATATATATATTAATTTTATGTATGTTATTTCTTTTGTCGGGATCATGATTTTTCCCGTTTAAGACAGGATACCGTTACATACAGATTCCGTTTCACAGGTTATATATACTGTACATACATTTTTCTTAAATGCTTTGTTACATTTCAAAAATATCACGACTAAACATTATTCTATTTCTTGCCATCATATAATTTAACAGATATGATTAATTAATTAAAAAATCGCGTCTGCTAAAACTTTTATTGCAAAGATAGATATATTTAAAACACATTAAAAGTTACACACAAATACTCTCTCATACACGGATACACACACACACAAAAGAATCGGCACCTTACTGGATTTTAATGAATAACATATGCAAACATAGCTAAACTTTAATGAATACAAAGTAATTTAAATTTCATCTGTTTAAAAAAAAATAATTCTTCTTAATTTTGGTAATTTACGAAAAAATTCACATTTCACTGCTTGTCAAATAAAGGTACTAATTTTTTACGTAATAGTATAGTTTTCATATATTTAATTATATATTTTTATATCCTTGTAAGTTATCATTTGTTAAATTCGGTTCGACCCACCAGCAATGATCTTTTTTTTCTTTTGTCGGATACCATCGTTGTGCACATTTTTATGTTCTGGAGGCTTTTATTTTGGTTAAATATCGATTAATCAAAATATTTCTTGAGTCTGGAAGGGTTATGAATAATTCTGATATTGCAGTTTATATAGCTATTAGTAAGTTGTTCATGATGTAGAAAAATTGCGTCATCAAATGTCAAATTCTATTAGAGAAAGGAAACAAGGAAGAAAAATCATTTATCGCAAATAGATTATAAATACTTTCCAATGTTACCAAAATATTAGAAATTTTCTGTGCGATTTAAGAAGGCTTTGCTTGATAAACAAGAGTTACCTTTGAAGAATGCACTAAAGAATGCAGGTTGCTGTCGCTGAAGTCTCTAACATCACAAGTACTAGTAATTTTATTACATCACTTTGAGCAGGAATCCTATTCCCCTTACTTTGGCGCAAAAATCGTGACTTCATCACAGATACAAAATAGCCTTGACCATTCTCGATAATTTGGATTTCTCTCGCCAGTGTCATCGAAAAGTCTCGAAGTTCAACTACTACATTACACTCAATATTCACAACTGCTTGTAAAACTACTTATACAACAACAAAGGTGCGGGTGCGGGGTAGCTATTTTAATATTTTTGTATCACAAAGGAAATTTCAGTTAAAAAACGTATATCATTGAAAAGAATTTCAAGCATTAACTGCGCACAACCAGCAATTTTCTTCCATAGACGTCCATTCATTACCATCCGAATTATTTTGTGGGATAAAAGTTCCATTCATCATTTTCCTTAGGGATGTTGCTGTAGTGAACTTCAATGACATACATGCATAATGAATTCCGTTCTTTTTGAAGTAGTATAATATTATTAAAACTCATTTAAAAAATATATTGCGAACAGACTGTAATATATTCAAATTCTTTTATGGCACAAAGTCCCTTTAGGGACATGCTGCGCCAAAAAAAAAAAGAAAAAAAGATTATAATAAGAACATAAAATTAAAATTTAAAATTGATTTAAAACTTTGTAATAAAAACAAGATGAATGAAAATAACACAGTTAAATGAAAAGCGTGATGTGACGATAAATGTATAATTAAAATCATTCAATGAAAATTTAAAACAACGTCTAGAAGAAATAAACAGAAGTTTTCACAATTAAAATATATGCAATCTTTAAACTAACAGTTAATAAAATGTCCAAAGTTTCTAGCAGAAATATATTTAACTTAAACAATAGATTACTAAAAGAAACAGTTAAAATCACGTAGGTTCGAATACCTTAAAAACAGTATTATCATCATTTGAGTCAGAACTGTATGACTCTGATTCCATAGCTTCCTCCTCTGCATTGTGCAGCAGCTGTTTGGAATTCTTTAAAGTATGGAGCGATGAATCTAGACAAGGTTTCTTGTTTTTTCCCTTCACAGTTTTCCACTGTGAAGGAGCTTGGGATGAGGTTTTCTTTCTCCCTTTCTGTGCACATGATTTTTGTTTTGCTTTTCGTGTAGGGAAAACAGGTTTTCCCAACTTGTTTGCAGATGAAACAAAAGTTTGACGACTATAATATTCTATTTTCATAGTTTCTGATGATGGTGGCAAAAGTTCTAATGCAGGCAGAGGTCTTATTCTAGAGGAAACATACACACTACGAGTTTTTTCTTTATAGTGCTGGTTAGTGTACTACAAGAATCATTTGGTGGTAAACAGAAATCAATTTGGATGTTTATATGTCTTATAGATTTTGATTGTCGCTTGAGTAAACTAGAATAAGAAACTCCTACAGATGGTGTTTTGGATTCAACAAGTTTTCGAGCTTCAGGATAAGAAAGTTTTTGAGTGATTTTGACGGCAAGAATTTATTTCTCACGAATCCAGTTTGGACAAGAACGCGAGTATGCTGTATGGTCACCCTTACAGTTTATGCAGCGCTCAGTTTTTTCGCATGACTTACCATCGTGGCCGACTTCTGCGCAACGTGCGCAGGTAGCAGAACCACGACAGGTAGTAGTAGTATGACCATAGCGCTGGCATTTAAAACAACGGAGTGGGTTAGGTATATAAGGCCTGATAGAACAGCTCAGGTAGGCAGCTGTAATTCTGGTTGGCAAAGTAGGGCTATTGAAAGTCAGAATAATGTGCTTTGTAGGAAGCACTTGCTCATTCCGAGGGATAGTAATACGGTGTGCATCAATGACATTTTCAGCTTTTAGGTTTTCTAGATGTTCTTCCTTTGTATAGAATAAAAGCTCTGGTTCGGATATTACACCACGGCTTGTATTTAGAGTTTGATGAGGCTGAACAGAAACAGAAAAAGAGCCTATTGTTGTGCAATTTGGGAGAAATTGTGAAAGATTGGCTTTAGAAACCTCAACAAGCAAATCCCAGACTGTAGTTTTTTACGTGAATAACCATCTTCAAATACAGATTGGAATGTTTTTGCGATAAGAAACGGTGAAGTTCTCTTAAAAGAACTATCAGAGTGACTATCAGTGCGTTTAATTACAAAAAAAACGTGTGAAAGAATTATTGCGCAGCCAGTGAATACCTAAAGAAGGTATCCCCCTGGGGTGAACCATTATTATTATTATGCATTATTATTATTATGTACCATATTATTATGCATTTCAATTGTGCATTTCGATATGTCTGACATAGTACAATGATCTTATTTTATTGTTAGATTTTCAGTGGTGTTTTTCCCCGCATGTATGCGAAGAGCGATAGCCTATTGGTGCTTCTCTAGTTGGTTGGAGTTTAAATGTTCAAACTTGGATATGCTAACTGGCGAAGGTGGGGAGTTGGGGCGGAATCGCCTAGAGTGAGCTACAAAAACTTCCCGCACCTCTCGAAATTTCGAAATCCATCACCTTCATTGGTTAATTCTGCAAAGGTGGTAGGATTCAGAATTAGTTTAGCTGAGTTTCGCGTACTCGTGAGTGCGACCAGGGCATGTTTACCGAATAGGCCCGTGAAACTTGAGCTTACCCACTGAAATATAAAGGGGCCCTCAAATTTACTTTTCAAAACTAATTTTTAGGAAAAAATATTTCATTCGGGGGGAAAAATGTATTTATTTCTTAATTATAGCTACCAATTTTTCCCTCAGACTATTACTGATACATTTATACTCTATTTTTTTTTCTTTTGATATAATAAATGGTATAAAAACAGTGATTAAATGCAACTTATTTTCATTTTTCTTATGTTTTACGTTTTAATTTCAAACATGCTACAAATAACAGAAAATTTAATCTGTATAGTTATGTTTTGTTTATATTCATAAAGAGTGGAGAAATAATATAAAATATGGAGAATAGGTTACTTAAATAAAGGGGAAAGTAATTAGCATTCAGTGATACCAAATTTCTGTTTATAAAATAGAAGCAAAATTGTGTTGTAGCCAAGCATAAATTTGCGTCAAATATTTTCTGTCCCTGCTCTGTTCTTAGCACTGGCAAATCCTGCAATTTGCTAGTGAATTATTCGCACTTGTTCAATATTTGTAAATTCATTTACAAACTTAATTTGTTATGTATAATTATACATATATAATAAAATATTTTTATATGTCTATAGGTAGTTAGTTTTAGCTTAGTATTAAAAGTGTTGTTTACTCGAAATTTTTTAATGGTAACATTTCAAATTGTTGAAGCATAATTGGCAGAGTAAAAAGGAGGCCCCTGTGTGACGTCGGGCTTCCCCTACTTCTAAGTCTTAAGCGAGCCCTGAGTGCAAACGCGGAGATATTTATTTGAGACTTTCAAGGTCTGTTTTGGAATAATAATGTTGTATTTTCTATCATTTTACGCTGTTTAATTGTAGCTGCCTAGCTGTATGTTCGAGGCATTTCCTGTTTGTGAACTATTTTTCTACTACTGTGAATTCGCGTGTTCTCTAGAACAGGATTTCTCAAAGTGGGATACGCGTACTACTTAGGTGTAAGCGAAGATGTTCTAGGGCAGGGGTTCCCAAACTATGGTACGCGTACCATTACTGGTACGCGGAGCTCTCGCTACAGGTACGCAAAAGTCTGATACTGGTATGTGAAATGAAATACAGCATATTATTATGAAATCAAAAACTGCTGAAGTTTATTACCTAGGAAATTTTCAATACGATTTAAGGATTCTAAACGCTATTATCTTTTTTTGTTACTAGATTTTAGCACAACATATCTATGTGAATGTACTTTTTCTTCTATTCTTTATATGAAAAACAAATGCAGGAAAAAACTAAACATTGAATCTGACTCACGACTAAAGCTAACTAATATTGAACCAGACATGAGGCAGTTATGTTTGATAGAGCAAGCTTACTCTTCTCATTCTCATTAACGATACTAGGGAATTACTGCAATAAAGCTACTATGTATGAATCAGTAGGTCAGTATGTCATAAGTATTGTGGTTGCTTTTCAACCAAAACACTGCATTTTGATATGGTATGTATTATTAAAATGTAATGATGATAATAATTTTTATTTGAATATTAATATAAAGCAGTCAGTCTAAGTAACAATTGAGTAATGTAATCATGCATTTTGAAGTAAAGTAAAACCTGCTAAGACGGAAGCATAAAAGACCTAGGAAATATTCCGTTTTAGATAAGTTCTGTTTTTGCAGTTTTTTTTTATTATAGCTTTATGTTTGTAACTTGATGGTACGCGGAAGTATGAGCCTCGATTTAGTGGTACGCCTGTCTAAAAGTTTGGGAATCCCTGTTCTAGGGGTACGTGATGAGTCTGTGTCAACATCCAACATACGACACGGTGCAGCTAAATGAGTGAGATAAAAAAAATTCATTTTATTGACTATTTTAAAAACAAAATATAACAACACATTAGATGTTGAAGTTGACTTATAACTGTACCTCATTAAATTAACACCGAATATTCAACAAATATTCAAAGGCAAACAAACGCACTTGTCACATTAAAAAACTTGCTACTTGTAAAGCATACATTGTATGTAAAATAAAATTATGTTTATTTCTATCCATTCGTTATTTGTTTTTGTTTTTTGTGTGTGTTTCTTATTTTTTTTTTCTCTATTTATGAGTCTCACAAGTAAAAAAATAGGATGTGTAAACTCTTTGAAAAATTACAACTACACATAATTTTTCAAGAAGTACGCAAGGCATAACAGTTTGGGAACCACTACTCTCGCATATTCTTAGCAAGTAATCAGTGCGACATCCAATGATTGTTCTTCTTACTCACATTTAATCACACGAACCCCGAAGTAGTAACAATATACTTCGAAAAATTACTGCCCATATACTATAATGTATCCGAACTTTTTGTATGTCATTAATGAATAATTTGAGGGATAAGTGCTCCACGCTCAATTTTCATTAGAGAACACAGTGCAGTGAATCTCAATAACGCACATAAATTTCGTGGCAATCTAAGTGCATGTATGAACGTTAGAGCGCGGGTAGACGGAGGAACTGAAATAATGAACTATGATAGCATAATGAATCCATGAAATGAAACTATGATTTTCAACAGTGGTGGAATTCCATTTTAACTTCTTTGAGATACTGATTTCGATGTGTGAAAATTTTCGATTTATACTTATGAGATATATCGATCTGCATAAATAAATAAAGATACCAAAAAAATTCAGACAAAATTGTGACATCCTTAATTAAACATACGCTTTTATTCGCATTATATATTTTTGTCATCGACTGAGGACGTCCAAACTATGGTACGAATACCAGTTCTTGTACACGAGTCTTCCGTTATTAGTACGCTAACCTACTACTCTGAACTGAATGGAATTAAATGTAAACATTTAGGGTCTTCACAAATTCATTGACTGCGGTTTTAAAAACTTCCCGCCCCTCTAGAAATTTCGAAATCCATCACCTTCATTGATTCATTCTGCAAAGGTGGAAGAAATCAGAATTAGTTGAACTGAGTTTCACGTACTCGTGAGTGCGGACGCGGAGCTGTTTATTTGAGACTTTCAAGGTCTGTTTTGGAATAATAATACGGTATTTTCTATCGTTTAACGATGTTTAATTGTAGCTGCCTAGCTGTACGTTAAAGGCATTTCCTGTTTGTGAAATATTTTTCTACTACTGTGAATTCCAGTGTTCTCTAGAACAGGATTTCTCAAAGTGTAATGCGCGTATCCCATAGGGGTAAGCGAAGATGTTCTAGGGGTACCCGATGAGTCTGTGTCCAACACACGACAAGGTGTAGCTAGATGAGTAAGTGAAAAAAAATTAAAAAACAAAATATAACAACATATTATGTTGAAGGTGATTTATAACTGTGTCTCATCAAATTAACACCGGATATTCACCAAATATTCAAAGGAAAACAAACGCATCTGTCATATTAAAAACTTGCTACTTGTAAAGCATACATTGTATGTAAAATAAAATTATGTTGATTTCTATCCATTCTTTTTACTTTCTTCTATCTTTACAAGAAGAAAGTATTGGATTCATGAAAATTTTCGACTTCCGGTTTTCGACGGATTTATACGTTTTAGAAGCTCCTGAACGCGATTTGACTGTTTTTAGAAAATGTGAGTCTGTGACCCTGTCTGGCTGTATGTGACAAACATTTTGTGGGCGCTCTATCTCAAGCACTAATGCACGAAATTTAATAAAACTTTATATTCAGTTAGTCCCTGATATAAATTGGTACTGAATAGTTTTTTTTGTGAAAATCACCCAATAGGTGGCGCTGCTATGCTGCACTTTTCGCGATTTCCGCAATAGCTCTATCTCAAGAACTAACGCAGTTATTTTCATCAAACTTCAGATTCAGTTAGACCTTGACATAAATAGACGCTGATAACGTTTTGGTGTAGATATCCCAACAGGTGGCGCTGCTATGCTACTTTTTATTAACTCACAGGCTATCAAAGCCTGAGAGCTTATGTGCCCGCCCGTTCTGTATGTATGTATGTATGTATGTATGTACGTATGTACGTACGTAACGCGATAACTCTTGACAGAAATAACCGTTTTGCTTCCAATTTTGTTTATAGGTTCCTTGTGATAAGGCGCTTTCCTGATTAGTTTTGGGGATTGATTGTTTAACTATAAAGGGGGGAACGGGGGGGCTACCCCCCCTTAATTAAGATAAATGGTTTTTTCATGCAGAATTGTCCAATTTTCTTCAAATTTTGTATATAGGTTCATTGTGATAAGGTTCTTTCCTGATTAGTTTTGGGGGTTCATAGGTTAAGTATAAAGGTGGTAACGGGGGGGTTAATCCTCCCCCCTTATTTTAGATAAATGATTTTTTTCATGCAGAGTTATCCGATTTTCTTCAAACTTTCTATATGGGCTCATTGTGGTAAGGGGCTTCCCTGATTAGTTTTAGGGGTTCATTGATGAAGTGTACAGGAGGGAAACGGGGGCTACCCCCCCTACTTAATTTTGATAAATGGGTTTTTCATGCAGAATTATCCAATTTACTCCAAATTTTGTGTATAGGCTCATTGTGGTAAGGCACTTCCCTGATTAGTTTTGGGGGTTCACTGGTAAAGTATAAAGGGGGGAACGGGGGGGACTAACCCCCCTCAATATAGATAAATGGGTTTTTTAAGCAGAATTATCCGATTTTCTTCAAATTTTATATATATGTTCATTGTGATAAGGCGCTTCTCTGATTAGTTTTGGGGGTTCTTTGGTTAAGTATAAAGGGGGGACGGGGGCTAACTCCCCCCCCCCCTTTATTTAGATAAATGGATTTTTCATGCAGAATTATCCGATTTTTTCAAATTTTGTATATAGGTTCATTGTGGTAAGGCGCTTCTGATTAGTTTTATGGGTTCATTGGTTAATTATAAGAAGGAGAAACGGGGCATGGTTCCCCTCTCTTAATATATTGTCGATTTCTTCATTTTTCGAGGGCTTATTTCAAATTCTTTGAAATAAGAATATAATTTACAGTTAGTGTGAATAGCCTGTGAGCTCAATGCCGTCAGTTTAACTGGGCAGTTTTCTTTTTTACATTATTATCACGATAACTATATCTCAAGAACTAATGCACTGATTTTCATCAAACTTCGGACTCAGTTAGACGTTGACATAAGTTGTTGATTATGTTTTAGTCTAAATCTCCCAACAAGTGGCGCTGCTATGCTACATTTTGCCGGATTTACACGATTTTAGCAATAGTCCTATCTCAAGAACTAATGCACAGAATTTAATAAAACTTGAGTTTCAGTTAGACCTTGATATAGATTGGTGCTGATTCTTTTTAGTGTATGCGAAATCTGTGTGAGATAGAAGAAAGTTTTGGGATTGGCACATCCGACTAGTTTTGTATGTGCGTGTGTTTCTAGTTTTTTTTTTCTATTTATGAGTCTCACAAGTAAAACAAGTTGGAAATTGTACGTCAAACGTGACAAATGAGGTGCGTTCGTACTATTGCTAGTTACATAAATATTCAGATCTTTTCTGATATTTAATTCTGTGAAATGAATTATATCGTCTGCAGATTAATTTCTGTAATAAAATAAGTATCTCGGTCGCTTGACGATTCAACTTCGGAAGCTCCTATAACAAAAAAGTTCCGATTTAAAAAAAAAATTCAAATTTCTTAATAAATATTTTTATTAATATCGCCTAAAGTTTTGATTCGATTTTAATAAAATTTGAAATGTCTCGACAAAATTCTGCAAAGATAATATATTTTAAATTGCAAACCATTCGGTTGGGTAGTTTTTGCGTTGTTATATGCGGACGGACGGACAGACAGACAGACGGACGGACCAAGCAACGACAATAGGTGCTACGTATTTATATAATTACGAACGCACCTAAAAATAGGGGTGGAATTTTTAAAAAATTATAATTACATGTCATTTTTCAAGGAGTACGCAAGGCATAACAGTTTGAGAGCCACTACTCTGGAATATTCTCAGCACATAAACAGTGCGAAATCAAAAGACTGTTCATCTTACCTAGATTCAATCAGATGATCTCTGAAGTCGTTACAATGTACTTTGAAAAGTTACCGCACATAAATTATAAAGTATCCGAACATTTTGTGTGTCACTAATGAACAACATTGAGTGATAAGTGCTCCACGAACCTTTTTCAATAGAGAACATAGTGTAGTGAATCTCAATAACGTACGTAAATTTCATGGCAATCGTGTGTATTTATGAACATTAGAGCGCTAACAAACTGACGAACTGAAATATTGAACGATGATAGCAAAATTAATCAATGAAATGAAACCATGATTTTCAACAGTGGTGGAAAGTGTTCGAAACCGCACTGATATATCACCTGCTGTAAATGAATTTTGAAATACGAATGGGCAGTAATGGTAAAAAAAATTACTGCCCACAGACTATAAAGTATCCGAACTTTTTGTGTGTCACTAATGAACAATTTGAGTGATAAGTGACACAATTTTCAATAAAGAACATAGTGTAGTGAATCTCAATAATATACATAAATTTCGTGGCAATCTAAAGTGTTATTATGAATATATAGTGTACATAAAGTGTATTTATGAATCTTAGAGCGCGAACAGACAGGTAAACTGAAATAATTAATTATGAGACTAAAATGAATAATAAACCATGATTTTCAACTATGCTGGAAAGTGTTCGAAACCGCATTGATATATCCCCTGCTCTAAATGAATTTTGAAATACGAATTACTTTTGTTCCCAAATTATACCTTTTTTTTTTTTTTTTTTTTTTTTTTTTTTAAATTCCATTTCAACTTCCTTGAGATACTCATTTCGATGCGTGAAATTTTTTTAATTAGACTTATGAAATATATCCATCTGCATAGATAAATAAAGATACAGATAAATTTAAACAAAATTGTGACATTGTTAATTAGACATACGCCTTTATTTACATTTATACGTTTGTCAACGTTTAGTAGACTAAGGGTTCCCTAACCATGGTACTACATGGTACGCGTACACGAGTCATCCGCTATTAGTACGCGAACCTTCTATTCTGAATTGAATGGAATTAAATATAAGCTTTTATGGTTTTCACACATTCATTGACTGAGGTTTTCAAAGAAATTTTATTTCGAAATACATTTTTTGTTCTATTTGATGGTGAAAAAATTAAACAAATAAATGATCTATCAAAAAAAAAAAAAAAAAACCATGATCTATCAAAAAAAGCATGAACTATCTCAATTACATGCTTAAATAAAATATACCTACTGTGTACTAATCTCCTTTATAATTGTTGGGCCGAAATTTTTTAAGAGCAAAATTAGGTTACGATTCACAATTTCAGCCATACAAAACACCATGAACCTATAATAGGTGAGATTCTAAATTATTCAGAGTGAGTCAAGGGAGATCGTTAGTGGATTAAATTAAATTGAGATATTCTCGAAAAAAGTTAGTTGGAAGTCAATTAAATTTAAACAATAATAATTTAAATCTAGATTCCCTACATCAGATTGTTCCGTAAAAATGAAACAAGCGTTGTGTATGTTTGAAGTAACTTTCCGTATGAGTGGATAGACCGTCTTGCATAAATCTATAGATTTATAATATATTATAAACAACGCTGGAACAAAATTATTACTTCTGCCTATTTTTAAGAAAGAAAAAATAACACAGAGAATGCTAAAGAAACGGTATGCATAAATTAAAATAACACAGAAAGTGTATTTACATAAATGAAACATACTTACATAGATAAAGGGAATTATCAATAAAAAATTACTATTAACACATTGCTACACGGATGTAGCGTTTTAAGAAATTTATTGCTGGAAAAAAAAACAGGTGTCAGATTAATTGTTGTAAAGTAGTTATTTCAATCACAAAAAGATTCTTTAATTTTATAATTATTCTTCAGAAAAATATTATTTACCATATTTATACTTTTAAAATAAACTTTACATTAATTTCATTACAACATCGGAATTTATATTACCAGAAGCACACCTCCTCCCAGTTCCTGACGAAGACCTGATAAATGCAGGATTTAAAAAATCAGATACATACATAAATAAGTTCATAAATACCTAGAATTCACCTTGTCGCTGGCATCGGTGGATGGAAGGATCTTGTAATATGAAATTATCGCCATGGACGATCTCAAAGAGTTATCCATGCTTTTGAAACAACGTATTGCAAATCCTGGATTTTTTTTTTAAATTTTATACTTGCTGTACCCGGCCATGCGTTACTGTGGCTCAGTCTCGGTAAATGAAAAAGGAAGATAAGAGAAAGCGCACGCTTCTAATGTTTGCGTCTGGACACTGGTCAAGTTTGTCGGGGTAAAAGAGCATGGGGGCGTTGGACGGTCGCACGCCGCCTCTTCCGCGAATTCGGAGGTCTTCCAGCGTGCCTGCCTCCCGAGATGAACATTAAGCTCGAAACCGCAGCGGTCGTCCGATGATCTCAGAGCCCCTAACCCAATCCTTCCAGCTTTTCGAGGCGTTATTTAACTTAAATTCAATATGTATGATTCAATATGTATTCAAGATGTATAAACACCCTGTATGTTTACAATCTCTGAATATGATCGCCCATTCCAGACACTTGCTCTCTGGTTCATTTAAAAACTTCCTTGCCAAATCAAAAGGAGCAGGAAAGTTATTCTTCCTGATTTGCCACAATTTTAATACATTGTATTGTTTTACTTTAGTCCCTTCCTGACAAATACACACTGTATCACTGTAGAATGTTTCTTCTAATTCATTAAAAATTTTCTTTGATTTTAAAGTATTTGTTTTAGAATATAAGAACATTTTATAAATTTATTTTAATTCACAGAAAAAACCTAAGTTATAACTCAAAGAACAGATTTTTTTTTTTTTTTTTTTTTTTTTTTTTTTTTTTAAGGGTTCATAAACTAGTAGTATCTGTGTTACATATTATGTAAAATTCTTTTATAATTTAACTTTTAATACTTTTAAATTCTGAAATATAAAACTATTTTGCCCGGTATTAGGCCTCACTGTTACTATTCGGCTAGCCGAATATTCGGTATTCGGTTTACCTGTGGGCCAAATATTTGCTATTCGGCCAAAATCACTATTCGGTGCATCCCTAATATATATATATATATATATATATATTGTTAGCCGGGGTCTAGTATTATATATACATATATGTATATATATATAACACTGGCGCCCGGCTAGCAGAAAAGTACCTTAACATTTATGAAAGTAAACCAGCAATGTTAATTCAGACGAGTGCTCGAAGGAAAAGTCTCCCCATGGAAGATGTCCAATTTTCCATTGCGTTAATGGACCAGAAGAGAAAATCAGGTCCGTGCTGGGTGTGTTGAGAAAACGGTAAGACAGAGAGTATATGAGGGCGCTTTCACACTAAATCATATGCCATAGCTAAAGGGGCGTCAATATCGCTAAGGGCCCCTCATTCGCTGGGGTGGAGGAAGTCCCCCGGTCCCTAAGATCCGGCACGGGCCTGATTAAAATATACTTTTGTTATTGTGAGTATAGAAATCCAATCAATGCAAAATACCTAAAGGAACAAAAACTGTGCATGGCACGCATAAACTGTATACAAGAAGGAATGGGTGCTATCGATAATGGTTTGGGACCTTCCTCGGCGAAATTTTGCGGAAGAATATTTAATAAAACAGTATCAGAATTTTTAAAAGTTCCTGTTTACGGAATTATAAGAAAATCATTGTGAAATCTAGTTTTAACGGATGCAAGAAAAATTAAACTTATTCAAATTTTGAAAGGATAATTTTTTAAGCTTCAGTTTGATGAATCAAGCTTAGAGTTTATTAGCGTGTTTTCGTCAAAAAAATATGAAATATATATTTATAAGTAAATAAATTAAAAACATAGATAGGCTTACCTTAGACATTAAGAACAGGCATTATTTTCAGAAGCAGTCCTCTGTTGAGGTTCTATAAGAATCCCAGATGTGCTGTAGTTTTTAAAACTTCCTGGATATCATTTTCTTGAAGTGTGTTCAATATGTCCAGGAATTCTGCTTAAATGTTTTCCATCCTCAAACGATTTGGCTTTTTATGATTTAATTTCAGTTTCGAAAATTATCCATGATAAAAATTGTGGTCGAGGTGAAAAGGTATGAAACACAGAGTAAGACAGAGATCCAACTTCGCCTGAAAAAAGCGACTGCGGCGGATGACATAAGAACTAAATCATCGCTTTGGCGATTTTTATCTTCGTGATTTCCGTTTAAGTGTAACCCTATTCTGCTTGGCGTCTTTCTGTTGTCATTTGCGCATGTGCAAATTTTCGGCGTTCGCTAATTGATTTTCGAATCTTGTTTATTACTTATTATTAAAATTATTCTTTGAAGATCAAATAGTTGATTATAATTATTATAATTCTTCAAAATGCTACGAAGAGAGGAGTGTATTGTTTGCAAGAACAAGACGTCAAAGTTATTTTCTATTCCTAAGAATCGGTAAGTTG
The DNA here is from genome assembly GCA_963931845.1 of Maratus michaelseni. Lineage (NCBI taxonomy): Eukaryota > Metazoa > Arthropoda > Arachnida > Araneae > Salticidae > Maratus > Maratus michaelseni. The sequence goes on along the minus strand of OZ007596.1, from coordinate 153,199,180 downwards.
TGGTTTATTTCTATGTGTTATTTTTGTTTTTATTTTTCAAATTCCATTATGTATGAAATACAGTGGAACTTCCCTTTAACGAAGTCCCTATTTAACGAAGTTTTCTACTTAACGAAATTTTCTGCAGAACTTTGACATTGAACACCATTAGCATATAAATTAATCTCCATATTACGAAAAATATATTCCATATAACGAAGTTTATTCCACTTTTGTACGTTTACAGAATTCAAACTAAGGGGTTGCTGTTGCGATGGATATGCGAATTTATATTGTAAGCAAATGAACACATTTAAATAATTTCCATTCTGATTGGTGCTAAATAAGACAATTTTTTTTTCACACTAAGAAAAACAATTGTTATCATTACATCACCACACCGAGACTCCAGCGCTGACAGTTGAGGGAAGTCAAAATCCCCTTTTTGCATTCAATGGTATAGAAGATGTAGTGACGCAATGGCGTCAGATACATTGAAGCGAAAAATATCAATTAGAGTCAGACAGTTACCATTCTGACCTTCCATTGCTGATAGACAACTGCTTTGTACACCCACAAGAACGTGCTTCAAAATTCAAATCAAAGAACAGCAAAGTTATTTGTGTTCCTGCCAATAAAACTTCTAAATTTCAGCCATTAGTCTGAGGAATAACAAAAAAATCTTGAAGTCCATTATCAAAAAAGACAGAAAAAATCAATGTAGTAAAAACATTAGTTTGAGAACCTGTGTATCAGAGCTGATGAACGCTTGAGCCAAAGCTTCGGAAGGTGACGTGATTTCAACGGCCGTACACAACTGTTTTGTAAAAGACGGCTACATAATTGAAACTGAATCAAATGCTTCTGAATGCAATACCTGTTTGTCATATCTGAAGGAAAATTTTCATGAATTTAAGTTGATTTCTATTTAACGAATTTTCTTCATAACGAAGTTTTTAAGTGTAACGATGAGACTTCGTTAAATGGAAGTTTCACTGTATTTTATATATATTCTGTGTTGGCAGATTTTTAACAAATTTTGACTTTATATTATCGTTAAAATAACTGCCATACCATAAATCTCATTCATGTTAAAAAAAAATTCTCTATATAAAATTTTATTCATATACTACATTTTCTATCGCAATGTAAACATGGTACTACGTTTTTTCCTATACTAGTAAATCTGCAGATCATTTTTTTAAATATCATTTTAACTTTGTACAATCCGCAATTATTATTTTTTTCAATTGCATGCATGTTTATAGTAAGCATATAAAATCGTTCGAATGTTCCAGAAATTAGAATCCTTAAATTAAAGTGGTAAGTAAAAATAAATGATTTTAAAAATTGTAAAAAATATGAAAGTAAGATGTTTATATTTCCCGAACAGATGCAAAAACATTTTCAAATATTTTAAGCAATTAATTTCTAAATTCTATTAAATTTATAAGCAAAATTTTAAAACTATTGGAAATCCATATCGAAAATTTAACATTCATAATTTTACATCTAAATCCATTACGCAAATATTCCATTTTCATTTCAGATAGAAATGAAATTTGAAAAATCGTCTGCATCCCCATAAGAAAGCATTATGACCTAAAAAAATATTCTATATTTTCCGAACGAATGAACCAAATTTAACCAAAAACTATACAACTAATTCCGGATACCTCGCCAACATACCTACTAAAAATCAACCTAATCGGACCATTTTTACGGCAAACAGACAGACGGAAACCAAAAACATTTCGCGTCTCCACAGTGAGCCTTAACATGACGTTTCGGCACAAATCTGTCAACACTCAATATATAAAAAACAAGAACAAAAATAACACATGAAAATAAATCACAACTTACATTTTGAAGAATTAAAAAAATCAAATTTTCCTTTCAAACTTGGAAATTTTTTTTTTGTTTTACCACAGAACTTATTTTAAAATAAAGTTGAATTCCGATTGTTTCAGAACATGTTAAAAATAATAAATCTGTTTTCATTCGCGTAGGTAGATAATCGACCGTCTTAAAATCAACCAACCAACCAACCAAAACAAGAAGCAAGTAGTCGCCGTTTTTTGGTCAATCAAGCAATCTTCTACAGTTGGTCGAGACACGTACAACATAATTAAGGAGGTAAAAACAGATTATTTGTGCAGCTCACAGGTGGCACAATACTTTTTCACTGGACATGGCAGTTTTCCTCACTTTCTGTATAAGATTGGAAAGAGAGAAAACGATCTTTGTGAATGCGGTAGTAGAGGAGACGTGGTACATTATATTTATGGCAGGTGTAATTTAATGATGCATCATTTCAAATTCAATTCAGGCTTGACTCTTAGACAGAATTTATTCAAAACTTTGAATAATCCCGCTAATTATAAAAAACTGGCTGACAATTACAATATTTTAAATGATCTTTATTCTTTTATCAGATATCGCTTTTAAATTGATAATTTTCTTTTACTGCTCAAGAAAACTTCACATTTATTTATTGACGTACATACCGGGTGTCCTAAAAAGGACTGACTGATTTTAAAATTCAATAACTTACAAACGGTGACAGATATTTAAAAAATTCTTGCAGGAGAGTGATGTACGATGTCAGGAGTTTTTTTACTGCGATTCCCGGTTTTAGTTTGAATTTTCATCAATAGATGGCGCTGAGAGCAATAGGCACTCAGTCGAGACCAAAACTGAAATCAGGAGGTTACATGTATGGAGTGGGTCCCTTTCACCAATACAATTTTTGTTAGGGCACGATTCTGAGCTCAGTCGTTATATTTTCGATGAAATGTGTTGTTGCCATGGAAATAAGGAATTCCTCAACATAACGACAGCGTTCAGAATTGGGCATGAATTTAATAAGCAGTATGTGAGAGAGCAGACGATTTTATATTTATGAAGTTTTATTTTCCAGGATTTAATTACTTTTTATCGTCTGATTTAAATAATATTTTGTGCATCGCATCTTAAAACTAGGAGAAGAGATTCAGTATTTTTTTTCCTTTTGTTGTTGTTAAAAATTTCATAAATTTTGTTAAATTCTAAGAAGATTTTAGATCTTTTAAGGAAGTTTTTCAGTATATTTTTATGCATGTTGAATCCAGTTTAAAAGAATCTTGGAAATGGTTTATACTTTGGAAGAAAGAATATTTATAATACTAGAGTACTACCACTTGGATCAAAGCATAATAGCTACAAGAAGAAGTTTCCAAGAGAAATTTAACGTAAGGAATGCTCCGCATCCAAATACAATTAAACAATTGTATGAGAAATTTGTAAAAAGCGGTAGTGTTGCCGACGATTTGGTAGACAAAGTTGGACGACATAAATCGGCCATGACTGAATCTAACGTAGATGTTATTAAAAATGTTATTAATCAAGATTCGAGAATATCGGTCCGTAAAATTGCAGCTTCATGCTCAGTGAGTAAAACCGCAACGCACAAAATTCTGCGAAAATGCTTGGAAATGTATCCTTACAAAATACAAACGCAGGAACCACTTCCTATCATTATGAAAGAAAAAAGACTAACTTTTGCAAATGAAATGCTACAACTGATAGATGAAGGGGGTATTGACGCAAACCAAATTTGGTTTTCTGACGAAACGTATTTCCATCTGGATGGTTTCGTCAATAAACAGAATTGGAGGATATGGGGAACTGAGAACCCTCATGTGTGCGTACCACGATCAGTCTACTCACAAAAAATTACTGTGTGGACAGCCTTATCTAGCAGTGGAATTATTGGGCCTTTTTTTTTTTGGAGAAAACTGTAAATTCAAGTCGATACATCGAAATATTGCACCAATTTGTGGCCATGTTGAATACCTTAGGTAATTTACAAACAGATTGGTTCATACAAGACGGTGCGAGACCTCATCGGACAGCGGATGTTTTCACTTTCCTCAATGAATATTTTGATAACCGTGTCATTGCATTGCATTATCAAAATGCAACCGATACAGGTATGATTGGCCACCGTGTTCGCCGGATCTCAATCCATGCGATTTCTTCCTATGGGGCTACCTAAAGGATGCAGTGCACAGACATAATCCCACCACTATTACTGAACTGCAACAAATCATTACTCATGAATGCGAAGCTATTTCAGAAAGAACTTTGCAGAACGTATGTGGTAATTTTGTTCTCCGTTTAAGACATATGATTGTGTCGAATGGTGGGCATTTTGAGAATATCGTAATGTGATTGAACGCGTCTAATTTCTGGTTTTTACCCTTTTCTCCTTGGATTGAGGCATTCACATTCTTTTAAATATGAGTTATAAAGAGTTGATATGTTTATAGAATTTTACAAATTTGTATTTATCCCATGTAATTTTTTTTATCTGTTTGGTTAATTTTTTTAGCTATATAAGTTTAATGATCAGTTATTTTTTAGAAACATTTTTAACTGTTCGAAAATATTTGAAAATATTTATTTTGTTATTTTGCTTATTATTTCTTTATTAACTTTGTTATCATTATCAATTTCTCTATAAAAAATAGTGACACCGTCATTTATCCAATCGATATAGTCATTCTGATTTATTATTCATAAAACTTTCATTTTACAGTATAATACACTTTCTGTATGCATATATTTATTTTGTAGTAATAATTTGTTATCTTCGGAAGAGCTTTGTATTTCTGGTAAATAAATGGTGAGAGAAACATTTGACAACGTATTATTTATATTTTGAATATCCATTTCATTTGCGACTTTTTGTGTAAGTTCTTGAAATTAAGCCAATAAATAAATAAATTCTTACAAGTGATGCTTTAAGAAGAAGTAATCAAAATCTTCTAAACAGGATTGTTACTCTCATAACAAGTGAGTAAGTGTGATCGAAGATCACATAAAGGGTTTCGTTTAATATTCCTTTCAAAACACTTTATCCTTTCTTTAACAAATCCAAATAAATTTCATTTCCAAAATAATAATAATAATAATAATAATAATGTTTTCTATAAAGTAAAAATTTGCCGGTCTATTTTTCTCGTTTTTTCGAATATCTGAACTGGCCCCCGATAGCGGACTAAGCCCACTATTATATTCTGTCATAATAATATCTGTCATCTGGACCAAATCCGATATAAAAAAAAACAATTTCAAAATGAAACATGTGGTATAGAGACCTTCAAAATTTTAAAATATGCCAATATTCCATAATCGAGTTTTTATCATGATTCAATATGTTCCTCAAACTTATATATTTACTATTCTCTATTACTCATATTGATACTCTCTTTGTATTATTCTGAAACATTTAAAAATCCGTTATGACGTCAGATTAATTTTCATTTTAATTCTCTAATGACGTCATATTAAGCTGCTTTCTGTATTTACACATACTTACACTCCTTGTATTATTGAGAAATGTTTGAAAATTTCCGTTTAATTACCAATATCACGTCATATTAATCTTTTTTTTTTCAACTGGTGGAACTTCTTATTTCATTTTCATTTTTCACGTGGAAATATTTTAATAGAAAATTAATTATTGTAGAAAGAATTTTTTTGTGGATTTTTAATTGTTGGCAACTGCTATAACGAAAAATGTTTAAATTTAATAGGTAAAGGCTGATAGGTTTTTGGTTTTTTATTTCTATATAAAATAATACGATTTTTTTTTTTCAAATTTTATGATTTTGAACTTCATAGCAGGTATTCAGCTATAAGTACACAAAGCTTCAGCTCTGTAAGTTAAATAGTTTCTGAGAACCGCCTCTGTGATGGACAAACAACGAAGCGGGAGTAATAAGGTTTTGTGAGATGAACGAAACCCTAAGAATGCAAAAGAAAATTGTCGCAACTCAAAATAATTCGTTCTAATTTTACTTCGCCATGCGTTAAAAACGCCACAATAAGTTCACCATTTCATGAGATGAAAGAATATATCTAATTAAACATTTTAGAAAACGCATAACACATTTTAAAACAAGATTTCAGTAATTACTACCCATAGCCAAAAAAGTACTCCACTTTTTTTGAAAGGCCCTGTATATGACCTATAAAACTGTACATATTCTACATAGTATTCTAAATTTTGGTTTAATAAGTAAATACATAATGCAGTTGCAAATTCACCTTCAGAGGTTTCTAGTAATAGACGGAAACATATTAGAATTCTTTTGTACAGTCCTGTATATTACCTACAAATTTTTTACATGCCAAATATAAAACTAAATTTTAATTCAGGCAAAAAACACGGTAAAAATTACTGAAATAGCAATTCCAGAAATTATCATCCATCGGCGGCCATATATTTAGTTCTTTGCGTGGCCCTGTAAATGATATCATTAAAATGCATAACATAGCTCGAATAAAAAACTCTTTTCTGGAATTCACGCTCATAGTTGGTAATGCTTACGAATTCTTTTGTGTAGCCCTGTAAATGATCTATAGCATTATACACATCACGTAGTATGGAAAAATGTTTTTTAAACTGCTTACCATAACTGAAAGCGCACTTCCAGCAATTATCGCCTATAGACAGTATTCCTGATACAGTACTTCAAACGAAATCTTTCCCGTGTCCTTGTAAATGAACGAAAAATGTACATCATATTATACAACAAGTATCTTTCAGTAAACCTCGGTAATGTATATCAGTTTCATTATATTAGAAATACTGTAACATAATTAAAATACGCATCAAACCGTTTTTCCCCGCAGGCCATTATGTAGCAGAATTAATTGCGTAGCCTTGTAAATGAATGATAAATGCTTTACACTCCATATTGTACAGAAAACATGTCCACTTCATAAATGTAAATCAATTTCATTATGTTTGTAACGGTGTAACATCATTAATATACACCGTAAACGATTTTTTCCCATGTACCATCATGCAATGAAACTATTTTGGGTGGCCTTGTAAACGAATTAAAAGTTCTACACATGCAATATTCGATTGCAAGCATCTTTTAGTGCACTTTAGTGCTATATATTATTTTCAATAAGTTTGAAATAGTGTAACATCATTCCTATCATCATTCATAGAGGATTTATCCCACTGACCACAATAAAACGGGCATGCTTTCAAGTGCCCCTGTAACCGAACTATAATTGTTACAAAATTCGTTTTCAATACAGAGCACTCCATGGTAAACCTCAATATACTATATCAGATACATACATGGCAATTTGAATATATTTACACAAGTTAGAGCATGGAAAGAACGTTCGATAAACCAAGTGCATAAACACTTTTCAATTGTGCTGGAAAGTCTTAGAAAGAAAAAAAAAATTGATGAATAAAGAAGACACTCATTTTTAAAACACCTTATCCTTCTTGGAATGTAACAAGTTTTAAAAAAATTGATATTTTGAACATTGTCGTTAAACATTTCTATTTGGTAGAAGTCGTTTTCGTGGAAACAATACTTTTTCCTATTGTTGCTCTGACTCTCCCTGCCTACAGTATTGAAGTCATACCGTCTCAGTTCAGAATCGTGCCCTAACAAAAATTGTATCGGTGAAAGAGACCCACTCCATACATGTAACCTCCTGATTTCAGTTTTGGTCTCGACTGAGTGCCTATTGCTCTCAGCGCCATCTATTGATGAAAATTCAAACTAAAACCGGGAATCGCAGTAAAAAAACTCCTGACATCGTACATCACTCTCCTGCAAGAATTTTTTAAATATCTGTCACCGTTTGTAAGTTATTGAATTTTAAAATCAGTCAGTCCTTTTTAGGACACCCGGTATATTGGAGTTAAATTGGTATGACTACTTATGAACTTTTTCAAAATAGACTATAAACTGTTATAGACTATGAACTGTTATGAACTTTTTCAAATTAGACTATGAACTTTTATAGACTATGAACTGTTATGAACTTTTTCAATATAGTCTGTCTTATATAATGATGAGCACAGTTGCAGTAGACACCTATTATTTTCATAATATTTAGACTTGTGTAACCATACTGGTCTTAAAATTTTGTTTCATTTATTGTTTTGTTTGTAGTTAATTTTTATTTAGTTTTTAGCATAAGGAGGTTGTGTGTTACCTTGCTATTTTTTTATGTCAGGATTAGTTTATATATTTTAGTTTAGTAGTATGAATCAACTGGATTCATTGGCGATGTCGCCATTTTTGCTTTTGAGTTTGATTATTGTTTTAATTAACGCTCGTTGACTTACGCTCGTATTCACGAATAACTTCGACCGAGAGTTGAACCGAGGGTCCAGTAACCCCAGGTTGAGGTTTTCAACCGAGAGTTGAAAACTCGTATTCACCGTCTACTTCGGACGAAAAGTTACCCAACTCAGAGTTACTCGACCCCGGTTGAATAAAGAGTGCTAATTGGTTAAAAAAATCAGATGACGTTTTCGGTTTCGCGTTGAAGCTTTGTTTGTTTATATTATGGAAGAAAAGTGCCGGAAAAAAAAAGGAAATTAAATGTAGTACTTATTTTATTTTTTACAAAATATATGCACAAAATAAAAACTTGTAATTACTAAATATGGAGATTAACTTATTTTAATTTCTTACAAAGTTTAATATTTTTTTTAACAATTTATTCAAATTTTATGTATTATTATTATTACTTTTAAACATATATGTGAGTTAAGAAAGGGATATGAAATGTGTTAATTGCTAAAGTAAATTTTATAAGTTTATTTTTCAAATAAAATTTGTCTTAGTAGCTAAACGAAAACTTGATTTGATCAAAACGAAAATTTTATTTCAACAGCAATTATGTTGATTTCTATTATTAATAGCTATAATTAGTAATTAATTAAATAATTTCTAATTAAGAAAATATTAAAATGGAGAAAAAGGAAAAAATTCCAGAAAGTAGCCTCTAGTGCTATTTTTATTTTGTCGAATCAATTTATATATTAAATGATATCCAGATGTATTGATTTGATTTTTTTTATTTTCAGCAATCTAATTAAAATGATTAATTTTAATACAATTAGATAGTAATTAATATGCACATTGACAAAAACAACAACAACAAAAGAGTGGAAATAATATCAACAGAGCTTCAAAGGAACAGAGCTTCAAAAAGTGCTTAAAAGGTGGTGTTTGTGGTTCTAACAGTGCCCTGGCACCAGGCACCCAAGTTTTTCAGGAGCTCCAACGGCGCATTCAATTATCGCTTCCGATCGGTTAACAAACATTTTATTTTAACTAGTCGCTAAATAATAAACTCCAAACTTGTTTTTAGTTTAAACTGTCAACCATGGATACATTGCTATTTTATTAGATGTTATTTTAATGAATACTAATATTTTAAACCTTTTAAGGCTCCAAAAAAAAGTTTCATTCAACACAGAATCGAGTAAAGTCTTTTCTAAATAATGATAAATGAATTCTGTATACTATCTGGACATAAAACTGAAATATTACAAAAAGTTGATTTTTTTTTTTAAATTGTAGCTTTTAGAAGCCCCTTTACCCCTTTTGTATAAGAATTTTTCCATTATCAGATTTACAAGTTCAAAGGTATTCACTTGACTGCCTTTGAATATTTTTTAATAAATCAGCCTAAGTAATTACAAAATATTTTTACATGCATAGACATCTATTTTTAGATCCAGTGCATCATTGAAAAAGATGTATTTATATAGAAAATTATACTTCATTTTCTATATTCTTTCTAGTTCTTAAATTTTATTTTTTGCACTCATTTAGATGTCACTTCATAGATTCAATTACAATTTTATTTATGAGAGAGAGAGAGAGAGAGAGAAAAAGATTTTTAAATATTTTTTTATGAATGAATGGTGATAGATTTCTAGACTAGATAGGGAAAATAATGATAGTTCGTAATCTGATAAAACAATCTGAATTTATTAACGATAATTTCAGATAATTTTATAGTACTGAATTTTAAGGAATATAATTTTTTTGAATGTGATTTAGTGGAGAAGAATAAGTGCCCCATTTGCCCCACCCTACCCATGCATCACTCTATCTTTCTTTCTTTCTTTCTTTCTTTCTTTTTTTTTTTTTGTCAGTGTTATAAGTTAATTAAAGTAAATTAAAACGTGACTCAAGATTCTATGTAAGATATAGAAATAAAAAGAAAGTTTAAAGTATTAAAACTAGAATGTATGTAATCTCATATATATATATATATATATATATATATGTATATATTATCTGCAAACTTTTTAGCTGGTTTGTTTATATTTATACATACAACTCATATATTATATGTTTAATTATTTGCTTACATAAATATTCAAGATCATGAAGAGTAGAGTTTATTTGCCTTAAAAAATTGTCAACATTACCTAAAGGGCTAATAAAACATTACTAAAATAACATATTTTGCATTTAAGGTTATTTATTTTTTTCAAATTTTCATTTAAAAAAAAATTAGGAATAATGAATGTATTTTAACAGTAGCGAAATGACTCCTGTTTACATAAATGAAATTTCAGATATCAAACTAATTAGTATTTTTGATTTACCAACTAAAGTAAAAAAATTCAAGGTTTTTGGGAAGGGGGGGGGGGGACATTTTTGTGAAAAGTAAAAGAAGTTATTTTTGTGAAATGTATTATATTTTTGCGAAAAAAACATTTTGTAACAAAAGAGGAAATTCAGTTATTCAAATTCAACCAAGCATTTATTAAAAATAACTTCTTTAAGTCCTGCTAAAGTTTTACTTTTTGGTGAATTTGTTTTGTTAGTAGATTACACATTTTAAAAGCTAACACAATAAAAATAATTAATGAAGAGTATGTTTTTGTGGAATTTAATTTTGTGAAGGGTCCTGTTTTATTAAAAGGAGTTTTGTGAAGGTCTTGTTTTATTAAAAGCAATTTTATGAAGGTCCCTGTTTTATTAAAAGCAATTTTATGAAGGGCCCTGTTTTATGACATCGATTTTTGTGAAGGGGCTCTAAATAGGCCCCAAATTTTGTCTGGATTGATCCTTAGTATGTGTATATGTGAAAACATGATGGGAAAAGGGGGAGGGGATAAGTTTGGTTCTGTAAGTTTATTATGTACAGCTGTTATAACTTTTTATATACCGTACAATCAATGGTTTAGGTCATATCAATTCTGTCATGATAGACAAAATTGGAAGTGACAAAACGTTTATTTGAAGAGAAGCATTATTTTAAAACAAAGGTGTTTCTGGATTTTTTGCCTGGTGTTATTTTAAAAATGAACAATTTTTTATCAATGTATTTCAGCCCTTTACTTCTATTGCAATATTTTAAATTATATATAATTTTGAAATTAAAACACAGTTGAAATTTAAATGTAATTAAATAAATATTTCAAATTTCTCAAAAATTGGGAAATATAACGTAAAGCTCAAAAACAGAAATAACAATAGTATAGTGTTAATCAATGATAGAGTTGTTTAATTAATATAAACATATTCGTGATTTAAACAAAGAATAAACCTACTAAAAATCTTCAATAGATAAATACAACTCGGATGATATATTGTTTAGTTTAAAACCACAATATCTAATTTATAGAACTAATCTTATATTTATATAACAGATCGTACATAAATAATAATAGTGTATCTTTCACACAAGACCCAAAATTTAACTTTTACCCATATTCTACGAGTACCAAAAAAACCTACATTGAGTCGATGGATACTTGAACATAATCTAAGTATTTTTTACTTAAAGAAAAATGCAAATTAGTCTGATGTCTCAAATTTTAATTAGAACTTACGTAAGTACGACATATATTTCGATACTATTAAAATACATTCATAAATTATTTTTAAGATCAAAATTGCAAAAACAAATAACCTTAAATGCAACAATTTTTATTTTAATAGCAATTTATCTACCATTAATGTAATGTTGACTATTTTTTATGGCAAATAAAATTCTTCGCGACCATGCTTATTTATATAAACAAACAATTGAACATAAAATATAGAGGATTTATATATAAATATAAACAAACCAGATAAAAAAAAATTGAAGCTAATACATATATATGAGATCACATACCTTTGCATATTGTTCTTTTGTTTTATAATAGTAATAAATTTCTATTATATCTTATACACAGACACTTGATTCAGTACGTAAGCCGCCATTATTGTAAAATGTGACTAGATTTGCTCTCTCGTCTTGTTTTTTGTTAACTACGCATGCTCGGTTGAAAAACTTGAACTTCAACCCTCTGTAAAGCCAGGTCCAGTAACTGATAGTAACTGAACCCAGCGTTAGATTTCGCCTTCAAACCGGTCCAGTCAGGTAGACGATGAATACCATTTTAGCTTTCGACCCGGGTTTTCGGCTTAACTCGGGGTCGAAGTTATTCGTGAATACGAGCGTTATAGTCTGCTCCTGTGGCTGGGTGGATTTGGATGGTAGATGGGATTTTCCGCCTGGTGGTACGCCCATCAGCCTTACGGCTGGGCTCCAGGTTGGGTGCCCCCCCCCCCTCATTTGTCGCCAAGAAAGCGATATATAGCTCTATTTAGCAACCTCTCTTCTGTTACGGCTGTAGTTTTCGCGTCATCCGCAGCTAGCGCCACTGTCTATGTGTAATCCCATGTTAAAGAAGTTACCATTGAAGTCTATGAGAGTTGATTCTCTGTTTAAATCTCCTTACTCTGTGGTATGAAACTATAGCCACGTTGTTACATGTCAAAAACTATGTAGTCAAAAATACTGCCTGGCACATCTTTATAGTATTTGTTCGACTATATTAATTTCGTTTTTTAGGTAGATTTCGTAAGAAATACTACCTATTACATTCTCCCCTAAGTTGGAATTTTTGAAAAAATTTTGCAGATCTACGACGATTATGACTCCCAGAACCTAAAACCACCCCCAGTTCAAAACTTTATCTATCTATCTATGTCACTTTTTTATGGACACAATAACTTCAGTAATTCTGCACAAATCTCTTCCAAATTGATACATAAAATCAAGGGGCATAAAATCTCGGTCAAGTTCGTTAATGGACAAAATCGAACCAAGGAGGGGAGAATGGGGGAGGGGAGCTTTTTGTGAAAACAGAAAACCCCCCATAATTTCTTAATTACGATACGTATCGAATCGTTTAAAGTTATTATTACTTCTAGGAAAAGGGCCGAAAATGTATGTATGACAGATTTTTTATATTATTAAAAATGGCCCCAAGGGGGGGGGAAGGGGGGTTTTAGAAGAAACAAAATCATAACTTTGTCAATTCAGAAGATATAAAATCCGATTAAATTTATTATAAATCCTCTTAATATTATCTAAAACTTTTATATTGACAAGTTTTTTATAGGACCAACCCTTATAGCAAAAAAATAAAATTAAAAACGAAAACAATCCCTGCCGGCTCCGCCCGGAAACAAGTTAGGTTTCGAAGTGGGCGTTTCCAAAATGTCGCATCATGGCAAAAAGGTCTTTTCTTCTGCAATTCCCAACAAACAGGCGCCCCACGGTTTGCGTCTTCGAAATATATCTGTGCCTGTAGGCCGAGCCGTCAGGGATTTTTTTTCATCTGTTTCTTTTGCATTATTTTTAAGAACAATTTATAGGGGTCTGAAATGAGACTGACAAAAGAAGTTCCACCGGATAGTCACGTGCGCTATTACTATGTTGTGTTTTTTATTTAGGTTAAAAAGAGAAACCTTGAAAAACCTACATGAAATAAATGGAGTATTGGGACTTAAAAAGACCTATAGAGAGTGATAACAGGAGCTGTCGATACTGGGAAATTGTCCCTTCAACTAATAGTAAAGTGCAATTGAAATCATTAGTTATTAAAAACGAGTTTGAACGTTTTAGATATTTAAATTCGGATAATTTTTACTTTGTTATATAACACGTCACATAAAATCTGAAATTGTGCACAATACTTGCACTGGATTTTCCTGAAGCGAGAACTTAAATCGTTTCTCCACCAGATGGCGTATTTAAGCGCTTAAATCACCATATGCTTATAACTGCAATTTTGTAAACAAAAATTATTCATTTTGAAGAACATTTAATGCTTTACTAGATGATCATTTTCCTTTCACGTGTTTTTTGCTAATAATGTTATACATATTCAGCTACATTCTCCTGAAATAGAATTCTGGTTGACATCACTGAAGTTTCTCGTCAATCTTTAATGTGGATCCTAAATATGGAAGATAAGCCTATGAAAAAGCAAAATAATATTTTTTATATTTTTTTTACTTTGCAGGAAATATTAAACTATACATAAAATATACGGTTAATATTCCGTAATCGGATATTGCACTACAGCTTAGCATCAAATATTATCTTACCGATGCTGGTAACAATGTGATTTAAATAATTGGTTCTTACGTATTATCCGAGACAGGCGATACATTGTAAAAAATGACCAATGTTTCTTATTTTATGAAAATATGCTATAACCACGAACGAAAATATAATATAATCTTCTGAGTTATCCGAAATTTCAAATAGCATGTTACATTGTCTTTTGAATCCCCAGAAACGAATACATTTTCAAAATTTAAAGAATAATTTATAAAAACAAATTATTTTTAGCTGACCGAATTTTTCAGAAACTTTTCCGAAGGGTTTTTATAGTGTATTAATGAGTGTCCTCAGGCTAGAATACCTGTTTTTCGAATGTTAGCCATTCTCAAGTACACGTTTTCAGCCGCATAAGTTAATTTATACATGAAAGAGTAAAGAAATAATCTTAATTTTAATTTTATTGTTAACGCTGTTAATTTTGCATGCTTGTCTGTTAAACATTTTTTTTTGAGCATGAAAATGTTTACTTCAGAATTGATAGCATTCGAAAAACAGGTATTCCAGGCTGAGGACACTCATTAATACACTATAAAATCCCTTCGGAAACGTTTCTGAAAAATTCGGGCAGCTAAAAATAATTTGTTTTTATAAATTATTCTTTAAATTTTGAAAATGTATTAGTTTCTGGGGATTCAAAAGACAATGTAACATGCTATTTGAAATTTCGGATAACTCAGAAGATTATATTATATTTTCGTTCGTGGTTATAGCATATTTTGATAAAATAAGAAACATTGGTCATTTTTTACAGTGTAGATTGCCAAAAATGGTTGCCAAGTACCAATCTTGTTTATCGTTGCCAATCCTGTTCAAAACAGTAATTTAATATTATTAAAAACATAACATGGTTAAAAATGGTAAATAAATAAATAAATAAATAAAATGTGTGACAAACAATGGGAGATTTCAACTGTGCATACCTGGGAATAATCTACTTTTTTTAGCAGGGGTCATAGGTACAGATAGGATTTTTTTTTTAGATATTGCATTTATGTTTAAAAAAAACTATTCCATTTGATGAATTTAAAACGATAGATATGAAAAAGATAATATGAGCATAAAGAAACAACGTTTATAAACACATTTCAGCAAAATTACATAAAAAGTTATCGATCAATGTAAAGTTGAAAAATAAAAACCGAAAATACTCGAAATTCGTTAATTCGGCGATCAATGTACCACATATATGATTGCTTTACGAACATGAAAACCAAACAAAAACATCTGCAGAAACCTCGTTGTATTCGGACCCCAAAAAATACACAAAATTTGTTAATGCGGCGATCATTATACCGCATGTATGATCGCTTTGCGAACATGAAAACAAAAAAATCACTAGATGCAGCAACCTTGTTGTATTGGAATCCCAAATAATACACGAAATTCCTTAATGCGGCGATCACTGTACCGCATGTATGATCGCTTCGCTGACATGAAAACAAGAAAAAACATCACTGGATACAGAAACCACGTTGTATTGGGATCCCAAAAATACACGAAATTTGTTAATGCGGCGATCACTATACCGCATGTATGATCACTTCGCGAACACGAAAAGAAAAACACCATCACTGGATACAGCAACCTTGTTCTATTAGAATCCCCAAAGATATACGAAATTCGTTAATACAGCGATCACTGTGTCGCATGTATGATCGCTTCGCGAACATGAAAACAAAAAACATCACTGGATGCAGCAACCTTGTTGTATTGGAATCCTCAAAAATACACGAAATTCGTTAATACAGCGATCACTGTGTCGCATGTATAATCGCTTCGCGAACATGAAAACAAAAAAAAAATCACTGGATGCAGCAACCTTGCTGTATTGGAATCTTCAAAAATACACGAAATTCGTTAATGTGGCGATCACTGTACCGCATGTATGATCGCTTCGCGAACATGAAAATAAAAAACATCTCTCGATTCAGCAACCTCGTTGTATTGGAATCCCCAAAAATACACAAAATTCGTTAATGCCGTTGAGTTCCGAGATCTGAAGAAACAGTATCCGTGGACCAGTCAGACTCGTCATCAGGTAAACAATAATTAGAAAGAAAACAACCCATACGCGAGAAAATCAGCTATCACAAAATATACCCAACTTACTAGCATTCAAAACTCGAAGGTAAAAGAGCAGAAACGCGTGCCGAAATCAGGAGCGACGCTAGACGTTAATTCTCCCCTACCGATCTCCTCTTTTCCTCTGTCCCCACTTTCTATATCGGGACTTCTAAATGGACTAACCCGCTCCAATGTGCGTCACTCCTTGAAAGAGCCGGTAACTGCATTTACCATGTAGAAAGAAAAAATAATAAGGGCTACTATAATTAGTAATATTGGCTTTATTCATGGCGCAATTGGCTCAAACCTGACCCGGATAATACGTAATTACCGAATATTTCCGAAAGAACAAGAAACAAACACAAAAACATTTCTAAACAAAAACGAATTTTAGGCAACTTGCCTGCAACGGTGTTCGAACTTGTAGCTTTACGTTTCACTTATTGGCTTTTTTTACACTAATAATACGTTTAAATTAATTCATTTACTACTACATCACTATAAGCTTTTCAACTAAAATATATAATAACTTAAATAATAAAAATATGAAAAGAAAACATTCTTTTAAAATTCACCAAACGACTTGTTTATTTTCTACAATTCCAGAAAACATTTTTTCTGTTGCCATAACAACTAGTTACATTAAAAAAATAAAAAAAATAACGGGTTTTCTCATGACCATGGAGGCTACATTATAAGTAATTATTATATTAGTATATACATTATAAGGCTTCAGTAACTTATAGTTATGATACAAATATAATATTAAATAAAATAAAAATAGTGTCTAATGTCTAATCAGTCTATATAACGTTTTGGAAATCTTACATGTCTACCAGAACGTGTAGTTTTTTCTTGATGATCTTTATCAGGCAAATTTGTTTCTTCAGTTTTGATTATGGATTGGTCAGGCAGCTTGTTATCGGGCAAAGGTATTTGTTTATACGGTACTTCGTCATCAGAAATGTTGTCATCAATCCTTAGCAAATAAGCAGGTTTTAATCTATCTATCGATATGTTTATGTCTTTGCCTTTAATTTTTACAGTATAATACTTCTCATATCTTTTGACAACTGGGAATGGTCCATCATAAGCAGGTTCGTGTGGTTTTTTAACTGTATTAATGCGTATGAAAATATGGGTAGAGGTGTGCAAATCTTTATGAACAAAAATTTTTTGAGAAGGTTTTTGGCGACTTTTAAAAGGTTTTAATTGATCCATTTGTTCCTGCAATTCTTTAGCAAATGTTTCCGTGTTCATGATAGTTTTCGGTTCTTCGAAAAATTCTCCCGGTAGCCTGATAGATTTGTCATAGATCATTTGTGCAATCGTAAAATTTGTATCTCTACGCAAAGCAGATCATAATCCTAACAGTACTGTTGGTAGTGACTGTGTCCATTTAATCGAATTGTGCGCTCTAATTGCTGCTTTTAAAATGCGATGAACTCGTTCGATTTTACCATTACACTATGGATGATAGGCTGTTGTGCTGTTTATCTTAAAACCGCAAATAACACTTAAATTGTAGAAAAGCTCCTATCTAAATTGCCCTCCTCGATCAGTGATTACACGATATGGAATACCAAAGCGTGAAATCCATTGGTCATAAAATGCTCGAGCAACTGTTACCGCCATCACATTTTCTAGAGGAACAACTTCTAACCAGCATGTAAGACGGTCTATACAGGTTAAGCAGCATAGTTTTCCCTCTGAAGGTGTAAGTGGACCTATTATGTCAATATGAACGACACTGAATCTTTCATCTGTTTCGTCGTAAGTGGCAAATGGAGAATGGGTGTGTATGGTAATTTTGTTTTTTTTGACAATCAATACAAGATTTTGCCCATTGATTTACATCCTTTCGAATGTTCGTCCAAATAAATTTTGAAGCTATTTGTTTGACTGTTGATTTCACACCAGGGTGAGCTAAATTGTGGATTTTTTTAAATACTTGCTTTCTAAAGTCTTCGGGTATAAATGGACGAACTTTTGAAGTTGAAATATCACACCAAAGAAGTTTACCAGAATTCAAAGGATATTGTTTGAAATTCAAAGATGGTTTTAAACGTAGTTTGTTCAGTTCTTCATTGTTAATTTGTGCGTCAGAAATTTTGTCATAATCTATTAAAGAGATCGATTCTATTCTGGATAATGAATCTGCAACTTTTCCACTAACGTGACGAATATCTGTTGAAAACTGTGATATATATTGTAAATAACGCAACTGTCTAGGCAAAGCTTTTTCATTTTTTTGCTGAAAAACGAATGTTAAGGGCTTATGGTCCGTGTAAATTATAAATTGTGTTCCTTCTAGCATGTGTTTAAAATGCTTCACAGAAAGATATATAGCCAGTAATTCTCTATCATAGGTACTATAACTTTTCTGAGCATTATTCATTTTTTTTTGAGAAAAAGGCTAAAGGTTTCCAACAGCCTGCTTCAAATTGCTGCAGCACAGAACCAATGGCAAAGTCAGAAGCATCGCAATAAAGAGATAATGGGATGTCAGGCTTGGGATAGCTCAATAAAGCAGCATTGGCTAAATTTACTTTACATTGTTGAATTTTTTCTTTTGTTTCATCCGTCCACGGAATTTTTCTTTTATCTTTCTTTTTGGCCCGTTTTAAATATTCACGAAGTGGAGCTTGATTTTCAGCAGCATTTTTTTTATATCTTCTACTAGGGGACTCTGCCCCCTGCTCGCTACGCTCACCAACCCCTGTTCTGATTTCACAGCCTCTTAAAACCTGGTAAATGCAATGTATGCTGTTTTAAAAAGATGATGATGATGATATCACGAACGGCGACTATCTTCTGTAATCAGGTTATAATGCTTTTTCATTTAACTGGTTATAATGCTTTTTCATTTAATTCCTCTTTTTTGTTTTTAATATTCATGTGTAAACACGATTTTTATGACTTAATTTTCTTTATTTCCTGCTTTCGACACGTGATCATTTAATGATTATTTTAAATTTTCATTATTGTTTTTAATAGTCTCGTGCAAATACATTTTTTATTTGAGATAAAATATAATCATTTGCGCTTATTTAGAAATTGGCAACAATATAAAAAAAATAACTTTTTCAATAAAAGATTTTTTACTCGATTTTTAAGGATTTTTTGAGTTTTTATTGTCCGACCGTGATATTTTTTTGAATTTCTGAAAGCTTGTTATATTTCGCGTCTGGTGGTATGATTTTCGAATCCGTAGGATGGCTAGAAAAACAGTAATCGCTCCTCAAAAAAGTCCCTAGTAAAAAAGCGATGAGAATAACCCGGAATATCTACGCAGATTTTCATTGGTCCATTTTTAAACCATTACTTTTTTTATATATATAGTAGGATAAAAATTAAGTAGACCAAGGAAAGTGCGCAATTCGTGTATTGTTTCCGGTAATTTAAATTTAGGATGACATTTACTTTTTCAGGAAGAGGTTTAGAACCTTCAGAAGTAATCATGTATCCTAAAAATTCTAACTGGTTTACTCCGAAAACGGATTTTGCAATATTTAATCGATGACCATATTGGTCCAATCTGGAAAAAACTAATTTTAGGGGTTTTGCGTGTTCATCTTCCGTTGGAGAAGATGTTAAAATGTCGTCTAAATACTGAAAAACAAAGTCTAATCCAAAAAAGTCCTTCCGGCTTGTACCGGGAGGAAAAGGTAGCTTTCCTATATCTTCGTTTTTAAATTTTAGCTAATGTTACTCGAAAACAACAAGCTAAAATGCAAAGAAACCGTTTACAAAAGATTCGTTAATACTGAATTTGAATAAGAAATTCGCCAAATTATTGAGCTATAGCCAAGTTGGCTTCATTTATGAAGACTTATTTTGGTCGCCAAATTTGGCGATATTTCACCAAATGTCACCAAGTTTGGCGAGTATTTGGCGCTAACGGATATGAATATATAGTTTTGAAGTAAACAAAAATATTACGTCTGAACGTTAATGAAGCAGGTGCAATCCCGAATGAATACTCTGTGTTATTATAACTGTAACTTTGACTTCGAAAATTTTAATACGTTCATTTTCTATTTGTTGATATTTTTGAACTATGACTTACGCTGAGAAAAATGTTTGTTGAAGAGTGATTTTCCATGTAAATCCGAAACGTCCAATTTTAATATGTTTTTAATGTTTTATGAAAGTGTATTGTAATGTCTGTAATTTTAATGATTTTAATATAAATATGAATATATAGTTTTATGCGTATGATTGGGAAAATTATTACAACAATGAAAGAAAATAATTTGCGAGAAATCGCGTTCACTAAAACTCATACATTAATCGTTGTTTTTTTGCAATGTGCTGTGTCTTGTAATGTGTTCAAAATGTCAGCCACCCTAGAATTTCAAACTGCTCCATCTCAGCCATTTTTTAAGATAGAGGTAAAACAAAAAATGCTCCGGAATCCTTGTACCAAGGCCTAACACGTAAGCAAAAAAATAAATTTTTAACTTTTTTGTAAATTAATTTTAGTTTTAAATCTTTAAGTGGCCGCCATCTTGAAACAAGATGGCGGACCAAGCTGACCAACGAACTCGGTCGAAACATTGGTGAGCTTAATATACACAATTAGTTTCATCCAAATTGATTTATAAATACGAGTGTTATCACATGACATAGGTCACACACACACATATATATATATATATATATATATATATATACTAGGGGGCCTACCCATTGACTAGAAATATAAATGGACAGCGGACTAGCAACCCTTTCTTGAAGAAAACATGTCCTTTCCTCCAGCAGGTGTGGAGGAAGAATATTCTGCCAAACAGGTTTTTTTTCGCGCCAAACTGTCACGGAAATTCCACAGCTCCCGAGAAGAAACAGAGATTTTTCACTTGCGTTTGAGTTTGTCAAGTTTGAGAAAGGGATTACCGCCAGAAAGCGGCACCCTTTCGCCTATTTTTGGCGATGAAAGGGGAAAGATATATTCTTCAAGTCTGTCGGAAGAAAAGAAAGGAGTCCGCTGTCCATTTATATTTCTAGTCAATGGGCCTACCCCCTGCGAGCTACGCTCGCCAACCCCCGCTCAGACTTCGAGGCCTCTAAAAACATGACAGCGTGCTTTGTTTTAAAAATATTGGTAAATCTGTAATTGGGTTGCCATGCTTTTAACGTTTTAATGGGGCATTTTTTTATTATCATGGCCTCATACACAGCTGTTGCGATAATTGACGACTGTTTTCGGGATTGATAAGTAAAATCAATTACACCTTGAAAAACCAGCTTGTATAAAATGGTTAGGTTTAAATTGTGGCTACCTCTCGGACTTTTATAAAAACGATCTGTATTCTATTCTTCCTTTGCGTTTAAGGATGAGAAAAATTCCATCTGCTTGTGAATAACATTAAGAACCACGGTATTGAAAAGTACTGTGTTATAGACATTTTCAGTAACAGGTTTTAATTTTCTCTCTATTTTAGTGCACCATCATGCATATTTTCATGTTATTTTAAATATGTAAATTATTTATTTTAATTAATATGTATATACGAATTTTCTAATAATTATTTATCATACAAAATTAATTAAATATTTTGTGCATGTATGCCTGCATTTATTCGGCATGAGATATTTAAACAAATTTGCTATCCGCGATAATTTTACACCATGTTATGTCACTTGAATATTGTCCATAAGAAAATCGGGTACTTTTCCAGTATAGGATCATTTGCTTTTAGGTTTGGCGTAATTCGAGTGTAAAAAACGAATAGATTCGTTAATGTACATATATTTGTTACCAAAAGTTATGAAAAGAAACCCAGTGAACTTTTGGTGCTTTTCTATTATACGCTTTTTGAGCTATCTGATTTCTATTATACGATTGACGCTTTTTTAAAAAGCTTGGCGCAATTCGGGCATCAGAAAGTGAGATTAGGTGCCAAATGACATAAACAGCCATGGAAACAAACTCGACGATTTTTTTTGTTTATATGCGTATTTTAATTATACGTATAATATTATTGTTTTTTCTATACAAATTACTTCTGATTACATATAAAATAGGATAAATGACATTTTACGCTAAACAAATTGTATAAATATTGAAAAAATGCTTCTGTATACGAAATGACAAAGTGAATAGGTTGACAGAAAGTATGTTGCCAAATTTTCCTTTTCCGCCAAGGCTATTTTCTCTGTTTCGTCAAGGCCCCATATACTGGAAAAGCAACAAATTTTTATGCTTGTTAATACATGTATTTATATGTATGTATACAATTTATTTATAATTGTCTTTCAATTTACCTCTTTTTGTACATAAAAATAGATAAATGGCTTCTTTATATTAAATAAATTGTATAAACATAAATGACGTCATTTGGACGAATTTATTCAAAATATTTTCAGTTTATAAATTAAATTAAATGCTGACAGAGACGATTGAATCCTGACGATAGAAATGTGATTTTTTTTTTCAAATTTTCATGAAAAACATAATTTAATCACAATCTTGTCTTCATTATCGATTGAAATAAAAGATAAATTCAATTTCAATTTGAAAATGACGAATAAAAAGAAATCAATAGTCCCTATCGGGATCCTTTTCGATTTTTTTCCCTTTTTTGTCACAAAAAAACTGAGTAATTAGTTGCCATCATTACAGAAATGTCATTAAAATTAGAAAAAAAAAATAATATCTCGAAAATTAATTCCAATTTCAAAAATCTATTACCAGTTTTGGCATCCGCGGATTTTTATGGACAGTTGGTATTAATTTCACCATCAAACGTTTAATATCTACTATATATTTAAAACGCTAAGCGATTTCTTTCGACAATCCGTGAGAACAAACTACTGAATCAAATTACATCATTCTTTTTTTAAATGAAAGCTATTTGGACACAGATTTGTTATCGTGCATTTGTTTGTTCGAAAATTTAATTAATTAACCGTAATTTTCAGTTAAACTTTTACGTCTGCTAATGACGTCATAATCGGATAACGCCTACTGTTCCGAAGCACAGAGTTTATTTTCTAAACTCTGTGGTTGAATAAAAGAGAAATAATAAATATTAAAAGCACGCGGTTTTAAGGCCGAATTTGTTAATTTGCAAGTTAAATTTCGGTAAAAATACTTATCCGCGTGTTTTATAAGCGAATAAAAATTCATATTTATTGTGACGTCACGGGAATATTGTCCATTGGGTTCATTTTATCATTATGCATTATAAGGAAAGGGCATGTTTACAAACAAACAGTTCCATCAACCAATCTACCACTGCATTTTTGTCACAACTATCATTGCAGGAATCGTCATGGCGGCGTCGGCTAATCATATCATAGACCAGTTTAACATAGACAAATCAAATCCCTCCATCTCATGTGTACTGTGGGAGCCGTAAAGAACGAACAGGTTTTTCTCTCAACCCAACAGTAGTTTAACCAACAGTGACGTCAGATGCCCTTTCCTTATAACTTTGTTGATGCCATTTTTTCATTACAATTAAATACAAAATATATTTATATTTGTGTGCATGGCGTTTAAGCATTAATGTACGGTATATGAAGTACGTGTGAAAAGTTTGCGCCGGTGAAAATGACGTTATGCTTAGCTTGAAGTGAATTTTAACATGGATAAAACTAAAGAGAAAAATGTATATGATTGTGTTAACATGACATAATTTTACTGATTTTTGCATTCATAATTATAAAGATTAGAATTGGAGCCGTCATTGATTTCTTCATCTTGATTGCATACCTTGATTACATGCAAGGTGACCGTTTTTCGCTTGTTTTATTAAAAATAGCCCTGAAACATAATCAGTCGTTTAATCAGTCGTTTCACAAAATCGTTTCATTAGGATTTTATATATATAGGGTAAATATATATATATATATATATATATATATATATAAATCAACATTTGAACGGAGGGTGGTTTTGGGGTCTGGGAGTCATGATCGGTGAAAATATACCAAAATTTTCCGGAATTGCTTTCCTCCGAACGGCTGCAATAGGTAGCTTTATACTTTTTTGTATTGAAAGCTACTAAAACACTTCATTAATGAAACGTTGAAACGTAGATGGCGCGTTCCGTAATCCAAAATTCATGACATTAAATTCGTATAAACCAAATGGTGTTATGATTGCTGTTTTTTCTTTATCCTCTTCAGCAATTGAAATTTGAAAGTAGGCCTCAAATAAATCAATTTTTGAAAATATTTTCTTTCCCTTCAATATATTCTCAAAATCTTCTAATCTTGGAATAGGATAACGATCGGGAATGGTCTGAGCATTTAGGCGTCTATAATCCCCGCACGGTCGTAAAGTGCTATCTTTCTTGAAGACTAAATGAAGTGGACTAGCCCAAGGTGATTTTGAAGGTCTAATTATATCATTATCTAGCATAAACTTGAATTCTTGCTTAGTTAAATTTAATTTCTTTGCGTCTAATTGGCGATCTTTCGAAAAAACTGGTGGGCCTTTAGTAGCAATATAATGCTTTACGTTGTGTTTGGAGTTGCTAATTAAAAGATTGGGTTTCGTTAAATTGTGATATTCTAATAACAAATGTGCATATTGAGAATTTTTGTCAGTTGTACTTATGCTATCATTATTTGAAACGCACATAATATCACTTTGAATAAAAATGTTTGTAGCACCATCTATTAATTTTCTATTGTGTATATCTATAAGCAATTTAAACTTATTAAGAAAATCTGCGCCTAAAATAGCTTTATCTACTTTGGCTATTATAAAAGGAAATTGAAATTGCTTACGTAGTCCTAAATCTAGCGTTAAAATTTTGAAACCAAATGTAGGAATAATTGTACTATTTGCAGCATACACTTTAAAAGAATTACATGTTTTATGGCTGGATGAAGCAGGAATTATTGATAAATCAGCTCCACTGTCCACAAGAAAGCGTAAACCGGTTGTTTTATCTTTTACAAATAAACGGTAATTACGGCAATCTTTATTATTTGCAGCAGCAGAGCTTGCGGCTAAATCTACTGCTGGGTGATGTTTTCCGATGGCTTATTTTTCCAAGCACATGGTGCTTTACATTTATCAGGTAAACACTTTTCACCAAACATAAAATGGAAATAGCAGTACTTACCCGTAAAACGTTTGCGAGATTTACTACGTTCATGAGAAAATCGACCCTTACTTCTTGATCGAGGTCGCGAATTTATAGTAATATTTAGTTTTTCCACCTTCGTATTCAAAGCTGCAATTTGTTGGCGTAAATCAGTGATGGCGTCTGCTCCTGATGAAGAAAAATTGCTTGCGCAATACAGTTCTTGTTTTGGTTGCATTTCTACAATACGATTGGTCATTAATGCCAGTTTATCAATGTCGTCATCACTAACCAATAGAATATTGCGTACAAAATCAGTCATTTTAAGTCAATAGAGTTTTAAGGACATTATCAGAAACTTCATCGGTAGCGAGAGTTTGTGGTATTAGGACATTAACTGTAAACCGTCACGGTACAAGAACATTAACTGTAACTTAGATTAATGGAACGCTAGCTGGTTTTATGTTGTGTTTGTGATGTCGTGTTTTGTGTAACCTAAATAGAATAGATATGTGTGAAATATATTAATGCAAGTTAATTTATTGTGTCTTCATTGAAGCTTTCTACGGTTCGCTACATTAACGTAACACATAACAACACATGGTGGCAAGCGGTTAAAAGATTGTTGACTACAGTAGAATATTGAAACGAAACCAAAACTTCAAGTTAGAAAATTCCTTTTCTTGCATAATTATACGGCACATATATATTCATTTTGTTAAGAAGTATAATGTCTAAAAATATAGAATATAGATCTCAGATTACACCACCAGAAAAATTTACCTTTTCATCACCGCCATTTTGGGTGAAATGGAAGCAACGTTTCGAACGGTATCGATTCGCTTCCGGATTAAAAAAACAAACAGAAGTAGAGCAGGTAAATTCTCTTATTTATCTCATGGGAGATAAAGCAGAAGACATTTTTACGTCTTTTAACTTATCGGAAGACGATCAGCAGAAATATGAAAATGTTCTCAAACGTTTGGATGATCATTTCATAGTAAAGAAAAACACAATTTTCGAGCGTGCACAATTTAACCAATGCATTCAAAATGAAGGGGAATCTGTTAATGATTTTATAACTTCACTTTATTCCCTGGCTGAACATTGTGATTATGGAGTTCTTCATGATGAACTAATACGCGATAGAATAGTTGTCGGTATTAGAGATAAATTCTTAAGTGAGAAGTTACAATTAGATCCAGAACTTTTTTTAAGTAAACCTGTCGAAAAGGTTCGTTTATCGGAATCAATTAAAAAGCAACAAGAAATTCTAACTTCTAATAATGCTTCTGTCCAGATAGTTTCCAGTGTAAACAAAACAAAAGTGAAATTAAAAAAAGGAGTATCCAGTCAAAATCCGCAGTTTAAAGAAACTGATAAAAGGAACTATGGAAAAAAAGATAACCAAAAACCCTTTCAGCTTTGCAAATGGTGTGGATAATCTGCATATAATAGAAAATTATGTCCAGCAAAAGATGCTAAATGTTTAAAATGTTCGAAAATAGGACACTTTGCTCGAGTTTGCAGGAAAAATGAAAGTAAATCTGAAATTTCTTTCTTAGGAACAATTAGGCATACACACTCGAATAATAATAATAATGATATGTTATAGTCAGTACCTATTCAAATAAGAGGTAAAACCATTCATTTCAAAATAGATAGTGGAGCATATCACACTGTTATACCTGCTACATCGCAAATCTTGAAGGATTCAAAAATCTTAAAACCAGACAAGCAGCTTTGTGGCCCGGATGGGAAAATACTAAAACTCGCAGAAAAACTAATCGAAGAAATCCAATACGAGGAAAAGAAAATTACTGAAGATATCCATGTAATTGAAGGACTGTAAAGCTACTTATTGGGAAAACCTGCTATACTAGCTTTTGGATTAGGACCAAACATTTCAGAAATTAGCGCAGTGAATCCTAAGCAAGATTTCCCTGAATTGTTTAATGGCCTGGGACTACTACAAGGGTGTTATACGATTAAGCTTAAACCGAACTCTGTCCCGTTTGCTATTTCAGCTCCACGAAGAATACCCATTCCACTCCTGAAGAAAACTGAAATAGAAATCAAAAAGATGATTGCCCAAAAAGTTATTGTTCCTCTAACCAAACCGACAGAATGGTGTTCACCGGTGGTTAGCGTTTCTAAAAGTGATGGAACTGTTCGCTTATGTGTCGACCTAGTCCAGTTGAACAAGTCTGTAGAAAGAGAATTTCATCCATTACCTTCAGTGGAATATTCATTGAATCTTGTGACAGGGGGTAAGTTCTTTTCAAAGTTAGATGCTAATTCGGGGTTTTGGTAAATTCTACTTGATGAATGTTCGTCATATCTCACGACTTTCATCACTCCTTTTGGAAGATATAGATTTTTAAGATTACCTTTTGGAATCTCATCTGAGCATGACCAAAGATTGAGAATCATTCTGAAAAAACTTAAAGAAGCAGGTATTACTCTAAATGACAAGAAATGTAAATTTTCAGTCAAGATAATCAAATTCTTGGGACATATTATTGATGACAAAGGCATCCACCCTGATGAAGATAAAATTAGAGCGGTGAAAGAATATCCACCACCAAAGAACAAAACTGAGTTGAAGCAGATGTTAGGTATGGCAAATTTTCTGGCCAGATTTGTTCCAAAGTATGCAGAAATGTTTTTACCGTTAACGTCTATGTTGAGTCAAAAGAATGATTTTGTCTGGGACGAACCTCAAAAACAAGCATTTCAAACTTGGAAGAATGTTTTAACATCTCAACCAGTTTTAAAAGTATATAATCCACAAAAAACTTCAATTGTCACAACAGATGCTTCTTCTTATGGTATAGGAGCCACCTTGAGACAAGAGCAAGAGAACGGAGAAATTTCTGTTGTTGCATATGCATCCAGAACACTTACACCTACTGAAAAGAGGTATGCTCAAATAGAAAAAGAGGCACTTGCTGTAGCTTGGAGTTGTGAAAAATTTCGAGATTATCTAACTGGAACTCACTTTAGGTTAGAAACGGACCATAAACCTCTAATTCTAATCTTCTCAAAGAAGAACCTTGAAGACTTATCTCCACGGTTGCAAAGGTTGAAGATGAGGATGATGAGATATTCTTATTCTATATTCCACATACCAGGAAATAAACTTTATGCAGCAGACGCCTTGTCAAGAAAACCTCAAGAAACTAAAGAAAATGTTGAAGTATTGGAGGAAGAAATTGATGCTTATATTCGTATGATAGTTTCCTCATTACCAGCTTCATGTAACAAGTTAGAAGAGTTACGACAATCCCAAAAGTCTGATTCAACATGCAAAGATCTAGAAAAATTAATCCTTAACGGTTGGCCCTCAAGGAAAAATTTAGAACCAAGTTGTCTAACCTATTGGAATCATCGATATGAAATATCAATCCAAGATGGACTCATAATGAAGGGCTGTCGAATCATCATTCCTGCCAGTCAGCGAAAAAAGGTTCTGCAACAAATTCATGAGGGATATTTGGGAATTACAAAGTGTCGTGCAAGAGCAAGATCATCCGTCTTTTGGCCTGGAATAAATAAAGAAATCGAAGAAACGATAAAAAATTGCACATCATGTATCAAGGAGACCACTAATCGTAATCAACTTCTCATCCCTACCGAATTTCCTGAAAGACCATGGGAAACTGTTGGCATGGATCTTTTTAATCTTCATGGATTTTGGTACTTACTCGTGACCGATTACTTTTCACGATATCCAGAAATCGCAAAACTGGAAAGATTAACCTCTGAGGAAGTAATTCTTCACTGCAAATCAATCTTTGCCAGACATGGGATTCCTAACGTGATCAGATCTGACAATGGTCCCAAATTTGAGCCAATTAACTCATCTGAATTTTCAAAATTCTCAAAGCTTTATGGATTTTCTCATGACACATCAAGCCCTAGGTACCCTCAAAGTAATGGATTTATTGAATCTGCAGTGAAAACCATCAAGTTGCAACTGAAAAAAGCTGAAGATCCTTATCTTTCTTTACTGGCATATAGAGCAACACCATTAGAGAATGGCCTCAGTCCTGCAGAACTTCTCATGAATCGGCGTATTAGCACAACCCTGCCAATTGCAAGATCTCGACTGGAGCCAAGGGTTGAAAATAGGGCTGAAATTCAAAGGAAGGAAGAGAAGAGAATAGAACGGCAGAAAGATAACTATAATCAAAGTCACGGAGTACGACACTGTAGTAATCTTGATATTGGAGATGGAGTGTGGATCACGGACAAGCGAGCTACTGGTACAGTTCAGCAGAGATTAGATTATCCACGTTCATATATAGTTAAATCTGGAGAAAAGGTATATCGACGAAACAGAATGCATCTTATCCCATCAGCTAATTTCCAGCCGGAGACTGATGATGTGGATGACCTTTAACCAGAGGTTTCCAGTAAGGAGTCTCCAACACCACAGAGAGTTTGTAGTCCACCCAAACCAAACCGTCAGAATCTTCATTCATCCTGTAAGGATGGTAAACATAATTTTGTTATGTCTCCACGTAAGCATCAGTATCAGTATACCACCAGATCTGGACGAGTTGTTCATCCTCCGCAGAGAATGGATCTTTGAAGGAAGGGAGACGTGGTATTAGGACATTAACTGTAAACCGTCACGGAACAAGAACATTAACTGTAACTTAGATTAATGGAACGCTAGCTGGTTTTATGTTGTGTTTGTGATGTCGTGTTTTGTGTAACCTAAATATAATAGATATGTGTGAAATATATTAATGCAAGTTAGATATAGATTTTTAAGATTACCTTTTGGAATCTCATCTGCTCCAGAACACTTCCAACGTAGAATGTCATAGCTGCTAGAAAATATCCCAGGTGGTATTTGTCACATGGACGACACCTTAGTGTGGGGAAGAAGGAAGGGAGACGTGGTATTAGGACATTAACTGTAAACCGTCACGGTACAAGAACATTAACTGTAACTTAGATTAATGGAACGCTAGCTGGTTTTATGTTGTGTTTGTGATGTCGTGTTTTGTGTAACCTAAATATAATAGATATGTGTGAAATATATTAATGCAAGTTAGATATAGATTTTTAAGATTACCTTTTGGAATCTCATCTGCTCCAGAACACTTCCAACGTAGAATGTCATAGCTGCTAGAAAATATCTCAGGTGGTATTTGTCACATGGACGACACCTTAGTGTGGGGAAGAAATCAGACTGAGCATGACCAAAGATTGAGAATAGGGCTGAAATTCAAAGGAAGGAAGAGAAGAGAATAGAACGGCAGAAAGATAACTATAATCAAAGTCACGGAGTACGAGACCTCAGTAATCTTGATGTTGGAGATGGAGTGTGAATCACGGACAAGCGAGCTACTGGTACAGTTCAGCAGAGATTAGATTATTCACGTTCATATATAGTTAAATCTGGGGAAAAGGTATATCGACGAAACAGAATTCATCTTATCCCATCAGCTAATTTCCAGCCGGAGACTGATGATGTGGATGACCTTCAACCAGAGGTTTCCAGTAAGGAGTCTCCAACACCACAGATAGTTTGTAGTCCACCCAAACCAAACCGTCAGAATCTTCATTCATCCTGTAACGATGGTAAACATAATTTTGTTATGTCTCCACGTAAGCATCAGGATCAGTATACCACCAGATCTGGACGAGTTGTTCATCCTCCGCAGAGAATGGATCTTTGAAGGAAGGGAGATGTGGTATTAGGACATTAACTGTAAACCGTCACAGTACAAGAACATTAACTGTAACTTAGATTAATGGAACGCTAGCTGGTTTTATGTTGTGTTTGTGATGTCGTGTTTTGTGTAACCTAAATAGAATAGATATGTGTGAAATATATTAATGCAAGTTAATTTATTGTGTCTTCATTGAAGCCTTCTACGGTTCGCTAAATTAACGTAACACATAACAACACAGAGCTCGCATTTTTTGCAGTAGGTGGCTGGGTTTCATATCTCCTAAATCAATGCCCGTTAGCAATCTTTGTAGACGCTTATTTTCACTTTCTTTAAAATGTTAAGAAGCCGCTCTTTGGCAGCAGTATATTTAGTAGCACTGACATCACTTATTATATCCCACAAGCTTTCCACAAATTTTGGTTCTAACTGCGAAACTAAATAATTAAACTTAGTTTCTTCGGCAGTTATTCCACAAATATAAAATTGTGTTTCAACTTAGTAAAACCAAATTTCTGGTATTTCAGCCCAAAAAGGAGGTATTTTAACACTTACTTTTGATGATCATTTCACACTAAATCAAAAATTATTATTTTGTTGACCCTAACACTGGATGTCATACCCAAAATGTTGAGAGATTATTGGACATTGCAAAATGGCGCAATTAAAGACATCGGGGTCAATCATTTAAGATATCGTTTGTCATCATTTACAGTTGTATCTCATAGAGTTCATATGGCGACGTCTTCATTCAAAACATGAAATGTTTACTGCGATGCTAAAACACATTTGTAATTTCATGTCAGCAGTTTAATAAGAGTTTTATTTTATTATTTTATTGAGGAAGAATTCCATATCCTGTGCCAGTTGACTTGATTGACGAAAAAACCCAAGATGTCGCCAAAAAGGGGGGAGGGAGTGACGTCACGTAGATAAAGTACATTCCAGTAGTTAAAAAAACAACTCCAAAGGCTGAAGATCGCAGCAACCCCATCAAACATTTATCGCCAAAAAGAGCTCGCCAAATCTACCGCCACAGGATTTTCCCCTTTATTGTATAACTTGTTTTCTTATTTTAAGTATATATTTGTGTTGATTTAATAAAATAGTGTTTAAAAGTCTGTAATTTTCAAACTTATATTTTTAAATGCTCACTTTCGTTTCAACATTGTTTTGCTTTTTTTTCAAATGTTTTGATTCACGGGAATTTCATTTTGCGCCAACTATTACGCTTGGCGACAATGGTTTTTGTATAACGGAAAAGTACCTAAAAAATTATTTACATTCAATAAATAACAAATCACAACGTTTGACACGGTTTGCAGTAGAAAACATTTGCTTGGTCAGGGTAAAATAATTAGCGCATTAGCATACATTTTGGCATGGTGTTGGTATAACGAAAAGGTACCAATATGAAAGATACAGCATAAGCTGTACAGGGACGACTTAATAACGACCACATTGAAAATTGTTTGCCGCATGTTTTACGTGAATTAGATGAAATTATGAGACACAATTGTTTAACACAACCATATACCGGGTAGTATATAAACTACCTTTACTCGATTAGAGACCACGGATAAGTTTCCTGCCTTCTGATTGGTTGATCTCTTTTATGTGATTTGTTTTTGCGGCATTATCGAAAATACAATAAACTTATTTTGAAATACCTGGTAAATAACAGTTTTTTTTTTTCTATTTTTATTGAAATGTCTAGCTTTTCGGAACTTAAAATTCCGAGTTCATTTTTTAATGAAATTGCATCAATTTCCTCAAACTTAATACTGCTGTCAGTAATGTTAAAAATTTAGCAGATTGGAACAAGTGACTGAAAGAATTCGGGAATTCGAACAATAAAAAATGCCGTGTGGACAAAGATTAGCTTGCGTATAAGTATAGTATTAATTTAAAGATCACTTAAAGCAAAATTTGTAATATTTATATCGATATATATATTATAAAATTTCTTATTACGGTCGTAATTTATGGTGATGATTCTTAATTAAACTTTGGCGCCATCTATTCATATAATGATGAACATAAATTTATATATTTTTTTAATTAAAAAAATATTTAATTTGAAAAATTTTTATGGTTCTGTAAGGAGAAAACAGATTAAAAAAAAATGTATTTTTTTTTTCGTGTAGTTCTTTAGGAATATGAAACTTGTATATGCATATATTTTGTTTTAATTGTTCATAGATCAAAATTTAAATTTTTTAAGTTGAGTCATTTTTAATGAGTTAATTTTAAAACAATCACAATAAGTTTTTAATGTATTAATAAATGAATTTAATAACGATTGATCTTTTTAAACTCATAGCAATTTAATATTTACCTTTTTTATTTTCTTTCCTTCTTTTTCTTCTTTATTTATTTATTTATTTTTTAATGTTTTTATGGTTTAGATTAATTGTTACTTTTTCCGCTACTTACTAATTTAAACAGTAAAAGAGTAAGTTTAAAAAAAATAAATTTTGTCTGTTAAACATCAATTTCAAGAATCCGTTGTCCAAATTTGAACAGAGAAAATTACCAACCTTAACTGTTTTACTGCTTTTTTTTTACAAAACTAATATTTTACAAATTATAGAGATCTTTTGGTGATATTTACGTCTTATATAAGCATAACTTAAATCTCTTCCCCCGCTCTTCCTCAGATTAAATTATCAAAAGTATTTGAACAACCATAAGGTAAAAACCAGAAAAAAAAAACGATGAATGAAAAAAATGCAATCATAATTTGATGCATATGTGTTCCAACATAATTTTTTATAGTTTTCAAATAAGATTTAAAAAAAAAAGAAAGAAAAGCAAATAAAACATGCTTTTCCCTCTAAAAATGCGGAATATTTTGATAAAATTGTCAAAAAGGAAATTGGGGCAAAAGTATTTTTTTTTATATAAATAAATCTATAAAAAACTAGAATTTTAAAAACTTTTTTATGTATGAAGGTATAAATTTCTTATGCAAGACATTTTTTAAACTGATTTCTAAAAACAGATTTAATCATCAAAAAAGGTCACAACAGACAAATGTTGACAAAAAAAGCAAGCCGAAGTTTAGTATTAGAACAGCAGATGGCGCCACTACATATTTTTCTCCTGGTGTTCCATTTAATTATTATTTTCTAACGCAATTACATTTTGCGGAAATCTGAATTAATTTGACATTGGATAAAAACTGAGTTAGATTAAAATTTTGTAGGTTAAATTCTGATTTATTTATATACAAAAGAAATAAATAAAATTATAATTACATAATAGTATATTAATTTACAATTGGCGTCATTAGAACTTTCGAAGACCTTAACATCACAAATGCCGAAAGAGACCAACCAATCAGGAGGCCGGAAATTTCTCTGTGGTCTCTAATCAAGTAAAGGTAGTTTATATGCTACCGGGTGTCCTAAAAAGGACTGACTGATTTTAAAATTCAATAACTTACAAACGGTGACAGATATTTAAAAAATTCTTGCAGGAGAGTAATGTACGATGTCGGGAGTTTTTTTTACTGCGATTCCTGATTTTAGTTCTAATTATCAGTAATAGATGGCACTGCGAGCAATAGACATCCAATCGAGACAAAAGCAGAAATCACCCAGCATTGATGTGAAGGAAGGAGGTTCAATACATGGACTTATTCTCAATCGCCTATAAAATCTTATTCAGAAGCGGGCCCTAAGAACAAGATTGTATTAGCTAGTGAGACCCACTCCATGTATTGAACCTTCTTCCTTCGCATCCATGCTGGGTGATTTTAGTTTTGACCTGCATTGCACTCCTATCGCTCGCAGCGCCATCTAATGCTGGTAATTTGAACTAAAATCAGGAATCACAGTAAAAAAAACTCCCGACATCTTACATTACTCTCCTGCAAGAATTTGTTTAATATCTGTCACCGTTTGTGAGTTATTGAATTTTAAAATCAGTCAGTCCTTTTTAGGACACCCGGTAAAATGTTTAGTGAGTTTAAACGTGAATAGCAGGAGCATGTTAGACGATACAATTTTCCAATATATATATTTCCGATACATTGTCGATGAATAATAGTAATGAGTATATTTATCAATTATTTCAAATTTAAAGTGAAAACCAAGATTTCTACCCACCGTCCTATGACGGGCATTTACGCTAGTATGAAAATAAAAACAAATAAGCAGGTTTTTCACTTGATTTATTTAATTTGAATTAATTATGTTAACATACATAATAATAGTTATTTTAACTTGCGTGCAAACACGCGCGTTTGCTATGATAAAAAAAGAAAGAAAAAACAATGTTCAATCGGAGCTTTAAAACATAAATTCGATTTTTTCAGTGACCATCAAACATACAAGGATAAAAAGAAAATCTAAATTAAGTTTTACCAAGAGGCTAAAAATAAAACAAAAACGAAGTTAATCCACCCAGTGGATCGTTATTACACTTTGTAACGCCTTCATTTTTTTCGTTTAAAGTTAAACAAGAACGAAAAATCATGCGTCAAGCATAGATTATGTAACACTTTCCAACGCTTCCAAAATAATTTTACAAATCATTACCGTTTAATAAGCTAAAAGATAACATTTAAGTAAACAATTTGGAAAACGCATAACATATTTAAAAACATAATTTCAGGAATTTCCAACATATACAATATTCGGAAAAATATCCGAATACTTTTATTCAGCCCTTTATAGGATCTATAGATTTGTATATATACTACATAGGATGCTAAATTTTAGTTCAGTTACGAAACGCGTGGCACAGTTTAAAATTCTCCTTCTGGAGTTTCTGTCAATAAACGGAAATGTGTTCGCGAACTTTTGTGCTTCCCTGTATAGGATCTACAGAATTTATACACACCACGTAATAAATAAAAAGTGAGTTAATTTTAAAATCGCGTTCAGTAATTTAAAACGCACTTCCAGGAATTATTGTTAACAGACAGTAGAGAATTCTTTTGTGTGTCCCTGTAAATGAACGATGACTGCTATACACACAATATTCTGTAGTAAGCCTCTTGTAATGCACCTTAGTGATATATATAAATTTCAATGCGTTTAAAATAACGAAACATTATTTAGATAAACCGCAGACGATTTTTCTCCATAGACGTAATGTAACGGAATTCTTTTGACTGTCCCTGTAAATTAACTATAAGTGCTATGCACACCCTATTCCATTTTAAGCTTCTTCTGATACACCTTAATGATATATATCAATTACAATGTGTTTGCAATTGTGTAACATCATTAAAATAAACCGCAAATGATTTTTCCCCATAGACCGTAATGTAACAGAATTCTTTTGAGTGTCCCTGTAAAAAAAACTATAAGAGCTACACACTTCAGTTGAAATAGGGAACTTGCTATAGATAACGACAATAACATATAAAAATTGCAAGGCAATCCGACCATATTTACGGGAGTTAGAGCATGGACAGACGGACAGACGGCAGACGGCCAGACGGCAGACGGCAGACGGCCATACGGCCAGACAAACCGAAGTCATAAACACTTTTCAACTAGGTTGGAAAGTGTTAATAAAAAACTACAGTAAGCTACAGTAATCTTTTAATGCTATCCTTTTATTCGTCTCGTCGAGTTCTATCCTGAAACATTTGTTAACTCGTAGTTTGTAGTTAAGCAAAGAATTACACTGGATGTGAAAAGATTACTATGTTTATTAGCGGATCCAAGATCCAACCTTCATACATCGCGGCTAGCGTGAGACTGAGGTCCGATCGCCGATCGCGACCGGGGAACATTTACATGCGCATGTTGCGCCATCTAGTGATATACAATGCAACTAAACTCGATTATAACATTCTCTTCCTTCTTAAAGAAAGCTAAAGCAAATATTTAAAAGTTCTTTCACAGGGAACAGTTCAAAATCAACAGCAATGCAAAAGAGTTCTAATGTCCATAATCAGCAATGCAAAAGAGTTCTAATGTCTATAAACACAGACGATCAGGTTTCTTCCTAAGGCGATTTGAACATCTGAGCTTTGGGATTCCTGGGTCCTGCCTAATCACTTGTGGCGAGAGTGCAGGAGGGTCTGCTTGCGAACTGTTCTCCCTGTTTAGAACACTTACCTGTGGAGACAGAAGGGGGGTACCGGGGTGTTTGGAACTTCCACAGTTGGTGATTCTCCACTTACAACATCAGCCGGCGTTAAGTCCTCTGAGCATTTGGGCTGAAGAACAGTCTGAGCTGGCAGCTGCGGAGCAAGAGGAACATCACTAGCACCATCCAGTCTGTGACGGAGTTGGTCAATGTGCCGAGACCAATCTCGCCAACTGGTTTTCACATTGCACATCACATTTCCCACTGGGGAAATAACAGTTCCAGCCACCCATTGTGGGCCCCGGCTAAAAGAGCGCACCCAAACCGGAGTGCCTTCTGTAAATTTCCTTGCACTGGTTTCTGGTTTTGCAGGAGCTGGGCTACCCGACTCTCGAATCAGATCTAAGCGGGTGCGAAGAGGGTGTCCAAACATAGCCATAGCAGGGGATATACCTGTTGATGCTGATGGCGTATTCTTGAAATTCAGCAGGAATCCAGCCAGCCTCTCCGCAAAGCTTCCTTCCTTGTTTTTCCGCATTGCAGCTTTCACAGTGCATACCACTCTTTCAGCTAATCCGTTTGAGTTTGGATGGTAGGGTGCCGTTTTTATAGGCGTAATGCCATTTAGACGTAAGAAATCAGCGAATTCATCACTACGAAATCCAGGACCATTATCACATACTAAACTCTGTGGTAAACCAAAGCGTGCAAAAAGATTGCACAGAGTCAGTATTGTTGAAGCTGCTGTCGCATTAGGAACAGGGATCACTTCCAGCCACTTTGTTTTAGCATCGACTACAATCAGTAGCCAATGACCTTCCACAGGACCTGCATGGAAAATATGAATTCTCTCCCAAGGTTTCTCAGGTGCAAGCCAAGAGCTTCGTGTAGAAGGGGGAGCTGTAGAATTTTCTTGGCAATCAACACAGCTGCGAGCCTTTGTTTCTAAGTCCCGATCAATACCAGGCCACCAAACATGTGAGCGGGCTAGATATTTTATTGCATTAATCCCTTGATGAGCACTGTGAAGTTCATCTAAAACGAATTCACGAAATTTTCCTGGAACAAACACACGGGAACCTCTAATGGCCATCCATTCTGAATATGTGACCTCAGACAACTCAGTGCAGGACACTTGTCTATCTCCCTTTCAATTAGGTGTGCTGTCAGTGGGCTATCGTTCAACTGTCTGATGAGTAAGACTGACTCGACTGGCATTTGAGTATCCACAGACACAGATTTTAGCGGAAGTCTACTACAAGCATCAGCATTTCCGTGTAACTTCCCCTTACGATACTCAATCTTATATACGTATGCAGATAAGGTTAAGGCCGATCGTTGTATGCGAGCTGCAGCAACTGATGGCACTGACTTATCTTCAGACAATAAGGTTACTAATGGGCGATGGTCAGTGACTAAAGTGAATTTGCGTCCTAACAGGTAGTTCCTGAAACGAGTCGCTCCAAAAACTAAAGCTAAAGTCTCTTTCTCGATGTGACTGTAATTCTTCTCCGCTTTTGTAAGGGAGCGAGAAGCAAATGCAATTGGGCGGTCGCCATCTGATGTTTTGTGTGAAAGTACCGCACCAAGACCATAAGGACTTGCATCACAAGCCAGAATGACTTCTTTGTCTTGCTCAAAATGCACAAGTAAGGAAGAGTTCTGTAAGACATCTTTAGCTTTTTGAAAAGCTTCTTCCTGAGGTAATTCCCATTTCCATGGCTGCTTACTTTCTAACAACTTGTATAATGGTGCTAACAAGGTAGACATATTCGGTAAAAACTTGGCATAATATGTTATTAAACCAATGAATGAGCGCAATTCATCAACATTTGTTGGCTCAGGTGCCTCTGCAATTGCTCTCACCTTCGATTCAACTGGGTGCAGTCCATGTTCGTCTATGCGATGCCCAAGGTATTCCACAGATGATTTCAAGAATTCGCATTTCTCAGGGTGTAATCTTATACCTGCTGCTTGTAGACGGCTAAAAACTTCCTCTAAATTTTGCAAGTGTTCCTCTTTATCTTTACCCGTGACTAGCAAATCATCTAAATATATAGACGCTCCTCTTGTGCCTTGCAAAATCTTCTCAATTTCTCTTTGGAAAATCGCAGGAGCAGAGGCAATGCCAAAAGCAAGTCGAGTGTAACGGAGAAGGCCCCTGTGAGTATTTATCACCACCAGGCGTCTCGACTCTTCGTTCAGTTCTAGTTGGCAATAAGCATCCCGAAGATCTAACTTGGTGAATGCCGTACCACCTGACATTTCAGCAACAAGTCTTCAATCTTCGGAAGGGGATATTGTTCCAACTCTGTTGCTTTATTCACCGTCAACTTGAAATCACCACATATTCTTATTCTTCCATCTTGTTTTAGCACCGGCACAATTGGAGTTGCCCAATCTGAGGTTTTTACAGGTTCTAAAATACCTTCTGCAATGAGGCGATCAATTTCTGTGTCAACATTCTCTTTGTAGGCATATGGAACAGGACGGGCTTTAAAGAATTTGGGAACTGCATCCTTCTTGCATGTAAGGTGAACTTTGACTCCTTTAACCAACCCCAATTCTGGT
This sequence comes from Maratus michaelseni, assembly GCA_963931845.1. Classification (NCBI taxonomy): domain Eukaryota; kingdom Metazoa; phylum Arthropoda; class Arachnida; order Araneae; family Salticidae; genus Maratus; species Maratus michaelseni. The sequence goes on along the minus strand of OZ007596.1, from coordinate 153,159,534 downwards.
GAGAAAACTTCACTAAATTTTTTTAGGAGACCATCTAATGTGGGTTGACTGGCACTTACATTATGCAAACTGTGATTCATATTTGAGTCAAATGCATTCATGAGTCCTAGTGGAACAATCCAGTTCCGACCAGCTAAATTTGTGTTTCCTTCAGAAACCACCAGTAATGGCAAATGTTCTGTTCTTGACTGGAACACCAAATCTACATTTGTCACTCCCAGAATGCCAATAGGATGGCTAGTAAAAGACTGGAGTTTAATTCCTGTTTGCTCTAAGGGAGGGCAAAACCTTCTAATTTTTTCAAATAATTTTACAGGCATTAATGAAAATGGAGCACCAGAATCAATTTCAAAAGGATATGGGTTGTCCTTGCACTCTACATTTGATTTTAAGTGGAGGGTAATTTTCCTTAACATCAGATAAGTGATACATAGTATACTGATTATGTTCCAACTTTTCCTTTGATTCTGATAAAAGATTTACTTTTGGTTTGTAACTAACTTTATTTTTAGACAAACATACCTTTGCTAGGTGCCCAAGTTTCTTGCAGGTATGGAATATTGTTTTTTATGCCTGCATTCTGATGCCTTATGTTTTGGGTCTCCACAACGAAAACAATGTTTTCCTGTATCTGCTGTGGCTGCCGATTTAGCGTTTTCGTATTTCCGCGGCCTTTGCGCCGTAATTTTCAGTTTCCGCACTTCAGAAATCGGACATACCTTCAAATAAACCGCATCCCTTGCTGCTGCTTCCATCGAAACGGCGATTTCCGACGCACGCACAAGGGTTAAGTTCGATTCTGACAGCAATTTTCGTTGTATTCCTTCGTTCTGTATACCACACAGTATTCTGTCACGTAGCATCATATCCAGAGTGACTCCAAAATTGCAATATTTCGCCAATTTCCGGAGTTCCGCGATGTAATCGGCCACCGATTCGCCCGCGCGTCGCACGCGGCTGTTGCACTTGAATCGCTCCACGACTTCTGAGGGCACCGGATCCGGTATATTAAGTATATAAGGTTAAGGTTAAGTATATAAGGTTATATAAATATCCGGTCTATTAAGTATCCCAATAAGTTCAGCTAACGTCTTGGAGGTAGGTGCTTCCGGCGATATCAAGTTTCGGAGCAGTGCGTAAGTGGCAGGTCCAACCACCGTTAAGAAAACAGCACGTTTTCTATTAGCCTCTTCGATCGCGTTTGCGATGAAGAATTGCTCAATTCTTTCAGCATACTCGGCTCCAGCACTCGTTTCCAGGATTGAATTCCCCGATGCAGCCAAAAGATGCCATGAAAAACCGTAAAGAAATCCTTAAAAAAAAAATTCACTGTCGTATGTCAACTGGTTCGCCAGAAATTTTAGAAAGACGTTTGTATTTTCTATTTCTTAAACATATTATAGCAAAAGCTACCGCGTTTACTATGATATAAAATCTCAAGCCTGGAACTAAAAACAATATCCCCCGCCCTCGAGCCGCCCTTTCAATTCAGCACTGGAGGTCATGCTATTTGGATTGTATAATGATCATCATCGTAAGGAAAACGTTAGAACATTTGAGAAATATCCGGTAGGTGCTAGCTAGAGTATATGATCTGAAATTAGACCTAAATGCAACTTATTCCGTCGTGAAATGGTTTATCTCACAAGGAGAGTACCAAGCTTGGTAATCACAGATTTTGATTATTTTTATATATGTTGTAGGGTAGACTCTATTTCTTCCCCCTATTTCTCGAGAACTAAGGAGCGTTGTATAAAATCCGTTGAACCTGAGACAAAGGGGCTTCTACTCTACAACATATATAAAAATAATCAAAATCTGTGATTACCAAGCTTGGTCCTCTCCTTGTCAGACATGTTATCTGCTGAATGTGTGCAAACGAATCCTTAAAAGATATCGGCAGTTATGAATTGGAGATGCCCCGAAGAAATCATCAATTGCGAAGGATTATGAACATATCTAGAAAGTTCGTTAAATTTTTCAAGCACTGCCAGAACTCTTCAGAAATTGACTGAAAATGCATCTTCGTACTCATCAGTCCACAGGAACTTGGTTAGACAGAAAATGCATGTTTTAATACAAAGTTTAAAAAGCTGCAATAGTCTTTAACATCAATACTTGCCCTGAAGTATCTTCAGTCCGACAAGCAGTTTATTTTAGACACGGATGCGAGTAACGAAAGTGTTAGCGATGTCACTGACATCAAAGATTCTGCCATCGCTTACTGGATTCAAGAGCGGATCTAGAGAGTCTTGAAGGAGGGGGTGGGGAGCGATATTAGAAGTTTGGATGTTCTAATCCGATCCGCAATTCGGATCGGGTCGGGTTGACTTATCTTTTTTGTCAGCAAACTTAAGTGCACCAGACCCTTGTTTCTATAAGAAGGTAACTCCGTATTTCCATTATTTTCTTTTTGTGTCATGAATATCGACACGTATCTAATGGAATCTGGCAACTTTCAAGTTGTTGTTTTTTTTAGAACTAGAGTTAAAAAATTCTCTTTCTTTTTATGATATTGTTCATGCCTATGCATTTGGCACCGGAATTAATTCATCTTCTTATAATTAAACTTATTTAGAACTATTTTTTTTAACATAAATTCTCTTTTGTTACTTTACAAAGCATTAATTTACTGTAATTAATTTATATGATGGGAAAAAAATGTTTCGCGCTAGGTTATTTTTCCTTTCCCCCCTATACCCTGTGTAAGCCTCGACCAATCCCAATGCACTTAACATGCAAGTTTCCACTCCGTTGAACTTCTAAGCATCCTGTTTCATCGATCCATCACCTTCGTGAACATAGAACTAGTTCTATGTTCATGATCACCTTCGATGTGAAGTAAACAAGCATAGCGATTTGTGTAGGAATTCCTCACCATCTGCACTGGTTCACTGATTCAAGTGTTTTGTTTTATTCAAATTATGCTATTCTAAATAAGCGTTATTAAAGCGATGATATTAGGAATTTTTGTGAGAATAAAAAGATGTTTAAATAGGATGCTTGCAACAGTGTGTATTGTTCTTACGTGTCTTTGAAGCGATATGTGAGAAATAAACATCCGAATATCTATATATTTAAAACGCTAAGCGATTTCTTTCGACAATCCGTGAGAACAAACTACTGCATCAAATTACATCATTCCTTTTTTAAATGAAAGATGTTTGGACACAGATTTGTTATCGTGCATTCGTTTGTTCGAAAATTTAATTAATTAACCGTAATTTTCAATTAAACTTTTACGTCTGCTAATGACGTCATAATCGGATAACGCCTACTGTTCCGAGGCACAGAGTTTATTTTCTAAACTCTGTGGTTGAATAAAAGAGAAATAATAAATATTAAAAGCACGCGGTTTTAAGGCCGAATTTGTTAATTTGCAAGTTAAATTTCGGTAAAAATACTTATCCGCGTGTTTTATAAGCGAATAAAAATTCATATTTATTGTGACGTCACGGGAATATTGTCCATTGGATTTATTTTATCATTATGCATTATAACTTTGTTGATGCCATTTTTTCATTACAATTAAATACAAAATATATTTATATTTGTGTGCATGGTGTTTAAGCATTAATGTAAGGTATATGAAGTACGTGTGAAAAGTTTGCGCCGGTGCAAATGACGTTATGCTTAGCTTGAAGTGCATTTTAACATTGATAAAACTAAAGAGAAAAATGTATATGATTGTGTTAACATGACATAATTTTACTGTTTTTTGCATTCATAATTATAAAGATTAGAATTGGAGCCGTCATTGATTTCTTCATCTTGATTGCATACCTTGATTACATGTTACCAATTGCTTTTTTTTTAAATTATAGGATAGAAGATTTCCTTTTTTAATAAAAAAAAAAATCACAAAAGTGAAGGATTTCAGGAAATTTAAAGTTATTAAAAATAGTGTTATGGTAGAAAAAAATCTTGAAATAATTATTGTATTTTTAGCTAGAATAAACAATGTAAGACTAATATTTCATAGGAATTATTTTGGTAGATTTATTATAAGTTCATTTAACAGTTCCTTATTAGCGCAAAGTCCTATTTCTTTCACTGTGAATTTCTCTTTCGATGTCAAAAAATGTTTTTCCACTTTTGGACGCCAGCCAAAATACAGTGGCAATTTTTAGAAATGTACAACAGTTGTGACAACAAACGCGCTATCGCTTTAGCTTTCATCGCGCTTACATCACTTCGAAATACTACTAATTTCTATTTTTTACTACATTTTACAATTTCAATTCTTACATCATCAATTAGAAAAAAAATTAGCTTTCGATTGAAATTTATTTGTAAACTGCCGATTAATTTAACGACTTTTTAAATAATTTAAAGCATGAAAAGTTTTTCAATTCTATCTTATCAATGACCACCAGTTTACTTCAATAATTTAAAATAGCCCCTGGGAAAGTTGCCACAATTGAAAATAGATTTCCCTAACCATCATAAAAAGTGAATAATAATTTTTTTTAAAAAAGTGATAAATCATAAGATCAGATTATCCATAAGATAGAACATTTTGGCGCTAAACAAAAATCTGTCAGAAAAAAAAAAAAAAAGACTATTTTTAGTTTATGTTGAACATAAAATTGATATGTTGAATTCGTTGATGAATATGTTCCATCAAATATCAGGATATGCTAGGAATTGCATTTTTTTATTTTTTTACATTTGCCAACTGTATAAGAGGAAAAATATCCCCGACTGTGATGGAAAAGGGATAATCATCCTGATTATGTCAAGGAACCGAAGAAACCATACAAATAAATTACACTTGAAAACATTAAAAATCTCCCTCATCTGCAGATAGATTTATTACTGTAAAAAACTTCTTAATCTTAAATGATTAGCTTAAAACAATGGATACGTTTTAAAAGATATGGATTTGAAACGAACAATGATTAAAGAAGACATTTTAAAACTTTTAATTTAATCATTTTAAAACTTTTTTAACGTCGAATTTCGAGGGTGCTTTTGGGCAGATGCAATGCACATGCGCATAGGAGCTCATTCGGTTGCATTATCACAGGGAGGGGTGAGATGTGCGCTTTATTTACTATGTTCTGTGGAACCGTAAAGTGAAGTTGCAGGAGATAGCTCAGACTCTGAAGATATCCAAGGAACGTGTAGGTTTTATTTTAAATGAACATTTGTCTATGAAAAAGCTGTTGTCAACGTGGCTGCCGCGCGTGTTGACTTTTGACCAAAAACAACAACGAGTTCTGAGCACTGTTTGGAGCTTTTTCGTTATAAAATTATGTTATTTATTATTAAATTATTATTATTAATCATTTATTAAATTATTATTATAAAATTATAATTATTACATTATTTTTAAAATTATTATTATTAAATTATTATTATAAAAGTATTATTTTTAAATTATTATTATTATTATTAAATTATTATTATTTATTATTAAAGTTATGTTATTTATTAAAGTTATAAAGTTATAAAGTCATAAAGTTATAAAGCTTTGTTAAAAAGTTGTGTTTTCTTTATTAGACCGGAAACTTATCAGCCCATGTGTTATCTATTTGTATATACTTCATAGGTCCATGAATTTTTTTTCTTGCCGTGGGGAATATGGTGGTAATGTCAAACTGATTTGCATTACACAGTTATTTACGGATTGTTTGTTTGGAGTTTGCATCGGAAATAGTACTGTATTTGACTGGGGAAAAAAATTTAATAAAATACTTGAAAGACTGTTTTATACGCACCCCTTCATAAATAATAAAGAAGCTTATTTTACTGATATTGTTATAGTATTTTTTTGCGTCAAGTTTTGACGGGTTCCATCTAGTAATTATTTATTTTGCTTTAGGTTTAAGGAGCAATAGGCTTCATAAATGTTATTTCTGCTTTTACAACTATAATGATATAAGAAATTTGCGTCATCATATCAAAAAAGGGTACTTTTCGGTTAGATGGGCGCCAGTGATATATGTACATATATAAATACATACTAGCCGCCACTGGCGACCAGTTTGGTCTCCCTGAAATGTATGTTAAACATTGCAACACGTTACATTTATTCATAATTTAATTTTCCCTTAATCCTTCGCCAAATCGGAAGATTCTAATAGACAGGTGTCACATACGCACTTTTGCGCGATTTTTCCCACCGCCAATTTGGCGAAAACTTTGTTATGGAAATTGTTGTTTATTTACTTTTTTTTTTTTTTTTTTTTTTTTTTTAGTTTTATAAATTATTTTTTATATGTATATCAATATTTATTTACATCAAACTATCATTTATTTATTTTTATTTCCTTTTTTAATTATGAGTATTTTTGTTAGCCGGGAGCAGATGACAAATCGCCAAATATTGTTCCCATCACCATCATTCATACTACATTAATTTAATTTTAAATTATAAACTTGTCACTCATTTCATTTAAAATACTTAATCTAAAATGCTTATATTTACATAAATTTAAAATACTTCACACTTTTCATTTAAATAGAAAATAAATAAATAAATAAGAAATAATATCATAAATCAAAACATTTGATTTCAAAATCAAAATATCGTTTCTAATTTGTACACGCGATAAATAAAAGCTGTATTAGCGATTTTAAAAATGCTAAAAATCTGATCCATTAAATATTATTACATGAGTTCAATTTACGTCAAGAAAAGGTCCGGAAGAAAGTTGAGTTTTATAGCACATAATTATGGTAAACTTTGATTGTCTCACTGGTGCGAATTATTTTTTTGACGCGAGGCAGTAGTCCAAAAATTCATTCACGGAGAACTTGCTTTGCGAATGATTACCTCCATGATTTAATATTTTAAATGTTCACGATAAATCAATCTTTTTTTTGTTTGTTTACTTTCATGAATAGAGAATTTGAACTGCGAACCTAATTTCGACTAAAGTTACTGCAGAATATATACATAATTGAACGTAAGTCATCTCTCAAATATTAATTTATTTTGAACGATCTTTCTTAAAATGTAACTTTTATCCAGTTTTGTTCGAAAAAATAATTTTGAATAAAAATGGCCGCCTGGCATATGAAAAAGTGAAACGGCCATCCCGGAACTGTTGATGACAGTCACATGACTTACGCTTTTATTTTAGAAGATGATATACACACATACATATATGTATATATATGTATATGTAGATGTGTGTGTGTGTGTGTGTGTGTGTTATATATCACTGTGTATATATCACTGGCGCCCGGCTAACCGAAAAGTTCACAATGTAGATGCCAGCAATGATTGTAGCACTGCAGTAAATGATGATTTTAGATGTATTTTAGCGATTTTTTTTTCAAGAATTTCACGCAATTTTCTGATTTCTACAAAATGAGCTTGCTGCAGCCAGTGATTATTTTTCATGGGCACGAAAGGCACATACATGCATTTTAGTCATTGCATCACTACCGAATTTCATTCAGTTTTGTGATTCATACGCAACGAGATTGCTGCATTAAGTGATTTTTTGTTTCGTGAACGCGAAATGCACTACATGCATTTTAGTGGTCGCTGCATTACCGAATTTCACGCACTTTTGTGATTCCTACACAACGAGTTTGCTTAGGACGATGCAGGAACATCGTTGTGTCACAAACTCAAAAGTGTAGCAGATAGTAGGTACTAAACAAACGAGAAAGAGAGAAATAAATATTAATGATGTTAACTATAAATAACCTAAAATGCATAAAGATACAACTAAATGTAAATATATTGCTTGAAGGTGCGTAAAAACATACATAAAACATTTAAAAGCACATTAAAGTCCTTTTAAAAATTCAAAACGTTTTCAACCGAACTACTCAGTCATCATCAGTGAAAAACTAATTGTTGAGTTGAGTTGTTGTCTCTTCGTGTTTTCTTGCTTGCCCGGAATAAACTATTTTACTTCAAGGGTTTGTAATATAAGGTGGGATGGAAAAACAATGATGTATTAATTCATTCCAGACTGCGTGGATATCATAATGTGCTTTGTGTGGATAATGTGCTTTTAAATGTTTTATGTATGTTTTTACGCACCTTCAAGCAATATATTTACAGTTAGTTGTATCTTTATGCATTTTAGTTATTAAACAAGGTGAATTTGCACTGAAATTTTAACTTTTTATTGAACTAAGATCGATGCTGGATAGTATGAAGTGCCAAACTGTAGAAAAACTTTATAAATATGAGCGTTAGACACTTGACCTGGAATTGTGTAATTTATATTTCTTAAAGAGGTGTAACCAGTTAAAAGTTATCCCAAGATTCATCGCAAGTAATAATAGCTTTGTCAATAGACATTTTCTTGCTTTTAATCATAAATTTGAAATGAAATGTTTAAAACGTTGTATTAAAGATAAATATACGCTTATTGACACGATTTCCATTAGAGTTTACCGTTTATATAGTTCATTAGTACAGACTTTATCTGACTCTGATTTTGATCGTAAATTAAAAGTTATTGAACATTACAGAGCATTTCAGCGTAGGATTAAACTAGTTACCATGAAGAAGAAAATTGCCAATTTGAAATCTACTAAAGCTAAGCACGCAGAACCGAAGCCAGATACTTTTATTAATATTTCAAACAAGAAGTTATTAAAAAAAAGAAAAAGTAGTCCTCAATCTGGGTCCGAAATTCATGTTTGATTCACAATGGAATAACAATATGATTATTACTGATTGTGAGAAGGCTGTGCAGGCTGCTGATCCAATGCAGAAAGAGGTGGTTAGTAGTGTTTTACATAGCAACATGAGATCATTTGTTTACAGACCAAACCCTCAACACGAGAAGTTTAAGAAAATAGCCGGAAAACTGAGGAAGGATAAGGACATTGTTATTATCCAGACTGATAAAACTAACCGTATTACTATTTTAAACAAACAGGATTATCTCCTAAAGATGAAAGTTTGCATTGATAATATGGACTGTGTGCCGTTAAATAAAGACCCCAATTTGAAAATAGAAAATAAAGTTAAAGAACTTATCGGAAAAGGAGTTTGGCCAGGATTTATGAAATGTAAACTAAGACTTAATAAGACTGCAACCACTCCCTCCCTCATAGGTAGACTAAAGGATCATAAAATGGACTTACGAATCCGCCCAATCGTTACAAAATGCTCCTCTCCAACATATTTTATGGTAAAAACTTACACGCATCTTTTGAAGCGATATTTACAGCCATCTGATTTTGTTATTGAATCAACTTCGAATTTTATTAAGAAAATTAAATATAAAAAGCTCGAAAATTCCAGTTTTATGGCTAGTTTAAACGTGGTATCTTTATATCCCTCTATCGATATAAAAGAAGTTACTAACACCATAGAGAGTCTGATCGATTCTGATCCAATGTTTACAGAAAATATTAAAAATACAGTCAAGTCGGGTTGAAATTTAATTATCAACAACAACGTTTTTGTTTTCAACAATCAAGTTTACAGACAAGTGAATGGGGCCCTAATGGGTTCGCCCATTTCAGGTTTGCTTGCAGAGTTTAAACTACGTTCTCTTGAAAATATAATCATGGAGACCATAAAACCGGGTCCGGATTGCTGGTTAAGATATGTGGATGATATTTACATTATATGGAATCACAGAAAAGATGAATTATACTCCTTTCTAGATAAAATCAATAGCCTAGACAATAAAATAAAATTCACACTAGAAATAGAACAAAATCAAAAGCTTGCTTTTTTGGATGTACAACTAATCAGAAATATGGATAAACAGAATCTTGATTGCACGGTGTTTAGGAAAATTAACAGATGTAACTCCACCATCCGGTTTAATTGCAGTTCACCCATTAGTTACAAGTTAGCACCTTTCAATTTTTATGTAAAAAGAGCGTTTGAAGTTTGTTCATACCTTTTCCTTAATGAAGAATTAAATTAGAAAAATAGCTGCCGAGAATTCAGTTCCATCCCGTTTCATTGAAAAAATCATAAACAAATTTAAAGTGAAAGATGAAGAAAAACGAAATACATGTACAATTAAAAGTTTGAAGTTTTGTAAAGTTAACTACATCCCAAGGTTTTTTGAAAGTTTGAGATATTCCCCCTTTAAGTTTGGCATTACATTAATCGCAGTCCCTCCCTCAAAGTTGCGGGTTTTGTTAAACAGAAAAATTGACCCAATCCAGGCTATCAATAGATCTGGGGTATATATTATACCATTCAAGAAATATAACAAAAATTTTATGTACGTAGGTATGACACTGAGAAAATTTCGGGACAGAATAAAAGAACATGAAGCAGATCTGAGATTAAATAGACTCCACACTGCGTTAGCAAGATTAGCACAAACTGAACCTATAAAAGTAGATTTCAATGGATCCAAAATTATATTCCGCACAAATAATCACCTGGAAGCTATCATAAGAGAGTCTCTAGAAATAATATCTAAAAAAGAAATAGTCTGTAACGATGTATTATCATATGATATCCACGCAATCTGGAATGAATTAATACATCATTGATTTCCCATCCCACCTTATATTACAAACCCTTAAAGTAAAATAGTTTAATCTAGGCAAGCAAGAAAACGCGAAGAGACAACAACTCAACTCAACATTCAGTTTTTCACTGATGATGACCGAGTAGTTCGGTTGAAAACGTTTTGAATTTTTAAAAGGACTTTAATGTGCTTTTAAATGTTTTATGTATGTTTTTACGCACCTTCAAGCAATATATTTACATTTAGTTGTATCTTTATGCATTTTAGTTATTAAACAAGGTGAATTTGCACTGAAATTTTAACTTTTTATAAATAACCTTACAATAATTTTAGTTAAATCTTACTTGAACATGTAAATGAGTTTTATAAAAATAGTACATTTTATGAAAAACAATTCTCATAGCCATTCGTAAGTTTTTACTAATGTAATTGAGAAAATAAATGATTTTGTATGTAAAAACAAAAAAAGCACCATTTATTTAAATTAATTCTGATAAATAAAAACTAAGAGTGTGTTACATAAAAAAGCAATTTATCCTTACATTTGTCAGCAAAAACATAATCGAAACGTGGAGTAATGGAAACATAGTCGAAATTCACTTCTAGAATCTGTGAATATTGAATCTCTACCTTATTGTAATTTTTTTTTATAATCAGTATTAATATATTGATTGTTTTAATATCAGTATTTGTTCGTGTCAGAATATATTATCAATATACTAATACAAATGATATGGAATTAGGCTTACGTATATTTTAGTTGTTGAGAGATTAATTTACTCAAAACATTTTCATCAAGCAGGGCGGTCGCTCTGCCAAGCCAAGCTTAAAAAAAAAGCCACACAAACAACGCCAAGAACTGAACTAGACCGCTACTGCTACTGCTTATTTACAGGAATCAACTTCGCAATGTTAAATCGACAAAACATGCCAGATTAAAATATCAGATATCAAATAAACCAAGCGTCGCAGAAAAAAAAAAACGAAAACTAGAAGAATCTAATGAAAAATTTCTTCAATTTAAGACCAAACTCATCTTCATAAGTGATTTATAAACAGAGATATAGATTTTTTTTAAAAACGTCGAGATACTTAAAATGATCACTTTTTTCTTCGTCAAACTATTTTTTTTCAAACAACCTACAGACCTTAATATTCGGCAGAATAAAAAAGGATTGCATTTTTGGACAAGTAATTACGTAATCTATGTGCTTTTATAAAATTCAGTGTAAAAAAATATTATTTTCTATCCTTAATTAGCAAAAAACTGTTAATTAACTTGGCGATTAAAAAATTATGCCAAAACAGAGATAAAACATGCCAACGACCATGTACCATCTCTATAATAAAACCGTAAGCCATGTGACTGTCATCAACAGTTCCGGGATGCCCGTATCGTTTTTTCATATGCCAGGCGGCCATTTTTATTCAAAATTATTTTTTCGAATAAAACTTCATAAATGTGACATTTTTAGAAAGATCGTTCAAAATAAATTAATATTTGAGAGATGACTTACGTTCAATTAGGTATATATTCTGCAATAACTTCAGTTCAAATTAGCTTCGCAGTTCAAATTCTCTATCCATGAAAGTAAACAAAAAAAAAAAGATTCATTCGTCGTGAAGTTTTAAAATATTAAACCATTAAACCATGGAGATAATCGTTCGTAAAATAAGTTTTCCATGAATGATTTTTTGGAGCGCTGCCTGGTGTCAAAAAAGTAATTTGCACCAGGACCTGTAAGACCATCAAAGTTTACCATAATTCTGCTTGATGAAGTGCTTTACAACTCAACTTCCTTCGGAATCTTTTCTTGACAAAGTTGAATGTAAACAAATACAAGTCATGTAATAATATTTAATGAATCAAATTTCGAAACGAATTGTCAGTTAATTTGATATTTATGTATTATACGTGGCAGGAAGAGAGATCACCTAAAATGATTGTTAATTGCCAATCATTTTTACCATTGTTAATGACCAATCGCGTTCCAAATAGTAATTTAATATACATTTATAAAATACATAACATCATTAAGTACTTTTATGTTATTTGGGTGCAAATCTCGCCAATATCGTTTTTAAAATCGCCAATACCAGCTTTTATTCTTCACGTGTTGAAATTAGAAACGATACTTTGATTCTGAAATCAAATGTTTTGATTTATGCTATTATTTTTTGGTACTTTTCCTTTATACGGACACCATTGTCGCCAAGCATACATTTACATACATTTACATACATTATGCATTAGCATACATTTTGGCATGGTGTCCGTATAACGGAAAAGTACCTATTTTTTATTTATCTATTTTCTATTTTGAATGAAAAATGTGAACGGCATGCATTTTAAATTGGAAAAGCTGTCACAGACGCTCCGGTGTTGGCGCGATTTTTGTTTTGCGCCATCTTGGCGAGAAAATCCCATTTTCAGACACCTGTTAGAGATTGCTAAAACAGCATGTTACTTTTATTTTATTATGAAATAAGTCATTTTATATTTAAAAAAAACACACAATTTTATTTAAAAACACACACAATCATTAATTTGTTATAAAACACACAATATTCAATTTATTATAAAGCATGCGGAATCTGCTCTACCAGTTTGCCATACGAAGCAAAATCTAGCCTAAAACGCCAGGTTGGCCAGGCATAAAATCGCCATTTTGGCACCAAAATGATACCCCGATGCGTCTGCGACAACTGTACCCAAAAGGACCCATCATTAAAAATGGTTAATAATATAGAATTAAAGTAAAATAATGCAGAAAATTATTTTTGTATACACTTACTAAACACATAAAATCATATTGATGGTTTTTAGATTAGACATTTACGATGGAAATTTTATTTGGGGTATGTTATATCCAACGGAATGAATATGAGATATATATATTCTAATCACATATTATATACCCATGAATATACTATACATATCTATATCTACTATATCAATAGAACCGTCTTCAATAGTCTTTTATATTTCTACTACGTAATATTAAATATAGAGTTACAATATAGAGAGAAAAAACGGGTTGCTGTAATTAGAATTATAGGTGCCAATGTTGGCGTGGCGTATTTTACCTGTTACGAATCTTAATAGTCAGTAGACATTAAGCAGACATGCCGAAAACAGAGAATTACGCTATTATAAAAACTCCCGAACTATATCAAGAAAGGGGAGCAGAGAAAAACAAAGTCGTACTAGGCATCTAAAAGGAAGTTCGCGAATTTTAATCAGATTGTACGTCATGGGAAAAAAGTCCTGACAGAAAATATGGTTTAAAGGGAATGCGATTATCAAAACTGGCCTTCAAAAGTTCAATTTTCCACCAAACTATACTCGAAAATTACGTGTAATAATATGTAGCCCGATTATGGCACATTACTCAAGACGTTTTAGATGAGAATAATGATAGATTTTATAATCTTTCGCAATCGAGTCTACAGCCAAAGTTAACGAAAAACAAAAACAAATATTAGCAACAATATGGTTCAGTGTAAATGTGGATATCATTAAAGACTTTCACAAAATAGACTTCATTGCATCAAATCGTATTAACTAAAATACGCCAATTGGCAATGGACCCAATTACGAAAAATTACTTAATATGTTTAAGAATCTCCACCTTAGCGAACATGTTGCAACTGATAAGCAAACGGACATGAAGGACAAATGCTTAAGTGGGTTAAGCGGTTTTTATCATGGAAGATGAAATATATAACAACAAAAAATATGCAAAATGCTACCATGATCACAAAAGTTCTTGATTTGTCTATTAGAATCATCCGAAGGATTAAGAAGAAAAATTAAATTATGAATCCTTGCATCAAGGCCTAAAAATCTGAATTTCACGTTTTTTTGTATATTTATTTGAGTTTTTTTTTTTCAGTGGCCGTTATTTTGAAACAAGATGGCGGAGAAAGCTGGCCAACGAACTTGGTCGAGATATTGGTGAAACTAATACACATGCTTAGTTACATCCAAATCAGTTTATAAATACGAGTGCCATCGTATGACAAAGATCATTACAGGTACATTGATGATGTTTTAACTGTTGAATTAAATAATGAAAAGATAAATCTAGATTTTGCCTATTATCCTAATACTTTAAATCTAGAACTCTCCTCCCGGGATAATAAAAAAATAAATTATTTGGGTGTTAACTTAAAATTGGAAAATGACAAGTTAATTACAAGGGTTTATGACAAAAGAAACGATTTCGAATTTAAAACTATAAAGATGTTACATTTTGATTCAAATGTGCATATTTCAATTTTCAGAAATGTGTTTGCGAATGGTTTAAATCGTATTGAGAAATATTGTGTTCAACGTTTGGCGATGTGATTGGCGAATTTATAAAGTGGAATAACCAAGCTTTGATGCAGGTTACCCTGTGAATTCTGTAAGAAGAAATCTGTTTAATTTTATAAGGAGAAGTAAATATCGAACTGAGCTGAATTCATTTTTAAATGCTAAAGGTGGTCTGGGTCAGTTGTTTGATGAGATTAGCTAGGGATGGGTTCTGTGTGTTGTTCTGTGGTTCAGTCGTTTGTATAATTTGTCTTGGTCTCGGCAGGTGACGGGGGACTTTGCATGCAAAAAAACGAGTTTTATTCCTGCTGTGCATGTCGCTAACCATGCCACCTGCCTTCTTGGTTTGTTTTTTCCTGGTTTTGTTTTTCTGTTAGTTATTTTGAGTTTGGTTGTATTGGGTGTTATAGTTTAAGTTGGTTTTATTTTAAAAAGTTTAGTTGAATTATAGTTATTTGTTTTTCGTCTACGTGGTGGTTAATGTGTACACTTATATTTGAAAATTAAATTATATATATATATATATATATATATTGTTATGAATTTTGTATATATCTGTAAATATTCTATTTGTTTAAATTTATTTTATTTTATTATTGTGAAAATTGCAGTATTATTAATGTATTTCCTATTGAGCATCATGTAACTCAATGCTAAAGGCCTCAGATGCTTTGCAAGAAAAACAACCTTACACCCTCATCTTTGTAATGGAAGTCTATGAAAATATCGCCAAGGAATGGGTTTATCGCCAAGTTGGCGATGGTTTTGGCGACTTATTTTTGTCGCCAAATGTCGCCAAGTTGGCGACGGATTTGGCGACTTTTTGTGCAACCCCCCCCCCTTATACCTTTACATTGGGATCCTTTCTCGTTTGGGGTACTCTATCGAGAGTTAAAGCACTTTCTGGTAATTTCTAGCATCCGAAAGCTCTGGAAAATTCTACAGTTATCTTTAAAGCCTATATAAGGGACCTCCACCAGTTCAGTTCAGTTAGTTCTCTGTCAAATGCGATTGAATACGCACGAGAGGCTTTGCATTGAGAACTGTGTTTCTCTGAGCGATTTTGTATTTGATTCGCCGTATTGAACAATACGCTATATTGTTCTGTGTGAAATTTTGCTGTGCTGTTATTAGATTTGAAGATTACTCAATATTTGTGTCTTTGAGAAGATTCTTGTGTATTTACCGAACTGTTTGGAGTAAATAAAACCTGTTGATTGTTCTTATATATTGGCAACAATCCTTTCGAACCCCCAGCTCACAACATTTGGTGTCAGGAGTGGGGTTAAATGCCAATCACCAGAGCAATGGAGGAGCAACTGAAACAATTATTGGAGAAATTAGCTGCGAATCAGGCTGAGATGTCAACCAACCTTGGCGAGATGAAAGAAGAAATGAAGAAGGATATGTCAGCGATGGATGAGAAAATGACTGCTAACCTTGGCGAGTTGAAAGAAGAAATGAAGAAAGATATGTCAGCGATGGATTAGAAAATGACTGCGAACCAGGCTGAAATGAAGAAAGATATGTCAGCGATGGATGAGAAAATGACTGCCAACCTTGGTGACTTAAAAGATGAAATGAAGAAGGATATGTCAACCAACCTTGGTGAGTTGAAAGACTTAATAGAGGATAGAATAACATCTTTAAATGAAAGAATTGACTGAGTGGAAAACAAATTTGAAGAAAGATTTAAAGAAATAGAAGAAAAAGTAGAAGAAAAAATAGAAGAAAAAGTTCAAAAGACAGCCAATACCGTAGAAGAAAGAGTAGAAGAAAAAGTTCAAAAGATCGCCAAGACCGTTGAAAAAAGCATAGAGAATGTAAAAAAAGATTTGGAAAAAGTCAAGAAACAGAAGATAACTGCCGTAAACTTTTCCGAAGATTTCAAGTATTCAGATATGCTTCCTCGGGCCTCTATTAAACTCTCGACCTATGACGGAAAATCCTCGTGGCCAGTTTTTAAGACACAATTTGGGATCGTAGCGGACGCCAATGGATGGGATTCCCAGACAAAGGCTTGCCAGTTAGCTGCTTCTCTACGAGCTGATGCTGCCGACGTCCTACAGACTTTGCCTGCAAATGAACCGCTGGATTTTGAAACGCTCGTCAGTGCCTTAGAATTGCGCTTTGGCGAGAAATGCATGAAGGAATATAGCAGACTCCAGCTCAAATCTCGACAGCAGAAATCCACTGAATCCCTGCAAGAGCTTGCTACGGATGTCGAGAGACTTTCCCATCTTGCTTATCCTGACTGCCCGACTGAAACTAGAGAAAGTTTAGCTCTGCAACATTTCATCGATGGTGTGCGTGACTTTGAGATCCAGAAACAACTCCGGATTGCAGATCTCAGTGACTTAAAAGGGGCTTTAGTTTATGCCCTGAAATTCGAGGCAGCCCAGCAAGCTACAAGGAAAGATCGGCACTTTGTGCGAGTAGCCAACATACCTGAGACGTCGGATATAGCTGTGGAGCGCTTACAGCAGCAGATGAATGACATAATGAGAAAGATGAACTCCTTAATGGCCAACAAACCTTACAGGAAGATCAAGTGCTGGAAATGCGGTGGAGAAGGCCATATCCAAATCGACTGCCCAAGACGACCCAGCACCGAAGGTAATATCTCTCCCGCTAAAGGAGGAGCAGGAAAACTGATTAATGGCCATCTTGCGGGGCGGAGGTTGCCAGAGTTTGAGAAGCCCCATTTTCAAGTATGTGAAATTTCTGCAAGAAGTTACGGCGAGAACGGAGTTTTTCTAGTCGGAAGTGTGAATGATTTGCCCTGTAATATGATCATCGATACAGGAGCCAATGGGACCATCATTCGGAAAGATCTAGCTCAGCGGCTGAAAGAAAAACTCTTCTGGACCCCGCCGCGTGTTATTCTTCAAACTGTGACCGGAGATAAGATCGATATACATGGAAGAATGACACTGAAAATAAAGTTTGGGAACGCCGCTTATCGCCATACAGTCTACGTGGCCGATATTTCAGACCCTTTCATACTTGGACTGGACTTTTTAAAAGAGCATGGATTTACACTGGATTTTAAGAAGAATGAGTTACGCTCTGCTCAAGAAGATGTCTCTATTTTCAAACTTGGAAATGAGTCCAGGTCTATTCAACGGATCAC
This sequence comes from Maratus michaelseni, assembly GCA_963931845.1. NCBI lineage: Eukaryota > Metazoa > Arthropoda > Arachnida > Araneae > Salticidae > Maratus > Maratus michaelseni. Next base: position 153,141,659 of record OZ007596.1, on the reverse strand, counting down.
AACCAAGGCAGATGTTATCATCCGTCCTCGGACCGAAATGATGATACCTGGATTAACTGAGAAAGAAAGTAGTTTTCAATGTGGCTTGGTTGGATATCCTGAGAAGAGCCCAAAAGGAGTGCTAATAGCATCAGCGCTGGTAGATCTGTCGAGAGATGTGATACCCGTGAGGATGGCGAATGTAAGTGAAAAGTCTAGAATTATCCAGAAGGGTGAAGTGCTTGCTACCTGTGCTCCAGTCACCTGTGTTTGCAAAGACCCGAGCTTGACGTTATCGGAGCCGCCTACAAGTTTAACACCTGTAATTGGACGAAATGAAAATTTATCTCCTGAACAGAGACATGCCGCAGAAAGACTGTTCCAGGAATTTAAGGATGTGTTTTCACAAAACGAGAATGATATAGGTCGCACTCTTCTGACACGTCATAGAATTGATACTGCCGACCATCCACCGATTAAACAGTATCCAAGACGCTTGCCGTTCGCAAAACAAGAAGAGGTTTCTAAGCTCTTACAAGAGATGCAGAATAGTGACATCATCGAACCGTCATCAAGTCCGTGGGCCTCTCCCATCGTGTTGGTCCGAAAGAAAGATGGCTCCACAAGGTTTTGTGTGGATTATCGAAAACTTAACGATATCACGAAGAAGGACAGCTATCCGCTACCAAGAATAGACGACACACTAGATACCCTTTCAGGACATAAATGGTTTTCCACACTGAATTTGAAGAGTGGATATTGGCAGGTAGAGATCCATCCTGATGACAAAGAGAAGACTGCATTTACTACTGGACAAGGACATTGGCAATTTAAAGTTATGCCGTTCGGGCTCTGCAATGCTCCAGCAACGTTCGAGCGCCTCATGGAGACAGTGTTAAAAGGCCTGACTTTTGAAGCTTGTCCCATCTACCTAGATGACGTCATCATTGGTGGCCGCACGTTTGAAGAACATCTTGGAAATATTCGAAAAGTGTTAACGAAGCTAAGAGCGGCGAATTTAAAGCTGAAATGCAAGTTCTTCCAACGCAAAGTAAATTATTTAGGACACATCATCTCAGCTGAAGGTGTTCGAACAGATCCTGAAAAAGTGTCTGCAGTAAAAAACTGGAAGCGTCCGGAAAACGTCCATCAGTTGCGAAGCTTTCTGGGACTATGCACTTATTACAGAAAGTTCGTACAGGGGTTCTCCCACATCGCAAGACCCTTGCATAGGCTCACTGAAAGCAAGCAGAAGTTTCTATGGATACAAGAATGCGAGAATTCCTTCCAGCAGCTGAAAGAAGCTCTCACATCCTCTCCAGTCCTAACCTATCCACACCCCGACAAACAATTCATTGTGGACACGGATGCTAGTCATGAAAGTGTCGGTGCTGTACTTTCCCAAGAAATAGATGGCCAAGAACGAGTCGTAGCATACTGGAGCAAATGTTTATCGAAACCAGAGCGGAATTATTGCGTCACTCGTAAGGAGTTATTAGCTTTAGTAAAAGCCATAGAACACTTCCATCACTATCTCTATGGCAGGAAATTTCTCCTTCGTACTGATCACGCATCCCTAACATGGCTGATGAATTTTAAGAACCCAGAGGGCCAAGTAGCCAGATGGATACAACGACTCCACGAATGCGACTTTGACATCAGGCATCGTAAAGGCTCATCGCATGGAAGTGCTGATGTCTTATCAAGAAGACCGTGTCCCGAAAGTTGTCGCTATTGTTCCAGAGCGGAGAACAAGTATAATCCCGAACATGTCATACGCCAGACGAAGACTTCACTATCAACGCCACCAGATCCCTGGAGTGATGAGAAGATTCGAGAAGATCAAATGGCAGACTCTGACATCAAACCAAACTTGGAGTTATTAGAATCTTCTAGCACGAAGCCCAGTTGGAAAGACATCTCGACTTACAGTCCTACGACGAAGCAATATTGGGCTCTTTGGAACTCTCTCCACGTCAGGAATGGTGTCCTGTTCCGAAAATTCGAATCGGAAGATGGGAAGACATCTCGGTGGCAGTTGGTACTTCCTCGATCCCGAATACCAGAGGTCCTCAAGGAATTACATGGCAGTCCCACTGGTGGCCATTTTGGAGTCATGAAAACATTACATAGAGACCGAGAGCTCTTCTTCTGGGGAAAAGCGAGAGCTGACATCGAACGATGGTGCAAATCTTGCGATGCATGTGCAGCTCGAAAAGGACCAAAGAAACGTAGCCGAGGAAGACTACATCTCTACAATGTAGGAGCACTTTTCGAACGCATCGCCCTTGACATCCTAGGCCCTCTGCCAAGAAGTTCTGATGACAACAAATACCTCCTTGTTGTCATGGACTACTTCACGAAATGGCCTGAAGTTTATGCCATCCCTGATCAAGAAGCTTCTACGGTTGCGGATGCCTTGGTACACCAGTGGATATCAAGGTATGGAGTCCCCCTTCAAATGCATTCTGACCAGGGGAGAAATTTCATCTCTGCTGTGATTGAGGGTCTCTGTCAACTCGGAATGGACAAAACTAGGACGACGCCTTTACATCCACAATCGGATGGCATGGTTGAGAGATTTAATCGTACCATCCTCAACAATCTCTCACTGCTAGTCTCAAGAAACCAACAAGACTGGGACCAAAAACTTCCCTTGTTTCTTCTCGCCTATCGCAGCGCCGTCCATGAAACAACCGGCTATTCCCCGTCTCAGATGCTTTTCGGTCGTGATCTTCGTCTACCTTGTGATCTGATTTTTGGTCGGCCTCCAGATGCGCCTTCATCGCCAGAGGGATATGTGCAGATTCTCCAGGCACGATTTGAAGACGTCCACAACTTGGCTCGAGAGCGGATCAATATACAGACGGAGAAGATGAAGACCAGGTACGACACGAAAGCCACGGGACATCAATTCAAAGAAGGTGACAAGGTTTGGTTTTGTAATCCGACTCGACGTAAAGGACTTTCTCCCAAACTGCAATCGCACTGGGACGATCCTTATACAGTCCTAAACAGACTGAACGATGTCGTAATTCGGATCCGAAAGTCACCAAGTTCGAAGCCTAGAGTCGTTCATTACGACAGGCTGGCTCCATACTATGGCCATAGTACTTAGTTCATTGATTGTAAATAGTGTAATGTAAATAATGTAAATTAGTATGACCATGGTCTTGTATATAAGTTAATGTAATTATTTATTTTGCTTAGCATTATCATTATTGTTATTATTTAAATACTTGTATGTAATACTGTCTATGCTTTAATTTTTTTAAATAAGTGTATATTTTGTATAATTCAGCATTATGAATGTGTTTAATTGTTGTTTTCCATGTTTGCTTTAAGTGTTTTGAATAGTATAGCATTTGTTGGTAACAGGTTTGCTTCCGATCAAGGGTTGTACTGCCCGGGACGTGTAGTCCTTGAGAGGGGGGCAATGTTATGAATTTTGTATATATCTGTAAATATTCCATTTGTTTAAATTAATTTTATTTTATTATTGTGAAAATTGCAGTATTATTAATGTATTTCCTATTGAGCATCATGTAACTCAATGCTAAAGGCCTCAGATGCTTTGCAAGAAAAACAACCTTACACCCTCATCTTTATAATGGAAGTCTATGGAAATATCGCCAAGGAATGGGTTTATCGCCAAGTTGGCGATGGTTTTGGCGACTTATTTTTGTCGCCAAATTTGGCGATATATCGCCAAATGTCGCCAAGTTGGCGACGGATTTGGCGACTTTTTGTGCAACCCCCCTCCCCGACTTTCCCCTCGTCTGCCATTGCTGTAGTACGTACTTTCTTGGAGCTCCTGAACTTTTCAAAGTTTTTTGGTAATTATTCATCCGGCGATTTTGTTTTTTGCACATAATCCACACTAATATGTTATACATTAACTATGTTTAAATTATTTTGATTTATTTTATGTATAATTGTTAATTTCTGGACTTTGAAATTTTGTCACGTTGGCGTCAGGCCTATCTTGTTTATCAATCTTGTAATACTGTCAAATTAACATATAATATTTATTTATCTGGTCTATTTATTGATTTATATAGTAGTATATTAACATAGCTTACTTATTTAACACTGTAGAGAATATTAATAACACAGCTGCCAACTTTTACGCTTTTTTGCTACCACTAAAAATTAATAGAAATTCTAGCCTTATTGAATCACCTGATTTAGGAGATTTCATAAGGTAAAATTTACTATAAAATTTTAGTGGTAGGCAAAAAGCGTAAAAGTTGGCAGCTATGTTAATAAGCTTGTTAGCTTACTTTTTGAAAGTTCGCCATTTATTGTTTACTTTTTGCGGAACTTTCATCTTTACTTTATTTCTACTTATTATGCATTAATATTCATGATTATAACACCTTAATTATATAATTTAGTATTCTAGTTGATTTACTTACCTTCTGATGTACTTTTCCTGTGGTAATCGTCGTTAATTTCTGTTTATTATTGATTATTTTGAGACTTTGTTATTTGTAGTGGGCGGTTCACGTTGTTGATGACTCCATCTTGATTGTTAATTGTTAAGTTGAGTCGTTTTTGGCTGCAGGTTTAATTTCGTTCGCCGTGTAAGCCGTGTAATTTTTGGATTGGTTAGCGCTAGTGTGTTTTTATGACGTATGAAATTGGGATAACTTTATTTGAGAGGAGTTAGTTTACTGGTTGAGGTGTGTTGGTTGAGATATAGTTATTTGCTGTTAGTTACTTGATTAGAGTACTTGTTTGGTTTCCCTGATTTTTTCGACTATCACGTGGTGAGGTTGTTGTGTATTTCTGTTGTTGGTTGCTAGGGAACAGTGTAATGGCTCATTGCTTGCTTGGAGAGTGGGATTGTTTGTTTGCTTTGCGTTCTTCTTATTGGTTGCTATAGTTACTGTAGTGTTGTTGATTTTGTTGTTGCTAGGTAACTCTGGATAAGTCGGTTGTTTATTTGGTAATCGGATGATTATGGTAATTACTTTTAAATTTTTATTTGGAGCTTGATTATTCTGGGTTGTGCTCCCTGGTTGGGTCTAGATTTGAGTTTAGAGAATAGTTTTATTGTTATTAATTACTGGTGATTGTCTGCCTTTTTGGCTCAGCCGTTTATTATAATCATCGGCATTTTGGGATTTTGGACTCAGTCCTCCCATACATATATGCTGAAAGTTTGTTCATAGTGTGAATGCCCCTTCAGCAATCTCTGCTCATTTGAAGCCAATTTGTCATAGGGGTACTATTGTTGTTCCGTCTGTGAGCAAACGCTGGTGTGGGGTCTGGTCTCTGCATTGCCTCTCTATACGGATTGTTTTGGTCGGTAGGCTGTCAATTGGTTTACAGTATTGGTTAGTTGGTAACAGTTTGATTATAGTTCTTTAAAAGGTGATTGTTTTTGCTTGGGGAAACGATGTCCACGGCCGCTGAGAATACAGATGAGTGGATTGATGTAGTGAAGGATTTGGATCTTCCAGTTATGGTTCAGAGACTTACAGAAAGGATGCATACGTGGTTAGAGAATAATCGACAAAAACAAAATAAGGTTTCGGCAGGACTGATCTCGATGTATAAAAATATTGCAGGATATATACAAGAAAGGTCCTTGTTGATTTTTAAAGAAAATGTAATATTGTCTACAAAACTGGAAGACAGAGTGGAACATGATAAGGTTTTGAGAGACATTGCGGAAAAGATCTCAGCTCCGGTGACCCAGGCAGAAGAGAGAGAACAGAGAAAGGATGAAAAACATGTGACTAGGAGACGAGATGACCATGTGGTACTTGTGTCAAAATTGGATACAGAAACTGATTTGAATGATATAAGAAAGAATATAAAGGAGATATGTAATGCAGATGTAGATATTCCTACTCCGAGAGATGTGTTGACGACTCAGAAGGGTCAGATCATAATTAAAATGAAATCAAGGGAGGAAGCAGAATTGTTGAGAGAGGTACTTGATAAGGATGAGCCTCTACAATCCAGGGTAAAGATTAACATTCCGGTTAGAAGAAGAGAGAGGGTTCTCCTGCTTAGTGTAGACCCGGAGTTGGGTGAGGATGTGGTCACGGATTCAATACGAAGGGCCTTGGAGGAATCAGTTGTGGAGAAGGGTGTAGTAAGAGGACTATCGGCGAGATTGAAGAATCCGTCACTCGATAGGTCTACAAGAAATGCATTGATAGAGTTATATAGAGAAACACATTTGGATTTTGAGATTGTCAGAAAGATAAAAACTAAGATGGGAAAAGTAAATTGGCTTATCGATGTGGATGAGAAGGGAAGAGATTGGTTGATTAATCTTAAGAGAATTTGTGTGGACTTTGACAGATACCGAGTAGTCAATTACATAAATATAATTAGATGTTTCAATTGTCAGGCTTATGGGCACTATGCGAACTCATGTAAGGGAACATTGAAGTGTGCAAAATGTGCAGAGGAACATAGCACGAAAGATTGTAAATCAGATACAATTAGATGTGCAAATTGTTATTTTGAAGATCCTACAGTAGAGAGTGATCATAGAGCAGATAGTGCACAGTGCCCATCTTTTGTAAGATATAGGGAGAGTATTATGCCAATGGTACCCCCTCAACGTAGCTAAGGGCGACTCAGGGGCTGTTTCTGGGAACTCATTTATTAAGTGTCTGCAAATTAATATGCATCATTGTATGGATGCCAGTGATGCTTTGGTCACATATGTTTTAAAAAATGGTATTGACATTGTCTTTTGTCAGGATGTTTATGTCCAGTCGGGGGTTCCTATGGGGATTCCAACAGTATAGCCTTCTTTTTCTTCATCTAACAATAATGCTTTTATTTTTATTACTAACATGGATTATGTTGCATTGCAGTCGCTGGTTTTGAGTAATGCAGTATTTATAGTTGTAAATGTAATTAATGAGAAACTTTTATTGGGTTCCCAATATTCGGCTCCGTCAGGCAATTTAGATACTGATTTGGAGGAGTGGAAAAATATTTTCCCTGATTTCTCCAGGGTCTTGGTTGCTGGAGATTTTAATGCTCATTTGATGACTCTTGGTTATACAAGGCAAGATGTGAGAGGACAAATATTATTAGATCATTTAATGATGAATAACATGACAATTTTGAATGACTTAGACGCACCATGTTCCTTCATCCAGGGAGATCTTTCGGGAAGACCTGACTTAACAATCGGAGGAACTCTTATACAGGATATTATGGAAGATTGGTCAGTCGATACAAAAGAATTTTCATTTAGCGATCATAGATATATATCATTCAAATTAAATATAAGTCCAGTTTACAGAAATCAGTACAGATTTAAAACAAAGAACGGTAATTTTAAAAAATTTGATTTGTTATTTAAAAATAGACTAAATGATTGGAAGAAAAACTTTGATAATATTCAGAATACACAGGGATTGGATATATTTATGAAGAATTTCATTGATGATATTTTGGATATTCTTGAACATAGCTTTAGGAAGCGTAAAACTTACTTACAAACCAAAAATCCATTGGTTCAATCAGGAAATTAAAATTGAAAGAAATAAAGTTACAGCAATGTATAAGAGATATAGAAAGAATTTAGAAAATGAGCAATTAAGAGAAGTTTATCTTTTACATAGAAATAAATATAAAAAGTTAGTTAGAGAAACCAAGAAAAGATCATGGATCAATTACTGTAGCGATACCCAAGATGCATATGGAGGATTGTATAAATATATTGCAGGCAATAAACTCAATAATACGGACTTAATTTTTACTTCTCTTACGGACTCAGAGATATTTGACTCATATGATGAAGTTGCGGATCAATTAATGAGGGAACATTTCAGCATTGATCAAGTTCCACAAAATATTCATGATTATTCTTCAAAGGAAGAATTTGAGCTTAGTCCAACAACGGATATGATAACAATTAGAGAAATGAAGTATGCTCTCTCGAAGCAAGCTTTGAATAAAGCACCTGGATGGGAGAAGATTGACGCAGTAATAGTAAAACACATATGTAATACATTTCCTGAGATAATGCTTAATATATATAACAAGTGTTTGAAACTAGGACACTTTCCTGGGAGCTGGAAAAAAGGCGTTGTAATATTTTTCCATAAGAAAAACAAAGATCCAAAAAATCCAAGATCATACAGACCAATAACATTATTACCGATAATGGGTAAATTATTGGAGAGGATAGTGAAACAGAGGGTCATGGTTACTTTGGAAAGTATTAATTACTTCAATAATAGTCAATATGGTTTTAGAGAGAAACGTTCTACAGTAAAGGCATTATTAGCTCTTAGGGAATGTACAAAGGACATTTTGATGGATTATAAGTACTGTGCCTTAACCTCATTGGATATTCAGGGAGCATTTGACTCCGCTGACTGGTTTATAATGAGTCATATTATAGAAAATCTTCCTGTGGCAACATATTTGAAATCAATGTTGAGAAACTATATTTCAGAAAGGTACATAGGGTTTAATTATGTGAATGGAATAAAGTGGTTCTTATTATTCCAAGGAAGTCCGCAGGGTTCTTGCCTCGGGCCGCTACTATGGTTGCTGATTGCCGATTCTATTCTTAAAGATTATTGTTTAATAAATAAATATATAATTTCATATGCGGATGACTACGTCATTTTGACAGGAGCAAACAACAGAAGAGAGTTGGAAGAGAGAATGAATGCTTTGATTCAATTATTTAGGAATATCACTGAAAAATACAAACTGAGACTGAGTACTGACAAGTGTGAGTCAATGCTTTTTGGAAAGTGTCAATTAGAAAACAGAAGACCAATTTTTAAAATTGATAACACTTCTATTACAGTCAAAGATGCAATCACCTATTTGGGATTTATAATTGATGGTAATTTCACATGGATGCAACATTTTGAGGTTATTAGAGAAAATATTAAAAGTTTTGTGGGCTCTATTGCAAGGACGTCAAGGAGAGACAAAGGACTTAAAGCAGACTACAGGAAGATATGGTACTTAACCGTTATTGAGAAACAAATATTATATGGATGCGAGGCGTGGGCTAGAGATATTAAGAAACCGGCAATTAAACGAATCAGTTCATGTCAGATAACGGGGTTATTCAGTGTAATAAGAGCATATAGAAACACATCTACGGAAGCTCTCTGTGTATTGGCGGGAGTTCCACCAATACATCATAAGATTAAGGCGATTTTGGAGAAATATCAAGTTAGAAATGAAGATACTGAAATTTCCATTCAGAATACTATAATAAATAGGCATAAACTAATGGATAATCTGAGTTCTTATGACTATGTAAATTATACCATACAGCCAAACATACACATTATAAATTCGGTATCAAAAATGGAACAAATAGTCACTGTAGATTTTCCTGTAATCTATACTGATGGATCCAAAATGGATAGTGGAGTAGCTGCTGCATTTACAGTGTTTCACAAGAATAACTATATCTATGAAGAAAAACTTAGATTGCATGATCTTAATACAATTTTTCAGGCGGAGCTGCAAGCCATAAAACAAGCAGTGAAATGGACAGTTTTTAATAGATGTAGTAAAGCAAGGATATACACAGATTCATTGTCATCAGTAATGTCATTACAACAATTATTCCCCAAAAATACAATAATAAGAGATATCTATTTACTTTTATTGGATAATCCATGGATAAAACTAGAACTTGGCTGGATAAAGGCGCATGCGGGTCTGCAGGGAAATGAGATTGCAGATGACTTGGCAAAAAATGCTATTTTAAAAGACGATTACGATGAAAGAATTGATTTAGATTTTCCGGTTTCTGCAATATCGAAATACCTTAAGGATAGAATGAATAAAGAATGGCAAGTTGAATGGCCAGAGTCCACTTTGGGCAGAGACACCTATTTGGTGTTCAAATATGTAAATACAGATTACGTATGTACAAGCCAGGTAGTGCAATATTTCATGACGGGACATGGTTCATTTCCAGTTTTTCTCTTTCGAATAAATAAATCACAATCAGATAAATGCCAATGTGGCATAAAGGGTGATGTTGTTCACTATATCTTTGGAAGATGCCCACTAATGCCGTGCTACTTTGATTTTAATTCAAATAAGACATTGAGAAAAAATCTGCAGGACGTATTTTTGAACTCAAACAATTATGAAAGATTAAAAATAATTTATAACAAACTTAACAGTCTATATTCATTTATTAAGTATACATTTTGAACGTATTTATCTAACATTAACTTCAAGTATTCTAAAGGTTTTGAGTTGGATAAAGCATGATTTATAGAGTGACTGTGACATAGTTGAAGATTTCTGCATTAACGTATATTGGTCATTTAATTGTATTTGGAACTGTTATATTTACTGATGATCTACATGAACATTGTACAGTGATTATTACTATTGTTATAATTATCAACAATCAGTATTATTTGCCTAAAGGAAGAATATTATGTTCTGAATTAAAGTTTTTTGTTGTTTATTAGCAACGAGGTGGTATAAGTAATACAGTATATAGTGATGACTATCTGTTTTTAGGACATTATTTTCATGAACATTTGCTTTTAAGGACATTTTATTTTTATATACTGAACATTTTGGTGATCTTTACTGATCTTCTTATGCATCATAGTTAAATGAAGTTGTTCAGGCACAATTATCAAAACTTTTGGTAATTTTGATCATTGGAGGAAGAGAGATGGTGGACTGTGATATATTCATGAAATCTTGATGAACATTTGTTTTATTAAAAGACATCATATCTTCATGAACATTTGTTTTTTAAAGACAATATATCTTTTCATAGTGAACTTCAGTATAATTTTTCTGTTATTCATAGTTAGTTTAGTAGTCACAGTAAGCTACTGTGATGATAGTTGATGTAATATTTAGTTAATTTATTGATAATTTAGTTTTAGTTTACTATTTAAAAGCAGGCATGTTGCCAACTTTGCTTTTGATTTGTCCAGTGTGGGATGATTTGTGAATATTATCTTGAAAAAACGCCGCTGATCAAGCTTGATTCCTTGCGGAATCGCTGGATGGTGGGGGAGAGTTTCCGCCAGGACATTTTCACTATAAACCTCGCGGTTAGTGTCCTGGCTGGTTGTTCTTCTGCAACCACCCCCCTTATACCTATACATTGGGATCCTTTCTCGTTTGGGGTACTCTATCGAGAGTTAAAGCACTTTCTGGTAATTTCTAGCATCCGAAAGCTCTGGAAAATTCTACAGTTATCTTTAAAGCCTATATAAGGGACCTCCACCAGTTCAGTTCAGTTAGTTCTCTGTCAAATGCGATTGAATACGCACGAGAGGCTTTGCATTGAGAACTGTGTTTCTCTGAGCGATTTTGTATTTGATTCGCCGTATTGAACAATACGCTATATTGTTCTGTGTGAAATTTTGCTGTGCTGTTATTAGATTTGAAGATTACTCAATATTTGTGTCTTTGAGAAGATTCTTGTGTATTTACCGAACTGTTTGGAGTAAATAAAACCTGTTGATTGTTCTTATATATTGGCAACAATCCTTTCGAACCCCGAGCTCACAACAATATGTTATATAAAAATTTATTTCCTTCGCAAATCCTTCACGTTTATTTCGCATTAGTCTTTAAATTAATCTAACTTCTGACATAGTCAGCATTTCCTTAATTCTTAATAATATTTACTAGCTGGCTTCGCCCGCCAGCGGGCCCCTAATTGTAAAACCTCTAATCTTGTAAAATCTCGAATCTTGTAAAACCTCCAATAAGATAAACCTCGAATCGAACGAACCTCCGACCCGGGTCTTCGCTGCCTTCGGCACCGGATAATCCCTTAATTTTTACATTGAATAATATAAACCTCTAACCGAACGAACTTCCGACCCTGGTCCCCTCTGCCTTCGGCACCGTATACCGGTCGTGCTACGCACGCACCGGATAATCCCTTAATTTGCACATGGAATAGTATAAACCTCTAACTGAACGAATCTCCGACCCTGGTCCCCGCTGCCTTCGGCACCGTATACCGGTCGTGCTACGCACGATCCGGATATTCCCTTAAATTGCACATCGAATAGTATAAACCTCTAACTGAACAAACCTCCAGCTCGGGTTCCCGCTGCCCCTAATTGTAAAATCTCGAAAAGCTATAGATGTCGAGTCGAATGAGCCATACCCCGTCGTGATCCGGCCCATAGAAACAGAGTTCGGAAAGCGCCCCCTAGTGGTGAAATGCGGAATTAAAATCGATAATCTCTAGTAAGCTCTATCGGTGTCGAGTCGAATGAGTTATACCCCTTCGTGATCCTTCCCATAGAAACAGAGATAGGAAAGCGCACCCTGGTGGTGAAACTCGGAACTAAATTCGGTAAGCTCTATCTATGTCGAGTCGAATGAGCCAAACCAGGTCGCGATTGGACCCATACGAAGGGAGATTATTTGAAAAAAAATAACAAATTCCTTAGCTTTTTCTTTTTTTTTTCTATACAAAAATGACCATTATTTAAAAAATTCTAAAACTTTTAAAAATAAATGTTCCTGCGTTGAATCATAAACCGGGCGTTCAACAAACTATATAGAATCCGATATATAAAAAATAGAAAAAAAAATTAATTTGATATCTTTTAGAGCTTTCGAAAAAGTACACACAGCAAGTATATTTGCAGTGCAATCGTCTGCTTCAAAACACAAATATCCTAGTAGAATATAATTTTAACCATGAAAATATAATTATTTCTCAAAATAAATCATATGTTAGGAAAGCCCATTCAATTCTGTACGCAAAATGAACAACGATGTTTGATTTAAGATCGTTAATAAATTAGATAATTACTTCCAAAGCAAAGTCACTTATTACACTTTGATTAAACTGTGCTTGCGCCGAAAAACGCTCATTTCTAGAAACGGGTTTCACAAAAGAATCTTTTTTTAATTGATAATAATCGAATTTTTTAAAGTCGAAGGCATCTTTCTATAGCTGAATGTATGCACTTTTAGCCTCTTCTCTCGGAATTTGTGTAATTCGATAAAAAAGTCCTGCGGCGCGGGGGGGGGGGGTATACATTAGCAAATTAGAGGAAACACGAAAGTGACGTACGGGAACGATCGGTTTCTAAAGGGTTAATGTACATATTTTTTAAAACTGAAATATATGTTTCGAAGAAGAAGAACGTGGCTATGATCTGGTGTATTTTATTTGTCTCTATTCACATTTTCCAAGTCGATGCGGATTTTTAAACATGGGCCGAAAAACGAAAATTCACGCGAGTGAGTTTCGAAAACCATTTTTTTAGAAGGGTTAAAAAACGAATTTTTCGAAACTGATACCTGATTTTAAAAGGAAAAAGAACGTAGATTAGGCTCGGTATTTTTATTTTTTCGTATCTTGTTTAGAAGCCCAGAATTGAATTTTTAAAATTGCAGAAATCGCTGAAAAACCGAAAGAGACTTACGGAAAAAAACGTTTTCGAAAGGGTTAACTGAAATATTTTTTAAAACTAAAGGTTTTATAGTGATCTCGAAAGGGGGGAAATGTACTTGGGTGTGTTTGTTTGTTTTTTTGTTCATTCAGAGAGCCGATGCGCGAATTTAAAAATCGCAGAGAATCGGAATTTGCAAGAGTGAGTCAGCGCGTGAATTTTTTTCGAAGGGTTAATATTTGTATTTTTCAAAACCGATCGCAGATTTCGAAAGGAAAAAGAATGTAGATCTCGTCTGGTATTTTTAGTTTTCTCTAACTCGTTTGGAACCGCCTCTACGAATTTTTGAAAATCGTTGCAATTGCCGAAATCGCAAAACTGTGTACGGTAAATATACATTTTCGAAGGGTTAACTGACGTATTTTTTTTAATGGAAGGTGACATTGGAGAGGACAAAGGCCGATCTTTTATTTGGTGAAATCCGTTTATCCGAATCTTTCTTAATCCGGCGGATGCGAGGTTCGGATGAAGGGAGAAAATCAAAAACACGAATTCGACCCTTTTTGATTATTTTTTTTGAAAGGGTTAATATCAAATTTTTTTCGAACCGACAGGATCGTTAGAGACGTAAAAGTAGGTTCTTTGAGAATATGTTGACGGTTTTTTCGTATTTTTGTCGGTTCGCCTTCGGCGAGTTTAGACAGTCGTCAAACGAAACCGGCCGAAGCGATCTTTCCTTCTTCTTTTTGCGGAAGATGAGGATTGAGCTCTTCTGGGCATGCGCGGAGGACTTTCCACATAGGTTTCTTTTGAAGCAATTAAATCAGCTTTGTTCGTTAATAACTCCCTTAATTAAGGGCCGATTTTTTCGAAACTGCAATTCCTGAAGGCCCGGATTTTTCTGAATTTTTTGACACAAAAAGCGCTTCGCTACTCGCTACGCTCGCAGAGTTTATCCGGGTACAGATACACACATAGACACACAGACGTTTACGAACATTAATAATAATGACTAGCTGGCTTCGCCCGCCAGCGGGCCCCTAATTTACATCGGTAACTAAAATCGATAAAATCCCTAATTTACATCGGTGCCTCGAATCTTTTGTATTCTCCGGCTCGCACCCCCCTCGAACCGAACGAACTTCCGACATGGGTCCCCGCTGCCTTCGGCACCGAATAATCCCTTAATTTGCACATTGAGTAGTATAAACCTGTAACCGAACGAACCTCCGACCCTGGTCCCCGCTGCCTTCGGCACCGTAAATCGGTCTACTCACGCACCGGCACATAGAATAGTATAAACCTCTAACTAAACGAACTTCCGGTTCGGGTCCCCGCTGCCTGTGGCACCGTATAGCAGTCTTGCTGCACACGCGCTGCAGTATACGTTAGTTCCACCTTCCACCACCAGGTGGCACAATCTGTTTATACGATCATAACTGAAATCGTTAAGGCTTTCGATGTCGAGTCGAATGAGCCATACCCCGTCGTTTTCATGCCCGTAGAACCGGAGATAGGAAAGCGCCCCCTGGTGGTGAGACTCGGAGCAAAAATCGATAAGCTCTAGTATCCTCTATCGACGTTGAGTCGATTGAGCCAAACCGCGTCGTGATGTGACCCATAGAACCCGAGTTGGATGAAAAATCCTTTAATTGCACCTTCCACCACCAGGGGGCGCAATCTGTTCTATACGAACATGACCGAAATCTGTAATGCTCTCGAAATCCAGTCAAAAGAGCCAAACCACGTTGTAATCGGGCCCATAGAACCCGATTTCCGAAAGCGCCCCCTGGCGGTGATGTTCCTGTGTTGACTCTTTGGTTTATTTTACTACGATCGAAATGAAGTTGATTCTTTACATAGTGTATAATCTCTGATCCATCGAATAGAAAGTTTCTATAACTCAAATGGCAACATTTCTTTCCGACGAAATGAAAAAAGGATGCGTTTTAAAACGACAAATTTAAATATATCGCATCCCCACACAAACACAAAATCATAAACCGGGTGTTAAATAAACTATATAGAATCCGATACATAAAAAATAGAAAAAAAAAATATTTTGATATCTTTTGGAGCTATCGAAAAAGGTAAACAAAGCAAGTATTTAGCTGCTTCAGAATACAAATATCCTAGTAGAATAGAATTTTAACTATGAAAATATAATTATTTCTCAAAATAAATCATATATTCGGAAAGCCCATTCAATTCTGTACGCAAAATGAACAACGATTTTTTAAATAAAATCGTTAATAAATTAGATAATTACTTCCAAATCAAAGTCACTTATTACACTTTGATTAATCTGTGCTTGCGCCGAAAAACGCTTATTTCTAGAAACGGGTTTCACAAAAGAATTTTTTTTTAATTGATAATACTCGAATTTTTTTAACTGAAAGGTGTCTTTCTAGAGCTGAATGTATGCACTTTTAGCTTCTTCTCTAGGAATTTATGTAATTCGATAAAAAATAGCTGCGGCGGGGGGGGGGGGGGGGGGGGGTATACATTGGCAAATTAGAGGAAACACGAAAGTGACGTACGGGAACAATCGGTTTCTAAAGGGTTAATGTACATATTTTTTAGAACTGAAATATATGTTTCGAAGAATAAGAACGTGGCTATGATCTGGTGTATTTTATTTGTCTCTATTCACATTTACCGAGTCGATGCGGATTTTTAAACATGGGCCGAAAAACGAAAATTCACGCGAGTGAGTTTCGGAAACCATTTTTTTAGAAGGGTTAAAAAACGAATTTTTCGAAACTGATACCTGATTTTAAAAGGAAAAAGAACGTAGATTAGGCTCGGTATTTTTATTTTTTCGTATCTTGTTTAGAAGCCCAGAAATGAATTTTTAAAGATTGCAGAAATCGCTGAAAAACCGAAAGAGACTTACGGAAAAAAACGATTTCGAAAAGGTTAACTGAAATATTTTTTTAAACTAAAGGTTTTATAGTGATTTCGAAAGAACGGAAATGTACCTGGGTGTCTTTGTTTGTTTTTTTGTTCTTCCAGAGAGCCGATGCGCGATTTTAAAAATCGCAGAGAATCGGAATTTGCAAAAGTGAGTCTGCGCGCGAATTTTTTTCGAGGGGTTAATATTTGTATTTTTAAAAAAGGATCGCAGATTTCGAAAGGAAAAAGAATGTAGATCTCGTCTGGTATTTTTAGTTTTCTCTCACTTGTTTGGAACCGCCGCTGCGATTTTTTTAAAACCGTCCAAATTGCCGAAATCGCGAAACTGTGTACGGAAAATATACATTTTCGAAGGGTTAACTGACGTATTTTTTTTAATGCAAGCTGTCGTTGGAGAGGACAAAGACCGATCTTTTATTTGGTGAAATCCGTTTATCCGAATCTTTCTTAGTCCGGCGGATGCGAGGTTCGGAAGAAGGGAGACAATAAAAAACACGAATTCGACCCTTTTTGATTATTTTTTTTGAAAGGGTTAATATCGAAATTTTTTCGAACCGACAGGATCGTTAGAGACTTAAAAGTACGTTCTTTGAGAATATGTTGACGGTTTTTTCGTATTTCTGTCGGTTCGCCGTCGGCGAGTTTAGACAGTCGTAAAACGAAACCGGCCGAAGCGATTTTTCCTTCTTCTTTTTGCGGAAGATGAGAATTGAGCTCTTCTGGGCATGCGCGGAATAATTTCCAGGTAGGTTTCTTTTTAGTAATTAAAACAGTTTTGTTCGTTAATAACTCCCTTAATTATGGGCCGATTTTTTCGAAACTGCAATTCCTGGAGGTCCGGATTTTTCTGAATTTTTTGATACCAAAAGCGCTTCGCTACTCGCTGCGCTCGCAGAGTTTATCCGGGTACAGATACACACACAGACAGACACACAGACGTATACGAACATTAATAATAAGGACTAGCTGGCTTCGCCCGCCAGCGGGCCCCTAATTTACATCGGTAACTAAAATTGATAAAATCCCTAATTTACATCGGTGCCTCGAATCTTTTGTATTCTCCGGCTCGCACCCCCCTCGAACCGAACGAACTTCCGACACGGGTTCCGACACGGGGGAAATGTACCTGGGTGTGTTTGTTTGTTTTTTTGTTCTTTCAGAGAGCCGATGCGCGATTTTAAAAATCGCAGAGAATCGGAATTTGCAAAAGTGAGTCTGCGCGCGAATTTTTTTCGAGGGGTTAATATTTGTATTTTTCAAAACCGATCGCAGATTTCGAAAGGAAAAAGATTGTAGATCTCGTCTGGTATTTTTAGTTTTCTCTAACTCGTTTGGAATCGCCGCTACGATTTTTTTAACATCGTCCAAATTGCCGAAATCGCGAAACTGTGTACGGAAAATATACATTTTCGAAGGGTTAACTGACGTATATTTTTTAATGCAAGCTGGCATTGGAGAGGAAAAAGACCGATCTTTTATTTGGTGAAATCCGTTTATCCGAATCTTTCTTAGTCCGGCGGATGCGAGGTTCGGAAGAAGGGAGACAATAAAAAACACGAATTCGACCATTTTTGATTATTTTTTTTGAAAGGGTTAATATCGAAATTTTTTCAAACCGACAGGATCGTTAGAGACTTAAAAGTACGTTCTTTGAGAATATGTTGACGGTTTTTTCGTATTTCTGTCGGTTCGCCGTCGGCGAGTTTAGACAGTCGTCAAACGAAACCGGCCGAAGCGATCTTTCCTTCTTCTTTTTGCGGAAGATGATGATTGAGCTCTTCTGCGCATGCGCGGAGGACTTTCCACATAGGTTTCTTTTGAAGCAATTAAAACAGCTTTGTTCGTTAATAACTCCCTTAATTAAGGGCCGATTTTTCCGAAACTGCAATTCCTGGAGGACCGGATTTTTCTGAATTTTTTGACACAAAAAGCGCGTCGCTACTCGCTACGCTCGCAGAGTTTATCCGGGTACAGATACACACACACACACACACAGACACACAGACGTATACGGACATTAATAATAATGACTAGCTGGCTTCGCCCGCCAGCGGGCCCCTAATTTACATCGGTAACTAAAATCGATAAAATCCCTAATTTACATCGGTGCCTCGAATCTCTTGTATTCTCCGGCTCGCACCCCCCTCGAACCGAACGAACTTCCGACACGGGTCCCCGCTGCCTTCGGCACCGGATAATCCCTTAATTTGCACATTGAGTAGTATAAACCTCTAACCGAAGAACCTCCAACCCTGGTCCCCGCTGACTTCGGCACCGGATAATACCTTAATTTGCACATCGAATAGTATAAACCTCTAACTGAACGAATCTCCGACCCTGGTCCCCGCTGCCTTCGGCACCGGCACATAGAATAGTATAAACCTCTAACTAAACGAACCTCCGGTTCGGGTCCCCGCTGCCTGCGGCACCGTATAGCAGTCGTGCTGCGCACGCCCTGCAGTATACGTTAGTTCCACCTTCCACCACCAGGTGGCACAATCTGTTTATACGATCATAACTGAAATCGTTAAGGCTTTCGATGTCGAGTCGAATGAGCCATACCCCGTCGTTTTCATGCCCGTAGAACCGGAGATAGGAAAGCGCCCCCTGGTGGTGAGACTCGGAGCAAAAATCGATAAGCTCTAGTATCCTCTATCGACGTTGAGTCGATTGAGCCAAACCGCGTCGTGATGTGACCCATAGAACCCGAGTTGGATGAAAAATCCTTTAATTACACCTTCCACCACCAGGGGGCGCAATCTGTTCTATACGAACATGACCGAAATCTGTAAAGCTATCGAAATCCAGTCGAAAGAGCCAAACCACGTTGTAATCGGGCCCATAGAACCCGATTTCCGAAAGCGCCCCCTGGTGGTGATGTTCCTGTGTTGACTCTCTGGTTTATTTTACTACGATCGAAATGAAGTTGATTCTTTACATTGTGTATAATCTCTGATCCATCGAATAGAAAGTTTCTATAACTCAAATGGCAACATTTCTTTCCGACGAAATGAAAAAAGGATGCGTTTTAAAACGACAAATTTAAATATATCGCATCCCCACACAAACACAAAATCATAAACCGGGTGTTAAATAAACTATATAGAATCCGACATATAAAAAATAGAAATAAAAAAAAATTATTTTGATATCTTTTGGAGCTTCCGAAAAAAGTAAACAAAGCAAGTATTTGGAGTGCAATCGGCTGCTTGAGAATACAAATATCCTAGTAGAATAGAATTTTAACTATGAAAATATAATTATTTCTCAAAATAAATCATATATTCGGAAAGCCCATTCAATTCTGTACGCAAAATAAACAACGATTTTTTAAATAAAATCGTTAATAAATTAGATAATTACTTCCAAAGCAAAGTCACTTATTACACTTTGATTAATCTGTGCTTGCGCCGAAAAACGCTTATTTCTAGAAACGGGTTTCAGAAAAGAATTTTTTTGAAATTGATAATACTCGAATTTTTTTAACTGAAAGGTGTCTTTCTAGAGCTGAATGTATGCACTTTTAGCTTCTTCTCTAGGAATTTATGTAATTCGATAAAAAATAGCTGCGGCGGGGGGGGGGGGTATACATTGGCAAATTAGAGGAAACACGAAAGTGACGTACGGGAACGATCGGTTTCTAAAGGGTTAATGTACATATTTTTTTAAACTGAAATATATGTTTCGAAGAATAAGAACGTGGCTATGATCTGGTGTATTTTATTTGTCTCTATTCACATTTTCCGAGTCGATGCGGATTTTTAAACATGGGCCGAAAAACGAAAATTCATGCAAGTGAGTCTCGGAAACCATTTTTTTAGAAGGGTTAAAAAACGAATTTTTCGAAACTGATACCTGATTTTAAAAGGAAAAAGAACGTAGATTAGGCTCGGTATTTTTATTTTTTCGTATCTTGTTTAGAAGCCCAGAAATGAATTTTTAAAGATTGCAGAAATAGCTGAAAAACCAAAAGAGACTTACGGAAAAAAACGATTTCGAAAGGGTTAACTGATATATTTTTTAAAACTAAAGGTTTTATAGTGATCTCGAAAGGAGGGAAATGTACATGAGTGTGTTTGTTTGTTTTTTTGTTCTTTCAGAGAGCCGATGCGCGATTTTAAAAATCGCAGGATATCGAAATTTGCAAAAGTGAGTCTGCGGGCGAATTTTTTTCGAAGGGTTAATATTTGTATTTTTCAAAAACGATCGCATATTTCGAAAGGATAAAGAATGTAGATCTCGTCTGGTATTTTTAGTTTTCTCTAACTTGTTTGGAACGGCCTCTGCGAATTTTTGAAAATCGTCGCAATTGCCGAAATCGCGAAACTGTGTACGGAAAATATACATTTTCGAAGGGTTAACTGACGTATTTTTTTTAATGGAAGGGGGAATTGGAGAGGACAAAGACCGATCTTTTATTTGGTGAAATCCGTTTATCCGAATCTTTCTTAGTCCGGCGGATGCGAGGTTCGGAAGAAGGGAGAATATAAAAAACACGAATTCGACCCTTTTTGATTATTTTTTTTGAAAGGGTTAATATCGAAATTTTTTCAAACCGACCGGATCGTTAGAGACGTAAAAGTACGTTCTTTGAGAATATGTTGACAGTTTTTTCGTATTTCTGTCGGTTCGCCGTCGGCGAGTTTAGACAGTCGTAAAACGAAACCGGCCGAAGCGATTTTTCCTTCTTCTTTTTGCGGAAGATGAGAATTGAGCTCTTCTGGGCATGCGCGGAATAATTTCCAGGTAGGTTTCTTTTTAGTAATTAAAACAGTTTTGTTCGTTAATAACTCCCTTAATTATGGGCCGATTTTTTCGAAACTGCAATTCCTGGAGGTCCGGATTTTTCTGAATTTTTTGATACCGAAAGCGCTTCGCTACTCGCTGCGCTCGCAGAGTTTATCCGGGTACAGATACACACACAGACAGACACACAGACGTATACGAACATTAATAATAAGGACTAGCTGGCTTCGCCCGCCAGCGGGGCCCTAATTGTAAAACCTCTAATCTTGTAAAATCTCGAATAAGATAAACCTCGAACCGAACGAACCTCCGACTCGGCTCTAACAATCCGTATACCGGACGCACCGAATAATCCCATAATTTGCACATAAATATAGTATAAACCTCTAATCGAACGAAACTCCGACCCGGGTCCCCGCTGCCTTCGGCAACGTATACCGGTCGTGCTACGCACGGACCGGATAATCCCCTAATTTGCACATCGAATAGTATAAACCTATAACTAAACGAATGCAGAACCTATAACTGTCCCCGCTGCCTGCGGCAACGTATAGCAGTCGTGCTGCGCACGCGCTGCAATATACGTTATTTCAACCTTACACAACCAGGTGGCGCAATCTGTTCTATACAAACCTCGGGCATTGAAACCGTTAAAGCTATCGATGTCGAGTCGAATGAGCCGTACCCCGTCGTGATCCGGCTCATAGAAACAGAGTTCGGAAAGCGCTCCCTAGCGGTGAAATGCGGAACTAAAATCGATAATCTCTAGTAAACTCTATCGGTGTCGAGTCGAATGAGCTATACCCCGTCGTGATCCGTCTCATAGAAACAGAGATAGGAAAGCGCACCCTGGTGGTGAAACTGGGAACTAAATTCGGTAAGCTCTATCTATGTCGAGTCGAATGAGCCAAACCAGGTCGCGATGGGACCCATACGAAGGGAGATATTTTGAAAAGAAATAGCAAATTCCTTAGCTTTTTCTTTTTTTTTTTCTATACAAAAATGACCATTCTTTAAAAAGTTCTAAAACTTTTAAAAATAAACGTTCCTGCGTTGAATCATAAACCGGGAGTTCAACAAACTATATAGAATCCGATACATAAAAAATAGAAAAAAAAATTAATTTGATATCTTTTGGAGCTTTCGAAAAAAGTACACACAGCAAGTATATTTGCAGTGCAATCGGCTGCTTCAAAACACAAATATCCTAGTAGAATAGAATTTTAACCATGAAAATATAATTATTTCTCAAAATAAATCATATTTTCGGAAAGCCCATTCAATTCTGTACGCAAAATGAACAACGATTTTTTATTCAAGATCGTTAATAAATAAGATAATTACGGCGAAAGCAAAGTCACTTATTACACTTTGATTAAACTGTGCTTGCGCCGAAAAACGCTCATTTCTAGAAACGGGTTTCACAAAAGAATTTTTTTTTAATTGATAATAATCGAATTTTTTAAAGTCGAAGGCATCTTTCTATAGCTGAATGTACGCACTTTTAGCCTCTTCTCTCGGAATTTGTGTAATTCGATAAAAAAGTCCTGCGGCGGGGGGGGGGGGTATACATTGGCAAATTAGAGGAAATCGTGAAAGTGAGGTACGGGAACGACCGGTTTCTAAAGGGTTAATGTACATATTTTTTAAAACTGATATATATGTTTCAAAGAATAAGAACGTGGCTATGATCTGGTGTATTTCATTTGTCTCTATTCACATTTTCCGAGTCGATGCGGATTTTTAAACATGGGTCGAAAAACGAAAATTCACGCGAGTGAGTTTCGGAAACCATTTTTTTAGAAGGGTTAAAAAACGAATTTTTCGAAACTGATACCTGATTTTAAAAGGAAAAAGAACGTAGATTAGGCTCGGTATTTTTATTTTTTCGTATCTTGTTTAGAAGCCCAGAATTGAATTTTTAAAGATTGCAGAAATCGCTGAAAAAGCGAAAGAGAGTTACGGAAGAAAACGTTTTCCAGAGGGTTAATTGATATATTTTTTAAAACTAAAGGTTTTATAGTGATCTCGAAAGGAGGGAAATGTACATGAGTGTGTTTGTTTGTTTTTTTGTTCTTTCAGAGAGCCGATGCGCGATTTTAAAAATCGCAGGGTATCGAAATTTGCAAAAGTGAGTCTGCGGGCGAATTTTTTTCGAAGGGTTAATATTTGTATTTTTCAAAAACGATCGCATATTTCGAAAGGATAAAGAATGCAGATCTCGTCTGGTATTTTTAGTTTTCTCTAACTTGTTTGGAACGGCCTCTGCGAATTTTTGAAAATCGTCGCAATTGCCGAAATCGCGAAACTGTGTACGGAAAATATACATTTTCGAAGGGTTAACTGACGTATTTTTTTTAATGGAAGGGGGAATTGGAGAGGACAAAGACCGATCTTTTATTTGGTGAAATCCGTTTATCCGAATCTTTCTTAGTCCGGCGGATGCGAGGTTCGGAAGAAGGGAGAATATAAAAAACACGAATTCGACCCCTTTTGATTATTTTTTTTGAAAGGGTTAATATCGAAATTTTTTCGAACCGACCGGATCGTTAGAGACGTAAAAGTACGTTTTTTGAGAATATGTTGACGGTTTTTTCGTATTTCTGTCGGTTCGCCGTCGGCGAGTTTAGACAGTCGTAAAACGAAACCGGCCGAAGCGATTTTTCCTTCTTCTTTTTGCGGAAGATGAGAATTGAGCTCTTCTGGGCATGCGCGGAATAATTTCCAGGTAGGTTTCTTTTTAGTAATTAAAACAGTTTTGTTCGTTAATAACTCCCTTAATTATGGGCCGATTTTTTCGAAACTGCAATTCCTGGAGGTCCGGATTTTTCTGAATTTTTTGATACCAAAAGCGCTTCGCTACTCGCTGCGCTCGCAGAGTTTATCCGGGTACAGATACACACACAGACAGACACACAGACGTATACGAACATTAATAATAAGGACTAGCTGGCTTCGCCCGCCAGCGGGCCCCTAATTGTAAAATCTCGAAAAGCTATCGATGTAGAGTCGAATGAGCCATACCCCGTCGTGATGTGACCCATAGAACCCGAGTTTGCTGAAAAATACTTTAATTACACCTTCCACCACCAGGTGGCGCAATCTGTTCTATACGAACCTCGGGCACTGAAACCGTTAAAGCTATCGATGTCGAGTCGAATAAGCCAAACGCCGTCGTGATCCGGCCCATAGAAACAGAGTTCGGAAAGCGCCCCCTAGTGGTGAAATGCGGAACTAAAGTCGACTATCTCTAGTATCCTCTGTCGATGTCGAGTCGATTGAGCCAAACCGCGTCGTGATGTGACCCATAGAACCCGAGTTGGCTGAAAAATACTTTAATTTCACCTTCAACCATCAGGGGGCGCAATCTGTTCTATACGAACCTCGGGCACTGAAACCGTTAAAGCTATCGATGTCGAGTCGAATAAGCCATACCCCGTCGTGATCCGGCCCATAGAAACAGAGTTCGGAAAGCGCCCCTAGTGGTGAAATGCGGAACTAAAGTCGATAATCTCTACTAAGCTCTATCGGTTTCGAGTCGAATGAGCTATACCCCGTCGTGATGGGACCCATACGAAGGGAGATATTTTCAAAAGAAATAGCAAATTCCTTAGCTTTTTTTTTTTTTTCCCTATGCAAAAATGACAATTATTTAAAAAATATTAAAACTTTTAAAAATAAATGTTCCTGTGTTGACTCTCTAGTTTATTTGACTGCGATCGAACATGAAATTGACTCTTTACATATCGTATAATCTCTGATCCATCGAAGAGAAATATTGTATAGTAAGTTAGACAGGTATTGTATAGCAAGTATTTGCAGTGCAATTGGCTGTTTCAGAATACAAATATCCTAGTAGAATAGAATATTAACTATGAAAATATAATTATTTCTCAAAATAAATCATATATTCGGAAAGCCCATTCAATTCTGTACGCAAAATGAACAACGATTTTTGATTTAAGATCGTTAATAAATAAGATAATTACGGCGAAAGCAAAGTCACTTATTACAGTTTGATTAAACTGTGCTTGCGCCGAAAAACGATCATTTCTAGAAACGGGTTTCACAAAAGAGTTTTTTTTAATTGATAATAATCGAATTTTTTAAAGTCGAAGGCATCTTTCTATAGATGAATGTATGCACTTTTATCTTCTTCTCTCGGAATTTGTGTACTTCGATAAAAAAAAGTCCTGCGGCGAGGGGGTTTACATTGGCAAATTAGAGGAAATCGTGAAAGTGAGGTACGGGAACGACCGGTTTCTAAAGGGTTAATGTACATATTTTTTAAAACTGAAATATATGTTTCGAAGAATAAGAAAGTGGCTATGATCTGGTGTATTTTATTTGTCTCTATTCACCTTTTCCGAGTCGATGCGAATTTTTAAACATGGGCCGAAAAACGAAAATTCACGCGAGTGAGTTTCGGAAACCATTTTTTTAGAAGGGTTAAAAAACGAATTTTTCAAAACTGATACCTGATTTTAAAAGGAAAAAGAACGTAGATTAGGCTCGGTACTTTTATTTTTTCGTATCTTGTTTAGAAGCCCAGAATTGAATTTTTAAAGATTGCAGAAATCGCTGAAAAACCGAAAGAGACTTACGGAAAAAAACGTTTTCGAAAGGGTTAACTGAAATATTTTTTAAAACTAAAGGTTTTATATTAATCTCGAAAGAAAGGAAATGTACTTGGGTGTGTTTGTTTGTTTTTTTGTTCTTTCAGAGAGCCGATGCGCGATTTTAAAAATCGCAGAGAATCGGAATTTGCAAAAGTGAGTCTGCGCGCGAATTTTTTTCGAAGGGTTAATACTTGTATTTTTCAAAAACGATCGCAGATTTCCAAAGGATAAAGAATGTAGATCTTGTCTGGTATTTTTAGTTTTCATTGACTCGTTTGGAACCGCCGCAGCGAATTTTTCAAAATAGTCGAAATTGCCGAAATCGCGAAACGGTGTACGGAAAATATACGTTTTCGAAGGGTTAACTGACGTATTTTTTTTAATGGAAGGTGCCATTGGAGAGGACAAAGAACGATCCTTTATTTGGTGAAATCCGTTTATCCGAATCTTTCTTAGTCCGGCGGATGCGAGGTTCGGACGAAGGGAGAAAATCAAAAACACGAATTCGACGCTTTTTGATTATTTTTTTTGAAAGGGTTAATATCGAAATTTTTTCGAACCGACCGGATCGTTAGAGACGTAAAAGTACGTTCTTTGAGAATATGTTGACGGTTTTTTCGTATTTCAGTCGGTTCGTCGTCGGCGAGTTTAGACAATCGTAAAACGAAACCGGCAGAAGCGATCTTTCCTTCTTCTTTTTGCGGAAGATGAGGATTGAGCTCTTCTGGGCATGCGCGGAGGACTTTCCACATAGGTTTCTTTTGAAGCAATTAAAACAGCTTTGTTCGTTAATAACTCCCTTAATTAAGGGCCGATTTTTTCGAAACTGCAATTCCTGAAGGCCCGGATTTTTCTGAATTTTTTGACACAAAAAGCGCTTTACTACTCGCTACGCTCGCAGAGTTTATCCGGGTACAGATACACACACACAGACAGACACACAGACGGATACGAACATTAATAATAAGGACTAGCTGGCTTCGCCCGCCAGCGGGCCCCTACTTGTAAAACCTCTAATCTTGTAAAATGTCGATTAAATTGCACATCGAATAGTATAAACCTCTAACTGAACGAACTTTCGGCTCGGGTCCCCGCTGCCTGCGGCCTCGTATAGCAGTCGTGCTACGCACGCGCTGCGGTATACTTTAGTTCCACCTTCCACCACCAGGTGGCGCAATCTGTATATACGATCATAACTGAAACCGTTAAAGCTATCGATGTCGAGTCGAATAAGCCATACCCCGTCGTGATCCGGCCCATAGAAACAGAGTTCGGAAAGCGCCCCCTAGTGGTGAAATGCGGAACTAAAGTCGATAATCTCTAGTATCCTCTATCGATGTCGAGTCGATTGAGCCAAACCGCGTCGTGATGTGACCCATAGAACCCGAGTTGGCTGAAAAATCCTTTAATTACACCTTCAACCACCAGGGGGCGCAATCTGTTCTATACGAACCTCGGGCACTGAAACCGTTAAAGCTATCGATGTCGAGTCGAATAAGCCATACCCCGTCGTGATCCGGCCCATAGAAACAGAGTTCGGAAAGCGCCCCTAGTGGTGAAATGCGGAACTAAAGTCGATAATCTCTACTAAGCTCTATCGGTGTCGAGTCGAATGAGCTATACCCCGTCGTGATGGGACCCATACGAAGGGAGATATTTTCAAAAGAAATAGCAAATTCCTTAGCTTTTTTTTTTTTTTTCCCCTATGCAAAAATGACAATTATTTAAAAAATATTAAAACTTTTAAAAATAAATGTTCCTGTGTTGACTCTCTAGTTTATTTGACTGCGATCGAACATGAAGTTGACTCTTTACATATCGTATAATCTCTGATCCATCGAAGAGAAATATTGTATAGTAAGTTAGTCAGGTATTGTATAGCAAGTATTTGCAGTGCAATTGGCTGTTTCAGAATACAAATATCCTAGTAGAATAGAATTTTAACTATGAAAATATAATTATTTCTCAAAATAAATCATATATTCGGAAAGCCCATTCAATTCTGTACGCAAAATGAACAACGATTTTTGATTTAAAATCGTTAATAAATAAGATAATTACGGCGAAAGCAAAGTCACTTATTACAGTTTGATTAAACTGTGCTTGCGCCGAAAAACGCTCATTTCTAGAAACGGGTTTCACAAAAGAGGTTTTTTTTAATTGATAATAATCGAATTTTTTAAAGTCGAAGGCATCTTTCTATAGATGAATGTATGCACTTTTAGCTTCTTCTCTCGGAATTTGTGTACTTCGATAAAAAAGTCCTGCGGCGGGGGGGGGGGGGGGGTTACATTGGCAAATTAGAGGAAATCGTGAAAGTGAGGTACGGGAACGACCGGTTTCTAAAGGGTTAATGTACATATTTTTTTTAACTGAAATATATGTTTCGAAGAATAAGAAAGTGGCTATGATCTGGTGTATTTTATTTGTCTCTATTCACATTTTCCGAGTCGATGCGGATTTTTAAACATGGGCCGAAAAACGACAATTCACGCGAGTGAGTTTCGGAAATCATTTTTTAGAAGGGTTAAAAAACGAATTTTTCGAAACTGATACCTGATTTTAAAAGGAAAAAGAACGTAGATTAGGCTCGGTATTTTTATTTTTTCGTATCTTGTTTAGAAGCCCAGAATTGAATTTTTAAAAATTGCAGAAATCGCTGAAAAACCGAAAGAGACTTACGGAAAAAAACGATTTCGAAAGGGTTAACTGAAATATTTTTTAAAACTAAAGGTTTTACAGTGATCTCGAAAGGAGGGAAATGTACTTGGGTGTGTTTGTTTGATTTTTTGTTCTTTCAGAGAGCCGATGCGCGATTTTAAAAATCGCAGAGAATCGGAATTTGCAAAAGTGAGTCTGCGCGCGAATTTTTTTCGAAGGGTTAATATTTGTATTTTTCAAAAACGATCGCAGATTTCGAAAGGACAAAGAATGTAGATCTCGTCTGGTATTTTTAGTTTTCCCTGACTTGTTTGGAACCGCCGCAGCGAATTTTTCAATATAGTCGAAATTGCCGAAATCGCGAAACGGTGTACGGAAAATATACGTTTTCGAGGGGTTAACTGACATATTTTTTTTAATGGAAGGTGTTATTGGAGAGGACCGAGACCGATCTTTTATTTGGTGAAATCCGTTTATCCGAATCTTTCTTAGTCCGGCGGATGCGAGGTTCGGACGGAGGGAGAAAATCAAAAACACGAATTCGACCCTTTTTGATTATTTTTTTTGAAAGGGTTAATATCGAAATTTTTTCGAACCGACAGGATCGTTAGAGACGAAAAAGTACGTTCTTTGAGAATATGTTGACGGTTTTTTCGTATTTCTGTCGGTTCGCCGTCGGCGAGTTTAGACAGTCGTCAAACGAAACCGACCGAAGCGATCTTTCCTTCTTCTTTTTGCGGAAGATGAGGATTGAGCTCTTCTGGGCATGCGCGGAGTACTTTCCACATAGGTTTCTTTTGAAGCAATTAAAACAGCTTTGTTCGTTAATAACTCCCTTAATTAAGGGCCGATTTTTTCGAAACTGCAATTCCTGAAGGCCCGGATTTTTCTGAATTTTTTGACACCAAAAGCGCTTCGCTACTCGCTACGCTCGCAGAGTTTATCCGGGTACAGATACACACACACACAGACAGACACACAGACGGATACGAACATTAATAATAAGTACTAGCTGGCTTCGCCCGCCAGCGGGCCCCTAATTTACATCGGTAACTAAAATCGATAAAATCCCTAATTTACATCGGTGCCTCGAATCTTTTGTATTCTCCGGCTCGCACCCCCCTCGAACCGAACGAACTTCCGACATGGGTCCCCGCTGCCTTCGGCACCGAATAATCCCTTAATTTGCACATTGAGTAGTATAAACCTGTAACCGAACGAACCTCCGACCCTGGTCCCCGCTGCCTTCGGCACCGTAAATCGGTCTACTCACGCACCGGCACATAGAATAGTATAAACCTCTAACTAAACGAACCTCCGGTTCGGGTCCCCGCTGCCTGCGGCACCGTATTGCAGTCGTGCTCCGCACGCGCTGCAGTATACGTTAGTTCCACCTTCCATAACCAGGTGGCGCAATCTGTTTATACGATCATAACTGAAATCGTTAAGGCTTTCGATGTCGAGTCGAATGAGCCATACCCCGTCGTTTTCATGCCCGTAGAACCGGAGATAGGAAAGCGCCCCCTGGTGGTGAGACTCGGAGCAAAAATCGATAAGCTCTAGTATCCTCTATCGACGTTGAGTCGATTGAGCCAAACCGCGTCATGATGTGACCCATAGAACCCGAGTTGGATGAAAAATCCTTTAATTGCACCTTCCACCACCAGGGGGCGCAATCTGTTCTATACGAACATGACCGAAATCTGTAACGCTCTCGAAATCCAGTCAAAAGAGCCAAACCACGTTGTAATCGGGCCCATAGAACCCGATTTCCGAAAGTGCCCCCTGGCGGTGATGTTCCTGTGTTGACTCTTTGGTTTATTTTACTACGATCGAAATGAAGTTGATTCTTTACATAGTGTATAATCTCTGATCCATCGAATAGAAAGTTTCTATAACTCAAATGGCAACATTTCTTTCCGACGAAATGAAAAAAGGATGCGTTTTAAAACGACAAATTTAAATATATCGCATCCCCACACAAACACAAAATCATAAACCGGGTGTTAAATAAACTATATAGAATCCGATACATAAAAAATAGAAAAAAAAAATATTTTGATATCTTTTGGAGCTATCGAAAAAGGTAAACAAAGCAAGTATTTAGCTGCTTCAGAATACAAATATCCTAGTAGAATAGAATTTTAACTATGAAAATATAATTATTTCTCAAAATAAATCATATATTCGGAAAGCCCATTCAATTCTGTACGCAAAATGAACAACGATTTTTTAAATAAAATCGTTAATAAATTAGATAATTACTTCCAAATCAAAGTCACTTATTACACTTTGATTAATCTGTGCTTGCGCCGAAAAACGCTTATTTCTAGAAACGGGTTTCACAAAAGAATTTTTTTTAAATTGATAATACTCGAATTTTTTTAACTGAAAGGTGTCTTTCTAGAGCTGAATGTATGCACTTTTAGCTTCTTCTCTAGGAATTTATGTAATTCGATAAAAAATAGCTGCGGCGGGGGGGGGGGGGGGGGTATACATTGGCAAATTAGAGGAAACACGAAAGTGACGTACGGGAACAATCGGTTTCTAAAGGGTTAATGTACATATTTTTTAGAACTGAAATATATGTTTCGAAGAATAAGAAAGTGGCTATGATCTGGTGTATTTTATTTGTCTCTATTCACATTTATCGAGTCGATGCGGATTTTTAAACATGGGCCGAAAAACGAAAATTCACGCGAGTGAGTTTCGGAAACCATTTTTTTAGAAGGGTTAAAAAACGAATTTTTCGAAACTGATACCTGATTTTAAAAGGAAAAAGAACGTGGATTATGCTCGGTATTTTTATTTTTTCGTATCTTGTTTAGAAGACCAGAAATGAATTTTTAAAGATTGCAGAAATCGCTGAAAAACCGAAAGAGACTTACGGAAAAAAACGATTTCGAAAGGGTTAACTGAAATATTTTTTTAAACTAAAGGTTTTATAGTGATCTCGAAAGAACGGAAATGTACCTGGGTGTCTTTGTTTGTTTTTCTGTTCTTCCAGAGAGCCGATGCGCGATTTTAAAAATCGCAGAGAATCGGAATTTGCAAAAGTGAGTCTGCGCGCGAATTTTTTTCGAGGGGTTAATATTTGTATTTTTAAAAAAGGATCGCAGATTTCGAAAGGAAAAAGAATGTAGATCTCATCTGGTATTTTTAGTTTTCTCTCACTTGTTTGGAACCGCCGCTGCGATTTTTTTTAAATCGTCCAAATTGCCGAAATCGCGAAACTGTGTACGGAAAATATACATTTTCGAAGGGTTAACTGACGTATTTTTTTTAATGCAAGCTGGCGTTGGAGAGGACAAAGACCGATCTTTTATTTGGTGAAATCCGTTTATCCGAATCTTTCTTAGTCCGGCGGATGCGAGGTTCGGAAGAAGGGAGACAATAAAAAACACGAATTCGACCCTTTTTCATTATTTTTTTTGAAAGGGTTAATATCGAAATTTTTTCGAACCGACAGGATCGTTAGAGACGTAAAAGTACGTTCTTTGAGAATATGTTGACGGTTTTTTCGTATTTCTGTCGGTTCGCCGTCGGCGAGTTTAGACAGTCGTAAAACGAAACCGGCCGAAGCGATTTTTCCTTCTTCTTTTTGCGGAAGATGAGAATTGAGCTCTTCTGGGCATGCGCGGAATAATTTCCAGGTAGGTTTCTTTTTAGTAATTAAAACAGTTTTGTTCGTTAATAACTCCCTTAATTATGGGCCGATTTTTTCGAAACTGCAATTCCTGGAGGTCCGGATTTTTCTGAATTTTTTGATACCAAAAGCGCTTCGCTACTCGCTGCGCTCGCAGAGGTTATCCGGGTACAGATACACACACAGACAGACACACAGACGTATACGAACATTAATAATAAGGACTAGCTGACTTCGCCCGCCAGCGGGCCCCTAATTGTAAAACCTCTAATCTTGTAAAATCTCGAAAAGCTATCGATGTCGATTCGAATGAGCCATACCCCGTCGTGATCCGGCCCATAGAAACAGAGTTCGGAAAGCGCCCCCTAGTGGTGAAATGCGGAAATAAAATCGATAATCTCTAGTAAGCTCTATCGGTGTCGAGTCGAATGAGCTATACCCCGTCGCGATCCGTCCCATAGAAACAGAGATAGGAAAGCGCACCCTGGTGGTGAAACTCGGAACTCAATTCGGTAAGCTCTATATATGTCGAGTCGAATGAGCAAAACCAGTTCGCGATGGGACCCATTCGAAGAGAGATATTTTGAAAAGAAATAGCAAATTCCTTAGCTTTTTTTTTTTTTTTTTCCTATACAAAAATGACCATTATTTAAAAAATTCTAAAACTTTTAAAAATAAATGTTCCTGCGTTGAATCATAAACCGGGAGTTCAACAAACTATATAGAAACCGATATATAAAAAATAGAAAGAAAAATTAATTTGATATCTTTTGGAGTTTTCGAAAAAAGTACACACAGCAAGTATATTTGCAGTGCAATCGGCTGTTTCAAAACACAAATATCCTAGTAGAATAGAATTTTAACCATGAAAATATAATTATTTCTCAAAATAAATCATATTTTCGGAAAGCCCATTCAATTCTGTACACAAAATGAACAACGATTTTTGATTTAGGATCGTTAATAAATAAGATAATTACGGCGAAATCAAAGTCACTTATTACACTTTGATTAAACTGTGCTTGCGCCGAAAAACACTCATTTCTAGAAACGGGTTTCACAAAAGAATTTTTTTTAATTGATAATAATCGAATTTTTTAAAGTCGAAGGCATCTTTCTATAGCTGAATGTATGCACTTTTAGCCTCTTCTCTCGGAATTTGTGTAATTCGATTAAAAAGTCCTCCAGCGGGGGGCATTCGACATTGGCAAATTAGAGGAAATCGCGAAAGTGAGGTACGGGAACGACCGGTTTCTAAAGGTTTAATATACATATTTTTTAAAACTGAAATACAGTGTCTCACAAAAGTGATGGGACACTTGTGCTTTATAAAAAGAAACTGCAATAAAATAAATAAACAAACATGTGCAAAAATTTTTTGGGTGTGTTTCATATTTAAAGTTAGTAACAATTATTACATAACATACATTTTGTCAAAATATTAAAATATTAATTTAGTAAAAATACAATTGTTCAGAACGGAGCAAAAAATGGCTCACATAAGTGATGGGACACTTACTTTTCCATCAAATATTTATCCAAAAATTTTACTTTTTAAAAGGTTTTAATATTTTGTTGGATTTCCTTTTACTTTTAAAACATGATTTAATCTTTTTGGGATGGATTCGACTATTTTTTTTGTGATTTCTGGAGTGATTTTACCCCATTCTTCTTGAAGCACCGATTTTAGTTGTTGTTTTGAAGAAATGGTGTGTTTGCGAATTCTTGATTCCAATTCTTGCCAAATATTCTCTATGGGATTTAAGTCTGGAGATTGTGGTGGTGTTTTTATTATTTCAGGACAGTTATATAGCAGCCAGAGTCTAACGTTCAGAGCAGTGTGCTTGGGGTCATTGTCCTGGTAGAATTTAAAATCGTTATGAAGGTTCAATTTTCGTGCTGAAGATTTCAAATTTTGCTTTAAAATATCAATATACTTGTACTGATCCATTATACTGTCAATAAAAACAAGATTACCAACTCCAGCGGACGACATACACCCCCATACCATAACTCCTCCTCCACCATGTTTTACTGTTGGTACCAAGTTCTGTTTGCGAAGTTCTTCCCTGGGTTTTCTCCACACCAAGATTCTACCGTCAGAACCAAATATATTAAATTTACTCTCATCAGCAAATATAACTTTATTCCAGTAATCAGAATTCTTATTTATGTTGGATTTTGCGAAAGCTAGTCTGAGTTTTCTATTCTTTTCACTTACGAAGAATTTTTTCCTGGCTACTCTACCGTGATATCCAGCAGATCGAATTACCCTTCTAATAGTTTCAGGATTAACAATTATTCCATATAATGCTTGTAAATCAGCAGCAACTTTTGAAGCACTAATTCTTGGATTTTTTTTAATATTTCGAACGATAATTCGCTTTATTCCATTGGATAGCTTTGATGGTCAGCCAGGTCTTCTTTTATCCTGAATCATATGATTCTTTTTATATCGTTTAATGATATTGAAAACTGTTGAACGACTCAAGTTAACTGTTTCAGCAGTTTTTCTAATAGATTTTCCACGTTCAATATGCAAATTAATAACTAATTTTCGAATTTCAGGCGAAGTTTCTTTTCGTTTAGCATTCATGACTACACAGAGCTAAAAAACACAAAAATTCCAAAACAAACTGGAGAGAAATACTGCAGACGATTTTATAAATTATTGCCAATTGCTTTTAAGTAAAAATAAAACCCCAAAAAATATTTTTATTGCTTATTTCAGACGATTTTTGTTGCATATATAATGGTGTCCCATCACTTATGTGAGCTATTTTTTGCTCCGTTCTAAACATTTGTATTTTTATTAAATTAATATTTTAATATTTTGACAAAATGTATGTTATGTAATAATCTTTACTAAATTTAAGTATGAAACACACCCACAAAAAAAATGTGTACATGTTTTTTTAATTTATTTGATTAGTTTCCTTTTGTAAAGCACAAGTGTCCCATCACTTATGTGAGACACTGTATATGTTTCGAAGAAAAAGAATGTGGCTATCATCTGGTGTTTTTTATTTGTCTCTATTCACATTTTCCGAATCGATGCGGTTTTTTAAAACACGGGCCGAAAAACGAAAATTCACGCGAGTGAGTTTCAGAAACCATTTTTTTAGAAGGGATAAAAAGCGAATTTTTCGAAACTGATACCTGATTTTAAAAGGAAAAAGAACGTAGATTAGGCTCGGAATTTTTATTTATTCGTATCTTGTTTAGAAGCCCAGAATTGAATTTTTAAATATTGCAGAAATCGCTGAAAAAGCGAAAGAGAGTTACGGAAAAAAAACGTTATCGAAAGGGTTAACTGAAATATTTTTTAAAACTAAAGGTTTTATAGTGATCTCGAAAAGAGGGAAATGTACTTGGGTGTGTTTGTTTGTTTTTTTGTTCTTTCAGAGAGCCGATGCGCGATTTTAAAAATCGCAGAGAATCGGAATTTGCAAAAGTGATTCTGCGCGCGAATTTTTTTTGAAGGGATAATATTTGTATTTTTCAAAAACGATCGCAGATTTCGAAAGGAAAAAGAATGTAGATCTCGTCTGGTATTTTTAGTTTTCTCTAACTCGTTTGGAACCGCCTC
Organism: Maratus michaelseni; assembly: GCA_963931845.1. Lineage (NCBI taxonomy): Eukaryota > Metazoa > Arthropoda > Arachnida > Araneae > Salticidae > Maratus > Maratus michaelseni. Next base: position 153,106,133 of record OZ007596.1, on the reverse strand, counting down.
TGCAAATTTTTGAAAATCGTCGCAATTGCCGAAATCGCGAAACTGTGTACGGAAAATATACATTTTTGAAGGGTTAAATGATGTATTTTTTTAATGGAAGGTGACATTGGAGAGGACAAAGACCGATCTTTTATTTGGTGAAATCCGTTTATCCGAATCATTCTTAGTCCGGCGGATGCGAGGTTCGGACGAAGGGAGAAAATAAAAAACACGAATTCGACCCTTTTTGATTATTTTTTTTGAAAGGGTTAATATCGAAATTTTTTCGAACCGACCGGATCGTTAGAGACGTAAAAGTACGTTCTTTGAGAATATGTTGATGATTTTTTCGTATTTCTGTCGGTTCGCCGTCGGCGAGTTTAGACAGTCGTGAAACGAAACCGGGCGAAGCGATCTTTCCTTCTTCTTTTTGCGGAAGATGAGGATTGAACTCTTCTGGGCATGCGCGGAATAATTTCCACATAGGTTTCTTTTTAGTAATTAAAACAGTTTTGTTCTTTAATAACTCCCTTAATTAAGGGCCGATTTTTTCGAAACTGCAATTCCTGGAGGACCGGATTTTTCTGAATTTTTTGACACAAAAAGCGCTTTGCTACTCGCTACGCTCGCAGAGTTTATCCGGGTACAGATACACACACAGACAGACACACAGACGTATACGAACATTAATAATAAGGACTAGCTGGCTTCGCCCGCCAGCGGGCCCCTAATTTACATCGGTAACTAAAATCGATAAAATCCCTAATTTACATCGGTGCCTCGAATCTTTTGTATTCTCCGGCTCGCACCCCCCTCGAACCGAACGAACTTCCGACATGGGTCCCCGCTGCCTTCGGCACCGAATAATCCCTTAATTTGCACATTGAGTAGTATAAACCTGTAACCGAACGAACCTCCGACCCTGGTCCCCGCTGCCTTCGGCACCGTAAATCGGTCTACTCACGCACCGGCACATAGAATAGTATAAACCTCTAACTAAACGAACCTCCGGTTCGGGTCCCCGCTGCCTGCGGCACCGTATTGCAGTCGTGCTCCGCACGCGCTGCAGTATACGTTAGTTCCACCTTCCATAACCAGGTGGCGCAATCTGTTTATACGATCATAACTGAAATCGTTAAGGCTTTCGATGTCGAGTCGAATGAGCCATACCCCGTCGTTTTCATGCCCGTAGAACCGGAGATAGGAAAGCGCCCCCTGGTGGTGAGACTCGGAGCAAAAATCGATAAGCTCTAGTATCCTCTATCGACGTTGAGTCGATTGAGCCAAACCGCGTCATGATGTGACCCATAGAACCCGAGTTGGATGAAAAATCCTTTAATTGCACCTTCCACCACCAGGGGGCGCAATCTGTTCTATACGAACATGACCGAAATCTGTAACGCTCTCGAAATCCAGTCAAAAGAGCCAAACCACGTTGTAATCGGGCCCATAGAACCCGATTTCCGAAAGTGCCCCCTGGCGGTGATGTTCCTGTGTTGACTCTTTGGTTTATTTTACTACGATCGAAATGAAGTTGATTCTTTACATAGTGTATAATCTCTGATCCATCGAATAGAAAGTTTCTATAACTCAAATGGCAACATTTCTTTCCGACGAAATGAAAAAAGGATGCGTTTTAAAACGACAAATTTAAATATATCGCATCCCCACACAAACACAAAATCAAAAACCGGGTGTTAAATAAACTATATAGAATCCGATACATAAAAAATAGAAAAAAAAAATATTTTGATATCTTTTGGAGCTATCGAAAAAGGTAAACAAAGCAAGTATTTAGCTGCTTCAGAATACAAATATCCTAGTAGAATAGAATTTTAACTATGAAAATATAATTATTTCTCAAAATAAATCATATATTCGGAAAGCCCATTCAATTCTGTACGCAAAATGAACAACGATTTTTTAAATAAAATCGTTAATAAATTAGATAATTACTTCCAAATCAAAGTCACTTATTACACTGTGATTAATCTGTGCTTGCGCCGAAAAACGCTTATTTCTAGAAACGGGTTTCACAAAAGAATTTTTTTTAAATTGATAATACTCGAATTTTTTTAACTGAAAGGTGTCTTTCTAGAGCTGAATGTATGCACTTTTAGCTTCTTCTCTAGGAATTTATGTAATTCGATAAAAAATAGCTGCGGCGGGGGGGGGGGGGGGGGGGGTATACATTGGCAAATTAGAGGAAACACGAAAGTGACGTACGGGAACAATCGGTTTCTAAAGGGTTAATGTACATATTTTTTAGAACTGAAATATATGTTTCGAAGAATAAGAAAGTGGCTATGATCTGGTGTATTTTATTTGTCTCTATTCACATTTATCGAGTCGATGCGGATTTTTAAACATGGGCCGAAAAACGAAAATTCACGCGAGTGAGTTTCGGAAACCATTTTTTTAGAAGGGTTAAAAAACGAATTTTTCGAAACTGATACCTGATTTTAAAAGGAAAAAGAACGTGGATTATGCTCGGTATTTTTATTTTTTCGTATCTTGTTTAGAAGCCCAGAAATGAATTTTTAAAGATTGCAGAAATCGCTGAAAAACCGAAAGAGACTTACGGAAAAAAACGATTTCGAAAGGGTTAACTGAAATATTTTTTTAAACTAAAGGTTTTATAGTGATCTCGAAAGAACGGAAATGTACCTGGGTGTCTTTGTTTGTTTTTCTGTTCTTCCAGAGAGCCGATGCGCGATTTTAAAAATCGCAGAGAATCGGAATTTGCAAAAGTGAGTCTGCGCGCGAATTTTTTTCGAGGGGTTAATATTTGTATTTTTAAAAAAGGATCGCAGATTTCGAAAGGAAAAAGAATGTAGATCTCATCTGGTATTTTTAGTTTTCTCTCACTTGTTTGGAACCGCCGCTGCGATTTTTTTTAAATCGTCCAAATTGCCGAAATCGCGAAACTGTGTACGGAAAATATACATTTTCGAAGGGTTAACTGACGTATTTTTTTTAATGCAAGCTGGCGTTGGAGAGGACAAAGACCGATCTTTTATTTGGTGAAATCCGTTTATCCGAATCTTTCTTAGTCCGGCGGATGCGAGGTTCGGAAGAAGGGAGACAATAAAAAACACGAATTCGACCCTTTTTCATTATTTTTTTTGAAAGGGTTAATATCGAAATTTTTTCGAACCGACAGGATCGTTAGAGACGTAAAAGTACGTTCTTTGAGAATATGTTGACGGTTTTTTCGTATTTCTGTCGGTTCGCCGTCGGCGAGTTTAGACAGTCGTAAAACGAAACCGGCCGAAGCAATTTTTCCTTCTTCTTTTTGCGGAAGATGAGAATTGAGCTCTTCTGGGCATGCGCGGAATAATTTCCAGGTAGGTTTCTTTTTAGTAATTAAAACAGTTTTGTTCGTTAATAACTCCCTTAATTATGGGCCGATTTTTTCGAAACTGCAATTCCTGGAGGTCCGGATTTTTCTGAATTTTTTGATACCAAAAGCGCTTCGCTACTCGCTGCGCTCGCAGAGTTTATCCGGGTACAGATACACACACAGACAGACACACAGACGTATACGAACATTAATAATAAGGACTAGCTGGCTTCGCCCGCCAGCGGGCCCCTAATTTACATCGGTAACTAAAATCGATAAAATCCCTAATTTACATCGGTGCCTCGAATCTTTTGTATTCTCCGGCTCGCACCCCCCTCGAACCGAACGAACTTCCGACACGGGTCCCCGCTGCCTTCGGCACCGGATAATCCCTTAATTTGCACATTGAGTAGTATAAACCTCTAACCGAACGAACCTCCGATCCAGGTCCCCGCTGCCTTCGGCACCGGATAATACCTTAATTTGCACATCGAATAGTATAAACCTCTAACTGAACGAAACTCCGACCCTGGTCCCCGCTGCCTTCGGCACCGGCACATAGAATAGTATAAACCTCTAACTAAACGAACCTCCGGTTCGGGTCCCCGCTGCCTGCGGCACCGTATAGCAGTCGTGCTGCGCACGCGCTGCAGTATACGTTAGTTCCACCTTCCACCACCAGGTGGCGCAATCTGTTTATACGATCATAACTGAAATCGTTAAGGCTTTCGATGTCGAGTCGAATTAGCCATACCCCGTCGTTTTCATGCCCGTAGAACCGGAGATAGGAAAGCGCCCCCTGGTGGTGAGACTGGGAGCAAAAATCGATAAGCTCTAGTATTCTCTATCGACGTTGAGTCGATTGAGCCAAACCGCGTCGTGATGTGACCCATAGAACCCGAGTTGGATGAAAAATCCTTTAATTACACCTTCCACCACCAGGGGACGCAATCTGTTCTATACGAACATGACCGAAATCTGTAAAGCTATCGAAATCCAGTCGAAACAGCCAAACCACGTTGTAATCGGGCCCATAGAACCCGATTTCCGAAAGCGCACCCTGGCGGTGATGTTCCTGTGTTGACTCTCTGGTTTATTTTACTACGATCGAAATGAAGTTGATTCTTTACATAGTATATAATCTCTGATCCATCGAATAGAAAGTTTCTATAACTCAAATGGCAACATTTCTTTCCGACGAAATGAAAAAAGGATGCGTTTTAAAACGACAAATTTAAATATATCGCATCCCCACACAAACACAAAATCATAAACCGGGTGTTAAATAAACTATATAGAATCCGATATATAAAAAATAGAAATAAAAAAAAATTATTTTGATATATTTTGGAGCTTCCGAAAAAAGTAAACAAATCAAGTATTTGGAGTGCAATCGGCTGCTTGAGAATACAAATATCCTAGTAGAATAGAATTTTAACTATGAAAATATAATTATTTCTCAAAATAAATCATATATTCGGAAAGCCCATTCAATTCTGTACGCAAAATTAACAACGATTTTTTAAATAAAATCGTTAATAAATTAGATAATTACTTCCAAAGCAAAGTCACTTATTACACTTTGATTAATCTGTGCTTGCGCCGAAAAACGCTTATTTCTAGAAACGGGTTTCACAAAAGAATTTTTTTGAAATTGATAATACTCGAATTTTTTTAACTGAAAGGTGTCTTTCTAGAGCTGAATGTATGCACTTTTAGCTTCTTCTCTAGGAATTTATGTAATTCGATAAAAAATAGCTGCGGCGGGGGGGGGGGGGGGTATACATTGGCAAATTAGAGGAAACACGAAAGTGACGTACGGGAACGATCGGTTTCTAAAGGGTTAATGTACATATTTTTAAAAACTGAAATATGTGTTTCGAAGAATAAGAACGTGGCTATGATCTGGTGTATTTTATTTGTCTCTATTCACATTTTCCAAGTCGATGCGGATTTTTAAACATGGGCCGAAAAACGAAAATTCACGCGAGTGAGTTTTGGAAACCATTTTTTTAGAAGGGTTAAAAAACGAATTTTTCGAAACTGATACCTTATTTTAAAAGGAAAAGGAACGTAGATTAGGTTCGGTATTTTTATTTTTTCGTATCTTGTTTAGAAGCCCAGAAATGAATTTTTAAAGATTGCAGAAATCGCTGAAAAACCGAAAGAGACTTACGGAAAAAAACGATTTCGAAAGGATTAACTGAAATATTTTTTTAAACTAAAGGTTTTATAGTGATCTCGAAAGGAAGGAAATGTACATGAGTCTGTTTGTTTGTTTTTTTGTTCTTTCAGAGAGCCGATGCGCGATTTTAAAAATCGCAGAGAATCGGAATTTGCAAAAGTGAGTCTGCGCGCGAATTTTTTTCGAGGGGTTAATATTTGTATTTTTCAAAAAAGATCGCAGATTTCGAAAGGAAAAAGAATGTAGATCTCGTCTGGTATTTTTAGTTTTCTCTAACTTGTTTGGAACCGCCGCTGCGATTTTTTTAAAATCGTCCAAATTGCCGAAATCGCGAAACTGTGTACGGAAAATATACATTTTCGAAGGGTTAACTGACGTATTTTTTTTATGCAAGCTGGCATTGGAGAGGACAGAGACCGATCTTTTATTTGGTGAAATCCGTTTATCCGAATCTTTCTTAGTCCGGCGGATGCGAGGTTCGGAAGAAGGGAGACAATAAAAAACACGAATTCGACCCTTTTTGATTATTTTTTTGAAAGGGTTAATATCGAAATTTTTTCGAACCGACAGGATCGTTAGAGACGTAAAAGTACGTTCTTTGAGAATATGTTGACGGTTTTTTCGTATTTCTGTCGGTTCGCCGTCGGCGAGTTTAGGCAGTCGTAAAACGTAACCGGCCGAAGCGATCTTTCCTTCTTCTTTTTGCGGAAGATGATGATTGAGCTCTTCTGCGCATGCCTGGAGGACTTTCCACATAGGTTTCTTTTGAAGCAATTAAAACAGCTTTGTTCGTTAATAACTCCCTTAATTAAGGGCCGATTTTTTCGAAACTGCAATTCCTGGAGGACCGGATTTTTCTGATTTTTTTGACACAAAAATCGCGTCGCTACTCGCGACGCTCGCAGAGTTTATCCGGGTACAGATACACACACACACACACACACAGACACACAGACGGATACGAACATTAATAATAAGGACTAGCTGGCTTCGCCCGCCAGCGGGCCCCTAATTGTGACACCTCTAATCTTGTAAAATCTCGAATAAGATAAACCTCGAACCGAACGAACCTCCGACCCGGCTCTAACAATCGGTATACTGGACGCACCGGATAATCCCTTAATTTGCACATAAATATAGTATAAACCTCTAATCGAACGAACCTCCGACCCGGGTCCCCGCTGCCCTCGGCACCGTATACCGGTCGTGCTACGCACGGACCGGATAATCCCCTAATTTGCACATCGAATAGTATAAACCTATAACTAAACGAATGCTGAATCTATAACTGTCAACGCTGCCTGCGGCAACGTATAGCAGTCGTGCTGCGCACGCGCTGCAATATACGTTATTTTAACCTTCCACAACCAGGTGGCGCAATCTGTTCTATACGAACCTCGGGCATTGAAACCGTTAAAGCTATCGATGTCGAGTCGAATGAGCCATACCCCGTCGTGATCCGGCCCATAGAAACAGAGTTCGGAAAGCGTCCCTAGTGGTGAAATGCGGAACTAAAATCGATAATCTCTAGTAAGCTCTATCGGTGTCGAGTCGAATGAGCTATAACCCGTCGTGATCCGTCCCATAGAAACAGAGACAGGAAAGCGCACCCTGGTGGTAAAACTCGGAACTAAATTCGGTAAGCTCTATCTATGTCGAGTCGAATGAGCCAAACCAGGTCGCGATGGGACCCATACGAAGGGAGATGTTTTGAAAAGAAATAGCAAATTCCTTAGCTTTTTCTTTTTTTTTTCTATACAAAAATGACCATTATTTAAAAAATTCTAAAACTTTTAAAAATAAATGTTCCTGCCTTGAATCATAAACCGGGAGTTCAACAAATTATATAGAATCCGATATATAAAAAATAGAAAAAAAATTAATTTGATATCTTTTGGAGCTTCCGAAAAAAGTACACACAGCAAGTATATTTGCAGTGGAATAGGCTGCTTCAGAATACAAATATCCTAGTAGAATAGAATTTTAACTATGAAAATATAATTATTTCTCAAAATAAATCATATATTCGGAAAGCCCATTCAATTCTGTACACAAAATGAACAACGATTTTTGATTTAAAATCTTTAATAAATAAGATAATTACGGCGAAAGCAAAGTCACTTATTACACTTTGATAAATCTGTGCTTGCGCCGAAAAACGCTTATTTCTAGAAACGCGTTTCACAAAAGAATTTTTTTGAAATTGATAATACTCGAATTTTTTTAACTGAAAGGTGTCTTTCTAGAGCTGAATGTACGCACTTTTAGCTTCTTCTCTAGGAATTTATGTAATTCGATAAAAAATTGCTGCGGCGGGGGGGGGGGGGGGGGGGGTATACATTGGCAAATTAGAGGAAACACGAAAGTGATGTACGGGAACGACCGGTTTCTAAAGGGTTAATGTACATATTTTTTAAAACTGAAATATATGTTTCGAAGAATAAGAACGTGGCTATCGGTAACTAAAATCGATAAAATCCCTAATTTACATCGGTGCCTCGAATCTTTTGTATTCTCCGGCTCGCACCCTCCTCGAACAGAACGAATTTCCGACACGGGTCCCCGCTGCCTTCGGCACCGGATAATCCCTCAATTTGCACATTGCGTAGTATAAACCTCTAACCGAACGAACCTCCGACACTGGTCCCCGCTGCCTTCGGCACCGTATACCAGTCGTGCTACGCACGCACCGGATAATCCCTTAATTTGCACATCGAATAGTGTAAACCTCTAACTGAACGAATCTCCGACCCTGGTCCCCGCTGCCTTCGGCACTGTAAACCGGTCGTGCTAGGCACGCACCGGCACATAGAATGGTATGAACCTCTAACTGAACGAACCTCCGGTTCGGGTCCCCGCTGCCTGCGGCACCGTATAGCAGTCGTGCTGCGCACGCACTGCAGTATACGTTAGTTCCACCTTCCACTACCAGGTGGCGCAATCTGTTTATACGATCAGTACTGAAATCGTTAAGGCTTTCGATGTCGAGTCGAATGAGCCATACCCCGTCGTTTTCATGCCCGTAGAACCGGAGATAGGAAAGCGCCCCCTGGTGGTGAGACTCTGAGCAAAAATCGATAAGCTCTAGTATCGTCTATCGACGTTGAGTCGATTGAGCCAAACCGCGTCGTGATATGACCCATAGAACCCGAGTTGCATGAAAAATCCTTTAATTACACCTTCCACCACCAGGGGGCGCTATTTGTTCTATACGAACATGACCGAAATCTGTAAAGCTATCGAAATCCAGTCCAAAGAGCCAAACCACGTCGTAATCGGGCCTATAGAACCCGATTTCCGGAAGCGCCCCCTGGCGGTGATGTTCCTGTGTTGACTCTATGGTTTATTTTACTACGATCGAAATGAAGTTGATTCTTTACATAGTGCATAATCTCTGATCCATCGAATAGAAAGTTTCTATAACTCAAATGGCAACATTTCTTTCCGACGAAATGAAAAAAGGATGCGTTTTAAAACGACAAATTTAAATATATCGCACCCCCACACAAACACAAAATCATAAACCGGGTGTTAAATAAACTATATAGAATCCGATATATAAAAAATAGAAATAAAAAAAAATTATTTTGATATCATTTGGAGCTTCCGAAAAAAGTAAACAAAGCAAGTATTTGGAGTGCAATCGGCTGCTTGAGAATACAAATATCCTAGTAGAATAGAATTTTAACTATGATAATATAATTATTTCTCAAAATAAATCATATATTCGGAAAGCCCATTCAATTCTGTACGCAAACTGAACAACGATTTTTTAAATAAAATCGTTAATAAATTAGATAATTACTTCCAAAACAAAGTCACTTATTACACTTTGATAAATCTGTGCTTGCGCCGAAAAACGCTTATTTCTAGAAATGCGTTTCACAAAAGAATTTTTTTGAAATTGATAATACTCGAATTTTTTTAACTGAAAGGTGTCTTTCTAGAGCTGAATGTATGCACTTTTAGCTTCTTCTCTAGGAATTTATGTAATTCGATAAAAAATTGCTGCGGCGGGGGGGGGGGGGGGGGGGTATACATTGGCAAATTAGAGGAAACACGAAAGTGACGTACGGGAACTATCGGTTTCTAAAGGGTTAATGTACATATTTTTTAGAACTGAAATATATGTTTCGAAGAATAAGAACGTGGCTATGATCTGGTGTATTTTATTTGTCTCTATTCACATTTTCCGAGTCGATGTGGATTTTTAAATATTGGCCGAAAAACGAAAATTCACGCGAGTGAGTTTCGGAAACCATTTTTTTAGAAGGGTTAAAAAACGAATTTTTCGAAACTGACACCTGATTTTAAAAGGAAAAAGAACGTAGATTAGGCTCGGTATTTTTATTTTTTCGTATATTGTTTAGAAGCCCAGAATTGAATTTTTAAACATTGCAGAAATCGATGAAAAAGCGAAATAGAGTTACAGAAAAAAACGTTTTCGAAAGGGTTAACTGAAATATTTTTTTAAACTAAAGGTTTTACAGTGATCTCGAAAGGAGGGAAATGCACTTGGGTGTGTTTGTTTGTTTTTTTGTTTTCTCAGAGAGCCGATGCGCGATTTTAAAAATTGCAGAGAATCGGAATTTGCAAAAGTGAGTCTGCGCGCGAATTTTTTTCGAAGGTTTAATATTTGTATTTTTCAAAAACGATCGCATATTTCGAAAGGATAAAGAATGCAGATCTCGTCTGGTATTTTTAGTTTTCACTGACTCGTTTGGAACCGCCGATGCGAATTTTTCAAAATAGTCGAAATTGCCGAAATCGCGAAACGGTGTACGGAAAATATACGTTTTCGAAGGGTTAACTGACGTATTTTTTTAAATGGAAGTTAGCATTGGAGAGGACAGAGACCGATCTTTAAGTTGGTGAAATCCGTTTATCCGAATCTTTCTTAGTCCGGCGGATGCGAGGTTCGGACGAAGGGAGAAAATACAAAACACGAATTCGACGCTTTTTGATTATTTTTGTTGAAAGGGTTAATATCTAAATTTTTTCGAACCGATCGGATAGTTAGAGACGTAAAAGTACGTTCTTTGAGAATATGTTGACGGTTTTTTCGTATTTCAGTCGGTTCGCCGTCGGCGAGTTTAGACAATCGTAAAACGAAACCGGCAGAAGCGATCTTTCCTTCTTCTTTTTGCGGAAGATGAGGATTGAGCTCTTCTGGGCATGCGCGGAATAATTTCAATGTAGGTTTCTTTTTAGTAATTAAAACAGTTTTGTTCGTTAATAACTCCCTTAATTATGGGCCGATTTTTTCGAAACTGCAATTCCTGAAGGACCGGATTTTTCTGAATTTTTTGACACAAAAAGCGCTTCGCTGCTCGCTGTGCTCGCAGAGTTTATCCCGGTACAGATACACACACACACAGACACACAGACGGATACGAACATTAATAATAAGGACTAGCTGGCTTCGCCCGCCAGCGGGCCCCTAATTTACATCGGTGCCTCAAAACTTTTGTATTCACCGGCTCGCATCCCCCTCGAGGCGAACGAACCTCCGACCCGGGTCCCCGCTGCCTTCGGCACCGGATAATCCCTTAATTTGCACATTGAATAGTAGAAATCTCTAACCGAACGAACCTCCGACCCTGGATCCCGCTGCCTTCGGCATCGTATACCGGTCGTGCTACGCACGCACCGGATAATCCTTTAAATTGCACATCGAATAGTATAAATCTCACAACTGAACGAACCTCCGGTATAGCAGGTCCACCGTATAGCAGCACCGTATAGCACCGTATAGCATTCACCGTATAGCAGTCGTGCTGCGCACGCGCTGCAGTATACGTTAGTTCCACCTTCCACCACCAGGTGACGCAAGCTGTTTATACGATCATAACTGAAATCGTCAAGGCTTTCGATGTCGAGTCAAATGAGCCATACCCCGTCGTAATCCGGGCCATAGAAACAGAGATAATAAAACGCCCCCTGGTGGTGAAAAACGAACTAAAACCGATAAGCTCTAGTATCCTCTATTGATATCGAGTCGAATAAGCCAAACCGCGTTCCGATTTGACTCGTAGAACTCGAGATATTGTGAAATCAAAATATAAAATCTGATATTATTATTCGAAAAGAGTGGTATAAACTCAGAAACTTTTAAAAATGTTATAGAGGGTCCTTATTACTTTAATTATGATGTTTGGAATCAGTTTGGTGGAAATCCGTAACATAGTTTCTTAGCTATAGAAACGGACCATACTTAAGAGAAAAAAAACCTGAAGGGGGGGGGGGAGGGAGCGATGACACTGCTTTTCCTCAAACGACTGATTTAGACTACCTGAGTTCTAGTTCAAAGACAGGGACCTGTAGAAAAACTTAAAACTGAAAAAAAAAATTCGATAACGGGCGAAGCCCGCTTTTCTCTGTCATAATATCTATTTGCCACTCTAAAAGAAAAAGATGACACTACTTTTCCTCAAACAACTGAATTAGACTATTAGACTACCGGAGTACTTGTTCAAAGACGACTTGAAAAACTTAGAACTGAAAAAAAAAAAAACTCTGAATTTACTATTCGAAAATACTGGTAATTTCTATACATAAACACAATCAAACGCTAGGGACGAATAAAAAAAAATGTTAAATTAAAATCATAATATCTCGCCCACACTCAGCTTGAACATCTTACCAGAGAATCGTCTACTTCTAATTTATTATTTTTGTCTCGGCATAGTTGAAATATCAATAATTAAATAATGTCTCAGCTCGTAATAATTAATATCTAAGCTCGTAATGAAGATATCAGAATAATTTTTAGATTCTCTGAAAGCTGATATATTTTTACGTCGAAATGCGCGAGCACGGAATGTCTGCGCCCCTCAGATTCTGAGATGGGGCGGCCCCCTGATACCCGTAGTCTATAAAACTCACGTGATGTTTACTGGATTTCCTGCTAGCCTCGCCAAAAGGCCCTGAAAAAGACGGAAGCCGATTGGTCGTCGCTCTATTCGCTAGCCTCGCCTCGAGGTCTGAATCTAGTCAGGCATGAATTTATTTCTTTGTCGCAGAAAAAATGTTTAGTTTTGAGTAATTAAAACAGTTTTGTTCGTTAATAACTCCCTTAATTATGGGCCGATTTTTTCGAAACTGCAATTCCTGGAGGACCGGATTTTTCTGAATTTTTTGACACAAAAAGCGCTTCGCTACTCGCTACGCTCGCAGAGTTTATCCGGGTACAGATACACAGACAGACACACAGACGTTTACGAACATTAATAATAAGGACTAGCTGGCTTCGCCCGCCAGCGGGCCCCTAATTGTAAAACCTCTAATCTTGTAAAATGTCGATTAAATTGCACGTCGAATAGTATAAACCTCTAACTGAACGAACTTCCTGCTCGGGTCCCCGCTGCCTGCGGCCTGGTATAGCAGTCGTGCTGCGCACGCGCTGCGGTATACTTTAGTTCTACCTTCCACCACCAGGTGGCGCAATCTGTATATACGATCATAACTGAAACCGTTAAAGCTATCGATGTCGAGTCGAATAAGCCGTACCCCGTCGTGATCCGGCCCATAGAAACAGAGTTCGGAAAGCGCCCCTAGTGGTGAAATGCGGAACTAAAGTCGATAATCTCTAGTATCCTCTATCGATGTCGAGTCGATTGAGCCAAACCGCGTCGTGATGTGACCCATAGAATCCGAGTTGGCTGAAAAATCCTTTAATTACACCTTCAACCGCCAGGGGGCGCAATCTGTTCTATACGAACCTCGGGCACTGAAACAGTTAAATCTATCGATGTCGAGTCAAATAAGCCATACCCCGTCGTGATCCGGCCCATAGAAACATAGTTCGGAAAGCGCCTCTAGTGGTGAAATGCGGAACTAAAGTCGATAATCTCTACTAAGCTCTATCGGTGTCGAGTCGAATGAGCTATACCCCGTCGTGATGAGACCCATACGAAGGGAGATATTTTCAAAAGAAATAGCAAATTCCTTAGCTTTTTTTTTCCGCTATGCAAAAATGACAATTATTTAAAAAATATTAAAACTTTTAAAAATAAATGTTCCTGTGTTGACTCTCTAGTTTATTTGACTGCGATAGAACATGAAGTTGACTCTTTACATATCGTATAATCTCTCATCCATCGAAGAGAAATATTGTATTGTATAGTAAGTTAGTCAGGTATTTTATAGCAAGTATTTGCAGTGCAATTGGCTGTTTCAGAATACAAATATCCTAGTAGAATAGAATTTTAACTATGAAAATATAATTATTTCTCAAAATAAATCATATATTCGGAAAGCCCATTCAATTCTGTACGCAAAATGAACAACGATTTTTTAAATAACACCGTTAATAAATTAGATAATTACTTCCAAAGCAAAGTCACTTATTACACTTTGATTAATGTGTGCTTGCGCCGAAAAACGCTTATTTCTAGAAACGGGTTTCACAAAAGAATTTTTTTGAAATTGATAATATTCGAATTTTTTTAACTGAAAAGTGTCTTTCTATAGATGATTGTATGCAATTTTAGCTTCTTCTCTCGGAATTTGTGTACTTCGATAAAAAAGTCCTGCGGCGGGAGGGTTTACATTGGCAAATTAGAGGAAATCGTGAAAGTGAGGTACGGGAACGACCGGTTTCTAAAGGGTTAATGTACATATTTTTTAAAACTGAAATATATGTTTCGAGGAATAAGAACGTGGCTATGATCTGGTGTATTTTATTTGTCTCTATTCACATTTTCAGAGTCGATGCGGATTTTTAAACATGGGCCGAAAAACGAAAATTCACGCGAGTGAGTTTCGGAAACCATTTTTTTAGAAGGGTTAAAAAACGAACTTTTTGAAACTGATACCTGATTTTAAAAGGAAAAAGAACGTAGATTAGGCTCGGTATTTTTATTTTTTTGTATCTTGTTTAGAAGCCCAGAATTGAATTTTTAAAGATTGCAGAAATCGCTGAAAAACTGAAAGAGACTTACGGAAAAAAACGTTTTCGAAAGGGTTAACTGAAATATCTTTTAAAACTAAAGGTTTTACAGTGATCTCGAATGGAGGAAAATGTACTTGGGTGTGTTTGTTTGTTTTTTTTGTTCTTTCAGAGAGCCGATGCGCGATTTTAAAAATCGCAGAGAATCGGAATTTGCAAAAGTGAGTCTGCGCGCGAATTTTTTTTGAAGGGTTAATATTTGTATTTTTCAAAAACGATCGCAGATTTCGAAAGGAAAAAGAATGTAGATCTCGTCTGGTAGTTTTAGTTTTCTCTAACTTGTTTAGAACCGCCTCTACGAATTTTTGAAAATCGTCGCAATTGCCGAAATCGCGAAACTGTGTACGGTAAATATACATTTTCGAAGGGTTAACTGACGTATTTTTTTTAATGGAAGGTGACATTGGAGAGGACAAAGACCGATCTTTTATTTGGTGAAATCCGTTTATCCCAATCTTTCTTAGTCCGGCGGATGCGAGGTTCGGACGAAGGGAGAAAATCAAAAACACGAATTCGACCCTTTTTGATTATTTTTTTTGAAAGTGTTATTATCGAAATTTTTTCGAACCGACAGGATCGTTAAAGACGTAAAAGTACGTTCTTTGAGAATATGTTGACGGTTTTTTCGTATTTTTGTCAGTTCGCCGTCGGCGAGTTTAGACAGTCGTCAAACGAAACCGGCCGAAGCGATCTTTCCTTCTTTTTGCGGAAGATGAGGATTGAGCTCTTCTGGGCATGCGCGGAGGACTTTCCACATAGGTTTCTTTTGAAGCAATTAAAACAGCTTTGTTCGTTAATAACTCCCTTAATTAAGGGCCGATTTTTTCGAAACTGCAATTCCTGAAGGCCCGGATTTTGCTAAATTTTTTGACACAAAAAGCGCTTCGCTACTCGCTACGCTCGCAGAGTTTATCCGGGTACAGATACACACACAGACACACAGACGTTTACGAACATTAATAATAATGACTAGCTGGCTTCGCCCGCCAGCGGGCCCCTAATTTACATCGGTAATTAAATCGATAAAATCCCTAATTTACATCGGTGCCTCGAACCTTTTGTATTCTCCGGCTGGCACCCCCCTCGGACCGAACGAACTTCCGACACGGGTCCCCGCTGCCTTCGGCACCGGATAATCCTTTAATTTGCACATTGAGTAGTATAAACCTCTAACCGAACGAACCTCCGACCCTGGTCCCCGCTGCCTTCGGCACCGTATACCAGTCGTGCTACTCACGCACCGGATAATCCGTTAATTTGCAAATCGAATAGTATAAACCTCTAACTGAACGAATCTCCGACCCTGGTCCTCGCTGCCTTGGGCACCGTAAACCGGTCGTGCTACGCACGCACCGGCACGTAGAACAGTATAAACCTCTAACTAAACGAACCTCCGGTTCGGGTCCCCGCTGCCTGCGGCACCGTATTGCAGTCGTGCTCCGCACGCGCTGCAGTATACGTTAGTTCCACCTTCCATAACCAGGTGGCGCAATCTGTTTATACGATCATAACTGAAAGCGTTAAGGCTTTCGATGTCGAGTCGAATTAGCCATACCCCGTCGTTTTCATGCCCGTAGAACCGGAGATAGGAAAGCGCCCCCTGGTGGTGAGACTCTGAGCAAAAATCGATAAGCTCTAGTATCCTCTATCGACGTTGAGTCGATTGAGCCAAACCGCGTCGTGATGTGACCCATAGAACCAGAGTTGGATGAAAAATCCTTTAATTACACCTTCCACCACCAGGGGGTGCAATCTGTTCTATCCGAACATGACCGAAATCTGTAAAGCTATCGAAATCCAGTCGAAAGAGCCAAACCACGTCGTAATCGGGCCCATAGAACCCGATTTCCGGAAACGCCCCCTGGCGGTGATGTTCCTGTGTTGACTCTATGGTTTATTTTACTGGGATCGAAATAAAGTTGATTCTTTACATAGTGTATAATCTCTGATCCATCGAATAGAAAGTTTCTATAACTCAAATGGCAACATTTCTTTCCGACGAAATGAAAAAAGAATGTGTTTTAAAACGACAAATTTAAATATATCGCACCCCCACACAAACACAAAATCATAAACCGGAATTTAAACAAACTATATAGAATCCGATATATAAAAAATAGAAATAAAAGTTTTTTATTTTGATAGCTTTTGGAGCTTTCGAAAAAGGTAAACAAAGCAGTGCAATCGGCTGCTTCAGAATACAAATATCCTAGTAGAATATAATTTTAACTATGAAAATATAATTTTTTCTCAAAATAAATCATATATTCGGAAAGCCCATTCAATTCTGTACGCAAAATGAACAACGATTTTTGATTTAAGATCGTTAATAAATAAGATAATTACGGCGAAAGCAAAGTCACTTATTACAGTTTGATTAAACTGTGCTTGCGCCGAAAAACGCTCATTTCTAGAAACGGGTTTCACAAAAGAGTTTTTTTTTAATTGATAATAATCGAATTTTTTAAAGTCGAAGGCATCTTTCTATAGATGAATGTATGCACTTTTAGCTTCTTCTCTCGGAATTTGTGTACTTCGATAAAAAAGTCCTGCGGCGGGGGGGGGGGGGGGGGGGGGGGGGTTACATTGGCAAATTAGAGGAAATCGTGAAAGTGAGGTACGGGAACGACCGGTTTCTAAAGGGTTAATGTACATATTTTTTTTAACTGAAATATATGTTTCGAAGAATAAGAAAGTGGCTATGATCTGGTGTATTTTATTTGTCTCTATTCACATTTTCCGAGTCGATGCGGATTTTTAAACATGGGCCGAAAAGCGAAAATTCACGCGAGTGAGTTTCGGAAACCATTTTTTTAGAAGGGTTAAAAAACGAATTTTTCAAAACTGATACCTGATTTTAAAAGGAAAAAGAACGTAGGTTAGGCTCGGTATTTTTATTTTTTCGTATCTTGTTTAGAAGCCCAGAATTGAATTTTTAAAGATTGCAGAAATCGCTGAAAAACCGAAAGAGACTTACGGAAAAAAACGTTTTCGAAAGGGTTAACTGAAATATTTTTTTAAACTAAAGGTTTTACAGTGATCTCGAAAGGAGGGAAATGTACTTGGGTGTGTTTTTTTGTTTTTTGTTCTTTCAGAGAGCCGATGCGCGATTTTAAAAATCGCAGAGAATCGGAATTTGCAAAAGTGAGTCTGCGCGCGAATTTTTTTCGAAGGGTTAATATTTGTATTTTTCAAAAACGATCGCAGATTTCGAAAGGATAAAGAATGTAGATTTCGTCTGGTATTTTTAGTTTTCATGGACTCGTTTGGAACCGCCGCAGCGAATTTTTCAAAATAGTCGAAATTGCCGAAATCGCGAAACGGTGTACGGAAAATATACATTTTCGAAGGGTTAACTGACGTATTTTTTTTAATGGAAGGCGGCATTGGAGAGGACAAAGACGGATCTTTTATTTGGTGAAATCCGTTTATCCGAATCTTTCTTAGTCCGTCGGATGCGAGGCTCGGACGAAGGGAGAAAATCAAAAACACGAATTCGACGCTTTTTGATTATTTTTTTTGAAAGGGTTAATATTGAAATTTTTTCGAACCGACCGGATCGTTAGAGAAGTAAAAGTACGTTCTTTGAGAATATGTTGACGGTTTTTTCGTATTTCAGTCGGTTCGCCGTCGGCGAGTTTAGACATTCGTAAAACGAAACCGGCAGAAGCGATCTTTCCTTCTTGTTTTTGCGGAAGATGAGGATTGAGCTCTTCTGGGCATGCGCGGAGGACTTTCCACATAGGTTTCTTTTGAAGCAATTAAAACAGCTTTGTTCGTTAATAACTCCCTTAATTAAGGGCCGATTTTTTCGAAACTGCAATTCCTGAAGGCCCGGATTTTTCTGAATTTTTTGACACCAAAAGCGCTTTGCTACTCGCTACGCTCGCAGAGTTTATCCGGGTACAGATACACAGACAGACAGACAGACAGACACACAGACGGATACGAACATTAATAATAAGGATTCCTATTTAATGTCCTTTTAAAAGTAAATATCCGTATATTAATAATTATCTTATTCCAAATCTTAATCTAAAATTGTAAGTTCATTCGTAGCTTTTATCAGCTTCCCAATCTATAAAATTCCGAGACGCTTTCTCATTTCGAATGTTTTTTTTAAAAAAGCCATTTTCTTTTTATTATTATTATTTCATGCTCTGAGTTTCCCGCGCTGGATAATTTTCACTTCAAAATTGATACGCGACCAGGAACGGGACTCTTTCGTGTTTTAACTTCTCCCTCGCGCCTCATTCGCTGGTCTGGAGGTCGCCTCTCATTCATTGGTTTGTGCGCACGTGACGTAGTTTTCTGTATGTCTCCGCTGAGTGAACAAAACTGGCTCGCATCCTTCGGAGTACAGATTTTTGACGTATTTGGAAGTGTAAACAAATATGTATCTGGTGTTTTAGTGTCGTAGAATATTCATAGAGTTATTTAACATCTATTAAATCACATAGTGAGCCATCGTGAAGCCCGAGGGCTATAAGTTCATACCTATGGGAATTGTCGCTGCATTGCTCTTATTCTAAATAAACTATTTATCTGGAAATTGGCTGGACTTTACTGGAGAAACTGTTCTGGTCTCTTTACATTGCCTCACCACTTCGCCATGATCGTGAATATCGACTACAATATGTTATATCTTTAACGGACTGCCATTTTCTCATGGAAAATTACATCTGGTGGTATCTCATCCTCATCAAAACGCCACAAAAAAGCCGGTCAGGTTCCTATGAACTTGCGCCGAGCCATGCCAATGTTCTGATAATCGGAGAGCTGCGAATATGATGCTGAATGCTGTGCATCTTCATTGCGATGTATGTGTCTGATTCTCACGGGGTGTGCGTGCATCGAGTATTTTCAAAAAGTGACGGAAGCTTTTATACCTGGAAACACCAGATACAGGCTGTGTGAATGTTCTACAATGCATGATCTCGAATATGACTACGGAGTAATATAATAAAATATTTTCTTTTACAGAAAAAAGAAGAAAATGATGAAAAATTATCATCTTACAAATTAATAAATAAAATTATTGGTCGTCTTAAAAATTCAAAAAGTAAACAGGCAGACACTTGTGAACGGAGTTACGTAAGTTTGAAAAGATTTATTATTGTGTGTATTATTTATTATTTTATTTATTTTTATGTTATTTAAATTTCGCTCAGATTTTCTTATTTGTTATATTATTATTATTATTATTATCATTATTTATTAGAGATGGAGGTATTTACATTTGTTATTTAATTAAAATTTTATTTTACATCTTGTTGTGTTAATTCTCTTTAATTTTTATGTTAATGAGGTACCTCTCTTTTATGTTATTGCGATCTGGATTTGTAAAAGTCCCTGGTGATCATAAAATGAGTGATCATAAAATGAGTGAAAACGAAATAAACATCATTCCTTTTGATTTCGAATCTGGAATGAACATACAGTCTTGGTTAAACCATTTTGACAAAACATGCCTTTCTGAGAAGAAAGATGAAAACTGGAAGATTAAAAATATTTCCAAATATTTGAAAGGAGAGGCTCTCAAAGTATTTATTAATGAATGTTTAGAATATAATGCTTTTGACAAAATAACTGATATTCTTACTGAAAAATTTATTACTGTTCATGTTCCTCGATTTTCAGAGTTTGCTTCTATGAAATTAAATGATCTCAATGATTTGGATAAGTACTTTCGAAAAAAGGTTGAAATAGGTAGAAAACTTTATTTATGTGAAACTATAATAGTACAGGGATTAACAGACGGTCTCAAACCTGAGTACCAGAATTATATGATTAGTAATCCTCCAAAAAATACAATAGACTGGTACCTAATGACTAAACAGCTAGTAGTAATTCCTACTTCTCATGTCAACAATAGTAATTCTAGGAGTAATTTTCAGAATTATAGATCATTGCCACAATATGATCAGGCACCTAGACATTGGGTTCGCCCAAGTCGAAATTTTCATGTGCCAAATTCCAATTTTCATTCACAGAGGAATTTTAATGCTCCAAATTCTAGATTTAGCAACCCTAGGTTGCCTACTACCCATTTTCAGAGAAAATACCCAAGTAGACCATGTCGAATGTGTTTAAATAGAGGTATCCAAAATGCTTACCACTGGGAGAGGGATTGTGTATTCAATGTTAACCCCCTGCAATCTTATGCACCCCCTCTTAGTCAACCACAACCATCTACTGATAATATATGACAGTTAATTGTATCAGGATATGTAAATAACAGGGAACTACCTTGTGTGATTGACTCTGGCTCAACCATAAGTATTTTACCTTTTAAATTTGTTAAATTGTTCAATTCTAAAGTTATAAATATTCCACCTGTTATTATTGGCCAAGCCAAAGGAACTGTTGTAATAGATAAAGCTTGTAATTTATTGTTTAAATTAGGTAATGTGCAACAAAATATTAGATTTTTGATATGTAATGCAAATTTAGATTATGCTATATTAGATTTACAAGAATGTTGTAAGTTTAATTTAATTATTGATTGTGCTAAATGTAAAGTATTACAAGGAGACCTTGTTTTAAATCAATCTAAGAGCATATTCAGTGATAATTTAAGATTACTTCATTTTAATGTTAACTATGATTATCAGAGAGTGCAACCCGATTATGGAAAGATCATATCTCCTCAATCCTTTGTTCCATCTAATGTTGATAATTCTAAATTAATTGGGGAAATAAATTCTATAGAAAATGAAACTTTAAGGGAAAGTATAAGGGATTATTTAGACATTTTTTCTAAAAATAAATTTGATGTCGGGAGAATTAATATTGAACCGCAACGTATTTTCCTTAATTCTGACCTACCAATATCTCTGGGGCCGTACAGAACTTTCCCTTTAGAAGAAAAAGAGATTTCAGATCAAATTCAATCACTATTAGATGCTGGTTTAATTAAAGAGAGCAATAGTCCCTATTCTGCCCCTATTACATTAGTAATGAAAAGAGAAGAAGGTAAAAAAACTAGATTATGTGTTGACTATAGAAAACTAAATGCAATAATGAAAAATGACGCAGAACCCCTGCCTCGTATCGATGGAATTTTAGATAAACTGAGTACTGCGCAGTATTTTTCAACTTTAGATTTAGCCTCTGGCTACTGGCACATACCCATACATCCATCTGATACTGAAAAATTGACTTTTGCTACCAACTTTGGGCTCTTTGAATGATTAGTTCTGCCCATCGGGATTAAATTAGGCCCCCCAATACTTAATAGAACACTTAGAAGAATACTTACTAAATACAAAATAGACTTTGCTTGCCATTATTTTGATGATATCATTATTTTTTCTTCCTCATTAGAAGAACACATACAACATTTAAACAAAATATTTGAATTATGTAGACTTGAAAACATTAAACTTAAATTATCTAAATGCAATTTTGTTCAAAATAAAATTAACTTCTTAGGATATACCATCCAGAATGGCACATTAACTCCTGCTAATGCTAATATTGAAGTAATAAAAAAATTAAAACCCCCTTCAAATGTAAAGGAACTTCAGAGATTCTTAGGATCTATCAATGTTTATCACATTTATAGACAAATATGCCGAAATTCGAGGGCCTCTTAATAGATTACTCAGGAAAAATACCTTATGGGATTGGAATATAGATTGTCAAGATTCTTTTCAAAAATTAAAAGATGCCTTAATAGCCAAACCTATCTTAAAAATTTATGACCCTAAGTTACTCCTCCATATGTTTGTTGATGCCTCACAGGTGGCAGTAGGTGCAGTTTTAAAACAACCTGATAGTAATAATTTTTTACATCCAATTGCTTATTACTCTAGAGGATTGAGAAATTATGAGAAGAATTATTTTATTACCGAGTTAGAGTGTCTTGCCATCATTGACACCTTAGACAAATTCTATCATTATTTGCATGGTGTAAATTTTACCATTCATACTGATCATGCATCTCTTGTATGGTTAAAAAATACTAAACATCTGAGAGGCAGGTTATTTAGATGGTCTTTGAAGTTGAGCATGTTTGAATATAATATAGTTTACGAAAAGGGATCCACAAATGTCGAAGCCGACATGTTGTCGAGAAACCCAGTTTCACATTTTATTCAACCACTTACTTTTCTTCTGGACGTTAAAGAAATTATAGAGAGGCAGGAAAAAGATAATGTGTGTGGTAAAAATTATCTAAATGAAAATGGACTTATGATAATTAAAAAGAAAGGATTTCGAAAAATAGTAGTCCCTATGTCTTTAAGGAGAAAAATACTAAAAGTTGCTCATGAAAAATTTGGTCATCCTGGTATCCAAAAAATGTTAAATTTAATCTCCCCTAATTATCATTGGCCTGGCATGACTCAAGATATAACCAATTTTGTAAAACATTGTGATATTTGTCAAAAGAATAAAAAACCCAGAAAAAATTTGGCGTATTACAAGCTATGCCCTCTACAGATCAACCTTTTGAATGTCTTTCTATTGATACTGTGGGAGGATTCAATTATTATAACTCCACCAAAAAATATCTACACATCATCATCGACCATGCAACCAGATATGTTTGGGCATTTCCTTCAAAAATTGTTACCACAGAAACATACACAAACTGCTTAAAACAAGTCTTCAACATTCAATTCCCTCAACAATTATTCTGTTTCAACAAAATTTTCGATATACAGGGTCCTCAAAAGGTATTAAGTGAAAGGAATGCAGCCTTTACTTCACCTAGATTTAAAATTTTTTGCGGAATCACAATATTAAGCAACGTTTAACCACATTACATCACCCCCAAACGAATGGCAAGTGTGAGAGACTGAATCAATCAATAGTTACAAGATTAAAGTGTAAAGTTAATTCTACTACCTCCAAAATTCCTTGGACCAAACTTCTGACTGAAGTAGTTAATGAATACAATAATACACCCCATTCCATAACCAAATTCCCTCCTGCTTATTTACTTTTTGGCAAATTACCCTATGATTCCCCTCTTAAGCAAAATTATTACCCTCCTGTCCAGGAAGCCCTCAACATTGCTAAAAAACGCACTGATGAATTTTACTGGAAAAGTAAAAAATATTATGATAAAAATTATGTGGAGCCAAAATTTGAGACAGGAGATCTTGTTATCTATGAAGAATTCCATTATCCCAATACCAGAAAGCTCTCACAAGCTTTTAGTGGTCCCTATCAAATCCTTAAAAAATTATCTGATGTAAATGTTGAAATTAATAGACAGACTCAAAATAAATTTACTGAAATAGTCCATGTATCAAAATTACGCCCTCATTACCCTCCTGACAAATTAAAGTTATCACATGAGCAGCAACAAACTAATGTTAAATCAATAGCTTAATATTAAACTTAGTAAGTCAAAAATTAACTAAATTTAATGAAATCAAATTATAATGACTTATCAATTCTCTTCTGTATAACAGTATGTTCTTGAATATAGGAATTCCCAAGAATATTACTGCAGATATTTTTGCTTGAGTTAACTTTTTATGCAGGCGTAAATT
The DNA here is from genome assembly GCA_963931845.1 of Maratus michaelseni. NCBI lineage: Eukaryota > Metazoa > Arthropoda > Arachnida > Araneae > Salticidae > Maratus > Maratus michaelseni. The sequence goes on along the minus strand of OZ007596.1, from coordinate 153,082,170 downwards.
GGTTGATTTGAGTTAAGAATTGTTTATATTGGATTGAATTGAATTAGAACAGTAAAGTAAATTAGAATAGCAAAGTAGATTAGAATAATACATTAAATTAAAATAAATTGAATAAAAATTCACTGGATTAAATTAAATTATAATAATAGAATAAAATTCTCTACTAATACTAATAGTTAAACTTATTATCCACCATACACTTCAAAGTCTTATTTTCATTGAACAGCTTATGTTTCTCTTGTTTGACTGAAAACATAATGAGTACATTATCTTACTGAATTGTTGATAATTTTCCACAGATATTTCTTATTTTACTATTTATTTATTTTGTTTCCTTTTATTAAGTATATTTTCATTCCTCACTGATATTGAAAAAGAAGGAGGAATTAAATTATATACAAATGAATTAATGATTTAGTATTATTTTGAAGTTGTTTTTTATTGTTGATATTATTATGTTGTTATTATAATTGTTGTTGTTATTTATTATGTGATACAAGATTATAAAAGAGAATATTCTTGAGAATTGTGATAAAAGAGAACCATTGATAGTAAATTAGTTGATGATAAAAAATCTTGCTAGCAAAACATCTAATACTCATATCTAATTGATGGAACTTTCTTAACTGACTGGACTTTACTCGAGAAGTGCACTTATCAAGTTCAAGCACTAACTGTTCAAGCACTTTAATTGTTTATTGAACTTAGTAGTGATGGAACTTTCTTAGGTTTTTGAACTTTATGATTAACTGGAATTATCCTACTACAAAATCAATACACTGTATTGCAGTAAACTGTATTACTGGCTAGTACTTGATATATCTGTGCCTTCATATCCATACCAAGAAACGTTATTGGAAATGAAAGGTCACTCAGACTTTTGACTCATGACTCAGACTTTAATTGATTAAGAGGACTATTCGACATTTATACTTTTCACTGCTTAGACATAAATGCTTTGTTTACTTTATATTCATCCTTTTCACTATTTATGTTTGAAGAGTGAAAAAATCTTATTTATAACTAAATTATTTATATTGTAATTGTATTTAAACAATTCCCACAGGTTAGCGTTTACAAAAAAAAAAAAAAAAAAAAAAAAAAAAAAAAAAAAAAAAGAACTATTGAATTAACTTTAATAAAATCAGAGAATTTTTGACATTAACTAGAACACCAGATAAATATTTTGTAGTCCAAATTCTTGCTTGCCTTAATGAACTCGTAGATCAGCGGATCTACCAGTCATTCGGATTTTTAGGGGGGGGGGGGGATAATGTTACATAAAAATTTATTTCCTTCACAAATCCTTCACGTTTATTTCGCATTAGTTTTTAAATTAATCTAACTTCTGACATAGTCAGCATTTCCTTAATTCTTAATAATATTTATTCCTATTTAATGTCCTTTTAAAAGTAAATATCCGTATATTAATAATTATCTTATTCCAAATCTTAATCTAAAATTTTAAGTTCATTCGTTGCTTTTATCAGCTTCCCAATCTATAAAATTCCGAGACGCTTTCTCATTTCGAATGTTTTTTAAAAAAGCCATTTTCTTTTTATTATTATTATTTCATGCTCTGCGTTTCCCGCGCTGGATAATTTTCACTTCAAAATTGATACGCGACCAGGAACGGGACTCTTTCGTGTTTTAACTTCTCCCTCGCGCCTCATTCGCTGGTCTGGAGGTCGCCTCTCATTCATTGGTTTGTGCGCACGTGACGTAGTTTTCTGTATGTCTCCGCTGAGTGAACAAAACTGGCTCGCATCCTTCGGAGTACAGATTTTTGACGTATTTGGAAGTGTAAACAAATATGTATCTGGTGTTTTAGTGTCGTAGAATATTCATAGAGTTATTTAACATCTATTAAATCACATAGTGAGCCATCGTGAAGCCCGAGGGCTATAAGTTCATACCTATGGGAATTGTCGCTGCATTGCTCTTATTCTAAATAAACTATTTATCGGGAAATTGGCTGTACTTTACTGGAGAAACTGTTCTGGTGTCTTTACATTGCCTCACCATTTCGCCATGATCGTGAATATCGACTACAATATGTTATATCTTTAACGGACTGCCATTTTCTCATGGAAAATTACATCTGGTGGTATCTCATCTTCATCAAAACGCCACATATATATATATAAGCAGGTATGTGTTCATTTTTCATATTTATTTTTCCTCGATTGTTGTATCACAGAGTTGCCAAGTCTCCGGCTTTTTGAACACCAGTAATTTTTTTGAGAAAATGTTGTTCTTTTAAATCGCAAAATGCTCCGATTCAACAAAACAACATTTTCTGTACTAAATTACTGGTATCCAAAAAGCCGGAGACTTGGCAGGTCTGGTATCATGTTTCAATGTTGTCTTTTAACGGTTATATATATATATATATATATGTAATAATAAAAGTTTATCGCCATTTATCATTAGTTAATTTATTCCAAATTCTTAGAATTCTAAATTTTTCCCTCCCTTTTTAAATTATCTCTTAAATCTATTTTATATTTTATTCGATAACTTAATCAAAATATTCTTTTAATTATCATTCTAAAAATCTTAATCTGTTAAAAGCTACACGTATTTATAAAAACCTTATTCTATTAAATGCAACACTGCTTTTAAAAGCACCTGCTTAATTTCTTCTTATTGACATTGAATTTTTATTCTTTGGAACATTTTGTAATACCATTTTTATTTCTATTTAATTATCATTCGGCGTCCCATGATTCCTCGCGTCTTTCCCGCTCAAGTTTTTTTTTACCTTTTTAAAATACCGCTTCTATGAAAGAGTTTTGACAATACGTCAGGTACACACCCTCTTGGTCTCATTTTTTCAACCATTAGCGAGCAAACCTCGCCTTTTCTACCCCCTCCCTTGTTTCCCTCCGAACATGGCTGTCAGTGGACTAGCATTTTCGCGCGTCTGTAACCTTGAGCAGAATCTTGGAATATTTATACGATTGCACTGGCTTCGGAGACAGATTTTTGTACGTTTTTCTTCTGTCAACTAGACCCAGTCACTAGGGGGTCAAAATGTGTTTGTCATCGGTAGAGAGTCTTCAAAAAACATAGTTTTGTGCCGTCATCTAATGCATTAAATAGCTTCGACTTTTTGATGAGATTTAGTGGAGTTGTTAAATCGACGTCATTCTAATAAACAGTTGTCTCGTCAATACAGTTTGTTATTCTTGAGTGGGAAACTGCCTGGATTGATTTACTTAGCCTGTTCTCCGGTTACGTGCGACTGCCTCTATGGAGTATAATTCGTGATCTTTCGTTATCATATAGCATGGAACAGCGTTAATAACTTGTGGCGGTGGAATAATAGTGCTATGATCTGGTGTAAAATTATAGCAGTCGTGGCTGGCCTGTCAACGGTTGCTGGATCTAGAATATTTCGTAACAATTAATGCCGGCGAGGATTAGAAACTTGACCTGCGAAGCAGCATTAAGTGAGGATGTTCCTCTATTCCAAGACTTCCTAGTGGCTGAAGATCTCTACCGACCAATTTCATCGGTTGAGGAGACTTTATCATTCACAACGATGATTCCATACGATGATGCAGTCTATTCTTTTTTAAATTAAATTTAAATGACTGTAAAGGAGGTGTCACAATTAGGACTGTTTAGTATAATTTTTATTTATTACTTCTTTTTACAAAAGTAACTTAATTCTATTATTTGTGCATGTTCTTATTTTATTTATTTATTTATTTCCATTTTCATTCTGTGATATTTGTTCATATGAATTAATTTCTATTTATCGAAAAAAAATATCTGTAATATCTTTTCATTTATTATTTAAATAAAATTTATTGGAAGGATTAAATACCGATTACATCAATGATTGCGTAATAGTCGCAAAAATAACTTTAGAAGTTTATTAATTTGAAGCATAAAAAAAATGTTACCTCAAAAGAAAGTCTGCTCTGAACTTGCGTAACAGTGGAAAGGTAATTATTGTGTGCAGTTTAATTTATTTGTTTATTTCATTACTTTTGTTTTATTTATTGATACTATGCTCCGAGATGACAAAGCAAAAGCAAAAATTTGTTCTTACGAAATAATGATACTTATTTAAAAAGTGTTTATTTTATTTATTTCATTCTATTTTTCTCTTTGTGATATTTATTCATATACAGTAAATCTATTTATAGAAAGATTATAGTAGCAGTTTTACATTTACTATTTAAGTGGAATAAATTTAAATATGAATTTGACATTTTTACTGTTGAATATTATTTGTTCTTGTTATTTAAATTATTAAGAGTTAGATATTTTTACAGTTGTTGTTAAGTTAAAGAATTCTTTATACATTGTCTATTTTTTTTACATGTTATTAAAGTCAGGGTTTGTTAAAGTTATTACTGAAAGTAAGGGTACTCAAACAAAAATGGCTGAAAAGATCTTAATGTCATTATTTTTGATCCAGAAAGTGAAATGGATATCACGTCTTGGCTTAAACATTTTGAAGGTTCAGCCCTTCCAGATAAAAAAGAGTGGAAATTCAACAATATTTCCAAATATTTGAAGGGCGAAGCATTAAAGGTTTATGTTAATGAATGTCTAGAATGTAAAGAGTATGAAAAAATTGCTTAGATCTTAACTGAAAAATTTCTAAAAGTAACAGTTCCTCGTTTTTCTGATTTCGCCTCGCTGAAATTGCATGACTTAAACAACCTAGAAAGATATTTTCGTCAGAAAATAGAGATTGGTCGACAACTTAAACTATGTGAAACCATTATTTTACAGGGATTGACCGACGGCTTAAAACCTGAATACCAGAATTATTTAATAGTAAATCCTCCTGAATCTACTACCGATTGGTATAGATTAGTTAAACAACTTGTTGTCATTCCATCTCATTTTAGCAGTAACAATAATAGTAATGTTAGAAATATGTCTCAAAATTCCAGATCTTTTTCTCAACCGAATAATTCACCTAGATATTGGATTCGCCCTCAACCCAATTACATGAATCCAAATTTCCAAGCAGCAAATAATTTTAACCCTTCAACGTCTAGGTTCGTTAGTCCCCGATTGCCTGTCAACCACTATCAGAGAAGGATTCCTAGTCGATCATGTAGATTGTGTCTGAATAGGGGAATTTCAGAAGCTTATCATTGGGAGAGGAATTGTATTTTTAACTTAAACCCTCCACAAACAGGTAATATTCCTGTTAGTAGCCAGTCACCAAGTCAAACCAATGCCTGACAATTAATTGTTTCTGGGTATGCCAATAATAAAAAATTAAATTATGTTATTGATTCCGGATCGACAATATCTATTCTTCCATTTAAATTTATTCGTTATTTAAGTGCTAAAATTACACATTATATTAAATTTTTGTTATGTGACAGTAATTTGGAATATGCTATATTAGGATTACCTGATTGTTATCAATTTAACTTAATCATAGACTGTGCAAATTGTCGAGTTACTCAAGGAGATCTTGTCTTAAATCAAAATGTTGACATATCCAGTAATAAATTACAATTATTGTATTTCAATGTTCAAGATCAGTCTCAATATGTGCAGCCCGATTATGGAAGTATCATGACTCCTCAATCCTTCACTCAATTTAATGTTAATGATTATGATTTAATAGGGGAAATAAATACAGTAGAAAACAAAGCTTTAAGGGATATAATGGGGAATTATTTGGATATTTTTTCAAAAAATAAATATGATGTGGTGAAGATTAATATTGAGCCACAGCGTATCTTTCTCAAATCTGACCTACCTATATCTATGAGGCCTTATCGTACTTCAACAGTGGAAGAAAAAGAAATCTCTGAACAAATTCAATCATTATTATCTGCTGGATTAATCAAAGAAAACAATAGCCCATATTCTTCGCCAGTCACTTTAGTAGAAAAACGCGATGAAGGTAAAAAAAAACTAGATTATGTGTAGATTATAGAAAAACTTTTATTATTACATATATATATATATATATATATATATATAAATCAACATTTGAAAGGAGGATGGTTTTGGGGTCTGGGGGGTTATGATCGGTGAAAATATAATATACCGAAATTTTCCGGAATAGCTTTCCTCCGAATGCCTGCAATAGGTAGCTTTTTACTTTTTGTAATGAAAGCTACCTAAAAAACAAAAACGATGTTCTGTTAATGACAAGACAAACACACTTCATTTCGTTTGAGTTATTCTTTAAATTCCGGCCACGATACGATCTTGGCATTTCATAGTATCCATTATCAAAAATTAAAAGCGTAATCTTATTACGTTATGTGATGAGAAACTAAATTAAATTGAGAAAACAGAAACAATACAGGTATAGATAAAAATGCTTAAGTGATACAAACAGAACACAAAGAGGCTAATAAAAACTTTTTATTAAAATAGCGACATTATGTTTCAACGCTTAAACGGCGCCACTATCAAGAAACTACAATGATAAACAAACTATTATCGCAAATTTTTATAAAAATAAACTTGAAAACATAAATTCTGAGATCGTAAAAAAAGTAGGTGTTTAAAACAGAGCACCAGAGCAGATGGAACATTACAATATTATATAGGAATGACAACTAGAAAGTTTCAGGCAAGATTAAAAGAGCATATGGATTTCTGCTCATGCATGCCTCATTTGATTACCTAAAATTTGGCACGAGGTATTTTTCAGTTTTAAAAAAAGCAATACAGAAATATTAATTTTCACGTTTTACAGTTGACTATTTTAAGCACCTGCTATTTTTGCATATATGATCTCGTGATTTATGTTTTTCAAGTTTATTTTTAAGTAATGTACTTTTTGAAATATAAAATAATGGAAATTTGAATAAAAAATTTGAAATAATTTGTTCCAATGATCACATTTTGACGAAATTTAAATGGGACCACCTTGGGGCCTTACTCTTTCAAACAAAATAAAAATTATCAAAATCGATGCACATTTACGAGAGTTATGCGTGAAGAACCTAATACATACATACGGGTCGAATTGATAACCTCCTCCTTTTTTTAAGTCGGTTAAAAATTGCAAGAATAGTTTGTTTATCGTAGTAGTTTCTTGATAATGGCGCCGTTTAAGCGTTGAAACATATGTGGATCTTTTGATAAAAGTTTTTATAAGCTTCTTTATGTTCCGTTTCCGTTTCTATTACTTAAGCATTTTTAAATTCCTACTATTAGCTCACACTCTCTCTATATATATCTTGTTGGAATTTTCAATCGTTAATAAGATATTTTCTATTCATCCATTCAAGTTCAAATAAATTTTTTTAAAGTTGTACTGGATGACAAGTGATGTTAATACAGTTTTTTCAAATATTAATTCATTAATTAAATTAAATTAATTAATTTTTATATAGGAGAAAAAAATTTCTCCCATTGTTTTCATAAATGAAATGAAAGATTTATCTCAAATGAGTGATGCCAACAAAAAATAAAATACCACAACGATGATTATAAAATAATGTCCAATAAAGATAACGTGGGACATTAATGCTGCACGGGTTTATTTTATATATTTATGATTAAAAAGTAGGAATTGACTTAATATTATTTTTTTATATTACTTGTTATCTATATTTTAATTATTATTAGTGATCTTATTAGATGATTAGAAACAATATATTTTCATAATACGCAAACTATGCTTTGTAAATTAACAAAATGCTTTAACCCTTTACGGCACAGTGGTCCCACTCCGGGCACACCTAATTTTTATTCCAAACTTGCATTCGGCACCAAGAATATTTTAATAAAATTTAGCTTCTATAATGAAATATTAGAATAAGGAATTCTTATTTTCTAAAAAAATTTGTAAATTCCGGTGTCAGTCAGTAATTTCGCATTTTACGAACAGAATTTGTCTGTGCCGGAAAGGGTTAAACGAAAAAAATACTTATAATTTTTCGTTTTATATACAGAATTTGCAAGCATAAAAAACCTTACCTAAATAGAGTCAATCCGATAATCGTATAGTAAAATAAGATGCAACGTGCCAGAGTTGGATATATTTTAACGTTGAACGCATTCCTTATAAAGCGATTAATTTTTATTAAGAAAAGGTGTCTAATCAAATTAACTGCCCTAGCCCCTAGCTAGCAAGATTATCAATAGCGCGAAAAAACTTTGAAAATAATTTTTGCTGCTGCAATAATTTCTAGTAAGCCAGTATAACAGGTATTTTGAGACCAGGGACGTAGCTTGAAAATTTTATTGGGGGTGGGGGGCTATCATTGGCGCTCTTTTATACTTTTCATTTTTCACCCCACCACCCGTGCTTTTAGGCCTGATTTGTCTTCTGTAATGCTATTCTGTAACAACCCGCTCTGTCTGTGTGTGTGTGTGTATGTGTGTGTGTGCGATGGCTAGGAAAACATAGCGCACCTAGAAGTCTGAAAATTTAGGTGAGCCTAAGAATATGAATTAACTTTTTGTTGCTATTAAAAACGAGATTCAACAAAGAAAGTTTGTTTAGACTGAACAGAGCCCGACCATCAAAATTTTGCGGCACAGAAAATATTTTCGGCCGTAATCATAGATTATCACATTTTTACAAATATTGTGAGTGAGAAGTGTATGGATTTAACTATGTAATGCACCCATGTAAATGAATGACTGAGAATAAATGTGAATTGAAGTTGGATTATTATTATTATTGAAATTTCTTCATGAACAGTAATTTGGCAGACTCAGATATGGTGTTAAATAAACATGAACTATGCTGCAAGAACTTAAAAAACGTACGTAACCCAAAGAAAATGCGATTTTATAGATAAGATAATCATAAAATTAAAACACCCACCTGAAAGTTTAAGACACATATAAAGAAGCAGAGGTATTTTGGGCGCACTATGAGAAACTTAAAACCTTAAATGATCAGAAAAATTATAAATACACTTATGATATCAGTATATCACTGACAATTTTAACTTACATAAGTTCTGTAATGAATCTAGAAATTTTAAATTTCTTATTTCATTAAGACTGTTTACAATAAAGTTTATTTGAAACACCAGAAATTTTTGGGGCTCCTTAAATCTGTGGGTTCTAGGAAAGTGTCACGCGTGCCTTGCCAGTAATAGAAATTCATCCTGAACAAATTATGAAAAAAATATTTTTGATTGCGATTGTCCCAAGAACAATTAATTTATTGTCAAGCAAGAATCGTAGTCGGAATTCGGTGGGGGGAGGACAATTTTATAGATATACAAGACTACAAGACTTTCTTTTAAATGAAAGTATGTGAAACAGCCCATTATCACTTTTCAATATATTTCGGCAGGAGGTATATAAGCAACCTTTACACGGATACGGACATGGGAAAGAATCCTGCACTGTGATTGGCTGATTCTTTCGTCCATTTAACCCTATTTTAAAAGGCGTTTGTTTTGTTGATACTTGTCATAGATATTTCGAAATATAATAACTGAATATACAAAATTTGCAGATAAAAATTTATTTATTATTAATGCATGAATGAAAAAGGGTGATAATGATTTCAAACACATTTTGCGAAAAAATATCTGTTCAACATTTCAAATAGCAATAAAATAATCATAAATATTTAATTATACAAATCTAAATGCTCATTCATCAACATCGACTAGTTTTAATTTTCTGAAACATTCATGTAGTTGTTGTTTATTTCAGTGCTATAGTTTATTTATTTTTGGTGGTGGGGGGGAGAGGAATTTTACCTTGCTAACAAAGCAAAAATGTAGTTTCCGATACAGAAATAAAAGTCTGATTTCATAAAAAAATTAATATAGTCTTTTAAATGTATTAATGTATTTTTTGTTTAATTTATGGTTCAGGGAGCAGCAAGGAACAAACAAAAAACTAAATTAAAAATTGAAAAAAAAAACAGTATTTAAAAAATCTTAACTGTAAATTTCATTGTTTATATCCGAATATATAAGAAATAATATGGTCCTATAAATAGAATAAATATGATACTTAAACACACATACATAAAATTTGTAAATGTATGTCAATGCATTGAAATGTTTGAATATATATTTATATCTTAATTTTAAAATGATTTAATTCTAAAGACTTATACATAAATGAATAGAGGAGAAGAAAAAGAAAAAAATTACTAAATTTTTATTTTAAATCTTTTAAAAATAGATTAAATATCCTGCCATAAAATAAATTTAACATAACAATATAGAGATAAAAATGGGACACGCCTTAATGTATATATATAAAATCCCTAAAAAAAATCTCCAATTCCTAAGGAAATGCACCCCGGTTGCTTACATAAATTTTATAAAACAAGGAAAGAATATAATTCTTTCCCGTCCGTTTGAAAGCGTCACTAGATAGTTTGAAAAAAAAAAAAAAGATTGGCTTGTTATACTAATTATTCGAATTTCCGAATTAGAATTTATAAATAAATAAAAAATCCTGCAATTACTGAATATTTAATTCTACTTTCCAAATTTCTCAAAAATTGAGCGTTACATATTGGATCAAATTACAGAACATTCAAGTGAAACCCGGTCAGTGCGTGTAACTTAGCATTAGACGTAAGGGGGCGCCACGTAACTGTGTGTATGGCGGCACCATCTATTGGTAGAGAGACTGACGCATGCGCAACGTTTCACGTTGCATAGGCGACAGTGCGTTTGCTCACCGAAGAGAAGGTAGTCACACAAGTTATCGTCCACTATTGAACATGCAGGCGAGTAAGCAGGAACAACGAGGAGTGATTCGATTTTTCTCGGCGGAGGGAGTTAGAGGCCGTGAACTATATCGACGGATGAAAGCTATGTACGGTGAATACAGCTGAGTCGTTCAACTGTTGTGGAATGGCGCAAAAGATTCCTTGACGGGCACGAGTTACTGGAAGACGATGCTCGTCCTGGAAAGGCTCATCGTGTCATCACACCGGAAATGATTGCGGAAGTGAATGATTTAGTCTTGGCCAACCGCAGAATAACTGTGGACCAGATCCATCTTTTGCTGGGCACCACTCACACCATATTGCATCAAAACTTGAACTTTCGAAAAATTTATGCTCAGTGGGTTTCCCACCAACTGACCACCGAACAGCGCAATACTCGAATGGCACTGTCTTTGAGTCATCTGCAACGTTATCATGAGGAGGAATACGGCTTTTTGTCGCATATTGTCACTGGTGACGAAACATGGTGTCACCACTTTGAACTGGAAAGCAAGCGTCAGAGCAAGCAGTGGAAACATGAGACTTCACCACCTCCAAAGAAATCAAAGGCCGTGCACACCAGTTCTGGGAAGGTCATGATGTCCTTTTTTTAACAGAAGGGCCCACTGCTTGTCGAGTTCCTGGAACGGGGAACCACCATCAATGCCCAGCGTTATCAAGCCACTTTACAGAGCCTTAAACGAGCCATCAAGTCGAAACGGCCAAGCATGTTGTCCAGTGGCGTTATTCTCCTGCATGATAATGCCCACCCACACACGGCCAATGCAGTGAAGACGAAATTGCAGCAGTTTGGGTGGGAAACGCTGCAACATCCAGCGTACAGTCCAAACCTTTCACCATGTGACTTTCATGTTTTTGGACCTCTAAAACAAACTATTCGCGGACATCGATTCACAACGGACAACGAAGTGTGTGACTGGGTCCAGACCTGGATCCGACAGCAGTCTACTAGTTTCTTCAAAGATAGAATCGACCGGCTAGTGTCGCAATGGGATAAATGTGCCAACAGTTTTGGCGACTATTTTTGAGTTTGTGTACTGTGTATAACTACATTTGTGTGTGCTAATAAAATCGTTACTTTACAGTAGTGACCGGGTTTCATTTGAATGTCCCTTATATAATCAAATCCAGACAAAAAATCAACATTAAGAGGAACTTCACTCAGGCGAAAACACCCGCTCACTAATGTTAATCCTATGGGGGAAATATTTTACGATATCTCGTTCGCATTTCAATATTTTTAAATGATATTCTTTTTTTTTTTTTTTTTTTTTTTTGTGCATTGGATAGCTGAAGTCATCTCTGTGCACGCTCCTTTGTACTTTTTCGATTTTGATTACAAGTTTTTTTTATTAAGATACTTTCACTTTCGAAACTGGTATCGAAAGTAAAAGTATCCTCAATAAAAAAAAACTGCAACAAAAGTAAAAGTAAAAAAGTAAAAAAGAGCTTGCATAGAGATTGACCTCAGCTATCCAATGCGAAAAAAAATCATTTAAAAATATGGAAATGCGTATAAGATATCGTAAAATATTTTCCCCATAGGATTAATATTAGCGAGCGGTGTTTTCGCCTGAGTGGAGTAATCTCTTAATGATTAAACTGTCCACATACATAAAATAAACTTTTTCTATAAGAGTTAACTGTTTGGTGCTGCCATCTAGAAACACAATGGCGAAACAAAGATAATGTTTTCTTGGAAACTTCAAATGCTTATAATAAACTGTAATTATAATTTATGAAAATTATCAATTAAACAGAAATCTTTTTACAGATTTTCATTAGAAATATTAATTTTTATAAGCATTTAATTTTTATAATATAGTTAGTTTAAAAACCCAACTAGCAATATAAAATTAAAAATCTAAACTAACAAAACTATGAGATTTTAACTGTTTGAGAGTGTACTGTAATTATTGATTTAATGCAGCGATGATTTGATTGCATCATAATGATAAGGGTAACCAAAGTTAATTTTTGTTATAAAAAAGAGATTTAACATATATATATATATATATATATATATATATATATATATATATATATATATATATTATTAATATTATATAATTTTGTTCTCAGCATATTTAATTATAATTTTAAAAATAATTTAACACAATTTCTTGATTTATAAAATTTTACAACTTTAATAATTACACAGATATGTTATAATGTACTTATAATTCCAATGTTCAAATAATACATAATTTCAAGCCAAAACGATTTTTATGCATCTATAACAATATAAAACAAAAAACATTTTTGTTTTCTAAAGTAAGTTTATGGTTTACAGATGTAGCTGACTAAAAAAGTGTGCATTCAGTATCATCTCGCACAAATAAGCAATGGTTGTACAATTCATAAAATATTATAGTCATACAAAAGATACGGAATTAAAATTTACTTTACCTAAGAAGGAAACATGATATTTCTAGGAAGTAACTGGATGGTTCGTTTTGTATTTGTCAAATGACTATTGAAATGTCTACTTTCATTTAAAAGTGGTTATTATAACCAATGAAATACCAGATATGCACTTAGAAACCGAAACGAAATATTCACTTTGCAGCCTCTTAGCACATTCCAGCTGGAAATTTTTTTTTTATATAGTATTGTATTAAACTAAACTTAGTTTCGTAAATCAATAATTTCGTATTGTTGCAGCTACGTTGTAAACATGCAGTTAAAGCATTGTAAATATTCATCCAGCTAATGTTGATTTTCTGGAGTTTATTTGATTTTGAGTCGCTTTACCAAATACAATAAACAAAATTTAAAACGGAAGTAAATAATCATCCACAAATTGATATTTTTTCATTAAAATTCCATATTTGTAGATGTAAATAACCTTGTCGCAAAACACCGAATTCCATGAACTGGACAATTTTTTTGTGTGCATAGACTCTAAACATTTGCCTCCATGAACATTTTTTTTCATTGCTAAAAGAAACTTTTGTTTTTGTCATTTGGCAACTCAGAGACTTTATTATTATTCTGAGAAGTAACTTGAGTGAACGATGTCGGTTTTACCGCGAAATAAGAACGAATGTCTTAAATTCAATTTAATTAATGTTGTATATAATGTAAATAGAAGAATGTAAATAGGTGTGAATTAAAGTACTAGAAATTTGTACCAGAGTCTCTTCATCATGTCTTGTGTTTAAAAAATCCACAAAATGACCGTCTCTATTTAAAATCGAAACTCCTGATTCTTAAGAAGGCGTCCTACCTTGGAAGGGTGAGTAATTTTACTTATCCTATTTTTTGAACTGTGTAATAATTTATCTTGTGATTACACGTCATTTGGCGCCCGAAAACAGGGACTGCCTAGAAATAAATTGAATCGGAAATATCGTTGTTTTAGTTTCGTAGTGCTTTGAATACGAGGTAATTGCAATATTTTATTCGATAAATTAATAGTGAATATTGATTTAAAATAATGGATGCAATTAATAAAGCCAAACGCACTACTGTCAGATCACAAACTACTAAATTAACGAATAAAATAGAGGCGGCAATTTCAGAAAACAGTGCCGATGAAGAGACATTAGAACAATTTCTCGCTGAGTTAGAATTGAAGGAAAAAGAGCTTCAATATCTCGATTCTGAAATTCAGAAAAACCTTAAAATAGACGAGATAGAAGCTGAGGTATTAAAATGTGATGAATATAATTCGAATTTAGTTATTTTAAAAACGAAAGTTAAACGAGCCAAATTGAAATTAGAATCTCAATCTAGTTTAAATGTTTCTACTACAACAGTAAATAATTCTGAAGAAAGAGTCGTAGTTCGGGGTTTAGAATCTATTCGGATAAATTTACCCAAACTAGTAATTGAAAAATTTAACGGCGATCCTTCAGATTGGCAAAGATTTTGGGACCAATACGAATCTACTATTCATAAAAATACAGATTTATCGGATGTCGAAAAATTCAATTATTTGAAGTCATATCTAACTTCAGATGCAGCTAGTTCGATAAAAGGCTATAGTTTAACTAATAGCAACTATTTATCGGCTATAGAGACTTTAAAAGAAAGATTCGGCAAAAAACATTTAGTTATTAATTCACATCTCAATAAACTGTTATCGCTTAATTCAGTAAAGAAATCCAGTGATGTTTATGCATTACGCAGATTACTGGATATTTGTGAAACCGAAATCAGAAATTTGAAATCTCTTGGATTAGAGATTGAAAAATATTCAGCGCTGCTCGCACCTATTCTAATTAAATTATTACCGTCTGACATAGTATTACAGATAACAAAAAAATGTGGAAATGACGAAGAATTAAAAGTTGCGGAAATAATAGATTTTCTAAAATTGGAAGTTATTTCACGTGAAAGAACTGCGTTTTTAATCTGCAATCAAGATTCTTCGAATGTCGACACTATGTCTGGGAAGCAGGTGCGAGAAAAACAGGCGTCAAAAAATATTCCGACTGCTTCTGGTTTGATCAATGAAAGTGTTTCATTTTCTAAACAGATTCGATGCCCAGAATGTAAAGAGAAACATTTATTGATTGATTGTGAATTATTTAAAAATAAATCGTTACAGGGTAAAAAAGAATCTTTGAAGCAGTTTGGATGTTGCTTCGTTTGTCTCAAGATGGGGCACGTTGCTAAAAATTGCAGAAAATATGTTAAATGCAACGCTTGTTTAAAACGACATTATAGAATTATGTGTCCTGAAAAAGAAATTGCGCCAGAAAATAAGGAAAGTACGTCATTATCAAACAAAACTTGTAATCGTGAAGTGTTAATGCAGACTTTAACTGTCCGTTTAGAATTAAAGGATAAAAATAAACAAATGTTAGTGCGATGTTTGATTGATTCTGGCAGCCAACGGTCTTATTTAACGAAAGATATTATTAATCGTATGGGATATGAAGCGGTGGGAGAAGAAAATATGGTTCATAGTTTGTTTGGGGGTATTCAAGAGACACATGTTCATAAACGATATAAAATATATTTAAGTAACTTAGAGAACACTTTCAATTGCAATTTCGATGTCTATGATCAAGACAAAATATGTACTGAAGTTCCTAAAATAAAATATGGGCCTTGGATTAAAGAAGCTAGAAGAAATGGGATAAAATTCTCAGATTATGGTACATATACAGGGATTCCAAAAATTAAAAATGAACAGGAAATAAGTTTACTTATCGGAGCTGATATCTATGGGAAATTAGTAACAGGAAAAATAAAATCCTTGAATAGTGATTTAACTGCAATCCATACCAAACTAGGGTGGACATTGATTGGTAAAACTAATGAATATAACGATTCTACGAAAGTAGTTTTATCGTTACATGTAAATGAAGCAAAATTAACGGATTTATGGCGATTAGACACTTTAGGAATTCTTGATCCAGGTGATAAAGGATCCAGTTTAGAACTCGAAGAAGCTGTAAAAGAGCATTTTACTAAAAATATTCAAATAAATAACGAAGGGCGATATCAGGTTAGTCTGCCATGGATTGTAGGTCACCCCCCTCTCCCCAGTGCTCGGAAAATTTCAGAACGTAGATTAAAAAACTGCGTAGATTCATTAAAGAAATCTGGCAATTTGACTGCCTATGAATCAGTATTTAATGAGTGGCTTCAAGAGGGTATTATTGAGGAGGTCGAATCAACTCCGGGAACGGAACCTGAATTTTTTCTGCCACACAGAGCTGTCATAAAAGAAAATTCCACAACTCGAATACGTCCTGTTTTCGATGGATCAGCGAGGGAAAAAGGCTCACCATCTATTAACGATTGCTTGTTGAAAGGCCCCAATTTAGTAGAACTTATCCCTTCATTGATAAATCGGTTCCGATTGAGGAAAATTGGTGTAATATCAGACATAAGAAAAGCCTTTTTACAAATTAGTTTAAATGAAAAGGACAGACCCTTTTTAAGATTTTTATGGTGGAAGGAGGGAAATTCTGAAAAAGCAAAAATTTTCCAACACAGAAGAGTTGTTTTCGGGCTTACCTGCAGTCCCTATTTGTTGGGAGCTACTTTACAATACCATTTAAGAAAGTCACCTCCCTCTATGCAGGAAACAGCTTCTAGACTGTCGGAATCATTTTATGTTGACAATTGCGTCACTAGTCTGGACAATGAGGAACAACTCAATGATTTTATAACAGAATCGAAATACATTCTTAGTCAAGCTAAATTTGACCTCAGAGGATGGGAACACAGTTATTCTCATTCCCCGATGAAACAAATTCCCTCCCCAGAAAACAAAATTGTTCCAGTTTTAGGCCTACGATGGCTATTACCCGCAGATAGTCTTTCCATAGATATAAGAGAAATTAATAAGGACGATGAACCCGTCACGAAAAGGAAAATCTTGTCGGAGGTTCACAAAATTTTTGATCCCATCGGTTATACTTGCCCAGTAACTCTTTTCCCTAAAATACTATTGCAAGAATTATGGAAAAATAAAGTAACTTGGGACTCTGAATTACCAACATCAATTGCCCAAAAATTTCGGAAATGGAAACAACAATTATGCTCACTTAAAGATATTGTTATACCGAGATGTTTAATCGAAGATCCAGATAACATCGGTAATTTAAGTTTACATGTATTTTGTGACGCGAGCAAAGTAGCCTATGCTACATGCATATATTTACGGAATGAAAATCAAAAATCAATCTCCTGTCAGCTGATACAAGCACGATGTAGAGTAGCCCCCCTGAAATGTATTACCATTCCCAGACTGGAACTTCTCGCGTGTACGATTGGTGCACGATTGTCTAAAGGGGTGAAGTCCGATTTGAAATTAGAAAACATTCCAACACTTTTCTGGACAGACTCTAGCAATGCATTATACTGGATAAAAGGAAGTGAAAACTGGACTCCATTCGTATACAATCGTGTTAAAGAAATTCGATCACTGAGTAAGCCAGAAAATTGGTACTATGTGCCCGGAACTCTTAACCCGGCCGATCTACCTTCCCGGGGATGTTCTGCAGAATCCCTTAAACAATCCCTCTGGTGGGAGGGCCCCAACTGGTTGAAAAGTCCTCAAGAATTTTGGCCTAAAGGCAGTTTAAATCCTGATTTTGAAATAATTAACTCTGAAAAAAGAAAGACAGTTATTACTTCAGTAAATGTCTCTCAAACCCCAATTGAGTTATACGAAAATACATCTTCATATTGGAAAATGTTAAAAATAACTGCCTGGATATATAGATTTTTTGAAAATATCAGAAAGACGCGGAATGATCGAAATTTAGAGAAAATGTTAACAGTTGAAGAAATAACTCACGCAGAACATGTTGTATTGAGATATGCTCAGAGGTGTTTAATAGGTGAATCCAAACCGTGCTACACCTCTTTACAGACTTTTACTGATGATCAAGGTTTAGTCCGAGTAAAAACACGAATTGCAATGAGAAAAGATTTCCATTCTTTCCGATACCCGATAGTTCTGCCTTTCGATCATAATATCACCTATTCGCTCATAAGAAAAAAACATATTGAACTTAGCCATGCAGGAGTACAAATTGTAATGTCAGTTTTGCGAGAACAATTTTGGATATTAAGATGTAGAAGAACGGTTCGAAAAATAATAAAAGGTTGCGTGACATGCAGGCGATTCACTGCCTCACCTGCTGAGACACCTAGTGCCCCTCTTCCGGAAGAACGAGTGAAAGAAGCTTCAGTTTTTGAAATTGTTGGTCTCGATCTATGCGGGCCATTATTTTTAAGGGATGGCTCGAAAGTTTGGGTAGCACTTTTTACATGCGCCGTGTTTCGCGCGATACATCTAGAATTAGTATCTTCGCTCTCAACGGAAAATCTCATCTTATCTATGAGAAGATTTATATCAAGAAGAGGGAGACCGTCTACTATTATTTCTGATAATGGAAAAAATCTAGTGAAAGCATCCACAGAATTAAAGTCAGTAAGTATTGAGAGTTTGCAAAAATTCGCAATTGAAAGAAAAATTCAATGGAAATTTAATCCACCTTCAGCTCCCTGGTGGGGAGGTTTTTTTGAACGCATGATAGGAATGTTGAAAAATATTTTACGAAAAGTGCTTGGAAAGGCCAGCCTAAATTATGAAGAATTATACACTGTTTTATGTGACGCTGAAAGCGTAATAAATTCTAGACCGCTGACATATGTTGCAGATGATGATGATCTTGATCCTCTTACCCCCGCAATGTTCTTGCAAGATCTCAAAGATTCGAGAGTTCCCGAATTCGACATAATTGATTCAACAAAAATTAGAAAAAGATTTGCTTATCAACAAAAGGTTAGAGAAGATCTAAGAAAACGCTTTAGAGTAGAGTACCTGGGACAGCTTCGAGAGAGTGCGGAAAGAAAAAGAGAAACTGAATTAAAAAGGGATGACATTGTTTTAATTGGGGATGATAATTCAAAAAGAATTAATTGGCCTTTAGGCAAAATTGAAGAATTGTATGCTGGTAAAGATGGCAAATTTCGTGTAGCCAAAATTAAAACAAAAACAGGTTCCTTTTTGAGACCTATTAAAAGACTATATCCTCTAGAGATTAATCATGAACTAATCTATCCTTTTTTAATAGATAGCGTTCCTGTTTCTGTAGATGACATGGCTGATCCTGCTACTGTGACCGAGTCTTCCGTACCTGATGATGCCTCTGGACCTGATCTTGAGAATGAGTCTTCTGTGCCTGCTGGTGCCACTGTCCCTGATCTCGAGCATGAGTCTTCCGTACCTGATTGTGCCTCTGTCCCTGATCTTAAGCACGAATGTTCTGTGCCTGAAGGTGTCAATCGGCGATCTCGAGCTGGTAGAAATCTGAAGCAGCCACAGAGACTTGATTTGTAAATATTTTGAGCTTCGTTAGTTTCCCGAACCTCAAGGTGGGAGGATGTCGCAAAACACCGAATTCCATGAACTGGACAATTTTTTTGTGTGCATAGACTCTAAACATTTGCCTCCATGAACATTTTTTTTCATTGCTAAAAGAAACTTTTGTTTTTGTCATTTGGCAACTCAGAGACTTTATTATTATTCTGAGAAGTAACTTGAGTGAACGATGTCGGTTTTACCGCGAAATAAGAACGAATGTCTTAAATTCAATTTAATTAATGTTGTATATAATGTAAATAGAAGAATGTAAATAGGTGTGAATTAAAGTACTAGAAATTTGTACCAGAGTCTCTTCATCATGTCTTGTGTTTAAAAAATCCACAAAATGACCGTCTCTATTTAAAATCGAAACTCCTGATTCTTAAGAAGGCGTCCTACCTTGGAAGGGTGAGTAATTTTACTTATCCTATTTTTTGAACTGTGTAATAATTTATCTTGTGATTACACGTCAAACCTTGTTTATGAGCCATAAAGCGATTAAATCTTGTCGATTCTCTCTTCCACTACGCGGAAAAATATGGCCGTGACGCGTGATGTTGGCCTATACCATTAGCCAATCACAGCAAGGATTCTTTCCCATGTCCGTATCAATGTGAAGGTTGCTTATATGCCGGCGGGAGGGGGGGGGTGTCCGTTCGTCTCTGTACCCCCTTTCCCCTTGTATTTCTCTGGTTACGGCCTTATTGTCAAATATGATTTTTGTTTACAACACAATTCAACGTGTTTCATAAGATTCATAAGATTATTGAAATTTAAAAAGGTGACTGAATGATGGCGTGATAATGCCAAAGCAGCCGCAATCATTGCAAGTACATTGAGTCCATCTGTTGCTGATATAGCAATGACATACACTACTGCCAAGAACATTTGGGATAAATTAATCTCTGTTTTTGATCAGAGTCGGATTCAAAGACTTAATTTACTTATGACCTATTTTTTCCAATTTTGTAAAGATCCAAATGACAATCTTGCAACTCATGCTGCCAAAGTTGAACGGTTTTATACAGAAATGAACAATGAACTTACACATATTGGCTCAAGTTTTATTCCACCAGAATTGTTACATGGAAAAATTATTCTGTATGTGGGTTCAGAGTACCAAGAGATCAACAATTTTTCAGAGTCATTAGACTCAGAAAAACGTACAACAAAAATTTATTTGAAAAACTGTGCATGATTGAGAAGCGTGTCATATCTACTGCTGCTGTGGACTATGGTGCATTTGCAGCTCGTGCTCCTATTTCTGGACAAAAAGCCGTGAGGAATAGCGAAAATATTTCTGAAACTGTTCCTGGAAATAATATTAGACCTAGTAAGCAAAAGAATTGCTTTAAATGTGGATCAAGTGCACATTTAAGTAAAGACTGAACAAAAAAAATTCGACGATAAATACCTGCCATCAAAGAATAACAAAGGTGCATTTAGTGCTAGTGAAAGTTTTATCCAGCCAGATATTTGGATTTGTGACTCTGGTGCTTCTCACCCCATGACTGCAAATAAGCAGTATTTTGAAACATATAAACATTTTCCTGTGCCCATTGAAATTTCACTTGCCGACAAGAATAAGATCTATGCATATGAATCTGGTAAAATAAATTTTGAAGTTTGTATACATGGTAAGTGGTATGATGCTCATATTGAAAACGTATGGTATGTTCCTGATGTACGAAGGCACCTATTTTCTGTGCAACAAGCTCCCAATCATGATGTTGAAATAAAAATGACTGAAAAGTATGTTGAATTTTATCGTAGTAACGAACTTGTTTCTGTTGGATCATGGGCAGATTGTACATATGTTATGTTCATGAGAGTCGTTATTCCAGCCAGGGCATAATAAACTCTATCTGGGACATGGGGCACACAGGTCATGTTGGGGCCCCTTTATCAGGAAAATTGCATTATGAACAGCTTTATATGCAGTTTAAAATTTAAACTATAGCTTTATGAAAACATAATATATTATAGACACATATAAAAATTCATTAAATTATGGAAAGGTAAAATCGTCTCGACTACTGCTATTTAGAGTGAGTAAAACTCTAAACCTAAGCGATAGAATGGAACAGAATTTAGAAGTTTACGTTACATTTCATTGTCGTTATTGTTTATTGAAAGTGATAATTTAGTTGACATGAATGGGAAAAATTCATTTTTTTTTCTATGACCTATAAATTGAAATTTGCACCAATTTGTGTCTACAGAGAGTGGGCGAAATGCATTTTGGGTCTCCTGAAAATATGAGCCCGGGGCACATGTCCCGTGTGCTCCTATAGTAATCAAGCTCTGATTCCGGCATGTCCAGCTGAAATAAACATTGCTACAGAATGTGTGGCATGAGCGCCTCGGTCACGAAAACAAACGACAGGTTCGAAAATTATTAAACGACATAAACATTTGTGTGAGACATGCAGTAACAAATGAGTTCAGCTATGGATGCGCTCTTGGCAAAGCACACAGAAAACTTTTCAAATCAGTTGGTGAAAGTATTAATGCTGATTTAAATGGACCCATGTCTATGGGATCCTTCAGTGGTGCACGACATTTTTTTGAATTTTAAGGATTACTATAGTAAATATCGTAGAATATTCTTTCTGATAAAAAAAAAATTAAAGTGAGTTCCTGCTTACGTATATTTCTCAATGAAGCTGATAATCATGGTCATGTTGTGAAAGAATTGCGTTGTGATGGAGGAGGGACTTCGACTGTGGTGAAGTTTGAAAAATACTTGCTGAAAGAGGTGCAGTTCTGACTCCAGTGATATCGTACACACCTGATCAAAATGGAGTGGAAGAACATTAAAACAGGACAATTGTTGAACTTGCTCGCTCTATGCTCTCCACATGTGGATTACCTCGATCACTGAGGGGCAATGCATGTGAATCAGCGGTGTATCTATTGAACTGTATTAGGGCATCACCAGAAGAAAACAAGAGTTCTCACGAGCTTTGGACTGGTCAACAAACATCTAAACTGCATCATTTACGAGTGTTCGGAACTGAATGTTATGTCCACTTACCGAAACACTTTCGACATAAGTTTGATAACAAAAGTGTTTTTGGTCATCTTTAGTGATATGTCATCAGAAATGGCTATAAAATCTATTTACCTTCTCAAAATAAAATAATAAAATTTCGTGATGTATATTTTAAGCCTGAACGCCTATGTATATCGTCATGTTACAGTGGAGATGGAGCAAGACTAATTTGAGAAGTATGAAGAAATTCAGAATGAAGGCAATAATCAGTTCAGTTCAGTTCAACCAAGCAAGGAAGCCTACCATACGGCTTAAGCTCTACAAGCCCTGCTTGGCAAGTTTATTTTAAAAAAATGCAAATGAGGCCATTACGCTTTTACATAGTACTAAATTGAACAATGAATAAGAATTATATATATGATACAATTTGACAGATTTACTCTCATTTGAGTAAGGTATTTTTACAATAACTCCGAGAGTTTAAATTTTTAGATTTGTGGACTTGAGTAATAGAACAATTATGTACATGCCTATAATTATTTGAGTAAATAAGGGAAATAAAAATAATAATAAATATATTTACAAATCAATTCTAGTCCTTTAGTCCTGAATTTAAAAGTTTTACGTTGGGTAGGACTTCTTTAATGTTCTGTAATTCTAAATTGTTTTAAGTCCAAAGCTTTTAAGTTCCTTCAAATTGACGGTCATTTTATTTTGTTTTTACAAGATTAGTCCTCATCACTATAATTGTCATCATCATCATCATCTGACGTAGCGTTCAGAGGTGGTAGTTGGAACAATGTCTGATTATTTTCTATCAGAGACATGCAGTTGATTATTCTCTGTTGTAATACAGGATTTTTAATTATCAGAGTGAACCAGTTGTGGAGTGGCACTGAGTTCGCTTTTCTTAGATGTAGAATTGCTGTCAGCATGCAGTTAAGTATGTAGTGGAGAGAATCTCCTCTTTTTCCCACAGGTGCATCGTGAAGATGATGTTTTGTTGAATTTTACAGAATTTTCTTCTTGTATTCGTTGTTGATGTTTGTATATTTCTATAGTTTCTCTATATGCACAAAAGGCATAGCCTGTCCCTGTTTCCGTGTTTGAACAGTCTGTACAGACTTCAATTTCTGAATTGGAATTGGTTTCCAGAATTTTTAGGTGATCACTTGAGGTATCTATATGATTTTTCTGCGATTTTGACTGGAACATGTCTGCAAAATATGGGGGAGATGGGATTCCTAGCGGTATAATTCTTCCGTATTCTGATACCTGTTCCAGTCGCAAACGATGGGGAGGGATTCCCGTAAGTATGTTGAGGGCTGCCGTTGATGTTTTGCAATATGCTCCTGAGATCATTAACAGACATTGTGCTTGAATAGCTGAAATTAAGCGATAACCATGCAACTTGGCTAGCCTGATAAACCAGGTTGCTGCAGCATATGTTACTCTCTTTTCCAAGATCGCACTGTACAATATTTTAAAAATACTCTTTGAAATTCCACTTGATGTTGACGCAAATTTAAGTAGATTTTGAATTATTCATTGAATTTCTTCTCTTTTCGATCTAAGATGTGGTAAGAAAGAGAGTGTGCTATCCAATAGTATGCCTAAGTATGGAATTGAGTTTTCTGCTTTTAGTGAGTAATTATCAATTTTAAATATTGGTGGGCGCTTTAGGTATTTTGGTCTTCTAAGATTAAGAGATTTGCATTTATTGTATGATATTTTTAGCTTATATTTTTCTGCCCATTTGCTGATTAGCTGAAGTGCTGTCTTTCCTTGATCTTCTAGTTTTGCTCTCGTTCCTGCTTCTATGATAAAGAGCAAATCGTCAGCATATAGCCCTAATCCCTTTTTCCCTAAGAAGGTTCAGCAAATTCTGCATGAAGACCTTCCATAAGAAGGAGCCCAGACAAGACCCCTGTAAACAGCCTCTGTTAAACCAGTGGATTTCTTGAACTAGCCAGTTTGGGTATGCACCTCTTCTTGATAGGACTGAACTTGTTGTGTTGACATATGGGAAAGCAATAATCAATCAGAAGAAAAACCAGAAAAGTCTGACAGATAACGAAGCATGCCTACATGGATGAAGTCTGGAGAATTTTTTCTTGCAAACGTAGCTGCTGTAGGAGAATCTGAAAATCCCTCTACATATACAGAAGCTCTTTCGTCAAGTGAAAGCAGTTTGGAGTCACTCCGACCCTGGTCCCTGCTGCCTTCGGCACCATATACCGGTCGTGCTACGCACGCACCGGATAATCCCTTAAATTGCACATCGAATAGCATAAACCTCAAACTGAACGAACCTCCAGCTTGCAGTCATAGAACGCCAAATACTATATACTTACGAAATTTGGTATCCAAACTTGAATACTGATGGCCGCAAATTACTACGTTCAACTCAGCGTTTGGCATTATTAAACTTAATACGGACCTATAGGACTATCTCTCACGAAGCTCTATATCTTCTTACAGGAACTCCATCAATCCTAATAAAAATACAGAATGAATTTCAGTACTACCAACTGAAAATAGGAAATAGAAATTTGTTAATCAATAACACACAGCTAAACATTAACAATATAATGCAGAAAGAAAAATCGTATCTATTCCTCAATTACTACAGAGTCCAAAATATCAGAATTATAGAAGATAGAAAATCCATCCATCCAAAAGAATATGATGTGGAAGCCTACACAGATGGTTCTGTCATGCCAGGGGGTGTAGCCAGTGCCCAACAAACACGTCATATGTGGCCGCTTTCTGTAAACATTATGGCCAAATATTTTTGTGGCCATTTGTATTCAGCCACCATTGTATATTAACTGATGCGCCGCTACATCCGGTAGCCGTCGACTAACTGATAACGGGCGAGCGGGGAAAAAACTATTGCATTTTCCGTGCTCTGTAGCCACTAAAGTTAAATTTCTGGCCAGCATATAAAAGCATGTCATCACCTAGAAAACAGAAGGCCAGTGTCGTCTACTTGATATAATGTTGATTATAAAACATAGAAAACCTTTTTTCTTCAGTTTTTCAACATAATTTTCGTTATTCAAAATTTGTTTTTCTATGAAAGTATATTAAGAAAGGTGCGAGTAAGTTAAGTTTGCAGCCAGCATATAAAAGTCTTTCAGAATCTAGAAAATAGAAGGCCAGTGCTAAGTAGTTGATATTTTGATTATAAGATATAAAGAAAATATTTTTCAACATAATTTTCATTGTTTAAAGCGTGCTATTAGATGAAAGTATTAAAATAATAATAATAATAATAAATAATAATGTATATTTTATCCACTAAAATATATATTTCAAAACATTTATTTTTCTTTTCTTTTACCTATTTTTATAAATTACAAATAAAATTAATTTGTTTGTAAAGTATGTCTCAGGTGGTTCTCTAATTTCCTGATTAACAAACGCGAAACTTCTTAATACGTCTTCTGGCTCGTTTTAAACCTAAAGAATAAAATTGACAGGGATCACTGTTGAAGTTATTTGGAATCAAATGTTTTTTTTTTTTTTCATTTTTGGTAAATAAGTTATTTATTGCTTTATAAGCTATTTTTGTCACGTGACGTCAGGTTTTTCTCTTTTTTCGCACTCTCGTACCAGAAATTCGGTTCAAAACGTGACATTTGACAGCATTTTCTGAAAGATCTTTCGCCATTACCAGAAAATGGAAAACGCTGTTCGATTACGTAGTTTTTGAATAAAAACACCTGCCAATTTTGGGCGTTTCCGAACAAAACTGAATTCAGAAATGTGTCAGAAACTAGCTGCTTTGGATTTCAGAACAGACTTAATACACTGGATTTTTTTTTTATGAACACACTGAAATGAAAATGAACATACTTTATTTTTAATTTATATACTTTTAAAAAGAAAGCATAGTCAATAACCAATTAATAGAAAATATATTGCAATGCTCATTTGATACTAAATATTAATATCAAAAAGCTGCAATGTTTGGACATACCTATTATATAAACAATCTAATAATAATTTGAATGTTACACTTGGATTTATTTTTGTATTTATTTTCAGTTTCAATGGAAAATATTCCTCATGTCATCAGAAAATTAAAAAAAATGTCACTTTATTAAACTAAAAAACAGTTTATATTGAAAGGGGGAAAAATCCTTTTAATTTTAAAGAAGGTCGGAACTGAACGAGGTGCTACTAATATACAATTCACATTTACAGTTCGGTGTTGTAACTAATTTTTAATATCAGATGGAATTTGTTTAAAAATGTATCTTTTTCCAGGTAATGTAAAATAATTAAGCATTTAAAGAAAAAAAATATGTATATGATTGAAAGACAGGCAAAAGTTTTAGTAATACATTTCAATAAGACATCGGTTTAAAAAGGACGCTAAAATATTTTCTCCCCTCTTTCTCCACCCTTCTTTGAAGGACGCGTGGGGCACGTACGTGCTCTGCTCAAGGTCAGGGAAGATACAGAATTTCTCGGAATACACACGCTGAAATCTGGTTTTCATTTATGTTTGTTCTCTTCTCAGTTAAGTACAGTGAGTGGACCTGAGAAGATGTTGATAGTATGCGAGCAGCGAGCGGGTTTTTTTTTCCCGCAATTTCGATAAACATTGGTAAGATTTTATCGGTTTGTCTATTCATTAAATATTTTTGATAATCTTTTTTGCATCATTTTATTCATGATAGAATTATTTTTTAATAAAAACGCGTATTTTCATTTTGAAAAGTAGAATGGTAATTTATTTTACAATTACTTATTTCATGTGATTCACTGATACCGTATTTTATTAAAATTTTATTAAAAAATGTTCTCAAATCCAAAGGGGCTGCTTCTGACACATTTCTGAATTCATGTTTGTTCGGAAACACATGAAAAAACAGGTGTTGTCATTCAGAAGACGTTTTTCATTTTTATTAAAGGCAAAAAATACTGTCAAAGTCGGAATTTTGAATCGAATCTCCAACACTGTAGCTCCAGAAAGGGAAAAAAAACTTGTAACAAAGATCACTATTTATTTATCAATTTATTTATCAGAAAATGGAAAACTCATTTCGATTTCAAATCACTTCAATAGTCTGGGATGCCAATGCTTTTACATTTTAAAATATGTCAGAAGGTTTCGTGTTGTTGCAGGCAATTTGAGAACCACCTTAAAATAGAAAATACTAAGATTTATTTTTCTGTCACACTTTTGTTCTTTAACGTCATATGCATTACTGGAAAATATTATTTTTTCCAGTAATGCATATGATTTAAAAATAATCTATAATAATAAACTACAAAAATAACCTGTAAAAATAAACTGTAATAATAAACTATAAATATAATAAACTATAAATATAATAAACTGTAATTTATTTAAAATAATTATTTTAGCGTAATGATAATTTTTAAAGGAAAGATTCTTTTTTTCTGAGTGTGTAAAATAATTGTTCGCAAAGAAAATTGTAAATTTTAATACAATTTAGAAAAACTGGAATAAGAAAAAAAACTTTAAAAAATTCAAGACCATTTCAAATTACTGAATTCTCTTGCAAAAAGGTTAGAATATTATTATTATTATTTTAATGTTTGGCTATTAAACTTTAAAAGATAAATAATCTTAAAAAACTGGTCATTCATAAACTATACGAAATCAAACTGTATTACTTTATTTATTTATTTTTTTATTTTTTATTTTTTGTATTACTTGGGTGAAAATTAATATTCATAAAGTTAAAATGATGCAAAAACTTCTTTTATATTATCATAAATTAATAATGCTTTAATGAATAGACAACATATACTGGTAAAAGATTTAACAATAATTGATTTTTAAAACCAGTGTGAAACAAAAGAAAGAAAAGAAAACTAACATTAGACTTACATACACATAAAGAAAAGATTATTTAAGCATCAATTCAAATTTTATTCTATTAAAAGAATGCTTTTTAGAAGTTTATTTAAATGATAGTGGTTTTGCAGGATAAAAAGTACTAATAATAATTTAGGTACACTTTTCAAGAAAACTATAAGTTCAACTTAATTTGATTTTTTTTTCTAAAACACAAATACTTGACATAGTGAATTAATTATTATATTTTTTTTAATTTTATACTTTTAAAATTTATATGAAATGCAATTATTTAAAAATGGCATTGGATATAAATTTTAAAAATATATAATTGAAAAAATAAACTAATTAATTCTGTATGTCAAACATTGTGTTTTTCAAATTTTTGAAAAAAAAAAATCAAGGTAAGTGAATTGATATTTTTCTTGAAAAGTGTACCTAAATTATTATTAGTATTTTTCTCACGCAAAAACATATTATCATTTAAATAAACTTCTAAAAAGTAATTTCTTTTATAGAATAAATTTTGATTTATGCCTAAATAATCTTTATTGGGCGACAGTGGCTGGGTTTTGGCTAGCTTACATTAATAATACCCATAAAAGGCATTTTTGTGGGCAGTTTGGGGCTAGATTTAATTCTTGTAAACCACAAATGGCGTGGCTACGGCGAGTTTCTGGCTAGCTGTTATTCATTATGATTTTTAATGGCCTAGCTATGGCTAGTTTCCATTAATAATTGCCATTTAAAATATAATTGAGGCCAGTTTTAGGCAATCTATCATTTACGATTAACCGTTAGTGGCCTAATTATGGGGATCTTAATTCATTTCTGGCCAATTCTGTTGCGGCCTCGTCGTGGCCGGCGTGACAGTTTTTTTAAGTTGCCGTTACGGCAAACGATAGCGGCCCCTCATCTACTAGTTTGGGCCAAGGCTAACGTAGCCATCAGCGGCCCGCAAGTTCTGTGTTCGTTGGGTGCTTTCACCATATATAAAGATGGAAATAATATACATGATCAAGCAATACGACATCATCCACTGAATAACATATATCAAGCAGAATTAATGGCAATTTATAAAGCAATAAAATGGTTCTCTACCTCCGACTACAATAAACTTCTAATTATTACAGATAGTTACTCTTCTATCGAAGTATTAAAAGTTGCTTTTCCTAGAAACTACAATATAAAAAACATTTACAACCAATTACTTCAAATCCTTGATAAATCCATTATAATAACATGGACTAAATCTCATGTGGGTGACACTGGCAACGAGAGAACTGATCTCCTAGCAAAGCAAGCCATCTTACAAGACCAATATCAATCAAGAAAAGATCTGTTGTTCCCCATTTCAATAGCAAAATTGTATTTTAAAAAGAAAACCATCTCTGACTGGCAAGCTATTTGGGACTCATGTAATAAGGGCAGAGATACCTATAAAATTATAAATAAAGTCGATCCAAATTATCTCTGCAAACAGCCAACACTGCCGTATTATCTGAGTAACCATGGCAGTTTCCCACAATACTTACATAAAATAAGAAAAAGAGCCTCACCTAGATGTCCATGCGATAAAGCAGAAGGAGATGCAGTTCACTACATATTCGGATGCTGCCCTCTTATGATCCATCACTTCCCTTTTGATAAGAACGAAACTCTCAGATATAACCTTCATAATATCATTTTCAATCCTTCAAACTCTCAAAAAGTTAAAAGAGAATTATAATATTCTCAATAAAAATTTCTCTTTCATTACGAAAGAATTTAAAAAAAATTTAACTGAACTGACCATTGACTTTCTGAACTAAAATACCATAAATTTAGGACATCATGAACTTATAGTACTTAGAAAATATTTTATATTTAACTTTCAATTTGCAAAAAATTGTTATTTTTTACATTTTATATTTTATTATTGTTATGTAATTATATTCATTGTTTCAAATCTAATAAACAGGCGCCTCCTGCGGTGGGGGTTGGGACGGATGGGTGCTATCGGTGTCGGGTAGCGTTTATTTTTCCCCTGGTGGACTTATTGTTCCTATACCTCACGGGTGGCTATCCACGAGTGGGTGATTTCGGTCCCCGCTGTCTTCGGCACCGTATACCGGTCGTGCTACGCACGCACCGGATAATCCCTTAAATTGCACATCGAATACTATAAACCTCTAACTGAACGAAACGCCGGCTCGGGTCCCCGCTGCCGGCGGCACTGTATAGCAGTCGTGCTGCGCACGCGCTGCAGTATACGTTAGTTCCACCACCAGGTGGCGCAATCTGTTTATACGATCATAACTGAAATCGTTAAGGCTTTCGCTGTCGAGTCGAATGAGCCACACCCCGTCGTCTTCGTGCCTATAGAACCGGAGATAGGAAAGCGCCCCCCTGGTGGTGACAAAACGAACTGAAATCGATAAGCTCTATCGATGCCGAGTCGAATGAGCCAAACCGCGTCGTGATGTGAACCATAGAACCCGAGTTAGCGGCAAAATTCTTTCATTACACCTACCACCACCAGGGGGCGCAATCTATTCTATGCGAACTAACCCAAATCTCTAAAGCTATTAAAATCCAGTCGAAAGAGCCAAACCCCGTCGTAATCGGGTCCATAGAACCAGATTTACGGAAGCGCCCCCTGGTGGTGGAACTGGAAACTAAAATATGTAAGCGCTATTGATGTCGAGTCGAATGAGCCATACCGCTTCGCGATGGGACCCATACGACGGGAGATATTTTGAAAAGAAATAGCCAATTCCTTAGCTTCTTTTTCTTTTTTTTCCCTATACAAAAATCGGGATTTTGCTAAAATAAAAAATTATGGTCGGAATTCGAAAATTTTTTGAATCCCTGAAATGCCAGATCACGGATTCATGTATTTCATAATCGAAAATCCGATATTATTAAAAAAATTATATCACCTATTATTTTATTAATACTAAATTTCATAAAATGCTTTTTTAGTATTCTTTCATTCATAGTCCTTAATATAGCAACTAGCTGGCTTCACCCGCCAGCGGGCCCCTAATTTACATCGGTGCCTCGAATTGTAGAAATTCTCGAATCTTGTAAAACCTCGAATAAGAAAAACCTTGAACCGGACGAACCTCCGACCCGGGTCCCCGCTGCCTTCGGCACCGGATAATCCCTTAATTTGCACATTGAATAGTACAAACCTCTAAACGATCGAACCTCCGACCCTGGTCCCCGCTGCCTTCGGCACTATATACCGGTCGTGCTACGCACGCACCGGATAATCCCTTAAATTGCACATCGAATAGCATAAATCTCAAACTGAACGAACCTCCAGCTTGGGTCCCCGCTGCCTGCGGCACCGTATAGCAGCCGTGCTGCGCACGCGCTGCAGTATCCGTTAGTTCCACCTTCCGCCAGCAAGTGGCACAATCCGGTTATATGATCATAACTGAAATCGTTAAGGCTTTCGATGTCGAGTTGAATGAGCCATACCCCGTCGTTTTCATGCCCTTAGAACCGGAGATAGGAAAGCGCCCCCTGGTGGTGAAAAACGAACTCCGTATACCGGTCGTGCTACGCACGGACCGGATAATCCCTTAATTTGAATATTGAATAGTACAAACTTCTAACCGAACGAACCTCCGACCCTAGTCCCCGCTGCCTACGGGACCGTATACCGGTCGTGCTGCGCACGCGCCGGATAATCCCTTAAATTGCACGTCGAATAGTATAAACCTCTAACTGAACGAACCTCCGGCTCGGGTCCCCGCTGCCTGCGGCATCGTATAGCAGTGGTGCTGCGCACGCGCTGCAGTATACGTTAGTCCCACCTTCCACCACCAGGTGGCGCAATCTGTTTATACGATCATAACTGAAATCGTTAAGGCTTTCGATGTCGAGTCGAATGAGCCATACCCCGTCTTCGTGCCCATAGAACCGGAGATAGGAAAGCGTCCCTTGGTGGTGAAAAACGAACTGAAATCGATAAGCTCTATCGATGCCGAGTCGAATGAGCCAAGCCGCGTCGTGATGTGACCCATAGAACCCGAGTTAGTGGCAAAACTCTTTAATTACACCTACCACCACCAGGGGGCGCAATCTGTTCTATGCGAACCAACCCAAATCTGTAAAGCTATAGATATCCAGTCGAAAGAGCCAAACCCCGTCGAAATCGGGCCCATAGAACCAGATTTACGGAAGCGCCCCTGGTGGTGGAACTGGAAACTAAAATATGTAAGCGCTATTGATGTCGAGTCGAATGAGCCATACCGCTTCGCGATGGGACCCATACGACGGGAGATATTTTGAAAAGAAATAGCTAATTCCTTAGCTTCTTTTTCTTTTTTTTCCCTATACAAAAATCGGGATTTTGCTAAAATCCAAAATTATGGTCGGAATTCGAACATTTTTTGAATCCCTGAAATGCCAGATCACTCAGAGCAAGGATTCATATTTTTCAGATTCGAAAATCCGATAATTTAAAAAATTTTATATAGCGTATAAAAAGTACAATCATTTTTAAATGCATTATTTTATCTCTTTCAGAAATGACTTATTCACAGACAATTTGTCTGCGTTGAGTGTTGAAATAAATAAATAAAAAAGAAAACTGCCCAGTTAAACTGAGGGCATTGAGCTCACAGGCTATTCACACTAATTGTATATTATACACTTATTTCAAAGAATTTGAAATAAGCCCCTCGAAAAATAAAGAAATTGACAATATATTAAGGGGGGATCATCCCCCGTTCCCCCACCCCCTTATAGTTAACAATTGAACCCCCAAACCTAATCAGGGAAGCCCTTTATTACAATGAACATATATACTAAATTCGAAGCAAATCGGATAATTCTGCATGAAAAACCCATTTATCTAAATTAAGGGGGATTACCCCCCCCCCGTATCCCCCTTTATACTTAATCAATGAACCCCAAAACTAACCAGGGAAGCTCCTTACCACAATGAGCCTATATACAAAATTTGAAGAAAATCGAATAATTCTCCATGAAAAACACATTCATCTAAATTAAGGGGGAGGATAAGCCCCCCCCCCTTACCCTCTTTATACTTAACCAAAGAACCCCCTAAACTAATCAGGAAAGCGCCTTATCACAATGAACCTATATACAAAATTTTAAGAAAATCGCATAATTCTGCATGAAAATCGCAGTTATCTAAATTAAGGGGGGGCAGCCCTCCGTTACCCCCTTTATACTTAAACAATGAATCCCCAAAACTAATCAGGAAAACGCTTTATCACCATTAACCTGTATACAAAATTTGAAGAAAATCGGATAATTTTGCATGAAAAACCCATTTATCTAAATTAAGGGGGGATTAGCCCCCCTTTCCCCCTTTATACTTAACCAATGAACCCCCAAAACTCTTCAGAGAAGCGCATTATCACAATAAACCTATATACAAAATTTGAAGAAAATCGAATAATTCTGCATAAAAACTCATTTATCTAAATTAGAGGGGGGGGGGGTATCCCCCCTTTCCCCCTTTATACTTAACCAATGAACCCCCAAAACTATTGACAGAAGCGCATTATCAAAATGAACCTATATACAAAATTTGAAGAAAATGGAATAATTCTGCATGAAAAACCTATTTATCTAAATTATGGGGGGTTAGCCCCCCATTTCCCCCCTTTCTGCTTAAACAATGAACCTCCAAAACTAATCAGGGAAGCGCCTTATCACAAGGAACCTATAAACAAAATTTAAAGTAAAACGGTTTGTTCTATCAAGAGTTATCGCGTTACGTACATACATACATACGTACGTACATACAGAACCGGCGGGCACATAAGCTCTCAGGCTTTCATAGCCTGTGAGCTAAAAAGCAGCTGTCTTTTTGGAATAGAAATAAATTCATTTGCCGTTTCATTAATGAGTTTTAATTGATATCTTTAAAAATTACTGGTCGATTTTTACGAATTTTTTTTTGTTGAATTTGCGATTTTTTTATACACATGTTAGCAAATTTTCGTGAATGTAGAGTCATTATTTCCACTTGTTTCAAAAAGGAATGGATCGATTTATCTCGGATGTGTCAACCCGGCATTCTAAACAGCAACCTTTTTCCCGTCTGGGGTCAATGTTGGATGTCTGGTCAGTTTTTGGCCGAAATAAAGAAAAGTTACGGTCCGAATTTCAAAAAATTTGACTTTTTGGAACGACAAAAATCGGCCGCGTGTGTACCCCGATTTTCGGATCGATACCTCCGGTAGATTTTTTTTAATTCGATGATGCGTTAAAAAGCGACAATTTGGATGTCTGCGATTATCAAAACGGAAATTTTCTTTTCGGGTTTCGATAAAACTGCTTCTTGTTTTGCTAATTTTGATGAGGTTTTAAGTTAATAACGTTCTTAATGAGGGGCCGACTCCTTCGAAAACTTTAACTCTGGAATGCGCGGATTTTTCTGAATTTTTTGACATAAAAAGCGCTTCCGTCCGGCGTCTCTGACCCGACTTTTATCTGTTTACAGACAGACAGACATACAGACAGGCGTTTACCGACATTAATAATGGTGATGACTAGCTGGCTTCGCCCACCAGCGGGCCCCTAATTTACATCGGTGCCTCGAATATTTTGAAAACTCCTTTTTCTATATAAAACATCGAAACGAACGACCCTCTCGCTCGCATCCACCTCGAGCTGAACGAACCTCCGAACCGGGTTCCTTAATTTGCACCCTTAATTTGCACATTGAATAGTACAAACCTCTAACCGAACGAACCTCCGACCCTGGTCACCGCTGCCTTCGGCACCGTATACCGGTAGTGCTGCGCACGCGCCCGATAATCCCTTAAATTGCACTTCGAATAGTCTAAACCTCTAACTGAACGAACCTCCGGCTCGGATAAAGTTATTATATAACAAATGTCTCTACCTTGGACACTTTCCTGAAACATGGAAGAAAGGAGTAGTCATCTATTTTAGAAAGAAAAACAAAGATCCATCAAAACCTGATTCATACCGTCCAATTACACTACTACCCATGATTGGTAAAATCCTAGAAAGATTAATAAAAAATGGAACTTTAACTTATCTTGAAGCAATAAACTATCTAAAAGATGAACAGTTCGGCTTCCGTGAAAATAGAAGCACTATATCAGCTCTGGAGAGACTTAAAGAGAAAATTGCACAATTATTACAAAAACATACTTATGTGGGCATCATATCATTTGATATTACAGGTGCTTTCGATTCAATAAACTGGCACCAATTATCAGAAATAATTGATGACTCACCGTTACCCAGATACCTCAAAACCTTACTAAAAAATTATATAAGCAAAAGAAGTATAGGCTTAAATCAATATGAATATATAGAGTGGTTCAGGGTATTTAAAGGATGTCCTCAGGGATCCTGTCTTGGACCACTCTTATGGCTTCTTATAGCTAACTACATAATAAAAAATTATAAAAATCTATATGAAGATATTATTGTTTACGCAGATGATTTTTTGATTCCAATAGAGGGAAATACTGTAATAGACCTGGAAGTTACAACCAACAACAAAATAGTCCATTTTAAGAATATCTGTGATGAACTCGGTTTAAAAATATCAACTCAGAAAACGCAATCAATGCTTTTCGGTAGCAATCTCCTCGAAAGAAGACTTCCGAGATTTAAATTAGAAAATATAAAAATAAAAGTAGTAAAAAATATTAAATATCTTGGCGTATTGTTAGATTCTAAATTCAATTTTACAGATCACATGAAAGACCTTCGAACAAAGATTGCAAACTTTGTAAACGGATTTAGAGGATTTCGATTCTTTAATAAAGGTATCAAACCAGACATCCTGAAAATATGGTATCAAACAGTCATAGAACGCCAAATACTATATGCTTACGAAATTTGGTATCCAAACTTGAATACTGATGGCCGCAAATTACTACGTTCAACTCAGCGTTTGGCATTATTAAACTTAATACGGACCTATAGGACTATCTCTCACGAAGCTCTGTATCTTCTTACAGGAACTCCACCAATCCTAATAAAAATACAGAATGAATTTCAGTACTACCAACTGAAAATAGGAAATAGAAATTTGTTAATCAATAACACACAGCTAAACATTAACAATATAATGCAGAAAGAAAAATCGTATCGATTCCTCAATTACTACAGAGTCCAAAATATCAGAATTATAGAAGATAGAAAATCCATCCATCCAAAAGAATACGATGTGGAAGCCTACACAGATGGTTCTGTCATGCCAGGGGGTGTAGCCAGTGCTTTCACCATATATAAAGATGGAAATAATATACATGATGAAGCAATACGACATCTTCCACTGAATAACATATATCAAGCAGAATTAATGGCAATTTATAAAGCAATAAAATGGTTCTCTTAAATAAAATGGCCATTTGGGACTCATGTAATAAGGCCAGAGATACCTATAAAACTAGAAATAAAGTCGATCCAAATTATCTCTGCAAACAGCCAACACTGCCGTATTATCTGAGTAACCATGGCAGTTTCCCACAATACTTACATAAAATAAGAAAAAGAGCCTCACCTAGATGTCCATGCGATAAAGCAGAAGGAGATGCAGTTCACTACATATTCGGATGCTGCCCTCTTATGATCCATCACTTCCCTTTTGATAAGAACGAAACTCTCAGATATAACCTTCGTAATATCATTTTCAATCCTTCAAACTCTCAAAAGTTAAAAGAGAATTATAATATTCTCAATAAAAATTTCTCTTTCATTACGAAAGAATTTTAAAAAAAATTGACTGAACTGACCATTGACTTTCAGAACTAAAATACCATAAATTTAGGACATCATGAACTTATAGTACTTCGAAAATATTTTATATTTAACTTTCAATTGGCAAAAAATTGTTATTTTTTACCTTTTATATTTTATTATTGTTATGTAATTATATTCATTGTTTCAAATCTAATAAACAGGCGCCTCCTGCGGTGGGGGTTGGAACGGATGGGTGCTATCGGTGTCGGGTAGCGTTTATTTTTCCCCTCGTGGACTTATTGTTCCTATACCTCATGGGTGGCTGTCCACGAGTGGGTGATTTCGGTCCCCGCTGCTTGCGGCACCGTATAACAGTGGTGCTGCGCACGCGCTGCAGTATATGTTAGTCCCACCTTCCACCACCAGGTGGCGCAATCTGTTTATACGATCATAACTGAAATCGTTAAGGCTTTCGATATCGAGTCGAATGAGCCATACCCCGTCGTATTCGTGCCCATAGAACCGGAGATAGGAAAGCGCCCCCCGAGGTGGTGAAAAAACGAACTGGAATCGATAAGCTCTATCGATGCCGAGTCGAATGAGCCAAGCCGCGTCGTGATGTGACCCAAAGAACCCGAGTTAGTGGCAAAATTCTTTAATTACACCTACCACCACCAGGGGGCGTAATCTGTTCTATGCGAACTAACCCAAATCTGTAAATCTATTGAAATCCAGTCGAAAGAGCAGAACCACGTCGTAATCGGGCCCATAGAACCAGATTTACGGAAGCGCCCTCTGGTGGTGGAACTGGAAACTAAAATATGTAAGCGCTATTGATGTCGAGTCGAATGAGCCATACCGCTTCGCGATGGGACCCATACGACGGGAGATATTTTGAAAAGAAGTAGCTAATTCCTTAGCTTCTTTTTCTTTTTTTTCCCTATACAAATATCGGGATTTTGCTAAAATCAAAAATTATGGTGGGAATTCGAAAATTTTTTGAATCTCTGAAATGCCAGATCGCTCAGAGCAAGGATTCATATTTTTCAGATTCGAAAATCCGATAATTTTAAAAATTTTATATAGCGTATAAAAAGTACAATCATTTTTAAATGCATTATTTTATCTCTTTCAGAAATGACTTATTCACAGACAATTTGTCTGTGTTGAATGTTGAAATAAGAAAGCAGCTGTCTTTTTGGAATAGAAATAAATTCATTTGCCGTTTCATTAATGAGTTTTAATTGATATCTTTAAAAATTACTGGTCGATTTTTACGAATTTTTTTTTGTTGAATTTGCGATTTTTTTATACACATGTTAGCAAATTTTCATGAATGTAGAGTCATTATTTCCACTTGTTTCAAAAAGGAATGGATCGATTTATCTCGGATGTGTCAACCCGGCATTCTAAACAGCAACCTTTTTTCCGTCTGGGGTCAATGTTGGATGTCTGGTCAGTTTTTTGCCGAAATAAAGAAAAGTTACGGTCCGAATTTCAAAAAATTTGACTTTTTGGAACGACAAAAATCGGCCGCGTGTGTACCCCGAATTTCGGATCGATACCTCCGGTAGATTTTTTTTAATTCGATGATGCGTTAAAAAGCGACAATTTGGATGTCTGCGATTATCAAAACGGAAATTTTCTTTTCGGGTTTCGATAAAATTGCTTCTTGTTTTGCTAATTTTGATGAGGTTTTTAATTAATAACGTTCTTAATTATGAGCCGACTCGCTCGAAAACTATAACTGCGGAATGCCCGGATTTTTCTGAATTTTTTGACATAAAAAGCGCTTCGCTGCTCGCAGACTTTATCCGCTAACAGACAGACAGACAGACAGACACACACACACACACACACAGACAGACGTTTTCCAACATTAATAAGAGTGACTAGCTGGCTTCGCCCGCCAGCGGGCTCCTAATTTACATCGGTAACTAAAATCGATAAAATCCTAATTTACATCGGTGCCTCGAATCTTTTGTATTCTCCGGCTCGCACCCCCCCCTCGAACCGAACGAACTTCCGACACGGGTCCCCGCTGCCTTTGGCACCGTATACCGGTCGTGCTACGCACGCACCTGATAATCCTTTAATTTGCACATTGAGTAGTATAAACCTCTAACTGAACGAACCTCCGGCTCGGTTCCCCGCTGCCTGCGGCAAGGTATAGCAGTTGTGCTGCGCACGCGCTGCAGTATACGTTAGTTCCACCTTCCACCACCAGGTGGCGCAATCTGTTAAACGATCATAACTGAAATCGTTAAGGCTTTCGATGTCGAGTCGAATGAGCCATACCCCGTCGTTTTCATGCCCGTAGAACCAGATATAGGAAAGCGCCCCCTGGTGGTGAAAAAACGAACTTAAATTGGTAAGCTCTATCGATGTCGAGTCGAATGAGCCATACCCCGTCGTGATCCTTCCCATAGAAACAGACATAGGAAAGCCCCCTGGTGGTGAGACTCGGAGCAAAAATCGATAAGCTGTAGTAACTTATATCGACATTGAGTCGAATGAGCCATACCCCGTCGTGATCCAGGCCATA
This sequence comes from Maratus michaelseni, assembly GCA_963931845.1. NCBI lineage: Eukaryota > Metazoa > Arthropoda > Arachnida > Araneae > Salticidae > Maratus > Maratus michaelseni. The sequence continues at coordinate 153,042,583 of OZ007596.1, read as the reverse complement.
GAAACAGAGATAAGAAAAACGTTGGTGAAAAACGAACTAAAACCGATAAGCTCTAATATCCTCTATCAATGTCGAGTCGATTGAACCAAACCGCGTCGTGATGTGACCCATAGAACCCGAGTTGGATGAAAAATCCTTTAATTACACCTTCCACCACCAGGGGCGCAATGTGTTCTATACGAATATGACCGAAATTTGTAAAGCTGTCGAAATCCAGTTTAAAGAGCCAAACCCCGTCGTAATCGGGCCCGTAGAACCCGATTTCCGGAAGCGCCCTCTGGTGGTGAAACTTGGAACTAAAATATGTAAGCGCTATCTATATCGAGTCGAAAGAGCCAAACCGCGTTCCTATTGGAGTCGTAGAACTCGAGATATTGTGAAATCAAAATGTAAAATCTGATATTATTATTCTAAAAGAGTGGTATGAACTCAGAAACTTTAAAAAATGTTATAGAGGGTAAACCTGTAACTGAACGAACCTCCGGCTCGTGTCCCCGCTGCCTGCGGCACAGTATAGCAGTCGTGCTGTGCACGCGCTGCAGTGTACGTTAGTTCCACCTTCCACCACCAGGTGGCGCAAGCTGTTTATACGATCATAACTGAAATCGTCAAGGCTTTCGATGTCGAGTCAAATGAGCCATACCCCGTCGTAATCCGGGCCATAGAATCAGAGATAATAAAACGCCCCCTGGTGGTGAAAAACGAACTAAAACCGATAAGCTCTAGTATCCTCTATCGATATCGAGTCGAATGAGCCAAACCGCGTTCCGATTGGACTCGTAGGACTCGAGATATTGTGAAATCAAAATATAAAATCTGATATTATTATTCGAAAAGAGTGGTATAAACTCAGAAACTTTTAAAAATGTTATAGAGGGTCCTTATTACTTTAATTATGATGTTTGGAATCAGTTTGGTGGAAATACGTAACATAGTTTGTTAGCTATAGAAACGGACCATACTTAAGAGAAAAAAAACTTGAAGGGGGGGGAGGGGGCGATGACACTGCTTTTCCTCAAACGACTGATTTAGACTACCTGAGTTCTAGTTCAAAGACAGGGACCTGTAGAAAAACTTAAAACTGAAAAAAAAAATCGATAACGGGCGAAGCCCGCTTTTCCCTGTCATAATATCTGGTTGCCACTCTAAAAGAAAAAGATGACACTACTTTTCCTCAAACAACTGAATTAGACTATTAGACTACCGAAGTACTTGTTCAAAGACGACTTGAAAAACTTAGAACTGAAAAAAAAAAAAACCCTCTGAATTTACTATTCGAAAATACTGGTAATTTCTATACATAAACACAATCAAAAGCTAGGTACGAATAAAAAAAAATGTTAAATTAAAATCATAATATCTAGCCCGCACTCAGCTTGAACATCTTACCAGAGAATCTTCTGTTCCCAATCGTCTGCTTCTAATTTATTATTTTTGTCTGGGCATAGTTGAAATATCAATAATTAAATAATGTCTCAGCTCGTAATAATTAATATCTAAGCTCGTAATGAAGATGTCAGAATAATTTTTAGATTCTCTGAAAGCTGATATATTTTTACGTCGAAATGCGCGAGCACGGAAGGTCTGCGCCCCTCAGATTCTGAGATGGGGCGGCCCCCTGATACCCGTAGTCTATAAAAGTCACGTGATGTTTACTGGATTTCCTGCTAGACTCGCCAAAAGGCCCCGAAAAAGACAGAAGCCGATTGGTCGTCGCTCTATTCGCTAGCCTCGCCTCGAGGTCTGAATCTAGTCAGGAATGAATTTATTTCTTTGTCGCAGAAAAAATGTTTAGTTTTGAGTAATTAAAACAGTTTTGTTAATTAATAAATTCCTTAATTGCGAGCGGACTCGTTCGAAAACTTAGGGGCCGACTCCTTCGAAAACTATAACTCCGGAATGCCCGGATTTTTCTGAATTTTTTGACATAAAAAGCGCTTCCGTCCGGTGTCTCCGACCCGACTTTTATCCGTTAACAGACAGACAGACAGACACACACACATTTTGTTGTTATGTATTTCATCTATCTTGACAAAAACCGCTCTTCATGTCCGTTTGCTTATCAGTTGCAATATATGTCCGCTAATGCGGAGATTCTTACATTAAGTAATTTTCCGTAATTGGTCCATTGCCAATAGACGCTTTCAGTGTGACGTCAGTCATGACGTTTTGCTTGGATACTGACTCCAAACAAACGGTTGCTATGTGTCATTTCTTATTAAATATAAATCGTAGAAAATATTACCACTGCATATAATGTATTAAAACGCTTTGCCGTGAGATATAATCATAAGATTTAGGTATAATATACAAACACTAGCTTACCCGCCCGGCGTTGCCCGTGCCAACAACCTTAAATGTACCTGAAATCAGTGTTGAACATTTATTTTTTATTTTTAAACAAATCTAATGTTGGGGGCCCCACTACCTTAGACAGCAACCACTGGGCATGCCATACACACTCCCATATATTACCGTAAGTCGAGTCGAAAGAGCCATACCCCTTCATGATCCAGCCCATAGAACCAGAGAGAGAAAAGCACCCCTGGTGGTGAAAATCGAAAAGCTCTATCTATGTAGAGTCGAATGAGCCATATCCCGTCGTGATCCAGCCTATAGAACCAGATTGCCAGCCTAAAGCACCCCTTGTGGTGAAAATCCGAACTAAAATCAGTCAGCTCTATCGATGTCAAGTGGAAAGAGCCATATCCCATTGTGATCCAGCCCATAGAAACAGAGATAGGAAAGCACCCCGTGGTGGTGAAATTCAGAACTAAAATAGGTAAGCTCTATTGATGTTGTGTCGAATGAGCCAAACCGTGTCGTGATGTGACCCATAGAACCCGAGATAGCTGCAAAATCCTTTAGTTACACCTTCCACCGCCAGGGGGCACAATATGTTCTATACGAACATAACTGAATTCATTAAGGTTATCGATGTCGAGTCGAATGAGGCATACCCCGTCATGATCCAGCCCATAGAACCAAAGATACGAAAGCGCCCCCTGTAGTGAAAATCCGAACTAAAATCAGTAAGCTCTGTTGATGTCGGGTGGAAAGAGCCATACTGTAATGACTTAACGAACTCCAGTGATCCAAGGTGATGATTAACATCCAGCACTTTTTATTAGGAATCGTTGATACACAAGTTAAAATAAGATGAACAATTAAAAAACATTATACTCTGCCATCAAAATCCCAGCGTACACAACCATCATATACTGTTCACGCGCACACATCATTGTCCGCTCACCATCGTCTGTTCAACTCTCTCTGCATCTCTCTTAGCTTAGCTTATACTATGTTCAGATCGGATAGTTAAGATATCTTAGACCGCCGAACTCACTTTGAGGGAGTTCCAGAAACTCACTTAGTGAGTTCGAACTTTCAATTGCTAGATACAGCCAATACCATTCACTCTGATTGGCTCCTTTAACATAAGCGCATGCGCACATTCTACGTTTGTTCATATCTCGGACACAGTAATGTTCAGTGAGTTATCTTAGATGAGTTTTGCGGTGTGGACAGGTACTCAATTCCGGGAGGGTACCACCTCAAAAATGGCGGTCTAAGATATCTTAAATGTCCGATGTGAACAGACAGGCGACTAGACTCTGGCCGTCCACATTACGCAAGTCTTCTCTGATTGGCCAGAAGCTGGATGAGCATCTGGGACGAAAACGACTTCTAACAGTAGAACTTAGACAAAATTCGGGATCCCTTTCACCAGTAGAGAAAAAGAGGAAATAGTAATACGTTATTTGTGTAGCTTTCACTTTTCGCTTGCATTTATTATTCAGAATTTATTATTAATCATTAAAATTATAAATATAGAATGTTGAATTTTATAATTTAAACAAAGAAAACACCGAATTTGGAAAAAATGAGTTATTTTCAATAATAATAAAAAAAACCATAGCGATGGCTGTTATTTATATAAAAATCTTTGTTATATAAATCTGTAAAAAATATTTTTATGGCTTTATATTTTAATATATTTTTTAACAGACTTAAAATAAAAAAATAAGTAGATTTGTCAATTCTGCAATATATTTATATATATATATTTATTCGACAATAAATATTACATATAAATATATTCGGAAGTTATCTGTGTCTCTTCACGAAATACTGATTTTTTACTTCCCCTCAGAAGGCTTTTCTTTAGAGTATTCATTTTAATGAATGATTTACCTTTTTTCCTGTTTACCTATCCTTTACTGTTGTAACATTTGTTAAAATAGACCAACTGTCGTAAATGTTGAATATTTTGTCAAGATTACCACCAGCCGTTTAAAAATAATCATCGTATCCTATTCTACTTTTTTTTTTTTTTTTTTTTTTTTTTGTAAGCTCATTTTAAATTTTCCAGTTAATAGATGGTTAGTTGGTTATTTTTTACGACCGATTCCCTGCACTAGGCATATAGACCAGCGGGGGGTCTTTCTTAGGGATTCTAACCCGTATTTACTAAAGGTTCGAAGAAAAACTCCGAACGGTTAGGCAGACGAGCGCGACAGGGGTTTGAACACAGCACCTCCCGTCTGCCAGCTATGAGAGCAGAACTTCTCAGCAGTCACTGGTGGAGCTCTAGTTAATAGAATTCGATAAATTTTGAACTTTTTAAAAATTTGAATATTTTATACCTTTTTGACATATTACTAAATGATTTTCTGAAGGAGGAAGGAGGTATGAGATAATAATCTTTTTAACGAAAACGCTTGTCATCGTTCGTAGGGGAAAGGGAAGGGAGGAATCGGGTTACAATTTAATTTGGGAAAAATTATGAAAATATTAATCTTCCAATATGATTTATTGCTGCCATTTCACATTAAATGAAATTTCCCTAGCAGAGTTGCAATCTTTAAAGCTCTTTTTCTCTTTCAGTCTATGGTTTTTCAATATATAACTATGATCAAAATGCTAAAACTTCGACATGCATTTTTCAAAAATTCATGAATCAATCTTTTTTAATGGACAATCCATATGGTTGATTTAATAAAATCATGTATTTTACCAAGAAAAAAAAAAGGACAAAATAGTCATTTTTACATTTGTCATGACATTTTTATTTCATTTTTTAACTAATTAATTAGTTGGAAATCTGGTCCTTACAGTTATAGAACACACGTGAAGAAAATTGTGAAAAAAAAAAAGAGTGGTGCAAGAAATTCAAAATTGTAATAGAAGTGTGGTTTTAAAATTTTCTTCTTTTTTTTTTTCGAATTCTTATTATACGAATTGAATTTTTCTTTAGTTAAATCATTTTTCTTCATAAAACCATTTAATAATAAGTAAAAAAAAAGTATATATAAAAAAATAATAATATATCAAATAATCAAATAGTCTATCAAAAAATCAAATCAGAAGGTTCCAGGATTCCTTTAACTGGAAATTTTGAAATGTGCTAAAAAAAAAAAAAAAAAAAAAAAAAAAAGACAGAGGTTATTTATGATTATTTTTTTAAAAAAATTTAACAAAATATTAAAATTTTCGACAAATGACATATTTTGACAAGGTAAATAATTCATTTATAAATCTTACCCATAAGATTAAAGAAAAAAAAAAGAAGAAGAACAAGAAAGAAAGAATGAAAAAAAAATTAGTATTCTGTGAACAGACACTGATAATTTTCGAATTTATTTATATATCATATTTATTGATGAATAAATATATTTTACAAATTCAATATTTTCTTTGTTAAAATTATAAAATTCAACATTCTGGATATGAGAATGTTCGAACCACGAAGCAAAAGAAAGAAAATTTAAAAGTATCTAAGCTTACTAGCAGTTATTTGATGTTTGTCACAACAGCAACGAAAGAGAAGCCATTCTTTTCAGCTCCGACCAATCAGAGAAGACTTGCGTAATGTGGACGGCCAGAGTTTAGCCGCCTGTTGTGAACAGGGTATTAGCTCGATTCACTTCTTTTTGACCTGCCAACTAACATCTCTTGCAGTCTCTTTGCATATCGAAAACGGTCCTTTCGATTCGATTACACGGCAGTCAACCTCCGAAGCTAGGCGACAAAACCATGGACAAAAACTGGACAACTCTAGGCCAGCAACTCACGAGTCAGGCTAGGCCATAGATTTCTTCGGTCGTTACACTGCTCTCATTGGCAAGCTGCTTCGTTGCCACGGATGGTGTTGCCGAGGCTATTTCATGGGAGGAGCTTGAAATAGCCTCGAACCCAAAATTCCATATACACGTTTTAATTTTTTTTTAAAAATCTAAATTAAAATTTAAAAATCCGGCCGCGAGGTATACTGTCCGGTGACAACATCTACACATGGCAAAAATTTCTGAGTCCTACGTGTTATAATTACGGTGAAATCCGCGGGCAGGCAGGCAGACACTTACTCTTTTATAGAGATAGAGATAATAGAAAATACAACATAGCAACTATTTGTTTGGAGTCAGTTTCCAAGCAAAACGTCATCATTGACGTCACGACTGAAGCGTCTATTGGCGTATTTTAATTAATATGATTTGATGCAATGAAGTCTATTTTGTGAAAGTTTTTAATGATATCCACATTTACACTGAACCATATTGTTGAATTTATAAAATATAATATATTTGCAAATCTCCTGCATCCTCTGCCCCCCCCCCCCCCGAAAAAAAAAGAGATCTCATCTTGAATAGTTTAATTTTTTTTTCATTTTCAAAACTCCATAAATAATCCACATTTCTAAGCAACGTAGAGCAGGCATAAGAAATAATCTTCAAGATTAGAAAAAAACATTTTTTTTAAAGAATTTTTTTAAAAATAAATTCCGAGAGTGGTTCTGAGAAAGGTATTTTTTGACGCGAAACTTTCGTGGCAGTTTCACAGACTTGCAAGAAATTACTGATTTAGAAATGAATAGCAAGGTACTTTAATAATATTTTTGAATGAAATGTTCCGAGGAAAAAAACAAAACAGAATCATAGAAAGAAATATTACTCAGATTTGACAGATAATGCATGTGCACCAAAGAAGGAAGGGAATGATTAAATCATAAAGGCGTAATCGATGGTGAAACATTGTGCAACTCAAACAAAACTGAACCAGAGATCATCATGCAAGAGAAAGGGGTAGTTAGATCAGAGGGGCAGTTTATCGTAACAACCGCTTACAATATGATGCCGGTTATCGCTTAAATCATTCGGCCCAAATAAGCCAAGCAAGTGTTAACAAAGGCTGACTTCATTGGATGAAGAGAGGCTGCCCGTGGAACAAGGACTGGATTCATTGGAAGGGAAGAGGTTTTTCAAAGCAAGCCGCCAGTTGTTTGGGCTGACTTTAGGGAGGGTTGCATTTAGCGTCACGACAAACGTAAACATTTCACCTGTATTTTTCTCTTTACTCTATGGAGTAACGTGCAAGGAAGAGAAACAACTAATCTTTACTTGTGCAAATTTGATAACAAAATATCTCCTGGACCTCGACTGTCCCGCACGTGTGTTGTAAACATGGCTCTTCGTGTACAGTTTGAAAATAATAATGAAGTAGGAGTCTTTTCCAAACTTACTAATTCTTATTGTTTAGTAGCAATAGGAGGTTCTGAAAATTTTTACAGTGTTTTCGAAGGAGAATTATCGGATGTGATACCAGTGGTTCACACTTCCTTAGCCGGCTGTCGTATCTTTGGTAGAATGTGTGCTGCAAATCGGCATGGAATATTAGTTCCGAATTCTACAACTGATCAAGAATTACAACACCTAAGAAACTCACTTCCTGAGAGTGTCAAAATTCAAAGAGTAGAAGAAAGGTTATCAGCTTTGGGTAATGTGATTGCTTGTAATGATTATGTTGCGTTGACCCACCCAGACTTAGACAGAGAGACTGAAGAAATTCTTGCAGATACTTTAAAAGTAGAAGTTTTCAGACAGGCCGTCGCAGGTAATCTGTTAGTAGGCACCTATCTTGCTCTGAATAACCAAGGTGGTTTAGTGCATCCTAGAACTTCTATTGAAGAACAGAATGAACTTTCCACTCTTCTCCAAGTTCCATTAGTTGCTGGAACAGTAAATCGTGGAGCTGAAGTCATAGGTTCAGGCATGGTTGTAAATGATTGGGCTGCATTTTGTGGAATGGATACAACAAGTACAGAATTAACTGTCATTGAGAACATTTTCAAGTTAGGAGGAACAGGACCATCAGTAATAACATCAGAAATACGATCATCATTGATAGAAAGTATGGTGTAAGGTCATCTTTGATGCGTTGTCATTTTAATCATTTGTTATTAATCTATTGACTGTTTATAAAATGAGTAGTAAATAAAATTTATACCATGCATTTAAGTACCTATGGATTATGCCATTTATAAAATAAAATTCACGTGAAAGGATTCAGTTTTGTTATTCCAAATTCTACATTTTATTTTCAACTTGTTGCTTTCAGCTTAGAAGTCAAGTAGCATTCAATTAAGTTGTAGAAATTTATTGTTGTAGATATAAACTGTGCACAAATTTTTATTATTAAATTTGAATTGAAAAATTACAATGTAAGTAATTTTGGTACTTTCATGTTATAGTGGCCCCCCAAGGATGAATTGCTAAGCGGCCAAGATTTATCGTCAAATTATTAAGCATATATGACATTATAATAATATATGATGTTTGTAACATTTCGTGGCGTAGACTAGACATATGACATGCTTATAAGATGTATAGGCATATAAGAGGTAAATAATATGGGCACAGATGTCATATGCACCATGGCGTGATTGCAACAAAATGGCAATTTTATGCCTCACATGGTAACACTGTTATTTTATTTATTTACATTTATTTTTTATTTTAATTCTGTAAATTATTTTTATTATGTATATCTATATTATATTTAGATAGGTACTTCTCTATTACCCCGTCGACCACTTTTCATAACAAAAAACGGTACTTATCGGTTAGCCGGGTGCCAGTGATATATGTATATATATAAATACATATGTATATACATATATATGTATACATATATTTGTATATACATATGTATTTATATATGTACATCACTGGCGCCCGGCTAACCGAAAAGTACCCAAAAAACTATCGCCAAACTGTTAAGATTAAACGCCAAAATGCAGTCCCATTTACTTGATGTTAGAAGCATTATACATGTTATGTCATCAAGTGGTTTTTAATTTGACATTTGCCTGTATTTTTCATTGTTTTACTGATTTATTAGTTATTTCATTAATTAAAATAACAATTGTGTCCTTAAATTTTCATATTTTATTTATTTTGATATTCCAATGGCAACGCTCTCCCGTTTATTTGACGTTACACTTTGGCGATAAGTGTTTTGTTATGAAAAGTGGTCGATGGGATAATAGAAAAGTACCTTTATAGATATCAAACTATCATTTATTTATTTTTATTTCCTTTTTAAAAATAATAGAAGCTATTTCATTTATTACGTTATTTTATTTTTATATTGAAATAAAAAATCATGTGCTATTAGATGCTATTTGTAATTAATATTCAAAAACAAAGTTTTCGCCAAATTGGCAGGGGGAAAAATCGCACCAATGTGGTGCGTATGTGACATCTGTGCCATAATATGTATTATATAGGGTGAACCAGCCAGTAATTGACCATTTAGTGGAAGTTTCTTTACCTTATATATTTTACTGTGCTAAATTTCAGGACATATTTCTTGAAACTTTCTCAAAAATAACAATCACTTATAAGGATCAATAATAAATAAACATTTTATGCCTTCTTTTCTGCAATATTATTTTATTTACTATATTAGTTGTAAAGTAAGATTTTGTCAGTAACTGACCACTAAAAGTTAGAAAATGACCATCATTGTATCAGTAATTGACCATTAAGTTGAACTGATATACCTACTTAAAATTAAACATTTGGAATAATGGGGAATTTTTCCATTCAGTTGAAAAATAGATGCACATTCTACAGAAATGACCTCATCATGTATTTCTGATCCTGTATTTATTGAATAAAGATTGCCCATCCCTTTAGGTGCCAGGACTAAGCCAGATTGTGGGTTCGTTAAGAAACCCGATTCGTCTGCATTGAAAATCCTTTGTGGCTCATTTAAAATGTCCAAGACATTTTCAGATTTTAAGTAACTCTGTAAATCATTGTGCCATTTTCTAATTGATGCTTCATTCACTAGAGCTCTACCCGAATCAATGCTTTCAGCATGTCTTTGGGAAATCTGTGGATGACGCTTAAGAAAAGCTTTGAACCAGGTATCACCAGGCTTATTATCATTAAACGGATTAGAGCGACCATCAACAATTATGATTTCTTGCACTGTTTCGATAAGCATGCGTTTACTGAGAGGAAATCCTTTTTTGGCATTGGCAATCACCCAGTTACATAGAAGTTGTTCTTCTGCAGGAGTTAGGATGGTTGAAGGACCCATTTTCCTCATTTCAGGAGTTCTTCCTTTTAATTTATTCAGCAAAGTTGAATGAGGAATGCTGTATCTCCTGGCAGTTTCTCTAATTTTACCATCTTTTTCTCGAATTTCAATTATTGCAGATCTAAGGTCCTCTTCAGAGTACTTGAAAATACTTTCTTTTTCTCTTCCATGTTAGATTGAAATGGGTAGTTGCATTCAATTTCTATCAATTTAAATCTGGAAGAAAAAGTTCAGTTGAGCTTATTTAATTTTACATAGATAATTTTTTTAATTGGTTTCTTTTACCACCCTGGACCCATATTATTATTTAAAATTAAAACTGCTTGAAGCTTACTAAAAAAGAATCTAAAAATACTAGGCATTATACAAGTGGTTGATAGTTAAATGTGCTTGGTCAGTAATTGACCAAGAGTATTTAGTTATTAACCACACTGGTCAACTACTGAAAGAACTCGTTTTTCTGATGAAAAATAGGTGAATATTGCTTTCTAAGCAAAGATATATGTATTTACTTTAAGTATGGAAAGGAATGGATGCAAATAGGCAAAAAGTCAGTAGTTGACCACTTTGGTCATTTACTGGATACAGTACAATACTGTCACAACTAGTAGTTGACCACCCCCTTAACCCCATTTAATTTATCATTTTAACAATAAATACATAATAATTAACTTAAAATAAACAAAAATGGACTACATACCTCACTTGATGAACCAGTGGAACTAAATTCAACTTGATGCTACAAGATTAACAAAACAACTCACAAAACACCAATGCTAATAAGCAAGTATCCACTTCTGATTCTGTTAGAAGCTGTACTTTCATTCATTGTACTTCCACATCTAATGAGAGTAATGTTTCAAATTTATTTTTTCCTAGCCATTTCATTGGATGTTAATTTTTTTTTTTCACCACTCAAAAGTGCTATATCTACACAATAATTCTTGTTTCTAACATTTTAGTGTGTTGTTGGTCAATTACTGGCATGTGGTCAATTACTGGTTAGGTCACCCTATAATGACGGATATAGCAATATATGAGTGTTAGAAGTATATATATATATGTCTATGTAGAAGGCTTATATAAGCTTTGCTGTTATCTTGGCAAAATCGTAACTGCAATCGATGTAATTGTAGGGGCTGCAATAACATGAAAGTACCATAATTTTATTGCAATTGGTTAAGCTTTGGCATTCGCCTGCGGTCAGCCATCTTGTTTTCCTTTAATATAATTTATTCCAACATGTGTCACATACTTTCTTGATTATGATTATTTCAGTGTTGAAGTGGGTAGTTCGATTACAAGTTTGTTTTGTTTATTGACTAATTTATTTATATTTAATAATAAAAGTTAAAATGTTTTGATTTAAAAAACAAGATGGCTGACCGTGGGTGAATCCCAAAGCTTAGCCCAGGGTTCGCATTCCCCCTAAAATTCCTAAATATTATTTTCCCCCCTAAAATTCTCCTAAAATTTCGTTCTTGTTCCTAAAAAAATGCATCGTTCGCGAGCTAACTCCGTAAATAACAAAGTATTTCGAGACCGTCAAAGCACACGACTTTTCTTCGCCTTATTTGGTTGAAAATAACTGCCACTTCCGACGTCAGTACTTTTCTTCCAATCACAGTCGAGCTTAATGTAGCTCCTCCTACCGCTTGTTTCCTAGTTCACCGAGAACGTCCGAAAGAGAAAAAGTTAATAAGAGCAATCGTTCCGGTTTAACTGACTGAATCAAGCGGGATTCGTGCTTATTTTTATTGCTCACGTGCATGCTGCATCTGTGTTCGCTAGTAACGTTGGTTGTTTTAGAATTTTTGATGTTTTTTTTTATTCATGTGCATTTTTCGCTAATTTGGAGTCATGCCTAAAGGATTAACAAAATACCAGGATTCCTGGTTGCAAAAAGAACTGGATGGTGTTTTGATAGGAAAATGGTTAGAAGCCGTATCTGGCGATGTATATAAGCAATAAAAGCCAAAGAGCACTGTGTTGATGGATCTTTCAAACTTTTACAAATACGTTGATATCTGCTTGAAGCAGTTAGCTGTTTTTCCAGTAGCTTTTGTTTAGGCAAAAAATTTAAAAAATATTCCAAGATATTAGCCCACTGATCAACTAGCCTCTGAGCAACTGGACCTGCTGACAGCCATCTACTACTGACATGTTTCAGAAGAAAATGTGCAGTCTCTTGGGTTATCTCTTCCATGCATTTGAAATCTTCCCTGCGTACAGCACTATTTTTTAAGAAGAAATAAACATCATTGGCAAATTCGTCAAAATTAATGGTCAATGCATTCAAAAGAGTTTTAAATGCATTATTTGCTACATGCAAATTGCATGCACCTATGGGTAGTAATGTATTGCTGCCAATTTCCTCAGAAAATTTTTTCAGAACACTCTTGTTCACATTAGGATTGTCCATTGACAAACATATAATTTTACTTAAAGGAATGTCAAATTCAGACACAGCATCTAAAAGTTTTTTCAAAATTATATCGGCTGTAGCATGGCCAAGAAACACACTCTTTAAGTACCTGCAAGTCACTAAATTAAATTCTTTCGACCAATATCTTGCATATATATCCAGCTGCCGTTTGGTCTGAATATTGGTACTTTCGTCGAATGCTAATGTTATTCCAGGTGAGCTGTCCGCGATATCCTTTATCAAGCATTTTTCAAAATATTTTGAAATCCCGTGTTTTAACACATACGCAACTTTTTTCTCTTTAAGCATCATTGATGAAGCAATGGCAGAATCTGGAAACATTTCTTTGAGTAAGTCAAGTGTGTCAGTACACGATTTAAAAGAAAAGTTTTCATTTGCTACATGCAAGGCCCAAAGAGTTTCAGATTTTAAAACCTGATTTTCTTGACTTAAATCACCAGATGTAGCAGCTGTTTGTTCTTCTACCGTTTTAAAAATGGACTTGTTTTTAAATCTCGCATTAAATTTCAGGCGATGTTTTTTGCCTTTATGATGAGAACGTACTTGGCAAATTCCACTTCCGGATATTTCAAAATCTTCAGCACATAACATACACTTCGCGGAATTAGTTATCACTATAAATACTTATTAGAATGTTCAGTTTTAACATATAGGATCAAGTTACAGTCACTTTTCTATTTTTTATAAAGGTATGTATACAATTTTTTATGTTTAACATTTTGTAATGAAATATTGTATTATGTTATTCAAATTCGAACCAAGCATTTATTAATAACTTTTTTAATTCCTGCTAAAGTTTTTTGTTTTTGTGGATTTGTTTTGTTTGCAAATTATACATTTTAAAACCTAACGAGAAAAATTAATGAAGAGTTTGATTTTATGAAAAGGAATTTTGTGAAGGGACCTGTTTCATTAAGTGCAATTTTATGAAAGGGATCTATTATTTATTATATATTTTATTAAATGGATTTTTCTGAAGAGGTGCTAAATAGGCCTCATATTTTCCTTGGATCAACTCCTGGATGTTATTCTAGTGCAAATATAAACAATAACTTTTTTTTTTCCTTGCACTCTTTTATTTACTATGCATCTAAATTAGAAACAATACTATCACTGAATTGAAATAATATCCTGGTCTATAACATTATTTATTTCTCATTTTCGTGAAAAGTGTATTTTAAATTTATTTTAAATAAAATGTAATGAATTCAGTTGAAAATTATAGGAATATTATTTGGCAGTGTACGACCTGTGTCTGACTAGCATAAAAATGCCTGTATTACACACTTATAATGTTAAAAATATCTCCGATTGCCCCTAAAATTTTCCTAAAATTTTGGAAAAAATTCCTAAAATTCCTCCCTAAAATTTTGAAAAATCCTAGTGCTAGCCCTGCTTAGCCTTAATTCTGTTATGTATTATTAGCTGAACACAAATACTGAACTATTTATATTGTTTTAAGTGCAAACATGTGGATCTTCTATAAGCAGGTGGTACATGATAAGCTAGATCTTTAAACAAACATGCTTGAAAGTTATTTTATAATAAATAAAATATCAGTGAATTGAGATATAGCAAATTGCATTTGAAAGTAAGGATGCATGAAATATTCAGTATGTGTGTGGCTATAGGATACTACAGAATATTCGGTTAGGCTGGATATCAAACTATTTGGTCTGCCAAATATTCGGTTTGGCTGAATATCAAAATATTTTTAAAAACCGTAGCTAACTTTCATTCTTAATTGTCAATAAATAAAGATATTCAGGAAAAATAAGAAATAAAATCATATCTAAACAGAGATTGCTTTTGCATTAATTATTTGTTGTTTGAATAGTAACAATTAAGAAAATTAACTATTAATGATGACATTCATAGGAACTAATGATGCATAAATGCAAGTATCTGAATATTGTTTGCTTTTTCACAATTGGGTGTTTCTAAATATAATGGAGGATAATATGCAACTTTCAGGGGTTATAATAAGTAAAAAGACACAGTTCTTGCATGGAAAACCAGGATTGCAATCCACTTATTAAAAAAAATACAGTGCAGGGCTTGAAATTCAATTTTTCCAAGGAGGGGAGTCTCCCTCCCAATATTTTTAAATGGAGAGGAGTTGTAATGTTTGGGAGGAAGAAAAAAATATCTTTAAACCCCACTATTATTTTATGTGCTATATAATGAATTACATTAATGCAGACATGACAAAATACCATTGAAAAAATTAAGTCAACTCAGAATGATTATGTAAAATGTTTATTTTTATTTAAAAAAAAGAAAGAAAGTTATATTTTATATAGGCAGTGTATTTTTCAAGTTCCACCAAATGTTAGGCACCCTTAACAGTTAGGTTGTTAAATGAATTTCTGAATTTAGATTTTATTTGATTTAGGGGTGCTGAAGCCTCTTTCACAAGGTTCACTTTTACCCCTTTGCAATGATTAGAAAGGTTTACTCCTTTACCTCAAGGAGTAAAAGTAATAAGATCTTTACAGCTCTTCTAAACTCATTTTTGTTTAGCGCTGACTGTAGGCCAATTTGATAGGGTGCAACGACCGGTGGCTCTTACTGCCCTTTTTTGTTCTTTTTCCTCTTTTCGGTCGCAGGAAAAAAATCTTTAAATACGTCTATTTGTCATTGGGAAAAATTGTGAATTTAGTCAATTGGTTTAGGGAATAAAATAATGAAATTCGTCTTACGCATGAACAGAAATAGATAAGGACTTCTAACGAAATAGTGTTAATATAGATTTGCGACTTTGGAACTACATGGAAGCCAGTGTACAACTGTGTTAAGGTAACGCCACCTACAAACAACAATACGGATAAACACCATAGAATAAATCTATTATACCTACCAGACGATGACTGTCAAGCAGACGATTTGAAGAGGTAGATGAACTAATACAACTGTCCTACAGAAACATTGTATTTGAAATATTTTTCGAGAAACAATTTTCTTCTTTGAAAGGCTATTTTATTAGAAGTCCTTATCTATGTCAGAAAAAAATCGCTAAATTTGTTGATCAGTTGCGGGAAAAAATGGTGAAGTTTGCTAATCGGTCGCAAGAAAATAACGTGAAATTCGTCAGTCAGTTGCAGAAAAATTCTTAAAATTTTTCAGTGAGGCACGAGAAAAAAAATAACGAATTTCATCAATCTGTCGCCACAAGAAACCGAATAATTCGCCAATCGGTTACGGAAAAATTTGCAAAGTTCGTCAGTTGGTCAAGGAAAAAAACTTGAAGTTCGTTGATTGCTCGGCAGAAAATATTGTGAAAGTCTTCAATCAGTCGCGGGAAAATATTGTGAAATTCAGCAGTTGGTCGCAGGGGAAAAATCATGAAATTCATCAGTCGAATGCAGAGAAGAAAATCCAAGTTTGTCAGTCTGGCACAGGAAAAAAAAATCAGAAACTTTGTCAATCTGTCGAAAGAAAAAAACAAGAAATTACACGAATTTTGTCAATCGATCGTGGAAAAAACCCGAATTTCGCCAATCGATTGTGGAAAAAACGCAAAGTTCGTCGATCAGTCGCTTAAAAAACGCAAAGTTTGTCGATCAGTCGCTTAAAAAACGCAAAGTTTGTCGATCAGTCGCTTAAAAAACGCAAAGTTTGTCGATCAGTCGCTTAAAAAACGCAAAGTTTGTCGATCAGTCGCTTAAAAAACGCAAAGTTTGTCGATCAGTCGCTTAAAAAACGCAAAGTTTGTCGATCAGTCGCTTAAAAAACGCAAAGTTTGTCTATCAGTCGCTTAAAAAACGCAAAGTTCGTCGATCAGTCGCTTAAAAAACGCAAAGTTCGTCTATCAGTCGCTTAAAAAATGCGAAGTTCGTCGATCGATTGCGGAAAAAATGCAAAGTTCTCGATCTGCCATGGAAAAAACGCAAAGTTCGTCGATCAGTCGCTTAAAAAACACAAAGTTCGTCGATCGGTCACGGAAAAAACGCAAAGTTCGTCAATCTGTCACTTAAAAAATGCAAAGTTCGTGGATCACTTAAAAATGCACAGTTTGTCGATAAGTCGTGGAAAAAACGCAAAGTTTATCAATCAGCTGCTTAAAAACGCAAAGTTCGACGATCAGCCGCTTAAAAAACACAAAGATCGTCGATCAGTCGCGAAACAAACTTGCAAAGTTCGTCGATCGGTTGTGGGAAAAAAATCACGAAATTTATCGTTCGGTTGCAGGTAAATTAAATAACGCAAATTTCTCCGGTAATTGGTGAAATTGTTTGGGTGGGAGGCTCCCGCCCACAATATTATTTAAGGGCGGGATTTAAAAATTTTCGGCAAGAATCCTGCAATCCCGCCCTGAAATTCAAGCCCTGCAGTGTATCTCACTTCAAGTCAAACTTCAGAGGTCGATACAGGTTTTTTTTCTTGGGGCCCATTTTGTGAAAAATAAAGGTTATTTTTGTGAAATTTATTATATTTTTGTGAAAAATAACATTTTGCCACGGAAGTTGAAATCCAGTTAATCAAATTCGAACCAGGCATTTATAAACAAAAACTTTTTAAAATCTTTTTGCTGAAGTTTTGCTCTCTGGTGAACTTGTTTGTTAACAAATTACACATTTTGGAACAGATGTGTTACACTCACGCTAAAATGTAAACAAAAGATTGGCGACTGTTTGGTTGGCGCGATTTCCAAGACTGCGTCAAGCTACTATTTTCCGTTGCCATTTTGGAAACATAAAAAACTAAACATGTATAAATAATGTATTCGAAAACACAGAAAATCTTATTTCTACACAACAATTAAAATAAACCAAAAATACATTTTTTACAACAAAAATTTAATGGAAAATGTTAATTATGTCATTTCAATCTTTTAAAGTGCACTACTAGATAACAGTAATCCTTCGCTGATGCTAATTTTAATTTCACACAAACTTTTAGTTAAAATCATTACGTCATTTCAATCTTTTAAAGTGCCCTACTATATCAGTGTAAACATTCGATTATTTAGTTTCTAATTTCATGACGAACACAACATTTATAAATAATGACGTATTAGTAAAACCAGAACGTAAATATCAAAATAAATGAAAAATAAATTTTTTTAACATAAATTTAATAGAAAATACATTACCTACATCATTCTTCTGAAGTGGACTGCTACAATCAGAATAATCATTCGATAACTGATTTTGTAATTTCGCACAAACCTTTAGATAAAATTACGTCATTTCAATCTTTTAAAGAGCACTACTATATCATAATAATCATTCGATAACTGATTTTGTAATTTCGCACAAACCTTTAGATAAAATCACGTCATTTCAATCTTTTAAAGAGCATTACTATATCAGGGTAATCATTCGGTAATTCAAATTCTAATTTAACACAAACTATTAGATAAAATTATCGCGTTATTTCAGTTTTGAAGTCCATATAGGGCAGTTGCAATTGACGTCAGGTTGGAGGTCACACACTACAAATAGGCAGTTCTGATTGGTGGAAGTACCCTGACCTCCAAGTGAAGTACAATGGTGAATCAGCTGATTGCAACTTCCCTATATGGTTCTATAATACGCGACTCTGCAACCAATAACGTGCAATAGAACGCCCTTCTACAACCAATCACGTGGTTTCTCTAATTTTCATCATCAATGACGTAATACAGACATGCGCAAACATTTCCCTTAACATCCACGCAAATACAGATTACAATAACAAATTTCAACACCAGTAACTAAATACAAGCTTAATAGCCGGGTTGCCATAAAAGAAAAAACAGTCCCCAAAGTTTGCCGACTTTTTTCTTTTTTTTAACCGATTATTATTATTTTTTTTTTTAGCGTGAGTGTAAAGCATCTAAGCCCACATTTTAAAACATCACAAATTAATAAATAATAAATAACAAGTTTTTATGGAATAGAATTTTGTGAACACTTTATCAAATTGATTTTTGTGAAGAGGCCCATTTTATCAAATTGATTTTTGTGAAGGGGTCCATTTTATTAAATAAATTTTTGTGAAGGGGCCCTAAATAGGCCCAAAATTTTTCCTGGCTCGACCTCTGAACTTTCATTTTCGTTTAACTTTAACAATAATGAAGATATTGTAACGATATATTCAAACATCAGACTTGCTTTGGTTTCTGTGAAATATGACAAGAGGTGCTAAAAATTGTCCCATTCGAGTGAAAAAAACACTAGCTAAAAAAGCTAAACATTCCATTATTCAGAATGCAGGTGACAATATTTATACTTTCTCCAATAGCAAAGTATTTTTTCCTTTATTCAATTTGTGAATAAAAAGAAATGTTCACTTGGAAAGACTTATAATAATACAGCCTGAATCTGTCTCATCTCTAGTCCACAACAGAGGCAAATCAAATATATTTCAATCGTTTTGGTTAAAATCTAAGATCTAAATTTGCTGGTTCTTTGATTGACTGAAAACTTTAAATATTTTGTTATACAAGATCTGAAATATAAATTGTGAAGTATGTTTTAATGCATTTTGACATTTAAAAAAAATTAATTAGATTTACAACCTTGAGTTTTATGTTAAAATTTGAATAAAAAATTAAAACACAAAAATCAGGGAAAAAAATAAAAAGCTTTGTCAGAAATAAAAGTCTGTCCTTGGAAATAAAAATATAAACCATTTACAATAATTATTTAATTCAGATGTTAAAATAATTCAAGAAACTTAATACCATAAAAATATTATTTACTTAATTTTTAAGACTGCATCATTTTAAACCTCACTTTGCTGTAAGAAAGCAAACTTTATAGAGTAAAATATAAAGACATAAACAAGATTTAAAACCATGTATTTTTGTTTTAAGCAATATTTTAAACCATAACTTAAGTTTTAATTCAAAATTTGAACACAGAATCTGAGACAGATCATAGTTTTAAAAAAAATGTCTAAATATGCATCCAATTTCATTTCTAATTAAACAGTGGAAACAAAAAGTTTATTAAATGTAATTTTTTCACCATAAAATAGGAAAAAAAAAATTAAAACAGTCATATTTGTTAGTTATTAAAAAAAATCATTTAAAATGTAAAGGAACTGTCAGTCTGTTGATTCAAATTAGAACATGTTGTAGCATGTATAAAGCTGCACTTCCAAATAAAGACTTGCCTAAAAAAAGCAAATGTTTGTTGCATTGGCTATATTGTAATAAACAGGGCCGAAACTAAAAAGATGTGTGGGAGGGGGGGGGGAGGGCATGTGTCCCGGGTGCTAGAATGGAAGGAGAAGGCGGCGTCAAATGAAGATTTGGTTTGTCGTTTGATACAAAATATATTATATGAAATTTGGGTGAAACTGTTTTGCAGCTGAAACATTCAAACGAAAAACTGAGCCAAGTGTATTAAAATTGACAAATAGATAAAAAGATTGGTGAGATCAGTTGATTGCCCGGAACACTAAAAACTAAGAGATGGAAAATGTGTAATTTTTTTTTTTTTTTTTTTTTTTTACATTCTAGATCTGGGCTTAGAGGGGATGAGTTAGGGTGACTGCCTGGGACACTAAGTGGTGGAAAATTCACAAAATGAAATACGTGGTAAAATCTTAATAGTTTTTTAATTATTATAATTTTGAAAATTAGCGTCAGGTTCAGGAAAGCATTTCATATCATCAGTATATTAATAGGAAAAGCGATATAAGTGATAGTTGCACTTATAAGCTAGCTTAAGCTGCTAGCTGTAGATAGCATACAAAGATATTTTACGGTATTGGAATTCATTGTTATACCAATAGAAAATCCTGGTTTTTCACTTCTTAAGACATTGTGACTCGTATCACGATGATTTTAAAACCCTGCTCAGTTGTAATGTAATACAACTACTACAGTAAAATATGTGGTAATGAAATCTATAATGGATTCCTGTCTTAAATGAAAAAAATCACATAGTCTCAACAGAAAGAATATCAACAAGACAAATCTGTATAAAGCTGAATTTTTTCCTGCTCCTTTCGATTCTGCTTTCATAGGTTTTATTGGATAAATATTTGACAAAGCTGATTATATAGTTCAATATTACGTATTTTATGAATACATATTTTTAATTTTAAAATAAGTTGGCTTTTAAAAAATTATATTTAATATTTAGTAAATTATCTTTGTAAATTTACTTTGTGGAGGCGTGGATGCAAGACCTTCAGTCTCAGGACTGATTTCAGTCTTGGAGATATTTTTAACTGATAGTAAATTCTACTTTATGTACTTAAATAATAGTAATTTTACTATCAAGAACTTTTAATCAACCCTTTCTTGTATTGTAAGAGATAAATTTTTAGCCATAATGCAAGACAGAAATCTTCTAGCCTATTTTATTTGGTTCCTAAAATTCAGAAAAGTTTTCAGTCTTTACTTGGATAGACTTTTTGCACCGATATGTGAAGGACAGGGAGGGGGCAAAATCCATGTTTTCCCCCCATGAAAAAAAGCCAGTTCTTCAGAACACAGTGGACAGACACACACAAATTTCTTTATTATTATAGATAACCAGGGCTTGACAAATGTGGTCACCAATGGCAACCAAGTTTTTTTTATCCAGTAACCATGTTATTCAATCTGGCTCTTTTTTTTTTTTTTTTTTTACAAAAATTGATGTAATAAATGAGCATAAATGAAATCTTCCCACCTTACTCATGTGCAACAAGCAGTGATTTTCCTCTTCTATCGTACTTTTAATGGAAGAACCAAGTTTAAAAGGCATTTCCCATCTCATGTATAGAAAACACCATTCTTTTCTGCTATAGCCATGCCATGTGATTAGAATGCATGAGGTTTCAATAAAACAGTAAGAAATCATGTCAGTCTGTGGTGGCAACTAAAATTGGATACAATGCTAAAAATGCTCAAATTTTTTGTAAGTTTCAAATCAAATTTTTGTGTTCAGACTTAAAACTGATTAATTTATCACATTCATTTTAAAGAATAATAACATATAAGTGATTATAAGTAATTCATTTTTAATAAATCTATGAAACTTCATTAAAATTCCAATAATAACTAATTTTAATAAAATTAAATATTTCTTCCTCGCTTAAAATGCATGGCACCTTTATTATCATGTCCACCTGTGTGCTCCGCACACATTGCACAATTGGTTGGCACCACCCTGGTTTGAAAATTTTTGTCTAGCTTATATGACGTGAAAAATTTAGGGTACTCCTTGTCAGAGAGTGGCTTCTTTTAAAAAGAGGAAAAACAATTGAAAAAAAAAAAATATCTTAAGTGTTAATTTTTTGTTTGGTAACATTTTATTTTGCTAGTGAAATCTTTTGTGCTGCTTCGCCCGATGGAATCCTAGAATCTTTTTGCATTTAAAATCTTCATTTTTTAATTCCAATCATCAGATATTGATTTTGTAGCACTCAACTATCCAGAGCCAGACATATGAAGCATTCGACAATCAGCATTTCCCGAACGTGCTGTTAATTCAGCGTTTACAGTATTTTTTTTTTTTTTTTCAGATATACATAATTTTGTTAAATTTTATTAGAAAATTAGTTTTATTAGTTTATATTACTTTTCTAAATGATGTACTATTATAAACTATGTTACTAGTATAATTCTCAACTCTATTTGTTATTCTTTTTTTTAAAATTAATTCATAAAAAACTTTTGTGCTTTTTAAAAATCAAGGAGGGGGGGGGGGGGGGGAGTACATATTTTTTAGTGGCAACTAGATTTTATCAAATTTGTAAAGCTCTGGCTCCTATCCTAAATACTAGGGATGCACCGAATACCAAATATTTGGTCACACTAACGAATATTTAGTTAGGCCGAATATCAAAATATTCGACCAAATCGAATACTTAAAAAACATTTTTAAAACCTACAACTACTACTTTTAATTAACTGTCAATTAATAAAGATATTCAGAATAATTAGAAATAGGATCATTTAAATAAAAGAGAATGCTTTTACTTTATTTATTTGCTGTTTGAAAAGTGTCACTTAAGAAAATTAACCATTAATGATGACCTTCATAGGAATTAATGATGTACAAATGCAAGTTCCTAAATATTACCTGGTAAATAATCTGTTTCTGGCTTTTTCACAAACATGATGTTTCTAAAAAAAAAAAAAAAAAATCAGTTTTGTAGAATTCTCATATTTTTTTCAATTCAAATTGTCACTACATGAGATTCCCAAACCTTCTAAATCAAACAACCTCTTCAAAATGTCTGCTTCTTCTACGAAGGTAAGTCACAAAAGATAATTAAATAATAACTTACAATGATATTCATTTCAAAACTTTTTATTTCTCAACCTATTTTCCACCCATATTTAAGCCCTTATATCACCGTTTTATCAGTACTCAACACCAGCTGCATGACGTTCTTTGGGTTGCTGTCTCAGCCACATTAGGACTTCTAGTTGAACCTTTTCATCATCTGTAAACATAATCTTGTTTCCAAGATGGTTTTTTAGTGGACTAAACAGATGAAAATCGCTTGGGGCTAAGTCGAAGCTGTATGGTGGATGTTAAAGAAGTTGCCAACCAAACTTTTGAATTGTCTCCTGTGTTCAACTTGAAGTCGTAATGTGTCTGAGACAGCAACCCAAAGAATGTTATGCAGCTGGTATTGGGGCACTGATAAAACGGTGATATAAGTGCATAAATATTGGTGGAGAATATGCTGAGAAATAAAAATAGTTTTGAAGGGAATATCATTGTAAGTTATTATTTAATTATCTTTTGTGACTTACTTAATGACTTTCTTTCGTAGGTTTTGATTATGCACTATAGTATTCATTAATCTAACACCTTTAAAATCTCCATGTTTTACTTCAGAACCATTAAATAATAATTAATTTCATTTCCATTCTTACTAAAGCAGCGGATATTCTTTTGATTTTCCCTGTAATAATTTTTCAGTCATAGTCTGACCAGATCACTAGAGATACCTTTAAATTTTCAGACACTTTGATATCAGCTATTTGTATTTTGGCTTCATTTCAAAATTCTTAAATTTCTTTATTAGGATTTTCAATTACAGCTTCCAAAATATGAGATGTTTCTATAAGAAAAATTTTCTGCACATCATAAATGCTTCTAAAAATTTTCTTTACTTCTATTTCTCAAAATGAATTTCTTTAGTTTTGACCCAAAAGCATAAATCATTATTTTTCTTTTCCTAAAATCTAAATTTAATTAGGAATTTTTTTAAAAATCGATACAGGTTATTTTCTGCTCCTGTGTCCATGGTAATTTTTCTTTTTGTACCCTGAGATTCATTACTTAAACAAGTGACAGCTATCTGCAAAAATATTTTTTCATTTACTTCACTTAAAGTTGTACAATTCAGAGCATTGGAATTAGGGATGCACCGAATAGTGATTTTGGCTGAATACCGAATATTCAGCCCACAAGTAAACCGAATACCGAATATTCGACTAGCTGAATAGTAACTATTCGGCCGAATATTTCTATATTCAGAGTTTAAAAGTATTAAAAGTTAAATTATAAAAAAATTTTACATAATATTTAACACAGACACTACCATTTTATGAACTAGATCTTTTTACAAGAAACCTTTACATAAAAAAAATATATATATGTGCTTTGAGTTATAACTTAAAAAGAGGATAATCTTAAAATTTTTTTAATTAATAAAGCTTTAAACTTCGTAGCTTCTTCTGTGAATTAAAATAAATTTATAAAATGTTCTTATATTCTATAATAAATATTTTAACATCAAAGACATTTTTTAAATGAAACATTTTGCAGCGTTTATCTTTATTTGTAAGGAAGGGACTAAAGTAAAACAATACTATATATTAAAATGCTAGCAAATCAGCAAGAACAACTTTCCTGCTCCTTTTGATTTGGAAAGGAAGTTTTTAAATGAATCAGAGAGCAGGTATCTGGAATGGGCAATCATATTTAGAGGTTGTAAACATACAGGGTGCTCATACATCTTGGAACTTTCTGTGTAGATAATGTGGTCAAGGCAAACATTTTTTGAGTAAGAAACATTATCTCAATCCACTTTTATTCCATCAAAAATACAATACATGCAATCAAAAACACAGAGTGTGTCACTGTAAGCTGAGAATTTTTGTTTAAAACTTTAACAACAATGAAGATATTTTAGCGATATTTGCATCGTATTAATTTTGATTGTAGAATATATGATGATACTATTGGAAGTGGCTGAATTTTGGCCAGTGACACAGTATAAGTAGTACTGCCAGCTGAACTCTGAATAAAGGAATATCTAGCTCAGTCTTGTTTAGATATGAATGGTGGAAATTTCCAGTACTTATCGTGATTCACAGAAATCAAAGTAACTATATTGAAAATATAGCTACAATATCATAGAAACTCGACAGTTTTTCTCGCCAAGCATAAGAAACAGCAATGCATTGAACCGTAAATGAAAGGAATTTCCGCCAATGGATGCCAAATGATTTTACATTTTTTTTTTTTAACTCTGTCTAGTTTATATTTTGCGGACGGGACAAAATGGGTTTTTGACACATCTATATCTCGCGTTCTATTTATGATAGAAACAAAATTCTTGATTCTATGGAATGGGGTGTGCCAAATGACCAAGAAATCAAAAGAAAAGCAAAATCTGTCGAATAGGTTTTCAGGAAATGCAATTTTAAAAGTGCTGTTTTTTGCACTTTTTAAATCTTGTACAGACCAAAAACTGTTGACAGGGCTACAGCAATGTGTAATTATCGGATTTTTACGTGGTTTACGTCATTTGAATTGTTTTTATAAGTAGTTCAAACCTTTGTAAGTTTCATGTAAAAATATTAAGTAGTTTTTGAGTTATATCAGTTTAAAGTTATTGATTCCTATACTTAACATATAGCAAAAAACTGTTGACAGGGCTGCAGCAATGTGTAATTATCGTATTTTTACGTGATTTACGTCATTTGAATTGTTTTTATGAGTAGTTCAAACCTTTGTAAGTTTCATGTAAAAATATTAATTAGTTTTTGAGTTATATCAGTTTTAAGTTATTGATGCCTATACTTAACATAGAGCAAAAAAATAATAAATGACCCAACTCTTTTAGAAATGGTCTTATACACATGATATTAAAATATGTTATTACAGTCGACCCAAGTAAGCTCCCTATTATAAAAAAATAGAAACATTTAAGGTTCGTTTACAGGTTCTCACAAAAGATCTTTTGATATAGTGCTAAAGAGTTGTGTAATTATCCGATTTTTACGTGGTTTGCAGCAATTGCATTGTTTTTATGAGCAGTTCAAATGTTTAATATTTCGTGTAAAAATATGAATTAGTTTTTTTATGTATATCACTTTAAAGTGATGTATTCCTATATTTAAGATGAAGCAAAGAAATATTAAATGGTCTAACTCTTTTAAAAAAGAACGTATGC
Organism: Maratus michaelseni; assembly: GCA_963931845.1. Taxonomy (NCBI): domain Eukaryota; kingdom Metazoa; phylum Arthropoda; class Arachnida; order Araneae; family Salticidae; genus Maratus; species Maratus michaelseni. The sequence continues at coordinate 153,016,404 of OZ007596.1, read as the reverse complement.
GCAGGATGTTAAAATGTGTTACTACGAACGACCTAAGTTAGCTTCCTATTGTAAAACAGAATTGTAGAATTTACTGGTAACTCAAAAGATTTTTTAATAAGACTAAATAGTTAGTTGTGCAATTAGCAAATTTTTACGTTGAAGTACTTGATTCCTCAACACAGAGGAAAAACAATATTAAATAGCATAATTTTTGTCAAAGTGGCTATATACACAAGATATTCAAATATGTTACTACATCCAATTCATTTAAACTCTCTATTGTTTGTATTGTGGAACCATATACGTTTCGTGTACAGAGTCTCTTAGAAGATCTTGATTACATTACAACTGATGTATATTTACTGAGTGAGATGTATTTTAATGATTTTATACTGTTTCAATCTCTGTAAGGTTTATTATCTTGCTTTAAAATTTAATACGAGTTCATTTTGTCTGCCTGAAAGCTCGTCGATCTTAAGCTCTAGATCTATTAAAATGTGGTATTTTCATCGATTAAAAAAAAAACTGCGTTTATTAATAAATGTATCAGGAATTGATTGAAATAGCGATTAAAAAATTCCAACTTTACATTCATGCGCTGAGTAATAGAATGTAAAAATGTTGCTACCCCAAGATTAGAAGTTTTGCATTTAAATATTTGCCGTTCATCGAATCTCCGGTTATAACGAACTTAAAATGCTCTAAAAACGGGCCTAGAGCACAATGAAAAGGAAATAACTTCTTAAATTCACCTTAAAAATTAAAAATGCTATATTTCGTATACAACAGGTGATCGGTAACGAACTGTTCGGTTTACGAACAAATCGGTTAACGAACACTTTCACGTGAGATTTTTATGTTCGGATAACGAACACATGTTCGGTTAATGAACACTTTCAAGAGATTTTTATGTTTGGAGAACGAACACCTCACGAAACAATGCCGTGTTTCATATTTGCTGACCTATACTTATTGCTTCTATTGTCGACTTTGGGAATATTTTAACAGTTGCATACATATGTCCCAATTAATTCATGGACTGCCGGGGATTGAGGACCTATATTTTAGGATCCCCGAATTGGAATGGACAGACTAAAAACATTAATTATGTATTTTGTGCATTTAGTAAATATAATCCTTTTTGGTTTAATCACGCTCCTTTTTAAAATCTAATTTAAAGCTTTATGATTTATCAGATCAAAACTTTTAATAAAATTTTACATTTTTTTAAACGGCTTATTATGTAAACGCATTAGTCTTTGTAGTATATTTACAAAATCACACAAAATTTTGGAATGCATGTCATCCTACGAACATTTTCTATTTTGAAATCACTTTTATAGTTTTTATACTTTTGCAAACGTTGCGAATTCTTTTTCAGATTCTTGAAACGTTGAGTTAAAAAACTTAACAAATAAAAAAAACTTTTAAGGTGCTCAGTAATTTTCAAGAATAATATTTAATACATTAGTATAAAAATCCCTGTAAATTACAATGGTTCGTAGAAAAAAAAAATTGATTATTCTCGGTAAAGTATGCTCCATAAACTTATTGTTATAATTGACCGAAAAAAAAAGGTGCTTCTTATTTTTCCACATTTTTCTGAAAGTGCAGTATTTTAATTACTTTGTAAACTACTGTAAAATTTTCTATTTTTTTGTTTTATGAATGTATATAAACGGAAGAGTGATATAAACAAAAGAAAAAGGAAAATAAACATGTCATAAATAATCTGATGAATACAATGTAAGGAAATGAATATAAAAGTTTCCCCGTTGCTATGGTAGCGACATGTACATTCAAATAAGTCACTCAATAAATTGTATAATACTGATGTATAATTCTGTTTATAGCATCACAATTATTTTTTTATTTTGCCCCTTTCATCTTTCATCTTTTCTTTTCTGAATAAAAATGGAATCTGTGTAATTGAAATTAAATACCTTACAAAAAGCAGTGATATCTCATCAAAAACAACTCGTTGTAAATGATCCCGCCAAGCCACAAAAAGCCATAAAAAGAAGTGATATCACATAAAAAGAAGCGATATAGAAGTGCATACTCCGAGTCCCGTGTAAAAATCTATCACCACTCATAATGTTTCCAAAGGACTCGGAGTGAGGTACAGTATGTGAAAACTGCTTGGCGACCTGCAGGCTTTTATAATATCAGTATATCAATTTTGAAAATCAAAAAAATAATTTTTTTATTTTTGTTATATTACTTTTATAAATATTTTTGTTTGTGAAAGAACTGACAGAACGGATTTTTCCCCAGATTTATGCGATTCCGCTTACGCTAGAATTATTGCAATATATCTCAATTTAGTTAATGTTTATTATAAGGTGCATTGTTATTAATATGCGTATGATCATTATATATATATATTACAAACTCAAAATCTTTACATGTTTACTTAAGAAATCTTCTTCGTAAGAGTGGTGTTTCTAGTTTAAATAATGGTAAATAAAATCAACAAATTAATTTTTCAAGCTCATAAATAAGAAAAGACATGCAAACACCGAAGCTTCAACTTTTTACAATTTTATGGGAGCAAAATAATTAAATAAATAAATAATAATAATATAGTCATATGTAATTGCTGGAAAACGCAAACATTATAAAATCCTGCAGGTCGCCAAGCAGTTTTCACATACTGTACCTCACTCCGAGTCCTTTGGAAACATTATGAGTGGTGATAGATTTTTACACGGGACTCATAGTATGCACTTCTATATCGCTTCTTTTTATGTGATAGCACTTCTTTTTACGGCTGACGTTTTAGGTTTGTGGCTTGGCGGGATCATTTACAACGAGTTGTTTTTGATGAGATCTACAATATTATTAAAGTAACAAACAAAAATTCAAAGTTGACCTGGAACAAGATGCACTTTATTTTTGATTGAATAAGTGTGTTGTGATTCTGGTTTCCTGGACTAAAATTGTCTGTCTTTATGTCTATTATCACCTGTAAAAGTTTTTTTTTCATTTTATTTAGAAACATGATGTTTGCAAAAAAGCAAGAAACAGATTATTTACTAGACAATATTCAGGAACTTGCATTTATTTGTACATCGTTAATTCCTAAGAAGGTCATCATTAATGGTTAATTTTCTTAAATGACAATTTTTAAACAGTGAATAAATAATGTAAAAGCATTCTCTTTCATTGAAATATGATTCTATTTTTAATTTTTTTTAATATCTTTATTAATTGACTGTTAAAAGTAGAAATACGGGGTTTTAAAAAATATTTAAAAAAAGTTTTTTTTAAGTATTCGGCAGGCTGAATAGTTTGATATTCGGCAAACTGAATACTTTGATATTCGCCTAACCGAATATTCGGTAATATGGCCGATAATTGGAATAATTCGCTGTGGCAGACTTGGTGTCTTTGCTGTTTTGCTATTTTGTTTTTGAAGCTCTTTTTATTGCAATTATGACACAGAATTTATTCATCGCAAAATTCAGACATACGTGATTTTTTAAGGTAATTGAAACAATAAAAATTTTTTTGTAAAAGCCTTTGATTTTCATTCATTTATTCTTAAAGAACAGTTTGAATTATTACGATCACTATTTGAATAAAATATACATTCTTTCTTAGTAAAGGTTTTTTTTTTCAGAGGTTTTAATCTCATGTTTAAGAAATTCTAATAATTTAGAACAGTTCCAAGGATCGCCACTTTTAGCAGAATGATTAAATTCCAGAACAATTTCTTTGGGAATTAATTTGACTAATATAGCTAATAGAATTCCTCTGTAATTGTTTAATTCTATCCCAGCTGTTCCATGACTTCTAATTTCAATAATATAGGTGTCATGCAATTGTCTAAATTCTACATTAAATTCACTCCAGATTTCACCGAAATTAGGCTTAAGAGCTTCTTTATATGTATCGAATGTAAAGCTCTTATTATCTTTGCATTCCATAATAGTACATTTTCATGTACAGCCACTTCAAATTGTTCCCAGAATTCTTGCTAGTTTTCATATTTGCCATGGACAGGTTCTATAGTGAGCTTCGAGAATCATACATGAGAGCAACAAACATTGTTTAATTCTTCAAGTCCAGATAATAATACAATAGTGGAGTTTATTTTACTTTTGTTAGGAAAATTCCATCTTAAATGTCTATCAATTTTAGCTTTATCTTTCATAACCGTTTCACAATACACCTGACTGGATGATACATCTTTTTCAAGGGTGTCTAAATCATCTATAAGTTTATGAATTTCTAAATCTTACTTAAAAACTTGTTCTGCATTTTCAATTAATTGAAATTTAAGATCTTCAATTTCATCATTATCATTTGTGTCCCCTGTGATAAAGATATCATAGTCTTTATCTTTTTTAATCCCTTTCTATTTCAGCTCAACGTATTTCTGTATTTAATAGCCGTTCCAGTTTAAATTTGCCGTTCTTTTATGCTATTTTATCGGCAATCGCATGCCATGCGGCATGTTGTTTTCATGGCAGAGCTTCTCCCTCATCGTGTCTCTGTTCGTTTTGAACAAGTGCCGAGCTGAGGTTGTTTTCACTGCGAGGCTTCCCTCCTTCGTGCTCTGCGTCCGTTTTGAATTGGCACTGACCTTGGGCTGTGACGTCATCGCATTTGGCATCTCCCGCTCCTGCATTGTGCACATGTGTCACTCCGGCGCTCTTGTTTTCTGCCGCTGTGATCTCGGGACTTGGGATGTATTTCATATTTCGGCCGCTTTAGCGCTGCAGGTGATTGGGGCGTGTCTTTCAAACACAAATTAAAATGCTCCTTTTAATTGTCAAATATTAATGAGTTTTCTATTTGCTCTTTTAATTTTCGCGTAATTCATAATCAACAAATTATTTTAAATTAATCTTGCTGTAACTTTTGTGTTCCCCAGTCACGGGTATAAATACCAATGACACGCATTTTTCTAACAGAGTTTTAATTTAAAATGATGCTGTAAGAATTTATTGAAAATGTGCTCTGATCTGAGGCCTGGCCTAGTGCCGGCTCGTATCCGAGAATTTCGCCGTTGCGCTGAATTCTTAAGGAGATCAATTTCGCGTTTTTCAAAGTTTTTTTTATTCTTTGGAATGCTGTTGTAAATTTTAAAAGGTTTAAATTAACTGGTCATTTAATTGATTCCTGAATTAATTCTATAACTTTCATGGATTTGGCCAGAAGGAATATTTAAAGAGTCATCGACGTAAAATTTGTGATGTTCGAGCCAGAACTTTTTTAAAGGCATGATGTGCAGCTACTCTCATCCTCTTCTTTTCTGCCTTCCACAAGAAGGTAATAAATAGATGGATTCAAATTCAAAAGGAGTATTTCTATTTGTGTCCGTGTCTCTTATTTTTAAGAACGAGTAAGAATATTTTATTCATTATGATTTTGATGTTTTCTCTTCCGATTTCAAGACCAAAAAGAACAGATGCACAAATCGTGCAGGGTTTGTTGCCTTATTAAATCACAACTGCAATTTATTTAACCTATACGATCACTCTTTTATCAATTCCATTAAATTAAAAATAAATATTCCTCCAATCAATATTATTATCGCAACATCCCCAGTCACTTGCTCAGTTATTTTGTTAATAATCTTAGTTAAGGATGTTGTAAGAGTTTTACATATGCTTTTTGATTTATCTGAATCACTAGGTTGTGACATTTTCTATTTAGATCGCAGATTATCAGCACCATTAAACAAAACTCGAAATCATAAAAACTTAAAAAGTAAAATAATAATACAGTCAACTCCCTCTAATCCACAACTCTATAATCCATGAACACCTATAAGCTGCACTCTGTTTCAGATGTGAACAATGAAAATTTGGTTACCATTAACTTTGCGAGAAATTCAAAATGGCAGCAATTTGATCGATGATCAGTCTCTACACCAACTAAATTTTTGCATTTCAATGAAGTAAAACTTTATTTTTTAACTGAAAAAAAAAAGTAAAAAATCAGGAGACTTTCTTCCTGCCTGTTACATATTGTAGCAATAAAAAAGCATGGTGTCACCCAACAAATTTTCACAGAATGGTTTGAAAACCATTTTGTAAATGAAGACTATATGCATTGTAGTACAAAAGTTGGTTTATCTGTAAACTGTAAAATATTATTGCTCTTCGACAATTGTGCTGCACATCGAAAAATATTACAAAAGGACAATGTCTCCACATTACTTTTACCTCCGAATACAAGTTCTCTTATTCAGCTAATGGATCAGAGAATTATTCATAGCATGAAATGCCAATACAAAGTGGAATTTATGCACAGAATTATAACCGCTGATTTATCGGCTAATATGGAGGAGTATAGAAGGCAATTTACAATTAAGGGCTGTATTTTTCTCTTGGCCTATGCACGGGTCTCTGTATGCAAAGACATTTTAGTAGGTGCAAGGCATAATTTGTGGCCAACATCTTTATTTATAGACAGTAATGGTGTTGATGTTGACTTTGGTGGTTTCAGTTTGGATAGTGCTAAACAGAAATCTGCAGAAAAATTCACTTATACAAAACTAAAACCAAAAAAATCACCAACTGTGTTGCCTGATTTCTTGAATGGAGAAAATATAATTGAATGGATATCCTCCCAAGATGATGCTCCAATTACAGAGTTTCACAGATGATGACATTACGAGTACTACGCTGTTGAATTCTACTGAAAATAGCATGGATGTATAATAGATGGATACAGCACGTAGGCTTTTTAACACTGTCTGCTATGGATTGAGTTAGAGAGGAGAATCTTGGGTACTTGCAGTCAAAGCAAGTGTACAATAATAGGCTGTTTATCACACTTTGGCGTAGTTTTCTGTTTGAATATTTCTCATTTTGACCGAAAAGATCGGCGGTGTAAAACTAAACAATATGGAACGAACATTTAATGTTTTTGCTTGTGATGATAAATTTAAGACTCTGTAGTATTTTTTAAAACTACCATTTATAAGTTTAAGTGTTAATTGAATGATTATCTGAAAAGAAATATATTCGATTGATATTTTCTTTGTATCTAATTTTAATGTAAAAGATTCAAGTATTATTTATAAAAAAACAGAACTGAAGAATTCCGAAAATAAAATTTTACCAGAATTTAACAAAAGCATAATAATAAAACAAAATAGTCATTTTCAAATAAATTTAACAATTAGGATATCAATAATTAATAAAATATTTATGAAAATAATTCACTGTTTAAATTAATTATTGTCATTATCACAAGATCAATATTTTAATTATTTTAGATAGAAGGTTTAAAATACTAAATTTCAAAGAATTACATTTATCAAATTATTGAGACATTGGAGGGGTGGGTGGGGGGGTTAGTAAAAAAAAAGTATTTGAGTTATTAATGCATGGAATATTTTTTCCTATTATTCTTAGCAGTTGAACTGCTTAATATATCACTTTTAGTAATTTGTATAAAATATCAAACAGATGAAAGTGTGAGTTGAATGTTTTTTAAATACTAAATTAAATTATTTCAAAATAAAATTGCAGAACTGAGATTTGAGCCCCCTGATCTGCAGATTTACTAGTTTTATTGCTACTATTTTTTTTTATGAACGAACTAGCTGTTTTGTCAGAGATGAATAATCAAACATATAAGAAAGAAAATAATAGATTTTTAACTTATGTGACTTAAAAAATTGTCTTTGTTTAAATGGGGAGAGTTTGAGCTCCATGAGCCCCTCATTTTCCTGTACCCTTAAACATTATTCTCTACTTCCTAATTGGGTGTTGATTGCCACATTATAAAATATGCAAGGCACTGTTTAAAAAAAATAATCTCATTACAATCTTAAAAAGTTTATTAATTACGTGAAATTAATAAAAAAAAAAAAAAAAGCTATTTATTAAAAAATGTTTTTTTTAAATTTTACTTTTATATTTTTGCTTTATCTAAAACTTTAAGGATCATATTTTCAAAAAATAATCAGTTTAAGAGAATAAAATGTCATTACATATGTAACATTTAAAACGACACTATTTACTTAACATTTTTATTTGTTAAAAATACATTTATATTACTGTAAATCTGATTCTTAATTCAATTAGTACCCTAATAATTGAGATTAAACAAATAATAAGTCAACTGAAAAATGTATGTTTAAGTTTTAGCCTTTTGAATGTATCGAAATATTGAAAAAAAAGAAGAATTTAAGGATTGCAATTCTGAAATATTTAAAGGAAAATGTATGCAGTACAAATCCTTTTCACACATTTTTAACTATCAGATCTTTACAGCACTTCGTGAACATATTCTATATATATTTAAAAACATTTCAAGCTATAAGTGGGAAAATTTATATTTTTGCCATTTTTTTTTTTTTTTTAAAGAGTAAACTGAGGGTAAGGGAACTGCTTAAATTAAAAAAATACATTTGAATTAGCAAACAAGTTGTCAAATCATCATATTTATCCTTTTTTTTCTCCTCCTCTCTCTCTCTACTGCACACAAGTGCAAGGAATATGCCAAAGGGCTGAAATACTTGCATCGCCAATCGCCAAGTTTTAGCAGCCAGGTGACATCGTATTTCCCGGCATGCAACACGGTCGACGTTGTCGCTTTCAGCCCGGCGTGCTTTATCCAGTTATAGTACATCCATGGAAAATAGGATAATTCTAACACAGAGTATGATGATGAAGGTGAAAATGTAATTTTTGAGCAGGGCTTGGATATGGGTTATAAATATCTGGATTTTCTTCAGAAACAGACTTATGTCTCAGAACAAGAAATAATGACTATACATAGACTCCAAGAACAAATATTAGACCAAAAGTCAAAATTTTACAAACAAATGACAATTGATACTATGTTTGAAAGTTGTATAAACAAACAAAAGAAATTGTAAAATAAAATTTAAATAATTTTTCCTTCAATATATTATGATTTTTATCAAATACCCCCAATGTTTTACAACATCTTTCTTTTTTATCAATTAATTTATGCATCAATAACTAATTTACTGTAAAATTACAGGAGAAAAAATGTAAACAAAGTAATGACCTATAATCTGTACAACCTTTGGTCCCAAGCTGTGCGGATTAGAGGGAGTTGACTGTATATATTGATCACACCTAATCAATCCCTGGTTCTGGTTTCTGTAGAGCTAGAGCTTTAAAACTATTCTGAAGTCATTTTTAACAAAAAACAATATTTTATTGTGGAAGACAATATACATTGCTAACAAACATACAACTATATACAACAAAAATATAGTAACTGTCAGTCAAAAATTTGATGTGCTTAGTGCCATCTGCTGGCTTAGTTCATTTCACAACAGGGGGTTTGAGTTAACTTAAATCACCTAGTCTAAACAAAGTATAAGTATCTCATCCTCTTTAATAAAAAGCTATGTGTTGCTGATGACTGGGTTTTTCGCTAATTGTTGCCACAAATTAATCTCGAAAAATGAAACATTTGAAGTTACTAAAAAAATTAATAGCTCGAAAAGTATTTGTCAGAAAATTGTTAGACAAACTGCGTTAGAAAGGTAAAAAATTGTACTTTTCTTTCAGATATAAATTTCAAATCTAATGATTGTGCCCTTTTTCAAATATTACCAAATTTTACAATGGAGTACCATAGCGAAACCTTCACACATAATAAAAATATAATGATGCAATGTGTACTGACGTATGTATAATGACTATAGCACGAGTCACAAATTATAGTAGCCTTATTATTCTGTTAAAATATAAAAGTGAATTATGATGTCAAAAGTGCATGATTTTTATTTAATTCTCGACGAATAGCATATTTTAGTCCACCTCAGTGAGGCATATCAATTTCATTATATTTGAAGTATTGTTTATTCATTAAAATTAAATGGGAATTATTTTTCCCCATAGACACCATAATGTAACACAATTATTCATTTTTTTTTAAAGTTGACTTATTCCATAATAGAGTCAACAGAGAATTAGATCAATTTGGAAAGAAATTTTTTTGGATACCTTTTGGTACTTTTCCGTTATACCAACATCATGCCAAAATGTATGCTAATGCGCCATTTATTTCAACCCTGAATGTGCAAATAATCTTTATTTCAAACCGTGTCAAGCACTGTGGCTTGCTGTTTATTCAACGTGTATCTCTTTTTTTGAAAATTATTATTTAATTGTAAGTATGCAAAACATTTTAATTTACTATTATTTGAATTGTAAATATTTTTTATTAAGTTTGGTGGGACTTGCACTGTTAGTTATATAATTTATCAGAGATGGTTTTAGTATCTCGCACATTGTTCTACTTTGCTTAGTTATAGATTTATGGAGGAAAGTTTTATAATCAGATGAACCGATTATGAAAGCTTAGCCTTTTAAAAATATTCTGCCGAATGGATTTTGACGGAACCTTCACCGTTAGTTATGAGTTTTACAGCATATTGTTTTATCATTCTTTACCAAATTCTACTGTAAATGATTAAAGAAAAAAGTTTGTCCTTAACAGCCCAAATTTTGTTTGACACATTAAAAATGTAATAATGCAATGGCGTTCGTATCATTTTCAGAAATACAGAAGGACAATCCAAGTAAAGGTCCATATGGTTTTAAAACACAAGGTCAATATTTTGTTTGATTAAATGTGCATTAAGAGAAATTGACCAGCGTAGTGGGCATAGTTTGCTAGTTTTTATATAAGTGTGATACACTTTTATAATATATAAGTGAAAACTAATCTTTCATTTTTATAGTTCCTTTTTTAGTAGCTCCTTTAATTTTAGAAAACATAGTTGTGCATGACAGGGAGATGTAAAATTATTCTCAACACAACATTCAATGCACATTTACAATTAACAAATGAAATTCATATTTATCTGTATCTAAGTTCACAGAGACAAAAGTATGCAAATAGGATACAATTTTTTTCTTTGTGACCAATCTTTACTATTATAGTATTTTTAAATAATAAACATTTTGCATTTTTATGTATAAAAACTTATTAGGAAAACAAATAAACAAAATTTGATCATCTTATGGATCTGATATAAGATACCTGATTCAAAGAACATTATCATATTTCAGTATATACATACAATAGAATCCTATTTTGTGTATAAATTTTCAAATACTATTGAGAAAATTGCATATTATAAATATGAGGGTAAGTCAAAAATTATCTACACTTTTGTCTTAACAGGCCTTAATTATTATCTGAGTGGTGTCTGCACACACATGCGTTGGGTTGGTGCTTTTGTGATCTTGTGTGCATAGTTTTATTATGATCACATCAGTTGCTAGCCAGCTACGACAATGTAAACATGTCAGCTTTGCTTTCAGTTTGCCCCAAAGTGAAACAACGAGCTGTGATCTGATTTTTGTGGACAGAGGATGCGAAAGGTAGTGAAATTCATCAGAGAGTTTCATCACAGTATAGGGATGTCACATCTCGTATCTGGATCGAGAAGTTCAAAAGTGGCCAGACAAGCATAACACAAAAAGAGGGAGCAGCACGCCCATTAACCTCGACCACATAAGACAACGTTCAACAAGCTAGAAAGATGGTTATGGTGGATAGGCGAGTCACTATAGATGAGGTTGCGTCTTCTTTAAACTTGACTCATGCTTCTGCCCGTCAAATCATCCACAACGAGCTCAAATTCCATAAAGTCTATGCACAATTGGTACTGAGAATGCTTACTGCACAACACAAAAGCAAACACTTGGGCATCTGATCATGTCCAGATCTTGCTTCCTCAGACTTTCATCTCTGGACCACTCAAGGAAGCTTTGAGAGGTTGTCAATTTGCCTCAAACACAGGATACAGTGCAAAAGTGGCTTCAAGACCAACCAAAAATCTTCCCAGAAGACATACGAAAGCTTGTGGCTCGCTGGAGAAAGTGCATTGCTAAAGGAGGAGACTATGTCAAAAAATGATGTCAATGTTGTACACCTACCTTTGTTTAATAAAATTGTAGAACAAAAAGTGTAAGTAATTTTTGACTTACCTTCGTATGAAAAAGAAAATGATGAAAATAGACCTTTGGTTACATCTCATATATATCTAGTGATGATGGTGGGGAATGCAGAACGTTTTGCATGGCGATACTTTAGTCTAGCATATCAGGTCGTTTTGATTTAGTATCATCATTTTCAAAAGAACTAAGCTTATAAATCCTGAAGAGGTTCATCATCCTATGCTTAAGAATCCAGGAAACAGCAGCACATTTCTGCAATCAATTTTAGCATTGGTGATTTTTATACATATGATAAATTAGATGGTACAGATAACAAAACTGTTTATGGATGGTAATTATGAAAGACTGTCACAGTAGTCAGCGGTAACATCTATAATCGATATACTGTCATTTACATATAACATTCTTAACAAGATGTTGCTACGGCAACACAGCCCACTGGTGTGCCAGCTGACTGGCAATATTCATTATCTATACCATCTAATCTATCATATAAATAAAAATTACCGACCCTAAAATTGGTTGGACAAATGTGACACTGCCTCATGAACTATAAGATCTTTTGATCACCCTTTTTCATTATGTTGCAACAACAACACACAAGGAAGGTCTCCTTAAAATGCATGCATACTCAGAATATTTTGAAAAAAAAATGCTAATGAAACTACTCATCTACATTATAAAGGATAAGTTAAATTTAGCTATGAAATTCCAGTAGAAAATCTGTAAAAATTAAAATATTTTGGAGTATTTGGTGCAAAAAGATGCGATCTGGCTAGCAACACTTTTTCCTTGCCAATTTCAAGTGATTTGATTGCATTTGGAAATTGCTTGTTAAATGAGGGTTAAAATGGGCAGTACCTTATGAATTCAAACTTAAATGATGATATGTTCATTATTATTTCTATAAGCTCATATAATATATATAAGTTGCATGTTGCTGCAGTTATTTAATTTTACATGGCTTCACTGGCTGGATAAGTTTTAAGTGGATTTAAAAGTAACTGCTGATTTAAGAATGCTGTTGTTATAAATTTTGATATTGAATAAGTCGTTTCCATGACAACAATATTGTTATCTTATCTCCTACACTAACAATATCAAAGCCGAATTGACAGTGCTCAGAATAAAACCTTAATTTTAAGCTTAAAATAATTTTAATCAATTTAAATTTTGTACTAAACTGTATAATACAATGGTTAAATTTCATTATATATACATATAAATGTATAAGGCTAAACTATAGTTACGAAAGTGTATTTATTTAAACTAAACTTGCTGAAACTAGTTCAGTATGAAGAGTAGAAAAAGTTTTTCCTTAGAGCATTTATCATAAAAGCATATTTTTAGACATTTCATTGTATTGCCAACTTACGATAAATCGGCAAAAAAATGAAATTTTCATTATTTTCTTTTACGGACACTATATCGAAATTCTGCCATAATTTTTTTAATAGACATATATATCCTCATGACAAGAATATTCTGTAATTTTTTCAAATTTTTCTGAGTATGTGCTTATGGAGACCTTCCTTGTTAACTTTCTATGCTGTCTAGAAGGGCACAATTATACCATTTATTGTGTTTACATTTTCTCATTTAATATTTTTCTGTAATTTATGTTCCATTTCTTTTACCTCTATTAAAATATAAAAATAAGATTCTGCTGTACATTAGATTTTATATATTCAGAATATAGTATAAGAAACCAATATCTGCTGCAAAAATACTTGAAAAAGCTTCAAAATAACCAATTGAACTATTTTGTAGATAATATCACAGAGCAAACAGAATAAAAATATAAAATATATATTTTATTAGAATTTTAACGATTTTATATTAGTGGAATTTAATATTAATGAAGGAAATGGTATTGTTCTTTTTAATATCAACACACGTGGCCTATGATAAACTTGAAGAGGTGGAAATGAATCAAAGTCTATCTGCCAATTAGAATAACCGGAGGTTACATTTAAAACAGTATGAGTATTGTAATAAGGCAATTGTGATAAAGCTGTGTTTTCAGGCCATTCCATTAATAAATGTGAAAATTTCATCATATCTTCACCTTTAGGTGGTAAATTCTCTGTCTTATCATACCTAAAAGAAATGAAGAAAAATATTGAATGTAAAACATTGTTATAACAGTATTTCTTGAACAAAAAATGTTTTATGTAATATACAAATAATTAAATTAGAAATGTTAACATGGGTGAGCAAGGATGAGAAAATTAGGAATGTTAAGGATGAGACAAGGTGAATATTCAGAATTTACTCTTATGAAAGTTATCGGATACTATTCAACATTTATCCAAACCTTACTCATCATTTGACGAAGAAATAAATGATTTCTAAGAAATTCTAAGCGATTTCTAAGAAATAAATGATTCTAAATTTTACATCATTAAAACAGAAAGAAAAAACACATTTCAGGAAGAAATGGAATTTTTTTCATATTTATAAAGTGATATATCACCAAAGCCACAGAGGAGGAGGTAGAGTAGTACGAATTATCGAAGTCTGGATTTCTTAAAGAATGCATTTCAGATCCTGTTTTATTAAATTAGCAGAAAAGGGAGAAAAAAAGGAAAGAGATTTTTGAAGAAAATATTGAAACAGCAGCAAAAGGAAAAAAAAATATATAAAGACTTTAATAATTAAAAAAGAGATATTTCTGCTTTTCTACTAAGCATAAAATAAATTTATAACATAGTGCTTGTTTTATTTTTTTACCACTTGGTTATTCCTTTTTCATTTTTAAAATATGTTAATTAATTTTAACTAATTAACTTAGTGGATACCTTATAAATCAGTGGTACTCAAATTTTTGTAGGAGCCAAGATCTGGTAGAGAAATGAGCTTGAGGGCCCCACTTACATTTTTGCAGTCACATGTCTATATACATTATTATGGCCAAGAGTCACCGGGAACTTTTGAGTTTAGACATTTTGTTGAATATCTATTGAAATACTTGAATAATTCTTCTGGAACTTCAGGAATATAAAAAACATGTTTGACCTCATTTTTTTTTTCCCAGTAAAGGTTTGATCATGAGGGCAATTAGGGGACCAACAACAAATTGAATAATAAAAAATTTTTTTGTAAATTTTGTCTAAGGTAAACTCTCTGTAAGCCAGAAATCCGTCTAATGTGGCAAGATTTTCAAGTCTCAGTGAATCCATAGAAAGTAACACTAATTCATGTAGCATAGGTAGAAATGGGAAGGATTTTAAGGTCCCAATGAAACCAAACTTTTGCATAAAGCAGAAAAAGGATATTTTAAAAATGAAATCCATTTGGTTTATGAAACTTTAAAACTGATACATATGTCAAATATCCACTCTGGAATATTTTAATTAGATTTTGTAATAGATTAATACAATTAATTCAAAAGAACAAAAACAGTTTAAATTTTTAAGAAATGCTTTCTTATTCCATTATTTACTATATTTTTGCATATAAAAAGTATTATTACTAGTAAAATGCACATTTATGAAAATAGTATATGTATTGCTTAAAGTATAATATATTATGTTTTAAGGCTGTACTGAAACTCAAGGTGACAACTGTCTGACACATTCCCGAAGTCCTTTTTATTTGTAAACACCAAATTTGCAGGCATTTTTATTCAAGTGGTACAAAGAAATTGAATAGCATTTCTAACTTTTCTGTAAAGACAAAGTATGTTTCAAAATTGCCATTTTAAATCAATTTTAGAATCAGGACAATCAAGGATAGATCGTCATCAGAGAGCAATTTATTATAACTCAAGATCCAATACATTTATCTGAAAACGAAAAATGTTATTCAATTCTGCTTCAATAGTCATATCTGCAAATTTTATACTTTTACGAAAAAAATAATATTAATAATGTGCTAGAAAAATTTGCATTGTTGAGCAATTCGTTTTAAAATATGAAATCTTTGAAATTTTACTAACTAGGCCTTTAAGTATAATCTTGTAGGTTTTGTTAATAAGCAAAGTGTTTTTCCTCTGAACAAATAAAAAAAGATCATACCGAGCTTATTTACTGCATTTACCAAAATAATTGTTCAAAAAATATCTATTCATTAACAATTGTCTTTCTCATTGTACTAAGGAAAGAATATCACTTTTTTATTTACTCTGGACTTCGAATTCTGCTTCAATAGTCATATCTGCAAATTTTATACTTTTACGAAAAAAATAATATTAATAATGTGTTAGAAAAACATTTGCATTGTTGAGCGATTTGTTTTAAAATATAAAATCTTTGAAATTTTACTAACTAGGCCTTTAAGTCTAATCTTGTAGGTTTTGTTAATAAGCAAAGTGTTTTTTCTCTGAACAAATAAAAAAAAAGATCATACCAAGCTTATTTACTGCATTTACCAAAATAATTGCTCAAAAAAATATCTATTCATTAACAATTGTCTTTCTCATTGTACTAAGGAAAGAATATCACTTTTTTGTTTACTCTGGACTTCGAATTCTGAACAACTTCTGTGACAATCAATCATTTCGTCGTTTTAACTCTTGCCTAAGTTGAAAGGGAATGGGAGGGAGAGACAATGGTATTCATTCTGCATGCACTGGCTGGGGGTGGGTGAAGGGTGAAGTCAAAGTGACGTATGCTTCATTTCAAGAAAACTTGTGATCAGAAAAGTCTATCATTGCATGTGTTACATTATATAACTGTGTATTTATTCTTAGTCATTTTTTCTTGTCTAAGGATGTTAGTAAGTGCAGAGCAGAAAATGGCTTCAAACTCAAGATAAAATTGAAGTTATTAAATTAAAAGAAAAAAAGTCTGTAAAAGATCTTTGCATTCAATTTAATTGTGATAAAGTTCAAATTCATGATACTGTAAAAATAAAAATAAATAAAGAGTTGAAAAAGGAATATGAAAGCGGGTCACCCAACAGAAAGAGGAAAAGTGCTGTGAAAAATGAAGACATTGACTTGTGAATAGTTTTCAAATACTAGAATGAGATATTTGCCTATACTTGGAACAATGTTGTGTGGCAAAGCAAAAGAGATAGCCGAAAAATTAAGAAAATTGATTCCAAGGCTTCCAGTGGATGGTTATAAGTTTCCTTAATCGACACAAGATTGCCATGAAGCAAGTTTGTTGAGACTCGAAAGACATCCTAGAGCATGAAGTTCAGGAATAGAAGGAAAATTTTCATCTACTGATTGAAGAATATCAAGCAAAGAACATATCTGATTGCGATGAGACCGGACTATTTTATTGTACATTGCCAACTAAGTCTTTCGTAAAAAGAGGAAGTAAAAACTATAGACAGAATGCCACTGTTTTGCTCTGTGTGAATTTGGATGGCAGTTTAGAAAAGCTGTTAGTGTTAGTGATGGAGAAACCTTTTATGCCGTTAATAATCTCCACGTGTTGTGAACGATCGAAAGAACACTTAGAACATGTTAAAAACCAGACCCCAATTAACTATAAGTACTTCAAGTGATAAACGCAGCTGCAAACCATAGTGAATAAAACCAGAGACTGTCAAAACTAATCAGCTGAGAAATTTTCCAGACTCTCTCCTTCAACCTACAGCTGATGCCCCGTGCGAGAACTTAATAACAATCTTACTCAGAATCTAAAATGTTACCGAACAGTTAAGACGCCCTTGTATATATCCCAAATATAATGTAAAATTGGAGCACTTTTAAGCAGCCTCCAATCGCGATTTAAATGTGTATATAAAGCCAAGAATTTTCAATAATAATATTATATTCAAACGAAAAATGGATACTTACTTACTTCACGCAAATGCATTACTCCCACTATTATTTCTTATTCAAATACAGTGACACGATGAATATTCAAAGGAATAAATATTTGGATTACTGTGGATTATTCTCTGTGCAAAAAGGAAAATCTCAGGTAAGCTAAACCAAACTTTTTTACCATTATCAAAAGATGAAAATGTATATTAAAATATAGAAGACTGATATAAGAATTAACAAAGATAGAAAATTAATTATGCTACCGATGGTACTCTAACAAAGATTATGAAAGACTGAGTAAAGAATATCCCAGTATTAAAAACGATAATTTAACCAAATTTCTAAAAATTTAATAATAAATAAAAGAACACTAAAAAAGAAATGATGAATGCGATAAAAGAAAATACTCAATTTATTGAAAAACTCAATTCCACAAATTATAGTACATGGAAGTTCAAGATGCAGATGTTCCTGATTACAGAGGAACTAGATGATATTATAGTACAAGATCCACTGACTCCAGACCCCGCATGGCACAAAAAAGACCGCAAGACTAGGGCTTTAATAAACTTAAGCATCGATGATTCTCAAATCGTAAATGTAAAAAACTTAGATACCGCCAAATTAACGTGGGAAGCTCTGAAAAATATACGTGAAAGAAGCAATTTATCTAGTAAGCTTTACCTGTTACGGAAACTATACAGTACTAAATTAGCGGAGGGTGGAAACATGATCACGCATATCACTAATATCTTGCAAATTATAGATAAACTTAATGCTATCGGAGAAAATATTAGCAATTCACATATTTCCGTGCTATTTCTGTGTTCTCTTCCCCCCAGTTACAATACTTTGATAACTGTGTTGGAGGCGAGACCGGAAAATGAGCTCACCCCTGATTTTATCAAAAACAAATTAACGGACGAATATAATCGTAGACATGAAATGTCAGAACAATCACATAGTGGATATAACAACAATGAGAGAGCATTTCAAACAAATAGGAGATATACACACACTGAAAATAGAAGAGAACAAAAATATTGCAACAACTGTAAAATGAAAAACCATTCCACTTACGAATGCTGGCACTACAAGAGCAAAAACACGGTACAATCCGGAAATCCTCGTAACAATCAATTAAAAAATAAAAAGGATTTCTCATCTTCATTATGCTATGAAAAGACCGAAACTCATAGGGAAAATAAAATTCCAAACAAAAGAAAATACGCAAATGATCAGATGCGAAATAAAGCATTAATCACCAAAAAAGTAGGCAAAAATAACTGGATTCTTGATTCTGGATCTACTTTGCACATTTGTAATGATAAAAGCCTATTTAGTAAATTTATTGATTATAATAAAACTTCAGTAACGATCACGAATGGTAATAAACTGACAGCGTTAGGTTCAGGAGAAGTTTTTATAAAAACATTAACCCCCGAAGGAAAAGAAAAACTAACGAAATTACGCGAAGTGCTTTATGTCCCAGACTTAGAGTCGAACCTAATTTCGGTTAGTAAAGCCGCTAAAAACGGGTGTAAACTAATCTTCGACGATAATATATGCGATTTGATCTTTGATGAAGAAATATATATCAGGGTGGAAAAATGAGAAAAATTTATACATTATTGAGAAAATGGACGATGTGGAAGAACTACAAAATTATGCAAACATAACGTATAACTGTGACAGCAAACAATGCATAGATCTCTGGCATTGCAGACTCGGTCACAGAGACTATGATGCGATTAAATCTATAATAACAAATCAACTTGCAGACGGAATAAAGATAGGAAATTGTAAACATCAAAATAAAACATGCGTAACTTGTGTCAAAACTAAATTAACTAACATGCCGTATCCCAAATCAGCAACAAACCGAGCTACTAATATTGTGGATTTGATCCACAGTGACGTATGTGGTCCTCTAGATACACCAACTTTAGGTGGAAAAATTTTATGACTCTTATTGATGATTATTCCCGATATACTACGATATATTTATTATCTAAAAAGAGCGAAGTTGCTGAAAAGATAAAAGAATATATAACGATGATATACAATCAGTTCGGTAAAAAACCTAAGGAAAATAGATCGGATAACGGTCGTGAATATGTAAATCAAGAGATAGATGAATACTTAAAACAGAACAGAATTTTACACCAATTGACTGTCCTGCATAATCCAAGCCAGAATGGAGTTGCGGAGAGAAAAAATAAAAGTTTATTAGATATGACTAGAAGTATGCTATCACAAGCAAAATTAAGCAAACATTTTTGGGGTGAAGCCATAAACACCGCAACATACTTACAAAACCGACTCCCAACTAAAGCAAATAACAATAGAACACCTTACGAATTATGGAAAGGAGTTAAACCGAATTTAAAACACTTAAGAACATTCGGTTGTAAAGCGCTATTTTACGTCGATAAAGTAAATAGAGGAAAACTCGATAACAGGGCTCAAACCGGAACGTTCGTAGGTTATGACACACAATCGACTGGTTATAGAATTCACACACAAGGAAAACAAATTACAATAGCGAGAACGGTGAAATTTCTTGAAAATGAAAATGTACACTCAGATAACATTGAGGAGATACAAAACACCACAAAAACATCAGATGACAATACACAATTACCGGATAGACATGAAAATCACTTAGAAATAAAACTTGACAGTGAGGAGACACCATCCGAGCCCAAACAGCAACCAATTGAACCAAGAAGGTTTAATAGGACAAATAGAGGCGTTCCTCCTGACAGATATGTTTGTCTCATAAATAGTTCATTTGAAAACATTCCTGAAAATTGGGAAGATATCGAAAAAATGGAGAATATTAATGATAAACAAAACTGGATAAAAGCAACACAAAATAAAATCCAATGCCTAAGAAAAAATAACACTTGGACTTTAACAGATCCACCACCCGGAACAAAAATTATCGGTTCAAAATGGACTTTTAAACTAAAAAAGGACAATTTAGGAAATGTTCAAAGCTATAAAGCGCGTTTACTAGCACAAGGATATAGTCAAAGATTCGGGATTGACTATGATCAAACCTTCGCACCTGTAGTTTCGCACGCTACAATACGTGCATTTTTCATATCCGCATTGCACAAAAATTTTAACGTGAAACATGTTGACATCACAACAGCATTCCTGCATGGTGAATTAACCGAAACTGTTTATATGAGTCAACCAGACGGGTATATTAAACCCGGCGATGAAAGAAAAGTTTGTAAACTTCAAAAAGCCATCTATGGTCTTAAGCAAGCCGCAAAGGCCTGGTACACCAAAATATCGGAAACACTCACAAACAATAATTTCATACAGAGCAAAAATGATCCATGTCTGTACTTTAAATCAAATCAAGAAAATCCGATATACATCATCATCTACGTAGACGACATCCTGATAGCAGGAAAGGATAGTGACATCGAAGAAACAATAAATCAACTTGAGAAAGAATATGAACTGAAAAACTTAGGAGAAGTGAATAATTACCTAGGCATAAACATTAATAAAATCAACGATACATATTACCTAAATCAAAACAATAAAATACACGAACTAGTGAAAAAACTGAATTTAAACGACATGAAACCTCATTACACATCCATGATTGCTGGATTCAACAGACTTGAGGACGATGATAATCTTTTACCTAATAACACGAAATATCGACAAGCCACAGGCACATTACTTTACATATCAACAATCATGCGTCCTGACATATCTGCCGTAGTCAACATATTATGTCGTAGAAACGAAACACCGCGCCAAAAGGACTGGACAGCAGTGAAAAGAATCATTTCATACCTTAAAACTACAGAAAATTTTAATTTAACTCTTAACGCAAACAGCAAGCCCATCCTAACAGCATACGTTGATGCAGACTAGGCTGGTGACTTGAAAACACGTAAATCAATGTCAGGAAATCTATTCATGCTAGGAAAATCGCCGATTTACTGGATCACAAAAAGGCAGAATTGCATTGCACTTTCGTCAGCCGAAGCTGAATACGTTTCTGCTAGCAACGCAGCACAAGAATTAAGTTGGATAACAAACTTGCTTAACGATCTCAACATTCCACAAAAACTACCAATCACGATATTTGAGGATAATATGTCCTATATAAAAATGACTGAAAATGATAAAGATACTAAGCAATCCAAACACATCGACATACGTTTCCACAACATCAAACTGATAAAAGAAGAAGGAAAAATTGATTTACAATACTGCCCCAGTGAAGAAATGATAGCCGACACTCTCACGAAGCCCAACCCCAAACCTGTGTACGAAAAACACCGTAAGAAACTGAACCTTCAACCATTCCCCACACAGGAGATTATGGGCATAAAAGGAGAAACCTTTTATGCCGTTAATAATCTCCACGTGTTGTGAACGATCGAAAGAACACTTAGAACATGTTAAAAACCAGACCCCAATTAACTATAAGTACTTCAAGTGATAAACAGCAGCTGCAAACCATAGTGAATAAAACCAGAGACTGTCGAAACTAATCAGCTGAGAAATTTTCCAGACTCTCTCCTTCAACCTATAGTTGATGCCCCGCGCGAGAACTTAATAACAATCTTACTCAGAATCTAAAATGTTACCAAACAGTTAAGACGCCCTTGTATATATCCCAAATATAATGTAAAATTGGAGCACTTTTAAGCAGCCTCCAATCGCAATTTAAATGTGTATATAAAGCCAAGAATTTTCAATAATATTATATTCAAACGAAAAATGGATACTTACTTACTTCACGCAAATGCATTACTCCCACTATTATTTCTTATTCAAATACAGTGACATGATGAATATTCAAAGGAATAAATATTTGGATTACTGTGGATTATTCTCTGCGTAAAAAGAATAATCTCAGGTAAGCTGAACCAAACTTTTTTACCATTATCAAAAGATGAAAATGTATATTAAAATATAGAAGACTGATATAAGAATTAACAAAGATAGAAAATTAATTATGCTACCAACGGTACTCTAACAGTTACTGATTGCGAAATCAAAAAAGTCGCAATGTTTCAAGAATGTGAACATTGATAAACTACCTGTGACTAGGAGGTCTCAGAAAAAATCCTGGATGACGACCTCCTTAATAGAAAAGTGGCTGACAGAGTTTAATAACCGAATGATTAGAGAAAATCAAACACTTTTGTTGTTTCTCAATAATTCACCTTGTCATGCTGATGTCGAATATAAAGTTACAATTTCTTTCGACTTCAGTGATGCAACTTATGGATCAAAGAGCTGTAAAAATGATGAAAACTCACACAAAAAAAATCTGTTTCAGTCGATTATTATGTCTTTAGAGGATTGCTGTTCAGCCACCGAACTGCCAAAAAACATCACTGTGACAGCGATGGAATACAAACATATCAGGATGCTTTAAAAAGCATTAGATATCTCAAAAATGTTTTTCTGGTTAAAAAGAAAAATTATACTGATAACTCATTTACAATGTACTACGGAAGAATGCTTGGTACACAAAGAAAAAACAAACACTGATAAAAGATTATTTTACAACTCTGTTAACTACTATATGAAATATGAGGTATGTAATTGTATTTGTTAAATATCTTCCCTTAAATTTCAGAATTGAAGCAACATACTGGTACTATTTATTTTTAGTGTTCAAATAATATTTTTCACGATTATTAATAACAATACATTTAATAATAAATGTAATTGCATTAACATTTTCAGTTTAATGAATGGTACTAAAGGTTATGAACATAAAAAATATACGACAGGTGCATTATTTTCTTTTGGCTGTTTTGCATATGGCAGAATATTGTCCACTACCTAATGTTTCCTCGGCTTCGATCGATTCCACCTTAGACAGAGTTTACTGTAATATTTGCAAATCATTACTGTAAAATATTAATTGTAAATATTGTGTAATATTAATTGTAAAATAAAATGCTGAAAATGATCTGTAGCCATAGCACATGAAAAGGTGGATTTTGTGCAACATTTGTGTAACAATAGTACATATATTCATGGAGATATAAAGGTTTTTTTTTTAAACTAAAAAAAAATCCACATGTATTTTGTTTATAGAAGGCAAGGTTTTCAACCAAATTTAATGTGAGCATTTGTATGCAATACTTTTTAATTGCTCATGAACTAACAATAACAGTTTAAAATTTAATTTTTTATAATTTAGTATTAAACTATAAAGGGGAACTCATATATAAAGGTTAGTCAAATATCGAGAAATTCAGAAAGATATCGGCGATATAGTGATCTGAATTTGTTTGCTTTCTAAAAATAACAGGATAAGGGATTTTGCACAAATTGTCATTTTTCATTTTTTTAATTAATTTTTTGTTGATGCTTTAGTTCTCCTTGGAAGAATAATCAGAACAAGTCCATTCTAACAAAAAAATAATGATAAAAATTGAAGCACACACATGAACATACATTAAATACTAATTCCTTTGTTGGAAGTCAGTTACTAATGACAGTTAAGTGGATGAGAAGAAAGATGATGAGGTGGTAAAGAAACTGCGAATGATTT
Source organism: Maratus michaelseni (assembly GCA_963931845.1). NCBI lineage: Eukaryota > Metazoa > Arthropoda > Arachnida > Araneae > Salticidae > Maratus > Maratus michaelseni. The sequence goes on along the minus strand of OZ007596.1, from coordinate 152,992,223 downwards.
ATGATAAACAGTAGTGTGGAAAGGATTATTTTTATGGAAAACCACAACATCAAGAAAGATAAGTTGATTGTTATTTTTTTTTTCGAAAGTAAATTATATATGTTCATCCGAGGAGTTCATAATTGAAAGAATATCAGATAGATCGAGTTCACTTGAATTCAGCAGTAATTCTTTCCACACTACTCTTTATTGTAAACCATTCACAGTTTCTTTACCCTGTTATCATCTTTCTTCTAATCCACCTAATTAAATGTTAGCTACTTTTAATACATATGTATGCCTTAAACATTTGATCCTCAGACAATTTACTTAAACCAGAATTAAACTACATTAAATCTGTCGTTACTGATTGGCATTTCTCAGATGAAATCATTGATTCAATTTATAATAAACTCATTAAACGTACCATTCCAGTGTCAACTCTGTTCTTTTAATAGGAATTTAATTATACTATTATACTTTCCAAAAATTTGCCATTGAATTTCTCAAATCCTGATAAAATTTGATTTGAAAGTAATTATACACCTTTTAATAAAATAAAATTTATAAGTCTAAAATATCCAATTGACAAATTTTCAGAGTGAGGAACTTACAAAATATCCTAAGAATGTGACTTAAGATATATAGGTCAAACCAAACATCCTTTAAAGGCCTGCTTGGGGGAGCATAAAAACAATGTTAAAAATAGAGATATTAAATATTCTGCTGTTGTTAACCATTGTCGGTCTAGCAACAACATTTTAAACTTTTCTGAAGGCTCAATAATACAAAAATGCTCATCAAAATACAATCTTGACTTTTGGGAAGTTTTTCACGTATGAGAAAATTCAAACAGTTCAGTAAATCACATATTCTAATACGAGCAAATCTTGTGTGTGTGTGGTTATATATATATACAGATTTTATCTTAAAAACGGCTCTAACGGTTTTGACCAAATTTTGCATCTTACCGTTTTGAGGCAGCAGAAAACCATTGGGCTAGGTCACATGTTCGAAAAAAATCGATTAGTGGGTCATTTTGTGTCACCATGGGTCAGGGTCAAACTAATTGTATCTAAAAAATGGTTCAAACAATTTTGACTAAATTTTGTATCCTACAATTTTCGGGCACAAGAAGACTGTTGGGCTAGGTCACATATTCGAGGAATTTCGATTAGTGGGTCATTTTGGTCATGGGTCATTATGGGTCAAGCTATTTTGTCTTAAAAACGGCTCAGGCGATTTGAACTAAATTTTGTATCCTACGGTTTTTGGGCACGAGAAAATCATTGGGCTAGGTCACATGCTCGAGAAAATCCGATTAGAGGGTCATTTTTGGGTCACAGTGAATCAAGATAATTTTATCTAAAAAACGGCTCAGACTATTTTGACGAAATTTTATATCCTACAGGTTTCGGCATGAGAAGACAATTGGGCTTGGTCACATGTTCAAGAAAATTTCATTAGTGTGTAATTTTGATTATGGGTCAAGCTATTTTTATAAAATAAAAGGCATTATAGTAATAATACAGAGAGAAAAATATATCGAGTTGAACTCAAAGCTAATTTTGACCGAGCATAGCTCGGTCTTCCCTGCTCGTGACTTATTAAATACTCGCAGGTCTGGTTATCCTTTTTTAAAATTCACTCTCTCTTCCTCCTACATTCTCTTTAGCATTCATGCATTTTCTATTTCTCTCTGAATGAACTAGGTGCTGCCTTCTCATTGGTCTCCTTGGCTATGTCATTTATGCTAACATTATTTGGCTCTGTTGTTTTTCCATTCTCTGCCATTTTTCCCTTGATTGTGAGCTACGTTGCTTGTTCCCTCCTCCACATTCTGATGCTTTTGTTTTTAATGTCTTCAACCTTACACTGATGATGGAGTTTTAGAAGCTCTGAAACAGCTGTGTGCTTTTTACATCTATAATTTCATTTGTGATTTTGCCACATTGTCTATTTGTATTTTTAATATATTAGTACAAAGTTTCATTTATTTTAGTTATAGTTTGTTTTTCCTGAGAACCAAGCCACTAATTAAAATTTGATTGGTAAATTTAAAAGTATATAAAATGAAAAAAAAAAAAAAAGAGTCGTAGCTTAAAATATCAGATTAAAAAACTCCATGTCATCTTGCTGATCATACTTACCACCAATGAGAATTCAGTTCTGTGAATCTGGATATGCCAGTTTGGGAACAATATACATCTATATGTACTGATACACCTGTAATAATACAATATTTAAAGAAATAGTTAATAAGCAACATTAATGAAATACTTTAAATAATACCCAGTTACTTTAATTTACCTGATTCACTTGCTTCTAATTCATGTAATTTTGCCATAGCATATCCTCCAGGATAATTGTAATAGGATATGCTTAAAATTAAAATTGTTGCGCTTAAATTTAGCACAATATGAAGACATGTTATGTTATGAAGAATGTTGAAAAATGCAGATTTGTGCCTATTATTCCATCTGAAAATATACAAAAAAACAATAATTTTGTTTAATAAAAAATAATTTCTCTACTAAATGATTAAAAAAAGTTTGATTTTTTATTTTATGCATCTTTTCTAACTCATTTAAATAGATAAAAAACAATAAAGATGAAGTATATAATCTAATTCCTGGACAACAAGAATACTTGTAAATTAATACTTAAAAGGGCAATATAAATATAATGCTATAGTCCTCCCACAATAATTTGGCCAATGATGTTAAAGAATTTGCCATGATACGGGGGAAACATACCAGGGCTCGTAATGTACCGAAGCAAACCAAAATGTTATTACAGTTCGTGAAATTATGACAAATACTGTTCTGATTCAAAGAAATTACGGTAAATAACGTTCCTGTTCATGCAATTATTAAAACATATTGTTGCAGTTTCTGAAAAACACCAATATTTTTGTTTCGGTCCAGGTTCATTCAAAAAAATGGATAGAACATGTGGTGATGCACTTAACATAACTCTGATAAGCCACCACCCATACTGTGAAGCGATTGTACTAATTCCTACTCCAATTGAACAACCCACAAGGCAGTTGACTGAGCTCTCCTAGCTCTGTTATTTTCTGATCTGACTGAAGATGAAGACTGAACAACGTGCAGGAAGTCAGTTGTTGGTTTGTCGTTGTGCTATCTTTCTTGTGATTTCAAGTTGAATAGTTGAATTCTGGACATTGGATTTCATAGTCCTACACAACTGGTGCATTTATCATTGTATTGTTTGGTGATATTTTTATAGTGTTTAAATTTATCATTCAAAATAACTTGGTTTTTGCAATCATTCCACCACATGTATTAGTGGATGCTGATAAGATGATGACTGAGACTGACTAAAGTATCTTCAAATGTAAATAATATGCACACTCGGACTGCTTACTCTATGTAAAATGAACAATTACAAAATTGGCTAAAAACTGCAGCAGGAGGTAAAAATGATTTTTGTTGGAAATCTGGAAAAATCTTGTCCCCATAAATTTGTCAAGTGGTTTGTTTGGAAGTAAAATAGTTCCGAACTGGTTTAACTTTTTGCATTTCGGTTGTAAAGGTACTCTCTTTTAACTGTAACTGTATGCATATTTTATTCTAGTTTGATGTATGGAGTAAGTACATCTAGGGTGAAAAAACTCTATAGAATGTGATGTGATGGAAGGACAGTTAACCCCTTTCTGCATGTATATTGGTATAATGTGATAACCAAGTTCCCAGCAAAGGCTGGAGGTATATGTATATATCTTTATTTAAGTTTAACATTTAAGATGAACGAATAAATGTAATTCTGATTTCAACAAAAACTGTTTCGTCAATGTGCTATATACTTAGTCACACCACAGACCTTAACCACTGTGTTTTATAACTCTGCTCTATCGCTATCATGGTTAAGGGGCCATGTTATGCTATTTAAAGGTCAAAGAGATGCAGTGTGGTGTGTTTTAGATGAAATATATATAGTTTAAAAAGTATAATAATGGCACAGGTTTCTGAATTAACTTATTCTTTCCCGAAACTGTCGGATTATAACTATTCTTCTTGGAAGCTCGATATCAAATGTGTATTGATCGATCGGAATTGCTGGGAGTTTATTATAAAGACCGAGATCGCATGTAAAGCGGATGCCTCTGATCAAGAGAAAAGTCATTTTGAATGGTGTAAACGCAGAGCTTATACCATGATTTATCAATCCATCGAAAGGAAATTCCAGATATTAATCGCTCAGACAAAAAGCGGAAAAGATGCCTGGGATATCCTAAAGTTAAATTTCGAACCAACGACACGGGCACTTTTAGCTGGATTAGTGGATGAATTCTTTGAGATGAAGTTAAATTCGCAAGAAGAAACCATCGGTTTATTTTGCAAGAAAATTGAAGAAAAAAGTTTCAAATCAAGGATGCAGGATTTGATATGCCAGAATTGTTGATATGTTTCCAGTTAATTCGTCGTTTACCCGAAGAATATGATAATCTAGTTGAAACGTTATACAGATCAGATGACACAGAATTCAAACTGGAAAATGTATCTAAACAGTTAATTAGCGAATATGGAAGAATTTGTTTAAAACGTAAGGATGAAAGTAAAGAGGTTATCAGTGTAGGTGATGCTTATACAACAAAGTTTAAAAATCCTACCGATAAACCAACCATTCCAAAGAATTTCGTAACCAGTAAAAAGCCATGGTTTTCAAGTAGTAGAAGCGACCTGGAACCCTCTCGATGCTCTAATACTTCACCAGCTACTCGTATGGGGCCGAGTTTAATATGTAGTTACTGCAAACGACCTGGTCACACAGATACAAGGTGTTTCAAAAAGAGAAACTATAGAGGGAAGAAGCAAATTTTCTACAGCAAAACTACAAGGCAATCTGAATTCGCCCTAATGTCTCCAAATGAGAAAATTGTCGAATTTCTTCTGGATTCAGCAGCTACTTCTCACTTTACGAATGACAGGAGTCTATTCGTAACCTACAAGGACCTCCCCCCTCAACATGTGCTGATTGGAGACAAGGACTGTTCGTCGGAAATATTGGGTATAGGTGATATTGACTTTACAAAACTAGATGTAAAAGGTAATGTAGAAATAACTTTAAAAAATGTTTTATATGCTCCTAATATGAGAAGAAATTCAATTGGTGGGTCTAATATAGACATTGCAGGAAACCAAATTCAATATGGAAATAATAAAATGATTGTATATGATAAATTTAATCAATATTGTTTTACTGTACCTAGAGTAAATAAATTGCTAAGGAAAGAAGTATAAGGTTATTCTTCAAAATGTGAAAATTTTGCCTTTTCTACTAGTTTAAGTGCAGAGATTATACATCGTAGGTTCTGTCATAACTGGAGACATACAAATTTGCCTTTACTTGAAAAAATGAGTAAAAATAATTGTGTTAAAGGTATTTAAAATATTAACTGTAAAAACAAAAATAAGATGTGTGAATCTTGTGTAATTGCAAAATCTAATAGACATTCGTTTAAAAGAAATTATCTGTATAAACACATTTCTAGTCAAATTCTTGATAGAGTGTATATGGATTTGTGGGGTCCTAGCCCAGTTAACTCGTTAGGAGTGGGGAGGGAAATACTTTTTGTCAATAATTGACGATTATTCTAGAAGGACTGAAGTGTACCTAATTAAGGATAAAACTGAAGTTTTTGAATACTTTAAAAGGTTTTTAGCAAAAGCTGAGAGACAAACTGGTAAAAAATTAAAGAGTGTACAAACTGATAATGGGTTAGAATTTATTCATAAATTATTTGAGAAATTGTTAATTGATTTGGGTATACAAATAGAAAGATCCTCCATTTATACTCCAGAACAGGTGGGTGTTGCTGAAAATTTCAATAAAGTAGCAATGAAAGCAGTTCGAGCAATGTAACACGATAGCGGATTAAAACCATCATTCTGGGAAGAAGCTCTTTTAGTGTTTGTTCATACAAAAAATAGAACCGAACACAGTTTAACCCAAGGTCTTACACCCCAAGAATTATGGACTGGATTCAAGCCTTCAGTAAGACATTCAAGAATTTTTGGTTCTTTAGCATTTGTTAATGTTCCTAAAGTTAAACGAAATAAACTACAACCTAAAGCTTTACCAGGTATTTTAGTTGGTTATGCCATGAAAACAAAAGGATATAGGATTTATATTCCAAAAGAAAGGAGAATTGTAGAAACTATTCATGTGCGTATAGATGAATCCAAAAAGGGTGTAGAAACATTATTTGGGGTAAATAATAAGTATAAGGATATTGTATTGAATTTTAATGAATCTCAAATTGAATCAAATGGTTTAAGTAATGCGACTCTAGATCTTAATCATAAACTACCACGAGAAAGTTTAAACGAAGATGAAGAGGAAAGGGGGAGTAAAGTAACTTTAACTTCTATAAATATTTCAGAATGGAAAAGAATGGAAAAACCTAGAACTAAAAGTAACAAGATTGACGTGTATCATTATACCCCGATAACAAATAAGAGACTGAGATCTTTAAATGATGTTAAAAAATATTCTCAAGAAAATAAAATCTCTTATGAACCAGATAAATTTGACTTTAAACCTAAAACTACTCATCCTAATCTTGAAACTTTAAATGAACCTTCAACTAGTGATTCGAATGACTCATATTTAACTGAATTATTTCAACATGAATTTTACAATACTGAAATCCCTAAATCGTTTGAGGATGCACAAGTAAACCCAGAAAGGGGGAAATGGAACGCCGCGATGAGGGAAGAACTTGAGATGATGAGTAAAAGAAGGGTTTGGCGGTTGGTTGATCCACCCAAAAATGCCACAATAGTAGGAAGCAAATGGGTTTATAATATAAAAAACACAGAAAAAAATGGGAAAAAGTACAAGGCACATCTCGTAGCTCAAGGCTTTAAACAGAAACCAGGTATTGATTTTAATGATATATTTTCACTTGTTGTAAATTTTTCAATTATAAAACTAATGTTTATTTTATTAGTTTCTATGTTAAATTGGCATCATATTCAATTAGATGTAAAATCAGCTTACTTATATGGGTCTTTAAAAGAAACGGTATTTATGAAACAACCATCAGGATTTGTTATGAAAGGTGCCGAAAATAAAGTTTGTTTGTTAAATAAATCTATTTATGGTTTACGGCAAAGTGGCCGAGAATGGAATTCTGAATTGGACAATATACTACATAATCTAGGATTTTGTAAATTAAAATGGTGTAACTGTGTATATAAACTGAAAAGTAATGCAGTTTTAATTGTTTATGTAGATGATTTAGTTTTGTTTGCTGAAAATGAAAATATATTGCAATCTGTAACTAATATGTTAAAAAATAGCTTGGAAATTACTGAAATAAGATTAATGAAATATTTGTTAGGTGTTAACTTTGAACTAATTGCTGATTCATTATTTATTATCAAAAAACTTACATTGAAAGATTAGAATTAAAATATAAAGGTTTACCTAAAAGTTATGTTAAATTACCCTTTAAAATTGGCTGTATCTTACCAGATAAAGTTAACAAAAATGAAATTGTGGAAAATGAATTAATGAAAAAATATCCATACAGATCTTTAATCGGGTGTTTGTCATTTTTATCAAGTAGATCAAGACCTGATATTAGTTTTTCTGTAAATATAATGTCACAATTTTGTAATGGTTATACATATAAACATTGGTTAATAGTAATAGATATTATGAACTACATTTTTGCTACAAAAAGTTATAAAATAAACCTGTCTAATGTAAAATCCTCAAGTTTATGTGCATATTCAGATGCTAACTGGGGATGTAATCTTACTAAACGACATTCAAGTAGTGGTTATATAATTTACTTTGGTAACGTTCCGTTTGCTTGGAAATCATCGAAGCAGAAATGTATTGCACTCAGTTCTATGGAGTCAGAGTTTATCTCATTAACTGAAAGTGTAAAGGAATTAACTTGGTATTTGAGAATCTTAAATGAACTTAATTTATGTGATAAAATAAAACCAGTTCAGTACTGTGATAATGAATCTGCCATTTATTTTTCTAAAAATAGTCAAGAGAACTTTAAAACTAAACATTTTGACATAAAATGTCAATTTATTCGTCAATTAATAAATGAAAATGTTTTTGAGTTAAAACATGCAAGTTCGAAAGTTAATAAGGCTGATTTTCTAACAAAACCTCTACTGTATATAAGATTTCAGAGAGCCATTTGTAATATTTTTGATTTTAACTATGAAAAGAAAGAGGAAGTTTTTATGACTGATGGGGCTGCATGTTGGAAATCTGGACAAAATCTTGTCCCCCTAAATTTGTCAAGTGGTTTGTTCGAAAGTAAAATCGTTCCGAACTGGTTTTACTTTTTGAATTTCTGTCGTAAAGGCACTCTCTTTTAACTGTAACTGTATGCATATTTTATTCTAGTTTGATGTACAGAGTAAGTATATCTAGGGTGAAACAACTCCATGGAATGTGATGTGATGGAAGGACAGTTAACCCCTTTCTGCATGTATATTGGTATAATGTGATAACCAAGTTCCCAGCAAAGGCTGGAGGTATATGTATATATCTTTATTTAAGTTTAACATTCAAGATAAATGAATAAATGTAATTCTGATTTCAACACAAACTGTTTCTTCAATGTTCTATATAGTTAGTCACACCACAGACCTTAACCACTGTGTTTTATAACTCTGCTCTATCGCTATCAATTTTCTAACTGAAAATACTGTTGCAAGTAACAAAAATAAGTTTCAAACTGAAGTTGAAAATATTGCAGCAAGTAGCAAAAATTATTGTCAAAGTGAAATTGAAACCACTCCACCTACTAAGAAATACAAATTAAATTCAGAAGAAAATTCAGTAAGACACATGGATGAGTTGTCATTTTTTGACATATGAAAAACTGAAATGATTAAAAGATACTTGTGGTGGTAGAAAAAGAATAAAAGATAATTAGTTAATTGTGGAGAATGATGCTTTAAGTTGTATAGTCTGCAAAAAATAAAAGGAAAATTGAGTGAAAAAATTTACGACTTCCTAAAGTATGGCAAAATTGTTCTGATGTTTCAAATGGCAAGACTGCAAACTCATAACAATACATTTTGAGGGGGGAAAAAATGAACATAAAAACAGTGATGCATGCAAAAGAGAAATTATTTTCTGTCTTTCACCACATAATCATAATGCTTTATATATATAACTTATTGCGTTCTCTGTAACTTTTTTTTTAATTATTTATTTTCTTGAATGCTTTATTTTTTATTTTTTTTTTGTATGGTTAGAAATAAATTTGTCTATATTTTCCAAAAACTTCTTTAGTCAACAATAATTTTGAAATAGCTTTCTGGTTCACGATTTTTCCATTTTGAGCACTGAAATATACACAAATGAAGTAAATGGATAATGGATTATAGGTGCAGGAAATGCATTACTGAAGGGGTGATTTGAATAGTTCACAATTTGAGTTATTATTATTAATATATATATATATATATTTGTCATTTAAAAAACTTTTTATACACACAAAAATAATTTTTTATTAGTTGGAAATTGACATGAAAAGTGAAAGGGCAATTTAGGAGTTATAGGAGTAGAGTGAAAGGAAATAGTAACAAAAACTTTAAGCATGTTTTTTAAAGAACCGGGTTCTAAAAAACAGTGGACATTCTAGCTCTGCCAATTTTTAATTAGTAAACTTAACCATTTAAAAAATTAATCATTGCATATTATTCTAGTAAAATGCATAGATTTTTTTTTTTAAATATTGATGTCTCACTTTCCTATATAACTTTAAGTAAAGAAATTTTTAGTTGAAAATTTACATTTAACTCTGAATTGATGCCATTTCACAAAAAATGCACATTTATTATTATTTTTTTAATGACTATGTATTTCACTAGCTTTTGGACTACATTTTTTTTTTTCTGTTGCATTGTTCTAGGTTAAGTCTGCGATGAGTTATTGTGTCCACCACTTGATCCCCTTTTTTCGAAGTTCTCTTGCCTATCAGCTGCCATTTCTTAATATCTCAATTTAAAAAAAAAATGCAGTTATCTACTTAATAGCTAATATAATAATTTAGTGTAAATAAATTTTTATAAACACTTTGTATTTCTTAAAAATGAATTCCTGAAATAGCCTTAAATTTCACAGTGTCAAAGTGGTGTTACCCCTTATTTAAAAACTACATTCTGTTAGTTGCTAACAGTGATTGTCACCTTAATTATCAAATAAACTCATCTAAATATGTGTTTGCTTATCAGTCAACTTATGTGGGAGAACTATATTTGCAGCATCCTCTAGACCACAGGTCTCCAACTGTTTTGTTCCAAGGGCCACAAATTGTTTCACTTATTTGAGAGGGCCAAAGCTTAGCAACATAATGTATATTTTCTAAAATAAAAAACAAAACATAAATTTTGAATCTTTTTTTTTACAGATCTTGATACAATTGCAAATGGCCACAAGATTTTTTTACAGATCTTGATGCAATTGCAATTGGCCGCAAGATTTTTTTAATTTTTTTATTTTAAACACTGACATATGTATGATGACACTGTAATTTAGGAAAGAAATGCTGAATCTACTGTGTAGCAATATTTTAAAAGAGGAATATAACATAACCTTAATTACTGGACATTTTTATCACACTTGAAGCCTATGAAAAAAGAACTTTCATCACAATGAAATAATTTTCTAACAGATCCAACTTAACTGATGACACTTTCAGGGTTCTTTTGACAATTGAAACTATAATAGACTTAATTCACAACTGTCAACAGTTCATAGCGTAAAAATATGTGCAACTCTTTAAGTATGGGTACATATAAATCCATGACTGTGTTCTTTTTATAATAAAAGTAAAATTAGTTTTATTAAAAACACGCTGATGCTTTTATTGATATAGTTAAAAGTAGAAATACACCAAACATAAAATTCATGTTTTATAAAAGAAAATTCACGTTCTTTAAATGATGCAATTTCCATGTAAAAGTAATATATTAAAGGTTCAAAATTAATGGATTGTTATAAAAAAAAATAATAATAGTAATGTTTTGCTCTGTTTCTTTTTAAGATATGTCTGCTGAAAGAAAGAAAAAATAATTTTTATATTACTGTAAATGATACTTTACATTATTATAACAAACAAATATTTATTGTTGAGTCACGTGGTAATAGACTTAAAAAAATTCATGCCTGAAAATTATTTAAGCTAGATTGTTTACTAAATATACAATCAAAATTTAACTAAAATTAATCCATTAATTGATAATAAATTTCTGAAAATATTATATTGTCATGAGGAATACACAACTATACATAATTTCTAGAACTCTAGCCCCATCAAGTAGTAAGTGAAAATCAATTACAAAATTCCTTCTTTACTTACATGAACCAAGTTAAATAAAAGCATGTAATAAATAGAATTCATTTTTATTTTTATTTAAAAGTGAAAAAGCAAAGTGATGGCAGAATATATAAAGTATATGCTTAGCATACATGCCAACATTTGGCAAGAGCTCTTAGCAACATATATTGGGATTGGTTGAGTCAATGCATTTAGTATGCAGGTTGAATGGCAAACTGACCACATACAGAATGACTTATACAGTTCCCATAACCATAATTACAACAAAAAAGTAATAATATTTAATGTAATACACTTAAAAGAGCTCTATAATAAATAAAAAATGCATAATCACTATGCTTTAACCCCGCCCCTCCCCCTTCTCAAATTAAGAAAAGACAAAAAGTATGAATAACATTTTTGATGCATACACAATTAATATTTACTTTTAAAATGTGTTTGGTTTTACTTGGAGTAAATACTTATTAAGAAATATAAGATTAAAAACATTTGATTAATCTTGATTTAAAAAAAACAATTCTTGAATAAAACTTCTATCACAAAATAACCATAATGTTAAAAAAAACTCCCCATACTGGTTAAATGCATAATATACACATAACATATAAAAGTAACTTATTCAGAATTCAACTCTTTATAGCATGTACTTTTTGTAACTTTCAATACATCTAAAGTAAAATTTTGATTATTGGAATGATATGCTGTGCTCATTAATGCTGCAATCTTCTGACAGTTATGACAATGTTGCATAATACACAAGCACAATCATTCATAACAGATTGATGTGTAAAAATAAAAACAGTGACTGAATTCAAGAATTCTCACAAAGTAGAGAAATTAGAAAACTGATTGTGAGAAAATGAAAATTATGCAATTTTTTTTAAAGCAAAGCATACTTCTGTAACCTTTGTTGATCATAAAAACTATGGTTTTCCTGTACATGTTAGCAAGTATGCAAGCCAATAATTTAATGATGCTATTAAACCATAGGTTGGAAACTTGCTTTGGGTGACAGCGTTTTAGGTATAATACAAGAGCATTCTTTAATGTAAAAAAAGATGCAGATGAAAGAAAATGTCTAAGAACATTATGACATTATATAATGACACCATGGAAGGTTTTTTTTTTTTTTTTTAAATCTTTTGCATACAAAAAGGGCATAAATGAAAGAAATCGATTCTGCCACAACATATACCAAGTTGGTACTGATGTGTAATACACTGGCCTCCAAAAGTTAAAATACAACCAGTTTTTTGACGCTCACTATTAAAAGAATGAAAATATGGTAAAAATAAAGGTAAAAAATATGGTTTATATGAATGATTATAAGTAACTTCAATAAAATCTTATGAAAAAATTATACCCATCTCAATTATTTTAATGTATTGGATACTTATATGTTTGTCAGGAGGAACTGCAAATATCCCACTTTGGGAATTTGTGTGAAATTTTTTTATGGTTGATGATCTTGATTTTTTGGTATTAAAATAGTGTTGTCCAAGTCTTGGAGATCTCGTTTACTTGATTCGTTAAGATGGTGGGCAATCTGATGGATGGAATTAGGGTTATCATAAGCTGGTGCTGCTAGACATCTTAATGTGTCTCAAAATGTGGTCCAAAGGCTCTGAAATGAATTTGAATCTAAAAATTCAGTATCAAGAAGACTTGTTCCAGAACGCTCATGGGTTAAAACCCTGTATAATATCGCTTTCTAGCTCTTTCGGCCCAAAGGAGGATCATCACTACTGTAGCTCAGCTCATTTCAGATCATCGTAAAGCAACAGGGAAGACAATACATGCGATTACGCTGCATAGACGTCTTCACAATTAAGGACTCTATGCAAGACGATCCGTTGTGTGTGGCCCTCTTAATCGACATCACAGAAGTGCCGTTTATGTTGGCCAAGAGAGCACGTTACCTGGAACACACAATAATGGGCTTCTGTACTGTTCACAGATGAGTCCCGGTTTGCTTTGGAGAGTGATTCAGTTCGTGTGCTGATCTGGAGAGAACAAGGCATCAAATTCTACCTATGTAACATTGTTGAAAGACACAGTTATATAGGAGGTGGAATCATGGTTTGGTCTGGAATCTCTCTTTTGGTTACAGTAACTTCCACGTGTGCCATGGAAGAATTCTGACTGCTGTAAAATATTGGGACGAGATCCTTGCTCCGTTTGTCACATTGTATGGTGGTGCTATTGGTGATGAATTAATCTGAATGGTTGATAATGCCCGATCGAATTGAGCTAGAGTCGTTGATGAATATCTAGAGGATCAACGTTTGGACCGAATGGAATGGCCAGCACAATCTTCAGACCTTGATCGTATATAGCATCTTTAAGACTGTCTCAGTAGACAAGTGGCTGCCGTAAGTCCTCCTCCAAAGTCGTTAAATGAGCTGGAACAAGCGTTGCTCCATGTATGGGATTTGTTTCCCTTTCCAGTGTCCGACAACTTAATTGACAGTATCGAAAGTCGATGCCACAAAGGCATTACAAGCAGGGCCGGACACATGCCTTATTAAAATCCATTTATTTAATTTTTTTTCACAAAAAACTGCTCTTTATTTTTTTATTAAACAGTGGACTTTTGCAAAAAATGAAATTTTTTATTTGTAAATCATGCATTATGTTAAAATTAAGTAAAATTCGATAAATAACTGTTTAAAGCACAATTCTTCTAAATTTCATGTTTTTATCTTCATTTGTTTACAAATTAGACATAGCTGATTGTACCTTAACTTTTGGAGGCCAGTGTAATAAAAAACTTACTAAAACTGCAATGTGTTCTTAAAGATGTACTATAATTTTCATCTAGAAAAGAATATATACATTCAAATGAATATTTTTAAGGGAGATATATTTTGTTATTTAATATATTTTTTTTAATTTTAATGAAGTTTTAATGGTTGCTAGGTTATTCTACAGTTGTGAAGAAAAGGGGAAATAATGGAGGTTATTATACTTTTATTGATGCTGTTTTTTTTCAAAAAATACATGCAATTTGAGTAGATATTGTTTAAGGATTCTAAAAGTGGAATGTTTTGTAGATAAAAAATAACATTTAAGAAAGAAAACATGTATTTTAATTCATAAAACTGAAATAATATTGCATAAGTGTGTCAAAATGAAGAAATTTTCATTCCATCAATTCCAAAATTACACACCAATCTTCAAACGATGAAATGCTTTTGAAAATGACATAATTGAAGTTACGAGTTTTCACTAAAAATTTCAACATTTTATTATATTTGTATCAGAATCATGTATTTTCAAGCTTCTTGATTTACTTTTATTAATATTACTTTTAATATCACATCACTCTCCACTCCTTTAAATCAATTTCTGAATCTTTTTTAGAACATCCAAATAACAAAATTTTTAGGGGTAAAGTCTATCATAAAATAAAAATAATTTAGAAAGTGGCAAAACTTTGAAGTAGATTATTTCGTAAATGACAAAAAAAAAAAAAAAAAAAAAAAGTCATATCAAGTCAAAAAATATGTTATGTGCATGTTACACATAGATTTAGTTGACCTTTGATTCAAAATCTAAAATAATATGTATTGCCTTTATTAATAAAACAAAACCTATAAAACTTACATGTGTGAACAGGTCCTTGCAGCAGCAACATTTAAAAGAGGTATAGCATATATAATAAACCTCAATTCCTTATGAGGCAGAAAGGAATATACAGTTATAAAACCTAAAGCTGGATACAAAAGAGCTCGGACTCTGTAATCAAGCATAAAAGAAAAGGGAATGAAAAAAACTGAAGCCAATAAAGCACGAGGTAAGGCAGAATAAAAATACCAAGCCCAGGGAGAAGTATTAGTTATGTTAAGGATGATAAACTGAATAATGCAATGTAATTACACTAACAACATAATCATATAATAAGATCACTAATAATAATTAAAATATAGATAAAATACTTAAGTGATACAAACAGAACACAAAAAGGCTTATAAAGACCTTTTAATAAAAGATTGACGTATGTTTCAATGCTCAAACGATGCCATTATCAAGAACTACAACGATAAACAAACTATTCTCGCAAATTTTTGAAAATAAACTTGAAAAACATGAATCACGAGATCATATATGTAAAAAAACAGCAGGTGCTTAAAATAGTCAACTGTAAAACGTGAAAATTAATATTTCTTTATTGCTTTTTTAAAACTGAAAAATACCTCGTGCCAAATTTTAAGCAAATCAAATGAGGCTGATACGTTGCAAATGTTCTCGTCACGCATATAGATATCAATTGATTCACGGATAATAGATGGAAAATGAACTCTTGATGGATAAATTTTACTATTTTTATCAATTTCTAAGTTTCGATTTTATGTAGTCTTGCCAATGCTGTAGTACTTCTGTCATATTTGATATCTACCATATGTTCTGTTAATCTTGTTTTAAGCTTTCTAGTTGTCATTCCTATAGAATATTCTAATGTTCCATTTGCTCTGCTGAATGAGATTTCATAAACACTTGATAATTGATATGGCTCTTTTGGGTCTATTTTCTTATAAACTACACTTTTTAACTTTATGGATGGTTTAGTGATAAGGCATATATTGAATTTGCTAAGTTTATATTTAAATCTTTCAAAGAACCCAGGGAAATACTGTAAAGTAGATAACTTTGAATTTTGTCTATTGAAGTTTTTCTTCTCAATGTTCGTAATTATTTTATTAATAGTGTTTTCTTTATATTCATTATCTCTTGCTATTTCATGTATTTTATTTATTTCATTGGCTAACTGATCTGGAGTAAAGGCTCTCTTTTTATTTCATTGGTTAACTGATCTAGAGTACAGACTGTAAAGGCTCTCTTTTTTTTTCATTGGTTAACTGATCTGAAGTACAGACTAGAAAGGCTCTCTTTTAGGCATTTTATTAAAAGAGCTTTTACAGTCTGTACTCCAGATCAGTTAACCAATGAAATAAATAAAATACACTGCTTTTTTTACATATATGATCTCATGATTCATGTTTTTCAAGTTTATTTTCAAAAATTTGCAAGAATAGTTTGTTTATCGTTGTAGTTCTATATAATGGCATCATTTGAGCATTGAAACATATGTCGATCTTTATATTAAAAGGTTTTTAAAAGCCTTTTTGTGTTCTGTTTGTATCACTTAAGCATTTTATCTATATTTTAATTACACAAATATGCCAACATTTGTTTGTGATTTGATCCAAATATCGTTGGTAGCATGTCAAACTATCGAATATGAAAATAACTACTTTTCAGGAAGGCAAAAAAAAAAAAAAAAAAAAAACAGTTTTAAAAATTGATTAAAAATCAGCGCTTGGTGGAAATAACCAAATATTATATATTTCTTGTGCTGTTTTATATCCTATTTAAGCATGCTATCGAGATAAATCATTTGAAAAATTTTATTCACCATAAAATCACATTTGATACTTTGACATGCTATGTTTATTTGTACTTTTACCAGTTTCAGCAAAATGCTACAAGTCAAAGTAGCGAATATGCCATATTCGATAGTTTGATTTGTAAAATTTTGTACTTTTCCCAGTTTCAGCAAAATTTTATAAGTCAAAGTAGCGAATATGCCATATTCGATACTTTGACTTGTAAAATTTTCATATTTACATATTCAATATAAAAGAATTAACAATTTTCTTTAATAATTTAAAAAACGAGCTTACTGTAAATTGATAAAGGAAAAAACTTATTTTTAAGCATTAGGTAAATTTCATAAAATATAAGAAAATAAAGAAATAACCCACAAATAGAGGGTGGGCAACCATGGGACGTTTACAACAGTTATCATTTATTTATAGGGGCACACAATACACATCCTAATTAAATTTTGGAAAGAAGAATTCAATATTGTCATAGCAATTAATCTAATTGTTAAAGGCTTGGAAAGAAGTACCAATGAAATAATTCAAAGCAGAATGGAGGAAACTGTGTCCTTATGGTAATGAAGGAGGAAAAAATGGTAAAGCGTGTTGTGATAACTGTTCATGATCTTATTTGGAAGAAAAGGAAGAAGATGCTGAAGAATTATTAGAAATGTGTGAATGTAAACTAACTACTGGTGAACTAAAAGAATTTTTCCATCAGTAATATGAAGAAAAGGAAATGGAAATTTCATCTAAAGATGACAAGAAGTAAATTACGGCTGTTGAAATCAAAAAATGTTTTGGCAAAGGTGAAGGAAATTGAAAATGTTGCTTTGAAGAAATGGAATTTAAAAAAAGCAGAAGTAATCAACCAATATGTCAACCATAGACATACTTTTTACAGTTCCATTTGTTAAAAAAATCTGAACTTATCACAATTGTCCTTCTGGTGAAGACTGGTAGTTAAAAATGGTTTTCATACAAAATAGCATAATTCATTATATTATATTATTTTTGTTTTGTAGCAAATATAATAAATAAACGGTATTTATCAGCACTTTTAATGTGTACTAAGGTTGTGCTGAGAGGCTGGAACAAATTAATAAACTTTCTAAATTTTATGGAAAATTGTGCCTTGGATAATAACAGTTTTGGTTAACAATGGCAATCCTGGAGTGAATTACAAATTGTTAACTGAGATATCACTGTATAACTAATAATATAAATATAATAGATATAAAAATATAACTAATAATATAAATCGAATAGATTTTTTTACATTTAACATATTATTTTTTTTAGATTGCTCACTAACAACATCATAGTGCATTTCTATATGAAAAATATCAGTAATGTATTAAAATAAAGTTTTGAAATTTATTAAAATCGATACTTTCATATTAGCCACATGCCAGGAATTAATAGCCAAAGAAATCGCTAAAGATTTTGCTACTTACTGCAGCTTTTTTGATTTCGATAATTTCAGCTGTTTAAGTGTGTAGTTTGATTACATGTCTGTTAAATTTGTGTTCTATTTATATTATTATTTTTTTATTGATGAAGTTTTAATTTTATTCTGGAATATTTGCCAGAACCCAATGATCAACTATTTATATTGCTTTAAATGCAGATGGATTAACCTTTCTAATCAGGCTACGCACAATAGAGATAGATTAAAAAATAATTCATGCTTGAAAATTATTTTAAAAACCATAAAGAATCAGTAAACTTCGAAACAGTTTTCAAATAAATTATATTTAAAAGTAATTTTTTTCCCTTATTTGGCAGTGTAAGAATTGAAATTGTTTGATTACATATATGTTAAATTTGTGGGGGTTTTATTATTATTTTATTCGATATTATTCATTCCTTTATTTATTAATGAAGTTTTAATTTTGTTATGGAAAATTAGTCAGAGACAAATGTTGAACTATTTATATTGGTTTAAGTGCAAATTGGTTATCATTCTTCTGTAATGGAACCTGCACGCGATAGAGATAGATAAAAAAAAAATCATGCTTGAAAATTATTTTAAAATCCATAAACAATCAGTAAACTGAGATACAGTTTACAAACAAATTATATTTTAAAGTACATTTTTTTTCTTATTTGGCAGAGTAAAAAATGAAATAGTGAGATGTTAATAAGTTTTAAAAAATGCAGTAGTGAAAATTGCAAAACCAAAATTTAATCATCAGGTGTTGCCAACCTCAAAAGGATGTCAGTGTTATGCACAGACACTTTTGTCCTTTATAATATAGATATTAATTACCTTTTACATAAATGTATGATATATTATTTTCATGAAAAGTATAACAAAATTAAAATCATCTGAAAAAATTGAAAATTCAAGAAAAAAAAAATTCAAATCAAAAGGATACTCCCCATTCAGAACTTTTATTGAGAAATATATTAAACCATAAAACTTCTCCTTCGGGCCATACAGGTCGCATCCAAAAGAAAGAATCTACAAACACTGTTAAACCTAGATTGTAAGAATAATTAAATATAGAAATATTAAATCTGTGTATTACAAAACAAAAATTAATGTTCTATCATAACATAGTGTTAAGTAAATTGGAAGACCTCTCTATTTTGTAATATATAATACTCCATATACTCTTTATTTTACAATATACATACAATATTGTACTACACATATGATTTTGACACATTTCTAATATATTTTGAAAACAGTACTACTGGTAATGATGCAGATATAAATTTTATGGATAATTTCAAGAACAATTTATACATATTAGCATAGGAAATGGTATGTGAGAAAAAGAAGTACCGGAATCTAGATACTTTATATAGATACTGTATTTTTATTTGTTTTCTGTATGTTAAAATATTTTTTATGTAATTCTATTTTGTTGGAGAACTATGATTGTATTCTATACCTCTCATTTGAGTTTTGACACAAAAAAGTGTCTACCACTTTCTTGAAGTTTAATTTCTTCACTTACTTTTTGCCTTTTTAGCAATTTTCTTATACATTCAATGATATTTATTTAAAAAAAAAAAAAAGACTCTTTAATGAGTAAAAATTTCTCAGACTATTAATTATGCAATAAATGCTTGTTAATGCATTAGAATTTTAGAAAATATAATGTGTCATTGTACAGTAAATAATAGTGCTGTTTAAATTATTGAAATAAGATTGAAATTTATGAAAATCATTTACTTACATTTAACTATTGAGCAATGAGCCTTTATTAAAATGAATTATAATTCATACAGTCACTATCTGAATTGTATAAAATTTGCACAAAAACACTTGGAAGGCACGCAATGTGACACAAGAATACAATAAAAACCTTGATAGCCAAGTTCAAAACCATTGGGAATGTATCAAGTACTTACATCTATAATGTGAGAAGGACAACTTAGTAGTTTGTGTTCATGAAAATATACATAAAGTAAAAAAAAAAGAAAAGAAGATAGAAAAAATCATAACCACCTACATGTTATGCCTGTCATATAAATTTAAATTTCCAAATGCTTGTTCAAGAAAACAATCAGTGTAAATTAAATGTTAATCATATTGGAAAATATAAATAATTTGCATGGTTTACATTTTATTTTTACATATATTTTGTACATATAGTTCAAAAGTTATTAAAAAGCCCAAAGAAAAAAAAACTAGCAGAGTTAATTGTGGTGCACACTGTATGTTTGTATATCAATATACATTATCCGTTTATGATTTTAAAATCTCATTTTGTGATACTCTTGAACATCAAAACTTTCTTTTTCATTTTATAACATTTCTGTGACTTTCTATTGACTGTTAGACAAACCAAAATTGCTTTTGTCCATAAATGTTTTTTTTTTTTTTTTTCAATAGAAAAACTTTCAATATTAATACAGAAAATATTTAAACATTTAATAATAAAAAAGTACCTAGACATTTGATATTTAATTTATAAGAACTGGATAAATAATTTCATTCTTTTTTATAGTATTAAAATTTCCTTTTTCAGATATTTTGTTTGATATCATTCTAAATAATTTATAGAACAAGAAAGTTCTAACAGATAAATAAGAGAAAGTATAATCCAAAATTTGAAGAAATCTTAAACAAACAATTTCATAATATGAATTTTTTTTTTTTTTTTCATATAGTTAAGTAAACCATACAAAATAAATAAATAAATAATAGTTAAATATTTACTTTTAAAAATATGGCAAATTAAGAATAACTGCTATAAAAATCTATTAATTATCTAATCTATCACACAATTTATCATTATTACAAAATGATAAATTATGCGGCAGATATTTAGCTTTACTTTTTATAATATGTGCAACCATCATTTGAAGATCAAATTTTAAAAAAAATCATTGATATCAGTATTTTTTATTACAGTATTTTCTGCTTTAATTTTCATAAAAAATTAAAATAAATAAATATATAAAGTAAAACAAAATAAAATACTTATTGTAATTATTTGTTAAGAAATGAGGTCATAAATCATATTTCCCACTTAATCACAATATGCATTTATTATTATTTGGTTATTGAAGCCAAAATGTGTTAAATGTTGCCACAAAATTTAACTAGAAATGGGTATGGAAATACATTAAAATGCATTCTTAACATGCTAACATTTAATTAAAAGCACCTTTTTTTAGATCTTTGAAACAATAAATTCTAAATACACTGTGATTTTTTAAATATTTTTGTTGTGTTGCGTCACATTTTTGAAGCATTTTCCTCGAAATATAAACAGAAAATGTTCTTTATTTTACATTTTTTTTTCACTAATCTAAATGTCAGACTTATCTACTAAAAATATAAATATTACCTAACATCCAGATAGCATCAGGTAAGCCCCAACATACAATAGCCAGTAAGTTTAATTTTCCAGAAATAAATTGTCCCAAAGCTATGAAGCCTAACAAAATAGATAATTCAGCACGGAATATAATGGCAGCAGCTGCTGATGTGAAAAGAAACATTCTTTGATTTTCTGTTAACCAGTAGTGAAAAGCAAATAATGCTGTAAAAAAATAACGTATATTATTCATCATATTTATGACATTAACCTTTTTGATATATGACTGAATATAATAATATAAAAAAAATATCCTCCAAAAATTTAAAGTTAAGTTTATTTTAAAAAGCACATGCATTTGATAGATCCATTATATGCAAAAATTTACGCCTTCTTATATAAGGAACATATACAAATTTTCAATATTTAAAAAAAATTACATGTAAGAATGCTGCAATCAGGGGTGCCATTTGAGAACTTTCTGGAGATTAAGTTTCCTTTGAGAGGGAGAAAATTTTCTTTTGTTCTTGTTATGCACATCTGCAGGCCTGTACAGAGGGGGGTAGACTCGGTACAAATAACTGGGGCTCGGCTCTCTTAGAGGGCCCGCTTCGATCCTGGTTTAAAATACTAGAAAAAGTAGCCTCGTTGAAATAACTAACTTAATTGAAATAACTAACAAATAATAAAATTTAAAAGTCTGAATTTACTAGAATGTCCTTATGGGCCGACCAAGGGATCCAGAATCAGGGCCCGTATTCCTGTGTATGTATCAAATATTTGACGTTTATGGCTCGTATGACTGTAATTTTAAGAATTTTCCTATCAGACCAATAAAAATAATAACAATTAAATATTTTCGTAATTTCAAACCTTTCTAGTCACTTTAACCACTTGGGTTATTTTTTTTTTAGGTACCTAGGGATATAGTTTTCGATTAAAAAAAGCTTTTATTAAAAAAAAAAGGTCTTATCTTTTCAATAAAAAAATATATATATTCTTAAAAGTCAGACATTTTAAAAACTTGAAACAAACATAATTTTACGAATATGAGTAGAAAGATTAAGACATTATGTTGTTTCGTATGCATACATTTATTATAAAGAGGTTGAAATTTCATGAAAATCTGGTTAGACTTTTTCACGAAATCATATGTGCAATCTGCAAAATAACTGTTTTAAATAAAATGACTTTAAAAAAGAATATTCCTTTTGCCATATATTGCTAAAATTTGTTTTACCAATTTTCATTCTTACACAATTTTCTGAATGCAGTTTTGATTAAAATATTTCACATTAAATAACTTTTTCATATGAGTGAATAAAACAGTGATCTATTTTTGACCGTAGGTACATGACTCCTTAAATAGGCATTAAATGTGAATGTAACTTGACTCTTTTTTTTTAAGTATTATAAAAAAGTTTTTGTCATTTTAGATATTTGTTCATAACATTTAAAAAATTTAGTGTGTTTGATGCCCACTTTGATGCCCTGAAATTTAAGGCTATTTCGGAAATTTTTGTTCAAGAAATGTGAAGTATTTATAAAAATCCAGAGTGAGAATTTGTTGTTATGTTAAGAAACATGTCAGCGCTTAGTCACATTCGAGCTGTATATATTTTGTCTTCGTGTTATTGTAAATAAATGTTTTATGTCGAGCTATTCTGCTAACTCTGCATGCCTCATAAACCTACAATAATGTTTCTATTTTAATAAAATGTGATAAATTATTTTAAAATTTGTGCAATTTCTGATTTTTTTTTTTTTTTTTTTTTTTAAAGTCTAACATATGATGACTGATGCATTCTGGAAAATCCTATTCCTTTGTGGGGGTGGGGGAGAATGTCACCCCTTACCTCCCCCAAATGGCACCCCTGACTGCAATGTAATATATTTTTTAATATAATCATTTTTCTATAAAGTATATTTTAAAAAATATGAATATTAACATTATGATACATTTAGGATTTACTTGCAGCATTCTAATAAAATTTGCTTGAGACATTGTTCTTAATGCAAAATTATCAAACCTTAATCATCAACTTTTTCTTTTTTTTAAACTGAAGACTACTTAATTTTCAAGGGAAAAAAAAATTCTAAAGACTGTTTACAAAACTTAAGTCCTTTTAAAAGTCTTTAAAAATACAAAAGTAAAACATGAAGTTGTTTAGAATGTTCTAATGACTGTCAGAATCCTATATTTTCAAGGAAAAACATTTTTTCTTTAGTAAATGGTGGGATCTACTTACAACAAATGTAACATGGAACCACACCAAAAATGTAACATATCTTTGTTTCAATAGCATAATTTTAAAGACTCTCAGGTTGAAAATGCTAAGGTCTTGAGACTCAAAGGGTCTCCAAACTTTCTTATTTTTGTTTATGTGTGTAGTCAAGAACAGAGCAGGGGTGTATGAATGTTGTTTTCTTCAATGGGCCGCCAATAGTGTAAGTATGCTACTGGTTTGTTTCTAGAGTCCTAAATTATGTTGAGTAACCAGATTTTACCCAATCTTCAGGTTGGGTCTTTTTTTTTTTTTTTTTTTTTTTTTTTTTTTTTTTTTTTTTTTTGCATGTGTGTGTGTGTGTTTTTTTTTATGCTCAGTTGATTCTCTTTCTTTTTTTTTTTCTTTTCTTTTTTTTTTTTTTTTTGATTTCAGGTTGGGTTTTAGTTTTTGTATAATGTTTGGATATAACCAATTATTCAAAAGCAAGACCAGAATATTCTTTCAGATTAAAAAATATATTCTTTAATATGAATAAATATACACACATGCCTTTTTAAAAAACATATTTTGAACCAGAAATTTATTTAATGGATGAAATTAAGTAGATTTCAAATGATTACCACATAGAAGCAAGATACATCTAATTAAATAATTTTCTGGTTCAAAGTATGTATTTTTTTATTTAAAAAAGCCAGAGGTTGGAATGTATATATATAATCATTTTAATTCATAAAATATACAGTATTAGAGACATCATTATATTATTTTTCATAATTTTATTAAATATGGATTAATGTTCTCTCATAATAAGTTTTGGGTTTAAAAAATATATAAAAATATTTTTTGTTAGGTTCATGTCAAGTTACTTCAAATAAGGTTAAATTGGGTTTAGATTCTGTACACACTAGTTTGGCCTTTACCTGATTATTATTATTGTTAGTATATTATTCATTTATTTATTTTTCTTTGCAGTTTTAGTGCCCAAAAGACAATTTTAAAACTGTGTTTTTGGCTATGTTTAATGAAAGATACAATGCTTCTTTAGGTAAAGAAAAGCTATTTTAGTTACCCAGCATCTGATTTAGAATATCTGAAACTTTTATGCATGTATGAATGAAAAGCATTTTGTAATTGTGGCTCTAAGTAGTGCATCTTGATTTTAAATCTGTATTAAGAAAAAAAAAAATAACGTAACAAGCTGATTTTTCACTATTAAACATCCTCCCTCCCCCCATAAAAAATGATTTAAAAGTTACATTATTACCTAAAAATAAAGCAAATATGTTTGGCAAAGGCCTAGATATATAAAACATAAGGTGAAACTGTGAAGCAGTTATTATCAGTAGCCAAGCAGCAACAGTTGGTCCAAACTGTAACTTTACAGCTTTCTGGAATTTGTGAAATGCAAACGTCAACAAGGTTCCCAATACAAGTCTCACTAAAATTTAAATCATAAATTACAAAATTAATACAGTGAAATCACAAATTATAATTATTTATACATATATCTTTGTTTCAATAGTATACAGTGCACTCTTTCAAATCTATACAGCTTGAGATCAGAGGTTTTGCAGATTTTAGAGTTTTGTAGACTTCAGATCAAAAAAGATCCTTTTAAAGCATAATATTAATAGAGTAAAAAAAAAAAGAAATATAAAGAAACTTATAATTTTTTTTAAAGAGAAAAGAAATATCTTAACGACCAGAACAAAGTAAGTTATGAATTATGCATGGAAATAATACTTTTATTTTAACTTATTTTATTCAGACAAGCTTCTCTTACATCCATGGGTATAATAATTTCAGCTTCTAAGCTTTCCACCTAGTTTAATTAACAGTGTGAAATAAATTACAATTAAAAATTGAAAAAGGATGTAATGTATAAGTTATTTTGAACAACTAAGAATACATAAAAAAATGTATTTCTGAGAAAATATCAGAAGCCTATAATTTCTTATTTGTAAATTCGTAATAAAGAAAACTTTTAAATGTTTCATTGTAAACAAACTTTTTTAAAGGCAAACTTATCACGTTTAATTTACATATGAGGATAAAAATGCTGAGAAAGCCAAAATAATAACTCTGAAAACACAGCTTACATTCAATAGAGGAGCATTCACGCAACAACATTATAGTATGAGGCTGCATTCCCTCATACAATTCTATAGATTGCATTATTCTTCCAATATTTTCTGGATTATAAATTCGGACATCATACATTCTTAGACGTTGTATTCCATACACCGTCTAAGATATGTTATAAGAATAACTTTAGATTATAAAAATATTTTTAATAAAAATTAACTTTCATCTAGGAGTCAATTATAATGGTATGTCTAATCTTTTTTAATTTTGAATTCCATGCGGGATGGCACTGGTGAACCACTGGATGACATTTAACCATGTCAAAGATGTCCAATTTTTTAAATTCAACATTTCAACAGCTTTTCTGATAAATTTTCTTCTATCTATAAGCACATTTTTGAAAAGCAAGGCTGAGGAGTCAGAGTCAGAGTCAGGTCCATTTTTGGGCAAAAGGAGTCAGAGTTGGAGTCGCTAAAAACAAGTCGACTCTGACTCCAGCTTATTGTTAAGACAGTTTGAAGAGAAATTAAACCAATTACATCAAATTTTAAATTTATAAACTAAATTATTATTATTTTATTTTCAGACTATTTATACGAGACAATCAAACTCGAGCTACCCAGGTTAAAAATGCCTGGTGTACAATATAGAAGAAAATTTTTTTTAATTGAAAACTCTAATAGATATTTTACATTTAGTATATAGTCCTTTCTCTAGGATTTTGTGGGCCTGCAGACTCATTGTAATGCAAAATGTGTAAATCTAAATGCCTGCTATTTTTGGAGCCCATGTAGGAACTCGAAATTATGTTAAAATAGAAACCTTTTTCCCTTTTTTTTTCTTGTTTTCCCTTGAATTCTTTGGGTAAGTGGGACCAGTGATAACACTGAAATTGTAAATTTGCTCCTCTTTCTTTCATGTGTGCAGGATCTAAAATAACAGGAAATTGTAAATTTCCTCCCCTTTTTTTTCATGTGTGCAAGATCTAAAATAACATGAAATTGTAATTTTTTCCCATGAGTTCAAGGTATCACAAATAATGATGAAATAGTGAAATTTCTGTTATCTTTCATCTTTCGGTTTTGATATTTGGATTTTGTGGGTCTGCAGCATCCAAAATTAATAATGCCAATATAAGTAAAATTTTCACTTTTTCTTTCAAATCTGTGGAATTTGTCATGTTCTCTAGACCCAAAATAACTCAAAAATTGTGACATTTTTTCTTTTTCTTTTCAGAGTCTGTGGAACTGAAATAGTAAAATTTTCGTTGGACCCAAAATTGTAAAATTAATAATGCTTAAAATGTAATTTTTATTTTTGAAACTGTGCGGATTGAATTAATGCCGAAATAGTAAAATTTTCGGTTTTATTTTTTGGGCCTGCAGGATCCAATATAAAGCCAAAATTGTACATTTTTGGCCTATTGTATTTTTCAAAATTACAATTGCTTGAATGCTACCACTTTTTAAAGACAGTAATATTTCCCCTATTTAATGACAAATTAAATAAAGCAATTATTACTATATAAAAACAAGTGGTAGCAATCAAGAAATTTGAATAAAAAGTATCCGCCCAACAAGCAACACTAATACATTACACTAGATTAATTTTTGACACAATTATTCAAATTTGTAAAGAAATCATATGAGATATAATCTTCCCAACTGAGCAAAAAAGTCTGGTCCAGGACTTTGTAGATGTGGTAGAGCATTGGCAACTTCAGCCAAGGGATCCCGGGTTCGAATCTTAGCCCAGACTTTTTCGCTCAGTTGGGAAGATTACATCTCGCTAGTACATTAGTTATCTCGCTAGTACATTAGTTATCAGAGTCGGAGATGGTCTCTGTAAAATTTCAGGAGTCGGAGTCGGTCATTTCTCCCACTGACTCAACAGCCCTGTTGAAAAGTACAAAGAAATATCTCTTCTAGAAGCACTCATAAAAAAAAATATATATAAAATATTGTATACATTTTTTCAATAACATAAACAGATTATTATCAAAGAGTTGCATTTTACTTTTGGTATCAAATGATATAATGCATTTTATTTTTATGTCTATATTAGATGATTTTTCTTAAAAGCCCAAAAGTGTCCGCTGACTTTTATGACATAATTTTCTACCTATTTCAAACGAATCGGTAATTTTAAGAATCAAATCTCTTTTATTTTTAGAAAAAAAAATACATATCATATACAGACGAAGATATTATTATAACAGCTGAAATCTTTATAAATTCTTTTAGCGCATTTTAATTATACAATAATTCAGTAACTAATTGAAACTTCAAAACTCTGAGAGTTATTATGACATACTCTGATCTACAAAAATAATGACTGATGTTAGTTTCTTAATGCAATGTTCCGTATTCTCAGAGGAGTAGTTGTGAAACACAAGTACACAGTCAGATTTTAATATAATAGATTCAGAGGAATTTTTTTTTTATATACACAGTAGCAATTTATTTAATATATACATAAGGGGTTTTCAACCTGTATGCCATGGCAGGATTTCAGATGTGCCACAAAAATGTGGCCAAGATTATATTAATAAACAGAAGTACCCTTTCTAAAAATGCAATAATTTAAATTATGCAATTTTCTTTATTATGAAGTTTTTTAGTGCAATAAACATGCATTGATTACAGATTCATTTCAGTGTTTGAACATTGTAGTAAGAATAAGCAGAGAAATTATAAAAATGTTTTGACACCTACAGATAAAGTTAAGAAACGGAGAAAAAAATTAGCTCTGGAGAGAAAAATAATTAAAATACAAAAAGGATGTAAAATAATTAATTTTTCAATTAATTTTCAGCAGTGAAATTATGCTTGAAATTATTGAATATTAAATACTAATTCATATTGCTAATAAAGCGTAAATTCTTCAACAACCTGAAAAAATGTAACTTGGATAAATCTCTTATTGAGGAAATTTTAAAAACCTTAGATTTATTGTATGCAATTTTCGAAGAATGTATTCACTCGCAAAATGCAACTTATCTGGATTCAATAAGAAATTCCATTAAGTGTGTGTTTATACACATCACATAATTAAATATTATATAAGAATAAGAGTTATTTATGATAGAAAATTGCAATAAAAAATTCAAGAGATAATACAGTCTATTGGTTTTCTCCCAATTGTCAATTTACGAATATTACAAAATAAATCCTCACTTCTCACCATTATATTTTTGATCAACTCTTCTGTAATGAAAATCGAAAAGAAACATTACTTGTTGGATAGATTTTTGTATTGGAATAATATTAAGAAATATGCTTACCCAAAAAATTCAATTCTACAATAAAGAAATTCAATAAAACCTGCCAAGCACAGTTATGTAACTAAATATTAATGTATGTGAAATATTTATTGTAAACTATTGGGCTTTATAGGGATGCATTCTGTCAAATATCAGATTTATTTGTGCAGGTAGATCTAGTAAAACATGACTTGAACAGTGGAAATAATAAATTAACTTGACTCGGGGTCTGGACCTTGCTTATTGACAAAATGTTTTTTATTATACAGTTCAATAGTACATCCAGAAAGTGGGAGTTCGATCATTATTATAGAAGTCCCGAGAATCATAATATTGAATTATTACATCATTATAAATTAAGTAAAGTATCTCAAATCTCCAAAATCTTTTTCATGCATGTTCTGAGTTTTTGATCAGTGCTTGTAATATTTTGCAGCAGGTAGCAAAGGTGTCAAATTGCTAGGAAACTTTAATTTAATTGGTTTAATAGCTTTTGATTAATACCTGGGTCTGTGATGTGAGCAAGGGCTGGCGAAGCCCGGTTGTACCACAGAAGCTTCCAAATTGCACTTAGCTTGTAGCACTTTGAATCTTAAAGTTTGTTACAATTTAATATCTGAAAGTAATTTTGCTGGGCTGGGAAAACAACTTCAAAGATACAGCTCCAGAATTAGACATTAAAAGTTAGAAGATATTTAATTAGAAATTAATTTAAATTTTAGATTTAAAAATGTGATTTTAATAATTCAATTTATTTCATGTATAATAACAGTAGAAGTAAAAAATATATTTTCAAGGTTTTTTTTAAAAAATATTTTTGTTACAAATTATAATAAAATGTCTTTTTTTTTTCCTCTATATTTTTTTATTGCTGTAGTAAGGTATTTTGTTTGTGTTGATAACTAAATTTAAAAGGCATATTTCTTTCTTATGGATTTTAATTATCTTAATTTAAGTGTGCCATGAAAGTTTAATTATGGGATAAATGTGCCATGTGACAAAAAAGGTTGAAAATCTTTGATATACTTAAAGTAGTAATAAAATGCTGCATATATAATAAGAAAAATTGATTTTACCAAACACTTTTTTCCTTTTTGCAAGTGCAGATACTGACAGTTCCGAAAATTCAATTGAGATTAATATCTGCTCTAAAAATGCTATTGGGTAGCATCAATAATTTGATTAATTACTTTAGAAATGAAAATACTGGGCGGAGGAATCAGGCTGTAAGTGAAAATTACAATGGTGAGAGTGAGTGTTCTAAAGTTAAAAGAGTTTATTTTCCTTATATGAAGGGTAGTTTTGAGAGGTTAAAGTTTAAATTAAAAAAGTTTGACATTGATTTAATTGCGAAACCCCCACATAAACTAAGAGAGTTACTTAATAGACAGTTTGACCCGATTAAACAGGATGATCTTTCAGGAGTATATGAGATTCCGTATGTTAATGAGGGGGGTGATATCAGTTATTATGTTGGTATGACAGGCAGAAAATTAAGTATAAGAAAGAGGGAACATGAATCTGACATTAAATTTGGCCGCATGAAAACAGCTTTGTCTAGGTTATATTTGGAGGGGGGGGGGGGGGGGGGAATTAAAATTTTATTTGAAGATATTAAATTAATTTTTAGTTTGAATTATTACCGCAAGTCCCTTATAAGAGAGTCCATCGAAATTTATTTGCGGAAAGGCTTAATCTGTAATGATACTTTCTCTTTTGTTATTCTACCTTTATGGTTAGAGCTATTAAATAAATATTGTGGGGCTAATTTGAATAGAGGGAGGCACTTGTGTATACAAACTTGATTTGATGTTTAATGTTTTCTGTTCTTTTACTTTTTGTGTTTAACTGTAGATGGCGTGTTTATTGTGTTATATTTTGTATATATTGTAGCGTCCAGCCATTCGGGTTTGTTTTTAACGATGTTTGTGTGCTTATGATTATGGTTTTACACTTTGAAACCGAAACATGTCAAGTTTGGAAATTTTGTTTTACATGTATTTGACACCTTGCTTAAGTAAAAGATGTTTTTAATTTGTGTATATGCTCTAAAAACAATTACAAGAAATTGGAGCACATATTGAAAAGGAAGAAGAGCATTTGTTAAGAAGTTTAAAGAAGAATTTTAGAATAAAATATTTCATGATAAATCCAGTGTTAACATTATTTTTATTTGGCTATAGTTTTTCTTTGATGATTAGTCCAATTACTAAGGTTACTGAAAAGCCAGTGAGAAACCTGATCTCCAGATGATTTCTTTACCAACATACAGTTGTACATTATATGTATTTTTCTGAGATTATTTTAGAAGGTAAAATACCTTTCTCTAGGAAAAAAGCTGTAACATATTTTTCCATAAATGGCAAATTAAAAGTATTAAACATGTTGGAAATTTTAAAAATGAAAAAAAAAAAATTAATTCAGCAAAGACAAATTTAACAAGCTAAAGAAACATAAACTATGTGAAAATTAGAAATTTTATCATCAATCATCATTTAATTTGTGTGGCTGTTTGTAAAATTTGTTAGGAATTCATAATTTTTAAAGCTTGAGTTAACCCAAGACCCCTATAAAAAAGAATACCCATAATTCAACTTAAAAGCTGGCTTTATGTTAATTAAAACTATTTCATTAGAAGAAAAATTGCATTTTTATGTAAAAAATTAAAGATTTATCTTATAAATCTGACAACTGCATGTGTTTTTGAGAAACTCTGTCAGTAACTTTTCACAAATATTGGGTGGGCTCAAACAATTTGGGGTAAAATGACATGGACAGTTGTTTTATTCATTTGGGAGGAGGGGGGGGGGGGCAGCTGAGAAAAGATGATAGATTATTCACGGTATTGGAGTAAATATTAGTATCTTTATAAGGTAGAACTCATGCAAAAATATAATTTAATAAAATTACTACTTTATACTTCTGTATTATACTTTGTTTAAAAAAAAATAAAAAAATAAAAATGGGAACACAACCTGACATAGAGTTATATTTACGGTTATAAACACATATATAGTACAGAAGTATAAAATAGTAATTTTATTAAATTATATTTGCATGTGTTTTTCCTAATAAAGATACTAATATTTACTATAATACCATGACTATAAGTTCAATGCCTAAAAAAGCTAAACATTTCAGTCATCTAAGTGGTTTAGGGATGTCAAAGCATTAAAAAACAGATGATCAATGACTTATATTCAGTGATAAAATATGCAGAAATGGTTTATTTTTACAGAGAAATATAATTCTGTGTTGTCTGAAAATATTTTCCGTGCCCCTATGTGTCTGTTGCTGTTGTCCTTACAGTTTTCAAACAAAATAATTTTGCGAACATCAACAGAACGAAATTTTCTTTCGGTGATTCAAGAAAAAAAAATAAAAAAATAAAGAAAGCAATTAAAATAATGAAATAGAAAAATCAAAATTCAGGAGAACAAATTACTGGGTGGACTCGAGCCCTCTGAGCCCATATAAGTTGGTGCCACTGAACGCTGTTGATATCATAAACAACACATGCAGATTTGAAAGAGTTCACTGTACATGTTAAAATGAATTTTTTTTTTAGTAAATATCAAACATTTTTTACAATAAACATAATTAACATATAAAGCATAAAATACTCACCAACATATTGCATAAAAAATTTGCTTAGATTAAAGTATAGAGTTAAGTACAGGAATGGATATGAAATTGCAGCAACAACAATTGGTCCAAGAAAAGTACGAGGTACAACACCAGGAAATTCCAAATGATCATACTAAAATTTTAAATATTTTTCAAGTTAAGAACTATCAAACATATTATAAAAATACAGTATTATAAAATTAACTTTTATATCCAGTGTTTATTCAATAAGATAATTCTCAGTAATAAATTAAATTAGAATTTAAAAACATGAAAAATAATAATTTTATTAAAGACAGTCTTCAAAAGTTTTCATAAAATCTTTTCTGGATGCTAGAAAATTTTCTTAATAAAGGATATGAATAAGTAAAAATCGAATTTGGCCTGCTAATAGGGTAATTTTTTTTTCTTTTTAAGATGTTTTGATTATTTTAACTATTTTATTTTTTATTATTTAAGATGTATATTTACTGCATGTGTGTGTCTAATTTATTTTCGTTTGCAGATTGTTTAAATGAACTATACAAGATATACTGCTTATTTAGCAAATTTTAATATACAGTAGAAAGCCACTAATCTGCAAAGCTTGGTTCCAAGTGTTGTGCGGATTGGAGGCTTTTTGCGGATTATAGGCCATGTCTATTTAATCTTTGTTTACATTTTTTTAAATTCATATTTTGGACAAATTTAGATTGCTAATACTAAAAAATAAATAAATTACACATTTTAATATATAGATAAAGTAATAACTATGTAAAAATAATTTATTATTTTTTAAATTTCTTAAATATGGCATCAATTGTTGTCTGTTTTAAGACATTTGGTTTATAGTGTTGAATTTTATCTTTAAGTAAGAGTTCAAAAGCAATATATATGTATTTTTTTATGTGTTTTTCAATTTTATAATTACGATTTAAGGAAAAAATAAATAAATTATAAAATATATTGTCTAAGTAAGGATTTTTTATCATAAAAAAAAAAAAAAAATCACAAAAGTTCAAATTGTATTTTACAAGTATACTGTATGAAGAAATGAATATATAAAATAATATACTAATTAAATGTGCTTTCATTTTAAACTATAAAGAAGAATGTTATATGATATATAATAGCTATATATAAAGATAAGAAAAATGTTAAAATTGGTGAAAAAAAATTTCAAAATTTTGTCACCATTGAAGCATTTTTCAAGAATTAAATTTCTTTGTTTACATTCATAAATTGATTGCGGATTAGAGGCCTTTGCGGATTACAGGTTTGCGGATTAGCGGCACTCTACTGTATTTCAATTATATCAATTTGATTTTTTTTTATATGAAGCACACAACACTATTTCAGTTTTTAAAAATGTTAATAGGTGAAAAATAAAAGATATGCAAAAGGTACAATACTGCTATGAATACTTCACACACACACACACACATATAAAAATGTAGAAAGGTGATATGTAAAAAGTTAATTTACTGAATTAATTGAACAACTAGACTTCAAAATAACAAAAACAAGTACTTTAATACCACTCTAGGAAATCTATTCC
Source organism: Maratus michaelseni (assembly GCA_963931845.1). NCBI lineage: Eukaryota > Metazoa > Arthropoda > Arachnida > Araneae > Salticidae > Maratus > Maratus michaelseni. Next base: position 152,957,987 of record OZ007596.1, on the reverse strand, counting down.
GCAACGCTTCGTTGGTTATTTCTTTAAAATATCTTACACTTCTCACATAAAACATACAATATTCTTATGGTCACATAGTCCAATTAGGCCTAGCAGTGCTCTAATTGACTCATCCACACTTCGACGCTTCTTCGATGATAAAAATTATATAACTGACTCTTTTCCAATTTTGAAGATATTAAAATGTTGATCTTGTGATCCAAAATATTTATAGCTCGTGTATTTGAAACAAGGATAATAGTAATAGTACTAAAGTGTCAGTTAATATGACAATCATGACGTCATAAAGCAATTGAAGTATTAACGTTGAAATCATATATATATATATATATATATATATATATATATATACCATATAGTCTGGTATATTATATACACCTAAAGTTTAAGATTATATTTTTCTATTTTTAGGTAAATTCGCCATATCACAGCTCCTTCTTTTCAAAAATTTTTTTCATGAGATACCAAGCATGAAAATACAATATAGACATTCAAATGTGTAATAACTAATACACACTTAAAGGAAAATTGTGCAACTGCAAAGCAAGAATGTACAATACGTAATGAGGAAATTTCCTCAAAAAGACAAGTATAACATTGATTATTAATAAAAGTCTTTTAAACAAACAACAATAACACACACACACACACACACACACACACACACACACACACACACACACACACACACACACACACACACACACACACAAAACCCCATTTTAATCCCAAATTAAAAATTTCACAATGAGTAAAATGTGCCCCATACACTAATAAGGTCATGTTCAGCATTTTATCATAAAAAGTCGCAGAGATATGTTTAAAGAAAGTTGGTGAGAGGTTAATCATAAATAAAAATATAAAGTTATTATTCTACACAGTTTAGATACTTTTGTACCAATAAATAGCACAATTATTATTTATTTATGCAATCATTGTTTTCTTTCAAAATTTGTGTACGATCCCTGAAACGCGATCATCTGACATGATTTTTTCCCTTTGCAAACTCATATCCAGGCATCGAAAAGTGGTTTAAGTCAGCATTTATATATTTTCATATCTCTGTTACTTTTTATGATAAAATGCGGAAATTTCGTACATGACCTTATTAGTGTATGGGGCACATTATACTCATTGGGAAATTTTTTGTACGGAAGCCGTATAAAAAATAAAAATTTTATATTTCTTCAATTTAATTCCGTGAAAATTTTAACCGATTTCATAAAATTCTGTACTTTTTTTACATAACTGTGTTATTTATAATATATGTCTATGATCAATATTTAATGAATAAAAGCCAAGGTCAATGTTTTTGGGACGCTCTGTATATACATTACAAAATATAAGGTGTGAAATGTTTTGTCCTTTTTCAAAAATCAATCACTTACAATATAAAACTAGACAATGTCAATGATAATACCTAGTACGAAAACACAAAAGTGTCAATGAAAAGTATTACCATTGATATATTTGGTCCATGATACAGCAAATCATGAATTGCTTGTAAGTTGAAACTCTCTTCCACTTTTGTATAAGGACAAACAAATAAGTGTCCAGCCATCACTATGTATAGGACAACTTCCATTACCTAAAATTAGAGGCAGACAAAGTAGAAAACATGAAATAGATGTTTAATAATTATGGAAAGATATGGTGAAAAGGACAGACATGGATAGAAAATAAAACATATATTTTTTGCTTAGAAATATTGGTACTTTTCGGTTAGCCAGGCGCCAGTGATATATGTACATGTATATATATACACATACATCTGTACATATACATATCTATACATACACATATATGTATGAATATATATATGTGTATATACATATATATTTATATATGCACATATATCACTGACGCCCGGCTAACCGAAAAGTACCAAAATATTCTTTATAGATGGAGTCTGTTAATCAAGTAATTAATAAAAAACAGGAGAAGTGCGAGTAGGACTCACACCCTGAGGGTTCCATACCATTATATCATATTATCGTAAAATTATTATCATCCTGAAAAGTACCTAGTTTCTTTACAAATATGCAAAAATTAGAACTGCCTACTTATACCTTACACCTAACTTTCTAACAAGTGTAAATTAAAGTGGGGATTTTCCTATAATCTGGACCCATGCCAAATTAATGAGAGTTTGTGTGAAAAACTTTGTTTTAAGGCTGTAACTTTTTATTGCATTGAGTTAGAAGTTCGAAATTTTTACAAAGCAATGAGGCTGTAGACCTTATTATTTGATATTAATTTCTAACTTGATATCTTCAGTCAATCCTGAATTTTTTTTTTTTTGAAAGACAGACAGTCAGATGAGTTTGTCATGTAATAAACTGACACAGAATTGTAAATTAATGATTTTTGGATTTCTTCCTTTACATGTGCTTTTCCTTATAGTCCTTCTTTCATGCCAAATTTCGAGATTTTAGGGAAACGGGAAGTACCCTATAAGGTTTGTATGAAAAAACATTGTTTTAAGGCTGTAACTTTTTATTGCATGAGTTTAGAAGCTCGAAATTTTTACAAAACAATGAGGCTGTAGACCTTATTATTTGATATTAATTTCAACTTATACCTTCAATCAATCCTTTAAAAAAAAAAAAAAAAAAAAATGGTTTTGAAAGACAGACAGTCAGATGAGTTTGTTACGTAATAAACTGACATAGAATTATAAACTAATGATTTTTGGATTTTTTTCCCTTTACATGTGTTATAAGACCTTCCTTCAATCCAAATTTCAAGACTCTAGGTCAACAGGAAGTACCCTATAGGTTTTGAGAGTGAGTTTGTATGAAGCAAAACAAAACATTGTTTTAAAACCGCAACTTTTTATTTCATTGAAATAGAGGCTTGATGTTTTAAAGGGTTTATGGTTTTAGATCCATATTTTTTTAACCTAAATTACTAAAGGATCAATTTCAGAAAATATATTTTTTCTGTCATTTACGATGTCATTTCATTTGGGAAAAACCAATAAATAAGTATTTGTATTATTATTTTAGCTTCGGAACAGAATAGGTTAAAGGGTGTCTCTTTTTTTCTTAGTTGTTAAAATAATTTCTAAAATATATGCTTAATTTAATATTTTATGTGTTAAAAGCGGATGAGCTGTGAGCACTGATGTGGGAAGAGAAATACCCAGTGGGTAGGTATTTATTTTTGGGGCATTTACCAAAGCCTGGGGTAATACCAAAAAATTAGGTATTTTAATATTTTACTGTAGAAAATCATAAACTTGAAAAATTCCCTGAAATTATTGATTACAATGTTTCAAATATGATAGCAGCTTTTACTTTAGTAAAAAAAAATATCTGTATGTTGTCCGATTGAGTAGCCTTGACCATCTTTTACATTTATTATGTTCTGATATTTTAAGATGCCAGTCAATTAAGCTTTTTTTTTTATATAAATGTAACTGATATAGTGAGGAAGAAGACCATCAAACAAAGTAATCATTTACATGCAATTTTCAGTCGAATTCAAGATGATGAAAGAAAAAAACTGATTCCTTGAAATTTCCACTAAAAACTAAATGGGAAAGTTATTTGCATTACCCTAAACAAGGCATGTCAAACTCGTTTACCACTGCGGGCCAAATTAAGCATTATTTGCAAAGCCACGGGTCACATAAGAAAAAGGAGATAATATTACTACCATTGAATAAAATTTGTGAATACAAAGCACAGCTATGTTAACAAAATATTCACGCAAAGTTCCAAAGTTATTATTATACAAGAAATTATTATTATAGAAACTACTGGATGAGATGTAGATCACTAATGGTCATGAAATAAAAGGAATGCCTGGAACAAGAAGATCACATTGCTTTCGCTCATATTGATCAGGTGTAGTATTTTACAGTCTTATATCTAACTGTGAAAAGGGTACTTTATTTAATTTTCGATCTGGTAAATGTGTTGAAAAGACTGTAGCACAGGAAAAAACAGAAAATCTGAAACTGTAATGTGGACAGTGAGTCATTGTAAAGTCTGATAATGTAGAATTTCACGGGCGGATAACAGAAGAGCAATATTAAATAAAATGTTTAGTGCCGGTTAAAATAAAAGTAATGTTTAAATTTGAATCTAATGAGCATGTTGTTTGGTATAAAAAGGAGCAAATTGTATCAGCAGTTCTAGTTTCTATGTTACTGAATTCTCGGGGATTTTATACATTTTAAGTTTTTTTTAAAAACTTTTTATTAAAAATGTAACACATATATCAAAAACAACATTGTACATCATTTATGAAAAATGCAGTTAAAATAAAAAAAAAGGAATATGCAATGGTAATTTGAATTTTCGCATGTGTCATGTTTTTTCGCTGTTAAATAATTTTTATTTATTTATTTAATTTAAATTTCAGAACTTTTTAAAAATTATATATCAGAAGATAGTTTTGTTTGTGTGAGCAAAAATTTCTGAACTTTAAATGTGTCCCAATTTAGAGCAATTGAGTGATAATGAATTTTAATGCAATTTTAAGACAAAAAGAACTTTTCCCCAAAAAATTGCTTTGTCTAGATATTCTTGAGATTATAAGAAATTAATTTTATGAAGGAGAACAAAAACTAAAAAAAAAATTATTTTTTGCAACCAAGAAGTAGAAAAATCCCTTAACTGACAGAATATTTATAAAAATTAATGGATGTACACACTATAAATATGCATATTGAACAGCAGTTATTAAAGAAATGTGATGTGTGAATCTTTCAATTAAGTTTCAGTGTATATATCTTTGTTCTTTTGCCACAGCGCCATTTTAGGATTTCAAAACCAGTAAATACATCCTTTTATCATCTATGAACAAATTTCACAATAAGAATTATACTTTGCCTTGGAAGAATTTAACCGCAGAGCATTCATTATTTAGCAACTGCCAAATTGTGTAAGTCATACTAAAATACATATTTTTAAAAATAACCTCAAAAACGGAAAGTTTGAAAGAAAAAATAATTTATACGTAACAATTTATAATCGGATTACTAAACTTGTTGACGTGAAACACTTTATCACATTTGGCACAAAGCGGCGACTAATATTTGTCTAATAGAAAAGTACGAATTAATAAAAGGCATAGCCCATGTTAATGGAGAATATAGTCAATAACAAATTATATGCATTAAATTTATGTAAATTGGATGGAATTAAACATAAAACATAGTTTAAAGAAACTTACAAAACATTTTTCATAAGATAACTATTTAAAATAAAATCTAACTAATTAACAAAGATAAATACATTAATAAAATATGTAACCTGAAATATAAATTAAAAAATATATATCTATAGCAGAAAGATTACATTTTATTGAATTAAACAACTTACAGATATTTTATCCATGTTGAACGGTAAATTACCTGAAAAAGAGAGGAAAAATGAGACACAAAACTTTAAGTAAAACAGTACTATAATTAATAGAAATAAAAAGAGAGAGAGATGTAGATATGGCCCAATTTTGTCCCCCCTCCCAAGGAATTAAATTTATTAGTTCTATGATTAATTTTTGCCTGAAGATGTTATGCAGGGTGGGTGAAAAGTATGGGCGTGTTGTTTGAAAGTTGATATTTCATAATTAAAATCGGAGAAAGCATGCTTATTTTCTCTATTTTTTGTAGTATTTTTTATGGACTTTCTTGTAATATATTATTCACTTACTTTCGAAGTGCTTGTAAAGCGCTGTGTTCATCGTTTAGCTATTGCTGAACAGGTGTCCAAATGGAGAGAAGACTTCAAGGATTGTATCTCGCCTGAAAGTCCTACTTCGAAGTGTCCAGAAGGTCATTTAAACAGTAGAAATCAGTAGGAAATGTTGATGTAAAAAAGAAATCAGGCCGACCGCCTTTTATCAATATATGAGAACCAACATCATCAAGAAGAGAATTTCCCAAAAACGACGCCATAAGCTTAAATTCCACTGAAAAGAATCTGGATATCCCTCATCAAACTGTCCAGATCATTATTAAAAAATCTCTCGGACTTCATAGTTAACATTTGTAGCAGGAGGAACATTTGTCAATGCCAAGCTGAGGAGACTACTGAGATGAAAGAAGATGCTCCAAAGTTTCAAGATACACTGCGTGGAAAATGTTTTGTGGTCAAATAAGAAAATATGCACCATTAAGAAGGTACACAACTATTAGAATAAGTCCAATGCAGCGAAATGCAAACAAAAGAAAAATCAGAACAGATGTGTTACACTAACGCACCAATGTTTGACGACTTTTTGATTGGCATGATTTCCAAGCCCATGCCAAACCAATAACTTAATACAATAGTCAGGTTATTATTGACCCATTACGAGATGACACTTCAGAAACACCTACTTTCTGAAGAGTCTTTTCTATGAAAGGTATGCGCGATGAAACTGGTGGGGGAAAACAAATCTGCACTTTCAGTGTCAACCAATCACTGCATCGAATAAAAGGTTGCAATGAAATAAATATTCGCGCCAAAAAATTTTATTTCACTCCACAGAAACCTGTTTTTCTGCCTTTGGTTAGTTGTATTTTATTTTTCTCTCTATCTTTTAATTTATTTTGCAATATTCAAACTGTTTTCTTCAAAACAAATTGTTATTTTATTAACAAATATGTCCTCAAAAGGGAACTATGACTTATTTGACTGTCACACTGAACAAAAATTAATATAATGAAAATATGGTTATCTAGATTTTTCAAATTTTTTACTAACTCCACTGTTATTTTAACCCCCTCATATCTCAGTAGCAGTTTTAGGTAGGAGCATGGAATTCAGGATAATAAATTTACTAAAAAAACAGTTAAACACACATTTCAGCGATTTTAGAAATTCACTCACTAAGGGTGTTAAACATTGAATATGAACTCGATTATGGAAGATTAGATGAATAAGACAACTATTGCTGACTTTTGATTAGATATTTTGTGCAAGTCATTTTTGAAAGGAATTTTTTTTAATCATTTATAAAGCTGAAGGATTTAGTTTGCTTGCATCAAAATAACAGAAGCTGGTACTTTTCGGTTAGCCGGGCACCAGTGATATATATACATGTATATATACACACACACATATATATATATATATTAGTGATGGGCCGATTCGAGATCTTTTAAGAATCGATACCTTAGTTTTCGAAAACTTTTCAGAATCGAAATCAGAATCGATTCTTTGTATTCAAATGTAGTAGCACTAAAAACTACTCCCGACTTCCTTCAAACTAATAAATGAGGGACGACATTTCGTCTGTTTCACTCTTCGAATGTTTATTCTACGTAAAATCATTTGCCTTTTTTTTATGATCACGTGTCAGATTCACATCAGTCTATTAATAAAGTATGAGTAGCGCCTCTTTCAGCAAATGAAATGTTTAATTTTCGTACAAACACTTCTCTTTTGTTTATGGTAACGTTTTATAATTTACAGCTGCAGAACAATTTCTTTTCTTTTTAATGTTTTTGAGTTTTGATATAAATATTACGATTGTTACGAGAGAAAAAAAAAAGACAAGAATTTTTTATCTGGATGACTCTATCCTATTGAACCTTACACCACCCCCTCCCAGGGTAAGATAATTTTAGGTAGATATCGTAAGAAATACTACCTATTACATTCTCCCCTAAGTTGGAGTTTTTGAAAATTTTTTGCAGATCTATGCCGATCATGACTCCCAGAACCCAAAACCACCCCCAGTTCAAAACTTTGTCCAGTTAAAACACCCCCAGTTAAAAACTATCTATCTATCTATGTCACTTTTTTATGAACATGATAACTCCCATAATTCTGCACAAATCTCTTCCAAACTAATACATAAAATCAAGGTGCATAAAATCTCGGTCAAGTTCATTAATGGGCCAAATCGAACCAAGGAGGGGGGTGGGTGTGAGGGGCTTTTTGTGAAAACAGAAAAAAACCCACAATTTCTCAATTATGATACGTATCGAATCCGTTTAAAGTTATTATTACTTCTAGGAAAAGGACCGAAAATTTATGTATGACAGATTTTTAATATCATTAAAAATGGCCCCAAGGGGGGGCGGGGAGGGGGTTTTAGAAAAAAAATTCATAACTTCGTCAATTCTGAAGATATCAAATCCGCTTAAATTTATTATAAATCCTCTTAATATTATCTAAAACTCTTATATTGACAAGTTTTTTATAGGACCAACCCTTATAGCAAAAAAAAAAAAAAATAAATAAATAAAAAATAATAATAATAATAAATTAAACAAAAACAATCCCTGCCGGCTCCGCCTGCAAACAAGTTAGATTTCGAAGTGGGCATTTCCAAATGCTGCATCATGGCAAAAAGGTCATTTCTTCCGCAATAAAAAAAAAAAACTTATTTATATTTAGTATTTCTTAATTGATAAATTCTTGTATTGCTTTTTATGTTGATATGTTTAAAAATTGTTTCGCATGATAACTCTGACAAAAAAAATCTTAGTTTAGATTATTTCCTTTTTATATTCTGCAATTTTAAAAGCAGACTAGGCTGTGGGCCATTGCCACATATGTTCCAAAATCTTGCCCGTAGCAAGATACAATTCTGCCGACGTCCATGTCTCTCAGTATTGCAAGTTATATCTTATTATTTTCTAAGATTTAGAAGGCGAAGAACCGGTCCTCCCCTGCATACGCCCGTAAAAGTAAGCAATTTGTCTTTAATTAGCGAAATCAAGATTTTTTTTTCTTTTTTAAGATTGTGCAATTTTATTTTCCACTATGAGAAATTATTTTAATCGCAAAATTTTTAAAAATTTAATTAAAAAAATTATATTTACGTTTCTTAAATACAAATTCACAGAATGTTATTCATTATAATCGTTTTCTTAAATTAAATCCATATGATTGATTTAACTAAAAATATATATGTATATTAGTTGAATTGATTGTACGCTTGAAAAAATAAAACTAAATTTCAAAACTAAAAGAGCGCTAATCATCCTGTTAACCGCCGCAGAATTCCGGAGAAAAGTTTCAAACAGCGCTGAGTAGTCTATAGTATTTGAATACTAGCATTCGCTGGCGCACCTTATGAAACCACAGAAAACTCCAGATATGAGGACTGAATACTGAATACAGCTGAAAACCGCAGATTTCGTCACCGATACAGATGCCAGGTGACTTGCATTTGAATACTCCTGTCTGAAATCGAGACCACTTGAGAACACAGACATTTTGTTATTTTGTATTCGAATACTCCTATCACTAAACAAACATTCACTGACTGAAAACAGAAAACTCGAGCTATGAGAACTGAATACAGTCGAAAAACTGCAGTTTTCGTTTTCGTCTGCGACACAAATGCCAGGTGGCTTGTATTCGAATACTTTTGTCCTAATCGAGATCACTTGAGAACTTGGCTGAATCGAGACCTCAGACATTTTGGATTCGAATACTCCCATCACTAACATAGATATACATATATGTATGTATATATATGTATATGTATATACATATGTACATATATCACCGGCACCTGGATAACCGAAAAGTACCTGTAAGTTTTTTCTGATTGTCACTTTGACGGTTTATGGATGCAAATATGTTATTGTGATTGTCATATTTTTAGGATATTACATTTTTACTTATGTTACCCGGAATAGCCAAGGTTAACTTGGGTGAAGACGGGTGGTTCTACTATATTAAAATAAATTTATTTGTTTCAATATCTACATAACCATAAAAAAATTATTTATCACATTTTTACAAACTTTTATTTAAAGTTAAAAATTTGTAAATATTGCAATTTTGTCTCACTCTAGCTTTTATTCGATTTAGAACAATTTTTTTAAAATTATCTACCCTACATTGTAGTTGACACATTGTCCATTCTCGCAAAGCCAGGACGGGTCACTAGTGTTTTATAGAATTAGAATTGCCTTATCTGAAAATTTTATACACGGGTAGATGAAAAAATTAGTAAAATGTAAGTGACATAAAAAATAATTAAACACTAAAGCAGAAAAGAAATAAGAATTTTTCGGCAGGGACACCCCCTCCTCTCTCAAGTGTATTTCCTAATTTAACTTATTTCATGTTTATATTCATCAATTTATAAAAAAGACTGAACTGTGGACAACAGACGCATCTGTTCTTGCCCCTCCTTAGATTTTTTAATGTCGGCACCCAGGTCCATACAGCTAAAAATATACTTGCAAAAAGATTATTGAAAAAAAAAAAAAAAAAGAGATAATTTTATATTAGGACTGTTCTCAAATCTAAACTGTGTACTTTCTGATACATTTTTAAAATTCATTTTTGTTTACAAACGTATCAAAATTGGCATGTGCTCTTATTCAGAAACTATGTAATCGAACTATTTTTCTGTTTTTGGGTAAAGGCAGAAGACTTTTCTGAAAATGCTGCGTTTTGAACCGAATTTCTGGACTCGACAGCGCAGGAAAAATAAAACTGCCGTCTTGAGACAACAATAGCTTATAACTCAAGATGTAATTCAATTATCGGAAAAAACTGTTTGATTACAAATAACTTCAAAAATCATATAATCATGCTGCAAGTATCATGCTCTTATGTTTAAAAATGTGTCAAAGTTTCAGTGTGTGTGTGGGGGGGGGGGGGGGATATATTTTTTTTTTTTTTTGAGAATCGCCTTAAAATTAATTAAACCATATGCATATTTCTCTTCAGTTTGTAGATTCCACAATTAGAATCACTTAAATTAATTTTTTTAATACATTTGCAGTTTTTTTTTACGAGAATTGTAGATTTTTGTATAAAATATAATACTTTATTTTATTAGTTCGTCGTTCAGAAGTTCAGAAAAGCAAAGAGCAAATTTTTTTTTTTTGTCCTAATATAATAGTTGTTTTTTGATTATTAAAAAACCAAAAGAAAAAATATAGTATTTTTTTTAACAAAGTTTGTAATAAAGTCTAGTTAAAACGAAAATAATTATCATAATAATTTAAAACAATGTAACATAATTTATGTTACATCTTAGTCATCTTAAAACGAAATTCCCCTAGTCAACAATAATAATAAATAATACATAAATGATGCTAAATGTGCCAACCTTCCCATTTATTCTCTATACCTATTTGGAGGCAATAGGATCATCTGCCGCTACATCATGGATAATTGACAGGTCTCTTCTCATGAAAGGTCAATAATACCATTAAAAGAAAAAATCCCCAAAAGTTGGCGATTTTTTTCCTTTTTATAACCGATAAAAAATTTAAAAAATGATGCATGAGTGTAAGACATCATAGCCAAAAAATTATCACATGATCGATTTCTCCGAAACAATTAAAGGTTTGGGCTGGAGTTACTGCTATGGAAAAAACAGCTTTAATTTTTATTGATAAAAATTTATTTTAAAATGTAGCAAGACAAAGTGTTGGCTAAGACTGTGGCTCTATGGAAGCAAAATAACCCAAATCGAATCTTCCAACAGGATTGGGGGCTGCACATAGAGCAAGAGCGACATTAGCCTTCCTAGACGCTTGCTTGGATATTTAACAAAGTTTGAATGGCCTTCGAACAGTTGGATCTTAACCCATTCTATTTCTGTGTTTGGGGCTACTTAGAAGAAAAGTTAGAGAGCAAAAATCTCCAATTTGTACTGAATGTGGGGCAAACGTATGAAGGCTTGGGACGATTTAGATCAGAGTTACCTGCGGCGCAGCGTCAATTCTGTGATCCCTCGTTTAGAAGCTTTTGTGAAAAAGAATGGTGTACATTTTGAACAATTAGTTTAAATATTGTTATTTGTTATATTTTTGTTTTGTTAGAATAAAAAATGTCATCAGGTAGCATATATTTTTGAGAAAATTGCATTTTTCTGCATACCTATACTTTTCAGTCATTCTGTACAAGATCTGAAATACATAGTAATTTAATAAATTTACATTTTTAAAATCAATCGGATTTTTTTCAACAAGTGTTCATAACATCATCTAGTTTTTACATGTGGTAGTATTTAAACAATAAAATAAAACCAATCTAAAAACTCATGCTGGTCTTATCAACACCACTTATAAAAAATAAAAATTGATTAACATATATCAAAATACATTAAAGTTTGAAAACAACTTATGTTGAGGATTTTATGCAACATACTTTTCAGACAAAAAATCAAACAAAATACTAATAGATCAAAATCGCCGAAGCATCCCTGGGTGAAAAAAGGTTTCTCCTAGTGTTTTGTGTGTGTTGGAGGGGGGGGGGGGGCACAAAAATGGGACCATCTCCCTTTTCTAATAATAAAATATGGTTCTGACAGCAATAATTTAAAAAACTTTTAGTACTATTACTGTAATCACAGAAAGAGCAACTTAAATCTAATCTCTTAACAATTGCTTAAATCATTTTCTAAATTTTGGAAAGCTTCTCTAGATTTTCTAGTGATAATACTCAATATAATACACAACCAGTCTAATAGATATTTTGAGTAGAGATACAAAATTTAAACGACTAAATAGTGTTTTAAATAAATATATATAATGTGAACTGAAAAACTCTTAGTACCCCAGATAAAGATAAAATATTTAAAAAAAATTCTAAGGGGAGGAAGGTCTTATGGCGGCTTGATTTGCTTGATAAGTATTAATCCAAATATTTATTTAAAGAAAAGAAAAAGAAGGAGAGTCATAAAAAGTGGATGACAGATTAAATAAATATTTTTAAACATAGAAGACTAGTAAGGACAGAAAACATGCATATTTTTAACAAGTAAGATCAGTATATAAATTAAGGAACAATTTAATGTTCAATTTATTCTTCTTCTTATGGCTCTTACTATAGGCTGTATTTATGAATGTAAAACCGATATTTTGAATTATGCTTAAAGTAGATAAACAGAAAGTTTTATCAATCATTTTTGCTAACTTACTATATTTTTAAAACTATGTATCAGTCATCAAAATACGACTATCAGTTTAATTTATTTCATATTTATATAATGAACAAATTATCATATAAGTCAACTATCAGATGAAATCTAGATATGAAATTTAATGTATAGAAGTGCAATATATCATTAATTCGCAGAAAAATTAATCCACCTAGAGTTAAAATAACAATCCAAACAGTTTTCAACCATGCCAATGCATCAAACAGATGTGAGTTTGAAACATCGATTTCCTTTTCGAATCGTATTCGAATATTTTGTCAGAAATTTATTCCAGGAAGTCTTGTGATCAATCACTGAGCTAAATTCATTATTAAAGGGAAAAACAATATATTTTCAATTTTATATTTAATTAAAATGTAAAGAGTGATTTAAAAACATGTATGCATAATTTTAAATTTCAACTTTAGGTTTTAGGAAAAATTCGATTATAGTTGATGATCATAAGAATTTTAGTCTTTTTGGTCGATTCGCAAACCGAAAAAAAGGCGTTTTGATATACAGGTGTTTTGTTTACGTTTTTGTGTGATAATGAAGTTGAAAAATAATTTCTTTTATTTTCATTTGAATACTCTTTAAGAAGTATATTAATTCATCCTGCAATATGAGGATGCAGTCCTATGAACTTCATCTCATTCCTCCCGATTTGAGGAGAGAGGAAGCCATTCTTCAAATTGCAGATTCCCTTGATTATATTAGAAAAGTTACGGATAGTATATATAAAAGAATACAAGATCGCGTTGCAGAATATTCTAATCGCCTTCAAGCAGTACAAAAACGTGCTGATGTAGCTCAGAAAAAGATAAATAAGATAAAAGGAAGCAGTAAGGCTACCAAGGTTATATTTTTGCCATATTTTTTCATAATATCATTGAAAATATTAAAACATGTTTTTGATAAGTTTTAAGTTTCGAACTTTATTTTTCATATAATAATTATTTAGTATACTTCGTTATACGGCATTTGCTCTATTGAACAAGGAACTAGGGATGCACCGAGTAATGATATTGGCCGAATACCGAATATTCGAATATTCGGCTTGGTGAATATTTTTATATTTCAGTGTTTAAAAGTATTAGTTAAATTATGAAACAATTTTACAAAAAAAATTAACACAGATACTTCCTTTTATAAACTAGACCATTTTATAAGAAACCTTTACAAAAAAAAAAAAAAAAAAAAATTGTGCTTTGAGTTATAACTTAAAAAAGAGAATAAAATCTTAAAACTTTTTTATTTAATAAAGCTTTAAACTTTGTGGCTTCTAATGTGAATTAAAATAAATTTATAAAATGTTCTTATATTCTAAAACAAATACTTTAAAATAAAATAAAAAAAAATGTATTAATTAGAAGAAACATTTTACAGTGATATAGTGTTTATTTGTCAGAAAGCGGACTAAAGTAAAACAATACAATATATTAAAATGATGGCAAATCCTGCGCCTTTTGATTTGGCAAAGAAGTTTTTAAATGAACCAGAGAGCAGGGTGTCTGGAATGGACGATCATATTCAGAGCTTGTAAACATACAGGTGTTCATACATCTTGGAACAAACTTTCAGGGGAGATGATGTGGTCAAGGCAAACATTTTTTGAGCAAGAAACATTATCTCAACCTGCTTATTCCATCAAAAATACAATGCATCCAATCAAAAACACTGAGTGTGTCACTGCAAGCTGAAACTGAATTTTCATTCACAACTTTAACAACAATGAAGATATGTTAGTGAGATTTTCATCATATTAATTTTGCTTGTAGCAAATATGATACTGATATTGGAAGTAGCTGAATTTTGGCCAGTGATACAGTTATAAGTAGTACTGCCAGCTTCACTCTGAATAAAAGAATATCTAGCTCAGTGCTTTTTAGATATGAATGGTAGCAATTTCCAGTACCTATTTCTCGTTATTCACAGAAATCAAAGTAACTATGTTGAAAATGTAGTTACAATATCTTCAATATTATTGTAACATACGAAAATTCAAATTTGACCTGGAGTAAGATGCATTTATTTTTAATTGAATAAGTGTGTTGCAATCCTGGTTTCCTGGGCAAAAATTGTCTATTATCACCCCTGAAAGTTTTTTTCTTTTTGTTTAGAAACATGATGTTTGCAAAAAAGCAAGAAACAGTAAAAAAACTCAAAAAATTTTAAAGTGGAATGACAAATTTACCTTGTAGTTAAAACAGACAAAATACTTATTAAAAATATACTTAAAAGGTGCTGAAATGAGACATATGTACAAGATATTATAACCTAATTACGCAAGTTCAATTATGTACCAAAGTTATATGAAAGACTAGGATATGCCTTAAAGAAATTCAATATCAACTTAATAGCTAAACCACCATTAAAGTTAAAAGATTTAATTCACAGTAAAATCATCCAATACCAATAATGACATTGCAGGAATCTATTATATCCCATTTTGTACAGAAATACAAAATGATTTATCCTACATAGGCATGACCACTCGTAAGTTTAAAGAAAGATTGAAAAAACACATTTCTGACATCAAATTCAACTGACCGTCCACAGCATTATCAAGATTATATCAACGATAGATGATGATGGTTTATCTTACAACATACCTGAGATATCGTTCAATATTTTGAAAATATCAAAAACTCCAGCACCTGAATGCATGGGCCTTTCATACACCCTTACAGATTAATAGACTAGCGCTTGTTCAAAAACCGTTATGTAACAGCACAGTGGAAGCGACACTTCTATTGTCAGTCAATGTTTCCCATTGAAAATGAACGTGTGTGTGTTCGAAATATCTCAGGATTAAAGTATGTTATAATATCTTGTATATATGTTTGTCTCATTTCAGCACCTTTTAAGTATAATTTTAATATGTATTTTATCTGCAGCAAGAAACAGATTATTTACTAGACAATATTCAGGAATTTGCATCTATTTGTAGTACATAATTAACTCCTATGAAGGTCGTCATTAATGGTTAATTTTCTTGGTACTTCTCTATTATCCCGTCGACCAATTTTCATAACAAAAAACTATCGCCAAACTGTAAGATTAAATGCCAAAAATGATTTACTTGATGTCAAAAGCATTATACATGTTTGTTATGTCACCAAGTGGTTTTTAATTCGACATTTGCCTGTATTTTTCATTACGTTTTACTGATTTATTAGTTATTTCATTAATTAAAATAACAATTGTGTCCTTAAATGGCGGTGCCATGATATTAAAACAGAAAAAGCATTGAAAAAAATCTTATATTTTATTTATTCATTTATTTTGATATTCCAATGGCAACGTTCTTCCGTTTATTTGGCGTTACAGTTTGGCCATATTTTTTTGTTATGAAAATTGGTCTACGGGATAATAGAGAAGTACTATTTTCTTAAGTGACACTTTTCAAACAGCGAATAAATAATTTAAAATCATTCTCTTTCATTTAAATATGATTCTATTTCTAATTATTTTGAATATCTTTATTAATTGACTGTTAAAAGTAGAAATTGTGGGTTAAAAAGAAAAAAGGTTTTTTAAGTATTTGATTTGGCCGAATATCTCAATATTCCATCAAACCAAACAGTGCTTGAAATTCAATTTTTCCAAGGAGAGAGAGGGGAGTCTCCCTCCCAATATTTTTAAATGGAGAGGAGTTGTAATGTTTGGGAGGGAGAAAAAAATATCTTTAAACTTTAAACCCCACTATTATTTTATGTGCTATTTAATGAATTACATTAATGCAGACATGACAAAATACCATTGAAAAAATTAAGTCAACTCAGAATGATTATGTAAAATGTTTATTTTTATTATAAAAAAGGAAGAAAGTTAAATTTTATATATGCAGTGTATTTTTCAAGTTCCACCAAATGTTAGGGACCCTTAACAATTAGGTTGTTAAATGAATTTCTGAATTTAGATTTTGTTTGATTTAGAGTGCTGAAGCCTCTTTCACAAGGTACACTTTTACTTCTTCACAAGGATTAAAAAGGTTTACTTCTTTACCTCAAGGAGTAAAAATAAGATCTTTGCAGCTCTTCTAATCTCATTTTTGTTTAGTGCTGACTCTAGGCCAATTTGACAGGGTGCAGCGACCGGTGGTTCTTACCGCCCCTTTTTTGTTCTTTTCCCTCTTTTCGGTCACAGGAAAAAAATCTTTAAGTACGTCTATTGGTCGTTGGAAAAAGTTGTGAATTTAGTCAATTGGTTGAGGGAATAAAATAATGAAATTCATCTTATGCATGAACAGAAATAGATAAGGACTTCTAACGAAATAGTGTTAAATATCGATTTGCGACTTTGGAACTACATGGCAGCCAGTGTACAACTGTGCTAAGGTAACGCCACCTACAATCAACAATACGGATAAATAGCATAGAATAAATCTATTATACCTACCAGGCGATGGCTGTCAAGCAGACGATTTGAAGAAGTGGGCAAGCTAATACAACTGTCCTACACAGACATTGTATTTGAAACATTTTTCGAGAAACGATTTTCTTCTTCGAAAGGCTATTTTATTAGAAGTACTTATCTATGTCTATGTTCATAGAAAAAAATCGCTGAATTCGTCGATCAGTCATGGGAAAAAACAGCGAAGTTTGCCAATCGATCGCAAGAAAATAACGCGAAATTCGTCAGTCAGTTGTGGAAAAATCTTTAAATTTTTCAGTGAGGCGTGAAAAAAAATAGCGAATTTCATCAATCTGTCGCCAGAAGAAACCGAATAATTCGCCATTTGGTTGCGGAAAAATTCACAAAGTTCGTCAGTCGGTCAAGTAAAAAAAACGTGAAGTCCATTGATTGCTCGCCAGAAAATGTCAATCTGTCACGGAAAAATTTTGTGAAATTCATCAGTCGAACACAGGGAAGAAAATCTAAATTTGTTAGTCGGACACAGGAAAAAAAATTATAAACTTCGCCAATCTATCGAAGAAAAAAAAAAACGAGAATTTACGCGAATTTCATCAATCAATCGCGGAAAAAACACGAATTTTGTCGATCGCTCGCAGAAAAAACACAAAGTTCGTTGATCAATTGTGGAAAAAAACACAAAGTTCATCGATTGATCTCGGAAAAAATGCAAAGTTCGTCGATCGGTCGTGGAAAAACACTAAGTTCGTCAATCAGTTGCACGAAAAAAAACACAAAATTTCACGTTCGGTTGCAGGTAAATTAAATAATGCAAATTTCTCCGGAAAATGGTGAAATTTTTTGGGCGGGAGGTTCTCGCCCACAATATTTTTTTTGGGCGGGATTTCAAAATTTTCGGTGCGAATCCCACAATCCCGTCCTGAAATTCAAGCCCTGCCAAATAGTCGGCAGACCGAATAGTTTGATATCTGGTCTAACCGAATATTCAGTAATATGACCGAATACCAAATAGATATCGAATATTCAGTGCATCCCTACAAGCAACAAGCATACCTCTAAAAATTACCATATAAATATTAGCTAAAACTAAACTAAACCTGCAATGCTGCAATCAACAATCCATTAAGAATCTTTGCTTGCAGTGACCAGCTCTGTTTTTTTTACCATGGGCCCTGAGGTGCCTATGCCTATTCAGTATATGTCCCAGGCAGATGGTCAGCATAATGTGGGACCCCCAGTGTTTAGTTCACAAGCAAGCTTGGTACTCATTTTATCGACCCCAAAGGGATGAAAGATGGAGTGAACCTTGCCCAGTCCACAATCAACTGTGAACCTGTAGTATGGTAGTGAGACGCACTAACCACTACTACGTTATTCACCTAACATATAAGCTAATATGCTTTAAAATGTATTATTTTTTAATCTACAATAGATTAATGATACTGCGGAACAAATGTCTTACATTCACGCACAGATTTAAAAAAAAAAAAATCAGTTATAAAAAGAAAAAAGTCACCAAATTGTGGGGATTTTTTTCCTTTAATGGTAACCTGTCTATTGTATTAAGTTATTGTTTTAGTGCTGGCTTAGAAATCGTGCCAAACATCAGTGCGTGAGTGTAATACACCTGTTCCAATACTGTTGTTGTGTACAGAAAAACTTAATAATGGAAGTATCAAAAATAGTAACGTTCAATATCTATGTATACCAATCCTTGTAATTCATTTTTTTGTAGGAAGGGAATCTTTACTATCAATGTTTGTAAATGGTGGCGAGTAGAACTGTTTGGAAGGGAGAAAAAATGGTACTTTTGGGTTATAGTAGTCCCCATAATTACAATTACACCAAGTTGCAGTTAATTTTGCCAATCTCATGAAGCACGAACATATATTATAGTGATATAAAAATACCATTGCATTAAATAATATAATATTTTACATTAATAAGAATATATTACAACATTTTTTAAGAAATTCTTACAATGTTTCACAAGAATAACAACTTTTTAATGTTATGCTTATATTATAGGCCATATTTCCAAAATTGTTTTTAATAATTCATCAAAAACATTTTTTCCTAGCTATTTTCTCTACATACAATTTGAGGTGATGGCAAGTTGTGCTTCATTGTTTTTTATCGCACCATTTAGCAGAACCCAACATTCTTTCAACATGTTGTGCATGAACACTCGGTTGTTGGATCAACAAAATTGTATTTATTTATGGTTCACAGTAAAGTGAGTATAACCAGCTTTTACAAGCTCTTCTGAATTTTATCTTTTCCAGCAGTCAGTGTAGATTGTTGATCTATTTTCTACATGTTCACAAATTTTTTGCATCAGCGTACTAGCATTTCTGTTTGGGATTTGAACGAGAAAGCATTCAACATTTTCCCGTCATAGGCCTCCAAAAATCCACTGTTGTAGAAGTATCCTGCCCTGCCACTATTGTTTTTCTGATATACAAATAAATTTTCATCGATCTTGACAATTCTATTGGCATCACCAATTTGTTGATTAAATTGTTGTATTAGATGTAGGGAACACACTTCTCTCATTTAACTATTCCATCAACTATTGTATTTTTACTCATATGCAACTGTTTCTTATGTCATTTTATGAATGTTAATTTCTGTCCAACAGTACATAATTTCTTGAACTAATAAACCAATTTTCAACACGGAGGCCTTTTTTTTTTACAACCTTTTATGTCTCCATATAGCTTCACCATTGGTAACATACAGTTTCATATCATGGCCATTTTCACTTAATTGTTTGTTAGGTAAAAACCTTCGCTTTTGAAAAAATGAGATTGCATTCATCTCAGTACTAGTTAAATCAAAGATTGTTTCCATATTTATAAAAATAAATGCAGGCGATTAAAGAAGAAACAATTCAACATACAATTTAAAAAACAAACAAACTTGTGAAATATGTTCTGGAACATCAAAGAAAAATTATATGATGATAGCATAAACACCAGCCTCTTTTTAGAACTACAAAAATTTGACGAGATTTTACACCTAACTTGGTGATATATCTCTGTCACTTGGCAATTCATTGTTGGGCTGCTATAAATCAAAAGTACTGTATTAAAACTGTAAATTATCATTAATCCTTCATTTATTTTAACATGCAATCTAAATTAACTGTAAGTATTAACACAGGGCAAAGATAATTGAAAGTATTAATGTCACCAATTCAAAAAATTTCAATTAAATGTTATGCGCTCTCAATAATTGGGTTTCATCCAGTTTTTGTGGTCTTCTTTTGTGGTTTTCCTTTATTTTCGTATTAAAAAAAAAAAAAAATTATTATTAAATTATAGTTAGGATTACCATTTTTATATTTATTTAACAATGTTTTTAAAGATATACTCTCTCTGTTAATATATTTCAGGTATTTTCTAGCTGTAAATATCCTGGTGCTGGTGTTCTTGAAGAATACAAAGCTCTGTTTATAAGAGACCTGGAACTTGAAGGAAAACAAATTTCAAATTATCATGTTAAATCTAAGCATGTTACTCCCGATGAAAAAATACTTAAACAAAAGCTTCAGTTCTACAATGTTAGGGTCCCAGAAAGACATAGGGAAAAAAATCAAATGGAAGAAGAAGGTTTAGGCAGATTGCCACGAGAACTAGATTCTGTCAGTACTTTACTGCTTTTCAATACTTCTGAAAATCCGTAAGTTTTAATCCAGTTATGTAAAATAGTGTATGAAAATAATCAGCATAAGATTGAATCAAATAATTAATGAATATTTTTGCATAAAATATTAAGAATTGTTAAGATTTTTTACGTTTTATTGTATGACATATATAATTTCATAGGTTGTAAATAAGTATATGTTGTATATCTTGTTTATCATCATTTAAAAATATTAATTTTTAAAGGTTTTTTTTTTTCCTTCAATATGCATATTTTTTACATTTAAGAACTTCATAGCTTTTATGTCTTTTTAATCTCTTTGGAAGAATTTTTGTGTGTCCAATCTTGAACTTGAATTTATTGATGTTTCTTATTCATCTTTTTTTTTTTGTTTAAAAAGTTTAAAACAACAGCAGAATCTTTAGCAATTTGAATAAAATTAAATTCCTCAATTTTCTTTTTCTAGCTGTTTTTTTATGTAAAGCTTGCATGTCTATTATGTCGAAACACAAGAAGTATGTATAAAACATCGAAAAATTTTGTTTCATACATTATTTTCGGCCATCTGATCTGTAATTTTTACACAAATAATCAATGTTCTTCCACTTTTTTTCAAATTGTTTCATCACGAGCAGGAAAGACTGAGCTATGCTCGGTCAAAATTAGTTTTGAGTTCAAATATCATGACCTACTAATAAAATTTTCTCGAACATGTGACCAAGCCCAATTGTCTTCGCGTGTTCGAAACCCGTAGGATATAAAATTTAGCCAAAATAGTATGAGCTGTTTTTTAGATAAAATTAGCTTGACCCACAGTGACCCAAAAATGACCCACTAAAATCAGATTTTCTCAAGCATGTGACCACCTAGCCCAATGATTTTCTCATGCCCAAAAACCGTAAGATACAAAATTTAGTTCAAATCTTCTGAGCCGTTTTTAAGATAAAAATAGCTTGATCCATAATGACCCACTAATCCAATTTTCACTTCCATGTGACCTAGCTCAACAGTCGTCTCGTGCCCGAAAACCATAGGATGCAAAATTTAGTCTAAATAGTCTGAGCCGTATTTTAGATAAAATTAGCTTGACACACAGTGACTCAAAAATGACCCACTAATCGAATTTTCTCGGATATGTGACCTAGCCCAATGATTTTCTCGTGCTCGAAACTCGTAAGATATAAAATTTAATCAAAATCGTTAGAGCCGTTTTTTAGATAAAATTAACTTGACCCGCATTGACCCCAAAATGACCCACTAATCGAAAATTCTTGAACATGTGACCCAGCCCAATAGTTTTCTCATACTCGATAATGGTAGGATACTAAATTTAGTCAAAAACATTTTAATCGTTTTTTAGATACAATTAGCTTGACCCTGACCCAAAATGACCCACTAATCAAATTTTCTCAAACATGTGACCTAGCCCAATGGTTTTCTAGTGCCCCAAAATGTTAGGATACAAAATTTTGTCAAAATCGTTAAAGCCGTTTTTAAGATAAAATTTGCATATATATATATATATTATATAACCACACGCACAAGATTTGCTCGTATTAGAATATATGATTAGCAATTGTCATCTTTATTTTTTTGTAATCATAATCAATCTCTTTCTCCTCTTTTGTCAAACATATATTTTTATCATTAATGTGAAATAGGGTTTAAATTAATAATAAATTATAAAAAATAGTTTTTAAATGAAATTGAAATTAATAGAGAAATTATTAAAAAGTTTTGGAAAACAGATTTTCATATCTTACAATTTTGTAATTTTTTTTTTTTTTTTCCTTTTTTAAATTTTCTAAATCAGAGTGTAGTTAACTTTATTTTTGATTTCATGAATATTTTATTTTCTATGTTCTGATATTTTCATTTATTCTGTTATATGCATGCCTTTTTTTTTATTTTATTATTATTTATCATAAATACACTGTAATGCTTGCCTGTTTCAGATATAAAAAGTATGTTGTTTTGGATCCTCTTGGAGCTGTTACAAAAACAAGAAAGAGTTTGGAAGAAGAAACTGAAGCTGAAGAAATTGCAGCTGCACCACTATCAATTACACAACGGGACCAAATTGATTCGATAGAAAAACTAAGCTACTTTTATAATCCTGGAATGGGTGAAGTGCCTGAAATGGATGTACCTTTAGCATTGCCAGACTTACCTGGTATTAATATTTTTGCGTTTTTATTTTGTAGCATCACTTTAAAACTACAGGTATTAATTATAAATGTAGGCATTTACTTTATTGCAGTTCTACATTTCCGCTAATTATTGTAGTTTTATACAGGGTTCGTACTCCTCCTGGAATTCCTTGAAAACTCCTGGAATTCCACTTTTTTCTTCAAGGGCCCTTAAAATTCCTGGAATTTACTTGTGGCTCCTGGAAAAAAAAAAAAAACTACTGGAAAATATTGAAACTACGATATTTTAATTATTTTTTTACCCTCTATAATTTTGAGAATATTAAACATTAAAAATTTATTGATTTTGAAGGAAAATTGCAAAAAATCTAATTATTTCGTCATGGAGCAGTGTTAACTGCAACTGGCACAGTTTGCACAACCAACGCGACAAGTGTATTACGCAGTAAATATGCGCAACCAGCAGTTAAGAAGAACAATTGAGATTGTGGGGGAACACAAAATCAAATTAAGCTGGGAACTTCTAATTCTTATGGTGAATTTGACATTAAAATATTTGAGGTGAATTTGACATTAAAATATTGAGGGAATTTAAACAAAAGTTTTAATTAATTTTTGCTTCTGATACATATCAACTGGAGCTTAGTGATTAATAATGAGAAATCAACATTCTCTTAAGTCTCAAATTTCCAAGGCTTTTTACTATTTTAAAATTTAAAATTACTAAGATTATTGAAGATTCACATTTCAGGAGGAGCAACACCATCCCTGTATATACCATCTTGAAAAAAATATAGCGAGGTTGTATTAAAAACGCTAAGCAAATCTCCTGGAAAAAAACTTTGAGACTCCTTGAAAACTCCTGGAATTAAGTTTGTTAAAAAGGGTATGCACCCTGTTTACAGCTTTGTTGCATGCTGTATCTCTATTAATAAATTCAGGCTATAAAATATTTTTATTTGAAAAGTTAAAAATTAATAAGGTAAAATAATCCCTGAATGTAAATGCTTAACCAGAGTACCTGCAAGCCTTTAAAATTATAAAAAAAATGGCCATGAAAATCATAGATTTTAATATTTTATATTGAAATATCATGTTCCCTCCCTGCTCTTAGCCTTCTATGAAAATTTTGACAGTCTAATATGCTTCTAGAAAATCAAACTATAAAGTTTTTTTTTTTTTCTGACTTTACTTCTTTCTTCAAGATCATGGTGATGTATCAAAATTTCGATTTTTTTCCTTTTCTTTAAGATTTTTATTTCTTAAAATAATTTTAAATTTGGTAGGAATTCTGCTAAGAGTTGAATATCTTAACTGAAATATTTATTGATGATTAAAAGGTCTCATTTCTTAGACTGATGATAATTGAGAGATTTGTAATATCCCATGCATTGCTCCTAAAACTAATATTTTTAAATCACTTAGCTGTAATTTTAAGTTGATAATTATAATAACTAGTGAACTTTTGTTGTGTCTGACATTCTATTCAAACCATATCATGGTTTTCCTACGTGAACAAATTATGCTTCTTTGTGGAATTAAGAAAGCTATTTTCTTTTATAAACCATTTAAAATTTTTACTCATAGTTTTTCCTCATATACATCTATTAAGTTATTTGATCTTTTTATAATGTTAATCTTCCTTATCTATAATTCTCAGCTAAAATCAAATGCTGTTTCTTGGTCGCTGTATCTGTCTAAATTCATATTCACAGTTACATAATTTTTATTATGGTTAAGCTTTTTTATCAAAAAAATAAATTTATTGTAAAACTGGAGAAATTACATTTAGAAAATTAGGCAATTTTCCATTAGACAAACACCACTTCATACGAAATGAAAATGTTGGCGTGAAAGCTAATAAAGACATCATTCACAAATATTACAAAAAGTATACTCAGAATCTAACTTAGATAGAAGACAGAAATGATAATCCTAGTGACATATTTATAGTTTAATGAAAAGTATAACTATTTTATTGAATACAAAATGTAAAAGAATGACACAAACAATAAAAACTATTGATATTTCATTACACAGCCAGCATAAAATTGAGGATTCCATTTCACATTGCTGAAAATATCTGATATTGTTTTCATGCCAGTGGCTCTATAGAAATTCAACTTAGTGCGATTCACAGAAATATATTGATGTACACCAGAGGTATATAAATTGAACAGCATTATTAAAGGAATGTGGAAATCTTTAAATGAGATTTTGGTGTGTATTTCTTTCTTTGGCCACAGCACCATTTTGGTGTTTCAAAATCAAAAATACAATAATATACCATATACTTTTATGAATATTATCATAATATGAAATATCCTTGTCTTGGAAGAATTAAGTGCAGAGCGTTCATTATTTGGCAATTGCCAAATTGTGTAAGCCATTTAAAAATATTTTTAATTTATCAACAATTCATCAAAAAAAAAAAAAAAAAACCTTGAAACTTGAAACAAAAAATAATTTGCAAGTGACGATTTATAATTGGTTTCTACACTTGTCAACAAGAAAGCAGTTTATCACATTTGGCGCAAAACTGCAACTGGTGTTTGTCTAATAGAAAACATCGAAAATTGACTGTGTAGCATTATTTTAGAAAGAAAATGAAAGATAATAATAATTTAATTTTAGGAATTGCTGATGATCTTATGTTCAGTGGTGATTTAGAAATATCTATAGCACCATCATCAATGCCCATCATATCTAATACTGTATTACCTGAATTACCAACTGTTGTGCCTGAAAGTCCCCAAGAAGCATCAGCAGCTTCAGTACCAGCACCTACAGTTACTCTCAACTTACCATCAGTGCCTGCTGATACTTCACCTTCTGCACCAGTTACTGCTCCTCCTCCTCCGCCACCTCCACCCCCACCTCCTCCACCACCACCACCTCCTGTATCACCTGCTGAGACACCAGCAGAAGAAAACGGACCTATTCAGCCACAGGTAAAACAAAGTCCAATTACTAAGGCTCCAGCAGTTGTTGCAAATCCTGGTGATGCTAGAGCTAATTTGTTAGAATCAATACGGCAAGCAGGTGGCAGCGGCAAAGCAAAATTAAGAAAAGCTACTGATCGAAAATTAGAAGCAAAGAAGAAAAAAGAGGTATTTTTTGTTTAGTTTCTCTAGATATACATTTGATTTTCTAAAATCCCCATAAGTTGTTTATGATGCAAGTGTCCCTCAAAGCATACAACTTCTAGATATAAATAATGATATTTAATTTTATGAATAAAAAAACAATTTTGAAATTAATTAATGGAATATTTAGTTACAATAAAGACCATTTTTAAGTATGCTATGTTGGATTATTTGTAGGCAAAGTTTGGATACATAGAAGTAAAAGAAGCTTTTGTGAGCTGGAAAGTTTAAAATGAAAATATTATTTCCATGCATAATTTATATTCTATCTTGTTTTGTTGATTGAACTATTCTTCAATAATAATAAAAAAAGCTCTTGTAATTTTTTAATAGATAAAGTTTTAAAATTTGTAAAACTACTGGTTCCAAACTGTGTGGATTTGAGAGAGAGTAATGTATTTTTTTCTTAATGTAATATTCTTTCAAAACATTTTTGAAATTTCTAATAATATTTGTAATTAATGTATCTTTTTTAAGTTGTGCTTGTATCATTTAAAAATTTTGCTAAAGAGCCTTTGCATGCCCAAGGAAGATTATTTCCTTTTTTAAACTAACCTTTAAAAAATATAGCTTTTTATCTGTTTGTATGTACAAAATGTCTCAAGAAAATAAGTACACACTACCATTGTTAAGTACTATTAAATTTACTTATTTTTTAATTAAGTTAAACAATTTTAATATTTATACATACTATATACATTTACTTATTAATCATTTGATGTAACTTTTGAATTATCCACATTTTAAAATCAATGACGGTTTGATTTTGTGATTCTTGTTCCATAAACAGCTTGTTAGCAGATTTCTCTGCTAATAAATGGAATTGCAGAATGTATGGATATTGTGTTCTGGACATTGCTTGTGTATATTTTCAAAACTACCATCAACTTTTTAATTTATCCTAGATATATAAAATTGTAATTTGCATTGAAGATTCTGTTTAATATTCATTCTTCATTGTTGCTGGATTTCACTGATTTATGTTCATAGTATTTCTCATACTTAATATGAATTCTGCACAAATCCCTGTTGTTCAAACATATATCTGTCATCAATCATGCCTAAGATCAATTTTTATCTGGGAAAAAAAGGTTACAGAGTTATGGATGAATAAAGTATATGCATATCTTTTAGAATACCCTATTGTATATTATGTGTACATCCAATTACTTGTATGATTGTCTCAATTTTAATGTGCATAGGAGACATTATGAGTCAAAGTGTATCCAGTTCATAAGGCATTATTAACCTTATAAATTTTAAGTTAATGGGCTCCATCCATTGCATTTCATTCAGAATCATAGGATAAGGAAATTAGCACTCTTTGTTGCTCACATTTTCAACCTACGATTTAGTTTGTTGCAGCACCAATTAAAGTATCTATATTATAAAGCAAAAACACGTCCGTGAGTAACACTGATGTCATATTGACAGTGATAACGACCTGACCAATAAATTTCACATTTATGACAATTTTTATAATTCCTAAACATTGCACAATTTTAATTTTTATACTGTCAAACTAAAAGAAGAAATCATACTTTGAAATGCAATTTGCTTGAAAATTGTATCTGATTTTTTATGGTTTTTAAAATAATTTTCAAGGATGAATATTAAATCAGCATGCAACACAATTATGGAAGATTAACCCATTTGTACTTAAAACGATGTAAATCGTTCAGCATTCTTTTGTTTTCATGTAGTATTCCATAACTAAATTGTCAAACAAAATTCAAACTTCATAAATAAATAAACACAAATTTAACAGATATATAATCAAACCACGTGCTTAAACACCCAAATAATCAGAATCACAAAAAATGTTATAAATAGCGATGTTAAAAATGTTTTGCAATTAACTGATGGCATGCAGCTAATATGAAAGTACCAAAAATGATTTTTGTTATAGCTGTTAGTCAATCTAAGAAAGTATACTAAATGTAAAAAACCTATTATAGATTTCAACTAAAAACGGTTTTCATCTACTATCTGTACACCAGGCATTTTTAATCTGGGTAGTATTACCTGAATGTTTATGAAGCAAGAATTTATCTCAAATTTAGTTGAACAAACAAATAAACTTGATCCACTTTGGTTCTGAATGCTGCATATATATACAGTAGACTCCCTCAAATCTGCTATCTTAAAATCCACAAACACCTAAAGTTTGCTCATTGTTGCAGATGTAAACAGTGAAACTTACAGTTAAGAGGTAGGGGAATTTTTCAAGATTATCAAGCTTTTTGGTTATTAAGTCTGGTTAAATATGAAATAAAACTTTGTTATTTACAATATTGATGCAAATTATTAGCATATCCTTATAAGGCGAGTTTGACTGAATAATTCAAGAAAAATTTATCTCATCATTATTATGCATATTATTTACTTGACCTTTATTTTTAATATTTTAATCATTTTTTAAATTTTCTTAATTTTTATCATTTTACTTAATTATTTTATTATTTTACTTAATTATTTTAATATTCTACTTTACTGTAAGCATTCATTATAATTTTGAGTGCATTATTACATTCAAATTACTCTTTTAAAAATGTTCACAAAACAGCGACCAAAAATCCATAAAATTCTAAAATCTGCAGAACCTCTGGTACCAAGCTATGTGGATTTGAGGGAGTCTACTGTATATATGTGTGTACAGAGGTTTTCTCTTATCACTGCCCAATAGCTAATTTCTAAACTGCTAGTTTTACAGGTATGCTTTCAATGGAAAAAATATTTGAAATGTTGTTCTCCATTACCTTGGAAGCCATTTATATAAATAATATTAATAAAGCCATCTTTATGAAAATTACTAAATTTAATTTTTTTATGGTCCCGGGATCTTAAAAATTATATTTAAAAAAAAACCATTTTCCATGCTCTATTTTAACAAATAATAATAATAATAAAATAATTTTGTAGAACTAAAACTTACCAAGTTATGATACTTTAAATTTTATGAATTTTCAGTACTTTTTGGTATTGAAAATGGAAAGACACTTTTTTAATGTCAGAAAATGTTGAAAATTAATAAAATTCAGAATGTCATAACTCAGTATTAGTTTTTATTGTAAAAGGATGAGATTTTTATTGTTTTGCTCATTAGAACATGGGGTATGTTTTTCTAAATATAACTTATATAACCCAGGGACTGTATAAAATGTTAATTTTGCAATTTTATAAAAATAACTATTTTGGCTATGGCTTCTATAATGATCGACAACATTTGAAACATTTTTGCATTGGAAATATACTTATAAAATTAACAGTGTAAGAGTTAGCTGTTGGGCAGCAATAAGAGGGAACACTCTATAGGGTGGTTCCTTAAGTCTGTTTTGCTTCAAATAATAAGTGTACTGAGTAAGCCCCCTGCCATTAGAGGTAAATTCTGGGAATAGAGATCGTATCATAAAATCTGTAGGAGATAGGACCAAAAGTTCAATGCCAAAGTTGTAGAACATCACCAATTTATTAAGAAAAGACATTTGTGGCAGGATTAATAAGTGCTGTTAAATATTATTTAATTAATGGAGAGTAGATTGTATAGGTTATTAAAATTTTGCAGTTGTCAGAAATAAGATGCAATAGACCCAGCACAATAAAGTGTGCTTGTGTGCCAAACTGATGTTTCGGCAATTAAATTGAGTACTGTAAAAGCACTTATTTTTGCAAGCTGTAATTTTCACGAAAATTAAGATATTTCGTGAATTTTATATGAACAGAACCGAATGTTGAAAAATCACGAAAATTACATAAATAGAACCCTTTTTGCATAAGGCATTTTAAGAAACTTCCTTTTGTCCAAAAAGTTCATCCCCCACCTCTTCCCATCGCTCTAAAAACAACACGCGGTACTTATCAACTTTGACCTTGGCTCAACATGTGCATTCTACCCGAAATAAGTTTCTTTTCTTAATCTTTTTTTTTCCCACGCTCTTTATCAAACTAAGGACTTCTGAACTCTCCTTTTGCACCGAAAGTGTAAGCACCCCACCCCCTTCGCTTTTCTCGGATTCAGACCGTCCATGCCTGTGAGTGCGAGATAGAAAAGTGGGGAGAGAGAACGTGTCATCAGTGCCGTAAAAAAATGTGGAAATACCTGGACAAGTTGACGGACAACAGAGAGAAAATTCCTATAGGAGCTCCACTGCCGGTAGGACTTCCAGATGCAAGAAACGCTAAGTCCTTTGTTGAATCAAAAGAAATAATATCCTCTAATACCAAGGTTTCTACTGCTTTGAAAGAAAAACGTGGAGTGAAACATGGACAGTATGCAGTATACGATGAAGTGCTGATGTCCAAAATTGGCCGATCTGCTACTATGAATGGAAATTCTGCAGCAGTGAAACATTTCACCTCTGAATTGGGAAGGCCGGTGAGTGAATCAATTATTCGCAGCATAAAGAAACAGTACATTCAAACATTGAAACAGACTAAAGCCGATGTAACAACTTTACTGCACGGTAAACGCTGTCACCCCTTAAAACTTGGTGCTTTCGATGCAAGGGTTCAAACATATATACGTAAATTGTGGATTGCTGGTGAAATAGTGAACCACACTATTGTCATTACAGCTGCAAAAGGAATTGTGAAATCACATGATCCATCTCTACTAAACTCATTCGATTTGACCCCGAGTTGGGCCAGAAGCCTGTTGGTAAGAATGAACTTTGTCCGTAGAAAGGGAACCAAAGCTGCACGAAAACTGCCCCCAGACTTCCCAGCTATTCACGATGAATTCGTTAACCGTGTTTGTACGGTGATCGACAAAAATGTTGTCCCCCCCCTGAGATGTTTGTTAACTTCGATCAGACAAACGAAAGTTTGTGCCTACATTTGAATACACATTGGAAGAACGTGGTTCAAAACAAGTGTCCACAATTGGCATGGAAAATAAAAGAGAGATGACTCTTTTGTTAGCATGTTCCCTTTCTGGACACCTACTTCCACCACAATTGTTGTACGCTGCAAAAACAACAAATTGTCATCCAAAGTTTACATTTCCCATGGACTGGGATGTGTGGCACACCGATTAGCACTGGAGCAATACTGGCACAATGATTCGATGCATCGAAAATATTCTTGTACCCAGGGCTTAATTTCTAACAAAAAAAGTACCGGAGCCCTAATATTCTGCAGTACCGTAGCTTGAACCGTCACTCCAATCTGCATATTTATATTTCATACATTATATGTATTTGCAAAATTTAAAGCAATTTTTTCTTTAGCAAAATAAAAATTTTAAATATATCTATCTGCATTTTCTTAGTTGTCAATCTTTGGCGCAGCATGTCCCTAAAGGGACTTTGTGCCATAAAACCCCAATCAACCAACCAACCTTAGTTGTCAATTACTCCACTTTTTAGTTATTACTTCGGCCTAATAGAAATCTTTGCCTAATTTTAAATTTTAATGTTAATTGATCGCAGAATTCTGGGATTAAATAAAGTAAGGATTGTGATTCGGAAATAATGTTAACACAAAAAAAGAATAGTTTGCAACTATGCATTTTTATGAGAAAATGAATGAAATTTTCAAAAATTAATATTTATATGCTGAAGAATCGAACAAAGTTTCAATTACCTATAAAAGGTGCATATCTTAAAATATAATCGATTCCTTCCGTATAACAGTCTTTCACGATGAGTCCTTGAAAATCAGATAAAATTAAAAATTTGACACCGTGATCGGAAAGATTCGATGCTTTTATAGAAAAAGGGAGAACTGTTCAATTGCTTTTCATGCAGAAGATAGGGATTTTTTATGCATGAAAGGGTAATTTAGGCTTCGATTTTTCGGAAGCGCTTGCACTGGGCTCCGGTGAATTCTGACCAATATTTAAATATTTACTAAAAGCAGAGAAGTACCGGAGCCGGGCTCCGGCGCAATTTAAGCCCTGCTTGTACCTTATTACGACAAGCAGAGAGAGCTTCTCGGGCTAGTTCCAGAACAACCTGGTGTAGCATTGTTTGACGTTTTTAAGGCACACCATGATTCTCTTTTTTCTGGCTGAACTAGAGAAGAAGATTATTATTCCAGTTTTTGTACTCGCTTCCTGCATAGGAGAGTCTAGCCTTTGGACTTAACTGTAAACGGCGAGTTCAAGCATTTGCGAAAGAATGAGTTTATTGAGTGGTATTCTAATGAGCTTAAATTTCTAGAGGAAAAAGAATCTGTGGACCTGTGAATTTCAAGACTAAAACCGATTCATGCTTCTTGGCTTGTGTGCACATTTAACGGTGTTGAAGTCAAACATGAGATAATTTTAAATGGCTTCAAAGAAGCTGGTATAAATATTGTAAGTGAATGAGCTGCATTCTATTAGTTGTGTTATTGTTTTTATTCAAGAAATAGTTGTATAGTATTCAAGAAATAGTTGTAAATATTCAAGAAATTTTTGTACTTATTTCTTATTTAAGTAACTGTAATCATTAAATTTTGGATAAGTGAAAAATTTCCAATTTTTTTTTATTATTTGAGGCACAGAAAAAAAAAAAAAAATTGCGAGGCTTAAATTTTTGCGACTACGACGGGCTTGTGAAAATTTCAAAAATTAAAGCCTCGCAAAAATAAGTTCTTTTACAGTATTGTCATCCCTGCTAGAGGATTTCTTACATTAAAAAGTCTGAATATGGTCTTTTAGTAAAAATAATTGAGCATTGATTTAGAAAATATAATTCTATTCATTTTGTTATCTCTATATAGTAAAACTTTTCTAAATTTTGAAAGAAAATAAAAAAAATATTCAAGTCAAATCAATTACTTTTAAAATTACCTAGTAATTTTTAAGTCATCCTGTATAACACATCTTGGTTCAAACTTATATGTCTATTTCTAATTTAAAAAATCTGATTTAATTTATCCAGCGATTAAAACAGTCTACACAGCATAAAATTTATGAAAGATTCAGAGAAATATATAATAATAAATAAGGTAATGGAGAACCAGAATTCTGTAGAATGGGGAAAAATTTTAAATATCAGATTTACTGATTTTTATCTTTGTCTATTTTAGCCTGTAATCTCTGTTGTTGGGTCCCATGCACATACTTCACAATGCACAAAAAATTGATGGTGTGACTTATGGGTTGAACTAGCATTTCTTTCTTGATATTTTTATTTTATATTATGTAAATAAATTTTTAATTTCAGAAATATTTATCTTACATAATTCTAAAAAGATTCATATAAAATTAACTTATCTAAATATACGAACTAAATATATATTTTAATTTTAGGAAGAAAAAACTATCACCAGTAGTGGTGACTTAATGAGTGACTTATTTAACAAACTACAAATGAGGCGAAAAGGCATATCAGGTATCTATTCTTTTTCTTTTCTTTTTTAAGGATTGGAATTTAAAATAATCTAGATTATCATGTTCTTTTCATCCAAAGGAAAAAGATCACATCCAGATTATCATGTTCTTTTAAGAAAAATTACTTAAAAAAATCACTTTATTCATTGTTTTGTCAAATTTAAACTGCCAAAAGTATTAAAATGTATTCATCATATGGCCCATAGTTTTTCGAAAAATTTAGGAAATAATTTAAACATATTAATAAAATGAGAATTATTTAAAAAATTATTTATTGATTTTCATCTTTTGTATCAACAATAGTTTGTATTAGAGATGAGCATTATTTAACGTATTAGGAAAAAAATGTTGTTTTATAGCTTATTATTTAGTAACAAATTAACAGAAAGTCCCTGGTAATTTTGAAATGTATTACTTGCAAAATATTAAAAAAAAAAAAAAAAAGCTGACAAAATGGTATTTCAGAAATATGTATTCAAATTGTAATAAAAATTTAAATACTGAAATTTGTTTCCTATCTTACTTATAATAAAATTCGAAGGCAAGAAAGTGTCTGTAACGGCTCCGGGCTCGACCACTCTGATCTGCGAATCGACCATAGTTAAACGCCATGTTAGGCTTAAAGAAAAAGCTATGCTACATCCGATTCTGCTGTTAAAATATTTGTAAAAGCATATTAGAGCTTTTAAATATTTTAATTTTGTTTAAAACCTTCAAAAACTATTTCATATAAAACATGTATATCAACATTTCTGTAAGCACTTTTCTTTTCAGAAATAGCGGTGAATTCTTTCGTACGGAGGATTTGAGTGATCAATCCAGTACATTGGCGCCATCTACTGGCGTATTTTGAAATTTTGCTTCCATCTTAAATACAGTACAGGACCTATTATGCGAAATCCTCTGGACCAAATGCTTTCCGAGTTTTGGAATTTTCCAGATTTTGGGTCCTCCCAAAATTCACGATTATTTGATAAAATTCATGTTTTTTTTTTTTTCGTGATTCTTTGACAAAATTTGCATTTTTGTTCTACGATCCTTTGACGAAATATAATTTTTTCGTGGTACTTTGAAGAAATTTGCGTTTTCTTTTTGCGATCCTTTGAAGAAATTTGCATTTTGCTGCGATTCTTTGAGGAAATTTGTGGGGTTTTTTTTTCGCGATCCTTTGACGGAATTTGCACTTTTTCTGTGATCTTTTGACAAAATTTGTGTTTTTTTTTCCTTCGATCCTTTGACGAAATTCCACTTTTTTCGCGATCCCTTAACGAAATTAGAAATTTTTTTGCAGTGCTTTGAAGAAATTTGCGGGTTTTTTTCGCGATCCTTTCGAGAAATTCATGTTTTTCCGCGATTATTTGACGAAATTAGAGGTTTTTTTTTTCCTGATCCTTTAACCAAATTTGTTTTTTTTTTTGTGATCCCTTGAAGAAATTTTACATTTTTTCGGAGTCCTTGGAAGAAATTTGCGTTTTCTTCGCAAGCCTTTGTCAGAAATCGCGTATTTTCTGCGATTTGTTAACAAAATTAGCATTTTTTCGCAATTCTGCAACGAAATTTGCATTTTTTTTTCAATCCTTTGACAAAATTCAAGTTGTTTCCGCAATCCTTTGAAGAAATTGTCTACTTTTTCTTCGAACGATAGACATAATTGTTTTTTTCGGCGACGATCGCTCAAAATTTGAGATTTTGTTATGTTCGAATCTTTGGACTGAAGACTAAAATTTTCGAAACCGAATGCCTTAAATTTTTAGGAAAATTCGGAACAGAATCACCCTTGATGAAATAAATATATAACTATTTTTTGTTTCAGACGAATCATAATATAAATTAATTTTAAACTAAAATTTGAGAGAGAAAAATGATTTGTTTCTAATTTCAGGAAGAAGGGGGTGGGGTGTTCACCCGTTACCGAAGTAACAATATTTTAGTGATTACACACTGAAACACAATGGACTGAAAAAAAATTAGAAATCGGTAAAATTTTCGAAAAAATTCAAAAATTTTAGTAAAAATTTACAAATTTAGAAAATTTTCGAAATTTTTTTGCTGACTTCGGGTTTTTCCGGATTTTGGAATTCTGGATAACGGGTCATATACTGTAAAATGATTCTTTCTTATCAAACGTAATTAAAATATAAGGAATACATAGTACAGCGTAATTTGCATTTAATTTTGCTTATATAATCAAACAATGTTACAAATACATTCATAATCAAACAATGTTATTTTACAAAAACTTTCGCACATGGATTATTTGTTAATATTTAATTTGAATGTTTTGTCCAATCGTTGAACTACTTCAGAAATTTAATACTGAGTAAAATATATATATATATCCTCATCATTTTTATTTGTAGAAATCATTTGTCATTTTTAAAATGTACTTTTTTACAGCACAAACCTTTCAATAATAAAATCGTCATGCTGTTTGTTTGTATGAAGTCTTATGAAAAAGAAACGCAGATCAACAATCTGTCATTTTTGACGGGGTTATATACTAGTCATAATAATAATTTTTAAAAAGTACTTTTGCATAAAAAAGTCTTATTTTATGAAAGTATCAAAACGAAAATGAACAGACAAACCCATAAACAAAAGAAGCCAAAATCAAAATTCCATCCTTTCAAGTCAATGATTGGCTAGCAAGTGCTATCAGCTGTCACCAAAGCTATTATATCTAATTGTTTTGACTCTCATTCAATTTCACAGGAGAGAGACATTTTTCTTCTCTTTGCTCACTCATTCAGCAATCATGTGTATTGCAAAAAGAATTCAGAAGAACATTTGCATGCTCATCTCTCTGCATCTGCACATGTTGAAGTTCCGAGCAACCGTATAATGATTAGTTGTTTAGTTGCAAATAAACATTATTGTTGATTTTAATAATAATGCAACTGCTCAAGTTCAAAGCGAAAGAAAAGTTCTTTTCAATGTTCACAGTGATATAACTTTAAAAAATTGCAATATGTTGTGTAGATGTATATGATTGCATGAAATCATTTGAACTGGGAGTTTTTTTATTTAAAGAAAAAGAAAAGTTTTTTGGTAAAAGATATGCGAGGATGGGAAGATGAGATACTTGTTGGGGGAATAAGTGAGGAACATCTTCAGTATTCACATTTGAGTTTGGTAAGACTCTACACCGTAGTTAATTTGACAGGCATCAGTTTCTTTGAATTTGAATGTTTAAAATGGATATTGCTATATACCCAAGGAGTTTGAGGGGGTTTTTTTTATCCTGAGACTAAATTTTTTTTCTGTTATTTTATTTCGCTGAAAAAAGAAGAAAATATCATCACATTATTTATGTTGGCACTGGCATGGGAAATAAAATGGGGATCAGATTTCCTTTTCCTACAAATCATATTAAAAATGTGTTTTATTTTTATACAGGTTGTCTCTTCTTATCATGGACCAATAGCTAATTCCTATCTGTAGTTTTAGAAATATAGTTCCAATTGAAAAAAATCTCTGAAATGTTGTTCTGCATCATATGAAATTGATTTACATCAATACAGTTACTTTTTAAAAAGTTACAAAATTAAATTAAAAATTTTATATGATTCCTGGTTCCTATAAGTTTTATTTAGAAAAAGCTTTTCCATGTTTTAACAAGTAAAACAGTAAAAATTCATTCTTCTATGACCAAAACTTACTGAGTTATTATATTTAGAATTTTATGAATTTTCAGCATTTATGTTGCTAAAAATAGAAAACATATGTCTTTAGTGCTTGAAAATTCATGAAACTCAAAGTATCATAATCAGATAAGTTTTTGTCATGCAAAAATTGAATTTTTACCATGTAAACAGATTTTAATGGTGCAGATTCATCTCAACAGAAAACAACGTCTATACTACTCACCCAAAATTATTTCAAACAACCTATCTGTTTAATTTTAATTAAAATGTAAATGGGCAGCATACATAGCGATTGGTTATACATTACAAAAATAACAGGTTAATGAAACCTATTACCAATGCTACTGTGGAGCGATGTAATTTGTTAACCAAAAGTAACTATCCCATAACTAAGTCCCATCTCTAGATTGTATTAAAACATTTGGCTTATATTATTGAAACAATCTTGCAGTCTATAAATAGCCATAATTGTCTGCTAAACCACAAAGTTTGTTTTTAGAAATTTAAATAACCTCGGCTAAATATTGTAAATACATGTGTAAGGATGAAATAATAATTTATTGATTTTTATATTTATTAATATTGATTTAAGGGATTAATTACTTGGTTTTTGAATAAATTCTATAAATTCAATTTTACAAATTGTGATTATTTTTAGATAAGATATTAAATATATTGTCTAAATAACCATCTTTCATTAATACAAATATTTTTAAAATTTATCGTGTATGTGATTAGAATACTTTTATATGTACTATTATTTTATAAAAAAGAAGGTTAAATGATGTATGATAAATATGTATCAGAAATAAAATTAAAGCTGGGAAAAAAATACTTAAAAAAATGTTGCTATTGAGAAATTACTTTTTAAGAAATTAATTTCTTTGTTTACATTCATTCGTATGTACAGATGGCAGATTATAACCATTTATAGATTAGCAGTACTCTGCTGCATTCAAAATCCTATAGTCTGAAAATTAATTTTTTCAATTTTAGTTTTACTGCATGGGGAAGCTGAGAAGGAAGTCAAGGGACCAATTGTTTCTGTCCCTGAGATGAATGACATCCCATCAAGGGCTAATTTCATATGCAGAGTATTATATTCATGTATAGGGCGTGTGGAAGGAGTGGGTGTCATAAGCATAATCTGTACTAAACTTGACACTTTTTGTAGGGAGTATTCATACAAAACCGGAGTTTCATTGAATGAAGAAAATACAGTTTAATAAATTAGAATGAATTATGAACCTTGGTGTATATCATAATAAAAGTTGCACAATATTAACCCAGTATAAAGTATCTGACAATTATATGATACAATTATAACATTTAAAAAAAAATACTTAAAATGGATTTTAGATTTATTATGTTTGAAATTGAACTTTGTTTTAATTTTCAAAACTCTTTCAATAAAACTCCCCCCTGCCCCATATATGCAAAATTGTACAGTAAAACCTTGTTAAACCAACTGTAGCGATATATTTCTTTTATTTCTGTAGCCTCTTTTGGAAGAGCTACTACTTTGTTTCTATCATTTAGCAAGACACTATAATCATATCAGTTGTTGTTTTCAATGTTTTTACCTTCAGAATCCTAGCATCTTACAAGGAAGGTCTCCTTAAAGTGCATAGTCAGAATTTTTTGGAAAAATTGCTAATGAAACTACTCATGTATGTAATAAAGTATCAGTCAAATTTAGCTGCAGAATCCTAGTAGAAATTCTGTAAAAAATAAAATACTTTTGAGTATTTGGTGCAGAAAGACGCGATTTTCCGAGCAACACTTTTTTCCTCGACAAATTCCTCGCAGGTGATTTTAATGCATTTGGAAATTCCTGGTTAAATGACTGTTTAAGTAGTTTATTATTTTTTCAGTAAGCTTATACAATATATATACAAGTTGCGTGTTGCTGAATTTATTTAATTTTATACGGTTTTACTGGCTGGATAAGTTTTAACTGTATTTTAACTGAACGATTAAGACCACCTTTTAATATACTTTTTTTCTACATTGAATAAGTCATTGTTTCCATGGCAACAATAGTTTTATTTTGTTGTCTCCGACACTAACAATATCAAAGTGAAATTGACAATGCTCAGAATCAGACTTCAATTCTTAGTTTGAAGCCTTTTTAATCAATTTAAATTTTATTCTAAACTGTAGAATACAATCGTTAATTTTCTTTAGATATACATATAAATGTATATGGCAAAACCGTAGTTATAAAAGTGTATTTATTTAAGTTAAACTTACTTAAACTAGTTTAGTATGAAGTATAGAAAAAGTTTATCTGAAAAGAGTATTTATTCTAAAATCGTATTTTATTTTATTTCATTGTGTTGCCAACCGATAAATCGCCAAAAAATGAAATTTTCATTATTTTTTTACGGACTTTATATCGAGATTCTGCAGAAATTGTTTTTATAGACATATATATCTTCATGAGAAGAATATTCTGTAATTTTTTTAAGTATTTCTGAGTATGCGGTTACGGAGACCTTTCTTGTTAATACACATTCATAACCAAGCTAGTTGTACTTGTCTAGTATCAATAGTATATGGATGTTTCTTTTAATAGAAATGTAAGCATTAAATTTCCTGTTGAGGTGTTTTCTACATAATAATTATAAAATCTATTTTAAAATAAGTACTGCCCTCCTTTATAGTACAGAAAAAAACATATAGGATATTTTTTTTCCCTCTTTATATAAAGTATAAGTAATATGGTTGAGATTGCAACATGATTCTGATATAGTTTTATATTTTCATTCTATTTCTAGGTGCTAATCGTACAGGTACAGTATCAGAAAATAATTCTCAACCTACTCCAGTTATGTCTGCTGCTACAGCAATGGAAAAAATATCTGCGATGATTCCTCCTCCACCAATTGATAAAACCAAGCAAAATGCATCTGATGCAGATGATGATGATGATGATGATGATGATGACTGGGATGAAGATTAATGAAAAAAATCACAATTTTTTGGAAAAAAATGCATAATTTGATGTAATTATTTTCATACAGAATTTTATTTTTAATAAAATTATTTAATAGTTAAGTGTTTTGTGAAAATTATATTTTGTTAAACAATTAAATAAAATTATAATTGTGATTTCTGCATCAATTTTATCTTATGAAGTAATAAACCTGTTCTGTACAAATGGTGTAAAAAAGTATTACATTATTTATATGCTATATAAATCAATCAAATAAAATGGTTTATGATATTCTTTTTTTT
This sequence comes from Maratus michaelseni, assembly GCA_963931845.1. Taxonomy (NCBI): domain Eukaryota; kingdom Metazoa; phylum Arthropoda; class Arachnida; order Araneae; family Salticidae; genus Maratus; species Maratus michaelseni. The sequence continues at coordinate 152,917,624 of OZ007596.1, read as the reverse complement.
TTTACTGTGTATCTATATACTGTCAGTATTTAATAAACAGCCTAGGTTTGACCAAAAAAAGATTTTTCTGACAGTTTTTTAACTTTGTATACATTAAAAATTATAACCATTGATCAATGAATTGTGATATGAAAATAAAAGGATTTATAAGTAAAATTTCAAATACATGTTAGCTTAAAGGACAAATTATTGAATCCAGAGTTGGGTTTTTCCTGTCTAAAACTAATATTTTCCACATCAGTGGGAAACTGATCGATACTGGGAATCATAGCTCTTCTTAGAGTTGTGTAACAGGCAATGAAGAAAAAAAATAAAGAAAATCATTTAAATACTTAGCATTTGATTAGCAATTCATTTTATCTCGCACTAGCAAAGCCTATGGCTTTGCACGCAGGGTTATTAAAATGTGCCTCGTGATATTTATGTGCCTACTAAGATGAAGGGAAATTTGATTGATGCTAAAAATTTACATATTACAAATTAAGTCACTTTATAATGAAACATCATTCTTGTATTGACATAAGATGATCGTCAGCAATAAAAATATCTTAAATGCTTGAAAATTAAGAGAAAATCTTCATCTCCACCTATTTTCCACTTCCTTGAGAAAAACAGATCAAATGTAGTCTATTTTTTAACTCCATCCTCCACCTAGCCTACAAATATTTAAAATTGCTTCAGTAATTTCTGAGATTATTTCCTACAAAAGAACAAATGTTTCTTCTTTTATAGAACTAAATAATGAAGAATCATAAAAATCCAAATATCATTAAATAGTAAATTAATTGGTAAATATAGATTTAGTGTATTTAACCATTGTTTTTGTATGGCAAAATATAAAGTATTCATTATTTAGTTGGCAATCATTTTTACATTTTGCTAATATTTTTATTAATTATAGTAGTTACTGATACTTGCATTTTATGCCATTGCTCAGAAAAATTGGCACAAATCTTGGATTGTAACTTATGCTGGGATAACAAAAACATCAGTCTTCTCATTTCAGTTTTTAATATAAAGGGGGGGGGGGGAGATCATTGTTAGTGTGCATCTGCAACTTATATGTTATCTCTATGCCAAATTTGAAAGACCTGACAGTTTCAGAGAAATCATAATGAAAACATAATTGTCGAATAGTTTCCTCTCATTTTGCCCATTTGAAATTTATTTTTTTAAACTGTACTTTGGGAGCATCACCTTTTAAAACTAACCTTTGAGTGAAATTTAAAGTTTCTAGCCTGGAGTTTCAGAACTATGATTTAAGAATGTTTACCAATAATTTTAAACTTTTATATTTTCAATTTTTTTTATAACTATTCTTAGTGAGTAATTCTTAAAAGTAATTATCATATTGACTTGCAAGTTTCTAGCTCCAACAGTTTCAAAGAAATCATAAATTTAGAACAGAACATTTTTCTGTTTTGAATTCCTGGGATGCAAGAATCCTGAGATTTTGGGAGTAGGAGTAACGAGATTTAAAAAAAAATAGCTTATGTTTGAGCTGAGGCTGTTATTATTTTTGAAATTGTTTTGATAGTTCTGAAGCTTCCCCAACAGCAAGGGATATCGGCTAGATTTCGGACTTTTATAAAAATCATCGGTAAATAAACAGTAATCGCTTGGTAAGATTAACACAATGTCTCTGGAACAAAACTATCAATTTCTCTAATTAATATCTAAAACAAATGTCGACAGGAAATGAGATTAACGTAGGAAATCAATTAATCGGCAAATTTGTCAAAGTATGACATCAGCCATTAATCCTGAATTGACTAAAATTAAATCCCTTTACAGGAAGCATATTGTTTATCTCCTCGGTAACCCTCCCACTTGCCGGGATGATCTAAGGAGTGTGTTGCATGACGGAAACCTACCAACAAGCTGAGAAAGATCTTATCTCACAAACCCTCTCAAAATGCTGCTTTTTCACTTCCAAAGACATATCAGTTTTAAACGGATAGTGGAATGAAGTACAGGGGAAAAAAAATACTTTCCAAGAAATGTTCTTTTGGTGAGAATAAAAAATGCTTCAGTAAACATTAATATCTTAAAAATTTGCAGATAGCATAAGTTTTGTAAAAGAAATCTAACAATTTAAAAGTTTTTTTTTTTCAATAATTACTTATAGACATTCCCATTTAAAAATGCACTTTGATAAATGAAACCTAATAAATTGAACTTATGTATAGGAAGTAAGTTGTTAGAAATACTTTGTTGATTTAGGTAACTAAATTGAAATAGATGAGATAATATTTGAAATTTAGACTATTATAGAAACAAATTAGAAACTATTGAGTTAAAAATTTTATGGATATTATTCAGATAAAATTTTGGTAATTAAGAAAACACAATGCTAGAAAGTAAGTAAATGAAAGATGACATTTTAAAGAAAAGTTTTTGAGAACTTTCTTTAAAAATGTAATAATGTAAATTGTTTTATAAAGAAGTATATCATTTTTTTTCTTCAGAAAGAGAATTTAACTTTATGCTTTTTAAAAGTTTAAAACAAATGACCGAACAAAACATTCATTAAAATTATTTAGATATTAAAAGAAATAATAAACGCTATTTTTTCATACACAACCGTAATATAATAAGAAGCTCTAAAGTAGAGGATTTTCAAATGTAGGAGCAATCTTAAGTAAGTATATTTTTCATTGTAAGTTTCAAAAATTGTGTAATTAAAATGCTTGAAAGTTCGTTTTAAATCAAATAATGAATATTGTTAAATGGAAATATTTTCCACTATAAGATACAAAAAATGTTTATATATCAAGGCTGTAACTAATTAAAATGTAAGAAATTTTGTTTTAATATTGCTGTTAAGTGATTTTTCAATGAAAATTACAATTAATTATTCTTTGTAAGATTCAATAATAAAAGTAACTGTTATGATTTAAAATATTCACCCATAATTTATCCAGTCTTTTAAATATTTAACTTTAATTTAATCATTTATTTAAATTAGTTCATAAATTTATTTAAATAAATAATGCTTCATCAATTAATACTTTTCAATCAAACATTTATCTTAAAATGATAACTTTTAGTGCTAAATAAATTTAATATTTAATTTCTTTCCATTTCACATATTTTCCAAATTATTTTCATTTTAAATTAACATTCCAGAATTCACTTTCTTAACTTTAAATAAACAAACTTCAAAAATATCTAAAATAAATCTTTGCTCACTTACTTCTTTTTAAAAACTCCCATCTTAAAAATATCCATTTAATAACAAATTTTCAAAAATACAGTATATTTCCTTTTTAAATATTAAATTTAAAAATGGTTAATCGCTATTCAATTCAAATAGGAACATAAATGTTTGTATCTTTTGACGTGCTCAAAAGTTTTTTGAGCATTCAAAATCACGATGTTCCGAGAAAATTTATAAGTTCCAAAAAATACTTTTTATGAAATTCTTTAAATCTAATATTTTCTTTTTTAAAACATGTTTAATGGGAAGAACTATTTATTTTATCTCGGTAACTAAAATTTCTTCAATTTTTGTCCATAACTTTAGCAGTTATGGATTTTTCTATATTTTTCAAAGTTTTGTTTTGAAGTGAATGCTAAATTTCAAGTGAGACGCCATTATTTCTTCACCGCGAGTTCATTTCAGAAACAACAACTTTCGAACCTTTCCCGCCTAACTTTCAGTCGGTTTCATTGACTTGCGGCGTCCAAAGTCGAAATTTGCTACTTCAAGGTCTCAATCAAAGCTTGGGGAACATTCGATGTGACGTTTTGTCTGGGATGTTATATCAGTTAAAATCTAACTTTAACTGCGGGTGTAAGGATTCTGCTTCAGCGCCGTTAGATGGGGCTGCGTTCGCAACGTGAAATTGTTGACATCATTACTTCGCTGGCGTGGTTTTAGCAGCGCTTGCATCCAATTGGATGAAAGTTTGGATATTCAAAACTTAACCGTACAAATTCGGGTTTGGAAAAAATCAGTTAACAAGTGGGGATTAGAGAGTGAAGATGCTTCTATAAATGCTCCCGCACCCTGTGCCTGGGGGTAAATGTTTGACTTTTTTTTTAGTAGTAGGCTCCAGGTCAAATTCCAGGTTTTATAAGTCAGATATCTTCAAAGTTTAAAAAATCCAAATTTAAAACTACAAGCTTTACTACTGATTTTGCCGTGAGGTGCAATCTCCATAGTATATTTTTATATGTCAGCTAAAGATCCCGATTTAATTCTACAATCTTCATGACCAGGGCTTGACAAATGCGGTCGCCAGGTCGCCACTGGCTACCAAGTTTTTTGATCTGGCGACCAAGTTATTTAATCTTTCGGGGTGATTTCTGTAAAAAAAATGACATAAGAAATGAGCACAAATGGCGCTTTTTCTCTCCCGCACCTCTACTCGCGTGCGGTAAGCTATGATCTTCCGCTTCTCTCGTACTTTTAATGGAAGAATTAAATTTAAAAGGCATTTTCCAACTCAGGCACAGAAAACACCATTCTTTTCAGCTATAGCCAGCTAGTATATGTCACGTGATTAGAATGTGGAGGAGAGAGAGTATATTTCAATAAAACAGTAAGAAATAGTGTCAATTCAGCCTCTATGACATCTAAAATTGGATACAATGCTAAAAAATGCTCAAGTTTTTTTTTTTTTTTGTAAGTTTCAAATTGGATTTTTGTGTTTATATAAGTTGTCAACATAATATAAGTGATTATAAGTTTTATAAGTTTCACTAGAAAATGTAGTTTATATATTATATTGCCTTTTTAAATTACGTACTACTCTAAACTGTGCAAGTAATAATTTTAAACTATGCTTTTTATTATTTTTTCTCAATTAATTCATAAGAAACTCTTGCGTTTTATTTTAAATCGATGACGGGAAAGAGGATGTGGGTAAATAATTTTTGCTGGCGACTAGTATTTTCTTCCTGGCTACTAGATTTTATCAAATTTGTAAAGCCCTGTTCATGACTGAGTTTGCCATTGTGCGTGATCTTCCTGGTAAAAATGTTTCTCTAAGTCTCTTCTCTGATGTTTAATTAGAGCTCAATGATCGTTTGTCATTTATTTTGATACTATCTCCGATAAGATTTGTAGAGAAATACTGTAAATCGTCACAAGCGTTCATCGATGGTTCGTCATTTATTTTGAAGATTAGATTTCCTTTTGACAGCAAAAGATGGTTGATTTCAAGTGACGCTTAACTCCGATAGTATACCATGTTCAAGTTTTTAGCATGGCATCTGGGTGTATTCGTTCAGGATCGTTTCTCACATCATCTTCATTTTGATAATTTTCACCAATCCGTTTCAAGAATAAATAAGGAAGATGTCTTAAATTTACAGTGATAGAACTCAATAGTTTAAATAGACTCTAAAGTATATTACAATAGATGTTGGATTATAAGTGAATCTTATTTTATGTTTTATAGTGTTAGATGATACAATAACACTAAATGTAAACGTAGTTAGGTGATACAATCTGCTTTTATAAACTTTTGAAGAACTATTTTCCAGTTTTAATGTAGACACTTTGATAATAATTATACGATTTTTTTTAAATTTTCAGGAACAATTTTATTCATACTACAAATATATTTCTATATAAACGTTGAACTGATTTTACCAAAAATTCATTGCCAGAAATATTTTATTGATATATAATTTTTAACAATTTGATCTACTTATTGTAATGGAGAGGAGCTCCATTCCATTTCGTCAAATAATTGATGTTTCGATGTGAATAAAATTAAGTTCTTAAATACGTTTGTTGTTTGTGTATGTTCAACATCTATACATTTGGGTGAGTCACTTCATATTTTTTACTTTGTCAAGAAATTGCAAGATAAAGAGTTTCACAACACTAATTTATTATTTCTCATCTAATATTTAATATTGGTATAATCATTAAGAATTAATATTAATTTTGGAAGTTCAGACAGTTAACAGAAATCAATTTATAAGAATATTTATATCTCTCATGTTAATTTTAAAACTTAACTTCATATTTTTAGCATTTTGTTTAACTCATTAAATTACTTCAAATATTTCATAATCGCAATGTACCCACTTATGATTCAGCCATATATTGGAATTTTGGGATAATTAGGTTATATTTTTTCAAAATTATTTTTAGGTTGTGATTCACTCCGGTGCTGGTTGCTGGTGAATCAACTATTAATTAAATTTCTCTTTATAACCTGTTTTATTCCCGGTTTTCATTATAGTAACTAATAAGTAAGAACGTAATTTATAACTTAAAATGTAATGTTATTTGCATCTTACAATGGAGAATTAATTGTAATTTAAATTTTAGTAGCAATGTAAATTTAAATTATAATTGGTTCTAATTTTTATTGCAAACTCATTTAACAGCAATATTTAAAATTTAAACTAAAATGCATTTTTTTACGTTTAAATTATTTATATAATCAATATGTAAATATTTTTGCATATTATAGTGGAAAGAATTTCTGATTAGCAATATTTATTTTTTGAATTGAAACAAAAAAACGAACTTTCAAACATTTTAATTATACCATTTTTACAACTTACAATGAAAAATATACTCACTTAACATTGCTCCTAGCTTTGAAAATCCTCTTCTTTAAAGCTTATTATTCTTATTAGGTAATCGGCAAAAGATTACCAAGTGAACAAATGATCGAAAACCAATAGGAAAAGGCTTTAAAACTGACTCAGCAGTAGTCGTGATGCGATGCTCGACAGGTAGTTTAGGATGGATCAGACAAAATGCCTTTCCTGCCGCCCCCGGAGTGTGAGGTTGCCAGGATGATTAGTATACGGCTTAGGACATTTGGCCGAAGTTCAGCGTAGAATTATTTGCTGTTTGGGTTACCTAATATATAGAAACAAATAAAATTTTCTTCTCTATAATATTGGTATAAATAAGATTTTTACCTGCTAAATCTCTGGTTGAAACCTGAAAATTGTGTTTTAGTTGCTAAACTTAACATTGAAAAGGAAACTTGATTCTTCTTTTTTTTTTTCTGTAAACCCTGTTTAAATGCTATTGTTGTAAGTGTTTCTCTTCTATATATATAAGAAGCCACCGGGTTCTGGAAAATTTCCATTTCAGTTTTTGATTGGATTATGTGTTTTGGGATATCTTGAATACAATTTGATGGTTTCTGGAAAATGTCTGTATGTATGTGACACAAATTTTGTGGCTGCTTTAGCACAAGAACTAATGCACAGAATATTATCAAACTTTATAATTCAGTTAGACCTTAACATAAATTAGGGGCAGATTACATTCTTGTGTATATCATCTAACAGGTGGTGCTGCTATGCTATGTTTTCCCAATTTTCATGATTTTCTTTGTATAACTATATTTTTGAATGGAATTGCATCAAATTTAATATGCAAAATGTTTTTCTAAAAAACTCTGCTGATTCGATTTCAGCTTTGATCACTTTGAACATCGGGCACTATCCTATGCTTGGGAAAAGTTTCATAATTGGGTCCATAACTAATTGATACAATTTAGCGAGCATGGTCTGCTGTATAATTAACTCTATTGTTGTAATCATTGTTGCAACTCTCATGCACTTACAACCACATTGTTGTCAGAATCAGCCAACTGCATTATTAAAATTAATATATTTGAATAATATAGAAGAAAGTTCCAGTTTTGTAATGGCTGCAACATACTACACTGCTCAAAACAATTAAAGGATATTGCAGTTTTAGGTGGATTTTGTATCTGGGAAACTTTTTAGCTGATTGATACATGGTCGACAGACATAGTAGGTTGTATGAGAATAAATTACACATGTTTGGCAGAAAAAAATGCATTTTATTGCGCATTTGTGTACAAAAGGAAAAAAACACAATTTGTGCATATGAGAAAAAAAGAATAAGAAAAGGTGTTTTCTTCAAAGAAAATCATTTTCAGTAGGGGGTATGGTTTCCACGGGCGGCCAGCAACGTTGAACACCTTTGAGGCATGGACTCAATGAGGCTATTAATGACGAGTTGGGGTATTCTGCCCCACTCTTCCAGAAGAGCTCTTTCCAGTTCTTGGAGAGTTTGTGGGGGTTGTTGGCGGCCAGAAACTCGTCTTCCTAGAGCGTCCCAAATGGCTCGATTGGATTCATGTCTGGAGAACACGCTGGCCATTCTATTCGAACGATTCCTTCCTCGAAAAGGAAATCCTCCACCAGGTTTGCACGATGTGGCCTGCAGTTATCGTCCATTAAAATGAAGTTATCTCCGATTGCTGCAGCGTAAGGGACTACAATAGGTCTGAGGATCTCATCCCTATATCGGCGACCAGTCAGAGCTCCATCTCGAATGATGTAGAGGTCAGTGCGCCTGTTAATGGAGATGCCACCGTACACCAACACTCCTCCACCGCCAAATCTGACACTTTCGTGCACGAACGCAGGATTATTCCTACTGCCACGGTCCCTCCAGATGAAAATACGCCTATTATCCGGATGCACAGAAAAATGGGACTCGTCAGAAAACAGAATATTGCTCCATTCATTTCTCCTCCAGTTGACATGCTCGGTTGCCCACTCCCTGCGGTCGCGACGATGCCTTGATGTTAATCTAACACATACCATCGGTCGGCGAGCATACAGACCTACAGCATGGAGCCGGTTTCGGACAGTCTGAGTTGAAATCGTGGTGCCTGTAGCCGAGCGAAGGTGTTGTTGGAGAAGAGTAGCGTTCATGTTTCGGTGTCTCCGAGCTGTTAACGCTAAATACCGATCTTCATTGGGCGTTGTTGCCCGTCTACGACCTTGCCCTGGTCTTCGGCCTGCACATCCCCTCTCCAAAAAACGGTTCCAGATCCTGGAAATGACACTTTGTGACACTCCAATGGCTTGCGCTACTTCGGCTTGAGTTTGGCCCCTTCTAACCTACCAACAATTCTCCAAGCTTCTGAATCTGTCAAATGACTTCGCTGAGACATGGTACTCATCGAAACAAAGCAATCACTGAATGCCGATCATCCTTGTCTTCATTCTCTTTTATCCAGTTGAAAGTCAAATTTCATTCGCTGCCGCTGAAGCGACGTTTTTGACGTCGAACTCAAAATTTGCATACTCCACAGTTTGAAAACCAGAAAAATTTGCATTTGTGATTCTCTTCTTCTATTTTCGGCAAAAAAAATTTCGTTTATATCTTTATTTTATATAAAACTTCAAATATCCTTTAATTGTTTTGAGCAGTGTAGTTCAGGATCAAGGACTGGAATGGAACTTGTTGATGCCACTGTATTCAAGACAATTAAAATAAATTGAGGCAGTTGAAATGAGCTTATGATATTGATTCTAAGATCTAGAGATTCTTCAAGCGTGGGGGGGAAGGGATATTATAAGTTTGAAGGTTCCAATTCTACCCAAGGCTAATTTTTTTCATTGTGGGTCAGGTTAGCTTCTACTTTTTACTGTGTGTTGGGTTGACTTCTACTTTTTACTACAGATCAGGTTCAAGTTGGGTTGACTTCTACAGTTTTGTTGCAGGTTGGATTACCTACATTATTTTGGCTTTGGATCGGGTTTTCACTCTTGTGAGTCGGGTTCAGATTAACCCGATTTTTCAAAAGAAAATCTAAAATATCTTTTCCAATAAAAACTATATACAGTTAAAGCTGCATAATACACTCCCAAATAGCAGAAACCGTTATTTATCAACGAGTATATACTATAAGTTTATTTTTCTATAGAAAAGATAAAATTGACCTTAATATTATGTATCTGTTTATCTTAATTTCTTCAGTATCTCTAAATATATAAATAAATATTTTCTGCATTTTCAGAACTAAACCAATGTATTTTTCCATAACTGTTTTTAAATCTTTTGTTTTAAAATCTTTGCTATTTTGAATTTTTTATTGTAAATTATTTTTAAAAGAATTCTTGGAAGCAAAAAATTATTCTCACAAGCAAAACTTTAGTTTTAGTACATGCTGAAACTGTAGCAGCCTCATTAGAAGACAATAATAAACTAGAATTTTTGGGACATTCCAAATGTAAAGGTGGAAGAGGACAAAAAAAGCTATCAATATATTTTGTGGATGCTAGAATCTATTGAAAATTTTAGTCTTGAAATATTCGTGTAAATTTTTGTTTAATAAAAATTTGTGCATATACGTACAAAAAGACTGAAGGCTGCTCTCAAATCCAAACTAGCTATTTTCTGACACCTCCTAAGTTTATTTTTGTTTTCAAAAGCATAAAATTGGTAGATTTTCTTCATTTGATAAAAGCAGATGATTTTTAAGAAATTGCTGTCAAAGTTGGTGTTTTGTACTAAATGTCCAGAAGTGACAGCCAAATAAAAATTGTAAAGATCAATCAATTGATAATAACTCAAGTTGTAATTCATTTATCAAAAAATTAAAAAATCCATTAGATTCCAAATCATTTCCAAAGCTATGCTTTTATGTTTAAAAATGAGTCCATAAACATGTCAGAAAGTTTTTCATTGTTGAGTGGTGAAAAATATTTTTTTGAGAACCAAACAGATGCCAGATTTTATCAATGAATTTTTTTAGACTAAATAACTAAGCAGAAATAACAATAAAACTATATTTGTAATTTGTTTCTTAATTAAAATTAAACATTGGTATTAGTATCAGGGTTCATACAGATTTGAAAAGAAAAAATCCAAGGAGTCTAGAAAAATTATAAGGAGTACAAGGATTTTAAAAGACATATCACATTTTTTAATTTATGCAGTGCCCTCATGTAACACACACATACACCATAATTTTTAATACCTCATTTAAAGAGAGGAAACATATTTTATTCAAATCTAATAGATAGTGCTAAACTTACAAAGTATTCACAATGCAATGCTTAGTGGATTTATAAATTTGAATACAAAATTGCCAACAAACTATTTTATGCTGTGAACCAAAGGCCAGTCAAATCACAAATACTCATCATGAATCCATGCACCTACATTTTAAATATAAATTTTGAAGGAAAAAACCACATGGCATACACAAAAAAAAAATGCAATAACTTAACTTCCTTTTTAGTTTTAGAATGGCAGTAATCACTTGAACTTTACCTTTGTAAACATGAGAAGATTTTTATTTTACTTCCTTTAAAGGTTAATCTCTTCTAAGCCGTACATGCTTAAGCAGTATTATTATTATTATTCACTGTGTAATATATTTTTCTATTTTCTACTCTTGTATACTTGAATTAAATCATTGTTCAACACTAAATTATACTTTGTGTTAATTTAAGGAACACTTTATTTACTTAAGGAGTTCTAAGTACTCCTTGAAACTTTTTCATTTCTAAGGAGTCCGTATGAACCCTGGTATTTGAATTGGAGAAAAATGGGAAAATTGACAAGGTAAAAATCATGAACAACCTGATTGGAAACAAGTGGTCACTAACTGATAAGTACTAAAAAAGCAAAACAAGAAAACCTGCAGAACATAATATAAAAGATAAAAATAAAATATAATTTCAATACAGTAATTAAAGAAGATAATAAATGCAATGTTTTAATTAACATAAAATTAAAAAAATATATATCAGGCACATACATTCAATTTTATTTTTCTCACTTTTAGGGTAGCAAAAGCGTCTACTTTTTTTTTTTTTAATATCTAAAGATTGCATCACACTGAATTCAAAAGAAAGTAAACTCAGGTTGCCTAATCTCTCTTGATCTACAGTAGATCTTAAGTAGTTTTATACTTCTTTCAATTTACTGAAAGACCTTTCTGCTGATGCTGTGGTTATTGGAATACTTAGAAAAATCCTGTACACTGTCTTCATGTTCCTGTAATTCCCTGTTAAGTCAAAATTATAGAACAGTTGAAGGATTTCTAAATGATCCATTTTATAAAAGTTCTCATCTAATGGTGGAAACAATGTTTTTGCACTTAAAACAATTCAGGTCCGTTTAAGTCAGCAGTATATTTATTTGCAAGGTCTATGCAATATTTACTTAACAGATTTTCGGTAACTGATTTTAGATTTGTACCAGTCAGAAACTCAAAATCTTGAGACATTTCACAGTTTTGTGAACCTCCAGTTCAGTTGCTCAATTATGGTGTCAATAGCCTCTATGTATGTAACATGAAATCATTCATTTTCATTTAAATTCCCACTTTCACCAGGATCTTCGGAGTAAGATTGTCTGCAAATTTTATGTTTTTTGCTTTGCTCAAATAAGGGCTTTACATTTACAGACATAGCCAAATTTTCGCTTTCTTGTTCAAAAATTTGAAAATTTTTCTCTTGTTGTCTAAATTGTGTTTCTCAATGTTTCAACCAGTTTGAAAAAAAAAATAAAAAACATCAAAGAGAGGACAACAGGAAATTTCTTGGAAAATGATCGATGGATGAAAAATAAAATAATAAATTAGTAGTATAAATTTGGTGCCCAGGGCGACTCCCAACCTTCGCATGGGGCTGTCAATCACTATAAAAGTAGATTTTCTATAGAATTAAAACGTTTACAAAATGTTGTTTAATATTTTAATATATATGATGTATGTATTTCTAGCATTTATAAAAAAAAACTGAGTTTGCCATTTTTTTAAAATTTTGTGAATCCTATCTATAACTATTTTAACATTCAGCAGATGGATGATCTTGATGAGTATGTATTGAAACTAATCCAATACTGGGTATATGACTGCTTGTTTCTTAATATCTAAGATCAGTTGTAATTCAGTAAAGAATGTTTTGAAACTTATTAAAAAAACATATATTTAACAGCTATAGGACGCTGGCTGAAAGAAGCATAAACAAGTAATATAATTTTTTTTTTTTTTTGAAGTCAATTCCTACTTTTTAATCATAAATATATAAAATAAACCCGTGCAGCATTAATGTCCCACGTTATCTTTATTGAACATTATTTTATAATCATCGTTGCAGTATTTTATTTTTTGTTGGCATCACTAATTTGAGATAAATCTTTCATTTCATTCATGAAAACAATGGGAGAAATTTTTTTCCCCATATAAAAATTAAAATTAATTAATTAAATTTAATTAATGAATTAATATTTGAAAAAACTGTATTAACATCAATTGTCATCCAGTACAAGTTTTAAAAAATTTATTTGAACTTGAATGGATGAATAGAAAATATTTTCTTAACGATTGAAAACTCCAACAAGATATATATAGAGAGAGTGTGAGCTAATAGTAGGAATTTAAAAATGGCTTAGATATGTCGGTTAGAGGTCTACACGGGCCGAAATTTCCAGTCCTGGTCCCGGCTCAACCTGTACAAAAAAGTATTGACCCAGCCCGATATAAAAGCTAAAAGTTCGTCTTGGCCTGATCCGATACAAAAGCTAAAAGTTCATCTTGGCCTGACCCGTCATAAAAGCTAAAAGTTTGGCCAGAGCCTGGCTGTACAAAAATTTAATTGCCATGACTGAATTTCTAAAAACATGCCATTATTTTTGAAGCAACATTATTCTACAATTAAAATTATTCATAAAGCACACTTATGCACATATTTTATTTTCAGATTATGTCTAAAATACCTGGAATACAGAATAACAACAATGTTAATTACAATTTAGGCAATTTTATACATAAGTACTAATTTAAAAAAATTGACTTAGACAATTACATTCAAATGTAGATTCAATCAATGTAGTTTAGAATGAAATAATAAAATCAATTTTAAAGCTCTACAAAAAGAAAAAGCAGTTTTTTTAAATATAGCTCTGTAATTTATAAAACCAAATCAAATTTTTAAAACTTTCAGTAAACAAATGTACACCACTATAATTTTTACGAAAATAAGTAAAATGCAGCCCAAAAAGGGCTCAGAGGTAGGAGGGATTTAGAGGTCCACAATGACTGGACCAATAATGGTTTTCATATGGGCTGTGCCGGACCCGGGCCAAGCTTTTAGCTTTTATACCCCGCTGGGTATAGAAATTTTGGCCTATTCAGACTTCTAGGAAGAATGAAGTCTAAGCCAGGCTCGACCTGAAAAAAGAAGGCTGGCCTGGCCTAGCCAGAGTCTGCAGAAAAACAGTAAGGTTCCAGTAAGTAAGGTTTTTAAAAATATTTTTTCTAGAACTCGATTACATGTTAGTTTTTTCTTTTTCTGCAGTTTTAAACTGCCATCTGCAAGTCCAGGTTGAAAATACAAAAAATGCCAATTGTTCCAGGGTACATTTCTGTTTATACTAGCTGACCTGCGTGGCGTTGCCCGACCCTGTGTAATAAACTTAAATCTCTTAAAAAACAAAACTCTGGCCACGGTCTCAGATGGCTTCAGCACCGTATACTGGGCATGCTCGTATGCTCCAGAAAATCTTTTATTTCCCCCTTCCACCGCCAGGGAAGCATTCTGTTCTAAACAAACCTCTTTCCGAATGAACAACTGAGACAGGTCCCTGCTGCCTACAGCAGGGACCTGTCGTGCTATAAAATTGAGCTGGTTTGGAGAATATGGGAACATTATCAGCTGAGTTATTGAAATAAGGCACAGTTAGAGAAAATAGCCTTGAGAGCGATGTCGGAGAAAGGGGATGTTCAAGTGTCTTTCAGAAAATGACTAATAAGGAGGGCCACTATGCATCTTTAAAAAATCTTTGTATGGTTAAGTTAGGAACTTAATTACAAATTTGGCTTAAACTATTGTTCTGAAATAGTGGTAACCACTACTCGTAAATTTACTTTAATGTTATAGCGGGTGACTGTTAAGTTAATTATAATGTTTTGAATCACTTGCGTTGAAATCTGAAAGATAGTTGCAGAGATATGGAAATGGGGCATAGTTAGAGAAAAAACTTGGAGAGGATGGGATGTTCAAGTGCCCTTTAGCAAATGACTAATTAGGAAGACCACTATGCATCTTTAAAAATTCGTTCGTTTGGTTAAGCTAGGAACGTAATTTGAAATTTGGCTTAGACTATTATTTGGAAATACTGGTAACTGCTTTCTAGAAATACACCTTGAAACTATAAAGGGTGATTTTTACAATAATATAGTAAAAATAGAACTGGTTTGGAGAAGTTATGAACATTATTAGCTGAGATTTAAAATAGCGGTATTTTCTATATAAAACAGCAATTAAACGCTGCGGGTGAAGCTAAAAATGTTAAAATTGTTATATATACAGTAGAACTCCATTTATACATTTTGCCCGGGACCGGACAACAGAACGTATATCTCGGTAAAACGTACAACTAAATTAATGGTCTACTGGAACCATTTTTTAAATATATTGTAAAAACTTTGTACCGCTGAAGAGTTTGTTACCGTTTATATCGAAAACGGATGTTTTTAAAGTATTACTGCACCAATAACATACATTTTCGGAAACGGGACAGAGTAGAAAAAAGGTACATAAGAAAAGTACACATGAAGTTATTTTATAATAAAAGCTTTAGAGTTAGTTACACATAGAGTACTTAAAATAAATCATTGGAATCGCTTTGGCATATAAATCATTTATCAAAAGACATTTCAGTAGTTTACTGAATCTTGTTAAAATAATCACTAATTTTCGATTGCTTCTTTTCGGCAAAGCCGACACTGAACAATACACTTTGCATTTCTGTTACTAATGCAGCTGCGTTATCGTTACTGCTTTAACTACTGACAAACTGCTTTATTACATCAAAAGGCCTCAGAGCACCTCCGAAGTTTGAGTGGGATCTTACAAATCAGACTCATCCGACGCATCGTCAGTGTTTCCAGTTACAAAATGTATAAATGAGGCAAAATTTCGTCCGGAGTTTCAAAAACGCAACGTATAACTGAGGGAAATACATAACTCAAAACGTATAACTCAGCTAATTTTTAATGGCAAATGGTCAGGTCCGCTGAGTTGAAACGTATAACTGAGGGAAACGTACAACTGAGGTAACGTATATCTGGAGTTCCACTGTAATTAGTTCTATTGAAATCAGAACAGTAGATTTAGATTTATTAATAAGTGGGGTCAATTAAGGAAAAAGCCACCGCCAGGTGGTCCATGGTTAAGTGAAATAAATAAGATATTAAATAAGAAGTTGTTTACTCTTACCCCTCTCCATCACCGCAAATATAAACAAATAATCTGTTAAATAAAGTTTTCTGTACTAATCCCTATCATTATATGTCATGTAATAAAAACCCCTTAAACCCAGCTAATTATCATGAAGAAAAATGCTGTGTGCAGGTGGTGCTACATTAGCATGGCTGTACCCTGGTAAGTGCAATCCATATTAATACTATTCTGTTAGAAGTCCTCATCTAATGCATTGCTACTCTGGTTTATTTAATTACTTCTTTGAAGACTCTATAAAATCAACCAACAGAAGAAAAAAAAAAGCATATTTTTGATGAGAGTTCTTTGGGGATTTTAATTCATATTTCAGTAAATAATTAAAATATTAAAATTCTGAGTCTCAGGTGCGCCAGGCCAGGACTTGGACTATCCACACCTAAATTTTCAGACTTCTAGGTGGGCTAGATTTTGCTAGCCATCACAGAGCAAAACTTTCTTTTATTAGTGTAGATTAGTCTTTTTTTTAAATTAACATTTACAGGGTTCGTACACATTTCTTTAAATAAAAATCAAGGACACTAACCAAAAAATTTTTAAGTGCGTTCAAATTGGATAAACTATTGAATATATTAATTATAATATGCATTTTTTAATACAGGGTTTCAACTTTTAAACATTCGAATGGCAAAGGGATAGGTATTTAGATGACTATTACTTATAGTTATTTCAAAATAACAAATACAGTACAAAATTGGAAATTTAAAGATTGTACAAAAATTGGCAAAGGGAAAAATCGGTTTTTTTTTTTTTTTTTTTTTTTTGGTGGGGAGTTTAGTAGATGACTTTTTATTTATTTATTTTACTAATGATTTACAAATAGGACAAAAAAATTAAACTAAGGAGTTTTAAAGACTAAATTTTGTGTGCTTGGTAAAAAGTTGGAGGGAGAAAGGGGGTCTAATTCAGTTGGGAGGTGGAGAGAAATTTTTATGATAGATTTATTATTACAATAAAATAACAAATGGAGCTGGAAAATTTTTGAAAAAAAAAAAAAAAAAAAAAAAAAGAGTTTTAAAGATTTTAAACTTTGAGTACAGTGAGGAGGAGCAAAAAGGGAAACGAAATTTTGGTAACGGGGAATTTAGATAAAATTTTAACAAAATTTATATTATTGTATAAAAAATTTTGTGTATAGTAAACCACACGTTTTTACTGAATGGTGTATAAATATTTATGTAAAATTATACTATAAAATTACAGTTTAAACTGTAATTTCATGTTATTATTTCGGGAGCACGTTTAATACTTCTGTTACTCAGATTTTTTCTAGTAGGTGGCGCCATTACACAGCCTGTGATTTGACCTTGCTCATGTCATAAGCGTGAGTTGCTATGTGAATAATTTGTCAAGATGGAAGCTTTTTGTTTATAAGTGTAATTGTTACTTAATATCTTATTCTGATGATGGTCATAGAAGTTGACCGAAACGTCAATTTGATGTAACTGTATAGTATAATTTTACATAAATATTTATACACCATTCAGTAAAAACGTGTGGTTTACTATACACAAAATTTTTTATACAATGTTTTGATGGTGTAACGGTCCAGCTCAATCATCAAAATTTATATGATCGATTATTTATTGTTACAATAAAATAACAAATAGAACTGAAAAAGTTTTTAAAAAATTAAAGATTTATAGATTTAAAACTTTGGGTACTGTGGGGAAGAAGGAAGCTAAGGCGGAAAAGTAAATTTTCAGGAGAGGGGGAATTTAAACATATATTTTTTAAATTGGAAATACGTTGAAATACACAGAAGATTTTCACCCATAATTAAGAAATACGGTAGACTCCCTCAAATCCACAACACTAAAATTCACAAACACCTAAAATCCGCAGATCGTTTCAGATGTAAACAATGAAACTTACAGTTAAGATGTAGTTGAAAAATTTAAGTTTTTTAAAATTGTTACATCATTCTGTACATGTTTTAATATGGAATTTTGATTAATATAATTGAACTCATGTTTTCTCATGAAGGAAGCATAAATTTATTTCTGAAAAATTTCAAGATAGCACTGATATCAGTGGCGATCACAATCTTTTTACCAAATACATTTATGTATTAATCAAGCTTTTTGGTTATTAAGTATGGCTAAACATGAAATAAAACTTCGTTATTTTAAGATTTTTATGTAAATTATTAGTGTATATTTATAAGAAGAGTTTTACTGAATAATTCAAGCTAACTCATCATTATGCATATTTAGTTATTCATTATTAATTATTTACCTAACCTTTACTTTTAATATTTAAAAATATTAAATTTTCTTAATTTTTATTTTACTTTATTGTAAGCATACATTATAATTTCGAGTGAATTTTAAATTCAAATTACTGTTTCAAAATGTAGATGAAACAGTGACCAGAAATCCGCACAACCTCTGGCTATGCGAATTTAAGGAGTCTACTGTAGTAGGAGAGAAAAATTAAGGACTTTCAAGGACCAAAATTACCTTTGAAAAATTCAAAGACTTTACGAACCCTGATTTACTATTTAAAAAATATATATTTTCTGAAGTTTGATTTCATGGTTTATGATTCATTTTTATGTTTGCAGTTTTTTTCTACATTTTGAAACCTCTATTTCAGTTCCTCAGATTGAAATACAAAAAAAAAAAAAAAAAACAACTATTTAGAGTACCTTTCCAGCTCTAACAACATCTTTGGTTTAAAAAAACATTAATATTTACTATTTAGAAAAAAAAAAAATATTTTTTGGAGATCGATTTCGTGTGTCTTAATCTTTCCCTTTTTTTCTGCAGTTAAAAATCACTTATTTGGGGTACTTTTCCGGTTTTAATATCTTTGGTTAGAAAAAATATTAATATTTACTATTTCAAAAAAATTTATTTTCTGGAAGTCGAAATCGCCAGAGGCTTTTTTTTTCTCCTCAGTGCCTTCTCAGATGTTATTTTGCATTTTAAGAGAATTGTGCTTTCGGGAGAGGTTGTTTATACTGGAAGATATCATTTCACATTATAAAAGAGTAAGGGGCTGGGGCACATTTTTTTAATGTAGGTTTTCTCAGGAGCTTTTGGTCAGAATTGAAAGTTTAATATATCTAAATGTCCAAAATTAAATTGGCAATCACTATAACAGGGACCCTTAGTTTGTTTAAAAAGATTGTTTAATAAATATAAAAATATACAAATTCAAAATTTGTTTGCAAAAACAGATTGCAGCGCAAGCTGCCGAAGGGAGTGCAGCCCCCAACTTTAGGTTTGTTTGGATAGATTTTCATTTAAAAATATAACATCATACAAATTCAAGGGTCATCTGCAAAAACAGACTGGAGTGTGTGTAGCACACCTGGGTGTATACTGCCGAAAGCAGTGGCAGGTCCCCAACTCTAGATTTGCTTGGATAGATTTTCGTTTAAAAATATAAAATCAAAACAGACCAGAGCATGCAGACTGGTGTATGTGTAGTATGCCTGGTGTACCTTGCCGAAGGCAATGGTACCCTCAAAATTAAGTCATTTGGAAAATTTGTTTAAAATTATAGAATCATTCACCACTGATTTTAGGAAAATTTAAAGCTATTATCGCGGGCACTGGCAGGTCAGCTAATAAATATTTCTTTTTCTTAACCTTTTACAACATGATAATGAAAAAATCTTAAGATATATAAAATTTAATTTAATTTAATTTGTATATTAAGGAGTTAACAACTTATTTTTGTCGAACAATGTTATTAATTCTTGAAGTAGCTTCCAGAAGCACTGTTTGGACACTTAGTTGAATTTGTTTACTCACAGTCATTTACTTTAAAAATTTTTCCAGAAGGAATAATTGAATATTTCCCAGGATGGTAATTACTGTTTTTTTTCTCCATGATAATTACTAGAGATGGGGAATACTCGTCAACCCTGACTGAATTTAATTTTAGCTTAATTGTAATTATTAGAATTGTTTTATTCACTTTAAGACTTAAGAGTTATAATTAAATTTATCAATTTACTAAGTTAAAGTCCAGCTTAGAGTTGAACCATAATTAAATTATATATATATATATATATATATATATATATATATATATATATTTAAAAAATATATGAACTTAACATTATGATTCAACTGCATTATCTGACTTATGATTTTTGAACTCTGAATTCAAATTTTGAGCAAGTTAGATTACTAAAAAGTGGAAGAAAATATAGGAAAAATACACATGTAACAATAATATAATGACTCATGGTTTTTGAAGTTCCAGTTCAAATTTTGAGCGAGTTTGATTACTAAAAACTAGAAGAAAATATGTGAAAAGGACACATGTAATGATAATACTTGGTTGTTAATCAAAATATTTGTGTAAAAAGCAATTTAAAAAGAATAAGTATCTCAAATATTTTATGTAACTTTATTAAAAATGTATACAAACTTCCAGTAAAAATATTTAACATAAGGCACACAATTTAAATAAAATAACATCAACTTTCACAAAGAAAATTAACAGTTTCTGCATTGAATCAAAAATAATTTTCACATAAATACAAGTAGCCTCTTCATTCAAAACAAATATTTGTTTTAATTTCTGCATAAACACCCCTCGCCCAATTTTTAAAATTAAATGTCCACAAAAATCAATATTTCACTGTAAACATTATAAATGCAGCAAAATAAGTTTGAAATATAAGTACTCAATATTTAATATGATTAATATGAAACATTTTGTTTTTAATGCTTTTATATGAATAATTTATAAGATGGTTCCAATGGATGGAATCAATGGATGTATAAGTATCATCTTCCTATGTCATTTAACTTTTTCTTTTTTTTCGAAAATAAATATACAAATGTACAAATAAATTAAATATTATATGGTGACATTTTCATTAAGTTTTACAGTCCAGGATTTGGAATATTTCGTTACTTTTAACGAACAAGGGCAAGGCATTCTTTATTACAAATTGAAAGGTTTTCTTATATCATGAAAATATTTGGAAGATAGTGATGATTATAAATATAAACAGCATTTTAACAAACAAACAAAACCTTCTCAGAAATATTAAATGCTGAGCTTGGGCGTACTTGGAAAATTTGCAGAATTATAAGCTAAAAGCTCTGGTAATGGAGGAGTTTCCTTCGCAGGAGTGAACACTGGCTCCGGAAAAGGTGGTGTTTCCTGTAAAGTAAATACTACATTTACACATAACATCCATTTTGTAATTGCACAATAGAAAAAAAAATTTGCAGTATACAAGCATTTTTTAAAAGTTGATAAAGACTCCTCCTATATATGATCCAAATTAAAAATCTAGATGAGAACAATTTAAGATTGAAATCACTTAACCCTTTCATAACAAGTGTTATGTATATGTGAAGCATAAAGTGTTCAGAGTCTATGATTATTACATCCAGTAATTTTTAATTGAAAAATTTTCCTTATTTAATCAAAGCATTTCTGCTATTAAATTACACAAAAACTTCTATTTTTAAAAACCAATGATAAAAGATTAAAAATTCTGTAAAGAACGCTCGTTACGAAGGGATAATATAACAGAATTAGCTAACTTGAGAACAAATGAAATTGAAAGCACTTTTCAAAGATTTTTAAGGACTTATATTTAAATATTTTCATGGACTATTTAGATACACTCAACACTACATGCATTAAAATGGTTCTAGAATAAGTATAAGACATAAGGAAAAGAATCACCACATTACTTGTCTATTTCAAAGAATTCTTATCAAATCTTTAAAAATTTTATAATAGGTTTTTTCAAGATAACATATTATTAGAGAATAAAATATTTTAATTTTGTAAGACACATCTATACCATGCAAACAATTTCATACATCATAAAAAGTTAAGAAAACAGAGCTTGATAAAATTTATCTTTAGGAGAAAAAAAAAAAAAAAGATGCATTATCACTACAAAAGAAATAAAGTCTCAAATGAAATTTCTTTCTATGATATTGCATTTTTTTTACCAGTATTTACAGATTTGCTTATAAAGAACACTGCTTCAAAATTAAAAGTAAGCTAGAAATTTACCTAATTAAACAATTCTGTTACTCATCATGATTAGGATTGAATGTTTATTGTGGCACGGATTTCTGTGAAATTATCAACAATTTTATTCAAATCTGCAAATTTTGTAACATTGAATGATTTTCATGAAAATTGTTTAAAATTACTTTTTTTCCCTCAAATTTTTGTTTGTAAGTATTATTTTAAACATTTTTATGTAACTAATATTTTAGTAAATGAAAAACAACAGATTTTTGGCAAAACTAGAATAAATAAAATAATATATATATATATATATATATTTTTAATGCTAAACTAGCTGGCTTCGCCTGCTAGCGGGCCCCTAATTTACATCGGTGCCTCAAAACTTTTGTATTCTCCGGCTCGCATCCCCCTCGAACCGAACGAACCTTCGACCCGGGTCCCCGCTACCTTCGGCACCGTATACCGGTCGTGCTATGCATGCAACGGATAATCCCTTAATTTGCACATCAAATAGTATAAACCTCTAACTGAACGAATCTCCGACCCTGATCCCCGCTGCCTTCGGCACTGGATAATCCCTTAAATTGCACATAGAATAGTATAAACCTCTAACTGAACGAACCTCCGGCTCGGGTCCCCCCGCTGCCTGCGGCACCGTATAGCAGTCGTGCTGCACACGCGCTGCAGGATACGTGCACCTTCCGCCACCAGGTGGCGCAATCCGTTTATATGATCATAACTGAAATCGTTAAAACTTTCGATGTCTGTTAGGAAAATCACATGCCTCCATAATGCTTGTTAGTCTTATTGACTCAAGCAACTTATTAAATTAAATACTTTTCATACTTTTCAAGTATTTCATAATACTGTCAGTCATTAACATTCATGCACTCTTAGCAATCCTCACATTTGACAATAGACATTAAAGTTCCATCTTTATTAAATATAAAACACATCTCATAAACATATCTTACTTTTATAAATATATCGTTTTTACTCCCCTTTTGCACTTTAATATTCCAATGTTTTTAGCCGTCCTTTATGAATAAATACGCTTTAATGAATCCAGTCTTAGAAACGTAAATACAGAGACACAGACATGTTTTCTCACTTTGTAAGGAACAGCGACACACGGCATACATCGTAAGTTCATCTGAATAGTGCCTTGGCTACTCACCAGATGGCGGCACACGTTGTTCGATCCGATTGGAAGATCGGACATCAAATCAACAAAGACACGTGTATGCTAATTACGGTAGATTGTTCTGGAAATGGGTGTTTCCGGAGTTTAATCGATTCTTTGCTAGTATAAATAGGTGTTAGGTCTTTGTACCGGCATTATGTTTGGATTCGATCGTCAGTCAAGACAGCGACGATATATTTTAGTTATGTCGTTGTGGCTGTATAATGTCTAAACTGTTCTAGGACTATTAAATAGTTGATGGCGTTTTCCTTTAGTCAATAGTTATCTAGTATGTGCAGCTTGGTGCAATGAGGGTGAAGTATAATGTACTGTGTTTGGTGAATTTACAAATCGTTCTGTCTACATGTTTATCCGTTATACTGCTATATTGTGTTTAAAGATAGTGTGCTGTCTGGAACTGATTGGACTGTGTTTATTGCGATGTTATTTGTCAAGTCTTGTGAGTATTCTTCTTGTGCTATAATAAACTATTAGTGCCTAAATAAGTGTGTCTTCAATTGAGAACTTTATCGTTATACATTACACATATTTATTGCTCTAACTTAATGAGACTATTCCTTAAACCAGCTAAGCTTCTATCTGCATAATATATGCTCTGCTTACTTCAATAACCATTATATTAAAATTACAATGTCGAGTCGAATGAGCCATACCCCGTCGTTTTCATGCCCGTAGAACCGAAGATAGGAAAGCGCCCCCTGGTGGTGAAAAAATGAAATAAAATCGGTAAGCTCTATCGATGTCGAGTCGAATGAGCCATAACCCGTCGTGATCCTTCCCATAGAAACAGAGATAGGAAAGCGCCCCCTGGTGGTGAGAGTCGGAGAAAAAATCGATAAGCTGTAGTATCCTCTATCGACGTTGAGTCGAATGAGCCATACTTCGTCGTGATCCGGGTCACAGAAACAGAGATAAGTAAATGCCCCCTGGTGGTGAAACACGAACTAAAACCGATAAGCTCTAGTCGAATAGTATAAACCTCTAACTGAACGAACCTCCGGTTCGGTCCCCGCTGCCTGCGGCACCGTATAGCATTCGTGTTGCGCACGCACTGCGGTATACGTTAGTTCCACCTTCCACCACCAGGTGGCGCAAACTGTTTATACGATCATAACTGAAATCGTTGAGGCTTTTGATGTCGAGTCAAATGAGCCATACCAAGTCGTAATCCGGACCATAGAAACAGAGATAATAAAACGTCCCCTGGTGGTGAAAAACAAACTAAAACCAATAAGCTCTAGTATCCTCTATCGATGTTGAGTCGATTGAGCCAAACCGCATCGTGATGTGACCCATAGAACCCGAGTTGGCTGAAAAATCCTTTAATTACACCTTCCACCACCAGGGGGCGCAATGTGTTCTATACGAATGTTATAGAGGGTCCGTATTACTTTAATTCTGATGTTTGGAATCAGTTTGGGGGAAATTCGTAACATAGTTCGTAACATAGAAACGGACCGTAGTTAAGAGCAAAAAACTTGAAGGGGGGGGGGGAGGGAGGGGCGAGGACACTGCTTTTCCTTAAACAACTGAATTAGACTGCTGGAAAAAAAAAAAAAAATCTGATGCCTTAATTACATAAACCGTCCGGATCCGATAACGGGCGAAGCCCGCTTTTTACTAATCGAAAATAGTGGTAATTTTTCTATACATATAAACAATCAAACATTTAAAAATGTTAAATTTGTTGAAATGGAATTGGTTTCCTCAAAAATAATACAAATGTACAAATAAGTCTTAATTACATCAACCGCGCCGATTCGATAACGGGCGAAGCCCGCTTTTCGTTATCATAATATCTGGTTGCCACTCTAAAAGAAAAACTTAAAATACTCGTCATGCAGTTTTTAGACGTGGCCTACTTCTTAAAATCGTAATATCTAGCAGGCACTGTGATGGAAAACTTTCTTTTGCTTTAATTATACGAATGATGATTAATTATACAATTAAATAATATATCGGCTCGTAATGAAGATATGAGAATTTTTAGATATTCTGAAAGCAGAATCAATTTTGTATCGCCCTGTAAAAGTTAGGAATTACTGCGCCCCTTAGATTCGGAGATTGGGCCCCCCCTCTGAAAAAACCCAGTTGAAAACCACGTGACCTCCGTCAAAGAAAATGCGCCTCGCCTCTTGAAAATCGATCCAGACAATCGTCGGGCCACCTGTCTGCAGTCCGGCATTCGCAGCGCGGAAAGAAATGAAAAATTATTTTTTATCGATCGATTTTTAAAGGATTTTTTTCAGTTCTAATTGTCGTACGGAAATGATTTTTCGAATTTATGAAACCGGACACCGTCCCGGTTGCGTACGTACCGCTTTTGAATTTCTGGGCTGTAGACTTTCGCAGATACGGATTGGTTTAAAAACCCGGATTGCGGTTTGGGGCTTAATTTGCTCCGCGGCACTGCTGCCTTTTCATTCCCCGACCCGAGAGACCAGCAATCCTTTTCGGAGGCGAAATTTTTGCAAGTTCTTTTGCAAGTTCAGTTTCGGTCGGTAATTAAAACACTTTTGTTAATTAATAACTCCTCGGGTCCGGGTCGGACTCCCGACCCGGCCGAACTTGAGCTCCGCGCCTTTTTTCCGAATTTTTCGGTCCGCGTCTGCCGTCAGTGCGTCGATTTGTCCCGGAGCCTTTGCATGTACAGAGGGGAATGCACAGACAGAAACACAGACGTATACCGACATTAATAATATTGAGATTTACACAATCATTTACACAATTATTTACATAATCTTTACAAATAACAAGACAATATTTACACTTTAAAACTCGGATATAGCTGATCTGGTTCAACATTAAATAAAATACAGAAAATACGTTCTGTGTACTGTTAAACTACTCTATACCTCTCTCATGCTACGTTAATTAACTCAGAGTTACCAGATATTACTATTAATCTCACAAACACATTATCTCTCCACTCCAAGAGACCTACCTCAACGCACGTGTACCAGAGCTCTCCCTGGAACAACCTACACATCCACCTCACCGCATTCCAACTAAACTCTCTCCCTGCTGTCACCACGAGGCAACCCTCCGTAAACGGGGTTGGTTCCTTTGTCTGCAAGGGTTCGACCCCTTAAAAAAAGTCCTCCCTTTATGAGGCCCATTTCTTCTTCGATCCTGGGTGAAGCTCTCTGTCTGTCTTATCTATGAACTTTGAATGACAATAGAAAAACTCCTTCCACTGTACTAAACATTCTTTCAACTCATATCCTGTCACTCACCTACTCGGATTAAGATTCCAGATAAGAAAGGCATGCAAGTTTAAAGCTTACAGTACACAGAATACATAAGTCCACAAAAAGATAGTATCACATAACAATAGTTCTAAACAGCAGCTGTCAAGCAAAACTTGACAATCACTAAAAACTGTGACTATATGTATTTTTTTAAAAACATAATACAATTAAATCTATAAAAGCTTATGTTTTGCAGTTACTTGAATTTAACTCCAGCTGCATGGTATAGTGTCATAACAGCAAAAAATTTTGTAAACTACACCAAAAAAGACAAAGTAGAGTTTTTCCAAAACTAACCTTTTAATCGCAAATATCACTACCGAATTAGAAATTGAAACAGTTTACTGTACAGGATGACTTGTTTTCAATTTACTTGGAATGAATATGTGAATTTTGATACAAATTTATCTATGCCAAAAATAGATTCCCTATACCAGCAGTTCCCAGCCTGTGCCCTAAGGGCTTGTAGTGCACTTTCCAGAGGTTCTGCAGCCAAAAAAGAGAGATGAAGAAATAAAAAGTAGAATCATTGCCATCTTGAATTTCACACATCTTCAAGCAGATGACCCTTGATCATTCTGCTGCCACTAGGTTGCTGTCCAAAACTGTTGTGCGAGGACAAAAAAAGAGAATGATTGAAGCCTGGCCTATTGTGCACACTATATCACAAGATCTTCCAGGAATTTTTACTTTACATTCTTTAAACTCTCCTTTTTCTTCTTCTATGCCATATCATAATTTTTTAACATCATTAATTTGTAAGAAAAAGGATACAATAGACCTAAGAGGCTCCACCTAGGAACCATGATTCTAAAAATGGTTCTGCAAATCAAAAAGGTTGGGAAACTAAACACTGCTCTATGTGATAAAATTGTGCCTACAGACGTAGATAATAGAATCTGGTACAAGGACAACAGTAAAGAATTTCTCACTGTATATTTTAATGAAACTTCTAAACAATGAAGTAGAAACATTTCATCATTCAGATACTATACAAAATATTGCCAGCACTTTTATTTCTTTTGTATGTCTTTTCCCATCATTCACCATAGTGATGTACAAAATGTGCTTTACTTTACATCTTTTTAATAGATTCTACTTAATTGGCCCCCCTCCTACGTAAAATAAGATAACCAAACATCCCCTTTTTATGGGAATGCATGTTTAGAAGACCAGCCTCCAAATTTAGATTTAAAAAAACTTATTGAAATTTAAAAATGTGGTAAATTTCTGAAGTTTAAATAAGTAAATAAAGCTTTAAAAGTTTTTTTGAAATTCAGTCACTTTTAACCTAAGAGTATCTTAGATAAACTATTGAACAGTTTATAACTACTTTATTCTTAAATAAAAATTAGAAGAAAACTTTTCGCATTTCCTTCTCTCCTCCTCATTATTGCAATAAATAATAATCTATTTTGTCAAAAAACAAAAGTATCATTTTAATAAAGAAAAATATTAGCAGAAGAGGGTATAATTTTAACGACACCATGAAAGAATATATTATAGGGTAAGGGGATTTTGTAACCTTAAAATTTAGCCTACAAGTTTAGTTTTATTTTTTAAATAAAAAATAATGCAGAATTTACTTTCATCAAGGTTGTGTGGAGTGCTGTATCAAAAATAAATAGTTTTCACATGTATTCAGAATGAGTTTATTATAATTTTATTTCAGAAATGTGTTATTGTCGCATTTTTGCTTTAAAAAAGTATTTAAATTTCACAATGCTATTTTCTATTATATATATAGATAATGCAAATGAGAATTTCTTTTCGGCTGCTTATAACTTTAGTTATGCTGAATGGATTTTGATGGTACTTGCACTGTTAGATAATTTTTAAGGGAAGGTTTTAGTGTATAACATATTGTTTATGCATGGTTCATACATACATGGAGAAAAGTTCTAAAATTAGGTGAACCTGATTGTGAAAGATTAGCCTTTTTAAAAAGTTATTCTGAATGGATTTTGATGGGAATTGCATTGTTAGTTAGATACCTTTTCAGGGGTGGTTTTAGAATATTGCATATTGTTCTGTGTTGCTTAATCATAGAGTTATAGGGAAAAGTTCTATAAACCAAGTTATACTGATTATGAAATATTAGCCTTTTGTTAGTTCTGTTCCCTTGTCAGTTAGATAATTTTCAGGTATGGTATTAATATATTGCACATCGTTCCATCATTCTTTACCAAATCCTACTGTAAATGATAAACTAAAAGAGTTGGTTGTAAACAGCTCAAATTTTGTCTGCACATTAGAAAATATAATACCGCAATGGCATTCATATTGTTTTCAGCAATATGGAGGGCTCCACGGCAGAATTTTAGCGACAATGTCACACAATGGGAAAGATTTCTTGCAGAAAAAAATTTCATTTGGAAAAAAAAAATTGGGAGGGGGGAAGATATATGCAACAGCAAAAATCTTCTGTATATGTTTCAATTGGGAAGAATGCTATTGGGAAGAGATGACAGTCTTCTGTGTTTTGGCAGATTTTCGTCCCTCGCTGAAATTTTTGTTTTTCCCCTCCCCCCCTCCCCAAACTTTAATGTTGAAAATCTTTAAAAATGTTAATCTCTAAGTTCTGGCCAGTTTTTTGATATTGTTTTCTCTAGTTGTTAAATCTGTTACTTTGAAATACTAATAAATAAATAACAAATCAGCTATATTTCCTTCCCCACTGAAATTTTCGATTATAACCCTCCTCCCTCACCTAGTTTCAAATATTTAAAACTCTGATCAATCATCTACCTCCCACTGAAAATTTTAGTTTCCCTCTCTTTGCCCCCCCCCCCCCCTCTCTCTCCAGCATTAACCCTTTACTGCTGTGAAAAAAACTGCTGCATAGATACTGTGAGTGGTCCCGGAGACCACTTTAATCAAAAGATGAATAAAAGGCTCGATTTACTCATAGTATACTGCTTCTGTACTAAACTTTATGTACAGGACCATTATAATTAAAATTCACCTATTCAGAATTCGCTAGCAATAGTACTAGGACTCCAAACAAAACAAAATTTCACTATTGTTAAATTATTATAGTATCTATAGTTAAATTGTGAAAATTGAAATAAAAAACCGCAGTCTGTGGGACCACTAACAACAGCTAAGGATTTGCACAGTTAATCCTAAAAATTTGCAAGTTTTCTTTTATGAAAATTGTGTCTTTTTGTTTAATGTTGTTTTGACTTAGTTCTTTTATTTGTTACTTTGAAATAACTAATACATAAATATGCATCTAGATCCGCCACCCCCCTCAAAAATTCCGATCCTCTCTTTTTTGCTCCATCATAACAGTTTAAAATCTTTTAAAACAATGTGATAGAATTAAAAAAATCTGCCTTATTTATTACTTTGAAATAACAATAAATGAATGGTCACCCCCCCCCCCCCCAAATTTTCTGCTTCTCTTCATTTTCCCCCTAACACACAAATTTTAAAGTATTTAAAATTATTTATTATTATTTTTTAATTATCCGCTTAAATGTCTAATACTCAGTTGCCCCCCACCCTCCAACATACAAAGTTAAAATACTTTGGCCAACAAAAAATAATCATTTTAAATCTTCCAAGGGCGATTTCTAATTATGAGAGCAGGGGAGCAAAGTATTTCAACTTTTTTTGTAGTTTGGCCTTTTATCACTGTTGTTTGAATTCAGGGACTTCCTGCAAAAAGATTTTGCTGTTAATAAAGTTTGTCATGAAAAGCACAGTCATTTTCTACTACAGGGATGGAGGGACATTCCAGGTAAATGTCCATATCGCTTTAAAGCACAAGATCAAATTCGCAGATATATTTCGTTTGATTCAAGGTTTGTTTGGAGAAATTGACCAGCATAGCGGACGAAGCCTGCTAGTACTACATAAAGATCTATTTTCTCCTAAAATCATTTTTTTCCCCTAAAAAAACCCAGCTCTGTGGAGAAAATTTATATCTACCTGGGCAGCAAATCTGACAACCCTGATTGGATTATTTTTTTCACCATTGATACATCATAGAAACCACACAAGAGTAAAAAAAAATTATAAAACAAACTCTAATCAAAAATCAAAATCAGGCTTTGAGATATACAAACCTGTCTATGTCTTTCTAGACAGAAACTTCAAACTTCTATGTAAGATAGATTCTCCTAGCTATTACACACACTTTCTCTTTCTTTTAATAATATAACAATTTTAGCAAAAATATTTTAAAAACTTGCACTGATAATAACATTAAGAAAAACTGAGCTATACAGGGTGAATTTGACCTAATCTGCCAAATGAAAGAGCACAACAGAAGAGTCTATTTGGAGCATAATATACCATAGCAAACCTGTCATGTCTCTGACCGTTTTAGAATTAAGGCAGATAAAAGAACAGCACACCAATTCGACATGGCCAAGAAAAAAAAAAAAATTGTGAGGTTTCTAAAAACCTACATGCAAAATACATATTTAATAGGAGCAGAAAAAATGCTATAAGATACACCATTTTCATGGGATATCTGGATTTAATGGCATGGTAGAAGCACTGAAACATTAGCAAAATGCAAAATCAAATTATTGCCAAAATTTTTAAACAGCAATATTGCAAACAACTTTCTATCTACAATTGGTCAAATTTTTCCAAAAACTTGCCCATTCTATTAGGTTTTGAAAAGGCCTACAATAAACCATATTGGTACTCTAGTTCAAGACAAATTTAACATTTTGTTTGCAATACATATCAAGCAATTGCCAAACCATGCCAAGCCAAACATTTAAGCTAAATCTCATCAGCAGTGAGGAGTTTCATCTTACAAATGAATTTTGTTGAGCATATGCCAATTGTGTAAATTTAACATGCCATTCCGAATGATTTCGGGGATGTATTGCAAACAAAAAGCTAAATTTCTCTAGAACTAGAACACTGATATGATTTATTACTATAGGTTCAGTCGAAACCCGGAATAATGGACAAGTTTTTGGCAAATATGACTAATTGTAACGTAGCTAGAAGGGTGTTTATGATATTGTCAGTTAAACATTTTTAGCAGCAATTTAATTTTGCACATTGCCAACGTTTCAGCACTTGTAAATCATCATTAAATACAGATATCCTGATGGAAATAGAGTCAACTTATAGGATGTTTTTCTGCTCTTTCCAAATATGTTCTTATTTTGTATGAATGATTTTCAAAATCCTTACAAATTTGGGTTTTTAAATTCCTACTAATATGCGACCGCAAAAAGAAGGCGGGTGAGATCGCCGCTTGGAAGAAGAGTTCATTTTCTCAAAGGTTAGGACAGTGGAAGAGCAAGTATTTAGGGTTGTAACATATTCGAGCGTTCCTGCCTTTGGCGATATACATTCCCCTCTCTGTTTCTTGTCTGTCCTCTCCTCTCACTGATATAATTTCTTTTGTCCTAGAAGGTTGTTATATTCTCAGCGCTCTTGATTATTATTATCATTATTCTCTATTTAAACTGTTCTTTTCAGAACAACACAAAATGTCTCGTAAAGGGAAAACTTTGCGTTCTGATGAACGTAACATTGTTAATAATGTGCTTAATTTTTTTGAAAATGAAGCAAAATCTTCGTCTCTTTCCATTCCGATTCAGAAAGCACAGGAGCGTACGTCTGCTGCTACTGGCGTTCCTCTTCGAACTATCCAAAGAATTAAACGTGAGTCGAAATCTGCTCCTGATGGAAGGCTTTCAACGCCAGGAAAAAATCGCAGTTGCCCTGCAAAACGGAAAGCAGTTTTGGATACTTTTGATTTATGCGTCGTTCGGAATACAGTAAATGAATTTTACGCAAATAAAAAAGTTCCAACTATTTCATTATTGTTGCCAGTTTTGCAAAGTAAGATAAATTTTTCCTGGAAAAGAGAAACTCTAAGAAAAATCTTGCATCAAATTGGATTTCGTTGGAAACGATGCCAAAATAAAAGGAAATTGCTGATCGAACGACCCGACATAATTTCTTGGAGATGCCGGTACTTGAGAGACATAAAAAAATATCGTGAAAGTCAAAGAAACATCATTTATGTAGACGAAACTTGGATAGATAATAATCTTTGTTTCTCCAAGTGCTGGCAAGATGAAAAAGTTGGCGTTTTTGTAAAAGACGGTGCTGGAAATCGATTGATCGTTGTGCATGCTGGATCTAAGAATGGATTTGTGCCAAATGCAGATTTGGTATTTAAAGCAGGCTGTGCAACAGGCGATTACCACGGCCAGATGAATTATGAAAATTTCGACAAGTGGGTTCGAGAAAAATTGCTGCCTAACATCCCGTGTAATTCTGTCGTGGTAATGGATAATGCGTCGTACCATACAAAGATTTTAGATCCAGTACCTACAAAATATTCCACAAAAACTAAAATGTGTGAATATTTGGATGCACAAAATATATCTTTTGATAGCACCATGAGAAAACCTGAACTTTTTGAATTAATAAAAAGGAATTCCCTACCAACAAAAAAATATCATATTGATGAACTTTTGAAAACACATGGGCATTCTGTTCTCAGATTACCACCTTATCATTGCGATTTAAATCCGATCGAATTAGCTTGGGCAGCTGTAAAGCGCTACGTTAGGGAAAGAAATGTTGAGGCAGATCTGAGTTTAAAAACACTGAAGGAACTAACTTCAGATGCAATTAAAAGTGTCTCTGGTGAAACCTGGGAAAAATATTGTAGCCACGTAGAAAAGATTGAAACACAATACTGGAAAACTGGTGGACTTGTGGAGACTACAGTTGAAACAATGAACTTTGATGTTGGATCCGAATCAGAAACTGATACTGCTTCTGAAAGCGGTTCAATTGCCTGGGATTCGGACATGTCAGACGAATAAATAAATTAATTCATATAATAAATAAAATTTTAAAATTCGGATCACTTTCCCTTAGAAAGGCGTCACTGAAAGCTGATAAAATAGCCATACCAGTCATTAAAAAACAGCAAAATTGTGGCGTTATGAATTATTGTCATAGCGGGTTGGTCATGGTGGGTCCACAATTAACAACAAAAAAAATTTTTCTCTAAAAAATAATTTAGTAAATGGTTTTACTTAAGTTCAGTCAAATTCTTTTTTATGCAAAATCCGTTTAATCTTAAAAAAAAAGAAAAAAAAAATCTCCAACATACCTAAAAATAAATAAATAAACCCTTCTCTAACATAACTGAAAAATATCCCTTCTCTAACATATCAGAAAAATACCCCATCCATTAAAAAAAAATCCACCTCCTACTCCAATTCGCTGAAAAGAAAAATCTCGTAAAATTTCAAACACCCTTCACTAATATTTTTCATTAATAGTTTTAATTAACATTCTACAACATTTAATTAACAAAATTCCATTTAATAAAACAGGCCCCTTCACAAAATTCCTCTTGATAAAATAGGTCTTTTCACAAAATTCCATTTCCTAAAAACAAACTCTTCATTAATTATTAGGTTTTAAAATGTGTAATTTGCAAAAAAAAAAAAAAAAAAAAAAAAAAATCACCAGAAAGGAAAACTTTAGCAGAAGGCAGTGTTGAATTCAATGGGTGGCATTGTCCCCCGGAACATTGAAACGTCCTTCCTCGGAACTCTACAATGTCCCCCCGGAGCCACAGAAATCCCTCCCGGAAAAAAGTGTCTGAATTCAACACTGGCAGAAGGATTTAAAGAAGTTATTATTAAAAAATGCTTGGTTTGAATTTGAGTAGCTGGGTGTTATTTTCCACAAAGATATAACAAATTTCACAAAATATATCACAAAAATAACTTACTTTTCACAAAATAATCCCCCCCCCCCCCCCCCAAAAAAAAAAAAACAAAAAAAAAAACTCTGCATCGATCCCTGAACCTATATGGTTTATGCAAAATCAATGTAAATTATATTGAAATACTCGTTTTGAGAATGTTTCTAGGTTGATTGGTTGGTTATTTGTTACGGCCGATTATCTGCGCTAGGGGTGTAAGCCGGTGAGGAGCATGCCCTCCGTGTAGGTCTTTCTAAGGGATCCTAACCCATATTTACGCAAGGTTCGAAGAAAACTACGGAAAACTCCAAACGGTTAGGCCGACGAGCACGACAGGGGTTTGAACGCAGCACCTCCTATCTACCAGCTTTGAGAGTAGAACCTCTCAGCCACTGGTGGGGCAATGTTTTCAGGTATCGCATTTTTGTATTTTAATATAAGTGTATATAAAATCTAGTTAAAATATTCTGAGAAAATAATTTATAAAAACAATTTTTTAGGTAGATTTCGTAAGAAATACTACCTATTACATTTTCACCTATGTTGGAATTTTCGAAAAATTTTTGCAGATCTACGCCGATCATGACTCCCAGAACCCAAAACCACCCCAGTTTAAAACTTTATCTATCTATCTATCTATGTCACTTTTTTATGGACACGATAACTCCCATAATTCTGCACAAATCTCTTCCAAACTAATACATAAAATCAAGGGGCATGAAATCTCGGTCAAGTTCGTTAATGGGCAAAATCGAACCAGGGGGGCGGGGGGGATGGGGAGGTGGCTTTTGGCGAAAACAGAAAAAAACCCATAACGTCTTAATTATGATACGTATCGCATCCGTTTAAAGTTATTATTACTTCTAGAAAAAAGGCCGAAAATTTTTGTATGACAGATTTTTGATACTATTAAAAATGGCCCCAAGGAGGAGGGGAAAGAGTGGGGGGGGGGGGGGGGGGTTTAGAAGAAAAAAATTCATAACTTCATCAATTCAGAAGATATCAAATCCGCTTAAATTTATTATAAATCCTCTTAATATTATCTAAAACTTTTATAGTGACAAGTTTTTTATAGGACCAACCCTTATAGAAAAAAAAAAATCCCTGCCGGCTCCGCCTGCAAACAAGTTAGGTTTCGAAGTGGGCGTTTCCAAATGCTGCATCATGGCAAAAAGGTCATTTCTTCCACAATTCCCAACAAACAGCACCCCGCGGTCTGCGTCTTCGAAATCTACCTCTGCCTGTAAGTCGAGCCGTCAGGGATATTTTTAGAATATGATTTAGCCGAGAGATCTTACTCTGACCAAAATATCATGAATATTTCATATAACACCGGAACATTATACAAATATCTCCATCGCAACTTAATATTTAATAATACATAATATTCAATTACTTTTAAAGTTTCGGTGTGTGAAAAAGTTTTCAAACTTTTATTTGAAAAAAAAAAAAGAAAATATATATATATATATGATATAACATTATGCGAAAAGTATCTTGGATAAAAAAGCACATTTTACTGAAAATTTTTATTTATTGCTTATGGATTAGCTTGTATATTTAATTCACAAGGTCTCTCACTGTGCAAAAACTGTCCTTACCTAAAATACCCTAACAAAAATTTTTCTCAACAATGAATTCACCCAATAAAAATTCACTACTTCCTATTTTCCAAGCATTTTTTGCTATATCACGATAGTAAAGAATTTCGAATTTGTATTCTTGTATAACACATATAAATGTAATCTTATTTTCATTCTACATCAAAAGGCGCTAACTAGCCAGATATGGTAATCCGAGTTCAAATAACTTAGTCCTGAAGTTTCTTCTCTCAATCCTCCTTCTTTCGCTAAATCAGTCAAATAGACTCCTCTGGCACCACGTGACTTTGACGTCTCACCCGCCTTCTGTTCGTGGTCGAAGATTATTAGCTCACACTCTCTATATATATCTCTTGTTCAAATTTTCAATCGTTAATAAAATATTTTCTATTCATCCACTTAAGTTCAAATAAATTTTTTTAAACTTGTAGTGGACAACACTTTATGTTAATACAGTTTTTTCAAATATTAATTCATTAATTAAATTTAATTAATTAATTTTAGTTTTAAATGGGAGAAAAAAAATTCCTCCCATTGTTTTCATAAATGAAATGAAAGATTTATCTCAAATGAGTGATGCCACAGAAATAAAATACTGCAACGATGATTATAAAATAATGTTCAATAAAGATAACGTGGGACATTAATGCTGTATGGGTTTATTTTATATATTTATGATTAAAAAGTAGGAATTGACTTTAAAAAAATATATTGTTTTAGACAATGTATTTTCCTTCTATCTGCCATAATTCGAAAACAGTTAGAGATAGGGACAGGGTTCCTGTGGTGTTTTATGCTCCACATGGGCTCTTCTATTACCCCTTTTCATTTGGCAGATTAGGTCAAATTGACCTTAAATATATAACATACTTTTGGCTTAGACGTTGAGGTTATGTCTGCAACATTTAAAGTTGGAGTTGAATCTGAAAATAAATAAATAAATAACAAAAGTAAAAATAGTTAAAAAAAACTTTTATAAGCATTCAATGTTTATCTAAAAAATCATGCCTATTTTCATGACTGAAATTCACATAGTTCCAAAAAAATCCCATTACAATGTTAATTTAGTGTGGGTCTGATTACTGAAAATTCACTGCTTTGATTTATGGTTTATAGAAAGCACAAACCAAAGCATCCTTACATGATGTTATAATGATAAGGTGGTCTTGAAGCAAACTAGTGAATTTATTAAAAAAATTATAATTTTTGCTCTGTTACTTTTTTAAGATATGGCAACAGGAAAGAAAATGGAGCATTATTTAAACTATCTATTCAGAATTTCTAAATTATTTTCTTAATGTACAATCATAATTTAACTAATATTAAACTGTAAAGTAATAAGAGTACTTTTTTAAATTTGGACTACTTATTTTTTTTTATTTATATTGACTACTTTTTAGTATTTAAAATATTTTGTTGTTGCAGTTTCACATCCTGTTGGCATATTTGGCAAGAAAGGTTTGGTTTATAATTAACTCCACAGTTTTTGTAACTTGTAAACAATTATAACAAAGATTATTTGGTGATTTATCACATGCAACCAGTTAATGAGAAAATGCCATAACATTAATCTATAATTAAGCTCTAAAAATATTAAGATGTTGTATTGTCATGAGAAAAACATCTGTGTACATAATTTTTATCATATCAGGAACCAAGTGAAAAATAGATTACAAAATTCCATCTTTGCATATAAAAAACAAGTTAAGGCAAAGAATGTAAAACAAGAAAGAAAGATCATGCGTCAAACATAGATTATGAAACACTGTCCAACACATTCAGAATACTGTAACGAAGCATCACCTTTTAATAAGGTGAAAGATGGTATTTAAATAAACATTTGAGAAAACACATAACACATTTGAAAACTTATTTCCAGCAATTATCATCTACAGTTGGAAAAACATCAAAATATTTTTGTGCAGCCCCATATATGATGATCTAAAGATTTGTATATATGTATATTAATTCTTTGAGATTTTGTGATGTTACACGCAAAAAATCTTAAAAGTTGTGAATTTGAGAGTGGAACTTTCACAGCTGATTCTGAAGCACAAACTACTGATTTGTTAAACAAATTTTTACAAAATTTACAAATTGTTCAACATTAAGATATTTATTTCATGGTTACTGATTGCTTAATGCTCCCATATTTCTTAATGATTTTTTTTTTTTTTTTTTTTTTTTTTACTTGTTTAACATTTTGCAGATACACACTTTTAGCATCAGGTTCTATCCATTTTGTCTAATCAGGATGAAATACTTTATCACATCAATTGCAGTTAAAACAGATTGCTTTGACATATTTTAACACAAATGATAAATATTCAGTGAATTAAGCTAACAAATGTTCTGTTCCCAAACAAAGATAAGTAAACAGGCTCAATCACCTAATCAATCATACAATATTCAGTACAAAGTTTCAGTGAAGCTGAAATTGAAAATCACCAAGTTACAAGGAACAACTGAAAGGGGTAGACAAAATGAATTGAAATACTCTATACCAGTGGTCACCAAATGGCGGACCGTGGTCCTCATCCAGACCGCAGGCAGGTTTTCTACGGACCGCGACAAAATTGAGAATAACAGAAAAAATAATGTTTCAGCGTACAACGCATACCATATAGGCAGTAATTGTGTATGGAGTATAGGTGCAGATTCATGGTCGCCAGTCGCCACGTGGCGACTAAATTTTTTGCTGTGGCCACTAACTTTCGGTGTTTAAGTCGCCATGTGATTTAAAAGTGACCAATTTCTGGTATTTCCAGTCACCATCGTGAAATTTCGATTTTTTTTTTTTTAAATTAAGACCAAAACACAACAAACTTTATTAGTATCTTTTTAATAACATTTCAGAATGATCTGTTTAACATAGCAAACTATTAAATATACTCGAATAGCAATGCTATTCGTAACAGTTTGAGTCTGATAATTTTACATAGTCTGTGATTTAAAAAAATATATATTGAAAAACAAATGCTTCAAGTGTGTTTTGATTTTTATAGTGCAAAATAATCTCACACATTCAGATTTTCTTTTATATGTACTTTTATATGGCAAAATCAAAATAAGAAATATTTTTTTTCTAATATTCCCTGCAATCATGATTGCTTAGCTTTGAACAATTTTTTTTTTAAACCGTATCTTGCCCAACTTTATCTACTGACTATACATGATTTAAGATTTATATTACACTTAACAGTCAAATTTTGTTGTACATGTGCGTATATTAAATAAATTACTTTACACTTTGAATTCCTGAGTTTTTTGCTTAGTTTTTTACTGCATATAAACACTATTGTTTTTATGCGTTTGTTTCACAATTGTGGCCACTGGATTTTTTGGGTTTAGGAGCCACTGGCTCCTTCCAAATTTTAGGAATCTGCACCTATAGTATGGAGCAGTGAAGTTGTAGATCTTTTCAAGAGCAAAGCTGATCTACAGTTGGGAATATCTTGTTCCGAGAAGATGTTCTTTTGAAGGACATTTATGCTCAAATTCAAAAAACTCTTTGGAATGATCAATTTTGATTAAAAATGTGTGTGAAAAAAAGTATTGAGAACTAAATGATTTATCACTAAAATTGTGTACCATGTTTGACTCAACTTTTGGCCCAAAAATGAACTTCATTAAAAACCGGTACAGATCTCGACTCACTGATGACCACCTTAACAGCTTGAAGAGAATCAGCTGCACCAACTTGACCTCAAATTTCAAGCAAGTTGTGCAAAATAAAATATGCAATTTTTTCCACTGAACGTTAACCCACAATCAACTTTAGTGAGTAGTCTTTTTAAAGGGTATAGCCAGGTTTCCTATTAAAATATGCCCTTGAGTCAACCAGATCGAGTCCTACATGAATCGATAGCGCTTCAATAGAGATGTGGTTTTGCCAAGTTTGAAGCATATATCTCAAACCCATGGGCAGTTATGACTCTTTATGTGCGTTTTGGAAAAAGGTGCATTGTGAAGAAAGTAGTGATCGAATTTCCCCGAAAAAATTCAGGGATATGTAATAGTAAAATACAAATAGTGGATATTATTTTCAGATTATTTTCTGCAAAATAGCCAGTTTTATAAAATTTTTCTTGTTAGTAATTTAACTTTTTAATTAAGAATATATCGAAATTTTTCAGTGACCACCTTCATGTTGTTACCAAAAATACTACGAGGTATGATGTATACTTGGTGTGAGTTTCAACTCTCTACGCAGAGTGCATCATAGAAAAAAAAAAAAAAAATGTTTACCAGAGGTGGGGGGGGAGAGTTGCAAGTTGCATGTGTTATTACAAGTTCATGCACAGTTCTATGTACAGTTTAGGCATGTAGCTATTCTGTTGGTGGCAATCATCTGAAGGAAAGCATTTTGTTTTGTTAGTTGACAGTTGACTGATTTTGTTTTTAGTTTTCTGTACAGTTTTACTTAACGCATTGCTCTTCATCTTTTAAACATGAAGCCCTGCCTATGGGCATTACATTTTCTTTTTCCATTATTTAACAAATTTTTTTATCACCATGTGTTTTTATTATAAAAAGTTGTATGTAATAGTGGTATTGTTTCTAATCGAGCTATTAATATGCATAGTACTCTAATTGTAAAAATGCAAATTTTGTGTATTTTCTTTGAGAAATAACATAACATATGAAACACAAAAGCACCGCCCATGGGCTGAATTACAGATCTCCAAAAGACGTGAAATCATGTCTCCCGTTCAGAGCCTGATTATGAACGGAATAATCTTCCACCAGTAAAAATGAAGAGAAATTTCGTTCTTATACAATTATTAAATCTTATACAAGACAGTAATTTTTTTTGTGACAAGAGCGTTTAAATAAGGCAAAAATGTCTACCAAAATTTACTGGTGGAAGTTTTCCCCGATTGTGTTTTCCTCAGTGTGTTAACACTGTTTTTGATTAATCAACAACAGTCTTAAGTCAAACTGAGCTGAAAAGTATTTAACTGTCAACTAACCGTCAACTGTCAACTAACAAAACACATTTGTATCCTTCAAATGATTGCCACCAACAACATAACTACATATGTAAACTGTACATAGAACTGTGTATGAACTTGTAATAACACACGCAATTTGCAACTCCCCCATCCCTGGAACACATTTTTAATTCTTTTTCTATGATGCACCCATCGTAGAGTGTTGAAACTCACACCAAATATACATCATACCTCGTAGTATTTTTAGTAAAAACATGAAGGTGGTCACTGAAAAATTTCGATATATTCTTAATTAAAAAGTTAAATTAAAAACAAGAAAAATTTTATAAAACTGGCTATTTTGCAGAAAATAATCTGAAAATAATACCCACTATTTTTATTTTTATCTTACACATCCTTGATTTTTTTTGGGGAAATTCGATCACTACTTTCTTCACAATGCACCTTTTTTTAAAACGCACATAAAGAGTCATAACTGCCTATTGGTTTGAGATATATGCTTCAAACTTGGCAAAAACACATCTCTATTGAAGGGCTATCGACTCATGTAGGACTCGATCTGGTTGACTCAAGGACATATTTTAATAGAAAACCTGGCTATACACTTTATATGTACTTTGTATGGATTTTCTTGTATTCTAAAAATCCTAATAAAAACCTATTGATTTGCTTTTTTTTTGCTCTTCATTTCACTGGTATCCATTGTGTTTTGCAAGTAAGATAATAACTACTAAGCAAAGCAGCATGGTGGAGGGAGTTGGGGTAGGGTGGCTTAAGTTGTCTGGACCACGAAAGTTTGACAATCCTTTGAAACGGACCTAAGGGGAAAATAATTGGTGAACACTGCTCTATACAGTACTTATGAAGAACAAAGTTAGATTGTCCTGGCGCTGCAATTTCAAATCCTTAATTTTATAATCAGAAAAAAATTTCCAAATTTTTTCTTGGAAGTTTTAAAATTTCTTGACTTTTTCAGGTGGCTAGACACTCTAAGGGCCACGTCGTGTTACCAGCATATCTGCACAGATACTGGTGGAAATGCCAGACTGCAAGTGCAAGTTGATGGGAAGTACAATTACTACAACAAACTACTACAAGACTTTCCATGTGGCAACAAAACCATCAAAAGTGACCCAAATCCAAATGAGAGTGATGAACTTTACTCCAACAAAACAAAGGTTGACAACAAAACAAACTATGACAAAAAGAAAAATTTAAGAATTTTTTTAACAACAAAACTGCATGATGTTAACTTATCATAAGGCAACCATAGTTTATATTAGAATTAAGCAACTTTAATAAATGTACTCCTTCCTTCCATGCTTTTCAGTGCGAATGTTAACTGGATGTATAGGCGGCTCATACAAGGGGTAGTACTTAAGTTTTTAGAAAGTAATACAAGAAATAATTTCTTACCAAGAATATATGATTTATTGCTTCTCAAAATACTCTCCTACAGCATCCACACATTTCTGCATTCAAATAAACCAATCATCAAAATATTTATGCCACTCTGAAAGTGGTATAGCAGAAACATGGCATTTGTAAGCTTCAATGGCTTCTTCCGAGTTGTTAAAACTGTTGACCACGTATTTTATTTTTCATGAACGGAAATAAAAAATAATCATTACAGGGTTCCCAGCAAAATGTGACTGGCAAATTCCCTGACCAAATCTCAAAAAATTCTCTGAACGGCATACAACGAAATTTGTTACTTATTTTTGCAATCCTTTGTCAAAAATTAGAGATTTTTTTTTCTGTGATTGCTCTTCAAAATTCTCTTTTTTTTTTTTTTTTCCTGAGACTATATGATGAATTTCGCATCATTTTTCATTTTTCCTCCAAAACTTTTCCATGACTTTTTAGAAAATATTTGTAAATTCCCTGACTTTTTCTCTATATTTTTAAATTTCCCTGACTACTTTGAAATTCCATGACTTTCCAGATTTTCCCTGACGCTGGGAACCCTGCATTAGGTGCTAAGTCTGGTGAATAAGGGCAATGAGTCATCAATTCGATTTTTTCACGCTTCAAATAATCCATAGTTAGCGAAGAAGTGTGTGAGCTGGCGTTGTCTTGGTGCAGAATGATGCGACGTTTTGAATTTTTTTCTTAGTTCTGCAACTACTTACAGGAAACAAATTGTGATATACCAAGGAACACTGACTGTTTTATGATTGTCCAAAGGAACGGTTGCAATATAGCCAGATTTACCAAAAAACGTAGAAATAATTTTTTTGGAAGCACTCCTTGCACAAACAACTTTTGTCAGTCTAAGGTCATCTGGAAACACCCAAACTGTCGATTGTTGTTTTGTTTCGGGTTCATAATAATATCCAGGTTTCGTCACACATTACACAATGTCGTACACATGTTTTGAGGCATTGGAATTGAATTTTTTTTAGATTTTCTTGGCATCCTTTCACATGAACGTCCTTTTCAACTTGAGATAAATTGTGGGGGCACCATCAGAACATACCTTTTGCACTTTTAAATGATCATGTAAAATTGAATGCACGCTGGTCCTTGAAATTTTCAAAGATGCTTCTATTTCATCATATGTCACATGACGATCAGAAGCGATTAGTTTTCTCACAGCATCAATGTTTTCGGGAGTCACAGCACTTCTTGGTCAACACTTCGT
Source organism: Maratus michaelseni (assembly GCA_963931845.1). Taxonomy (NCBI): domain Eukaryota; kingdom Metazoa; phylum Arthropoda; class Arachnida; order Araneae; family Salticidae; genus Maratus; species Maratus michaelseni. Next base: position 152,874,277 of record OZ007596.1, on the reverse strand, counting down.
CACTGAGATTCTTATGACCGTGGGAGAATTCTTTAAACCAGTTGTAAATCGTTGCCACAGATGGTGCTTCTTTACCAAATGTCGATTTTATTCTATCGCTACACTGTTTCCATGTCAAACCTTGTCGAAAGTGATAAAAAATCATGGCTCTGAAGTCCCTTCGACATAATTCCATAATTATTTAGAACTTCTGATTTTTGAAAAATCACAGTAAATAGAATTTCACAGCTTTTGATGTTCTGTAAATGCAGACATTCACGTAACTGTTCGAATTTTGATTAAAAATTGTCTGCGCTGAAAGCAGCTGCTTTTTTTCTTTGCCAGATTCTAAAAACTTAAGTATTGGCCCTCGTATGAGTTCTGTGCAAGACTAAGGTCTCACCTAACCCCCCCCCCCCTTTTTTTTTTTCATTTTTCGACAACAAACCCACAACACAAACAACATAGTTAATAGCAATCTAGAACTGTCAACACAATAACTAAAGTGATTCACTAAATAGCGCTGCAGCCATGATGGCCAAAATGCTAGACAGGTAGATCTGTGCCATGATGTGATCAAGTGAATTTCTCCCTGCGACCATGTACACAACCAGTTAAGCTAGGAATAATGCCCAGCAGGAAGGTGCCTGGTCAGTGGTCTAGTAATAATAACAAAAATACTAAACTAGTATCTTCTTCAATATTTTCCTCCACAGTTTTCTTTTGTTTATGTGTCCACAGTAAATTTGCATATGCATATATGTTGATTACTCACTGTTGGTTAGGCTGTCTTTCCATGTGCACAATTGTCTGAGATCTTGTAAATAATATTTAAATATGTAATCTGCAAACTTTATTATTGTAAATAGCATTGGTAACATCTAACTATATAAATTGCATTTGTCTGCAATTTTTAAAGTGTTGTTATTGTAATTTGACAAATAATGTTTGAATATGTAATCTGCAAACTATATTATTGTAAATAGCATTGGTAACATCCAACTATATATACTGTATCTGAGATTCTTAATGTGTTTTTATTGTAATTTGGCTTCAATATATCTTGAGTACTGTGTTGTTATTCTGAATTATTTAAATTTTAATGTATGTATTAATAATTATGTTTCATTTGTGTTTATATGGATAAGGAGCAAAATAGTCGAATGTAAAAAATGTAATCAACTAAAAACTTTATACAAATGTAAAAAGCCAACTTTTATTAACTGATTTAATTGAATTATTGTTCTGCTATAGAAACTAGTATATTATATAAATTATAAGCACAAAAGTCGAATGTATATAATATAATCGACTCAAAACCCTGTAAAAACTACCTACTTATGTTATGAAAAATTATTTCAAACAGGCTGACTTGCAGGTCAGAAAAGTATCTGTAAATGTGATTTTTCTTGAAGTTTCAATAAATGGGGGGGGGGGGGGGAGGGGTTCTCTGGGGGTGGTTTCACGCCTGCTCCTGCAGGTGTGGGTGAGCTGGATGGTAGTATTTTTCCTGCCCCAGGCTTTAGGCTTAACGCCAACCATTCGTCAAAAGCAGGTTCTTGGTGTGTGGGTGTTCTCCCTTTCTCTCTCCCTCTTCAATGTACCAAAGTGCTGCATCTAGTATTTAGTATTAATAGTTACTCTCTCCTTTGCAGTCTTGAAACTGGAAGCACTTTATTCTGCATTTGAGCCCAATAATGCATGGACTTGCCAGATATGTTTATAAAAATTTTGGGTCTTTAAAAAGACCCTTCACAAAATTTTTCATCTTGAAACAGGATTCTTTAAAAAAAAATTTCATTCCAAAACAGGACCCTTCACAAAATTCTTTGTCTTAAAAATAGACCTTTCACAAAAGTTTTCTACCTCGAAACTGCACCTTTCACAAATTTAATCATTTAAAAATAAAATCTGTCCTGTCAAATGCAATTGAACTCATCAAAGAACATATTACTTAGCTTTTTTTATATAAGTAAAATACAGATATACAGGAATCCAAGTATAACAATAATTTCAAATTCACAAAATTATGCCTTTATATATATATATATATATATATATATTTGTGAAAATTCTAAACACAATTTCATAAAAACAGGACCTGTGAGAAAAATCTGGACAGACCCTGACTGGTAACATTTTAAAGTGCAACCAATTTCATCACCAATATAAATATGGTCAGTGGTTAACTTTTCTTTGGTAATAATTTTAGCTAATTTCTCATGAAAATACTTTACGTAAGAAGGATCTCTATTGAAAGTTTTTTCTACAAATAATGATTTGGTGAATGCAATGCTATGCCAAGTCATTTCTTTTATAGATCTAACTATGCCAAGCAAGCTGAGAAATTGGAATATGTGGGTGAATGTTTTAAAAAAGGTACTCCATTATTTGAAAAATTCTATGGAACCCCTTTTACCCAATATTGTTTTGGTCCCATGCTTTTCATTGAACAAGGGTTCTATTGTATTTTTAGGGATTCACCAGGACTTGAAAATCTTTCTGCATTATACAAACAGATTTTTGTCTACACTGAGTTTACTGATAAATTGGAAATAAATGTCTAAATACTAAAAGAGGTATATATAGCTAAGATATAATTAAAAACCAAAATTACCGGATGAGTTGGATTTAACAGGTTTCACAGATTCTAAGTCAGGTAGCACAGGTAAATTTTCAATTGAACACTTTTGGCTATAAATAATAATAATAAAAAAAACAGAAAGACAACAGAAACATTTAAATTATTTTTTTCAATGAATTACTATGAATTAGAAAATTTGAACACTTACTTTAATGTTGGTGTTGAAGTCAAAGTGGAAGAAATTCCATAATCAAGTAAACTAGGGGTTACTGGTAGATCTTCTCTTCTAACATATTAAAGAATATAAATGAAATGTAAACTAATAGATTAACTAAACATGCTAATTAATTGTCTGCAATGTTTTTATTATGTAATTTAATCAAGTTTTATATTAAGAAGGGGAAAATAAAAAAGGATTTTTTCTGCTCAGATAAAAGTTTTAAGGAGAAATTTTAAGATTTAAATGAGAACTGAACTTTCTTCATTCAGCATAGGAAGAAAAAAAAATTCACAAAACTCTACAAAAATACTACACAAATACATACAATACAATACAAATACATAATCTACACACACATAATAATATACAATACACAAATACATAATCTACACAAAATACTACAAAATTATGCAAATTGTGTAGTTATAAAGAATTAAACATACATTTTTCAGAAGAATTATTACAGCTCAATTATAATGATATATATATTCCTCTCATTCAAAATTTTTTGTAGCTTCTTAAAAACTGGAATTTCAGTCTCCAAAGGTTCACCTGAAAAATTAAGTCAGTAAAAGAGCTTAGAACTTAGCCAGTTTCTGAACTTAATTTTAATTCTGTTTTGGGTACTGATAGAACACTTGACAGAAGCAGAGCCAAAAGAAAATATTAACATTATTTCAGAAATTTTAAAAAGTGTTGATATAGCCAGTAAATAAGTAATAAATCTGTGTATGCAAATAGATACTTTAAACATTTTCAAGATTGCTAACTACAAATCAAGTACCAAATTAGTATTGCAAAAAAAACTTAGGTACTTTTCTGTTAAAGCCACACCACTTTGTGGTTTTGCTTTTTTGTTTTGGCAGAGCTGTCTTTCCAAAAATTATTCAAAACAGTTCTTTTAATAGCCTTAAAAGCCAAAAATAGCTGCATACAATGAACAATTTAGTAGCAAAGTAGCTGCAAGTATTAACCGAAATGGTCACCGTGTTCAGATAAGGGTGACTAGTGATATCCCCTTTACAAATTTCTCATTTTTCCCGGACCTTAACTTCGAAGTGAATAAATTTTAAAGACCAATAATTAAATTTCTTGAGTATCTATAATTTGTAAGAGAAATCAATTGTTTTTAAAAATCGTATTTTTATTTTTATTCCAAAATCATAAAACATTCAGAATTTTACAACTACTTGTTTTAGGAAGGACCCAATTCACCATTCAGCATGTTAAATGGAAGAGAGGCTTTGGGGGAATGCTAACTAAACTCCTTAGTTCTCAAGCAAGCTTAGTACTTTTTTATCGACCCTTAAAGGGATGAAAGGTTGAGTGAACCTTGTCCAGCCCAGAGTCTAATTCTGGACTGGTAGAGTGGTAGTACGAAACGTTTACCACTTTGTATCTGGTATTCCGAAGGAGGAGATCTTAAATTAATAAAGATTTCACCTTATCTTTTGCTTTTAGGCCCATAAAATTGATAAATTTCTTATCTTTTGCAAAGATATATTCCCCAATTTAGTGACAGGTCAATTAATTATAAAATTCTAAAAATCAGTCTTTGTGATTTCAAAGACTATTTTTTAAAAGAACATTGTATGCGCTGACTTTTCGGGAACTGCACTTATCCATGTCTAAAACAATAATAATAAAAAAAAAATTGCCATAACAAATGCAGCAAAATGCTTTGGCCCCTTATCCCCCTTGCATGGAGGGGAGAGGGGAAGAAACAGGAAGAGTGCATTTTAAAAATTTCTTCCTATTTCCCATTTATATGCTGATATTACCCATTCTGCAACATTTTTTGTTTTTATAGATTTCAAGATGAAATCCTCCTCCACCAAAGGAAACAAAGTGATTTTTTATAAAATTATTTCCTTATTCTTTTTCCAACCCCGAAATTCTATAAAATTTCTGGTTTTCACTTTCTATAAATTCTAAGATCTGATAATCAGTCATTTAATAACATGATAAAAAAAATAAATACATAAGATATCTAATAAATTAGAAAATTGGGCTTTAAAGTTCTAAAAGAAATATTCAAAAGTACCTTTGTGCTAATTTTTTCAGATGGTGTATTGCACAATCACAATATCAAAAGTTACTCATTTTTCTTGTGTTTTCCCTTCACGAAACAAAATGGAAACATTAAGATGAAATTAAAAGAGAAACAAGTGGGTAAGTGTGATCGAAGATCGCTCAAAGGGTTTCGTTTAATATTCCTTTCAAAACACTTTATCCTTTCTTTAATAAATTCAAACAAATTTCATTTAGCAACAACAACAAAAAAAAAAGACATGTTTTTTATAAAGTAAAAATTTACCGGTCTATTTTTTCCTTTTTTCGAATATCTAAACCAGCCGGATAGCGGTCCAAGCCTGCTATTATATTCTGTCATAATAATATCCGTCATGCGGACTAAATGCAATATTTAAAAAAATAATTTCAAAATTAAACAAATTGTACACCTTCAAAATGTTAAAATATGCGAATATTTCCATAATCGGATTTTTATCACGATTCAATATGTTTCTCAAACTCATATATTTACTATTCTCTATTATTTATATTGATACTCGCTTTGTATTATTCTCAAACATTTGAAAAATTAGTTAAACTTCCTATATGACGTCAGATTTTCTTTTTAATTCTCTAATGACGTGATATTAATCTGCTTTGTCCACTTACACATACTCATACTCCTTGTATTATTGAGAAATCTTAGACATTTTCCGTTTTATTACGACTATGACGTCAATCAATTTTATTTCATATTTATCTTTTTTTCAATTGGTGAAACTTTTTATTTCATTTTCATTTTTCACGTGAAAATCGTCTGATAGAAAATTAATTATTGTAGAAAGAATTTCTTCGTGGATTTTTAATTTTTGGCATCGGCTATAACGAAAAATGTTTCAATTTAATAGGAAAAGGCTGTTAGAATTTTGGTTTTTTATCTCTATTTATTAAAATAATACGAATTTTTCAAATTTTAATATTTTGAGCTCTTTACAGCTGCTATTCAGATTTATACACTAAGTTTCAACTCTGTAAGTTACATACTTTTTGAGAATGGCTCTGTGACGGACAGACAACGGAGCGGGGGTAATAGAGTTTCGTGAGATGAACGAAACCCTAAAAACAATGAAAATGAGAAAACTGTTGTTTATTGTAGGGCTTGAACACCTGAACTATATCAAATTGTACTGGAATGGTCAAAATTTTTTATTGGTGTTTCATATTTCCTCTAGATATTGCAATATTTATTGGGAAAAGCTAGCATAAAATTTTCAAAAAAGTCTCTTTTTACATAAAATAGTTGCCTATTTGACAGAAATAGTCGTTTTTGAGCCATTTTTAATTTTAAAAAAGTTGCCATAGTCTCTTGGAACTCAAAATTGTAGCATATAGTAGTATTTTAGTAGAAAATGGCAGCCCCGTTTTAGCGTATTTCCTCAGCATCAGGCATTGTCAGTTTTGTTTATCTTGTTTTCTGGTGATATTTGCCTTTATAAATTATCGTTTGCACAAATAAGTTTATCTTATCATAGTTGCAATTTAACTTTAACTGATTTCAAGATTTGGAATTAGCCAAACTTTGAAGTGAACAAATGGCTATCTTATTTCTTCAAGAAAGAAGTATTCTTCACAAAGAAATATTATGCTTCAGTAATCATCAAATGAAATTAAAATGTCACATTTTGATTCTTATTTAATTAAGTTAATGTCATGTTGCATGATTTTCAAAAGAGAAATGTTCTCTGCTATGCTAAATGACATTTTAAATTTTATGTCGGCTGTCTTATATAAATTTTTTAGCACAGCATTTTTTAATTACCTTTATTTTCTTATTTTTATAGTTATTTAAGATATAACAAACATAACTATGCTTTTCTGTATTTGCTTGTTTTGTTTATATGGTCATAATATAAATAACATTCACTTTTTGTTCATAAGACAAATACAACATGACACTAAAAATGTGTAGCATGGTTTTAATAGAAAGATATCACAACTTATTAATAGAACTGACCATTAAACTAACAGAGAAAACATTATACTAAATGCTAAAAAATGATGCCAGATTACTGCATGATAATAAATAACCACAGAGACAAAAACTATAATAAATGAGAAAAAATGACACTAGATTACTGCATGATAAAGAATAACAGCAGAGAGAAGCTGTGGGAAAAAAAAAAAAAAAAAAACATGCAAATGAATTTATTTTTGGCGAGTTTGAAAAAATCCTGCAAGAAAGATATGATCTTATGTTCCAGTGCAAACATTTTAAACTGCTGTGCCATTGCACACAGGTGTTCTGCAAGAGGATTTTAGGTATGCCATGAAAAAAAAAAAAAAAAAAAAAAAAAAAAATTAAATAAATTTTTGTTATTTCTCAAGACCCATTTTATGTTGAAAACAGAACAAGTACTTTATTATATTTATTATTTAATCATTTTATTTGCATTTAATTGTTGGAAAATAATAAAAGAAATAAAAATAATAAAGTACTTGTTTTGGTTTCAACATAAAATGGGTGAAGTGGGTTTTTCTAAAATGCAATTATTAAAAATGAAAACAATTGGTTAGAATTATTAAAAAAAGATTTTTCAATAATTCTAACCCTGATTTTTCAGAAATTTAATTTACCAAGGCTATTTTAGGAGATATCTCACTGATTATTTGGAAGTGTAAGCATTATGAAGGTCCCGCCCCATTAACACATTATCATTGAATATGAGAAAGGTTAAAAGAACAACTGGATAATAGCATATTAGTTTAGTTGTGTCATGAAATTATTAATAATTTCTTGTTAAAATTTCATATAAATTCCATCTTTACAATACTGATTAACCTAAGAATATATACGCTTAAAAGGCTATTTGAAGTCAAAAAGAAATACTTGGGAAAAATTTAAATCCAGGGTACCAAGAAAAATAACACAGGAAAATAAAGTGAACATAAATTGAATTTTAATGCTTTACCATCAAAAAAGATATTTAAAGATATATCTTAATTTTGATTATTTTGAAATAAAAAATCTTACTAGATGAAATAAACAATCAAATGATATCAAACTTTATTTAGAAGGATACACTTTCTTATGTGGTGTTACATTATTTTCCACTATAATCTCAGGGACTTGTGGCACTGATTCCACTATAAAAAGAAAAAAATAAGTATGTCAAATAAGTAAAAAGGTAATTTATTATTTATTATGAAAAATAAGTTAGTTGTATTATTACTAACTTTTGATTATGATTTGATATTACTTACAAACATGATGGTACAGAGACATTCATATTAATTTTAATTTTATGCTTTAATTCTATTATATATATATATATATATATATATATATAATACTAAATTTTTATGAATTATTTTTATGAACAAAGAAAAAAAAAGTTCCAGTGCATGATGTATTGACAAAATAGCAATTAACTTTCTGTACAGAAATATAAAATTGCTTAAAATTTGAACCATCAGTAAATTTGCAATATGTTACTTATGTTGAGTTGATAGGGAGGGGGCCTGGGAAATTGCATAATTAAAGATTTTACATTTATTTTTTCTGAACAGTAAAAAAGCCTGCATTTATCAGAAACATGATCATGAAACAAACAATAAAAGTCATAAATAAAATATGAATAAAATTACTAGCATTCCTGTCAAGTCAAATTGTCAGAACTATGTTGTAAAAACACATTAAAAATGGGGGAAAAAAATAAGATTATGAATAATTGAAAAAAAAAAAAAAATTTTTTTGAAAGACGCGTTTAACATTTAAAAGTTAACACACTTAAATTAAAAGTTTCACACTTCGAGTAGGCTATTATTTCGCTTTCAAAAAGATAATAAGCTACAAAATGGCTGTTAGGAGACAGATTTAACATCTTTGCAGTGGTTTTCAATTATATTCATCATATTACAACAAATCATTATGTACACTATAGAGAGCAGTAATGACTTGGCAGATGAACAACAGAATGCGCTATGATATGCAGTCTCAAATCTGAATGCTGTGTTCTGATGTCCATATTAATAGCGACAGTGTCACTGTCAGTGGATAAGACCAAAACAGATTCAGGGCTCAATCTTTCAGAGATAACATATACTACTTTTTTTAACCATAGTATTTTTCCCATATCAGCCTTTCATAGTATAAAAGATTAGATGGCTTAGGACATTCCTCATATCTGTTGAGTGCTCGAATTTGCTTCTCACAGAGCCATAGAATTTTCTGCTTAGCAAAGAACCTGATATTCCGATATTCATGGGACATATGTTTTTCTTCCATTGCTTTGAAGTTCAATAAATTGCAACAAATCTGTAGTGGGGCAGAGTTTATCATTTGTATTGACTGTGCAAGTAATCTCCACCAATGCATGTAGAATTGTTGAAACACCCGAATAAAGTGAAAGTAGGAAAAATTACATATTTGCTAGGTTTGAAATAGCATACAGGGAATTGCACATAAAATAGAAAAATCCTGCATAATGAGAAATGCTGTGCAGATTTTTCCTCTTTAAATTCTGTTCCAGGCAAGAGGAAGAAGTTCTTTCTTGAATTATTTATTTTTTGTAGCAAAATTAATTCGACAGTCGGTCACAAAAAAATTTGTGAATTTTGACACTCAATCGCACAAAACAACAACAAAAACAATTTCTACAACCAGTAGTGGAGGGATTTTTTTTATTTTTTTTCAAGAATTTAGTCAGTCTGTTGCATGCAGAAAAATATTGTGAATGTTGTCAATCGGTCGCAGAAAAAAAAAAATCTATTATTTTATCAAAAGATTACGCAAGAAAAAAAAATCCGGAATTTTGTCAAACGATCGTAAAATTAAATTGGTTGTGAAATTTGCAAATTTTTTGCTCCATAGGGATACGGAAATTTTCATTAATGATTTTCTGCCTTCCTCTTCACTAATGTACTCAAATCCGTACAATTCAGAAATCTGCAGAGCCCCTGGTGCCTGGTCCCAGACTGGGCAGACTTTTGAGAGTGTACTGCATAGTGTATCATATGCAGGACCAGTGCCAGACGTGAGGCAGATAAGGCAGCCGCCTCAGAGCACACTCCTAGAAGAGAGGCAGAGACTATTGCAGAGACTTTTTTCCTTGGGGCCTATTTTGTGAAAAATAATATTTTGTAACGAAAGAAAAAATCCAGTTACTCAAATTCAAACCAAGATGAACCATTAATAACTTCTTTAAGTCCTTCTGGTAAAGTTTTACTTCATGGTGACCTTGTTTTGTTTGCAAATTACACATTTTAAAACCTAAAAAAATATAAATAACTAATGAAGAGTATGTTTTAATGGAATGGAATTTTGTGAAGAAGCCTATTTTATTAAGAGGAATTTTGTGAAGGGACTTGTTTTATTAAAAATAATTTTGTGAAGGGGTCCTCTAAATAGTCTCCAAATTTGTCCTGGATCGACACCTGATTTGACTCACATATATTGAACATATAATCCATTATATGTGGTGAATCTTAAGAAAAGAGATATTTTTTTATTATTTTAGAATAAAAATACAGAGTACATTGCATATAATTACAGTCAAAGAAGTTGCATATAATTGCAGTGACAGAATTCCAGTTATAGCGTTTTACTCCACTACAGTAAATTTTGTTCGCTCGGCGATTTTTGAATTATTAGTGATTTTTAGCGTTTTCTTGTGTTCCGGGGAGAATTTTTTAAACAAAATTCCTTTTACGAATGTCAAACTTTTAGCCTAATATAATAAATTTTGTCCTCCGCAATTTTGGAACTTTTATCTATATTTATTTTGATTTTCAATGCAATTTTTAGCATTCTGCTGCATTTTTGTGACATTTGTAAAATTAATTCGATTTCAAATTTTTAGCCTAAGTTAGTAAATTTTGTCCTCTGTGATTTTTGAAGTTTTTGCAATTTTCAATGCAAATTTTAGCATTTTCTTGCATTCTGTAGCAATTTTTTGACATTAATAGAATAAATTCAATTTTAAACATTTAGCCTAATATATTACATTTTGTCTTAAGTGATTTTCAATGTGATTTTCAGTATCTATTTGCGCCGATTTTTTTATACTCGGAAAATAATTCCTTTGAGAATGCTTTAGCCCACTATAATAAATTTAGTCTTCTGCGATTTTCGAATATTTAGCGATATTTTAAATGATTTCTAGCTCTTTTTTTTTTTTTTTTTCGTTTTGTGGTGATTTTTCTACATTTGTAAAAGGAATTGGGTTTTAAAATTTTAGCCCAATACAGTAAATTTTGTCATGTTTTCAATTAAGTTTATACATCGATTTTTGATTTTTTCTATGTGATTTTTAGAGTTTTTTCCCATTTAGCGACACTTTTTTGACATTGTTAAAAGGAATTAAGTTTCAAACCTTTAGACTAATATAGTACATTCTTTCCTCCTCAATTTTTAAGTTTTTAGTGATTTTTTGACATTTGTAAGAGGAATTCGGTTTCAAACTTATAAATTTTGTCCTCTGCAATTTTCGAATTTTTAATGCGATTTTAAAGGGGTTTTTTCGCATTCCACAGCGATTTTTTAACATTTGTAAAAGGAATTAATTCTGTTTCAAACTTTTAGTCTAACCAGTGCACCCTAGATAATTAAATTTTTCACGATTTTGTATTTCAATTTTTAGTTTTTTTGAGTTTGTGCTATTTTTTGCCAGGCCTAGGCAACACTGGTCGGTGCCCATTTATGCCATGGAATTTCAGTTTGGCAATTTTTCCCCTTATTTGGAAATTTTACACAAATAAATAATTAATTGTCTCCCCCTACCCACCTCCCAAAAAAGAAAAAAAAGTTGTTGACAAATATTTAAAATATAATTAATCAAATTACAGGGATGCCACTCAGAAAAAAAAAGGAGGAAATTACGCGTGAAAGTAAAATTTACGACATTTTTCACAACATTTATGCGTGAATTTTGTGAATTGTATTATATTGAATACAAAATAAATACATCAACAAATTTCTCAAGTTAAAATATTTTATAGTATTTTCTGTAATAAATATATTGCATTTTCATAGTTGAGCTGCAGAAAACGACTACCTGTCAACATGTACAATTTTATTCAGTAGCCCCTCATTATATCGCACATTAGGCCAGGGCCCGACTAGCAAGTTTTTGTGCCCAGGGCACTTTCAATTTTTCGTGCCCTCATAGACTTGGTTTACCGATACTAGTTTTTTAGTCTACTTATTCGAAAAGTGTCAACTAAAAAAATTAAGTTTTCTGGAAAATTGAAACAGTTCCAGGAATAAAAATAAAATATGTTTTCTATTACTTATTGAAATGTGCTTTTCACCATAGATTGAGATATATTTTTGTCATTTCATCGTATTAATATCTCAAACATCACATATTTTCAGTTGTGTCACTTTTTGAATAAATGTGCAATATGATACAATTGAATGACTTGATAAATACAGTGCATCATTTACTAGAAAATAATGATAGGAAGTCTTACTTATTAATGATATTAAATGATAAAACCAAACTGAGTGCAAACAACAGTCCTAAAAATATTAAAACAACTTCTATTTGAAATTCTAATTTCGTGCCCAGGGCATGGGCCCCGGCTGCCCGTGCAATAGTCAGGGCCTGCATTAAACTATTTCGCTCTTTTTCAATTGCCCCCCAATAAATTTCCGGTTTTCAGCAACTGTTTGTAAAAGATTAAAAAATTAAGTAAAACTATGAATTTTTTTGCAATTCGTGAATGAAGCGCCCAAGTTAAAGAAAAATAAGAACAAGAGTCAGTGATGAAGAAGAAATTGATGAAGCTTTGTTTTTGTGATTTATAGAAGAAAGAGCCATTCGAGCACCTTTATCTGGACCTATCATCAAAAGTAAAGCTAAACTTTTAGCTAAAATGATGAATGGTTTTGGAGATGGCAGAAATGACATGGAATAGGACAACTTTCAATACACGGAGAAAAACTATCTCAGGGTTCGTACACATTTCATTACATGAAATTCAAGGACTTTTAAGGACTTTCAAGGACCAAAACCAAAAAAATTTAAGCACCTAAAAATTGAATAAACTAATGAATTGCATGTTTGAATTGAAATTTTCATTTTTGTAAATACATAGAACTTTTTAAGTAAATATAAGTACATTAGATGTACAACGAATTGAACTTTACAAAAAACGTATAATGTATTTAATTGAAAATATCAATAATAATTTTAATAATACAAATTATGAAACGAGAAACACAATTAAATTTTCTTTAATTCTGAAATTTTTTCTAACAATTTTAGATCAAGGCTATTAATGTGAATTTCGTTTTCTTTGATAGTTTTTCTCAGTTCATGATATTGCATAAACAAGTCTATGTTTTTAGATGTTTCAACTTTATCAGCCAAATTATTAGCTTCTACATTTGTACTTTGCATGTCCTTTTCAAGAAAAATCTTTTTTTTTCTGTAGGAAGGTGATCTCATCCTCTAAAGTTTTCCGTTTCAGTTGTTTTGTTTCAGCCTGAGCTTCGTTTTTTTTCTTTTCCAAATGCTGCATGTGCATGTACTTTGAACGAGCAGATGAAGCAGCTATTCTGATTTCTTTTGTAATTTGCAAATTGTGAATTTCCCCAGACAGCTTGATATATTCATGAATCACACGTTGAGAAATATAAGATGCCTCTTTCAAATTTTCAACTTCAAGGGCTTTATTAACTGAGAAGCCTCTTTCGACAGATGCTTGTCCATGGGAGAGTATAAGAATCATTTTAATAATCTTCCATAGGTTTTCATATTTGTTTCCAGAAAAGTAAGGTTGAAAAAATGTATCCAAGGAAAGATTGTTTGGGTCAAATGAAGCAAAATCGAATGAATTCGGCTTGACAACATTGGATAGGAAATCGGCTGGATAGGAATCTCATCACAATTTTTTTCTAAAACACGCTTATTTTGAGATAGTACTAAAGATGCTTTTCATTTTTTCTCTTGCTTTCTCGGGATGCTCAGCCATCATGCGTGGGTCAATGCTAGTTGCATTTCTTATTAATGAATAATTAACTGGACATTTTTGCATTAAATGTTTTATCATTGTTGTAACGCACTTTAGACAATCTTGTCTAAGTGAAAATATATCATTTTCTGTTATTTCTGTTTTCCTTTTCTTTTCTTTTATTAGTTGCTCTGCAGCAAAACCTAAATATATTTTACCCTTATCGTTGTGCATATTTGGATCACTAAAATTAAATTTGCATAATGCATCAACTTTCTGTATCTGATTTTCAGGTTTCAGATCCTTAAAATGCTGAATACAATCATTTACAAGTTTCAACAAGTCAGTGGCAAAAAATGGAATCATTGGTTTATCACTCTGATATAGCTTCAAAAATCGTAAAAGTATTTTTGATAGCGATAGAAAAAAATTCAATTTTATGAAAAATGTTTTATCTTTAGTTGCTTCCTTAATGATACAAAATGATTTAGATGTAATTTTTAGCAAAATACCCATATCAATCTTCTTTACATATGTTATGATATCATTCCTTATTTCTATGGCCCTTTCGGCTGCTGGGACATTTTCGAACCACCTGTAACTAACAGAATTTTACAGGGAATTTTTTCATTGATGAGATATTTATAAAATCATCACGTCTTGCTGGAGGATCTTTAAAAATCCAATACAAACTTGACAGAACTGAAGTTATGTCCCACCCGATGGATGAAATTTCATGTTTGAAGGAATTGTTTAGGATATGGAGACCACATGAACCTAAATTCAAAGATTGTATGCCATATTCCTTGGATAAGTCTTCCTGTAAACTGTTGTAGAATTTCCAGTTAACATAAGGCCCATCCATAGATATTTGTAGAAGTTTTGATAAATCCAATTTTACAACACATTCATACAAAGCTGAGAGAATGTCTTCACTTGTTGAATGCCCAATAAATGCTGATGTTAAATATTTTATCCTGACTCTACATTCCTCCTGGTGCCAATATCGTACATGAATATCAAGCTGCTTTTTTTGGTTAGTTTGATTTAGAGTCACATCAAAGAGCAGAGTAAAAAACTCTGCATTTTTGCAGTTATATACCAAAAGCGTTTGAAAATGAGGGCCAAGACCAAAATGGCATATATATGCAAATTTTTTTCTCTCCACATGAAAAATTGCTAGCGATGCTACTGTCTGAGAACATTCTGGAAAGTAATTGTGCAATATCTTCACAGGGCTTATATGAATAATGACTTTTAATGCACTTTAAGGCCCACAATATTTCAGCATCTAGTACATCATTTTTAGAAACAAATGTGTGAATTCTATTTTTTTCCGAATTTTTTGAAGTACTAGCATCTTTTTTCTGATGTATTGGCATCTAAATTGTTTGAAGTAGATGCTGTTTTTGAGAAGAAATCTTTCATTTTTTTAGATTCAAGGTTTTTAGAATGTTTGCCACGTGTAAGAAATATAAAAATACATCAGAAATAATCTACAAATACATCACACATGTAAGCATACAATCAATTAAGATGTAATTATTTTTATGTCC
The DNA here is from genome assembly GCA_963931845.1 of Maratus michaelseni. Taxonomy (NCBI): domain Eukaryota; kingdom Metazoa; phylum Arthropoda; class Arachnida; order Araneae; family Salticidae; genus Maratus; species Maratus michaelseni. Next base: position 152,858,970 of record OZ007596.1, on the reverse strand, counting down.
AGTTATGTTATTGTTTTTATTATTTATTACCACCAGTATAAATAAAAACCTAGAATAAATTTATTTTAAAATATAGAAAACTAGCTGACCCGCCCGGCGATACCTGGTCCCGTGTAATAACCTTAAATCTATTGCCCCGGGTGGTGAAACACGGAACTAAAATCATTAAGTTTTGTCGAAATCGAGTTGAATGAGTCAAACCGTATTGTGATCGGATATAGCTGCAAAATCTATTACTTCCACCTTCCACTGACAGGGGGCACAATCTCTTCTATACGAACATAACCGAAATTTTTAAGACTATTGATATCGAGGCGAACGAGCCAAACCGCGTTGTGATCGGACCCATAGAGCCAGAGATAGCTCCAAAATCCATTAGTTCCATCTTCCACCACCAGGGGCGCAATCTCTTCTATACGAACATAACTGAAATCTTTAAGGCTATCGATGTCGAGGCGAATGAGCCAAACCGCGTTGTGATCGGACCCATAGAACCCGAAATAGCTCCAAAATCCATTAGTTCCCCCTTCTACCACCAGGGGCGCAATATCTTCTATACGAACATAACTGAAATCTTTAAGGCTATCGATGTCGAGGCGAATGAGCCAAACCGCGTCGTGATCGGACCCATAGAATTCGAGATAGCTCCAAAATCCATTAGTTCCACCTTCCACCAGCAGGGGGCGCAATCTCTTCTATATGAACATAACTGAAATCTTTAAGGATATCGATGTCGAGGCGAATGAGCCATACCCCTGTCGTGATCGGACCCATAGATCCAGAGATACGAAAGCGCTCCTGGCCGCGAGGGCATAGGCACCGACTAGGGGGGGGGGGGGGGACGTCGCCGCTTTTCTGGTTAAGGTTAGGGCGTTTGTTAAAGTATTACCGATAGTAATAAAGACAAAAAGAAGGCAGACAATTTAGAAAAATGATTATCATTGAAATTTTTCAGACAAAAATTAGGAGAAAAAAAATCAAAGAAAAATTTAAGGACTTTCAAGCACTTTTTGCAAATTTTGAATAAAAATAAGTACTTTCAAGGACCAAAAAATCTTTAAAAAAATTTAAGGACTTTTAAGCACTTTCAAGGACCGTACGAACCCTGTATCTGCTGATTATGATTCCGTAGAAAAATTTTCAGTTGATTTGAGAAGCATTATAAATAAAGAAGGCTATGTAGATGAACAGATTTATAATGCTGATGAAGCTGCTTTATTTTGAAAATGTTTGCCAAAGAAAATGCAGGCAGTGAAAATGAACATGGAACTTCAAGTTACAAAGAAGTAAGGGACAGATTTACTCTCTTATTTACTGCAAATAAGACTGGAACTCACAAACTAAAGTTGCTTTTAATTGGCAAAAGCAAGACACCGAGAATTTTGAAAAATGTGAATAGACCTTGCCAGTTTTGAATGATTTCTCACAACTATTGGATAACGCAAAAAATATTTAAGCGGTGGTTCGATGATGTGTTTGTTCCTTCAGTTCGGTTACATCTTAGAAACAAAGGATTAGAAGAAAAAGCTTTGCTTCTTCTGGACAATTGCAAAGCCCATCCTGAAAAAAAAAAGCTCATTTTCAGGGATAAAAATTTCTGCACTATTTTCTTAACATTGAACAACAAGCTTTTTTGAACAAGTATTAAATTGAAACCACATAACTTAATTTAGGGATCCTTATTTTTCATTTATAAACACTCTTCTCGGCCCTCTCGTTACACCGCTACCGCTCTCCTCGGTATATTACACTTTTTTCTTATCTCCCAAGTAGTGTGATATATCAAGGGGTTACTGTACTACGTTAACATTCTTTCAGCCATTTTTTTTTACACATCTTGACGAAATTCAAGATTTTATTTTGCGATCGTCTGACGAAATTCACGCTTAATTCCTGTAAATGTTTTACTCTTTTTTTCGTGACAGACTAACAAAATTTAAGAATTTTTGCCGCGACTGTTTGAAGAGAGTCGTGATTTTTTCCTCAAGTGACTGACCAAATTTTGTGATTTTATTCATGGATCGTTTGATGTAATTCTCTGCTTTTTTCCTGGTGCACATCAACGCAATCTTTTTTTTACAATTCTGCAGAAATTGCTGATCGATTAAAAAAAAACAAAAAAGAACAAGAAAAGCGAAAAAGTGGCATCCCTAAAGGCAGGATGGAGAGCAGAACTTCGTACTTGCGACTTCCATGCATCTTCGGGAAAATGCGCTGCTGCGTAGTAAACCATACAGGGTAGTGAGATGAAACTCAAGGAAGTCATATATCGTTTAATGCATATAGTTTTTAATTATGGGTAATGGGAAAAAAAAGTGAATATCGCAGAATTATAGAAGAAAATCTGCAGAAATCACGGATTTAATATATAAAAAAGCGAAAATCACAGATAAAGTGAAAATTATGGATTTTATAAAAAATGGAAATTGCAAAATTTATAAAAAACAAAATTCTGTTTTTTAGGCAGAAAAGTGGCATCCTTGAAATTAACTGATAGGGTACCTTAAGAACACAATTAAACAATTATTGAGTTTTTAATGAACTTTTTATTAAAACATCATCAACATGACATCTGCTATCTCAGTTTCAGGATTAAAGCCGTAATACCATTTTATAAATATTTAAAATCCTTTTCTTCTTAGCTTTGCTAAAATGTGATATTTTTCCCTTCTTTTTTTGGGATGATCTAAAGTTTTGTTTTTTAATCTATTTTAAGTAATACTAAACAAATACTGATCAAAATGAAAGAAAAACTATTTTTTTCCTTTTATAGCAAAGCAATGATCGTAACATTTGCAACAATTAATGCTTGGTTGGTGTTGATTGTAGCCAATGCATTATAAAAGCTGCAATAAGCACATGGTTTTATTTATTTAATATCTCTTAATTTTAAATAGACTATAAACTACTCTATGCTGCAAACTGACCCTAAAATTAACTATGGGAAACACACAGTGGATTATTTAAGAATCTAATGAAAGTCTTACTAGGTGTATAGCCATACTGCTTAAGATATTCTTCCTTTGTGGAGATAGATACTTCAGTCTCAGCCATGAGTTCTTTGAAATTTTTTATAAAATCTCTTGTATGAGCCAATTTTGGTCCAAGCATACTCTTTAAGTCACAGGCTTCACTCTATAAAAAATACAAAATTAAAATTTTTGAATATATAAATCACTTGATACAATAATAAGATAACCCTTGGAGATTTTTGGTGAACTGCAGAAATAGAAAGTGCAGTACAGTATAGGACCTCAAATCTGGAATCCAGAAGACATGAAATCTGGAACTTTTTCTTACCCTCTGCCCCCCCCCTCACCTAAAAAAAAAAAGTGACGTCAGGTGAAAATATTTCTAATAAAAGAAGTGTTGCAGAAAGAAAAGCTGAAACAGATAAAGCAATGAAAATTATCAGACATGTTTAAATTGTCTGGCAAATAAAGATTACCAGCTTTACTATTATTTTACAGGGGATGTGACCCACTTTCAAAGCATGCCAAGTGAAAACAAACCAATATAAAAAATGCGAGTGACAAGAGGAGAGGGGTCTGCGTCCCTTGCTCCAGATAGCTGTAAAATGCAAACTGACTTTTTTTTTTTTTTTTTTTTTTTTTTTTTTAACGGTAGCGAGTTACGATAGTAGTTAAGATTTTTTTCTAACATTAGGTAAACACACTTTCGTTATTTCCTTTTCTTTGCCATTTTTTTTACTTTAAGTATTTATTACTTCTTTTTTTTTTAAAGCACAGTTTTAACTATGTTTTTTTTTAAAAAAACAATGTTTGTTTTCTAAAGCATTTTTTATTTTGACTTCTTTTAAAAGCACAAATTATAAGTATTATGTTAAACATGGATACCAAAATTTCCTCATATTACTGCAGTTTGTAAACTTATTTTTTTTAGTGAAGAACTAAAATCTGGAAAATTCCAAAATCCAGAAAAGCTTGAGCATTCCGGATTTGGGGTCCCGTACTATAATTATGGTGGAAAAGCTGTCTGATAATGGGAGGGGTTTACTAGAGCTTGGCAGCATATTTCAAGAGCAATATTTTCAGAGGAATCGAAAAGTTAATGAGTTTCGTTGTTTCTTTTACTGACTTTTTTCCAAGGACATGGCAGTTTCAGAAAAGGAACCTCAAGTGACAATATATTTAAACAGTATTTTTCTAAAAAGAAAGGGGAAGGACTCAACTGTTCCAATAATGCCAGACACTTCTTATGAAAAGCATTCTAAGATACTTCTCTTTTTAATACAGTGAAACCTACCTGTGCGACCACCTCCCTCAACGACCATTTTTTCATGGAACGAAGTTTCTCCCATAAATTCAATGTTAATTTTACCCCCATTCAGAAACCATTCTCAGTGGAACTCCCTCTACGAGCAACCAGGGCTGGCAAGTTTCTGCCGGTGTGGTTAAAACCAGTGGTTATAACCGGTTAAAACCGGCATGGCAGAAACTAGTTTCTGCCAGTAAGTGGCAAAAACTGGCAGAAACTAAGAAATAATAAGAACTTTAACTGCAATGATTCATAAATCACACATGTATTTGATATGTAAACAAATTAAAAATTAAAACTAAATATTATGAATGTTATTCAAAGTAGCAAAAAGCTTCAAAATGATCACATAAATATACTTTGTTTATATAATACTAATTTTCTTTTACTTGAAAAACAGAAATTTTCATAATGGTAATCTGATGCTGCACAAGTTTAACTATTATTATTATTATTTACAGTTGAATTTCTATTTAAAAGTAAAAAAAAAAAAAAAAGAAAAGAAAAGAAATTTACAAAAAATTCTATGATATTTTGACAAATCACTGTCCAGAGAATTTTTAAATAAATAATATAATGAAATAATTTAAAGATTATTTACTATATGGAATATGGTTAATATATATATATATGGTTGGAACTGGAACATTTTCAACTAACAGTGTTAAATTTAAAAAAAGGTCAGATTTGTTCCTCTGAATACTGTATTTAAATTAAATGTTTATAAATCTACAGAATTACAAAATCCACATATAACTACAGCTCCAAGTTAAAAAATTAGAATAATAGAAAAAAAGGAATTGTGAAAAAGTGTTTTATGTATCGCTTATACAAAAAATAATACAGGATAAAACTTAATATTGTAAGAATCTACATAGTTTGTAGAATCTTTTAGCATTAAAATTAAAGGAAATAATACAAAAATTAAAATAATTATTCACACTTGGAAGAAGTCAAAATATTAGAATAATCATTTACCTGGTTCAAAATATTAGAATAATGCATTGTAAATAATGTGTGTTTTAAAAAAGGAAAAATAGTTATTCTTTAATATTTTGTAGCATCACCTTTACATTTTATAACAGCACGAACTCATTTTGCCAAGCTAGTTACAAGTGGTTCACAATATTTTCTGCTCAGACATGAGCATGCCGACTTTATGCAGGAAAGAAGCTCAACTTTGTTTTTTGTCGCAATATCTATTGTGCCAAAAATGCTTATTTTATACAACCTTCTGAATGAATCAGGAAAATTCATAAGTATTCAAATTTTTTGAACCACCTATTTAATATTCTAGTACTTTGAATAATTAAAATAATTTTACAAAAATAAAATATTCACTCAAAATTTAATATTTTACAGTTTTAATTTTCTTTAATAACATGCAAATGTATTAAAACATCCACCGCTGTTCTTTTTCAATTGTACTACAGTGAAATAAAGCTAAATGCAATTCCAAATACAAATAGAATTAATTATTCTAATTTTTTTATTTGGAGCTGCATAACATTTCTATGAGAAAGATTTTTTACAGTTATTATTAAATTATTATGTTAAATTACAGAAAAATAGTTTGAGTAAGTATTGATTATTTTTCTTTTCTTTTCAGCATTTAATTTAAAATAAGTATTGGATATAGTTTTCTATTTTGAATTTTAAACTGAGATTTTAAATACTCTAATAATTGTTTATATATAAAATTACACAACCATATTGTAACAAAAATTTTATCTGTTACATTACTCATTTTTTCTAATACAAATTTATTTATTTTAAATTAAAACTATCCACAGTATTTTATTTGTTATTTATCCTGAATAAAATGTATTTAAGGAATTTAATACTACTAAAAAAAGTCTCAGATTATGTCACAAAATGTGTTTATGCCAGTTGTTGCCAGTTTCTGCCGGTTAAAACCGGTTATAACCACTTTCTGCCACTGGCACGGCAGAAACCACTTTCTGCCGGCAAAAACCCAGCCCTGCGAGCAACCAATTTGCTTGGAGAAACGGGAAGAAGTTCTATCTTTCCTGGTTGTTTGACTTTTAGCTTGACTGATGTGTATATGTTCCCCCATCTGGAATGGAATGTGGATCATATCTACTTATTAGAACATCATGCTTGATGAATCCCAGAGAGATAAGTCTGCTGCAGGGAAGTTTCCACTTTTGCCTTTTTTACTGTGATCGAGGCACCATGTTACAAAACATGTTTGAGAGTGTGACTGCTTGCTTCTACCATTTTTCCAGTGTAGATCTGTTTCAGTAGTGTTTTAACAATGACAGCTAAAAGAGTGATTTTATTTAAACTTTAAAGGAGTGTATACACGTTATAAATGAACATAAGTACGTCAGAAAGAAAATTGCAGTGTTGAATTCAGGGGGGCAACATTCCCCTCCCAAAGCACTGAAATGTCCCCCCAGAAGATTTGAGATTTTATGCTTTTAATGGTTAAAAAGTGCAATTTCTCTCCTGGAACTCTACAATGTCTCTCCCCGGAGCCACAGAAATCCCTCCTGAAGAAAAGTGTCTGAATTCAACAGTGTGCTCAAATGTTTAATTGTAGAAAAATTCAGATAATCAAAATTTTGAAGAATAAAGAGGCATTTTTAGAAGAATGGCAAGACAGTGAATCACGTGGAATGAAATGAGTGCGGAGTGCCTGGCAGTAAACTCCCTATCTTTTCCTCTCAGGAGAGGAAACTATCAAAGAAATAGAGATTAATGCAACCTTCATTATCAGTTCAAGATGAATCATATTGGCATTTATTCACTGAACTTCGAATGAGCTTAGAAATACAATTTGTAAAATGTAAAATAAAGCAAACATCAATTTGTGCATTTTTAAACCATTGCAGTAATTAACTTATGAATTTAAATTAGAGTTTCTTTTTGGTATTAAATTTTTTTTTAGTTAAATCCTAATGTGAAAGATCAGTTCATAACACTACTTGTTACCGTATTTTTGGGAATAAAAAAATAGGTTTAAATGTGACCTCCATTAAGAGACAACCAATCGGAGCGTGGACTGTAAAGGGATTAGGGGAGGTTTTACTACATTTGAATTTAACCAGAAAAGATAATAAATGCTCATTTAATGTACTGAGAGAAAGAATGAGAAATTCTGGTTAGGCAAGGATTTGAAGGAAAATATTTTCAGATTAACTGTGGGAAAATAAATTACATTCACGAAAATACAGGAAATGTATATTTTTTAATTATCAAAGAATTCTTAATAGAGAGATTTAAGATGTCAATGTTCAACTGTGTATAGTAATTGACTCTTTGGTTGGTTGATTCAAAGTTTAATGGCATAAGGTCCAAAAGTAGACGTGCTGCACCAAAATTTACTTTTTGAACATAAAATATTAGCTGTTATTTAACATTTAAATTATAAATGATTTGAAAAATTTCTATATAATTGATTTAATTATTTATTTTAATTTAAATTACTTTCAGGTGAAGTATTAATGGGCTACGATGTCTTACACTCACACACTTTTTTTTTTTTTTAATCGGTTATAAAAAAGAAAAAAGTCGCCAAATTTTGGGGATTTTTTCCTTTAATGGTAACTTGGCTATTGTATTAAGTTATTGGTTTGGAGTCGGCTTGTAAATATCGCCAATCGAAAAGTCGCCAAATATTGGTGCGTGAGTGTAACACATCTGTTCCTATTAATGCAGTATGCCCTACTCGAGAGTATATATTCCGTCTCTATGTGTCCGTCTCTTATGTCTCTAAAAAAAGCCCAGGATGAAATGTTTCCTAAAAAAAAAAAACACCCTAGTATTTCATGAAATATTACATTGAAGTCAATTTTTTTGTTTTGTGTTCGTTTCTATACACCATTTAGAATAATAAAAATATTAAAAAATACCCAAGGAGTGCTTAGTATTTTAAAAGAATTTAAATTAACGATTGCAGAATTTTGACAAAACATGAGCTTCTTTTTTACAGATTTTTGTGTTATAATTTTAGCAGGGCTTGAAATTCAATTTTTCCAAGGTGGGGAGTCTCCCTCCCAACATTTTTAAATGGTGGGGAGTTGTAATGTTTGGGAGGGAGAAAAAAATCTTTAAACCCCACTATTATTTTACATGCTATTTAAAGAATTACATTAATGCAGACATGACAAAATACAATTGAAAAAAAAATTAAGTCAACTCAGAATGATTATGTAAAATTTTTATTTTTATTATAAAAACGGGGAAAAAAGTTAAATTTTATGTATTCAGTGTATTTTTCAAGTTCCACCAAATGTGTGTTAGAGACCTTTAACAATTAGGTTGTTAAATGAATTTCTGAATTTAGATTTTATTTAATTTAGGGTTGCTGAAGCCTCTTTCACAAGGTACACTTTTACCTCTTCACAAAAATTAAAAAGGTTTACTCCTTTACCTCAAGGAGTAAACGTAATAAGATCTTTGCAGCTCTTCTAAACTCATTTTTGTTTAGTGCTGACTCTAGGCCAATTTGACAAGGTGCAGCGACCGGTGGCTCTTACTGCCCTTTTTGTTCTTTTATCTCTTTTCGATCGCAGGAAAAAAAAATCTTTAAATACGTCTATTTGTCGTTTTTAAAAATTGTGAATTTAGTCAATTGGTTGAGGGAATAAAATAATGAAATTCGTCTTATGCATGAACAGAAATACTTAAAGACTTCTAACTTTCTTTTGACGAAATTTGCAGCTTTTTCGAGATCTGTTGATAAATTTTGTGGTTTTCTCGCGATTTTTTAAAAAAATTTGCCGTTTTTCGGCAATTTTTTTAAAAATTTGCCATTTTTCGGCGATCTTTTGACGAAATTTGCCATTTTTTCGCGATCTTTTGACGAAATTTGCCGTTTTTTCACGATCTTTTGATGAAATTTGCCGTTTTTTCGCGTATCTCTGACGAAAGTCATGTTTTTCCCGCGATCTGTTGACAAAATTTGCCGTTTTTTCGTGATCTTTTGACGAAATTTGACGTTTTTCGCGATCTGTTGACAAAATTTGCCGTTTTTTAGCAATCTTTTGACGAAATTTGCCGTTTTTCGCAATGTTTTTTACGAAATTTGCCGTTTTTCTCGCAATTCTCTGACGAAAGTCACGTTTTTCCCGCGATCTGTTGATAAAATTTGCCGCTTTTCAGCTATCTTTTGATGAAATTTGTCGTTTTTCGCAATATTTTTGACAAAATTTGCCGTTTTTTCGCGATCTTTTGGCGAAATTTGCCGTTTTTCGCGATCTGTTGACAAAATTTGCCGTTTTTTAGCGATCTTTTGACGAAATTTGCCGTTTTTTGCAATGTTTTTGACGAAATTTACCATTTTTTCGCGATTCTCTGACAAAAGTCATGTTTTTCCCGCGATCTGTTGACAAAATTTGCCGTTTTTTCGCGATCTTTTGACAAAATTTGCCGTTTTTAGCGATCTTTTGATGAAATTTGCCGTTTTTCTCGCAATTTTCTGACGAAAGTCATGTTTTTCCCGCAATCTGTTGATAAAATTTGCCGTTTTTTAGCGTTCTTTTGATGAAATTTGTCGTTTTTCGCAATGTTTTTGACAAAATTTGCTGTTTTTTCATGATATTTTGACGAAATTTGCCATTTTTCGCGATCTGTTGACAAAATTTGCCGTTTTTTAGCGATCTTTTGATGAAATTTGCCGTTTTTTGCAATGTTTTTGACGAAATTTGCCATTTTTTCGCGATTCTCTGACGAAAGTCATGTTTTTCCCGCGATCTGTTGACAAAATTTGCCGTTTTTTCGTGATCTTTTGACGAAATTTGCCGTTTTTAGCGATCTTTTGACGAAATTTGCCGTTTTTCTCGCAATTTTCTGATGAAAGTCACGTTTTTCCCCGCAATCTGTTGATAAAATTTGCCGTTTTTTAGCGTTCTTTTGATGAAATTTGTCGTTTTTCGCAATGTTTTTGACAAAATTTGCCGTTTTTTCATATTTTGATGAAATTTGTCGCTTTTCGCAATGTTTTTGACAAAATTTGCCGTTTTTTTGCAATTCTCTGACGAAAGTCACGTTTTTCCCACGATCTGTTGACAAAATTTGCCGTTTTTTCGCGATCTGTTGACGACATTTGCCGTTTTTTCGCGATCTGTTGATAAAATTTGCCTTTTTTTGCGATCTTTTGACAAAATTTGCCGTTTTTCGCAATGTTTTGACAAAATTTGCCGTTTTTTCGCAATTCTCTGACGAAAGTCACGTTTTTCCCGCGATCTGTTGATAAAGTTTGCCGTTTTTTCGCGGTCTTTTGACGAAATTTGCCGTTTTTTCGCGATTTTCTGACGAAAGTCACTTTTTTCCTTCGATCATTTGACAAAATTGGCAACTTTTCTTCGAACGAATGACGAGATTGGTTTTTTTCAGCAATCATGTGCCAAAATACCGATACATTTTATGTCCGAATTTTTGGATTTATGACCGATATATTTTTTAATTTTGGGAAATCATTGTCTTAATTTTTCGGAAAATTCGGACCAGAATCACCCCTGGTCGATCGGTTGCAGAAAAAAAATCATGAAATTTATCGTTCGGTTGCAGGTAAATTAAATAACGCAAATTTCTCCGGAAAATGGTGAAATATTTTGGGCGGGAGGCTCCCGCCCACGATATATTTTTGGGCGGGATTTCAAAATTTTCAGCGCAAATCCCGCCCTGAAATTCAAGCCCTGTTTAGAATGATGTACATAAATTTTTTATTGGTTTTATGTCAAACCATTAATATGTCAAAAAAAAAATATATGCTTCATTTTCAGCTGAGTATGTCAGGTGTAGATTTTTTTTAGATTACATGTTTTTTTTTTTTTTTTTTCAAATTCTCACTTAATTGGCTGACACTTTGTAATAATGTGATAAAATGAAAAATGCTCAAAATTAAAATTTTTATCAGAACAAGTTGTAAAAATTTAGCCATGTTTAATTTTTTTGCATTCTTTATTAGACTTTATATAGAGAAAATTTCCAAAAATGGGCTTTTTTTAGGGGACAGCTCAATATATGTACATAATGGCAGACCAATAGGAATGCCGAACATTGGGGTTGTAGCGATCTCATCTCACTTGGTAAAAGCGAGTTACTAGCTTAGAGTAACTAGCTTGGCCTTTTGCTTGACACTAACATTATCACTTACTGTTCATGAGATCCCTGGTTCAACTCCTACCTCCTACCGTCGCTAATCTCCTTATTGGTGACCTGGAACAATCACGCAACAACAATCAACTCATCACATAACCAACAGATGGCAGTACTAAACAGGGTTCGTAAATATCATGATATTTTCGAAAATATCAAAAACATCCGATATTTTGATATATATCCGATATTTTTGATATACACTATATGGCCATTAATGACCGGCAACTTTCAATTTTGGACATTTGGTCAAATATTTAAAAATATACTTGTCAGATTCTTCTGGAATTTTAGGATTGAAAAGAACATGTTTGTCTTCATATTTAACAACGTCGATTTGATAAGGAGAACAATTAGGGGGCTAAAAAACTATTAAAGAAAAAAAGAATACGTTGGTTCACCCTGTAAAATAAAATGCACGAAATGATCTATCACTACAGAATATACATAGGCAGACATTGTACAGTATGTGTATTCATTTGTGTAAGAATAGCATGTATATTAATAGAGTTATAGCGATTTTTTTAAAATTAAAAAAAAAATCTTGCATGTTTTTTGCTTATAACATACAGGGTTTTTAACTAAATTTAACGCCAGTTTCAGAAAAATTGAAAAAATGTAGTAGAAACAATATAGTGTGATTGGAATATAAATATATTAAATATTTAAGGAAATATGGGCAGTTGTATAAAATAATTTTTATCTGCGCATGCGCAAACAATAACAAGGATTTTTTTGCATAATTTAATAGTCAACTCTATCGAGCAACTTATTAAAAAAAATCAATCAAATATCGTAAAAATTTAGAGAGATATCGGCGTTAGAGTGAGCTGTTTCTTAGCTTCTCACTAAAACTCGCTGAATGATAAGGGATTTTCAACAAATTGTCATTTTTTATTTACATACTATTTTCTAATTTTTAATGATACTTTAGTTCTCTTTGAAAAACTACCCTAACGAGCTTATTCGAACTAAAAAAGAATAATCAAAATCAAAGGATCCATTCCAACACTATTATAACCTGGTGAAATGATGTTTTCCAAGGCAAACTAAAGTATCAATGAAAAATGAAATATAGTATAAAAATTAAACATGAAAATTTGTGAGCAATCCCTTATCATTCAACAAATTTTTGTGAGAAGCTAAAAAACAGCTCACTATAAATTTTTACGATATTTGACTGATTTTTTTAAATAAGTTGCTCGATAGAGTTGACTATTAAATTATGCAAAAAAATCCTTGTTATCGTTCGCGCATGTGCAGATAAAAATTATTTTATACAACTGCGCATATTTCCTTAAATATTTAATATATTTATACTAGGGGCTCAGCCCCCTACTCGCTAACGCTCGCCAACCCCCTGTGAATTGCAAGGCAATTCACATTGAGACCGCTACGCGGTCACAGCTCGCTTTGCTCGCTCGCCTCATTTTATTTTTCTAGTAATTTTAGTCGGAATAAGTATTACAATAAATCATTTAGACATATGAAATTGACAATTTTTTTAATGTAAAAAAGTAATTGAAAACTCCGTTGAAAACACAACTAAAAATGCATTTAGTTGATGCTACTAATGGACATATAAATAATTTAAATACTATGAAAAGAGGATCTTGGAAACATAATTAGCACCTATAATATTGTACAGCACAGCACGGCTTAAATTCATTAAAAAAAAACACTACGTGGTAGGAAGATAGTTTATCATCAATGATTGTTTAAATTTCGTTCAACATTTTATTATTCTAACTGGTTATAGATTTCTGAAAAATAAATTATTTTTACTTCAATAAAACGGCAACAGATGGCAGCAGGGCACTGTAGAAAGTTTATATTTTATTATCTCTGATTTTTTGTGTGAGTGAAATTCGTAAATAAATTCTAAATGAATTCATTTGAAATTAACACTATTTCTCATAATTAAAATGAGGAATCATCTTAGACGCTTTGGATTACGTTCATATTATTTTATTTTTAGTAATTGCTAGCTTCAGTTTCACTGCTCTGACACTTTCCGCCATATTGAAGGCGGGGCTAACACAATCTTGTCTGTTCATTGGTCTGAGCTCTGGAAACTACGATTGTTGCCAACCATAAGGTAGAAATTCAGCCTTATTTCCGCGCCACGTAAGACAAATATATATATAGATTCCAATTGCACTATATTATTTCTACTACATTTTGTCAATTTTTCTGATACTGGCGTTAAATTTGGTTAAAAACCCTGTATGTTATAAGCAAAAAACATGCAAGAATTTTTTTTCATTTGTAAAAAAATTGCTATATTTCTATTAATATACACGCTATTCTTACCCAAATGAATACACATATTGTACAATGTCTGCCTATGTATATTCTGTAGCGATAGATCATTCTGTGCGTTTTATTTTACAGGGTGAACTAAAGTATTCTTTTTTTCTTTAATATTTTTTTAGCTCCTTAATTGTCCTCCTTATCAAATCGACATTGATAAATATGAAGTCAAACCTGTTCTTTTTAATCCTAAAATTCCAGAAGAATCTGACAAGTATATTTTTAAATATTTGACAAAATGTCTAAAATTGAAAGTTGCCGGTCATTAATGGCCATATAGTGTATATCCGATATTTTCAAAATAGTCAACTTACTGCTGAAAATAAATATTTTCAAGCATAATATAGATTAGAAAGTAAAATATATTGCACTTAACAAGAAAACTTAAACTATATACTAAAACTGTTTTTTTTTCCCCCTTTTCTTTTCTTTTTCACTTTGGACAAAATTGAAGATCAACTAATCAATAAAACAGAAACAATTTGCTTTATACACATATAAAAAAGAAAAAAAAAACTTATAAGGTTAAGTATCAACTATCAAGAATTCAGAAATTTATAAAACAAAAAATTAAATACAAAATAGTTTTTTTTTTTAATTGAAAAATTTAAACAAATGTCAGCTTATTTTTTTATTCCCTAACATGTTGTACAATTAAAGCTCAACAAAACCAGAAATTTATTCTTTTCTAATGAAGTTATATAGAACTGATTATCTAAATTATACAGTTTATCTTTCTATATCTGTCATGAATTAATTAGTTATGTCCTACATAATTATTAGTCCCATATAATCTACATTTAAAAATAAAAACTTTAAACAAAGCTTTTTTAAGATTTTTGTTTTTTTCTTTAGCTAGAATGGAACAGTCAATATCAGTTGAAAATTTCATTTACACTTGTTTTGACTTAAAATATCAAAAATATTTTATTTTGCGCAGTGATATTTTGAAAATAAATATCAAATATTGAAAATAACAAACTTCTTGATATTTTGAAAATAAATATCAAATAATATGAAAATATCGAAAATATCAAAAATCTTGATATTTTGAAAATAAATATCGGATATATATCCATTGATATATATCAACGAACACTGGTACTAAATAAGTCATCCCCTGCTAGCAAAGTCTCAAAAATGCTCACAGCACAAAGCCTGTCATCCCGCACATTTGTATATGATAGTATCACTCACGGGTGCATATCGTTCCTCTGACGCCAAGAAGCCGTATTCCTCACTGGGGATGGAGTGTGTGCCGATCTCATCTCACTTGAACAGTATAAAGGGAGTTACTAGATTAGAATAACTGGCTTGGCTTTTTGCTTCATACTAATGTTCTCGCCTACTGTTCATGAGATCCCTGGTTCAACTCCCACTGTCGCCAATCTCCTTAGAAAATTCCATATTTTAAAATGAAATGATTTTATAATCATTTAATGGCTTTAATAACTTTGGGAACAGATGTGTTACACTCACGCACTGATATTTGGAGACTTTTTGATTGGCGCGATTTCCTAGCCCGTGCCAAACCAATAACTTAATACAATAGCCGAGTAACCAATAAAGGAAAAAATCCCCAAATTTTGGCGACATTTTTCTTTTTTATAACCGATAAAAAAAAAATTTAAAAACAGTGCATGAGTGTAAGACATCATAGCCTAACTTTGTAATTTCATAAAAATAGATATATTATTTTGATGCAAAAAAAAAAAAAGTTGCAAAAACTGGGTGGATAAAAAATAATGATATCAAAAAACAAACACCTCTTCCTCCCTCTAGAGATATCATACAATATCAAGTGTCAGACCCCCCTAAAGTGATAAACTTTATATATGCACAGCCCCTAACATATTACTGCAAGTTTTTACTACTTTGTATTCCTTACAATTTTATGATTATATTTTCTTTATCAGTTTTACTCAAAAGGTAAGAAAATAACTTTTTTTTAATTAAAGTGAAAACTGAATAATGCAAATCAAACTATCAAGATTTCGATTGGTAATTGAATTCTCCCAAACTATATATACAAAATTACTTACATTCTTCTACACTTATAAATTTGCCATAAAAACTTTGTATAAAAAAAAAAATTAAAAAAAAAACCTTTATTGTGTTGATTTTATCTTGAATTTCACAAATCTTTTTTGAAACAACTTCTTCCCTATCATGATCTTCACGAGTTACAATCATCTTCATTTTTATGTCATTCACATCGCCATCTATCTTTTGACATGTCTCTTTAAGTTTTAGAAAAAATGTTTTCGAATTCGAAGCCATATTACAATTTACAAGAATCTAATTTTTATTTTTTGGGGGGAGGGAAGCATTGAGAATAGACGTCTTCGGCCGAGGGCTATTGTCTCAACTCGATGTGACTTTGAACTTTGAAGGGGGGGGGCTATGAGACCTATAGCGGCAAAGGCTGTCGTCTCAAATGATCCAATAAAACCCACAACTGGTGTAAACACCGAAGCAAACCAAAACCACACTAAAGTGCTAAAATCGATCTATGCTCAGAAGGAACCTCAAAGCTGAAACCCGAAAATCTCTGGATGAACAAAATTTACTAACAAAACAAACAAACGAACTTAAACCACCACTGTAACTCGATGTGAATTCAACAAATGATTAACAATAACAAGAAAATAAAACAGAAAATTAAAAATCTTTCGAATTTACCGCGCGGTGACAGTTTAAAAAGATATTATTTCTCCTGATTGGACTCTCAACTTTCCTTTTCTTGCCTCAAAGGTCCTAACACACACAGACTCTGTGGTCTTGATACTGTAAATGTAAAACCGATCAACCAACCAATTATTTTAGCATTTGTACTTTATTCTTTTATTATCCTAAATTAAATAAATATTTTTGCTGCAAGCTTCAAATTTCTTATATTTATGAGCTTTATAAATTTAGAGCTTTTATTTTATTCCGTACAGCAATTAAACTATTGAGGAATTTTGCTCTTGTCATTCATAACGGATTCTCCAGGGCAAAAAAAAAAAACAATAGCGTGAATAACAAATAGGCGTGTCCAAATAATTTCCCGCCATTGTCGGCGTCTTGTGAGCGGGTGTTGTGTTTACATTTTGAAAATGTGAAAACTGCCTGTTTGCTGTTAATTTTTGGCTGGTATTCACGATTTAGAAAAGATCAACAAATGCAAATAATGAAGCTGGTCGATCATGTTGTTCGAAGCTTTAAAGTTGCTAAGGTTTTTCACGATAACAAAGATCGAATAAACAGTATAGATTTCACTACAGATGGAAATACACTTATTTCCAGTAGTGATGATGAATCTATCAATTTATATGACTGTCAGAAAGGCTTGTAAGTTTAAAGTTGCTTTATTATGAAATTATCGAAACATAAATATAAAATAGTTCAATTTACACATTCAAGATGGCGTCCCCTCATTAAATTCAACCTTGAAACATAAAAAAAAAGGGGGCTTCATAAGCCTGTGTGTACAATGTAAATTAGTTACATATATTTGTTAACAGAACTAATAATTATTAACGTTATGAGTAGAAAAATACTTGCCGTTGAAATTTATTAATTAACGGGAACGAAAGTATTGGTAGATAATTAGGGATCAACAACCTTGCGTGGGAGTTTATTGATTTGTAGAAGGGAATATTTTCGTGTGTACTTAAATGCGTAATTTGATTAAAATCCTAACGTGTACATATCCTATGCACTGTTGAAATGCTATTTTTGCATGAAATATATACATTTTTTAAATTTTATTCATTTTCTACAGGGCAGATCCCAAAACATTCAACTTTTAAAAATCTGGAATTCCTGAATAATTCTATAATACAATCCAGTGTATTGTTGCTGAGTTCGTTTCTTATATATGTATCATAAAAATTCTTCTCTATATAATTTTTGGGTTTTATCTTGTATTAAAACAAAAATATATTTAAAAATTGACACTTACAAGTTTACATTTTACAAACATTTAATTATTCTCCATATTCTCAATGATTAATTTGCATAAATACTTAACTAAAAGAAGTTGCTTATTTTCGACATGCAGTAACTATGTGTCAATCATGCTTTAGATAAAAGTACTATCTTTCTGAATTTACATCTAAAATAAAATGTAGAATGATAGTATAACATTCACAAATCGTGAGGCAGAAAATTAGTGTGCTTTCTGCGACTAACTTAACATTAAAATCCTTCTGCATGAACAGTCCACAAAGTTAAATGAGACAAATCCAAGCTATTAAGGAAAAAAAAAAGAGTAGGCTCTTTTGAAAGAGGATAATTATAACTAAAAGACCAGCTACCTCCAGTGCCTGCTGTCCTCGTTGGAATTTCCTTTATTCCATGCTTTCATCATACTTTTCATAATTGTCTAAATAAAATAGTTTGTATGTACATTACTCTCCTTTTGCTTTTGAAGCATGTTATGGTTTCGATATTTATTTGTTGTCACTACAAAATAGAAAAAATATTAGGAAATTTTCAAAAATTAGAATTTTAGGGATTTTAAAACTTGTGCTGAGAGAGGAGGGTGGAAGCAGATATTTTAAAAGGGGGGAACTTAGATCATTATAATTTATTTATTCGTACTTTAAAGTAATAAATAATGTAAGAAATTTTCAAGAAGTGAAAATTTAAAAATTTGTTTACAGGAAGAGAAAAGGGGCAAATCAGGAAAGCGAAAATTTTTAGGGAAAAAAGGTTTAGATGATTGATTATTAATTCTTTTTTTGCTACAATATAACAAATTAAGCAGAATTTTTGTAAAAATTAAATTAAATTTTAAGCAACATATTAAAGTTGAGCAAAAGAGGCAAGTAAAAATGAAATTTCACAGTAGAGATAATTTAGATTGATTATTTGTTACTTCAAAGTAAAAAATAAAGTAGAATAATTTTAATGATTGTAAACGTCTACCCCAAAATATAATTTGTTTTTCAAATGCAAAATTTTTCTGCAACATTGTTGCTGTCATTCTGCCTCAGGATAGTTTGTATAGAAAATACAGTAGAAGATCTTTATAACACAAACCTAAAAACACGAGATTGTGCATTATATAGATCACATTTCACACATCATTAAATTTAGCTTGTAAAACATGGCCAAATATGTGTGAAACATACCAAAATACATTAGAGTCTCTTTATATTGCATTTTTTATTACCAGGAGTTGTGCAGATTATAATTTTTTGCATAATATTGATCATTCCACACATTGTTAAATTTACTTTATAAACAATGTCCAAACATACCTGTATCAATTCATAGCAATTTTTTCAGTAATAAGCTCTGAATTAAGGAGATAAAGTTGAACTAATGTATCAAATTTAGTCCTCTAGAGAATAACAACTATTTATAATGTGGGAATTCAGGTGTTTCTTAACTGAAAATTCATTGTTTACATCTGAGAAGTTGTGCGTTACATGGAGAATTGCGTTATAAAGATCTTCTGCTGTAATTCAATTCTATATTAGTAGAATTCGACTTTTCATAATTTGACATCTGAAACTGATGCAGAAAACATCTGAAAATCTTGCACTGAGAGAAAAAAAATTCTTTAGCCAGTTTTAGTTCTCTCTTTAAAAAAGAAAAATCTAATGAAAAAAATTGCAAATGTGAATAATTTGAATATAATAATTTGAGTATAATAATTGTAATTAACAAATTTTACATAGGTGTATACCATATAATTCTGCAATTCTTATTCATTTATTGTTATTATTGAAAAGAGGTTTATTCATTTTTAACAGCACCTTTGTACTATATTTATTGAAATAATATCTCTGAAAACAAATAAAGACTTCATCTGTGTAATTAATCCCTTAAGCACCATATTCAATTTAATGGTAGTATGCTGAATACCAAATATATTAAATTTTGTCAAAAGTAGTTTATATCATTATTTTTATCTATCAGAGATACAAAAAACGCAAAACTAAATGCGACAACAATTTACTTAACAGAATGACTAACACATAAACAAATGAACAAGAAAGAAAGAAAGCAGCGTGAAAATTAATGAGTTTTTCTATACGTAACGCCATATATTAGATGCAAAAATAATCATATATATTATTTCTCCTGTCAGCATCCGTTTTTCTAAGAAAATACAAAACGTAGGACGACGAATGAGATACCATATGAAAGGATTTTGAACAGGCTTCTGACATAGTACACTTACATTTTCTAAAAACATATTTTTTGATTAAAATATGCTGATAATTAAAAATTAAATCAGCATTGATTTCTTGAAAGAAATGAAAGGTTTTCCTCAAATTACTGTTGCCACAAAAATAAAATACCACATTATATGATGCTCAGCAATGATTATAAAAAACACTGCATGGGTTTATTTTATATTTATGATTAAAAGGCGAAATTGAAATTGAAACATTTAGATTTATAATTCTATGTCCCATGTTTTTCCTGACGCGGTTGACGTCATCCTGTAATGCAGTTAAAATACGATTGTTAATTTTTTTTTTTTTTATCGCGCATGCCTTTAGGTAATTGTAATGCAATTCTTTATAATAAAAATCAAAACAATGTATGTTGCATAATACAACAAAGTTCATTCAAGGCTATTCTCAAATACAAACATGCTACTTTCTGACTTATTAACATTTTCATTCTTAAAGGCATGTAATTTTCAGCCATTGTTATTTCCATATCAAGAAATTGAACAGAGTTCTTGGTTTTCCTATAAAATGTCAGCAAATTTAGTATTTTAAACTGATTTTTTGAATGTGGCACTGACGGAATGCTGGTCTTCGGTATAGTTGACTCAGCCATTTCTTTCACAACAAACATTCAACCCAAGTCATCGGAGAGCATTTGTCTATTTTATAAATCAAGTGTAGTTGTATTGAATTATGGAAAAACTAAAAATGCTACTTTATTTTTATTCACCTGAATATTAAAATCAGAAACCTTCAGGCAAATAAAACAAAAGATGTTTCGTGAATGTGTTAGGAAGAATTGCATTTTTAAACGGGACAAATATAAATTAAAAAACATCCTTAACATCTAATGAACATCATTTTTATTCATTTATCATTTAAAATTTTCTTTTATCTTGATCTAGCTTAACTAAATTAAATATATATAATATCTAGTATCATTCCCAGTAGCAAAATTTTCTGTGTTAATCTGCAGCAAACCAAAATTTATCTGTGACCCTAGAATGCTGGACCAAGAGCTATCATAAGAAGTTATAATAACCCATAAAATAAGCAAAATTTGCATTTACAAAGAAAATACATTAAATCTAAAGACAAAAATTTAATTTTAGCATTTTTTTTGTGTGTGTGCAGAATTTTTTAAGGCTGTTCAATTGATCTGCAACTGCAAGGTATAGGTGAAAACTGAGAAATTGGGGTAGGAGCCAGTGATCGATTAATTCAGTTTCATTAGTGGCCAAAGTGGCTGACTATAATGTTTCAAACTTTTTTGATATCTAGACGAACTATAATCATCGAATATAAACATATTTTTTCTGTAGATCAGAGTTTTATACCAGCCAACTATTCAGATAAGAAATGAAATATTTTTCCTTGCGACTAATTGACAAATAACATGATATTTTTTGGCAAACTATTAGTGAATTTTGCAGTTTATCCGGTGACACATTCACAAATTTCGCGGGGCTTTCCAGCGACTGATTGATGTTTTTCACAGTTTTATCCCGCGATCAATTGGCAAAGTTTGCAAAATTTTCTTCTTACTGATTAGTGCATTTTCTGGGGGGTTTTCTTCTTATGAGCGATAGCCGAATTTTTTTTCTTGTGTTATACTGATGAACTCGCAGGGGTTTTTTCATGTGATCTTGGACAAATTTCATGATTTTTTTTTTTCCTGCAAGCAATTGGCAAATTTTACAGTTAGATTGACCAAGTTCAAGGGTTTTTTTTCCATGTGTCCAACTAAAAAAAGTTGATATTTTTCTGCAACCGGCTGACGAATTTTGCAATATGTTCCTGTGATCGACAGATGAATTTTGCAATATTTCCCCATGAATGATTGAAGACTTTCGTGGTTTTTTTTTTTTTTTTTTTTTTTTTTTTTCCGCAACTGATTAGTAAATTTCTGGATTTTTCCCCCATCCATTATTGCGGAAATTCTCTGGTTGAAATATGCTGATGCCAATGGCAAATTTTTATGAACCCAAAATGGACAGGGTGCATTTGCAGCTATATACAAATGGTCAGGGCACATATACATCTATAAAAAAAATGAACAGAGCACTGCACTATTCCAAAAACGCTTAGGGGAAACACTATAATGAGAGTGACCTCGCAGGGTTGGCAATCGATGACAGATTTTTTTTAAATCGCCAGTTTTACCTAATTTTCACCTATACTGCAAGGTATAAAAAAAAAATCTGCCATGCTACACTGTTTCTAATACTGTGGTATCGGTCTTAATTCTTTTATAATTCTAATCTGTGTTATTTTTTTCTTTTAATATTCCAGGCATATACGTACCCTTCATAGCAAGAAATATGGTGTGGATTTGATTCGCTACACACATGCTTCAAATACAGCTATACACAGCTCAACAAAATTAGATGGTAATGAACAGTTAAATAAATGCTTATTTTCCCGTATCACAATGTTTTCTTTTAATTTTTATCTGTGAAATTTCTAATCATTGCATTTTTTTTTTTTTTTTTTTTTTTTTGCTAATTCTTGCCATATTTTGTTATTACAACTTTCAGAAAATGCATCTTTTAACATATAATAGTCATTTTCCTGCTATTATTTCTACTACTTTTCCCCCCTCTTTTTCTTTTACTCCTTGTTTTTCAATTATCAATTATTTCTTTTTCAAAAATTATGGTTTTTTGCATGAAGTAAATAAATAATATGCTTTTTGCTTATATTGTTTCATTGAAATAATATTTGCTATCAAAGAAACTTTACCTGTCCCTGTCAGTGTTTATATTGAAACAAAAATATTGTGTCAGTAATCCTCAGGCCTCGGAGTTGTTCACTTTTTCATGCTATTGTGGTCAAAATAAGAAATCTTCATTCCGATCAAATCGAAAATACGACTTCATTTCGTATTATGTTAAAGAGTTCGAACTAAAGCACAGGAAATTATACTATGTTGATCTTATTTTTAGTTTATAACTGCTATTTTAATGTTATAATAAATAGTAAAATAACTCCTAAAATAAAGCACTGGTACTATTTTCCATTGTGAAGCACTATGCATTAATGAGAAGCAAAAAAAAAAAAAAAACACTTATAGCAGGGCATCTATTAAAATAAATATAAATAAAATTATAAACTCTGGTAATGTCCATTGTGAAGTTATATAACATTAATAGGCAGCAACGAAAACACTTATAGCAGGGCATCTGTTACCGAGAGGTTCTAATCACAGCTCTATAGTGGAACTTTTATGAGTTATCAGATTGCATGTGTTCTGGTATTGACATATGCCTATATCAGAGCATAAGTTTTTCATTTGCAGTCAATCCAACACCTGACCCAAATCAAACAATAATTTGCAAAGATGATTTCCATCAACCTGCTAAACTGACCTGAACCGCAACACGTTAATTAGTCCAAATTTGACTCGAAATTAAGAAAATCATTACCATATTTAAATGCAATTCAGCAATTGGCAGGGTTTCTGCCAAAAACTAGCAAATCTCATTTCTCTTGCCTTTCCTGTGCAGGAAGAAAGCTAGCTAAAACAAAATCAACGTTTATCACTATTCCAATAACCAAAAGAAATTGGAATCGTCAATCCCCAGAAGACGACATCTGATTTCCAGGGTTCTTGATCCGAGTTCGATTAAGAAATATTTTCCTAGGTAGGACTTCTGCGGCTCCAGGGAAGAGTAGGGAGAAATTATACGACTGTGTTAAATTGAAAGAAATTGTCTAAAAAGAGTGATTTTTTTAAAGAAAACATTTGCATTAAATCAAAATTACATTAAAAATGTTTGTTTAAGAGTAGAATTAAATGATTTGATAAAACAACTTAATATTCTAAAATCATTTCTTCAGGAAAAGAAAAGTAATTGACTTAAATTAGAAAATGCTTTTTATTCTTCACAGTAATTGAAAGTGCTAACATTTTAAGCTATTAATTTTCTCTCATATTTTGCTGTTTAGTTTTTCACATATTTGTTGTATTCTATTTCAGATTCATTAAGGTATCTGTCTCTTCATGATAACAAGTACATTCGATATTATGTTGGTCATTCAAAAAAGTGAGTTGTTTCTCATTCCATTCTTTCATATTTTGTGTGATATAGTTATAGTTAAATATGTGTCCATGCATGAAATTTTATCTAGATTGTAGGTGCAATATGATTTCCTTTTTTTATTAAATTATTCCCTTAAATTTTATTTTGTTTTCAGATTTATCTAATTTCTGCCCTAATACATAATCAGTGGATTATTTGTTACTTTCTTGTGTTTATTACTAGCTAACAACGCCTGATTCACAATTAAATACAATCCTTCAATTTTTATCTTATTTATTACTATATTCAATTTCAACATATTCCAGTGAAATTTTATTTAAAAAATAAATTTATTACATAAGACATCCACTGCTCCAATTTAAACATATACAATCTGCTTTTTTATAAGAAAATGAGCAGAATATTGTCTGTTTTCACTTGTAATTTTGGAAAAAAATGCATTTTCAATTTTAACACACACCATTTACCAATATTTCATTCTGAATGACTTTAAAATAAAACCTTTATGATAAAAATCCTAAATTTTGGAAGAGCAAGATGCTTCCATTGGTTTAAAGAAAAAAAAAACCTTAATTCTTAAGTAGAAACTTACATTTTCATTCATAAAACTTTAATTTACTCTAATTGCATTAAAATGATATCATTTCCTTTGCCTTTCTCATTTAATGTGAACCTAAACTGTCTTTTCATCTGAAAGTGATGTCATGTATAACACATATTTTCTCTCTTGAAATTGAAAAATGTTTAGTATGATTGCTTTAAAGTAATATAATATTTTCATTTCGAATAAGATTACTATATGTATATATGTAGGCATTCTAATTCTGAATGTACTTAAGTTAAGACACTACATCATTTTGATACCTTCATAGTAAAATGTTTTAAGTTTTATATATACTTCAACCAGGGTTGGGTTTTTGACGTCAAAAACTGGTTTTTGACATGACAGTGGTAAAAACCGTGTTTTTACCGTTTTATTCCGTCAAAAACCTATCATATTCGATTGTCCTCCAGTTTATGGTGCAAGGTAGCCTACAATACACAGACCTGCCAACCTTTGAAAATGAGAAATAGTAGCACACCAAATTCAAATTTATCTGAAGGTTGGTTGGTTGCTGTTTTTTACGCTGTAAATTTTAAGCGAGCAAATACTAATCAATTAAACGCATGTGTATATCCATAAGCACACAAAGTAAGAGACTCTTTTGTTTTTGCTGATTTTTTTGTTGCCTGTGGGATTGATTAAACATAATTATTCCTATTCAATTAATGCTCTGTCCCACTCTTAAGCCAAATTTCTGAACTTCACAGTGAATTTTCTGAAAGATTCCAAGGCGGTTGAGGGGAGGGGGTGATGGAACTACGGGTATATCTTCCAGAGAAAAATGTCTGAGTTAGAGTCCTTCATCTGGTCGAGTAAGCTGATACAACTGGGAGTGGGGATGTCCACTCCCTCCACTTTTTTTGCAATATTTTGACGAAATTTGCAGTTTTTTTTCGAGATCTGTTGATAAAATTTGTGTATTTTTTTTTTATTTTTCGACGAAAATTGTCGTTTTTCGCAATGTTTTTGACGAAATTTGCCGTTTTTTTTTTTTGTGATTTTCTGACGAAAGTCACGTTTTTCCCGCGATCTGTTGACAAAAATTTTTTATTTTTTTCGCTATCTTTTGACAAAATTTGCCGTTTTTCGCAATGTTTACGACGAAATTTTCCGTTTTTACGCGATCTGTTGACAAAATTTGCTGTTTTTTCGCAATCTTTTAACGAAATTTGCTGCTTTTCACAATGTTTTTGATGAAATTTGCCATTTTTTCGCGATTCTCTGACGAAAGTCACGTTTTTCCTGCAATCCTTTGACAAAATTGCCGACTTTTCTTCGAACGAAAGATGAGATTGATTTTTTTCGGCGATCATTTGCCGAAATACCGATACATTTAATGTTCGAATTTATGACCGATATATGTATTATTTTTTCAGAAATCATTGCTTTAATTTTTCTTAAAATTCGGACCAGAATCACCCCTGAACGATCTTTTGACGAAATTCGCATTTTTTCAGCAATCAGTTGAATGAAATTCACGTTTTTTCGGCGATACTTTGGTGAAATTTGTTTTTCCCCACCAATTTTTTGACGAGATTTGCGTTTTTTCAGCAATCCTGTAACGAAATTCGCATTTCTTAGCTCGATCCGTGACGAAATTCGTGATTTTTCGCGCGATCCTGTGACAAAATTCGTGATTTTTCGAGTAATCCTGTGACAAAATTCGCGTTTTTTTTTTTTTTTTTTTTTTTTTTTTAAATTGTAGTTTTAGACAGATTTTCATAGCATCGTAGTTTGTGGCTCAAAATCGTAGCAACTACGATTTTTTCGTAGCAGTTGGCAACTCTGAATACATTTCTAGATTGATTTTACCTTGTTCTTGTTATTATTATTATTTACAATTACATTTGTTAAATTTATTTAAAAGAAGATCATTTCCTAATATGGGAAAGATTTAAAAATACAAGATTAAAAGAAAAGAACAATATTTGTCATAATCTTCACTAATATAGATTCTACTAACTGCAATTAACATTAATATTAAATAATAATAAAAGGTTATTATACTTATTAAATAACATTCAATATACAGTTTTAATAAAGTACATTAAAATTATTTTAGAGATGCAAAAATGCTGTTACATTGTATAACAATAGATGTTAAGCATAGACTTGTAGTGAATAAATTTGAATATTCTTCGATATAATATTTTAAAATGCATATCTTATGTATTCATAAATGCAATTGTGGTGATTTTCATTTGCACTTCAATAAGTAGAATATTGAAGTTTTGTTTTCAACAATGTAATAAATTGTGCCGAAATTATACACATTGTTTAATCTAATACTTATAAGTCTTCTTCAAAAAATCGAATTTTTTTAGACTTTGCTAAACAGCTTAAGATATTGTAGAGATTTTCTAACAGAGATGTACACATATTATTCTAATGCAATTCTTTTTTATTTTTCTTCGATGGATAAATATACTTTAGAGTCTTTTTGATACTGAATATTTTATGTAAAGACAAAATGTAAAAACAAACTACTAAAAAATGGATTTTTGACATTTTTGACAAGGAGGTTTTTGACATGACAGTAAAAACCATGGTAAAAACCGTCATGCGTCAAAAACTTGCCAACCCTGACTTCAACACTCAACAGATAAGCATTATCTTATCTGCTGAATATGATGCCAATTTCGAAAACGAAATTATAGAGTGCCTTATATAGGGCAGTTGCAATTGACATCATGCTGAAGGTTGCACACTACAAATAGGCAGTTCTGATTGGTGGAATTACCCTGATCTCCAGTTGAAGTACAATGGTAGATCAGCTGATTGCAACTTCCCTATTAAATTTGAAAATAAATAGATTATTATCAAAATTGTATTATTCAGCTTCACTCTCTTTTTAAGATATGATAACAATAAATTAAACAAATAGAAAAATTATCATGCATTTAACCAAGTAATTTAACTGTGGAATTTGTTTTAAATTAAACTATACATTTAACTTTTGTAAAAAGTTGTATACTGTATTTTCTGGGAATAACGCCACACCGGTTATAATGCCACAGTAACTTTTAAACTAGAAAACTAGTTTAACACTGCATCAGGTACATTGCCGCCATGTGTATGATGTCACAAAAATTCATTATAAATAAAACACAATACCAAGTTTAGAGCAATTAATAAAAATTATTAACTGGTGGACATAAAATTAAACATTTTGAACTAAAATTAATAATTTACCTTTTAATTAATTACACAATTATCATCATTATTTATTTTAACAAACGGAAAATAAATAATAATACAGCACTAAAATAATTAATTTCATACATCCGAAAACTCATCAAAATCTTCGTCTTCGGTGTCACTGTGGAACAATTTTAAAATTAGATACAATTCAAGTGACAAACTTTGATCAGTGTCCATGAAATCATCTGCATCGTTCACATCTGCATCTTGCTTGCCAAGCAAGAACACAGCAAAAAAAGGTTCTTTTGATGAGTCATTCTGCCACTTTTTCCTTTTTAACTGTGCCTGTTGCTCATATATGCTGGCACATATGTATGAATAGTTATAGTAGTCTGCATGTTTGCTCTTTTATAGGTTTAGAAACACAATTTGCTACAAATATAAGTAAATTATTTTTAGTTTAATAAATTAATGCTTTGTATTTTCCAAGATTAAACTCTCGGCCTTATAATCTGGAAATTTTAACAATGAGTTCTATGAAATAATTTCAGGCCGGATGTACTGTCGGATAATCTTAATATCCAACTACTGCTAATTATCCAGCATAGTGGCTGGATCAGTCAGATACAGTATGTTCGCTGGATATCCATTGCATCCCTATTTTTCATAATATATCGAAGTTGAGATGGAATTATAAATGAGTCTCTAATTATTGCTGGCAGGTATCATAAAGATTCGTGATTCATTTTGAGGCAAAAGTTTACTTAGTACTCAGAAAGACTTTTAGTAATTTTATTGGTTTAACAAAGAAGATAAATTGAAAAAAACATTTAAGAATTTTCTTCTCTTAATTTGTGTAGGATGGATTATATTCAGACAATAAAATATTTAAAATCTTCCTAACAAAACAATCGCATTGCTCATGAATACTTTTTCATGTTGACTGACTTGTTTCTCTATTAAACTACTACTACTTCTGTGTTATAGTGGTCCCCATCATGAAAATAAAAGTGTGCCAAGGTTTTCAGCAACTTGCTTTGGCTGACATAAAGATATATTTATAGGTAAATATAACATTCAGATAAGGTATTTGGAGTTTGAAACTTTTATGTATGTATAGTATCAATTTCTGGCAGTTGAAAAACAGCCTTGGCAAAATTATTTTGTCAGTACAGCCAGGGCTGTATTTCCACTTTATGCACTTATGGGCCTCATCAAATGTGTGTTGCATATTTACAGATGCTTAAGAAAAATTTTTAATTTGTCAAATTAATTAAATATACAAAAAATATCTAAAACAAACATGCCACAATAACGGTAAAAAAAAAAAATCCTGTATAACAAAATTCTGTATTTATTTATTTTTTCATATCCCACAGTAAACTGTCAAACACAATGGCAAAAATATATTTCAAAAATAACCACTGAAAAAAAACCTAATAGACCAGGTTACATTAATGCAGTTAAATTTGTGCCAAGCCACGGTCAGTAAAATATGCCATTTGGCAATATGGAACTCTCCCTGAAGTATCTTATGTGTAAATATATATTTTAATTTACTCATGCTTATATCATAAATATACATATATATATAAAAAAAAATTAACCCCAATGATTTGTATAGGAAATGTGTACTTTTCCATCTACAAACATTTCTTATATGCATAAAACAGCTATCAGTTTCTGGCTTTCACATTTTGATTTTAAATAATTCTAATACTTTAAACTGTTCTATTTTCATAATATTTAAATGACTTATTTTGAAAAATATCATTGTATTATTTCCAGAGTTACATCGCTGTGCATGTCCCCTGTTGATGATACTTTCATGTCAAGTTCCCTTGACAAATCCATTCGATTGTGGGATTTAAGATCACCCAATTGTCAGGTAAATATTTGTTTATATTATTCAATCCTTTTGTATGTTTGTATTTTGCTTGAATGCTTATGATTATAGTATCTTTATAATGAAAATGTTTTAAATGTTATTACCGTGTAAAAATTGTTAATAACATTTCTGTGCATTTTTATATAAAGGCTGGGCGATGTATAAATTTCTTAAATCGATTTATTGTTCATCTAATATCACTTAATATAATGATAAATTGATTGAACGCTGATTTCATTTTTAGAATGTAGAACCTGTTTTTTTTTTTAATATTCAAATTTTATTTGCTTAATAGGCGTATAGCCAACATAGTGAAAAAGTACCCAAGCCGGGACTCGAACCCGGGTCATCAGATTAGCGCACTGATGTTCTACCAACTGAACCACTTGGGAACGATACCCAGCTCGGAACTTTTTTCACCATAACATGTTGGCAAGGCTACAAACGCAGCACAAGATGGAATATTTTCTGTGAGCCACCAACCCTGGGGCAAACACGAAATCAAAGAGAATCCAGCATCGACAGTTGAATAAATTCATATTTAATACATGGAAATTTTTCCAGAGAAAATTTCTCACGCCTTGCATTCATAATATTCAAATTTTATTTGCTTAATAGGCGTATAGCCAACATAGTGAAAAAGTACCCAAGCCAGGACTCGAACCCCTATGTTATACTGTTTTTTTTTTTATCTTAAATAATGAAGCCTCTATGCCATCCTCTTCTGTATTTATATAAGTTTTTACCAGTGCAGCTACCTACTTGAAATCTTTCTTTTTACTTTTGTTTAGAGTTAGGGTAATAAAATATTTTTGAGTTTAAAAAATATAATTCTGTATAAAAAAGTATTTTCTAGTTTATTATTTTATGAATATAAATTACGGAAAGCTAAAAATTGAAAAATAATTTTGCAGTAAAATTAATTCATAAGAAATATGCATTTGTCGTATGACATAAAGGTTTTTTCCCCCCCTTAAGAGAAAACCCCTAAATGAAAACAAGAAAAAAGCAAATCCAAAAACGTCAACATCGTTTTCTTCGACATAACCTAACAACTCAATAATAATAATAATAATGTGATTCTCAAGCATTTTAGAAACATCACAAATTTTGTATCATTTTAGAAATGTAAAATTTTTTTGAACTTAAATTGCAGTACTGAAAGAGTTGGATAAAAAAAAAAAACCCAAAAAGGGCACATTAACAAAATGAAAAAAAAAAAGCCATAATGTTAATTTCTGTTTAGATAGAACAACAACAAAAAAAAAAAAGTAAGAGATTAAAACAGATCCTATCTACAACAGACTGTCTATTTAGTTTACTTTTTTTGTACATAAAGAATCCTATGGGTTTGGAAGTGTCTTCGTACCATGACATTCTACTTGTGTGATGTCAAAGGTCAGGCTTCTGCTGCCACTCTCCTTCATTACCATGATTAATTAGTGGGGAGAAGAAATTTTCAAATTTCTGAAATAATTTTTCAGATAAACTTAAATGAAATATTTTTATTTCTTTGAATAGACAAGAACATACTTTCTTCTGTTTTTTCAAATTTTCGAAACACCAAATAGTTTTTGTGTTATATAGTTTTATTCACATCTCGCTTACTTCTTAAGACTTTAACATTAAATAAAAAAATAATATAGTATTAGAAATATTTTTTTATAGAGGAATGAAAGAAGCATAATTTAATTTGAGTATGCCAAATAATAATAATAATAATAATTTCAACTTTCTGATGAAAAATTTGAAAATACAAATGCATACCATGACCATTGGTTTAACATGGGAAAGGGAAATCTCAGATTTGACTGGTGAATAGCCTTAAGATCCAGAAATTCATTCCACTTCTAAAGTCCAAAATCCAAACAGGAAAGTCAGGTGAATTAATTAAATTCCTCTTCTTTACACTTTGAATAATCGCAGAAATGATACATCATGCTTTGTTTGATATATTTGATTGGCATCATTCCATATATAAAGTTTTCACAAGCATTGCTGTAACATTTTCGTTTTGATGAATGCATTGTCATTTCTTTATACATTTCTGGTGAATCATCTGTTTTACTAAAGAATTTCACCTGTTAGTGGCAGGAGCAATGCTGGAACAGAGTTTTGGCAGGAAATGACAAAGATTACTTATTAAATATATGACATTCATTAAATTAAAAATGAAAATAACTCATAAACTATAGCAAAATTTGAAAAATAAATAATTAAAGTTTTTTTCTTTTTTAAGTGTAAATATACATTATTGTTCATTTGGTGAAATTTACAAAAAATTGTGTTTACATTAGTCTATGTATTGGAAAAAGGCCAAAAAATATATTTTGGCTTTTAATATAACATAAATAAAAGTACTAGTTGTCTGATATATTCTTTTCTCCTTCATTCATAGAAAGGAACCTGACATATTTTTTATTTTGTTTATATGAACTATGAACATTATGTTTTTATTGCAGGGTGTAATGCAAGTACCTGGTAATAGACCTGTGGTAAATTTTGATCCTGAAGGGTTGATTTTTGCTGTTGGCTATAATTCAGAAATGGTGAAACTTTATGATTTGAAATCCTTTGATAAGGTAAGTATATACAAAATGCATCTTACATTAACTGAATAATGTTCTGCATAAAATTTAGTTCTTGTTCTCTTTACCCTATTATGCATATAAAATTTATATCATTTAGATTCTTTTGATGTTGGTAAAAAAATATGAGAGTAAAAATTAGATTTTTAAAAATAAACTAACAAATATATATATATATATATATATATATATATATATATATATATATATATATATACCGTAAAATCCCGAAAGTAAGCCCCCCTCCCACTTTTAAGTAATTTTGGTTTTCTTTTCCATTCTCGAACATAAGCCCCCCCCCTCTCCAAAAAAATATATCTGTAAAATCTCGAAAGTAGGCCCCCCCTCCTAAAAGCCCCCCTCCCACTTTTAAGCAATTTTGATTTTCTTTTCAATTTTTAAATATAAGCCCCCCCCCCCCCTCTCTCTCTCTCACATACAAAAAAAAGTTATGCACGAAAAATTGATTTTAAAAATCTAAGGAAGGCATTTTACATTCTTTTGATATTTTTGACAGATTTCCACTTATGTTTTCATATGATGTTAATGAAATCCTTCCTCTCACATGAAATGTCTGTTCCCTTCTATGCCCTCTGTAACATAAAAAGTTTGAAAACTTGAGAATCTTAAATCCTTCTGTAGTTCTTTCTGCTCACTAGTAACGTAACAATTAGTAAAAAAAATCAATCTTCTACACTACAATCTCAATTTCCATCCAAAATTTATGCCTCTTCTCCCTCAGCCTAAAAAGTTTAAAATCTTTAAAACTCTTTATAAAAAAATTATGCTCTATTTGTTGCTCTCTACTAACAATAAATAAATAATCAGCCATTTAAATTTTCTCTCTATCACCAAGATGTCTGTTTCCGCTCTTTTGCCTCCCCCCAGCAAAAAAAATCTTTAAAACTCTATTTAAAAAATATATTCTGTCTTATATGTTGTTCTCTAGTAAAAATAAGTAAATAATCAATCATATAAGTTACCCTCCAGTAGGGAGCAGAGAAATTGGCATGCATATAAATATGGATAATTATGTTAGGAAATCATTTATCGTAACAACTTACATTATTTTATTCAAGAAACTGTAATTTACAAATTATTTAATTGTTTATTTTTTATTTTTTCACCATTTCAGCAGTTTTTCCTAGGTTTAAAAAAAGGCAGGGTGCTGCTGGTGGGAAAAGGGCACCTTTTAAAATCTTGAGGACACTTTTTTTTTTAAGGCATTCTTTGGATTTTTATAAGCCACTTTTAATATTTAAAAGTCAAAGCCTTCTTTTCAAGACAATAATGACAATGAGTCAGTTTTTACTATGCAAACAATTTTTTTAATACAAAAAGGAGTAAGAACGATATGTTTTTTGACTGAAGGGAAGAAGGGTACTGATTTTTTTAATATGTGGGCAAGAATGGTATTACTTTGTAAACCAAAGGGTAGGTAGTGTGCAGCACCCTGCTGGAACTATCTGGTGGAAACTGATTTGAGGAAATGCGCCTTTTTAATCTTCTTTTAACACCTATTTTAAAAAAAAGACTCCAAAGGTAATGAATATATATTATCCCATAAATCCACAACGATGAATTTCCATTCCATAATTCTTTTTGAATCCTCTTTAAAAAGAGTGGTACTTACTTTACTGATAGCTCATTAAATTTTAATATGCCTGAAATCTGGGGATTGGGGGAAATAGGGGTCATAAAATAGTAAAATTCCACGATTCTCATGAAATTTTACTGTTTGGTACTTTTAGGAGGATCTATTTAAAATAACCAGCATCTTTCAAAATTCTACCAATAGTCCATCAAAAGATTGAAGCATAAAGTTTGCATTTTCAACCTTTACAATAATTTTCAGGCTGTATTTTGGATGAAAAGCTGCAAATTGCACCAGACAACGTCAATCATTAGTGTGAAAAGTGTTATTCTGTTATGATGTAGCCTTTAAATAAATGCCTTCAACCTAATCAGAATTTTCATTACTTGGTTACATGTTCTAAGGCAGTCGTACTTAACCTTTTTTTCTCGCGGACCGCAAGCACATGTTTGCGACGTTAGGCGGGCCGCAACACTCTTAACAAAGGATAAAATAGGGGTAATTAAAATAATATCTAACAAAAGTAGAATAACAAAGCAATAAAACATCAGTAGGGTTAACAGTTTGTCGCGGAAGAAATGTTACCAAAAAAAAAATTAACACCACCATTTCCAAACAATAAACTTCGTGGTAGATTTCTATTAAAATTATAGAAATGAGCCGTAAAATTCGTTGTTTGGAAATAGTAGTGTAAAAAATGTTTGGTGCCAATTTTTGATGAGACAAACGTTCAACACTAAAAAGCAGTAATAGCTGTATAATAAGTATAAAACGTTATAATATAACAATGCAAAATTGTCAAGTTCTAAACAAAAAAAAATCGCGAGATTTTCTCTAATAAACCAATCTTTTGCTCAATTCAAAAACTATTTTCTTTTAATTGTAGAAATATATTGTGCAAATCTAATTAATTTGGAACAATGTTTGATTAGTGTTGAAGATTTAAGAAATGTATACAACACTATAGCACAAATAAGACTGCATGTAAAAATAACTTTTGACTAAAAATATAGCATTTAAGATGATTAACACAGTTTTAAATCAATTATAATTAATAGGACAGATTTTGTCTTCCCATGAAAATATATTGGGGTCTTAAATACCTTAAAGTCTATTGTCTTAAATACCTTTTATGCACACCTCAATTCTTTTTATACATGGATTAATGATTATGTGTCTCGGGCCGCACATAAAAGGTCTCCGGGCTGCAGGTTGAGTATGGCTGTTCTAAGGGGTATCCCTGTTCTCAGGCAAGCTTAATACTGGTTTGATTAGAAATAAGAGTCTGTTTTGTATTTCCATTTTCATAACATTTTGAGTACAGTTATATATTTGTAAACAAATCTTATCTTCATGAAAACAAAATCACTGTACTCTGTCATTAAGTTTGCTTGTGTAGTGTGGTTTAATATTAAAATCCAAATGATAAATTTTGGCATTATTAATGTAAAAATTTTGATTCTTGTATAAACATAATTTTTTCCCCTCTCTTTCTACTATAGTAGATTGACAGATACCAATGATAGGACTTCCTATTTTACTTCTTTTTAATAGTATTAAGACTAGAAAGACGGCTCTTAAATGTACGGCTTTCAGTCATTTTGAACGTTAGTTTAAAAATAGATGAAAAGGTTCTTTTTGCAGAAATTTTTATTGGGCATGCAATGTATAATTTTAAAAAAAATTATGAATGTCTGCTATACTGCATTTTTTTTTACCATTAAAGTAGTATACTAGGGTCATTCCATGTCAAATCAACCAGTGACTCAACCTGACCATTTTAGATTTTGATGAAACTTACAGAAATCATTCTCCCTGATGATATAAATGAGAATATACTATTGTTATTTTTTTATCTCAATAAATTTTTTTAATTTCGAAAAATCATCTTTTGACTTGTATAACTGTTTTGAATTTTGAATTTCTCAAGTTCTATCAGGCGTAGAGAGCTGTTTGACCCCTCATAAGAGAATTTCATAAGGTTTAATTTGATATGCAAGTTGACTATGCTTGGTTAAAAAAAAGTTAATTTAATTTAATTTAAAAAAATTTAAATTGTGTTTTTTAAAAATTTTGAAAAAAATATATGTTTTTTATAATATTATAAACTTTAAATTCTGAAAGTTTTAGAGTGGGATCTCAATGGGATCAGCAGTTATGTTAAAAAACTGCTGTTAAATTCCAGTTGGGGCTGGTATTTAAAGTTGGCACCTCGCCAACTTTATGATTGTGCTAAAGACCGTATTGTTTTATTCATTTTAAACATTATTTTTTTTTTATAACTGCTGATCCTATTGAGATCCCACTCTAAAACTTTCAGAATTTAAAGATTATAATATTACAAAAAACATATTTTTTTCAAAAATTTTAAAAAACACTCTTTTAAAAATATTTAAATAAAATAAAATTAACTTTTTTTAAACAAAGCATAGTCAACTTGCATATCAAATTAAACCTTATGAAATTCTCTTTAAAATGAGGGGTCAAACAACTCTCTATGCCTGATAGAACTTGAGAAATATAAAATTAAAAACATTTATACAAGCCAAAAAATGATGATTTTTTGAAATATAAAACACTAATTGTATAAAAATTTACTGAAATAAAAAAAATTATAAAAGTATATTCTCATTTGTATCATCAGGGAGAATGATATGGTGAGGTTGAATATTGAAAATTTTTGGTTGATTTGACGTGGAATGACCCACTACATTAATTTCAAATAATTAAAATGTCTTGATTAATCTAAAAAATATTTTCATAATTTTTAATATAATTTCACAAAATAAATCCACTGTGAAATGCGAAAAATTTCCAAGTTCATCAAAACACCTTACACAAATAGTTTTGAATAAAGTCACAAATAAAAGAGCACAAAGTGAAAATAAATTTCACTTATGTATGTTAATTTAATGTGCAGTCAACACAAGTAGATATTTTTATAACATCTTGTGCATCATCCACATACAAATTTAGCACAACTATTACAAACATCGGCAGTCTTATTACTTTTGCAGTGATGTACTTGACATTTCTTCCTTTTTTTTGCTCTTCGCTGTGCAACATCTTTGGAATCTTTGTATTGAAACTTTTTCGATATTGTTTGTTTCATCTCAAAGTATTTCTTACAGACTTCTTCAGCAGTGTTCTAAATATTCTCTCGTCAGCTAAATTTTGCTATTACATACTTCATTATTAATGATCCAAGCATTAACACCTGCTAAGTCGAAAATTAAAAAAATTACTTACACAGGCCATCTTTAGGATCCTGATTTGACAGCGTATTTTCTTGCCATTTGATCCAAGACGTCTACTCCATATTTTGTTGAGATATAAAATTTGACAACCTCAGGTGGTTTTTTTTTTTTTCCGTCATTGCAAACTTCTAGATTTGAATGAAGAGAACTAACTCATCAAGATTACTTTTTTTTTTTTCTCTCCCTTGATATGCTGTGAGAGTGATGCCTTCATTCAAAACTTTACGAGAATACAATTCATTTTCCTTCTTGAATGAGGGGATACTTCTCTTTTTGCCCTGTTCATTGTTCCTACATATGTAATATTCTTCTCTCTCAAGCGGTTGACAAGTTTTAGTGTTGTGAAGAAATTGTCCATTGTGACATTTATTCCTGAATTGAAAAAAGTTCTAATGTACGACACACTTTGTGCTCATCCACAGTTTCATCAGGTGCTCTTTTGTCACTCATCCCCAAATATGGCAGGCCATTTAGCATGTATTTTGAGGGAATGCCACTAGCGATCCAAAATTTAATTCTGAACTTATATGGGTTTTTTTACATGTATTGTGTAAATGAACACCTTGTCCAACGAGGTTGAAAGTGAAACAATTGTTCATCAATTGTAATGTTTTCCGATGGCTTATAACAAGTGATGCAATTTTCAATGAAATTATTCCATATTTCTGATACAAGTGCAAATCAATCTTGCGGCAATCTAATTGAACGAGTTGACTTCAAAACGAAATGTGAAAACTTCATTATTTCCATGAATCTATCTCGAGGTATTGTTTCTGAAAAGAATTTTGGACCCCACGTTTTTTACCATAAACTCTTTAGACAGAGTCCTTTGACAGCTAGCGCTCCATGGACATATAGAATCAAAATAAAAACTTTCAGTTTGTCAAGAGACAAATTCCAATTTGGATTTTTTTTTCTTTGCTGTACTTTAGTTTCTGTGCATTTTTTAATGTGTCGTAGCATTTTCTCATTTATTAGCAGTCTTCACGCACTACTTGGGTTACCAATAATCACATTCTTTTAGCATAAGAAGTAGTCCCAGTCGCATCTCGTAGAATATTACAGTGGGGATATCTTCCGGTTGTGATTTCTGAATAGACTTTTTTTTCTATATTCTACCGTCTTTAGCTACCTCTTTGTTCTCTTGGTGGATTATTTTGTTTTTCTTAAACCTACCATGTTTACTAGTTTTTCTATGGCTTTGATTTTGTGTTCTTTCATTTTCTGTTTCTAAAGGCAATTTTAATTTAGATGAAGTGGATGATAAACTCTATTTACATACGTCTTGCAATAATTCATAGCTGTATGCCTCACCAGTATTCAATTCATCATCATAATCTTCTGAACCAGAATTTCCATCAAATAAATCATTCAACATTTGAATCATCTCAGAATCAGTAATAAGTTTTTTACTGACCGTTCTTCGTGACATTTTTGAGCGAAATAGACAGGCATGGCAGTACACTCAGAATACGATGAACAAATGGTAAAACATGTTGGCAGACAGTTTGAAAGAAAGTGTGCACATGAAATAAATATATCTTTCCGTTAGAAATGTCATTTAAAAAGAAATTATTAAATTTAAAAGATTTGAGAAAAAGTATTTCTGTACTTATAAAATTAACAGAACATCGCGATTTTCTTTAACTGACTTTTGATCAAATCAAAAGAAAAAAATACTTACGTTCCGATGTGATTAAAATAACTATTAACCATTTTTAATTTAATCATTAAAAAGAAAATATGCTGTATTATTGAAATATTAATTCTAATAATAGAATTTTAAGATTAAAGTCTTGGAAAAAAGTAAGTTAGATTATCAGGCATCGCATTCTCCCTGTAATTCCTACAATTCCTAAAATTTTCTTATAGCCCTAAAATTCTACTAAATTTTTTTTTTTTTGTTTCCATAAAATGTGCTTCCGATAACTATTTCTGTTTACAAATGACTGATAAACAAAGTTAGTGTTGCTTTGTATTGTGATCGCCAAAGCTGATTCTTGTTAGACAGTTTCATTGGTTGTTCAAAAGTAAGTGGTAAACAACAACAAAGAAATAAAATATCGTAACTTTTAAGTTTAATTAAAACTGCACTTGTTTTACCTCATAGTAATGCTGATCCTGAGAGGGGATTTTCTATAAACAATTGTATGCTAGAAGGTGATTCCAATGAACATACGATAAAAAGTTTGAGATTTGTAAAAGATGCTGTTAAAAATTATGGAGGTGTGAGTAAAGTACCTATTTCAACTTTCTTGTTAAATGATATTAAGAATTCACATAAAGCTTATCAGCAGTATACATGGAAAAACAGAAAGAAAAAGAAGAAAAGCTCAAAGATTGAAATGGAGAAAGCCCAGATTTTAAAGAAGAAAATTAAATGTGAAACTAAATAAAATCGAAATTTCTTTTCTATGATACAATACAGCATTTTATTTATTTTTAAACAATTGAATATTCTTTGTGTTTCATTTAACTATGCCTTTGAGATGCTAAAAATTTAGAAAGGAATATATTTATCCTATAAGTAACTGAAATCAAGAAAGCCCGACTTTTGATGAAGAGAATTGAATGTGAAATAAAATAAAATTTCGAAGTTTATTTTCTATGGTACAATACAGCATATTATGGATATTTCATTGTCTTTTTTTAACAACCCAATATTCTTTGTATTTCATTTAATTATGCATTAAAAATTTGCCAAGGAATACATTTAGCCTCAGCCAAATTTAAATAATTTTGTTTTTCATTCAAATGTACAAAATTCAAATGTTTTAAAAAAGTTTTTTGTGAAAATACCGAACAAGATTGCAAGAAATCATATAAAATTTATTAAAGAAACATCTTATAAAGCTGTTAGATACAGAAAAATTAAGATAACACCATCTCTTTACTTTATTATTGTTGTTGTTATTATTTTTTCTGTGATTTGAGACATTTTTAGAACATTTGAAAGTTTACTTTAAAATTTTGAATATGACAAAAATTAATCAAGAATTTTCTAGGAATTTATTTGCTGTGTTTCTTAAATTACTTGTGTTATAATACAAGTGCATTGAAAATCACTGGCGTTGGTGGACGTAAATTAGCCCTAAAATATCCCTAAAATTTCATTGTCCAGCCATACTCAACCTTTTTGTTTCGCGGGCCGCATTCACATATTTGCGACGTTAGGCAGGCCGCAACACTCTTAACAAAGGGTAAAAAAGGGGTAATTAAAATAATAGCTAACAAAAATAGTATAAAAAAGCAATATAACATCAGTAGGATTAAAAGTTTGTCTCGAAAGAAATATTACAAAAAATGTTAAACAGCACCATTTCTGAACAATAAACTTCGTGGTAGATTTCTACTATAAATTTTATAGAAATAGGCCGCGAAATTCTTTGTTTGGAATTCGTTGTACTGTAAAAAATGTTTGATGCCAATTTTTTTCTCAGACAAACGTTCAACATTAAAAAGCAGTATTAGCTGTATAATACGTATAAAACGTTATAATATAACAATTCAAAATTGTCAAGTTCTAAACAGAAAATCAAGAGATTTTCTCTAATAAATCAATCTTTTGCTGAATTCAAAATATTTATTTTCTTTTAATTGTAGAAATATATAGTGCAAATCTAATTAATTTGGAACAATGTTTGATTTGTGTTGAAGATTAAGAAATGTAAACAACACTTAGCATAAATAAGACTACATACATATAAAAAGAACTTTTGACTAAAAAGACAGCATTTAAGATGTTTTAACCTAATTTTAAATCAGTTATAAATAACATGACAGATTTTGTCTTTCTATGAAACTATATAAATCAACAGTCTTAAATAACTTTTATTTAAGTCTCAATTAATTTTATAAATATGGATTAATGATTATGTGTCTCGGGCCGCACATAAAAGGTCGCCGGGCCACATGCGGCCCGCGGGCCGCATGTTGAGTATGGCTGGTCTAATCCCTAAAATTCCTCCCTAAAAATTTTTAAATATTTGCTGCACCCCCTGGATTATTTCTAGAAGTAATGTTTACTGAAATTTAAGAAAAAGCTAAATTTGGAATATTAATTTCGAACAAAAATAATTTAGAATATTAATTAAAAATGGAAAGAATTTAATATTTAATTTATCCAGTAATAAGAGTTATAATTTTAAAAGTAAATGTTTGATTATAAAGTATTTATTGACTAAGCATTATTTATTTTTGTAAATAATTTTAAGAACTGTTTTAAATAAATGAATAAATTAAAGTTAAGTATTTTAAAAGATTAATAAATTATAGGTAAATAAAATATTTTAAATCATAACAGATATCATTGAATTTAAGATCATTTAGATATAATAA
The DNA here is from genome assembly GCA_963931845.1 of Maratus michaelseni. Lineage (NCBI taxonomy): Eukaryota > Metazoa > Arthropoda > Arachnida > Araneae > Salticidae > Maratus > Maratus michaelseni. The sequence continues at coordinate 152,817,622 of OZ007596.1, read as the reverse complement.
AAATACTTATTGAAATATCAAAATGATTGATAGACAACAGATAATTAACGTTAATAAAATAAAGAAGGTATTAATAATTACTTTAACTGAAAAATATTGAGTTTAATTTTGAAAATGAATAATTTATGAGGTAAACTTTTGCTGAAGTTTTATTGAACTAAAATGAAAGATGCTTATTTAATACTTAATATTTAATTGTAGAAATTATTTTAGAGTTAAATTTATTTAAATAACATCAGAAATGATTATTTTTGAATTTGAATTAAGCAAAAAAATCGTTTAAACATTATATTTAAGATGAAAGCATATTGTAAATTATCTGAAATAATTAATGGGTTCGTTAGCATTTATAAAAACTTTTTTTTTGTTTTAAAAATCAAAATTTTGAATTGGAAAATAAAAAATAAGATCGTGAATGTAATGAAATTTTTGAATTTAAAGCCTAATTTAAACTATTTGCAATAATTAATGGAAATCTGAAAAGTAATCAATAATATAATTTTAAAAATAACAAGTGATGAAAAGAAAAATGTTACATTTTGTACAGGGTTGAGTTTTTGACATCAAAAACTGGTTTTCGACATGACAAGTGTCAAAAACTGGTTTAAACTGTCATAAACTGATTTTAACCGTCAAAAACGTGTAACACCCTTTAAAACTTTTAACAACAATAGGTATACATTAAATGTCATGATGATTTATGTAATCTTTTATTTAAATTATAGTAATTTAATAATAACAAAAAAAATTTAATTCTTAATTGTAATAAAATATTTTTATTTTTTGAAATTTTCAGTCTGAAGAAAATCATTATACAATTAATAATCCATAATTTTACCCCGCTGCAATCTGTAGCACATAACCAGTTTTGCACATTTATTTACACCCTAACGATTTCTGAGTTTAGAGCGTATCTAGCTAAAGTTTGAAAATACTTTCTCAATTGATGCTGAGCTAGCAGGACTTGATAGCAAAAGCATTGCTAGCTCACCAGGGATCTGTTTAGGAAAAAATTGGGTCCTTTAAAGGACTCTTCACAAAATTTCTCATTTCAAAACAGAACCCTTCACAAAATTATTTTCCCTAAAACTGAACCCTTCACAAAATTATTTTCCCTAAAACAGCGCCCTTCATAAAATTCTTTGTCTTAAAAATAGGTTTTTCACAAAAATTTTCCTTATTTAAACTGAACATTTCACAAATTATTCATATAAAAGTAAAATCTGACATGTCACTTTTGCATATATAAAGAAAATATATGTATTTCACATCCATATATCTTCTTAAAAATGTTTAAACAAGAACCTGAATATAACGATCATTTCAAATTCACAAATTTATTATTAGATTTTTCACAAATATAAAAAGGTGTTCACAATTTCACAAAAACAGGACCCTGGGAAAAAAGTCTGAACAGACCCCTGCTCAGTAAGTTTGGAGGATGTTCAGTTGAAAAACTGTTGCATCTTGCATCTAATGATACCTTTCCACCAACTCATGTGGTTAACTCTGTCGCTTGAAATAAGGAGGAGGGAAAGGTGATTCTTCAGGTTTGTATGTAATCAGCATGGATAAACTTTCATTGATTCTCTTTGTAGCTCATATATGAGCTGAATCAATTTGTGCATCAATCAACCCTTCATCCTTAAGGCTGGCATGAAAACACAAACCATAAAGTGGTATGGTTCCCTGATTTGATCTGTTATGCACTTTTTCAATATGGGGGTTAAGTGAAATTTCTTTTAGAAAACTGAGATAAACAGGACATGCATCAGCAATTGTAGCAGTATCGCATTGAAAAATGTCTAGTGTTGACTCTAAGCCGTTTTAGCAGGGCGCAGCGCCCGGTGTCCCTTTTTATTTCTTTTATGCGCCCGGCGTCCCTTTTTATTCCTTTTATGCGCCCGGCGTCCCTTTTTAACCCTTCCGATGCGCCCGGCGTCCCTTTTTGACCCCTCCGATGTGCCCGGCGGTCTTTAAGAGAGTTTCACAACGCACAATTGCTTTTTTTTTTAATAATCAAAATCCACCATTTACTTTTCTTCTATCAGCATTTGCACGAAAGCAAGTACATATTTTTCCGCTCGGTCCCACTCTTACCGATGTGTTAACGAGAATTTCGAGCATGAGATGTGAACTAATCGGGAATTGGATCGGATTCGGATTTTTTTCCGGCAAATTTACTTCAACTCTTCAGGTTTTGGGTACAGTTCGCTCTAGGAAAAGTGATTTTTAGTCAAATGATCTTGTGAAACACTACAGTTGAAAGTCGATGCTGTTCCTTTAGGCCTGACTCTGCTTTGTCATGATGAGTAAAAGTGACAGTGAATAGTTCACAATTATGTGTGAAAATCGCGTTACAGTGAACTGCAGTGGAAAAGGGGCGCGGTGTTGCCCCTTTTCCACTACAGTAGTCGAAACACACGATGATGAATGACTTAAAATAGAAAAATTTAGATTTTATCCAAATAATAATTTTGTATTTCTTATTTTCCCATATTTTTTCTATATTTATAATGCAATTCTCATTACAATTTTAAAAATATATATTTATTATCGAAAATTTCTCCAGTTGTATGGTCATGCACGTTTGACGGGGAGCTCCCCTCCCCACCTTTTGAAAAAATAAAAATTTTCGCAAAGCCGTGCCCTTGTTTTAAGTGCAAGCGATCGTTGTTGGAAGTATGTAAAATTAGCTTGCTTTTTTTTTAAACCTCAAATGGAAAGCTTATTTAATTCTCTCAGCGTCCGGTTCTCTGAGTTAAAAAAACAAACCGACGTCGTAGTCAACTTTTTTTCCCAGTGGGTTTTTTTATGGGGCTATAATTTTCTTATAACTTATCATACTCTAGTAAATCTCTTTTACACAGCCTAATTTATTATTATTTCGGCTGGCTGAAAATTTGAACGAAATTGGCCAATTAACATCGAAGATACCAATTAATTTTTTTTAATAGTAAAAAAAAAGGAAGGATTTTACCTTCTGTTCTTTTTCTTTTAATCATTATTTCTGTTAGTTGCTGAATAATATATTTTTTCGAACAACGCGAAACTTTGACACATTCACACTCTCTTTTTTTTTTCTAATTCTTAAAGGAATATATTTTGCAGGCATGATTAGGAATCGAAAAGCGTGTTCCTTATTTTGTTAAATATCTTACACCTTTATTTTAAAATATCTCTGCAGAATGCAAAAAGACTCCTAATTGCAGAAAAAAAGCACAAGAAATTCATAAACACGCAAAAAAATCGCAGAGGAATAAAATGTTATACTAAAAAATTGAAACCAGGTTTCTTTTTTTTTCTTTTTTACAAATATAAAAAAAATGCACGAAAAGCGAAAAAAAATCGCATTGTAAATCGCTATACGAATAAACTTTAATGCAAAGAGGACAAAATTTGCTGTATTAGGCGAGATTAAAATCTTGTACGAATGTCATAAAATCGCAGCGAATCTCAAAAACCCCCCTAAAAATCGCGTAAATAAAAGCCCCCAAAATTAAAAAATAGCTGAAGGAGTTCGAATAAAATTTGTTGAGTAGAACAGAAGGCAAAATTTAATATATAGGAATAAAAGATTGAAAACGGGGAAAAACGCTAAAATTTACAAAACTCTAAAAATTTATCATACTGGGCTAATAGATTAAAACCGGGTTTCTGTTAAGGTTTCCAAAAAATCTCTGTAAAACGCGAAAAAATCGTAAAAATGACATTAAAAAAAATCGCAAAAAAAAAAATCAAAAATCGCTGTGGAAATTCAGATTAAATTTTATTGAAAAGAAGAAAAAATTTGCTATATTGAACTAAAAGTTTGAAACTGGATTCCTTTTACTAATGTGGGAAAACGCGATAAAACACTGGAAATCGCATGAAAAAATTAGATGAAGAAAGAGATGAAACAATTTAAAAACTGTCGTGAAAGTGCCAAACATACAGGCTGCAAATGCAAACGTCCCTTCCACTGTTTCCAACACCGATGTATATGCTGTACTGAGAAATAAAATAGGAAGTGTAACGAAAGTGCTCTTTCATTCAACAAAAAACGCCTGCCAAAAAACAAATCTGCCCTGATCCTTTTAAAAAGAAATGTGAACACTGCCCATGTGAGACCGAGTTAAAATTCCTTTACTGTTCCGATGAAATCCGTTACGAACACACACACACAAAGAAAAGAAAAGAAAAAAAACATTATCACCAATCCGTTAAAAAGATTTATTGGTTTCTTTCGGCATAGCACAGCATATCCATCCAAAGTTGATGATCTGATTGTGTAAACATTCGACTTAGATTTCAAGGAGTTGCATAAACAAAAACAAACCACTATTACCTTTCTATTTTTTCTCTATAGAGGGCATTTTTGATATGTGCTGTAATTTTCAAATAACTTATTATATTTTAATAAAAATTTGTTAGACAGCCTAATCAACTATTATTTCAACTTGCTAAAAATTTGAAAGAAATTGGTCAATTTGCATAGGAGATGGGATTTTTTTTTCTATCGTTAAGGGGGGGGGGGGGTTTGTATAATTATTTTTCACTTGCTCGGAACTCAATATATATTTTTTCTGTACTTGAACAACGCAAACTTGTTGATACATTCATTGAGTCCTTTCTATATGTAAAAAAATAGAATTTGAATAGTTTCTCTTAGGAAAAAAATTAGTAGCGTTTTGAATCATCACGGCTTTTTTAGGGGCTTCTTCACTCGCACTCAAACACACCTACTCGTTATTCCTATATATATTTTTTAATATCTCATTTGCATTTCCATATTCTTAAATCATTATTTTGCATTGGACAGCTCTACAAAGGTCGTTTTTTATTTTTTCAAATTTGTTTGCTGGGTTTTATTTTTATGAGGATACTTTCACTTTCGAAGCCGGTAGTTAAAAGACCTGTAAACGAAATTAAAAAAGTAAAAAACGACCAAGATATCCATCTCAGCTAGCCAATACAAACAAAAGAAAGAAAAAAAATTTAAATATTGAATACGTGAGTGAAGTAGCCTCATAAGGAAGCCATCCCGGCAAGATGTGTTAACGTGGATATCGCGGCCCTATAGAAAAGCATTACGGAAAAACATAATTTTAAGATCAGAGTGTAATTTAAAAAAATATTTTAATGTTAGTTCCAAGCAGTTGTAAACTATGAAAAATTGTACAAGTTGTAAATTTCCAACTGGACGAAAAATGTCCGGGCCAGGATTCGAGCCTGAGATCGCTTGGCTGAAGCCGCCACGCTCTACCACTGAGCTATCCCGGTCGAATCTGGAGGGAATAATTCATCCAGTTAACCTTATTGATTAAAGCATCTGGTCTGATATTTTAATCTGATTAAAATATCAGACCAGATGCTTTGATCAATAAGGTTAACTGGATGATTAAAAATTGATTCATAGCAGTTTCTCTAATTTATATTTTTATCACCAACATGATTACTGTGTATTTTAATGTGCTGTATATTTTAGATGCTTTCATGTAGCTTTCTTTGTCGTTAAAAATATTGATCGCTGAGACATTTGCTGTATTTCTTTTTTTTTCTTTATAAAATATTTTCTTTTGATATGAAATGTCATTGAGAATATTAGTAATATAACAGAACACAAGTCTATATTTTTGATAATTGTGAGCCCAGTGAGAGAACAATTTTCAAGTGTCTGCAACGCTAATAATGTTTTCAAAAATAGTCTGCAATACGCAATATATCATATAAATCTATTCTTGCTGCTGTTGTAGTTGTAGTTCTAATTAATTAAGGCATTAGCATTTATCAGACTTTCTGAGTAAAAAAAAAAATTCTGAAATTCACAGCAAATATTCTGAAAGGTTACAGTAGAGGAGGAGGGGAAAAAATTCCCTCTTGGCAATAATTATTCTTGTTGCAGGTCGGATTAACTCTGCTTTTGATTTGAGTCAATTTCAGGCTGAGTGTAGATGCTTGCAAATTGTGTTAGGATTAACCCGATTTTTCAAAAGTTAGTTCAGTATATTGTTTCAGATTAAAAATTATGTCTATATTAATAAGCATAGAACTTTGTGTGTCTGCTGTTTTTTAAAGGAATGCTGCATCTTTTCCGGTATTATTTCACAAAATTCACGTTTTTTTCATGAACCTTTGACGAAATTAGCGTTTCTTTTTTCCCCCGCGATCCTTTGGCGAAATTCACGTGTTTTTTTTTTTCCCGTGGCCCTTCGACAAAATTCGTACTTTTTCTGTGATCCTTTGATGAAATTAGCAGTTTTTTCCACGATTCTTTGATGAAATTGTCATTTTTTCTGCGGCCATTTGACGAAATTTCCATTTTCTCTGTGGCCCTTTGATGAAATTTGCATTTTTTCCACGATCCTTTAACGAAACTCTTGTTTTTTTACAGTCTTTTGACGAAAATCAAGTTTTTCTGCAGTCCTTTGACAAAATTTGCGTTTTTATCGCAATCTGTCAATAAAATTAGCCATTTTTCCCAGATCCTTTGATGAATTTCGCGTTTTTTCTTTTGCCTTTGGACAAAATTCGCGTTTTTTTTCCGCGATCCTTCGACGAAATTTGCTGTTTTTTCGTGATTTTTGACGAAATTTACAGTTTTTTCGAGATCCTTCGACGAAATTTTCTGTTTTTTAGATATCGTTCAAAGAAATTTACCGTCTTTTGGTGATCCTTTGACAAAATTTGCCGTTTTTTTTCGCGATCTGTCGGCAGAATTCTGTTTTTTTTTCACGATCCAACGACGTAATTGACCGTTATTCGTGATCCTTCGACGAAATTAAGTTTTTTCCACGATCCTCTGACGAAGTTGGCGTTTTCTCCGTAGCCCTTCGGCAAAATTCGCATTTTTCCGCGATCCTTCAACGAAACTCATGTTTTTTTGCAGGCTTTTGACGAAATTCACGTTTTTTCACGGCCTTTTGACTAAATTGGCGTTTTTTTCTGAATCTGTCAACGAAATTAATATTTTTTCGTGATCTTTAAATGAATTTCGCAGTTTTCTGCGATTCTTCGTCGTTTCACCGTGAAATCGCCATTTTTTTCACGATCCTTCGACGAAGTGTGCCGTTTTTTCGCATAACTTACGCGGCATCGCTGTATGTTTTTAGGAAGCAGGTGCCCTAAAAAGTCTACGACGCCCGTCGCAGCATCACGTACATTCTGCCATGGGGATTGTGAGTATTGGTGAACTATGAAAATAACATTGCTTTATACTTCTTATGACAAAATCAATTTCAAACTAAATGTCGCATCTTTTACATTCCACAAAAATGAAATTAATTAAATTTGATTGCGACGTTTTATAATTTATATGAAAAATATATTAAAATTAAAATAAGGAATTTACAAATTAAAAACAATTTTAGGTACGAGATTGCAGGGTTCGGTGATATCAATGGATATATATTGTGATATATTTCATGACACATACACAAGTTCACTTTTCCTAGATTTTATTGGCTGTGTCTTTTTGCTGATAAAAAGCTTTTGTCTTAGGCAATGACTTTTTAGCCCCCCCCCCCCCCCCCCCCCCCCCAGAAAAAAAAAAAAAAAAAAAAAAAAAAAAAAAAAAAACTTCTCCAAGCTTTACATTTGAAGCTGAATTTTTTTTAATGTAGAACCAATAATTATGTAGGACAATAATTATTGGCTCTTTGGTATTTTTAAAGCTTAGAATAGCCATTATAAACCAATTTAGATAATCAGTTATATAATGATAAAAACAAAGAAAATATCATTTTATGACTTAAAACGCTAAAAATTGTCATAAAGATATGTTTTATATGTATAGGTTCTTATTAGATGGACCACTGGACGAAAATTTGCGAACTTCGATTAATACGCAAATTTTGGTCGGTCTTTTGTTCGCATTTTAACGGGGTTCGACAGTATTGTGAAATTCGTCAATTGGTAGAGGGAAAAAAACGTTAAATTCAGCATTCAATCATGAGAAAAAATAGCGAAATTCTTCAGTCAGTTGCAAAAAAATGCGAAATTCGTCGATAAATTGCCGAAAAAAAAAATCTTGAAATTCGTCAATTGATAGAGGGAGGAGGGGGGGGGGGTCGCGAAATTCAATTGATCGCGGGAAAATATCGCAAATTCTATTAGGTGACTCTAAACAAACCAGTTCAAAATATTTTTTGTGAACAAGGTAACAAGTGTGTCCTTTTTGGAAAAACGTGTCCTCTTTTTAGAATAGTGTTCCCTTTTTGAAAAAATGTGCCCTTTTTTTAGAATAGTGTTCCTTTTTGAAAAAATTCCGCCCGGCGGCCCTTTTTTCCTAGAGTCAACACTAATGTCTAATGCAACACTTATAGATTTCACCTGAAGTAAAAGATCTTTGCGCAGTTTATATAACTTAAAATCATTAATCAGTTCAGAAATTCCAATATCCATTGCATCTTTATGCTCTTCCACTATTTCCTGAAACATTGTATAAAAAGTTTCAAGGCAAGTGAGTTGACTATTCCAGGGGGTATCACTTGGCCAGCTAGGCTTTTACTTATTTACACTCTTTAGCCATGCTGCAGAAATATGATGATATCATTGTTTTAAATTATTAGGACATTTAAGATTTTTTAAGTAAGAGAAAAAATTTGCAGCTCATGTGAGCAGTTTCAAATTTTATATTTGCTTTTTAAAAAGCATAATTTTACCCCCCAAAAAAATTGTAAATTAAAGTTTTACAGAGTTAAAAAGTTGCACTTAATAATAATACTTTACTACACATTAATTATTGATATACAGTTATAGTGACATTTTAAACATTACATGTAATGTTGTATATGTGTGACATTTAATGTGAAATTTTATATATCAATGTACTATTTGAGGTTTTCAACAAGAGGTTTTTGACATGAGTTTAAACCGTCAAAAACCTGCCAACCCTGATTTTGTAACACTCATAATTCTTTTTTGGGTTATTTTTTTACTTAAAAATGTACTATGATTTTTAAGTTATTGTACTGTTTCCGAAGAACCTTAGAAACTCCTGATATTTTATATTATTCCTTATAAAGTAGTTGAAAAATGATTGGCAACCCTATTATATGAGGGGGTTAGAATGACAGTGGAGTAAGTCAATATTAAATAATTTGAGAAATGAAGGGTTTTGTGAAACTTGTTGTATTGCTGTTGCATTAAGTGGTCCAACTTGTTTTCCCCTCCAGCAACTCCCTAAGTGAACTATGACTTATTTGACTGTCACACTGAATAGAAATTAATATACGTTCAGAGAAAATATGGTTATCTAGATTTTTCAAAATTTGACTTACTCTATTGTTATTCCAACCCACTCATATGCAAGTAGTAGCAAAATTATGGCATCAGGGTTCAGTTATAGGTTAAAATGTCATCTTTTTTTTTTATATATAGCTACAGGAAATTGGTTTCATGTTTTTATAAATAATTATTCATAATGTTAAAGAAAAGTTATTTTATTCAAATGTACTCTCATTACTTTTTGTATGATTTTTCTTTATTATTTTACATTAACATTTATTTTAAAATTTCCTAGGGACCTTTCAATACATTTAAACTTCCCCAAGATAAAGGATGTGATTGGTCAAGTTTAAAATTCAGTCCAGATGGCAAAACCATCCTCCTTTCTACAAATGGAAGTGTCATTCATCTTATTGATGCATTTCAAGGAACACCATTACAAACATTTACGGTGAGTACGGATTTCTGTTAATCTGAACAGTATTTAGAAAATTTTCCAATATCTTAAATTGTTCATAAGAAGACCTATGCTTATTTTTTTCTGTATATTTTCTGTTTTTTTTTTTTTTTTTTTTTTTTTTTTTTTCTGTATTAAGTTTGTGAAAATTCTTTATTAGATGTATTTTTATCCCAGTAGAATTTTCTGTGTCAATCTGCAGAAAAAGAAAAAAAATTGCCTGTCACCGAACAATGCTGGACCAAGCCTACTATCATAAGAAATAATAGTAACGCATAAGATAAATAACATTGGCATTTTATTAAATAATTTAAGAAAATATAATAAAACATAATAAATGTATAGACTTAATCAATTTTAGCTCTTAAAAAAAAAAAAAAAAAAAAAAAAAAAAGCCCTCTGTGCTTCACGGTTTCAGTTATCAACATTATTTTTTCTATCAGAAAGAAATAGCCACTAATTATCGCTGTTTTTCTCAACAGCAGTAAAAGTGTTATTACTATAAAACTATAAAATGTTCCTTGTTAAGTCAACATTCTAAGTTTCTGAATATTTATAGAAATTTTGAGAGTTATTTATTTATTGTCAGTTGAAAATATTATGAATCTGCCTCATTTGCAAATTTTATTTGAGTGCAAAATGTATCATTCAATGAGGAGGTAACGAATATTCAATCCCTTTGTCTAATATTTGATTGACTGAATACTTTGGATATTTAGCCAAATAGATTCAAGATAAAAATAATAATTTCTTTATTTTTTTTATGTTCTATGCTTTTCTTAAATCCAAACTTGATACTTTCTGACACATTTATGCAGTCATTTTCATTCTTAAATGTACAAAATTTGTAGGTATTCTACAACTGATTATAGATGTAATACATTTATAGAAAAATGAAAAGTACTATTCAATTCTAAAGCACTGGAATATTAATGTCTGCAAAGTTCATGCATATATAAAAATGACATTGTTAAATATGTCAAGAAGATGCACACTGTTTAGCAGTTTTTTTTTTTTTTTTTTTTTTTTTTCAGGAACAGCCTTAAACATATTTAATTCAAAATATTGAAGAAGAAGAATTTAGTATGTTAAAAAATCTCAACACTAATTCAGTTATACATTGTATATAAGTTTAAGTCATCTTGTTAGATTGTTTAAGGCCAAAATAAGAGCAAATAATAATGTTTATATAAATAAAAGTATTTTTCTTGCTGCATGTTTTCAACATGCGAGAAGCATTGTAACTTCAGTAGCAAAATGAATAATATAAATACTACATTTCATGTTCTAAATCGTGGGTGAATTTTTTACACACAAACTCCTTGCAACAAAGATTATTTCATCAAGGCTATTTCAGGAGGTATTATCTCGCTGATTATATGGAAGAGTAAGCATTATGAGGGTTCCATTAACACTGAATGTAAGAAATTATAAAAGTATGACTGAATAGTAGAAATTAAGAATATTCTCTATATTTTAATTCAAATAACATGTCATCTTGACTTACAGAAAATCCATTTGATATGTTTAAGTAAAAACGGGATAAAATACAAATTCTTAAATTTTTGTTTCGAAATAAGTTTTTAAAAATAAAAAATACATTTAACAGTGATAATAATTAGTTCCTTTTTTAACTAAAATGTATATGAGTTGTGTGTATCTATGAATAAAATTATGCTAATAGTAATTTACACTTAGTAAAAGTCTTGTTTTATTAATTAGTATCAAAGTGTTTCAAATATTACAGAAGATACATCAAGTTGTAAAAATTTATAAACATACAAATAACGTAAATCACTTTTTATTTTACTTTATTTCTAATTTAAAAGAAATTATAATCAATATATAATTGTTTTAAAGGTTGTTTTCAGTCTAAAATTTGGCTGAATATTTTGTATTCAATCACTATTCGTTACATCCCTATTTGGTAAACCTCTTATGCATGGAAACGTCATACAGTACAAAGTCAAAATTCGGAATCCTTGGCGATTTCGGATTTTGGAAATTTCCAAATTTTAGACCATTTCTTGTTTATTTGTCAAAAATGAAAAAGAAAGTAAAAACTAATCTAATCTTTTGTGTTTTGTAGCATTTTTTCCACATTATTAAAAGGAATCTATCTGGTTGTAATCTTTGTGCCCAGTAGGGTAAATAAAGTTTTTTCAGAATTTGTACAGCAATTTTTTTTAATTCATGATTTTTATTTTTTTCATGTTTAGAAGCTTTTTTTGACATTTGTAAAAAGAATTCAGGTTTAAACTTTTATCCTAAAATAGTCAATTTTGTCCTATGCAATTTTTTTAATTTTAGGATTTTTTGGGGGGGGAGAGGGGGGGCTTTTTGCTGCATTTATCAATAATAATAACGATAAATAAAATGTTGGTTAACAAAAAGCCCGGATTTGAGACTTTGTACTGTATAAGTTTAGGTTAAAAAACACCCCACTGAAGGGAACTAGGCATATTTTATTTTTAATCCTCTATCACATATAAACTTTATATAAAGTTCAATAATGATTGTGAAATATAGCAATAAATAGACCCTTTTCTTTTCAATTATTCAGTTGGGAAATTTGCCTTAAACAATGTTTTCTATTCTGCACAAAAGATTTTTTCGTAGAATTACTTCTCTTGGATCTAAACAAGAACATGACCAAAAATGTTCTTTTATTTTTTACTTTGTGGTAAAGTAACCAAAATTTAAATTATTTCCAAAAACTATTTAATAACTCTTAGTAATATTTTTTTTAGTACTTGTAAATATATGAGTGTCATTTTGTAATAAATGTAAGATCTTGAATAATTCGACGTTATTTGTTCTTAATAGTCCATTTTAAATGTATTTTAAGTGCAAAATGTGTTTTTCATCCACTTAAAAATAATTCATGCATGAGAAGGTTAAAATAGGAAATTAAAAATATTTATTAATCTTAGTCATTCTGATTATGTGAAGAAAATAACTTTCTCCTTTCTTTTTATATAGACTATTCTTTAAATTAACATATCTTATCAGTGAAATATTTTTCTCATAGGGTCATGTGAATAACAAAGGAATACCTTTGGAGGCATCATTCAGTCCTGATTCTCAGTTTATTTTCAGTGGTATGTATAAGTCAAATATTTTTTTCCTCCAACAACCTCGCTCACTCTTGTATTACAAGCAGCAATTTATAGTTACTTAGTTTGTAGTACGGTACAGTTCAGCAAGGTTGATTGCTTATTATCTATATTAATAAAAGAAAGATATTTGTCTGTGTATCTGTTAATGATGGCTGGTAAAATCTATTGCACATAGAGGTCTGCAAATTTGGATAAAGATAGACAAAGACAGATCTCAATGCATCTGAGACTCGAATTTTCCATAGTTTAATAATTAGCCTAGATATTAATTAAAAATCCTCAATGAACACTAATAAACAAACTTATATTTTCCTCAGTTCATCAGCTTTATAATTGCTTCTGTGCTAGTCCAGAGAAAATGTGGTTTTTCAAGCGCATTGCTTGCTGATGGAAGAAAAAACATTCAATTTTTCCTTAGAGTTTAAAATCGCATTCATTCAATGCCTGAAGGAAATAATTAAAAATAGGACACCTGCGAATAGCCGATACCTTCTCGGTATCAATGTTACCTTTCATTAAAAAAATATGAATATTTACTATTTCAAAAAAATTTATTTTCTGAAGGTCTTTTTTATATTCCCCATTTCTTGTGTATTTTAAAATCACGATCGCCAGAGCACAGATAGTTATTAAAAAAAAAAAAAAACCTACATTTAGGCAGTATTTTTTATACTACTGAAGGTATCTTTCATTTTTAAAAAATATTAATTTTTACTATTTAAAATTTTTTTTTTTTTTTTCTGAAGATCGTTTTCCTATTTTTCAATTTTTTGTGCATTTTAAAAATCACAATCGTTATAGCTCAAAAGGAGTTATAAAAAAATAAAAAATACATGCCAATTGTTTAAAAAATATTTTTTCTGGAGGTCATTTTTGTCCCAGTCTTTAACTATATAAGCATCATTAACCATAATTTTCAGCAGAATTAACAACAGAAGAAGCCTTTGAAAAAAAAACATATGTACTAGTGTGTGGAAGTCTGAATTGAACAAGCAGAAAATTCATATTCCAAAAGCTTTAATGATTATGAAGAGCTCATACAAATAAAATATATACTAGCAGAACTTTGCTGTTCAACTTAAAATAAACTAAAAATTATTGACACATAATTCTACTATTACTACATAATGAATAACAATGTACAACTGTCAGCAGCTTATCATTAAAAAAATATATATATATATCAAAAATTAAAGCTGAATCAAGAAAAACGTCAAGGCAAATAACATCTTTATTTCAACTTTATACTTACTATCAGCATAAGCAAATATCCTACCACTTTCAGAAACAGGAAAACTATGCAAAACACAAATGGTTGTAGAACGATGATGTTACTGAGGCCAACTGCCGTGATCAGTGATTAACTGGTGATTTCTTAATCACAGTTCTAGAATGCTACTGAGTAACATTTTTATCAAAGAACTGGCATAAAGCAAAAGCGTCCCAATATCATACATTGTTGTTTTTGTTTGGAGGTAGTACAAAGGTATGGCATGTGAAAAATAGTTAAACATATTTTTAACTTACTAAACTTTAAATATTAGTAAATGACTATGGCATATAACAATCAGTCCCCCTTTTAGCATCCACAAGGGATTACAAAATTTTAAATATATTAAAATTGCATATATTTAACAATTCAAACATGGCAAATACATAATACAATTCATTTCAAAATAAGTCTGTCTTATCAACACTAGACCAGGTAAAGTCCTGCACAAAACCTATTGGCCAGGTATTAACCAAAGCAACCAAACATGTATGTATAGTATCGGGGATCTGTTTAGTAAGACATTGGGTCCTCTAAAAGACCCTTCACAAATTTTTTATCTTAAAACAAGACTCTTCACAATTTTTTTTATCTTAAAACAGGACACTTCACAAAACTTTTTATCCTAAAATAGGACCCTCCACAAAATTCTTTGTTTTAGAAATTGACCTTTCACAAAACTTTTCAATCTCCAAACTAAACCTTTCTCAAATTTAATTATTTTAAAGCAAAATCTGGCCTATCACAAAACAGCTGAAATTGCGAAAGAACCTATTATCTAGCTTTTAAAGATACATAAAGAAACTTCTTAAAAATGTATAAACAAGAATGTGAATATAACGGTAATTTCAAATTCACAAAATCATGATTAGATTTTTCACAAATATAAAAAGCTGTTCACAATTCTGCAAACATGGGAAGGACCCTATGAAGATAGTCTGGACAGACCCCTGGGTATAAACAGTAACCTTTCTAGAAAAATCATCTATTATTGATTAAAAATGCATATTATCTAGACAAGATGCAACTTTCAGAGGTTAACATCAATCCATATGCAGAGGAACTTTAAACTGGATTTGATCAATAGATTTAAAAGATACTTTTTTTTTTTTTAAATTTAGCCACCTTACAAGAAAGACAATCTTCAGTCATTTTAAATAGCACTGGTAAACTGTTAACATTTTTATGTTTACTGGTATTTACCACATATTGACTGTTAATGTGGCAGAATCTTTCTTGCCATAATTCATTAACATCCATTTTTTTTAACTTGATTTGCTGAAAAATTGACTGAGTTATCATTTTATTTACATTTGGTAGCATACTTTAAAAAGATAGCTTCAAAAAGTACAAATCATTTTTCCTTAAGGGTCCTCTCCCATCACGCAAAAACACACGCTCGCTAATGTTAATCCTATGGGGCGTTATTTTTGTAATATCTCATTTGCATTTCAATATTTTTAAATGATTTTTTTACATTGGATAGCTGATATCCATCTCTATTTCTGCCATTGATTACCTTTTTGATTTTCTTTGCGGATTTTTTTTTTTTTTTTTATGAACATACTTTTACGTTCGAAACTGAGAAGACCCGTAAAGTATGAAACGTTCGTTTCCACTTTTATCCTAAACAAAAACTTTATCATTATTACCCACAAAATTAATCCCTAGTTTTTCAACTTTAACACCAGACATTAAATTTCTTCTTAATTTAGGATTATACAGAATATCTTTCAAAGTAATCTGATTAAATTTACCATTTTTATATTTTACTAAAAAATGAACTGTACTCTTTCCCTCAACTGTACATTCTTTCTTTCCACCTGCAAGAGACATCTGCATGTCAGATACTGGTTCAAAATCAAAAAATACATTTTTGTTGCTGCAAAAATGTGCTGTGGCAGCTGTATCAAACACTCATTTTGTGTTCTCAAGACCAAAATCTGAAGAATTTGTCTTTCATAATTCTGGAAAAAGTTTTATTAAACTACATTCCAGTTCAGAGAAGGCACAATTAAAAAAGTTATTATTTTCACTCAGTATTACTGGTTTCAACTGATTTAAGAGGTCTAAAATGAAAATTACTTTTAACATTGAAATAAAAAAAGTTTAGCATGTTTAGGGAGTTCTGTGTGTATATGCAGGGCTACGGAGTCGGAGTTAGGTCCATTTTTGGGCAAAAGAGTTGGAGTCACTAAAAAACAGGCCGACTCCAGCTTGTTTTTTAGACAGTTTGAAATGAAATTAAACCAATTTCATGTAATTTAAAATGTATAAACTTAATTATTATTTTTAGACTATATATATCAGGCAACCCATGTTAAACAGACACAGTATACTGTCCAGTGTACAGCATATATGAAAACTGTTTTTAATTGAAACCTCTAGTTGATATTTTATATTTAGTATATAGTCCTTCTCTCGTTTTTTGGGGGGTTTGCGGAACTCGAGGTAATGCGAAAATTCGAAATATCTGCCATTTTTGGAGTTTACAGAACCTAAAATATCATTGTAATAGAAACCCTTTTCCCATTTTTTTTTTTTCTTATTTTCTTTCAGATTCTTCGGGTTTGTGGGACCAGAAGTAATGCCAAAATTGTAAATTTTCTCTCCCCTTTTCTTCGTATACACAGGACCTCCCAAAATATGTGATTTTTTTTTTTCTTCTTGAGTCTGCGGTATCCAAAATAATGATGAAATAGTGAAATTTTCTGTTATCTTTCTCCTTTTGATGTTTGTGTCTGACAGCCCCGAAATAAAGCCGAAATTATAAGATTAATGCCGAAAATATAAAATTTTCACCTTTATGAATTTTCAGAACCCAAATTATTTCTGAAATTATAAAATTTCCATCTTTATTTTTCTTTCCTTACATCGGAATTTTTCAGGCCTGGAAGACATACTATAACTCCAAAATTGTAACTTTTTGCATTTTCTTTTCCAAGTCAGCGGGATCTGAAATAGTAAAATTTCCATTTTATTTACTTTAGATTTCAATATTTGGATTTTTCGGGTCTCTAGGACCCAAAATTGTACAATTAATAATGCTGAAAATATAAAATTTTTGCCCTTTTTTATGAAGCCGTGAGAACCGAATTAATGCTAAAATAGTAAAATTTTCACTTTATTTTTCTTGCATTCCCTTGTAATTTTTCGTGTTCTTAAGACCCCAAATGATGCATAAATTGTAAAATTTTCATCTGCTATTTTTTGGGTCTGCGGGAATGGATATAAAACCAAAATTAAACATCCTTTCACCCATATTTTGGTATAATATATATTTGATATTACACCCCATATTTGGCATAAAATATTTTGGTTATTGTCTTTAAATGACATACCAACATAATATACGTTGTATGGATTCAGCTGGTAGATCTTTGCGTGTGTTGTTCAAAGTAAATTTTGGAGAGTTATTAGATTTCAACTGTTGTTTCTATCTAAATAGCTTCAAATTTAACTTTTCAATTGCAATTTACATACATATAAATATTTTACATACAGTTTTTGCACAGTTTTGACATAATTAAATTTTACCACATATAAAATTTAGTGCACATTGTGTTTTTGTGTGAGTGTGCATAAAGTATCTGAGAGGAGGAGGAGGGGGGGGTGTTCAAAATATTTTCAATCTTGACCAGAGCCGATTAATGCAGGGGCAAAGTTCCACACGCATTTTATAAGTATTTTTGTCGTATTTAAAACAAAAAAAAAACTGCATTTACAGAAAGTGAAACTTATTATACTAAGATACCAATACTGTTGGAAGTTTGCTGCTTCACTAACCATATGCTTCAAGGTCAAACAAGAATGTGCCAGTTGGTTGCAGTGTTGACAGTTATTTTTTTAACTTATTTATACCGATTGCTTGATTGCTGCCACTTTTTTAAAATAGTAATATTTCCTTTATTTAATGACAAATTTAATGCGACTATTACTATTTCAAAACAAATGACAGCGATCTGAATAATAGGAATCAACAGGCAATACTAGTACTTTAGCTGTTCCGGAGTCTGAGTCGGTTCCTTTAAAGTTTCTGGAGTCTGAGTCTGTCACATTTTTGCCATCGACTCTGCAGCCCTGTGTATATGTTTTTAATATATATTGATATTTGGTAATTCATTTAAATATTATTTTTAAGTTGGAATATTTTTTTTTCCTTATGAGAAAAATTAAATTAGATAATTAGTTAAATAATCAATTGGTACAATTGTTTATTTTGAAATATTTGTAATTAAATTTAAAGTAAAATTATTATTTTAACTTATGGTTAATTTCATTCTATAGGATCTACAGATGGAAAGATTCATGTGTGGCATGCCGAAACTGGAAATAAAACTGCTGAACTTTCATGTGAACATGTGGGACCAGTGCAGTGTGTTCAGTTCAATCCAAAATATATGTTACTGGCATCAGCTTGCAATAGCATGGTACAAATTCAAGTCGTTTTTCCATTAATAGAAGTTTAACATTACTTTTTCAGTTTAATTCAAAACTTAGTTGTTGTTACAACCCACCCTTAGAAATGTCTCAGAGATTCTTGTATATTAGCCCAAATAAAATAGAGCTTGATTATTTTTATATTGTGTCACCTGAATAATTTTTTTTTTCTCCTAGTACATTGAAATATTTCATTCTAATACTAACATTAGAATAACTATTGTTAAAACTAAAAGCAAAATATTATGTAGTTAAAAATTTCATTTTAAAAAACAGAAAAAGAAGTTTTATTTGTTTATTTAATAGTGTTAATCCAACAAAAGCTTGTTAGTCAGAGACGCCTTTTATGATCTAAAATTTAGAATATGAAATTAAATAAATAAACTGAGAAGTAAAATGGGAGCAGAAACTGAAGTGAGCATTCTTAGAATTCTTTTCAAGTTGATAGAATCTTTTTAAAATTATATTATATCAAAAAATAAGCTGAAGAATATTATTCTTTTCACCTAAGAAAATCTTCTATAAACCACATCAAAGAAAATAAATCTGAAATGAAGTGCTTTGAATAGCAGATTTATGATGGAGGATGGATTAAAAAAGGCAATACATTAATTTTATATTTGTTATTTATAATTTTTTTGTTTTTCATGTTGGATGTGCAGTTAAGTTTTAAACAATATACAACCACTGCTTTTAAAGCATGAAATTGGTGCTTGAAGTGTTTTTATAAAAATAGATTTCAAAAGGATGGATATCCAGCCTTTGTGGCACCTAACGTTGGATACGATTGGAAAAAATGCACATCATCATATATAACTTTTTTTAGCACTCAACTACACGGACATTTGAAGCATTCGACAATAATCATTTCCCGAAAATTCAGCCTTTACAATATTTCTTTTTTTCCAGAGATATATAATTTTGATAATTTTCAATACGAAACTTAGTTTGTATTATCTTTCTAAATTGCATACTATTCTAAAGTATATCACTAATAATTCTAATGTATGCTTGTTATTGTTTTTTCTCAATGAATTCATAAAACAAGACTTTTGTGCTTTTTGAAAATCAAATCAAACTTGTAAAGCTCTGGTTATGGATATTTATAACCCAACTGCTAACTCCTCCCAATTCCCAATATTATACCATCAGATTTTCTACTTTTACAATGAAATTTGTTTTTCTGATGATAATAATAATTTTAAAAAAATCTGATTAGGTTTAAAATGTGGAATAGTTCCAATAAGTTAAAATCAGCTGTACTGTAGACATTTCACTTCTTCAATTTCAGGTTAAAATCAAAATTCTGATTGGGATGAATGTTCTGTGTAAAAAGGCTGACATGAACAGCAAAAATAATCCCCATATTCTTTTCCCCATATTTGTATTATTTTATATCTTTAACCCGATTTTATATGAATTTATATTTTTAATGACAAAATCATAAGAAAACATTTTCTTCTGTTTTCACGTAGGATCGTTTCATAGTTTTTAAAAAATAGTTTTTGTTGTCCAAACCCTTTGAAATTTTTAATAGTCATAAATATAACAACTTTACAGCCCATGTAAAAGTTACGTCAGAAGTATTGTTATCTGGTTGTAAAATATATGTTTTTATTTTTGCATCAGGTCTATTAACATTAAAAAAAATAGTATTCATCATCCGAACTCTGAAATTTTAATCATTTATAAATATAACTATTTCCAAGTCTTCTATAAAATTATGTGCAAATATATCCATATTAAATTGTGAAAACATTACCTGAAGCCGAGCGTGACCATGCAGAAACACCCCATTATTATTGGTTTTCGCTAAAAAAATTCTCCGATTTTATTTTTATAAAAAATATTTCTTCTCGTCCGAACATTTCGAAATTGTTATAGGTGATGTAAATCTGGTCTACCGAGATGCTCAGAAAATATTGTGTCGAAATACCCTTTTCCACATCGCAGACACACACAGAGAGTGAAACTTTTTTTTATTAGTATAGATATTTTGTGCTTTATGTAAAAAGCTTGGCTTATTTTCCTCATTTAATAATGATAATGTAGAAATAAAAAACTAATCTTATTTTTAAACTATCTGCAGCCAAGTACTGTACCATGGCGTACAGCATTGATTTTGAGATGGTTCGAAATACAAAGATCTTTTTTTTTTCTTTTAAGTACAGTTGTCCCCACTTAAACGTATATTGACGGTTCTGACAAGCAATTTTCAATGACATTTACAGGCACACTGTCCCATGCTTGTTTAGAAAAGTGCATGGCTGTTAAAAGGTTTATTTTCTTAATGCCAGCAAAGGATTCGATATCATCCAAATGATGCAAAAGATCTTTGATTATTTGTCGTTGGTAAAGGGTTTTGAATGATCTAATTATGCCTTGATCTAAGAGCTGAATTTTGCATGTTGTATTGGGAGGCAGAAATTGTAGTTTAATATTAGTGAGGCATACAGAACTGTCATCGATTTTATAACTTTTTACATTATCCAAAAAAAACACAATTTTTCTGTTCCATTTTTTAAAATCCATATCTAGCTTCATCAGCCAGTTTTTAAAAATTTGTCCTGTCATCCATGTGTTTCGAGAATGAGTATAGTTCACGAGATAATTTTTTACGTTCTTTAGACCCCTTGGACCTTTACTTTTCCCTATCATTAGAGGCTGAAGTTTTTCTGTTCCGATTTGATTTATGCACAATAATAAAGTGACCCAATCTTTGTTCATTTTTAATCCAACATCCTTTTCTTTTTCTCAGCTAAAGTGTCTGTCGGTAAAGCTCTATAAAAGAGTGTAGTCTCGTTGCAATTAAAGATGTCATCTGGACTGTATTTTTCCAGAATAGGCTCCAGAGTTCCTTTACACCAGGTGTCAATGCATGAAGCATCAACTGATCCTGCTTCACCATGTCCAGTTTTAAAAGTTAAATTATTCCTTTGTTGCCACCTATAAAGCTAACCTTTGGATGCACAGAAATTTTCACTGTTTTCAACAGTCTTCGCTATTGACTCAGCTTTCTCCATGATCATTGCACCTTTTGCTCTTTTACTGGAAAACCTCTCTAATACAGCCTCATCAACACTGTCAAAATTTGATTTACATTTTCTCTTTCTATCTTAATTTCCATTTCTCCTCCACTCTCCTTCAATCTTTTCAGCATTTCTTTTAATATTAGAAACTTGCGTTTGAGAAATTTGAAATTCTTTTGCAATTTCAATTTTTTTATTTTTTAGTGAATCTAACACTTTTATTTTATCGTATAAACTCAAATCCTTTCGTTTTGTATTCATCGTGCTTACTAGTCAATTATTAAAGAAAGACTAGCGTCCCAGAATGTGAGCATATGTTCACAGACATGAAGTTCGAACTAAACCTGTTTGGGTAAGCCACCTCTTTTCTAATCAGTTCTCAGAAATCGATTGCAACAGCTTAGTGTCAGAAGTGAACTGACCATTTCCAGTTCCAGGAAAGAAAAGAGGGACCACCAAGCCTTTATCCAAAGTATGCCGAAGAGAGAAAAATGAACATGTATTTTTGTAGGAAATCTGGTATTTTTCAGTTAAGTACACATTTTCAGTAAGAAAGACTGTTCAGACTTTATTTGAATAGCCAGGTGCGGCAAGTAAAAAATATTTGATAAAGTGGGGAAATTTAACATTTTTCCTATAAGACTGATTTTGGTTCTAGCGAATTTATCTGTTACCCGATTAAGTGGGGACGACTGTACTCGTAATTTTCATTTTAATTATTAAATTTTTAAAAATAAATATTTTTGTTAGTCCCAAACACAAATTAATTCATTCTTTTCTATAGTCAAAAATGAAAAAAGTATACAAAATGAGTTATTCTATCAAATTTCAAATATAGCTAAAACTAGAGATTTTTAATTTTAAAATATGGAACTCTGTGTGTTAAAAGTTAAGAACGCATGTGAGGCCGCAGGGGCCGATTTCCCAGCATGGTACATTTTTTGGGATGACAGAAAATTGTTGCATAAACAAATATAGCATAAAAGTTTGCAGTTAGCAGAAAGACAGAGGCACAATATTTTGAATTACCCCAGGCAAATAAAATCCACACCACCACTGAAACATGGAACTTTTTAGAAAGAAAATATTTAACCCTTTCCACTTCAGTAGCATTATCATGCAATGACTAAAGTAACTAGCATTACAAATCTACTGTTACTATAAAAGTAGTTGTTTATTTACTATATTCATAATAATAATATTGAAATTTTTATTATTATGAATATTTAATGTAAGTTCCAGATTTCAATTTGGAGAAAACCCCTGAAGTTGGTTCTTTATAAAATACAGTAAAAATCTATGTCAATAAGAATAGATTAATATCAGAAATGGGTAACTTTATTTTTTTAATTATGTTACAAAATAATTAAGACCTACTGAGTATTTGTTGGTTTTTATTTCTGATTTGGAAGAAGTTATTTCTTTTCCTTGGTTTAAAATTTAAACAAAAATCAATATGAAATATGAAGATTTGATTTTTATGCTATGCCAGCCTTCAGATTTTCTTTTCTTTTCTTTTCTTTTTATACTGCAAAATCGTACTTAATTAAGGGTTTTCTTTTCTTTTTTTTCTTTTTTTTTTAAATTAAAACTGACAAGCATTTTTTGATTCTCTTCCTTTATTTTTAAACTGGCAATTTTATTTTACATTCCTTGAGCTTTTTTGCATGAACTTAATTTGTTACATTCTATTCTTAGTTATCTGAATGCACTATCTTTCTTTCTGGATAATCAAGCTTTTACTGTAGTTAATAACTCTATAGCTAATTAATGGTAAAAACATCTTTTTTTTTTTTTTTTTTTTTTTTGTCAAATTTGGATGTTACTATTGAAAAAATTAAAATTATTAAAAAAATTAATCTAGACCTTCCTCCAAGAAAATATTATAAAATAAAAGTATGTGTTATTCCCAAGCAATTTAATTTTTCTGCTATTACATGTGCTGAAATTAGTGTGTGTGAGTGTGTCACTTTCGATTTTAGATATTTTGTTGAATATTTAAAAAAATGCTCTTCTGGAATTTGATGAATATAAAGAATATTTTCATATTTTTCAGTGAAGATTTGATTACTAGGGCAATTAGCGGGGACCAACAACAAATTCAATAAAAAAAAATTTTTGATCACCCCGTAAAATAAACTGCTTGAAATTATCTGTACCTCTAGCACATAACTATATGGATCTTGCGCAACATTTGTGTTATAATAGCATGTATATTCATAGAAATATAATGGTTTCCTTTTTTTTTTTTTAATATTCAAGAATTTCCACTTTTTTAATTGAATTAAGTTTTTAAAATTTTTTATAAATAAACACATTAAGTATTTAATGAAATATGCGCATTTGTATGAAATTTTTTTTAACTGTGCATGTTCTAAAGATAACATAACTTTTTTTTCCATAATTCAGTAGTCAAATATGTAAGACAACTTATATAAAAGACTAGTCGAATATCATGAAATCCAGAAAGATATCAGTGATATGAGTTGAATATCAGTTACCTTCGAAAAGTAGCTGGATGAAAAGGGATTTTTAACAAATGTCATGATAATTCTTTTTTTCTTGGAATGGGCTCATTCTGATCGTTTTTCAGGAAGAACTAAAGCATCAATATAAAATGATAATACAAAAAATTATAAATGAAAAATGAGAATTTGTGGAAAAAATTTTATCGTTCATCTATTTTTAGAAAACAACTGAAATTCAGCTCACTATATTGCTGATATCTTTCTAGATTTTCACAATATCCAACTGGCTTTTTTTATATGAGTTGCCTTATATGTTTGATTACTAAATTATGTAAAAGTTTTATTATCTTTAGTGCTTGCACAGTCAAAAAGTATTTTATACGAATGCTCATATTTCATTAAATATATATTGTATTTATATTCTAATTGTAGTATGGTGTTTTTGCTGTACTTTGTGAAGTTTCATGAAAGTGGTGTTGAATTTGATTGAAAATTCTGCATGCTATAAACAAAAAATATGTGAAAATTTCTTGAATTTTTTTTTTAAAGAAATCTTTATATCTCCATAAACAGGGTTTCACAAAAAAAAATGTTTACCTGGTGACCAAGCTATTTAATCTGGCATGTTTTTGTACAAAATTTGACTTAAGAAATGAGCACAAATGACATTTTTACTTTCTCCCACTCATACTTGTATGCAGCAAACAGCAATCTCCCTCTTCTATCATTCTTATAATGGTAGTAGAGTCAAGTCTAAAAGGCATTTTGCATCTCATGCACAGAAAACAGCATTTTTCCCCGCTCTAGCCAGCTAACATGTCACGTAATTAGAATTTGAGGAGTTTAGAATAAAGCAGTAAGAAATAGTGTCAATACAGCCTATGTGGCTTCTAAAATTAGATACAATGCTAAAAAAAAATGCTCAAGTCTTTTTTGTTAGTTAGAATTTTGTGTTCAGAATTAAAACTGATTAATCTATCATATTCATTTTAAAGAATAATAACATGTAAGTGATTATAAGTAATTATTTTGAAGTAAATCTATAAAACTGAATTAAAATTTAAAGGATAATTCATTTTAATAAAATTAAAGAATAATATGTATTTTTAAATATTTCTGTCTTGCTTAACCCTCTCACTGACAAGCCCATGTTAATACGTTCACTAAGCTCCAGGTTTCATTGCAATATAAGCATTTTTTAAATTAATATAATTCTACAAATATAATGCAGTTTTAATACATTGAGAAATGATTGATACCCTGAAGGTGTACATTCATATATATAATTAAGTTTTAGTTAGCTTTCAATACAAAAAGTTTAAAGCTACCTATTGCAGCCGTTCGGAGGAAAGCAGTTCCGGAAAATTTCGATATATTTTCACCGATCATGACCCCCAGACCCCAAAACCACCCTCCGTTCAAATGTTTATTTATATATATATATATATCCATATATATATCTGATCTTTGTCATACGATAACGCTCGTATTTATAAATCAATTTTGATGAAACTAATTGTGTGTATTAAGCTTACCAATGTCTCAACTGAGTTCGTTGGCCAGCTTGGTCCGCCATTTTGTTTCAAGATGGTGGCCACTTAAAAAATTAAAACTAAAATATACAAAAAAGTTAAAAATTCAAATTTATTTTTTAATTAAGTGTTAGGCCTTGATACGAGGATTCCAGAGCATTTTTTGGTTTACCTCTATCTTAAAAAATGGCTGAGATAGAGCAGTTTGAAATTCTAGGGTGGCTGACATTTTGAAACAAAACAGCACATTAACGCGATTATTCGCAAATTATTTTCTTTCATTGTTGTAATCATTTTCCCAATCATACGCATAAAACTATATATTCATATCCGTTAGCGCCAAATTCTCGCCAAAATTGGCGACATATCAACAAATTTGTCGACCAAAATAAGTCTTCAGAAATGAAGCCAATTTGGCTATTGTTCGATAATTTGGCGAATTTCTTATTCGAATTCAGTATTAACGAATCTTTTGTAAACGTTTCTTTGCATTTTAACTTGCTGTTTTCGTGTAACATTAGCTAAAATTTTAAAACGAAGATATAGGAAAGCTACCTTTTCCTCCCAGCACAGACCGGAAGGACTTTTTTTATATAATTTTGGAATAATCACCTTTTTTTAGCATTTAAAATAAAATACAGAGAAAACATTAAAATTTAGCTCTTTTGCTGGACAGTCAGACGGTTAAAATTCTTGGTGAATTTATTATATTTTTGTGCCTGTGTGCACCGCACATATTACACAATAGGTTGGCACTACAGCAGTTTGGTGACAAGTGTCTGGTACAACGTTATTTACCAGAGATTTTCGTGAAAGGGATCAGCTTTCAGTTTTTCAAAGAATTTTTGTGTTTGAGATGTGTGATAGGGAATTTTAATTCCATGATGACCTATTTTCTCAAGAATATTTTAATATATGTGTTTGAATTATCATCTGCAGTAAATAATAATAAAAAATCATTTATTGCACTTCAGTAGATTTTTTGTTTTTATTTGTCCTCAAATTTTGATTGTAGATTGTGGGATCAAAATAACTCCTCGCCCCAGCTGACTGCTGATTCAAATTATGTAATACCAGTACGAATGAATTGTTTATTTTAGCAATGCATATTGCATAATAACTCTTGAATTATTTTCTAGATGTAATTAGTTTTGATATTTCTCATATTGGGATTTATTTTATAAGCATGTAAAGATTTTTATTATTCGAGCTGGCGTATGTATATAAATAAGCTTATTTGTTTACAATTAATATGTTTATGGCAATTTCTTACCTACAGTTTCTATCAAAAGCAGCATTTGGTACTCATCTTAGTCAGTATGTTAAATTAAAATTCTTATAAGATGTCTCATTATAGGTGTTGCAAAATTACAAAATATTAAGAAATAAACTTGGAAATTATATGCAATCAAAAAATATGTCTAACTTTTATTTTTAATTTTTTCTAATGCACTATCAAATGCAAATTTTAAAATAATAAAATCATAATTATTTGACTGACTTCGGAAAATTGTTTTCCTGCATCACTCTTTCATCGATGTCCCTTTCATCAGATATAGACTTTGTAGCACTCAACTATCTGAACATTTGAAGCATTTGGCAATCGGTATTTCCCGAACATGCCGGTTAATTCAGCCTTTGCCGTATTTCTTTTTCAGAGATAGTACATACTTTATGATAAGTTTCATTAGAAAACTTAGTTTGAATTATCCTTCTAAACTATGCTTATTATTTTTTCTCAATTATTTCATAAAAAAGTTTTGTGGTTTTTAAAAATCAATGACAGGGAAGGAATGGGGTAAATATTTTTACTGCCAACTAAAATTTCAAGCTGGCTATCAGATTTTATTAAATTTTTAAAGCCCTGTCTATAAATATCAATGTTATTTTTACATAAATGAACACAAGTTTTGCACATGGTCCATATAGTCATGTGCTATAGGTACAGATCATTTCAAGCATTTTATTTTATAGGGTGAGCAAAAATATTTTTTTTTTATTGATTTTGTTGATGGTCTCTAATTTGCCCTAGTGATCAAACCTTCACTGAAAATTGTTAAGTCAAACATGTTCTTTATATTCCTGAAGTTACAGAAGAATGTGCCAAGTATTTCTCTGGATATTCGACAAAAGTCTAAAATCAAAAATGTCCAGTGACTCTTTTCTATATAGTGTAAATAAGAGAACTGTGCACAATTAATGAAATAACAGTCACATGTTATTATTTTATAATAATTTTTTATAATAAAGTAATAGTCAGTTTTTGTTCATGAATTAAAATATTTTTTAAAAAATTTCACCAAATAAAGTATTTTGTATTAAATTATATTGCATTTTCTCTTCCTGTAGGCATTTTGGCTACCTTCGGTTGTTGATGAAGCCATGTAAACAACCCAAGCTATTCATCTGTTCATTATAAGATATACATATATGTCTGTGAACTCTTTTAAAGCTATCATTTTCAACTGTAATAAAGCCATTAGCTTGTAAAATTTTCCATTTTCATGCTTCATTTCTCATTATTGCATTTGATTTTAACACTGTACATCTTATTAACTTGTTTTATTGCTCCCTTTTGTTTTGTAGATAAATTGTTTAAAAAAGGTTTCTTTGTAGATGAAAAAACTGCAAAAGCATTGTTATGTTTTTCTTTTTAAACCTTTTGGTGTGATATCTTTTATAAATAAATTTTACTTAGCTGTATATTGTGTCTGCTTCATTCAGTTTCTTTAAAATTAGAACAGCACCGTCTTGGGAAAACATTTGAATATTAACACTTGACACTATTATTTAAGATTACGCTTGAAAAATATATAGCTTCAAGTAAATCATATTAAAATAAAAATATGGAGAGAAATCAATTAAGTGAAAATTCTATTATTATTAATCAGATCAACTAAATCATCTGATAAATGATATGACTTAATTGTCACATGTTTAAACAAAATGTGACAATTGGCTTTTTTCTCTCCACCTCCCAATATGTGCATGCAAAGTTTATTAGTTCTACCATAATAATTTTTCATTTGTAAGTTGACATTTCCTTCGTATTCTTTTATCCTCATGGGGGAAAAAAATAATGTAGCTATTATAAACTTTTAAATGTAATATTTAAAATGAAATTTCCCATTTTTTCAAGTGAAAAAAATCCTTTTTTTTTTGGGGGGGGGGGAAGTTTTTTCCTCCAAAATTTGCATTTTTTTTATTTTATATATTATTTTTTTGTTTCTCTGAGCATTCCTATCTGTAGTTGCCTGGCAAAATTAATGAGACTGGACAATATGCTATACTTTAAATCTAGCATTATGAAAATGTTTGTATAATCTTCTTTAAACCAATGCATCTGTTCTGCTATTGATGTGTAAATTCTTTGTTGTCGATAATTTTCAAAACCTATACAGGAAGAACCAATTTAGCAATTTATTTTCTTCTTATGGAGAGGATGATCTATACTAGAGACTAAACTAAATATGTTGGAAAATATGCAATAGTCACCTAAAATCATCATTTTAATCTTTTACCATTCATTGGTAATTTAATTTATTGTTATTTGTAATTTATATTATAAATAACAGCCTTAAGCTCTTTTAATATATTTTCTCAAGTTATGAATTTTAATAATTATTATAAATAAAAATATATTGGTGGATTTTTTATACACATATGAAATATGAATACGTTTTATACATGCTATCTGACATAGCAACCTGACATGTTGCATATGCATTGCGTGAGATCTTTCATGTTTTGTTTTGTTTTTGTTGGGGGGGGGGGAATCTAATTTAATTCTACATCTAGAAATGATTTATAATATTAACTTTATTAAATTTCTTATAAGCAAGAAATCATGTTTACAATGTAGATAAACTGAAAATTATGAAAAAATACAAGGGTAACTCATTAAGTCACAAAAGATAATTAAATAATAACTTACAATGATATTCACTTCAAAACTATTTTTATTTCTCAACATATTCTCCACCAATATTCATGCACTTATATCACTGTTTTATCAGTGCCCCAACACCAGCTGTATAACATTCTTTGGGTTGCTGTCTAAACCACATTAAGACTTCAAGTTGAACCTTTTCATCATCTGTGAACATCATCTTGCTTCCAAGATGGTTTTTTGGTGGACTAATCAGATAAAAATCGCTTGGGGCTAAGACGAAGCTGTATGGTGGATGTTGAAGAAGTTGCCAACCAAACTTTTGAATTGTCTCCTGTGTTCAACTTAAAATCCTAATGTGGCTGAGACAACAACCCAAAGAATGTTATGCAGCTGGTGTTGGGGCACTGATAAAATGGTGATATAAGTGTATAAATATTGGTGGAGAATATGTTGAGAAATAAAAATAGTTTTGAAGTTAATATCATTGTAAGTTATTATTTAATTATCTTTTGTGACTTACTTAATGATTTTCCCTTGTACATTTTGCAAGTTACGTAAATTTGATGCAATTAGGAGCCTTTATAAGAAAAT
This sequence comes from Maratus michaelseni, assembly GCA_963931845.1. NCBI lineage: Eukaryota > Metazoa > Arthropoda > Arachnida > Araneae > Salticidae > Maratus > Maratus michaelseni. Next base: position 152,787,617 of record OZ007596.1, on the reverse strand, counting down.
GGCAACATATTGGCAATAAAACTCTATTGGTCGAGAAGATTTTGCCTAAAAAATTTAGAGAGCTTACCATTATTGCTAAGCTAATGTTTGTTTACTTGACTACTAACTCATCTATATGCAAGCATCATCAAGTTTTGTAGTATGGGTTGCTATGGTTTGGGCAAAAAATTTTAATCTGAACATACAGTGGTGGCCAAAAGTGTGGACATTTTTTGAAAGTTTCATGTTTTTCAACTTTGTGTGCTTGTAGAATATATTAATTTTCACTTAAATACAAATGTTTATATATCAAATTGAAGGTAATTTGATGTAGAATTTAATAATAAAACAGTATTACAATATCTGTATTACAAAAAAGTTATGCAACTAATAGTAAGATCTATCTTAGATTTGCATTTTTTTAAAGTGATACTTACACAATCAATACTTAGTAGGATAACCCTTATTTTTTAAGACAGCTTCACATCGTCTTTTCATCGAGTGAACGAGTGTTTGGAGTTCATCTTTCGTAATGACATGGTGCCAAGAATCAATTATAGCTTCAATAAGTTGTCTTTTATTGGATGGTCGTTTTTTTCGTACAAGAATTTTCAAACGTCGCCACAAATTTTCAATTGGATTGAGATCAGGGCTGTTTCCTGGCCATGGTAATATATCTATGCCTTTATTTTGAAACCATGCTTTGCATACTTTTGCTGTGTGGCATGGAGCTGAATCCTGCTGAAAAATAAATGGTGCGTTGTTGGGGAAGAGATCCCTGATGGAAGGTATCAATTTTGGTTCCAGGACAGTTTCGATGTATTTTTTGGCATTCAGGATGCCATCAATCACTTGAATTCGGCCCACACCATCTGCAGACATACATGCCCAAATCCTGACATTTGTTGGGTTTTTTGTAGTTGCTTCAATGCAATCAGGATGAAGTGCTTCTCCTACTCTACCTCTCCCTCCATGGGGGTCTTTCTAAAGGATCCTAACCCGTATTTATGGTAAGGTTCAAAGAAAACCACAGAAAATTCTGAACGGTTAGGTCGACGAGCACAACAGGGGTTTGAAGACAGCACCTCCTGTCTACCAGCTTTGAAAGCAGAACCTCTCAGCCACTGGTAGGGCTCTACTGAATGGATCCGAATGAAACTTCAGATTAATGTTATGTAGATCATGCAGCCGAGGTTTTCTTTAAAAAAAGTTTCAAATTTTGCCACCAGGTGGCGTCTTAACAGTGTAAAATGAAAGATAATGATTCAAAAATCAAAGAATAACAGAATATTTTATTTATTATAACACCTGTGTGCCCTATGTGTATGCTTTGGCGGTCAAAAATATGCTGAAAGCGTACTACCACGTTATCAACAGCTGCACGCAACATATCAGTAGGAATGAGGGAGACATGGCGTATGATGCTAGCTTTCAAGTCCACTAAATTAGTTACACGTCCTTGATAACATGATTTTTAAGAAAACCCCACAGCCAGAAGTCACATGGGTTCAGATCTGGTGATCTTGCTCGCCAGGAAATCGGGAAAAAAAGTTTCAAATTTTGTGACTCTCGAGATGACACGTTCATCAGAGAAGTAGGCTTGAATTACATTCTTTACACATCTCGCCATATGAGCAGTTTCTCCATCTTGCATGAATATTGTGGTAGTCAAACAGCCTCTTTGACTTAACACCGGGACAACATGGTTGGTTGGTTGTATAAGATTTAATGGCACAAGGTTCCATTGGGGACAAACTGTGGCAAAGAAAAAAGGTATTAAAAAAAATCCACAAAATGTAAAGCCAACAAAAGATAAAAAAGAAACAAAGTTTAATGAGAAAATCATCTGGATGGGGTTACCCATCCAGATATAGTCATACAGTGTATAAAACAAATATTAAGAATTCTTTAAAAAGGTGAAGTCTAAAAGTAATATACTAAGAAATACTATCTGGATGGGGTCACCCCATCCAGATGTCAAATTAAACAAGTACAAATTAACATTGTTATACCTAAAACATGAAGGATGTATAAAAACTATATCTCAAAATAAAAGCCAGAATGTTTTAAAAAATGAAAGAGTGCCCCATGAGGTGTTTCCCCAATGAAGTTTGTCAAAATTGGTGATGATGAATTAAAATATATTCTATACAAGTGCCGGAGACCTGGACAGTCAGTTAAAACATGATAAATGGTCAGATAATCAAAATGACAATGTGGACACATGGGTGTATCCTCCCGAAGTAAGAGGTGTTTATGAGTGATCCTTAAATGTCCAATTCTCAGACGAGTCAGAAGAACATCTGTTTTCCTTGGATAACTTAGAGGACAGGTCATGATTATAGGTTTGATATGGTGCAGTTTATTATTATTTTCTAAATTCCAACTTTCTTGCCATTTATTATGTATAAAGTGTTCTATAAATAGTTTAACGTCTGAGAATGGAATTTTATTGTGCAATGGATTAAGAGCAAGTTTTGCCGCCTCATCTGCTTTTACATTTCCAGGAATACCCATATGTCCAGGTACCCAGCAAAATAAAATATTATAACCATGTCTAGTCAATTTATAATAAAAATCCAGGATGGCTGAGACATAAGGATGCTTTTTAAAAGATTTCATTGTGTCAATAGAACTATTTGAGTCAGTATATATGATAAAGGATGTTTTATGATGATGAGATATGTGTAACATAGTTCTCTCTATCGCAATCAACTCTGCCATAAAGACAGAAATTGAAGTGTGAAGCCGATAACTAAAACTAGTGTTATCAACAAAAACCCCGCAACCAACAACATTCCCACTCTTGGAACCATCTATATAAATATCAGTATAGCTATTATATTTTGCACGATGTGCAGCAAATATTTGTTGGAAAACAGTAGAAGCCAAGTTGTTTTTGTCATAACCTTTAAAAGGATGGAGAGAGGTAATTTTAGGAGGATTCCAAGGAGGGACCACATGCAAAGGACATGGACTCGCCTCGATATTATTCAACAGGCCATTATTGATAATGTTTCTCATTCTGACTCCAAAAGATGGGATGCAAGATGGTCGATGCTGATAAAGAATATCATTGTCAGTATTTAAAAGATAGGTGTGAAGAGGATGAGAAAGCACAAAATACTACAATTCTAATGAAAGTTTTTCACGAGTAAGGTGTAATGCTGGTTCATAACAGTCAACATACAGACTTAAATTGGAGATGTACGAAATGCACCAGAGCAGACACGGAGTGCGCTGTGGTGTACAGTGTCAAGTTTTTTAAGAACAGATTTACTGGCAGAACCATAGACCTGGCAGGCATAGTCGATTTTTGTACAGATCACAGCTCTATAGATTTTAAGGAGAGAAGTACGGTCAGCTCCCCAAGAAGTATTTGAAAGTACTTTAATTAGGTTAAGGGATTTTTCGCATTTTGTCTGTAACAGTAAAACATGTGGTAAAAAGGTAAGTTTATTGTCAAAATGTAGTAGGCCAAGATAATGAACGTTGTCCACAACAGGAATTTGAGTAGATCCGATAAAAATTCCAGGATCTGGATGCAGACCCCTTCGTCTACAGAAATGCACACAAGATGTTTTGTCATGAGAAATTAAGAAACCATTTTTATTAGTCCAGCTAAGAATACTTTTGATTGCGATTTGCAGTTGTCTCTCAATAAAACGTATATCCTGTCCCGTACACATAATGTGGAAGTCGTCAACATAGAGATCTCCCTTCACAGAAGGAGAGAGTTGTTTAATGATGTCATTTATTTTAATAGCAAAGAGGGTGACACTCAAGACACTGCCCTGAGGTACACCCTCTTCTTGTATATAAAAACTGGATAGAATTCCACCAATTCGAACTTGAAATCGTCGTATGGCAAGAAAGTTTTTAATAAAAATTGGAAGGTTCCCACGAAAGTCCAGGTTAAAAAGATCGCGAAGAATCCCATAACGCCATGCTCTGTCATAAGCTTTCGCCATGTCAAAAAATACTGAGACCAAATGGCTGCGTTTTAGAAAGGCTATCCGTATGTGATGTTCCAAATGGTTTAAATTATCGATAGTAGACCAACTATGTCGAAATCCACTTTGAAATGCAGCAAGGCAATTATTTGTTTCTAAAATATGCACAGGGCAGTAATTTACCATTTTTTCAAGAAGTTTGCAAAGGCAGCTAGAGAGTTTAATCGGCCTGTAATTATTGGGATTTGTAGGATCTTTTCCTGGTTTAGGAAAAGGTATAATTATAGCTCTGCACCAGGCATTTGGAAAATTCTGCTCCATCCATATCCTATTAAAAAAAGAAAGAAGATTATTTAAAGATAATGATGAAAGTTGCTTGAGCATAATATATGTAATTCCATCGTGACCTGGGGCAAATAAATGGCTATCTCTCTAGAATTTTATCATCTCTGATTTAATAAATGGTTCATTATATGCATATGAATGATGATAATTAAAATTAATCCTCTGGTTCTTTCAGTTTGTCTTTTATATGATAAAAAAGGTTCTGGGTATGAGTCAGAGCTTGAAATAGATGCTAGGGTACTCCCTATTATCTCAGCGATATTTTTAGGTGATGCAATGGTTTGACCGTTTTGTTTTAAAATAGAAATATGATTATCAGAGTACAGGCGCATATATTTTTTTACTTTATTCCACAGTTCTTTACTTGAGGTATTGGAATTAGTGCTTGAGATGTAGTTGATCCAGGATTCACGTTGGCTTTTGCGTTGCACTCTTCTAGCTTCAGTGTTTGCTTTTTTATATGCCATATAGTTAGTATTATTTGGGTACCTCCGAAATATTCCCCACGCCTTCTGTTGTTTTTTCTTGGCATTTTGGCAATCACTATTCCACCATGGCTTTCTGTGTTTATGCTTAGATGATGTTTTTGGAATGCTTAAATCTGCAGCATTGATAATACAATGAGTTATATTATCAAGCGCATTGTCAATATTCCCCTGTATCATGCTAACCGTGATATTTGCAAGTGCTGTAAATGTTGGCCAGTTGGCTCTGTCATATATATAATGGTTGGTAGAATTGTAACAATCCCTTTATCAGGAGTAGTCAGTGTAATAAAAGTCGGTAAGTGGTCACTGCCGTGCAGGTCATTAGAGACCCAGAAATTCCAGAAAGGATACAGTATTGGAGTGCAAATTGTGAGATCTATTGCATGGAAAGTACGGGTTGGCTCGTGAAAATAAGTGTGATCACCATTATTGAGCAGGCATAAGCCATTGTCAGATATAAATTTTTCAAGAATATCACCACGTTGGTTAGAATCACGGTTGCCCCAGAGTTGACTGTGTGCATTAAAATCTCCAACAAGGATGTATGGAGTCGGGAGTTGGAGAAGGAGATTATTCAGATGTGCTAACTGAATAGTTTGGTTTGGAGGTAAATAAATGGAACATATTGTTATGAGTTGTTTAATATGTACACGGACTGCAATAGCTTGTAGATTTGTATTTAAAGACAGATAAGAATGGGGTAAGTTACTGGAGATGATAAAAGCCACTCCACCAGTGGTCCTTCCATTAGCTATAAAATCTTTCCTATATGTAGCATAGTTACGTAATTTGTATTTGTCATTGGGTTTTAGATGGGTTTCTTGTAGAGCTAAGCATAATGGTTGATGGTTAGATAGAATATTACGGATTTCGTCCTGTTTATTATGATATCCATGACAGTTCCACGAGATAATATTAGTCATGATTAGTTTTTTTAGATAGATATATCAACGTCAATTTGTCCGGAGATAGTAGACATACTATCTCCGTCATCTTTCAATTCTACGTCCAATTCTGGATGAAGCTCTACAACGTCTTCATCCTGCATATGCATCTCATCTTTTTTATTATGATTTGGACGAGTTTCTTTTTTGAGTGGTTTAATTTTTTTTTTCTTATTAGCTGGGTTTTCAGATAATACAATGGATTTAATAATTGGTAGGCCATGTTTTTCTGCGTCAGATCAACAGGGTTTTATAGGTGGTATTGTGAGAGTTTCTTTTATGGAGTGGAGTTTTAGGAAAAACGGATTGTGATGACTTTGAAGAGACATTTTGTGTTGATTTAGGAGGAAGTGAATTTATTGATAAAGAATAAACAGATTGTGTTGATCTAGTTGTCATACCAGAATTAATAGACAGGTCTTATTTTTGCTTTGATATTTCTGTAATGGATTCAGTTTGAGTTACTATATTTTTATAAGTTTTGCGAACAGTTTTTGATATGGCAGCAGCCATATGATACTCCAACTTTGGGTGTCCTGGATTCAACTATTTTTCTGGCTTCAGGGCCTGATATGTTTTCTTTTGTGCGTATTGTCTGTATTTCTTTTTCCTTTTTCCATTGTTCACAAGATTTAGAGTAGGATGGATGCTCTCTTTTACAATTTATGCAGTGAGATGGAGCGCTACAGTCAGCACTTTCGTGACCAACTGTACCACACCGGCCACAGGTGATTCTACCATGGCATGATGTTTTGGAATGCCCAAAACGTTGGCATTTAAAGCAGCGCAGGGGGTTTGGGATGTACAGTCTAACGGAACATGAGAAATAATCAGCTTTTATTGTTTTAGGTAAATTGGGTGTATTAAATGTGAGGATTATATGCTTTGTAGGAATTTGTATTTGATTAGGCGGTATTTGTTCCTCCCGACGGTAGATTTTTATTCTTTTTGCTTCAATGACATTTTGTTCTTTCAGATTATCAACTATTTCCTGTTCGGTAACATGCAGAAGATCAGATTCAGAAATTACTCTGCGAGATGTATTTAGAGTTCTGTGTGGCGATATGCTGACTGCGATGTTTGCAAAATGAGTGCATTTTCTTAAGTTGGATGCCTGAGTACTATTGCTTACTTCAATTAAAATTTCACCTGAACTCAATTTTTTTACTGCCTTGGATTGCTTATTTAAACAAGAAGGGAGATGTCTGATCAAAGCTCCCTTCTTGGCGTTTCACAATGAAAAACCTTTCGTCAGTTTTACTAACATTAAATTTAGCAGCAAAAACCTCAACTCTCTCTCCCCATGAATTACTTTGGCCCTGATTATCTACTTTTGAGACAGAGGCCAATGTACTACTCCCTTTACTTTCTTGTAGGGCTTCCACTTTGCATATCATATTTGTATCAGTTGTAGCCATAGTTAAGAAGCTGATAAAAGCTCCCTTCTTGGCGTTTCACAATGAAAAACCTTTCGTCAGTTTTACTAACATTAAATTTAGCAGCAAAAACCTCAACTCTCTCTCCCCATGAATTACTTTGGCCCTGATTATCTACTTTTGAGCCAGAGGCCAATGTACTACTCCCTTTACTTTCTTGTGGTGCTTCCACTTCGCATATCATATTTGTATCAGTTGTAGCCATAGTTAAGAAGTTTTTTTTTTCACGCCAGACTTCGGGCCTGGTCACCGACCCTTCTTCTTTCCCTTACTTTAGGCGCAGGTCTCAAACTATTCCCAACTAACTTCCACGTTTTTCGAACATTGGATTAAACTCGATAGCATTTCCTAATATCTAGTTCTTTCACATTGGAATCAGGTAGTCAGTAGGTAAGCTTTTACACCTCTGTCCAACCTACAACCCCTTCCACCGAAAGGCACCAGTCTCTTGGTGTTCGTCATAACAGCCACCATACAATGTATGACGTCCTCTGATCACGGAACCGGAATTCGGTAAATGCCCTGCACTCTGGGACTCAAGATCAGCCTAAAAAGGTGGTACCAAGTCGATGAGATTAAAAAACCTCAGCACCCAGAGTGTCTCACGTGAAAATAAAAATATCCACTATTGTATAAAAAAGAAGCAATGTGAGGGAGAACTTAGAAACAAGGTGTATTTTTTGTCTTTAAGCTTTTTTTATTTTTATTTTTTTTAGCAAAAGGACGAAAAAAACGTTAGTAGAATAAAGAACAATATGAACAAAAAAGTTAGTAAAAAATCAAACATGAACAAGAACAAAGAGGTATAACAAACTGAAAAGAGAAGATTAAAAAGTGTGAAACAAAGAAAAAAGGATAGACAACCAAAAAGAGAAGAAGACATGAAAGGAGAAAGATCGCTCGGGAATCCGGGGTCGCGAAACCCGTAAATACCTAAAGAAAGTATTCCCCTGGGAGCTATAGATGCATCGAATTTTTATTATAATTGTGATGTTTGTAAGGCCAAAAAACGGTTGGGACACCATTGATTAATATGTCCGGGGCTACCCGCCGTTTCTTGTGACGCCAAAAAAAAAAAAAAATAATAAAAAGGCCAAACTATATTTTCAGTATATTTCGTTAAATAATTCGATATTATTAGCAATGTTTAATTAAAATCACTAAAGAAGTTCGTAATTTTATTTTAAGTATAAAATAAAGACAGAAATTTCATTCATTTGTTTTTTATTTGCAATTTATCCAAGTGTCCGGGGCTACTCGATCTTCCCTTCCTGTGTCATATACCATTGCAGTTACAATAAAAGTCATTTTCTCTATTAAGTTATAATATCTTTATTACTTTCGGTAACATTTCGTTCATAATCATGTCGGTCTTTTCTGCCAAATTATTTTGAAATAGGAAATTCTCGATCAATAAATTAATTTTTCAATAAAGCAGCAGTATTGATTATCTATCAATTTCAGTACATCGGATAATGTACTATTATAATGAAGTTCCACATTAGTAAATTAAAAACTAAAAATGCACTGCGCACTGATATCATCATTCTTTCCCCGTCATTCATATTATTATCTTGATAAATATTTGGAAATGAAAAATAAAACGTAAATTATGCTTGGAATTATTCCTATTCGATATTTCGTTTCCCCCCCCCCCTTTTGCCCCTTCTATAGAGTAGCTTAGATATAATATTGCGTTACAGTGATAGAATATGTACCTAAATGTCAGACGGGACTTTAGTAATCATTGTTACAATTTGTTAGTTCAATAAATTATCTCCAGAAATGAAGTTAATAAAATATGATACAAGGTGAATATTTCATTCCACTTCAATTTCTTTTTTATTTCGAAAAATTTTCTGTCCAATAATGAAATTATCGCAAATCGATCATTTTTTTTATATATATATTTGTTGCACAAAATATTGGTCAAAAGTTTTCAACAGCACCTTTTGTGCAACATTCTACAGACATTTCTGAAAATGAACGTTATAGTAACTGCTCCGAATTTATAAAAGGTACGAATTATGTTTAAAAGAAATCATTAAAAATACAAAAGATAATTTGTGCTTTTTTGCTAAGCATTTACTAGTTTTCGAACAGTTTAGATATGACAGAAAATTCAATAGGGTTTCTAAAAAAAATAAATTTGAAGGCGTCTTTCTAATTACTTCCGTTATCCAGTATCTAGAAATGGAAATGAATTTAGGAAGACAATATCCCAAAATCATAAAAGTTTTACATAATTTTCCAAAAAGAAGATCGGCAAGTAATTTATGTAATTTTCCTGCCTTGCTAAACATATACCTGTGTTTCCATGGGCTTTCATACGTCGGTAAACTTGAATGGAAATGTAAAAAATTAATTTTGTTCGTTGTTACAACACTTTTTATGATTATTGTTGAAGTTAATAAGGCTTATGCGTTTGTTTACTTCCTTGTTCACATGGAAATTTCTCAAATAAATAAAAACGGCTATATTCTGAGAATAATCATTGTTCTAGAACACATACTCAGAGTATTATTTTTTTTCAAAAAGAAGAAATTAAATCATATAATTCATCGAATGTTAAAACTATATTGTGGTACAGATCATCAAACAACTTTTCAATATAAAGCTATGCTAGTCCTTGTGTTAACAATAAATGTGTTGCAATGGCGGATCTAAGGGGGGGGCGATGGGGCGATCGCCCCCCCCTTGAGACGAAAAAGAGTCGATAAACCGACATTAGAGGCCTCCATTGGAAAAGGCTTCCGGCGGTCCCGGCCCGACCCGCGGGTCGGGCCGGGACCGGGCCTTCTTTTTCTGGAGTCTCGGGCCTGGAGCGGGCCTCGCGTTTTCTGGAGACTGGTGCCGACCAGACTTCGGGTCGTTTTTTGGGTCGTGCCTGGATTAGATTTCATTCTTTCTAAGAGGTCTGCACGGGCCAAAATTTTCAGGCCTGAGCCAGGCATAAAAGCAGAAAATTCGGTCCGGTTGCCAGCAATGGCGTATCGCACCCCCACCCCCCTTGCTTTAATAAAAGGTCTGCAAACCGACATCAGAGGTCTGTGCGGGAAATGGTTTGGCCCAAAGAAAAATCTCGAGCCAGTTTTCATTCACGAAACTCGGACCTTGCCTGTTCTCCACTCTTTTCTGGCCGGGTATTCCTTTTCTGTAGACTCGAGCCGGGCCGGTATAGACCTCTTTTTTCCAGGACGAGTTTGGCAAGGAATTCATTCTTTCTAGAGATCTGCACGAGCCGAAATTTCCTGACTCGGGCCCGACCCGGTATAAAAGCTAACAATTCGGCCAGTGTCTGACTCAACCCGTATGAAAACCATTATTTGCTCGTACATACCTCTAAATTCTTGCCTCCGAGCCTATGTTCGGGTGGCATTTTAGGTAGATTTCCAGATCTACGCCGATCATGACTCCCAGAACCCAAAACCACACCCAGTTCAAAACTTTATCTATCTATATCACTTTTTTATGGACACGATGACTTCAATAATTCTGCACAAATCTCATCCAAACTGATATATAAAATCAAAGGCATAAAATCTCAATTTGGTCAAGTTCGTTAATGGGCAAAATTGAACCAAGGTTGGGGAAATGGGGGGAGGGGGGGGGGGCTTTTTGTGAAAACAGAAAAAAACACATAACTTCTTAAATATGATACATATCGAATCCGTTTAAAGTTATTATTACTTCTAGGAAAAGGGCCGAAAATTTATGTTGGACAGATTTTTGATATCATTAAAAATGGCCTCAAGGGGGGGGGGGAGGAATAGGTGTGTTTAAGAAGAAAAAAATTCATAACTTTGTCAATTCACAAGATATCAAATACTCTTAAATTTGTTATAAATCCTCTTAATATTATCTACAACTTTTATATTGACAAGTTTTTTATAGGACCAACCCTTACAGCAAAACAAAATTAAAACAAAAAAATCCTAGCCGGCTCCGCCTACAGACACATGTGATTTCGAAGTAGTCGGTCCCAACTGCCGCAATATGGCAAAAAGGTCATTTCTTCCGGAATTCCCAAAATACAGGCGCCCCACGATCTGAGTCTTCGAAATCTGCCTGTACCTATAGGCCGAGCCGTCAGGGATTTTTTTTTCGAACAAAGTATTTCTTCCCTGGTGAGGCATTAACGTTCAACGGTCCGGCTCCTCCGGACCGAGTGGCCTCACTCAGGCTTTCAAGAACAAAGTATTGGATTGGTAAAAATTTTCGACGTATTTCTACATTTTAGGAGGTCCTGAACAGAATTGACTGTTCTTAGAAAATGTCTGTCTGTCTGTCTATAGACACTGCTTGACAATTGCTAAGGAACAGAAACATTTTTTGAAATAAATAATCACAGGCAATGATTGAAGAAATGAAACTAAGAACATATGTAATAGAGGTAGAGTGTTATATTTATCATGCAAAATGGTACAGATCGCACCACATGGGAAAGCGGGATAACAAAAATAAAATAAAGAAATGTCTCTGAAAATTTTCGGACTTGACAAAAAAGGGTCTTTTTATATGAAAAAATAAGATATATCAATCTCTCAAGGAATATGGCCTTCTCGGACACTAGTTACATTTTCATCTGTTATTCATGCTGTCTATTAAACTATTGAAGAGTCCTTGGGGGATATTTTCCCACTCCTCTCTCAAGGCGTTTTTCAGTGCTTGTAGACATTTTGCACTTCATTAATACCGTACCACACGGAATTTCACAGAAATTAATTCAACAACCTAAGGCGCTATTTTCTTCAAACACCTAACTGCATAAATTTTCGAATGAATAACGATCTCCCATGGACTACATTTTAGGCACATAACAGGTCCGTCCTTAGTACGCCATCTATAATTAATTTTACTATGTTGGTTGGCTGTTGGGAACGCTACGTTGAAAAAACGAGTTGTTCCTTAGCAATTGTCAAGCAGTGTTACAATCAAGCAAGTAATACAAATTTTGTGGGCGCTCTATGTCAAGAACTAATGCGCGGAATTTAATGAAAATTCGTATTTAGTTAGACCTTGACATAAATTGGTGCAGATGATGTTTTGGTTTAAATTACTCAACAGGTGATACTGCTATGCTGTATTTTTCGCAATATCTATATCTTAAGAATTTACACACGGTATTTCATTAAACTTTAGATTATGTTTGACCTTGGCATATATAGATCTTTATTAGAATTGGGTGTATACCGCCCAACAGATGTAGCCACTATGATCTGTTTTTCACGATTTCCGCGTTTGCTGTATCTCAAGAACGAATAGATTGTCATTTAATTTTTATTGCAGACAATTTGATTTATGTAGAAGAAAGTTTTGTGATAGCCACAACATACTAGTATTAATTTGTTTTCGTAAAAATTGTAGTGATGTTGTACATTTTTTTTAGCATAATTTTTAGAAATTTAGTTTGGTTTAATAAATCAAAGAGAGAAACTTTTAAGTAATCGGGTGTGCCAATCCCAAAGATTTCTTCTATCTCATCCATGTTAATACTTCAAAATTCACTTTCACAGAATTCCATTTTACATCAGCTGCTTGCGAAGCGCCGTGTTACCTTACCTGCATGAACAGCCGATGTTAAACTACGAAATATTGCACATAAATCGCTCAGCGGCCCCTTCCGGTGGAATATGCCCAAATTTAAGTACGACCTGCTAGCCATAGTCAAAAACCTATCAATGAAATTTGGTTTAATTCTATGCACAATTTCATACACTTTCGATGATACAAAGGGGACATACACAAGGACAGACAGACATTTTGTAAAAACATGTTTTTCATCTCTTTCGGTGTACATCCCAGAGATCTGCATGGGCCGGAATTTCCAGGCCCGGGCCCGTCCCGATTCGTACAAAAAATTATTGGCCCGGTATAAAAGTTAAAATTTTTGCCCGAGTTTGGCCCGGTATAAAAGTTAAAATTTTGCCCGAGTTCGGCTCGGTGTAAAAGTTAAAAGTTCGGCCCGAGCCTAGCCCGGACCGTGTAAAACAAGTGATTGGCCCGACCCGGCACGGTATAAAATCTGAAAATTAGGCCCGAGCCCGGCCCAGCCCGTGAAAACAGATTATTAGCCCAGCATGGTATAAAAGTTAAAAGTATGGTCAAGTCCGGCCCGGCACGGTATAAAAGTTAAAAGTATGGTCCAAGTCCGGCCCGGCACGGTATAAAAGTTAAAAGTATAGTCCAAGTCCGGCCCGGAAAAAAATGCTGGCCAGGTCCGGCCCGTAAAAAACAAAATACTGGCCCAGATCGATATACATGTACAGCTAAAATCTCGGACCGAGCCCTGATTGGTATAAAAAGAAAAAAGTATAAAAGCTAAGATTATAAAAGCCCGGTAATTAAAGCTAAACCCCGAGCCCATCCCGAGACTGTCCATTAGGAAATTTTTACTGCATATAGATTTTATCAGAAAAAATATTTTAGACATTCCTTTAAAAAACAGGGTCAACCCGAACACGTTACGCAAGAGTGAAAAAACACGACCCGCAGGAAAAATGTAGAAGTAAACCCGGCCTGCAGAAAAAAAAGTAAAAATTAACCCAATCCAAACCCATCTCGTATCAAAAGACAAGTTAACCCAACCCAAACCCGACCCGCAGTAAACGTAGAAGTCAACCCGCCCCAAACCCGACCCGTAGCCAAAAGTAGAAGTAAATCTGACTCGAAATTAAAAAAAATTAGACCCGGCCCGACCAAGACTGTGGGTCAGATATTAACCTCCAAATTTCTGATATCGCCCCCCCCTTGAAGACTCTCTAGATCCGCCCTTGATGTGTTGTAGAATTTTTCGCAAATTCTAAATTTTTAACTTATATTAACATAACCCTTCATTTCTCTAAATTTTCAGTTAATTTTTCTTTCACTTTCTTTTTTTTTTTAAATGTATAACATGGTAAGTAATGCAGTTCTTTCTTCCAAATTCTAGTTAAATGTTCCTTTTTTTTTTCCCTTTTCGTAATATCAACCCCAAGTGTAAATTGTTGTGACCTTGTTGTTCAACCCCACTTATTCCAGGAAAAATACCCGCAAAGTTTAACCTTGTAGGACATGCAGTCAACCTTCCCCCAGGATTTCGGTCAAAAAAAGGACCATTAGGTGACCCGTTCCTTCAAATATTTTTCTGTTACCATGTAGTTAGCGCATAGTAACAGAAGCGATAGGCCCCCGTTCCCCCCTTTTTTTTAAATGGGTAGGTCCCATATAGGTTCGAGGAGAGAAAGGTGAGGCGGAGAGGTCAGTAAGCAGAGAACAACGTATGATGTAGGTGCGAGTCGAAAAAATTTGGAGCGGGCGAGGGGGATTTTTGGCGGGAAAAATGCGCCCCGCTACCCCTGAGCTCCGAAGCATGAGCGCAGAAAAAAAGGCATTTGTACTACAGAAGAGGCTAACTAAAAAAGGATGCTGGTCCTATAAGTATTTTTTGCTATCTCCATTACAGAGGTTTTTAGGAGATATGAGCTTTCCTCAACTTTGAGCCGAGGTAGTACATGAAAGTTCGGAATGTGTTGGATGAGGATCGAATTAAAGAGCAGAAGGAGGAATTAATGTTATACTTCAAATAATCCTGCTGCTACATTAAAACTTAATTAGTGTAAGCGGAATTTCTTTCGATATTATCAACACGAATGTCATCGGTGTTACAAATACCAACCCCGATAGTGTAAGCGGAATTTCTCTCGACATCATCGACACAAATGTCATCGGTATTACAAATACCAACCCCGAAATAGCATGTGAAAGCAGTACGTGACCAGTGAGATGCGGTTTTAGGTGGTAAAGAATTTCTCTTTCGGCAAAGTGGGGACTGCCGATGAAGTAGAGGCCATCTTCGACGATAATGTGGTGATCTGATATAAAATTGTTAATCTGTCATCCTGATGAAAATCTCTATAGATGAGATAACTGTTGTGGTCTAAGAAAAATATATGTGAGTAAATTTTGGTTTGTCTATAATGTCATACTATAATTATAATATTCTTTCTAGTACTGATATGAAAATGTTTACTTGTAAATAAACCCACAATTAACCAAGAATCTGTTTTTCCCTTATTAATTTGCATCTATTATTCTGATTAATTTAAATACATTTCTCATGTATTATAACAGTAGCTTAAAAGATTTTATTCAAGTTATCAAACTTTAAATGGTAATGTTAAATTCTACTTTAATAGTAGTCTGATCGATTATAATAACAGCAAATACATGTGTAAAAAATTGAATTTAGAATTCTGTTATTGTTTTATTCAAATGTGTTTATAAATATTATTTAATAAGTAATTCTTTTCTACACTTTAAGTTTAAAATATGTAAATTAATAGTAAATTAACCCCCTCCCCTTTCCTTTTTATTAGCTTTGTTGCCCTTATATTTTTATTCTGTGAAAAAGTCCACCTTCATTGTTTTTTTTTTTAAACTGATAACAGAATTAGGAAAGAACCAATAAGATTGGTGCCCATGACATTTCAAACCTGGCTTATGCTTATAGATTTATAAAAATCTAAAATTTTTTAAAAAATATGAAGCTGTATTTTGTGTTTTTAATTTAATTTTCATGGTTGTAAAAGGTATTTTGATTTAATTTTCATGGTTGTAAAAGGTATTTTGATTTAATTTTCATGGTTGTGAAAGGTAAGTCTGTGACTCTGTATTGCAATTTGGTTAAAGTTTTGACATCTCTGCACTTAGATAGTTCCAAATTTAAATTCTCTCTTGTTTTTATGCTTTTGTATGTGTATTTCTGTGTATAGTTGCACCCCCCTCCCACTTAATTTTTTTTTCTCATTGATAAAACTTATCATGGCAGAAGATCAGGCAAAAAACTTGGCTAATATTCAAAAGAAAAATTCCCTTATGGAAAATATTTCTTCAATTCCACCTTTTAGCGGTGTTGAAAATTCAGTTTCTTTTAGTGAATTTTTTGAAAAGTGGGATAGCCTTGCTACCTTTTTCGAATGGGGGAGGATGAGAAAAAATTCGCTTGGTTTAGCAGAGTTACCGGGGGAGCGGCAAGGTTATTTAAGCTTCATAAAGATAAAAAGGTAGATGAAATTGTTAAAATTTTCAGGGAAAGATACACCAGTCATGTTTCTCCAGATGTAGCCCTTTCAAATTTTTTTAGTTTCAAGCAAACCCCTCAAATGTCGGTGCAGGACTTCTATGACAGAGCCTACGACATGTCGCTTAAAGCCCTAGTTATTGATGGATTACAAGGGGAGGTAGTTAACAAAAGTAGAAACGCTATCTTTCACTCAATGCTTTTGGGAAATCTGTCCCCAGAAATAAGAAAAGGGGTCATTACGAAAAACCCACAAACGCCTGAAGAAATCCTCACTGTTGCATTGCTTGAGGAAAAAGCGTGCAGGAGTATAAATCCATTCTATAACCTCCAAAATGAAATTAGTGCTCCATTTATACCTGAATCTGTACCACAAAATTTAGCCTGTGCAGCTATGTATCCCCAAAATGAGTATAAACAATCACAGCAGGACATCAGCAATTTGAAAGACCAGGTAGATTTGCTGTCAGCAAAAATTGACAGTTTAGTTCGAATTCAGGAAAGGCAGAGTGAGGTCCAGAGCCAGGAAAGAGCACAATTCAGAAATTTTCAGTGTCATTTGTGCTCAGAAAGTGGACATTATGCACGAGATTGCCCACAGGCGAGGTACCAGTATAACTTTGGTAGGAGCAGGCATAATAACTATAGGGGCCGTGGAAACTATAACAGTAATTATAGAGGAAATTCAAACCAAGCAGGGAATGGTAACTATAGGGGAAATAGAAATAGAAATGAATATAATTATAGGGGTAGAAATGACTACAGTTATAGAGATAGTGATGACTACATAAATAGAGGAGATAATAATAGGGACAGACATGAAAACAGTAATGGAAACCAACCGAGTAATGATGCTAATGCCCAAGGTACTCCTGCGAGGCCTTTAAACGGTTAGAGGCCGGATCTTTAATGGTCGAATTGATCCCCCAAAAGCCAAACGACTCACCCCCTGTATATAGTGTGTTTTCACCCCATTTATATAGTCTCCCAGTTACTAAAATTACTGTAAATAATAAAAATATTACTGCGTTATGTGACTCGGGATCGGCTATCAATTTGTTGAGTAGCACTATGCTCAATTTGTTCACGGGTAGCCCTATAGAAGAGTGTTGCACACCGATTGTGACAGTAACTGGTCAAAAAGTTCATCTCAATCAAAGTGTACTCGCAACATTTAAAATTAATGATACGCTGTGCAAGGCACAGTTTTTTGTTGTACCAGGTCAGCTGGCGGAGGAATTTTCTGCTATTTTGGGAATGCCTTTTTTAAAAAAGTATCGAGTTCTCATTGATTGTTCAGACAATGCTATCACTCTTAGAAGCCCTGAACAAACCCAATGTAAACAAAAAATTGATATGCAAAGTCATTCCAAATTAGAGACAAACAAGGGTTGCCATAATCTTAGTGAGTCTACTGAGAGTGTGGAAAACGTCGAGGAAAATACTGAACAGTGTCAGGATTCTGTAAATAATGTAGGGGTTATAGTAAATAATTGTAAATATAATTGTAAATATATGTATAATAATGATTCAAAAATGTGTAATTGTGATAATTGTGACCCTGAAAATTCCCAGTGCAAATATGTCAACAAAGGTGAAAGGGAGCAGAAGGTAGACTGTAGTAGTAATGTAAAGACAGTTCAGGGTACCATAAGTAGTATTAGTGGAGAATTCGATAATGGTGGGCAGAATAAGGTGTCAAGTGAAAGTAATAGTGTCTTGCAAAGTGAAAAAGTAGAGGGTACTACAAATAACTACAGTATACCACAGACTACTGAGGCTCAACAAGTAAACCATATTGCACAACATGCGGATAATGCTAGCAAATCTGATGAGACTGTTTTTTATGATATGGAGGAACAATTAAGTGGGAACACACAAAATAATGAGAGTGAAAATAGAATGAGTAGCAATGAGAGTAATGACAAGACTATCATAGGCATTGCCGCATTATGTGACAAACTTACAATTCCCCCCCAAACTAAAATTTTAGCTAATGTTAAGTGTAATAAAGAATTAAATGTAAATGTTAATGACCCTATAATGTTAGAACCCCTTGCTAGAAGTATGCATCAAGGCCTCCTTATTTCTAGAACCATTTGCACACAAGAGCATGGTTTATTTTTATCTTTTGCTAATTTCTCAGATAATTCTATTAATTTAAATAAAGGAACATATGTTGCCAAAATTCTTAAATGTAAAGACAACTTAAATTTAACCCCAGAGATATGTAATTTAAATTGTAATGTAAATGTTGACCCCCCAATTGCAGATTTCGACCATGCAGATTTAAAATGGAGCTCTGAAATTAATTTAGACCACTTAGACACCCCTTTAAAAGCACAAATGCAAGATTTCCTGGATAAGAACAAAGATGTGTTCGCAGCCTCTGTACTAGATTTACCTGGCTGTGACACTATTCCCCATACCATAAATCTAACCTCTGATAAACCAGTTCGTTGCAAAGCATATAGAGTCCCTTATAAACTGCGCCAGGAAATGGAGGACCAATTAAACATTTTATTAGAAGCTAATATTTTGTCACCTTCAATGTCAGAATTTTCTTCTCCAGTCATTCTCGTACAAAAAACAGATGGTACATACAGATTAGCTGTTGATTTTAGGAAGCTAAATAAAAACTTGGTAAAAGATGCATACCCCATTCCTAATATCACAGACTCTGTAGACTCCCTTTCAGGTGCCAATTATTTTTCAACTCTCGACCTTACTAATGGTTTTTTTCAACAAGTCATTAGACCTGAAGACATGCATAAAACTGCTATTATTACGCATAAAGGATTATTTGAGTGGTCGCGCAACTGTTTTGGATTGGCTAATTCAGGAAATAGCTTTCAGAGATTAATGAATGCCATTTTTGGGGATCTCGGAAATTTGGGTATATTAGTGTATATTGATGACATTGTAGTATCTTCTAAAGACATTGAGTCTCATTTTACCAAACTTAACTTAGTATTCGAAAGGCTTCGCCAACATAACTTAAAACTTAAACCCAGCAAATGTAATTTCCTGACAGACAAAATTCAGTATCTTGGTTTTGAGATTCATGGTGGTCAAGTATCCCCCATTAATAAAAATATTGAAATTATAGAAAAGTTACAACCTCCTACAAATCGTAAAGGTGTCAGATCTTTCATCGGCACATTGTCTTTTTACAGACGCTTTATCCCAGATTTTACTAAAAGAGCAATTAATTTAATAGACCTCACTAAAGAAACAGGGCGTTTTGTCTGGAACGAGGCAGCCCAGCGGGAATTTGATGATCTTAAGAAAGCTCTTATCTTAAAACCTTGTTTAGCTTTACCTGATTTTGACAAAGAATTCATTATATATTCTGATGCAAGTAGTGAATCTTTAGGGGCAGTGTTGTCACAATTGGATAATAACAAAATGATACACCCTGTCGCCTTTGCTAGCAGGAGACTGAAAGATGCAGAGACAAGATACTCTGCCACCGAAAGAGAACTTTTAGCCCTTGTCTGGGCCACTGCACATTTTAAGTGTTATATAGCCAGTACACATTTTTCCATTTATACAGATCATGCTCCACTCACCTTTATGTTGAAGATTCAGGATCCCACGTCACGCATGGCCAAGTGGATATGCACTTTATCAGACTATAACTTTACAATAAACTATGTCAAGGGAAAATGTAACAGTGTGGCAGACTTCCTATCGCGTTTTGCTAATGTAGAGAAGCCTACAAGTGCAGTTAGCTGCAATTTTAGTATTCAGGTAGCTAAAGAAACATCTTTTGAACCATACTCAAACCTTATGGGAAAAATTTGCGAGTTCCAAAAATCGGACACGAAATGCTGTGAAATTGTAAAAAAATTGGAGCAGAAATTGGAAATCTCACCTAGGTATATGAAATTCTTTTTTAGAGACGATATCTTGGTATGTGAGGATACTAGAGAATCTTTGATTTTAAACAACCCCATCAAGTTAGTGGTTCCTAAGGAACTGGTTTTGCAAGTGTTCACTCTAACACACGACTCTCTAGCTGCTTGTCATCAAGGTTTCCAGAAAACAATTGACCGCATCCGAGAGCACTTTTACTGGCCAGGGATGTCGGCAGATGTCAAACACCTGGTAGAATCTTGTGTTAGTTGTCAAGAGAAAAGAGCCCATAAGGCAAATCAGCTTGCCCCCCTTCAGCGTATGCCCACCCCTGAATTTCCTCTAAATAAAGTACACTTAGATATTATAGGCGTCTTGCCACAAACATTTTCAGGAAATAAATATATAGTCACATACATAGACTCTTTTACCAAATGGCCAGAGGCGTATGCTGTCAGTTCAATTACTTCTGATGTAATAGCGGACACGTTGGCAGATTTCATATCCCGATATGGAGCACCGTGTTATATAACGACAGATAATGGAAAAAACCTAATATCGGATGCGATTGAGCATGTATACAGTATGTTTGGCATAAAACATATCAGAACATCTTCTTATCATGCACCCGGAAATGCTCAGGTGGAACGTCAAAATAGAACGTTAAAGAATGCACTTTCTCATATTGTAAATCAAAATCAAACAGACTGGGACTCTAAACTTAAATTTGCTCTGTTAGCAATGCGGACCGCTGTACATTCATCAACAAAGTTAACACCGGCAGCTGTCATGTATGGTAGAAACTTAAATCTTCCCTATCATGTATTTTCACAACCACCTAAACTTAATTACAACGATGCACCGTCTTTCTGTGAACTTGTAATTCCTGCTCTCCAAAAAGTATATGCAGAAGTCCATAACAATCTAGTTAAAGCAGCTGAAACTCAGGAGAAATACAGAGAAAAAACAGCAGTGTGTAAAAATCTAAAAGTAGGTGATCTAGTGTGGCTTTACACACCTAGAATTGAGCCAGGACAGACTAAAAAGCTAAGTAAATTAAATAACGGTCCTTTTACTATTATTGAACAATTAAATAATGTAAATTTTAAGATCGCTTTAGTTGCTAACCCGAAAAATACCCAAGTTGTCCATGTTGATAGACTAACGTTATTCAAAGACAGGAGGATTACTAACCAAAACAATCCACAACAACAAACGACTAACGGAAATTCGATTCACAATCCGCCCATCGATGAAACAGAACCGATTCAGAGTGGCGAGCAACCAACCCACCTCCGTACTACTAGACATAGACGATATTTCGCATGGGTTCCGCCCCCTTTAGCGCAAGAAAACGAGAATGATTGCAACACTGAAACCGTAACTAAGGAAGACGAGGAGGAGGCGCGCAGCGTTTCAACCGAAATTGGTGCTCTTTCCCCACAACCACAGGTCAGTCCGGGAGGGGAAGAGTCACATCCACAGATTGCTCCGGTAAGGGAAAGTTCGGGTAGCACACAAGAGGAGCCTAATATTGCTGAAAGAGGCAGAGAGGTTGATCAGTCCGATAGCAACGAAAAAGCAACTGAGGGTGATTCGATACGGCCTGTCGCGAAATCG
The DNA here is from genome assembly GCA_963931845.1 of Maratus michaelseni. Taxonomy (NCBI): domain Eukaryota; kingdom Metazoa; phylum Arthropoda; class Arachnida; order Araneae; family Salticidae; genus Maratus; species Maratus michaelseni. The sequence goes on along the minus strand of OZ007596.1, from coordinate 152,765,933 downwards.
AAACGCCTCGGTCGTTCTAGATCGACTCCACGGGTCGATTATTCCTTTCGGGACAGAAGCGTTCGTCCCATTTATAAAGAGTAACGACTTTATCTGTTTTTCACTCAATGTTTTCTGTATATAGTCTAATTAATTTGTATTTATATGTGTTTTAGAGGAAATTTATCGAAATTAAAACTCGGAATTCAAAATTTTTCAACTTAAAATGGGTTTGTTTTGATTGCTTTCCGGAAGTGTTAGTAAGCGTTTTTGGAGCTTTATATGTACCTTTTTTAGAAGGGTATTGGGTATTATGTTATATTTTGGCATGCATACCGCTCCGCACCCACTTTTTGTAAATTTTTAACCAAAATTCGTGCTATTTCTGGGATGTTTGGAGTTTTTTGGGGGATGTTTTGAAAATTACGTGATGCAAGCGAAGGGATTTGGGTAATTTTTTTTTTTCCCCTTTTTTACTTCCTTTTGAAAATATAATTGTATTGTATATATATAGCTAATTCTAACACTTATTTAGTTTACTTATTTGTGTTACCTTCTCGGAAGTTGTAATTTGTTGGGTATATGTGCAAATCTTACAGAGATATTTTATACATTTCTGTATGTGGGGTGTGACTTATTTACAGCCGTACATATACACTTTCGGTGTGTACATTTTTATGCCTTCTATATTCTATTCTCTTCTGTAAATTTGGGTAATTGTGTTTATATTTTCTTTTTTCCCTTTTTTTTTTTTTTAATTTTCCCCTTTTTATATCTTGTTGGCAGAGTTACCTGGTAGTAGTGGAATTTGTTTTTCACATTTTTTTTTGCATGTTGTTTTTAGTTTCTGCATTTTTAAAGTTGTCTAGGCTGTGGTAATTGTTCCCATAGGAATACAGAGTTGCAGACATACACTAATGTATGCACAATGATCTGTAAGTGCATTTGTACACTCCAAGTAAAACCCCAACAATCAAAATATGAACTTTTCAAATGAATAGGGGTTCCCTGCTAATACAATGAACTTGCATTCATGTATTTTTTTTTTTTTTTTTTGTAAAGCATTTTAAACTGAAAATGAAATATTGCATCTCTGTTGTGTTTTTTTTTTGTGTTATGCTATTTACCTGTATGTAACCTAGTGCTATTTCTATGAATTTGATTTAAATAGTTTTTTTTATTACCTTTGACTCACACACTGTTATATGTCGAGTAAAATATTTTATTTGTGTATTATGTATATATATATCTACATCTGCATCTCCAGCCTGTGTCTTGATGTGTATGTAAATTGTGAAAATTACCAGTTGGCAGTCCTTCACATGTTAATTAACCTTAAACTTAAATTTATTTAATTTTAGCAACAATTTTGGGGCCTAGCTGCAGTTACACATGGCAATTACGGTGGAGTGGCATACTCACTTGTAGAAAGTAGTAGTGGTGAAATGAGAGTTCACCGTCTGGATATCTGGTCTGTTTCGGGAAGTTGGTGAAAATTTTCAGTAGGTATCATCTAATACAGATAACTGTAGGCAAATCTGAAGGCAAGGATAGAGGCTCAGTTGGTTGTGATAAACCCCATGGTTACTTATATGGCTCACAGCTTTTACTTATGTATAAATTCCTTTTTAAACTCAATTCCATTTTTCTTTTAGGGATGTGGTCAGGTGGACGGTTCATTGTGTGCAGCTCGAATTGCACATTCCGGAGTGTGACGAGCGGGGTTTCAACTATGTGATGCTTGGAAGCTCTTCGAGTCGCTGTTTGATTTGTTCGAGTATCTTGGACCCACGTAGGTGTTTCTCCAGCAGGCAGTAAACCATTTTACCTTCATTTTTCCAATTTTTTGGGTTTTAACAAGTCTAGGTTAACTAACTTGGAGTAGGAAATCGAGTTCTCCATTGGGAGTTAGCTTTATACTTTCTTTTTTTTTTTGTTTAAAAAAAAAAAAAAAAAAAATTTTTTAGTCAAATTTTTTTTTTTTATTCAGGATAGGGGAGTCTTGTTGTAGAATTTTTCGCAAATTCTAAATTTTTAACTTATATTAACATAACCCTTCATTTCTCTAAATTTTCAGTTAATTTTTCTTTCACTTTCTTTTTTTTTTTAAATGTATAACATGGTAAGTAATGCAGTTCTTTCTTCCAAATTCTAGTTAAATGTTCCTTTTTTTTCCCTTTTCGTAATATCAACCCCAAGTGTAAATTGTTGTGACCTTGTTGTTCAACCCCACTTATTCCAGGAAAAATACCCGCAAAGTTTAACCTTGTAGGACATGCAGTCAACCTTCCCCCAGGATTTCGGTCAAAAAAAGGACCATTAGGTGACCCGTTCCTTCAAATATTTTTCTGTTACCATGTAGTTAGCGCATAGTAACAGAAGCGATAGGCCCCCGTTCCCCCTTTTTTTTTAAATGGGTAGGTCCCATATAGGTTCGAGGAGAGAAAGGTGAGGCGGAGAGGTCAAGTCAGTAAGCAGAGAACAACGTATGATGTAGGTGCGAGTCGAAAAAATTTGGAGCGGGCGAGGGGGATTTTTGGCGGAAAAAATGCGCCCCGCTACCCCTGAGCTCCGAAGCATGAGCGCAGAAAAAAAGGCATTTGTACTACAGAAGAGGCTAACTAAAAAAGGATGCTGGTCCTATAAGTATTTTTTGCTATCTCCATTACAGAGGTTTTTAGGAGATATGAGCTTTCCTCAACTTTGAGCCGAGGTAGTACATGAAAGTTCGGAATGTGTTGGATGAGGATCGAATTAAAGAGCAGAAGGAGAAATTAATGTTATACTTCAAATAATCCTGCTGCTACATTAAAACTTAATTAGTGTAAGCGGAATTTCTTTCGATATTATCAACACGAATGTCATCGGTGTTACAAATACCAACCCCGATAGTGTAAGCGGAATTTCTCTCGACATCATCGACACAAATGTCATCGGTATTACAAATACCAACCCCGAAATAGCATGTGAAAGCAGTACGTGACCAGTGAGATGCGGTTTTAGGTGGTAAAGAATTTCTCTTTCGGCAAAGTGGGGACTGCCGATGAAGTAGAGGCCATCTTCGACGATAATGTGGTGATCTGATATAAAATTGTTAATCTGTCATCCTGATGAAAATCTCTATAGATGAGATAACTGTTGTGGTCTAAGAAAAATATATGTGAGTAAATTTTGGTTTGTCTATAATGTCATACTATAATTATAATATTCTTTCTAGTACTGATATTAAAATGTTTACTTGTAAATAAACCCACAATTAACCAAGAATCTGTTTTTCCCTTATTAATTTGCATCTATTATTCTGATTAATTTAAATACATTTCTCATGTATTATAACAGTAGCTTAAAAGATTTTATTCAAGTTATCAAACTTTAAATGGTAATGTTAAATTCTACTTTAATAGTAGTCTGATCGATTATAATAACAGCAAATACATGTGTAAAAAATTGAATTTAGAATTCTGTTATTGTTTTATTCAAATGTGTTTATAAATATTATTTAATAAGTAATTCTTTTCTACACTTTAAGTTTAAAATATGTAAATTAATAGTAAATTAACCCCCTCCCCTTTCCTTTTTATTAGCTTTGTTGCCCTTATATTTTTATTCTGTGAAAAAAGTCCACCTTCATTGGTTTTTTTAAATTGATGACAGAATTCATATGGAGTGAAATTCAATCACACATGTTTTCTTTAAAAATATTAATTCTGTAAGAGATATATGTATGACAAATATAATTTTAAATTAATGTGGATTTAAGATGAAATATGGTGAAATGTGTAGACCTAATCTAAATATCCAAATGTAAATGGGACTAAATAGCTAAACAGATGATAGTAAATTTTATAGATTAAAGTTTATTGATGCACTTAAAATAAATTGTTTATTCTGAATTAAGTTAATTGTGAAATTTTATATATTTTAAAGAGAGTTAATAAATTTATGAAGTATTAAGAGAATCCTATTAAGTGAAATATTATTGTTTAGGTAATTAAAAATGTGTCCTATCATCTTGAATCACAGCTTTTCAAATGATTTATAAAATACGTAGTGTGCTCAACTATACGATTTCATTGGTCCCTAGATTTTAAAGGTATAAATGTACTCATAAAGTAATGTCATTTTGGTTTTTACTTGCAAATTTTCTGGGTTTTATCCTCTCAAATATGAGAGTTTGTCTCCATTCAGTCATTCAAAATTAGTTTAATTTTCACTGTTATTCGTCATCATTTATGAATACTTTATATTTTTGAGATTTAGAAGTATTGGGTGTTTTTCCTTTTTTTTTGGTTGTGAAAGATATGAGAATATTGTTACCTCCTTTGATTTTATTTAAAAGTAAAATTTAAAAGTAAATGAATTTATTTTGCCATTCTCTCCCTTTTCTTATATTTTGTATTATGTGTGTTAACTTGTACTAAATTTTGGTGCCCCTTCTTAAATCTAATTACCTGGTGTTTGTAATAAATTTATGGTAACAATATTCAGTTGGTGGTATGTCTTTCTCACCTGGTGTAATGTTAAATTTAAATTCTTGTATAATTGGATTGAAGTTAAATATTGTGAAGTGGTAGAATGTAAGATTATAGTCATAAGATGCATTAAAATAACTTCTTAAAAAAATAGTAACAAGGAAAGACCCAATAAATGATATATCTACTATTTACACGTTTTTTACGTCTTACCTGTCGCTGACTTCTTCTCATTTTCTTAGCTATCTTGATGATAACTTCATCAATGAATACAAAAGGATAACGGAAACCAAAGCATCGATAATATTTTCCCTTTTCATGCAAATCTGGAGTGTTTTAACACCGTTTATTCCTATTTATTTCTGTTGTTTTTGTCTAATTTTGAAGGAAACGATAAAAGGATTTAGGAAGAAACTCGAAAAGATACATAATATAAGTTTTAATATCTTAGATCAAACCTGTACAGAAATTATAAATTTGACTGCTGACATCAACGATTCCTTTCATGATATATTATTAGTTCTCTTCATCATTCTTCTTGTAAGTGTGTTTAGTTACATACATACCATTCTTTTTTACAAATCCTTGCCAGTAAGTGTGTTGACACATTGCATTTGGAATTCATTGATTTATTTCATCCGATTTGTAATTATTTGCTTGTTTGCTTCATCTACTTCCAAAGCAGGATTGGAACTTAAAAGAAGCATCTACACTCATGTCGCACAAACTCAGGAAAGATGGAAAACTTTCCTACTTGTTACTAAAATAAATGAAAGTTTTGTTGAGTTTAAATTTTTAGATAGTTTGGTACTTGACAAAAATCTAATTCTTGCTGCAGTTGGAAGCATTGTTACTTATGGAATAATTATAGCGACTTTCAACATAAATTCAAAATAGTGATTTCTATAATTCCAGCTTGTTTTAAACGAGAAGTAAACAAAATTGTATTTCTCCGCATATGACAATTTTTTCGGCATTAAAAATACAAGCTATCGGATGAACTTCATAAAATATTTTACGTCAAGTATTAAGAGCACAATATAGAGTATATAATCTATATGTAAATCATATCTTCGAAATTATGTACAGAATAATCACAATATCATGCAGAACAGTACGTTATTTTCAAATTGTTTCCTTTATGACATTGTAAAGTGTTTGAGTAATGCACTTTCAATAATCGAGATCACGCATCCTGTTATATGCCTAACTGGGAATGTCTGTAGAATTTATTATAAGCTTCGAATCTGAACCGACCGAAAAGCGAGAAAAGGATTATCTGTATCAGTAAAACAAAGAGTTTGTGAGTCTGTCTATTATGTCTGTCTGTGTATTATTTCACGTGGTGATGGATAATGCCAGTGCTACGACATAAGGTACGAAGATACTCCAAATTAGAGCTCCTATAATGCAGGCTGAATCATACCGCCATTTAATGACCCAGCGGACCAAAAACCAAGCTAAAACCGGTTAGCTTACCCAGAGCCGTCCTTAGCGAAAGCGAGGCCGGGTGCAAGAACTTTTGCGAGGCCTTCACTTCCAAACTATAAGGAAAGGGCATGTTTACAAACAAACAGTTCCATCAACCAATCTACCACTGCATTTTTGTCGCAGCTATCATTGCAGGAATCATCATGACGACGCAGGCCAATCATATCATAGACCAGTTTAACGTAGACCAATCAAATCGTTCCATCTCATGTGTACTGTAGGAGTCGTAAAGAACGGACAGGTTTTTCTCCCAAACCAACAGTAATTTAACTAACAGTGACGTCAGTTGCCCTTTCCTTATAGTTAATCTCTCAAACTCCCATACCAACATTTAGCTCTTTTTTAATTCATATTTCTTTATTTAATGGCCGACCATCCGTGATTAAATAAAGTAAAGGTAACTATTCGGAAATTCTGGTAAATATGTTGAATAAAACAATTCCCTAAATTGGCAACACTTCTTGCCACAACGCAATCGCCATTTGATAAAGCTTCCATGACATACACACACAGTTGCGCACCAAGGATTATGCATTTTTGGGGAAGGAGGATAGTATGTTTTAGTAGAGTAGAGATTTATACAGACTCGGGCCAATTTTCTTTCATAATACTCGGATTGGAATAAAATCATATTAAAAAAATCTTGAATTATGATCGACATTAATTTGCACAGAAAACGAACCATAATTGCAAAAAACATGGGTATTTACAACTCATTCCAATCATTAATTTTCGAGATATAGATAATTTTTTCTTTTTGGTGGCCTAATGAGACTGGCTCCTGTTATCATCAAACCATTCACACACACACACACAAAATAGATATTAACCGGAAAAAATATATATATTATGGTATTTTATTACATATAAATTGATTTTGGTGTACGCTAAAAAATTTTGTATAATTTTTCTGGGAACTAATTGAGTGTTCTCAAAACATCTCCTTGTAAGATATTTTTATTTTTCTAAATTTAGGGATAATCTCATAACTCGTTTTTTTTAATAATTCTATGAAGAATTAAGAAAAAGTATATAAACAATACTTTATTTCGGGCTGCCTTAATTAAAAAAAATATTATATAAAAAGTGGGTGTTATCATTTGAAAATTTAAAGTTGACGCACATTTTAATATGTAGACGCGGTCTTTAATTCATTATTTATTTTCCTATTCGGAAAGTAGACAAAATTCTGAATCGGAAGATACCCCTCTCAACTGTTCTCCGAAATTTGGCCATTAAAATGTATGCTCTCTCTCTCTCACTTTTTTTTTTTTTTTTTGTACATTTGTTAACGAAATCTGTAGAAATTTATTTTGACTTAATAAATTAAAAAGAAATATATTTTTTAATCTATTTTTTTTCTTTTAGGAATATAGAGCTTTCCTTCATAAAGCGCTTCAAAATTATGACTTTTTTAATCATCCTTTTCCTTCCTTCTAAACTATTTAATTTAAAATGAGTCTTCAATTGAAAGTCTTATGTGATCATTAATATTGTAATTCCGTATAACATGGCTGTCGGACATATAATCTAAAAAATTCTATACTTTAAAATGTTTGCTTAAATATGTATGCAATATTATTTTAAAGAATTTTAATTGTAGGATAATACTGGCTAACAAATATCAGAAATATTTGTAGGTATTGGGTTGGGTCGGGTCTGATTTTAATGATTTTTGCTCTCATCTCAGACCAGGACCGAGCTGTTAATTTTTATACCGGGTCAGGATAGTTTCCTCTGAACCGGGGCGGACCTCGGTCTGAAAGTTTCGGCCCATGCAGACCTCTAACAAGAGGTCCACAGCAAGACCTAACATCGCATTTGTGAGCAGGGGATCAGTGATCAACCAAATGCCATTGGACATTATGCAAAAATCAAGCAATTATTAAAACAATTTGATGGAGATAAAAGTTAATTCGTTTCTGATGATTTAAACATAAGCATAAATAAAAAATAATGGCTAAAATATGCATGTATTTGAATGCGCAGAGACATATACGTTCCACGGACCGATAGCAGGGCTGCCACTATTGAATATTTTTAAATTTGATTTGTACTACTATTTACAAAAAGTGGTAGATTTTTTTTAAAAAATGTCATAGACGTGTACGAAAAAGGTTTTTTTTTTTTTTTTTTTTTTTTAAAGAAAGTGCTACGAGTAAAATAAAAAAAAATAGCCGCCAGTGGTGAAATTTCCATTAAAAAATTTAATTTGTAGTGAAAGGATTAATCTATTAAATTACTCGATCAATCATCGTAACCTGTTTAACGTTTTTCATTTAATTAGCAAATATTAAACATGTTAATATTTTCAATTTAATAAAAGAATTTCAAAATAGGGGAAAATCTGAGTCAAAATCAAAATTTCCCAAACTTTCTAAGAACTTTCTCTAAGAATCTTTAAAAACTTAACCTTTCATAACTTTTAGAGAATTTAAATCTTCTGTTTGTCTTGTGGTCTGGGGGAAGGGGTTTCATTTTCCTTGCCTCACCGACGTGTTTACTCGACGTCGACATATGCGTGGGCTACGGAACATCATATTCGTATATAATAAACTTCCTGTGCAAGAAGGAAAGCAAACGAGTGCTGTTACATTACAAACAGTCATTAAAATAATAGCGAGCAGTTTGACTGAATTGTCATCATCAGCACCGATCACGTAACAATTCACATTCCGTCGATACGCTTGTCTAGATTTATTGTACGGTTACTGCCTAGGCTAGAGAAAATTAATGCCTGTAGATTGAATGTAAGGTACAAAAAAGTATTCGCTTCTCGAGCGTCCACTACTTGCCCGAACATTATAATGATAAAATATATACGTTTTATAAATAAGCATGTTTACACATACAAATTTTATTATAAAATAAATATTCACAACAAAGGTAATAATAAGTATTTAGCTATCTGTATTAATTTTTTTTTTTCCGGCGCGAGGCCTTCCTAGGCGCGAGGCCCTGTGCGGCCGCACCTGTCGCACACCCCTAAGGACGGCTCTGAGCTTACCGTACTAGTGGACGGCGAGTGACAGTAACGGGGACGGCGAACACCTGCTCAAGGCTCTGCATCAGTAACATTTGAAATTTCCCCCTGCCATGTTAAACCAATGGTCGTGGATTCCATTCGTATTTGTTGAAAATCTCATTAGGAAATTAATATTTTTGACTTATTTTTTCAGTATCCTCTTCTTAAAGGATGTCTCTTATTTTCTGTGTGTACAAAATATTTCTAAATTATATATATATATATTTTAATTTAGTGCTAAAGTCTTAAGAAGTCAGCGAGATGTGAATAACACTAAATAACTCCAAAACTATTTGGAGTTTTAAAAACTGGAAAACACTGAAATAAAGTACATGGTCTCATCTATTCATATAAATTAAAAAAAAAATCGTTTAAGTTTATTTAAACTCTAGATAATCGACAAATAAGCAGGAAATTGTTGAAAATTTCATCCCCCCACTAAGCAATAAATCAAGGCAGGAGGAGGACCACAGTTGACCTTTGACATCACACAGGTCCGGAGAAGGGTGAGATATTGGAAACGCATGGGGATTCTTTCAGTATGCTTGTAATCAAGCAGGGCGGTCGCTCTGCCAAGCCAAGCTTAAAAAAAAAAAAACGCCACACAAACAACGCCAAGAACTGAACTAGACCGCTACTGCTTATTTACAGGAATCAACTTCGCAATGTTAAATCGACAAAACATGCCAGATTAAAATATCAGATATATAATAAACCAAGCGTCGCCGAAATAAAAAACGAAAACTAGAAGAATCTAATGAAGAATTTCTTCAATTTAAGACCAAACTCATCTTCATAAGTGATTTATAAACAGAGATATAGATTTTTTTTTAAAACGTCGAGTTACTTAAAATGATCACTTTTTTCTTCGTCAAACTTTTTTTTTCAAACAACCTACAGACCTTAATATTCGGCAGAATAAAAAAAGGATTGCATTTTTGGACAAGTAATTACGTAATCTATATGCTTTTATAAAATTCAGTGTAAAAAAATAGTATTTTCTATCCTTAATTAGCAAAAAACTGTTAATTAACTTGGCGATTAAAAAATTATGCCAAAACAGAGATAAAACCCGCCAACGACCATGCACCATCTGTATTAAAATAGCACAAATCAGTTACAGGTTATAATATAACCACATCAAATTTCATCTGCAAGTCAGCCATTTTCTTCTGAGGATATTTTTTTTTTAAATAAAACTTCACAATTATAAGAACACATATTTTATCAAATAATTAAATATGACTGCAAACTGTGGCAGATGATTGTTTCTAACATGAATAAGTATGAGAAATTGCCGGTTACGAATATGGATCTGGGTAGCTCAGTCGGCTCGCAGAGCGTCGGCATGGTACGCATAAGGTCCCAGGTTCGAGTCCAGGCCCAGGTCAATTTTTCACTCATGTTTGTTTAGTGTATTTAATTGTCTGATAAAATGCGTGTTCTTTTAAATATTGTAAAATAAAGTAATCAGACGTAGTGTTTATGCTTTAAAACTATTTTAAATATATAATTTACGTTTTCAGAAAGATCTTTAAAAATAAATTAGTTTTTGAGGGAAGATGTACCTTCTAAAATGTATATATTAAGAGTTATCGCCATTTAAAATTTCTTTCCAAACGTAAACAAAAATTTTGAAATGAATTAAATGTGATTCATTTATTTCTAAAAATAAAAAAACACGGTAAAGGACAGGCATTTCGTTCGCAGGAATACCTTTCACGTCATCTACTATATATACGAGGCTAGCGAAAAAGAAAGGCTACCGCGGTGCTTTACGCGTATCTTTTTTTACAGACCGCGGGATTCACGTGAGGCTCGAATCCACCAATGCAGGTGTACGAAAAGAGCATCACGTCACTCTAGCGGTCTGTAAAAAAAAGATAAGTGGAACGCACCGCGGTAGCCTGTCTTTTTCGTTAGCCTCGCTATATATATTGTGATAGCGTGAGACGTTGTATATATAATTAATAAATTCCATTTATCGTTTGAAACGAAAAAACTTTATTTCAAATTAACACATTAAAAAAAGAAAACAAAAGTAAAAATGAAAAATTATGATAAGCATCCATGCCTTAAATTTACATGGTCAGCCAAATTCCGATTCTGACGTCCGCTCAAAGTGGAACCTCACTCTCGAGTATTCCAAATCCAACTGATTCCACATTCCACTCCTTCCACCTTCAACTGCCGTCTTTCGTATCTCTCCTCGCATTCCTTCATCTCCGGCAAAACTGGTATTGTTTTCTCCATAAGGAAAGAAACGCCCTCTGGCCTTCCTATGAGTGACAGCTATCTTAATCCCATACTTATCCAGTTAGAATTTCCAACTCATATGGGCTAGATCCATTGTATCCAAAAAAATGCCATTCACATTTCTTATCCACCCATTCAGATAACATATCATTCAATACAAAGCATGTATTGCAGCTTGGCTTATCTCAAAGTGAAAATGAAATCCACACTATTGATAGAATTTTTGTCAATAGAGATCAATCTGTCATATTATTTTCATTCCAGAGAGATTATCCTTTTTCCACAAATAAGGGAGGAGTTGAAACATGTCAACTCATCACAACACCTCCCCCTAAGGAAAAATTTCTAGAAGAAATTTGGCATATATATTAATAGAATAAGCTCCTTCAATCAATTTCTAAAGAGGTCATCAAAGCATAAAGGAATTTAGAATAACACATGAAAAATCCATATAGAAAACAAACACATTCCCATACTCAGTATTTGATAGACCACACTGTCAACAGGATTTACTATAATCCCATAACTACAATACCTAAGTATAATTCCAGGAATAATTTATACAATTGATGCCCTAAGAAACAATTTTGAAATATTTCACATACATATAATACCAAATACAGATTACACTTTACATGATTCTAACAAAAAAAAAAAGAAAAAAATCTATATACAACACAATGCCTAAACCGATTCTCTTAAAAACATGCTTAAAAGCCTAAATTTAGACACTTCTACAAACAAAAAGAAAGCATACTAAATTATGCAATTATTAAATTAATGAAGTTTTACTATTACGAAAATAATATTAAGCATAAAATGATAAATAAACACAATACAGATATTACAAAAATGAGCACTCCCAAATTTAGAATAAACTTAATTTAGAGAATTCTCCCGAAAACCAATATCTATATTACTTCTATCAGAAAATCTTTTCGACAATAATTTTCGCCTCACAACTTCATAATCATGATTTTTCCTTTCAAAATCTTGTTTGATTTCAATAAATCTTTCTTTGTGATCCGTTTTAAAAGAAGAATGCTCCATTCTTTTTAACTTTCACATCTTCTTGGCATTTAGCCCCCCAATTTACTCTATTATTTTCCTTCATCCTAGAGTTAAATTTACTGGCCACAGTCATAGATGAACTCAATTTCTTTCTAATTCTATTTCTAACATGTATAAATCCCATACTACCGACAAAATACCTGGGTATATTTACATCATGCTCAGAATTCTTTTCCCGAAATTGACCTCCAATACCTGACCTTTTATCACCATCCTTTTTAGACGCACCCTCTTTTGTATCGATCAATTTAGACCCTTTTTCCAAATACCTATCAGTCACGTCTTCCAGTGAATTTACCTCTATCTCATTAACAGACTTATTATCCCTTTTACAGATTTCATTCACAACCATTTTTCTAACAACCCTTTGCTCATGATCGCTAGATAATCTGAGGGTTCCCTGCCCATTTAATTCTCTTTGATTCCCCACTTGTTTATACACCGAATTTTCCTTTTCCATATTTCCTAACTTTAATAAGTCATAAACAGCTGGTGTTATAAGGGGCGGAGAATTTAGTTTTCTCACAACTGCAACCACCACATTTTTTTCAACACACTCTTTTTCACCTTCCATCAAAGCAACCGGCACTGACACCAAATCCGCTTTTTGTCTATTTCCGAGGGCCGGTATAAGAAAGACATTTCCCACTTTCTTAGCACTCCACGGAATGTCATTAGCATCAAAAACCGCAATTTGCGCACCTGTGTCCTTAATCGCTTTTACTTTCTTACCATTCACGCATAAATCAACCATAGGTAATTCGGTTTCCACACCTTCCTTATTATTTACACTTTTCCCATCACTAGTAACAATCCAAGCTATGCTTTTATCCTCATAATTAGATTTACTTTTTAACAATTCAGGACAATTTGGTCTGATGTGGCCCACGGCCAAACAATTATAACATTGGACTTGTCTTTGCTTTTCGAAAGCATTGTCCTTCTTAAATTGATCAAATTTCCCACACTCTTTCGTATTCTCAAATTCCGATTTTGGTTTAATTTCCTTTCTACTTTTAGAATTAAAGCTGTCTTTTTGCTTATCCTGAAAAGATTTATTTTCCCACGGTTTTCTATCTGACCTGTTAAATTCTCTTCTTATACTCTCAAATTTATCCGATTTTTCCGCAAGTTTAGAAGCAATCTTTATTTCCTCCCACTCATCCATAAATTTTTCTTTTATTTCAAAAGGGACACGTTTTTTCAACTGTTCCGTGAGCATTAGTTCTTTTAAGGATTCAAAATCCCTCACTTCTAATGACTCTAACCAATTATCTAGATAACCCCTTAACTCGTAAATCAGATCCACCCATAATTCACCAGATTTTCTTTGATGAGTTTCAAATTTTTGTTTTAAGGCGCCTGTACTTAGCCTAAACCTATCTAACAAAACTTTCTTTACATGTTGAAAATCATCACATTTATCTGCTGGTTGTTTTACAATAATTTCGGCAATATCAGAAGGTAACAAAGGAATTAATTGACTGACCAAATCTTCCTGAGAAATTTTAGCTTTCTCGGCTTGCCTTTCAAAAATCATAAAAAAAAGAGTTATATCAATTAATTTAGAATCAAAGCGCGGAACTAAATCCTTTAAATTTACCTTAGGAGTTCTATGAAAATCTACATTTGATTCATTAGATGAAACACTAACAATATCCGCAGAATTTTGAATACGCAATTTTTCTAATTCAAATTGCTGTTCTTTTTCAAGCTTTTGTAATTCAAGTTGTTGCTGTTTTTCGAGTTTATCTGCCTCAAGTTGTTTTTCAAGTTTATCTAACTCAAATTTCCTAAGTTTATCTTTTTCCTCTTGCTCAATCCTATCCAATTCAATTTGCCTCTCTCTTTCTTTACGATCTTTTTCGATTTGTTTTTCCTGCTCTTTCCGCTCCGCCTCCTGTTCAAGAAAATATTGCAATCGAATTTTAGCGAAACTTTCATCATAATCCTCTGCATCTACGATAGCCTGAATTATAGCTTTATTTCTACACGTTTTTGACACACTGGTCTCAAATTCCTCTGCTAATAACAGCAAGACACTTTTATTATATTTTCCTAAATATTCTGCCATATTTTCCCCCAAAATATAATAAATTTCAAAATATCAGATATATTCAATTTACAATAATACAATAAACACAGAAATAGAATTTTCTTCACTATACGTATAATAATGTATTCAAAAACGACACAATTTTAATATAGCAAATTCTCATGCAACAGTGACGTCTTTCAAACTGAGTATATCCCCCAAAATAAATTTTATACCCAACAGTACAGTATAACATCAATTTATTTTGTAACATTAATCATAATCATCCACAGTATACCCATAAAATTAAGCTATAACTTTGTTACTGTAATAACTAAAATGCATATAAACAAAACTCTTATTTTCGAAAGTTTTATACAAAATTATGATTAAAATACCCTGATTAATAATCTCAATTAATCAATAACAATTTACTATACCCCAAGTAAATTTTAACATATACATAAGTATATAATTTTCTTAACCCAATATTATACCAAACAGATACCAGAAAATCAACAAACATAAAAATTCTAACTAAAAATTTAAGTACCAAATTAATAGCTTCCCTAGAATTCTTAAATTTCTCATAGAGTTTTGTTCCCCAAAATTAAAATTTATACACAAAATTTAATTTAAAACAGACCTCTATAGAAGATATCATAAAAGAGCTTACCTCCAGATGCAGATATTTCCTCCACACTGATACCAGGTTTCCAAGCACTTTTAAAGATGACACACACAGATTTTTGAAGATTTGAAGACACTGATGAGGCACTAATTGCACCTTAGATTCGTATGTAGACAACTCAGATGGTACGCCGCATATCTTCATTTCACTGATATATTTTGAAGCACACACAAATAGCACCAAGTCTATAGTTGACTGTTCATACACCTCACAGATTTAGTCGATAAAGTTCCTTTACCAGTTCTCTACTTGCTAGAACTCCGAGAAAAACCCACGACTCCAATTAGACTTCAAGACTCCACAACTCTGCTCGTCCGTTTTCCACTGGCTCTTCATCTGTTTAATCAGGTTAACGCATAGATCCGTAATCTAATTTACTTTAGATCACATATCCCACCGCTGCCACCAATTATTTATATATACTATTGCTGTGATAGCGTGAGACGTTGTATATATAATTAATAAATTCCATTTATCGTTTGAAACGAAAAAACTTTATTTCAAATTAACACATTAAAAAAAGAAAACAAAAGTAAAAATGAAAAATTATGATAAGCATCCATGCCTTAAATTTACATGGTCAGCCAAATTCCGATTCTGACGTCCGCTCAAAGTGGAACCTCACTCTCGAGTATTCCAAATCCAACTGATTCCACATTCCACTCCTTCCACCTTCAACTGCCGTCTTTCGTATCTCTCCTCGCATTCCTTCATCTCCGGCAAAACTGGTATTGTTTTCTCCATAAGGAAAGAAACGCCCTCTGGCCTTCCTATGAGTGACAGCTATCTTAATCCCATACTTATCCAGTTAGAATTTCCAACTCATATGGGCTAGATCCATTGTATCCAAAAAAATGCCATTCACATTTCTTATCCACCCATTCAGATAACATATCATTCAATACAAAGCATGTATTGCAGCTTGGCTTATCTCAAAGTGAAAATGAAATCCACACTATTGATAGAATTTTTGTCAATAGAGATCAATCTGTCATATTATTTTCATTCCAGAGAGATTATCCTTTTTCCACAAATAAGGGAGGAGTTGAAACATGTCAACTCATCACAATATAAAACACAAACGGAAATTTCGTTCCGTTCCTTTATAACTCGAGATCTGCTGAATGGAATTTGATGGAACTTGCACTGTTCGAGAGATAATTTTTCAGGGAAGGTTTTAGTATGTAACACAACGTTCTACGTATAATAGCTATCGAATTATGATAGAAAGTTCTGTTATTTTGGCCGAAAAGGTTACCATTGCTAATTTTTTGGCGATCATTACTGTTACAGAAAGAAATGAAAAGGCTATACATCTCGAAAAATAAAAGAAAAACTGTTACTAATTTTATTAAAAAAAAAAAAAAAAGAAAGAAAGAAAGAAAAAAAAAAGAGTTTTGATGACAGAATATTATAAAACGAAAATATTTAATTTAAACATGATTAGAAATGTTCATAATGCTTAAAACATTATTCAAGGGGCAAGATTTCTATTGAAACAAATTTGGCGATTTATCTTTTGTTTTTGGCGATTTTGATTTTACTTTTGACCCCAAACAATTTGATTTTAAGCCAAAGAGTGTCTTTTTTTGTTGCAGAAAGAATTGAAATGGCTATACATCTGGAAAAATAAAAGAAAAAACTGTTACTAATTTTATTTTTTTTTTAAAAAGAAAGAAAAGAAAAAAAAGAAAAACAGTTTTGATGAGAGATTTTAGGCCAAAAGGTGTTTTTTTTTCAAGTGTACGACTGCATTTTCGCAGTATTTTTTTTTTTTTTTTGGTACTTTTTGGTTAGCCGGGCGCCAGTGATATATATATATATATACACACACATATATACACATATATCTACACAAATACATGTATATACATATATATATATATATGTGTGTGTGTGTGTGTGTGTTCATATATCACTGGTGCCCGGCTAACCGAAAAGTACCTTTTTTTATTCAAATGCAAACTATATTAATGGCAATATACTTCTATTTACTTCTACATATATGAAATTTCGTTCCGGCTGCTTATAACTCGAGTTCTGCTGAATGCATTTTCGTAGAACTTAAACTAAGATAATTTTTAAGGGAAGGTTTTAATGTATAACATATCGTTCTACGTAGCTTAGTTATATAATTATTCTGGGAAGTTCTATAATCAGATCAATCCGATTATGAAAGATTAGCCTTTTTAAAAGATTTTGCCGAATGTATTTCGATGGAACCTATACTGTTAAATAATTTTCTAGGGAACGTTTTATTATATAACGTTGCTTAGTTCTAGAATTATAGGGGGAAATTCGAAAATCGGGTGACCATTTTTTTTTATCAAATATTAGCCTTTTCAATATTTGATTCCGATTATGAAAGATTAGCCTTCTAAAAAAGTTCTACTGAACGGATTTTGATGAGAATTGTATTGTTAGTTAGATGCTATTTCAGAAATGGTGTTAATGTACTATATATTGTCCTACGTTGCTTAGTCCAACAGTTATGTGTGAAGGTTATATAGTCAAGTGAACCCGATTCCGAAATATTAGCCTTTTTGATAGTTTTTACTGGGCGTATTTTTTGCGACTTGCATTGTTAAGTAGATAATTTGTAAGGATTGTTTTAGTATATTTTATATCGTTTTGTTGTTTTAGAATTATGTGGAAAAGTTCAATAATCAGATTATCAAAGATTAGCCTTTATAAAAACTTCTTCTGAATGGATTTTGTTAGTTAATTTGTTTGCATTGTTATTTCGATAATTTTTAGTGATGGTTTTAGTATATTGCATATAGTTTTATCATTGTTTAGCAAACCCTAACTGTAAATGACCAAATAAAAGAGTTTGTCCTTAACAGCTAAAATTTTGACTGCACATTAGAAAATATAATAGCGCAATCGCGTCATTTTTCAGTAATGTGGAAGGATATTCCACGTAAATATACAGATTGCTTTCAAATACAAGGTCAAATTAAACGATATATTTCGTTTGATTCAGGGTTCATTTGTAGAAGCCGACCAGCGCAGTGGGCGCAGCGGGCGTAGCTTGCTAGTTTTCCTATAAATTAATGAAATCCAGTTGTTAAATTATTTTTGTTTTAGAAGTGAAGTTTCCATTTAAATTTATTGTAACAGTACAATGTTTAAATGAATAAAATAAGATAAATCTAAGAAATTGCTAAGAAATTCCAAACATGCACAGGGCAACGCAAAAAAAATAAAATAATAATAAACAAAAAATAAAAAATAGATAAATAAATAAATAAATAAATAAAAATCAGCTTTCAGAAATTCTAAAAATTGTTCCGCTATTCACATTATGTATCTTCGGGGTCCATCCTCCCACTTTCAGCCCTCCCACCCAAAGGGGGCACTTTTCTAAATTTGGCCGACACCTCTCATGTGATATATCGTTGGAAAAGTCTGTGAACGCTTAATCATAATATGCAGGGCGGGGGGGGGGGTATTTTCTAAATTTTGCACATACCCCTCATGTGATACATCGTTGGAAAGGTCTGTGACCGCTTAATCCTATTATGCATCTCCGGTGTTCATCCCCCCTTTTGCCCCCCAAGCGCGACTAGCTTTCACCACCAGGGGACGCTTTCCTATATCTGTTCCTACGAGTCGGATCACGACGGGGTATGGCTCATTCGACTCGACATCAATAGAGCTTTCCGATTTTAGTTCGTTTTTTCACCACCAGGGGGCACTTTTCTATCTCTGGTTCTATGGGCTAGATCACGACGGGGTACAGTTCATTCGACTCGACATCTATAGCCTTAACGATTTCAGTGCCCGAGGTTCATACAGAACAGATTGCGCTACCTGGTGGTGGAAGATGGAACTTGAGCGTGCGCAGCACGACTGCTATACGGTGCCGAAGGCAGCGGGGACCCGTGTTGGAAGTTAGTTTGGTTAGAGGTTTATACTATTCGATGTGCAAATTAAGGGATTATCCGGTGCCGAAGGCAGCGGAGAACCAGGTCGGAGGTTCGTTTGGTTCGAGGTTTATCTTATTCGAGGTTTTACAAGATTCGAGGCCCCAATGTAAATTAGGGGTCCGCTAGCGGGCGAAGCCAGCTAGTGCTAATAATAAAAGAGCGTGATATCACGTTTGATTTCAAATGCAGCGCTGACACGCTATGTACGTATTGCATTTTTATTCATTTCATCGATAAGTCAGTGATATTTTTTAACGGGGGATAACAAGTATTATAACAAGCCACATTTAGTATGTTGTTATTAGTTTAATTTAAAAATCTACTGGTATTTCTAGTTAACCTTTTAAACAATGACTGAAAGTAAAATGTAATTTTAAATTATTTCTCATGTTTAGATTATTTAAATTATGTTTATTCTGTTTTAAAAAAAAGAAATGATATCTACAAAAACAACTTTTCAAAAGTAAAAAAAAAGCCAAGCGTAAAAAAAAAAAAAGTTGTGGCTAAAAAATGATGTGATATCAAATTTCCAAGCTATTATATTACTTTTTTAACTTTTTTCCATTAAATAAGTTATCATATATATAAGTCGAGTACCTACGTATATGTTAATAGAAATCGTTTTCTCCTGTACTAAATACATCCTAACGAGTTTCTGAAAATTCAATTTTTTTCAAATTATGCATGATGGGCTTGGCGGCCATCTTTTCATATTTCTAAGCACCCAAATTTCTAAAGTAAAAGCGTAATATGTTTGCAATGTAATATGTTTATAACAATTTCGAACTTCAGATTTTAACTACGGATAGATAAATTAGATAAGACTGATATTTTGAGAAATTGATTTTTACTAGTTTGAAATTATTAATTACTGTAAAAAATAAATCATAAGATGAATCTTTAAGATAAGTCATCATTATCTTAAGACACAATTTTCACATCATACAAATCTATAAATGAAACGCTTAAAATATTTGCTTAAATAACAATTTTGAACTTCGGATTTTAACTACGTATTTGGATGCTTAGAATTTTGTGAATAATATGCAAAGATGGCCGCCAAGCCCATCATGCATAATTTGAAAAAAATTGAATTTTCAGAAACTCGTTAGGATGTATTTAGTACAGGAGAAAACGATTTCTATTAACATATACGTAGGTACTCGACTTATATATATGATAACTTATTTAATGGAAAAAAGTTAAAAAAGTAATATAATAGCTTGGAAATTTGATATCACATCATTTTTTATAGCCACAACTTTTTTTTTTTTTATGCTTGGCTTTTTTTTTTACTTTTGAAAAGTTGTTTTTGTAGATTGTTAATACAGAACCAGAGTCTGATATAGTGAAGATCAAATTATTTTGACAAACTAAGAGAATATATATATATATATATATATATATATATATATATATATATATATATATATATATATATATATATATATATATATATATATATATGTGTGTGTGTGTGTGTGTATACAAGTATGATTTTATATATATATATATATATATATTTTCTTTTTTCGCGAGGGCTTTATTTAAAACTGATTCATATATAAGTTTAATCTTTATTGTATAAGATTCCCTTCTTTATTAAAAAGTATAAAAAATCTCAACTGAAAACTTTAAAGATCGGCAACATTTTAATTGACGTAATAAATTAAATATCTTTTTAAAATAAAGATAAAAAATACAGAGAAGGTATCTTGCATAGTAAAAAATATGTTTGAATAAAGGGTTTATCAGATTATAAATTATTTATAATGTATATACTCGTGTATAAGTCGAAGAATTTTAGACAAAATTTGGGAGCTGAAAATGGGGGGTCGACTTATACACGAGTAAGTAAAAAAAAAAAAAAAAAAAAAAAAAAAAAAAAAAAAAAAAATAGCGGAGTGAAATACCGGAGTCATACTTTTTTTTTACAGATAATTGGTGAATGTGCAAGTCTTTTAATTAATCACATATGGGTCTAGGTTGGAGAGACAGATAAAAGCGGACAATGGTGATTGATAAAAAAAAAAATCTCAACAATAATGTCTCTGTAATTGTTCTGCACTCATTTTCTCTTGGGATAGAATTCCCTTTAATACAGGGGCATCCCTTTCAACATTTTAATCCCCTTTTTAAAAAGAGTTCAACTTGAGATTGCTTCTAGATTTCTCTCCTAAGAGTACTACAATACAAAGAAGTACTATATTATAGCAGTTTAAGAAGTTGTTTACCCTTGTAAATAAGGCATGAATAGATTTTTCAAAAAAAAAAAAAAAAAAAAAAAAAAGTAAGTAATCATTAAATTGATGTGAATAGCTTTCAAATTAGTTTAAGCTTCTTCAGTTTTACATAATTATACAATTTTAAAATGTTGAATTAAAAAAAAAAGAAGTCTGATTAGAAACGTAAAAAGTTTACTAATTTAATGAAATTTTTTTTTTTCATCCTCGATTACAAATTATTTTTCAACATACTACCAGAAATGTGGTTCGACTTATACACGAAAATTCAATTTTTTCCAAAATTTTGCGTAAGAATTGGGGGGGGGGGGGGGGTCGACTTATACACGAGTATATACGGTATTTATAATTATAAATATTTTACAATAATTTAATATAAATTATAATTTATTATATTTATATGTTAATGTGTTTATATGTTATACTATAATTTATACTTCCCAATTATGACATGATTATTATAATTCTCTGCCACATTGATGTAAAAATCTATGTTATGGTTATATATTCAGTGTCAATTTTCTTGGTATACTGTCGCTTGATGCTGCAGCATAAATTTGAAATAGCATATTTAGTTATACACAAATTGCAGTTATACACAAATTACGATGGGGTATCATTCGAAAGGTTTTTGAAGCGGTTTCTGGCATAGTACACTCACATTTCGTTAAAACATGTTTTTTTAATTAAAAATTGCTGCAATTAAAAATTAAATCGGCGTTGTTTTCATAAATTAAATAAAAGGTTTTTATCTAATTTGTGTTGCTACAAAAATGAAATAACGCATTATATGATGCTCAGCATGATTATAAAAAAATAAATAGTACAAAAGAGATAATGTATGATTTCTCAGCACGGGTTTATTTCATATTTATGGATAAAAAGCAAAATTGAAATGTTTAGAAGAAAACGATATCATCAATCGATAGAAGCAGAGGTATTCCACGTGTAGAATAAAAGGTATGCTTTATTAGATTAGATTAAATTTTATTTTAAATGCATTCAATTTATTTTTCTTTGTATTAATATTCCTGAATAATAAAATAATGAAAATTTATAACAAGAATATTTTTTAATGAGAAAAGAAAAAATACAATTATGAGTTACATGCTAGAGTACACCGCGAGTAGGGTTGTGCCTGACATCTGACATCTGCAAGTCAACCCCAACCCAACCAAAAAAAAAAAAATCATCAACCCAAAACTCAACACAATTCGACCCGAAACTTATCCGATCCGAACCGGAAGTGAAAGAAAATTAATACACATTGGAATACAGTAATGGAAAAGTAGTCTGAAGTTATGCCTCTAATATCAGTATTATCCTATTTGTATAAAAATAGACATATATACACTCATTAATATTCTACTTAGTATATTTCATTTGGGTTGGGTTGGGTTGATTATTGACGGCCAATTATCTACACTTGGGATATAGGCCCGGGGAGAGTGCCCTTCGTGGGGATCTTTCTAAGGGAACCTAACCCCTATTTACGCATGGATAAATCCACGGCTCGAAGAAAACCACGAAAACTCCGAACGATTAGGCCGACGGGCGCGATTGGGATCGAACCCAGCACCTCTCGTCTACCAGCTTCGAGAGCAGAACCTCTCAGCCACTGGTGGGGCTATTTTTCATTTGGGAATATATATATATATATATATATACATATATATATATTTTATTTGCTTCACCTTATTTTAATTTTATACATATGTTGTTTATCCAAATTTTACCCGATGCACAAATAGTCAAATTATAAAACAGCCTTTATTTATTATTACATAAAAAGAGACGCAGTATAGGCTAATATCAAAATAGTGCATATTAAAAATTTTAAACAATTCAGAAAGACAAGTTCATGATACGCATAATAATCAAATTAAATATTTTGCATCAAAAATGCATTGCATCAAATCCCCCATAAAAAAGTATCACTATACCAGAATTACCGTAGAGAGAGAGGGGGGAGAGAGAGAGAGAGTTACATGAAAAAATATCCTAGTTGCAAATAAATAGCATATTGAATGAATCCCTATTCATTATGAATATTTCTATTTTATTCTTCAGAAATGTTTATACATTTTAAAACTTTTTAGTGAAATATTCAAATGGATTCCAGAACAGTAAGATTAAACTATTCGAAATACGTGAGTAATATTTCAAAAAGTACTCTAATAAGCAAACAAAATTTCATTTAAACTGTAAATGACATAACGATTTTTTTTGCGGGGTGGGGGGGTGCCTCTTACGAGCTACAAATCCCCGTCCAGAGCCCACAGATTCTAAATACGTACTAATTTGCTTTGTTTTAAAAGTATCACCCGATTACATAAGATTGAATGACCAGTGGTGATCTTCTGTAATCGGGTTGCCATTCATTTCCATTTAACTGGAGATATTTCGGTTCTCAAGACTGCATTCATCACGGTCATGACAGTATTGACGCCTTATTTCGTGACTGATTAAGTAAGTTCTATCACACATTTAAAAATCAGCAAAATTGAAAATAAAACATGTCGCTGCCTCCGGACTTTTATAATAACGTCTAGAAGAAAAGTTTTATTTTCAGACGCTATAAGAAAATCATTTTAAATATGACATAATTTTTATTATTTAATGCATTTCGCTTGTAATAATTTACTTATTTTAAAGTTGTTGTTTTTTCTCTCGTTTATTATTCACGTGTATTAATTTAATGTTACTCAGTTGAAAGTGTTTGGCAATATTATTATTTGGGCTTTTTAAATATAGCGTAATTTTCTCCATTTAATGCTTTTTACATGTAATAATTTAATTATTTTAAAGTTTTCTTGTATTGCATACATTTTTAAACAGACAAAATATTTATAAATAGCAATTACATGTAAGTAAATATGAATATGAGGAAAAACTTGAACTTATATGAACAAATCTACTACTTATCACATTTATATATAACTAACAGATCAAATAAAAAACTATCTTAATAATTTAACAGTAAAATATTGCTAATTAGTTGTAGGATAATAATTTAAAACATTTTATGAAATTCTATTGAATAACAAAAATCTCATAAAGCAAAACTATATAATAAACTATTTATTATTATTAATTGTTATTTTTTTAAAAGAAAGAAAAACAAATTTTTTTAAAATATTAATTTTTTTTAACTTTTCAAAAAAAAAAAAAACTTATGTTTATTTTAACTTAAAAAAAAAAAAAAAAAAAAAAATCCGGGTTTTTGCTGTAACTCTGCCAGTAGGCGATTAAATTTTGAAATAAGATTTTTGCTTTTTAAAAATATTTAGTTTAAGAAAAAAGTTTTTGAAAGTACGGGGTGGCTGTAAATTTCTTTATAGTGAAAATGAGGTGGTCAGGGTAAAAAAGTGCCAAGCCACAGTTTTTGGTGAAACAAATCTAACACTGTAATCTGTTGCCTAATATTGTAAATTACAAAATCCAACATATAATTTTTTTTCTAATGTCACTTGATGGCAGCCTTATGTGACAGGCTTCGTTTTTGCCCCAGATGTTTATGCCCCCAATGAAGATAGCTAATTTACAAAAAACGTAATAGTAATATCATGAAAGTAATGCCATATTGTTACTCAGAATATCTCAAATGTTACTAAGACATTGGCGGAAAAACTTTATGTTATATATCTTGATTTGAGTATTTCATCAAATTTTCAAATTGAAATATCTCAGAAGTTCACAAATGTGGCTTGGCACCCTCTTGCCTCGATCTCCTCAAATAAATTTCGAAAGTGTTACATAGGTAATCATGCTTTTAAATTTCATCATAATTTAATATATAATTTTGCGATCTGTGAGGAGAAGCCGGTTGAACGAAATCCAGGAGAGTTTAAAATTGGTGTGTCTGTGGGAAAAAAAAAAAAAAAAAAAAAAAAAACAACACCGTATTAAAAGTACCATGTCATAAATTATTAAATAGCCCGTAGCAGAGTCCTGCACCGGGTCGGGTAAGTAGATTTTACGACCCGTGGTTCGGGTCGAATTGACGCTAATTTGTGTAGTTGACTTTAAATGTTTCGGGTTCAAGTCTAGTTGATCCGATTTTTCAATATATATATATATATATATATATAAACTTATTGCAAAAATTAACCATTGAAACAGAAATAACTGACCAAATGCAATGAAATTATTACCCCAAATAGCTATGTCAAATTACACATTATAAAACATAGTCCTAACAAATGAAGTATTTATTCAAAAAGTGAAACATAAGTAAAAAAAAAAAAAACACAAATGCAAGCTTATAATGTAATTTACTTTTTCAAGGGCTGGGAAACCACATTATAAGCAAAGAATGATTGTTTTCTGTAACTGTCACAAGCTTAAAGCCAAAATTTTGTGACAATTCCAAGCCCTAACAATCATTGGAAAGAAATTGGAAAAAAAAAAAAGGATACCATTGAAAATAGATCACTACAAATCAAACGGAAGAAAATAAATCCATTTATAAACAAATAAATACAAAGGAAGACAAAGAAAATCTATACATTACAACATAAATTTGTCCAGAATCCGAAGCCAAAAATGTTTTGTGCTAAGCACATGGTAAAGTGAATAAGTGAATTCAAACGTACAAGTTAAAATTACAGTTAATTTTCTAAAAGTAGCAGTTCTTAATTTAACCATTGTGATTTTAACTATTTCTAATTTAAAATATAAAAATACAAATAAATAATATAAAAACTATAAATTCATTTACTAAAAATATTTTTTGACTTAAATAATTTTAATATATATATTATATTATTGGAATATTTAAAAATTTCACTTGTATTCCAAGTTTTCAGTTAAAAGAGAAAAAAAAATTGTGAAAATATATATGGTGCTGCCATCTGGTTTTATAATAAACAATAACTAAAAAATAATACTAAAGAATAATAGTAATAGTTTTTTTAAAATCATTATATGGTGCTGCCATCTAGTTAAAGATTAAAACAATATCTAAATAACTATTAATTATTTTGATTAAGTAAATTTTCCAGTATAAAATTATTTTATCTATTTATTTTTACATATGTCAACATTTAAATAATTTCAAAACATAAATAAACCCATAAAATCTAAAATATTATTGTAGAAGTCAAATTAAATTTTCATTTTATAAATAATTATATGCAAGCTTAAAAGATTTACCAATATGATTACATGCACTTATTGGAACTAACATCTTGCAAAATTTTATTAACCCTGAAAAATAAAATTAGATTTTCATTTTATAAATAACAATGCAAGTTTAAAAGAAATACCAAAATGGCTACACGCACTTAATGGAACTAACATCTTGCTAAATATTATTTATTCTGAAAAATAAAATTAGATTTCACACACTGATAGCTAAAAATAACCAAACATTTCCAATATGTTAACCTCACGTATTGAATCTAATATCTTGCAAAAAATAAAAAATAAAAAAATAAAAAATAAAAACGCATTTAACTAAATTGTTAAATGTTCTCTACCTGGCAAGGGAAAAAAAAAAAAAAAAAAAAAAAAATATTAAATCTCCAATATGGCAACGCACTTATTGGAACAATATTATATTTAAAGTTCTCTCCCTAGAAAAGAAAAAAAATTAGAATTTACTATTTAAATTTTTTAATTAATAAAAGATATTTAACCAAAATATTCCCACTCAGCTCTCACATAAAGGAATTCATTCTTTAGCCAAATATATCAGTAAACAAAATGTAAGTGTTTTAACAGATAGAATGTGCAAACATATAAACCCCAATGAAAGCAAAATTTATATTCGTAAAATTGACTTAACTAAATAAAAGGGATAGCCATATTCTACTGCATGTTGAAGAATAAGTTTTAAATTTTGAGTTTTAAAATTATTAGAACAAAGATTGTTTATTCTATGTGCAAAATTTAGTAAAATATTTACAAATACTTATTGAAAAATCGATAATATATATATATATATATATCGATAATATATATATATATATATATATATATATTGAAAAATCGATCAACTAGACTTGAACCCGAAACATTTAAAGTCAACTACACAAATTAGCGTCAATTCGACCCGAACCACGGGTCGTAAAATCTACTTACCCGACCCGGTGCAGGACTCTGCTAC
Organism: Maratus michaelseni; assembly: GCA_963931845.1. NCBI lineage: Eukaryota > Metazoa > Arthropoda > Arachnida > Araneae > Salticidae > Maratus > Maratus michaelseni. The sequence continues at coordinate 152,738,629 of OZ007596.1, read as the reverse complement.
GGGCTATTTAATAATTTATGACATGGTACTTTTAATACGGTGTTTTTCTTTTTTTTTTTTTTTTTCCCACAGACACACCAATTTTAAACTCTCCTGGATTTCGTTCAACCGGCTTCTCCTCACAGATCGCAAAATTATATATTAAATTATGATGAAATTTAAAAGCATGATTACCTATGTAACACTTTCGAAATTTATTTGAGGAGATCGAGGCAAGAGGGTGCCAAGCCACATTTGTGAACTTCTGAGATATTTCAATTTGAAAATTTGATGAAATACTCAAATCAAGATATATAACATAAAGTTTTTCCGCCAATGTCTTAGTAACATTTGAGATATTCTGAGTAACAATATGGCATTACTTTCATGATATTACTATTACGTTTTTTGTAAATTAGCTATCTTCATTGGGGGCATAAACATCTGGGGCAAAAACGAAGCCTGTCACATAAGGCTGCCATCAAGTGACATTAGAAAAAAAATTATATGTTGGATTTTGTAATTTACAATATTAGGCAACAGATTACAGTGTTAGATTTGTTTCACCAAAAACTGTGGCTTGGCACTTTTTTACCCTGACCACCTCATTTTCACTATAAAGAAATTTACAGCCACCCCGTACTTTCAAAAACTTTTTTCTTAAACTAAATATTTTTAAAAAGCAAAAATCTTATTTCAAAATTTAATCGCCTACTGGCAGAGTTACAGCAAAAACCCGGATTTTTTTTTTTTTTTTTTTTTTTTAAGTTAAAATAAACATAAGTTTTTTTTTTTTGAAAAGTTAAAAAAAATTAATATTTTAAAAAATTTTGTTTTTCTTTCTTTTAAAAAAATAACAATTAATAATAATAAATAGTTTATTATATAGTTTTGCTTTATGAGATTTTTGTTATTCAATAGAATTTCATAAAATGTTTTAAATTATTATCCTACAACTAATTAGCAATATTTTACTGTTAAATTATTAAGATAGTTTTTTATTTGATCTGTTAGTTATATATAAATGTGATAAGTAGTAGATTTGTTCATATAAGTTCAAGTTTTTCCTCATATTCATATTTACTTACATGTAATTGCTATTTATAAATATTTTGTCTGTTTAAAAGTGTATGCAATACAAGAAAACTTTAAAATAATTAAATTATTACATGTAAAAAGCATTAAATGGAGAAAATTACGCTATATTTAAAAAGCCCAAATAATAATATTGCCAAACACTTTCAACTGAGTAACATTAAATTAATACACGTGAATAATAAACGAGAGAAAAAACAACAACTTTAAAATAAGTAAATTATTACAAACGAAATGCATTAAATAATAAAAATTATGTCATATTTAAAATGATTTTCTTATAGCGTCTGAAAATAAAACTTTTCTTCTAGACGTTATTATAAAAGTCCGGAGGCAGCGACATGTTTTATTTTCAATTTTGCTGATTTTTAAATGTGTGATAGAACTTACTTAATCAGTCACGAAATAAGGCGTCAATACTGTCATGACCGTGATGAATGCAGTCTTGAGAACCGAAATATCTCCAGTTAAATGGAAATGAATGGCAACCCGATTACAGAAGATCACCACTGGTCATTCAATCTTATGTAATCGGGTGATACTTTTAAAACAAAGCAAATTAGTACGTATTTAGAATCTGTGGGCTCTGGACGGGGATTTGTAGCTCGTAAGAGGCACCCCCCCACCCCGCAAAAAAAATCGTTATGTCATTTACAGTTTAAATGAAATTTTGTTTGCTTATTAGAGTACTTTTTGAAATATTACTCACGTATTTCGAATAGTTTAATCTTACTGTTCTGGAATCCATTTGAATATTTCACTAAAAAGTTTTAAAATGTATAAACATTTCTGAAGAATAAAATAGAAATATTCATAATGAATAGGGATTCATTCAATATGCTATTTATTTGCAACTAGGATATTTTTTCATGTAACTCTCTCTCTCTCTCCCCCCTCTCTCTCTACGGTAATTCTGGTATAGTGATACTTTTTTATGGGGGATTTGATGCAATGCATTTTTGATGCAAAATATTTAATTTGATTATTATGCGTATCATGAACTTGTCTTTCTGAATTGTTTAAAATTTTTAATATGCACTATTTTGATATTAGCCTATACTGCGTCTCTTTTTATGTAATAATAAATAAAGGCTGTTTTATAATTTGACTATTTGTGCATCGGGTAAAATTTGGATAAACAACATATGTATAAAATTAAAATAAGGTGAAGCAAATAAAAATCAATAAACAAAAAAAGTTAAAATATGTTCATTAACTTTTCTAAGAATTTATCCAGGAGAGAATTTTTTACATCTGTTTTCATTATTTAAATTGTGCCTTCCATCTTGATTTGATTATAAGCAACAAATGTTAAACAATTTGAAAGAAGGATATGCGAATATTTGAAATACATATTATTATATATGTACCAACATGTATCAAAGTTGTCCAAAGAGCTTGAGCATCAATGGAAACAAAATTCCAAGTTATGTACAAAAAGTGCAAAAAATTTAAATCTGACCGCAATCCTCTTTGAGCGCTAGAAGACAAATTCAGTCCAAAATATGCAAAATGCTCCATAATATCAATAAAAATATTAAATCTAATATTGCAAGATGGTAGAATTGGAAACGATCATAAGATTGATTTAATGGATTTTGAGAAAAAAAATATGTCTTTTAAACGATATTTAATCTGTTATGTCAATAAATGTATTGCAGTTTTCAGTTTCTAATCACCTTTGTAATTTTTCATAAAAATAGAAACTGATATACTGAAGATTAAATTATTTTGATCATCTGACAAAATATCTAATACCTTTTTTTTTTTTTTAATTTTGAAGGCTTCATTTAAAACTGATTCATAAATTGGTTTAATATTTACTGTCAGGGTTCACTTCTTTATTAAAAAGTACAAAAAATATCAACAACTAAAAACTTTAAAGATTGGTGCCATTTTTATTGACGTTTAAATTAAATATCGTTTAAAATAAATATAAAAAATACAGAAGCATAGTAAAAAAATGTTTTGAATAAAGAGGTTATCAGGTTATAAATTATTTATAATATAATTGAATCCATTTGGACACTACACTGTTAACTAGTATTTTAAAAACACAAATTGCATAAATTGTGCTTATTAGTTGCTAAAATTAGTGTAAAAATTGTTTTAAACTCATAAAAGATCTAAAATCCTACATGTTTCGGCTTTAAACTTAAAGCCATCATCGGGAAAGAGGAACAACACAAACGACTACTGATCTTTTAATTTTCGACACGAGAAAATTGAAATCAACAGTATGGAAAAATTTAAAAAAATAAGCGGGCGCTCTCTGTTGCCAAAGAGCGAAAAACAAAACAATGAATTAACAAGGGGTTAAAAATGTATCCCATAAACTAGGTATGTTGAAAGAAAAGTTATCATTACAAATACAATCTTTTCTAATTTTAATTTCCAATGATTCCCTAATGGCGGCTTTAAATGGGTTATTGAACCTATGGATAATTCTTGCTTTATCGAAATTAATTACAGTATCATTATTTTTTGCGTAAAACCGGGAGAGTGCAGTGGATAACTTTCCAAATTTTATGTCGTTTTTATGCTCTTTTAACCTTTCCAAAAACTTTCTTTTAGTCATACCAATGTAAAAAATTATACTATTATTATTTAAGTTATTTATTTAAGTTTATACTATTATTATTTAAGTTAATTAAGTTGTTTTTCAATTTCTAAATTAATATTTTGTACAACTTCATTTGTATCAATAGATGGGTAAAGAGACACAATATCTAAACTAGCTAGAATAGTTCCTTTAGAAATCTGAATATTTTCTATTTTATGGATAAAATCTTCTGTTGATCTTAATTTTATCAGAGATATCGCCATTGACCATGGTTTCCCCGCTCATCACGTACAGAAAATTATAGAAAAATTCAATGGCCATTTAATTCAGCATCCTGTACAACAGAAGATTTTATCCATAAAATAGAAAATATTCAGATTTCTAAAGGAACTATTCTAGCTAGTTTAGATATTGTGTCTCTTTATCCATCTATTGATACAAATGAAGTTGTACAAAATATTAATTTAGAAATTGATAAACAAAATAATTTAAGTGATAGCGTAAAAACATCTCTAAAGTCAGGACTTAACCTTATCATTAATAACAACGTTTTCATGTTTAATAAGAAATTTTACAGACAAAATAAAGGAGCACCTATGGGATCTCCTATTTCCGGTCTGTTGACTGAATTTAAACTTAGACCGATGGAGGAATTTATTTTTAAAAGTTTGAATTTAACACCAGAAGTTTGGCTAAGATACGTGGACGATATCTTTATCACATGGAATCATGGAAAGCAAGAACTCCTATCTTTCCTCTCAAAAATAAACGAAATAGATGAAAATATTAAGTTTACGTTGGAAATAGAAGAAAATTCATCACTACCGTTCTTGGATATTCAATTAATTAAAGATGACAACAACCTAAAACGTAAAGTCTATCGTAAACCGATGAGAAGTAACACAATAATCCCATTTAATGTCTCTACAACTTTCACTTATAAGATTGCTGCCTTCAATTCATTCATCAAGCGTGCTTTTCTGGTTTGTTCAAGTGAATTCATCCAAGATGAACTTAATTTTATCAGAGATATCGCCATTGACCATGGTTTCCCCGCTCATCACGTACAGAAAATGGATTCATTTTTATAGAAAAATTCAATGGCCATTTAATTCAGCATCCTGTCCCTAGCAATAATAAACCAAACTATCGTAAATTCCAATATATTCCTATTATATTTGAAAGGATTAAAAGGGCCCTCCGTAAATACAATATCCATCTTATTGCTGTCCCTCCCAGAAAATTGGTTGACTTAGTTTCATGTAAATTAGATCCTATCCCCCCTGATCAATTCGCAGGTGTTTATGAAATCCCCATTAGCTTAAATAATAATAGTATAATTTTTTACATTGGTATGACTAAAAGAAAGTTTTTGGAAAGGTTGAAAGAGCATAAAAACGACATAAAATTTGGAAAGTTATCCACTGCACTCTCCCAGTTTTACGCAAAAAATAATGATACTGTAATTAATTTCGATAAAGCAAGAATTATCCATAGGTTCAATAACCCATTTAAAGCCGCCATTAGGGAATCATTGGAAATTAAAATTAGAAAAGATTGTATTTGTAATGATAACTTTTCTTTCAACATACCTAGTTTATGGGATACATTTTTAACCCCTTGTTAATTCATTGTTTTGTTTTTCGCTCTTTGGCAACAGAGAGCGCCCGCTTATTTTTTTAAATTTTTCCATACTGTTGATTTCAATTTTCTCGTGTCGAAAATTAAAAGATCAGTAGTCGTTTGTGTTGTTCCTCTTCCCCGATGATGGCTTTAAGTTTAAAGCCGAAACATGTAGGATTTTAGCTCTTTTATGAGTTTAAAACAATTTTTACACTGATTTTAGCAACTAATAAGCACAATTTGTGCAATTTGTGTTTTTAAAATATTTATAATATGTTTTTAATTATAAATATTTTACAATAATTTAATACAATTTATTATATTTATATGTTACTGTAGCTATATGTTATATTCTAACTTATACTTTCATAATTATGACATGACTATTGTTATTCTTTGCCCCATCGATGTAAAAATCTATGTCATGCTTATAGTATATTCAGTGACAATTTTCTTGGTATTACAGTCGCTTGATGCTGCAGTATAAATTTGAAATAGTGTATTTAGTTATACGGAAATAAAATATATTTTAGGCTTTATACATACCGTATATACTCATGTATAATTCGAAGAATTTTAGACAAAATTTGGGAGTTGAAAAGGGGGGGTCAACTTATATACGAGTTAGTAAAAAAAAAAAAAAAATGTCACACTCTGGAAGAAGTGTGAAATATTAGGTTAGAGAGAAAGCAAAAAGCGGACAATGGTCATTTCCCTGTGATTGATAAAAAAACTCAACAATTGTTTTACACCCATTTTCTCTTGGGATAGAATTCCCTTCAATACAGGGGCATTCCTTTCAGCATTTTAACCCCCTTTTTAAAAAGAGTTCAACTTGAAAATGCTTCTAGATTTCTCTCCTAAAAGTCCTACAATACAAAGATGTATATTTTAGCAGTTCTAAGAAGTTGTTTACCTTTGCAAATAAGGCTTGAATAGATTTTTCAAAGATTTTTTTTTCGTTTTAAGTATCATTAAATTGATGTGAATAGAATTCAAAATAGTTTAAGCTTCTTCAGTTTTAAAACATTGAATTTAAAAAAAAAAATCTGATTAGAAACGTAAAAAATGTTTACTAATTTAATGAAAATTTATTAATATTTTTTTTTATCCTCGATTACAAATCATTTTTCAGCATACTACCAAATATGTAGTTCGACTTATACACCAAAATTATTTTTTTTTCTCAAAATTTTGTGTAAGAATTGGGGGGTCGACTTATACACGAGTCGACCTATACAGGAGTATGTACGGTAAATCATTCCTGTGTAATTTTTTTCGTCTTACATATTTTTTGTGTTTACATATTTTATATTTATGATAATAAAAGAAATACATAATCAAATAAAAGATTTATTGGAAATTTGGAAAAGATTTATTGGAAATTGTTTTATAAAACAATTATAGCAAAACAACAAAGTTCTAAATGACCAACAGTGGAATTGGTTTTGGGATAAGCATTTTATGCGTTGAACCGGCAAATCTATCCCCTACGAGATGGGAATGACGCTGACCACAAGCTATTTACAGCCCTTCCTGGATTCTAGAACCCCTGTTTTTACCCCTTACTGCGTTGACAGCCGAAGAAAGAGATGGGCGTGTTTAGAAAGGGGGAATGAAAAAGCTGGTTGAGGACAGAAATCCCAAAGAAAAATTTACTGATGCAGAGCCTTTCCAAACTAGTTAATCCGTACCTTACCTACATCCGAAACCTAAGCCCGGGCCAAACTCGGGTTTACATTTTTCTGCAGACTCTGATCGGACCGGACCGGAGACTTGAGGACTTCATTCTTTCCATGTCGGAACGGGCTCTTGCCTCGTTTTTCTCTGCTGACTCTGGCCGGGCTGGGCATGGGCTTGATTTTATCTGTGTTGAGTAGAGATCGACCGAAATTTCGGTTTCGGTTTCGGTTTCGGCGCAAAATTGGAGTTTCGCCGAATGTTCGTTTTCGGCAAAACTGCTGCCAAACTTTCGGCCTGACCGAAACTATCTGTATTTCAAAATATTGCTCCTTCTTTCGGAAAATTTCAACTTTATTCATTGATATGAGTTGTGAGAGATCTGCACGGACCGGAATTTCCAGGCCCAGACCCGGCCCGATCCGTACTAAAAAATTATTGGCCCGACCCGATATCAAAGTTAAAATTTAGGCCCGATTCCGGCCCGGCCCGTGCAAAAAAAGTTATTGGTCCGGCCGGGCCCGGTATAAAAGCTAAAAGTTCGGCCCGGCCCGTGTAAAAAAAGTATTAGGTAATTTCTGAAAGATCCATGAAGTCATTTTTAATCTCAGATGTAAGACGATTAATTGCAAGTGTACTTATTCAGAACAAATGTGATTGAATAGCGTTTTCCATTTTTCGATAAAGGCAAAGAAATTTCAGGGGAAATCGCTATAAAATAGGAGTTATAATCTGAATTTCAGGCCACAACAGCCAATTACTTTCTCATGACAGCATTTTTGTAACTGCCAAGTCTTAAAAATTGGCTTAAAATGCTCATTTTCTGGATGATTCTTTGCCTTTATAAGAAAATGGGAAATTCCTCAATTTCTTGTTATCTAAATAAAATGTGTAAATTCTATATTTTTACAAATATTAATATAATATTTTTGTAATTACAAATGAAAATGACTTTCTAAAAGTTTCGGAGAAGTAGCTATTTTGGATATGGCAACAGCCTTTCATATAAAAGTTGCTTATTAAGAGATGTGACCCCCCCCCCATCCCCCCCCCCACACACACCACAAAAAAAAGGGGGGATGGGCATGTCTTCCCGTCTAAATAGAGGGCTGGATCCGTCCTTGATTGTTGCGCCGGCACACATTTTACTAATTTTTTCATGGATCGAGTCCGGCCAATAATGATCTTCATACGACTTAGATTGTAAGTGGAAATTTCGCCCTTTGCAGACCTCTAAGAAGAATGAAGTTTGGACGCGGTTCGGCCTAGAAAAACGAAGTCTAGTCCAACCAAACAGAGTCTGCAGAATAAAAAAAGGCTCAAGCCTGGTCCGGCCCGAAAGAACTAAAGACCAAGCCCGGCCGGGCCCTGCCCGGAAAGAGGGAAGACTAAGACCATCCCGGCCCGAGTTTTCAAAATAAAGTAAAGCCCGGGCTCGGGCCAAGCCCGAGCCCGTGCAGGCCTCTATGAGTTGTATCGGCTCAAATGAGACACTGTTTATTGCTGTGAACCCCACTGTTGGTCATTAATGGTCATGACTGATTCATGATGCAAGTGTAAATTATAAAGCAAGCAATACATATATGATTAACCTTAAAAGACACTTATCACGTGATCTTTAAAAGCTGCAAACTTAACAGCAATAGAAATTTTTACTTTGAAACTCCAGATTGTTTCGAATGTTTTATGAGGAAGGTGTTGTTAAAACATATGAAGATTTACGAAATTTATTACGAAAGATATATCGAAGTATGTATACTTAAAATATTTTTTTATTAGATGAAATTCGTATAATTGGAAACTATTTCTGTCTTATTGATAAATTAATTGCGTTTTATTTTATATGAAAATAAATAGTTTTGGATAGAGGCACAGAGAGTCAACTTGGCATCGGAAATAAAATTTTCAAACATGGGTGCTTTTTTAATACTTTCTTAGGGAGGCAGGGAGTGGCAAAGCTTTTTTTATGTAAACATGTTATTTAAACATATATGTAGATATATGTTATGGCCGGTTGTCTAAATGGGTATTAATAAATCCAAGGCAGATTTTTGTTGAAATCTTACACTGTTTAATTTTCTGGATTATATCAAATATTTACAAATATGTACAAGTTAAAATATAATTAGAACAATCATGACAACTCGTAAGCTCGTAAAGGCCGTTTGCAGATACCATTTCTCAGCTCAGCTCGTAAAGGCTGGCCGTCGCCGGAGATTTAAGAGCATCTCCCGAGTCCGTCTTACTCAGTCTGCATCTCGACTCATTCTGTCTACTTCGTTCTCACGCTGTAAAAAAAATACTGCACTCATCAAAATTTATATTGTTCGCGAGGCATCATTCAACTTCACAAGCCCCAATAAAGTATTTGCTTGTGTTTGTAGTCTAAAGTTCAGATGAGAACTCCCGCGACCACAACTCGGCCGTCCTGACTGTGCTGTGTCCTCACAGTCATTATCTACTAATTTCACTAGGTATAGAACCAGTCGACTAAAATATAAAGTTATCAAATACACACAAAATATATATATATACAAACAAAACAATAAACAATAGTAAATATTGAAACATACAGTGTTTCCTAAAATATAAAAAATGAAAATAACACAACAAAACTTGTTATAACGTTGAAAATTGCTTAAAGTTCAGAGTTCACTCATAATGTTCAATAAAAGTAAAAAGAATATTGTTTCAAAATATCAATCTGTCCAATTTGTCCATCGTTTCATAAAGTCGGCAGCACTCGATGTAATGTTTGGACCATCATGGTAGCCAATTTTCTTTACGTTGTATCGATCCTTTCCTTTCACTTTGGTGATTTCATAGGGACCGAGAAATTTAGGTCTCAACTTCATGCCTGTACCAAATTGTGTTTTTTGTATAGCTACTAAATCACCGAGTTTATAAGTGTATGCCGTTTTTCTTTTTTTATTAAAGGTTTTGCGATTCTCTTGCTGTATTTTTAAAATGTTCTCTTTTGCAATTTCCCTATTGAAATTTCTCTCTGACATAATTGAATTTACATGTTCTTCGTCTAACAACTCTTTTATTTGCAAATCGTTTTTATGTCGCAATCTCACTCCGGTTAGAAGCTCAAATGGTGAAAATTTTGTGCTTCTAGATATAGTGCTGTTTATAATTCGCTGTACCGATGCTACATATTTGTACCATTTAGTGGGGTCATCTATGCTAAGTTTCGCTAATATTGGTATCAGGATTCTATGCATCCGTTCTATCTGGCCATTTCCTCTTGGAACACCTGTCGTTATTGGGACATGTTGTATTTTTTGTTCGTTACAATATGCTTCAAAATCGTCGGATGTAAACGCGGGTCCTTTGTCGGTTATTATTCGGGACGGGTTTCCGAAAATGTTGTGTTGTAATTTTAATTTATCTATAACTTCTACGGCAGCAGTAGTTTTAACTGGGTATAACCAGACAAATTTTGTGAAAGCATCTACGACGGTAAAAATATGATTATAATTTTTGTGAGTGGATGGCATTGGTCCTATATGATCGATGTGATAGGTTTCAAGGGGGATATTTTGTTTTGGAATCGGGTTCAATAAACCTTCTCCTTTTCCTTGCTTTTTATTACATAAAATGCACTCTACGCAATTCGCAATGACGTTTTCTATTTGTTTCCTTAACTGGGGTATAAAATAGTTTTCTTTTAGAATTGTTTCGGTTTTTGCTACCGCATAATGACCTCTATTATGAACATTTCGTATTATTTCTTTTTGCATATTTAAGGGAATCATTAACAGTTCCCTGTCGTTTTCATATTTATACAGTATGTCGTTTCGATTAAAATATTCCAAGCTTTCACTTTTTTCTATTAATTTTTTGATGGTTTGAATATGTTCATCTTCTTGTTGCGCTAATTTAATTTTTGCTGTTAATTCGTCATAAGAACGTGTTGCTACCAATACTGTATTTCTGCTTAATGCGTCGACATGCTTCATTTGATTTCCCGCTCGATGTACTATTTCATAATCAAATTCTTGTAAGAATAGCGCCCATCTTGCTACTTTTGGCGTAATGTCTTTTTTGTCCATAGTCTTTTGAAACGCGGAACAATCTGTCACAATTTTAAATTTCGTGCCTAATAAGTAGTTTCGAAATTTTTTGACCGATTCTATTACCGCAAGGGTCTCTAATTCGTAACTCGAAAATTTTGCTTGAGTAGGTGTAGTTTTACGGCTCATGTAATGAATAGGATGTAAGTTTTTGTTCTCATCTTCTTGTAGTAGGACACTACCAAAACCTATGGCGCTTGCATCGGTGTGCAATTCTAGTCTAGCGCCTCGTCGGAATACATGCAATACTGGGGGGTTAACTAATTTTTCTTTAAGAGTTTCAAAAGCTTGCTTTTCGGGTATTCCAAATTTAAATTTATTTCCCGCTTTTAATAAATCACTTAAAGGTCTCGCTATAGTTGCATAATGTGGGATGTACTTTCTGAAATAAGAAGTTAGACCCAGAAAACTGTGTAGTTGTTTAAGGGTTCGGGGTTCAGGAAATTTCTTTACTGCCAAAGTTTTGGCTTCCGAGGGTCTAGTAGTTCCGTTTTCGATAATATAGCCTAAAAATTCAATTTTCCGTTTAAGAAATTGACATTTTGCAAAATTAAATTCAAGTCCGTAATCCGATGCAACTTCTAGGACGCGTTTCAGTTTTATCAAGGCTTCTTCCTCAGTTTCCGCAAGTATTATGACATCGTCTAAGTAAATTAATATTACCTTTTCTTTAATTAACTGTTTAAAAACAGCTTGAATATATCTTTGAAACTGTTGTGGTCCAACCGATAATCCGAATGGGAGCTTTAAGTACTCGTACTGCGAGTTATGCGTGACAAATGCTGTATATTTCCTACTCTCCTCTGCTACGTCTATATGAAAAAAAACATTTTTTAAATCCAATGTTGTGAAAACCTTTGCACTTTCAATGTTATCTAAAACATCTTCTATTCTTGGCAAGGGAAAATTATCTCTAATTATTTTTTTATTTAGCAATCTATAGTCTACGCAAAGTCTCCAAGAATTATTTTTCTTTTTCGCTAACACTATAGGAGATGCATAATTAGAGTTACTCTCCGTTATAATTCCCGTTTCCAACCATTCCTGTACTTGTTTGTCCACAAATTCCTGCTCCGGATACGCTAATCTACGCGGTCGTTGCGCAATCGGAATATCATCAGTTAATATTATATTTACTTTTAACTCTGTGTCCTTAACCTTGTTTGGCTTATAATTAGTAATCAATTCCGTTAACTCTTTCTTAATAGCGTTGTTTGTAATATGATTCAGCTCAACTTCCTGAAAATTAATTGAATTGGCTGTTTCAGCTAAATAAATATCTGTGGTTTTCGCTAAGTCTGACTGTGGGATAGAACACTGTTCACTTTCTAATAAACAACTTTTTGCAGTACTTAATTGCATGTTTACTTTTTCACTAAAGTTAAAAGCTGTTTCATTTTGATTAGTTTGCTCCTTTCTCACTAATTCAGCTGTCGAAATCATTTTTCCTATCGTGGGATTGTTTTGTTTTTCTGACCGCAACATCGCATGAAATCTGGGTGTGACATAGCTGACGCGTTTGATTTTCGTCATGGCTGTTTCTTGTGGGAAAGCGGTGACGTAATTTATCCTAACTTCTTTTAACTTCCGTTTTCCCATAATTTGCAATCCTTTTTCTGAAATATTGAAATTTAACTGTCTCAAAAAGGTATTCCCTAAAATTATAGAATGATTCAAATTTTTTACGATGTATAAATCTGAATTTACTGTATAACCATCTATTTCAATGTTTACGGTCGTAAATCCTATGGGTGTTATTTGGTTTCCACCAATACCTGACAAAACCAAGTCATTTTCATGTAATTTAGGGCATCCCAGGGCAATATAAATATCGTTATTCCCCATATTTACGTCGCTCCCTGTGTCTATCAAGGCATCTATATTTTTCCTAAAATCCTCACGTTCTTTATTATTTTATCTGCTGGATTAGAGTTGTTGCTTATGGCGGCATTTGCATTTTTAGGAGAATTGTTTGTACACTGGTCAGACCTGTGGCCAGGAATTTTACACTTCCAGCACACTGGGCCTTCTTTTTTTCGGGGACAATCCCTCCAGCGGTGCAAAAATTCATTGCAATTAAAACAACGGATTTTTGTATTTAAATTCTTTTGGGGGGCATTTGCATAATTTTTTTCATATGGTACGCGGCTAACATCATTTCGATGGAACGCTCTATTATTTTCAAAACCTTGACGTTTTCGGAATTCCGTATTTGGGGACTTAATTTCAGCCTTCCGTAAGTTAATTCGGGCAGTTTCAAAATCATCCAATTTATTTGTCAAATCATCTATATTCGTAATTTTGGGTAATTCATCACAAAAGTGTTCCTTCATTTCTAAAGACAATTTTCTCCTGATTTGATCAATAATCAAAATATTTTTTAATTGTTCGTACGTCGATATTTGCAGGCCAGATAACCAATTATCCAAGAAATTTGAGAGTTCAAACGAGAAATCTTTCCACGAATCCGAATTTTGCTTTCTATGCAAGAAGAATTTTTGCCGAAATTGCTCCGGTGTAAGTCTAAAGCGTCTTAAAAGTATTTTTTTTACATAGTCGTAGTCGCTGGACTGTTCCTCACTTTCGCGATTTATTAAATTAACTATATCGAGAGGTAATAATGCGAGAAGATAGGTTACCCATTCATGTTTGTCTATCTCTAACCGCTTTGCCTGGCGTTCGAAAAGGGTTAAGTATATACTGATTTCCTCCTCGTTATTGTACCTATTTAATAATTTTAAAACATCGGAACCTTTTCCGGCGATTGTAGGTACAGAGTTATGTAATTGGGCTTTTTGTGTATTTTCCAATTGTAATCGTTTTAATTCAAACTCGCGATTCTCAGCTTCTTTTTGCTGTAATAATCTTTCGGCTTCTTCACGCTCACTTACAATTCCCTCTACCAAATTTTTCACTAAATCTTCATCATACCCTTTGGATTTTACAATTAAATCAGTTAATTGAGTTTTATTGGTCGATTCCGGTGGATTTAAACCTAATTCGACTGCCACAGTAATCAGATCGATCTTTTTTGACCTTATTAAATGGGCCATTTTTATCATAAACTAATTAACACATAAAAATAAAATATATCATTAAATAAATCAATAATATACGTATTTTCACCCGATAAATCAAATATATCAATACATATAATAATACGTAACAGTTATAAAAACACACTTACTTTCATATCTTCACCCGATAAATAAAATATATTTATACATATAATAATATTCAACAATTTTATAAACACTTTCTCTAAATATTCTAAATCGAATATATATTTTGTTTCCTTTCCCATAAAAATAACAAGATACAAAAAAATATATATATCTTTGTACTAGTTAACTTTATTCTAGAAAAAAAAAACATTACTCAATCAAACATTATTCATGTGAGGAAGCAAAAAAAATAACACCTTCCTCTATCTATACAAAGAAAAAGAGAGAGAAAAAAAAAACTTTTAATCGTTTCACTTTTCACTTTTCCCAGTCTGCAAAAAAAAATATGCACGGCAGACGTTTATATTTTATTTCATTCGAGCGCTCTGACTCTGGGTCGCTTATTTGCTGATAAACGAACAACACATTTTCCTCTTGCGTACACTAAAAGCAGAAGAAAAAAATATCACCAGAAAAAAAGAAAATCGCTTTCCGCCACCGCGAAAACACGACACTTATCTTGCACAGACGGTCAGTGGGTCAAACTTTCTACACCGATACTCGAAACATTTCCCTCTTTCTTTACCGAAAGGACTTTATCTGTTAATCAGTGATTCATCACTGAACTTAACCGACAAACGATCGCACATTTCACAGATACGATGCACATATCACATAATAACCACTCACACACTTGGATGTGTAGTAATACACAGATGAAGAAAAAAAAAAATTCGGAAGCACAAAACACTTTTACGTGAAGACACACGTGAACACCTCACAGGAACTTGATGCACAAATCTTTTTGCTTCTTTATTCGAAATTCACGTAGATCCCGATCATTCAGATCAATTACAAATCATGTAGATCCAGTTCGCATAGATTGCGTTGATCCAGGCCGTGCCTCCCATTTTGTAGATATATGTTATGGCCGGTTGTCTAAATGGGTATTAATAAGTCCAAGGCAGATTTTTGTTGAAATCTTACACTGTTTAATTTTCTGGATTATATAAAATATTTACAAATATGTACAAGTTAAAATATAATTAGAACAATCATGACAACTCGTAAGCTCGTAAAGGCCGTTTGCAGATACCATTTCTCAGCTCAGCTCGTAAAGGCTGGCCGTCGCCGGAGATTTAAGAGCATCTCCCGAGTCCGTCTTACTCAGTCTGCATCTCGACTCATTCTGTCTACTTCGTTCTCACGCTGTAAAAAAAATACTGCACTCATCAAAATTTATATTGTTCGCGAGGCATCATTCAACTTCACAAGCCCCAACAAAGTATTTGCTTGTGTTTGCAGTCTAAAGTTCAGATGAGAACTCCCGCGACCACATATATACCATAAAAATGTTTGTACAAAATTTTAAATAATTAATAATAATATTCAGCAATATTTAAACATATATCTATATTTAAACGTCTATTAAATTAATAATATTTATAATTATAAAATGATTAAAACATATTTAATGTTAGTTTCCTAAAAAACAAACTTTTAAGTATTTTATTTCAAGCAATTTAAATGCAAAATATTAACGAACTGAAAATATGAATATATTTAAAAATTAAATATTCATTATTGAATTTGTTTTACATTATTTAACTTCATTGTTAATTAATTATTAATAAATGCCTATAATTATTGGTTGTTATAAAAAGTAAAATATAAAAGTTGTATTATTTATGTTTCATTTTTGTTTGAAACCTATACTATACACACATATATATGTACGTTTATTTGTTAGAAATGTCGTTCAATACACGTATAATTAATAAATTAATTAGTAACGTAATTAGTTATTATTAAGTAATTATTAATTATTTGTTAATAATTAATTAATTAATTAATAATTATATGCAGTTATGTATGTATTAATCTGTTTTTAATTTTTTAATACTTTTGGTTTCGGTTTCGGTTTCGGCCGAAAATGAGAAGGTCACCGAAATCCGGTTTCGGTTTCTGTTTCGGTCTTAAAAACCTGTTTCGGTCGATCTCTAGTGTTGAGTAAGGACCTGGATTTTATTCTTTCCAGGAAAGAAAACTGCCCCAAGCTCATGTCTGTTTAGTGGGTTTTATTTTTAAGTCACAGTGATATTGTACTTTTGTTCAACGAAATCTTTCAAATTTAATTTGACTTAATAAATTACCAAGAAATAGTTTTTTAAATCTACTTTTTTCCCCCGGTGTTCAAGTACAGTTATTGGAAAAAAAATCGCACCTGCTCACGTATATGTTTCACCAAATTGTCGCAGAGAAATATGACAGGTACCGCGCAATTGGAAAATCGTGTCTATCGGCCGTATTCTCCCATTCCATCGAAGTGGAACGAAACCGGAATTCAGTTCATCCGAAATCAGGCCTGGATTCCGGTTCGGTGGGAAAGAGCGATTCTCCCCTAGTCCGATTCCAGATTCGGAATCATCGATATTTCTTCCCTAACATTCCAAAGGAAGTGACGTTTCAAATTCATAAGAAGTGTGAAAAACCAATCAGAATGAACGTAAACATATGCAACTGCACATGTTTATTTATTGTTTCATTAACTAGTGACGATGTTCATAGTTACTATGATTTAATCAAAATAACATTTATTTAATAAATTTGAGTAAAGGAATGAATACCTAAAGGAAAATAAAATGTTTTTCAATACTGCAGGGGATATTTCTGAAAAAGATTAAAAGGGGGAGGGGGGAATGTCCGTTTTTTTTTCTTGGTGTATTTATTCTTACGTTAAATATGAAATATTTAAATCGGATGATTAATCTAACACCTAATCTAATTTCTTATTATTGAACTGTTTATATCTGAGTTTTAAAGGCATAATTATTATATATTCATTTGTTATCATTTTTATTAATTTTGTACTTCGATCAACAAATAATTCATGATATTGGATCCAAAATTTAAACCAGTATATTTCACGATTTATGGAGAACATATTACAAATAAATAATAAATTATATTAAATAAAGGGAATTTCTCAATGCAGTTTTTGAATCTTTACATAAGTTTAATTTATTTTTCTATTTTATAATTTATCTAAAGAATAAATTTATACTGATAGTATATATATATATATATTATTAGTGTAAATTTACTCACTAGCTATATTATTTACTTTACAAATGCATCAGTTAAAAATAGCTACTTATATATTTATTATACAAGTTTGTGGATTTATGTTAATACTATTTAGCTAAATCATTATTTTATCTTGCCACTTTAAAACTTCTTGCTAATTATGCTACTGCAGGGGACTCGCAATTTAAGCCATTTTCACAACCCCACATATTACCCAAGCTCAGTAACCCCCCCCCCCCCCCTTAATAATAATAATAATAAAAAAAAACAGAATCCTGCGTACTCTACTGTACTATTGACATACTTTTGTACATAGCCTTAGAATATTTGTGTATGTCATTTTGATGTACACTTCTTATTGAAATAACACGCAGATGCAGATAATGCTAGCATTCTAGTATTAAGTACATTTTGTGTTATATTAAAATTGTTCCTATTCTAGTTTACATGTATTCTTCATTTTTTTATAAAGTATAGTTTTTCAAATAGTCATTCCACATTTTATTCTTGTTAATGCAATTTTAATTATCTTTAATATAGTGGCGCAGGAAGGATCTTCAAATAAGAAGGGTTATTGAATCATCATTGATTATAAAATGAATAAATCCATTTTTTACAGATTAATAAAATATTTTGAGTATGAATGTGTAAAAAATTATATAATGAAAAGCACAAGTAGTAAAAATAAATTTTATTGAGCAGTTTTAAGTTTTTAAGTTCTTGAAGAAGATGCATTCTAAAATATCTTTAGCGGTTTATGTTTTTTATGTTGACTTTTACACATCATGCATCACTTTAATACAATGTTTAGTTTGCATCTTATCAATTTTTAGGTGCTCCAAGATAGGCTTCAAGGCTTCAATTCCCCCCCCCCCCCCCCTCCTTTCTTTGCTGTACCAACCAGTGTTTAATAAGCACCTTGTTTAATTTTGCTGTGGATTATTATTCAGTTAAATTGAACAATAAAATTATATATATATGTATGCATATACATTTGTACATAAATTACGTGTGTGTATGCGTTTCATAACCTACTTCAGGTAGGGCAAATTTTCATGTGCTAAAAATTCACAAACAACATTCTAATGCACCAAATGTTTTTACACAAAAGATATTGGAGCTTAGGCTGCACGTACAAAACACTAATTAATAAACAAATGACTAAATTCTCTGTCATGGCATTTCATAGGTGATATTCAATACAATTAAAATTCTTTTGTCAATGTATTCACTTATTGTTTGGGTTGAAAATTGACTACTTTAAATGAGAAAGGTTTTTGTTTTTATCATCCAAGCTTTTTAAAATTTTCTTTTGCATATTGATTTAACTAAATAAAATTAACTAATTCACATAAGACTTTAATAAAAACTGATATTTATTCACATAAATAATAATTAATATTATATGTACTTCAGTTAAGTTTTTTCTTCCTTTCATAAAGAATCAGGGTTGGCAGGTTTTTGACATGTGTCAGTTTTTGACGGTTTATACCATGGTGTGAACCATGTTGTCAAAAACCTCAGATACTACATTGATATCTAAAATTTCACATTATATGTCACACGTATTACAACATTACAGCAATGTTTAAAATATCACTATTATTGTATATCGGTAATTAATATTTTAGTAAAGTATTATTAATAACTGCAATTTTGTAACTTGGTACAATTTTAAAAGTAAAATTGTGTATTCTTAAATAGTAAATATAAGATTTGAAAGTGTTGCTTGAGCTGTACATTTTTTCTGTTAGGGGAACCGTCGGTAGCGTAATAAATTTTCTTATTTTTATAAATAGTTAAATCAGTCTTCAAATTTAATATACATTTTCATCTTTTGATATGTTAAAGAAGTTTGTTCAGCTTACCTGAGATTTTCCTTTTTGCGCTGAATATACCCACAGTAGTAATCCAAAGTGTTGTAGCGATATTTATCTGATCCATTGATTCACTTATATTGGAAGAATAAGAAGTATTAGTAGAAAATGACAATTGTGTAAAATAAACAGAAGATTCATTTTCCTTTGAATATAATATAATTCTTGGCTAGATGTACATGTTTTAAGTCGCGTTTGGAGGCTGCGTATAAGTGCTCCAATTTTACATTATATTAAATATATTTACATCATATATGTACAAGAGCGTCTTAACTGCTCAGAAACATTTTGGAAACTGAAGGGAATGTTTTTAAGTTCTGTGCACACGCGCGGGATAAGACAGCTGTAGTTTGAAGGAGGGAGGTCTGCAGAGTTTCTCCAATTAGTTAGTTTCGACAGTCTCTGGTTTTGTTCACTATGTTTTTCAGCTGCGGCACTTGAAGTACTTATTGGTAATTGGGGTCTGGTTTTTAACATGTTCTTATTTCAATCGTTCGCTGCACGTGGAGATTATTCACTGCATAAAAAAGGTTTCTCCGTCACTCCCCCGTAATCTCCTGTGTGGGGAATGGTTGAAGATTCAGTTTCTTACGGTGTTTCTCGTACACAGGTTTGGGAGTGGGTTTCGTGAGAGTGTCGGCTGTCATTTCTTCAGTGGGGCAGTATTGTAAATCAATTTTTCCTTCTTCTTTCATAAGTTTGATGTTGTGGAAACGTATGTCGATATGCTTGGATCGCTTAGTATCTTTATCGTTTTCAGTCATTTTTATACAGGACATATTATCCTCAAAAATCGTGATGGGTAATTTTTGTGGAATGTTGAGATCGCTTAGCAAGTTTGTTATCCAAGTTAATTCTTGTGCTGCGTTGCTAGCTGAAACGTATTCAGCTTCGGCTGACGAAAGTGCAATGCAATTTTGCCTTTTTGTAATCCAGTAAATCGGCGATTTTCCTAGCATGAGTAGATTTCCTGATGTTGATTTACGTGTTTTCAAGTCACCTGCCCAGTCTGCATCGGCGTATGCTGTTAGGATGGGCTTGCTGTTTGCGCTAAGAGTTAAGTTCAAATTTTCTGTAGTTTTAAGGTATGAAATGATTCTTTTCACTGCTGTCCAGTCCTTTTGGCGTGGTGTTTCATTTCTACGACACAATATGTTGACTGCTGCGGATATGTCAGGACGCGTGATTGTTGATATGTAAAGTAATGTGCCTGTGGCTTGTCGATATTTCGTGTTATTAGGTAAAAGATTATCATCGTCTTCAAGTCTGTTGAATCCAGCAATCATTGGTGTGTAATGAGGTTTCATGTCGTTTAAATTTAGTTTTTTCACTAGTTCCTGTATTTTATTGTTTTGATTTAGGTAATATGTATCGTTGATTTTATTAATGTTTATTCCTAGGTAATTATTCACTTCTCCTAAGTTTTTTAGTTCATATTCTTTCTTAAGTTGGTTTATTGTTTCTTCGATGTCACTGTCCTTTCCTGCTATCAGGATATCATCTACATAAATGATGATGTATATCGGATTTTCTTGATTTGATTTAAAGTACAGACATGGATCATTTTTGCTCTATATGAAATTATTGTTTGTGAGTGTTTCCGATATTTTGGTGTACCAGGCCTTTGCGGCTTGCTTAAGACCGTAGATGGCTTTTTGAAGTTTACAAACTTTTCTTTCATCGCCGGGTTTAATATACCCGTCTGGTTGACTCATATAAACAGTTTCAGTTAATTCACCGTGCAAGAATGCTGTGGTAACGTCAATATGTTTCACGTTCAAACTTTTGTGCAATGCAGAGATGAGAAATGCACGTATTGTAGCGTGCGAAACTACAGGTGCGAAGGTTTGATCATAGTCAATCCCGAATCTTTGACTATATCCTTGTGCTACTAGACGCGCTTTATAGCTTTGAATATTTCCTAAATTGTCCTTTTTTAGTTTAAAAGTCCATTTTGAGCCGATAATTTTTGTTCCGGGTGGTGGATCTGTTAAAGTCCAAGTGTTATTTTTTCTTAGGCATTGGATTTCATTTTGTGTTGCTTTTATCCAATTTTGTTTATCATTAGGATTTTTCATTTTTTCGATATCTTCCCAATTTTCGGGAATGTTTTCAGATGAACTATTTATGAGACAAACATATCTGTCAGGAGGAACGCCTCTATTTGTCCTATTAGACCTTCTTGGTTCAATTGGTTGCTGTTTGGGCACGGATGGTGTCTCTTCGCTGTCAAGTTTTATTTCTAAGTGATTTTCATGTCTATCCGGTAATTGTGTATTGTCATCGGATGTTTTTGTGGTGATTTGTATCTCCTCAATGTTATCTGAGTGTACATTTTCATTCTCAAGAAATTTCACCGTTCTCGCTATTATAATTTGTTTTCCTTGTGTGTGAATTCTATAACCAGTCGATCGTGTATCATAACCTACAAACGTTCCGGTTTGAGCCCTGTTATCGAGTTTTCCTCTATTTACTTTATCGACGTAAAATAGCGCTTTACAACCGAATGTTCTTAAGTGTTTTAAATTCGGTTTAATTCCTTTCCATAATTCGTAAGGTGTTCTGTTGTTGTTTGCTTTAGTTGGGAGTCGGTTTTGTAAATATGTTGCGGTGTTTATGGCTTCACCCCAAAAATGTTTGCTTAATTTTGCTTGTGATAGCATACTTCTAGTCATATCTAATAAACTTTTATTTTTTCTCTCCGCAACTCCATTCTGGCTCGGATTATGCGGGACAGTCAATTGGTGTAAAATTCCGTTCTGTTTTAGGTATTCATCGATCTCTTGATTTACATACTCACGACCGTTATCCGATCTAATTTCCTTAGGTTTTTTACCGAACTGATTGTATATCATCGTTACGTACTCTTTTATCTTTTCAGCAACTTCGCTCTTTTTAGATAATAAATATATCGTAGTATATCGGGAATAGTCATCAATAAGAGTCATAAAATAAATTTTTCCGCCTAAAGTCGGTGTATCTAGAGGTCCACACACGTCACTGTGGATCAAATCCGCAATATTAGTAGCTCGATTTGTTGCTGATTTAGGATACGGCATGTTAGTTAATTTAGTTTCGATACAAGTTACGCATGTTTTATTTTGATGTTTACATTTTCCTATCTTTATTCCGTCCGCAATTTGATTTGTTATCATTGATTTAATCGCGTCATAATCTCTGTGACCTAGTCTGAGATGCCAGAGATCTATGCATTGTTTGCTGTCACAGTTATACGTTATGTTTACATAATTTTGTGGTTCTTCCACATCGTCCATTTCCTCAATAATGTATAAGTTTTTCTCATTTTTCGCCCTAATATATATTTCTTCATCAAAGATCAAATCGCATTTATTATCGTCGAAGATTAGTTTACATCCGTTTTTAGCGGCTTTACTAACCGAAATTAGGTTCGACTCTAAGTCTGGGACATAAAGCACTTCGCGTAATTTCGTTAGTTTTTCTTTTCCTTCGGGGGTTAATGTTTTTATAAAAACTTCTCCTGAACCTAACGCTGTCAGTTTATTACCATTCGCGATCGTTACTGAAGTTTTATTATAATCAATAAATTTACTAAATAGGCTTTTATCATTACAAATGTGCGAGGTAGATCCTGAATCGAGAATCCAGTTATTTTTGCCTACTTTTTGAGTGATTAATGCTTTATTTTGCGTCTGATCATTTGCGTATTTTCTTTCGTTTGGAACTTTGTTTTCCCTATGAGTTTCGTTTTTTTCATAACATAATGAAGATGAGAAATTCTTTTTATTTTTGAATTGATTGTTACGAGGATTTCCGGATTGTACCGTGTTTCTGCTCTTGTAGTGCCAGCATTCGTAAGTCGAATGATTTTTCATTTTACAGTTGTTACAATATTTTTGTTCTCTTCTATTTTCAGTGTGTGTATATCTCCTATTTGTTTTAAATGCTCTCTCATTGTTGTTATATCCGCTATGTGATTGTTCTGACATTTCATGTCTACGATTATATTCATCAGTTAATTTGTTTTTGATAAAATCAGGGGTGAGCTCATTTTCCGGTCTCGCCTCCAACGCAGTTATCAAAGTATTGTAACTGGGGGGAAGAGAACACAGAAATAGCGCGGAAATATGTGAATCGCTAATATTTTCTCCAATGGCATTAAGTTTATCTATAATTTGCAAGATATTAGTGATATGTGAAATCATGTTTCCGCCCTCCGCTAATTTAGTACTGTATAATTTTCGTAACAGGTAAAGCTTACTAGATAAATTGCTTCTCTCATGTATATTTTTCAGAGCTTCCCATGTTAATTTGGCAGTATCTAAGTTTTTTACATTTACGATTTGAGAATCATCGATGCTAAGGTTAATTAAAGCTCTAGTCTTGCGATCTTTTTTGTGCCATGCGGGATCGGGTGGAGCTGGTGGATCTTGTACTATAATATCGTCGAGTTCCTCTTTAATCAGGAACATCTGCATCTTGAACTTCCATGTACTATAATTTGTAGAATTGAGTTTTTCAATAAATTGAGTATTTTCTTTTATCGCATTCATTTTTTTCTTTTTTTAGTGTTCTTTTATTTATTATTATATTTTTAGAAATTTGTTAAATTATCGTTTTTGATACTGGGATAATATTCTTTTTTCAGAATCAGTCTTTCATAATCTTTGTTAGGGGAACCGTCGGTAGCGTAATAAATTTTCTTATTTTTATAAATAGTTAAATCAGTCTTCAAATTTAATATACATTTTCATCTTTTGATATGTTAAAGAAGTTTGTTCAGCTTACCTGAGATTTTCCTTTTTGCGCTGAATATACCCACAGTAGTAATCCAAAGTGTTGTAGCGATATTTATCTGATCCATTGATTCACTTATATTGGAAGAATAAGAAGTATTAGTAGAAAATGACAATTGTGTAAAATAAACAGAAGATTCATTTTCCTTTGAATATAATATAATTCTTGGCTAGATGTACATGTTTTAAGTCGCGTTTGGAGGCTGCGTATAAGTGCTCCAATTTTACATTATATTAAATATATTTACATCATATATGTACAAGAGCGTCTTAACTGCTCAGAAACATTTTGGAAACTGAAGGGAATGTTTTTAAGTTCTGTGCACACGCGCGGGATAAGACAGCTGTAGTTTGAAGGAGGGAGGTCTGCAGAGTTTCTCCAATTAGTTAGTTTCGACAGTCTCTGGTTTTGTTCACTATGTTTTTCAGCTGCGGCACTTGAAGTACTTATTGGTAATTGGGGTCTGGTTTTTAACATGTTCTTATTTCAATCGTTCGCTGCACGTGGAGATTATTCACTGCATAAAAAAGGTTTCTCCGTCATTTTCTCTTACTTAAAATATCTTAAATCTTCTAATAATTTAAAACAATAATGATACTGAACAATATTAGAATGCCATCAAATAATACATATCAACATTAGGGCATTTCTTAAATCTTCAGTGTTAGAATTCATAAAGAAAAAAAAATTTCAACTGATCAGAGATTTCCCCCCGCCCTTTTTTTTTGTTTCAGATCAAGATTTAAGGATTAAATTAGCTATATATCGTAAGTTCTGATAAACTCAAAACAACAATGATAATTTAAAATTTTTATCATTCAGAGTTGAAAAAGAAAACTCGAGCTAAGATTTAAATCTATTTCTATAATACAAATGCTGTTAGAAAATGAAATGTTGAATTTTCTGTAATTTTGATTTTTTTTCTTAATTGTTTTCATTTAATTTATAATTCTTCTTTTCTTTAAACCAATAAAATCACACACAAAGTATTTTTTTTTTTTTTACTTGTTTATTTGTTGAATTATTAAATAACACATTCATTGACGATGGCTATGATTGCTAAAATTTCATAATAAATAATATTTTTGTGATAAAGATATTTCATTAAAATAAGTTCTGCACATACTTATAATTATCATAAATGAGAAACCAAAAACATAATTCAATCTAATTTATATAAAGACAAATAGTTTTTTTTTTTTTTTTTTTTTTTTTTTTTTTTTTTGTAATGTTAATCAACTTTTATTTCTGTAGGTATATATTCCTTTGACTTTTCTTTAATGTACAAAGTGGCAAACTATTACATCTTAATTTTTCAGAATACCTGTAACATGTCAATTAAATGATATCTGTCTTGGTTCAGTGATTCAAAGATAGTATTTTGGGTACTTTTCCATTATATTCCAACACATTTATGAAAGGAAAAAAAGAAAATCCCTTGTTTACACAAGAGCAAAATTTGATGACATGCACCATGTGTAAAGAATTTGCAAAAGCAGATGACACCAATTTTGTGAATGGATGCCCAGCTTTGCACACACATGCATATACAATCTATGTACAAAGTCGAACATTGTTGTTGACATTAAATCACTTAGCACTAATAAATACCAACGGATAAGATGGTACTATTATTTTAATGATTAACACACACACACACACAAAAAAAAAAAAGTGGTCCTTTTGATTTCATATTAACAAGATTCGACTGTAATGAAATTATAAGTTTTTTTTTTTCTTTTTACTAAATTCTTAGGTGTCATCAGTTAAGGGATAAAATTTTGTTACTGACTTGGTAGGAAGTTATCCAGTTTTAATTTTGTTTTACATGATTAAGTGCATTTTTCAATTATAAATACAGTAATAGTTAAAAATGCTTTATATCAGCTTTACAGTTGCTTAAAATAATTTTAATCTGGTAAATTAAGAACTTCAATTTTAAACAAAAGCAAAATATTTGTGCTTTTCTGTAAAGGAGTATATAATGCTAAAAATGAATATTTGACACCTACCTTTCATTTTCCAATTTTTATCACTGATTAAGAAGCATAATTTATATTTTTATAATTAATAACAACATTATAGTTACTAATTATAGAATAATAAAAATTGCAATAAGTCATTTCATTAGTTAAATAAACAAATAACAAATTAACTATACCTATTAATTATTCTTACATACCTTTAGAGTAAATATAATTATAAGAATGAACAGTTTGAATTAACGAAGGATTTTTTACTATTTCTCTTAATCAGATTATTTTCTGCCATGCTTATAAGCTCAAAAACCAAATTAATGAAAACAAACGCATATTCTTTCATTATTTAGTTATTAAATAATGAAAAATTTCATAAAAGCATGTTTTGCAAAAATTATATGAAAATTTTTCTAAATATTAAAAACTAATATAGAAATTGTGATTATAAGAATATATTTTAGTAAATAAGTTTTAATTTACATAATTTATAAACAAACCTCAATTTGAACATTTGAAATTTTATTCATTTTTATAGACAATAGTTATAATATAATTTATTTTATTTAAAAAAAACACAAATTGCACAAATTGTGCCTATTAGTTGCTAAAATCAGTGTAAAAATTGTTTTAAACTCATAAAAGAGCTAAAATCCTACATGTTTCGGCTTTAAACTTAAAGCCATCATCGGGGAAGAGGAACAACACAAACGACTACTGATCTTTAAATTTTCAACACGAGAAAATTGAAATCAATTCCAATCTGTTGATTTCAATTTTCTCGTGTCGAAAATTTAAAGACCAGTAGTCGTTTGTGTTGTTTCTCTTCCCCGATGATGGCTTTAAGTTTAAAGCCGAAACATGTAGGATTTTAGCTCTTTTATGAGTTTAAAACAATTTTTACACTGATTTTAGCAACTAATAGGCACAATTTGTGCAATTTGTGTTTTTTTTAAAATAACTAGTTAACAGTGTAGTGTCCAATGGATTCAATAATTTATTTTAACGTTATATTTCTAATACATTCAATAATTAACAGTAAATTAATCAGAAATTAAATTAATATTTATTTTTCTTATATTATACAGATCTATTGCATACATTGCTATCATTTCAGTAGCAGAATAAAAAATAAGTATTATTCAAGAGCATGTTTTCAAATGGAACAATTTTTCAATGTTTTCCCAAACAATTAGCTTTTTATAGCCTCGAACGAAAAGAAAGAATGTTGTCCATTATTGCATGATAGTCATTTAAAAATATGTTAAATAATTTTTGTAATTACTTTTTTGTTGTGTTCTCAGAGTTTGTAGTGTAACATGCTATTTTTTAGAAAACCTAATTTAGCAAGTATAATGTAATAAAAAAAACTAGTTTGTAGGGAGCAACAATATTATTTTTTATGCTACTTCATTAAACTTATTTCACTGTCCTCTCTTTTGGCATAGCAGTGGGACTCGTATCATACTGCAGATTTAAAAGTTGTACTTCTTCGAGGCAAAGATGTATCAACAATCCTTCCAAAAGTAGCATTTAGTCCAAAGGCATCAAATTCTACTTGCTTGCAAAAGATCACTAATGATAGTCACTTATTATACAATAAAACTACACACTTGTGATCTTCTGAGAGCAATCAAACATCTATTCAGGATTCAGGCACCACAGGATCCACCAGATCTACTAATCTCCTTCTGAACTTTTTATGGAATGATATTGTATTTGTTTCTAGAAGTAATAATCAGAAATAAAATCGATGCACCCTAGAAACTAGTTTTTTTTTAAAGAACATTAATCGCTAAATATTCTCTCAAAACAGCATTTTACACAACAAACTATGAGAAAACTAGGGTCTACGGCAGTTTCCCTACTTCTATCATAAGACTTTTGATCACTTTATCAATATATATCAGTATTTGCCTAAAAATTTATAAATATACACTTAAATCGAAGAATCTTCCACAGAGAGCATTCTATAATTTTTGATAATGGAAGTTTTAAAAAAACAGTAATAATAAATATATGCTTTTGAAAAAAAAAATCAAAATTTTTATTTTATTAGATAAATACATTTAAACAGATGACTTATGCTGTAAGATAAATCTATATCTTGGAAGATAAACACATCTAAATCAGAATTTAAATAAAACTTTTTTAACTCTGAAATACATTGAATAGATAAAATGAAGTAAAAGAAAATAAACTTTTAAGATAAATAAGTTTCCTTTCAATGTTCAAAAAATATTTATTATTATAGGGACTTTAAACTTATCCTTATTTTCATTGGGTCTCATTTGCCAGCATGATTTTTTTTATACAAATGAAATTCACCAACTGGAAGTTTTTATTAATAATTATGAACTTTGTTTTTGCCAAACCAAAGACTGCTGACTCCAATAAGTTTTTACAAATCATTCAAAAGAAAAATTTTATATTTGTGTAGTATTCACATTAGGTAAAGTTTGGGCTTGGGGGTGTGATATTTAACTCGTAAGCCTTGCTGTTGGATCTGATACTCATGCACGTATACTTCACAGTGGACAAAAAATTGAAAATGCAACTTACAAATTATATTTGAGCTAACAAATATTACACACAACTGTTATACTAGGGTTTCAACATCTAAAAAATCTTTTTCTGCTTTTTAAAAAACACAAGATTCCAATAAATGCTAAATTACTATTGTAAAATGATAAAAAGATTAACTGCACTACCAAAGATTTGCTTAAAAAAAAAAAAAAAAAAAAAAAAAAAAAAAAGTCTTATTTGAAGAAATTATTATACAACAATAACATGTGATTTTTTAATAATTATGTTATTTTCTACCTGTATTCGCTAACGTGCAACATGAACATAAAAATTTGAAAATATAAACAAATAAGCGACTGAGGTTATTCCACTTGGATATTATATTATATTGATGCAACTTGAGAACTGTGAAAGTTGTTTTCAGAAAATGCAGCAAGTATTTTTCAGCCCATACACAGGCTGTTTTCAAGTAAATAGTTAGAAATAAAGAAACTCAAGATTTTGAATTTAGAATCAAAATAGCATTAATTATTTAGTATAACATTGCAACTGTTTATTTAGAGATTTTTTTTTTTTTTTTTTGCATAATATAAGAAATAAATAAAGACTAAGTTAAATATAAAATAAAATAAGTATGTTTAGCCAGTATGAGTAAGTCAATGAAGATTAATTTAAATTGAAAAAATATAGTAGAATGTCCTTCTGCAATTAAAAGCCTTCAATAAAATGGCATTATTTTTATATTATGTAGTGCATATAAAAGTAATTTTGCCCCCCCCCCCAAAAAAAAGGGGGGGGGGCAACATATTTGATTAGGGTTAGTTATTTTATATGTTGAACAGGTAACTGTACTGGTTACATCTCAAGAAAATAACAAATCTCCAAAAAATTATAAGAGTGTTAAAATTGGCACCAGTGGTCAATTAAATATTTTATGACAAATTTGAACCAATTTCTGATTTATTAGCAATTAGTATTTAACAAATAAATATTTGAAAAATAAAATTGCAATAAACATTGACATTAAGACATCTATTCATGAAGTTAAACTCATTTTACTTTGAAAGAGAAATATAGTTCTTAAAAATATGAAAATAGTACTGACAAAAAATTTCAAATTTTAGTTATCACTTAAAAAAAATAGCCAAATATATATTTTTTAAATCATAGCAACATGTATACTAGCCAAAAGTTATTTTGATAGTATACTGATAAATGCAGAATTCTTTTTGCAAGGCTGTATAATATTTTTAGATTAAAATTCACAAAGCTGCCATATCATGTGGATATTTTAATTCAATGTAAAAAATCAAATTTTCACCCCTCTTTAATTGACACTTGCTATTAATTTTATAAATAATTCCAGAGATTGGATCATATATTTTTTAAACAAATACCCTTTAAATGGTGCAATGCTACTGCTACTGTAGCATTTAAATTCATTTTTAAAATATCACACGAAAATTTGCATGTGATAATGTAGGATACAAGACTTATTAAGCAGTAAAATGTGAAAACATAAGGCAATTATTTAACTTTATTAGATTACATTACAATAATAGGTTTTAAAAAGTTCTAATACACACAAGCATATAAAATATCACACAAATATGTATAGATATGTACAGCACAGGTTTTTTAGTTATGTACAAAGGTTATTCAGAAATATGAAATTTAGTTTAAAAAAAATCTTCAAAATATCTAAAGATGCATATTTTAAACAGATCCAATCAAATATTACCAAGTCTTTTAAACAATTCGGGGGGCATATCAATATTTAGATTCTAAAAAATAGAGATACTTTTAATACATGTCTCTAAACAAACAAATATACGGAGGGAAAAGGAGACAGAATCTGTCATAGAAAAATTTTGAACTTATTACAATATATAATAATATTTTACTTCATTTCAGGAGATAATAATATTTATTACTTACCAATTTGAAAAGAACGGAAAATAAAAATATTCATATTTTAATTATCCAACAGGAATTAATAAGAAAAAAAACATATAAAATAAGAAATGAACTCTACAAATGTTACACAAAAAACATCAACAATAACTGCTTACGTCCACCATTATTAGCAAACAGAGATTCCACCTTCCAAAACGATATTCCGGCTGCCTCTGAGCAGCCGAAACAATAAGGATATTCCACATTTCCGAAATGCCTGAATTCCGGATTTTGAGGGGAGAATCGCGATCTTCGAAATAACACCTGGAATCATCGAATTCAGTACGATATTCCGATTCCGTGTGAGGGGAGAATACGGCCGTATATGTCGAATATGAATGCAATTTTTGAAATAGGGGTCGTCTACATATTAAAACTTGCACCAACTTTCATTTTTCATGTGTTAGCATTCAGTTTAGACTTTATTTGAATTCCTGAACTGAAATAAAATATCAAAAGTGAATGTTACATTTGAAAAATCAAAGTTGGTGTATTTTTAATATGTAGATGACACCTATCAAAAATTTTCATTTATTTTCAAGTAGACACAATTTCAGTCGAACAGTTACCTCTAGGATCTCTCTGCGAGAATCTGTGATGAAAAGCATGGGTGTACTTTTCCCCCCCCTTTCTTTCTCATGATTAGTATTATTATTCCGTATTCCATGACTTACGAACATATAATCGGAAAAATGCTACTTTTTTTTTTTTTTTTTTTTTTTTTTTTACAATATTATTAAAATGCTTTTCATTTTAAGATAATGTTATGCGCCTGATTCCATTGCATATAATACCGGATTTCATCAATTTTTTACACGGGCCGGGGCAATATGGTTTTCACATAGTCGGACTGGCCGAGGCCTGGAAATTTCGGCACGTGTAGACCTATAGCTTTTATTGATTGTCTTGAGTATAGTGGCAACTTCATTCCTGAAAAGTATCACACTTGTAAATTGCTGCATTTTAAATAAGTAGATGATATGCTGAGAAAAGAGCAGAATCAACTTTGTTTTTCAGTGTTAAGTTTAGAAATGAAAATACACAATATAATACATTTAACTGGTAAAACTCTTATTCGAAATAAACTGATTTACCCAAATAAATGCTAATTATCTTAACATTTATGCAAACGCTAAATTATTATTATTATTTTTTTTTATTAATTTTTTTTTCGAGAGCGAGGCCTTCTTAGGCGCGAGGCCCTGTGCGGCCGCACCTGTCGCACACCCCTAAGGACGGCTCTGCCTAATGCTGAGCTAGGTCACAATATGGCGGTTATTTTGGGCAACAGAATGGATATGCGTCAGCTCCCCCTTACTCCAAATTACACCAGAGAACCGCTCTAACAAGGGGAGGTTCCGTGGTCGGAGACACATAATGCGGTGAACATTTGTGTATCGATAGAATGTAGATAAGTGTATAAATATGTGAAAGCGCAATACACAGGGGGTCTGAAAATGAGTCTCAAAGTTTAAGTAACAATTTATAATTGGATAAATTACTTCCTTTGGCATGCGGCCCAGGAACATGGTTGGCAGCTCGCTAAATTCAAGACTTTTTTCTTTAAGTTTGAATCCCAGTAGGACTCTTATTTTTCGCAGAGAAAATTTGTATCCATTTTTTTCGAACCACAGTTGAAGAAATATGCATAATCATTGAAATTCACGAAAAATCTAATTTATATACACACTTTGTAGCATATAAGTACAATTTTAACTATGAAATTTTGTATGTTTAAATATTTAATGAAAAGTACCAAAAAAAAAAAAAAAAAAAAGGGAAATTTGTATTTCTATAGACCAGAAATTTTCGCTGCTATTTAAAATGACTTACAGTTATATAAATTAATAATCTCCTATTTTTCACAGAGAAATAAATCAAGATACGTGATATAAATCTATAATATATTATTTTAATTTTGTTTCATTATTCAACTATTTTAAAACTTTCATGATTTTTTAAAAAGTATTCTTTTAAATTTTAATATGATTCTTGGTTTGTAGTTACTGCCTACGTAATACTAACTATTTTTCACAATTCAATACCTTTTCAGAGCTTATTTTCATGTACATAGACAGTTATTCTAATTAGAAATACAAGAACGTAAGATTTAAAAATATCAAACCTAAAAAAACTAGTTGTTAAAAAAACCCATATATTTTGAAATATTAAAATGATAATAGAAAAATTATAGTTTAAAATTATTAAAATAGTGAGTTATAATTTTATGTAACGTATTTTAATGTATTTCACAATAAAAGAAAATAGTAGTTTATTTAGGTAAATAATAATAAATAAATTTTAAAACCAGTAAAATTTTGTGGTCTAAAGAAGTGGCTATTTTATTTATTTATTTATTTGTTTATTTTGTCTTTACTTTTTATTAAATATATAAACATGCAAAATTCATAGTTTAAACTGTATTTATATAATTATAAAAATACAGTATAATATTATATAATATTATAAAAACAAATTAAATAAAACAAAAGAATTTGAATTGCTAAAAATACTTGTTACGCAGACGGTTATTCTAACAACAAAATCAAGAATCCGAGAATTTCAAAAATCATATTAAAAAACTAGAAGCATCTCTCTATATTAAAAAAAAACCTGACTGCAATCGGCCTACAGGCACAGGTAGATTTCGAAGACGCAGACCGTGGGGCACCTGTTTATTGGGAATTGCAGAAGAAAGACCTATTTGCCATTATGTGGCAGTTGGGACCACCCACTTCGATATATACCTCTGCCTGTAGGCGGAGCCAGCAGGGATTTTTTAGTTTTTAATTTTTTTTTTTACCGTAAGAGTTGGTCCCATAAAAAACTTGTCAGTATAAAAATTGTAGATAATATTAAGAAGATTTATAATAAATTTAAGCGGATTTGATATCTTGGGAA
Organism: Maratus michaelseni; assembly: GCA_963931845.1. NCBI lineage: Eukaryota > Metazoa > Arthropoda > Arachnida > Araneae > Salticidae > Maratus > Maratus michaelseni. The sequence continues at coordinate 152,705,347 of OZ007596.1, read as the reverse complement.
TTGACGAAGTTATGAATTTTTTTTTCTGAAACCCCTATTTCCCCCCCCCCTCCTTGGGGGCATTTTTAATTAAATCAAAAATCTGTCACACATAAATTTTTGGCCCTTTTCCTAGAAGTAATAATAAGTTTAAACGGATTCGATATGTATAAAAATTAAGAAGTTATGGTTTTTTTCTGTTTTCACGTCTGCTTGTAGGCGGAGCAAACACAGATTTTTTTTGTTTTTAATTTTTTTTGCCATAAGAGTTGGTCCTATAAAAAAACTCCTCAATATAAAAGTTGTAGATAATTTTAAGGAGATTTACAATAAATTTAAGCGGATTTGATATCTTGGGAATTGACGAAGTTATGAATTTTTTTCTTCTGAAACCCCTATTTCCGCCACCCCCCTCTTTGGGTGCATTTTTAATGAAATCAAAAATCTGTCTTACATAAATTTTTGGCCCTTTTCCTAGAAGTAATAGTAACTTTAAATGGATTCGATATGTATAAAAATTAAGATGTTATGGTTTTTTTCTGTTTTCACGTCTGCTTGTAGGCAGAGCAAACAGAGATTTTTTTGTTTTTAATTTTTTTTTTTTTTTTTGCCATAAGAGTTGGTTCTATAATAAACTTGTCAATATAAAAGTTGTAGATAATTTTAAGGAGATTTTAAACAAATTGAAGCGGATTTAATATCTTGAGAATTGACGAAGTTATGAATTTTTTTCTTCTAAAACCCCTCTTTCCCCCACCCCCTTGGGGCCATTTTTAATGATATCAAAAATCTGTCATATAGAAATTTTCGGCCTTTTTCCTAGAAGTGATAATAACTTTAAACGGATTCGATACGTATCATAATTAAGAAATTATGGGTTTTTTTTCTGTTTTCACAAAAAGCCCCCCCCCCATTTGCCCCCACCTTGGTTCGATTTTGCCCATTAACGAACTTGACCAAGATTTTATGCCCCTTGATTTTATGTATCAGTTTGGAAGAGATTTGTGCAGAATTGTTGCAGTTATCGTGTCCATAAAAAAAGTGACATAGATAGATAGATAGATAGATAGATAGATAAAGTTTTGAACTGGGGGTGGTTTTGGGTTCTGGGAGTCATGATCGGCGTAGATCTGCAAAAATTTTTCAAAAATTCCAACTTAGGGGAGAATGTAATAGGTAGTATTTCTTACGAAACCTACCTAAAAGGGGTAATAACCGCCGCCGCTGTCAATGAATTTTTTGTACCTTAAGGTCTTTTTCGGCTAGTATTCAGAAAACTATTGCATATAAAAATTTGAAAATTGATAGTTTCATAGAGATATGTTCGATAAATACGCTGAAACAGAACGTTTTTAAATCGAAAAATTATTTTAAGAGATATTTAATGTTGAAGTCGGTCAAAATAGTTATCTTATAAAAAGTTTTATTGGATCAAAAACTATGCATAGGAATTTAATAATATTTTGAAAGAATACAGTTGATAAGCTTGCAGTGTGCAGAGTGTAATTATTTTGCTTAATTTGACTAATTTTCGGAAATTTTTTTTTAAATTTATGCAAAATTTCATCATTTTAATTGAGTTTCTTTTCATATTTCGAAAAAATCCATTACTTAAATTGTTGCCGAAATTTCAAAATACATAATACACTGGTGTACAAATTTAAGAGAATTTTCAGATTTGGTCAAATATCTCCAGAACAACTGGACAAATTTTATTGAAATTTGGTATGAACATAGGTTGATATAATGCAAATAAAATAACCATTCAACAGTTATAATACACACAGACACATGATTGTGCGTAACACTCATCGGAAACAGAAGGTGTGAAACAGTGGTTAAAGAATCGAACAAAAAAATGGGTTACTAGGGGGTATGTTCCCCTCTTATAGATAAACAAGCCTCACACCGCGATGTCACACTGGAAATAAGGCAGTTTATGAGTTCCTGTGGCAATTGTTCCCACTCGTTCAACAACTCTGTTTTCAGGGCCTGGATGGTTCTCGGAGGGGTGTTGCAAGTTGCAATTGCCTTCCCCCAGAGAGTCCCAAACATGCTCTATAGGCTGGAGATCTGACTGGCCAATCCATCCGGCGAATATTTTCAGTTTCCAGAAAATCATCGACCAGATGAGCTATGTGGCCGGGAGTTGTCGTCCATTAAAATGAAATCTGGGCCAACTGCACCTTTGAAAAGGCGAAAATAGAGCTCCAAGATTTCATCTCTATACCTCACAGCAGTCACAGTGCTTCTTTCAAAGGCATGAAGGTCTGTGCGACCGTCCAACATGATGCCTGCCGAAACTATCAAACCCCCGCTGCCTATAATGATCTCGAACATTGCAGGGAAGGTATCGGGTCCTTGGCTCTCTCCATATGAAAGTACAGCGAGCATCAGTTGTTAGGCTGAACCGGGACTCATCAGTGAAGAGAACGGTTTCCCATCGATCCCTGCAACAATCTTTATGATCTTTGCACCAGTGGCGTAGCCAGGATTTCCTTTCGGGAGGGGTCCAAAATTTTTCTTCAGCTTATATATATAGTAAGACCTGCCAAGATAAAATTGCAAAGAATGGTAAAAAATTCTGCGTTAGACAGTTTTCCGTCATAACAGGCGTACGGCATTCTTTTCTATTTGACGAATGAATATTTCCGTTTAAGTCAGCATTCCGTTATAGGCACATTTCGTTTCCACAGAATTTGCTGTATATATAAAAATATAACTTATGTATGTAATATGTATAGTGAAACCTGTCTATAGCAGATTCCTGTCTTAAACGGAAGCATTACAAGGCCTTGATATGGATAACTATACAATTAAGTCTGCTGAAAACCTGCCTGAAACGAGATTTTTCACCGTTCTTCTGTGATTCCGATTTCGTCTTGTCAGGTTTTATCCTACTTATAAATACAGTAAAGCCTGTGAAATGGAAACTTTCTATAACGTAATCCTATCTCAAACTTAAAAGTTTCGGGATCCCGACGAAACGAACAATGCGTCTGATTGAAATATAGCGTGACAGGATTGACTATGTGTGTATATATATGCAATAGAAATATTTCGAGTAACTTTAAGAATTTAGTTATTTCCTTATCAATTTCTTAATTTAAAAAAAATAGCATGAGTAAAATAAAGTAAGATCAATCTCTATAATTGTGGCTAATAATACAATGGAATTACATTAATATTTACCAATTAAAAGGATTTTACAAACACTATGATATAAAAAACTGAGCACGCACTGAAGAATGCATTTAAATCAAGTTTCATATAATATAAACATTTGATTACGTTAAAGTTATGATCAAAGGGTTAAGTTTATAATAGCATTTGGTAGAAATTTTTTTTTCAATTTTCATGCTTAATTTCCTGTCATTGAATTAAGAACTTGTGCTGTAATAGGTATAATGAATAATGAGTTGACACAATTGCCAATGCCGTCAGCCGTTGATTCACCATGGGTGTTTCTGAGATAAGTTTTTAATTTTTAAGAAAAAAATCTTGTAATTTCGGCTACAGAAACTAGTAATGTAACAAACACACGCAACAAATATAGTTGATGTTGGGAAAAATAATTTTGTTACAATTGTCTAAAACAGCCATAATTCTTTTTCAAGTTTCACCGCTTTTGATACTAATGTAAATATTCGACCTGAATAGTTGTTTCCGATATTTGGTCGACTTAAAAGATGTTAAATTTTTATAAAAAAATTTATTACGATGGATTAGCACATCTTGGGAAGTATTAGATTGTGTAAAAAATAATGGTAGTTTCTGCTATTTTACTTTTCAACCAATTTATTTTAAGCGGTTGGAAACAATTTTAGAACGTACTCCAAGTTCAGCAGCAATCTTTCAGACTTTTGGTAAGTAGATTAACTTCAACCTTTGCTTTCAATTTCTCATTGTTAATAACCGAATGCCACCTACGACCTTCATATTCAAACTCTCATTGCCATCATGAAATTCTGAAAACAATGTTAAACTGTGAGTTCACAAGTCGTACTTTGGTCAAATGTAATGTTGAATTCAAACATTTTTTTCTTCAGGGGGTGTTTCTGCGGAGCGTACAATTTTTCTCCTGAATCTCCTGTACACTGTGGAATTCAAGGAAGGGGAAAGATTGCACTGCTAGACTATTAATAAGCATAAAATCTCAGATCTTTTGAGGGGTCATTTCGATGCTCCGGAGTGGATGCCCCAACCCTGCTCTCCTGCATTCAACGCTGTAGTGTGGTTGATATACAAGCCGTTTCCGCTGATTATCGTACCATTTTGAATTAGTAAAAAAATCGTACGAAATTTCCTAAAGTTCTACAACTGCCCTAAATATCCCTGTACAATAGCGAAAAACTAAATTATAATACTAAATAAGTAGGTAAATACCTGCCCTTTAAAATAATATACAACAACGTAATATTCCATTAAGAGTTTATTAAAAATAGCTCATGTTGAAAAGTTCAATAACAAGAATTACCATTATTTTGTACAAACCCAGAAGAACGTCCAACTCTTTCAATATTCCTCTGTTCTTTTCTTTAATGATTAACGAATAACGAGATCAGAAATAAAAGTATCAAAAGGAGGAAAAAATTGATCTCCCGAAATATTCTTCAGGTTTGACATTGAACCAGATGTATCTGATGGTCAACTTGACAAAGAATATGTGTGACTAAAGAAAATTGTGCCAGACTTTTCTTTAGCAAAGGACTGTGTTCTCTTGAACAGGTCAGAAAACTTTTAAACACCAGTCTCCTCTTCCTTGCATACTGATTAATGTAAAGTTACATAAAGCTAAAAAAGGTCTTCAGCATGGTTTACAGCAGAAGACAAATCCCATTCAGATGCAGGTATTTTGAAAGTGGCAGTGTAATGTTGAATAAGAATTCACAAATATCTAGTCGAAAAATAAAGTTAATTTTTTAAAAATTCCAGCAAGCAGATTTAAAGTAACTGATAACATTGCTCGATATAAAATTATAAAATGAACAAAGATAAGGGTCGCAAAACTCTGATTAATTTGCTGTTATTGCATTCGTCTGAACTAAACTCGTTTTTTCCCTGTAAGTGTTGGCAACAGTTGGTCCCATCGAAATCTCTGTTGAAGAAGTTTTGCGTTTAATCTAGTTACATTAAAATCTATGAAAACGGAATCGTCAGGCATCCTTAAAAAAATCCGTTGTAGATAGATTCCCGTCATATCAGGTATCTCTATAATAAAACTGTAAGTCATGTGACTGTCCTCAACAGTTCCGGGATGCCGCATCGCTTTTTCATATGCCAAGCGGCCATTTTTATTCAAAATTATTTTTTCGAATAAACTGCATAAAAGTTACATTTTAAGAAAGATCGTTCAAAATAAATTAATATTTGAGAGATGACTTGCGTTCAATTATGTATATATTCTGCAATAACTTCAGTCGAAAGATTCGCAGTTCAAATTCTCTATTCATAAAAGTAAACAAAAAAAAGATTGATTCGTCGTGAACATTTAAAATATTAAATCATGGAGGTAATCATTCGCAAAGCAAGTTCTCCGCGAATGAATTTTTGGACCGCTGCCTCGCGTCAAAAAAATAATTCGCACCAGTGAGACAATCAAAGTTTACCATAATTATGTGCTATACAACTCAACTTTCGGACCTTTTCTTGACGTAAATTGAACTCATGTAATAATATTTAATGAATCAGATTTTTAGCATTTTTAAAATCGCTAATACAGCTTTTATTTATCGCGTGTACAAATTAGAAATGATACTTTGATTTTGAAATCAAATGTTTTGATTTATGATATTATTTCTTATTTATTTATTTATTTTCTCTTTTAAATGAAAAGTGTGAAGTATTTTAAATTTATGTAATATAAGCATTTTAGATTAAAGTTAAGTATTTTAAATGAAATGAGTGACAGGTTTATAATTTAAAATTAAATTAATTGTAGTATGAATGACGGTGATGGGAACGATATTTGGCGAATTATCATCTGCTCCCGGCTAACAAAAATACTCATAATTAAAAAAAAGAATAAAAATAAATAAATGATAGTTTGTTGTAAATAAATATTGATATATATATCAAAAATAATTTATAGAATTAAAATAAAAAATAAAAGTAAATAAACAACAATTTCCATAACAAAGTTTTCGCCAAATTGGCGGGGGAGGGGGGGGGGGGAATCGCGCCAACGTGCGTATGTGACATTTGTGCCCAAAAAATATGCGAAACGCTACCATGATCGCAAAAGTTCATGATTTGTCTATTAGAATCTTCCGATTTGGCGAAGGATTAAGGGAAAATTAAATTATGAATAAATGTAACGTGTTGCAATGTTTAACATACATTTAAGGGAGACCAAACTGGTCGCCAGTGGCGGCTAGTACTTGTATAGTTATCCTTCCGTCATCGAGACCATGAAATGTTTTCGTTTACGAGCGGATTCCGTATTCACAGAAAACCTGCCAACAAGGAATCACAACCCGAAAAGGTTCCATTTTAGATAGGTTTCAAATCATAGAAGGTATAAATATGTAGTGTTGTTTTCGTTGAACTTTGAACTTTTGCTGTTTACGATAGCTCTCATCTTCACAGATTTTATTATAATACATCTATGCTTTTCAGAAGTATACTATAGAGTGGATACGTTTTAACAGTTTTGGAGGATACCTGACAAAATGGGACGTGTTTATGACAAAAACCTGTCTTAAACGGAAAAATTTCATAGCCCCGGCGGAAGACATACCTTTTCTAAGACAAACACCTGTCTAAAGCGGAATTTTTCATTGGTTCTTTGCGATTCCGTCTTATCAGTTTTTAATATTGTTATATCTATGATTCAGTAAACCAGTTCTTCGTTCGGGGTTCGGGGGGGGGGGGTGTCCGGACCCCCTGCACCCCCCCCCCCCCTTGGCTACGCCACTGCTTTGCACCATGCTAAACGGACTCTCCTGTTTGCAGAAGTGAGCGGGATACAAACAGCAGGTCTTCTTGCAAATAGGCCTCTCTCATGAATCCTTCTGGAAACAGTAACCCTTGAAACTCGGCTTCCTGTGACCTCATAGGAGTCGAGAGAGCTGAAAAGTTGTAGCATGCCTGTTACACCTCGCTGTAATTGACAAATAACGATCTTCATTGGCCGTCGTGGCTCTTGGACGACCTTGGACAGGCTTTCTCTCGATGGATCCGGTATCCTGAAACGGTTTCCATAAGTAGGGTAGGACTTTCCGCTGGACGTTACATCGAACTCTCTATAAATGTGTACTTGCTTTTAACCTCCCCACGCACGATACGTCACCTCATTCCAATATCTAAACGTCGGTGGTGTGCGAGCAAACGAAATGCGGATTTTGCAACATGCGCTTACAAAAACTCTACCTCTACTATCTCCTCCCCCACACACGTTTACGCTTACGTATTCGACAAACAATACTTGCATCTTTCTTCCGAAGCAGTGGCTTTACCTTTCAGTTCAGTTCTTTTCACGAAATGCGAAAAAATATGCAAATTTTCTTAATTTTGTACACCAGTGTATTATTCCCTTTCAACTAAAAATGCAACAGAAATGAAACTTGAAAATAACAATTAAATGATCATGTGGTAAAAGCAGTAAATGAAGAAAATTACGTCATAAAAAATGTACTTGCGCTTAAGTATTAAAAAAGAGAAATAAAACTTGAAAATAATAATTAAAGTATTACGCGTTCAAAGCATTAAATGGGGAAACTTACGCCATATTTAAAATGTTCAAATTGCAATATTTCCAAAACAGTTTCAATTTAAAAATATATTTACACGAGATATTCATTTATTTCGACAAAATCTTTTACCTATTGTTAAAAATTTTAAAACAGCGTAAATAATAATATTTCCCTTCAATTAAAAACTATATTTTTACGTTTAATAATGGGAAGAAAACTTTGGTGAAAATTACGTCATATTGGAAACGATACATAATTGAATACAAATTTCGGTACTTCTTCATTATCCCGTTGACAACTTTCCATTAAAAAAAAAAAAAAAAAAAAAAAAAAAAAAAAAAAAACTATCACCAAACTATTTGCCAAACACTAATGCCCAAAAAGCAAATGGAAGAATGTTGTCATTGTAATCTAAAATATTAATACAAAAAATTAGAAAAAGACCCACTCACTAAAGTGTCAACTATCCGTAACTTTAAACAATAAAATTTATAATGCATTAATGAAAAGAGAAAAAAGTAATCTTAAATATTTATTTATTTACAATATTTTTCTTAATTATCCCCCTCGGCTGCCGGATAAGTGTTTATGAAGTCAGTTGAAACGTATCTGAAGTGCGTAACTATGCACAGCAACATTTTTTTGTTTTTAATATTATGGAGGCGTCGTTTAAGGTCGTAATTACTATTTAAATTAACGAAATAACTAATAAATTGGTAAAATGTCATTAAAAATACAGATAAACGTCGAACTAAAAATCACTCGATGACATAACAAACACGTGTAACGTATCTAATGTCAATTGAACGTGACGCTACAGTCATGCACTTTTGGCGTCAAATCCTATATTTTGGCGACCGTTTTCTCCCTTTTATGGAAAGTGGTCGACGGGATAATGGAGAAGTACCCAATTTTTGCTGGGTATTAACCCCTTGGGGACGAGCGACACGTATATGCGACGTATAAGATGCTCAGAATCCTCGATTATTCCCACCAGTTAATTTTTACTGTAAGCTTTGCCTTATTTAATGTTAGCATATCTGCGATTCAATTAGGCGAAAATTTCCGTTTTGAAAAACCGGTGGTAAAAGATTAAAAATTCTGTAAAGGACGCTCGTCGCAAAGGGGTTAAAAATGTGGACTGTACAAAAATAACTATTAATAAAAATTCGACGAATTAAATGTAACTAAACGATTTTTTTAATTAACAAACGATTTTTTACGAGCTTCTCATTGGAGACAACCGAACAACTTCTGATTTTACATTTATCACCAAGCTATACTAGAAGCAGAAGCCAAGAGTGGCGCCAATTAAGACTCTTATAAGGGGGAGCTGACGCATATCCATCTTGTTGCCCAAAATAACCGCCATATTGTAACCCAGCTCAGCATTAGGAAACCGCCCGAGCAGGTGTTTGCCCTCCCTTGTCACTGTCACTCGTCGTCCACTTCCACTACTACGGTAAGCTAACCGGTTTTATACGAGTAGTAATTTTCCAACTGGACGAAAAATGTCCGGGCCAGGATTCTTAGGCCAGGAAAATTACTACTCGTATGATTTATTTACCAATTTGAAATAATTGTGTTAAAATTAATCTTGGCTAACCGGTTTTAGCTTGGTTTTTGGTCCGTTGGGTTATTAAATGGCGGTATGATTCAGCCTGTAGTATAGGAGCTCTAGCGCCAACATACCGACCAGCACTGAAATACTTATTTCAAGAACATATCTTGGACAAATGCCCTTCGTTGTAACCAATTAAATTTTAACAATAAATCTTCAATGCTAAATATAAGTTTCAATTCAAATAAATAATATAAATATAAAATTCAATTCAATTCAATTATAATATTAAGATACAAAGTTACTACAAAATTTTTAAATATAAATGCACAAGAAAATACAAGAAAAATAAATATTTACATTATAATAAAGGATTATTTATGGGAAAAATACAAATGTTAGTTACAAAATGTTGAATATACCACTTAGAGTTTTGACAAGTACAACCCTAATTTTACTATCATTACCATAAATTACGTCTTGAATGCTACTTACAGACCATGTACACATTGGCAATTACTCTCTTTCAATAAAACCATTGTTCCAATTTTAACATTTTCTTTTTCAATTAACCAGTTGGTTCTTTGATGTAGAATATTTAAGTAATCTTCTACTCCTTTTGTTCCAAATTAATTGATTAATTTTTGTAATTCTCTGCCATGCAATGACTAAGTTCATTAATGGCAAGGTCAGTCAAATTTTGTTCACAAATGCTATTTATAGGCGGCCAATTAAAAAAAAAAATGTCCTGTGGTTAAAGTTTCGTAATCACTGGGATCCAAAGATAAAGGTATTAGGTACTGTTTAAAATACCTTCGATTTGATTAAAAACAGTTAAAAATCCCTCGAAAGTTAGTTTTAAATCTCCAATTGTTCTTTTTAAATGGTGCTTAAAGGATTTTACTCCTGCCTCCCACAAGCCACCAAAATTAGGAGATCTAGGAGGAAGGAATTTCCAAGAAATTGAATTAGCCAATAAGTAAGCAGCCAATTCATGGGATTGATTTTTTTACAATTTTATGTAATTTTTTCAATTCTGAATTTGTAACAACAAAATTAGGGGCATTGTCGGAAAAGATGATAGTACAAATTCCGCGCATAGCTACAAATCTTTTTAAGGTAGCTATTAAGAGTTCAGAAGTTAAATCTGTTATTACTTCTAAATGAATTGCACAAGTAGCTAACCAGACGAAAATTGCGACATAAATTTTCTAAAAACTCCTTTACGTTGGTGTTTATATTTGATATAAAATGGGCCAATGCTTGAATTTGAAAATGGGGAGTTGATATTTACTCTTTCTTTGGGTAACGAAGCCATAATTTGTTCTGCAATTTTAGGTTTATTTTTAAAACAAACGATGCAATTATGCACTATTTTTCTGGCTATGTTTTTGCCATTTAAAGGCCAGAATTCTTGTCTCAGTAAATGAAGTAATGTTTGAGCGCCAACATGCAAATTTTTAAAGTGAAAATACTGAAAAAATAAAAGTGTGAACCTGTAATATTTTGGCAAAAGAATTGTATATTTCTTATCGTAAGATAAATTTGATTGGTCTAAATGACCACCTTACTCTAATAAGATTGTCCCTATCAAGAAAAGGATTTAAATTACTTACATGACTATCCTTTGGTTTCTCACCTTTCTTGAGTGCCTTCATTTCCCTGGCAAAGTACATTACCTGAACTAATTTAATTAATTTTATCTTTGCTTGGTGAAATTCCTCTTTTGTAATAGGTTCTACAACCTTTTCTTTGTGTCTACCTACAGTTGTATATAACATATAAATTTAACTAAAATACAAATTAACTTAAAATAACTGTTATTTAAATCACAAAAATTGTTAAGAAAACCATTAAAGTTATTGTGAATAAGATGAAAATTAATGTTAGAGTTCGATTTGAGTTCATTTAAATAAACATCATTATTTTGCAAATCAGTTTTTTTAATTTTTGTTAATCCCTTCGGGACCGGCGGCTTTTACACAAATTTTATTCGGTTGGCACCACTTTTTAAAAAAAAGCTACCTTTACTTAAACTATCACAAAAATGCTCTAATTAGAGAAAGCAAATATTACTTTTAATTTTTACTGGTGCCTAAAACAAATTCTGTATGCTCTTTTTAAGAGTGCATATATGCACCCATGGTCCCGAATGGGTTAAGTCCAGGAGATTATTAGGCAACAATGGACCTTTCCACCACAGTTGCATATCTAAAAGTTCCTGAGGGTCCAATAAAATCGTTCAGTTAGAGACTGAATTTTTGAAACTCTATTTCCGATAAAAGTTTTTAATAGATGAGCAGGGGGTTTTTATCCAGGCCAATGTTTTAGTTGAGTCTGAGAATAAAATTACTCCTTGAATGTCTAATTGCAAAGAAGGGAGAATTTTGGAAACAAGTTGAGACAGAAGCAAATGGGAGCATAATTCCTCTAGGCACCGAAATGGTCTTTAGAGGTGACGCTCTTGATTTACTCGCAATAAGGTTTGATGTGGTCTAGTTGGATGAATTTAAACAATATAAATAGACTGCAGCACCGAAGGCTGTTACAGAGGTGTAAGCGAAACCAAGAACAAATCTTGCTTCTGTTGAAGAAGTTAAAATATATCTACTTATTTTTATGTTTTCGATATCTTTTAGTTGACTTACGAAGTTACACCAATCACTCGCAAAGGGCTCCGGAATGTTCTCGTCCCATCCTATTTTAGAAAGCCACAATTTTTGAAGATACACTTGGCCTTGGAAATAATTGAATCAATGAGCCCAAGAGGATCATACAATTTTGCAATGACAGAAATAACTTGTCTTTTGGTATATGATTCTTGGTCTTTCACCAAAACTCGAAACAGGAATTGATCTTTATTAGATTGCCAAACCATACCTAAAGTTTTAACTGAAGCTTCAGATTTAGAACAAAAGGAAACATCTTCGATTTCATCATAATTTAAAAGTTCATTCAAATTTGAATTCCACTTGTGCAAAACCATTCCACAAGAACGAAATATGTTAATTAATTGATTTTTCAGTGCAATTGCTGACTCAGAATCTGGGGATCCAGTAATAATATCATCCATATAACTGTCTAATAAAATAGCTTTTGCCGCTAATGAAAATCTATCCATATTTCATCTAAGGCCAATTGTTTAATACATCTTATGGCTAAAAAAGGAGCACATTTGGTTACATAGGTAACGGTATTCATTTTTAAAGCGATTGTGGAATTATTTTAATAATCTTTCCAGAGAATACGTAAAAGATCCCTTTGTGAAGGATTTATTAATATCCGACGAAACATTTTTGTAATATCGGCAGTTAAAGCGACTTTATATTTTCGGAATCTTAACAAAATATCAAAAAGATCTTCCTTAACTTCACCGGAAAGCAAAATATCATTCAAACTTTTTCTGGTTGTCGTAGGGGCAGAGGCATTAAAGACAACCCTTAATTTAGTAGAGGATTTATCCAGTTTAAAAATGCCATGATGAGGCATGTAATAAACTACTGAGTGAGAGTCTTCTACTGAAATTCTCTCCATGTGATTTAATTCTTCATATTCATTTAAAAATTCGCAATAAAGTTTTTTCATAGCACTATTATTTTCCGATCTTTTTACAGTTTGTTGTAAACACTTTTCTGCTAAATTTCTTGAATCTCCCAACGAATTTAATTGTTCAGTTTTAATCGGCCTTTTTACAATAAATCTTCCGGCATCATCCCGTTTGTGCGAATTCTTCTTCTTTTAGAAGAGGGTTAGGTGAAATATTTTCTATTTCCTAAAATTTTTGAAGATTGGGTTCAATATTCTGTAGTTCAGAACTAAATGTCAACTCACATTATGAATTAGAATTCTTAATTTTAACAGTTCCAGTAGCAATAAGGCCAAACACCGAATTTTAAAACATTAAATATGGTAAAATGCGATTTTTTCCCTCTTTTATTATTTCATAGAACAGTTTCGCCTCAATTATTAAGTGGATTTTTCCTGGCTTGTCAAAAGTAGGATCAGCTAACAATAAGCGATTTGGTAAAAATTCCTTATCAATTTTAATATTTGAAGAAGGTATACAATCAGTAATTTTTGAAACAAGAAAAAATTCACTAGGTGAAGAAAATGAAGAATTCTTATTACGAATTATCGAATTAACCTTCCATTTCACATTAAAGGCATTTCCACCTAACCAACTAACGGAGATATTTATTTTTTCTGTTTTCAAGCCCAAATCGAAAGCTAATTCACAAGAGATATAATTAGCTTGACTGACGCTATCAAGTATTCTACGAGCCTGAATGAAACACTTATGTAAAGTACTTTTTTATTTTCATTATTATGAGAGGAGAAACTATGAGATACGTTTTGTTTATTTGATTCATTCAAAATACTCTGATTTCCACCACGGCGTCCTTCAGGCGCTGCACAGTGGAGCAAAATCCCGAAAAGCTGGCCAAAAGTCGAAAAATAAAATTACTATTTCGGGAATTTTGATTATACAGTTGGCTAGAATAATGATTGGAGGGTCAGAATATGTATTTAGAAAAGGTTTTCCTGTTTCCCTGACAACATGCATCCCTGTAAATGAACGATGAAAGCTATACACACAATATTCTATAGTAAGTCTCTTGTAATCCACGTTAGTGATATATATCAATTTCAATATGTTTGAAATAGTGAAACATTATTAAAATAAACTTCAAACGATTTTTCTCCATAGACCATAATGTAACGCAATCTTTTGAGTATCCCTGTAAAGGAACTATAAGTGTTATGCACACCGCATTCTATAATGAGTCTCTTGTAGTGCATCTCAGTGATATATATCAATTACAATGTGTTTGAAATTGTGTAACATCATTAAAATAAACCGCAAATGATTTTTCCCCATAGACCGCAATGTAACGGAATTCTTTTGAGTGTCCGTGTAAAAAAACTATAAGTGCTACAAGCTTCATTTTCAATACCGAACATGCCACAGTAAGCCTCAATAGCATATATCACTTGCATGATGATCCGAGCATATTTACGCGAGTTAGAGACAGGGCTGTAGCTAGAAGTAAAAATTAGGGGGTGCTCAAGAAAATGTAAGGGGGGCTCATATTATTTCTCTCACTGTGACACATGCACGCACAAACACAGATATATATGATCAAAATGTTATATAGAAAGGTAAATTAGTGCACATTGATATTGTAGGCCCTATGTTTCTTATTAAATTGTTTCTAATAACCTTATATGATGCTAAGAAAAGTGAAACTGCAGACAGGGATGTAATGGAGGATATACGGTGGATACGGCGTATACCTTCTGGATTATTTTAAGGTATACCATATACCCTCTTCTCAAATACACTATAGCATATGCTTTTTAGAGTATACCCTCTGCCTAAAGCGTATGCCCTTTGGTTTTTTTACAACTACATCACTGGCTGCAGAATGAAAATTTTCAGAGTATAATCATTAGAGATCGATCGAAACAGGTTTTTAAGACCGAAACCGAAAGTGTAAAAAAATATTTAAAAACTGATTAATACAAGCATAACTGCATATAATTATTAATTACAAATAATAATAATTACGTTACTAATTAATTTATTAATTATACGTTTATTGAACCACATTTCTAACAAACAAACATACATATATATGCAACTTTTATGCTCTCATATGTGCAATTTTTTACAAACAGGAGTGTCATTTGGGAAGGTTAGGGGGGGGGGGGGGGTCAGTTTCCTCCTCAAAGAATGTGATAAGAATGTATGGTTCATTATAGGTTAGTTTAAGTAAAGGGCACAAAAGCTAAAATAATTTGTTTAATTTGACTAAAAAAGGAAAATTGGCATTAAGAGAACATTTTAAGCCTAGAAATTATTAATTAATAAACTTTATTTTCCATTTCAGTATTCTCAAAGTGAGACATGTTTAACATTATTTTGTACTTTAGCTAATTTTAAATATATGTGTAAGGATAAAAATGTAACAGTTGTCAATTTTCTTTTAGGATGTGCACAATAAGGTCAATCTTTGCTCACTCACCGCCCCCCCCCCCCCCCAAAAAAAAAAGGTTTGCCACTCCCTGCCTCCCTAGGAAAGCATTGAAATGGCTCCGCTGTTAGAAAATTTTAACTCTGGTGCCAAGTTGACTCTCTGTGCCGCTATCCAAATCTATTTATTTCCATATAAAATAAAACGCAATTAGTTTATCAATAAGACAGAAATTGTTTCCAACTATACGAATTTCATCTAATAAAAAGATATTTTAGGTATACATACCTCGATATATCTTTTGTAATAAATTTCGTAAATCTTTTACGAAATCCTACAGTTTTAACAACACCTTCCTCATAAAGCATTCGAAGCAATCTGGAGTTTCAAAGTAAAAATTTCTATCACTGATAAGTTTGCAGCTTTTAAAGATCACGTGATAAGCGTCTTTTAAGTTTAGTCATATATGCATTGCTTGCTTTAAAATTTACGCTTGCATCATAAATCAGTCATGACCAGGGCTTGACAAATGCGGTCGACAGGTCGCCACTGGCGACCAACTTTTTTTATCTGGCGACTAACTTTTTTTGTTTCATTTATTTATTTATTTATTACAAAAATTGAACTAAAAAATGAGCACAAACGACATTTTCTCTAAGGCGAAGTTAAAAAGGCATTTTCCATTTCATGCACATAAAACGCCATTCTTTTCCACTCTAGTCGGCTAGTCATGTGATTAGAATGTGAGGAGAGGGGGTGGGGGTTCAATAACAAATAGTCTTATGTGGCTTCTAAAAATTGGATGCAATGATAAAAAATGCTTACTTTTTTGTATGATTCAAATCAGATTTTTGTGTTCAAAATTAAAACTTTTAATCTATTACATTCATTTTAAAAGAATAATAACATATAAGTGATTATAAGTAATTCATTCGAAGTAAATCTATAAAACTTAATTAAAATTTCAAGAATAATTCATTTTAATAAAAATATGTATTATTATTTTTAATATTTTTTCCCGGCTTAAAATGCTTGGCGCCTCGCGTCTGTTTGCACCACACGCGTTGGACATTGCCGTCACTCTGTCTTGGCGACAAGTGTCTGGTTCAGAGTTGTTTCTCAATAGTATTTTATAATTACATTGTTTGGATTATTATCTGCAGTAAATGGAAATAAAAAATCATTGATTGCACTTCAAAAAGTTTTTTTTTTTTTTTTTTTTTTTTTTTTTTTTTTTAAATTCTTATCGTAGATCGTTGGATCAAAATAAACCTCAGCCGGCTGCTGATTTCGATTTAATCCAGCGTGGGAAAATATACTTTTTTTCTTTCCTTTTTAGCTATGAAAACAAACGTTTACGTAATAACTCGTAATATTACGCGTTAATAGCCCTCGAGTTTGCGAACATCACAACGTTTAATTAAATTTCTTGTAAGATATCTCATTATAGATGCTGCAAAGTTACAAAATATTAAGAAATAAATTTGAAATTATATTCACACACACACACACACACACACACACAAACAAACAAACAACAACAGAAAAAATTAACTTATTTTTAATTTGGAAAAACTATTGCAATGTCATTAAATGCAAATTTTGAAATAATTAAATCAGAATTATTTGACTTTTTTATTTTGATAGGCTAAATAGGCATAAAATCGTTTTCCGGCTTCACTATTTTATAGATGCCCTCTCATCCGATATAGATTTTGTAGCACTCAACTATTTGAACATTTGAAGCATACGGCAATCAGCATTTCCCGAACATGTCGGTTAATTCAGAGTTTACAATATTTCCTTTATTATTGTTTTTTTCACAAATATATAACTTTGGTAAGTTTCCTTAGAAAACTTAGTTATTATGCACTATTATAAACTATGTAACTAATAATTCTAAACTATGTTATTATTTTTTCTGACTTAATTCCTAAGCAAACGTTTGTACTTTTTAAAAATCAATAACGGGGAGGGGGGGGGGGGGTGTTCATTTTTTTTACTGGCGACTAGAATTTATACCTGGTTACCAGATTTTTTCAAATTTGTAAAGCCCTGGTCATGAGGATAATGATAAACAGTGGCGTTAACAGCAATAAACAGTGTCTTATTTTAGCCGATACTACTCATATCAATGAGTAAAGTTGAAAATTTCCGAAAGAAGAACGAGATTTTTAAATATAGATAATTTCGGTCAGGCCAAAATTTTGGCAGCAGTTTCGCCGAAAACGAATATTCGGTAAAACTCCGATTTTGCGCCGAAACCGAAATTTCGGTCGATCTCTAATAATTATACTAGTGAAATATAAGTGATGATGACAATAAGTAAATAAAAAGCTGACAGTTCACCTGTTTCAAAAGAGTTGCAACCTTTACTTTTTTTTCTGAATATTCCATGCTCTTAAGGATTCTAAAGTTATGTTTTTATATGATAAAAAACATTAGAAAAATCAAGGGTGTATTTTGCATTTAAAAATTATTTTTGTGCCTAGTCAAAAGCTAAAACCACTTGTATTTAAATTGGCTATAACTCATTAGAATAACTTTGTTTTATGCTAATAATGAAAAACGCTGCAAAATGAAAAATTTCAGTAAATAACTAATGCAAAAGTCAATGTTTGCATCGGCAAAAGGTTGCTAATTCTGAGTATGTGCAGATAGGATGCGCGCCTATTGAAGTACTTATTTGCAGTCTTTAAACAAATACTACAATTTGGTATTTGTGCAAAACTGAAAAAAGCCCCCAAAACTAAGTTGAATATTTGTACAGTTTCATTTGGATTTTTAAAACAGAATTTCATTTGGTGGCCTTGGCAACTTTCCCAGGGGGGGTTCAAAAATTTTCAGGGGGTGCTGAGCCCCCCCCCCCCTGGCACCCCCCTAGCTACGGCCCTGGTTAGATAACATGGACAGATGGACAGACAGCAGACAAGCAGAGAAACCGAATTCATAAACACTTTTCAACTATGTTGGAAAGTGTTAAAAAAAAAAAAAAAATCTTGAATTCGGCGCGTTGTGCTGAGCTGCATGCTTAAAGAAGTAATTTATCCAATTATAAACTGTTAATTAAACTTTGAGGCTTATTTTCTCAATACCCCCTATGTGTTGCATTTTATGGCTGCTTTATGTGTTGCATTTTATGTGATTACGTTTTGGTACATTATTTACGATTTTCACGGTAGCTCTAATCGCAAGAACTAATGCACCGAATTTCATCAAACTTCAGATTCTGTTAGACATTGACATAGATAGACACTGATTACGTTTTGGTGTAAACCGCCCGTCAGGCGGCGCTGCTATGCTTTATTTTCCACGATTTTCAAGATAGCTACAGACATCTCAAAAACTAATGCACAGAATTTCATCAAACTTCAGATTCTGTTAGACATTGACATAGATAGACACTGATTACGTTTTGGTGTAAACCGCCCGTCAGGTGGCGCTGCTATGCTTTATTTTCCACGATTTTTAAGATAGCTACAGATATCTCAAAAACTAATGCACAGAATTTCATCAAGTTTCAGATTCTGTTAGACCTTGAGATAAATGGATGCTGATTACGTTTTGGTGTATATAGTCCAACAGGTGGCGCTGTTATGCTACTTTTTTCATGATTTTCACGATAGCTATATCTCAAGAACTAATGCACATAATTTAAAAAAATCTTTAGATTCAGTTAGATCTTGATATAAATTGGTGTTGATTAGTTTTTTGGTGTGAATCGCGCAACAGATGGCGGTGTTATGCTACATTATTTACGATTTTCACCATAGCTATATCTCAAGAACTAATGCACCGAATTTCATCAAACTTCAGATTCTGTTAAACAGTGACACAGATTACGTTTTGGTGTAAATCGCTCAACAGGTGGCGCTTCTATTCTGCATTTTTCAGGATTTACACGATTTTAGCAATAGTCATATCTCAAGAACTAAATGCACAGCATTTCATCAAACTTTACATTCTGTTAAACCTTGACATAAGTTGGATCTGATTATGTTTTCGTGTAAATCATATAACAGATGGCGCTGCTAGTATGCTGCATTTTTTAAAAAAAATTCTAAAATGCATATCAAGAATCAAGAATGAGGTGAGTATGCCTACATGGGGCGTAACGCCCATGTTTACCGCTGATCGATCTGGGGTCTATCTAGACAGAGTTCATCGTGATGTTGATGCAGAACTGGGTGAGTTCTCGTTCTCGCAGCGTGGAGATTGCAGGATGTGCATTCTGTGGTTGCTTTTTGATCAATGATTTGGTGGTGAGCATAGGGGGAGGGGGAAAGCCCCATCAGAACCATACAATTTTCTGCTTTTTTTTTAAATTACATGCCAAAATAGAAAATGAAAAAGGATGTAATTCAAAATACATAATAAAGAAAGTACAATTACAATATATGATGCCAAAAAATAATTAAATACAAGTACAATACAATTAATAATAATAATTTTTCTTCCTCTAACATTAGAAAAATTTTTAAGTAGGAAAGTTGATGTTCACCGATGCCAAATGTTAGGCAGGAAGACGTTAAAAGTGTAAATTAATGTATTTATGCCAAACAGAAAAATATAGCAAGTTAGCAAAAATTTTGAAAAATCAACGAAGCGTTTAAAGTGGTTCTCTCCTCCTTCTTTTGGAAGGTGGAGCAAAACCGTCATCTCTACTCAAGATGGCGAGCAGTCTCTTCTTCCCTCTACTGCTAACTACACTAAAGTTGAATGGACCGCAACGCTTCGTTGGGAATTAAAGGGCGATCTCTGTGGAATTTTTGAGCAAGTTTTTTAAATTACTTGTGATATAGGCCTAATTTTGAGACCGGCATGTATGACATCATTCCGGACAAACGTTGTGGCCTTGCAGATCCTACGTAATAAGCGGTTTTGGAAAATTTGAATTCTTTGCATCTGAATCTCACAGACCGAACCCCCAGACAACAGAACCGTATGTCATGGTTGATCGAATGAAGGACTTATACAGTAATAATTTATTTTTGAGTGACAGACAGCTATGGTAGATATAGCAATTACGTCCTGTATCTGCCTAGCCCAGGTTAATTTTGTATCTAGATATATGCCTAGATATTTATAACTAGTGACCCAGGGTATGAATTCACCATTAAGAGAAAGTTTAGCAATTGGGGAGATAGCTTTATTGGAGAAAATCATGGCGGCACTTTTAGTAGCATTGAAAAAAATGAGCCAATGCCTTAACTAGATCTGAAGTGCCAAAATATAAGCTTGGAGTTTAATTAGCACAATGTCGAGTGACATGTTGCTTGTCATGATGGCAGTGTCGTCAACATAAAGTGCTAAGTGGACGTCGGGAATACAACGAGGAATATCATTTATGCAGAGGTTGAACAGCCAAGGGCTTAAGATACCCCCCTGAGGCACGCCAGCCTCGATAATTCGTGAAGAGGAGATAGAATTATTTACTTTAACTGAGAATGATCTATTTTTAAAATAGTTCAAGAATAAGAGGATTAGTTGAGGCGAAGTCTTGAGCAAAATTAACTAATAAGTCCATAATACCAGACCCGATCGAAGGCTTTAGCAATATTTATGAATACAACGCCAGTTTTTTTGCCTGCGATATAAACCCTCATGAACGAGTTTAGTTACTCTCCAAAGCTGGTGCCGAGTCGAGTGTTTGGGTCTGAATCCAAACTGCTAAGGTATGATAATCGGAGGAAATTAACTCTTTCAGACGGTTTGCAAGAATGTATTCATACACCTTAGAAAAACAGGATAAAAGGGAGACAGGTCGGAAGCTAGAAGGGCATGCCTGTCCTGTCCCGCTTTTGGAATCGGGACAACCAATGCCTTCTTCCATGCGTCTGGGAACATACGAAGAATAAGCATGCAATTAATTAGGATAGTAATAAAGAAAATGAAGTTAAGAGGAAGATGGAAGAGCATATTGGTAGGGATATTATCAAGACTAGGCGTTTTGTTCTTTTTGAGGTTCCCGAGATAAGTAATTACCTCAGAGGGTAGAGCAGGTTTAAGAGTGTTATTGTGAGGTGAGTTTATGAAACGTTCAACCTCTTTGTTGACGATGTCGACCGTTTGAGAGTTTACGACATCGCGGTTTAGTGTAAACTGACTTCTAAGACTGTCAGCAATGAGCTCAGCCTTGTCTGTGTTTGAGCATGCCATACCATTAGGGCCATTTAAGGCTGGAATGTGTATTCGTGTCCTACGAATGCGGGCCGTTACCGACCAAATTGTGTTGTCTGAAGTAAAAAGAGACTCAATGTAAGTGTTCCAACGTCATTACTAAACTCCTTGATTGCAGCCTTCACCTGGTGGTTTTTACTTTCTTCTATTTTTACAAGAAGAAAGTATTGGATTCACATGAAAATTTTCGACTTCCAGTTTTCAACGGATTTATACGTTTCAGAAGTCCTGAATACGATTTGACTGTTTTTAGAAAATGTCTGTCTGTGACAAAAATTTTGTAGGCGCTCTATCTCAAGAACTAATGCACGAAATTCAATAAAACTTTATATTCAGTTAGTCCCTAACATAAATTGGTGATGATTAGTTTTTTGGTGAAAATCGTCCGACAGGTGGCGCTGTTGTGCTGCATTTTTCGCGATTTCCGCAATAGCTCTATCTCAAGAACTAATGCAGTTATTTTTATCAACCTTCAGATTCCGTTAGACCTTGACATAAATAGACGTTAGTAGATATAAAAGGGGGGTTCTACATCAGAGGCGTACGAGGCGTATGACCTCTGTGCTCTGTGAAGGTCACCGGAAGTGGCAGGTGTGGACACCGGAAGTCGCAGGTGGGGATAACAGGCATGTTTAGACAGGAAGTGAACAGGAAGTGTAGACAGGAAGTAAGACAGGAAGTTTAACCTGAAAGGAATTAGGATCACGAAGTAGGGGAGGGCTTATTTTTGAAAGGGGCTTAATTTTTTTTTTGTTGGTTTTGATCCCTCTAGTCGAGTGGAGTTGAGTTGTAGGAATCCTGCTATAATAATGAATTTAGTTTGAAAGTAATATTAGCAGAATGTTCGAAGATTTTTTTTTTCTCTTCACCTGAAATAAAAATTCTATTTGCTAACTAACACCTAATATAAAAATGGAAATCTTTCTGACTTTGTTTTACTTTATAAAAGTTTAACGTGAAATTTATTTTAAGATTGGAAACGCGACAGGAAGTAAGACCGGAAACCGGATTAGACGTTTTTTTTTTCAAAAAGGGTTTTCAGGAAGCAGTAAACATGTTTTGGGAACATGTTTGGGAGCGTGTTGTAACAGGAAAGGTGATTTGTAAGACCGTACGTCATTAAGATGAGAGAGATAAAGAAGGGGCACGATTAGACATATAGATTTTATTCTTTGTAGAGGATGAAATTCAATTTAATGTTTTATTTAAAGTGTTTTCATTTATTTTTTTTAACTTAATTTAATTTATTTAAAGCGTTTCAAATTATTTTTTCTATCATTTTTATTTTTAGTGACATAAGTTTTAGAACTAATTGTAAAGAACATTTTCCATTGTTGGCTATCTCAAGCTTAGAACCTGCAATGTTCTGTATCACACATGTCTTATCTAGTAGGTTATTAAGGATGTGTATGTTGTTATCTCTTCAAATGCAAACCATAGCAAGGAATTTCCAGTGCCGTAGCGAAAGAAAATTTTTGGGGGGGCAAAAGGCAAGATTGGCCGACTCAAAAATGTTTCAAATCCGAGTAATGTAAAATTTTAATCTGTCGCATTATTTCTTAATTAATAGTTTTTGCAATTAATTTTAACTGATTAATTATAATTGATAATTAAAAATAAAATATATGATTTTGTATTCCTAAAATGTTTCTTATAGATATAACTCAGTAATTATTTAAAAGATTTACCAAGAACTTTACTGGAGAAAAAGAAAGAAAATATGTATTGATAAGAGAAAATCGTACAGTTATATTTGTGAAAAACACATGTGTTTAGAATGATAGAGAGAAGTGAACCTGTATGTTATGCTGTCGCGAGGATAGTAACACACTCTTAGTCTTTTTTAGTTTGTATCGGTAAACATCTAACCAAAAGAGCCGAGTTTAAAAAAATTTCAGTAGAGGCACAGACGTTTCGGCGCCGACAGGACAAATCCGTCTCCTCCCTTTCTTAGTCCAGTAGAAATAGCGCAAAAAAGGGTATTGCCTTGCAAAAATTTGGGTAACTCTGATTTTTGGATTTGTTGCATTGGTTGACCCTCTAATAAAAAAAAAACAAGTTTTCGACCTTTTAGACCTTGTGCGTTTTTTACAATATCGAAAAAAGCAATATTTTTCGGCACTTTTTTCGATTTTTATTAAATAACTCGATTTCAGTGTGTTGTACAGAAAAAGCACTTTCACCATTTTGTAGAAGATAAAATTCTCTACAACATTCACTATTCATGTTTGTAAATTGTCCAAATAGGGGGGTGAAATACGGAGCCAGGAAAATAGGGTAAAATTTGCAAAAAGTGCAAAAATCCACAAATGACGTTAGTTTTTGCTTAATAACCAACTTTTAATGCGTTTTAGAGACAAAAGTGTCATAATAAAGTTTGTAAAGCATGAAGTAGTCTATAAGTTTCATTTATTAGATCATTAAATATCTATAATACTCTAAAAATCAGAACACACGATTTATGGTTAAAACAGGAAAATACCGCCTGACAAGTCACTAATTTAAAAACGAGCTTTTATTTTTGATATTGATTAAACGATGCAATTAATTAATTATAGCATGTACAATAAAAGGTAACTGTTGAATAGTTGAGGGGGTGGGGGGGGGAGCGAAGTTAACCAAAAAACCTAGTCGGTAGATATAAGCGCGGCAAAGAGATTGGGCCAAGAATTCAAAGTCGAAAGTAAAATTAATAGCTGGGAATAATGTAAAAGAATACTTGAAAGATAAATAAGACATAATTTAGAAATTTTAAAAGGGAAAAGGAGTATCTAAGGCAAAAACTAAGGGAGGTGGGAGCAAAAGGAGCAAGTGGCCCGGGTGCTAGAATTGAAAGAGAAGAGTGCACACAATGAAGATTTGGTTTGTTGTGTTTATATTAATTTGACCCACATATTTTTGTTAGTTCGTCAATGGTAAATGTATCTCAGGTTGCAAATGTTAGTCCAAATAGAAAGAATACCAAAAATTATACTTGATAAGACAGAAACCTGTATAAAGAGGAATTGTTTTCTGGGGTTTTGAATTCAATTTTAAATTTTAAAATAAAGAAAATATCAGAAACTTATCCTGAACATAATCAAAAAAGTATAAATGTGCAGAAAGAGCTCGTCGCTTGAAGATTCATGCTTCTGCTGAGGTGTTAAGTTCAATGAGACCATGTTTCCACAGATGCCACAAGAAAAATTGTTAAGAAATTAAAAAAACAAAAAACTTTTCATTTCTATGCTTCGAAATGAATTTGAAAAAGCACAAATGATCACTAAGCAGGCCACTGAAGATGCAGATGTGCTAACAGAGAACACAGCTATATCCTTAGCCCGTGATTACGATGCTGTCATTGTCAATGGTGTAGACATTGACCTTCTTGTTCTTGTTGCTTCTCTAGTTCCAGACAATGTTTATTTCCGAAGGACCGGGAGAGGGAAACTGCCTGATGTTATCTACTCCAACAAGTGTTTCAAGTTTAAGGAAGTTGCGCAAAATATTCTTTTAATTCATGCAGTAAGTGGTTGCGAGACCACTTCTGCGCTCTACACCCATGGGAAAATGAAATATTGCAGAATTCTTCAGAACCCATCCATGAACCAAAAAGTTCAAATCTTTAAAGATTCAAATGGAGTGAGGCACAAACTTGTTGAAGCCACAGAAGCTGTACTTCTTGCCCTGTATGGAGGTGATCCCGGCCAAAACTTGAATGTATTGCGGTATGTCAGCTTCGCTAGAGCAGCTAACAATTTTAAATTAAATTTAGCGAGACTGCCACCTACTCGAAATGCTACTGAATATCATGCATTCCGAACATACCTACAAGTTCAGACACGGCTGGGAAACGAAAAGGATCCTCTCGAATGTGGCAGGAAGAGGGGTGGTCATGGGCTCATTTCAGTAACTATGATGAACGAACCCGCCCCTCAAACTCTACTCGATTTCATATCTTGCCAATGCAAAAAAGATTGCAGTACGAAGTGAAGTTGTAGAAAATCCGGCTTGAAGTGCTCAGTTATCGGTGTGAAATGCCACAACCAACTATGTGGTAACGGTCCTGATATTATACTGGACCTTGAGGACTTTGATGACCTAGAATAACCAATCGAGTCAAGTACAGAGACGGATGATGAAGTATCTGAGACAATGGCATCATTACCAGGGCCAAGCAGCAGGAAAAGGAAACATATATGACAAAGCGACTATATAATACTTACTATGTATTTGTTGATTAATTTATTGTGCATTCTATAATTAATTAACCACATCGTGTTTTCAATATCAAAAATAAAAGCTCGTTTTTTAAATTAATAACTTGTCAGGCGGTATTATTCTGTTTTCACCCAAAATCTTTTTGCTGTGATTTTTAAGGTCTATTACCAATATTTAATTATCTAATAAATGAAACTGTAGACTATCTCATGCTCTAAAAAGTTTATTACGACAGTTTTGTTTTTAAATGCACTATAAGTGGGTTATTGAGCAAAAACTAACGTCATTTGCGGATTTTTGCATTTTTTCCAAATTTAACCCTATTTTCCGGCTCCGCATTCCGTATCTCTCCTTCTATTTGGACAATTTACAAACATGAATAATGCATGTTGTAGATAATTTTATCCTCTACAAAATGGTGTACGTGCCTTTTCTGTAAAATGCACTGAAACCGAATTATTTCAGAAAAATCGAAAAAAGTGCCGAAAATTTTTGGTTTTCTGATATTGTGAAAAACGCACAAGGTCTAGAAGGACGAAAATTTGGTTTTTTTATTAGAGGGTCAACCTTTACAACATACCCAAAAATCAGAGTTACCCGAATTTTTGCAAGGTAAAATGCTATTCTACTGGACTATTCTATAAGTTTCAGAAATATATTATTGTGAAAGTCGGAAGTTGTAGAATTCCGACAATGTATAGTTCAGAAAATTAGTGCAAAACTGGATTTGCAGGATTATCTGGAGATCATAACAAAAGACTTTTATCTACACCAGACCTGACACCTTTTCTGTATCTATTCCTAGTGGTCTGGGCCTGGAAAGAATTTTGCTTTACATGTCAAAGAAAATACGTGTGAAGATTTGGCTTATAAAGAAGATACTTTCTGTTGCTGATTAAAATATTTTTTTAAAAAAAAGTAAGAAGTTTTTTAGGTATTAAATGTTAAATGCACGAATATTTTTTAAATTTATAATTTATTCATTTTCTTTTTTTAAATAGTTTTAAAAATTCTTCGTTTTTATTTTCCAAACGTTCCTAAAACAGTTCCAAAGGGCGTAAACATCATATCGTTGCTAGAACCTACTATGTATCAAGTATAAAATTTCTTGAATTTTCTTAAGCGACTTTCGCATTCGGTCGACCTAGTTTATATATTGATAGTTTTTATCTATATAAGTTGCGAGTGTTGCTGTAGGACAAATTTATGATATTTTCAAATCAATAGATCATATTCATTTTTTCCCCTATTGGCCTCTGTATCTACGGCCGACTTAGCTTTTCCATGTGTGGGTAATGTATAGTATATGTCCAACATTTCCGGCTCTGCAGACAAGATTTATACATGATAATTTTTTTCAGTGGGTAGGCCGACTAGCTATTTATGTGATTCAAAAATGTGAAAACGTGACTTTCATACAGGCTGAACAGATAGATCTATTGAAACCAATACTTTTTTTATTCATAACCTATCTATTGATAGACCGACTACCTTTTGCCATATGATTGTAAGGTTGCAGTGAAATGCATTCTGAAGACATAAAGTCCTACCAACCAGAATTTTTCCGAATTGTTTTTTTTTAATCGGCCTACTGACATACTACAGACACTAATTAAATCTGCTGATAAGCCGACTGAATCCTTTTACCAAACATTGGGGGGGCAGCTGCCCCCCCTGCCCCCCCGCTCGCTACGCCCCTGGGAATTTCAGACCTGCGTTTAATTATCTTTATCATAGTTTTAATGAACTGCAGGAAATTGTCTTTAGCTATTGAGTAATTCGCGAGTTTTGGTTTAATATGAATGCTATTACATCTGTTTGTTTAATTTACAAGCACATTTCTCTTACAACATTCTGTCAACAGATCATTTCAATATTCGAAATAATAATTTAGAAGGAAAATTTTTACTTTCTATACGAAATGTTATTTATAGAGATTGACAAAAATAGCATGCCTGATTCTTTCTTGTATTAACCTTATAATCATTTATTTTAGAAATATAGGTTTATAGTTTTGTTACGAAAAATAACGTGTTTAGACATTTTAAAAACGAAAGCAAAGTGATTTTTACCAATGTAACTATAAGCTATACACCCACACATTTATGTTATTGAATTAAATTACAATGCTTAATATTGTATTCACCGTAATATTTTCCTGCAAAAGCCGTTTCACAAACTTGTATACTGAAATTAATGTGTCATTTTTAGGGAAAAAATTAATTCAAGTCTTTGAGACTAATCTTTCATAGGAAAAAGAGATTTGTCATACTTTCTGTTACATTATATCTTCCGTTTTTTAACCGACTCAAAAAAGGAGGAGGTTATCAATTCGACGTGTATGTATTTTTTTTTATGTATGTACACCGATTACTCTGGAACTATGCGTCCTATTTATGTGATTTTTTTTTTATTCGAAAGAGTATACTCTCGAATTGGTCCCATTTAAATTTTATTAAAATTGGTTCAGTACTTTTTCAGAAATTCAACAAAAACGAAAAAAAAATAAGCATTTTAAAAATAGTTAATTTGTTGGGCAGACGACTTTCATTTAATATCATAAAATATTCTATTACGTGAATTTGCAAATAAAAAAAATGATTATCAAGAGTTATTACGTCCGGTTCACCAGTTGTTGGGCAGACGACTTGCATGTTGCAAATAATAAAAAGACTGACATATTTAAATCAGCTTTAACTTATCGTATTTATTTCCATAGAACAAACTTTTAAGATCTAAACTAAAACTAAAACTTTTGAGTGTTGCCAAATTTGAAAAGCAAAATTACATAAAATTGTGAATTGGATAAATATAATACAACGTACGGATAAAAACTATAAATTATGCCACAACAAATCTACTTTTGAATCTTTTAAAAGTTCCATTGTTGTAGTTTCACAGCGGTTTGGCATATTTTGACGAGCGTTTATTGGCGCATAATTAAATACATTGTTGTTTCAAATCCCATACAAATGTACGAGTTACAGAAAATATTTGGCGATTTATCACCTGTGGCGCACTAGTTGGAAACTGCCTTTAAAATATCTAATTATCTATATTATATTATACAATACAGTTGTATATAAATGCTTCTGCAATTGTCTTTTAATATTTCTACTACATAATATTAACTATAGAGTCAGGGCCGTAGCTAGGGGCGTGCCAGGGGGGCTCAGCACCCCCTGAAAATGTTTGAGCATCCCCTGGGAAAGTTGCCAAGGCCAACAAATGAAATTCTGTTTCAAAAATCCAAATGAAACTCTGTTCAAAAATTGAACTTAGTTTTGGAGGCTTTTTACAGTTTTGCATAAATACTAAACTGTAGTATTTATATTAAAACTGCAACTAAGGGCTTCAATAGGCGCGCACCCTATCTGCACATATTCAGAATTAGCAACCTTTTGCAGATGCAAACATTGACTTTTGCATTAGTTATATACTGAATTTTTTCATTTTGCAGCATTTTGCAGCATTTTCCATTATTAGCATAAGACAAAGTTATTCTAATGAGTTATGGCCAATTTAAATACAAATGGTTTTATCTTTTTGCTACACACAATACTAATTTTAAAAGGCAAAATACACCCTTTATTTTTCTAATGTTTTTTTATCATATAAAAACATAATTTTAGAATCCTTAAGGGCCAGGGAATATTCCGAAAAAAAATTAAAGGTTGCAACTCTTTTAAAACAGGTGAACTGTCAGCTTTTTATTTACTTATTGACATCATTACTTGGAGACCGCTGACCAGGCCCCTACCTACCGGGATTCGACCCAGTTTGACGGGTTTGACATCATTACTTATTATTTCACTAGTATAATTATACACTGAAAGTTTTCATTCTGGAAGCCAGTGATGTAGTAGTAAAAAAACCAGAGGGCATACGCTTTAGGCAGAGGGTATACCCTAAAAAGTATATGCTATAGTGTTTTTGGAAAGAGGGTATACGGTATTCCTTAAAATAATCCAGAAAGTATAGGCATATCCACCCTATATCCTCCATTACATCCCTGTCTGCAGCCTTTAATTTCCTTAGCATCAAATAAAGTTATTATAAACAATTTAATAAGAAACATGGTGCCTACAATATGATTATGCACTAATTTACCTTTCTATATAATGCTTTGATCATATATATCTGTGTTTGTGCGTGCATGTGTCAGAGAGAGAGAAATAGTATGAGCCCCCCCCCCTACATTTTCTTGAGCACCCCCTATTATTTACTTCTAGCTACAGTCCTGTATAGAGTGATAATATAGAAAGAAAGAAAGAAAGGGGTTACTCCAAATAGCATTATAGGTGACATTGTTGGCGCAGTGTATTTATCTTGTACAGATCGTAAAAAATCAGTACACATTAAGCATAAGCACCGAAATCAGTGAGTTACACAATTATCAAAACTGTAGTATACAGCCCGATTATGACACATTATCCAAGACGATTAGGTGAGAATAATGATAAAATTTTTAATCTTCCGTAATCGAGTCTACTGTCAAGGTTAGCGTGAAATAAAAAATATATTAACAACAATATGGTTTAATATAAATATAGATATCATTAAAGGCTTTAAAGACATTAGATGGGAATAATGATAAGTTTTCTAATCTTCGGTAATCGAGTCTACTGCCAAGGTTAGCATGAAATAAAAAATATATTAGCAACAATATGGTTTAATATAAATATAGATATCATTAAAGGCTTTAAAGACATTAGATGAAAATAATGATAAATTTTCTAATTTTCCGTAATCGAGTCTACTGAAGAGTTACTACTCCCAGAAAACTACTATTGAAGAGTCTACTGCCAAGGTTAGCGTAAAATAAAAAATATATTAGAAACAATATGGTTTAATGTAAATATATATATCATAAAATGCTTTAAAGACATTAGATGGGAATAATGGTAAATTTTCTTATCTTCCGTACTCGAGTCTACTGTTGTAAATATAGATATCATTAAACGCTTTAAAGACATTAGATGATAATAATAATAATTTTTCTAATCTTCGATACTCGAGTCTACTGCCAAGGTTAACGTGAAATAAAAAAGATATTAGCAACAATATGGTTTAATGTAAATATTGTTGTGGTGTTTTGGGGTTCTTTCTAAAACACAACTTACTTAAACTTAAAAAGCTCATTTATTACTCAATCTTCACTTGACAATTAAATATTTAGAAAAAAATAAGTATACCCTGATTAGCTCCACTGAAATCTGTTGCCATGGAAAAGGTAGCAAATTATATTAAACTAATCAAAATATCAAAACTTAAGAATCCGAATAGGTTAATACAACAATGATAATTTTGAACTCATCATTTTAAGACAATATTAAATGTAGTAAGGGGCAACAGATTTCTAAATCAAGTAGCATACTGGATTGCATAAAGAACACCCAACTCCACTCCAACCCGATCAAGCTCAAATCTCCATACACATTAAATTAACAAAAGTGTAATCATCATATAATTTGGAAAAATGCAGACAACCTGAAATTCCTCCAATATGAGGACCAAAAAGGGAAAGAGTTAAATCCGTTAATAGAATAGGGATATGATGATGTACTAAAATTTTAGAACAACCATAGAGATTCTGAACAAGATCCGATCGGTTAACCAAGAATCGTATAGTGGTGTATAATGACTGGATATTTTTTTTTTTTTTTTAAAAGAGGTACAAATAAATAAAAAGAAAAACTATGCAAATAGTACTTACAACAGGTAGAGAGTTCTACAATTTTAGTCAATGGGCACTTAG
Organism: Maratus michaelseni; assembly: GCA_963931845.1. Lineage (NCBI taxonomy): Eukaryota > Metazoa > Arthropoda > Arachnida > Araneae > Salticidae > Maratus > Maratus michaelseni. The sequence continues at coordinate 152,674,000 of OZ007596.1, read as the reverse complement.
GAGCATTTCCTCCCTTTTCAAAATCTGATGAAGCACTTAAGCTGGAGTATTCAGGCTGGGGAAAAATTCAGACGTGGTTTCAAGCTAACATTCATCAATCCTCTCATCTCACTGCATCACTTGCCATCAACTACTAGGTCCATCATCTAGTCCGGAGGGGAAAATCGTTCTACGGTCCAGAACTTCACCGTCGGAGTCAGTAATTTCACCTTCCTGAAGCATGTGTTTTATTCGAAGATAGCCATCACCGTAACTCAGAACACTAAGACTTCTAACGTCCGGTTTAGTTCAATATCTATGATCACTTCTGATGGTTAAGAAGTCATAATCTTGGAGCGCCACTACGCCAAAAAAAAATAGGCTACACATATCTTCTTCTTAATTTCTCGTTAACAGTTATAGATCCGCAATTCGAAAATGCCCTTATAGCCTCTTTTCATCATAACATCATGATTTAGGATGGTTAATGTAGGGCCATCAATGCCCCACTCTCAAAAAAAAAAATCTTCCAGAAACCTGTCCGCCTTCAACAACTTCGCGATCCAGCCCACAGGCCAATCTTCGAGCCCCGTAATAAGTCGAATTTTTTTTACGAGTCAAACGACAGGTCTCTTGGCCAAGCCACAAGTCGTAAACATTCATTCTCCCGCGCTGCTTGAAAAACGGGACCGATCCACTCTGCCAGGGGTACGGGAATGGAAACAAAAGGAAAAATGGACTCATCGTGAAGACTACAGCTTGCCGCTCCACTCTGCCGGCCGCTTCATGGGGGAAGGAAACCATGCATCACCCCCATGGCGTGTGCTGAAGGGGGGTCCTGTTAGCCTCTGTTTACATGGGCGCCAGCTATCCGCCTGATAGCAGAGCCAATTGAAGCCTGACGTAAACTTACAAAGCCTAATTGCGTGTATAGTACACTCATAAGATAACGTAATTCTTATACAGGGCGGTCGGTCATTCTTATATCAAAGTCAGACTAGATGACTCCAAATTTTCCACCTGTGCAGTCTACTGACAAAACATCCCTCCCTTGCTGTCTGCTTTTCGTATTTGAAAAACAGGAAGCTACGTTAGACTATAAACGTTGAAATTACTTTGCAAAAAGAAAAAGAAAGAAGAAAAAATAAAAACTGATTTTATTATAATTATTACAATTACTTTTATTTATTTAAATTTTTATTAGAAACAGAAAAAAAGAGTGCTTTTAAATAAATGTTGAGAAAGTGATTTAAATAATTAATGTAGATTAAAAAAAAAATTTGTTGAAACCAACCGTAACAATATGGATATCACTAAAGTAATAAAAAAATAAATAAACTTTTTAACCAAAAAAAGAACCGACTTCAAAAACTACTAAAAAGCAAAAAATAAACTTTTTAAACAAAAATTGAACCGACTTCAAAAACTACTAAAAAGCGAAAAATAAACTTTTTTACCAAAAATAGAACCGACTTCAAAAACTACTAAAAAGCGAAAAATAAATTTTTTAACCAAAAATAGAACCGACTTCATAAACTACTACAAAGTAAAAAATAATTTTTTTTAGATAATAGTTTATAAGAAATTAAATTAAGAGCATTGTATTTACCATGCATATTATTATATTTATGTACATTAATTTGATTTTTTGGAGTCGGTGCCAGCCAAGCCAAGTACAAAATTCAAAACAAAATATCCAATATAAATCGTAACACGCGTATAAATTATATCTACATAAATACGAGACAATAAAAAAAATACATATAACTCATCAAATGGTAGAAAATACAATGATTTAAATGATTAACTAATTTCCAAAGCAATGTTTGTCGACATATAGTTGCTAATCTCATTTGAAAATACACATTTATAACATCAGACGAAATGTTTAAAAATGGTAACATGACTTTAACTTGGCTTGGCTGGCACCGACTCCAAAAAATCAAATTAATGTACATAAATATAATAATATGCATGGTAAATACAATGCTCTTAATTTAACTTCTTATTAACTATTATCTGAAAAAAATTATTTTTTACTTTGTAGTAGTTTATGAAGTCGGTTCTATTTTTGGTTAAAAAATTTATTAAGTTTAAAAATTTGTGGAGTAACTTAAATAATCGTTTTTATGATACTTAAACAATATTTTCTTTTTATTATATATTTGTTTTAATTGACTTGTAACAGCTAACATTTTTCTTAAAAGGGTACTAGAGAATAACTTATGTCACAATTACTACACCCTTCTTTTGTTAAATATGTTTCACTTAGGATATCACAGTCTTAGAAACATTTCATTTTGGAATTAAGTGATTAAACAGACTAGTGGCTGAGAGGTTCTACTTTCAAAGCCGGTAGACGGAAGGTTTAAACACCTCTCGCGCTCGTTGACCTAACCGTTTGGAGTTTTTATCGAATCTTGTGTCAATACGGGTTAGAACACCTTAGAAAGACCTCCCACAGTGACTTATATACCATACGTAGATAATCGATTGTAACAAATAACCAACCAACCACAACGTATAAGACATTTTAGATCATTCCATTTAGTCAAGAAATGATTTGACATGCAAAATTTGATTTATAAAAACATACAATATGATATAAACAATACCATACGACATAAACGAACAACAATACATACAATTTGATCGATTTTTTCCCTTTCATATGAACAATTTTTAGCGACTATTTAACTTATTAAAGAGAGCGAGTATTTTGTTTAGAGTTATACGATTAAAATAAATTTTCATTATATTTGATTTTACACAACCAACATTTTTAAAAAAGAGAATGGAATCTAGTTTTTATAAATTAACGTATTTCAATTTTACAAATACTTTACACCCCCTCTTTTTCCCCTCTTTGGTAGACTTTATACACATAAGACATAACAGGCGTTTTAGAATACATCATTTAGAAATTAAACAACTTGATAAGTAAAATATTATTTATAAAAGCAATAGATACGAAAGTAATAAAGATTTTTACTTACAAATGTACGAGCTAGGTAAGACTTTCTCAATCATTGTGTAAGAATTAAGCGGTGATTGAACTTATAACATCATATGATGAAATAATCATGTGACGTATTTTTAAACCAATAAAATGTCAGTATTTTTAAACCAATAAAAAGTTAGTATTTTTACACGAGCGCCCTCTACCATTATATAAATTTCAATGAAACGAGTTCATAACATTCTACTGTAACCTGATATCGTTGTAATAGGTTGTATTTTTCGTTAAGTTAGTTTTCATTTAAGTTATTATGGAACGAGTTATAAATTCTTGTGTTGGTGATGTAACCAACTTGGAGTGTCAACGCTCATCACCAAAGTTAAATAATCAAGAGATGGATTCTACACTTTTATCCAAAGAAGGACTCGTTTCGAATTATGAAGTGAAACCAACCTCATCAGGACTAAAGAAACAGAAGTTACCCCATATGTGTAAGATGTGTATCAAAGCATTTCCTCGGAAAGTTAACTTGGTGTTTCATATGAAAAGTCATCTAAAGGAAAAATCTTTTTGCTGTGAGGTGTGTGCTGAAGTTTTTTCACAAAAGAGTGATTTACGTAATCATCAAAAGATTCACAAATCGCCCAAACAATACAAGTGTAGTGATTGCAACGAGATATTTTCAAGAATGTATGATTTACTAATACATAAGAAGAACCATAAGATTCGTAAACAACATTCATGTACAAAGTGTTGTGAAATATTTAATTGTGATTCAGATTTAGCACAACATTGTGATATTTTTCATAAAGTTTTACCTAATGTGAAGAAATCACCTCATTTCAAAGATTTATTATTCGAAAAAGTGAAGCATTTTAAAAGACAACATGATGTGCGAAATATTTTTACTAAAACTATCATTACGTCCAATGAGATGAATCAAAAAGACTTTCGTTCGTTTTTTAACAGTGTTCGATCGGATGTTTTAAACGAATTAAATTACCAATTACAAATGAAAAAGTCAATAAAATGGTATGCAGCCGTTAAAGTGGATGTCTATCGTGAAACACAGGATGCAGACTTAAAGAATGCGGCCACCTTTTTTATTTCCAAAAGTGAACTGGAATTAACAGACCAAAACATACCTGTGCATGTTGAGAATGCCTTTTTAAAGTTGTACAATGGCTTTGAAGATTTCACAGAACGAGTGTTTAATTGGACATTACGAAAAATTTTGAAATTAGAATTGTATACAGCTCAATATGATAGTCTTATTTGATATGTATTATTTTAAACAATAAATAAAATAGTTTGATTGTGAGAAAAGTGTTATATGTTTTCTCTATTATACACTGTGTGACTTTTGAACTAATGTTGTGTATTTTGAATGTGTTAGACAAAACGGGAGTGTGTTGATATTTAAAAAAAGATTTTAACATAATATAGAAGTTTTACAATAAAAATTAACATACCTAAAATTTTTTTCAAGATAGTCTCGATATCCTTTCCATTACAATTGTTTTAAGGAAATAGAATTTAATTTTGTTGTGAATAACACTTTGTTGTTAACATCACGTGGTTTGTCTTATCATAACTATGAGATCACTTCCTATTAACATGATAACGAAGAGATAAAAGTGACTAATGCAAACCGATTTTCTTGCCTAAACTTGTTATCAGCTTGCTTTATGCTTGTTTGAGTGACTCATCTTTACATGTGTGGACATGTATGTTGGAAAAATGATTGCTATGTTTAATCCGTGTAGACGATTTTTATCCGGAAGTTGTTTGAACTATCAAATTTCAGATATCACCCATTTTACTAGAACATTTAAATATTTTAATGTCTTTTCACCTGCATATTGGAAACTTAGGATTATCACTTTCACATGGAAGATAGAAAAATAATAACTTTTCACTTAGACAATATTTTAATCTAAGAAGAATTAGACTTAACGCATTGTTAGAGTTTTTTTTTTAAACTATCTAGTTGGTTATAAATTTTACAAAATTAGCAACAAATAAACATTTCATTAGATTGACAAAAGAAAATAATTAAATTTAAGTAAACTTTACACTTAGACAATGTTTCAAACTAAGAAAAATAATAACTTTACACTTATACAATATTTTCAACTAAGGAAAATTAATAACTTAACACATTGTTAAAGTTTTTTTTAAACAACACAACATTTTCAAAGCAGTGGAATTAGTATACCTGTAAAAAATTCAACTTAGTGGAATTTAATTGTGAAATTTTTTAACCTCACGCATTTAAAAAATAAAACTTTATAAAATTTTCACTTTTTTTTAAATAAGCAACAGTTAAACATTTTGAATGTCTTAGACAAAGTGTGAATAAATTTGTTAAAACGATATAAAACATCAAAATTTTCATAACTTTTAAAGGAAATTTTATTTATGGTGAAATATACTCGAGATATTTATTATATGTTACTTAAACTACAAGAGAATTGATTGAAAATGTGTTATTTTTAATCACTAACAAGATAAGACATGATGTTAGGAATTATAGATGGGTTTTTCCCCCTCACACATGACGTCACTGGTAACATACTATTAATTACTAACCAAGTCATAAAATAATAGTTCAGGGTAGGTTTCTGAACACGACGTTTAGTTGAGATTTAAGATATTTGAGAAATATAAACTACAACTTTGACTACTTTTTGAAATTTCCCCCTACATAAGAAAAAGGACATAGGAAAATAAAATGAAAAGTCGTATTTGAATGGAATCGAACCATTATCCTTTCACTTAACAGCTGAATGTGTTGGCAATTACATCACAAAGGCACTCATTGAATATATTGTTTTTCTTTTTTAAGTTTAAATTGATTTAATATTAAAGTTATTTCTTAATGATACACTTAAAAACAATAAATTTAATTAGCATTCAAAAAGCAAACAATCACATTATTGTGTAAAACAATCAAATGTTTTAAAAGTCACGAGTTAAAATTTTGGAGGATGCGATAACTTGAAAGTGTACTGCAGAAGATATGTTAAATTTTTGAAGAAGTTTAATCTTAAAGGACGAGAGTAAAAGTTGAAATGACTTAGAGTTTAATTAGAATTTAGATGTGAACCTATTAAAATGAAATAATAGTTTTTTTGTATCGCCCCCTATCGGTGGGTAATAGAATTAAGATATAATTAAAAGTTTTAACTTGGATTCGAACCCACAGCAAAAAAAATTTTACGGTTTGATAATTTAAGGTAGGTTTAATTGAGCAAGCCATGATATTATAGCATTTAGAGATGTTTTAAGATATTCGGTAAAGGAAATCATCTGAATTTTCAATTTAATTGAAGGGTTTGCTGCTTAAAGTACTACAAAATGAATACAACACAATGCATAGTTTTTTAATTAAATATATTTTTCGAAAGGTTAAATTGACTTATTGATAAACTTAGGATTTATGTTTAAAGTTAATAAATTTGATATGTTAGGTTTGCTTAATAACTTAGGGTTGAATAAGTTATTTAAAAAAAAATTAAAATTTAATAAAAGTAAAGTTTACTAAAAGTTTTTAAAGTTAAAAAAATGTAAGTTACGTTAAAAAAGTTAACAAAAATATAGTTTTAAAAAATTTTTAAAACTTAAAAAACTTAGAAAAACTTAGTAAAGGTTTAAATTTAAATTAAAATATTTTAAAAATACTTAAATATTTATCTTTAAAAATATTTTACTAAGTTTTAACCTTGTAAGATATTGTGTGTGTGTTTGCGTATAAATTTTTTAATAACAGAAAATAAGTGGACTATTCTAACTTTGTCTTATATCATTCGTTCAGATATAATGCTTTACATTTCAAAATAATATGTAAAGACACGGGATTAGACAGTTAAACGTATGGTTGCGTTTTTGTTTAACACTGATTTTAGCTATATTGAAGGATTTTATCATGGGTCCGAACGAGTTAGCTATAACGCTATAAGTAATATTATTTTTACAAAACTTGTATGTACAGGGTGTTTACAATATTTATTAGTGTTAAAATGTTACAATTTCGGGGAATTTTTCAATTAATCATTTATCTTAGACTGCGATTTAAAATCGGGCTTTATCATATTTTTGAACGAAAACATATTAACAATATCAGAAAAATAAAAATTTGATACAATTTATAAATAATTAAAATTTTTATCAAAGTTTCAGTAAGTTGGGATAAGACATTTGTTTTAAAGTGATTGGTATAAAGTACATTTAAGCTATGACAAAAGACATGGGATGGTGGATACTAGACAAGTTCAAACAAGTAAAGCAAGATAAGCGAACGATGACTCACCCAAATAGACGTGCCACACAAAAACAAGTTTGGACAAGTCAACCAGGATAAGCGAGTGATGACTCACCTTAATAGACGTACTTCATAAAAACAAGACTGAACAAGTTTAGACAAACACATGATGACGTCATTCAACAAGTTTAAACAACCAAAACAATGAGCCAGCAGCAAATGATTGTTAGGAAGGTAGAGAGAAGCAAGAATGACTGAGCGAGTGTAAGTTGTATTTAAAGTTTATTCTTATCACACATAGGAAGACTGCTAGCGCCTCTAGCGGCGATTGCAGCGCCCCCTAGCAAAGCTAAGGTAGAAACGTTAGTTGAGTGAAAGCAAGAACAAGAAGTTGACGTGTTTTTCGGTAAGTGTTAATTTCTGTTTTGTTTCTGAAAGGTGTTTTGTGTGAAAGGTAATCGAGTTGTATAAAATAATTAAACTTAAAAATTAGCAAAGAATTTAAACTCGAACTCAAGTTAGTGAAAAAGGTCTATGTTTTTTCTGCACATGTGCAGATATATAGCATATAGTTGATAGGCGCCAGTAGGTTTCAAGGATAAACAGTTCGATTATAGTTTTTCAATAGTTAAAATAAAAAAGTTAATTTTGATTAACTTAAAGATTTTTAAACTTTAAATTTTTCAAAACTATATTTTTGTTAACTTTTTTAACGTAACTTACATTTTTTTAACTTTAAAAACTTTTAGTAAACTTTACTTTTATTAAATTTTAATTTTTTTTAAATAACTTATTCAACCCTCTGTTATTAAGCAAACCTAACATATCAAATTTATTAACTTTAAACATAAATCCTAAGTTTATCAATAAGTCAATTTAACCTTTCGAAAAATATATTTAATTAAAAAACTATGCATTGTGTTGTATTCATTTTGTAGTACTTTAAGCAGCAAACCCTTAAATTAAATTGAAAATTCAGATGATTTCCTTTACCGAATATCTTAAAACATCTCTAAATACTATAATATCATGGCTTGCTCAATTAAACCTACCCTAAATTATCAAACCGTAAAAATTTTTTTGCTGTGGGTTCGAATCGAAGTTAAAACTTTTAATTATATCTTAATTCTATTACCCACCGATAGGGGGCGATACAAAAAACTATTATTTCATTTTAAAAGGTTCACAACTAAATTCTAATTAAACTCGAAGTCATTTCAACTTTTACTCTCGTCCTTTAAGATTAAACTTCTACAAAAATTTAACATATCTTCTGCAGTACACTTTCAAGTTATCGCATCCTCCAAAATTTTAACTCGTGACTTTTAAAACATTTGACTGTTTTACACAATAATGTGATTGTTTGCTTTTTGAATGCTAATTAAATTTATTGTTTTTAAGTGTATCATTAAGAAATAACTTTAATATTAAATCAATTTAATCTTAAAAAAGAAACACAATATATTCAATCAGTGCCTTTGTGATATAATTGCCAACACATTCAGCTGTTAAGTGAAAGGATAATGGTTCGATTAAATTCAAATACGACTTTTCATTTTATTTTCCTATGTCCTTTTTCTTATGCAGGGGGAAATTTCAAAAAGTAGTCAAAGTTGTAGTTTATATTTCTCAAATATCTTAAATCTCAACTAAACGTCGTGCTCAGAAACCTACCCTGAACTATGATTTTATGACTTGCTTAGTAAATAACAGTATGTTACCAATGACGTCATGTGTGAGGGAAAAACCCATCTATAATTCCTAACATCATGTCTTATCTTGTTAGTGATTAAAAATAACACATTTTCAATCAATTCTCTTGTAGTTTAAGTAACATATAATAAATATCTCGAGTTTATTTCACCATAAATAAAATTTTCTTTAAAAGTTATGAAAATTTTGATTTTTTATATCGTTTTAACAAATTTATTCACACTTTGTCTAAGACATTCAAAATGTTTAACTGTTGCTTATTTAAAAAAAAGTGAAAATTTTATAAAGTTTTATTTTTTAAATGCGTGAGGTTAAAAAATTTCACAATTAAATTCCACTAAGTTGAATTTTTTACAGGTATACTATTTCCACTGCTTTGAAAATGTTGTGTTGTTTTAAAAAAAAACTTTAACAATGTGTTAAGTTATTAATTTTCCTTAGTTGAAAATATTGTATAAGTGTAAAGTTATTATTTTTCTAAGCTTGAAACATTGTCTAAGTGTAAAGTTTACTTAAATTTAATTATTTTCTTTTGTCAATCTATGAAATGTTTATTTGTTGCTAATTTTGTAAAATTTATAACCAACTAGATAGTTTTAAAAAAAAAAAAACTCTAACAATGCGTTAAGTCTAATTCTTCTTAGATTAAAATATTGTCTAAGTGTAAAGTTATTATTTTTCTATCTTCCATGTTCCGATATGAAAGTGATAATCCTAAATTTCCAATATGCCGGTGAAAAGACATTAAAATATTTAAATGTTCTAGTAAAATGGGTGATATCTGAAATTTGATAGTTCAAACAACTTCCGGATAAAAATCGTCTACACGGGTTAAACATAGCAATCATTTTTCCAACATACATGTCCACACATATAAAGATGAGTCACTCAAACAAGCATGAAGCAAGCTGATAACAAGTTTAGGCAGGAAAATCGGTTTGCATTAGTCACTTTTATCTCTTCGTTATCATGTTAATAGGAAGTGATCTCATAGTTATGATAAGACAAACCAAGTGATGTTAACAACAAAGTGTTATTCACAACAAAATTAAATTCTATTTCCTTAAAACAATTGTAATGGAAAGGATATCGTGACTATCATGAAAAAAATTTTAGGTATATTAATTTTTATTGTAAAACCTTGATATTATATTAAAATCTTTTTTTAAATATCAACACACTCCCGTTTTGTCTAACACATTCAAAATACACAACATTAGTTTAAAAGTCACACAGTGTATAATAGAGAAAACATATAACAATTTTCTCACAATCAAACTATTTTATTTATTGATTAAAATAATACATATCAAATAAGCCTATCATATTGAGCTGTATACAATTCTAATTTCAAAATTTTTCGTAATGTCCAATTAAACACTCGTTCTGTGAAATCTTCAAAGCCGTTGTACAACTTTAAAAAGGCATTCTCAACATGCACAGGTATGTTTTGGTCTGTTAATTCCAGTTCACTTTTGGAAATAAAAAAGGTGGTCGCATTCTCTAAGTCTGCATCCTGTGTTTCACGATAGACATCCACTTTAACGGCTGCATACCATTTTATTGACTTTTTCATTTGTAATTGGTAATTTAATTCGTTTAAAACATCCGATCGAACACTGTTAAAAAACGAACGAAAGTCTTTTTGATTCATCTCATTGGACGTAATGATAGTTTTAGTAAAAATATTTCGCACATCATGTTGTCTTTTAAAATGCTTCACTTTTTCGAATAATAAATCTTTGAAATGAGGTGATTTCTTCACATTAGGTAAAACTTTATGAAAAATATCACAATGTTGTGCTAAATCTGAATCACAATTAAATATTTCACAACACTTTGTACATGAATGTTGTTTACGAATCTTATGGTTCTTCTTATGTATTAGTAAATCATACATTCTTGAAAATATCTCGTTGCAATCACTACACTTGTATTTTTTGGGCGATTTGTGAATCTTTTGATGATTACGTAAATCACTCTTTTGTGAAAAAAGTTCAGCACACACCTCACAGCAAAAAGATTTTTCCTTTAGATGACTTTTCATATGAAACACTAAGTTAACTTTCCGAGGAAATGCTTTGTTACACATCTTACACATATCGGGTAACTTCTGTTTTAGTCCTGATGAGGTGGGTTTCACTTCATAATTCGAAACGAGTCCTTCTTTGAATAAAAGTGTAGAATCCATCTCTTGATTATTTAACTTTGGTGATGAGCGTTGACACTCCAAGTTGGTTACATCACCAACACAAGAATTCATAACTCGTTCCATAATAACTTAAATGAAAACTAACTTAACGAAAAATACAACCTATTACAACGATATCAGGTCACAGTAGAATGTTATGAACTTGTTTCATTGAAATTTATATAATGATAGAGGGCGCTCGTGTAAAAATACTAACTTTTTATTGGTTTAAAAATACTGACATTTATTGGTTTAAAAATACTGACATTTTATTGGTTTAAAAATACGTCACATGATTATTTCATCATATGATGTTATAAGTTCAATCACCGCTTAATTCTTACACAATGATTGAGAAAGTCTTACCTATCAGAAGCTCGTACATTTGTAAGTAAAAATCTTTATTACTTTCGTATCTATTGCTTTTATAAATAATATTTTACTTATCAAGTTGTTTAATTTCTAAATGATGTATTCTAAAACGCCTGTTATGTCTTATGTGTATAAAGTCTACCAAAGAGGGGAAAAAGAGGGGGTGTAAAGTATTTGTAAAATTGAAATACGTTAATTTATAAAAACTAGATTCCATTCTCTTTTTTAAAAATGTTGGTTGTGTAAAATCAAATATAATGAAAATTTATTTTAATCGTATAACTCTAAACAAAATACTCGCTCTCTTTAATAAGTTAAATAGTCGCTAAAAATTGTTCATATGAAAGGGAAAAAATCGATCAAATTGTATGTATTGTTGTTCGTTTATGTCGTATGGTATTGTTTATATCATATTGTATGTTTTTATAAATCAAATTTTGCATGTCAAATCATTTCTTGACTAAATGGAATGATCTAAAATGTCTTATACGTTGTGGTTGGTTGGTTATTTGTTACAATCGATTATCTACGTATGGTATATAAGTCACTGTGGGAGGTCTTTCTAAGGTGTTCTAACCCGTATTGACACAAGATTCGATAAAAACTCCAAACGGTTAGGTCAACGAGCGCGAGAGGTGTTTAAACCTTCCGTCTACCGGCTTTGAAAGTAGAACCTCTCAGCCACTAGTCTGTTTAATCACTTAATTCCAAAATGAAATGTTTCTAAGACTGTGATATCCTAAGTGAAACATATTTAACAAAAGAAGGGTGTAGTAATTGTGACATAAGTTATTCTCTAGTATCCTTTTAAGAAAAATGTTAGCTATTACAAGTCAATTAAAACAAATATATAATAAAAAAAATATATTGTTTAAGTATCATAAAAACGATTATTTAAGTTACTCCACAAATTTTTAAACTTAAAAAACGGAAGATATAATGTAACAGAAAGTATGACAAATCTTTTTTTCCTATGAAAGATTAGTCTCCAAGACTTGAATTAATTTTTTCCCTAAAAATGACACATTAATTTCAGTATACAAGTTTGTGAAACGGCTTTTGCAGGAAAATATTACGGTTAATACAATATTAAGCATTGTAATTTAATTCAATAACATAAATGTGTGGGTGTATAGCTTATAGTTACATTGGTAAAAATCACTTTACTTTCGTTTTTAAAATGTCTAAACACGTTATTTTTCGTAACAAAACTATATAAACCTATATTTCTAAAATAAATGATTATAAGGTTAATACAAGAAAGAATCAGGCATGCTATTTTTGTCAATCTCTATAAATAACATTTCGTATAGAAAGTAAAAATTTTCCTTCTAAATTATTATTTCGAATATTGAAATGATCTGTTGACAGAATGTTGTAAGAGAAATGTGCTTGTAAATTAAACAAACAGATGTAATAGCATTCATATTAAACCAAAACTCGCGAATTACTCAATAGCTAAAGACAATTTTCTGCAGTTCATTAAAACTATGATAAAGATAATTAAACGCAGGTCTGAAATTCCTTGCTATGGTTTGCATTTGAAGAGATAACAACATACACATCCTTAATAACCTACTAGATAAGACATGTGTGATACAGAACATTGCAGGTTCTAAGCTTGAGATAGCCAACAATGGAAAATGTTCTTTACAATTAGTTCTAAAACTTATGTCACTAAAAATAAAAATGATAGAAATTATAATTTGAAACGCTTTAAATAAATTAAATTAAGTTAAAAAAAAATAAATGAAAACACTTTAAACAAAAAATAAAATTAAATTTCATCCTCTACAAAGAACAAAATCTATATGTCTAATCGTGCCCCTTCTTTATCTCTCTCATCTTAATCACGTCCGGTCTTACAAATCACCTTTCCTGTTACAACACGCTCCCAAACATGTTCCCAAAACATGTTTACTGCTTCTTGAAAACCCTTTTTGAAAAAAAAAAAAAAAAACATGTCTAATCCGGTTTCCGGTCTTACTTCCTGTCGCGTTTCCAATCTTAAAATAAATTTCACGTTAAACTTTTATAAAGTAAAACAAAGTCAGAAAGATTTCCATTTTTATATTAGGTGTTAGTTAGCAAATAGAATTTTTATTTCAGGTGAAGAGAAAAAAAAATCTTCAAACATTCTGCTAATATTACTTTCAAACTAAATTCATTATTATAGCAGGATTCCTACAACTCAACTCCACTCGACTAGAAGGATCAAAACCAACAAAAAAAAATTAAGCCCCTTCCAAAAATAAGCCCTCCCCTACTTCGTGATCCTAATTCCTTTCCGGTTAAACTTCCCTGTTATCCCCACCTGCGACTTTCGGTGTCCACACCTGCCACTTCCGGTGACCTTCACAGAGCACAGGTCATACGCCTCTGATGTAGAACTCCCCTTTTATATCTACTGACGTTGATTACATTTTGGTTTAGATATTCCAACAGGTGGCGCTGCTATACCACTTTTTTCATTATTTTTAAGATAGCTATATCTCAAGAACTAATGCACGGATTTCATGAAATTTCAGATTATGTTAGACCTTGACATAAAGAGATGCTGATTACGTTTTGGTGTAAATAGCCCAACAGGTGGCGCTGCTATGCTACTTTTTTTACTTTCTTCCATCTTTACAAGAAAGTATTGGATTAATGAAAATTTTCGACTTCCGGTTTTCGACGGGTTTATACGTTTTAGAAGGTCCTGAACACGATTTGACTGTTTTTAGAAAATGTCTGTCTGTCTGTATGAGACAAAAATTTTGTGGGCGCTCTATCTCAAGAACTAATGCGCGAAATTTAATAAAACTATATATTCAGTTAGTCCCTAATATAAATTGGTGCTGATTAGTTTTTGGTGAAAATTGCCCGACAGGTGGCACCGCTATGCTGCATTTTTTGCGATTTCCTTATTCGCTATATCTCAAGAACCAATGCAGTTATTTTCAGATTCCGTTAGACCTTGACATAAATAGACGCTGATTACATTTTAGTGTAGATATCCCAACAGGTGGCGCTGCTGTACCATTTTTTTCATTATTTTTATAACTATATCTCAAGAACTAATGCGCGAAATTTAATAAAACTATATATTCAGTTAGTCCCTAATATAAATTGGTGCTGATTAGTTTTTGGTGAAAATCGCCCAACAGGTGGCACCGCTATGCTGCATTTTTTGCGATTTCCGCAATAGCTCTATCTCAAGAACCAATGCAGTTATTTTCAGATTCCGTTAGACCTTGACATAAATAGACGCTGATTACATTTTGGTGTAGATATCCCAACAGGTGGCGCTGCTATACCATTTTTTTCATTATTTTTATGATAACTATATCTCAAGAACGCTGATTAATGCACGGAGTTCCATCAAACTTCAGATTCTGTTAGACTTTGACATAAAGAGATGTTTATTACGTTTTGGTGTAAATAGCCCAACAGGTGGTGCTGCTATTCTACTTTTTTCATTATTATCACGATAACTATATCTCAAGAACTAATGCACGGATTTTAATCAAACTTCAGATTCAGGTAGACGTTGTCAGTTATTGTTGATTAGGTGTTGGTCTAAATATCCCAACAGGTGGCGCTGATATCCTGCATTTTACAGGATTTACACGATTGTAACAATAGTCATATGTCAAGAACTAATGCACGGACTTTAATAAAACTTTAGATTCAGTTAGACCTTGATATAAATAATTTGCTGATTCTTTTTAGTGTATGTGAAACCTGTGTGAGATAGAAGAAAAGTTTTAGGATTGGCTCATCCGACTAGTTTCTATTTAATGCAGTTTTTAAGCTGGGGTCCCTAGTCGTCTGCCAGTCCCGCCTTAAATTGTTTCTCTCTCTTTTCAAATCCCTGATGTGCTCAAGTAGTCGAAACTTGTCAATCACCCTCTGTCTAGGTTTTGCGACTTCTTGGAAAGCATTGTGGAGTGAGTCTCCAAATGCTTGAATAGAAGAAGTTACATCCTCTGCAGAGTGAATCGTAGTGGGCGGAGAGTCCTTGTTGTTAAGGGCGTGACCGAAGTCTTCCCAATTAACCAAGAATGCTTGAGGGAGGTCAAGCTTGAAATTGCCCACTTTGAATCTAAGCACAACTGGGAGATGGATCGATGAGAGATTATTCACCGTTTGAATGGTGTGCAGGAAGGGCAAGTTGCGGGTGATAGCAAAATCGATGATGGAGTGATGATTCGGGCAGATGGACTCAGGGGGCGCTAAAATTTGTGCATGATTTTGATCTGGCCACCTGCGCAATTTAGAACCAGACATATTGGAGCTACGAGAGCCCCATGAAAAATGATGAGCATTAAAATCACCCACAATGATGAATTTGGAAAAGAACGGGTTAAAGTTGAAAGTTCCTGTGCTAGCAGACGATAATCCTTTGTAGGGAGATTGTAGATGGCTGCAATCAAAAGGTGGGAGATGGTGGGAAAATCTAACACAATGGGAGTGGCCTCAATGCAGTGAAATTGGGGGACTTTAACGAGAGTTGCATTGAGACCATTTCTAACATAAACAGCAGTGCCACCGCCACCGCCACCTATAGGAGGTCTGTCAATATGAAAAAGTACAAAGTTGGTGACCCGGACAGTATTACCCTGGAAATGGGCCTCTGAGACCAACATGATGTCTAATTTATTACTGTAAATAAAATCTTTAAACTCAGATGCTTTTAACAAGATAAACTTTTAAGTCCGTTGGCATTCCATATGCCAACCGAGAGAGAATTCAAATTCATTTGAGCTGGGAATTGGCCAAATGGGGGGTAGATCGAAAGACAGGCAAATTTGAGAAGGTGAAAGATTTACCGAGCAACTTCCGGTAAACTTCCATAAAGTATTAATGCATATTTTTTTCAATTAACCACTTAATTAAAATAGAATGACTGCATATTAATCATAATCCAATAAATCCACAAACAAAATGTTAATTACACGTTGGTACAATTCATTTCAGACAATATTTTACTGTAAAAATAATCTTATGCTGCATATATCAAACAGTAAGTTGAATCAGAACCTAAACAAAAACTGAAAACTTGAACAGAAACTAAAAACCAAAACTAAAGAAGCTGAACTTAAGGCTCTCTTATTCATAATGAATTTTATCAGTGGTGGAGTTGATTGTCTTTTATTTTAGCCTATATTTCTGTATAAGAATTCCAGTCATCACGTAGCTAAAGGGTTTCTAAATTCTTATGGTGGTGTAATGCCTCAACTTCTAACGAAACTCGATGGAACAGTCACATTAAATGCTTGGAGACGTATGTGTAAAACAAAGATTTTTCTTGAAAATTATTGATGAACATGAAGAAGTACATACAGACATAAAGATTTAACAATATTGCACTTTATATAAAGAAGTGAAACAACTAATCAGTCTGTTGAAACCCAATAGTATTTCACTGGATGTGCTACAGAGAGATTCCTCTACCATTGCAGATGCAACCAATGAATTCTTGACACTTTTTAAATCTGAAGAACTTGGAATTTATAATAAATGTTTACAGAAAATATTTTATGACTGTATCATGCCAGCTTACATTTTATCATACACTAGTATACAACCCTCATAAAAAATGACGGATTGTTGATCTGCGTTCCATTTTCATGACTTCATACAAACAAACAGCGTGAAGAAGATTGAAAGGTTTGTATTGTAGTAAAGGACATTTTAAAGTCGGTAGATGGCACCAAAACAATATTTAAAACAGAAGCGTAATACTGGATCGATCCAGGGTCGGACTGGGCCGGGGGAAAGGGCGCAGACCTTGGATTTTCAGAGGGTGCAAAAATTTTAACGAACTTAAATCAACCTATATGTAATACTTGAACATTTTTCCATAGAAAATTTCTCACGCCTTGCATTCATAATATTCAAACTTTTAATTGCTTAAAAGCCAACATAGCTTAAAAGTACCGCCGGGGGAAAGGGCGCAGACCTTGGATTTTCAGAGGGTGCAAAAATTTTAACGAACTTAAATCAACCTATATGTAATACTTGAACATTTTTCCATAGAAAATTTCTCACGCCTTGCATTCATGATATTCAAACTTTTAATTGCTTAAAAGCCAACATAGCTTAAAAGTACCGCCGGGGGAAAGGGCGCAGACCTTGGATTTTCAGAGGGTGCAAAAATTTTAACGAACTTAAATCAACCTATATGTAATACTTGAACATTTTTCCATAGAAAATTTCTCACGCCTTGCATTCATAATATTCAAACTTTTAATTGCTTAAAAGCCAACATAGCTTAAAAGTACCCAAGCCGGGACTCGAACCCGGCCATCAGTATAATGCCTTTTAAGTAAAAAATTTGAATATTATGAATGCAAGGCGTGAGAAATTTTCTATAGAAAAATTTCCTAGTATTAAATATAGGTTTATTCAGTTATCTATGCTGGATTTTCTTTGGTTTCGTGTTTGCCCCAGGGTTGGTGGCTCACTGAAAATATTCCATCTTGTGCTGCCTTTTGTAGCCTTGCCAATATGTTATAGTGAGAAAGTGCCAGGCTGAGTATCGTTCCCAAGTGGTTCAGTTTGTAGAACGTCAGTGCGCTATACTGATGACCCGGGTTCGA
Source organism: Maratus michaelseni (assembly GCA_963931845.1). Lineage (NCBI taxonomy): Eukaryota > Metazoa > Arthropoda > Arachnida > Araneae > Salticidae > Maratus > Maratus michaelseni. The sequence goes on along the minus strand of OZ007596.1, from coordinate 152,655,935 downwards.
CTCCCGGCTTGGGTATTTTTCACTATGTTGGCTATACATACGCCTTTTAAGCAATTAAAAATTTGAACTTAAATCAATTTTATTTACTTGTGTTGTGTCTGACTTGACAAAGTTTAACACATTCGCATAGCACCAAGTAAGAAAAAAGCTTAATATTATATTCCTGAGTTTAGATAAGCGACTTCGCTATATTCCCCGTGCATCCGTTCCATTAAATCTTCACAATGCTTCACAGTTTTTCAAGCTATGTCATGTAATATTCAAAAACTCTAGAAAGTTTAATACAGATTACCTTGTAGTAGATTGACTGTAGACTAGGACTTTCCTACTTTAATGTCAATAGATATCTTAGAACAGTCATGGTATAAAAGTGATCACTCCTTACTAATTATACTGCAAATAAGGTATAAAAAAATACATAGGTACCAATTTATTGAGAATAATTTCTACTATTAAATTCTATTTATAAATTTTGTTTCGGGAATTATCTACATATTAAAAAATGGACTAACGTTGGTTTTTTTCAAATTGTAACACCCACGTTTGAGCTCCCTGGATTAAGACAGCCTGGGAATATACTTATCTTAATTTTTCATAGGGTTATAAAAGAAATGTAGGGATTTATCTAAATATTTCGGAAAATAAAATTTAAATATTACGAGAAAAAGTACTGAACACTCATTTAGTCAATAGTAAAATTATACAGGAACTTTAAATTTATAATAAACTTTCTGTATATAAAAGTAAATACTACAAAATGTTTCTGGTAAGTGTCTACGTGTTATTTTCTGTAGATTGTTTGAAAACAGAAGACAATCCCCTTAGACTGTAGGAAGGTTCTCTGCAACTCGAAAACTAATTATTCAAATGAGCTGTACACTTACACACAGTTTTTTTTTATACAAAAATTAATGTATGTGATAATTCATAATTTTTAATAGGAATTTATTAATAATTTCCATAATTAAAAAATGTTTTTAATACCAAAAAAAAAAAAAAAAAAAAAAAAAAAACTGGAATATTTTTGGGCCGATTAAGTGTATTTCATTAAAAAATTAATAAAAATTCAATCGGGTGATTTTTATAAGTTTGTCAAATAAATTTAACATTAGCATCCTCAAACTTTAAATTCTTTTAGCTCTATGAAAATTGAACGTAAAATATTTAAATTATACCTTTTCGCGGGCTGTCTCGATCCAAGGAACTCAAATATAGGGACTCAAAAATAGGTGCTATTATTTGAAAATTCAAAGTTAGTATAATTTTTAATATGTAGACGACTCCTGTAACATACTTAATCCATTGTTTTAATTAGTAGACATTGTTTCTAATCGATTAGTACCTATAAACTTTTTACTATTAATTTTAGAAGAATTGGTAGGGGGTGATCACTTTTTTTTCCAGGACTGTAAATTAACACACTTGATGTATCCATAGTTGTTCATTAACGCAAAAAAAAAAAATCTTTCTTTACTTTTTTAGCAATTTTAGACATTATTACAAGTTTGATTATACAGTAGAGTCTCCAAAATCCGCACAGCTTGGGACCAGAGGCTGTGCAGATTTTAGAATTTTGCGGATTTTAGAGTTTTGCAGATTCTAGATTAAATGATTTTTTCTTCAACTTATCTGTGTCCATTCAGAAGAAGATGTAATAATTCAATTTAAACAAATCAAAACTTGAATACCTTTAATTCACCTGCAGATTATTATTTTAATATACAAAATTATTTTTTATTACAACTTTTGAACATTTCCTGTATAGTTTTTTACTTCAGAACTTTCCCTTTTTTCTTGATGAAGTTTTTTTTTTTATCCTGTAAACAGTCATTATTTCTTGTTGGTCTATGGAACTCTGCTGCTCCAAGAACTTAAAAAAGTTTTTACAAAAATACAAACTTTCTTCAAACTTCATTTTTTTTTTCTTCAGAGTCATAGTCAGATTCAGATTCACTGTCTTCTGGTGGGTTAATAACTGAAGAAATAATTTCTTCATCTGCAAAATAGTTTACTAAAACTTCATCTGTGTGGTTCATCCATTCCATAATTTCATCTTTAAAACATTCTTGTGAAGCTGGGCTTTTGCATATTTCATCAATTCAGAAGCTTTAGCTTGTTGCAATGTTAATGGAAAACCTGAAAAATATTTTTCTTCATCCTCATTTTCAATAAATAATGATCTTGGCCATATTTTATGCAATGCATTGATCAAGGTATCTTTTGTAATAGAAGCTCATGCTTCATCAATTAAATAAATGCAATATTTTATGGTGAAAATTTTTCTGTGCTCTTCTATTGTTTCAAATGGCGAATCGGCATTAATAAGTTGCTTCAAAAAATTTGATTTATAGTGTCATTTTTAACTATGGATAATACCCTGATCCATAGGCTGAATTAATGAGGTAGTGTTTGGGGGGGGGGGGCAAAAACATTGTAATAATATTATCTGAAATACCATTTAATTCAGGATGAGCAGTGCAGTTGTCCATCAGTAAAAGAATTTTACAATTTTGTGGCAACCCCATACCCCACATTTTTTTCAGGTGTTTGGTTTAAGATAGCGTGAAAAGAGTTGTTGGCCATTTATAATATAAACAGTGTAATATCTTGTGCCATTATAAATATTATTATTTATTCAAATAAATTTATGTTAAAAATAATTTTATTTTCATTCAATAATATTTGGAGCAAAAATTATAAAGATTGCTTTTTAACCCCAAATTTCACTGTAAATATGCAACGCAAGCGGATTTTGGAGTTTTGCGGATTTTAGAGACTCTACTGTATTTATGATTTTTTTAAACCGACATCGTGCTGTAAGATATGATTTGACTAACTCTTCCCTTTTATACGATTCTTTTTTCACTCAAGCAATACAGAATTGTTGGATATCATTAGTCCATTGTTTCCTAGCTTCGTTGGCCAACGATTGAGTTTGGCTGCTTCCAATAGCTAATACTGTGTCTGAGCCAACGGTTAGCTGATCGTCGGCCTAAAGATATGAGTTCAAGTTTGACCAACAGTTATGTTTGCTGGCAAAACTACGCTAATAATAATATTAAAATATGCAAATAATTGATCCTATTTTAATTAGAAAATTCAACTAATTTGTTGAATTTTTAAGCAAAAATTAATTATGCTTCTAGAATTACCTATTAAAATTGCTTTTAAGTTGGTTTCCTCGGTAAATGTTTCCCCATTTACCATTTGTATTTAAACAAATATCTCTAAAACTATTATGCAAATAAATTTTACTTTTATGGCTACTAAAATGCAAGAATACCAGTGCTAAGAGCTTCAACCTCTGTTTAAAAAATATATATTTATTTGACGTTTTATGAATTAATTATCAAGTCAGTTATAAACATGGTATAGATGTAATGTCGGGTATAATTTGACAGCAAATGCTGTTTATTTACTACAGCCTTTTTTTTTTTTCTTTAGTAAAGTAGCATTTTTAAATCTGCCTCATCACACATACAAAATAAAGATTCAGTACGTAAAATTCGTTCAAAAAATATTTCTATCGAGAAGAAAAATGTACTTTCAGTATAGAAATCGAAATTTTGAAACTAAAACTCATGCTTGATTTTTTCTTTTGAAAAAGTACTACATATTATAGCAATATTTGAATGGGGAAATAACACTTGCTTGTGAAAATATTACACTTGCAGCATTTGGGATAAGAAGAGGCATTTTGTGTGCTTAAAAATGACTTTTATGCATCCTTAAAATGCTGAATTGATATCGCACTATAAAAAGGCTTCTACTGAAAAATGACATCAAAAATAGCTATTAAATTGTTAAAATAATTAAGTCAATTTACTTCTATCAGCACACTCTTCCCATGATTCGCAAATTTCTTTTCATAATTAGAGATCAAAGGAAATTAAGTTCCCATAATTCAAAGAAATCCACCGGGGATTGTAATCCTTCAAGCGACAGGATTTTGTTGCCAGCGTTTTATAATGAAAAAAACCTACAATAGTTTCTGAATAGTAATCATCGCTTTATTTAATGATCGATTTTTCCGTGATTAAATAACAGAATTTTTTATTTAAAATACATACCAGAATTTCCGAATAGTTATTTAATTACGGAAAGGCTGTCATTAAATAAAGATAACCAAAAATTTTGGTAGGTATTTTGAATGAAAAAAACGCTGGCCGCAGGATCTCAGCTTGTAGAATCGCAATCCGGAAGCGTCGTCGAAGTTGTATTCCTCGAAAAGACAGGTTATGTTTTCCAGTCAACAACAAAATCCACACAAAACGTTTTTCCTTAAAATATTTATCTCTTTCTTTTATTAAGTTGTTTTTCGAAAAGCATGGTTTCAATTATAGGGCCATTCAGGGACGGTTTTAAAAGGACTCAAGGTCCCCTGGGTATACTACAATGGAGGGTACGCAAAATATATGATCTGAGATTAAGACCTAAATAAAAAGAAAACTGCCCAGTTAAACTGAGGGCATTGAGCTCACAGGCTATTCACATTTAATTGTATATTATACTCTTATTTCAACGAATTTGAAATAAGCCCCTCGAAAAATAAAGAAATCGACAATATAATAAGGGGGATCATCCCCCCTTATAATTAACCAATGAACCCCTTAAACTAATCAGGGAAGCCTCTAATTACAATGAATATACATACAAAATTTGAAGAAAATCGGATAATTCTGCCTGAAAAACCCATTTATCTAAATTAAGGGGGGGGGATTAGCCCCCTCTTTCCCCCTTTATACTTAACCAATGATCCCCCAAAACTATTCAGAAAAGCACATTATTACAATGAACCTATATACAAAATTTGAAGAAAATCGGATAATTCTGCATGAAAAACTCATTTATCTAAATTAAGGGGGGGGGGGATTATCCTCCCATCCTGACCAAGAAGAAATAGCCAGGAAATGGGTGAATGACATTGATAAAAAGTTTTTGCCATTGATTGTTAAATTTTCCATTAATGCATCTCCATTTCCTGATACATATATTTCTGATGCAATCATAAATAATCTATCACCAGAAGAGTGGTGGGAATCACTGAAAAGATACAGCAACTTAGAAAATATTTCAAATTTTGCATGTCATCTTTTTCATTGCGAAGCCTCGTCATCAGCAAGCATTGAACATATTTTTTACAATTCAGCATGATTCAAAACAAACTTAGAAATAGGCTTGGATTACAAACTGCTACAAAATTTTTAATGGCTTATAAAATATTAAATTCTAAAGACAAACAACTTGATCCTGATCCTGAAGCATTTGACGACCATTAAATATTTTACAACCTTTATTTATCTTGAATAACAAAATTTCATAGTATGCATTTTATGCACTTCTGTTAATTTCTTTATTATTTCCTGGTTATTTTGCATTTGATATTTTAACTAAAAGAAAATTTTTATCATTATATTTTTGTACTTCTTATTGATGTTCCTCCGATACTAAAATGTGTAGGATACTGAATGTTTCTATGCATATATTAAATTATTAACGTCATTACAAGCACAGGTTTCATTTCAATATTATAACATTTTCTTAATTAACATTAACTTGTTATTTCATCATATGACTTTTTAAAAATAAGATTTGAAGCTGTCAAACATTTTACATTTTTTTATTTCTATTTTTAATTTTGTAAACTGATTGTTCATTGCAATGGAATTGCCAGAAGACGTAAAAAAGTTAAAATTTACTTCAAATGTATATGTTTTACAATTTCTATTTAATACATTAAAGGTTAATTCCATCGTAACTAAAGTAACACTTGATCATCGAATTTTGTTTTTAAAACTGTGTAAAAAATTTACTAATAAAGCTAGAACAAATTTTTACAATTTAAAATATTTCTTACTAAGGACTTAATACCCAAATACCTACAGATTATTTCAATCTCTCCTTTAGTCCCAAAAATTGCAATTCAAAATCCTGTAACTGATGTAACATGAAATAGGCAAAAAAAAAATTTCTGCTTTCATTAAAGTGCAAAAATTATCAAAACTATCGCGTTTAAAAAAGTGATTTAATGTTCTCAACAACACTAAGTAATGACAAATTATAACAATAACTTGCTTAATGAATTTCTGAACAATAAAAAAGAAAAAATAGCATTTACGCATGTAACTGCACCACGTCCGATGTAAGACTCCTATAATAGAAGCTGACGCATATCCATTTTGTCTCGCATTATTGGTACACAGTTCAGCATCAATCTACCGCAGCCGGAGTTGGGGTTGCCTAATACTTGGTTCTGATTAGCTTGGTTTTTCGATTGGGCTGCAATTCGAGTGCCAAATCTGTGAGGATGCGTCAGCCTCTATTATAGGAGTTCTAGTCCGATGAGCTAGTCGCGTCCTCCTTCCCTAGGATTCAATAATCAGAAGGCGTGGTTACAGTAATGGGTCATGGGGGCGTTTTGGCAATGGCCTACAACCGGTTCCTCTCATGAAGTTCTGGCAACAAAGCCGTTGGATCGTCTCTGCGTCCGCCCAAGTGTCGTGTGGTGGTGTCCTGTATTTGGGCCACCACATGTCGCAGTGTCCCGTTCGCAGACTTAACTCATTTGGGTTAGGGTGAAACGCACAGGTAGGCTTCGGCCCCCATCTTTCCCCAGACTGAAGAGCACCACCTTGGAGGTGTCCGGATAAACCGGCCCTTCTCGGTCGTGACTTCATATGGGCTCACGAGAGCCCGGAATCGGCAGGGAAGTACGACTACCTTTGGCAGCTGTAGCTTATCATTACACATATAACTTTTATTGTGTAACTGACGTAACATTATGACTTTACAAAGACAATAATGGTACTTAACTTAGTTTGTAAACAGTAATTTACAATGCCTTTTTATTAGAATTTTATTATAGAACATAAAAGTATCATGCTTTCCAATTATACTCTTAAATTAAACATATTATAAATTTTACCTCCCCCCACCCCCCCAAAAAGAGACTTTTCTGTGGAATTGCCCTATAACTTAATATTGATATACATTTTATTTATAAACATGTTTGCATAAAAAAACTTCTAGATGAACTGAACTTAGTCTTTCATTTCCACTCAAAATATTTCACATACTGTTGTGTATATAAATATGTATAAGTTATATTTTCTTTTTCATATAAAAGTGTTTTCTTGAATGGGAAGAATCAATATATTTATTTATTATTGTTAAATTCTACATTTTTAACTTAAAATTTTCCATTTATTAAAAGTGGACAAAATGATATTTTGTCCGGGATGGTTTTTTCCAGAGTGGAAAAAAACAGACAACCCTGAAACAAGTTCGATTTAATTTTAGTTTAACAGAAATTTTTAATCAAAAAGCATGTTTTAATGAAATGTAAGTGTACTATGTCAGAAACCTGTTCAAAATCCTTTCATATGGTATCTCATTTATCGTTCTGCATTTTGTATTTGCTTAGAAAAAGGGATGCTGACAACAGAAATAATATATATATGATGTTTATATTTTTTTAGATATAATTTAACTCTTCAATGGGCGTTCCTAAATTTTTTTTTGCACAAGCAGGCACATGATGTATTTTTTTTGTGGAGACCAGTTATGTCATTAAAAATGCAATATTTTTAATAACAGTAGTAAGAAACATGCTAGAACAATTATATATACCAGTTGCAAATATTTAAGTTTAATTTTAGCGCCATTTTTGAGAACAAAGTTCTAAAAAAAAAAATCACATTTGTGATAAAATTTATGATAAAGTACACACTGGAAGGTTAATATTCATTATGTAACTAACACTCATACTGCTGAGTCACATATATCTAAAAGTTGCACTTTTACATGACAAAATGTGTTAATAACAATGCTCAAATTTGACACAATATTTTAATTTTACAATAAATTAGAGAAATAATGACTAATCTGGAGAAAATTTTAAAGTTAATACAATTTTTTCTGCTATAATTTAATGATTAAACAACATTGGGTGTTTCTTTATAGAAAATAATTCTTTTTCTAATAAAAAATGTGACAAAATAAAATAATCCAATTTTATTTAGTGATAATAAATGAATAAGTAAATAATCAATATTTATTTAGCCCCAACAACAAAAAAAAACCCCAAATTTATTTAGGGTTCAGTGTAGAAAAATATTTTTAATCTATTCATACTGTAAGCGAATAGTTTCTGAATGATATTTTTCAGCACATTTCAAATATTCAGAACAGGAATATGTTTCCATAACTTCTTTAAATATCAACAACACTTTTTCCATTTTTCTTTTCGCAGATGAATGAAATAATTCAGGCATGCAATCTTGCCGTTTGAAAATGTACTCATTCAGAAAAACCATCAAACTTTCGCTGTTCTCAGGATATCTTTTATATTTCAGACAATATCTTCTGAATAATCTCATATACGAACCTTTCATTATGTTGTATTGGCCAATGCAATCCTTCCAATACTTTTTAGTTAACGGACATGTCAAGTACGGGTGACATGTCTTGAGATTAATCTTAATGTGATCTGTTGTGTCTGTTATTTCACCACTATCATCATTGAAAACGATATCTTTCTCTTCAAAAATCACATTATCATAATACGTAGGACATGATGTCTCGGTAAATCTCTTGTACACATTTAAAACAGTCTTCAGGCTCAAATGAGAGAGAAAATTATATTCTATAGGTGGTTCTTTACTTCTTGGCTCCATATACAAAATAATTTGAAACTTACTCTCTGAAATGTTGGTACAGATTTCATAATTAAAATAATGAGCCAAAATATTAAATATGGCTAATTTAGGCTGGTCGCATAATGTTCGCCATAGCTCCCATAAAGGCTTTTCTTTGGGATCTTCATAATCTTCGTGGTAAACATCTCTATAAAATTTAAGGATTACTCCTGAGTTGAAGTCTGGTAACCGCAATAAATTTTTTTTGCTGTTAGGAAATGCTTTATGGCAAACATTGGCAATGTACCAAAAACATACATTAAGTTTTTCAACAATCGGCGGGTTTAAATGTGGTGATAATGTTATAAAGTAATCAGAATGATCTCCCAAAAATTTTATCTCTGCAAAAAGGCGAGATTTCATGTCTTGGAGTTTGTCAACAGCCAATATATATAAAAATATCATATGCCAAATAACCGGCTTTCCAGGTAATTTATTTTCAAATAGTGTCGATAAAATGTAATTATTGTGTTTAATCAAAGCCTTGACATCAATCGTGTCATTATGCAAAACATAAACACCTTGTAACTCATTTCTAGTAAAAGGAGAAATGTTAGGATTCTCAAGCTTTTTATATGTTTGATAATCTATTGTGTAGGGTTCAACCAAATTAGCGATTTCTTGTCTGTAATATTTGGACTCTAAAAGCTTAAACGGATTCTGAATACTTTTCTTATCAATAAAAAAATCATCACTATTTTCAGTTTTTTCACCGATTATCGTTTTATTCATATGTATTTTCACGGGAAAACAAACTGTCTTACAATTTTCATATAAAATATCACATGTGAGATATTCACATTCTAACTCAGGCTCTGTGTATTGCAGTGTTGAAGGTTTTTCCATCTTTTTAAAAACATCAAGTGAGTAGGTGTCAATTTTTTCTTTAAATAGGTTCATAATATCAGACATCTTGCGTTGAAAATCAGCTTTTTCAGTATAACATGAATTTTTTTTAACATATGTAACACAATCATCAATATTCTTATCTTCATAGAAATTTCTTATTGTGAGTTTATCTTTGAAATATTCTTTTAAAATGCGTGAATTTAATGCACATAAATCTCTTTTCAAAATTCGTTTATCTACCTGCGGAGAATTAATTTTGGATAAGATAGTCACTTTAAAAGAATCATCTTTCATGATGTAATTATAATCTATTGTATCAAAATTTAAATCTGGTTCTACTCGACCTATTGATTCGTCATTAATATATATTTCTTGAGGAATCCCTTCAAAAACATCTATAAATTTCAGATTCATATCTTTGGTAGCTCCAATAAAATATAATTTAACATTTTGGATTTGGACCTTTTTTTCATTTAGAGTTTGTTTACATTTATCGACATCCGATGTAGTTATAGACCCATCGGTGAACACGTATAAATGAATCGGATAACTGTTTGATAATAATTCTACAAAGTGGTGAGGTTCCGTGCCTGAATATCCTCGATAACGACCTAAATCTGGAACAATTTCCTCGTATGTTTTACTTGTAGCTGAGCTATTCCAACGTATAACTTGAATGGGTGGTTTCAACTTACATAAAACACTATACACTTTATCTGCATATCCAGGAACGCAATCAATTGAACCACTGACATCAACTGCAGCAACAATCATGATGTATTTTATGTTGATAACAGCAACTGACTCCCTAATTATAAGAAAAAGAAAAAAAAAATGAACAAGGTACAAAATACAGAATAGCTAAAATAACAATAAATCTATAAAGTAAGTTCCCCTAAAGTAATATGCCACAGCGGAAACCCATATCACAAAGCAAATACAGTAGCCTGTAAGCAAGGGTCTGAAAAACTACTTTTTTACTGTAGCGAACTACAACTACAACTACTTTATCAAAAATGTAGTTAACTACAACTACTTGTTTTAAAAAGTAGCGATTACAAACTACTTTTCAAAAGTAGTCACTCCTTCGCTACTTTCAGATTTGGTCAAAGGGTTCAATTTATATTAGAAATTGAAGAAACTGATTAAATAATAAAGTGAACCCTCGTTATATCGCTTCTGTCAGGATATAATTAAATAAATGTGACATAACCGAGGGGATTAAAAAATTAAGAAAGATAACATACAAGAAAATTTGTCTCCAAGATATTAGTTTATATACACATTACAAATTTCGTAGCAAAATTAAGACAGATATTATAATCTAGAAAATTACAGAGAGACAACTCTAAATGCAAACAACAAATAAATCTGTAAATAAAGAAATTCCGAATAATAAGAAACCTAGCGTTAAAACAGGAAGACTTAATAATGAATAATAGACAAATGTTGCCAGCAAGAAAATTAATTCCTTTGGTGGGTTAGTACTTGATTTTAGCAACAAGTGTCAATGGTAAAAATCTATGACTTCATGCGTTTTTGTTGTTATACAATGAGCTGAGATTCGCAAATTGTTCAGCAGAATAAAAGTTTCACAAAAGAATAAGTTTCGGTCACGTAATTTGCAGAATACTACATTTTCCCCTTAAGTAACGTTGGTTCTCGCTACAAACTACTGATATTTTGTATCATGCTACTCGCTACACTACATTGTTCAAACAGTAGCACACTACACTACAAACTACTGTAAAAAGTAGTGACTACTGTAGTTTCACTACTTGTAGCGCGCTACTTTCGACCCCTGCCTGTAAGTGGGTTATTCATATCATTGACGACATGTTCTTTTTTTATTATCCCAAAGGAAACAAACACATGTCTTCATATTTTGCAGTGACCACTCATTCAGTATGTTTGTTATTTCAAAACAGTTGCTGCATGAAAATCGCCATACTCCCATAATTGCCCCTTTTCACAATCTATTGGTACACGAAACACAGAATACTGGATATACTTTTTGCTGCGAATTTTTGCTGTCATGTATATGTATTACAATAGAGAAATTTGCTTTCTTACTTACCAAATACTGTAATAAAAATTAACCCAATATAAGTGAATTTTTTCATCGACTTACTCTTCAAACATTTCATTATTTCAATAGTTAATAAAATAATTATAATATTCAATTTTATAAAATATATTTGAAAGACCATGTTTTTTATACTTTTTGCTCCATTCTGAAATGTTTATCCGATGAATTGTCTGAAAATTTTCTATTCTAGCATTACAAATTAATTTCATCACTTTAAATTTTGCAAAGTTGTACAGTAAAATTTAAACATAAAATAACCATCTATTCTTAAAAACATCTTAAAAAATGTCTATATATTTAAAACAAAAAGCGCATTCTGTCAAATTTTCCACACGAATATTGTCTCTTTACAGATGTGCCAACGTTTTTAGAAGGCTTCTCCCCTCAGAAATGGGAAACCTGATGGATTAGCCCTCACCTGTTTAGCCTAGGGGGATAGAAAAGGGTTGATTGAAAACGGATGGAGTCACCATTGCATTGAATGCATAGACTTTCTAATATATTTTTGCTCTGAGATTGAAAGCTAAAGCATTTTTTTAAGAACTCATGTTTCCACTACTAAATATGCATATTTTTTCGCAAAATTTTAAAGAGAACTTGGATACAGTTAATATACTTATAACGGATTGAAATGTCAGAGAGTTTGGAAGATGAGAACAATTTTTTTATGGCTATGTTAAATGAGCCGACGCAAAAACAAACAAAAAAGCAAGAAGAAAACACTTCTTTTATAACTAGATAACAATATTTTTCATGAAATTTTTACACAGGCTGTAAAACTGTTTTATTTATCTCACCAATAAAGATTTCAAAGAGTTTGGACAAAAATAACTTTTTCTTTTAAAACTATGAAACAACCCTACATAAACAAGAAAATGAGCGCTTTTATCACTAAATATCAATATTTTTTCGTGAATTTTTCATTTTAAAATATAATTTCATACAAAATTTTAAAGAGAGCTTGGATACAGATATATTTATAACTGATTGAAATGTCAGAGAGATCGGAAGATGAGAAATATATATTTTTTTGCTATGTTAAAAGAGCTGACGCGAAAACAAACAAAAAAGCGAGAAGAAAACATTTCTTTTACAACTAGATAACAATATTTTTTCATGAAATTTTTACATGGGCTGTAAAACCATTTTATTTATCACCAATAAAGATTTCAAACAGTTCAGACAAAAAGAACTTTTTATTTTAAAATTATGAACGACCATGCGTCTAAAAAACAAGAAAATATGCATTTTTACCACGAAACATCAATATTTATTCTTGAATTTTTTATTTAAAAATATAATTTTTACAAAATCAGGTTAAAGATTTAAAATAATAAAAACTTTTGTTTTTTAAAAATTTATTATCACGGGCCCGGGCAATGCCGGGCGGGGGTCGGCTAATGTATAAATAATTTTCATTTTATCGACATTTTGGGATATGATGAATAGTGATTTGGCCAAATTTTAGGCTGAATTTCAACTTTTTCTTTTTCCAAAAAAGAAAATAACTTTTGATTACCCTAATTTCCTGCCTATAATCCGCGGCGGCGTATAATCTGCAGGTGTCAATTTCACGATATTTTGAAAAAAAATCATCGTATAATCCGCAAGTGAAATTTTCCCTTAACAAAAATTCACAAGATCTACAGGACTAACGTTCAGCCATAAAGGAAAAAATATTGAATCTGGTGTAAAATATTTTAATTTTTAACTTTTGTATTTAATATAACACTTGATAAATAAATAAATATGAAATAAAAATTGATAATTCAGTACAAAGATATTTGCAATTCTATTACACATAAGTAAAAATAAATTCAGAAAATTTACATTACTTAGTATAGAAATTATAATTAAGTAAGTTAATTACCTTAATATCTGTTTAAATTAAATATAAAATCCTTGTACTAGTTTTTTTTTTTCCTTTGCCTTATTTTTATCTTAATATTACGCGATCAGCAAATCAGACAAATATTCGTCTGGCACCATCTATCAAAGTAAAAGCTTACTACGCCATCGATTATCGTTTGAATCGAATATCGCCGTATGCCGAGCTATAATAGATGAAGCATAGAGTGCGATGATTATAAACTAAATAAGAGTTAAAAACTATTGTAAAGCGTGAAATAAATGGATTTAAGGAATGAATTATTAATATAAAACAGAAACTAAAAGATTATTGGCAAATTAAAAGTATTTTGACCATAATAATTACGTTTTTATAATAAAGCTATTATGTTGATATGTACTGTTTATGAACTTTATACTGAGATTAAATAACTGTAAATAAAGATGAGATATGAGTAAATGGTAATAAATGCTTGTGTTTAAAGAGTGTATTTGAGGCAGTAAGACCTAGATACAAAATAAAGGCTTGACTTCTCTTAACAAGATTTCATAAGTTGCGTGGTAGCGCCATCTGTTGATTTTTAAGAAAGATATTTGTAAATTTGCCCCAAAAAAGTATGCTTCTTGACATTTGCAAAGATATCGAATAGGAAAAAAAATCGCAGATAATCCGCAGCGGCGTATAATCCGCATTACAAGAAAAGTAAAGTTTTTTAACGTATAATCCGCGGATTATAGGCAGGAAATTAGGGTATTACATATTTTCAAAATTTTAAAATGGAAAAAGAATTAAACACAGATTGATGTTTTATTATTAATGCGTTTAAAATTTTTAATAGCTTGAGATGTATTTCTTGTATTATTTCAAACACCTTGATGCTAATTATAAAACACATCTAAATTATAACAGCATAACTTTATCTATAGAAAAGTAAAGCTTTCAATTTTAATCAAATTCTTAATTTTATAATTAAAAAAAATCATTATAAAGGTCAGATAAAAATTAAAATGTTATATTTTAAATTTAAATTCACTCATGAATTTAAAATGTTGAATACATTTTGCAATTTATTAATTAAGGTTGCAATGCTTGTTTAAATGCACAATGTTTAAAAATACTTTTATTTAAGTATCATTATACACACTCTTATGTGAACCTAAACAACTTTAAAATCTAAACTTATAAACAAAATAAAAATGAGCTAGTGTTCAGCAATATTTTTAGTAATATATTGAAATATAATATTCTAATATTTTGTAAATACATTTTAAATGTTCCTAACAAAATTGCTGAACATTGAAAAATAAATCTTTTTTGGCACATTCATAAAGACCTTTTTATATGCGCATGAAATTTGAATATTCAAGTATTTTAGAATCGAAGTGTTTTTCATTTTTCTATAAGAATACTTATATCTGTAGTTATAATGTATCGTTACCTATTGAAGACATTTAAAGTCAGTTTAAATCTCCAATTTGGACACCATTTTCTAAAAGATTCTTAACTTTTATAGAAAATAGAGAGATGCTATATGATTTTTTAGTATTGAATAACTGTACATTTTGTGCAATTAAGAATGCAAATGACTTCATGAACGTGTCAGAAAGTAGCCAGTTTGGATTAGAGAAAAAAATTGCAAAACGAAAACAAAAAAAGGTACTTTTCGGTTAGCCGGGCGCCAGTGATTTATATACATGTATATATACACATATATATATAGTTACAAAAATATCTACATACGCATATATATACATACATATATGTACACACATATATGTATGAATATACATATATATTCATATACATACATATTTATATACGTACATATATCACTGGCGCCCGGCTAACCGAAAAGTACCCAAAAAAATTATTCTGAATTTATTTTGTGAAATATCTAGAAATATTCGGTTGAGATATCAGCAGTATTCAGTGGGATATCTAGCAATATTCGGCATACTGAAAATTCAGGAAAATCACCGAATAATGTCTGAATATTTGGCACATTCCTAATTATATATACATAACAACTAACTATATAGTATTTTACAGTCTAAAATGATTTTTTAAAATAGAATTATCAAAAAATGTTCTTGCACTTTTAAAAAAATTATTATTCATAGGTTTCACTTTAAAAATAGTACATTTTAAACAACTTCAAATAGTTAGTTACTATATTTTCATTCTATCATAAATACAAGATAAGTCAGATAAGTAACATAAATTAAAAGTAAAAAACATCTCAAGCATAATCTGATTGAATGCTATAATTTCTATTTAATTTCCAAGAACTGATAACCTTGGCATGATAAAAATTTAACACAAGTTACAAAAATTTTCTTATTAATCTTTTATTGTGTTAAAATTGTTTCACTAACATTCTAGTTGATTTTGTTAAAATAAATAAAAGCAAACTGTTCCTTTTTAATGTAACTTTTAATTAATTTAAAATGTTCTATTATTACAACAGAACTCTGATTCAAGGTTGCAGGGACGTAGCTTGAAATTTTTATTTGGGGGGGACCTGATTTTGGCGCCCTTTTATAATTTTCATTTTCCACTTCCCCATCCCACCCCCTATCTCGCCTGGCTCGGCATAAAAGAAAACAGTTCAGCCCGACCCGTTCAAAAATTATTTTGACCCGGCCCGGTATAAAATCAAAAAGTTCGGACCGGCCTCGCCCGACTGAATATCTACAAAGCATGCCGATATTTCTGAAGCAGCATTAACTTAAAATTACACTTACTTATTCAAAAAGCACACTTACTTATGCATAGATTTTATTTTCAGATTATGTTCAAAATACGTGGAATGCGAAATATCAACAATATTTATGATCACTTAGACAATAAGGTACATAAACACTGATTAAAAAATTCAATTAGACTATTACATTCAAATGGAGATTCAGTAAGAGAAGAAAAATCCGTTATAGGCAGGTTACATTCCTAGCAGGTACATTGTCTGTGGTATGTATTATATTCTTTTTGCACGGATCAAGACATTTTTCGGTGTAAGAAAGGTTTTCGTCATAGACTCTTTCTATTTCACAGGTTTTACTGTACTTTATTTTTATTTTTTGCTTAGAATAGTATGTACTATTCTTTAAAACGAATTTTAATTGTAGAATAATGGCCAATTAAAAATATATTCATTTTTCGCAAAAATTGTTGTGCCAGGCCTAATTTTCTGATTTTTATGCTGGCCTGCAAATTTCGGTCCACGCAGACCTTTAGGAAGAATAACGTCCAAGCACAGCTTGGATCAGAAAAAAAGGCTGGACCGCCCCGGCCCAAGTCTGCAGAAAAAAGTTAAGCCTGGGCCATGCAGATCTCTAACTCGCGCGTCTCGAAAGCCTGTTTAAAATATCAGTTTTAATTTTTACAGAAAAATTACAATACTATTTTATTTTTAGAGACCTGATTAGAAATATATGAAATTTTATATGCAAACAGATGATAATGATTTTATGAATGTGTCAAATGTAGTAATTTGAAATGGATTTGAACCTTAACTAAAGCAAACATTTGTAACTGCTCTTACATTCTGCTCCATCAACAATTTGAAACCACTCATTCATGAATGAAGTTACATAATCTGCTTTCTTCTTAAATTCATTTATTGTTTTGATTTTTTTAAAAGGTACCTAGTTTATTTCTTTCATATATTTACTCTGGAAGAATTTGTGCCTAGGATATAAGTTTTAAAAAAAATAGACAGTTCACTCGTTTTAAGAAACACATGCCTCTAAATGAACGAATATCAATGTCTGTTGTCTCGTTTTGCACAAGAGGGATTTCAAGAGTTCAAATGTCAGGGTGGAGGAAATTTTTTGTTCAGAGGATTCTTTCTGGAGAATTGCCATATAACCAACTTGACTTAGAGTAGAGGTCTGCACGGGCTCGTACCTGGACCTGCAAAATAAAGGTCAATTTTTAAACGGACCGGTCTGGCAGAATGAAGCCTGGGCGGGCCGATGAAGAATAATAAATGGGTCGGGGCGGGCCGATAAAAATAAAAAGTGAGCCGACCGGCCTGATATAAGAAATTTAAAAGGATCAAACTAAGCTGATAAAATATGAACAGTTTTAAATGGATTTGTCTGGAACGAGAATAAGTAAATGTACTGCATGAGCCGATTACAACATCAATACAGAAATATGTCAAGCATAGAAATCGGCATCGGACACTTACATCATACTTGAGCCTGGGCTTAATTTTTTCAGCAGACTCGGATCAGGCTTACATTATTTTCTATGTATTCAAGCCGGCTGGAAACTGGGCTTAATTGTTCCCATGACGTTTCGAGTTGTTTAGTAATAATAGTATTAGCGATAATGAACTTCTATTAACAAAATCTTTGGAAGTATACTTTAATAAATTACAGAAAAACGTTTTTTTTTATTATACAGCAACAAAAGTTAGGATGTTTTTAACTGTCTTTTTCTTTTATTCTAAACTGCATTATTTTTTTTTTAATGTCTTTATTTGAATGTAATACTTTTTAAGAGTCTAAGTGATCTTTAATAATACTATTCTGTATGCTATAGCATAAGGCATGCATAAAGTATTCTAAAATATACTGTAAAATTGTCCCATAAATATGCATGCAGTATTCATTAAAAGAATCTTAATCGTATGTTAATAAAAACTGGAATTTTTTTTGTAGAAATTGAGTTGGTCAAGTCAGGCCGGGCTTGACTACATTGATTTTTCAACGGGTCGGGCCTTGTTTTCACTGAATTTTCAACGGGCCGGTCCGATCTCATGCTTTTAGCTTTTAGACCGGACTGGGCTTGGCCAAGATAGCTTTCGTTCTGACCGAGCCTGTAAATTTTGGCCAGTGCAGACCTCTTACCGTAGAGATCACGATCTGCACAGTCCAATTCCCGTACCCGGCCAAATTAAGTCAAGCGTTCAAATCGGCCGGGCTAATAAAAAGAAAAAAATAAACAGGCTAGATGGTCTGGTAAAAAAAATTTAAAGGGACTACCGGCACCGATATATCAAATTTAAAAGGATCGGACTAAGCCAATGAAATATGAACAATTTTCAATGGACCTGGCTATGCCAGAATAATTTTATAAACATTTTGCACAATTCGATACTAGTTTGACAACATCAATACAGAAATTTAATATGCCTAACGTAGAGAATTTTCATCGGACAGTTACATTGTGTCTGAGCCTGCGCCTAATTTTTCCTGTCGACTCAGGCCGTGTTCAGGTGTACATTTTTTCTATATATGCAGGCTGGGCTGGACTTGAACTTAATTATTCCTAAGATGTGTCTGGCGGATAATTTTTTATTCAAAACTAAAATTGATAATGGATTTTTGGTAACAAAATCTTTGGAAATAAACTTTATTGAATTCCGAAGAAATATTTTTTAAAACTAATATTTTAATTATAAAGCTTCAAAATTTATGATGTTTTAAACATTTTTTATCTTTACTCCAAAGTACTTTTTTTTGTTAATGAGTGCTTATTTTAATGTAAAAGTCTAGAAGTCTAAGTATTCATTAATGTTGACATTCTGTATTCTATGGATTGCCCACATGTAGTCTGAAATATACTTTAAAAATACAAAAAAAATATGCAGTATTCTTCAAAAGAATCTTTATTATGTTATGAAAAATCGGATTTTCTTTTGTAGAAAATGAACCGTTCCAGGCTGGGCCGAACTTTCGGTTTTTAAAACGGACTAGGTAGGACCAAGATAGCTTTCGTTTGTACCCGGGCGGGTCTTACACTAGAAATTTCCGCTGGTGGAGACCTCTAGACCACCCCACCCTCTCTGAGCCGTTCTGTAACCTCTCTCCAGTCACTTCTATTTCTGTACACTTTCTTTAGAATACCAAAAGTGACCAAAAACTACTCAGATAAGGAAAGAATTTTACTCGAATTACATTACTGCCGTGCAATTGATTGCAATTCTTAACATTCAAAATAACGTTCTTATATAATTACTTGCAACTACTATTTAAACACTTTCTTTATGGGTGCCTGACGGTGCCCTTAAACAATCTTTGACCCCTTACATGAACGTGAACCATTCTACCCCCCCCCCCCCCCCCCCACCAGTCAGTGCCACTTCTTCATACTTTCTTTCTACTACAAAGGGTGGCCAACAACTACTAAGATAAGAAGGGAATATTTGTACTTCTAAGGATCGAATTACACTTACCGGCCCGCAATTGACTAAAATTCCTATTTTCAGAATTTCCCCTTTTGCATGTATACCTTTTTTTGGTGGGGCGGGGGAGATAGAAGTAGTAACAAATCTAAAATAAAACCCCTTATGCAAATTTTGTATGTTAAAAGTAACTTACTTTCTAATTTAAGATTTAAAATGAAGTGTTTGTATAATCACCTATTACTACTAATATACAATTTCTTTATGAGTGCCTGACGGCGCCCTTAAACCTTCTATGGTGCCCTACTACTTGAACTTATTGGGAGGGGAGGCTCCTCCCCCCTAAAGCTACGTCCCTGCAAGGTTGAAATGCTCAATTGTTTTTCTTAGAAAATATTTCCGAATTGTAAAGTCAGAATGATAACTAACTCCAAATCAAAATCAGAATGATGACTATAACTCCAGTTCTAATTAATGCAAAATTAAAAGCAAATTACAGTTTTAATTCGTATATAGTCTTTAAAATTGTACGTGGTTTATTTTGTCATAAGG
Source organism: Maratus michaelseni (assembly GCA_963931845.1). Classification (NCBI taxonomy): domain Eukaryota; kingdom Metazoa; phylum Arthropoda; class Arachnida; order Araneae; family Salticidae; genus Maratus; species Maratus michaelseni. Next base: position 152,635,767 of record OZ007596.1, on the reverse strand, counting down.
GGTGGTCAGGGCAAGAGAGTGCTAAACAACATTTTTGAACTTATCATTATATATTATTTATTCTGTCAACATCCCTTTTACTCAGAAAATATGAAACGCAGAACAACGAATGAGATACCATATGAAAGGTTTTAGAACAGGCTTCTGACATAGCCCACTTAACAATTCGTTAAAACATGTTTTTGATTAAAATTTGCTGAAATTAAAAAATTAAATCTGCATTGTTTTCATGAAAGAAATGAAAGGTTTTCCTGAAATTATTGTTGCCAAAAAAATAAAATACCACATTATATGATGCTCATAGCAATTATTATAAAAAACACTGCACGCGTTTATTTTATACTTATGATTAAAAAGCGAAATTGAAATTGAAATGTTTAGATTTATATTTCTAAGTCCCATGGTTTTCCCGAAGCGGATGACGTCATCCTCTAATGCAGTCAAAATACGATTGTTAATTTTTTTTTCTCGCGCGTGCCTTTAGCAATCTTGGATCAGTTTTTAGTCTAACTTTGATGGAATAAATTAGATGATATTCTGGATTGACTAACAACTAAATGTTGTTTGCAGATATTTTTATCCTTGCTTTTTCTTTAGAAGTTTAAACCTGCATCTAATAAATATTACATATTGATAAAAAATGATACTTCTCTATTATCCCGTCGACCACTTTTCATAACAAAAAACTATCGCCAAATAAACGGGAGAATGTTGCCATTGGAATATCAAAATAAATAAATAAAATATAAGAATTTAAGGACACAATTGTTATTTTAATTAATAAAATAACTACTAAATCAGTAAAACATAATGAAAAATACACGCAAATGTCGAATGTAATACCACTAGATGACGTAACAAACATGCATAATGATTCTGACATCAAGTAAATGGGACTGCATTTTTGGCGTTTAATCTTACAGTTTGGCGGCAGTTTTTTGTTATGAAAAGCGGTCGACGGGTTAATAGAGAAGTACCTAAAAAATATTAGATTTCAGTGTGAAATCTTCGCACGGGCCCTCTGGTTATTCATATTGTTATTTCAATTTGAAAATTTGATCTAACACTCAAATCAAGATATATAACAAAGATTTTTCACCAATGTCTTAGTAACATTTGAGGTATTCTGAGTAACAATATGGCATTACTTTAATGATATTACTATTACGTTTTCTGTAAATTAGCTATCTTCAATGGGGGCATAAACATCTGGGGTAAAAACAAAATTTGGGGCATATGCTGCCACTAAGTGACATTAGAAACAAATTATATGTAGGATATTATAATTTACAATATTAAGCAACAGATTACAGCGTTAGATTTACTTCACCAAAAATGTGGCTTAACACTTTCTTGCCCCAACCCCCTCATATTAAAAATTGCACTAATTTTCATTTTTCAAATGTTAACACTTACTTCTGACACTTTATTTAGATTAAAGCAGTCCAGATAAAGATATAATTTATGTACTACTTCTAAATTCTTCATAGAGTTATTAAAGAAAATGTGTTAGAAGCTTAAAACAAAAGTTAATTTTTAGAGCTTAGCCATTTTTATCTGTAGACTTGAGTCAGGGATCATTCTAGAACATAAAAAAGGGCAGGGCGCACATTACATAATAAGGGCAATTTAGCTGAAAAGGGCACATCATTTCATAAAAAGGGCATTTTTGTAATAAGTGCATATACCAATATAGTGGTAGGGAGGGAAGTCTGGCAACAGCTTAAAGTGCTCTTTAGTTAAAAAAATCCAATAACATTTCTAATTTCCATAACTTCACCATTTGAAAAGTATTAAAAATAGCAAAATGAAACTTATATTCTCGATTTTAATTGTAAAATTGTTTACTATATTCACAGTCATTTCTCCCTTTTCCTACAACATTCAAAAACTTTTATTCACCAAATAACTTTTTCCCGGTTTTGGCAAAACTGGTTTTGAAAAAGCTACAAAATAAAAGTTCTAAAGCTACTTCTCAAATTTTTTATAGAACTTACTTAAGTTATCATGTGGTCAAAGGCCAGAATGCCTGATCCAACAGTATATTTTACTAGAGAAGGTGAAATTAATCAATGACCTTTAGTTACCCTTTATGTTCAATGGAAATAATGATAAATGGAAAGATGAATCGCTCAAAGTCAAAGATTAGATATACCAGGGCATTTCACAGAGAAATAAAAAGGAAAAGAGGAGTACTCCTGATGTACCTTACTAGCATTCTAAAAATAAAAGATAGGTAAAGAATTTTTGAAAGTACAATGCAAACAAGGCAGGATTCTCTGTAGGAATAAAAAGAGGGTAGAATTCTACCTGGAAAAAGGGCTAGGAGGGTAAAATTCTACCTGGAAAAAGGGCTAGGAGGGTAAAATTCCACCTGGAAAAAGGGCAAAGAGGGTGGGATTTTATCTAAAAAGGGCATGAGGGCTGGCCGCCCTTCTGAAACTCTCTAGAATGATCCCTGCTTGAGTATGTAATTTTATAATGAATTTAACATCTGCCACTGGGCAAATAAAATGTCACAGATATTTTGTTCTACAAGCGGCTGTTTATCATATGCAATGCATGTGCACAATATGCAAACCTGGTGAATGAGAACTGTGCAGTGCACACAGGCACCTCCTGCAATAGGCCACCTCCATATTCTTTATAAGGATGAATACACTTGGGAACCTTAGAAAATTTTTCGAAAAACATAACATTTATTTTGTATCCAAGGCTATATGTAATATCTGTGTTCACATTTAAATTTAAAAAACGAAGTGCAATATCTGTTTTGTGAGCATTTATGTAAAGTGGAACGAACAATTGTAGTGATATACTTGAAAAACTGAAGGATTTAGCAGCTCACTGCACTATCTCAACTTCTCATAAAGTATCCCTCACTTTATGAGAGGTTGAGATATGCATTATTAAAGTATAATATCAATTTAATATCTAAACCTGCAGCTAAATTAAATGATTTGATTCACAGAAAAAAAATGTATCCAGTTCCAAATTGTGATAGTATAAAAAAAAAAATTATCCTATGTTGGTATGACATTTCGGAAATTCAGAGAAAGACTAAAAGAACATTTGTTGGGTATCAAGTTTAACAAATAAAGTACAGCTTTGTCCAGATTACATCAAAAAGAAAATATAAAAATTAAGTTTGACAAAGCTAAAATAATTTTTCCTCCATCCAACCACAGCTTTTCCATGATCCATTGAGATTTTAATTAAAAATTGTAGTGTATGTAATGATGTCATTTTTTTAATGTTCCTGCGATTTGGTTCAATATTCTAGGTATTTCAAGAGGATCAGCATCTGAAAATTGAGCTTAAATCCCCCCCACCCCCCTCTTTTCTAGTCCTTGAAAATGAGCGTGTATGCGTCTCAAAAGGTCTCGGGGCATATTATGTAAATCTAACATCTTTACATATATATTTGTAATATTTTATCACCTTTTAAGTAAATAAATATATGTTTTTAATTATTATACCGATTTTAATCATTTAATAATTTTAAATAAACCAAGAAAGTGCAGCAAATTTGTTATATGTAACCACTTTTTGAGTTGTAAATAAAAACTGAAAATGTTTCTTCTATTTAATGTGATTTTCTTTCACCTTCTGCATAAAATTCAATATATAATCAAATTATTTGAAATATTTAGTACTTACAAAATATTTTAAATTATTAAATAATGAAACTGTACATATGAGTAAAATTTTTAAGTGATTTTAAAGAAACCTTCCAAATATATGCCTTTCAAATTTATTTTTTAGCTAAATGTTTTGGTCTTTTTTCCCAGCCAAAGTGAGGTAAATATAGTTTGATGAGGGCGGTTTTAACCGTCCCTGGTTAAAAACAGTTCAACCCTACCTAAAATGTAAACAATTGAGGTAAGACTGAAGTTTGCATTTGTATTTTAGTATCCTTTCCTCCCAATTACAAATAAAATAAAAAGTTTTCTAAATATAATTAATTTTAAACAAGCCTAATATTGGGTGTTTTCTGATATATTCTATATAAAACAATATGTATTTAGATAAAAAGCTACTCCTTGAGAAACGATCATATTTAATCTCACTTTCACTAATGATAGTGTATTTGAAGTTCAGATTACGAATAAAACCAGGAGTCACAAAATGATAAAACTTAAAGTTTACGAGAAAATAAAGGTGTCTGTGGCAGTGGAGACTCGGGGCCTAATATTCCAGTTATTTTTTCAAGTTTCGGTTTGTCATCATCACTTATCGCCATCTCACCCGTATCGTTCTACGTACAGACCAAAGAAACTATACTAAACTACGGTTTAATTTCTTTGCACAGACGTACACTTACGCATAGAGTAATGAATTACTTATTATCTTAAATATTATCTTTAATCTGTGCACTTACGTATTTCATATTTCATTTCTATAAACAATCGATAATCGATAGAAGTCGAAGTTTCTAAAGCGAGAATGAGAATCGTTCTTGATAAACCATGGAGTATCTTGCAGAATATCAGCTTATCAATTATCCGGGTGGCGAAAAATTGACGTCATGCTGGAGCTGGAGATCACACATACAAATTGGTATTTCTGATTGGTGGAACAACCCTGACCTCCAGTTGAAGTACAATGGTTGATCAGCTGTTTGCAACTTCCCAAAGACAAAACCACAGTCTGGTCAAATCCAGCCACCTCATTGGTCATGTGATCGCAATCGCATGCTTGCCTATGGTACAGTGCCTAGAAGTAGTGTTGTTATCGGCGTCAATATTATACTTCAGAAATAGAGGACGTCGACAGATGGCGCCAGTGTTCTCGCCGCGGCTATGGTAACTTTCGTTTTTACATACAAATCATTTTAAATCTATTTTTTTCTGTATAAATCAGTACTTTAAAATGCTCTAGATAAAAAATAAACAAGGAAAAAAATTCTAATAATGAAAATACAGTTGAAGAGAAATGTAATTGATTTCATAACAACTAATTGTAATGAACTCAAACAGTTACAAACTTTATCATAGGACAATGTTTTTCTTCCTACAATATTTAGTTATTTCTAAAATTGGATAAATACAATATATTGGATAAATACAATATATTGGATAAATACATTATACTATGATGAATTCTTGCAAAAACATGTCCCTATTTTGACAGCTTTTTAATCGGTATTCATTATTACATAACTTGTTTACACCCTGTTAACAAACTAAGAGTAAATTGAGTTGTTAAAAATTTCTGACATTTCGGAGCTTTGGTTTTGAGTAAAATAATTTAAGGTATACTACCAAACATCAAACATTAAATTAATGATAATTTCAAATCTAGAAAAAAAAAAAAAATTACTCTCCTGAAAGTATGACAAGAATGCATTTTCTTTAAATTAGGGTAGATGCGCCAATCATCCTTAAAAAATTATTTAAAAATTATTTTTGATTAATAGTTATTATTATATATATCATTATTATTATTATTATTACATTAAATTATCAACAATATTTAACCATTCTCATACTCACATTTCTCAAATGTGAATCAAAATTTTAATAACAGAAATAAATCAAACACTTTCCAGTTTTTTTCGAATAATAGACACCCTACAAAAAGTAATACATTGATTTTGTGAATGTATTTAAAACCATGATTGAATGAAAGCATACTAATGAAACAAAATAGTCATGTTAAAATAAATTTTAAAGTTAGGATATCAATAATTAATAAAATATTTATGATAATGTTCATTGTTTAAATTATTTATTGTCATTATCACAAGATAAATATTTTAATTATTTTAGATAGAAAAATTAAAATACTAAATTAAAAATAATTGAGCAAATCTTCTTTCCCTTCAATAGTGTATTTCTAATTTCTCTCAATAAATCGCTCATGAAAATGCGATTCACATTAGAGTCCTGCATCGGGTCGGGTTACCCGCACCCGACCCGTCCCGCGGTTCGGGTCGGGTTGGCGCTCTTTTTTTTTGTTGAGGTTCGGGTCGGGTTGACTTCTACTTTTTGCTGCGGGTCCGGTTGACATTCACTTTTTCGGGTTCGGGTTGGGTTTTTACTCTTGCCGGTCGGGTTCGGGGTGACCCGCTTTTTCAAAAGAATGTCCAATATTTTTTCAGATTAAGGAAATCGAGGTAAATTTTTTGTCGGGTTCGGGTCGGGTTGCTAGTTGACTTCAAATGAAATTTGCGGGTTCGGGTCGGGTACAACCCGACCCGTGCAGGACTCTAATTCACATGCAACTGAATGTTGGTTCAGATCTTTGTCGGCACGAAGAATGACTTTTAACCATTTTTCAAATTAGTTTTAGTCTTTGGGGGGGGGGGGGGGGGGATAGAGTTATGTTAGTTTTGTTGCTTTTATATCCACTAGTATATCCGGGAACGAAGCATGTTCAGGGCTTAATTTGCGCCGGAGCCCACCAGACCTCAGCTCCGGTACTTCTCTATTTTTAGTAAATGTTTAAGTATTGGCCAGAATTCACCGGAGCTCATAAACACTGCGCTCCGGAGCCCAGTGCAATAACGCTTCCGAAAAACGAATTCTAAATTACCCTTTCCTTTCCCTCCCATCCCCAATTCTTTGCTTGCTTTTGTATCAAAACACTTATAAGTGAGGTAATGTGTCGCTCACGTAAGAGATTGAGATAAAACGGGCTCGGTTTTTATATCAGTCTTGGGAGGCTTGAATTCAATCTGTCTGAAATTCAAATTTTATTTATTTCCATTTCAAATCATTTTAATGCTATTTTGATCAGAATAACGAGTAAACAGAAATAGTCTTTTTTCTATTCCGCATAGCTGCGAACTATTAATTTTTTGTGTTAACACTATTTCCGAATCATAATCCTGAGCTTATTTAATCGCAGAATTCTGCGATTAATTAACATTAAGATTAGGTAAAGCAAAGGTTTCTATTTGGAAGAAGTAATAACAAAAAAATGGAACAGTTGATATCTAAGTATATGCAGATAGATGTATTTAATTATTTTTATTTTGCTAAAAAAGAAAAAAGTGTTTTAAATTTTGAAGATAATGTATGAAATATAAATAGGCAGACTGGAGTGACGGTGGGGGGAGAGGGGGGGGGGGTGCGTGTTAGTACCGCAGAATATTAGGGCTCCGGCACTTTTTTTCTTAGAAATTAAGCCCGGAGCATGTTCGATCAGCTTTTCTTTTCTTAGTATTTGCAGATTTATCCATACTGATTTATCATTAACCCTTTTCGCTCTGATGGGTTAATTTCTTCCCACTTAATTTAATTCCCCAAATGTCCCAACGGCACCGGAATTTTAAAACAAAAGTTTCTGTTTGTTACGTACATGAATAAAGGTATTTAATTATTCTCAAACAAATCTGAATAAAAATTCCGGTTCCATTCTGACATTTGGGAATTAAAATTAAGTGGGAAGAAATTCACCCACCAGAGCGAAAAGGGTTTTAAACAGGCATAATATATGTTTACTTTAAAATATTATAGAAATAGAAACATTCGTATAGTTTGTTTGAAAATACAGCGTTAATTACATTGAAACTAACATTAGGATCAAGCCTGTTAAATGAAACTTCAAACGTTAATAACGGCGGGGGGAACTCGACGCCCTCTCGCGGAGAATCTGGTTTTCCTCCTGTTAGGGACATTTTTTTATTGCGGTTGTATTGGCGATAAGCACACTACTTACTTCTAGGCACTGTACCTATGGAGTATTAATTCCAAAAATCATAGTGGTAGAGGGGGATTGGGAATTCAAGCGCTCGAATACGCCATCTGGTGGAGAAAAGATATAACTTCTGGCTTCAGGAAAATCACTTGCAAACCCATTGCATTACATGCATTTTTAATTTGTTCCAAATGATTATTTTTTTGCACAAGTTCTGATTTCCTGTGATATTTGTGTTCTGTGTTTATATGACAATATAAAAACTATCCAAATGTGAATTTCTAACACTTTCAAACGCGTTTACAATAAATAATGGTTTCAATGGCACTTTAGCATTAGTTAAATGGACAATTTTCCTGAACCGACGGCTGTGATCAGCGCCTCTATAGGCCGTTTTAAGTCTCAATAGTATGGCGCTCACAGATTAAATATAGAACAGTGTTAAATTCATACACGTTTCTCCGAGAAAGATTTCTGGGGCTCCAGGGGGGGGGGGGCATTATAGAGTTCCGGAGGAGAAATTGCACTTTTTGACTATAGAAAGCATAAAATCTTAAATCTTCCGGCGGGGGGGGGGGGCATTTCAATGCTCCAGTGGGGGTTATCCACCCCTCCCCCCTGGTCCAACCCTTGAATTCAACACTGCTGGGGAATATACACCCTGGGCCACACCTTGAATTCGACACTGCTCTCTAATAAGGACACCTTTAAGAAATTTCTTTAATTAAAAAAAAAAAAAATTAATAGCTGCAATTATATTTCAGTTTTTAATACTATATTAATCTATCAGCGGTGTATCTAGAATTATTCTATTGGGGGGGGGGGGAGGGAGACTGAGATAGAGTAAAACTTGCTAAGATGGAATTGCAAGGAACTGAGAAAAATTCCGTTTAACAATCATAGCAAGCCTTGAACTGCATTTTTTTTCATGGAGACCATATAAATGTAGGCAGGATTTTCTTATATGGAAACTTCTGTGTTAGTATCTAACTTTATTATAAATTCAACTGTAAATATTTTTTTAATAACTATAAAGAATTATTTACAGTTGTTTGCTAAACATTTTTTCAAAGTTAAAAAAAAGGCATATACATCCGTTAGGTGCAAGGCCTCGGTGCAAACCTTTTTTAATAGCAGTGTATAAAAAATATTTCTACTCACATTGGACACCTGCTGAACCCCTTTGTGGCTGACCCTATCGTTGTATCATAGAATATGTAGAAATATGTATGCAATTTATATATATGTGGTGAATTTGATTTGTTGATTAGAAAATATGTAAGGCAGTGTTACGAAAACAAATTAATCTGGTTCAATTTTTGGAAATTCATTAAAACCAGGTATATATAAAAATTTTGTTCATATTACATTTTGGTAAGTGCAATTAAAAAATAATTTTTTTTTACTTGGCTTTTCAGCTAAATTAGAAAAGATTTTATGCCCATTATTGATACATTTACCCTTTTTTTAATACTCACATAAACATGTATTCAGTAAAAAAAAAGTTAAAGCTTTATGCTATGTTTTTATGATAAGCAGTAGCACAGTGAAGGATAATTTAGGAGTCCCCCTCGCCCTATTTGCAAAACTTTCACTCTTTTTCTCTTTAAGTACAGGGTGATTATAATTAAAGTTTGTTTCAAAACGCTCTAAAAAACGAACCACTGATTAGAATGACGTCAAAATTGAACGGCGTATTATTGGAGAAGGGGGAAAGAACGGGTGATCGGGCCGCCAGGCTGTAGGGAAATGACTACTGATAATTCTAGCACTTCCGAAATACCGCCTCAACAACTGCTTCACTCGATTTGCAATGTGCAGAAGAGCGCCATCTTGCATAAAAATGATACTATCCAGACATCCACACTGTTGCAGAGCTGGAATGACGTCATTACGCAAAAGAGACTCATAGCGCTGACCATTGACGGTAACGGCAACAGGACCGAAAGCACCCGTCTCTTCGAAAAAATATGGCTCTACGATAAATGATGCCGTAAATCCGCACCACACAGTAACCTTTTCAGGATGAAGTGGTACTAGGTTCGTTGGGAGTGGATTTTCTGTTGCCCATATTCGGCAATTCTGTGTATTGACATATCCCGTCAGATGGAAATGGGCTTCATCTGTCCACAGTATTTTCCACAATCATTGTCCACTTCCATGCGAGCTAGAAATTCCAAAGCAAAACCCTCTCTTGCTGGCAGGTCAGAAGGAAACAACTCCTGCACATGGCAAATTTTGTACGGGTAGAACTGCAGGATGTTTCGTAGAATGTTATGCACCGTTCTCACAGGCCTGTCCAATGTTCGGGCAATTCTCCGTGCACTGCGTGGTTGCACACCACCGCTCGACTCCTCCTGAACTGCTGTGGCCACTTCTTCAACTACCGCCGAATCACATCTTTTCCTTCCTCTACGAGACTGCACATCAAACGAACCTGTATTTTCGAATTTTTTTATCATTTTCACCAGACCCATGACAGTCATCGGTCCAACGCCTTTTTTCATAACCCTTGATGGTCCTGAACTTCTGCAGAGCTACTGGTGCAGAATCACCGTTCTTGTAATAAAGCTTTACAAGCAGAGCACGTCCTTCATTGAGACACTCATGGCGAAAGTCTGAGAGGCGAAATGAGGAAACACCGTTTACCCAACGCTTTTATAACACCTGAAATGGCTGTGCGCATGCCAGGTATTTTAATTTACATCTTCTGACGTTTATAGCGCCATCTGTCACTAAAATTCGGAACTATTTTTTTTGGTTCATGTTCTTTCCCCCTTCTTCAATAATACGCCGTTCAATTTTGACGTCATTTTAATCAGTGGTTCGTTTTTTAGAGCGTTTTGAAACTTAAACTTTAATTATAATCACCCTGTACATCAATTTTTACATTTTTATAAATAGAAATTTTAAATTAAAATGAGATAAATTAGAAAACTTGAAAGATGAACGGCTTAAAAGACACCTGTGGAGCTTGTACTTAAAAGAAGGCTTACAGAACTAATATCGTGGTTGGAAAAAAAAAACATCGAACATGGAAAAAAATGCCAAAACTTAGCCAAGCACTTTAGGTTTACTAGAATTCCAATCCCAGAATTCCCGGCCGAAATGAGAACGAAAGTAATTTTTTATGCTACTTCCAGTAGTTTCATAGTTCGATGCTTCTCGGTAACATAAACTAGGGCTACCATAATACAGGCTGAATCATCAAGCATATAAGACAGTGACAACATACAAATAGTAAAGTTTTATTGGTCAAAAGGATTTTGGACAAAAACTTGGTGAATCTGCTATAAGGAAAGGGCATGTTTACAAACAAACAGTTCCATCAACCAATGTAACACTGCATTTTAGTCGCAGCTATCATTGCAAAAATCGTCATGGCGATGTAGGCCAATCATATCACAGACCAGTTTAACGTAGACCAATCAAATCGCTCCATCTCACGTGTACTGTACGAGTCATAAAGAACGAACAGGTTTTTCTCCCAAACCAACAGTAATTTAACCAACAGTGACGTCAGTTGCCCTTTCCTTATTATCTTGGAGACTCAAGGACATGTTTACAAACAAACATGGCAACGTAGGCCAATCATATTATAGACCTGTTTAACGTAGACCAATCAAATTTCCCCATCTCATGTGTACAGTAGCAGTAGGAGTCATAAAGAACGGACAGGTTTTTCTTGCTATATCCAACAATAATTTAACAAACTTATCTTTATAAGATATTTAGATCGGTATTTATACTCAGGGAACAAAGGAACTTGACAGTGAAAAACATATTGGGAGCATTATATGTTAGCCACAAGAAGAAGTGCGCTACCTACTTTAATAAAATATCTCTTGATAACGGATTTTTTAAATGCAAAAACGATTGACTGATTAAATGAAACTGATTTTAATTAAAATGTGCCAGTTTTATGTTAGATATATATTAATTTTATATAAAGATATATCTATTCGCCCAAGAATTCGCGGCGAAATTTTGGCGGTAGAAAGAAATGTGTTGCGGAAAAACTGCAACCCATGATGATAACGTACTCCCTCATTTCCGCTAATTTAAAGATAATTACTTCAAGATTGCAATTTTTACCTTGCAATATATATATATATATACAGGATGTATCACAAAGGACCCCTACCTTTAAAAATCAATAAATCCGGAAACGGTGATAGATAGAAAAATGAAACCAGTGGTATGTTTATTAAAAAAAATCGTAAGAATCTTATACATAAACCTCAAAATTTAGTTAAAAATAGCACCGATAGATGGTGCTGAGAGCGTTAAGAATCCTTCTAAAGAGAGTTCAAAAGCATAGAAAGACTAGCCGTCGAAGATTTCGCCATTGAAATTGGACCCTCTATTAGCGTATAGTGAAATTAATTCCGGGAGTGATGTATACCGTGGAGGAACGTGTGTTTATTGTGTTGGAGTCCTACTGCCACAAGGAGAAGTTTTCAAACACGATTTCAATTCGCAAAAAGCCCAGATGGGAAAAAAAATTGTGAGCTTTTCAAAAAATTTCAACTGACAGGCAATGTGGCCGATGCATTAGTCGGAAATGTGGGTCTGACCAAGGCAACACTAGGTACCGGGCTTGCTCATTCACTCTCAAAACGTCACAAATGGTGGCTGACCGCGACCAGCGATTGGTCCAAAGAAACGCGCCCATCGTTATGTGCCAATCGCTGTATGTCTTTCCTCCAAGTCAGCCACCTTTTGTGACGTCATCATAATGAATGAGCAAGCGCGGTATGTAGTGTAGCCCTGGTCTGACCCACTCCGTCGTTACTCCTGAAAATTCAACGACACTTGCTGCAGTTATTGAGCGTAATCTGAATAAATCTGTCCGCAGAATGCAACTGAATCCGGAATCAAGCCATCCAGCATGTACAGAATCCTGCGGAAATCATTACACATGTTTCCTTACAAGATTCAATGCCGGAACGCCATACCAGTTCAAGCTGAACGACAACGAGATGCGAAAATTGATTGTTCTGGTTTCGATGTCGGGCCGAATCATAGATGCCGAATACACTGTTAAAAATCTTCAGCTTTTGTTGCAGAAACACTCCACCGCTTTTAGAGAAAACGGTTACTTTACTATATTATGGAGCATTTTCATTGGTTAAAATAGAAATATTCTATAAAAGCGGTGGAGTGACTATGCAGCAAAAGCTGAAGAATTTTAACAGTGTATGGTTTACGGATGAGGCCCATTTTTATGTGGATGGTGTAGTTAACAGACACAATTGTCGATTTTGGGGTACAGAAAATCCACATTTGACTTACGCATGACCACTCTATACACTGTTAAAAATCTTCAGCTTTTGCTGCAGGCACACTCCACCACTTTTAGAGAAAACGGTTACTTTACTATATTATGGAGTATTTTCATTGGTCAAAATTGAGATATTCTATAAGAGCGGTGGAGTGACTATGCAGCAAAAGCTGAAGATTTTTTACAGTGTAGCCAAAAAACTTACAGTTTGGGCTGCAATCTGTCGCAAAGGCATTATTGGGCCCTTTTTCTTGCGAGAAACGGTGACGACTGAGCGGTATATTGCGCTTTTGAAACAATTTGTCGCCACTAAACAAGCGTTAGACGGTCGACCAAGCACGGCGTGGTTCATGCAAGATGGGGCTCGTCCGCATCGTACACAAGACGTTTTTGACTTTCTTGACGAATACTTCGACGATAGAGTTATTGCGTTGAACTATTCGACAGTGAAGGGAAAAGGCATGGAGTGGCCTCCGTATTCACCCGACCTCACTCCCTGCGATTACTTTTTGTGGGGCACATTAGAGGACATTGTTTACCGGAACAATCCTTTAACACTCGGCGAGCTCGAAGAGACTATTTGTCAAGCTTGTGTTTCCATTTCCGGTGACACACTACAAAGAGTCACGGACAATTTCATTCTGCGTTTGCGACATGTCTGTTGTGTAGCAGGTGCACATTTTGAATCACTTTTAATGTGATACGCCTATTTATCGCAGCGCCATCTATCGGCGCTATTTTAAACTAAATTTTGAGATTTATGTATAAGATTCCTACGATTTTTTTAATAAACATACCACTGGTTTCATGTTTCTATCTATCACCGTTTCCGGGTTATTGATTTTTAAAGTTAGGGGTCCTTTGCGAAACACCCTGTATATATACAGTATGCCCACTAAAGTCCCTTGCCACCCTCTTAACTTCGGAATGGCAGCTTCTATATTCATTAAAGTGGTGTCTAGGTATAATAAAGTAGCCATGCCTTACTGAATGAAACCGCCCACGGCGCCCCCTGGTGGAAAGCTGCGGAGTTAACATTTCTATCTCGAAAACGGAAAGAGATAGAGAAAAAAAATTATTTACAAAGTTGTAGAGCATTATCGATTTAGCACGAAAAGACACCTTGTGGACATTAATGCGAAGAATAGAATGGTTAAAACACGCATTTGTTTTTTCGCGATTTCCTACACTGTGACGTGGCAAAACGATCTTAGTAAGAAAGAAACAATCAGTTATGAAACAGCAGGTCTGTGCGACCCCTCTACAAACATTGCAGGACATTAAAGACGCTATTACGGACGCTTGTGCCAACGTGTCACCATCTATGCTCCAACGTGTGCAACGTGAAATTCAAACAAGTATCCAAATGTGCATTGTTGCTGACGGTGAGAAGTTTGAACATCTAAAATAAAGGTATATTATTATAACTAGTTGCTTTTTTCTTTCTAAGATCGTTTTGTCACGTCACAGTGTAGGAAATCACGAAAAGACAAATGGGTGTTTTAACTGTTCGTGTCGGGCACAGAATAAATAAAATTATCGGAAACTGAAAATTTTATTTATTCACGCACAGAAAAAATAAAAAGAACTTTTATTTAATTTATTAAATTACTTATTCCATTTCAAGGCATATTAATGCTATTTTGAAGAGGAAACAAAAATCGTTTCTTTTTCTATTCTAGCATTAGAATGCTATTTAAAAAGAAAATTTGTGATACTTGCAGATTTGTGTAATTGACTTTGGCGGCAGTTAATATGACGCCAACAATTTGATTTTAGTTTGATTTTCGTTTATGACAAATAAACAGTTAGATATTTTGTTATTGGATAGTTGTATTTATAGATCTAACGCGAAAAGAACATTCTCTTCTGTTTTTAGTCATGAATTCTGCTCATGCTGAAGCTCTGCTCTGCACATTCACGAAGTCATTTTCATTCGTAAGTAAGTATGATTGGTATGTTATTGTTATCCAGGTAGAAAATAATCGAGAAGTAGGGTGAAACCCCAGTAACTGACACTTTAAGGATTCTTTCTTGCTTAAATCACTGTTACAAAAATTTAAATCTATTTTATACTTACCTTTGTTTTTGAAAGGATAGTAGAAAAATCTTAAAAAAATACTGTTGGCAAAATATTGAAAAATTATACATTTTATTATTAAAAAAAAATTATTCATAAATATGGTCAAAAACTCCAGTGACTGACACAATCCCTATTTTGAAACACCAATAACTGACACAAAGTGAATCAGTGACTAACAGTCTATTTTAAAATATTAAAATGCTTTAAAACACTTTATTCTTTATTATAAAAACAAAATATATTAATATTTATTATAAAAAGTGGGATTTAGTAAGCTGTACCGCATTATTAATAATGCTGTGTATATAGTAAGAGTATATAGCAGTAATATTTAGTACTGCATTATTAGTAATGCAGTTATCCAATAACTGACATTTATGAACCAGTAACTGACATAATTTTATCAGATCCTGGTAAAACAACTTAAATTTTAATGGTGTTTACTACAAGATAAATTTAATTTATTATTATGCATTTTTAAACAGTTCAAATAATAGATTTCAACTTTCTTTAATATAATCAATAACTAACACCTCTGTCAGAGACTGGTGAAATGAAATTCTAGGAACCAATAACTGGCACCCCTCATTAAGCTAAATTAAATAACTATAAATCCTAAATCATGGCCCTAATATATCATATATATCTTTAAACTAATTTCTACAAGTATAACTTTAAGTAAAAAGTTTAGCATGGTTGCATTACAAATAGATTAGAAAAACACTTCCTTAATTTTAGAAATAAAATGGTTGCTTCAAAATGGAACTTTTTGTATTCTCAAAAGTTTCGTCCTCATTAAATTTTTTTTGTCCCATTAATGGTGAATAAATTGACTCCAAAATAAAAATAAGTGTCTAATTTACTACTAGATGACAATACTTTGCAAAATTTTACAACAATATGCTTATTTGAATTTGATTTTTGCTCAAGTGTCAGTTACTGGTTAGGTGTCAATAACTAGGGGTTACACCCTATTTTCTCATTTCCTATAAAAGCAACGGATCTTTCAGAAACAGTGTCAAATTTTTAACTGAAGCTGATTTTCAGGGACACGCAAACACGGAAGATTGTTATGAGGAAGGATCAATTATAATTTAAGATGTATACCTTTTATAGGAAATTGAAATACATTGTTTGATTCTTTGGCATATAAATAGTAATTTCTGCAAATTTAATTCATTTATTCATAAAACGCATTTCGTTAATGTGTTTTTTGAGGGAGGAAAAAATGAGAATCCTCTTAATAGACCGAGAGCGGGCAGCACAGACAATCACCTCATCGAGTTCACGGCTGAAATTACGGAATTAGTTAAAACTAGATTCGCATATTAAAACGCAATCGGTCTGCCAAGTCATATCTTGGTGGAAAACACCTTACAACCCGATTTTAGCGGTTGACTCGTAGGTTTACCATTGTGTTTTCCTGCACCCAAAGGTATGAAAACATGGTGGACTGGGAGCAGGAACACACAATGATAAACGTACGAGCCAACTGCTAAAATCGGGTTTTCGGGTGTTTTCCACCAAAATATGACTTGGCTGAACGATTGCGTTTTAACATGAAAATCAAGTTTTAACGAATTCTGGGATTTCAGCGTGAACTTCATGAGATGATTGTCTGTGCTGCCGCCTCCCTGTCTATAAGTATGAAATATATTTTTATTTGACAACCAATCATCTCTTTTGATACGATTGAATGTAAATTTTCATAAAATCGCGTGCTGGGGATTAACAGTCATTTCTATGTAAGAAATTGTTTAAAAATGAGGTATTACTTTTGAAACAATTTTTAAGTGTTATTCAATATTTTTTCCTACTGCATACTTTTAGTACAGTGCCTAGAAGTCTCTCTTCTAGGCACTGTACTTTTAGTACCATGCTCGGGCTCTGGTGACACAAAATATTTCGGCCTCGGATTTAAAATCGTCGGGCTCGGACTTCGAAAGAAGAGCCCGAACTCATCTCTAGTATCCACATCCAATTTAAGCCATAATTCTTGCTACCGTTGTCCAATTTGAAGCTTACGTTAGCTACAGAGCTGATTACAGAATACTAACTATTTGCCTGTTTTTTTTTCTTCGCCCGAATCTTCTGCTTAATTTTTCGCAATCAGAATTATTTTATTAATTTTTAATATTCCATGAAATGCAGTTGCTTGGCAACTGTTAATGGAAAAAAGAAAGAATTTCGTAAAGCGGCAAATTTGTAAAAGTTAGAAAACAAAATGTTTTATATTTTTCGAAAGAATATGCATAAAATTTCACTAAAAGTTGTATTCCACCGAAAGCTAATTTCGAATGTCTGAAAAATGCACTGACAACATTTCAAAAACATTCGGATTAATATAAGATTTCCAATTAAGCGAAAATTTAGCACCCATAAATTAACATTTAAATCAATTATCGAAATGCAACATTTTCTTTTTAATGAATGATAAAATTTGAAAATCGCCTGAATTCTCGTAGAAAAAAAATTATGACATAAGAGAAGATTTTCCACATTTTCCGAACAAATCATCTTTAATGCCAATAGCACCTCAAAAATGGACTTTTGCGAAGATTTGGCTATTTATCTTAACCGGAGGTTATTTATACTACTAAAAGAAAGTTTCGCTCTCTCTCTCTCTCTGTGTGTGTCTGCTATAGCTAGCGAAATCTAGCGCACCTAGAAGTCTGAAAATTTAGTTGAGGATAGTCCAAGGCCTCTCCTGATGCACCTGAGTCTCAGAATTTTAATATTTTAACAATTAACTAAAATATTAATTAAAAACTGGCCAATAACTCATCCCTTTCTTTGCGAGCCGGCTTTCAGCACTTGCGCATGCACAGAACCCGATTTATGGCAGCGAACGAGAATGGAGAACCATTTAAATGAAGAATGCGTTTATTTCGCAATTCTGTTTTAACATTATAACTGTTATAGCTATTATTCGGTTTTAAACTTATTCTGAAAGATCGCACTCTTACGTCTCGAATGCCGCAATCAATCCGAAAAAAAGAAGATGTAAACCCTTTGAAAAACATTTTTGAAAAAGGGTCGTTTTCCCGGGTAAGTGTTTTCCCCCTTACGGTAACGCTCCTTAAGAGCGCAATTTTGATACAGACAAACCAAACATATGCTCTTAAAGCTGAAACCTTCTTCTAATAGACGGTATAATTAGTTTTAAAAAAACACGAATTTTAACCCTTTCAAAAACACCGGTGAAAGCAGGTTATTTCGCGCCTCGCGAAAATATTTTTTTTCTTACCGTAAGTTTTACTTTGTGACTGTAGGAGTTACTTTGTGACACATGGTCTAGTTTTCGTGTTTCTAATTTCCCGTCCTGTCCGCAATTACAGGAAAGCAGACAACAGCGCCAACTCCGAGTATGGTGCACCACGTCACCTAACGACCATTGCCCGAAACTTCAACACCTCGCTTGTTCTCTCTAGCCGGTGTATCATTGAAAGCTGCTCCTGCGTTGTCGTCTCGAAATCCGGATACTTTGTGTGCTGAAGCCTAAAGAGAATGAGAACCACCTAACACAAGTAAATATTCTTTGTTGTTATTGTCTTAGTTAGATTGTGGTGTAATATAACCTTTGTCAAGTGATATTTATATGCGATATGACAACATTACCAAAATACAGACAGTTGATGGGGCTACGTTGTGACACACTGGTACTGTTACAAAGCAATTCTCACTCAACGAACGTCCAAAAATTTCAGGTCCAAGACCGATCAAGAAGTAATATACATATATTTTATGAACTTGGAAAAGATGTTAGAGGTTATTCCCCCTGAGAATCAATGGAATTACGATGCGGCGAATTTGGTGGGTAACCCTCGATGTAAAAACGTGATCACTCAAAGGGAGCAAAATATCTTAACAGATTCAAAACGTCGAAGACTTGTAATTTAATCATGGTATCAAGGCTTCACTAGATACCGGGCTGGCTCATTCATTATCATGGCGTCACAAAAGGTGGCTGGCCGCGACCAGCGATTGGTGTAAAGTGACGAGCCCGTCGTTTTGTGCCAATCGCTGTATGCCTTTCATTTTGTCGTTTAGCTTTGCACCAATCGCTGGTCGCAGCCAGCCACCATTTGTGACGTCATGATAATGAATGAGCAAGCCCGGTATCTAGTGTAGCCATGATGGTATGCGGAAGTGCTGCGGAGTTACTGGCACCAATTTACGTCACCAGCAAATCTGAAAAATTGTGGTCCACTTGGAGGGAGACTGGTGGGACAAGATACAATCGAACAAAATCAGGCTAGTTCACCCACCAAGTTTTTGAAAGCTGATTTTTATCATTTTTGATTTCTATTCTGAAAAGGCAAGACGGTCCAAAGACAATCATTGGGAACTGGTATGTACTTTGTATGAAAGGAACAAGGTTTTATTCATCATTGATTAACCAATGCCAGTGGGCGACCGAGAGCTGTTCGCGACAAAGATCTAGATTAATCTACCAAAAAGTTGCAAGCACTGTATAAATAAAAGTTCCAATAAACGTTTTAATGGCTAACTTTGCGACAGTATTTTTTTCTCTTGTATTTCAAAGCAAAAACATACCTGTCACAAAGTTACCCCATCCGATGGGATAACTTTGTGACATCTTTAAACCTAAATTTTTCAGTTCATATTAAAGAATTAGATTAGCTTAATATGTCGTTATGTAGGAAATGGTCAATGGTCAATGTTTAACAATAGTCAGTTTTGGATTATTGTTAAAACAGTCCAGCTAGCGTAAGAAAACCTCAAAATGTGTCACAAAGTAACTCCGCCTACGGTACGCTAAAAACTACTAAACGTTCGTATTTCGACACAATCTTTTTAGAGCATCTCGGTATAGACCAGATTTACATCATTTACAACAATTTCGAAACGTTCGGACGAAAAGAAATATTTAAAAAAAAAATAAAATCTGAGAAATTATCGGCGAAAACCCATAGAACGGGATGTTTTTGAGCGGTCACGCTCGGCTTCGGACAACGTTTTCACTATTTAATATGCATATATTTTCACATTATAGAGGACTTGGAAACAGTTATATTTATAAACGACTAAAATTTCAGAGAATTCGGACGACGAAAACTATTTTTTTTTATGTTAACGGACCCAAACGCACCCCCCCCCCCCCCCCCGAAAAAAAAAACATATTTATTTTACAACCAGATAACAATATTTCTGACTTAAATTTTACACGGGTTGTAAAGCCGTTATATTTATGATCATTACAAATTTCAAAGGGTTTGGACAACAAAAGCTATTTTTTTAAAACTATGAAACGATCCTATGTGAAAAAATAAGAAAATGTTTTCGTATGAGCACTTTTATCACTAATTATCAGTATTTCTTCACGATTTTCATTAAATATATAAATTCATACAAAATCGGGTTAAAGATATAAAATAATACAAATTTGATGTTTATTTAAGATTTTATCACGGGCCCGGGCAACGCCGGGTGGGTCAGCTAGTACTCAATAAAAAATTTGATTCCACTATGCTCTCTGCAGCTTGAAAAAAACTTGTTCAGTTCAACCACAATTTTTTTGTATATATTATTAATTTTTAATCTCTATTTTATTTGCATATATTTTATTTATCATTATTATTATTACATATAAGTTTTTAATTCTTTAATTTATGTATTTATTTTACTTTATTTTATCTTTCTTTCTTTTTAGTTATTTATTTATTATTATATTTATTTATTTTTTATTTGCTTGTAATTTCCTTTATCTTTTCTGATTCTGTTTTTATTCAATTTTCTTCAGAATTCTCCTTATGTTCTGTGTTTTCCAGATTGGGTAATGCTCTTTTGTGACTGGCTGATGTTTCCTGCTTTCCTATTGGTTGTTTTCTCTAACTTATCCCTTTTTCGGAACAGATGTGTTACTATCACGCTAAAATGTAAACAAAAGATTGGCGACTGTTTGGTTGGCGCGATTTCCAAGACTGCGCCAAACGAATAACTTAATACAATGGCTAGGTTGCCATTAAAGGAAAAAATCCCCTAAATTTGGCGACTTTTTTCTTTTTTTTTAACCGATTAATTTTTTTTTTTTTTTTTAGCGTGAGTGTAAAGCATCTAAGCCCCTTTTTCCCTTCCATTTTCTTTCAGTATTGCTTCCTGCCTTCCCAAGTGGTATCACGTCTTTTTTGCACCTGATGAAGAAATGCAAAGTTGTTTCGAAGGGCCTAGCGCATCTCTTAATTTTATGGTGTTATTAAGAAGTTTTTTGCTTTATTGTATCACACCAGTGTGTTAATTATTTTAATGTAATTAAAAAAATATCGCTATCTCTGCCTCCCAGACTATTACTAATAGTGACTGTGAAAAGCCTTCAGAATCAGATAGAATATTTCTATTTATATCCCATCTATAGCAATTCAATTCCCTTTCAAACTGATTTTTAGAAGATTGTAAAGCACTCTAAGAAACTTGGACTGCATTCTTTTCCTCAAATAGCATCTGGGAAGTTATTTTTTCTTTTTTTCAATTTGTTAATAAATGAAAATTTTATTTTTGAGTCCGAGCTCGCCCTATCACAGGACACTGAGCCCATCTTATCTCTACAGTGAACCTGAACGGACGTTTGGGAAATAAATTTGATTTACTATTGGAAAAAAAAACATATTCTTTCAATAACAAAAAATAAATACTCCATAAAGTCAGAAATTCGAAAAGTTTTAAAAACATGAACAAACACAATTTTATGGATATTAATTGAAAGACCAAATTGTAGGTCATTTCATATATATTTACTTACTGAATAAGGTCTTAAAATCCAATGAAAATCAGGCTCGCCATTTTTGTGAAATATGTAAAATAACTATCTTGAATAAAATGACCTTGAAAATCAACATCCCCTTGTGTTGTTTATGACTATATGATGTTTCTTAAAAAAAAAAAAAAAATCCAGTAGGTATTCGGCCGTATAGTATACTACCGTATACCCTCCACTACACTTCTGTTTATGACGATAGCCGAAGTTCTTTTTATCATAATATTTTGCATAAAACAAAAATAGTTAATTCAGTTTTGATTAAAATACAGTGGAACTTCCCTTTAACGAAGTCCCTATTTAACGAAGTTTTCTACTTAACGAAATTTTTTGCAGAACCTTGACTTTGAATATCATTAACATGTAAACTAATCTCCATATATTACGAAAAATTATTCTATATAACGAAGTTTCTTCCACTTTAGTGCGTGTACAGTATTAAAACCGTGAGGTTGCTGTTACGATGGGTGTATGAATTTATTTCAGCGGACTGTATGAAAATGAACACATTTGAATCATTTAATCAAAACGCACACATTTAATCACATTTGAATGAAAAAAAAGAAAAGGTACGCTTCGGTTTTTATTTACTTCTCTTTGTTATGTGTTTTTTAAAAATAATATTCTAATTAAATTATTATCATATCTACATTGCATAAAAAAGGACTGCCCGAATTAAAAAATATTTTTCAAATATTTCTATTTTATGTGGGTTATGTATATACAACTAATTGTCGTTTTCGTGCTAGAACTCTTCCTACTTGGGTCGACAAGATCGAAGATTGAAATTTGACATCTTACAAGACAAAACTTCCAAGTAATGTTAATTCTTATCCTTGGGACGTTTCTTTTCAAATTTTTCCATTTTATGTGGGTTAGGTGTATACAAGTTTAATAAATTTAAGTTTGATTTTTATTTAACGAATTTTCTTCATAACGAAGTGTTTAAGTGCAACGATGAGACTTCGTTAAATGGAAGTTTCACTGTATTACAAATGAACTAAATTTTAATTCGAGTGAATAAAACAGTTTTCTAACTTTTGGATAGGTGTAAAGACACTTGACCCCTTAAAATAATAAATAAACGCCACTATACGACGTACATTGGCGTATTCTCACCATTAAAGCATTGCTTTATATTAAAGGAAATTCAAATGCTTACCTCTCTTTTCTTTATGTGCTCTCAAAATATAGCTTCTCATTCAATAGCAGAGCTAAACTAAACATCATTATTAAACTTATACGATTCAGTTGTTCCAGCATATAATCATGCAAGTATAGTAATTTAACACTTGTATACAAGACTAGTTTTTATCTGAAATATATAGTAATTTAATTTGACCGTTGACATTCGGCGTGATAAACGTACGCAGCACAATGATAAGAAAATGACGTAAACCTCAAGATCTGTTAACCTATCTGTCAATTAAAATAACGGAAACACCCATTCTGTTGTGTGTAAAAAAAAAAGAATAACAATTTACCATCCAATTCACCCACTCAAATGAGGTAATTTATGATGCAATTTTTCATAGCACGTCGTTTTGTTTACTTAAATTATGAAAATCTTGAAAAAATATTACAATCAGTATTAAACTGCCATTTTTGCATTATCTTATAACAATAGATACGATGATATATTGTAAATAAATGATTCTACTAAATAAAAGAAAAGTTAGAAAAGGCTGAAGTAAGCCGAAGCGGAAGCGTGACATACATTTCCGACATGATGTCATGTCATGATATTACGTCACAGCAGATATTGAATATATGGAAAAAAATCCCTGACGACTCGGCCTACAAGCACAGGTAGATTTCGAAGACGCAGACCATGGGGCGCCTGTTTATTGGGAATTACAGAAGAAAGACCCATTTGGCATGATGCGGCAGTTGGGACCGTCCACTAGAGATCTGCACGGGCCGGGCCAAGGCCCGAAGCCCGTACTCGGCCCGGCCCGCGGGCCGGGCTCGGGCTTATTTTTCTCCACGGCACTCGGGCCGGGCCGTTCCCGGGCCATATTTTTTTCTGAAGGCTCGGGCCGGGCCGGGCCTAGTGATTACTCTTTACGGGCCGGGCCGGGCCATTACCCCCTATATAAGCAAGCCGCCCTGCAGGTTACTGTACTTTGAAATGACGTATCTTAAGTAGTCCACACTAGCTATTCAGCATGGTTGCCATAATTTACCGTCTATCCTTTCCTTTTCCCCATAATGCATTTCACGTTAGCTTAGCTTTTTCTTGTTTCTTCATTCGAAGGCGAAAAAGCATGTAGACAAGTGTTGTTTTGGTTGTTGCTTGGCTTTTATTATTATGATAAATACGTTGTTATATTTCAATTTTACACAAAAATTGTAGTGTGTGAAGAATGCCGTACAGGTGTTGTGCTATAAATTGTAAAGGAAATTATAAAGATAAAGCAAAAGTTCCCGTTTTTTTCGTTTCCAAAAGATGGCGACTTACAGCGAAGACGGCTGCAAGCACTTTGCCGAAAGGATTTCATAGTAACTCCAATCTCAAAAGTAAGTTGACTTCATTTGTAACTTATCTTTTTTTTCTCCCTCTTTTATGGTTCGTAATTGTTTATGCAAAATATATTTGGGACTATTCAAAGCAAAAATGTGTCTTAAGTTACATTCCATAATTTATCGTATTTGTTTACTGTCGGAATCTAACATTAAAAGCTGAACTATCCCAAATTCCACCAAAAAAATAATTTTTATTCAATATTCACCAAGCTCTTAAAATACATGAGTAAATTCTTTAATTTTCATACATTTAAGCAAATTAGTCATAAAATTAACCAAATACCATTTCAATTGTTAACCGATTGGAGCTTTTTGGCGAAATTTCCTGTCTATTAAATGTTTGTTTACAATTACCAAGTGTATTGTTTTTCCGTGTTCAATATGTCTGTTGTTTTAAAATACGTTAAATTTTTTTAATTGCAATTTTATTTAAATCAGATTTTTAAAATTTAAATTTGACTTTTTAAATATTTTTTTTTTTTTTTTTTTTTTTTTACGCTATATGTACAATTATTTATTGCATATACATACAGTGTAATTTATGTACAGCGTTGCCCAGTTCTGCCATTTTCTCAGAATTTTCAAATTTACATTAATTGATTCTGCATTTTATAAAAGATTTCAGAATTTTAAAATAATTTTTAGAATTTTAAAAATCTTATATAAGTTTAGATAATATATAATTCTAGGTTTTTTTTTTTTTTAACCAATTGTATGTGAATTTTATTAACAATTCATAAAACTATGCTAGATTAGCTTTAAACTATTTTTTATATGCTTCTACTGATATACAAATTTGCCAGCTCTATTTTTTAAGGGGGGGGGGGGGGCGGATTACGTGTAAGTTTCATACACTTCATTCAGTCATTCTTTTCTATTATTACGCAAGTATTTTTTTTTTTAAATGAAATATTATTTTTAAACTTAGTTATCTGTTATGTAAGTCATGTTAATTCTTTTTTTTTTTATGTTAAGTATTTTAAATTTTATTAGCTTCTAAGAAATAAATAATTTAAAACACAAGTTTTCAAAATTGCATTTATGTTAAAAAATTGACAATAACATTAATTTGTTTTACTGCAATAAGATTTATATATAGTGATTATTCCTTGGGTATTTTGTATTCTCTATGTGCAATTATTTATTGCATATATACATTCTAATTTAGTTATAGTGTTGCTGAGTTCTGTCACTTTCAAAACGTTCTATTTTATATTAATGTTATCCTCATTTTATAAAAGATTTCAGAATTTCAAAATAAATTTTAAAATTAAAAAATTCATATATAAGTTCAAATAATATATAATTCTAGTGTTTTATAACCATTTTATGTGAATTTTATTAACAATTCATAAAACTATGCTAGATCAGCTTTAAACTTTTTTTTATATGTTTCTACTGATATACAAACTTGCCAGATCTATTTTTTAAGGAGTGGGGGGGGGGGTGCATTTTTGCTTTGAATAGAAATATTTTGCATAAACAATTACGAACCATAAAATAGAGAAAAAATATATATGTTACAAATGAGGTCAACTTACTCTTGAGTTTGGTGTTACTATGAAATCCTTTCGGCAAAGTGCTTGCAACCATCGTCGCTAAAACTCATTTAAATATATTTGAAATTTAAGAAAAATATAAACTCATTCACTTGGTTAATATGAAATTTTGTAATCATATAAACAATTAAATATATATATACAGTTAAAAGAATGGAGCAATAGAAACAGCATTGGAGCAATATAATTTGAAAATGTGTTCCTTTAAACATATATTTATTCCATATTATATACAATATTCTGGAATACATAAAATATTCATTAAATGAATTTGGAGCATGTATCACATATACTTAAAATGATCATGATTTTTTGTTATAAACTTCAATGGATCTGAAAATATTATTCTTTGTTATTAAAATGTTTGAATAAAAAGAACCAATTTTCGAACTTTATGAGTTCCTAAGCAATTACAGAATTTAGAGTGAATTGAAGTTGGATTTAGTTGATATAAAAAAAATCATTTTTTAAGGCTTTCAAAAAACCACATTGGAATATTGAACCATTTGATTTACATGTGCACAAGGAAGAATAAGATCTCTACATAAATATCAACAAAAATACTTTTAAATAACCTATATATTTATTTATTCTAACATTTTCAATATCTTCATAAGTTTCCATGTTTCAGTATTATAAAAATTACATAAGATTTAGATATATTTTCAATAGATAATATAATCATTAATCTTTTAACATTTTTCAGCTGAGATTCTGTATTTAAAAATTAATATTTTTATTTTAAAGTGGGATATTTGTTTTAAATGAAATTCAAAAAGCATGGATTTTGAGTTCTCAATCTTTCTCACTCATTAAATTTACAATGTATTTTTGTTAAAACATAATATTTATTACTAAACATCTTGATCTTAATTTTTTTCTTTTTTCAAAAATTTTATTTAAATCAATGATTTTTTAAAAAAGAAATCATGATTTAAATCAATGAACCCTGGCTTCAGCCATAAGAAAAAAATCATCTATAGAGAAAAAAGAAAGCTAAACACAAACTATTTCCTAGCCAGGTGTGCCGAACATCGGCGCAAATTCAGCGCTGACACCTACAATGGTCTACTTCAGCGACGTCACTGTTTCCGTGCGGAGGCTTGCTTATATAGGGGGTAATGGCCGGGCCCTACCTTTTTCCTGAAGGATAAGGCCGTGCCTTAAATTATTTTTTCCGTACAGAGCCGGGACTGGTTTCATTCTTCCTAGTCTTCATGCCTTAAATTTTTTAGTCCTGGTTTTGACTCGTATGAAAATCATTGTCTCGGCGTACCTGGTCCGTTCGAAGGTCAGTAAAATAAGATCTGGCATAAAAATCTTTTCAAAACATGCATACATTTTTAAATCGCCATTATTAAACATTAAAATTTATTCTTTTTAAAGAATAGTAGATTTATACACTTATTAAAATAGAGCTAAATTAAAATATAGTAAAACGTGTGAAAAGAACCTGCTTATGATGGAATCCTGTCTTAAATTGAAAAATGTGTTGATCCATTAAAAATGAATATACTAATAGTAAGAAAAGAATATATAATACATTTACACCAGCTAAGAAGGCAAATTGTCTATAACTCATTTTTTTTTCTTCCCTATGCAATTCCATCTTAGATTTTACTGTATAGCATTTTTCTGATTTTTAACACTTCAATAAATGGAATATGGATTAACAATATCGATGATAACTTAAACACATACATACAAGAAATAGAGATTTATTAAAAAAATAAATATTCCAGCTTGCGGCACCTCTATAAAAATGAAGATTATAAACATGAAAAAAAAAGGCTGAGATAGGAATTTTTGGTTAGATCTCTTCCTATGGGGCAAATTTTTAACCAAATCGACGTAAAAATTATGTTTTGTAGAAATTCACTCGGGCCGGGCCGGGCTCGGACCGAGATTTTAACTTTTTTCCGGGCCGTGCCGGTCTCGGGCCGAACTTTTAACTTTTAAATCGGGCCGGGCCGGGCCGGGCTCGGGCTGAACTTTTAATTTTTGTATCGGGCCGGGCCGGGCCAAATTATTTTTTGTATGGGTCGGGCCGGTCCCGGGCCTGGAAATTTCGGCCCGTGCAGACCTCTACCGTCCACTTCGAAATATACATCTGCCTGTAGGCAAAACCAGCAGGGATTTTTTTATTTATTTTATTTTATTTTATTTTTTTTTTTTTTTGCTGTAAGAGTTGGTCCTATAAAAAACTTGTCAATATAAAAGTTATAGATAATATTAAGAAGATTTATAGTAAATTTAAGCGGGTTTAATATCTTGTGAATTGACGAAGTTATGAATTTTTGAAGTGAAAATTTCTTTAGGCGCGTTGGGCATTTTTTGAGATGGGAAAAAAACCATTGAACTCTCGACACTGTTACCGTCACTGTTACCGACACCTCTGTATATTTGGCGAAGATTCTGCAATAGCTGGTTCAGGTAAGCAACCAGATTTGCTTAAATTAATATCTCACTTTGCCAGCAAAAGTGATATTAGTCTCTATTTAGCATTATTTGAAAGACAAATTTCTCGAATGAATATAATAAAAGAAAATTGGGTCACACATTTGTTAAGTTTAATTCCGTTAGAAATCGCCAATATTATAAGGTAGAAAACCAGAAACATTGGCGAACAATTACGATTACGTAAAAGATTTACTTCTTAAACGCTTCAAAATGACGCCAGAAGAATTTAGGCAGAAATTAATGTCACATAAAAAGAATCTTCAGCCACTTGGCGCGATTTAGCATTTGAATTAAGAAATTATTTGGAAGAATGGATTAGCGGTCTTAAAGTATCTGATTTTGAATCCTTAAAAGAATTAATAGTAGTAGATCAAATTAAGAAAAGGTTACCTATAAAAATGAAACCACATTTTATTGATGAACTTCCAAAAATTAAAAATGTAGACGTATATAAGTAAACTAGACGATTATGATGCAGCGAGACGTAATGTTAAAACCATGAATAGAATTTCACCCCACTTTGAAGATAGAAAACCCGAAGTAAGTAAAAATGAAAATTCACAATCTTTCTTTCATACCCAATACCAAAACAAAAGAAATAAATCTCAAATTTGGTGTTTTAGATAGATGTAACTCTCAAGGCCACATAGCGTCTCAGTGTAATAATAGCAATAACGGTCAAACTAATGAGTTCAGTCAAGATTCTACCGAAAACTATCGAAATTATAATCGCCAAAATCACAATCCTAATGCCTATGTACAGGAAAAAGCTAACATTGCTACAATTCGAATCAGAAATAAGTCTAAACCTAATGGAATGGGTAAAATAATTAATATCAAAGGCAAAGAAGCAAATCTATTGTTTGATACAGACAGCTATATTTCTTTATTCAGTTACGAATGTTATGTCAATATTGGGTCGCCAAATTTGTCTTCTGTTGATATCTTATTAACTGACATTGGCGGAGAAACTGTAAATCTAACTGGATATTTTGTGTATGAAATACGTGTCGATGGGTTTCTTATATCAACGAAATTTTATGTTTCAAAATCTCTCGCATACGATATTGTAATAGAGCAAGTCGTGATCAGCAAACTAAAGTTGGCGATATATGAAGAGATAATTAAAATTATTGGCGAGCGCAATATACTTTTCAAGTAGGTTGCCTTAAAGTTGTAAATAATTCCGATAAAAAATTAAATTATGTTGCCAATTCATACAATAAAGCGAAAGTATCAAAAGGAAATAGTTCACATGCAGAAAACGAAATGATTGGTATTATGAATAAAAATAATTCAGAAAATAATTTCAAGATAAATTTAGCACGCGAGGTGAAACAGATAAAAGTGACTCAACTCGCGAGACCAAATCAAAAGATGAAAATGAAATAACAAAACACGGCAAATATTATAATTTAACGAGCACGAGAAAAGAAAAAGACGGAAGTAATATAAAAAGAAAACATGAAAATAATGAAATATTTCACGAAAGTTTTAAGAAACGTGGTTACCGATACGGAAATGAGGTGAAATCATTTTATAGAAAAGAAAAGTTTGTTGATAGAAATTATAGATACCGCAAACAATACGCGCTGTATGAAGATAGAAAAAAGCATAATGTTTACGAATACCGTAAACAAGACAGGCAGCAAAGAAGTCATCATTTTTGGAGTGATAGGAAGCGGGAACCCTATTTTGCAGATAAATGTTATTACAAAAGATATGAAACTACATCTCATGGAAGAAATGATGAATGTATTGAGAGTTGTTGAAATTGTGGATGAAAATTCATAAGTTTCATTGGTATTCATTTCAAAGAATACCAATTAATTAAATTTCATATTTCATGTATTTGTAAATTTACGTTTTAAGTAATAGATTGCAATTTTTGTATGTAAAATAATATGCATTATTTCTCATGTACAATAGGGCATTAAATGAAAATTGTAATATAATTTTTGTAGTAGTAGTTTATAATAATGAATAAAAAAAAAACACTTCATTTAAAAGTATTTTCTGCACAATAAAACGTTTCCTGACGATTCAAAAAATACACACGTAATTGTTCAAGTTTTCACTTCTGTCGGCACTCCCGGAGTGCCATTGTTTTTTTTTCTTCTGAAACCCTTATTTTTGCCCCCCCCCCCCCCCTTGGGTGCATTTTTAATGAAATCAAAAATCTGTTATACATAAATTTTTGGCCCTTTTCCTAGAAGGAATAATAACTTTAAATGGATTCGATATGTATAAAAATTAAGAAGTTATGGGTTTTTTCTGTATTCACAAAAAGCCCCCCCCCCCATTTCCCCCCCCATGGTTTGATTTAGCCCATTAACGAACTTGACCGAGATTTTATGCCCCTTGATTTTATGTATCAGTTTGGAAGGGATTTGTGCAGAATTATTGCAGTTATCGTGTCCATAAAAAAGTGACACAGATAGATAGATAGATATAAAGTTTTGAACTGGGGGTGGTTTGGGTTCTAGGAGCCATGATCGGCGTAGATCTGCAAAATTTTTTCAGGAATTCCAACTTAGGGGAGAATGCAATAGGTAGTATTTCTTACGAAATCTACCTAAAAGTATTTGGAAATCTGTTATATGCTTTTCTTTATGTAATACCGAGCTCTTCCTGCCAAGTTATCGTAAGCGACAACGCTTGGCAAAATTATTTTTTTCTTTTTCACGTCAAATGGTGTTATTGCGTTTAAAATTTTTTAGGAAGTTATTGCATATAGTTTTGAAAATATAACACACGAGAAAATAAATTTTACTCGTATTTTGTTCCTTTTACAGTTAAAAATATTTAAATATTTTAATTATTTACTAATAAATCTGCAGGTCAGAGGCCTCAACGTCACCTCTACATGTCATTGTTTTTTAGTCTCACTTTGCAGGATATTTAATATCCTGCTGCATTTTCTCAATTGATATAAGCTCAGAAGAGCCCAATGATTAATATTCTGGATGTTGCCATCCATTTTATGGTCCAATTGTTTTTTATTACCCCCCCTCCTACCCTAAGGTAGTAATTTCGTACTGTAAAGTCTTTTATTATTTATTTTAAACGACAATTATTAATTATTTTAATAAAAGTTAGTAATTATAGGTTATTACATTACATAACAGCAAAGGTAAAGTTAAAAATATTTTAATTATTTACTAGTAAATCTGCAGATCAGAGGCGTCAACGTCACCTCTGCATGTCATTGTATTTTAGTCTCACTTTGCATACTATTTAATATCCTGCCGCATTTTCTCAATTGATATAAACTCAGAAGATCCCAAAGATTAATATGCTGGATGTTGCCAGATCCTTTTATGGTCAAGTTTTTTTCATTACCCCCCCCCTCCCCCGCAGGTATTGAGCGCGTGCTGTGGAGTCATTTAATATTTATTTTAAATAACAGTTATTAATTCTTTTGATGAAAATTAGTAATTATAGGTTATTACATTACATAACAACAAAGGTAAATTAAAAAATATTTTTATTGTTTACTAGTAATTCTGCAGATCAGAGGCCCCAACGTTACCTCTGCATGTCATAGATTTTTTGTCTCATTTTGCATGATATTTAATATCCTGCTGCTTTTTCTCAATTGATATAAGCTCAGAAGAGCCCAAAGATTAATATTATGGATGTTGCCATCCATTTTATGGCCCAATTGTTTTTATTACCACCACCCCCCACCCTAAGGTAGTGAGCGAATTTTCGAGAAATCACGTTCACTAAAACTCAAAAATTAATCCCTGATTTTTTGTATTCTGTAATCTGTCTTGTTTCAAAATGTCAGTCTCCCTAAAATTTCAAACTGCTATATGTCAGCCATTTTTTTAAGATAGAGGCAAAACAAAAATGCTGCGGAATCCTTGTACCAAGGCCTAACTCTTCAACAAGAAAAAAAATTCGAATTTCTAATTTTTTTGCATACTTTTTTTAGTTTTAAATCTTTAAGTGGCCACCATTTTGAAACAAGATGGCCAACGAACTCGGTCGAGATATTTGTGAGCTTAATACAAACACTTAGTTTCATCCAATTCGGTTCAAAAATATAAGTGCTATCGTATGTCATATATTTCATATATATATATATATATATATATATATATATATATATATATATATATATATATAAGCTCAAAAAAGATTAAAAATAAAAATAAAAATAAACACAGATTAAATATAGCACATTATGTATGAAATGCTTTCGGTAGATCCAGAATCTCGCACCATAATTAAACTAAGAATAAACAACAAACATCAAAGAAATTTCAACAAATATAACCTGAACAAGAAAAAAACCAAGAAAAAACAACCAAAAAACTGTGGCCTCGTCAGCAGTGGGCATATTATAAAAACACAGCAATGTTTCAGACTAATTACCATATACAACAAACTATTATTCAATAATAGTAATAATAGTTTGTTGTGTATGGTAAGTCTGATGTCTGAAACATTGCTGTGTTTTATAATATGCCCACTGCTGACGAGGCCACAGCTTTTTGGTTGTTTTTTCTTGGTTTCTTTCTTGTTCAGGTTATATTTGTTGAAATTTCTTTGATGTTTGTTGTTTATTACGGTTTCGTTCATCTCACGAAACCTTATTACTCCCGCTTCGTTGTCTGTCTATCACAGAGCCATTCTCAAAAACTATATAACTTACAGAGTTGAAACTTTGTGTATATACCAGAATACTAGCTATGAAAAGCTCAAAATATTAAAATTTGAAAAATTCGTATTATTTTAATAAATAGAGATAAAAAACAAAATTCTAACAACTTTTTCCTATTAAATGTAAACAGTTTTCGTTATAGCAGATGCCAAAAATGAAAAATCCACGATGAATTCTTTCTACAATAATTAATTTTCTATCAGACGATTTCCACGTGAAAAATGAAAATGAAATAAAAAGTTTCACCAATTGAAAAAAAGATTAATATGAAATAAAGTTGATTGACGTCATAGTCGTAATAAAACGGAAAGATTTCTCAATAATACAAGGAGTATGAGTATGAGTATGTACACAAAACAGATTAATATCACGTCATTAAAGAATTAAAAAGAAAAGCTGACGTCATATCGGAAGTTTAACGGATTTTTCAAATTTTTCAGAATAATACAAAGCGAGTATCAATATGAGTAATAGAGAATAGTAAATATATGAGTTTGAGGAACGTATTGAATCATAATAAAAACCCGATTATGGAAATATTCGCATATTTTAACATTTTGAAGGTATACAACATGTTTAATTTTGAAATTATTTTTTTTAAATATCGCATTTAGTCCACATGACAGATATTATTATGACAGAATAGAATAGCGGGCTTCGCCCGATATCGGGCTGGTTTAGATAATCGAAAAAAGGAAAAAAATAGACCCGTAAATTTTTACTTTATAAAAAACATGACTTTTTTTTTTTTGGGGGGGGGGGGGGGGGTTGCTAAATGAAATTTATTTGGATTTATTAAAGAAAGGATAAAGTGTTTTGAAAGGAATATTAAACGAAACCCTTTGAGCGATCTTCGATCACACTTACCCACTTGTTTTTAGTTTAATTATGGTGCGAGATTCTGGGTCTGCCGAATGCATTTCATACATAATGTGCTATATATATATATATCAATATTTGGACGGAGGGAGGTTTTGGTGGTCTAGGGATCATGATCGATGAAAATATACCGAAATTTTTCAGAATTGCTTTCCTACGAACGATTGAAATAGGTAGCTTTTTAGTTTTTGTAGTGAAAGCTACCTAAAAATATATAGGTTTCATTTCATAATTTATCGACTGTAATTCATTAATTCACATTTCATATCAAAAAATTGAAAATTACAAATGCAAAACAATTACTTTTGGCTTAATTAATAGTATAATTAAAACTACTACTACTACTAATGATGATGATGATGATGATGATGATAGTATTAAAAGAAATAATAGAACGCATTAATAGGACCAAATTTGGTTTGCGGCTACTAAAAATTCAAATTGAAATTTAAGAAAAGCTCGAAATTATGTGCTAACTCCGCATGAGGCGCTAGCCTAAAAATTAATTTTTCCAAGATACTTAACTCTTACACTATACGTGATTGTTATTAAAACTGAATTATTCCTTGCAAAAACAGAGTGGAATGCATTTCGTGAAGAAAAAAAATGTCTGAACACATAATAAGCCGGCATCGATTTTACAGTTGAAAACTAATAACCAATTTCCTCCCCTAAGATAACATTTTGAAATGCAGATAATAATATTTTGATAATACTTAACTGTAAGATATTCTCCAAGGTTAATATAAAATGAGCATTTTTTTTTTTTTTTTTTTTTTGCCATTGCTGGTTGCAATCAGGCTATACCATGATAAGAGATACTTGCGTTTTACTTACTTGATATGGACTTTTACTTTTACAATGAAAGTGAAAGAAAGTATTCTGAAAGCATCAGTTGCAAGGCTAACAAATGATCCGTTTTTTAAAAAACGGTATTTTCTTAAAAACATTTTATTTTTAGATTTTTCTTGCAAATCTTGCAGGAATCACCTTCGGAGGTAAATGTTTTTGGAAATGCTGTACACTGCCAAAAAAAAAAAAAAAAAAAAAAAAAAAATGTGTATTTTAGAGTATAATACTGGCATCCCAGCTGCCAGTATTATACCGTAAAATTAACAGTCATAAACAGTAAAATAAGTAGTAATACGCTGCCGCGCATGCGCGGTTTATAATTAAAGTCCCACTTTCAAAATGCAGTAAAAAAGGAACCACTGGTCAGAATGACTTCAAATTTGAACTGAATGTACTGGAAAGAGGGGAAAACGGTATGGCATAAGGAAAAAAATGTTCCAAAGTGTATTAATAGATGGCGCTGTAAGCGGCATGCTATGCAAATTAAAAGACACTCATGCGCGATTAAAATCGAATGATTATGTGCTTTTTATGCAGTTTTTGGCCCAAGGACAATTAACCCCTTGGGGACGAGCGACACGTATACGCGACGCATCAGAATCTTCGATTATTCAAACCAGTTATTTTTTATTATAAGATTTGCCTCTTTAAATCTTAGTATTTTTACGATTCAATTAGCCGAAAATTTCTGTTATTGAAAACCGGTGGTAAAAGATTAAAAATTCTGTAAAGGACGCTCGTCGCGAAGGGGCTAAAAACCGATTATTTTCCTCCATTGTGGTACGACCTTGCCGTGGTGGATGGGCTTTCCATACTTACAGTACCACAACTGTTGACTGATTTGGAAGTCATTTTTTTCGTCAAACAAACGAAACACTCATGCACATTGAACAGTACGGTTGGTTTACTGTGCAACTCATGCCAAAGCCGTCGTATTTCGATTTAAAATGTCGTTTATAGCCGAATTCACTTTCATTATGCCGCATACAGCGCCATCTATTGATACACTTTGGAACTTTTTCTTTCTTATGCCATACCGTTTCCTTCTTCTGCCAGTATACTCAGTTCAAATTTGAAGTCATTCTGACCAGTGGTTTCTTTTATACAGCATTTTGAAAGTGGGACTTTAATTATAATCACCCTGTATATATATTTGTTGTATAAGTTCGTGAATCGTTCTGAATAATTTAAAAAATACATAAATAATTTACGCACTTTTATCAAATATATACCTTTTCCATTTCTACAAAGAAAATAAAGCAGAAATACTTTTTTTTGTAATATATGGGTAGTCTGTTAATAATGTCAGTATTGTTTGTGTAAGGATTTGTAAGTTAGTATTTTATGTATCATGCACCCGATAACT
This sequence comes from Maratus michaelseni, assembly GCA_963931845.1. Classification (NCBI taxonomy): domain Eukaryota; kingdom Metazoa; phylum Arthropoda; class Arachnida; order Araneae; family Salticidae; genus Maratus; species Maratus michaelseni. The sequence continues at coordinate 152,599,667 of OZ007596.1, read as the reverse complement.
AACGCATATATGAGAGCTTTGCGTCCATGAAAGCAAAAACAAAAAAAAAAAAAAAAACTTGAGTGAATGCAGCAACTTTGTCGTGTAGCAATTTAAAAAAATGCATGAAATTCGTTAAAGCCGCGATCACTAATGCATGTATGAGCACTTCGCTCCCACGAAAAAAAATAATTGGATGCAGCAATATCGTTGTTTGGCAATCTCCGAAATGCATGAAATTCGTTAAAACCGCTATCACTATAATGCGTGTATGAGGAATTCATACCCACTAAATAAAACAAAACATAAAAAACATGTGGATTACGATAAAATCGAAATGTGGACGATACAATCTTTTTTCCACTCATGTAATAAAGGGATTACTGAATTAGCTGCAAAAGCTGGACTTCCCATGGTTTTCCCCCTAACTCTTTATTGAACTTTCCAAGAGTGAAAGTGAAAGAGAAGATATATTCATTCACAGTCGCACTGTTTAGACTTTGATTCGCACTCGTACCAGAAGGACCGCACATTGATTCTACTCACTGATTATTAATGTATTCATCGCACACTGTATTACACATTGGATTACTTCTTCAAAGCAGAATACTGCTCCCAGTGCCGGCCCAAGAACATTTTGGTGCCCGTGCGAACATCCACCCAGGCGCCCTCACCCCCTCCCCCCCGAATAAGGAAAAAATTCTTGGCTTACATTCGTAATTTTATAACTAAATTTTATTTATCTCTGATGACTTTGATAAAAAAAGTGTCTTTAATAAATTTATTACAGTGCCATACATACGTTTATATTACCTATATTTTTTAATCCTAATAAAAATACTCAAATAATTTTGATTCATTACATTATGATCATTTATTTATTTATTTATTTATTTATTTATTTATTTATTTATGGGTTGCTAGCACTTCATGGCCACGTAAAATATTTTTTGAAATTATGAAACTAATTTATGGCAAAATCTATTAGAATTTCATGAAATTCCAAACATTAGTTATTGAGATTGAGTACCCACGAAATTTGTGTCACTAAAGATTTTCCAAAATTAGTCAAATCGGGTTCAGGGCATTCCAAAGAACGTGTAAAAGTAAATCTCTAAAAGTAAATATTGTGGAAGGGAAAGTTTTCACGATTCCAATATTTCCATTTTATGTATATATAAGTAACTGAAAAATAAAATTTATATGTACATAAATGAATGAAAATCGATTCCAATTGCACACTTGCTAACCTATGTCAATCTATTCGTTATATGGGAGCACCTAATTAAAAAAAAAAAAAAAAATCTCGTTTGCATTTCAATTTATTTATTTATTTATTTATTTGCATTTGCTTTCGATAGCTGAGGGTCGATCTCTAAAAAGGCCGTTTTTTACTTTTTCGATTTAGCTTACAAGTTTTTTTTTTTTTTTTTTACTTTTGAAACCGGTTTCGAAAATGAAAGTATCCTCATTGAAAAAAAACCTGCAAACAAAATCAAAATTAAACAAGAACGAAAAATCATGCGTCAAGCATAGATTATGTAACACTTTCCAACGCTTCCAAAATAATTTTACAAATCATACCGTTTAATAAGCTAAAAGATAACATTTAAGTAATCGGAATACTTTTCATCAGCCTGGTATATAGGATCTATAGATTTGTATATATACTACATAGGACGCTAAATTTTAGTTCAGTTAGGAAACGCGTAGCACAGTTTAAAATTCTCCGTCTGGAGTTAAATAATACGGAAATGTGCTCGCGAACTTTTGTGCTTCCCTGTATAGGATCTACAGAATTTATACACACCACGTAATAGACAAAAAGCGAGTTAAAATTAAAATCGCGTTCAGTAATTTAAAACGCACTTCCAGGAATTATTGTTAACAGACAGTAGAGAATTCTTTTGTGTGTCCCTGTAAATGAACGATGATCGCTATACACACAATATTCTGTAGTAAGCCTCTTGTAATGCACCTTATATAAATTTCAATGCGTTTAAAATAGGGAAACATTATTTAAATAAACCGCAGACGATTTTTCTCCATAGACGTAATGTAACGCGGAATTCTTTTGACTGTCCCTGTAAAGTAACTATAAGTGCTATGCACACACTATTCCATATTAAGCTTCTTCTAATGCACCTTAGTGATATACATAAATTTCAATGCGTTTAAAATAGTGAAACATTATTTAAATAAACCTCAAGTGATTTTTCCCCATAGACCGCAATGTAATGGAATTCTTTTGAGTGTCCCTGTAAAAAAAGTATAAGTGCTACACACTTCCGTTGAAATAGGGAACATGCTATAGATAACGACTATAACATATAAAAATTGCAGAGCAATCCGAGCATATTTGCGGAAGTTAGAGCACGGCCAGACGGCCAGACGGCAGACGGCCAGACGGCCATACGGCCAGACAAACCGAAGTCATAAACACTTTTCAACTAGGTTGGAAAGTGTTAAAAACGGCCTTTTTAGAGAAGTCTTCAACTATCGAATGAAAAAAAAAGTTTAAAAATATGGAAATGCAAACGAGATATTTAAAATTTTTTCTCCCATAGGATTAATATTAGCGAGCGGGTATTTTGGCGTAAGAAATCAAGGGAGAGTAGTTCTGCTCAACTTCTTTTAATTAGATTTACAAATAATGGAGTTAATATTATGGACGTCGATGGAGATAGGAAGGGAGGGGGGGAAAATCAGGTGCCCCTGGATCTTTTTTTTTTTTTTTTTTTTAATGAGAAAATTTATTTTTTCCAGTTAGTTTAATTTCCATCTATACAAGTATCATTTATACGTTCCAACTATTTTATTTTATATTTTTATTCCTTGCCGGACAATCAATTTATAGTTTATAACTGACAAAACTAAAAATAAATAAATAATAATAATAAAAAAAAAAAAAACATTGAAATCCCTCAGTAGTTCTCGAAAAAAAGTTACATCAACGCCAAATTGTTTTGCATATTTGTTTTCGCAAATGTTGTCTCTCGCTTAAATTAATAATATTTGCTTAAATTTTTCAAAATCCAGTGTTGCAAAGTTCTTACTGGTCAAAGCGTAAATTTTACTAATAAATAACCCGCATAAGCGTACAATTTTAAAAACTATTTGTGGGGCTCAACTCTTTTTTACAGAAATATGTGTATGTGAGTGTAAAAAAGATCGATTATACCAATTTAATGTAGCTTTTTTAACTCCCTTTTAAAGAAATTAAACAGAATCGTATACTGATAAATAATCACAAGTTAAATAAAACATTAAGACAACAGAAAAATTCGAATATACAGACCCGTTTATAAAATGATACTAGCTGATATTCGTGATTCGTTTATAATAAAATCACAACAAAAGTTGACTTTAAATAACTTTTTTTTTTTTTCATTCTTTCTTTTAGGAATATGGATTTTTTTTTCATTCTTTCTTTTAGGAATATGGATTTTTTTTTCATTCTTTCTTTTAGGAATATGGATTTTTTTTTTCATTCTTTCTTTTAGGAATATGGATTTTTTTTTTTTTTTTCAAAAAAATGGAACATAAAGTGAAAAGTTTTCCTAATGTCGTTTATCCCTATATAACAAAAGAAAAATAAGAAAAAATGGAACATTTCAAAATTTTATAAAATACGAGAAAGTAAAATAAATAAATAATTTTTTTTTATATTAAACGGGGGAAAAAAAAAGAGTGCATTTTAGAAATTATTGGTGGAGCTCGAGTCCCACGATCCCATAAAACTCTATGCCTATGATAATTCCTAATGAAATGATGAACGCATGGGTGCTGGCAGAGCAAAATTTAGGAAAGGGCGACGTTTTGTATCAAATTTACTGTGATCCACTGCCTAAGGCTATTTTTTAAATGGAGAATATAAACAGGAGGTAGGCTAAACTAAGAATTTTTGACGGTACTACCCGTTCAAGAAAATTTTTAAAATATACCAACATAAGATCAACACAGACATGTAACAAATAAGAAATATTAAATATTCAAAAATAAATTGCTATGAGCATTAAAAAAAAAAAAAGAAAAAAAATTTCTTTTTTGTCAGGTGTACTCTGCCCCATTCCCCCCTATACTCACCGTTTAAACCAATTTTAAACATACGAATCTAAAAATAAAATAAAAATATCCCTGACCGCTCGGCTACACCCATAGGTAGATTTCGAAGACGCAGACCGTGGGGCGCCTGTTCGTTGAGAATTGCGGAAGAAATGACCTTTTTTGCCATGATGCGGTAGTTGGAAACGCCCACTTCGAAACCTAACTTGTTTGCGGGCGGAGCCGGCAGCGATTTTTAAACATTCCAACATCCAACATCCCTGACCGCTCGGCCTACAGGCACAGGTAGATTTCGAAGACGCAGACCGTGGGGCGCCTGTTTGTTGGGAATTGCGGAAGAAATGACCTTTTTGCCATGATGTGGTAGTTGGAACCGCATCATGGCAAAAACGAAACCTAACTTGTAACCTTCGAAACCTAACTTGTTTGCAGGCGTAGCTGGCAGGGATTTTTTTCTTTATTTATTTTTGTTTTGCTATAAGGGTTGGTCCTACAAAAAACTTGTCAGTGTAAACGTTTTAGATAATATTAAGATGATTTATAATAAATTTAAGCGGGTTTGATATTTTGTGAATCGACGAAGTTATGAGTTTTTTTCTTCTAACCCCCCCCCCCCTGGGGCCATTTTTAATGATATCAAAAATCTGTCATACATAAATTTTCGGCCCTTTTCCTAGAAGTAATAATAACTTTAAACGGATTCGATATGTATCATAATTAAGAAATTATGGGTTTTATTCTGTTTTCCAAAAAAGCCTCCCATCCCCCCCCCCTCCCCTGGTTCGATTTTTCCCATTTACGAACTTGACCGAGATTTTATGCCCCTTGATTTTATGTATCAGTTTGGAAGAGATTTTGTGCAAAATTATTATTGCAGTTAGTGTGTCCATAAAAAAGTGACATAGATAGATAGATATAAAGTTTTTAACTGGGGGTGGTTTTGGGTTCTGGGAGTCATGATCGGCGTAGATCTACAAAAGTTTTTCAAAAATTCCAACTTAAGGGAGAATGTAATAGGTAGTATTTCTTATGAAATCTACCTAAAACAGAACTGAAATTTTACTTTCACGGGGATTCAAGGGGACAGATAGATCCCCTCTGACGAAAAAAAATCGTATCTCCTATCTCTCTTAGTGTTAATGTGGTTCTCAAATTACCTGCTTAACAGCGCGAGACTTTCTGACTTATTTTTAAATGCAAAGACATAAAACTGGCAGGCCTGAATAGTGAAGCGATTTGAAGTCGAAATGAGTTTTCCATTTTTTGATCAATAAATTACTTATCGAGTTATAAGCGAATCATGTCACGTGACGACACGTTCCCCTTTCTCATGCAGCGCCGTCGGGAATTAAAAAATATGTCATAAAGTAACCAGTTTAGATTTGAGAACAGCCTTAAATTGTTATAAGTCATTTGCGAAAAGTACATTTTGTTATTTTTTAGGTAGATTTCGTAAGAAATACTACATATTACATTCTCACCTAAGTTGGAAATTTTGAAAAATTTTTGCAGATCTACGCCGATCATGACTCCCAGAACCCAAAACCACCCCCAGTTCAAAACTTTATCTATCTATCTATCTATCTATCTATCTATCTATCTATCTATCTATCTATATATCTATCTATCTGTCTATGTCACTTTTTTATGGACACGATAACTGGAAAAATTCTGCATAAATCTTTTCCAAACTGATACATAAAATCAAGGGGCATAAAATCTCGGTCAAGTTCGTTAATGGGCAAAATCGAACCAAGGGGGGGGGGAAATGGGGAGGGGCTTTTTGTGAAAACAGAAACCCCCCAATAATTTCTTAATTATTGTACGTATCGAATCTGTTTAAAGTTATTATTACTTCTAGGAAAAGGACCGAAAATTTATGTATGACAGATTTTTGATATAATTAAAAATGGCCCCAAGGGGGGGAAAAGGGGGGGGGGGTTAGAAAAAAAAATCATAGCTTCGTCAATTCACAAGATATCAAATCCGCGTAAATTTATTATTAATCCTCTTAATATTATCTAAAACTTTTATATCGACAAGTTTTTTATAGGACTAACCGTTATAGCAAAAAAAAAAAAAAATAAAAACAAAAAATCCCTGACGGCTCCGCCTGCAAACAAGTTATTTTTTGAAGTAGGCGGTTCCAACTCCCGCATCTTTTCGAAACTGATACATAAAATCAAGTGGCATAAAATCTCGGTCAAGTTCGTTAATGGGCAAAATCGAACCAAGGGGGAGGGGGATGGGGGGGGGCTTTTGTGAAAACAGAAAAAACCTCATAATTTCTTAATTATGATACGTATCGAATCTGTTTGAAGTTATTATTACTTCTAGGAGAAGGGCCGAAATTTTATGTATGACAGATTTTTGATATAATTAAAAATTGCCTTAAGGGGTGGGGGGAGGGGGGTTTTAAAAGAAAAAAATTCATAACTTCGCAAATTCCCAAGATTTCAAATCCGCTTGAATTTATTATAAATTCTCTTAATATTATCTAAAACTTTTATATTGACAAGTTTTTTATAGGACCAACCGTTATAGCAAAAAAAAAAAAAAAAAAAAAAAAAAAAAAAAAAAAAAAAAATCCCTGCCGGCTCCGCCTGCAAACAAGTTATTTTTCGAAGTAGGCGGTTCCAACTCCCGCATCTTTTCGAAACTGATACATAAAATCTCGGTCAAGTTCGTTAATGGGTAAAATCGAACCAAGGGGGGGGGGGGGGCTTTTTGTGAAAACAGAAAAATCCCATAATTTCTTAATTATGTTACGTATCGAATCCGTTTGAAGTTATTATTACTTCTAGGAAAAGGGCCGAAAATGGATGTATGACAGATTTTTGATATCATTAAAAATGGCCCCAAGAGGGGGTGGGGAAGGGGGGTTTTAGAAGAGAAAAATTCATAACTTCGTCAATTCAGAAGATATAAAATCCGTTTAAATTTATTATAAATCCTCTTAATATATCTAAAACTTTTATATTGACAAGTTTTTTATAGGACTAACCCTTATAGAAAAAAAAAATCCCTGCCGGCTCCGCCTGCAAACAAGTTAGGTTTCGAAGTAGGCGGTTCCAACTGAAAGTTACTGAAAGCCCCCACCTCAGGAACCCGCTTTTGGCATATGGTTGGGACAGGCCCCAAAGCCTGAGGTAGGAAAATAGCTACTACTAGCGTCTTCAGTCACGGGAACGCCCTTCGAAAAACCCCCCAGGCAGAGCCGGCCCTGATTTATTGAAAAGAAAAATTTTTGGCTTTTTACATTGAGGGTTACAATTTCTGAAGTCCTCATTCGGACTTAGACAAGTTGTTAAAATGCCACATGGCATATTGTTGAAGTTTCTTCTTTTCTTTTATACATACTATTGCCCAGTGGCAAGATAATCGCATTATTTAATGCCACATGGCATATTGTCTGAGTTTCTTCTTTTTATGGAAGATCTTATTTGACATACTTTTGCCAGTTGGCAAGAGGGTGGGCATTATAAGGGGTTAATATATATTAGTTGATTTGATTATTACTTGTAGTTACATTTGCATTATTCTTGAGTATAAATATAATATTTACAGTTTAAGATGAGTTGATTGCTTATTTACAGTTTATCGGTTAGTATTTACAATTTGTTATTGATAGTGCAGTCTTGATCACAGGTATTTATTAAATTTGAGATGTAATTATTTATTTTAAGTTTATTTAAGTTAGATATTTGTATCTGATAAATGAGTATTTTTCGTTTAGAATGTTATAGTTTTCATATAGTTTTTTAAGTTTAGTATTGTCTTTGACGATTTCCATTATGTTTTGTTGGAAGGTTTTACTTGTGTCTTGTGGGAATTTATGTTTCATGTAGCGACACTTACCAAAAAGATAGTGAATCGGGTCTCCACGTTGACCACATTGACAGAGGTCATCATCTTTCTTGCCTATTCTGTGTAGAAATGATGGAAAGCTACCACAGCCTGATAGAAAGAACATGGAGACCCTGTCGCTACATATGAGTGAGAAATGAGCTTTCGGTATTAATGAGTATGTGTGTCTGCCACTTTCCGAGTGGTCCCAGTTATATTGCCATTTATCCAGGAGACTTTGTTTAATTATTTTATTGAGGTACGATTTTGGGAGTTTAAAGTCTCTGGATAATGGGTGATCACAGTAAGTGGCAGCCTCATTTGCCAGTTTGTCTGCAAGCTCATTTCCCTTGTTCCCAGCGTGGCCCTTCACCCATGTGAGGTAAAAGAGTTTGTTTTTGTTTTGTTTTATTGTTTGATGTATGTCGTATATGTTCTGGATTGTTGGGAATATGTTAGTTAAGGCTAGTATTGATGATTGGCTGTCGCTGAAAATTTGGAATATTGATTCTGTTCGGTTTATGGCCCATTTTATTGTGTTTATTATTGCTAGGAGTTCTGCCTGGAATACCGTGTTGTTGTTTTGTAACTTGTGTACTTGTTCATGGATTTTAATATCATTTTTAAAAGCTATTAATGCACATGCCGTGTTTGTTTCTATCTTTGAACCATCTGTGTAGATGTGTATTGTATTGTGTTGTTTTATTATGGATTCTGTCGTTATTAAGTTATTTATGTGGTTTTCTGGGTTTATTTGATATCTATGGATTTTTTGTTCTATTTTTTCTTTTGTTATTATTTCGTTATTGTGTATTAGGATTCCTTGTTTCGTGTTAATATTATTTTTGATGTTTTTATATTCTAAAGTTATGAGTAGCGGTGGTATTCCGAGCAGAATTTGTAGGGACGGTGTTGATACGTTTTTGTAGCATTTTGTTATGGATGTGAGACATAGTCTTTGAATTGATTGGATTTTTCTCTTGTCGATTATTCGTAGGTGGTCAAACCACACCTCTGAGCCGTAATCAATGATTTTTTCAAGCACGGTGAGGTACCATTCTCTGAGGAATGCTCGATTCACCCCCCAGTTTGCCGAAAAAACCCTTTTGATTGAAGATGTTATTGATAATAGTTTGTTGTTGATGTTTTGGAGGTGGGTTTGCCATATAAGTTTTTGTTCAAAGACTATGCCTAGGAGGTTTATGTTTTCTACTTGTTTTATTGTAGTGTTATTAAGTTTTAGTGTTGGTGGGCGGGTTTTTAGGATGTTGTTACCAAACATTATGTATACTGTTTTTTCTGTAGATAGTGTGAGGTTTAAGTTGTTGCATATGTTTAGGAATAGTTTTATTCTTTTGTTAGCTCTTAATTCTAGATCGCGACGACTGTTCGCATGGATTATCATGTTAAAGTCGTCGCAGAAACATCTAAGGTTTTTAAATTTTTTATAGAATTCTATTAGTATTTTGTTAGCTATGAGTAGCCACAGCAGGGGTCCAAGGCACGAACCTTGTGGACAGCCCTGGTGGACTTTTCGTTTTGATGTGTTGTCTGTGTAGTCTGTTATTACATGTCTATTGGTTAGAAAACTTAGTAGTTGTTTCTTGATATATGTGGGAAGTGGAGAATTTATTATTGTTTCTCCCAGTACCTGCCAGTCTATGCTGTCAAAGGCTCCCTTTATGTCGAATGATATTAGGATGCAATATTTATATGTTTTTAGGAGGTCTTTTATTTTTGTGTGTGTTAATTTTAATAGTTGTGTTGTGTTTTTGCCCTCTCTGAATCCATATTGGGATGGGTGAAGATAGTTTAGATTTTCTAGATGGTGTGTTATTCTGTGTTTTAGGAGCCTCTCCAGTATTTTACTGAGCATCGGGAGGAGACAGATGGGGCGATATGATGTAGGTAGTTTTGGGTCTTTGTTCTTCTTAGTGAAAAATACTACTTGGGCTATTTTCCAGTTTGTTGGGAAGAGATTAAGGGTAAGGCATTTATTTAGTAGGTCTCTTATTATGTGTTTAAAGTTTTTGAATAGGTTTTTTATGATGAATGCGTCTATTTTATCATAGCCGGGAGCTTTAAGATTATTTTGTTCTTTTATTGCGTTTTTGATTTCTTTAAATGTGAATAGTGGAGGGGATGTAGAGTGTGCGTCTTCTCCCTTTGTCAGGTCTGTTAGTTGTTGTTGTGTGACTACAGGCACTGGGAAGTGATGTGTTGTTAGATCTTTAAAGATATCTGATTTTGTCGCGTATGTGTGAGAGTCCTCTAGTGTTGTGTGTATAAAGTGTTTATTAGTTATGTTTTTGGATGTTGCAATTTTGAAGGTTTGACCAAATTTATCTTTTGTTTGTGTGCAGAAGGTTTGCCACGATTTTAGTTTTTCTGATTTAATATGTTTTTTATAGAGGGCTCTCTCTTTGTTAAGTTGAATTTTCCATTTAGTTTCGCCTGTTTTATTAAACCTTTTTCTGAGTGCCGAAATTTTGTTTCTGTGTGTTTTTAGTTTGTTGTTCCACCAGTTGAATTCTGGGTAGAGTTTGAGTTTTTTGGTTTTTAGTGTTTCATTTGCTGTTGCTGTTATTGTATCGTTAAAGTTTTCTAACCAGGTGTCTAGATGTTCTTGTGTAAGTGTGTCTTGTAGTTTTGTTTGTAAGTTATTTAGCTTATTTTTTATATGTTTGTTGAATTTTTTAAAAGTTGTGTGTTTAGTTTTGTATCTTTCTAATTCTATTTTTTTTGTTTGGAGTTTAATTGTAAAATAGATATACCTGTGATCTGAGTGGCTATCATTAGTGACGTCTACGTTCCAGGATTGGATTGTTTCTGCCACATCTTCGGTACATAACGTCACATCAGGCGTACTTGAGCACTTCCTGTTTGGTTGTCCAACAAAAGTCTCTGGGGCCTCCGTGTCGTTTATTAGTATTAGTCCTTTTGACATTATTAGGTATGTTAGGAGGGTACCTCTACTGTCCTCTTTGAGGTATCCCAACAAGGAGAGACGGGCGTTGAGATCTGCTCCTACTATGATGTTCTGTAGTGGTGTGTAATTGTCGATCCATTTCATGTCTTGTGTTATGTCTGATGTTGGTTTTGAATATATCGATCCGATGGTGATGTGTCCTGTTGTTGTGGTTATGTTTGTGAAGCTGGAGTTTTCATCTGTATATGAGTGTAGTGCTTCTATGTCCGGTCTTGTTATTATTATTGCTGCTGTGTTATTTTTACTTTCGAAGATTTGCCATCTTTTTGATGGTACTCCCCAGATCATGTTTTTGTGTTTGTAATAGTCCTGTATGAGCAGAATGATTATTTTTTCTTGATTGGCTCTGCCCATCAGGTTGCTTGTAGCTGCTTTGGAACCCTGTAGATTAATTTGGATGCATTTTATTGTGTCGTTTTCTTGTATTGGATTTTTGGGGATGTCTTCTTCTGTGTGTTGGCTGTTATCTGTAGGTGTGTCTTGTTGGGAGTTGTTGCCTGTGTTACTTGTTTGCGTCATCGGATCGAATATGTTGGGATGTTATGTTTGTAGTTACGTGTATTTGTTGTGTCACTTCTTCTCTTCAGGTAATGTTGGTATACCGGGCATTTACTTGAGGAGGCTCTGTGATAGTCATCTTCGCCTGCGACTTTGCAGTGTATGCACCGGTGTGAGCGTGGGTAGTCTTTGTTTGGGCATAAGTTTGAATTGTGGAATCTGGTGCAGAATTCGCACACTGCGCGTGTTCTGCACCGATCTCCTGTGTGTCCGTATTTCTGGCAGTTGTTGCATCTGATGAGTGGACGGTATGATTCTATTTTACAAGTGTTGAAACAGATGGTGATTTTTCCTATTGATAGTAGTTTTATAGCTTGCTGTGCATTGGTTTGGATCACCATCTGTTTTGTTTTTGCACGTGGGTTATCTATTATCTTGTGTGTTTCTATGGAGGTGTTGTTGTTTATTTCTTGTAATATTCGTTTTATTTCTTCTTCTGTAGTTTGTTTTGGTATACCCAGTAGTATTAATTTTTTGTTGTTAGATGGTTTGGTGGTAACTTCTATTATTCCTTTTAATTTGCGTATTTTGTTTATGAAGTCTGTGATCTTGTTCATGTTGTTTTCGGTTTCTGTCGTGAATATTAGTGTTTCTTTGTCTCGTGATATGAACCATTGGACTGGTGGCAGATTTATTTGTTTTCTTGCTTCCTGGTTAAGTATTTCTCGGATGCTGTGTAGTGTTAGGTTTGTGTCCCTTGTTCTTCTTACAAGTATTGCTGATGATGTTGCTGTTTTTGTTTGCATCGTATCTATTATCTTTTCTTTTTGTGTGATTCTTGCATATGTTGTGTTGTTGTTGTTTTCTGCTGTGATTTCCTCTTCTTCATCTGTATTACGTTTTTCTTTCTTGTCTTTTTCTTGCTTTATGTGGTTAAACATTTCAAATACTTTTTGCAGTTCTTCTGTTCTATTGTTTACTTCTGTGTATCGATGTTTTATTTCATGTCTTAGGTTTTTGTTATTTTCGTTTAATTTCGCGTATTCTATTTTCAGATTTTCAAGGTTTATTTCTTCTAGGTTTATTTCTTCTTCTCCTCTTAGCTTTTGTTCTTCTTCTCTTAGCTTTTGTTCTTCTTCTCTTAGCTTTTGTGCTTGTTCTCTTATTTGTGTCTGTAGTTGTTTGTTCTCTTCAGTTTGATTTTCTAGGTGGTCTTTTGTGATTTCCTGTATCTTGCTAATATGTGTGATTTCTTTATTTAAGTCTGCTATCGCTTTTAGTTGGACTTCTATCTGTGTTGACATTTCTTTTATTCTTTGGTGTTCTTTTCTGTTTTTCTCTGTTTCATCAATCTGTGTTTGTGTGTGTTTGTGAATTTTGGTTGTATTGGTTATTTTTTCCCTTAGTTTTTTGTTCTCTTCTTTCAATTTTGGTATCTCTTCTTTTTGTTCATCGATTTGTAGTTGCAGTTGTCTATTCACTTTTCTAATCGTTTCTATTTCTTGTTGTTGTGTTACGTTTTTCTGTTTTATTATTTCTGTGTTTATATCACTTGCTTTTATGACTTCTTTTAGCCTTTCGTTTTCAACAGTTATTTCTCGTTGCATTTGTAGTTGGTCTTGTTCGCTTTTCTTCAATTCTTTTTTCTCTTTCTCTATGTTTTTGATGTTCTCGTCGTATTTCTCCAGTCTTTCCATCAGTTCTTCTTTGTATGAAGCTGCTTCATCTGCGTCACCTCTATCCCTTCTTCTCAAGAAGTCATTGTGTTGTTGTAAGAGTTGTGTTAAATTCATTCGTGTAGCTGTTATATGGTTGTATTTTATGTATTTCTTTTCTTTTTTGGTAGATTTTGGTTTTCTTGGGTTGGTTCTTGATGCATTGGATGATATAGATGTTGTTGTTTGTTTCGATATGTTGGAAGTGTCAGAGTCCGGTGATTCGGAACAGTCCGTTTCATTATTCATTGAGTGTACGGTGCGTTTTTCACTGTCGCTCGACATTTTGCAATTTTTTTTTTCTCTTCTTTGTGCTCTGTAATAACTCTATTTCTAGACTATGGATTTTAAAAATATTTTTTTTTTAAATCTAATTAAAGCTAGAGGTTCGTGGGAGGCTCTCTCCGGTCAAGGCATGTGGACTGTAAGTACTAATACAAAAGATGCAAGAGTTATAAATTAATTTAAGAGAACGTAAGATGTGAGGATATTAAGACAATTATTCAACTATGAGATCTAGAATGCCTTAGGGGCTTAAGATTATTATTATTAAGATTGAGGAAGATGTAGATTGTGTATAATCTCACGGGAGATGGTTATTGACAATATCTATACTATGATAATAAGGGTGCCTTATGGGCTTAAGATTGTATGAAGAATATGAGGCCAGCCGAGGTATGTGATGAATAGTTATGGGTATGAGTTATTGATTAAAGTATGTAGAGAAGACAAAAGGGCATTGACTCTGAGAGAAACTATAAAAAAAATTGGAGTTTCCCCATTGGAGTGTAGTTAAATTATAAGTTCTTAACGTTGGAACATGAAATATGTGAGATTTTAAGATGCAGAGAGGAGTTTAGAATTTTGAAGATGCCTAAATGCAATGATTATGGAAGATTATGAATTTATTAGTATGAGATAATGCCCTTTTGAGAAATATAGTTTAAGGAGTGTCCGCCATGGACGTAAAAAAAAAAAAAAAAAAAAAAAAAAAAAAAAAAAAAAAAAAAAAAAAAAAAATTAATGTATATTTCGTGTTGTTGTCGAAATACACATTGAAGGAGTTGAGAGGGGGCACCCTACGCCCACAAATTGGGTGGGAGAGATTTGTACTTATTTTAGTGGATGTAGAATTGAAATACCTATATGCAGATATGCTACACTTGATTATTTTAATAGATTTTAAAAACTTCAAAATTTTATTAAAAGTTAAAAAAAAAAGGGGGCTAGGGGCTTAGAAATGACAAATTGGTTTTGAAACAATGTGTAATAGATGTAGAATGAAATTACCTATGAAATGATATCCAACACCGGTATGCTGGAGGATAAAACTTATGATTTTAAAATTTAAATTAAAGATTAAAAAGTGGAACATGGGGCTAAAAAATGAAAGTAATTTAAAAAAGAGCTACGGGAATGAAAAGCCCTCTTGAGGACCTATAAATTGACATAATGCACTGGTGATTTCAAGTAGATATAAATTTGGCCCTAGAGGGGGCCCTGGGGCCCTCCCTGTAAGTCTGAGTTTGAGAAGGACCACGGAATCGGAAAGCCCACGAAAATTCCATTCCGAATAGGGAAGACAGGGCGATCCGAGCATTTAATTTAAGATTTTATTAGTTTAAAGATAGACCAGACCTGGTTACGGGAAAAGGAGGCCCCCTGCGCCCCTGAGTGAATGAATGAAATAGTTACTAAGAATAGAAGATGTAGAATGTAATTGCCTACGAAACAATATGCGACACGGGCGTGCTGAGAGCATTATTGAAGAATTTAAAATTTTAATTTAAAGTTTAAAAATAGGGCCAGGGGCGTAAAAATGAGAATTGCTGAGAATGGGCTACGGGGATGTATAGCCCTCTTGAAAAACTATTTTTTATATATTGCATTAGTGAAATGGAGTTGAAATTAATTTGGCCCTTGAGGGGGCCCCAGGGCCCTTTCTTGTGGGGTCTGAGCTTTATAAAGGCCTCAGAATCGTAAAAGCCCACGAAATTTCCATTACGAATAGGGAAGACGGGGCGCGATCTGAGCTGTTTAAAAAACTAGTTTAAAAAAAAAAAAAAAAAAAAAAAAAGGCCTGAGTTCGCAGGTTTGAGTCTGGGATATAACTATATTAACATCTACACCTATGCTTGGGTTTGATGATATTACCCAGGATGCAATGGGAGACAGATTTCTAAATTAAGACAAACAATTTTATTGAAAGCTGGGCTAGTGTGTTCAAAGCCTCTAGCACTAGATACTGGTTGCCTAGTAACCAACTCATCCGCCACTACTCTCCATAAAGGCATCCCAGTTCTTATTGAGTTTGCCTACTCGAGTTTTATGCAGCGTCATGTTACAGCCAACCAACCAATCGTTGGGAAAATTTGGCGTGAATCTGTTATAATGGCCGGCATTTATAATAAATATGAACATTTCACTTTAAAGCTACAAAACAGACACTTAAAAAAAAACTGAGAGAAAAATGAATGGCATCTATGTGTAGGAAATTTAATTGAGCATCTATAAGAAACGATGGAAATATGAAAAAGACATAATTAGTATTTTTTACGAGGGTTTGAAGAATATACACTTTGAAAAGATATTGCAGCGATAATAAAATACGTGACAAGGTATGGAAGAATGCTCAAAAAAGGTATTAAAATACATAGAAAATATGCCAAAGTGCCCCACAGAGCTTAGGAAGACCTTCTACAAAGTCAAATGAACACTTAACACTCTCGGGAACACTAAATTAATTATAAAAAAAGGGAGCTAATTTGAAACTTACTTATGTAAAACAGACAGCCACGCCCACGCCACGACTGCATGCGAAACAACGAATTTTAATCAACAAAGCTGGTACACCACCTTAAAATATTACCAGCGCTCCAATAATTTTTGAGAGGTTATCGGAGCACTAAGTACATGTGCTCGTAAATTTACAGGGTGAAATAAAATTTGGAAGTATTTTTAAAAATTTATAAAAGTAGAAGAGTTGTTAAACGGGGGCCAGAATTGAAAAACTTATGGCCCATAACCCAACTCAAAATTTAGCTAGAGATTTAAAAATTTTTGAGAGGTTATCGGAGCACTATATACATGAACACACCAAAAATCCAAGAGATCAGATGAATAGAAGATATAGTTAAAAAAAAAAAAAAAAAAAAAAAGGGTGGTTAAAAGGCGGGTCGGGTTTTCAGAATTTTTCTTTTTCTTTTTAAATACGCGAATTTTATTGTTTAAAATGACTAATAAATGGTACTACATGATGAGATACATATAAATGAAAATAAATACAATGATAATTTATAGAATATGTACAATTTTTGCGCGTATGAGAAGCTGATAAACATGGCGGACACTGATGCTCGAATGCCATGTATTTTGGCCATAGGGCCAAAGAAGCATCACTAAAATGGACATAATTCATTCAAAAAATGACCGATTTGGTCGTGGCTGGTCTCATTTTGAACAGAATAACTTTAGACGTCGAATAAAACCGAAGAGAGCATTCCCACTTACCTATAAACGCCTTTAACTTAGCCGGCCATTGGAGCGATTTTCGAATGTAACCACATGGTTTGAGATATAGGCGTCTTAGGCGGTTCCAACTGCCGCATCATGGCCAAAAGGTCATTTCTTCCGCAATTCCCAGCAAACAGACGCCCCACGGTCTGCGTCTTCGAAATCTACCTGTGCCTGTAGGCCGAGCCGTCAGGGATTTTTTTTTAAATCCTCAGAGTAAAAGAAAATGTGGTTACCTAAATATTAAAAACAGGGGGGGGGGGGGGGTGGAGGGGGCATTGCCTCTTCCTCCAGACATTCTTAATTGCGCCCATGGATAAACGGAATGTCGGTGAAAAATTGCAGAATTTTTAAGCAATTACATATATAAATTATTAAAATTAAATCACATGTTTCAAAGTAAATAAAAAACATAATAGTACAAAAATAAACACCGAAAATTGAAAATGGACAAATAAGATTATGTTATATGATTAGATGTACGTTTATGGCGTTATTTTTCAGTGAAGGAATCGTCCCGCCACGCGCCGCGCCGTTCCGAGTTTAGGGCTCAATATCTTGATAACTTTCAGGAAATAATGGTCAGGAAACCAACTACTCTGGTGGCATATGCCTGGCTGTACCTAAGCTAATATTGTATACAAACCGCAAAGGATTATTCGGAGGAAGTTGGAACAAATTAACAAAAGAAATGCAAAGATGAGGATCCCCATCGTCTTCTTTTACGAGGGGTTACTATTTCACTCCATGTGGACAGACATCTGGTGGTCAGTCAAATTTCCAGAAGTGAAGGAATTCAATAGAACCGGAGTCATAAACCTGTCACAGCATTAATTAGCGGTCTGCAATGAAAGCGCACGAGTAGGACATTCTACGGGTAATCGATCACCTGTTTCATCTTCCTTTAGGCTTCTAACTATTCTGCTCAGATAAAAAAAAATATAGAGAGAAAGGCGCTCTCGAGGTCTCTATGTAAAAATTCACCGCCCTTAATTTTTTATTTAAACATAGCTATAGAATCGCAATAAATAAATAAATAAATAAAAGTAAATAAATTATGCGGAATCTAAAATTATTTTTTTGACTAAGCTCTTTTGGGCGTCGCGCCATTTGGCGCCCCCTTCGTCCAGGCGCCCCGTGCGCACTTCGCACACCCCTCGGGCCGGCCCTGACTGCTCCTATGTCACCATCGCCAGGATACACGCAACTAATTCATTTTGTACATATTTCAATATATGTTTTGCGTGTGCAAATGGTTACAGTTTTTTCTTCTGCTCTACACACCTACATACATTGGCGAGAAAAGTTAAAGGAACAACCATAAAAAGGTGCTTTATGTGAATTCTGTTGCGGGAACTTCAATGAAAGGTGATTGTTTGGTAACTCAATGTTAAAGTCATCACGTAGTCCAATGGAATTAACCTTTGCTAAATAAATATATGCAAATTTTTGGGCCCGTTCTTTTGGCACGTTTGAAAAGAAGTACACGTGAATGATTTGAAGTCTAATTTCAAGGATTTTACGTGTAGTTGCATAAAATTTTCGCTTGTAGTAGGGGGAATATGTCATCCAGAAGACATTTGAATGACTGTGAGAAATGGCTTGCGAAAGGGAGAATGGAAGCAGGACAGACAAAGACAGGGGTCTGTAAAGACTTACAAATAGCCAAAAGCGTCATGTCAAGAATCTGAAAACGGTTTAAAAACAGTGGTAATGTGTAGAGACAACCAGGTCAAAGTCGAAAATGTGCCACAACAGACTTTCAGGACCGCTATTTGGCAACGATTGCTAAAAGAAACAGACAACTGACGTCAGTTCAGATTGCAAGGGAGTTCATTGCAGCATCAGGAACTCGATTATCCAGATTTATTGTGAGTGACAGGCTGCATAAAAGAGGGTTGTATGCAAGGAAACTCATGATTTGTATTCCACTAACTCCGGCAAAGAAATGCGCCCGGGTAAAGAGGCGCAGAGATCATCGTCATTGGAGTACCACGGACTGGAGCCGAGTTCTCTGTACCGATGAATCCCGATTTTGTTTGTAGAGTGATTTCAGACGTGTTACGATATGGAGGAAAAAATCACACGCAATAAAGCTGCAAACAAACGTGAAAGGCATCGATACAAAGGTCCTGGAGTCATGGTATGGGCGGGCATCCTTTTGAATGGTTGCACTGACCTACACATTTTTTACCAGTGCAACTGTAAATGCTGAAATATACAGAAATGAGGTTCTTGATTCTCATGTCAAGTTGTTTAGGGGTGCAATCGGTAATAACTTCGTCATAATGGATGATAATGCGCGACCTCATTGTGCTGCACTAGTGACTGATTATCTTGAGGGCGAAGGAATCCGGCGAATTTAAAGGCCTGCATATTCTCTGAATTTAAACCCGATAGAACATGGTTAGGACGCACCAGTACGCTGCGTACATCTCGGCAACCCTCAACTAGCACTCTCAAGGAGCTTCGGAGAACTGTTCATCTTGAATACACATCGTTACCGCAAGTACTTCTGGTTAATCTAATCCACAGTATGGAAAATCGCTGTAAAACTTTCATTTCGGTCAGGAGTGACCACATACCTTATTAATTTTTCCTGTGTGTCTCTAACATATTGTAACAGTACAATTTCCTTATCCCCTCTTATATCACTCAGCCCTATGTTTTTATGTAAATTTATTTTTTGCAGAAATAGGCAGCTCTGCATTTTGAATATATGTCAGGCATGACAAAATAAAGATATTGTACAAGTTTAATGTTGTCATTTGCAAAATTATACAAGTTCGATGAGTTTTTATATTTGTTCATATAATTTTTCTCGCCAGTGTATTTAAATTATTGTAGATACAATCCAACATTTGGAGGCACCGGCAAGTTATGATTTGTAAACAACGAATCTAATTAAACGGATATAGCATCGATTTTCTAGCTGAATAGCTCCATCTCATATAAGTATATTTTATATTATTGCTATCAGGTTGGTTTTGTTTTCATACAGTATTTCCCACCATTATTGCAGTAATGGGGAAAGAGAAAGAAGAAGCATTAAAAAAGGCTGCAAAAAAGGCAGCTATACATTTACGCGGCAGAGCTAAATCAGCATTAACGAGAACAAACAATTTCATTAACAATACCGAACAGATTTTTCGGAAAAATGATTTATGCAGTAAATCACAGAAACTGGAAACTATTTATTTCGATTTTGATAAAGTGGACGCCCAGTTATCTTTAGAATGCTCTGAAATGGAAGAATTTCAGAAAAAATATTACGAAACTAAAGCCAGACTACAAATAGAACTTGAAATTTTTTCTGTTAATGTGCATGTACATGTACAAAGGGCGTTCCATAAAAACTGAAAGTAAGATCATAAAAAATTCAGAAATATATTTAGAGCAAAAAATACACCATTCTTTTTCAAAATACCTTCCCTCAGATGATATGCAACGGTCCCATCGTTTAACCCACTTTTTAAAATAAGTAGAGAAGCCTTTTTCTGGAAGCTGCTTCAAAGAACCTACACTGCAGAAATAAATTAAGAATCGGACTTGGTACGGGGATCAGAATAATGCACCCAACTTTCATCACCTGCTATTACAGTCTTTCGGATCATTTTGAAGCATCTGTTTCCACTCACAACATTGGTGAATTCTTGTTTGCATTTGCTCTTTAGTAAGGTGATGAGGGACCCATCTGGAACAAACATGGCGGAGCTGTAAATTGTTGCGTAGAATGCGAAATATCAACGTTTTCGAAATGTTAGTTGATGCCGATGCGGTATCTCCTCACATGTTATTCGCCGATTTTCTTGCAAGATTGCCCAAAGAGTTAATGTTGTGTCGCTAACACAACTTAAATTTAAATATCAATTAAATTATTTTACATCTAATTTGTCTAATTAATAACTTTTAAAATGTTGTGTAATTATGGGATGTTTTGTTTATTTTAATACTAATTGTTGTTTTTCATAAAGTTAAAACTGCAGTTATGGTTTGCAGGTTGATTTAATAGCTAAAGTTGTTTATTTTTAATTATATTCTTCTGGCACAGAATTTTATTTATAATTTTCACACTGTCCACTAAGTTCAATAGTTTCTAAATAAATAATGGTTTAATTCTGTATTTGTATTATTTGGGCTGAATGGTTGTTTATTAACATAATGTTTTTGGAATTGGCCTTTAATCGGTCGATTAAAGCTCACTTCAGCCTGTTTAACGTTAATTTTGAAAATGTTTATTTTTGGAACGATCATACTGCACCATTATTCACAGATATATTTTTAAATAATTGGTTTTATTTTTTATATTACTTGAAAGGAGTTGCTGGTATTTTAAAAGGTTTTTATGGAGGCTGCTGGTTAAATTAAATATAAATGATTATTCATTTACTTTCTTGCATGTGGTGAAAACTCTGTTTTTCTCTCTCTCTTTCCTCTTTTTCCCCCTTGTTTACAAAATCGTCGAACACCGGAGCGAAGCCTTATGGAAAAACAATCAAAAAAAGTGACTAACCCTTTAGCGTCACCACGTGATCAGTAACGTCACGGACTTCCGGCAGAGCAAGGAGGAAATGGAAGATGATTTTAACATGTGTGCGCAGGGATACATATGCAATATTTAATCACACACCTTAAATGAATCAAAATAAAGAAAATGATGAAATACAATTAAGAATCTGATGCTCTATTAATCAGATTAATATAATTATTAACAATAGCTCATCTTAATTAAGGTTTTTCTCCAAGACACTTATGTAACTATTTACCCTGCGTGCATAGAGATCAAAAGTAAGTGAACAGGCACAAGTGAGGAGTTTTAAGAAGAGCAAGAGAGGAGGAGACACATTCTTGATTCTGACAGCGGCAGCGATGCAGTAGAGATGGAGAAAAATCTCAGGTCTAGCTGTTTGAAAGTCTATAGTGGCCCGGGGCCCCAAGCATGATAAGTTTTTCTCTTCTTTCCTTTATTTTCTTTAACTTTCTGCATGCTCCTTAACATTTTCATTATAAATTATGGGGATTTTAAAGTCAGTCTATCAGGCATTAAGCTAGATTTAAATAAATTAAACTATGATCTATTATATTAATTAAAATAGAACCAGCAGCTCCGATTTAAATAGAATAAATTTTCAATGATTCACAGGAATATTCATAATGTTAATTTAATGTTAACTAAGTAATTCGAATGATGTTTTAGAAAAACAATAATGTCTAGGATATAATTTGTGCTATAGAAATTATTAATAACTGTGTGTGTAGAAAGTTTATTATAATGTTTCTGAATAGTGAATTTGTAACTTAACTTACAATGTTTATCATAATAAACTAAATTTAATTATATTAATGAATTTTGTGTTCATTTACCTTGCAGTGCATCCCTTTTTATTTATTTTATTTCAGCATTAGAAGAAATGATTTTTAACATTTGAGGGAATACAGACAGCTTATGTAAAGTCTAACTTTTTGTTAATTCTTAAGTATAAATTTTAGTAGTAAGAATGTAAATTTAGTACAATCTAATTTTAATTATTTCTCGCGTGATTTTCAGTTATGAAGTTGTCTGTATTCAGTAAATCAGATTTTAGAGAATAACCGTTGGAACATGTTTATATGGGGATAATGTATATGTTTTGAAACGGAGTTGAGGTAAATTGGGTTTTTAATTAATGATCCAGAATTGTGAGATATTTTTGATATATTGAATTTGTAAGAAAATGGTGATTTACCTTTTGTATATATATTTTTGAATCAACTAGTTCCATCGCGTTATGTTTCAGGAGAACATGTTTTATTTTTCAGATATTAAATTTGATTCATGAAGAAGAATAATATAGAAGAATTAATTTTGAGTTTACTAATGAAATGAGACCATTGAAGTTCGTAGGAGTTTAAATTGCATTTTTGTATTAAAATTTCTATTTGTTTTCACCTTTAAATTGTTTAGCTGAATTGTTTTGGAATTGTAATTATTGAACTATAATTGTCTCATTTCTTAGTAATTAATGAATGACAGAAGGGAGGAAGGCTAACTCTTAAGTAGAGAGAAAATTTACAATTAAGCATAGATTTTATTAAGACTTGATTCACCTTGACCACGCACTTGGAGTTATTGTTGGGGTTAATATAACTTAATTATGGGAGCCTGAACACAACGCACTTCCATATAAATTTTAGTGATTAACTTTATTTTATAATTGTGGCCTATGTAATTTATTTTATTTAAATGTAAATGTCAATCTAAATAGTCAAAATTTATAATGTAAAATAATAAAGTAAATTCAATGTTTGAGTAAATAAGATAATTTTCAGAGTAAGTATAAAAATGAGATAATTCTTTTGGAGGAATAATTTAATTATGTAATTGAGTAAAGTTTAATTTAAATGAATGTCTATGTAAATTAGTTATCTTGTTGTGTGTAAGTTTAAATGAGAGTAGTATAAGAGATACAACATTAACATTTTGATCATTCACAACACTTTCTGGTTGGCCAGGCTTAGAAGCCAGCTCTGTAGACAAACGTCCTTTTTTGAAATAACCATGTCATCTAAAAACCGTAGAATCACCAAAATATTTGTTTTTGTAAACTTCTTTCATCAACTTAACTGTTTCTGGAGCTGTTTTGCCCAAACAATAGCAAAATTTTATGGTACAGCACATTTCGTTTTTTAACTCTGAATCACTCACCTCCACTTCTGTAGGGCAAATAAAAACAGCTCTTTAAATAAGCACGAAGCTAGGAAAATAAAATCGTCTGCTTCGTTAAAATATTTATAAACGTACAGTTAACAGTTTGAAAAAATTGCCTGCAGTTATATTTTTTAGTTTCGCGGCGTAAAAAATAACTCTCAGTTTTTATGGAATGCCCTTTGTACATGTACAATCTAATGTATTAAATTATCAAATTCCTGTCGTTTGTTCAAGTGTTGCTAATAACTTTAAATTACCTATAGATTGAATATTGAACAAATTAATGGAAATTTTAAGAATTGGATGTCATTCAAAGATTTATGTTTCATTAGTACATAATAATGACAGCATAACTAACATTAAAACAATTCAATACTTAAGAGGATTATTGTGTGATGAACCTGCCTCTATTATAAAGCATATCCCGATTTCGAAAGATGGAAAGCATGGGGAAACAATATTGTGAAGATACGATAAGAAAAAACAAATAGTTTCCGCTTTTAACAAGACGTTCATGGATCGACCGCATATCACTCACGGTAACTCATTCAATTTACGCAATATCGCTGACACTTCTGACGACATAATTAGAGGTTTAAAATCAATCGATCCAAAAGCGTCTGACAGGGTTATATGATTGATTTATATAATACTGCAAACAGTGTATTCTAAGACACGTGAAGAATAAGTTCAATATTCATCTAAGGATGATTTTCCTTCTTTTGATCATTTCATTCAATTCATTAATGACAGATGTTTATCTCTTGAATTGTATAATGAGAATGAATGTGGTAAACAAAAAGTAGAAAAGCAATTTAATTTTTATTAATCTTCTCCTAATAACAATATCAGATGTTACACATGAAAAAAATAGCCATTTAATGTTTAAATGCGCTAAGTTTAAAGAGTTGAATGTCAGGTATAGGAAGCAGTTTGTCAGAAAAAATGAATTATGCACTAATTGTTTATCAGATAAACATTATTTCGCGCAGTGTAATTCAACGTTCACCTGTCATCATTGCAACCTCAAACATTGCAGTAGCTTATGCCAGAGCCGTCCTTAGCGAAAGCGAGGCCGAGTGCAAGAATTTTTGCGAGGCCCTTCACTTCCAAACTTAATACCCTCCCATTCGTACCAATGTTACCAGTTTAGCTGATTTTTATTCATCTACCACAAATTTTCAATAGTAATTTTTGCTTTATTTAATGACAGACATTCCGTGATTAAATAAAGTGATGCCATTTATTCATCTACCAGAAATTTCGAAAAGGAATTTTGCTTTATTTAATAACAGACATTAAATGATTAAATAAAGTGAAGGTAACTATTCGGAAATTCTGGTAGATATTTTGAATAAAAAAATCCGTTAAATTGGCAACACTACTTCCCACAATCGCCTATTGAAAATTCTTACATGATATACCTAGTGGCGCACCATGAATTACGCTTTTGGGGGTGGGGAGGAGTGGTTGGATGTTTTAGTGGAGGTTTATAAAGATTCGGGCCAATTTCCTTTCATAATGCTCGGACTATTCTTTTTTCTGCAGATTTGGGCCAGGTCAGGAAATTTTTTCTGGCCGTGTCATGTAGGAGCAGCATTTCTTTTTCTTTCCTTCTTTCTCTCTCTCTTTTTTTTTTTTTTTGTAAATAAGTGATATTGTACAGTGGTTAAGAGAGAAAGAACATCTCCATACTCTTTAATCGTTAAGTTGACGCAGAAAGATGCGAAAGATAAACTGTTCGAGTTGGAATTGTGTTTATTTTTCGAAGTTGGATACAAACTTTGAAATAAGAGGTCATCTACATATTAAACATTGTATCGATTTTGAATTTTCCAATGGTAGCACCCACTTTTGACACTATTTTTAAGTTCATTTGGTCAACGCAACCCATAAAAAGGCACCGATTGCATACTTTTTCTTAAATCTTCGTAGAGTTAGATATGTTAAAAGTTTGAGAAAGCTAATGTTAATTCGCGTGACGATCTTTTATTTATTATCTTCCCAAAAAATCGTCCAATAGATTTTTTTAAATGCGATACAATGCATAGACGCAAAGATATTTCATGCATTTTTTTTCAATTGAAGAAAAATTTTTTAATTATGAAAATTATTAATAAAATCGTATTAAAAAAATGTATGCATTATGATCGACATTAATTTCACTTAAAACGAAACACAGTTGTAAAAAACGTGGGTATGTAAGTGCACATATCATTCAAATCACTAGTTTTTGAGATACAGATAAACTTACTTTCTGATGCCTAAATTAAAGGGTCCGGTGTCCTGTTATCAAAGCATCCACAGAAAATAAAATGTTAGACATTAACCGAAATTTCTTTTTCCTTACGTATAAAGTGAGTTTATTTTACACTAAAAGAATCTGTATAATTTTTCTAGTAACTAATTGAATGTTCTCGATACATCTCGTTGTAAAATATGTTTATTTTTCTAAATTCATGAATAAACTCCTAACACATTTTCTTTTATAACTCTATAACTCCATGTAATTCCGTATACCATGGCTTGCGGCTGAATCTGAAAATGTTTGCTTAAACATGTGTGCAATATTCTTTTAAAGAATTTTAATTGCAGGATAATACTGGCTAACAAATATCGGACATTTTTGTAGGAATTTAGCTTCTACGCCTGGTCAGAATAGCTTTTTCTGGAACGGGCTGGATATAGGTCTAAAAATTACGGCCCATTCAGACCTCTTAACCTGACATTCGGGAGCAGGCGACCAATGATCAGCCAAAAGCAGGGCCATAGATAGGCGGGTGCCAGGGGGGGGGGGGGGGCTCAGCACCCCCTGAATATTTTTGAGCCCCCCCCCCCCTGGGAAAGTTGACAAGGCCACCAAATGAAATTCTGTTTCAAAAATCCAAATGAAACTTAGTTTAGTGGCTTTTTACAGTTTTGCATAAATACTAAATTGTAGTATTTGTTTAAAAACTGCAAATAAGTGCTCCAATAGACGTGCATCCTATCTGCACATACTCAGAATTAGCAATCTTTTGATGATGCAAACATTGACTTTTCCATTAGTTATATACTGAAATTTTTCATTTTGCAGCGTTTTCCATTATTAGCATAAAACAAAGTTATTCTAAGGAGTTATAGCCAATTTAAATACAAGTGGTTTTAGCTTTTGACTAGGCACAAAAATAATTTTAAAATGCAAAATACACCCTTGATTTTTCTAACGTTTTTTATCATATAAAAACATAACTTTAGAATCCTGAAGGGCAGGGAATAGTCAGAAAAAAATTAAAGGTTGCAACTCTTTTGAAACAGGTGAACTGTCAACTTTTTATTTACTTATTGACATCATCACTTATTATTTCACTAGTATAATTATACACTGAATTTTCATTCAGCAGCTAGTGGTGTAGTAGTAAAAAAACCAGAGGGCATACACTTTAGGCAGAGGGTATAACATAAAAGTATATGCTGTAGTGTTTTTGAGAAGAGGGTATACGGTATTCCTTAAAATAATCCAGACGGTATACGGCGTATCCACCGTATATCTTCCATTTCATCCCTGTCTGCAGCCTTTACTTTTCTTAGCATCAAATAAAGTTATTATAAACAATTTAATAAGAAACATAGTGCCTACAATATGAATATGCACTAATTTACCTTTCTATATAATACTTTGATCATATATATCTGTGTTTGTGCATGGATGTGTCAGAGAGAGAGAGAAATAGTATGAGCCCCCCCCCTACATTTTCTTGAGCACCCCCTATTGTTTACTTCTAGCTACAGCCCTGGCCAAAAGTAAATGAAAATTATGCAAAATCAAACAATTTTTAAAACAATTTGGTGGAGAAATTGTTAATTCCTTTCTGATATTTTAAACAGAAAAATAAATCAAAGATAAAGGCTAAAATATTTATGTATTGGACTACGGTGAAACATATAAAACATACGGAATGATAGCAGGGCAGCCACTATCAAATCTATACTAATATTATAAAGGAGTAAAGATTGTTTGTTTGTTTGTTTATAGGGGGTAATCTCTGGAACTACCGAACCGATTTCAAAAGTGATGGTGGCAAATTGATGGTGACAACCCCTGCTCCAACATAGGCTATATTTTATGTCGGTGCCACAAACCCCAGGGGGTGCAGGAGTAAAAAACGTTCTAAAATTGCCATTTTTTAGCTATCAAACTGGCTGTCAAGCCCTGAGAGCTTGCCAGCCGGTTCTGTATGTATGTATGTATGTACGTACGTAATGCGATAACTCTTCATAGAAATATCCGTTTTCCTTCAAATTTTGTTTATAGGTTCACTGTGTTAAGGCGCTTCCCTGATTAATTTTCGGGATTGATTGGTTAAGTATAAAGGGGGGAACAAGGGGCTAATTCCCCCCCTTAATTTATATAAATGGGTTTTTCATGCAGAATTGTTCCGTTTTCCTTCAAATTTTGTTTATAGGTTCACTGAGTTAAGGCGCTTCCCTGATTAGTTTTCGGGATTGATTAGTTAAGTATAAAGGGGGGGGATCGGGGGGCTAACCCCCCCCTTAATTTATATAAATGGGTTTTTCATGCAGAATTATTCCGTTTTCCTTCAAATTTTGTTTATAGGTTCACTGTGTTAAGGTGCTTCCCTGATTAGTTTTTCGGGATTGATTGGTTAAGTATAAAGGGGGGAACGGGGGGCTAATCCCTCCTTAATTTATATAAATGGGTTTTTCAAGCAGAATTATTCCGTTTTCCTTCAAATTTTGTTTATAGGTTCACTGTGTTAAGGCGTTTCCCTGATTAGTTTTCGGGATTGATTGGTTAAGTATAAAGGAGGGAACGGGGGGCATATCCCCCCTTATTTTATATAAATGGGTTTTTCATGCAGAATTATTCCGTTTTCCTTCAAATTTTGTTTATAGGTTCACTGTGTTAAGGTGCTTCCCTGATTAGTTTTCGGGATTGATTGGTTAAGTATAAAGGGGGGACCGGGGGGGCTAATCCCCCCCTTATTTTATATAAATGGAGTTTTTCATGCAGAATTATTCCGTTTTCCTTCAAATTTTGTTTATAGGTTCACTGTGTTAAGGCGCTTCCCTGATTAGTTTTCGGGATTGATTGGTTAAGTATAAAGGGGGGGAACAGGGGGATAATCCCCCCCTTAATTTATATAAATGGGTTTTTCATGCAGAATTATCCCATTTCCTTCAAATTTTGTTTATAGGTTCACTGTGTTAAGGCGTTTCCCTGATTAGTTTTCGGGATTGATTGGTTAAGTATAAAGGAGGGAACGGGGGGCATATCCCCCCTTATTTTATATAAATGGGTTTTTCATGCAGAATTATTCCGTTTTCCTTCAAATTTTGTTTATAGGTTCACTGTGTTAAGGTGCTTCCCTGATTAGTTTTCGGGATTGATTGGTTAAGTATAAAGGGGGGGAACGGGGGGATAATCCCCCCTTAATTTATATAAATGGGTTTTTCATGCAGAATTATCCCATTTCCTTCAAATTTTATTGATAGGTTCACTGTGTTAAGGCGTTTCCATGATTAGTTTTCGGGATTGATTAGTTAAGTATAAAGGAGGGAACGGGGGGCATATCCCCCCCTTATTTTATATAAATGGGTTTTTCATGCAGAATTATTCCGTTTTCATCCAAATTTTGTTTATAGGTTCACTGTGTTAAGGCACTTCCCTGATTAGTTTTCGGGATTGATTGGTTAAGTATAAAGGGGGGAACGGGGGGATAATCCCCCCTTAATTTATATAAATGGGTTTTTCATGCAGAATTATCCCATTTCCTTCAAATTTTATTGATAGGTTCACTGTGTTAAGGCGTTTCCATGATTAGTTTTCGGGATTGATTAGCTAAGTATAAAGGAGGGAACGGGGGGCATATCCCCCCTTATTTTATATAAATGGGTTTTTCATGCAGAATTATTCCGTTTTCATCCAAATTTTGTTTATAGGTTCACTGTGTTAAGGCACTTCCCTGATTAGTTTTCGGGATTGATTGGTTAAGTATAAAGGGGGGAACGGGGGGATAATCCCCCCTTAATTTATATAAATGGGTTTTTCATGCAGAATTATCCCATTTGCTTCAAAATTTGTTTATAGGTTCATTGGGTTAAGACGCTTCCCTGATTAGTTTTCGGGATTAATTGGTTAAGTATAAAGGGGGGGGGGGAACAGAGGGGGATAATCCCGCCTTAATTTACATAAATGGGTTTTTCATGCAGAATTATCCGATTTTCTTCAAATTTTGTATATATATTCATTGTAATTAGAGATTTACCTGATTAGTTTAAGGGGTTCATTAGTAACTATGAGGGGGGTAACGGGGGGATGATCCCCCCCTTAATATATTGTTTATTTCTTTATTTTTCGATGGCCTTATTTCAAATTCTTTGAAATAAGAGTATAATATGCAATTAGTGTGAATAGCGTGTGAACTCAATGCCCTCAGTTTAACTGGGCAGATTTATTTTTATTTTTTATACTGAAGGAGCTAGAAATTTGAAATTTGTCATTGTAGTTACTTATAAGATGTAAATGCTCTCTAAGAACAAAATAAAAAAGAAATTGAAATTTAAAAGGGTGAAATGAGCGAAAAGCGTTCTAAAAACAGTCTAAATTACAATTTCTATGAAATCTCTGGAACTACAGAACCGATTTCAAAAGTAATGGTGGCAAATTGATGGGGACAATCCCTACTCCAACATGGGCTATATTTTATGTCGGTGCCACTAACATCAATGGGGTGCAGGATCGAAAAATGTTCGAAAATTGCGACTTTTTTATACTGAAGGGGCAAGAAATTTGAAATTTAGCATTGTAGTTACTTATAAGATGTAAATGCTCTCTAAGAATAAATTTAAAAAAAATCGAAATTTAAATGGGTGAAATGAGCGAAAAGCGTTCTGAAGTCATTCTAAATTACAATTTCTATGGAATCTCTGGAACCACGGAACCGATTTCAAAAGTGATGGTGGCAAATTGGTGGTGACAATCCCTGCTCCAACAGCCTCTTTAATAAAAAACTATGCGTTGCTGACGACTGGGTTTTTCGCTAATTGTTGCACCAGATTAATCTCGGAAAATGAAACATTTGAAGTTACTGTAAAAAATGATAGCTCAAAAAGTATTTGTCAGAAAATTGTTAGACAAACTGCGTTTGAAAGGTAAAAAATTGTATTTTTCTTGATATAAATTTCAAATCTAATGATTATGCCGTTTTTCAAATATTGAATTTCAAAAATTACCAAATTTTCCAATGGAGTACCATAGCGAAACCTTCATACGTAAAAAGATAATGATAAGGGCGACGTGTCCTGACGTGTATATTGGCTATAGCACTAGTCACAAATTATAGTAGCCTTATTATTCTGTTAAAATATAAAAGTTATTTATGAAATGTCAATATTTTGTTTGATTAAAGGTTCGTTAAAAGAAATTGACCAGCGTAGCGGGCGTAGCTTGCTAGTATTTTTATATTTGTTTTGTAGGAATTTTTATTTACAAAAAAAAAAAAAAAAAAAAAAAAAAAATGCGGTAGATTCATTTTAAAATTGTCATAGTACGGCAAAGATTATTTTTTTGAAAAAGCACTACGGATGAAATTAAAAAAAATAGGTGCCACTTGCAGTTATTTCTAATAAAAAATAAATTCGCAGTCAAAGAATTAATCAATTAAATTTCTTTATCAGAACACTTTATACTATGGCATTAACGAATGCAACTTTTGACCTGTAAACTCCATTCTTTCTTTAATTGTAACCTGTTTAAACTTTTGATTTAATTAGCAAATATTAAACATGTTAATATTTTTAATTTAATTAGAGAATTTGAATATAGGAAAAATATTTGAGTTAAAATCAATATTTCCCAAAATTTTCTTTAACTTAAGAACCTTTAAAAACTTAACCTTTCACAATTTTTGAAGACTTCAAATTTTTATTTAGCCTCAGAGTCTGGGGGAGAGGGTTTCAGCTCCATGGCCTCCCCGTTGTATTTATGAGATAAAACATACGTATGCATGTGGGCAGGAACATCGACATCCGTATAATAAAAAGAGAAACTTGATTACACAAGAAGGAAAGCAAATCTATGTTGTCAATTTCAAATAGTCATTAAAACAATAGTGAGCAGTTTATCAGTTTCATCATCATTATGTCTTAACAATTAACATTCAGTTTATGAGCCTGGCCAGATGTTTTTATGCGGCTAGTGCAGCCTGGGCTACATTATAACAATGTCTACAGATAGAATATAAGCTAGAAGAAATCTATTCTCTTCTCGAGCGTCCACAACTTGCACCGAACATTTTACTGATAAAAAATATATTTTTTTTATAAATAAGCAAGTTTACACATATACATTTTATTATGAAAAAAAAAACCTCACAACAAAATAAATAACAAATATTTAGCTATTTTGTATTTTTTTTTCCTCGGACGCGAGGCTTTCCTAGGCGCGAGGCCGCGAGGCCCAGTGCGACCGCACCTGTCGCACACCCCTAAGGACGGCTCTGGTTTATGCGCTAATAAAATACAGAATTACGCAATATCTACTTTTAGTTCCAATGAAAAGGCAAACCAGGAAAACAAATCTGATTCAGACGCCATTTTGATTCCCGATGATAGCAAAAAAAAATTGTACTTCGTTAAATGCAGTACAAACATCTTTTACATTTTTACCGACTGCCAGTGTATATATTAATGATTGCAATGAATCAGAAGCATATTTTGAGAGTTAAGTATGATAGCGGATCTGAATATACTTTCATTTCAGAATCATGTATGAAAACATTGGGTATCAAGAGAAAATAATGCTAGATTTTGATCATTGTAAATGGGCCACGCTTAATCATGATATCAAAAGCCTTGAAACCCCCTAAAAAGAAAAAAAAAACGTTTTCTGTTAAGAAAAGATGAAGTTTATAAATTTACTATAAAGTTCAGATACAGAAGATTATGATTCAGTTCGTGATGATCTGACACTTTGGTCAGTCCAGAAGACATTGCAATTTATGATCCTATTGATTTAACTGAACTAAAAGTCAATGATTATGTTCTAGTTAAATTTACAACAAAGAAAACTTGCGGGTATTTTTTTAGGAATTATTGAGGGGAAAGAAGAATTGGATTTTTAAATCAAGTTTTTAAAGAAAAAAGATGATGTATTGAAGTTTTATTTCCCAGACATTCCAGAGGTAAGTCTAGTGGATTTTGGCAATATTGTTCTTAAATTGCTGCCCCCATCACTTGTAGGAGGAACTATTCAGGCGATTGTTGCAATGACACTTCATATAAACTTGTCCAAACATACAATCCTATAAATGGTGCATTTAACATTCTTTAAAAATTACAAATATCCTTAATAGGCATTTCACAGGCTTTGCACATATCAGTAGTGCTGATTCGATTTTTTTTCGTATGTTTCATTATTATTAGGTAGCTTTCAATACAAAAAAGCATAAAGCTACCTATTGCAGCCGTTCGGAGGAAAGCAATTCCGGAAAATTTTGTTATATTTTCACCGATCATGAACCCTAGACCCCAAAACCACCATCCGTTCAAATGTTGATTTATATATATATATATATATATATATGTCATACGATAACACTCGTATTTATTAAGCAATTTGGATCAAATTAATTGTGTGCATTAAGCTCACCAATGTCCCGACCGAGTTCGTTGACTAGCTGGGTCCGCCATCTTGTTTCCAAATGACGGCCATTGAAAAATTTAAAAGTAAAATAAATATACAAAAAAGTTAAAAATTCAAATTTATTTTTTGCTTAAGTGTTAGGCCTTGATACAAGCATTCCGGAGCATTTTTTCTTTTACCTCTATCTTAAAAAATGGCTGAGATAGAGCAGTTTGAAATTCTAGGGTGGCTGACATTTTGAAACAAGACAGCACATTTTCTCGCAAACTCTAATTTCTCGCCAAGCTTGGCGACACTTGGAGAAATATCGCCAAATTTGGCGACCAAAAATCAGTCTTCATAAATGAAGCCAACTTGACTATAGTTGATTAATTTGGTACATTTCTTATTCAAATTCAGTATTAACGAACGTTCTGTAATCGGGTTCATAGCATTTTAATTTGCTGTTTCGAGTAACATTGGTTAAAATTTTAAAACGAGGATATAGAGAAGCTACCTTTTCCTCCCGGTACAGGCCGGAAGGACTTTTTTAATTTGATATCTGTTTTTTTTTTTCCTAACTGTAAAACAACTATAAGTTGATATTAAAGAAAGATAATTTGTAACATTTATGTTTCAAATTCATTTTTTAAAATTTCATATAAATTATCAAAAGTGCCTTTTAGCCGAACATTGGTACCCCAGGATGGGGCACATTTGATCAGTTTGAACTGATTTACAAAAGAATTTAATGTATCAACTTTCTCTACAAATAACTATTTACTATTTTTTATATGCATTTACAATGGTTAGAACATTATAAATATATTTTATATTTTACAACTTTATGAAAATTTAGAAGATAAAATTATAATTCTGAAAAGTGATCAAATGTGCCCCACTCTCCTCTACCCACTAAGGCTAAATCACCTGTCAAATATTATTATTTTTCGTTTTAGTGAATTGAATTTCAAGATTTGTAGTTAAATAATGTAAACTTTAATAAGCTAAGTGTTGAATGTACATATATTTACATCGAATGACTGGAAATAAAATTTATGGAAAATAATTTAAAATTTCATGATTCGATTTTCTTTGGTTTTTTCTTAACTTAATGATAATTATTTAGATATTGTGTTTATAGAAGCAATAAAATCACATGTACTGTCAAAATGAATAATAATTTAGTTAATGTTTCTTTTAATTAAAATAACATCAGTATTAGACAAGGCAGCGGCTGCACAAAACATCACATCATCGAGTTCATGGCTGAAATTTCAAGATTAGTTAGAACTCGATTAGCTTATTAAAATGGAACTAGTCTACCAACTCATATCTTGGTGAAAACCACCTGCAGACGCAATTTTAATAGTTGAGTGGTAGGTTTCCCATTGTGTTTTCCTGCACGCAGTGCGGTCATAAAGGTATAAAAGGGTGGAGGACTGGGTACAGGAATACACAATGGGAAACCTACCAAACAACTATTAAAATTAGGTCTGCAGGTAGAGTTGCAAAAAACCGGTTTATTCCCATGTTTATTTTCAATAGATCCGGTTTATTGCCAAAAGACCTGGTTTATTCCCAAAAAACCAAGTTTATTCCCCAAAAACCCGGTTTATTCCCAGGTTTAAACCGGGTTTTTTCTAGCCTTTGCAACTCTATCTGCAGGTTTCACCACAATATGACTTGGCAAACGAGTTCCATTTTAAAATGCTAATCGAGTTCTAACTAATCCTAGAATTTCAGCCACGAACTCAATGAGGTGATAGTTTGTGCAGCCGCCCGCATGCGGAAAAGGCATTTAGCATCATGCACAATTAAAAATAAAGGAATTTAACTAGTCTTTTCCCAAGTATTACTCTTCAAACCATAATAATCGTTATGTTTATAATCTAAAGAACAAGGAATATAAATGATTATTAACAAACTCATTCAGAAATCACCTGTCTGGGCGCCCAATGAATTATTCAGTAATAATTCATTGAAAGACAATTTCAAAGTTATTGACATGTAAACAATCACTAGTTTGATGATATTGGAACAACCACATGTTATCACCATACCTGATTTTGTCTGAAATCTTCTTAGCAAATCAAATTTTGCTGTTCGTACGCCGTTTAGGTTTTATAAATATATTCTGTATGTGTACCAATCGTAATGAAATGGCTACAGCAGTGTAATGTAAGGTAAGGAATAGTTTTGTATGGCAGCATTTTTCTCAATCTTCTTAAACCTGTCTAATTTTCATCACTTTTGAATTTTTTTTTTATAATAACAATGCATTGATAACGATATGAAATAAATGCCGTTGTTAAAAATTAGATCACCATCATAGGCGGAATCTGTTTACTACAGTATATATCTCGTGAAGAATTGCCGTTTAATAAGGATGAAATCCATGTCGAATAATAGTGTAATGCATGTATACATTATATATGTCAATAAACTTTTATCCAATCGGTTTAGTGTATTTTTATTTTATTAAATAATAAAACTTACTTTTATAGAACCACTATGTATTAGATAACAAATTAAATATAACCTGTGATTCACACAATTATTACACAATTGCTCAATAGAAGACATTTTCAAAATTTCACTCAAGTTAAAATACCTAGTGTTTGTAATTAAACTGGCACTACTCAGAATCATTTGTACACTGTAAAAAATTGTAAATTCACGGGCATTCTCAGTGAATTGCTGCCGTAATTTTACGGGAAGTGCATCTTTTTCAAGATAAACGGTCAATTTCCGTAAATTTCATGTTTTTACGGGCAAAAACCATTTATGTAAGAACAAAGCTCGTTTTTCTAGGGACAAAACCTGTTTTCTTATGCACATTGTCTGGAATCTCTGCTGCAGTAATTGTACCGCAGAAATGTTTTACAGTGTTACTCGATCAAACAGCTGGAATAACTCCATATTTGTAGTGGAACTAATAATGACATGAAAAGAAGAATTCGAAAAAAAAACTATTTTTCCAAAGTTCGCTTATAGGAGAAAATGGATACTGTTGTATACTACGTAGTCAAGAATGACCCTCAAAGCGCATTTAAGAATTCAAAATGCAAATTCATGCTTACCTAAGCGACTTCAACACCAGTAATTCGAAGAATAAAGACAATGGGAAAGCTCTGAAAAACATTCAAACTGAAACATTCATTCTGAAAAACATTCTGAATTCCGAGAATCAACTCAGCTAAATATGCGTCTTATGGCCGTAGCACACGAGAGTCATACGCACAACATTTCATTCAACACAAGATTCTGGTCAGCCATTAAAGCCATATCAGATGGGAAAAGAATAAACACCAAACATTTTACAAAGCATGTTTTACTCAACTTCACCCGAAAGTTGCGAAAGTTGAGCGAATAGGTTTTTACGAGCTATTTGTAAGGTTATATATCGTGTGTTAAATGGGTAGGGTTACTGGATCAATAAGGATAGTTTGGGGCTGTGAGATCCTTCCTTCTAATTGGTTGAATTTTCCGAATGCTAAATGAATGGACTTGATCGCAGAAAAATTGGTTCAGCAAAAATACGTTCTCCTTCAGCAACGTCAAGCTAATTTTGCTGACTATAATGTCGTGTTAAGCAAAATGTTGCGCATATGACTCCCGTGAGCTACGGCTATTACGTTACTACAACGCGCATTACTTGCAAGCTGTTTTATTCGCATCAGTGCAACGAAGTGGTCGCTCTGGTGAGATTAGGATACGTCATGCAAAAGCCTTCTGTCAATTAATGCAGTGATCCTCTCTCCCTACGGGCTTACACTAACGCTATAAAGCAATGAAGCTTAGCTCCCCAAATTGGTTATCCATTTATCAATTAATGCGTAAAAAATATCATTAAGAAGTTTGCACAGCACTAAATTTCTCCACTATCCATGATTTTTAGAACTATTGTTTTCGTGTAATCTTTCATCTCAGGTTTTTATTAGTTCCTCTACAAAGTATGATGCTATTACGGTTGTTAGATCTTGCGGCAGATGAATAGCATCAATTTAATTATAAACCTCCACTACTTAATATAAGTAACAACATCGTAATATTAAAATAGAAATAATGTGTAAGGCCTCTAAAATGTTTTAGATAGTGTTGGTAATATATCAAAAGATTAATATCCGGAATTAATTTCTATGACAGTTTATTTACATCATTTAAAAACTCATCCCGATAAAAAGTAATTATCTAGAATTTCAAACAGGAAATGAAAGTGCCTAATGCAAGATGAAGAGGTTTTTACAGCACGTGCTCTGAACAAGGAAGTGAAAGACTAAAATACGTATTAGTGACGTAAATTGACTTTACGTCATTACCATCCAATGAAAAAACTTAAAAATGATGTCACTATATAAGGACTAAGACTGTTGCATCTCAGTTTTATAGAACTTGAAGACTTTCTTTTTAATTCGCGATGGAAACGGACATTATGTCGTTTTCCCTTAAACTTAAATTGAAATAATGTTTAAAACTAAATTTTATGTAACTATTAAATGTAAGCTATGTAAATTAAATAATTTAACAGCATTATGAATATGTTTTATTAATTAATAATATTTTTAACATTACTTAATCAGTCTCATGGAATACCAAGGATTATATAGTGAGTGTATGCTAACCATAAAGGATTAATACAAATTCTGGTGATCATGGCCTAGCGGTATAGTGAGGACGATTGCTGGAAAATAGAGGTAAGCAAATATCTTACCTATATATTGTTCCGAAAATTGAATTTATAATTTATATTGCTTTAGAAAGCGCAAAATTAATGACTACCGAGAAAATAACGCTAACAAAGATTCTGAGACGTGAAAAATTCTAAAGTATATAAAAAAATAAAAATAAAAAAAAGTGTCCTAGAATCCTCGAATACTTAAAAGAAATTAAATAATTTTAGATATATTCTAAATTAGAAAAATGGCAACCTTCAAAGAAGGAAGTATAATTGAAAAATTAAATTCCAGTAACTATGCAAACTGGAAATTCAAGGTGGAGATGCTCTTGATAAGAGAAGAGCTCTTTGAAGTTGTCACAGACGACCCACCAAATCCAATAACCCCAGAATGGTCGAAGAAAGATAGAAAGGCAAGAGCCTTGATTAATTTAAGTATTGAGGATAATCAAATCATCCATATTAAGCATTTACAGAATGCACGGGACACATGGAACACGCTTAAAAACATCCATGAGAGATCAAATCTGTCTAGCAAACTCTTTCTCCTCAGGAGACTTTACGGAACGAAATTATCAGAAGGAGGCAACATGATAACTCATATAACAAAGATATATAGGGAAAAACCCAATTTTATGGATCAGCAAAAAGCAATCATGCATAGCCATGTCAAGTGCTGAAGCCGAGTATATTTCAGCAGCAAATGCATCACAAGAAATTTTATGGTTAATTAGACTCTTAGAAGAATTTAACTTAGAGCAGACATTACCCATAACTATGCATGAGGACAACCAGTCCTGCATAAAAATGATCGAATCAGAAAAATACACCCGTCGCACGAAACACATTGATATAAGGTATCATTCCATTAAACACCTAAAGGACAATGGCACAATTAATCTAAATTACTGTGAATCAAAGAACATGATAGCGGACATCCTAACCAAGCCCACTCCCAAACCTATCTTTGAAATTCACAGAAATAACTTAAGCTTAAGAAATCAAATTCCAGAGATTAAGGAGGAGATTGTTGGTAATATATCAAAAGATTAATATCCGGAATTAATTTCTATGACAGTTTATTTACATCATTTAAAAACTCATCCCGATAAAAAGTAATTATCTAGAATTTCAAACAGGAAATGAAAGTGCCTAATGCAAGATGAAGAGGTTTTTACAGCACGTGCTCTGAACAAGGAAGTGAAAGACTAAAATACGTATTAGTGACGTAAATTGACTTTACGTCATTACCATCCAATGAAAAAACTTAAAAATGATGTCACTATATAAGGACTAAGACTGTTGCATCTCAGTTTTATAGAACTTGAAGACTTTCTTTTTAATTCGCGATGGAAACGGACATTATGTCGTTTTCCCTTAAACTTAAATTGAAATAATGTTTAAAACTAAATTTTATGTAACTATTAAATGTAAGCTATGTAAATTAAATAATTTAACAGCATTATGAATATGTTTTATTAATTAATAATATTTTTAACATTACTTAATCAGTCTCATGGAATACCAAGGATTATATAGTGAGTGTATGCTAACCATAAAGGATTAATACAAATTCTGGTGATCATGGCCTAGCGGTATAGTGAGGACGATTGCTGGAAAATAGAGGTAAGCAAATATCTTACCTATATATTGTTCCGAAAATTGAATTTATAATTTATATTGCTTTAGAAAGCGCAAAATTAATGACTACCGAGAAAATAACGCTAACAGATAGCATTACAAATTCATGTTGCTTCTATAGTACAATGATATTTCAGAATCGTGCTCGTCAGATCTCCCTCCAAATTCTGGTACTTCTGCTTCTAAAAATGAAAGTAAAGGTACAGGAGGAACTCTCATATGTGCTGCAGATTTTCCTTCGGAAGATGAAGCTTCTCTATCTTTCTTATGTTCGCTTCTATTAAGTTCCTTTTCGCCATTTTTCACCTCTGCATCTAAAACAGAAAATAAAGGTATGGGAGGCACTCCAGTCTCTGTTTCAGCTTTCCCCTCGAAAGATAAAGCTTCTTTATCATTCATATTTTCTTTTGCATTAAAATACTTATCATTACTTTTCATTTGTGGTTGTAAAATAGAAAGTAAAGGTATGGGAGGAACGCCAGTCTCTGTTTCAGCTTTCCCTTCGATAGATAAAGCTTCTTTATCATTCATATTTTCTCTTGCATTAAAATACTTATCATTATTTTTCACTTGTGCTTGTAAAATAGAAATTAAAGGTATAGGAGGAACTCCAGTCCCTGCTTCAGCTTTCCCCACGAAAGATAAATTTTCTCTATCAATCATTTTTTCTCGTGCATTAAAATCCTTATCGCTACTTTTCACTTGTACTTGTAAAATAGACACTAAAGGTATAGGAGGAACTCCAGTCTTTGCTTCAGGTTTTCTGTTGAAAGATGAAGTTTCTACGTTACTTATACTCTTGCTGTTATCAAGTTCTTCACTCCAACTGCTAGACTCAGATAAGGCATAGGGATCCGACTTCTCTGTGTTATTCATGCTTTGGAATTAAAAGAATATTATAATTAGAGAATACGTCTATAATAGTTTACAAATAAATATCATTTTAAGAAACACCCTGGAGATTTAATAAAAAAAAAAAAAAAAAAAAAAAAATAGAGCATCGTGTTACTGCTTATACCTATTAAATCTATTTATAAATAATGCATTAAAATGAACTAACTTTATAATTTAGTCTATTTTAATTCATTATTTTGTAAGTATCAAACGATTCGCATGTCTTGCATACGGATTTAAATCTTTTATGTTACAATAAAAATGAATTCATTTGCATTTTTTCTGTCTGAACTTATCTAAATTTTGCAGTAAATTAAAAGTTAAATGAAACGAGAATCTAAATTAAACTTCAAATATTCAATCATAAAAATAACAGTTTGCAAATACTTTTAGCCACTTTCTATTATACAGGGTGTCCGTTTTTGTCGTTGACCAATAGCTGATTCCTAAACCGTTAGTATTATTAGTTTAATTTAATTTGCAAAAATGTTCTTCATTATGCCAAAAACCATTTACATAAAAATAGTTATTTCTTAAAAAAGTTACGAAATTAAAATTTTTATATAGTCCTTGGGTCCTATAATAATTTGAAAAAAATTCTGCATGCTCTAAGAAGTAAAACAAACAAACAACAACAACAAAAAATATTACATTCTTCTATAACCAAAACTTACCAAATTACGATAATTTGAATTTAGGACTTTTGCGTGTTTTCTAGCATTAAAAATGAATTTTTCCGATATTACAACCTGAAAACACCGAAAATTTGAACTATCATAACTCGGTAAGTTTTGCTCATGCAATATTATCTGTTTTACCTGTATAAAGTCCTTGGGTCCTATAATAACATGAAAAAAATTCTGCAGGCTCTAAGAAGTAAAACAAACAAACAAACAAAAAGAATATTACATTCTTCTATGACCAATACTTACCAAATTACGATAATTTGTATTTCGGACTTTTGCGCATTTTCAAGCATTAAAAATGCATTTTTCCGATATTAGAACCTTAAAACGCCAAAAATTTGAACTATCATAACTCGATAAGTTTTGGTCATGCAATATTATCTGTTTTACCTGTTAGAGCACGGAGTTAGTTAATCTAAATATAACTTGTAGGATCCAAGAACCCTATAAAAATTTTAATTTCACAAATTAAAAAAAAAATAACTATTTTGACGCAAATGGATTTTCAACTGATGAATAAGAACTTTTGAGACATTTTTTTTCAATTAAAACTGTATCTCTAAAACTAGCGGTTTAGGAATTACTTATCGGTCAACGATAAAAAAGGACCCTCACTGCAAAAAAAAAAAAAAAAAAAAAAAAAAAAAGCACTCCGGGAGTGCCGACAGAAGTGAAAACTTGAACAATTACGTGTGTATTTTTTGAATCGTCAGGAAACGTTTTATTGTGCAGGAAATACTTTTAAATGAAGTGTTCTTTTTAATTCATTATTATAAACTACTACTACAAAAATTATATTACAATTTTCATTTAATGCGCTATTGTACATGAAAAATAATGCACATTATTTTACATACAAAAATTGCAATATATTGCTTAAAACGTAAATTTACAAATACATGAAATATGACATTTAATTAATTGGTATTCTTTGAAATGAATACCAATGAAACTTATGAATTTTCATCCACAATTTCAACAACTCTCAATACGTTTTCTTCCATGAGATGTAGTTTCATATCTTTTGTAATATAACATTTATCTGCAAAATAGGGTTCCCGCTTCCTATCACTCCAAAAACGATTACTTCTTTGCTGCCTGTCTTGTTTACGGTATACGTGAACATTACGCTTTTTTCTATCTTCATACTGCGCGTATTGTTTGCGGTATCTATAATTTCTATCAACAAACTTTTCTTTTCCATAAAATGATTTCACCTCATTTCCGTATCGGTAACCACGTTTCTTAAAACTTTCGTGAAATATTTCATTATTTTCATGTTTTCTTTTTATATTACTTCCGTCTTTTTCTTTTCTCGTGCTCGTTAAATTATAATATTTTCCGTGTTTTGTTATTTCATTTTCATCTTTTGATTTGGTCTCGCGAGTTGAGTCACTTTTATCTGTTTTCACCGCGCATGCTAAATTTATCTTGAAATTATTTTCTGAATTATTTTTATTCATAATACCAATCATTTCGTTTTCTGCACGTGAACTATTTCCTTTTGATACTTTCGCTTCATTGTATGAATTGGCAACATAATTAAATTTTTTATCGGAATTATTTACAACTTTAAGGCAACCTACTTGAAAAGTATTGCGCTCGCCAACAATTTTAATTCCCTCTTCATCTATCGCCAACTTTAGTTTGCTGATCACTGTAATAATATGTGCTAACAACTACTGTAATTGTAACTGTTGTTATTCGAATGTTTACTTTTAGTTTCGGAATGTAATATATAAAAGGCATGTGTGGCAAACCCATTATGTGAAAAGTAGTAAATATACGATTATGCTTAGTTCTTTATTAAAATAAAGAACACCATACAATGTGACATGGTGGCAGCGGTGGAATTTTTTTAAAGACTTTTCATTCGAACTCTACTTTGAACTTTAAATGTATTTTTTTATTTTGGCTGTTTTGAAAAGAAAGGGCATGTAATAATATGTGTAAACTACTACTTCAACTTCCACTGTAATTGTAACTGTTGTTATTCGAATGTTTACTTTTAGTTTCGGAATGTAATATATACTGTGTGGCAAACCCATTATGTGCTTAACTTAATATAATTAAAAGTAGTAAATATATGATTATGTTTAGTTCTTTATTAAAATAAAGAACACCATACAATGTGACAATCACGTCTTGCCCTATTACAATATCGTATGCCAGAGATTTTGAAACATAAAATTTCGTTGATATAAGAAACCCATCAACACGTATTTCATACACAAAATATCCAATTAGATTTACAGTTTCTCCGCCAATGTCAGTTAATGAGATATCAACAGAAGACAAATTTGACGACCCAATATTGACATAACATTCGTAACTGAATAAAGAAATATAGCTGTCTGTCTCAAACAATAGATTTGCTTCTTTGCCTTTGATAGTAATTATTTTACCCATTACATTAGGTTTAGACTTATTTCTGATTCGAATTGTAGCAATGTTAGCTTTTACCTGTACATCGGCGTTAGGATTGTGATTTTGGCGATTATAATTTCGATAGTTTTCGGTAGAGTCTTGACTGAACTCATTAGTTTGACCGTTATTGCTATTATTATTACACTGAGACGCTATGTGGCCTTGAGAGTTACATCTATCTAAAACACCTAATTTGAGATTTATTTCTTTTGTTTTGGTATTGGGTATGAAAGAAAGATTGTGAATTTTCATTTTTACTTAC
This sequence comes from Maratus michaelseni, assembly GCA_963931845.1. NCBI lineage: Eukaryota > Metazoa > Arthropoda > Arachnida > Araneae > Salticidae > Maratus > Maratus michaelseni. The sequence continues at coordinate 152,556,161 of OZ007596.1, read as the reverse complement.
TTCGGGCTTCCTATCTTCAAAGTGGGGTGAAATTCTATTCATGGTTTTAACATTACGTCTCGCCGCATCATAATCGTCTAGTTTATTTACTAATACGCCTACATTTTTAATTTTTGGAAGATCATCAATAAAATGTTCTTTCATTTCTATAGGTAACCTTTTCTTAATTTGATCTACTACTAATAATTCTTTTAAGGATTCAATATTAGATACTTTAAGACCGCTAATCCATTCTTCCAAATAATTTCTTAACTCAAATGCTAAATCGCGCCAAGTGGCTGAAGATTCTTTTTATGGGACATTAATTTCTGCCTAAATTCTTCTGGCGTCATTTTGAAGCGTTTAAGAAGTAAATCTTTTACGTAATCGTAATTGTTCGCCAATGTTTCTGGTTCTCTAGCTATAATATTGTCGATTTCTAACGGAATTAAACTTAACAAATGTGTGACCCAATTTTCTTTTATTATATAATCATTCGAGAAATTTGTCTTTCAAATAATGCTAAATAGAGACTAATATCACTTTTGCTGTCAAAGTGGGATATTAATTTAAGCAAATCTGGTTGCTTACCTGAACCAGATATTACAGAATCGTCGCCAAATATACAGATGTGTCGGTAACAGTGACGGTAACAGTGTCGCGAATTCAATGGTTTTTTCCTATCTCAAAAAAGGCCCCAGCTATTGCAGAATCGTTGCCAAATATACAGAGGTGTCGGTAACAGTAACGGTAACAGTGTCGCGAATTCAATGGTTTTTTCCCATCTCAAAAAATGCCCAACGCGCCTAAAGAAGTTTTCACTTAAAAAAAAATGTTGATTTTACAGTATAATACTGGCATCCCAGCTGCCAATATTACACCGTAAAATTAACAGTAGTAAACAGTAAAATAAGCAATAATACGCTTCCGCGCTCAACTCACGCTCGTTTTTCAAAAAGTGAAAGAAACTCAACTCAAATCACGCAGAAAGTGCAAACTCGCGAGTTTCAACTCAATGAGCTCGTTCGTGCGCAACACTGTATATCACAAATGTATATTCGAGAGTTATCCAAAAAGCAAAATACTAAACAAACATTACAAAAGAAGGCAAAAGAGTTTTACCTCGCCTCTGTTTCCTTTGAAATCAGTGGTTCATCCTTTATTTTAGGAGTAGCTGAATGCACAGCATTGATGACCCTATTATCTGGAAAAAATAGTTTAAATAATTTATTATTTCCAAGCATTCTATTTAGATATGCTTTCTTAAAATCATATATTCTCTCAATGCACAAAGAGCTTTTTCAATCAATATCATCGTCTTCACTTTTTCATTTATAAGAGCTACAATTAAAATCTTACAAATGATATCACTTGAAATTCATCTATACACATTGTCTATAAAATGCCTTTTTGATAAAATTTGCTCTATTAAAATAATACTCTAAGTTTACATAAAAAAAAACATAACATCTAACATGAAAAAATATTTACATTTTAATGATTATCGCTGCCAAAAGTTCTAGATTAAAAAAAAAAAAAAAGATTATTATTCTATACTTTGACACAATACAGTCAGTCAATACGGCGGGAAACAAAAGACTTCAAAAGTATATAGAAATGGTTCTAGAATAAATTATCATTTTGCTAAGTTATTCATCCTTTAATTATTAAAACAATTGAATTCATTAAAGTTAATGGGTTGGATAATGGCCTTTTGGTATATCTTGTATATTGAGAGTGTTTCAAGTGTATTTTCAAATGTAACTGAATATCATTAAACTTTTCTTAGAACTTATCGAAATAATTATATTTTAAAGGTATGCGGTTGGAATTGAAACATTGTGCTAGAAAAAACTTTCTAATTGTCACTGATACAATATTGTGTTGGAAATATTAATCTCATCCGCGAAATTAAGGATCAAAATGTACATTTTCATTTCATCGTGAAATAAAGAAAATAAAAGAACTTGTGACAACTCCTCGTTAATAGGACTCTAATAAGTCCAATTAAAAACCAGTCTCACTCATAAATGGAAGTCTGGAGTGGTTTAACATATGTTAAGCATTAATTCCTTCAGTGGAAGCCGCAAGATCGCTTCCAGATGTAAGTGATAGAAATCTCGAGAATAATTGCCTTCTCTAGGAGTTATAATTTTTAGACGATTCCTTTGATCTGACGTTATACGAACATTAATGATCCAATAAATTCTAGTTACTTGAGTCGAGAAGTTCTGCAACTTTCAAACACTTCAAAACCCGCCAGCTGCGCATTCCCAGGAGACTAAACTCTCAAGAACACTTGAAATTCACTGAATAAATATAACCAACTCGTGAGAGGCCATATAGAGGATTCTGATTTCTGTTGCAGAAGAGCGAACAGACTCTTAGAGACTTACCCTTGTGAGAAGGTGCCTTTTCGGCCCTTGCGCCGTTAACGCAAAGAATTTTGCACAGGAATGTTACGGGCGTCCTGACTAAACTAAACCCCACAATTAGCTTATATGTGCTGCTTTTTCTGTAACTGTAATGTGTTAGTGTACTGAGACGTAACTTAATTAAAGTCCATGTTGCTTCAGCTGTTTGTTGGATTTATTTTGTTACAAACTTAATAATCAAAATGGGAAAAACACGAAATCACCAACTCATTTCTTCATAGCGCAGTGAGAAATAAATTATAGAGATTTATAGCCACTCAACGCCAAACAAATGAATGGGAAACCACTCTACATTGATAAACTGTTTTTGTGAATATGCTGAAGATTAGAACAATAATTATAATAAGCAATAAAAAACTTATTTGACTGATTACATTCTTACGGGAAAACCTTACAATGTGTAATTTCACTGACGTAAGAATGACGAAAGTAAAATAACTCTCAATATTGAACTAATAACTTTATATTCAGTCCCGTATAAAAAATGTAACCGAGAACACACGTGAGCTTCAGGGCTCAGATAAAATATGTTATTATGCATTATACTTTAAATCTAAACTTAAAATGTAAATATTAATCATTGTAATGTCCTAGTGTTTATAATCCTGAATATAACCAAGATTAAGAAAGATGTCTAAGTTTATTTAGTCCCAAACTAACATACCAATTAGTTTTTTCAGGAAAAAAGTGAATTGTGCACTATCAACGAGATCATCAATGGAGATTACGATAAAAATAAATTGATCTTTACAACGAATAATAATAAATGGATACACTGGATTACACGGTGAGAACACCTTCAGAAAAGGAAAGATAATTTTCTTATCCTTATTCAACAAACTGAAATCTATGCTAAACAGAAAAATAACTTAAAAAACCTTTTGAGATAATTTAATCGCTCTGCCACAAATTCCACCTTCATATTGTGCATATAATTTCTGCCTATTTTTTCTACTTAAAACGACTAAAACGTAAATTTTAAACATAAAGGAAAGAAGACAAAAGATAAAATAAGTATTTTTCATATCTAAAAATAATAGGCATTAAATGGTTGAATAAAATGTGATCATTCCTGTCATATCTCGATGATTAGTATCCATATATAAACAGAGAGGGCGCTGCTAGTCCAGAGTTGAATATCTCTTGCAGGAGAGTTACGGAGACGAGATGTAAGGCAGTGAAGCCAGTATGTACGAAGTAGCGGTGCGTTTGGCCGCAATTGTAAATAATGTATAATAAATATATATAATTAAATAGATATCTCCTTGCTGTTAACGAAATATGAATACACAAAGTTGAAGCCTTATTAATGGCGACGAGGATGGGATTCGAACCCAAGATTTTATATAAATGTTGCGTTTTTTTTTTCGAAATAAAAAAAGAAGAAAAGAAAATGGCAGAAACAGAAGTTATCTCTCTGGGGCGTCTGGAAGAATATGATTCGACCGTGCCCTGGTCAATTTATGTTGAAAAAATTGACTTTTACTACGCTGTTAATAATATTCAAAATGCGGATAAGAAGAAAAATATATTATTAAGCTCTGTTGGAACGGCAACATTTTCGATATTGAGAAATATCATTGTACCGACTTCGCTGAAAGAGATAAGTTATGATGATCTCTTAAAGAGGGCGAAAGAACATTTTTCACCTTGTCCAAGTGAAATTGTTGAACGGTTCAAGATTCAAAAAAGATTACGGAAGCAAGGGGAAAGCATAGCCAACTTTGTGAGAGATTTGCGTCGGTTATCCGAATACTGTAACTTTGAAACGACTTTAAATGATCGCCTGCGGGACCAGCTAGTGTTTGGAATTCAAGACGAGAAAATACAGCAAAAATTGTTGGATACGAAAAACCTAACGTTCCAAACAGCTGTAGAAATCGCGGAATCATTCGAAACAGCCGAAGCTGGAGTGAAATCACGACAGATTAATGGAGGAACAACTGTAAATAAAGTTCAAGATGGCCGAATGGAGAAAACGAAAGTATACCAGTATTCGTCGAAGCGAAAGAAGGGATGTATGCACCTGGAAACCGGAACAGTTATAAAGATAAACCATGTTATCGTTGTGCTAGAAATCACAAGCCTGTTGAGTGTCCATTTAAATCAACAGAATGTCATGCTTGCCATTAAGTGGGACATTTAAAAATTTGTTGCAGGAACCGGAACTTCTCTACAGTGAATCAAAAACTGAAAAAGAACAGTAAAATTAAAACTGTTCAAGAATATTCTCTCAATGTTATGAGGGATGAGTGCAATAATGTTTTGTGGGAAAAAAGTGTCATAATTAATGGTATTAAAGTTAATTTTGAAATTGATTCCGGAGCAGCTCATACGATCGTAAGTAAAAATATTGCCGATAAATTATTTTCAGGTAAGCCTCCTTTGGTTAAATCTAATATTAAGCTGCAAACGTATACTAAAGATTCTTTAACTGTATTAGGTGAATTAAATGTAAATGTTTTGATTAATGATAATTGTATACCTAATTTAAAAATGCTAGTTATTAAAGAGGAAGGTCCGAGTTTAATTGGTAAAACTTGGTTGAAAGCATCAAAATTATTTTGGCTGAATGTAAACATGATCAAAAGTATTTCGAAAGATGATTTAATAAAAAAATTTCCTAATGTTTTTGCTGACGGCATCGGTACGATCAAAGGTCCTCCCGTTTCAATAAATTTGAAAAATGATGCAAAACCAGTTTTCCTAAAATCTCGCCCTGTTCCTTTTTCTTTGAGAACAGCAACTGATTTGGAATTGGAACGCTTAACAAATGAGGGTATTTTAAAACCTGTTGATTATTCTGAATGGGCTAGTCCTATAGTAATTGTTCCAAAACCAAATGGTACTGTTCGAATTTGTGGTGATTATAGAGCAACAGTAAATTCTAATACTGAAAATGATAATTATCCTCTTCCAAGAATGGAAGAATTGTTTGTAAATTAGCAGGTGGAAAATTCTTTACTGTGTTTGATTTAAAAGATGCCTATTTACAACAACCTGTTGATGATGAAAGTAGTAAAATTTTAACTATAAATACTCAAAAATACTATAAATACTATAAATACTCATTTACGTTTTAAGACTAGCTTTTGGTGTAAAATGTGCACCAGGTATTTTTCAAAGAAAAATTGAAAATATATTAAAGAAATTTGACTATGTTGGTGTATTTTTAGATGATGTAATTATAAGTGCTAGATCTGAATCCGAACATTCTGAAAGAGTTGAATGTATTATGAATTGCTTTTCTGAGCATGGTATAAGATTAAATAAGGAAAAATTAAAATTTATGGTTTCGGAAGTTAGCTATTTAGGACATAAAATTTCGCAAGAAGGCATTAAGCCTATTCCAGAAAAAGTTGATGCTATTTTGAATGCTCCTTTTCCTACTAATGTTTCTCAATTACGTTCATTTTTGGGATTAATTTCTTATTATAGAAACTTCCTACCTAATATTTCAGATGTGTTAGAACCTTTGAATAGATTATTAGATAATAATGTAAAGTGGACATGGTCAGAGAAGCATGAAAAAGCATTTCAGAAAGTTAAACAACTTTTATGTAAATCGCCTGTTTTAGAATTGTATGATATAAACAAAGATGTTGTTTTAAACTGTGATGCATCTGAATATGGAATTGGTTGTGTGTTAAGCCACATTGTTGAGGGTAAAGAAAAACCAATAGCTTTTGCATCTAGAACGATGAATAAGACTGAAAGAAATTATGCCATGATTGATAAAGAAGCTTTATCTGTAATTTTTGGTGTAACGAAATTTCATCAATATTTAGCAGGTAAACAGTTTAAAATTATAACTGATCACAAACCTTTAATTCGATTGTTTGATCCTGTAAAAAAAGTACCTGATACATTATCACCCAGAATGCTGAGATGGTCGTTAATGTTAGCAGGGTATGACTATACAATTGAGTATCGCGAAGGTAAAAATAATAAAAATGCGGATGCATTAAGTAGATTACCCCTTCCAGAAACTGTAAATGTAGTAAATAATCCATCGGAAATAATGTTCGTTTCTAATAGTAATGATTGGCCTGTTACTTCTAAAACGATTTTAAAGTGGACAACTGAAAATTCAGTAACAAAACAAATTTTAGAGTGGGCGTTATATGGATGGCCAAAAAAGGTTAAATCCGAGGAATATAAACCATATTTTTGTAGACGTGAGGAAATTTCGTGTTTAGAAAATTGTTTATTATGGAGACATAGAGTAATTATACCAGATGAAGGTCGCGAAAAAATGTTACAATTATTACATTCCGTTCATCAGGGTATATCTAGCATGAAAGCTAAAGCTCGAGGTGTGATCTGTTGGCCTAATATGGACAAAAAAATAGAACAAATGGTTAATTTCTTGTAGTAGATGCCAAATGTTAGCTCGGGATAATCCTAAAATGAAACCTTTAAAATGGGAATCGGAATTTGCTTGGGAAAGAATTCACATAGATTTTGCCGGTCCTTTTGAGGGTAAAATATTTTTAATAATGGTCGATTCTTATACTAAATGGTTAGAGGTACAGATGGTACCCAGTGCTGATAGAAAATCAACTATTAGAGTACTACGTAGAATTTTTGCTATATTTGGTTTGCCCGTTGAATTAGTCAGTGATAATGGACGTGCGTTTACAAGTGATGAATTTCAAGATTTTCTTAAATCAAATGGAATTATACATACACCTATTCCGCCATATCATCCATCGTCGAATGGACAGGCAGAAAGGTATGTTCAAACTGTTAAAAGTTGTCTTAAAAAGCTAGATAAGGGTGACATAAATTTGTCAATTGCACGATCTTTATTGGAAAATCATTCTACCCCACATTCTGTCACTGGTAAGACTCCCGCAGAATTAATGTTTGGAAGGTCAGTTCGAACAGCTCTACACTTGGTATTACCATCCAAACCTAAAATACAGCAACCCTTACATAAATACAATCTTCATGAATCAGTTTTTGTTAAAAACTTTGGAAAAGGGGAGAAATGGATTAAGGGAAAAATTATAAAATTATTGGGGAGCAGATGGGTTTTAGTAAATAGAGATGACGGAATAATGTGTAAACGTCATGTTAATCAGTTGAGACACAACAGAGAAATAAGTGATGAAACGTCAGAGGAAAGTAAAACGGGTCAGTTTGATAAACAAAACACTGATTTCGATAGTTATGATAGAGTTAAGAGAAATAAGTTTTCTGGATATTATGTAAATAATAAAGAGCAAATTAATGCCGAAAATGCCGAAAAATCTAACCAATCTCAGTCTTCACATGATATTGTAACAGGTACAGTTGTGAATAATAATTGTGATAATACTATGGATAAAAATGTAAAAGACAATTCCGTGATAAGTAATGATGTGGACTTGCAGAAGAGTACACCTATAAAGACTGATAAAAAGGACAATCAACCTGTTCGAAGAAGCAACAGACAGATTAAACCAGTGGTTCGTTTGAACTACGAGGGGAGGGGTGTCATATCTCGATGATTAGTATCCATATATAAACAGAAAAACAGAGAGGGCGCTGCTAGTCCAGAGTTGAATATCTCTTGCAGGAGAGTTACGGAGACGAGATGTAAGGCAGTGAAGCCAGTATGTACGAAGTAGTGGTGCGTTTGGCCGCAATTGTAAATAATGTATAATAAATATATATAATTAAATAGATATCTCCTTGCTGTTAACGAAATATGAATACACAAAGTTGAAGCCTTATTAATTCCTTTGGGTATCTTTGCAATTTTTACTAAATAAAACAAGTTTAAGGAATTATTTTGTTCCTTCTTGTATTGACTTTTCAGCATTTGGTGATAATTGGTTGCTTCTGTAAGTTTTGCTACTCATTAAAATTTATTTAATTCTAAGACTACATATAAAAAATAATGAATGATTTATCATAGATATACATTTTATAAAATGATCCAGACACACTCAAAATATATTTTCCTATTACATAAAACACAAGCATTTCAGTCCATCTGTAAATTACGTTGCAGCGATAATGTTATGTAATTATGTTATGCCGACATGATGCTTAAGCAGGAATGTAACAATCCCTTGTGGTGTATACTTACGTACAATAACATTGCGTATATGTTTTTTGACTTATACGTAAGAGTATGTTTGTATACCTACACTGTTAAAAAAATTACGGGCAGAGGCCGGCAGCAGAGATTCCAATCATACCCCGTAAAAAAAAAAAAAAATCCATGCCCATCATTTTGTGCAATTTTACGGGGCAAAGTAATACAGCATTATAATGCACAGGATATAATGCACTTTAAAACACAATTAGCACTTTACTTACTGCTCCGTAGCACGTTAGATAATAATCACAGAATCGTTTTTTTTTTGGCGGGTTAAATATATGTTACGGTCGTGTGGTTAAGTGACAATATTTTTCGAAACAGGACAAAAATGAAGGGTTACACCCTAGCGGATGAAAATGTATGGGGTCGTACCGTATTTTTGCTAACAGATGGGCTAAAACTGTAAGAATATGTTGATTGCCCTTAATTTTCTAAGTATCTAAGGGATAAGGCCGCTTATTTAGTGGATCAGACAGTTTTTCATCAAATAAGGCTGTTGTCCGTGAAAATTGAAGGGAAAACGCTCATAAATTTACAGTTTTTTCTGAGAGTGTACGCACATAACACGCGAGCGTACTCTTGCACACACGTGATAAATTATCATCAAGCTTTTTTGGGGATATACTTAGCCAGAGATTGCCCAAAAACAAGTCACTAAAAAGAAGCTCAACCAAATCCACACGTTACCAAATTGGCCAGAGTTAAATTTTCCATTGAAGCCTGTTATTATATTAATTATATTAATTATATTAAGCCAACATTATCTTTTTTCTATCAACAGATAACATTAATTGAAATCATGTCATACTAAGAGTTTTCATCTTGTCGAAATAAAACAAGTGATGTTTTAGGAGATAAAGACTACGTATAGAAACACATCCCTCCAAAAAATTTTAGTTCTAGAAAAGATTTAAAACTAGTAAATCTACAGATCAGAGGCCTCAACGTCAGCTCAAAAAATCATTGTTCATTAATCTACTAATTTTTAACATTATCTGCATAATATTTGACACACTAAAATTCAATCTTTTTAAGTTATTTTACATTTATAAGAATATAAATTTATCGAAAGTTTCGGAAATTTTAGAAGTATCCCCTTAAACACAATGTTATGCAATGATAGGATAAACTACTTGTTACTGTATTTTTTCAGAACAACAATACATTATGATACCCCTACATTATGATACATTATGATATACATATACCCCTGAACCCCCCGTTGTCGCTTTAATATTCTATTCTCAATTTCCAGTAATTGCGCTATTTCATTTCTTGAGTATATGTCTGAATGTATTTGCAATTTTCATTTCATTAGAATAACCATCTCTTTGTACAAGAGATTTTATCCTATCCTTAAAATAATAGTTATATTTCAACTACTAAACATCATATGTTGCTGAAGTTGAATAAGATTTCGTGTATAAAGTATACTTATACAAATTTAAATTCATCTTATTTGACCTATATTCAATTTACGCATTCAAAGTTTTTATTATTTTCATTTGGAAAACCGATTTGGTAATCATTTTTTAGTAGTTAAAATAAATTCTCATCTATTTCATTAAAAAAAAGCATATTAAAAACCCGAAAATTGGCAATTTTTAATAAAACTTCGCGTAAAAATAATGCGATTCACTTGAATTTTCCTTTGTTGATATTCTTTGAAATATAGTTGCTTAGCAACCATTTAATGAAAGAGAGAAAAAAAATGCATCAGAAATTTTTGTAAAAAATGAGAAAATAATTTTGTAAAAAATGATAGAATAAAATGTATTATATTATTAGAGCAGATGTATAAAATTGCACCAAACATTGTACACCTAATTTAAAAAATCTGACGAATGTATTAACAAATTTTCAAATTAATTTGAATAATTTAAGACCTGACTTGATAAATTTTAGCCTTCATAACTTACACATTAAATACATTAATCAAATGCGCCATTTTACTTCAATGGATGAAAATTTTCAAAATCGTCTGAATTCCCATAGGAAAGCATTATGACCTAAAATGTTGTTTTATATTTTCCGAACGAATGAACCAAACGTAACTAAAAACTATACAGCTAATTCCGGGTACCTCACCAACATACCTACCAAAAATCAAACTAATCGGATCATTTTTGCGGCAGTTATCGCGGAACAGACAGACAGACAGACAAACAGACAGACAGAAACCAAAAACTTTTCGGGTCTCCACAGTAAGCCTTCACTGACGTTTCGGCAAATATTAAATGCACAATGTACTGATCAAATGTAAATTTTCTCAAATTAAAATTAATATAAATGTAATATCTTAAAACTCTGTTTAAAAAATAATTCATACTTAAGAAAATATCGTAGAAAACAAGTTCCTTCAAAACGTTTAAAATGGATAGTCCCAAATTTTAAAAACTGCACATTAAGAACAAATTAATAAAAAATAAATGCTTACGACTTATTTCTTTCGTCTTTGATATTTCAGTATTTATTTTTTCCAACTTGCCTAAGACCTAGAAGATAAATTACAGTATCACAAATTGAAGACAACCAAGAAAAGAAAAAAAATATATATAAAATGCTTTCCAACTTTACGAGAATATTGTTAAGATATCTTCAATTTCATTTTCTTCAATTTGCTATTAAAAACTCTAACTGAACAATTAATGTAAGGCGCCGTTGAAGTCTATGATGTTGCGGTCAACGGCTTACCACTTTATTAAACTTTATCAATTAACCTATATTTACTTTGGCGTAAAATCTTGTGACTTTATCTCAAGTAATTTGGATCATTCTTGATAATTCAGTTCTTGTTATGGTAAGAGAGACCTGTTTCTTAGAATTTTCTAAATCAGAATTTGACACTAAATTTTAACGCTGAAGTAGTCAAATTTTGAAAAAAAAAATATTGCCAATATTTTAACCAAGATCAGCCTGTATCCTGGTAACTACATTGTAGTTTTCCCCCCCAGGTATGCCTGTAAAACTATTTTTACAGCAACAACAGCCCGTGTATGAGAAAGTTACTTTTTTTTTTTCATTTTGTATCAAAAATGAAATTTCGTTCAGTTAAAAACAATTAACGTCATTGAAAAGCATTTTGAGCTATTACTACCTATAGAACGTAAGGCATTCGGATATTTTTGTGTGGCTCTTTACAAAAAAGATCTGTACTCTCACTCCATAATATACTAAAATATGTTTTAGTTTAAAAATTCATAGCACGATTGAAAACAGACTTACAGCAATTACCATCCATAAATGGTAATCTTTTATATCACTTTCTAAATCTTTCGAGCATCATTTTCTTAAGAAACATGCAAAATAACCTCAGTTTCATTTTCTTGGAAATAGAAATAACGTCGTTAAAACTCACATCGAACGACTACAGCTAATAGACGTAATGCATCAGAACTCTTTTGAAACTTCCAGTAAAGAATCGATAAATGTTACGCAAACCACATTCTTCAAGGAACACGTTTTCATGTAGCTCAATAATGAGTATTTATTTTGTTAACTTAAAAAAAAATACAATCATTAAAATGAATTTAAAAAAATGTACCACTTATAGACCATAATGTAGCCAAATTCTTTTTTGTGCATCCCTGTTAATTACCAGGGAAAAATTGGATGCTTAATTAGTAGCATGGTTCTTTTTAGAATAATACCAAGTAAGTGAAATCATGGCTAATAGCTAGTTTTAGCTAGTACTGGGCAATAATGTACTGGACAAATGTGACCGGGCAAATTATTTTACACAGCTGCTATTAGTGTTAAAATGTATTTTTAAAAATGTACCACTAATAGACCGTAATGTAGCAGATTTCTTTTTTGTGTATTCTTGTTAATTATCAGGGGAAAATTTTAGGCTTAATTAGTAGCATTGGTTCTTTTCAGAAGAAGCTCAAGCAAATGAAATCATGGCCAACAGCTAGTTCTAAATGATATACTGGGCAATAATGTGTTGGACAAATGTAACTGGCCAATTTAACTTACACAGCAGCTAGAAGTGTTTAGGTCTAATTTTGCTCAAATTACAGCGTATATATGCCTTCGTAGTCTTGGAAGTAAGATGGTAGCAATTTATCCCATTTATCCACAAGTGCCACTCACAAAGCATGCACTGAACATGCGCATGGCTTAAGATCTATAATGGAGACTACAGTAAGTCCCAAAAATTTACAATAGGATTCATATCTGGTAATCTGGGAGGCCATGCGAGTGTTTCAAAATTACTGGAAAGCTTTTCTAACTAATTTTTAGCGAAACGTGACCCCTACGGAGGTGAATTATCTTTTTAAAAAATGACATTATCATTCGGGGTCAAAGTTCTGATAAATGGGTATAAATAATCAGTATGTTAATATACTCTGCACTCGTTAAGGATTATCCCAATTGCTGAGAAGACCTAGGGATATCACGTAAACGTATCCCAGACTGTTACACCATCACTGGTACCTGTAGAATTCTCGTCTTGAATACCCGAATAATTTAGATTTATTATAATTCATGATATTTTAAATTTTAAATTTTATATATCCTTTTAGGGGCAACTTTTATGTGTATGTAATATAATATAGAAACCACCGTAACATCTGTGATATGCTATCTTCTTGGTGAGTGGTTGATGGGTGGGAGAGAGGATATGGTGTACGGTCCCCCCATTCAGTAACAATCAAAAGAGAATTGTTACCGATGGAGAGCCTTCAAGCATTACCTTCAAGCATCTTGAAGGAGAAATAATGCCACAGCCATAACAGTTGGCGGTTTCGTCGAGACAAACTGGACAAACTGATTGCCTTTCTAAATAGAGAACAACTTGAAAATATACATACATCTTTCATTGGAGTTCGGTCTCTTTTTTGAGTTCTGCTGCAATCTTCACCTATCTTCACGAGTTCTTCAAACCACAGCATATTTTCCTCACCAGCTTTCAAGTCTCGCAACATATCCAGGGTACCGATATCAGCACAAGCTTTTACATAATCAATCTAAAGTAAATGAAAATAAATTAACATTTATAATGATCTGTCTTTATGCACAGGCCCTTTTAAAAATAAATATATAAACTGCAGATATATTGCAATTATAATATTGTATTCACCAAAATTATCTTACAAAATACATACTAGGTGTGTTATAAAGTAAAAATTAAGTTTAAAATTCAATTCATTAATTATCTATATTAATAAAGGAAAGATGACGATGGATACGGAAATACATCGTACATAGAGGTCTGAAAATTTGTATGAGGATAAACAAAGGCAGGTCCGAATGCACCTGGGGCTCATATTTTCCGTTTTTTGACAATTAGCCGGGATATTAATTAAAAACCGTAATGCACATCGCAAAATGGCGACGTAGCGCCTCCGCCATTGTCTGCGCCCTCAGTGGCTTTCCATGGAACTTCAAGAAAAAAAACCGACAGGCAGAGGACTACTGGAAAGGTACCCCGACTACGGAGGGCCATATCCATTATGTATGAAAGGTCATATTAACTAAATACGACTGATTTTGTAACAGATCTAAAATGCGATGATGTGCAGATTTTCTTTCAAACCTTTTTAAAATGTAGACCATTTTTTATTTTACTATAAAAAATTTAAATCGCTTCTGGATTGAATAAATTTTGATCCATTGAGTTAAAATATTACTACGAGTAAATCTTAATTCTTTTCTAGTCAACATTTTAGGCGTTAGGAGATAAATATAATTCAATATTCTTTTTAAATATAATTCAATATTCTTCTTTCCTCCTATTAATATTACTTTTTAACTTATTTCATGAACTCATTAATTTGATTTTTCATAAGACAATGTATCAATCAATTATGATTTTATAAAGAACCTATTAAATACGTTGTATTTTTATAAAGATCTTAAATATGCATAAAAATCATATCTTTAACATTAAAAAAATCCCTGACGGCTCGGCCTACAGGCACAGGTAGATTTCGAAGACGCAGACCGTGGGGTGCCTGTTTGTTGGCAATTGCGGAAGAAATGACCTTTTTGCCATGATGCCGCAGTTGGGTTCCATAAGGGACCGCCCACTTCGAAATCTAACTTGTTCGCAGGCGGAGCCGGCAGGGATTTTTTTATTTTTAATTTGTTTTTGCTATAAGGGTTGGTCCTATAAAAAACTTGTCAATATAAAAGTTTTAGATAATAGTAAGAGGATTTATAATAAATTTAAGCGGATTTGATATCTTGTAAATTGACGAAGTTATGAATTTTTTTCTTCTAAAACCCTTCCCTTCACCCCCCCCCCCCTTGGGGTCATTTTTAATTATATCAAAAATTTGTTATACATAAAATTTCGGCCCTTTCCCTAGAAGTAATAATAACTTTAAACGGATTCGATACGTATCTTAATTAAGAAATTATGGGTTTTTTTCTGTTTTCACAAAAAGCCCCCCCCCCCCACCCTCCCCCCCTTGGTTCGATTTTGCCCATGAACGAACTTGACCGAGATTTTATGCCCCTTGATTTCATGTATCAGTTTGGAAAAGATTTGTGAAGATTTATTCGAGTTATCGTGTCCATAAAAAAAGGACATATATATTTATATAAAGATAAAACATATATATATATATATATATATATATATAAAGTTTTGAACTGGGGGTGGTTTTGGGTTCTGGGAGGAGTCATGATCGGCGTAGATCTGCAAAAAGTTTTCAAAAATTCCAACTTAGGGGAGAATGTAGTAGGTAGTATTTCTTACGAAATCTACCTAAAAAGGGAGTCAAATATTACTATTTCTCTAGTGTTTCAGCAATTAATTATAATAAACCTTAATAAATTCGTGTGTTGTTTCCAGTTACATCCAATATGGCAATACCGGTCCTATATCTTGTGGTAACTATCCCGATGAATGAGTGAAAAGTACGATGAATATAGGGATTATTGTTGTAGCCAATCTGTGTACAGAATATGTAATGTTTTGCAAAATGCATGTCGTAATGCAATGTATATTCTATGTACAAGGAATATCCTTATTTAAATTGCCAACGTTACACATTTAAATTTCGCCAAATTTTTATAGACATTTTGTTACAACGCAACGGAGTAATATAATGCTTTGTCAGTTCATACATATGTAATTGTACAGATGTATAAACTGACATATAATAGCACTTTGCATCTTAGCACTTTGAATTATAGAGATGTTTATATAACCCAGGACAAATCAATTCTATAATATAATTATTTTCTAACTTTTTTTGGCAATAATAGAGAAATAAAAATAAATACCAACCAATCTCTTGTTAGTTTTTGAGTTATAGGGTCTCAATCCAGTAGCTACTTCAAACATAACCTAAAATAAAAACAATTTGTTAACGAACGCATTAAGTATGAATTATGCTGTTTAATAATAATTTACTGTAGTTACATTCTAAACACATGAGTAGGATGTGCCGTGAACAATTGTATTAAATAACTTCTGAAAATCCTGTTAAATGCTGCAAGTGAATTATAGATTTGAATATTTTCATCTTTAGAGTCATTTATTAAAATGTGCTATTTTTATAAATGCAGTAAAATTGATAGTAGTATTAAATTTACTCATGAAATAAAAAACAAGGTTTATCTTTTCTAGATATCCTGGTTATTCACACTGAAAAAGACTTCTCCGGTCTATCGCAAAAGTTTCGCTATCTTTTAACAATCCTATGCTTGTTTATATCGTCCTCCTAGTTAAAATATCGCTGCCTTTTATACTTTTGTAAACAATACTATACACGTTTGTTCTAATCCCAACTCATTTATTTCCGAAATTCAACGTATGAAAGACGTTGCTGTTGATAGATGTTACCAGAATTAGAGAAGTGTGTCAGAAATTAATACAGTCGTCAGACATAATCACACGAAAACTTGTTTTCATAAACAATTTGTAAATGTTAGATCTCTTGGAATTAAAGATATTATATATGATAAATTATGTCTTTTTTTAATTAAAGAATTAAAAATATAATATATGATTATTTACATCATAATAGCGTTGCACACATTTTCAATTTAATACCGCTGTTTCCACAATAAGCATATATTACACTGCAAATATATCCAGTTGTGAAACAATAAATGCAACATTGACGCAATATTCGAATGATTTATTCATTCATTTTATTCATTTATTCATTTTAAAACATACCACATGGGTATGTTTTAAAATGATGCATTTAAAATGTCTTTTTAAGATAAAAAAAAAATAATCATCGTTTAATAAATAATAATTTTCTTAGAGTTCTGAGATTGTACTTCTTAGACATGGCACCGATTAGTTGTTTTAGGTTTTTATGCTGTCAAACAGAAGATAGTAAGTTAAAATGGTACCGAATGTTCCAAAAATGAAAGATATCTCTATGCTTGCGATTCCGCCCACAGCCATGCAAACTTCTTCTTGGTGAGTTAGAACAAAACTTAGATACGAAGAAATAAACTTTGGGTTGCTTTCTTTGATGAGAGCGGCTTCGTTTTTGACAGCAACAGCAATGCATGGTGAGCAATGCAATGGCAGCAATGCAAACAGCAATGCAATGGCATGCTGCCGCGCATGCGCGGCAGCGTATTACTGCTTATTTTACTTTCAATCCAATAACTGCAAATTTTGTTTATTGATGCTGTAGGTTTTTAATATTTTAAAAGCTGTTTTTGCATCAGCTTAATAGATGAAATCAATAAAAATCCTTTGTGATAATCTTCAAAGAATAACCTAATAATTTTTCTTGCCTTATTATTATTTTTTTTTCGTAAAAGTATATTAATAATAGAAGGCTTTATTTGCATTGCAGGATATTATTTTTTTCTATAAAATCGCTACCAAACTAGCATGGAAAATTCACAGAAATGCTTCGGTCCCATTTTTCTACGTCTAATCATTGTAGATTATAAATGGAATAAATTTCAAACGAATAGCCTTGATATGTTAATACAGTAGACTCCTAATTCGTTGACTTTCGATTATACAATACACTCTATTAACCGACACCACTCATATATTTCATCATAAGGTTGTTTGTGTCTGCATTACAAAATTTTATTATAAAATTAAAATAAAAAATATATTCTGAGAAATTCACATATTTATGAAATTTTAAATATTTAGATTTGAAAATTTAAATTAAAGCAGGCATAAATTAATAATTATGTTAATAGATGTATTTTTTTTTTAAACAGATAATTTTTAATTTTTGACTTTTCATAAAAACGTTTTAAAATTAGTAAAGGTAAATACACTTCCCTAGTTTCCCTCGATATTCAAGGTGCTTTCGATAATATTGAGTGGAGAGACAGTCTCCTACAACTTAGCTTTCTTAATTGTCCGGGAAATATTGCTGTAGTCATTCGTTCTTCAAGTATTTTGGTTAAGTCTTCTCGTCAGTAAACTTCCCGATTCCCCTCACTAATGTTAATCCTATGGGCGTAGGATGCATTCGTATTTTCAAAATATCTCCTCAGGAAATTAATATTTTTAACTTCTGTTTTCTTTGTACTGTTCTTAAAGGATGTCTCCTTTTTTCTTAGTTATCAAAATATTTCTAAAATATATGCTTAATTTATAATTTTATGTGTTAATATCTTAACGAAACTGAATAAGATTTTAACACTTCACATAAAATTAAGTATATATTTTAGAAAAATTTTGACAACTAAGAAAAAAAGACACACTCTTTAAGAACAGTACAAAGAAAGCAGAAGTTAAATATTAATTTCCTGGGGAGATATTTTAAAAATACGAATGCATCCTAGGCCCATAGGATTAACATTAGCGAGGGGAATCGGGAAGTTTACTGACGAGCAGCCTTAACTGGGGTGCGAGAATCTCTCCCCATACACATAAAAAGGGTTGAACTGAAGGTTCCTGCCTGGGGCCAATTCTGTGGCTACTCATCGCTAATGTCATTCTTTCAGTATTTGAAAAACTTGGGTTGTTGCTTTTTGCGTTTGTGGATGACTTCAGCTTTATTTTCTCCGGTTTTCGGCGTTTGGAGTTGGAGGCTGATTCGTCTCTTTCCATTTTCTGTCAATTGTTGGAATCATTGCATCTCCAGCTAAATAATAAATTCTAAGCTCTTACATTCGCAAAGCCATATAAACTTAAAAGAAAATCCACCATCAAAATAAATGGCACTAACGTCCACCATGTCCTTAACCTTAAACTTCCAGGCTTAACGATAAGTCAACACTGGAACTGGTTATCTCACATTAATTACCTTAAACTCAAACTGATAAAACAACAAAATTAACCACTAAATATTGAGGTATAAAAAACCATGTGCTAAAAACTTGGTACTCCACTATTGTAGAAAAAATATCACCTATTTGACAGCTATTTGGGGGGGGGGGGGGCGGGGCTAATCTTACAATAGCAACATTTAATACATTATTTGCTTTACAAATAATTTTTCTTTTGTAAATTTCAAGAGATTATGGAACCATTTTCCAGTGACGCTCTCAATATCAACAGGTATTCCACCCATTTTCATCACCATTAAACATGAGTTCACTAAAAGTTAATCCTCCATTTGGAGAATAAAACTATCTCAAAGCAATATTTTCCACAAATGACAATTCAGCGTAAGATTCCTTGCTGGCAGATTCATTCAGCAGAAGAGATTTCCCACTTCCAAGTAAATTCGACTTTAAATTCTTATTCTCCCGCACCAACACCGGCGTAGGTGCAGCTTTCTGCGCCATGGAAGAGAGTGTAATGACTCATCGGTGGGCCTGCAGACTGGATGACAATAATTCTATTATCCAAGCAGAACGTTTTGCCATCTTTAAATCCTTGGAGTGGATCTCTCAACAAAACATAAATATTTTAATTCCAATTTTTAGTGATGTTCTTGTTGGCAAAAAAGCCGCCTCTGCTCTACGCTGTAGGTTACGCGCGCTAATACTTAGATAAATAAATATATATCATTCTGGCCATGAAAACACAATTAATATAATAATATAGGTAATTTCTTACCTTTATCTTTCTTCAGCATCAGTATTCCTACTACTTCAGGTTGGTGCACATTTTTAACTGCGTTAATCCATTAATTACCGAGCTAAAGTGTTGAAAACATAAATGTTTGTTAATGAATTATATTATTTATATTGAGTCCACACCTGAGACTGATCACTTTTGTTATAGATAATTATATTAAAATTTTGACTTAATAATTTCAAGTAACATTTTACATACAGCTGCCTTTTGCAGCAACAGATTAAAATTATTACATCTTTCTCTATTGAGATAAAAAGGGCAACTCACTTAATAATAAAAAAGAGTTTTTTTGAATCAGTGTTCTTTTGATGACGTCAGACAGCTGCAGCATGCGTGGGTTGATATTAAAACTAATTTCGCGAACATATTTCACATATTAATATCATTGTTTATCTTGAGTAGGATGATTTGTCTAAAATAGAAAAGTTTGTTCATTATAGAATGATTTATTGTCACTTAATGTATTTATTTGCGTGCTCAAATGTTTATGTCCTTGAACTGCTTCCTGTTTTGAAATCAGTTAATGATATCTGAGATGGTTATAAATCCATCACCCTTCCTTAACCATCTCGGATGCATCATGTAATAGTTGCATAGATTCTCGATGTTTCACAAACTGTGGTTTGCCCAGTGGCTTGGTCAGGGCGTCTGCTGTCATGTCTTGTGTTGGGCAGTAACGAAGGTCTAGTATACCGTCTTCTTTCATTTCTTTTATCGCGTGATATCGAACGTCTATGTGTTTTGTTCGCTTTGAGAATTTTTCGTTCTTCACCATCTTGATGCAGCTCTGGTTGTCTTCGTACAGTTTTACTGGTAAATTTTGCTGTAAGTCCAGGTCTGCTAATAGTTTTATTAGCCATGCAATTTCCTGTCCTGCACTAGCTGCAGCAACGAATTCAGCTTCTGCCGATGAGTAGGCAATGCAATTTTGCCTTTTTGAGTACCATTGTATCGGACTATTTCCCAGCATGAAAAGGTTTCCAGTAGTCGATCTTCTGGTTTTTGTGTCTCCTGCCCAATCAGCGTCAGAAAAACCGATGAGTTGTGGTTCTTGATTTGTATTCAATGTGAGGTTCAGGTTTTTTGTGATGTTTAGATAACTAATTACGCGTTTCGCAGCGTTCCAATCTTTAAAACGTGGAGTTTCACATCTTCTGCTGAGGATGTTAACGGCGACTGCTATATCTGGACGTGTAGTGGTTCCTATATATAACAATGATCCTATTGCTTGTCTGAATTTTGTGTTGTTAGGCATTAAGTTTTCGTCGTCCTCTAATTTGTGAAAACCGGCATCCATGGGAGTGCTTATTGGTTTTGCGTTTTCTAAGTTGAATTTTCTTGCTAGTTCTTCTATTTTTAACCTTTGATTTAATTTGTATCCGGTTTGGGTTTTTCTTATTTCCATGCCTAAATAGTGGGATACTTCCCCAAGATCTTTTAATTCATATTCTTGCTTTAAAGCTTTTATTATTGTTTCAATTGATTCGTTTTCACCGCCTATTAATAAGTCATCTACGTAAATTATTATATACGTTGTGATGTTGTTTTCTTTTCGTGTGTATAGACATGAGTCCGCTGTGCTTTGTTGGAAATTCAATTTTTTTAAAGATTGTTCTATTCTTTTATTCCAAGTTCTCGCTGCCTGCTTTAGTCCATAGATGGATTTTTTCAATTTGCAGACTTTGTTTTCTTTATTTTTCTCAATGTAACCCTCCGGTTGTTTCATATAGACTTCATCTTCTAACTCACCGTATAGAAAAGCTGTGTCTATGTCTATGTGTCTCACGTTCAACTTCTTATATGCGGCTGCTGCCAAAAAAGTTCGCACAGTTGTTTGTGACACTACTGGGGCGAAAGTCTCGTCATAGTTTTCCCCGTATTTTTGGCTAAACCCTTTGGCTACCAAACGTGCTTTGTACTTTTGAGTGTTTCCGTGACTGTCTAATTTCTTTTTGAATGTCCATTTGCAACCTATAACCTTTTTGTTAGGTGGAGGATCCACTAATTCCCATGTATTGTGTTTTCTCAACGAATTTACTTCCGCTTGTGTGGCTTTAAGCCAATTTTCTTTTTCTCTGGGATTATTTATTTCCAGTATTTCATTCCAACTACTAGGTTCTATTGTATCATTATTTTTTACATAACAGACATATCTGTCTGGTGGTACCCCCCTGTTCATTCTTTCGGATCTTCTTGGTTCATTGGTCGGTTGGTTGGACGCGGTTGGTTCTTCGGTTGTGTTGTTTAGCTCTGTTTCAATGTAATTTTTGTCGTCATATGAGTTTTCTGTCTCTTTGCTTTCTTTTAGGTTAATTTTACTATTTTCCATGAATTTCACTGTTCTGCCAATTACAATTTTATTTTGTTTTGTGTATATGCGATATCCCTTTGAGTTGTTATCGTATCCTACAAAAATCCCTTCCTGAGCCCTGTCGTCCAATTTTCCTCGATGTTGTTTATTCACGTATACGTAAGCTTTGCACACGAACGTTCGCAAATAGTGTAAACTCGGTTTGCGATTAAACCATAGCTCAAATGGGGTTTTATTTGTCGATTTTGTTGGTAAGCGATTTTGTAAATGATTCGCGGTGTTAATTGCTTCTCCCCAAAATCTTTGTGGCAGATCTGCTTCTCTCAGTAGGCTTCTAGTCATGTCTAATAGCGACCTATTTTTCCTTTCTGCAATGCCATTTTGGCTCGGACAATACGGCACTGTTAATTGATGTTTAATGCCCCTTTTTCTTAAGTAATCCTCTATCCCTCTATTTATGTACTCTCCCCCGTTATCGGATCTTATTGCTTTCGGATATATCCCGAACTGGTTTCGAACCATAGCTATATAGTCGATTAGTTTATCCTGTACTTCATCTTTATGTTTTAATAAGTATATTACGGTAAATCTAGAGTAGTCGTCAATGAAAGTTACGAACATTGTTTTACCACCTATTGTGGGGGTTCCTATCGCTGTGCATACGTCCGTGTGCACTAGATCGAGTACTCTACCTGTTTTGTTTCTATACACTGTTTTGGGATAGGGAGCATAGCTTGTTTTTGTTTGTATGCATGTTTCGCATGTTGTTCCATGATTGCAATTATTTAATTTTATGCCATAGGCTAAGTCGTCTTTAACCATTTCCTTTATGGAATTATAATTTCTATGCCCTAGGCGTTTGTGCCAAAGTTCCAGGCAGTCTTTACTTTTGCATTCATGTGCCATATTTACTATATTCCTATCTGCATTTTCTAATAGTTCAACTTCGTATAGGTTATTTTTCATTTTTGCCTCCAAATAGATTTTCCCATTTCGTAACAGCGTGCATTTATCTTTATCAAATAATAATTTATATCCATTCTTTGTGGCTTTACTAACTGAAATTAAATTAGATTCTAGCTCCGGTACATATAACACTTCTTTTAACGTAATTTTATTTATGCCTCCATCGGATGTTTTTGTCGTGAATGTAGTTTCTCCGGTACCTAACGAGTTTAGAGTTTTTCCGTTGGCAATTATGACGGCTGTTTTTTCTGTGTCATTTAACTTAGTGAACTCATTTTTATTGTTTAGGATATGTGAAGATGAACCAGAATCGATAATCCAGGTTTGTTTTCCTGCTTTGTCTATTAGAAAGGCTGCGTCGCTGCCTTTATCTGGTTTTGTTTCCGTTCTATAATTTCTCGTGTTTACTGATTCGCGGTCAGTGTTTCCTATCTGGTTATCCGATTGTTGATAACACAACGATGATGAGTAATATTTATTTTTGTATGTTTGTTGTTTTTGTGTATTTGGGTGATTGTTTCGATTTTTCAAATGCCAACATTCTCTGTACGTGTGATTTTTCAATTTGCAATACGTGCACTGTTTATCTTTTTTAAAGTTATCATTAGGAAATCTTTTCTGCGTTTTAAACGCTTTTGATGAATTTTCACCCTGGTCTGTGTTTTCAACCCTTCTGTTGTACTCATCTGTTAATTTACTTCTAATAAATTGTGGTGTGAGCTCGTCCTCATTTCGCGATTCAAGGGCAGTAATTAACGTATTATAACTAGGGGGTAGCGAACACAGCAATAAAGCTGAAAGATGGGAGTCGCTAATTGTTTCCCCGATCGCTGAAAGTTTGTCAATTAATTCTAGAATGTATGTTATATGTTTGATTAAGTTCCCGTTTTCTTGGAGCTTGGCTCCATAGAGCTTTCTTAACAAAAATAATTTACTAGAGAGGTTCGCCCGTTCGTGTATGGTTTTAAGTGCGTTCCAAGTGTCTCTAGCTGTGTTAAGCCCCTTAACATGAACAATTTGTGAATCGTC
This sequence comes from Maratus michaelseni, assembly GCA_963931845.1. Taxonomy (NCBI): domain Eukaryota; kingdom Metazoa; phylum Arthropoda; class Arachnida; order Araneae; family Salticidae; genus Maratus; species Maratus michaelseni. The sequence goes on along the minus strand of OZ007596.1, from coordinate 152,532,366 downwards.
AATTGATAGGTTAATTATGGCTCTTGCCTTCCTGTCTTTCTTTTCCCAATCAGTCGTGACTGGCGTGGGCCTATCTTCGGTTATTACGTTGAATAAATCTTCTCTAATCAGTAACATTTCAGTTTTAAATTTCCAATTACTGTAATTGCTTGCGTTAAGTTTTTCTACAAGCTGTATCTCACGTGATGCGGCCATTTTACTTGTTATTTAAGTTTTGTTATTAAAGAGGAATTGCTCTTTTATTATTTTATATAAAACTTCTTATATATATCTAGTTTTCTTCAATTGTTTAACATTTCATATATATCAACAAAAAATGCACAATATTTATTTCATCATCAAATAATTAACTATATTTTCAATAATTTTCAATTTCATTTTAATGTGCACACATCTATGGCCAGTAGTTTTTTTTTTCACAAATATTATTTATCTACTAAAATATGAGACTTTCTCAGTCTCATAATCGACTGTTGGCAAAAAAGCCGCCTCTGCTCTACGCTGTAGGTTACGCGCGCTAATACTTAGATAAATAAATATATATCATTCTGGCCATGAAAACACAATTAATATAATAATATAGGTAATTTCTTACCTTTATCTTTCTTCAGCATCAGTATTCCTACTACTTCAGGTTGGTGCACATTTTTAACTGCGGTAATCCATTAGTTACCGAGCTAAAGTGTTGAAAACATAAATGTTTGTTAATGAATTATATTATTTATATTGAGTCCACACCTGAGACTGATCACTTTTGTTATAGATAATTATATTAAAATTTTGACTTAATAATTTCAAGTAACATTTTACATACAGCTGCCTTTTGCAGCAACAGATTAAAATTATTACATCTTTCTCTATTGAGATAAAAAGGGCAACTCACTTAATAATAAAAAAGAGTTTTTTTGAATCAGTGTTCTTTTGATGACGTCAGACAGCTGCAGCATGCGTGGGTTGATATTAAAACTAATTTCGCGAACATATTTCACATATTAATATCATTGTTTATCTTGAGTAGGATGATTTGTCTAAAATAGAAAAGTTTGTTCATTATAGAATGATTTATTGTCACTTAATGTATTTATTTGCGTGCTCAAATGTTTATGTCCTTGAACTGCTTCCTGTTTTGAAATCAGTTAATGATATCTGAGATGGTTATAAATCCATCACCCTTCCTTAACCATCTCGGATGCATCATGTAATAGTTGCATAGATTCTCGATGTTTCACAAACTGTGGTTTGCCCAGTGGCTTGGTCAGGGCGTCTGCTGTCATGTCTTGTGTTGGGCAGTAACGAAGGTCTAGTATACCGTCTTCTTTCATTTCTTTTATCGCGTGATATCGAACGTCTATGTGTTTTGTTCGCTTTGAGAATTTTTCGTTCTTCACCATCTTGATGCAGCTCTGGTTGTCTTCGTACAGTTTTACTGGTAAATTTTGCTGTAAGTCCAGGTCTGCTAATAGTTTTATTAGCCATGCAATTTCCTGTCCTGCACTAGCTGCAGCAACGAATTCAGCTTCTGCCGATGAGTAGGCAATGCAATTTTGCCTTTTTGAGTACCATTGTATCGGACTATTTCCCAGCATGAAAAGGTTTCCAGTAGTCGATCTTCTGGTTTTTGTGTCTCCTGCCCAATCAGCGTCAGAAAAACCGATGAGTTGTGGTTCTTGATTTGTATTCAATGTGAGGTTCAGGTTTTTTGTGATGTTTAGATAACTAATTACGCGTTTCGCAGCGTTCCAATCTTTAAAACGTGGAGTTTCACATCTTCTGCTGAGGATGTTAACGGCGACTGCTATATCTGGACGTGTAGTGGTTCCTATATATAACAATGATCCTATTGCTTGTCTGAATTTTGTGTTGTTAGGCATTAAGTTTTCGTCGTCCTCTAATTTGTGAAAACCGGCATCCATGGGAGTGCTTATTGGTTTTGCGTTTTCTAAGTTGAATTTTCTTGCTAGTTCTTCTATTTTTAACCTTTGATTTAATTTGTATCCGGTTTGGGTTTTTCTTATTTCCATGCCTAAATAGTGGGATACTTCCCCAAGATCTTTTAATTCATATTCTTGCTTTAAAGCTTTTATTATTGTTTCAATTGATTCGTTTTCACCGCCTATTAATAAGTCATCTACGTAAATTATTATATACGTTGTGATGTTGTTTTCTTTTCGTGTGTATAGACATGAGTCCGCTGTGCTTTGTTGGAAATTCAATTTTTTTAAAGATTGTTCTATTCTTTTATTCCAAGTTCTCGCTGCCTGCTTTAGTCCATAGATGGATTTTTTCAATTTGCAGACTTTGTTTTCTTTATTTTTCTCAATGTAACCCTCCGGTTGTTTCATATAGACTTCATCTTCTAACTCACCGTATAGAAAAGCTGTGTCTATGTCTATGTGTCTCACGTTCAACTTCTTATATGCGGCTGCTGCCAAAAAAGTTCGCACAGTTGTTTGTGACACTACTGGGGCGAAAGTCTCGTCATAGTTTTCCCCGTATTTTTGGCTAAACCCTTTGGCTACCAAACGTGCTTTGTACTTTTGAGTGTTTCCGTGACTGTCTAATTTCTTTTTGAATGTCCATTTGCAACCTATAACCTTTTTGTTAGGTGGAGGATCCACTAATTCCCATGTATTGTGTTTTCTCAACGAATTTATTTCCGCTTGTGTGGCTTTAAGCCAATTTTCTTTTTCTCTGGGATTATTTATTTCCAGTATTTCATTCCAACTACTAGGTTCTATTGTATCATTATTTTTTACATAACAGACATATCTGTCTGGTGGTACCCCCCTGTTCATTCTTTCGGATCTTCTTGGTTCATTGGTCGGTTGGTTGGACGCGGTTGGTTCTTCGGTTGTGTTGTTTAGCTCTGTTTCAATGTAATTTTTGTCGTCATATGAGTTTTCTGTCTCTTTGCTTTCTTTTAGGTTAATTTTACTATTTTCCATGAATTTCACTGTTCTGCCAATTACAATTTTATTTTGTTTTGTGTATATGCGATATCCCTTTGAGTTGTTATCGTATCCTACAAAAATCCCTTCCTGAGCCCTGTCGTCCAATTTTCCTCGATGTTGTTTATTCACGTATACGTAAGCTTTGCACCCGAACGTTCGCAAATAGTGTAAACTCGGTTTGCGATTAAACCATAGCTCAAATGGGGTTTTATTTGTCGATTTTGTTGGTAAGCGATTTTGTAAATGAATCGCGGTGTTAATTGCTTCTCCCCAAAATCTTTGTGGCAGATCTGCTTCTCTCAGTAGGCTTCTAGTCATGTCTAATAGCGACCTATTTTTCCTTTCTGCAGTGCCATTTTGGCTCGGACAATACGGCACTGTTAATTGATGTTTAATGCCCCTTTTTCTTAAGTAATCCTCTATCCCTCTATTTATGTACTCTCCCCCGTTATCGGATCTTATTGCTTTCGGATATATCCCGAACTGGTTTCGAACCATAGCTATATAGTCGATTAGTTTATCCTGTACTTCATCTTTATGTTTTAATAAGTATATTACGGTAAATCTAGAGTAGTCGTCAATGAAAGTTACGAACATTGTTTTACCACCTATTGTGGGGGTTCCTATCGCTGTGCATACGTCCGTGTGCACTAGATCGAGTACTCTACCTGTTTTGTTTCTATACACTGTTTTGGGATAGGGAGCATAGCTTGTTTTTGTTTGTATGCATGTTTCGCATGTTGTTCCATGATTGCAATTATTTAATTTTATGCCATAGGCTAAGTCGTCTTTAACCATTTCCTTTATGGAATTATAATTTCTATGCCCTAGGCGTTTGTGCCAAAGTTCCAGGCAGTCTTTACTTTTGCATTCATGTGCCATATTTACTATATTCCTATCTGCATTTTCTAATAATTCAACTTCGTATAGGTTATTTTTCATTTTTGCCTCCAAATAGATTTTCCCATTTCGTAACAGCGTGCATTTATCTTTATCAAATAATAATTTATATCCATTCTTTGTGGCTTTACTAACTGAAATTAAATTAGATTCTAGCTCCGGTACATATAACACTTCTTTTAACGTAATTTTATTTATGCCTCCATCGGATGTTTTTGTCGTGAATGTAGTTTCTCCGGTACCTAACGAGTTTAGAGTTTTTCCGTTGGCAATTATGACGGCTGTTTTTTCTGTGTCATTTAACTTAGTGAACTCATTTTTATTGTTTAGGATATGTGAAGATGAACCAGAATCGATAATCCAGGTTTGTTTTCCTGCTTTGTCTATTAGAAAGGCTGCGTCGCTGCCTTTATCTGGTTTTGTTTCCGTTCTATAATTTCTCGTGTTTACTGATTCGCGGTCAGTGTTTCCTATCTGGTTATCCGATTGTTGATAACACAACGATGATGAGTAATATTTATTTTTGTATGTTTGTTGTTTTTGTGTATTTGGGTGATTGTTTCGATTTTTCAAATGCCAACATTCTCTGTACGTGTAATTTTTCAATTTGCAATACGTGCACTGTTTATCTTTTTTAAAGTTATCATTAGGAAATCTTTTCTGCGTTTTAAACGCTTTTGATGAATTTTCACCCTGGTCTGTGTTTTCAACCCTTCTGTTGTACTCATCTGTTAATTTACTTCTAATAAATTGTGGTGTGAGCTCGTCCTCATTTCGCGATTCAAGGGCAGTAATTAACGTATTATAACTAGGGGGTAGCGAACACAGCAATAAAGCTGAAAGATGGGAGTCGCTAATTGTTTCCCCGATCGCTGAAAGTTTGTCAATTAATTCTAGAATGTATGTTATATGTTTGATTAAGTTCCCGTTTTCTTGGAGCTTGGCTCCATAGAGCTTTCTTAACAAAAATAATTTACTAGAGAGGTTCGCCCGTTCGTGTATGGTTTTAAGTGCGTTCCAAGTGTCTCTAGCTGTGTTAAGCCCCTTAACATGAACAATTTGTGAATCGTCAATTGATAGGTTAATTATGGCTCTTGCCTTCCTGTCTTTCTTTTCCCAATCAGTCGTGACTGGCGTGGGCCTATCTTCGGTTATTACGTTGAATAAATCTTCTCTAATCAGTAACATTTCAGTTTTAAATTTCCAATTACTGTAATTGCTTGCGTTAAGTTTTTCTACAAGCTGTATCTCACGTGATGCGGCCATTTTACTTGTTATTTAAGTTTTGTTATTAAAGAGGAATTGCTCTTTTATTATTTTATATAAAACTTCTTATATATATCTAGTTTTCTTCAATTGTTTAACATTTCATATATATCAACAAAAAATGCACAATATTTATTTCATCATCAAATAATTAACTATATTTTCAATAATTTTCAATTTCATTTTAATGTGCACACATCTATGGCCAGTAGTTTTTTTTTTCACAAATATTATTTATCTACTAAAATATGAGACTTTCTCAGTCTCATAATCGACTGTTGGCAAAAAAGCCGCCTCTGCTCTACGCTGTAGGTTACGCGCGCTAATACTTAGATAAATAAATATATATCATTCTGGCCATGAAAACACAATTAATATAATAATATAGGTAATTTCTTACCTTTATCTTTCTTCAGCATCAGTATTCCTACTACTTCAGGTTGGTGCACATTTTTAACTGCGTTAATCCATTAGTTACCGAGCTAAAGTGTTGAAAACATAAATGTTTGTTAATGAATTATATTATTTATATTGAGTCCACACCTGAGACTGATCACTTTTGTTATAGATAATTATATTAAAATTTTTACTTAATAATTTCAAGTAACATTTTACATACAGCTGCCTTTTGCAGCAACAGATTAAAATTATTACATCTTTCTCTATTGAGATAAAAAGGGCAACTCACTTAATAATAAAAAAGAGTTTTTTTGAATCAGTGTTCTTTTGATGACGTCAGACAGCTGCAGCATGCGTGGGTTGATATTAAAACTAATTTCGCGAACATATTTCACATATTAATATCATTGTTTATCTTGAGTAGGATGATTTGTCTAAAATAGAAAAGTTTGTTCATTATAGAATGATTTATTGTCACTTAATGTATTTATTTGCGTGCTCAAATGTTTATGTCCTTGAACTGCTTCCTGTTTTGAAATCAGTTAATGATATCTGAGATGGTTATAAATCCATCAGTTCTTTCCAGCCTGCAGGCAATCTACGCATTTAGATCAACAAATCTTCAAGTTATTGAGATTAAATCACTTCTCAAAAATCTTCTCTATGAAACCTATTTAGGCCACGTTTCAACCCATAAGGGTATCCTAGGCAATGAAGAGGCGGACACGCTTCTAGATCATCAGTTGATTTTTCACTTCCAGTTCCACACTCTCACATCAAACGACATCTTCGCGCTCATTTTATGAAGCACTGGCAGTATGTTGGGACTACTCGGATAAGGGTAGATATGTCTATGATCTGGTCCCATGGTTTCCTTTGATCTTCTCCTGCTCATTCTCTTCACTACAGCTTTCCTTACCGGTCATGGATTCTTTTGGGGCCTACCTCCTTAAGTTCAAAAGAGCCCTTTCTCTTCTTTGTGAGTGCGGTGATGTCGCTCTTGCCCCTCATTATTTCTATAATTGTTCTTTAACAGCTCGCTGGCATGTTCGCCGTCCTCCTGTTCTTCCAGACGTTGCTGGATAATATTTTATCGCGTCCGGCTTTACGCTCAACGCTTAAAAACATCTTTAAGTTTCTATGTGACCTTTCTACCTTAAACCATCGCTCAGCCAGACACACGGGTTGTTCCTTATTCACTGCCGTTTGTCGGGTCGGAGCTTTGTATTATCCAGCAGTGATATTATTTTGTACTATTGTCTTTTTTACAAATATTGTTTCCGTTATATTCATTTATCTATTGTTCACCACCCCGCCCTCTGTCGCGACTAACAGCGAGATTTGTTATTTTTTAAACCTCAATAAAGAGGTCCGGGGAGGGGAACACCTATGCTCTACAGACTTGATTCTTAGTCTGAGCAGTCCCTCTCGGGAAGTAAAGGTAGTAAAATACCATTGATCAATGCAAAAAGAATGGAAATTTTGATTCAGTTTCCAATAACATTTATTTGCGAAAGCACCATTATCATCTATCACAATTATCAATCACAATTATCTTATCAATTAACCTTCCATCAGCTTATTGTCTAGTTATATTCTGCTCATTTTATCATGTACTTTGTGTTTAATTAAATGTACGTGATTGTTTTGAATTCAGCGTAGTCAATTCAATCATTTTAGTTATCTAATAACTCCATACTTATAATTAAACTAGCAGGCTTTGCCCGCTACGCTGGTCGGTTCTCCAAACGAAATATACCCCTGAATTTGGTCATCTTGTGTTTTAAAGCAATATGCACCTTTACTTTGATTGTCCTTCGCAATGCTGTAAAACGAAATAAACGTCATTGCTCTGTTATATTTTCTATTTTTTGCACAAAATTTGGCTATTAAAGACCAACTTCTTTATTTAATCATTTACAGTATGATTTGCTAAAGAACTATGTAACAATATGCAATATACTAAAATTACCCCTGGAAATTTATTAATGCAAGTTCAATCGAAATCCATTCTGCAGTATTTTTTATAAAGGCTAATGTTTCACGGCTTCAACTGATTATAGAAATTTCAACCCTAGTTCTATAATTAGACAACGTAGAACTATTAATAACGATAATCGTTACAAAAATATGCATTATCTCATTAACAATAGGACTTAGAAAAATGAACTTTATACCATTCTATTCAGCATACAAAAATACATTAAAATATATTGTAATTGTCACTTAACTATAATACTCGATTTTTAAGGAATTTTTTTTAAAGTTTGTTCATTTTTTTACCTCCTTTAGGGTTGGAGTTTTTGAAAATCTCGTCTTAGTGCGCCTCCACATACTAAGAAGTATTTTCCCCCCAAGTTTCGTGTTTGTAGGTTCAGTAGTTTGGGCTCCGCGTTGATCATCTACCCAGTCAGGATTTTCATTTATATATATAGATAACAGTTTGCGGGAACAGATTTCGCCGCATTATCTTATAACAATGAAAAGAAGTCCGTCGCGTTTTATCGACAATTTGAATTTCTTCCATTGCTATAATAACGCGCGTATGTACAGAAATTATCATTTGAAATATTAGAATTTTGAGGTTTTGACGCCAAGAACGTCGCCAAATTTGTAAAATATGCAATATCTCACTAACTATAGGACTTAGAAGAATGTACTTTGTACCATTCGATTCAGCATAAAAAAATACATTAAAATTAGTTATAATTTTTTTACTTAATTGTAATACTCGATTTTTAAGGAATTTTTTTAAAGTTTGTTCATTTTTTTACCCCCCACCCCACTTCTTAGGGGTGGAGTTTTTGAAAATCCCGTCTTAGTGCACCTCTAGATACTAAGAAGTATTTTTCCTCCAAGTTTCGTGTTTGTAGGTTCAGTAGTTTGGGCTGCGCGTTGATCATCTACCCAGTCAGGACTTTCATTTATATATATAGATAATGCACTACACCAAAACTATCTCTGAAAAATTAACAATGCAAGTTTCATCGAAATCCATTTAGCAAAGTCTTTTAAAAAGGATAATGCTTCATAATCGGGTTCAATTGATTATAGAAATTCCCCCTAATTCTATAACTAAGCAACGTAGAATGATATGTTATGCACTAAAACCTTGCTTCAAAATTTAGCTAACTAACAGTGCAAGTCCCAACAAAATTCCAGTTATAAGTGGCCGGATCGAAATTCCCCTTTGCATTATATATATACAGTAGATAGGTGAATGTATCTTTCATAATCATCTTGTCCTGATGATAGAAGTGGAATTTTCTTCTTGACCTTCTGGAATTTTCAAAAAGAAACTCTGCACACCCTCCGTAGCTGTAACATATACTCTCTAGTATACACCCTCTGTCTATAGCGTATATGCACAGTTTTTTTACTACTCCACTGACAACTTTCTCCCATAGCTCCATAACTAAACAATGTAGAAAATCCATCCCTGAAATATTATCTAACTAACTGTGAAAATTCCATCAAAATCCGTTCAGTAGAACTTTAAAAAAGGTAATCTTTCATAATCGGGTGCACCTAATTTTATCTAAAACTTCCCCCCGTAGCTCTATAAATAAGCAATGTATAACAATGTGCTTTCTTTTTAAACCTTTCTAAAACAAATTACCTAACTAATAGTGAAATCCTATAAAAATCTGTTCGGTAGAACCTGAGTTTTAATCAATCTGATTGAAATACGAATTTGCGTTTTATAAATATTGTAGATGATGATGACATGATTTCTGTAATCGGATTCGTTGTCAAGCTTTTGCTTCAGAGAAGAAACGCAGAGGAAAACTTGTCTACAGATAATTGCCAACCATCTCCACAAAATTTCGTAACTAACTGTGTAAATCCCACCAAAGTCCGTCCAGCAGTTTTAAAATTATAAACAGTCGGAATGAAATACGAATTTGCATTTTATATATATAGTAGATATATCTTTCATAATTGCACTCATCTTTCCCAATCACTTTTCCATTAGCTCTATCACTAAGCAACGCAGAATGATATATAATAGGGTCATTAGCCATACTTGAAAAGTCACTTCCATCAAAATTTGTTCAGTAGCATTTTTTTGTAAAGGTAATCTTTAATAATCGGGTTCACTTAATTTTAGAGCTTTCCTCTGTATCTCTATAACAGAGTAACGTAGAATAGCTATACTCTATAAAACCTTTCAAAAAACATTACTTAACTAACAGTGTAAAACCTAACAAAATATCATGAATAAACGGATTAAAATATGAATATGAGGTTTAGAGTCATAGTAGATGATAATATGATTTTCTGTTAAAGAGATTCATCATGAAGGTTTCGCTTCAAACGTAAACGATGCTTTTGCTCATTGGATACTTCTCTATTATCCCGTCGACCACTTTTCATAACAAAAAAATTTCGCCAAATTGTAAGATTAAACACTAACAATGCCGTCCCATTTACTTGATGTCAGAAGAATTATACGTGTTTGTTACGTCATCAAGTGGTTTTTAATTCGACATTTGCGTGTATTTTTCATTATGTTTTACTGATTTATTAGTTATTTCATTAATTAAAGTAACAATTGTATCCATACAGTCTTATATTTTATTTATTTATTTTGACATTCCAATGGCAACGTTCTCCCGTTTATTTGGCGTTACAGTTTGGCGATAGTTTTTTGTTATGAAAAGTGGTTAACGGGATAACAGAGAAGTACCCAACATGGTAGCTAACAACCCAAAGAAAAGGGGAAACATGGATGAAGATTGAAAACAAATAAAGAAGCAATATACTTGTATAATACTAAACAGACCTTCGAAACTTTATTTTAGCAATCACGTTTTATTTTAAATCGTGGATTTTGTAGAATTAATAATTATACACAATTACACAAATATCCGTAAGAATAATATTCCATTCCCAATTGAACAGTTAATGTTTCTATCTGTAAAAATAAACAAAATAATTAAATAACAAAAAGATTTAATTTGAATTTCTTCCATTGCTATAGTAACGGATGTATTTTTAGAAATTCTCACTTGTATTGTTAGAATTGTTAGATTATGACGTCAAAGATTTCGCCAAATTAGAACAATGTGCAATATCTCATGAACTATTTGACTTATGAGTATTTAATTGATACCGTTCCATTCAGCATACAAAAATACATTAAAATATGTTACCTCATTTGTCATGTAACTACAATACCCGATTTTTAAGGAATTTTTTAAAAGTTTGTTCCCCTTTTTACCCCCCTTAGGGGTGGAGTTTTTGAAAATCCCTTCTTAGTGCGTCTCTACACACTAAGAAGTATTTTTCCTGCAAGTTTCGTCTTTGTAGGTTCAGTAGTTTTGGCTGTGCGTTGATCATCTAGCCAGAAAGGACTTTCTTTTATATATATAGATAAACATTTGTTATTTTATTACATTAAATGAGTGCATTTCAAATTAATAAAATTGCAGCTCTTTGATAATTATTGTACAAATGTGTGTACAAATTTTTGTATTTATGTTTTTAAAAAATTCTTATTAGAGGTCCGCGGGATTTGAAATTCAGAATTTAGTGGAGTCTAAAAGACTAGCGGCCGCAAATTTAGAAAACTGAAATGCAGAAAATAACGATGGAAATTATATTCAAACTTTAACGGCTGACATCCCGAGAAATTGTTTGTCTAGACTAAAGTAAACTAATTATCTGGTAAAATAAATAGTATTTTGATTCAGTTTATATGTTTCATGTAGAATGTAAAGAATATATTTTCAAAAATTCCATGCTTCCTTTATAATTTGGAATCTTATGTTTTTGCTTTCAAAGTTTTCCGTGTGTTTCTATTCTATTACTTTGACGTAGTTCGTCAATTTGAATGTGTTGATGGCTCTTTACTTGATGTGTTCGGGACATATAAGAGTTGCACTAATTAAGAAAACAATATTTTAAAAATATATTTCACATCATTTCACAAAAATCGTAGGTTAAAATAAATAATATTCAGCGTCTAGTAAATAAATGAATATATAAATAAATCAATAAAAATAATGAAACTTACAATGCCATAACTGTAAATATCAGCTTGAGGAGATAACTTTTGATCTCTTAAGTATTCATCTGGTAAATAGAATTTTGTGCCTTGCAAACTCGTCACTGTAACATGAGTCTTGTTACTGCCAGGTCCCTGTCTCGTCAAACCAAAGTCACCAATTTTAGCTTCCATGTTGCTGTCTAACAGAATGTTGGCGCTGGGAATAAGTACACTTAACAATATAGCATTTCATATTGACACAGAATGCTCACGAGAACATAAATCAAAATAAGGCTAAATATAAATAAGAGTTATCTTAGAAAGACAAACACAATATAGCCTTTACATACCTATAATTCTATTCACACTTGATTAATGAAGACCATAATGGATTATGAATAAGCCTATTTTTAATTTCCAGGAACAAATTAAGATTAGTTGTCTGATTACCTGTGTTTTAAATTATAGTTAAAAAAAAAACGTTTTAATTGCGATTTGTTGTTGTTGTTGGATTGCAGTTATTGAACAAGCTGATTAGGATTATATTAGAGGCGTTCAATAAGTAAAGCGGTAAAGGCTGCAATGGGACATCTACATATCTGGCAAGGGTACCGCCGAACATGATGCGGACAGATTTTGATGATTTTAAAGTATGTTGTAGGGGTCATACACTAACAATTCAAGTTAAAGGTTTCCTTCAAATGGCCCTTAGTTTTTGAGAAATTCGGGGTTAAAGTTCAGCATATGCTTGAAATATCCATTAGATTGGCATTTGGAACGAGGTCTCCGTGGCGCGGAGCTAGCGTTCGAGATTCCAGTCTGGAAGGCGAGGGTTCTGTCCCATCCTATGCTGTTTAAAATGATTTTATATTTTTGGCGCATTGTATGTTTTAAGCAGAATTATGAAATCTGCATCTTTGAACTTTTTTATATTTTCCTAATAAATTATATTTACAATTTCGAATTTTTCATAAAAACTTATAGTTTTTCTGCAATTATTAAACTAATATTTCTGTCGACGAAAATAAAAGATATTTTATGTCTATAAGTCCCGTCTTTTTTTTTAAAACTTACTATTATTGTTTGCATTTATGTTTATTTATTTATAATAGTTATAAAATAATGCATACTTTTTTTTACTTGCATTTTCTATTTTTTTAAGTAATTGATTAGCAAAACAATTACAAAATAATATATCCTTTTAATATTTGATTAGTTCTAAATATCTTGCAACATCGTAGCTGTGGAAATACAAAAATGTTTATCATTACCGTCATCGAAATTTTTAATTAAATAAATACAGAATTAATTGGGTGATGATACATATCGCTAAAATATTCAAAACATAAAATGGCATTAAAAATAACCATAAAAAGAATTTCTTAACATGATTTTTTTAAACAATGTTGGAAGAATGCATAAATTAAGAAATATTAACTAGAAATATTAAAAGATGGCGAATTTGTAAAGATATTGTCATTTTCTAACAATGTCTCGTAATGCTTTAGAGCATTCGTTACTTCATCTTTTAGTTTCTCTTCCAAACCAGAATTTTCCATACAAGTGTTTTTTCCTTCCATTATATTTAAATCTGTAGCCTGCTGTCAACTTTCATATAGAGAATTTTCCTATGTACAGCATTACTCCAAACATTGCAATTGGTTGCAAAAAAAGCTTATATCAAGGAAAAGAATTTCATTCTGATATTAGCTTGAAAGTCGCAGCTGACGATTTAAAAAAAAAATATATATTTTTTTTTGTATGTATTGTAAATTTTATCTCTCACTTACAGACGATTTTTGCTTTTCCAGTTGAATTTTTATGTGTGATATTGGAAATGTTTTTACTTGTTAGAATGAAAAAAAATTCTGAAATGTAATCTGTCATTTTTTTGTGCAAATTAAAAATGATGTTGCGTTTGAACTTTACAGATAAATGTATTTAGAGTACACTAAACATTTATACAACTGGTAAAAATTTACATATATAAGCGTAACTGCTTTAAAATTTTATTATTTCTTTGAAGATATCTAATCTCACATACGTTTGGGAGATTCGAAATGAAAACTATTTTGTATAAGTTATACAGAAAAAAAAATGGTAATTTTTCATTTAAAATTGCATAGCGTTAAAAAAAAAAGTATTATTTCAGAACTGTGCTTAAAATGTAAAAAAGTAAATAATAAATAAATAAATAAATAAATCTATGCATAAATTAGCTTGGAGTTTCGGAAATAGAAATATTAGTTTAATAACTGCCGGAAAAATATAAATTTTTATGAAAAATTCGAAAATGTAAATATAATTAAGAAAATATAAAAAAGTTCAAAGATGCAGAATTCATAATTCTGCTTAAAACATACAACGCGCTAAAAATATAAAATTATTTTAAAAAAGATAAAAGGCATAGGATGGGACAGAACCCTTGCCTTCCAGACTGGAACCTCGAGCGATAGCTCTGCGCTACGGAGACCTTGCTCCAAATGCCAATCTAATGGGTTTTTGAAACGTATGCTGAACTTTAACCCCGAATTTCTCGAAAACTAAGGGCCATTTGAAGGAAACCTTTGACCTGAATAGTTAGGGGTATGACCCCTAGAACATACCTTAAAATCATCAAAATCTGTGCGCATCATGTTTGGCAGTCCCTAGGAAATCAACTGAAAAATTATGAAGCTCATTAATACTTGACCAATACAAATAATAATAATAATAATAATAATAATAATAAATACCCATAATTCCGTTCACATTCCAAAAATTCATAAAAAATTAGCAAATTATCGTAACCATAAGACTTGTCAAAAAGTTAGACTTTTTGTAGCAAAATAAAACACTAGTTCAACTTTTTACCGATAAATGGTGCCAATACAGTCCACGTAAATAAAGTTTAATGGTGAAAATTTTAAATACTTTTTTTTTTTTTTTTTCATACGACGCGTGACGTTTGCACAAGTCTTGGGATACAAACCGCATTATGTATGATACGACAATTTTTAAAATGTTATTTGGATTTTTGAAATGCGAACGGACGTAAGAGACAGCCGGTAAATAAATGAAATGAAAGAAATTTAATTTAAATTTGAAGGTACATATTTCAAGAAGCTAAATGCCTATTGAAACTGGTATTGAGTTTTGGTATTAATTAGTGGAATTTTGTTTTTTATACCTTTTGATATCTCCATGAACCAATGGTTTCTCATATGCAGTGTGGAGATAGTGCAAGCCTTTTGCTGTGCACTCTGCGATGCGACTTCTTTGCGACCAAGTTAAGGGAGATGTTTTACTCTAAAAATATACATATATGAAAGTACATGTTTCAGAAAATGCAAATCAAAGTATCATAAATTAGTAATTTTCCAAAATAAAATAAAAATAAATAGGGAGAAGCCGTAGAAAATCACTGTAAGCGAAAAGAACAAGTTGGAAATTATACTTTAAACGTGACAAATGAGATGCGTTCGTACTATATCTAGTTTTACAATGTACAAAAATTATCGTTATTATTTCAGTGAAATGAATTATATCATCTGTTACGAGTAAAATGAGCATGATTTTTTTTCTTATTACGTATGCCACGTTTACAGATGCGATTTTTTTTTGACACCAGACACCGCTGCAAAATTCCCCATGGCGATTTTGCATTGCGAATGATTACCTCCATGGTTTAATATTTTTATGACTCACGATGAACGAATCTCTTGCGCTTATTTACTTTAATGGATTGAGATATTCGGCTGTTAACCTAATTTCCACTGAAGTTATCTCAGAATCTATACATCTTTGATATGCAATTCATCTCTCAAGCAAACATTTTTTTTGAACGATCTTTCTAAAAATGTAACTTTTATGCAATTTTATTCGAAAATAATAATTTTGAATAAAATGGCCGTTTGGTAAATGAAAAAAGAAGCGGTTAGCCCGTATTTGTTTTCCTCAGTCATATGACTTGCGCTTTTATTATATAGATTAAGTATGATAGGATTTAATAGAATAAATAAAACTTTTATTAATATACTTTTAAGTTTTGATTTGATTTTCTTAAAATTTGAAATGACTCGACAGAATTCTGCAACGATTATATATATTAAATGTTAAACCATTCGGTTGGGTAGTTTTTGCGATATTATATGCAGACAGACGGAGGGACCAGACGACGACTATAGGTGCTACCTATTTATATAATTACGAACGCACCTAAAAATTGAATTATACATTATGATAGGATACACGTACTAGTAATCAAGAAACTAACTATATTTTCTTTAAAAAAATGCTTTACTTTCATGTTTGAAAGCATGAGATTCTAAATAAATGTACTTTGAAATGAAGTTTAAGTATAATTATATGTTGCAAAAGTATTTCTTCATTAAAATTACACACTGTAATAAAAGTCTGACAGAAAAAAAAAATATTTTTAAACAACTAGGGAATCTGGGCTTCCCAGGTTACAGAACACAGGCGAAAATCCTTTTTAACACTTTCCAGCCTAGTTGAAAAGTGTTTATGACTTCGGTTTGTCTGGCCGTGCTCTAACTCACGTAAATATGCTCGGATTGCGCTGTAATTTTTATATGTTATTGTCGTTATCTATAGCATGTTCCCTATTTCAACGGAAGTGTGTAGCACTTATAGCTTTTTTTACAGGGACACTCAAAAGAATTCCGTTACATTACGGTCTATGGGGAAAAATCATTTGCGGTTTATTTTAATGATGTTACACACTTTCAAACACATTGTAATTGATATATATCACTAAGGTGCATTACAAGAAGCTTAATATGGAATAGGCTGTGCATATAGCACTTATAGTTACTTTACACGGACAGTCAAAAGAAATCCATTACATTACGTCTATGGAGAAAAATCGTTTGCGGTTTAATTAATTGATGTTTCACTATTTTTAACGCATTGGAATTTATATATATCACTAAGGTGCATTAGCAGAAGCTTAATATGGAATAGGGTGTGCTTAGCACTTATAGTTACTTTACAGGGACAGTCAAAAGAATTCCGTTACATGACGTCTAGGGAGAAAAATCGTCTGCGGTTTATTTAAATAATGTTTCACTATTTTAAACGCATTAAAATTTATATACAGTAGAATCTCGTTACAACGAACCTCGATTTAACGAATTTTTCAATTTAACGAATATAATTTGGATTGTAAAAAAGTCATATTATTCTATTTCAGTATAAAAATATTTTCACTTTAACGGATATTTCATTATAGAGAATTTAATCAGTGGTCTCCAGAGATTCGTTGTAACGAGATTTTACTGTATATCACTAAGGTGCATTACAAGAGGCTTACTACAGAATATTGTGTGTATAGCAGTCATCGTTCATTTACAGGGACACACAAAAGAATTCTCTACTGTTTGTTAACAATAATTCCTGGAAGTGCGTTTTAAGTTGCTGAACGCGATTTTAAATTTAACTCGCTTTTTGTCTATTACGTGATGTGTATAAATTCTGTAGATCCTATACAGGGCATCACAGAAGTTCGCGAACACATTTCCGTTTATTGACAGAAACTCCAAAAGGAGAATTTTAAACTGTGCTATGCGTTTCATAACTGAACTAAAAAATTTAGCATCCTATGTAGTATACATACAAATCTATAGATCATATACAGGGCAGAATAAAAGTATTCGGATATTTTTTCGAATATTGTATATGTTGGAAATTCCTGAAATTATGTTTTTAAATATGTTATGCGTTTTCCAAATTGTTTACTTTGATGTTATCTTTCAGCTTATTAAACGGTATGATTTGTAAAATTATTTTGGAAGCGTTGGAAAGTGTTACATAATCTATGCTTGACGCATGATTTTTCGTTCTTGTTTACTAATTCTAATAGATTTTTTATAGTTAATATACTATATGTTTTAAACTGATTCATTAAGAACGCCAAAAAGAATTTTTATAAGAAAAATATCAATAATATATTCAAATGAAATTTAACAAAGCGATACTTTTGCATTAGCCGCATGCCAGGAGTTCATGGCCAAATAAATCGTCCAAAATTTCGCTGTTTACTGCATGTTTTTTTTTTTTTTTTTTTTTTTTTTTAAATCTGAAAATTTCAACTGTTTAAGCGCGTCGTTCGAGAATATGTCTGTTAAATTTGCAATTTATTTATATTTATTTATATTTTGATGAAGTTTTAATTTCGTTCTGTAATATTTACCTATAATAAATGAGGAACGATTTATATTGTCTTAAATGCAAAAACGAATTAATCTTTCGCAATCGGGCTGCACGTGATAGAGATAGATTTAAAAATAATTCAATTATTTAAAAAAAAAAAACAATAAATCAAAATACTGTTTTCAAAGAAATTGTATGCAAGTAATTTTTAATTAATTTATCAATTAATTTTCAGCAGTGAAATTCGCCCGAAATTATTGAATAATAAACATGATTTTTTACATTGTTAACTAAGTATAAACTGGCAGAGTAAAAAATGTCCAAGCCGGCAATGACATTGCATGTTTTTCCTATTCGACGGTGTGAAAATTGAAACTGTGCGATGTTTAGAAGTTTAAAAGGTCCTTCCGGCCTGTACCGGGAGGAAAAGGTAGCTTTCCTATATCTTCGTTTTAAAATTTTAGCTAATGTTACACGAAAACAGCAAGTTAAAATGCAAAGAAACGCTTACAAAAGATTCGTTAATACTGAATTTGAATAAGAAATTCGCCAAATTATTGATCAATAGCCAAATTGGCTTCATTTATGAAGACTTATTTTTGTCGCCAAATTTGGCGATATTTCGCCAAATGTCGCTAATTGTGGCGAGAATTTGGCGCTAACGGATATGAATATATAGTTTTATGCGTATGATTGGGAAAATTATTACAACAATGAAAGAAAATAATTTGCGAGTAATCGCGTTAATGTGCTGTTTTGTTTCAAAATGTCAGCCACCCTAGAATTTCAAACTGCTCTATCTCAGCCATTTTTTAAGATAGAGGTAAACCAAAAAATGCTCTGGAATCCTCGTATCAAGGCCTAACACTTAATTAAAAAATAACTTTGAACTTTTAACTTTTTTGTATATTTATTTTAGTTTTAAATTTTTAAATGGCCGCCATCTTGAAACAAAATGGCGGACCAAGCTGGCCAACGAACTCGGTCGAGACATTGGTGAGCTTAATACACACAATTAGTTTCATCAAAATTGATTTATAAATACGAGCGTTATCGTACGACATAGGTCAGATATATATATATATATATACAGTATACTCTCGATATCTCGAACTTCGATATCTCGAAAACCTTGATATGTCGAAAAATTATTTTTCCCCTTGATATTACATATTCATCTAATGTTAATTTTAATTCTTATTTCGAAAAGTTTTCACTCAAAACCTTGTTATGTCGAATATTTTTCGAAGTAAAGATATGAATTTTTCCTGAAAAATCGCCGTTCATTTGTATCCAAGAAAATAAAAGTATGTTTCTAAGAATCTCTCACACCCTTCATTATCTCTCTGAGGGATCAGGAACGATTTCGATAAGTCCATCTGGTCACTTGAAAGGCAAACAAAGGGAGAAAAACTAATTCCTTGTCACATGGGTGGCATTTTTGGGAGAGAATGAATGAGGGGGCGGGTGAAGATGCATGCGGTAGATTGTCTCGCCAAATCACATATCTTGCCAATGATAATTCAACTATCCAATCATTTGTCACTCATGTTTGTTGCTTAGGTCAAGTGTGTTGTTCTGAATTGGTCAGAATTTACTGCATATGGTTAAGGTATTCGCGAAAAACGTTAGTGAATTGATAAAACGTGTTCGTGAATCGCCAGTTCTAACCTCAAAAATGGAAAGTTTGAAAGAAAATAAAGCAGTGAGCATTAAGCGAAAGTTGAACGTGTTAACAATTGAAAAAAAGGTAGAAATTTTAGAGGCTGTAGATAAAGGTGGGAAAAATGGACAAATCGCAAAGGATTTCAAAATTCCAGCATCGACTTTATCGACGATTTTGAAAGACAGAAAAAAGATTGAGAAACTTTACGAGCAGGAAAAAGGAGCCGCAAAGAAGATTAGGAAGGCTGCATATCCCGATTTAGAAGAATGCCTAATAAATTGGTTTAAACAGTGCAGAGATCGTAATGTCCCTCTTGGAGGTAATGTGTTGAAAGAAAAGGCCGAACATTTTGCAGAAAAACTGGGACACAAGGATTTTAAATGCAGTAATGGATGGTTGGAGAACTTTAAAAAACGCCACAACATTGTTTTTCGAAAATTGTGCGGCGAGAGCCAATCAGTGAGCGATGAACTTTGTTCGGAATGGATTAAAAAACTTCATGCTCTTTTGAAAGATTATTCCCCGGACAACATTTACAATGCCGATGAGACAGGGCTTTTCTTTAAAGCACTACCGGACAAAACTGCAGTTTTCAAAGGAGAAGCGTGTCACGGAGGAAAGCAGAGTAAAGAGCGAGTAACATTACTGTTAGCTGCCAACATGAGTGGGACCGAGAAGTTAACCCCCTTGATGATTGGAAAATCCAGAAACCCAAGATGCTTTAAAGGAATGAAGTCCTTTCCTCTTCATTACAAAGCGAATAAAAAGGCTTGGATGACAAGCGAATATTTTTCAGACTGGCTGAAGCAAATAAATAAGAATATGTGCAAAAAGAAGAAGAAAATCTTACTTTTCATCGACAACTGCAAAGCTCACGGCATTATCCCAGAATTGAAAGCGGTGAAAGTAGTTTTCCTCCCACCAAACACCACTTCAAAGCTGCAACCTCTCGATCAAGGGATAATCAGAAGTTTCAAAGTTGGATACAGGAAGGAGGTAGTGAAGAAGATCGTAGATGCCATCGATAGGAAAGAGGAAATTACGCCATTAAACATTCTTGATTGCATGAGGATGGCTGACCGTGCTTGGAGGGACGTCACTCAAAAGACTATCATAAACTGTTTTAGAAAAGCTGGCTTTGTGAAAGAAGCAGAAAATGAAATTGAATGGGACGAGGAACAAGAAAGCAGCGCTGAACCCGAAAATGAAATGCAGTGCGAAGAATGGGGGAAATTTTCAAAATCACTCAATATTTCCGAAAACATAACTTTCGAAGATTTCACTGAATTAGACGCTGACGTCGAAGTCACTGTGGACCGATGAAGGCTGTGGACCGATGATGAAATCATTTCTCAATCGATTTCTTCTCCAGCGTCTGATGATGAGGAAGAAATGAATGTTCCAGAATCATCACCTATCGTTACTGCGTCCCAAGCTAAAGATGCTGCCCACATGGTACGACACTTCATGGAATGCTCGGAAGGCGTGGAAAATGATGACTTCACGTAATTTCGCTATTTTTCGAATAAAAAAATTGGTTGAAAACCAATTTCAAAAGAGATGTCGCCAAGCCACGATACTGAACTTTTTAAAAAAAAATTAGCGATGTAAGTTCATTTATGTATTTTCTAATCATTTTCAATTTAATGTAATTATTTTCTACTAGTAAATTAAAATTATCATCAGGTGATTAGACATATTGTCGACTATCATTACATATTTTTACTTATTCTCATCTATCATTACTCTAATTTTTATAATATTATTCTGTATCTTGTGTTTTTACGTGTTTTTTTTATGTTTTAGCTATGACCTTGTTATCTCGAAAACTCGCTATCTCGAATTTGTTTTAGCGTCCCTTCGACTTCGAGATATCGAGAGTATACTGTATATAGTATTCTGTATACACAATATCATTAATTATCTCTTTGGAGATTTAAGTAGAATGATAATAGAACTTGATATGTTTTTTGAAATTCATAGATATTATAATTATATATATATATATATATATATATAAATCAACATTTGAACGGAGGGTGGTTTTGGGGTCTGAGGGTCATGATCGGTGAAAATATATCGAAATTTTCCGGAACTGCTTTCCTCCGAACGGCTGCAATAGGTAGCTTTATACTTTTAGGTAGCTTTCAATACAAAAAAATGTCCTTCCGGCCTGTACCGGGAGGAAGAGGTAGCTTTCCTATATCTTCGTTTTAAAATTTTAGCTATTGTTACACGAAGACAGCAAGTTAAAATGCAAAGAAACGTTTACAAAAGATTCGTTAATACTGAATTTGAATAAGAATTTCGCCAAATTATTGAGCAATAGCCAAATTGGCTTCATTTATAAAGACTTATTTTGGTCGCCAAATTTGGCAATATTTCGCCAAATGTCACAAATTTTGCTAATTTTGTCGCCAATTTTGCCAATTTTGTCGCCAATGTCGCCAACTTTGGCGCTAACGGATATAAATATATAGTTTTATGCGTATGATTCGGAAAATTATTACAACAATGAAAGAAAATAATTTGCGAGTAATCGCGTTAATGTGCTGTTTTGTTTCAAAATGTCAGCCACCCTAGAATTTCAAACTGCTCTATCTCAGCCATTTTTTAAGATAGAGGTAAACCAAAAAATGCTCTGGAATCCTTGTACCAAGGCCTAACACGTAATTAAAAAATAAATTTGAATTTTTGATTTTTTTGTATATTTATTTTAGTTTTAAATTTTTAAATGGCCGCCATCTTGAAACAAAATGGCGGACCAAGCTGGCCAACGAACTCGGTCGACATTGGTGACCTTAATACACACAATTAGTTTCATCAAAATCGATTTATAAATACGAGCGTTATCGTATGACATAGGTCAGATATATATATATATATATATATATATATATATATATATATAAATCAACATTTGAACGGAGGGTGGTTTTGGGGTCTGGGGGTCATGATCGGTGAAAATATATCGAAATTTTCCGGAACTGCTTTCCTCCGAACGGCTGCAATAGGTAGCTTTATACATTTTTGTATTGAAAGCTACCTAAAAGTATAAGGCTACCTATTGCAGCCGTTCGGAGGAAAGCAGTTCCGGAAAATTTGGATATATTTCCACCGATCATGACCCCCAGACCCCAAAACCACCCTCCGTTCAAATGTTGATTTATATATATATATATATATATATATATATATAATAAAAAAAGTTTGCCATTTTTCCTTAGTTAAATTATTCCAAATTCTTATCCTCCTAAATTTTTTTCCCTGTTTTATTCCAATTTACTACTCTATATTCATTAAATCCTTATTCTTAATTTAGCTCTACCGTAATTGTCCAAATTTACTTAAATATAAAGCTTTTAGTTATTCTTAATTTCTATCATGATCCTCGATCATTTCTGGGTTTTAGAATGTTTTTTGAGAGCCATTTTCATTTTTATTCCGAATATTATTTTCCCGCTCTAAAGTCACTTTACTATAAAATTAATCCACTCATCTCTGTCCGAACTCTGTCACAAATTATCTTTCATTGGTTGTGACGTAGCATGACGCGTCTTCTTTAATTCTTCATTGGTTCAGTGCGCGTTCTACGTCATAACTTGTGTTGTTCCGCGGGGTAACAAAAAGCAGCTGCCTGCGGCGATCCCTCAGAATTAAGTCGTATTTTCAATTGTAAACAACTCCCTGGCTGCTCGTTTTGAGAATTTGAGATGTTCTAATACTTACCCTCTATACCTTGACGATGTAGTGATGCACGGCTTTGATGGTTATGGTGGAAACTGCCCAAGAACAATACTTAATAAAAGATTGACAGTGAAAGCTTTGTTCGTTGTATTATGGAGAAACGCCTCTGGATTTTAAATTCACTGCCGCTATGGCCGCGACGAAACTGCAACTAAAATGTACGACTGCTTCTAAAAACTTATATCATCCATAACAACCAACGTTCTTAACTTCGTTGTGCAACCATGTGTGCTCCTTCTATAATCCACGTTACTGCAACTACAACATCTGACGGTAAATCATCGTATTATAATATAAGCCGGACAGGATGTCAAAAGACCTATGCCACAGCTATCCTTCCAAACGATGTGGAAAGAATATCCGAGAATAAAGTTGCTGATTACTTTACTGAGGTGTTGTAACAAAAAAAAAAAAAAAAAGAACGGGAGCAAGGCATCTACGAAATATGTTTTCATTATAAAGTCAACCCCCTTTCGAGGTCAGCCAGAAGAAGTATTGGAACATCACGTCAATGAAAACAACAAAAAATTGTTGAATCCTCTTTGTCATAACAAGATTTGATTGCGTAAGTTAGATTTTATAGTAAGTAATATGTATTATTTATTTGTTGCTAAATGTTATCACAACCTTTTTTATTTTGTTAAAATATCTATTCTTACGTAACAAGAAACCAACTGACAAAGTTTTTCTGAAAGTTCATTGACTGATATGTGAAATAGCAAATACAATACTATAAAGTAAGTTCAGTAGCAAAAAGTGAACAAAGTCTTTTGAAATAAAGCTGCTAAAAGTCCATTCACTGATATGTGAAATAGCAAATACAACACTATAAAGTAAGTTCAGTATATACTAAAAGAGTAAAAAAAAGGTTGTAATAATGTACACAAAAAAATAATATTATATGATACAAATTGGTAATCATACTAATAATGGCTTTCCTAATTCAATATAGCATAACATTAGCAATAAAACATTTCCATTTTGGAAAAGAAATAGCAAGAATAAGACCTTTGAATCACAACTGTATTTCCAGTCACAGTCGATGAACTATATTTCAATTTTTGCATTAACATTTTTATTAGAACAATGCTTATATAAATTCAATAAATTACTCATTTGAGAATTTTTCCATAACAAAAATTCAAAATGTAAGCAAATGGTCAAGAGAGAATATTTAGACTCTCATTGAAAAGAAATATATATATATATAGCACTTTCTAAGAAATCAACTTTTCTTAGTTGAACAACTCTAATACAACAACATTAATACCTTCAAAGTAAATAATGGCAAAGAGAGGATATTTAAGCTCTCAGAAAAGTACATAAATAAATGTATCATTCTACCACATAACTTTAATAATATTGACCTTGTAAAAAAAAATATCACACAACATATCTATACAAAAATATCCTGAATGCTTATTGAATGTTTAATTCGAATTTTTAAACATTTTTAAGAATAAAGATGTAATTTTAATTTTTTTACATATAAATACATAAGTATTTTATTTAAATGTAATGACTTAAAACAAACTTTGGATCCAAAGCATATAATTTGCATATGCATAAATATTTTCTTCAATTTGTGGGTTTTCAAACACCTATAGAGCTTAATGTATTAATCCTTTTACATAATACACCAACAATAATAATATTAGAAGTATTAGCATGCATACTCTTTAGATGTTAAAAAGAGGTTAGATGTTAGGGCATGCAAGAAGTGACATTTGTATTATTCTAAAAGTCACAATAGGGAAAGTGATGACATATGTACTCATACCATATATCAATAACAATTTACTTTTTAAGTTAAATTACCTTATCAAAAAAATTTAACCAATAACACTTCATCTCCAACTATGATATTGAATTATAAGTTTTAAAAAGAATTACAATTTAAATCAAACACTGAATTTTAGAGTTTTAAGCTATCAGCACATTTCATATTAAACATAAATTCCAAAAATGAATATGGTTTTGAAGAAATATTTCAGTGAGAAACATAGTTAACAGGAGAAACAAAAAAAAAGATTTACATACTTTTACAGGATGACAATTCCATTGTGTCAAGGCGAAGGTGACTTAAAAAAAATAAAAAATACACAAATGCTGCCTGCAGCTTTGGTAGAAGTAAGCAAATAAAAATAATCAGTCAGTCTTCACATTTGACAATCAAATCAAGCTAGCATAGAAAAGATTTTTACAATGGTAAAGGCATCCTAAAAAAAATAAAGATTAGTTTACAAGTTATATTGTTTATGATTGCGAGGGCGAAGATCATAATGGTTTTTACTTTGAGTAGATTTGTCTAGAACTGTAGTATTACTACCAGATGCTTGTGAATGTACTGAACTAAGTGAATGCGAAGATGTTTGTTGGCACTTTGAAGAGGTGTGAATTTGAGGAGATGTATTGTTATTAGTGTGAGAGCAAGAAGAATCACAATCAGCAGTATGAGCACGAATATGTCGTTTCACAGGAGAAGATGCACTATCAACAGCTGGTTGATCATGTGTTGCACTTCTAGATGAATCCGCAGGATGAAGCAATGCTTCATTTCTTTTCTGGAGTTTCAAGATTCTGTTAGTATGAATTAACATAGGTGATGCTTGATTATTGTTGCAATCTTGAATTTGAATAAGTACAGGTGAAATTGTTTTCTTTATCATATAAGGTCCTTGTACTTTTTTGTTAAATACACTGGGAAATTTTACATAAACAATATCATCAACTTTGATATTAGCAAATTTTAATTTTTCCCTTGATTTTTGATACACTTTTTGTCTAGAAGACTCGTTATTTTTGTAAGCTTGATAGTATACTTTTTCAATAACATCCATTAATTTGTGAATTTCATATGCAGTGTTAAGAATTTTCCAGGAAGAATGGGTTTTATAATTAGCATAAATATCATTCACCTCCCTTCCAAAATGAAGAAGATTTGGAGTGAATTTTGTTGCTGGATGAGGTGTAGCGTTATATATTGACTGGTGGATTTTTAAAGCAGTTGGAACATCAAATCCTTGGGAAGCCATTGTATTCACAGATGACTTTATTTGAGTGTTACATCTCTCACTCAATCCATTAGCCTGTGGATGCGCTACTGTACTGTGCAAGTTTTTTGTTGAAATAAGAAAACATATCACTCGTAAACTGGGAACCATGATCAGTAAGAGATAACTCAGGTTTTCCATGAGTAGAAATGTAATGCAACAGAGCTTTAGTAACCGACTCAGCATGAATGCTATTCAAGGCATATAATTCAAGATGACGAGAAAAATGGTCGATTACAATCATAACAAATTGGTGATTTCTCAAAGGACCAAGTAAATCCATCGAAACTTTTTGATTGGGAGCTGTAGGAAGTGGTGCTGGGAGATACGGAGCAGTGTTTTTTTTATGATGTTTATTTACTAAACAAATTTCACACGAGTTGACATAATTGATTGTATCGGAAACTAGAGTTTTCCAAGTGAACCTTTTCTTTAAATTAACAATGGTTTTATGAATACCAGTATGAGTAACATGAGCAATTCTTAAAGCTTTAGCTCTAAGTGCGGATGGTAAAACAGCTGTATGTAGATCAATGTCTTCTGAAGAGAAGTGTCCATTATAACATAGCAAATCATTACTTGGATTAATGTAATAACCATTTAAACTTTTAGATTTTTTATTAGTTTTAATATCTTCATAAATTTTCTTAATTTGAGGGTCTTTTTGTTGCTCATTAAGGATGGTTTGATCAAAGATTTCTAGCAATGGGTCTTCATTATTAGCACTATTTGTAGATGGAGAATCAATTTGGAGATGGCAATTATGATGGGTTTTTCCAATTAATCCACATGGATATTGAACAATTTCATTATGTAGATCGTTTTAATCATCAACAATAGGCAGTATTTCTTGTTCATAAATGAGATCTGGATTAGTATGGAGATCTTCAGTAGGAATGTGAGGTGTCCTACTTAGAAAATCTGCCAAGACATTCTCTTTGCCTGGAACATGCTGAAATGTGTAAGAGTATTCAGACAGTTCTAACATCCAACGTGTAGTTATGTCAGCAGGAGATGTTGATTTTTTGTAGTTATTGAGGGGTTTAGCATCAGATAAAAGAATGAAGTGTCTGCCAAAGATGTAATATTTAAAAGCTGTTATTCCTTTATAAATGGCATACAGATCTAATTTTATGGCTGGGTACTGCTTTTCAGACTGAGATAGAGTTTTGGAGTAATAAGAAATGGGGCGTAATTCACCTTGAATTGTCTGCATAAGAACAGCTGAGATTGCTGTCTTTGAAGCGTCGGTATTCACATAGAATGTCTCATTCCAATTTGGAAGATTGAGCATGGGTTTTTGGAAGAAAATTTCTTGCAATTTTTTAAATGCATTTTCTTGCTCAGATTTCCAACAGAATTTATTTTTAGGTTTAGTGATTTCAATAAGAGGAGTAATCTATCTAGCAAAATGAGGTATAATTGACCTGTAAAATGAACATAAGCCAATAAAACTTTTTGTTTGCCTCTTAGTTTTGGGCTTTGGGAAGGAAGTAATTTTCAAAATATTGCTTGTAATTGGAAGAATTTTATGATCTGTGAGTTGAAAGCCTAAAAAGTTAATGCTAGTTTGCATAAAAGAACACTTTTCAGGAGAAAGAGTAATATTGTTGGCAATAAGAGTGTCCAAGAGTCTTGTGAGTTTCGCAACCATTTCTTCAAACGAATTAGCGCCGACAACTATGTCGTCCTGGTATGCGTAGCAAGAGTCAATTTCAGACAGTTGAATAACAGAATCAATTAACTGTTGAAAAGTACTCGCAGCTGTCTTCAAGCCAAACACAAGACGAAGGTAGGTAAACAGTCCCCATGGAGTGATAAAACTGAGCTTATCTTGCATCTCCTTAGGTACAGCGATCTGCCAGTACGCAGAGGGCAAGTCCAATGTAGTGTAGAATTTATATTTTGACAATTGTACTATTAGATTTTGAATGCGAGGTAGAGGATATGAAGATGGAATAATAATAGAATTTAATAATCGTAAATCCAATGCCAAACGATATTTTTGAGGTTTTGACATGTCAGTTCTTTTTTTCTTAACAAGAAGCATGGGACAAGCCCAAGATGAATTTGATCTTTCTATAATGCCAGCATTTAGCATTTGATTGATCTGGTCAAGAACTTCTTGTTCTAATGCATGTGGCACAGGAAAAGGTAGGGTTTTCACCGGGTGAGAATTCATCATTGAGAACTGAGGATTAACTAGGTCTGTATGACCCAAAGTGTCTAAGGATTTAGAAAATGCTTGAGCTTTATTGCACAATAATTTTTTTAAACAGTCACTTTCATGTGGGGGCAAGTGTTTTAAGTCAAAATCATTATGTGACAGTTCTTGTATCCGTTTTCTTTTAATTTCCTCAGATGGTAAAATTAAATTACAATATTCATTTTCTAAATCTGAATCAAAGGAATATTTTTCAATATCCTCCTCATCTACATTAATGCATTCACCAAGAATTGTATTTTTATTTAAATGAACATCCACTTTGGATATATTCTGACATACAACTAAAAATAAGTCTTTTTGAATTGCAGATTTAGAATGCAATGATTCATGCAAAACAAGAGCTTTACTTTTCAAAGCAGGCTTAAAAATAAAATATTCAGATGGAGAATTCAAGTATTTGACATGTAAATACACAGAAGAATTGGGGGGGGGATTAACTCTCTATTTACAGCATGTACCATGTTAGAATTCAATAAATTTTTATTACCATTTTTCAAATTGGTATACTTTTTACCAACATAAATAATGTCATTGTCACCTTCACATGTGACATTATTGTCATCAGAGGTAATTTTGGTATTATTGGTATTAGAAAAATTATTTATAACATTAGCATAATCAAAGTTTGTGTCAGTAGGAAAATAATTAGGAAACTGGGTAAAAACTTGAGCATGACCATCTAAATTTCTGATATTAGCATTCACTAAAGAATTATCATAATTCATAGCAGTATTACCAACATTATTTATAAACAAACCATTATTTGGGAAACTGTATTTGTAAGGACAATTTTCATAATTATGTAATAAATGCAAATAATTATCACCAAAATTTCCATTCACATTATCACAATAAGTACCATTATTTGTGTTAATTGACATAGAATTTTCATAAATAGGCACATTGTGTGTATTAAGAGAATATGGAACTGTTATATTGTCTTTAGTATACTGAGCATTCAAATAATAACTGGTAGGAGACTCTTTTTGAATGTTAAGAGGTATATGTTTATCTTTAATTAATATAGATTTAAAAGCTGGAGAGATGGTTATAGAATGCTTATTTATAAACTCAAAACCAAGTATGGCTTCAAAATTAACATTCTTTATATCAGTAAGATAAAAGACATGATGGAAAAAGAATTTATCTATTTTGAATGCAATCTCGATACATCCTTTAAAGAAAACCTTAGAGTTTATAGTCGATACAGAAACATTTCTCGATAAACATTTATAATGAATTTTGGATTTAATGCTATTAAAGCATTCATTATCTAGCAAAGATAAGGTTGAGCCTGAATCGACGAGAGTTGATATTTCATTATGTTGAACATTCATAATTATACATGGAAGCGAATACATGTTGTCAAAAGAGCTGCAAATTACGTGTCGTTGTTGATCATCAATTTCAGAAGAGTACTTTGATGACAAAGAATTTTCAGAACAGAAAGGAGATGTTTGTGTAGCAGCGCTTGAAGGGGAAGTAGTCAAAGAAGGATGTTTATCAATGTGACATTCGTTTGTTTTGTCACAGGAGTGTACTGACCCTGACGAGGAAGATTGGGAGAGAAGGCGGTCAGCGGGACCAATCTCCCTTACCTGTTTAAATGGTAATTTTTGTAATCTTTTTTGTTTTTAGAAAAAGAACTAAAGTTTTTCTTTCTCTGAGAAGAATTCACAGAAAACTGAGAGTTTTTAGTGTGGTTGGCATTTTGCCTAGATGAGTCAATTAAATTTTTAAACTTGTAACATGATTCCATAAGGTGGTTAAATCGTCCACAGAAGGCACATTGAGTAACATTTTGTTTGTAAAAAGACTTTGAAAAGCCTTTCTTGTGAGAAAACTTGTCAAACTTTGGCCGAAAGAAAGATCGTTTTTGGTATGGCTTATGCTGAATAAAGTTTGTTTTGTTTCTAGAAGCAACGTTTTGCCTAACTGGTGAAGGAGAGTAAGTTACATGATTTTGCTTAACATTTCGAAGTCTAGGAGAACGTTCATTATGAGATTCAGATGGTGATAATGCAATTTGCGAATTTTTATAGACTCTGTCCTTTCTACGTCTGATAGGAGCTTGTTCAACAAAAAAGTTCAGAAAGTTTTGAATTTTCACTACTATTGTCATTATTCAGACTGTAAACTTGGTCATAGTGTTGAAGATTAGATTTTTGAAGAGGTGGTGAATCATATATATTCTGTAAAAATTGTGCTCGTTCAAGAGCTAACTCAAAAGTGGAAATATTTTCTTCTTGAATTTTTCGTTTTATTTGTTTAGGCAAAGCTTGAAGAAAATGCGTAAATTTTAAAGCTTCTAGAGCATCTGGTGCTAACGTAGGATACACAAGTCGAAGCTGTTTAGTCAGGCGATATGAAAAATTTTTTATGGACTCATTCGAATCCAATTTTAAATTTTGAAGAGATTTGAGAGAGTCAGTTTTTTTACTTGGCAGAAAATAGTTAATAAAATCATTTCGAATGCTTTGTAAGTTAGAGTTTTTAAATTGAAACTGTGTTTCAAGAAAGAAATGTAATGCACTACCCTGTAATTTTGACTTGAAAAGTGCAAAAATTTCTTTGTCTGAGTAATTATACAATTCCTGCATATCTGATAACTGATCGAAGAAAAATTCGACCGTCTGAGGATTCCCATCAAAAGGTTGAATGGAAAGGTTTAACTTTGCTTTCGGAGGCATGGTGACAAATTTGAGAATAATTCTTAATAAATTTCAAAAGAATGTGCTTTATGAATCAACCGAAGTTAAACAAAAATTAATTTTCATATCAAATCACCTTTTAAAATAATGTCAAATCACCAGAATAATTTTTAAGAATGCAATAGTTCTAAAAATATTATCAAAACAAAATGGTATAAATCGAAATTAATCATTCACTTATAAGTAAGAAAATTATTTTTCTAAAGTCATCTTCTTTTGTAAATAACAACATAAACAACCATTTTTTTAGTAATAAAATGTAAATATTGCATAAAAGAACACCATGGATTATGTAGAATCATATGAAAACGTTTTGTTTTCAAAACAAATTCTTAGAATTCTGAGAATAAAATTGTATTTTTCTCATAAAATTTTTCAAAAAATATGCATTAAACATTACTAAAATGACTTGTCAAAAGTAAATAAAACACACAATGCAATTATCTGGCAAAATTATTTTAAATCCAAACACTTTAAAATACTTATCAAATATATCACATATTCCACTAATCAAATATTTCAATAAGAATGCAATGTTTTTAATCAAATTTTATAATATAACAAAATATAATTTAATAACTGTCATGTCGTTAAGGTTTCTAACGGTTTAGGCACCAAAGAGGGAACTGTGGTGGTTGGATGATAGTTCCTTTTTTTTTTATAAAGTGGAATCTTGTTAATATTCCAAACAATATATATTTTTTTGGCTTGTGATCAAAAAGCATTAGTGAGTACAGTGTTGTTATGGCCGCAAAAGACCACTTCGACATGACATTAATTATTAAAACAAAGATTTGATAAATAAATTATTCATGCAAATTTATAATCAAGAACAATAAAGATAAAATTAAAATATTACCTGCATCAACCTAAAAAGGAACATAAGTGAGAGACGTGACTAAAAGAACTTGCACTAAAGTTTTTGCACCTTCAATATAAAATCTTTATTTATAAAGAATCTTGAAAAAGAAGTATTTCTGAGGGAATCTCTTCTTTATAGATTCACCTCTATTTCTTAAATTAAAAGCACATAACTGACGTTTTTAAATAAACGCCATCACAAATATTACTGAAGTTTTTTTTCTCTTGGGAAACTCGGATATGTTGATTTTTAAAGCTAATATAAAACATACGACTTTATCACGCAAATTGTAGAACAAAAAAAGGTATCACCACTCGAATGACAATAAGCCATTTTCGCCATATATTCCAGGTTCCAGTGAGCTACCATCGCACACAACCGTCTTTTTATCTACGTTCTTGGAAAAATAATTTCATTTTTGCTGTAATAACATCAGATCATCACAATTTTTTAAAGACGATATTTTCTTCATATCGTAGCATTCGATGTACGCATTTTGTACATTTTTTCACAGCAGCAAGCCAAGCAATCACCTTATACTCTTATGGCAAAAGTCTCAGTGTGTGTGTGAGCGCGCAGATTCAGCACTGACTGGGAACGGAGGGGAGGGGGGTGCCAAAAAAAAATGAAAAACGCCAATCGGCAGAGATAAAAAATTACGTATTAGAAACATTTGAATATGATTGGCGAGGGGCGGAGCTTAGAACAGGAAGTGGGCATAGGCAAAGAATGTTATCGAAGCATCTAGTAGAATCCAATACCGGAAGTACAGAGGTAACAATCACTATCATTTTTTTTTTAAAGCGAAATGTTATGACAGAAAGAAAAGATTACAGGGGAAGATTTAAAAAGGAAAGAATTAAAATAATTTTGAATGTGAATTTTAAAATTAAATGAATAAGGACTAATAAAATATTTCTTAAATTGAATTAAAAATATGGCAGTGGTTGTAAGAACCACAACCCTTACCAATTTATGTTAATACTTAATATAAGGAGATAGAGATTTGTTGATTGTGATAATTATTTAACAGACTGCTAGATCAGGTAGAAGTTAATTTACTGAGACATGATGGAAAAATTAGCATTATGTTACTTTAGTAAATTGTTCTATTAGGTAACTTTGAGTTTTAATAAATCTTGGGCTGACCAATGTGGATTACACCTCATTTTGTCTATAGCTTGGTAAAAATAAATTCATTAAGTGCCAAGTTCCTTAGCATAATAAATTTACTAGGATTGAGCTCAAACTAAATATGATGTAATGATTAAATATGTGATACTGATGAGGAATTGAAATGGAAGAGAAAGATGATAATAAAATAAAAAGTATTAAAGGTGAAGTTGAGGGTTTTAGGTAAAAGTGCATTCAAAAGGTTTCTGATATTATGTAAATAAAATTTGATGTTGTTGTTGTTGTTATTTATTATTTCTATTGATGATACTATTATTATTGTTGTTGTATTTGTTACTATGATGAAAAAGTTCTAAGATAGTCAGTGCAACATATTAATTTTTAAGATAGTAAATACAATTTAATAGATTTTTATGTATTTTATTGGATAAGATTTCTGGTTGAAGCAAACTTTAGTTTTTATCAACATTCTTATATCATTCTGATTCAGTAAGAAAAGATAAAGAATTGTGAATTGCTGCCAGATATTATTGATAAAATATAATTTAAATTTTGTTCCTAGGGTTTTAGTTGCATAAATAAAACTTATTCTTTAGAATCATGTAATATATACCAATTTAATAGCTTAATTAAAAATTTATATAGGCATAAAACTAATTAAAATTAATAAAATAAATTATGTCTAACTAATCTCAATTCTTTTTAGTGTGACAGTGTGTTCCTAGCACACTAGTAATAGTGTGTGAGCTCTTGGGAATGTTACTGTTGAAATTTGTATTCGAATTAACTTTTATGCTGGCATAATTGATTGGTTTGGATTGAGAATTTCTTATATTGAATTTAATTGGATTATAATATTATACCTTAAATTACTAAAAATTAAATTAAGCAAAATTAAACTATTCTTAAGAAAAATTTTTTTTTTTTGCTTTTCAAGAGTTTCAGAATTTTCCAATGCATAACTTGAATTATTTTCCTGTTATTAAAATAGAAGAATATTGTCACTACCCAGGTGACCAGAAGAAACCACTATTAGTTTATTGTTATTATTCTTAGTATTGTATTGCTATTATTATTATTGTTATTGTTAAGTATTATTATTTTAAATTTTTATTGCTGATATTGTTCTTGTTATTATTATTATTATTGTATTATTTTATTTATTGCAACTTCATACTGCCATTGCAACACTAAGGACTCTTATAATATTCAATAACTGGACTACTACAATTCAGTAGGACTTAACCGTCACTTAAGGACTATAAATAAGTGAATAATGCTGATTATTGTTAATTTATTGATAAAAAGAGATATGATTTATATATTGTTATTACATTATTACTTAAATTTATTTATTGCAACTTCATACTGCCATTGCAACATTAAGAACTCTTATAATATTCAATAATTGGACTAATACCATTCAGTAGGACTTTAAAAAAATCACTTAAGGACTATAAATAAGTGAATAATGCTGATTATTGTTAAATTATTGGTTAAAAAGAGATGATTTATATGTTGTTATATTTTCTTGATACAAACTATACTGTACTGTTATACTAATTATTATTGAAAAATGTAATTATTTACAGCAGTTTCCACTTAACGGTGTTTCTTTAAATTTAATTATTAAAGTTTTACGTAACAGAATTCAGAAATTTTGAACATCGCGATGCGGCGACCAGGTAACTGTATTGCAACGAGGGAACTGTTTTGTAACCCAAGTATCTGCTTTCTCCCAATGAACATGTAAGTCAATTGGACTTACCGGTTCATACATTTTTTGGGAGGGGGTATATGTAATAATAAAAAAAGTTCGCCATTTTTCCTTAGTTAAATTATTCCAAATTCTTACAATTCTAATTTTTTTCCCCTGTTTTATTCCAATTTACTACTCTATATTCATTAAATCCTTATTCTTAATTTAGCTCTACCGTTAACTCTATTAAATTCCCTTTTATTGAATTCTAAATTGTCCAAATTTACTTAAATATAAAGCTTTTAGTTATTCTTAATTTCTATCATGATCCTCGATCATTTCTGGGTTTTAGAATGTTTTTTGAGAGCCATTTTCATTTTTATTCCGAATATTATTTTCCCGCTCTAAAGTCACTTTACTATAAAATTAATCCACTCATCTCTGTCCGAACTCTGTCACAAATTATCTTTCATTGGTTGTGACGTAGCATGACGCGTCTTCTTTAATTCTTCATTGGTTCAGTGCGCGTTCTACGTCATAACTTGTGTTGTTCCGCGGGGTAACAAAAAGCAGCTGCCTGCGGCGATCCCTCAGAATTAAGTCGTATTTTCAATTGTAAACAACTCCCTGGCTGCTCGTTTTGAGAATTTGAGATGTTCTAATACTTACCCTCTATACCTTGACGATGTAGTGAAACACGGCTTTGATGGTTATGGTGGAAACTGCCCAAGAACAATACTTAATAAAAGATTGACAGTGAAAGCTTTGTTCGTTGTATTATGGAGAAACGCCTCTGGATTTTAAATTCACTGCCGCTATGGCCGCGACGAAACTGCAACTAAAATGTACGACTGCTTCTAAAAACTTATATCATCCATAACAACCAACGTTCTTAACTTCGTTGTGCAACCATGTGTGCTCCTTCTATAATCCACGTTACTGCAACTACAACATCTGACGGTAAATCATCGTATTATAATATATATATATATATATATATATATATATATGAGCTATGTCATACGATAACGCTCATATTTATAAATCAATTTTGATGAAACTAATTGTGTGTATTAAGCTCACCAATGTCTCGACCGAGTTCGTTGGCCAGCTTGGTCCGCCATTTTGTTTCAAGATGGCGGCCATTTAAAAATTTGAAACTAAAATAAATATACAAAAAAGTTAAAAATTCAAATTTATTTTTTAATTAAGTGTTAGGCCTTGATACGAGGATTCCAGAGAATTTTTTGGTTTACCTCTATCTTAAAAAATGGCTGAGATAGAGCGGTTTGAAATTCTAGGGTGGCTGACATTTTGAAACAAAACAGCACATTAACGCGATTACTCGCAAATTATTTTCTTTCATTGTTGTAATAATTTTCCCAATCATACGCATAAAACTATATATATAAAAGTAAACAAAGGCATCACATGCATTTTTTCAAAGAAAGTTTGTTTCAAAGTTAATTCCATGGCAAATTCAAAATTTACGTTTTATAAATTAAAATATACGTAATTTATATGAGGGCACTTTAATTTGTAAAGAAGATACCGTATTTCTCCATGTAACACGCACTTTGATTTTTATATCTTATAAAAGAGTGTTTAAAAAAAATATTTTTACTTTTATGCTTATTTCTTTTTAGAAATCATACATACAAACTAAAAATGGTATTAAAAATAAAGTACAAAAAATTAGATACATAAATATGATAATAACGAAAAAGAGAAAGAGTTAAAGATTTTTGTTTTGCATTTTTCTGCTGTCAGGGTGACAAGCAACAGAAAATAAATTAAACAAGTTGGAAATTGTACGTCAAACGTTACAAACGAGGTGCGTTCGTACGCACGTTTTAGAATTAAATTCATGATATCCCGTGCGTAGAACGGGTTAAACAGCTAGTTAAGTATATATTTTATGACACTGTTCATACAAATATCTTAACTAGTTATATAAATATTCAGATATATATGTATCAGCTAGTTATATAAATATTCAGATCTTGATGATTTTTAATTCTGTGAAATGAATTATATCGTCTGCATATTAATTTCTGTCATAAAATAAGTATCTCGGTCGCTTGACGATTAAACTTCGGAAGCTCCTATAACAAAAAAGCACCGGTTTAAAAAAAAAAAATTCCAATTTCTTAATAAATATTTTTATTAATATCTCCTAAAGTTTTGATTCGATTTTAATAAAATTTGAAATGTCTCGACAAAATTCTGCAAAGATAATATATTTTAAATTGCAAACCATTTGGTTGGGTAGTTTTTGAGTTGTTATATGCGGACAGACAGACAGACAGACGGACAGACAGACAGACAGACAGACGGACGGACCAAGCGACGACTATAGGTGCTACGTATTTATATAATTACGAACGCACCTAAAAATCGTCTGCTCTGGAAACTTTTTTGAAAATTTCTCAATAAACATCTGTTATTTTCTTTAGCTTTTAATATTAGCTTGTACATGAAAATCTTCAAAGGAGTCTGGCTAAATAAATTGCTCAGAATTCATAAAAGAAAGAAAGAAGGAGAAAAAAAAAATAAACATCACATTACAGTCTCGTTACAAAATGATTTTGTGGATTATGGGCGGTTCGTTATACTTTCATCCCGGGTTTATAAGAAATTCAGAGGGTGAAAAGGTACGAAAGTAAGGCAGAAAATTTAATGGTGAACACAAAATTATTTTACCAAAGCACCAGATTCACTTTTTTTCTTCCGTAATCTTTTATTTTATGTATCTTTCTTCATTTATTTCAAGAGAAAATGTTAATTTTCTCACCTTTTCTTCAATTTTGATTTGGGTTATAGCTTTTTAACGTTTTTACCATTCAATTAAAATATATTAAGCTTTCTAATCAGCAAAATGAGATACACTTTTCAAACAAATTATATTTAAAAATACATATATTCCCCGATTCAGAGATGTAAAAATTGAAATTGTTCGATTCAATTTTTACTCCAATTTACCAATTTTTACTCCATCAATTTATTGATGGAGTTTTAATTTCGTTATGGAAAATTAGCAGGAGACAAATGCTGAACTATTAAGTGCAAATTGTTTATTATTCTTTCGTAATGGGCTTGCAGGCAATGGAAATAAATACAAAAAATCATGCTTGAAAATTATTTTAAAAGCCATAATAAATCAGTCAACTAAGATACAGTTTTCAAACAAATTGCATTCGAAAGTAGACTTTTTTTCCTATATAACGGGGTAAAAATTGCAAATGTGCGATGTGTTAAAAATTAAAAGAATTGCAGTAGCAAAAATTGTAAAGCCTAAATTTCACCATCAAGTGTTGTCATTCCTAAAATGACGTCAGCGTAATGCACGGACATGTTTGTCCTTTATAATATACATAAGAAACGAAGTCGATATGTTAAAACTGTAAAAGAACTTTCAGAGAAGTTATAATTATAATTTAACAAAGCTAGTGCGTTGTAAAATATGTTACAAAAGTAATATAATAATAATAATAATAATAATAATAATAATAATAATAAGAATTTTAAAAACTTACTCTACAAAGCAATCTGTCTTCTAAGGAGCCATTGTCCATTAACTGATAGATCAGGCAAGGATCATTACCATCCAGAGAAACAGCATACAGTGGCAAAATATAATCAAATCTAAAACTGGTGTAACATCAAGATAAATACTATATATTTATTATACCTTGGTGAATATAATAACTTTTAAAGACTAGAGATGGCGCTACAATAGCGAGCGTTTGTATGACTTAAGGCTGCTCGTCAGTAAACTTCCCGATTCCCCACGCTAATGTTAATCCTATGGGCGTAGGATGCATTCGTATTTTTAAAATATCTCCCCAGGAAATTAATATTTTTAACTTCGGTTTCCTTTGTATTGTTCTTAAAGAATGTCTCTCCTTTTCTTAGTTGTCATTTTTTTCTAAAATATATACTTAATGTTATATGAAATGTTAAAATCGTATTCAGTTTCGCTAAGATTTTAACACATAAAAATATAAATTAAGCACATAGTTTAGAAATATTTTAATAACTAAGAAAAAAAAGAGGCATTCTTTAAGAACAGTACACAGGAAACAGAAGTTAAAAATATTAATTTCCCGAGGAGATATTTTAAAAATACGAATGCATCCTACGCCCATTGGATTAACATTAGCGAGGGGAGTCGGGAAGTTTACTGACGAGCAGCCTTAAGCATGCAAATCAAAGGTAATGCGAGATCATTATTGTAGGGATGTTCATTTGAGCGGGTTTTACCGCGTTATGTAATCTTTGTAGATTTTCACGTTCGAAGGCTTAGGTAAATCAAGTGCATGTCGGGAAAACTCGGTCTAAGCTCTAGGGTCTGGTTTCCTTCTGGGTTTCCGGTTCCGAAGATTCTGGGGGACTCCGGTATGATCCTAAGTGTTATGCGGCAAATCATTCAGTACATAGGCTCTGTTTTTGTAACGACTTTCGTCAAAGTCTTGAGTGCAGGGGAGTGATGCGCAAGTGGCGGTGCTGCTTTTGGTCGAAGGGCCCACCTGTGAGGTGTCCCGGGAAATTCGGGTACCTCCTGGCGGATCATGCACAAGGATTCTTTGAACCTAGAATCGGCAGTGAAGTACGTCTGCCTACGGCGGCGTAGCTTAGTTTTACCGCGTTATGTAAATAATGAAAATAAAGTCTCTATATTGTAAAATACAAATGCCGCATTGCTGTAAAGTAATCAATTCCCTATAATAATTTAACCTACCAACGATCAATAAATTATGAAGTAATGAGACTGAATATAAACATAATGCCGAAACACGTTAATTAATTCTATTATTTAAAAATCCAAATGTCCATAAATCCTGTAACAAAAAATTAACTGTCAATATAAAACCTGGAATTCAAGCATTGAAATGTGCTCGTTGTCTCATCTAAAATAAAGCTGTTTATACGATATCATTAATTCTTTTGAAATTACACCCTCGTTTTGGCGACACATTAACTATCGGTGATAAACAGCCAAAATAGTTTATATATAAAAGGTATTTTCAAAGATTCACGATGCTCTTTTCAAAAGAACCCGCCAAATAATGTAACCCTCTGGCAATTTGCTGATTTTTAGTTATGAGAGTTCATGTGACATCTAACTGGCATTTACTCTGTATTTTGCCTATGCTTAAGCTTCTACTATCGGTGTCCCCCACCCTGGTATCACAATCTCAATCTTAATGTAACACGAATTTCCTAACTCCCTGGCATACGTCCGATGTTAAAATTACAGTATGACTATCTGTTAACAATAGAATGGTTATCTGTTAAATACAGTACGGTTATCTGTTAATCTCTTTGATTATTTTCGTTGAATAAATATATTACTGGCCTCAACTGATGTATCGTTCCTGAAATTCTTCGTACGGCGTATCACGATCACGACATTTGCCATATACCAATATACAGTATTACTTTTACATAACCACAGCACACTTTCTTTATACCTTTTACTGTTTAGGCTTAATTAATGCAATCTTTTTATATGCTGCATTATTTTGCCAGCGCACGTTAATGAATTTCTATTCTGAGATTCTGAGATAAATAAAAATAATTGCACATAAAAAAAAAGTATATATCATTCAGAAATGATAGTCGAATCATTTTTATGAGTTATGAAATTATTTTATTTAAATATAAATAAAAAAGACTTGCTGAAAAGGACACATGTTCCCCTTTTCAGTGTGGTGCATGTGAGCTAAAGAGGTCATATTTGAGAATGTTTAAAATGAAATATAAATTTTCGCAATACCGTTATTTAAAGATTGTGTACTAATTAAAAATGCACCGAATTTAATTTTGTATCCTCATTAATAATAATATTGTGTGGATAGAAAACCCGCTTTAAAGAATATCATGGACAATCACCAGACAATAAGTTGGAAAACATTTCCTTTGAGAAAGCCAAAATATGAAAGAAAGAAATGCGTTCTTTTGAATAATAATAAAAAAAGCTTACCATTTAAGTATACTGAGCTCATTCAAGGATTGTTTAAGGCTAACAGCGTGTCGAGAGATATTAGCACATGTCTTCTAAATAAAGAATTTTTAATTACTGAAAATCGATTAACAACAAATAGCACCAAAGATTTATTTAACATTTATTATCATATTTTAGATGGTAGATTAATCTCAAAATATTAAATGCGTGGAACTTTAAAATGGAAAGAAAAATCATCTCACATGTTTTCTAAAAAAAATTTCTTTAATAAAGGTATATCACTGATCGAAATGCAAATTTCGTCAGAAAATTCCGCTAGAAAATACCGAAAATTCAGAGTAGCATAACTCCTAATTTTTTATCGAAAATGTGTGGTGGTGTTTCATGTGTTTCATGTGTAATTCGAAATATATTTGTATTATCAGCAATTTAAGAGATAATCGCCGTTACATTTATTTTGCATCACTTTGTAAAATATAATGTTGACAATATAATCCTGAAGAGAAAGAAATGTTACTAAAGTTAATGATCCAAGAATTTTTGTTATTTTTCACTTAAGTGAAAACGTTAAATCTCTACCTTTAAATATCTTTCTGTAAAATTGAATTAGATTATTATCTTTTTTTTTTTTTTTTTTTTTTTTTTTTTTTTTTTACGATTTTACAAACATTACAAAATTATTCAAAAAACATAATTTTTTTTCACTTTAGATATAAAATGGAAAAACAGACAGAGATCAATACTGAAGTACTTACAGGAATTAGTCGCTTAATTGCTACAGGAGTAAAGGATAATTCGCCTTTATAAACTATCCCAAATCCGCCTTCGCCCAAAATACGAGCCTTATCGAAGTTATCTGTAGCCTTACAGACCTTAGTGTAAGTTATTTTCATGAAATCCGGCAAAGCATCGCCTTGAGAATTCGAATTAGTGCCTGAAAATACATAAAAATATAGGAAAAAAAATCATTAAATATTTATTCAATCAAAATAAGAATTTTACTTTCTATGAAATGTTTTCGTGCATGCGGTGGTGGGGGGGGGGGGGGGATCAGCAGGAGAATCTGTCGCAAACTTGGTTCCGGATAGCCGACGACGAGTCCTATGTACCCGAACCTCAGATTTTCTACATCTTATTCGTTTTATTTCTTTTTCTTTTATATTTTATGCTATTTTTCATATTCTTTTTCTTTCTACGGTTTGCGGCAATTTTTGAACTTTCATACCGAGATAGTTAAAAAATTCTTGCAGGAGATTAATGTATGATATCAGGAATTTTTTACTCAGATTCCTGATTTTAGTTCCAGTTACCAGCAGTAGATGGCGTTGGGAGCAATAGGCGTGCAATCGAGGCAAAAATTGAAATCACCTAGTATTGATGCGAAGAAAGGCGGTTAAATAGATGGAGTGGGACTCATTCGCTAATATGGAAAGGGCATGTTTACAAACAAACAGCTCCATCAACCAATCTACCACTATATTTTTATAGTAGCGATCATTGAAGGAATCGTTATGGCGATGTTGGCCAATCATATCATAGACCAATCAAATCACCCCCTCTCATATGTACAGTAGAAGTAATAAAGAACGAACTGGTTTTTCTTGCAAACCAACAGTGACATCATCTGCCCTTTCCTTATACAATCTTGTTCTTAGGGCCCAATTCTGAATAAGGTTTTTTTGGTGAATGAGACCCACTCCATGTATTTAACCTCCTTCCTTCGCATCAATGCTGGGTGATTGATGTTTCTGCCTCGATTGGAGGTATAGTGCTTGCAGCGCCATCTATTGCTGGCAATTCGAACTAAAATCTGGAATCGCAGTAAAAAAAAACTCCTGACATCGTACATTACTCTCCCTCAAGAATATTTTTAATATCTGTCACCGTTTGCAAGTTATTGAATTTTAAAATCAGTCAATCCGTTTTAGGACGCCCGGTAAATGCCATCCGATTTTAGACTGAATAATATAGTTGTAAACGGTGTTTTCTCGTCACCGTCAAAAAAATCCTTGAAATAAACAAATTTTTCCGTTGATTATATTTTGTTACAACACGAAAATTTTTGATTTGTTTTGTCAATTTCTCCCCAAAATACAGAAAATTCTCCAATCAAATGTAAAAACTACCTGAAATACTCCAATCTAAAATTACATTTCGTCAAATCACAGGGGTGTTCCGGCAACTGTGCTGCTTAGTATTTGTTCGTATTAGAAACGGAATTTTTACGAATCTCCTTTTCGCCTCAAAATACATAAAATTTGCAAACCTAAGCTCAAAATTTCTTAAAATTTTCCCGTCAAAAGACGTAAATTTCTTCAAACAGCAGGAAAATCTCTTTCAATCACAGGAGTGCTCCAGTAACTTGCTGCTTTTACGTTTCGCGTTTTCTTGCGAAAATGTTTTCTGAGAATGTATCTGCCAACTTTCCGGTATTTAAAAAAAATAATAAAACATTATCTCTGAATCAGAAAAATTATTTAATAAGATGTGTCTTGTTTGTATATCATTTGATTCCAATTTAAATTCAATTATAAAATTAAATTTCGGGTTCAAATATGTTTATTTGATTTTGAGAAAACTGGAAGGTTAGCAGCTGTATTTTCTATACAAAAATATTTTCGTTTTGACGTGTATTATCTATCACCTATCTCAAATCACTCTGCATACATCACATTGCGTGCAAAGCAAGAATAAGATAAATTGTAATTCTCTGTATCAGTCTCTTTTGTGACACGGCATACTTGAACCAGAGTCCTGCATCGGTCGGGTAATCCGTTTTTAGTCGAACCCGACCACATGATCGAGGACTCTAGGTGTTTTTCGGGAAAAATAACTCGGACACACTTATCTATAATGAAAATATGATTATTAATGAGATCAATAGTTCACAGCAACAAGCATTCTCCACTACGAATCCATAATGCGGTATTAATCAGTTACGGCATTTCGCCGATTCTTAACTCTACGTTAATAATCAGTACTTAATCTACATTATTTGAGGATGATAAAAGAGCGATTTTGTATTAATAAATGATCCATCACTTCCTCAGAGGCATCGCCATGGAGGGGTATGGGGTGAACTTGGGAAATTTGAGCTTAGAGTTGGGAAATTTTGGATTTTTGAAAGACTTTTCTCTTTTAAAAACAATAGTACAAAAATATGAAACTTTTATTGTCTTGATCACTACATTTCTGAGTGCAAAACAGTAAATGCCAGACTCAATCTGTTATTGTGTTTCTCGGTTCTACGAAAATATCATACATATATCACACCTGAATTTCTCTACTCCTGTCCATCCGCAACTAACTCTAATCCACCTTCTTTATTTCCTCCAAAACGTTGGTCCTTTCTGAACAATTTCAAAATAACGTGAGTGATTCTTATTAAGAATCATTGACGTTATTTTCATATGATGGACGATTATGACTCGTATACAATAGCGGACAGAAAATTCGCAAACCTTAAACTAATGCTGGTTGATTAAAAACAAAAGAAAATATTATTTTCGCATTAGATCTCTAAAAATAAATAAATAAACGTTTCAATAAAAAAATATCCAACTGTCAGAAACGAAAATTGAACAACAAATTATTCGTATCGCTTCCGATTGGCGCCATATCAACAGGTCGTCACCAGAGCAGTTATACAAAGGCTTTGGTCATCGCCGTCAATGCCAGACATTAATCTGCAAATATCACAAATTTTCTTTTAAAATAACATTCTATTCTAATACTAGAAAAGAACAACACAATTTCTGTTTCCACTTCATTCTAATCCCAAATATGTAGCATTAAAATAACATGAAATGGAATAAGTAATTTTTTAGAAAAAAATGTTCTTTTTATTCATTTCTTTGTATTAATAAATAAAATTTTCTGTTTCAGGAAAAATGAGTCCGAGTCCGACTCATTTCTAGTAGCCACCTGTTTTGAAATTCTGCTGAGCAACAAGAACTGACAAGTTTTTGCCAGAAAAAAATTGGTAACCGTGTACTGTCAATAAAAAAGCG
Organism: Maratus michaelseni; assembly: GCA_963931845.1. Taxonomy (NCBI): domain Eukaryota; kingdom Metazoa; phylum Arthropoda; class Arachnida; order Araneae; family Salticidae; genus Maratus; species Maratus michaelseni. The sequence goes on along the minus strand of OZ007596.1, from coordinate 152,487,628 downwards.
TTATATGAGCAAAATGTGAATTCAAAAGTCATTGGTTCCAGTAATTTGTGTGCGGAAATATATCTTAGTTCGTTTATATTTACATGTTTATGAAATATAAAACGAAAGAGGTATAAAGTTCAGTGTTGTGCCTGTATAGTTAGTTATATTTAATAATGACTATATAAATCTCAGCACGAAAGAGGAAATAGAGTTTCTGTGCAGGAATTTGGAGCATCTAAAGATCCATTCGAGGTTTCAGCTGGAAAACAGAACCTTTCGTCAATTAAAAATTATAAAAAATGTATTGAGAAATACTATGAGCGATGACTGACGTGACAGCATAATGTTTTTAAAATGTGAAAGTGAAATAGGGGATTTTATCAATCTGGGCGATGTTATCATTAGGTGGGCTTCTTTAAAGACCAGAAGAATTAATGTTAAGTGAAAAAAAGACAAAATGTAAGTTCACTAGCATTATTTTCTCTATGTTACATTTTGCTCTACCTTATCTATACTTATAAAAGAGTAGCTTGATTTTCTCATAATCAACGCCGATCCGCAACCGTTTGTCCTAGAACAATGAAATTTGGACGACATGTTCCTTAGACAATGTAAGCACCCACTAAGAAAGGATTTTTGAAAATTCACACCCTAAGGGGGTGAAATGGGGGTGTCGAAAGTTTTAATTAATTTCGTCTTTCCGGCATATCTCAGCAGGAGTTTTAAGTAGGCGCATGAAATTCGGGATAACAATTCTACTAAAGAATAGTTAAACATGTATTTCAGGCGATTTTAGAAATTCAGCCATTAAGTGGGTTAAATGGGGGGACGAAAATTTTCAGTGATTTCACATTTTCACCATATCTCATCGGCAGTTTTAGGTAAGAGCGTGAAATTCAAGATAGCAAATCTACTAAAAAATAATTAAACACGTATTTCAGCGATTTTAGAAATTTAGCCACTAAGGGGGATAAATGGGAGGTCTAAGTTTTACGTCATTTTGCTTTTTCGCCATATCTCAACAACAGTTTTGGTTAAAAGCGCGAAATTCAGGATAAAAAATGTACTAAAAGTTAGTTAAACACATATTTCAGCGATTTTAAAAATTCAACCACTAAGGGGGTTAAATGGGGGGTCGAAAGTTTTAGGTCATTTTGCCTGTTTGCCATATCTCAGCAGCACTTTTAGTTAGGAGCTCGGAATTCGGGATAACAAATCTACAAAAAATATAGATAAACACGTATTTCAGCAATTTTAGAATTCAGCAACTAAGGGGGGTTTAAATAGGAGGTAAAATGTTTTAGGCCATTTTGCCATAACTCAGTAGAAATTATAGGTAGATTTATGAAACTCAGGCTAACAAATCTACTACAAAAATAGTTAAACACGTGTTTCAGCGATTTTAGAAATTCAGACACTAGGGGGGTTTAAATGGGGGTCGAACGTTTTACGCCATTTTGCCATATATCAGTAGAAGTTATAGTTAGGAGCGTGAAATTCGGGATACCAAATCTACTAAAGGATAGTTAAACATGCATTTCCGGCGATTTTAGAAATTCAACTACAAAAGGGGTTAAATGAAGGGTCGAAAATTTTCGGTGATTTCACCTTATCACCTTATTTTATCAACAGTTTAAGAAAAAAGAGTGAAATTCAGGATAACAAATCTCCTTAAAAAAATAGTTTAAAATGTATTTTAGAAATTCGGCCACTAAGGGAAGTTAAATAGTGGGTCGAAGGTTTTATGTCATTTTGCCATTTCTCAATAGAAGTTATAGGTAGGAGCATGAATTTCGCTATAACAAATCTATTAAAGAATAGTTAAACAGGTATTTCAGGCGATTTTAGAAATTCAACTACTAAGGGGGTTAAATGTGGGGGGGGGGGCGATAATTTTCGATGATTTCACCTTTTCACCGTATCTCATCAGTAGTTTTGGATAAGAGCGTGAAATGCAGGATAACAAATCTGCTATAAAAATGACTAAACAGATATTTCAGCGGTTTTGCAAATTCACCCATTAAGGAGGCTAAATGGGGGTCGAAAATTTTAGGTCATTTCAAATGTTTGCCATATCTCAGCAGCATTTTTAGTTAGGAGCTTAAAATCACAGATTCAGTATAACAAATCTACTAAAAATAGTTAAACATGTATTTCCGCGATTTTGGGGGTTAATTGGGGGTCGAATTTTTTTATGTCATTTTGCCATATATCAGTAATAGAATAATTCAGAACGTGAAATTTAGAATAACAAATGTACTAAAAATAGTTAAATATGTATTTCAGCAATTTTAGATAATAATCCATCAATAGGGTCACACTTTGTGTCAAAAGGTTTAGGTAATTTTGCCATATCTCAGCATCATGAAAACAGCCATAAGGTATATATGGACTGATCGCCACTAGAGCGCATTCATGACAACAAATTCAACGGTTACCAGTGATGCAACAGAGCATAAAATCAACAGCGAAATATGAGAAACCCAAATTACAATGAGAAACCTGCAACAAATGAGAAACCAAAATAAATGCAACAAAAGAGAAACAACTGCATCACATGAGAAACCAAAAAGCAACGAGATAAACCTAAATGTGCAACAAAAATCAAGCAGCAAAAGAAAAACAACAGGTAACTGGAAAGTACAGTAGAAAAAAGTAAGGGAAAAAAACAATCCAACAAAGGTAAAAGTAATCATTTTCTATTTTTTTTATATAAAGTTAAATAAACATGTACTAACCCCTTCCCTCACAGGTTTTTTTTTTTTTTTTTTTTTTTTAATATCATGTACGCTAATGGCGCCCGGTGCATGTAAAATCCGTCGTGGGTGTAAAGTCCTCCAAGTTCCCTGTGAATTATACCTCTGGGGGTGCCTAATCAGGTGAAGGTCTCGTCACCTGATCAAGGCTCTAAATTACGAGACCAACTCGCATAACGATGACATGACGTATGGGTGTAATGCCAAGCGCAGGTCCATATAAAAAGAATAACATCAATTAGCAGCAAAACAAAAATGGGAACAAAACTAAGTCCTCCACATAGCCGTCCTGCCAGCAACGGCCAGCAGCTACGCGGCATCTCGTCAGTAGCGCTACGCGCCCCGGTGCCAGGCACTAAACCCGTTTAAGCTAGGGAAACCTGGCAGGTAGGGACCTGGTCGCCGGTCTCAAAAAAACAAAAAAAGTAAGAATGTGAAACTCCGCTTTACAAATTTACAGAAAAAAAAGTAATAATGTATTTTAGCGATTTTAGAGCTAGCGAGTGTGTGAGCAACATCGGCTGTGAACCTGATTGAGGAAGATTAGACGAAAAAGAGAACTATTGCTGATTTTTCATTATATATTTTGTGTGACTTTTTTTCCAAGGAATATATTTTTTAATTTCCCATTTTATAATTTTTTTTCGACTTTCGTCCTTTAACGATCGGATTTAAAATTTTAAACAAACTTTGCACTCCCACCTTTTTTCAAAATACATTTTTTGAAAGTAAAAAAATGCGATTTAAATACTGATTGCCAGATTTATGGGCTAGGGTATGCACAAGGATGTCTTATGGTGATTACCGTATATTCAGATTACAAGCGTGCAACCGAATGGGTCCTGTTAAAGTTATTTCATTTTAATGATTTATGCACGCAAAATAACTGAACCACGTTATAGTGATCGCTGCATTAACGATGTATGGCTGAGAAATACATAGGGCCCCGTTATTTTGATTCCCTCATTAATAATTTATGGGCGTTACAGTACCCATTTACAATGATCGCCATTTATCTTAGGCAATCCCATTTTTATTTATTTCATCTGAAAGCTCTTCGCTTATCTTAGATAAATACGCACAGGGCCAAAAGTATTTTGTCAGAGGGATTATGGAAAAATATTATTAATGTCACGAATTATTTATTTACATTATATATATATATATATATTATTTAGTTATTTTCGTATAGTTTAAAATAAAGTATTTTAAATTTAAGTTAAATTTCTCTGTTTGCATTTAAAATGCAATTTTTGGGCTTTCAATTGAAGTCAAGACATTTACTCTGCAGAATGTATTTGGGCCCCACTTAGAAGCGACCGGCTAGACGGGTGAAGACCGGCTAGTCTCATATATTTATATAGTTTTCTGTAAATATATGCAATGTTTCTAGTTTAAAATTTTACATTTATTGAATTGTTTGAAATTGCTTCCTTAACTATTCATTTTGCAAATGGGTATTTTATCCTTTTATGAGGGCATAGCAAAAAGTAACGCACATAACGTAAAAAAGGAAAAGAAAAAACAATTAATGACAATATGAAATAGAAATTAAAGTATTACACATTTATTACTTTCACACATGACTTTCATGCATGTGGAGACATTTGTCCCAACGATGGATCAGTTTGAAAATCCCGATCTCATAGAACTCCGTTGGCTACGAGAAGACGCATCGTCACATGGCTCGTTTGAGTTCGTCGTCAGAGTCAAACTTCTCACAGCCGATGAACTTCTTCATGGGTCAAACAGATGGAAATTGGAAGGTGACAGGTCTGGGCTTTATGGTGGGTGCTCCAAAACTTCCGTGCCCTATCCCTGTATTTTTTCACGAATTGGGACAGACGAGAGTTGTCGTCCAATTCCCATCCGTTTGGACTCATGAAGAATTTCCTCGGCAGTACGAAGTTTGACTCTGACGACGAACCGTGCGAAGGTGGCCTTCTCGCAGCCGACGGAGTTCTATGAGACCAGGATTTTTAAACTGATCCATCGTTGGGACAAATGCCTCAACATGCATGGAAGTTATGTAAAAAAGTAATAAATGGGTAATACTTTCATTTCTGTTTCATATTGTGATTAATTGTTTTTTCTTTTTCTTTTTTTTTACATTATAATCGTTACTTATTGATATGCCTTCGTATCTCTATTTTCATGCCGAATGATTTCAAGACAGGAAAATAGAAATTAATTTAGTTTTGATTTTAATTATTTAAATCTTTATTAAACGAAAAAATAATTAGAATTTTTATGTTTTTTTGTTTCAATATTTTTTTTTGAGGGGGCGGGGGGATCTTTTTTACGGATAAGTACCGTTATCGTTATAGACACGTTGCGCATGTCATTTGAGTTGAAAATTAGAGCAATTTGTTTCAAGTTGTGAAATTTTCCCAAAAACAAATTATCTGTAGCTACACCCCTGCACTTCCTGGTGTCGTGCAGGGATTTTTAGCAGTTTAAAACACACTAGATTCTCTTCTGAGACTCGTGCGGCGCGGTAAGTACTTGAAGCGTAGGTCTACACTACTGCAATGCGACAGGCGCTCCTGACGAATGAAAAAGGCAAAAGAGGAACTATTTGGCGGATGAAAAGTAGTCGTGATACGGTCCTTCCGATAAAGAGCGGTAATCAGCTTTTACAATAATGAAAAAAAAAAGAATGGCAAAGTAAAACGAGATTTACAGAACAAATAATTTAGTAAGGAATTGAAAATCATATCGGCGTTTAAGAAATGGAAATACCTTGAAGCTAAGCAGATAGGATACGAAAAATAAAATAATGATACGTGGATTGTTTTTAATAGGTTTAAAAAAATAAATGATATCACATTTAGATGAACTAGAAGAAGGGTAAAATGAATTATTGGAATATCTTTAAAGACGGGTAGAATAAAATAAACTAGGGTAATGAAAAATATGTTAGATGAGAAAAATTTATAGAATAATTTTAAATTTCGTAATATGTATGTATAAACATTATATACACACACGCTCATATATAGACATAAATATATTTTTGTTTGTATATAAAAGTAGATAAATGGCTTCTTTATATTAAATAAATGTATAAATATTGAAAAAATTGCTTATGTTTATGAAACAGAGAATAGGTTGCCAAATTTCCTTCTCTTGCCAAGGCCATTTTCTCTATCTCGCCTCAAGCCCCCTATACTGAAAAAGTACCCAAGATACTTTGCTCTATCACATTTAGCGAAAAAGTCGAAGCTAAATATTTGTAAAGCGTTATCTTTTCAACCATTTACATAGGAAATTAAAAAAATTATTTAAAATAAATTATATGAAAATTTGCAACTAGAAAAACCTTTCCATTTACAGATAGGCTCCCAAAACATTTATTTACATTGTTTTTATAAAAATTGAGAGCCTTTCACAACAGTATTTTTCGTTAATTAATCTAATTATTCTTGTAAATATTTTACAAAAAGAGCTATAGCTACTGATTTATTAAACAGTTTTAACGAAAAAACTGTTCATTTTATCAAGCGCTTTTACAACCAAGCGCTTCAATTACATTGTTTTTATAAAAATTGAGAGCTTTTCACAACAGTATTTTTCGTATACAATTCTTTTAATCAAGCGCTTCAATTGCATTTTTTAAAATAAAAATTGAGAGCCTTTCACAACAGTATTTTTTGTTAATTAATCTAATTATTCTTGTAAATATTTTATAAAAAGAGCTATAACCTACTGATTTATATAACAATTTTACTGAAAAAACTGTTCATTTTATCAAGCGTTTCAATTACATTGTTTTTATAAAAATTGAAAGCCTTTCAAATAGTATTTTTTGTTAAATAATCTAATTATTCTTGTAAATATTTTATAAAAAGAGCTATAACTACTGATTTATTAAACAGTTTTAATGAAAAAACTTTCATTTTATCAAGCGCACACTTATTAGGAATTGATTTCTTGTCAGAATATGTATTTTCCTGCACCCAGTTTAGATTAGGCGACCTAGCTTAAAAGAAAAAGTTATAAATGGTAACAGAAAAACTCAAAAAGAGTTTAAAGTGAAATGCCACATTCAGTTTGTAGTTTAAAAAAAAAGTTAATCCCAACTACACATTATTATTATATAAATTTTCTGATATATCTTCAGACATCCAGGAATTATAATTATTGAGGTGAAGCAATTTCTAGATTCATAATTTCGAGCATAAAGGGTTAAAAAGATAACTCATAATTATATAACACATAGATCACACAAGCATTTATCATGTTATTTATACACAGTATAACTTGTTCAGACCAGAGATAATAATTAATAGGGCTGTGATCTAACTGCAGCTGGGATTAAATAAGGCGAAAATTTCTGTATGAAAATACAGTTTCCACACGAGCTGAAGTTGGACCACACTGATATAAATATTAACGTCAGGGGTGCAAAACTCTAGGCGCCAATGGACTGATTCCCACCACTAAATTTTATTAGTATTCTTCGTCAAGTTTTATTAGTATACTTCCCATAAATTTTAGCAGTATTGTTATTAGGCACAGAATACTAAAAATTTAGTGGTTGGAATCGGCCTATTGGCGCCTAGATTCACCCCTTATTAGCGTATATATTTTTTATATCTGCACACATAAATGACATACTCTACATAGAACATTATGTAGAGATAGATTCATTAAAACAGATCTCAGGTCTCCTTAAAGCGCATACTCAGAATATTTTGGGAAAAAAAAATACTAATGGAGCTACTCATGTACGTAATAAAGGATCAGTCAAATTTAGCTGCGGAATCCCAGTAGAAAATCTGCAAAAAAATAAATTACTTTTCACTCTTTGGCGCAAGAAAACGCAATTTGGCCAGCAATACTTTTTCCTCGCCAAATCCAAGCGATTTTAATGCATTTGGAAATTGCTTTTTAAGTGAGTATTTAAATGAGTAGTACTTTATGAATTTAAACTTAAGCGATTAAATAGTGTATTATTTCTTCTATAAACTTATGTAATATATATGCAAGTTAGGTATTGCTGAAGTTATTTATTTTTACACGGTTTCGCCGGCTGGATAAGTTTTAAATGTATTACTGCCCGATTAAGAACGCTCTCATGATATATTTCGATATTGAATAAGTCATTGTTTTCATAGTAACAATACTTTTCTCTTGGTGTCTCCGGTACTAACAACAGGGCTGCGGAGTCAGTGGGAAAAATGACCGACTCCGACTCCGACTCTGACTCTTGAAATTTTAAAGGAACCGACTCCGACTCCGACTCTGACTCCTATTCCGCGGGACGTCTAAAGTACTAGTATTGCCTTTGATTCCTATTATTCAGATTGCTTTATTGCTGTCATTTGTTTCGAAATAGTAATAGTCGCTTTATTAAATTTGTCATTAAATAAAGGAAATATTACTATTTAAAAAAAAATGGCAGCAATCAAGCAATCAGAATTAAAAAAAATCCCTGACGGCTCGGCCTACAGGCACAGGTAGATTTCGAAGACGCAGACCGTGGGGCGCCTGTTTGTCGGAAATTGCGGAAGAAATGACCTTTTTGCGATGATTCTGCAGTTGGAACCGCCTACTTCGAAACCAAACTTGTTTAGGTGGAGCCAGCAAGGATTTTTTTTTTTTTTTTTTTTTGCTATAAGAGTTGGTCCTATAAAAAACATGCCAATATAAAAGCTTTAGATAATATTAAGAGGATTTATAATAAATTTAAGCGGATTTGAAATCTTGGGAATTGACGAAGTTATGAATTTTTTTCTTCAAAAACCTCCCCCCCTCCCCTTACGGCAATTTTTAATTATAACAAAAATCTGTCATACATAAATTTTCGGCCCTTCTCCTAGAAGTAATAATAACTTCAAACGGATTCGATACGTATCATATCATAATTAAGAAATTATGGGGTTTTTTCTGTTTTCACAAAAAGTCCCCCCCCCCATTGGTTCAATTTTGCCTATGAACGAACTTGACCGAGATTTTATGCCCCTTGATTTTATGTATCAGTTTCGAAAAGAAGCGGGAGTTGGAACCGCCTACTTCGAAAAATAACTTGTTTGCAGGCGGAGCCGGCAGGGATTTTTTTGTTTTTAATTTTTTTTTGCTATAACGGTTGGTCCTATAAAAAACTTGTCAATATAAAAGTTTTAGATAATATTAAGAGGATTTATAATAAATTTAAGCGGATTTGAAATCTTGGGAATTGACGAAGTTCTGATTTTTTTTCTTCTAAAACCCCCCTTCCCTCCCCCCTTAAGGCAATTTTTAATTATATCAAAAATCTGTCATACTTAAGTTTTGCCCCTGTTCCTAGAAGTAATAATAACTTTTAACGGATTCGATACGTATCATAATTAAGAAATTATGTTTTTTTTCTGTTTTCACAAAAAGCCCCCCCATCCCCCCCCCCCCCCTTGGTTCGATTTTGCCCATTAACAAACTTGACCGAGATTTTATGCCCCTTGATTTTATGTATCAGTTTCGAAAAGATGCGGGAGTTGGAACCGCCTACTTCGAAAAATAACTTGTTTGCAGGCGGAGCCGGCAGGGATTTTTTTGTTTTTAATTTTTTTTGCTATAACGGTTGGTCCTATAAAAAACTTGTCAATATAAAAGTTTTAGATAATACTAAGAGGATTAATAATAAATTTACGTGGATTTGATATCTTGTGAATTGACGAAGCTATGATTTTTTTTTCTTCTAAAACCCCCCTTTTTCCCCCCCTAGGGGCCATTTTTAATTATATCAAAAATCTGTCATACATAAATTTTCGGCCCTTTTCGTAGAAGTAATAATAACTTTAAACGGATTCGATACGTATAAAAATAAAGAAATTATGAGGACCCCAAAAATAGGAGGCAAAAATTTTACAATTTAAGCATCATTTGGGGTCTCCAGAACCCGAAAAATTACGGGGGAATGCAAGAAAAATAAAATGAAAATTTTACTATTTTAGCATTAATTCTGTTCTCACGGCTTCGTAAAAAAGGGGCAGAAATTTTATATTTTCAGCGTTATTAATTGTACAATTTTGGGTCCTGTAGATCCGAAAAATCCAAATATCGAAATCTAAAGAAGTAAATAAAATGGAAATTTCACTATTTCAGATCCCATGACTTGGAAAAGAAAATGCAAAATGTTGTAATTTTGGAGTTATTGTGTCTTCCAGACCCGAAAAATTCCAATGCAAGGGAAGAAAAATAAAGAGGAAAATTTTGTATTTCATGCATTAACTTTATAATTTTGGCTTTATTTCGGGTCTGCAAAACCTGAATATCGAAAGGAGAAAGATGACTGAAATTTCACTATTTCATCATTATTTTGAGTACTGCAGACTCAGGGAAAATAAAATTATAATTTCACTTTTTTTCGGGGGGGGGGGGGGGAGAGGAGGTTCTATGCACACGAAAAAAAGGGAAAAAAATACTACAATTTCAGCATTACTCTTGGTCCTACATACCTGAAGAATCTGAGGGAAACAAGAAAACAAAAGGGGAAAATTTTCTATTACAATATTTCGGATTCTGTGGACTCCAAAAAGAGCAGAAACTTCCAATTTTCGCATTACCTCGGGTTCTGCAAACCCCAAAAACCGAGAGAAAGTAGTGCATACTAATATAAAATATAAACTAGAGATTTCAATTAAAAGCAGTTTTCATATACACTCTAAACTGGACAGTAATATTGGACCTGTTTAACCTGGGTTTCCTTGTATATATAGTCCAAATATAAAAATAATAATTCAGTTTATAAATTTAAAATTACATAGAATTGGTTTAATTTCACTTCAAACTGTCTAAAAACAAGCTGGAGTCGGAGTCGGCCTGTTTTTTAGTGACTCCGACTCCGACTCTTTTGTCCAAAAATAGGCCTGACTCCGACTCCGCAGCCCTGACTAACAATATCGAAATCGAATTGACAGTGCTCAGAATCGGCCATTAATTTTTAGTTTGAAGAATTTTTAATCAATTTAAATTTTGTTCTAAACCGTAGAATAAGATTGTTAATTTTCTTTATATATATATATATCGCAAAACCGTAGTTATAGGCCAGTAAAATTAGTTAAAAAAAAAGCCGTGCTAACCAAAAATTCGCGGAAAGCTGGAAATTGTTTTAATCACTTTGTTTTACATCCAAATGAAGGAATTTGAAGTTTGTCCCATTTTGCCTGGTGAGCTTTAGACGTAGCACCACAAAAACCTCAAAATTTTCGGACTATTTTCAGTATTTCGTAAATTACTCAAAAACTGTTCACTCTACAGAAAATAGCCTTATTCACAAATTGTAGAGCATAAAATTCTGTATCGATTGAGGATTACAGACTAAATATTCCACCGATAATAAGCGAGATATAATAAATCAAAAAAGTACATTTTTTCAAAAATTTCTAAAAAATACTCACAAAATCGGGTTTTTGACTCTGAACAACTAAAAAAGTGCTCATATAACCAAACCAAAAGTACGCACACGTATATTTGCGTTTATAATTACAATTTTGAAACCTTAGAGACCAAGTATAAAATAGTAGAACTATTATTATTATGAATATTTAAATGTACATTATATTCATTTTGAACTATGTATATTTTGGAGCATGCATGTTATGTTAGCAAGCATATAGAGCAGTGGTTCCCGACGTTCATATGATCATCCCGACTATTATAAAGATAATAAATATATTCATCAACGACTATAATAAATATATTCATCCCGACGAATATGCAGTTCATACAACAACGTCAGACTTTTCGAAGTTTCACAGACTTTTCGAAGTTTCATGTTTAAAACAACCTGTGGCCACAATGCATCCAAATTCGTTTACCCAATTTGTATTTGAAAATGCTGGTGTCAATATTGATACACTCGACAGGACTGATACTTTCCACGCTATGGGGGGGGGGGGGGGTATTTAAGTCACAACACCTAAACCGTTAATATTATCAAGCACAGAAATCCAAAGCGCCAAAAAATGCCAACTCTAGGTGCTATTTTACAGTTTGGCAAAATTCCGGTGGTCGCATTCCATAAGACGGCCAAAGCAGGCCTCTCAAACATAACAATAAGTGATGTTGATGATAAATTACATTGTGCAAGTGAGGCGCAACAACTTTTACCTAAAGATTTTCTCTGGCAGTACGGTAAATGGAAAGGTCTGGAAAACATTCCAGGTTGGAATAGTTTCATGTACAACTTGACACGTGACAATCTAAGTCAGATATTCTCTGCCGGCCTTTCATCAATGCTCCACCTGCTAACTACGACACAGTTTACAGTTCATTGATCACTGCTACTGAGAAAAGCAGAGCTCTTGGGCAACAAAACTGGTTTGTTACCTTTGATCAGTTGGGGGCAATATCCAGTCCTGGATGGGCGCCGCGCTTTTTTTTAAAGCACCCTAAGAGTCTTACCTTTGATCAGCCCCTGTATATTAAGGCTCGAGACAATGTTGCTGGAGATAGACCTGAAGTGAGCTCTATCACAGTTAGATTGGGAGGTTTTCACCTCCTGATGTCTTTCATGGGTGCGATTGGATTTATAATGGATGATAGTGGGTTAGAAGAACTGTTCGGTGTGGCATATGCTGGTGCATCTATTATGATGATGACAGGCCACACTTACTCAAGATCATTGAGAGCTCACATTTTGGCTCACCTAGCTTTGACCAAATTGGTTCTGGGTATGATTGAAATTACAGAGGAAGAAGAATCAGCAGTATTGCAGATCCTTGTAAGTTTTAACAGCCAGCTTTAATCACAGAGCACATTTATTCCTGAATTGGAAAGTCTCCTCGAGAAATTCTATAACAAATTGGACGAGTTGGAAAACAAGGGAGCAACAGCAAAACTCTGGGTCATGTACTACCACATGGTTACTATGGTGAAAAATTTCGTTGCAGCTGAACGAAGTGGTGATTGGTCGTTACATCTTCAGTGTATCAAAGAAATGCTTCCCTACTTCCACTCAAGCGGACATTTCCTCTATGCAAAATCCTGCCACTTATATTTACTAGACATGGTGGAACTAGAGTCGTGCCTGACCCCGGAACAATATGATCTTTATGTAAATAAAGGTTATTTCACAATAAGACGATCAGACAGATTTTGGTCTGGGATATGGTTAGACATGACTATTTAGCAGACCCTGATGAGATCGTTGAAGAGTACTGGAGGTCTCTCTCTGACCGACAGCACCCTGGCTAAATGGATTGCTACAATGCCCATAATCATGGATATTTCCCAACAAGTGCAGAAGTTCTGTGGGGTGTCATTTTGTACAACAGAGCAGCCTGTTGATTCAAGATTATCTAGAATCACAAGGGACAACGTCGCTGTGAATAAGTTTGTTTCATGGTTCCTGTCGCACAACCCATTTCCCTCATGTGACTACGTGATGTGTCTGAGTACAGGAGTGATTGGTGACGATAAAATAAATTGTCATCTAGCCAAAGAGATTGGAATTGCAAGTATTAAAAGTGTCATTGGTGGTGATTTTGGCCATGTGAAATTCAAGAGATCCAACCGAGTAACTCCAATGAAAAGCTTCACGTGTGCTATAAAAATACATAATGAGGAGGTATTCGTCGATCCAGAGACGATTTTTCGCCGAATTTCTTTCCACAAGAAATCAGAGGAAGAACTTGCGATATAAGATATTTGCAAAATACCTTATGAAGACACAATTTAACCTCGCTTCTCTGCCGCCGACTGAAGATGCAGCCAGACAATATTCATTCAGAGCTTTTCTTCAGATCAATATTTGGAATGGAAGGCTGATGAATCCCACTGATTGGGGTTGAAAATCATTCAGCCATGGCAAACTTCCAGTCATCACGAACGTTGTAGCCAGTGTTGAATTCAGGGGGTGGCCCGGAGGGGACATTCCCCCCCCGGAGCATTGAAATTCCCCCCCCGGAAGATTTGAGATTTTATACTTTTAATGGTCAAAAAGTGCAATTTCCCCCCCGGAACTCTATAATGTCCCCCCCGGAGCCACAGAAATCCCTCCCGGAGAAAAATGTCTGAATTCAACACTGGTTGTAGCTGCCCCACCAGAGCTCCTAAACACTCTGTCGCAAATATGCAAAGGGTTGCAAAGGTGGTTTATGTTCTTGTAGAAAGAACGGTGTTAAATGCTCAACTATATGTTACCACTGTAAAGGTGTGTCGTGCACAAATACCGAAGAGGAAGAAGACCCACAAACCGGATACGACGAAAAAGTAGATATGGACGAGGAGGCCTTCCATCTAGAGGAAGAAGAAGAAGAATGGACAACTCAAGGTCCAGCAAAAAAACGCTCTAAGCTCGATTTTCCTGTATTTCCCTCAAGTAACTTGAGTTGATTTTATTACCGTTGCTTTTATACTCATTTTTTTAAATAAATTATTTTTCTTGATTTTCTATTATTATATTTTTTCCGACATTTTGTAAAATACATAATTTTAAGTACACATACAATTCTTTCATTTTTCAATTACCTATTCGTTATATTCATCATTTCATTGGATTTTCAAAATATAATCATTTATGCACCTCAAAAAATAATTTGCTTACAGATGACAGAATTAAAAATAATTTGGGAAAATCGGTCATTTTAAGTGTAATCATCTGTTAAAAAGGTTGGTGAAAATTCCATATTGATGTAATTAAATTTTGAAGTTGTTAATTAAACAATACCATTCTGCAATTTATGCAATTATACTGTTTTGTAAGCGAAATGATTCATTTAACCGACAACTGATACTCAAAACACCAATTTTATGAGTTTTTTTTATAAAATTTTGGAAAAATGTACTTTTTTGATTTATCATATCTCACTTATTATTGGTGGAATTTTTAGTCTGTAGTACTCAATCGACGCAGAATTTTATGTTCTACAATTTGTGTATTAGGATATTTTTTGTAGAGAGAACGGTTTTTAAGTTATTTGCGAAATACTGAAAAAAGTCCGAAAATTTTGAGGTTTTTGTGGGGCTACATCTAAAGCTCACCAGGAAAAATGGGACAAACTTCAAATCCCTTCATTTGGATGTAAAATAAAGTGATTAAAACAATTTCCAGCTTTCCGCGAATTTTTGGTTAGCAAAATCCTATTTTTACTGGCCTATTATAAAAGTGTATTCATTTAAGTTAAACTTACTTAAAGTAGTTCAGTAAAAGTTTTTCTTAAAAGAGCATTTATCATAAAAGCATATTTTTTAAATATTTTATTCTGTCGCCAACTAGCGACAAATCGCCAAAAACATGAAATTTTCATAATTTTTTTAATGAAAGTTATATCGAGATTTCGCAGCATTTTTTTTTTTTTTTTTATAAACGTATATAACCTCATGAAAAGAATATTCTGTAATTTTTTCAAAAAATTCTGAGCATGCGCTTATGGAGACCTTCTTTGTAAGCGTAAAACGAAAGAAAATTCGTCATACCAGAAGAAGGATGCGGACGCCTTATCAGCTTTCCCATTAAAGACATCTCTTGATTACGAAGCTTTCTTTCCTCTTTCATTTTATCAAGGGCACACTTATTAGGAATGGATTTCTTTTCAGAATATGTATTTTCCTGCACCTGGTTTAGATTAGGCGACCTAGCTTAAAAGAAAAAGTTATAAATGGTAACAGAAAAACTCAAAAAGAGTTTAAAGTGGAATGACACATTCACTTTGTAGTTAAAAAAATAATAATAACTTAATAAAATTACTAAAAAGGTGCATAAAATTTATTTAAAGCCATACTTAAAAGATGTTACATTACATACTTTAACCACGAGATCTTTCAATCAAGAAAGTTAAGGGGAAACGTTAACTGAAGTGCCCCCTCTACTGTGCTGTTGCTGTTGCATCCCAATATTGCTGCGCTACCTCGGATGTAACGGCACAGTAGAATAGACACTTGAGTTAACGTATCACCTTGAAAATTTTAGAAAACTTAGTTTCGGTGCCTTTTTGATGACTCGCCTGCTGTTGTCGCTCATCTTCTCGGAATTTTTTATGCATTTCTGCGCCCCTGCCTTGCTTTGTCGCCTTATCAAGGCGCCTCTTTCCTCTTTCGTCCTAATCTGTGGTTCAGGACTCCGATCCACAGTATGAATTTTCAATAGGATCCGTCCTTTTTATTTTATTTTACAGCCCTAGTGATTCGGATTAGCTTTGTGTGATTTGTGTACACATTGGATCTGCCTATCGAATCTGCTGTTTCCGTTAAAAAAAAAATCTATACAAGCTTTAACAATATAATGAAACTGAACTTCCATTCGTCTCCAGTGATAAATTTTCCTTTAAATGTAAGTTCTTAACAAAAAGAAAAAAAAATTGCTGGGTGCAAAATTTTATATCTATGCAGTAGAGATATTTTAAATCTTCAAATTTTTAAAAAGAAATGATCTGTATAATAAAATATATACTTACGGATATTATAGCCCCCACCAGTGGCTGAGAGGTTCTGCTCTCAAAGCCAGTAGACGGGAGGTGCTGGGTTCAAACTCCTGTCGCGCTCGTCGACCTAACCGTTCGGAGTTTTCCGTGGTCTTCTTCGAACCTTGCCGTAAATACGGGTTAGTATCCCTTAGAAAGACCCCCACGGAGGGCACTTCCCATAGGGCCTATATCCCTTGAGTAGATAAACGGCCGTCATAAATCAACAACAAGTACGGGTATTATAATTAGTGCTTTTATACCATAATATTCGTTTTACAAAGTAAGTTTTTCTTATAAAAGTAATACTTTGATGATATCATTTCTTGTTCTAATTAGTTTAGTAATATGAATAAAATTATCAGGTTTAAAAAAAATTAATTTTGTGTTGCAAATTAATGGTAACATTAAAACAATTTCTCCTTTAATGTTGGATAATTTTCAGTACTTTACCATTTAAATGATTTGTTATTATTTTGGCTCTACTAAAGCATTATTTGATAAAAAGATGAATTTAAATCCCTCTATAATGTGTACAGTAAAATAGAGTTATTTGTTAATTTTTGCACCAATTAATTTGAAAGTTTGGAAAGATTTTTTCTTTTTTTTTTTAATAAGAAATTCAAGCTGTAGTTTACATTCACCTACAGTATTTCATATGTAAAGTTTTTTTTAAAAAATATTATCAATGCACATAACTTCAAAAAATTTTAATATTTTATTATTTTTTCTGAGATTTTTTTTTTATAGTTGATGTTATTAAAAATTTGGAAGAAAAATTTTTAAAACTTTAATTTTGAAAGGACTGTTTTATCACGAAATTACTGATGCTTTTTAAGTGTAGAAACTTCAAAGATTAAGTTTCTTGTTTCATATGAAATTTAGAAGTGTGTTTTAAGAATATTCTATTTACATCAGTATTCATAAGTAATTTAGACGTTTTCCTATTTTATCTGATACAAAAATGATATATATAGCTGTTAATTATTGCATGAAGGGAATTTATTTTTGCAAATGATAATAGTTAAATTATGCATTTTTATATTTTCTTCATACTTACATCATTGGGATATTTGTTTAGAATGATTTAGCCTGGAAATGCTATATATATTACATTGATATTAATAATTAATTAGTCTTCAAAATTTTTCTTTCTTTATTTTTCCTTCTCTATTTAATTCAGAGTTAAAAAAAGAAAAAAAAAATCTTATTTTGACTGCAAGAGGTAATAGTTGAATTTTTAAATTAATATACAGTTCAGTAGTTTAACATTTTGCATTTTAAATCTTATTTAAAGTGTCATGAACTGTTAGAGATGTATCTTACTGATGATTTAAATTTTTTTTACTTCTAAATCTTCAATTTGAATGAAAATAATTGACTTTTTATACATAACTATTTTGTATGGATTCTCAAGCACATATTTAAATACACTATCCTGCCCATTCCATCTAATATTTTTTTTCTTTCAATATGTTCATGAACAGTATATACATTAATACTGAGTGTACAATTGGTCAATTGATGCTAACTGTACAGTGTACAACTGACACTGCGTGCTGTTGTACGTATATGGTGCATAATTGATCTTAAAAAAAAAAAAAAAAAAAACATCTGGTAGGTCTAGATTGGTTTTAATTTCCAGGATCATTTGTGAACAAAATTTTCTGTCTATTTACATACTGCTTATCATATTGTTACCTTTGTTTGCTATTACGTAAGTTTCCTTTTATTACAATTAACATGACATGCAATTTTTGGATTTATTTCAACTGCTAGATGGTAACAAAAATAATTTTACCTGAAGTATTCTATTTGTCCTATTATCATAGTGTTGTAAATTTTTATGCTTTTCCTTTTTGAATACTGCACATTTTAAATTTTTAAAGGGAATGAAAATAAATTATTTTACACAAGATATATTTTTTGTTATTCTTTTTAGAGAGAAAATATCTCAATTCCAGTCTTTATGGTCAAACATTAGAGTGATTGATAAATTATTTGTCTTTCGTAACATAGAATAACATCTTTATTAAATATTAAGATCATATTTAGTTAAATGTTTAGACATTTAAAATTCAAAATATGAATTTAAAAAATTCATTTCCAGACAATATAGCCTGTCACAATTTTTTTTATACCTTAAATTATTTGGATAACTAGAGTCCTCATAATCATAAGCTGTATAAATTTTCTCTTAGTATTTTGAGCAAACATATTCATTATACAACTTCACATGTTGCAGTTTTATTTTGTTTTATTCTCCTTTTACTTTTAATACCCATACATATCAACCTCATTACATTCCTTTTATAGTTTGGTAATACAAAATTATGTGAAGTTAGTAATTGTGCTTGTTTTACCAGTTTCGTGTATGTTACTCAGGGCTCCCACTCGGTCCGTTCTTTTGAACACCACTTTTTATTAAAGAAAAACCGTCTTTATAAATTTTGTACAAAATAACTTCGAAGTTCGTTTTAGTTGCAATTGTTGCAATTACCTGCCACAATTTTCTTTCTAAAAAAACACTGGTTTTAAAAAAAAACGGACCAGTGGGAGCCCTGTGTTACTCTTTCATTTGGTTATTTTCTGGGCGTAACTAAATGTCAGAATTTTGAAACCTCCTCATCTTGACAAGTTTAAATCATAGTCATATAATTAGATTATACATGGATTTATCACATCCACCAATCGCTATGGAGATAGAAAACAGAGCTCCCCCTACTTTAGATTTTTTTCTTACATCTTACCTTCAATGTTTATGATTAATATACATTACACGCGTTCTGTTAAATATCTCTGTATGTATTAATTTTAATATGCTAGGTAATTTGTTTCTTGATTCATACAAGATTTTCACATTTTTCCAATGCTATACACAATTATAAAATTTAATGCAGGAATTTTTTTTTCATTCTGAATTTTAAAACTTACGTTGTTTTACATACACATTTTTATTATTATTCTTTCACCTGATGACTCGATGCATTAGTTCACTCGAAACGTGTGACAGCATTTCTTTAATTTTTAGTTATTTCCTGTACATTCAAAGTTGATCAAATTCAACGTATTGTGTTTTGAACACTTTACTTTGTAATGTACAACCCTTCATATTTGTTAATATAACCACATTTTTACGACACTTTCCTTTTGGTAAAATTTGTTAATGTAACTTAATATTTCACAGGTAGCTTGTAGATGCACATCATAAGAGAAACAGTTTATAATATTTACAAACTCCAGGGTGATTTTGCATCACCATTATTAATTCATATTGTATACGCTAGAGTTATTCCAATATTTTTTTTCTGTGCTTTCAAACAAACAACAAACAACAACAACAAAAAGGGGGGGGGGTGGAATATGTACAAACATAATATTTAGAGTTCTGGTTAAGGTTGTAGACGTTCCTAATGGCAAATCAAAAACAAATTTTTGCACTTATTTGGTGGTTAATAATCACGCTCTTTTATTATGGTCATTACATTATTTTAAAAAATGTATTTTCGTATAAGCGTTTTACATCTTGAACACATTTTCACATTAACATACAGTTAGTCAGTTTTAAGCAGTAACTTTTAAACATTGGTTTTATTTTAATATAGGTGAGATGGGGGATGAATGGGACATTTTCACAAAAATATTTATTTTAAATATTTTATTTAAGTTATTATCAATATTATATATCACATTTCATAGAATAAGTGTTTGACTACATATTATGCTCAATATTTATTCAAGATTATTATTATACAGAAATATATTATGAAATTAAAAAATGTTACTCTATGTCCCAATCATCCCCAGAGTAGGGATGAATGGGACACAAATATTTTCCTCCCTTTATTCAATGTTAAGGACTAAAAGCGACAAAAATGCCTCCTTGGCAAAAGCTGAGAGAGTGTAAATTGTAATATGATCTTCAGGATTATTTGTTAGCCAATCATCTTGGACTCATCTCGGCTTTGCCTTAAAAGGCCCATACACGGCAGCATTTAATGGCTGAAGACGATGTCTACAATGAGGAGGAAATGTTAAAAAAATAATTACCATAAATTATTAATTTATCAAACTAGATAATATTATTTAGCTAATAAATATATTTTTCAACATCCTCTAGGGATGAATGAGACAATCCCATTCATCCCATTTGAAATGTCCCAATCATCCCCATGATGCATATATTCAACTGTCAGCCATTTTGTCTGAAAAATTATTTTGTCGCAATGGTTAATATTCTTCATTTTAATTACCAATATTGAGCCTTGAAATAAAAAACTACAACATATATTAATTGTTTATATTGCATAAGATATTTAAGTAACTTCAAATGTAAAAAAAAATTACTTTTAAGCAGAGTTTTCAGGAAATGCAAATTTGAAGGAAACTGAAAACAGCCATGTGCTCTTGCTTTTGGTTCTGAAGCACACTATGGTAGTGAAATCTATGAGGATAGGAAGCAACTAAAAAATAAGTTTATTGCCTGAGATATTAAGAACGTCCCATCCATCCCTTGTCCCATTCATCCCCCATCTCCCCTACATATGCATTTTCATTTATTTTTATCATACACAATCACAAATATCTTATGTACAATTTTCTTCTCATCATGTTTTCCATGTGAATCTAAACTGGGTACTAGTTTTATGATCTAATTGTAATTCTGGATTTCTTATTTTGACATTAATTAGAATTTATTGTCTGGACATAATTATTTACTTTGATTTCTTGATCTGAATGCAATAACTGTCATTTTGGGGGAAAATTATTAAACTTTATAATCTAAATGTAATTTTGAGCTGCAATAATAATATAGTGTTTATAATTTGTTTCCTAAATAATCATGCATCACAATACAACTCAGTTTGTTTATATTACGAAATACTATGATGCAATTCAGATAAAAAATATCTACTTTGATTACATTTTTGGTTCATAATAACTGTCATGTTGATGAGAGCTGGTTAAAATTTATGGCTAAAGATGCTTATGACTGGTAAATTAGTTTTAAGTATTGGTTTTTTGTGTGTTAGGAGAAAATGTTTTGGGGATCTTAACGTTTAGACTTCTACTTTTATTTTTGAATATAACAAAGATTTACTTTTTATCCTGTCATATATATATAACCACACACACAAGATTTGCTAGTATTAGAATATATGTTACACTAAAAACGAATCAGCACCAATTTATGTTAAAATCTAACTGAATCTAAAGTTTTATTAGACTCCATTCATTAGTTCTTGAGATATGACTATCGCTAAAATCGTGTAAATCAAGAAAAATGCAGTATAGTAGCGCCATCTATTGGGAAATTTGCACCAAAGCCTAATCAATAACAACTTATGTCAACGTCTAACTGAATCTGAAGTTTGATGAAATTCTGTGCGTTAGTTCTTGAGATATAGCTATCGTGAAAATCATGAAAAAAGTAGCATAGCAGCGCCACCTGTTGGGATGTTTACACCAAAACGCAGCCAGCATCTATTTATGTCAAAGTCTAAGAGAATATGAAGTTTATGAAATTATGCGCATTAGTTCTTGAGATATAGCTATCATGCAAATCTTGAAAAATGTAGCATAGAAGTGCTGCCTGTTGGGCGATTTACACCAAAAACTAATCAGCACCAATTTATATGAGGGACTAATTGGATATAAAGTTTCATTAAAATCTGTGCATTAGTTCTTGAGGTAGAGAGCTCACAAAATTTTTGTCACATACAGACAGACAGACAGACAGACTCACAGACAGACGGACATAGTCATAGACTCACAGACAGATATTTTCTAAAAACAGTCAAGTCGTGTTCAGGACCGTCTAAAACGTATGAATCCGCCAAAAAGCGGGAGTCGAATGTTTTCACGAATTGTAACTTTCTTTCTTTGATTTTTAACTTTCTTCTTGTAACGATAGAAGAAAGTTAAAAATTGCTGATTTTACGGTATAATACTGGCATCCCAGCTGCCAGCAGTATTATACCATAAAATCAGTAATTTTTTTTACAGTGTAGAATAAAAAAAATTAAGAAGGAAAGAGAATTCTTTCTCTTTTTGAATGGCTCTAAATTCTGAAACATCTACAAGTTTTTCTAACACAAAATATATTAAAAACTATTGCTTGAAAAGCTGCTAAGCCTTGTTATAATGGAATACTTGGTCAATTTGGTCATTGTGTTGCATGTAAACGTAATTCTGCATGAACAACGTGTATTTTTGATTGGTCTTTATAATAAGAAAGCTGCTATAATGAACGATCGTTGTATCGAGCGTCTGCTATATATCTATTACAAGATTGTTCTTTGTTCAGGGGGATTGTAAATCCATCCTTACGTGAAAACCCAAAGTTTGTAATATTGACCCCTCCTTGGAGACTTTCAAGATCCGCCATTGAATAAATATTGGCAAAATATAAACAGACCAATTCTGTGACGACACGTTTTGTCAGTATTGACCAAGATAGAAACAACACAAACAATAATAGCCCTGTAGTATTTAGCTATCGGAGTTTCATTCCGTTATTATTTCGAATAAATAAATTTACAAAATTCAATTTTTTTTCTTTTGAACAGAGGAATGTATATTCAACTAGGTAAATTATATCCAATGGTTGGAGTATCATAGTTGAAAATTTTCCAACAGAGCGAAAATATGCCGGGACAGGACTCGAAACTGGGTACTTTGGTTTGCCGTACCAACGCTCTCCCTACTGAGCTATCCCGACGATATCCTAGCTGGCATATTTCACTCTTATTTGTTGGACAAGGCTGCAAACTGCAGAGCTAATTTCATTCATCCGAGCTATAACTATAGCATTTTACATGATGAATCTGAAATAGCATGGAAACTCCTGTATACCATGTAATTAGGTCATAATGAACAGAAGAATGTATATTCAACTAGGTAAATTATATCCAATGGTTGAAGTATCATAGTTGAGATTTTTCCAACAGAGCGAGAGGATATCGTCGGGATAGCTCAGTAGGGAGAGCGTTGGTACGGCAAACCAAAGTACCCAGGTTCGAGTCCTGGTCCCGGCATATTTTCGCTCTGTTGGAAAAATCTGAAGTATGATACTCCAACCATTGGATATGGTTTTTCTTTTGATTTTATTGATCGAAATGGTAAGCTGTAGATCAGATGTTTTTGGTGAAGCTCGAACTGGAAAAAAGCATTATATTTTCAAGGACTTATTTCATATACAAGATTTATACTTACGTGTTACTAACAACTTTAGGTCCAATTTGAGACGCTTCGAGACGCTTTGATCTCCGAAAATCAGAATGACAATTCTGATTAATGTCAGATTCATTTTCATCTTCATTTTTATATGAAGTACCACAAGCTCCAAAAGTATATCTACGATCGGCTGGTCCCTGTAACCTCTGTGACAAACTGCTAGTAGGCAATATGAACAACTACAGAAAGAAAAATATATATATATATAGCTTTCTCAATAAGCTTTCAGCTGATCGCCATGTACATTCTAGTTAAGTTAATTCAGGCTACACTGCAAAAAACAATTGTTGATTTTACAGTATAATACTGGCACCCCACCTGCCAGTAAAGCAGAAAATAAGCAGTAATACGCTGCCGCGCATATTTTACTGTTTACTGCTTATTTTACTGCATAAAAGAGTATACACATATAAAAGAAAGTTTAAGAAAATAATTACTTGAGACAGCGATGAGCATGTAATATCCTCCTCATCTAAATGGCACAGAGATGTGGAAGATGTATTTTCATTCGTATAAAGGCGATGATATTTCTCATCAACTAAAGAGAAAAATACTTTTCATTAGTATCACCACATAAAAAAAAAACATCCCGATTAACAAGGAAGGTCTCAATAAGCGCATTAGTCGAGAATTTTTTAAAAAAATTACCGAAGATACTCTTCTTGTGAATGAATATACATAATAATTATTTTTTAAAACATTTGGCGGAATCTTATCATTGCCTTATTTAAAAAATGATGGAAGTTTCATTATTTGGCGAAACACCGACGTATTAATATTGATGTTTTTTAAAAAGTCTGTTTCCTATGTTTAATGATAATAGTTGGTATCAGTTAGAACAGAAATATAAGGCGTGTTCAAATGAAAGTGATTCGAAGCGTCTCGTCGCATGCGAACAGTTTTCAATGAATTTTCGTGAAACAAACGTGATAATGAAGGTGAATGTACCACGCGTGCGCATGCGCAAGCAGATTTGGGATAACTTCATACGTAAGGACGTGCCATTCAGTTAAAAATGGCTGATGCGGATGCAATCGCATCCAAAACGGATCAGTAAGCTGTAATTAGGTTTTTAACACTGGAAGGGATATTCATCGAAGCCGGTGGATATTCATCGCAGAATGCTGGCTGTGTCGCCAAGGTGTGTGGCCCGTAAAAAGTGGGAAGTCCTGGAACATTCACCTTACAGTCCAGATCGCATCCTTTGGACCGCTGAAGAAAAGCTTAAAGGGTTAACGATTTCACTCGTAAAAGCTGCAGTCTGAACTGGTTCCATGATCAACCGACATCGTTCTTCGCGAACGGAATGCGTAACTTTCCTTATTGGGACGTCTGTCTAAACGCCATGGGTGAATTCTTTTTAACAAACTTTGTATGCATTTCACTCATTAAATACTGTTGTTTCTATCTATGTATCTGTCTCATTTCTGTCCCTACGCATCTCATGGATAAACACCTCGAATCACTTTCATTTGAACACCCCTCATATAATGAAAAAAAAAAAAAACCTTTGTACTATAAAAACATGTTTTATTTAACCCTATTTAAAATGATATTTCATTTCAGTAGAAAATGAAAATTTCAAAACACAGAAAGAAAAATAATATTTTGCAAAAGAAAACTATTTATGTAACCATCTTTATTCATTGCAAATACTTCCCAGTGTTGTCAGA
The DNA here is from genome assembly GCA_963931845.1 of Maratus michaelseni. NCBI lineage: Eukaryota > Metazoa > Arthropoda > Arachnida > Araneae > Salticidae > Maratus > Maratus michaelseni. The sequence continues at coordinate 152,462,596 of OZ007596.1, read as the reverse complement.
TTGGGGATTTTGACCCCATTTTGAGGATTTTTGAACGTTTAGGGGAAATGTTTGGGGAATACGAACATTTTTGGGAAAAAACTTGGGAATTTTTTTCATTATTTCACGTTTTCGGGTTAAAGGTTACTTTTAGTTATCTGTCAACACTGAATCACGATACGTCGATCGGGAAATTTATCAATTGCCAATCATTATCCTCGTGCTCGTCGTTTACAGTTTATACGTGTTTTAAGATCCAATTTATTATTTATCGATGTCTAACATATATTCATCTTTTTGTAATTCGTGTTATGTTTTTCAAGACAGTAAGAGATCATAATAAAAATGTCTGTCCGCATTTTTGGGGGGGAGAGGTGGGAGGGGATTTGCTTTGGTGAAAATTTTTGAACTTACATTATTAAACATTTTTTATAGTGGTAAATTTAAAATTTACTCTTCTGAGTAGAAATTGACTTTTCGGAAAAACTTTGAAACTTTTCGGAACTTTTCGTGAACTTTTCAGAAAAAACCACAGATTTGGGGAACATTTCAGAACTTTTGACGAAACTGACTTTCGACTATCTCGCAACACTAATATTTCCATTGGAATGTTAGTATACAAAATAATAAATGTATAACACAGATTAGAATCTACAGAAAAGTGAACGAATTAGTTAGACATTTTACCCCCAACCCCTCAGGAACTTCCTCCCCTTCTACATATAAGTTAATGTGTTTAGAATAGTCACGTTGTTTTTTTTATTAATATTATGGAATGAATTTGATTTTTTTCTGTCAATTTATCAGTCCTAGTTTTCTTCTTTACACTATCTTTTTAGGTGCGTTCGTAATTATATAAATACGTAGCACCTATTGTCGTCGTCTGGTCCGTCCGTCCGTCCGCATATAACAACGCAAAAACTACCCAACCGAATGGTTTGAAATTTAAGATATGTTATTTTTGCAGAATTTTGTCGAGACATTTCAAATTTTATAAAAATCGAATCAAAACTTTAGGAGACATTAATAAAAACATTTATTAAGAAATTTGATTTTTTTTTTTTAAATCTGTGCTTTTTTGTTATAGGAGCTTTCGAAGTTTAATCGTCAAGCGACCGAGAAACTTATTTTATGACAGAAATGAATCTGCAGACGATAGAATTCATTTCACAGAATTAAAAATCATCAAGATCTGAATATTTATTATAACTAGCTATAATACGAACGCACCTCATTTGTCACGTTTGACGTACAATTTCCAACTTGTTAATAACTTGCAGACGATACTATATATATATATATTTATAGTACTGTATTTATATTTATATATTACTGTATATGTTTAAAATTGTACGTGAATTGTATATGAATTATTTTTAGATTAATATTAGATTGCATAGTAAAAGATAAAATATTCATGAAAAACTATTTCAGTAAAAGATTCAATAAAAATATAACCAAAGAAAAAATATTTCAGAAATTATTATACTATTTCTCAATTGAAAATATGCACAAACTAATGTAAGAAAGTATTATTGTTTATATACAAATCCCCAATTTTCGGGGAAAAATCCCAAATGTTATTTATTTCAAAAATTAATTTAAGTTAATTTAAGTGAGGAATCTACAAACTGAAGTAAAATATTCGTATACTTTAATTAATTTTAAGACAATTCTCAAAACAAATACTATTTTTCCCCGATCAACAACGCGAAATTTAAATCATTGCAACCTCTTATTCGTTGCAGTAAATAGTCGACACTCAAAGGGCGGAGCCCAATCTCCCATCCTGTTTCAGCTAGCATACTACCTTTCTTACAATGGACTTGTCTAAAAGAAAGTGTTTCCCAAGTCTCTACTCGCAATTAAGACTCCTATAAGGGGAATAGGCGCTCTACTCGTAATGGGTCCTCAATACAATGACTTTTATGACGTGAAATCGGAGATACGCGGTGTGCTGCAGAGTTGCTGCATGATCGCACTCCCCTCGACCCATATTCCGAGACAATGCCCCCCTTCCTGTTCATCCTATGTCAAACTGTCACATAGCTTTTTTGTTGCAAATTCTGTCTACTTTTTGAATTTCTAGGTATTCACCCCCCCCCCCCCCCAAACAATTACAAAAACCAAATTTTTTCAAAAAATCTATTATTTGAGGCGTTTTGTCAAAATTTGGGGGGGAGGGGGGGGGGGTCGTTGCCGAAGGAAATTTTTGTGGGATTCAGCGACCCCAAAAACATAAAGTAAGTTGAATTCCAGAACTACCATTAATTTTGCCAGGTAAAATTCCCTATTGCCTGGACGATTTAGTAATCAGGAAAAGATGGCCATACATTTCCTGCATGATGCTACGGTTGTGAGAGTTCTGGAAGTCCTAATTGTGTAGTAAACAGAGTTCTCGCCACAATCAGAAAGCGCCCTCTAGCGCTTCAAGGCCTGAGTTTCGACCATCCATTGCATGCTGTGTCAAGCTTGTCTAGGCGTGTTCTATCATCCCTTAAATTTTTGACCAGGAATTCCAAATCACACACTCTCTCTCTCTATATATAGAGAGAGAGTTTGTTTGATGTAATCTGTCAAACGAAAGGGGTGATATAAGAGCCCATGTGGATCATAAAACATCATAGAAACCCTGTCCTATCTTTAACCGTTTCCGAGTTATGGTGGATAGAAGGAAATGTGCCAAAAAGGCGTCTAGTCGAAAAAAACCAAATTTGTGATTTAGTTATAAAACATACACGCAAAATAAGCCCATATTTAGAAATACCAGAAAAGTCCTATGTGATGATACCAGCCTCTTTAGGATATCTGGATTTAACGGCGAGCTACAAGCGCTGAAACATTGGCAAACGGCAAAATCAAATTGTCGCAAAAATCTTTAACCGGCACTATCGAAAGCACCCTTCTAGTTACAATCGGTCAAATTTACCAAAAACTAGTCTACAATTATGCTTAGGGGCGATTGGATTTAAATGGGCAAACCTCCATGTCCTTTCCCTATGGGACACAAAATTCAGCAAGTATCAAGATGCACTAGAGCAACATCTACAACCAATTCGTGACATCTTAGGAGCCTTTTGTGAATATTTCAGCACGTCAACACTTCAACCCACAACTCACATACCACAAAATGTAGACGTTTTAGATTGGCTAGATTTAAAACCAGACTTAAACACAAATGAGAGCATTTGGGGTATCTTAACCCGTGAAATATAGAAGCATGGAAAGCAATATGACTCTACCAAAGAAATAAAACTGACGATGAAGGAACGAGAATTAAAAGCAATGAAAAAACATCGTATTCCCTGCCACCAATGACATTTGAAATCTAATTGATTCAGTGGAAACACTATTATTTGAACTTATTCGAAACCAAGGAAGTACTACAGGGTGATTATAAAAAAAACTACCCCGATATATGAGTCCTTAACTATCACACCGTTCACAGAAACTGACTGAAATTTTGGTTTTAAGTATTTTGAGCTATGCGCTCAAGAATCGTATGAAAACCAACAGTTAAACTCTAACAGTTACGGTTACAGTGACAAAATTTTGAAAATTTCAAATGGCAACACCTATTTTTTTATTGGAATGTGATCTTCATAGTGAAAAACCATAAAAAGCGTTGGAACGGTACCTATAGTACGAAAATTGCCGGCGCTAGACAGACTAGGAAGAAAAGTGAAAACAACGAATAAGGACAGAGAATCAACAGAAAACAAAACATTTTATTGTGTTTCACAAATTTTCCACGTCACACACAAAGACACGTTGCATGCGGCAGATGGTGGATAGCACTGAATAATAAAATGTTTTACTTTCTGTGGCTTCTCTGTCCTTTATTGGTTGTTTTCACTTTTCTTCTTAGTCTCTCTAGAGCCGGCAATTTTCGTGCTACAGGTACCATTCCAACGCTTTTTATGGTTTTTCACTATGAAGATCACATTCCAATAAAAAAAAATAGGTGTTGCCATTTGAAATTTTCAAAATTTTGTCACTGTAACCGTAACTGTTAGCGTTTAACTGTTGGTTTTCATACGATTCTTGAGTGCATACCTCAAAATACTTAAAACCAAAATTTCAGTCAGTTTCTGTGAACGATGTGATAGTTAAGGACTCATATATCAGAATAGATTTTTTTATAATCACCCTGTATAAATATATATAGCATCGTGTAAAAGTGTTAAACGATGTGTTTTTAGGGTTCCGTACTTAAAAAGTAAAAACGGAACCATTTTACGATCACTCCTATGTCTGTCCGTCCGTCTGTCACCACCCTTTTTCTCGTAAACTGTGGGACGTAGAAAATTCAAACTTGGGAAAGTTATAAAGCTTTTTTACCTACATATTTTCGGATTATTATAGCGATTCACAAATATGTTTAGGCAAAATTTAAGGGGCTAATTAAGTTACTTGAAAAAAAAAAGTTTTCTTTTTGCATATCATGTGGAGTAATGTAAGAAAGATCTCGTAATATCGAATCAAAAATATATTTGTTTTAATTTTAGGTATTATATTTTCAGAGATATTGTCGAAAATGCATTGAAAAAATTTGTCTCCCCCCCTCCCCTCTATTTCTGAATCTACTGAAAGTAAAATTATGAAAAAATTAGGGGTAGTAGGAGTTTATTTAAACCTTGCAGAAAAACTATAGCAATTTTCCTAGGTGACATAGTTTTTGAGAAAAACGCATTTTTCAGTTACACACAAACTTTACATTTCCAGCGGTCAGCTGGAGAGTTGATGGGCAATCGAGGTATCTATCGACGCAGAATCATCCAAGGATAGTTGATAATGATTTTCGAAAAAAAATGTCGGTAATTAGCAGAGATATTAATTAAGTTATTAAAAAATATATTTTTATATACAGTGTAGGGTCTCGTTCGAAAGATCTTGTAACATCGAACTCAAAAATATGTTTGTTTTAATTTTAGGTATTATATTTTCAGAGATGAAAGTATACTGGAAAAATATGACCCCCTTTCCTCCTCTTTCCGAATCTACTGAAAATAAAATTATGAAAAAATTAGGGGTAGTAGAAGTTTATTAATTAATAATTAGTAATTAATTCATTTAATGTAGGGAACCCTTTGATCGCGAGTTATACTCGCACTTGACCGATTATGTATAATTGTCTTTAAACTTTTGAGACACTCTATACATTTTAACTGTATATATTTTAACGAGCTTTTATCAAAGTTATGATAATGTATCCATTTTGATATGATTTATTTCTATAATTTTACAGAATGTATTAAGTAAATAAGATGTTTTTGTTTGATTTTGCATTGTTATTTAATAAATGACATTTTCTGGTTGTGCCAAAACTTTTGAGATTGTATAAAATAAAATTTTGAGACGGTATAAAATAAAATTTTGAGACTGTATAAAATATATTGCTGAATACAAATTCAGCTCTTTAATAGTATGTAAGTATTTTTTTAAAATGTATTTAATGAATACCATAAAAATAACTTACCATATGGTTTTAAAATAAGCATGGCTCTTTGTTGATCCATTAGGTAGAGCCAGAAGTACAAACTTTTTATGGTACCCATTTTTCTTTCACTGTAGTCGATGAGAAGTTCCCAAGTTGGACTTTTGCCGCAATAAATAGCTTGGCCAATGCGATTTAAATTTTTAACTTTCATGTACCGTTTACCTGAAAGTATAAAAGTTATTCAATAAAGCAAAAGTTTATTCGTTGTGTTTCAAGAATTAAATGATCAGGTAGGTGACCCAAAAGTGCCCATAGTTAAGCTTTGGGGATTTTTAATAATTTTCTGGTTGTGTGTGTGTAGTTGAATTTTTGTTTGTAAAATTCTACATTTATATCCAACACATACCAAGTATATTTATTTGAAATTACTTTTGAAATGCGAAAAAATACTCGGCAAACTATTTTGCTTACTATTATACTCTGATCATCTTTTTTTCCCTTTGATATATTTCGAGTTTTTCTTCTTAATCTACTTATCTTATGACAATAAAAGACCCTGAAGCACTTTTTGTGCACGGTAGTTCAGGTTCAGGGATTTTCTTCTGGGAGTTACTGACTTCTTTCGAGTGATCGCTGATGTTAACAATAAATTATAATACGTTTTTTTACGCACTTATGTAGAAATTTTTAAAATCACCTTTACTACACTGATTTCCACATTTGTTTTCTAAGGTGGCCACCTTGGGAACATGCGTATGGTCGCCATTTGCATGACGTAAAAGTATTAATCTGATACATTTCTTAGAATTGAAGTAAATGCTGTTAAATAGAAGGAAATAAGCTTTCAGAAAACATATCATACCTCAAAGTTCTAACAATTTAAATAAAATATCTTCTTACCTGGAAATTAGAACGACTACTCCTCAAAAGTGAAATCACTGCATAAAATGTCGAAGGATCAAGGTGATCTCTTTAAATTCAGTCACTTGCACTGCAGATACATGATTGACAGTTACATATTACATACATACAGGATGTCCCATAAGTTCGTTCACACTTCAACAATTCATAAAAAATCGACAAACTGTCGTATCGAAGTGTGGTCCGCACCATAAGGTTTCTCAAAGTGTTGGATTTTTTGTAGCGAGAGAAACAAACAATATTTTAAAGAGATCTCTAAGTAATTTCAGATTTCAAATATTAAAAAAATAACAAATTGTCTACCAGCTTGCGTTTGCACCATAAGATTAGCCAAAAAGTGATTCTTCATGGTAAGAAATGAGAATAATTAAAAAAGTATCATAAATTCATTCTTATTTCAAAAATTCATAAAAAAGGTAAACTAACGGAGTGTGGATTGCATTCACCATAAGATTTCTCAAAATGTTGGATTTTTTCTAGCCAAAAACAATAGTTTAATAAATCTCTAAATTAGTTAATAAAATATATATAACTAAGCAACTATTGTCCTAAAAAACTATTAAAACAGTAAAAAAAAAAAAAAAAAAAAAAAAAAAAAAGAGAAAGTGTTAAAGTCTAATGTAAACCAAATAATGCAATTGGTTTTAAAAAACACTTAAAACGGGCAATTTATGATTAAATTTCTTCATTGTATAAAAGCTAATTTTGACCGAGAAAAAAAGCCAGTTAAGACCGATAAAAGCCACCCGCGTGATGTTTTAAATTTTAGCCAACTTTTTTGCAATCTAGAAACCTTGCATATATTAAACATTAACATGAATAAGAGCAAGCATTCTAAATTCATCTTATTCAGTTCCCACTTTCGAGAAAAAAAGCCCCCCGCACACCACCCACACCGCAAATCATCGTACATAAATCATCAATGCTAACCGATTGGTAATAACGTCTATTCTGAAATGCATGAATTAGGATGTGTATAAGGGGGGGGGGGGGGCTTTTACATATTAAAAAAATGTAGCAACTTTCTTTTTTTAAATAACGCCCACATTTGAGTTCCTTAGATCGAATCAACCTCGAAAAGTATGCCCTTTCTCTATAGATTTAGAAAAGATCAAAGTTTGAGGATGTTAATGATAAATCCAATTGACAAACTTACCAAAAAAAAAAAAAATCATGCTACTGAAAAGTTTAAATTTTTATGAAATAAACTGAATGTCTCCAAACATGATCTAGGCGTTTTTAATTCAGAAACGTAAGAGATAATAAGAATTATTGATAAATTCATATTCACATTTTTTTTTGTAATTACATTTATTTTTTGAAAAAAAAAAAAAAAAAAAAAAATCAGAGTTGTAAAAAGCATGGCTATATCAATTTGCATCTCATTATTTTCTCTAGTTTTCAAGATATACAGAAATTTTACTTTTCAAAGGTTTTCGGAGTTCATCTGCTATCTTTTGCATAAGAAAATGTTAGAATGTAATCGAAAAAGTTGTGTAAAATTTTCCTTTAAATAAAGTTAATTTGTCTTACATTTAAAAATTTTTATACAATTTTCTTGGCACTAACCGATTGATCCTCTTACTTTTCACTGTAAAATTTTTTATTTATTTGTGCAAATTTGTGGGTATACCTATAACACTTTTTTTTTTTTTTGGTAATTGCATAGCTGCCAACCTTCCGGTTTTTCTCCCGTAAAATAAGCATAATTATAAACAGAAATATTGTTTAGTGAAAAATGTTTATTCTTTTTATGTCGTTATTTATTATTTTCTTTTGTGTAACAAAATTTCTGCTTTTAGTTGTTTTAATGTGGGGAAAAAAAGAAGGTTATCAGCCATGTAACTCCATGAGTATATACAAGAAAAAAAAAAAAAAATGCATGAACTGCACACTTTTCTAGGCTGATTTTATTCAAGGAATTTAAATAAAGTGCGAAAAGCAAGTTTACCATTTCGACGAAAAAAATTGGCACAGTGTTTAATATATATATATATATATATATTGCTTGCTAAACCTAATAAATGCACAAATTTTAATAGTATAGAAGTTATTTCCAATAGGTTGATAGCAATACCATTTTTATACAATGATTTCAGCAGAATTAATGAAGAGTTATCTTTTTTTTTTTTTTTTTTTCACGATTGTACATATACATATATTTAAAACCACCTGCAAGTCTACGTAATTAAAAACAATCTCTCTGAAAAGATTAATACTAGGTGTACCGGTTAATTCCCGCTGTTTTTTATTGATTTATGAAGCTAAAAATACATAGGAAATAATAAAAGTGGATTATTCAAACCAGCGGCCATCGCTAGCTACACATTTTCCCCATCTTTCTGGCAATTTGTGGATGCCTCGCCAAAAAAATAGTTCATTTTTTGAGCCAAACCAGTCATCGAGCCATTTTTTCACATTTTCGTACGAATCGAAGTGTTGCTCTGCCAATGCGTGCGACATTGATGAAAACAAATAGTAGTCGGACGGGGCGAGGTCCGGAGAGTACGGCGGGTGAGGCAGCAGTTCCCATCCCAGCGCTTTTACGGTGTCGTGACCAAAGTTGTGGTATGAGCCGGAGCATTGTCATGCTGCAAAATCCCTTTTCCATGTCTTCTAGCCCATTCTGGCCGTTTTTCGATCAATTCATGGTTCAAATTCATCATTTGTTGTCGGTAGCGTTGGCCATTAACTGTTTCGAACTGATCTGACACGGATCTTCGTCGAGCAAAGCTTCCAATTCGGGATCTTCAAACTTTTTTGGCTGACCTGGACGTTCTTTGTCTTCAACGCTGTAATCACCACTTTTAAATCGTCGAAACCAATCTCTGCATGTTGTTTCTGATAATGCATTGTCACCATGAACTTTCACAAGAGTTCTAATGACTTTCAGCAGCCGATTTCTTGGAATGAAACAGAAACAAAAGCACAGTCCGCAAATTCTCTTTGGAAGGAACGAAATTTGACATTTTTGAGCAAGAATATTTATATGATGTTATTACTTTGAGAACTTTTGACATTTATGGTTTTCAAGCCTTATGTTAGTACAACAAAACACACTATATGTCAAATGATTGAACGTTGCATTAATAGCTGCTGCCATCTATTAAGTAAAACAGCGGGAATTAACCGGTACACCTAGTAAATGTTATGAACTGTTTTTCTAACTGCAAATAGCATATTTCTAGATTTATTTTTTTAAGAAAAGAAAATCATATATACAAAATTTAAAATGAAATTTAGAAAAAAAAAAAAAAAGAAAAAATTTAATTTTTTATGGTAACAGAAAAAATGTAATTGAAAAAAAAATTACCATGTTTTAATTTTATATAGCGTATTTTATTTTATCTCGCTGAGAAAAGCAGCAGTTTATTTGTGTAAATAACTGTAGAAAACAATAATATTGTAATTTTTGTAAATAAAAGTGAAATATTCGGGGCTGAAGAACAGTGAAGAATTCAGGGTGTGGCCTAGGGAGGGACAATTCAATTGGAGCATCCAAATGTCCTCTCTCAGGAAATTTTAGAATTTTGTATTAGTTAATCGTTCGAAAGTGCAAATTCCCAACTTATAAAAATAGTTCATAGAGCTGTATAGAACTCTATAGACTTCTTTACAAGTTCTATAAAATAGCCTTTCTATTGAATATTATTTCTATAGAATTTTGAAGAGTTCTATAGAATACTTTTTCTAAAGATAATGTTTCTATAGAATACTATTTCTAAAGAGTTCAGAAGAGTTCTATAGAATTTTCTAAAGAAAATGTTTCTATAAAATTCTTATAAGTTCTGTAGAATTTTTTTTATAGAGCAGTTTTTCTATAGAGTGAGAATTCTATAAACCTTATAGAATTAAGTTCTATAGACTAATGATTCTATATATATATATATATATATATATATATATAATTATAATAACTTTGAATTTCAAAAATATATAATATTTTTGGTCTTTTAAAATTTATGTGAACCAATTTTTTTATAACTATATATTAAAATTAAAAAAAAATATATAATGAATTTTGTAATACATCAGTTTAACATATAATAGTACTCCATAGATTTAATATATAATTTAATTCTATTATTGTGGTTCAATTGTCAATGTAATATTATATCAGTCAAACTACCATCCATGTAATTTAATAAACTTTATTCACTTTCAATAATATTGTAGCTTTTATTCAAATAGTAGCTGAAGTACTCGACGTTGTCCGGGATTTTAAGAATGTTTGTTTAGAAAAATCTATTTCAAAATTAAACATGTCGTATAAAAGACATAATAAAAGAAAGCAGTCGAAATGTTATACAAATAAATCTGATGAAAAACCAATCTAAAAATTTATTAATTTATATAATAAACTCATAAGGAATCAGATATAAATCAGCTTGCTTCCATTCATCATTGGAGCAATACAAACTTGTCGTTGGTGGCTACCCTAATTCTTACCCATCATGGATCTGCATAATATAAAATACGAAAATAAAACATGTGTAAACTATTTATAAAATGCATTGCAATTCGAATAAAATCCTGGCTTGATGACGTCATAAACTTTAAATGCACTATTACTGAATTGCGTAAAAGAAACAATCCTAATAACTCCAAAAATGATAATCCTATTAACTAACGGTTTATTGCGTCGGATTAAGCGTCTCGTGTCCAATTAAAATATATCTTTGAATTTATATAACTTGAAATTTGAATGAAATACAGGTCATAAAAAATCGAAGAGTGTGGGAAATAGGATTACAAATATCTCGGCAACTCATTATCCGATCGACTTCATTCTTTATGCAAAATTTATGTTTTTTTATTGTCTTTTATATTCACTCCTTAAAATAAACAATTTCGAGAATTTTTATGTACCTTTTATCAGAACGAATATTTCGAGAGTCCAAAAAAAATAGTGCCGGATAATCAAGGTTACTGAAATTTAATAAGCTTCTTCCCATTATTACATACTAAGTACATACCACATTTCAAGTCTCTATCTCAATTTGTTCGAGAGCTAGAGCGTTTACACACACACAGACAGACGGACGGCAAATTTTTTTCTAAAAATATGTTTTTCGGAATATCCAGTGTCTGAAACGTGTAAATTCGTCAATTTTTTTTTCGATTTGCAAAACGTTTAAAAGACTTACCCTACACTACATATGATGGGTAAGTAAAAGGGAAATTATCAAACTGTCTTAGAACTGTACAGGATAGAACGAACTGAAAAACAATTACTTCAAAGTTTATTTGTACAATACAGCTTCTCCAGGGAACACTCCTTGAATCATCAAGTTGATGTTTTTTACTCTATCATTTTTTTTTTTTTTTTTTTTTTTTTTTGTGCAAGAACCGTATGTTCCCAAAGCGATTTATGGTCTGTAAAATATCGAATATTTCGAAATAATTCTCCTTGAGTTCTTTAACAGACACAGCTGTTACAAAATGCTTCTCCGATATTGACCAGACCAATTACTAGATGAAGCAGTATTAATCCATTCTCCATATTTAACATATGGACAGCAAATTTATCATTCAATTGATCAAGCATGTGTTAATTTCATCGTCTATTGTTCCTTTTAGAATGTTTGTCTGAATTCTCCAGACAATCCAACGGGGACTCCATCTATTAGTAAATCTTTGCCTATTAAAAATTGGAGTGTCTGACTCAGGGCCTGTAAAGTAATCTTGTGCGACATGGTGCATTCATCCCATACAATGACCTGACATTTTATTTAAAAAAAAAAAAAAAAAAAAAAAAAATCTGAAATCTTTATTTTAGTATTTCACTAAGAAAAAGCTCTGAGGACCTAAAAATTTGTGGAAATTCTAAGTTACGCGCATACACACATATATACATGAGGCATACATTTAAAAATTGCGAAAACGAATTCAGAGCACCTCATAAATGTTAAAATATGCCAATATTTCCATAATCATTTTTTTTATCATGTGTTAATACGGTCCTCATACTCATATGATGTTATATTCACCTGCTGACGTCATATCTATTTGCTTTCTCTAATATTCATATTGAAAATCTCTTTGTATTATTCTCAAACATTTGAAAAAGTCCGTTAAACCGTTAAACTTCCAATATGACGTCAGATTAATTTTCTTTTTAATTCTTTAATGACGTTATATTAAGCTGCTTTCTGTATTTACACATGCTCATACTCCTTGTATTATTGAGAAATGTTTGAAAATTTCCGTTTAATTACTCCGTTTAATAATCTTTTTTCAATTGGTGAAACTTTTTTTGTTCATTTTCATTTTCACGTGGAAATCATTCAATAGAAAATTAATTATTGTAGAAATAATTTTACTGTGGATTTTTAATTGTTGGCAACGGCTATAACGAAAAATGTTTAAATTTAATAGGAAATGTCTGTTAAATTGGTGGTTTTTTATAAATTATACATTAACTATAATTTATTTCGATTTCGGAATATTTTAGTTGCCTCGCACAGTGTAAGAATTTGCAAATCTAGCTGGAAAAAAAAAGTTCAAAAATCGACTTGCAGTAATTTCACCTTATACATTTCAAATAATACCTAACACATTGGTGAGAAAAAAAGATAAACTGATAGCAGCCTAACTCCCCAAAAACACCATCAAATGTCGACTCAAAAGTCGCGTTTTCTAAGAACTTCTTTAGAAGGGCGATTGTTGTAGTTGCAATTATGATTGATATTTAAGGTTAAAAATATACTTATTTTGTAAATATTTTTTATGATAGTATGGAATCTTTACAACAACGTATATACTTTGTATTTTACAGGTCCGATAGTTATTTAAAAGTGTTATATTTAAAAAATGCATTTTTAAGTAAATATAAAAAATTATTTAAAATTTAAAAGCACATGATAAAATTTAAAAAGGCGGTCGAAAATTTTGTACACGCTGGTACATTGTACCATAACTTTTTTTGTAATTATGTATGCATATAGATATAAAATAAATCAATTTCAGCTGCTACTATTTGCAACTCTTCAATAGAAGTAACTTTTTATCAGATGCGGAAGTGTTAATTTCCAAAACAGAATTGCATGAGATTTTGAAAAAGGATGTTACCGGTCAAAAGTAATTTCCTGGGAATTATAAAAATATCCTGATAGACTACGTATTACACAAATATAATCCTCAAAATTGCTCATCTGTTATGTTAAACCATATTAAGCGGCGGATCCATTTATTTAAGATTGACATTAATCGAAGATGGAGAAATTGCCATCGCACAAAGAACTTAAAAGAAAATAATAAGAGATGGCTAGATTCGAATTTAACAGTATATAACTTCCATTTACCAGGTAGAAGAAATAACGATTGTGCGAAAAAAGTTGGACGCCCAAAGAAAAGTTTTTGTTCAAGTGGATCCAAATCAAAAAGAAAAAGGTTATACCGCTACCCTCAGAACACTCCTTAAATGAACTAACGCATGTTAATGTTTAAAATTAAGAAAATCTGTACGAAATGATGCTGCGAATATGTTAAAGCAAATATGTGAAAGCCCTAAAAAGCAACTACATTTTAAAAAATCGTTCAAAATGCCCGACATTTAAATATTCTCCTGAAGAAACGCTTGCTTAATAATCACTATAAAATGAAACTGCCGAAAATATGGGATTATGAGAAACTCTGTGTTACAAAAAGGTTAACATTTATCCATCCTATGAGCAGGTAAATGATGCGAAAAAAAATGTGCTATCCATCAAAAGAAGAATGCATATTTTCTGAATCATCTGCAGAAGTTAAATTACACTCTATTCTAGATTAAACGATAAAAAGACTTTGTATTATGCAAAATATATGTCAAAAATAAGCTGCGCCGCCAGGCGCCATGACGGGCACCCAAGTCTCTAATGGACTTACATCGCGCCAGTAGCTTTGTCTCGCTACGGCGCTGCGACCGGCCCAGGGCCGCTCCCCACTGCGGACCCCCAAGCCTATTTACCAAGTGTCAACGACACAGGTCGCTACGACAGGAATCCCACATCACAGAGGAAACCTCCGCAGGGACAGACACTTGATGAACCGCCGATAACACCCAGCGACTTCGTCACCGAAACTCCAGAAGGAGAGTCGTTCCCTAGGTCGTATGCTAGGCTCCACGACGGCTCTTGCTTTCCCACGGCGTCCGAACGTTGACATGCATGAAAGGGCAAGCAACTAGTCTCATCTTCCGTGGGGTGCCACTACGGATGACGAAGGAGCCTCTGGCCGACCCAGGACCACGAGGAAAATCGGTCCTTTCTCATAGACGAGACTCGGCTAGGTTGTCCCTCGCCGAATGTATTCCCGCGAAGCTAAAGCCCCCTAGACGAACCTAGGATGTAGCCCAACGACCCCTAAAACATGCACTAAAAACGGAAGGATCCTCAGACACCACTATCGGACTCTGGAGGACGTGGAAACTCCCTCCAAGCACGCCAAAGAGACGGGCCCGATCGAGATTAGTATTAAGACACTCAGAAGGTGAGCCACTCATCCGCCCGCCAGATGTGGAAATTCCTGGCTGCACGAGAGACGTGTCGGACTGGGTTTCGGACCAAGGATTCGAACTTTGGCCTGATCGATGCCGCGTTAGTCGACGAGCCTCCGGCCCGGTTCCTCGTAGTCACATGGCAGGACGCGGTTGTTCTCCTCCTCAAAGAGAACGATCTCGTCCCCGGCGCTTCGGCCATTACCTTTGGATAGTGACCATCCCTTTGATTTGAGCTCTTCCTGCGATGACCATTGAGGGCGGCTCACAACTCCGTCAATTCCTCGGTCAAGTTTTGGAGAGATCCGGCTGGCGTTTGCTAGCTTTTGCCCAAAGTCCTCGAGAACATTGGGATTGGCCTACGGGATTTCTTTCCACCACCTACGGAGAAACTCCGATCATCGGCCATCTTCGCGTCGCAGAGAACCTGCGCTTGCGAGGAGGAGACCCACGACCCACGAATGGACGAACCAAATGGGCTATCGCGCAGCGTCTCCGGCTTTCAGGAATCCCTTTCCCAATGGCGGACCATGATGAGGTCGCCAGTCTGGTCGTCTCCTGTCCCCGTCGTGTCGACGAACATCTCCGTGTGTCAGGCGCCCGGTCTTCTTCCCTACCTTCTTCCCTAAATCCCTTTCCGATGCGACGTGTGTTTGACGTGTTTTCTGGTGCTCTCGCTACAAAGTTCAAATACTGGTAATTATTCATTCAGCTTACATGTTATCACTGGTAATCCTGCTTATCTTTCATTAATATGCAATTTGATATATATTTTATTGTTTTCGGTTTAGTATTTTGCTTTTAAAAAGACTGAAAATTTTCAGTTTAGTGTTGGCTTAGCCATGCGCTATCTTTTTTCTGTAATTCACTAATTACTAGATTTCTAATATTTATATTATATATTTATTAACATAGTTGGATAGTACTTACCTTAAGCTTTCTTTTGATATGTATTACAGCTTCTAGGGTGGAATATTTCTGTATTTATAGCCATTATTTGTTTCTGTAGAGGTGGGCGTTTCACGTTTTGTTTTGACGGCCATCTTTGATGAGATTGATGAGTTGAGTTGTTTTATAGCTACTGAGTTTAGTTCTTAATTAGGATTAGTTGTTTTACTAGTGTTTTATTTGGACATTGCTTGGTGTTAATTGGTGGGATTGGAGTAGCTGTCTTTAAGTGGAGAGATCACGTGTTAAGTGTAATTTCTGTGTAGATTGGGTCACATGACTAGGGTTTACGTTTTTTGGCTCTGGATTGAGATTTGAGTTTGAGCTTTTGTTTATTTGGTGTGTTGCTGTGGTTACTAGATTAAAGATTTGTGAGCCACTGCAGTTTGGTATTTAGTGACAGAGTTATAGTTATTTGTTTTCATGGTGTACGACATAGTACTGGTGTCAGGTTGTAGGGCTTAGGATTTTAATTTTGATATTAAGGTTGCTAGGGCAACGTTTAATTACGTACTTTGATTTTACATAAATAAAAAATTTGAATCAATTATCCGGCGACCCAATTATCAGATTGATCCAATTATCCGGCGGTCCATATTACTTTTTTGATCCATATATCCGGCTGAATCAGTTACTGGTTGCTTGTCGTCGGTTATATGAATCATAGGTTAACTACTTAAAGAGCAATAGTCTCCTGTACTCTATATATAGTAGATGAAAGTTTGTTCTTGCGTATACTGATCGTTGACTGCTCTACGGATTCCCTTGGACAAGAGTTAGGTGTTCAGAGCCTTGATCACTTTCATTGCTCACTCATTTAGGTTTCCTTGATCAAGTTTGTTGCTCTTAAATTTTTGGTTCTTTATCGATTTCACTGTATAATTTTATTTGAGACGGCGGTGAGGGATAGGCTTGATTTATCTTTGAATTATATTGGTCGTTTTGGTTTAGGGAGACAGTATGGAGGATCCGGAAGAGTGGATCAAGGATGCTCAGTCCATGGACGTGGCAGAGGCGGTCACATTGTTGACATCGAATCTTTATAATTTTCTGGACTATAAAAGACAGAAAAATGACAGAGTAACTAATCCGACGTGTATAAGCGCCAAGAAGGTATTGGATTATATTAACATGAGGATATTACAAGTGACAAAGAGAAATATTCAACTTGAAACAAAGCTAGAAGAATCGGCAAATTATAATGCGGCATTGCAGGAATTATCTGAGAAAATTACAAATAGATCAATTCGAATGTCGGAGGAGGTTAGTCTAGCAGCGTTGGATAAACCGGACCGAATACAAAAATATAGATAGGATTTTCCCGTTATAATAACGGCCAATGAAGAGCAACAGGACATGGAGGAGTTAAAGAGACAGGTAAAAGAAACATGCAGGGAAGACCCTAATTTGCCAACGCCAAAGGATGTCGTAATAACAAAGGCAAGACAGGTAATATTAAAGATGAAGAGTAAAGAGGAAACGGAGAAAATTAGGAAAGTACTTACGGAGAAAGAGGATCTAAAAGATACTGCAAAGATAAACGTTCCGAAGAAGAGACGAGAAAGAATGCTCATACTGAGTGTTGATCCGGAGGTGGATGAGGGAATGATTGGTAACACGTTGAGGAAAATTCTGGATGAATCGGCTCCTGAGAGTCCATTTGTAAGGAGTTTAGCTGGAAGACTGAGAAACACTACATTATCCCCAGAGGCGAAGGAGGCATTACAGGATTTATATACGGAGTCATCCATTGACTATGAGATTATAAGACAGATAAAGACGCGGCAGGGGAAAGTAAACTGGCTTATCGATACTGACGAACTTGGGAAAGATATATTACTGGAGAGAAAACGTCTTTGTATAGACTTCGAAAGATATCGGATAGTGCAGTTTCTCCCTATTGTTCGCTGTTACAAGTGTCAACAATTTGGACATTATGCCAGTAATTGTGAAAAAAGGCAGCAATGTGTAAAGTGTTCAGATGACCACTCAATAAAGGATTGTAAGTCTTCAACAGAATGTTGTGCTAACTGTTATTTTAAAAACGCTTCGGGCGATACAGCACATCGTGCAGATAGCCCGGACTGTCCTGTTTACAAAGAAGAAAGGAACAAATTGCTGCCAAATCGTAGCTAAGGGCACCGATGGTACATTACACAATTTAGACATTAGGGGTATTAACTTTCTACAGATCAATTTAAATCATTGTGGTGATGCTAATTCTGCTTTGGAAGACTATTCAGAAACTCATAATATCGATATAATCTTAGTTCAGGATCCTTACATTTATAATAACACAATGACGGGGATTCCCTCGCATTGGAAATCTTTTTATTCAATTAACAAAAATGCTGTTATATTAATTACTAACAAGGATTACTATGTGATTGAGTGTTTAAAATTAGAAAATAGTGTTTTTGTCACCCTCACAGTGACAAATGAAAAACTTTTCATTGGCTCTCAGTATACTCGACCTCATCCAAATGGGGATCTTGATAAAGATATTCAGGACTGGACCGATTATTTTAACAACTTTTCAGATGTGATAGTTGGTGGAGATTTTAATACGCCATTGCTCCAGCTTGGATATACTAGAGAAACAGAAAGATCTGAAATTCTTCTAGAACATTTAGTTCATAAAGACATGTTTATTCTTAATGATCCAGATGCTCCTGAAACTTTTGAACAGGGAAATCTAAAAGGAAGACCGGACCTAACGATTGGAGGAATAAATATAGTACAACAATTATCTGGCTGGACTGTTAATAATACACATATTTCATTTTCGGATCATAAGTATATTCATTTCTCGCTGTCATTTACTCCAATTTTAAGATATAACAAACGGTACAAAACGAAGAACAAAAATTTTAATAGATTTAATCGTCTAATAGAGAAGAATTACATAAACTGGATGAAGGAACTGTTAAAAATTATGAATATACATGATTTAGATTGCTGGATGCAAAATTTTGAGAGTAATCTGCTGGATATTATGAAAAGGAACTTTAGATTGGGAACATTGTCGTATAAACCTTCATCAACATGGTTTACTTCTGAACTAAGAATTGAACGAAATAGATTGAACGCTATATATAAAAGATCAATAAAAAATCCAGAAGAGAATCACTACAGAGAACTTTATAAAATTGCAAGGAACAAATATAAAAAGTCAGTAAAATATGCAAAAAGGAAATCTTGGCAAAGTTTTTGTTCCAATATTGAGAACGCTTTCGGCAATCTTTTTAAATTTATTTCGGGAAAGAATATTAAGCACACAGATCTAATCTTTACAGTTCTTGAAGACTCTGCCCCAATGGCTTCATACGATGACGTGGCCATGCAATTAATGAAGGAACATTTTGATATAAATAGTGGTGTTAATTCGTCAGGAAGCCATTATTCAAATTATATTTATAATTTAGACCCAGATTTTGTAGAAATTACTTATAGAGAAATTAAACATGCACTTTCCAAGCAAGCATTAAACAAAGCTCCTGGTCCAGACGGAATTGACGCAATAGTTATTAAAAACTTAATACAGAAATTTCCAGCACTTATAAGAGCAATATTTACTAGATGTCTTATGTTGGGCCATTTTCCCAAGCCTTGGAAGAGAGGTATGGTAATCTATTTTTGTAAAAGGAATAAAAATCCTAAGTTGTCAAAGGCCTATAGACCAATTACACTACTAAATATTCTTGCAAAAATATACGAAAGAATTTTGAAAACTAGGATTATGACAGTTTTGGAATCCACATCTTTTTTAAATGATAATCAACATGGCTTTAGAGAATCTAGATCTACGGTTACTGCTCTTAAATTTCTCAAGCATACTATTCAAACTAATCTAAAGAATTTTAAATATTGTTCCATTGTTTCCATTGACATACAAGGGGCATTCGACAATGTCGATTGGGATGTTTTATTTTCAATAATTGATTCCCTTCCTCTAAATAATTATCTTAAATCTTCCCTTAAATCGTATATTACTGACAGACTTATTGGTTTCAGTTTTTCTGATGGTGTAAAATGGTTTTCATTGAATCGTGGCTGTCCACAAGGCTCCTGTGTTGGACCTTTGCTTTGGTTGTTGGTCTCCGACGTTATTTTGAAAAGAATTTCACAAATTCATGGGAATATTTTGTCCTATGCGGATGATTTTATTTTGATTTTCTCAGCCAATACTAGAAACTCCTTGGAGACTCAGACTAATAGTATCTTACAAAATTTCACAAACATAACTGATATATTAAATCTTACAATTAGCCCATCTAAAAGTCAGGGTATGCTTTTTGGGAGGTTCACTCTTCCTAACAGACACCCAATCTTTAAAATAAATAATACATCCATTCCCATAGTTGATAATATAAAATATCTGGGTCTTACTTTAGATTCTAAATTTAATTGGATTGCACATTTTGAACTCCTTAGAGAAAACATTCGTAATTTTGCTTTTATTGTTAATAAAACATCGACTAGGGACAGGGGACTTTCAACAACTATTAGAAAAATTTGGTATTTAACAGTTATAGAGAAACGTATCAGTTATAGACACGAAATATGGTTCCAAGATCTTAGGACTCATGCTAGTCGTAAATTAAATTCATGTCAAAGAATTGGGCTTTTCTCCATTATCAAACCTTATAGAACCACATCAACAGACGCCATGTGTATTCTCACAGGGGTGATTCCAATTCTTATAAAACTTGGCAATAGCAGCTTGCTCTATAGCACTGTACATGACAATAACAAACTTAACATTAATGGTACAGAGATCTCAAAAAGTAACATTATGCATAAAGTAAATACATTTGATTTTCCACATTATAATAAAATACAAAATTTGAATTTTATTGCACCAACAAAAATAAGTGTTGACAATTCAATCTTTCCTCAGATTTATACAGATGGTTCCAAAATGGATGAAGGTACTGCCGCTGCTTTTACAGTTTTTTATCATGGAAATTATATCTTAGATTACACAATTAGACTTCACCCCAACAATTCAATTTATCAGGCAGAGCTCGTGGCAATTTTGAAGGCGTTAGAATGGGTCATTACAACTAATTTCGATAATATTACAATATATACAGATAGTCTTTCCTCAGTATTCACATTGCAGCGGGCTTTCCCAAGTAATATAATTTCTTTGAATTTCTTCAATATTTTACATAACAATAGTAGTCTTGTTGTTAACATTGGTTGGATCAAGGCCCATATGGGCCTTGAAGGTAATGAAAGAGCAGACCGTTTAGCTAAATCTGTTATTTTAGATAATCTTTTTGATACCGTTCTTGATATTCCATTTCCAATTTCATATGTAAAATATCATTTGAATAAAATTTCACTTAAAGAATGGCAAACAAATTGGGAACTTAGTACTAAAGGTCGGGACACTTACAACATTATAAGACATGTTAACACAGATTTTATTTGTAACACACAAATCTCATTATATTACGCTACTGGTCATGGCAGTTTTCCTGCTTACCTTTATAAAATTAACTAGCTGTTACCCGTGACTTCGTTCACGCAATATTAAAAGAAAAATAAATACCTTAATTAAGCAAAATATTTCACTCCCAATAATTAAAACCGTTAATAATTAGCTAACTATTTATCACATTTCATAGAAGACAATAAGGTATTTTTTGATATAGGGACCTTGACATAACTCAGTTTTAAAAAAGTGAAATTTTGTGCCAAATAATCACGAAAAGGAAATTGCAACCAATGTAAAAAGGAGGGCCAAAATGAAATCGTGGAAATACAAGAATTGGGTAAAAACAAATGCCAATTTTATCTGATAAACAATTTTACTTTTAAGCTTTTGTAAAACGTTTTAACATCCTTCAAACAAAAATTAATTGGAAATAGTATATGCTTTTTCTTTAAATTCAATTCTGCCACCTTGGTTTAATGTATAGCTGAAACAAATCTTGTTTTCTAAATGACAGTATGTTGACAGGCAATTTTTGTTCTCCAGAATAAATGGATTCATGAAGTTTGAATATGTGAAAATATGTTTTTATTTTTCGGATAATTTACTGAAATCAAGATTTTGTTTTCACGATCTATTCAAAGTGAAAATAAATTCTGTTTTTCAGTTTTAATGAGAAAATAGTGCAAAAAATATACTGATCTGTTTTATTTCTCCTTTTTTATACACAAATAGGGAGTAATTTACTTTCCGTTTTTAGAGAAACTTCGTTAAAATTTACAAAATATAAAAATAAAAATAAATAAATAAATAAATAAATATAAAATAAAAAAAATCTTGGCATTTTATTTAATTTTTTTTAATTCTGGGAGTTTGTGGGACATCCTCGGATCAATGATGACCGGTATTAAGTAAACTGCGTTGCGTTCCATAGTCTAGGAGTAGTTGCGAAATACAAACACACTGTCAGATTTTAATATAATAGATTCGTGTTCATTTTCCTTTTCTTAAAATTGTGATGTGATTTTTAGCAGAAAACTCTCATCTGTATATAACGGATACTCATGCTTAGTAATAGCATAGATAAAAACAATTAAAGATTTCGTTATAAATAGGGCGTGAAACTCATTTACTTTCTGTACTTACTGATCCTTGTTTTATTAATGTAAGGAATTGATTCACACTCATTTTAAAACAAATTGGAAAATTCCCGTTTTATTTCAAATATGACGTCTCTTTTTCCCCAGAGAAATCCCTTTTTAATGACATAATTCTTGTTAATTTTCTTTTTCAGGCAATTAATTTCAATACTGGCATTGGGGAAATTATGTTACTTTAACGAAATAATATTAAATCTTTAGGTTTTATCAACAAAAATGGAACTATTAACATTCGTCATTTTTTTTTAGGTAATCGAGTTATTTCTTTTAGTTTTAAGATTGAAAATAACTATTTCTTGCTATCCATGACATCAGTTTAGACATGGATAATTTTGCGGTTCATATTATTGACCTTTGCTAACCATTTTCTTTTGAAACTTCCTTTTACTTTCTTAAAATTTAAATAAAAAATACGGTATAGTTATATTAGCGGTGCGCAGACGGTAAAACGCCAAGTATTTTTACCATACAAAAAAAAAAAAAAAAAAAAGAAAAAATGTGAAGAAAAATCCAAGATCATTTTCTTTCACCAATCAAAGCATATCCGTTTTATTTTCGATGTTTGACGTCATATTCGCCTGTTTCCTATGGTTACGCATATTGAAATCTTGTATTATTATCAAAAACTAAAAAAAGTACGTTTTATTTCTAATAATAATATTTAATCTTCTTTTTAATTCTTTAATTTTTTTATTTTATTTTCATTTTTCACATGAATTTTTTTAAATTGAAACTAAATTGTTTAGTAAAAATTATTATAGCGGGTTTTGAATTAGTTTTGGCAACGATAAAGTATTAGCAACGGTAAAGTAAATTTAACCATTTTAAAATATTATTGACAACGATTTTTTTCAAATGTCCAGAAAAAATGTCCATTTATTCTCTATGAAAATAACGAAATTTCGAATTATTAAGAAAAATATTTGAATAAAATAAACAAAAACCAGCCTATGTTCATGCGAGGGCTATAATCAATCTATAAGCAAAGATATAGGATTATTAAATGCTCCATTTTGACGCTGGCTTCAGCCTAACATTTGCACACAATCAGATTTATAATATTATTAGGATAGGATAAACGTCCTGATAACAATTGTATATGTGGGAGAGAAGGTACTGTAGTACATTACATTTATGGTAATTTTCCCCTTATGAAATTTCATTTCTCTTTCAATAACAGATATACTCTCAGATACAACTTATTAAGTGTAATATTTGATAATAACAATTATCACAAACTTAAAGAAAATTATAATATTCTTATTAAAAATTATTCTTTCATTAAATATACTTTCTAGTTCTTCGACATATCTGTTGTGTTTTGCAATTGCAGTTGTTGTTTAGTTGATTATTTCTCTGGCTTTTTGCTCTTGGATTGTTTTCTGGCAGCTTTATTGATTTAGGGCAATGAAAGCTCTTTCGTAATTGAAAGAATGTTTTTGGAACAGTGTGCTAGTGACTTTGTGCAGTGATCAGTGTTTTAATACATCTTTTAATACATATATCAATTGAACGTTTATCATCTGGCAACTTCAAATAACTATTATTATCTACTATCTTTATCGACTGTTTCCTGGACAAAGCTCTAGAGACAATATGATATGGACAGGGTTTTAAATCTATTTATCAATATATCTATCAACTGTGGCTGGTGATTAACAATATTATTGTGACTCTCAGTTTTCTTCTTGTGGACAAGTGATTAAGTATTATAACTACTTGAAATTTAGTGTATTAATCAACTTAGTTGAACTACACTGACAAATATTTACAGACATAGTGCCTTACAAATATTGATTTATATTTTGTAGTTGTACTATATGTAGGCAGAAATCCTGGGGAAAGTGTGGTAGCAGGAATACCCCTGGAGCCGGCAGAGACAATATGGAAATCAACATTTTAATTATGATGTCTATTTGCATTTGACAGAACTTTAATCCAAAACAGAGGAAGCTGATCGAATTAATAGAAGACTGAAGGAAGCGGATGATGACAAAGGAATATGACATTGTCAAATCGACTCACAGGGATAAAGTTAAATTATGATCTTTTTGTACTTGTAGGGTAGAATATACCCATATAGTTTGTGTTTTCAGGATTTTGGTTATTTTGATATTTTTTATAGTTTATAATATAATTTCCTTAGGTTCTAGCTCACAGTTTGTATTTTTAGGATTATTTTACATTTATGTTATATGCGGAGATGAAAGCCACATCTTGTAGTTTGTGTTTTGCAGGATTTATTTTAGGTTATTTAGTTTTAGTTATTTTATTGTTATCTTACTGAACTGACTGAGTTCAGCTTTTTTGTACAGCAGGTTGCAGCTTTTTGTTATTATTTTGTATTATTAATGTCGCTGATTCGGGCTCGTTCATGGGGCTGTGGCATGGCTGATTGACGGTAGGGATTTCCCCCCCGAGGCATTGGGTCCATATGCCTCCTCGGCTGGCGCCTCGGTGGGGTGTCCTCCTCCTCCCTACCTAAAGGGCCGATTCGGAGTAAACCTGACGGAGCGTCCGCGCAATGCTCTGCTTCCGGTCATCTCCTCCACACAAGGAGTTGGGTCAGAACCACCGAGAGGAAACCGCCAGAAAATATATGTTAAATAATATTACTATTGAAAAAAAGGATGTGTTAAAAAATATAATAATGATTTTTTTAATGGAGAGTGATTGGCAGCGGAGTACAAAGTTAAATAGAAGCAAAAATAAAATGAAAATAACTTTGAAGATGCAAATATTCTAATGACACCCATGGTTCCATTACAACTACATGGTTGTAATCAAGGAAATGAAAAAAAAATATATTATGGCAAAATTCTTATCCGTCAGCAACTTCTTACTATTGTAGGTCCATAAAATTTATGTTCACGAAGGAAACTGATCTGTCAATAGCGAAAGAATTTGAAAATGTTAAAAATCAAATTACATCACTTGCTTCAATTATAGTAGAACTAGATGATCAAAAATACGAAATATGGCACATATTTGGCGAAATAATGGTAGATGGTGCAATGTACTTCCTTCAAACAAAATAACTAAAAAATTCTATATCTGTAACGCAACATCCAAGGTTTATGAATAACTTTTACAGCCACCGAATATACAAATAAAAAAACTAGAACAAACAACGAAAAATGACAATGATTTAATTTATGATGACACTGACAGCGATGACAATATCTAATAGATTGATTACCACTTTTCTAACACATATGAGCACTTACTGTAAATAAATATTTATTATTTTTAAAACAAAATCTGCACTGAAAGTAACATTACGTACAAGTCAAGAATGAAATTTACGAAAATTCTTTCTATTATGATTATGATGATGCAATAATAATGATGTAAAATATACAATGTAACGAGTAAAGATATATATTTTTCATAATACAGAATCATTTTATCTATAGCAAGTACAATTTTATAACATTAACATCGATAATTTTCATAAATTGAATTTTGACCCGCTAGATTCGCAAAATCTTACACTGTGTCTCGGCTGTATTTTAATACACGAATATGTAACATTTGACGATTCTAGCTTCTAAACTGTGAATTTGTATAGAAATACAAAACTTTTACAAAACTTATACAAAAGTCCATTAAACTTACAATATGACGTCATATTAATTTTCTTTTTAATTCTTTAATGACGTCATATTGACCTGCTTTCTGTCAGAGGCGCCATTTCAGAACTCTCTTTGGGGATGGGGGGGGGGGACTTCTTTTTGACGGCAGTGGCATAACCAAGGGTGGGCTTCGGAGGGACTGTAACCCCCCCCCCCCTTCCTCCGAAAGATAAACGTTTACTGAATTATGGATACAAAAGAAATAAAAACTTTGAATACAAAATCGCAAGAAATGATGAAAAATTCTGTCAGGGGTTTCTGTTCATCAGGTGTAATTTCATTATATTGACTATCCTGTTTCCTGCTATAAGTTTCCGGCTATAGAGAGGTTTTGTTACCTTTGTTAAAGGTAGCCTCTAAGACTTAAAACATTCTTTCTATGTTGCCCCTCTGAAGAGCATAGGTGAGTTACAATAAAACTTGTCAAAACAAAACTTGTCTGTAACAGAATTCTTCTCAACCGGAAAAAACATTTCGACGAAAAAGCACCATACAATAATTATACTTGCTAAGATGGCGAACTTTCTAAAATGGAAGTTTTTTCCAGTCTTATTCGACTAATTCTTTGCAGGTTTTACTGCAGGGTCTGCAGGGACGCCATTTCAAGTGTTTCTTGCAAGGACCGGGGGAGGGGGGGGGAAGGGGATGGGGAGGGGTTATTTCAAACCATGTCCTTTGTAGAAATAATTTTATGTTAAAAATAATGGTTTGAAATAGCGTGTGGGATTGCGCAAATCGCACACAAAATAAGAAAATTCCCCACAATAAAAAAGTCCGTGCAGGATTTTGCAATCTTAACTTCTTTCACAGACCGGTAATTTTTTTAAATTTTGGTAGAAGTCTTCGATTTTTATTTATTTATTTATTTTTACGAACTTAACAGACTTACGCAAAAATAGCTAATTCGACAATCGATCACGGAAAAAAATAGCGAATTTTACCAGTTGGACTTAGAAAAAAAATAGCTAAATAGACAAATAGTTAGCGGTTAAATTAGGCATTGCGAATTTCGCCAAAAATCGCGGAAACAAGTAGCAATTTCTGTCAATCGGTCGCGGAAAAAAAAAATCGCAGATTATAACATACTTTCGCAGAAAAAAGTCAAATTTGTCCATTGGTAGCGAAAAAAAATCGCAACTTTTGTCAAAAGATTTTTCAAAATATCATAAATTTTGTGTAACTTACATGGAAAAAAATCACGAATTTCGTCCAAAGGCTCCGCAACAAATTACGCATTAAGTCAAACAATCGTACAAAAAAAAAATCGTGAATTTCATCTAACTATCGCTCAAAATAATCGCAATTTTTTCAGTCAGTTTTGGAAAAACAAATCCCGCATTTCAACAAACGATAGTAGAAAATAACCGCGAATTTCGTCAAAAGCAGTCATGAATTCAAGGGGTGTCCCGGGGGGGACATTCCCCCGGAGCATTGAAATGTCCCTCCCAGGAAGATTTGAGATTTTATGCTTCTAATGGTTAAAAAGTTCAATTTCCCCCTTCGGAACTCAGTAATATCCCTCCCGGAGAAAAGTGTGAATTCAGCACTGCAAAAGGTAGCAGAAAACAAATAACGAATTTCGTAAATCGGTAAAAATATCTTGAGTTTCGATAAATGGTCGCGGGTAAAAATCAATTTCGTCAATCGGTCACAGAAAAAATCGCGCATTTCGGAAAATGATCAAGAAAAACAAATGATTTCCGTGAAACGATCACAGAAAAAAAAATCGCGTATTTCGACAAATATTCGCGGAAAAGAAATCTTGAAATTCAACTGATCATGAAGTAATCAGCACCAGAAACATCACCAATATGTCACGAAATGTACAAATTTTGTGATCCATGGAAAAAGAAAATTTTCATTAATGATTTTCTGTGAATAAAAAAATTCCTTAATCATTTTCTGCCTTCCTCTCCAGACTATGATCTAAATTTCTTACAACTTAGAAATCTGGAAAATCCTTGGTCTCAGGTAAAGTCCTGTATTGGATCGGGCAAACCAATTTTACCCGAAACCGACACAATCCGTTCACCGGTACGGATCGAGCCAGGTTCACGCTGCTTTTTTCACTGCGGGGTAGATTGACTTTGACCTTTTGACTACGATCACACGGTGGGAGATTTGCCCATTCTAGCTGGCCAAAATTATTTTTCAACTTCTATTTGATCAAATTTATTTTTCGTGTATACTAGGGGGCCTAACCCCTGCGAGCTACGCTCGCCAACCCCCGCTCAGACTTCGAGGCCTTTAAAATCATGACAGCGTGCTTTGTTTTAAAAATATTAGCAAATCTGTAATTGGGTTGCCATGCTTTTAACGTTTTAATGGGGCATTTTTTGATTATCATGGCCTCATACACTGCTGTTGCGACAACTGACGACTGTTTTCGGGATTGATAAGTAAAATTAATTACAACTTGAAAACCAGCTTGTATAAAATGGTTAGGTTTAAATTGTGGCTACCTCTCGGACTTTTATAACAACGATCTGTATTCTATTCTTCCTTTGCGTTTAAGGATGAGAAAAATTCCATCTGCTTGTGAATAACATTAAGAACCACGGTATTGAAAAGTACTATGTTATAGACATTTTCAGTAACAGGTTTTAATTTTCTCTCTATTTTAGTGCACCATCATGCATATTTTCATGTTATTTTAAATATGTTAATTATTTATTTTAATTAATATGTATATACGAATTTTCTAACAATTATTTATCATACAAAATTAATTAAATATTTTGTGCATGCATGGCTGCATTTATTCGGCATCAATTGATGAGATATTTAAACAAATTTGCTATCCGCGATAATTTTACACCATGTTATGTCAGTTGAATATTGTCCATAAGAAAATCGGGTACTTTTCCAGTATAGGATCCTTTGCTTTTAGGTTTGGCGTAATTCGAGCTATGAACTTTTGGTGCTTTTCTATTACAGGGGTCTTGACGCTTTTTTAAAAAGCTTGACGCAATTCGGGCATCAGAAAGTGAGATTTGGTGCCAAATGACATAAACAGCCATGAAAACAAATTCGACGATTTTTTTTGTTTATATGCGTATTTTAATTATACGTATATTATTATTGTTTTTCTATACAAATTACTTTTGATTATATATAAAATAGGATAAATGACATTTTACGCTAAACAAATTGTATAAATATTGAAAAAATGCTTCTGTATACGAAATGACAAAGTGAATAGGTTGACAGAGAGTATGTTGCCAATTTGTACATTTTACCAATTTTTCTTTCAGACATTATTTAAAAAAGCATGGTTAAAAATTTTTACTAAAAACATCCTCCATTTAAAAAATGTAAAAACAGTCTCCAATAAAAATTGGTGATTGATGTCATATTCTCATTAAAATTGGAAAGAAAACCAAGCAGGATATTTTATTCTCCTTCCGTTCAGTTGGGCAATTATTATTTTATATATTCGTTTCAAATATCCGAATTAGTGATTTTATAAATTCGTTTAATTAAATTTTATAGAAAAAATAACAAAATGATATCAATAAATATTAATTACTATCCCTCCCTTTCTTTTGCGTTTACATAAATGACGTCATTTGGACGAATTTATTCAAAATATTTCCAGTTTATAAATTAAATTAAATGCTGACAGACGATTGAATCCTGACGATAGAAATGTGATTTTTTTTTTTTAAATTTTCCTGAAAAACTTAATTTAATCACAATCTTGTCTTCATTATCAATTGAAATAAAAGATAAATTCATTTTCAATTTGAAAATGACGAATAAAAAAAATCAATAATCCCTATCGGGATCCTTTTCAATTTTTTCCCCTTTTTTGTCACAAAAAAACTGAGTAATTAGTTGCCATCATTACAGAAATGTCATTAAAATTAGAAAAAAATTAATATCTCGAAAACTAATTCCAATTTCAAAATTATATTACCAGTTTTGACATCCGCGGATTTTTATGGACAATTGGTATTAATTTCACCATCAAGCGTTTAATATTTTATTAAAAATAGCCCTAAAACACAATCAGTCGTTTAATCAGTCGTTTCATAAAATCGTTTCATAAATTCGTTTCATAAAATCGTTTCATTAGGATTTTATATATATAGGGTAGATAAAATCGTTTCACAAATTCGTTTCATTAGGATTTTATATATATAGGGTAGATAAACGATATATTAGTCTGATTAAAAGAAAATATATGAATTTTTAAACGGTAGTTTAATAAGAAATCATTATATTTAATTAAAAATTATTAATGTCGTACATTAGATGTGCAGGGTGGCTAGTGGTCAGGGAAAAATACGGTCAAAAAAAGTTAAAAACACCAGTATATTTTTATAGAAAAATTCATGTTAATTATTTGATCGAATAATCAAGATGAATTTTTCTATGAGAATATACTGGTGTTTATCACTTTTTTTGACTGTATTTTACCCTGACCACTAGCCACCCTGATGTGATTTTTTTTTATTATATTACTATGATGTACCATTCAGTTAAATATTTAAATTATTTAAAGCTTTAAAACATGTATTGAAGGAGTTAATCTTTTACTTGATAACTAAAAAGAACAATATTTATGAACTTTTATAATATTATTAAGATTTAAGCGATAGAATTATATTTATTATATGATACCAAATTATAAAAGTAATTTTTTATAATAATCTATTAGAAATTGGGATACAAAATAAATATTAAAAAGTAATACTTATATATACAAAGGAATAAGAAAATTGCGTAGAAATTTTCTGACAATTCATTATCTAATAGTTCTTCATTCTGGCTTTCCTCAGTAAGTTACGAGTACTCATTGAACGAGGTATTTCAAAACTGCTTTGCAGCCAAGTTTCATACTTTTTCAGAAATTTCTCATGTGCTCTATGTACAGCAGTCCACTTTTGTCTAAACTGGGTCTTCTGTATAATCATTTCCTGCTTGAAAACTTTCATTTGTATTTCGTTATAATTTTCATTTGTCAACAAAACATTTTCAGCCAATTCGATTTTTTCGTTAAATGTGGAAGCTTGTTGTTGCTGTATAATATTATAAAAGCTTATTCGCGTGATTGGTTTACATTCTGATGACCCTTGTAAAAAGAAAAGTGTTCTTAGAATAAAAAATATAATAATTTTAGACTTCGTATGATAAAAACAACTGTAAAATCTACGGAAGCAGATAGAAGCAGACAAGTAAACGTTTATCCAATATCTAAGACTCTAAACTATTTATTAAAATTAAAAGTTGAGATTTATCTAGCTTTATCATATAACTTTTTGAATTTTCAAAATGTAATTTATTAAAAATACATAAAGTCATTAAAAACATTAAATGTGAAATAACTATTGACAAAAGAAAAAATTATGCATATAATTTAAAAAATATAAAGTACATGCCTTGTTTTAAAGCACTCATAATGTACAATTTCTTTCAATTTCTTCAACATTCACATATTAAAACAATATACTAGACATCATCGATTTATTCTCCTCTAATAAACGCCAACTTCATGCTCACCTACTGGCAGTACGGTTGCATTTATATCAAAAACATCTGCAGTGTCCACAACCTGCACATATAAGGTACATGTGGTAAAAAAAAAATCTAGTTGGATAAACATTGAAAAATCGACTTTTGGCCAGCTAGAATCGGCAAATCTTCCACCGTGGGTCGGGACATCTACGTCTCTGTGGACTATTTTTATTCTATTTGTACCATTTTTTAAAACTAATCTCTGCCATATATTTTAGTAGGATATTTTCGAGAGAAATCTGTCAGAAACAACTTTTTTGGAAATTCGGGTATGATTGCATGTAAAAATAGTTGCCGATCCTGGCACTAATCAAAGTGTTAATTGTTTCGGGTTCAGGTTGGGTTTTGACTATTTTGTTTCGGGTTCGTATTTACCCGATTTTTTTAAAGAAATTCTAAATATTTTTCAGATGAAAAAATCTATAGATTTGAACATTAATGAGCATACATGTGTTCATTTTTTACATAAGCGATAAAATTGTAGAGTACTTTTCCATAAAAGTATTAAAATATCGATTCAGTTTCTTTCACTTCGGGTAGGACTGTTTCGGATTTGAGTTGAAGCCTGTCGGGTTCGGGTTCGTGCAGGATTCCGAGTCCTGCACGGATCGGGTACAACCCGATCCGTGCAGGACTTAAGTGTCAGACTGTAAAGATTATTAAGAGTGTACTGCATATAAAGCAATAGATTTGACAGTATTGAATGATTGCAGTAAATGTAATGTGACACTAATAATGCAAAATTGAAAAATCAAATATTTAAGAACGTTAATTAACCCACCACTAGCTCTACCCCTCAAACAAGAAAAATCCCCCTAAATTTTGGGCTGAAAGGAAAAATTCACTTCTAAAATTCTAGACCTGAGGGGATGAGTTTTCTTTTGACCATGTTATACACAGCTGAGAAGCAATTGATAGAGTTTCTTCTCGCATATATTTTTAAAATTAGCCAAAATACGCAACAATGATAAATGTCTCATTTTGAGAATATTAGAATAGAAAGACTTTAGAAAACATTTTTGATATTTATTAGCTTCTGTGCTTAAAGTACTTATTTAATGCTTATGTTTTTATTGTAATCAAATCTCACAAGTTATTTTAGATTTTGAGCAATTTTAGAAATTTTTTTTGTCTGATCTGTTGACGGATAAATTTTCTGAGAACTCAAAGTCGTTTCGGGGGGGGGGGGGGGAATTGCTCCCCCATCCCCCCTAAATAGTGCCCTTGCTTTCTGTACTTACACATACTCATAGTCCTTGTATTATTAAGAAATGTTTGAAAATTTCCATTTTACTACCAATATGATGTCATATTCATCTTTTTACTTACCCATCATACGTAGTATAGGGTAAGTCTTGTAATCGTTTTGAAAATCGAAAAAATTTTTTTAACGGATTTGCACGTTTTAGACATTGGGGATTCCGAAAAACATATTTTTAGAAAAAAAATGTTGCCGTCCGTCTGTGTGTCTGTAAACGCTCTATCTCCCGAACAAATTGAGATAGAGACTTGAAATTTGGTATGTTCGTATGTAATAATGGGAAGAAGCTTATTGAATTTCAGTAACCTCGATTATCTGGAACTATTTTTTTTGGACTCTCGAAATATTCGTTCGGATAAAAGGTATATAAAAATTTTCGAAATTGTTTATTTTAAGCAGTGAATATAAAAGACAATAAAAAAAAACGTAAATTTTGCATAAAGAGTGAAGTCGATCGGAAAATGAGTTGCCGAGATATTTGTAAACCTATTTCCCACACTCTTCGATTCTTCATGACCCTGTATTTCATTCAAATTTCAATTCAAAGATATATTTTAATTGTAAATGAGACGCTTAATCCGACACAGTAAACCGTTAGTTAAAATTATTATCATTTTTAGAGTTATAAGGAAGTTTCTCTTACGCAATTCAGTAATAGAGCATTTATAGTTTATGACGTCATCAAGCCACGATTTTATTCGAATTGCAATGCATTCTATAAATAGTTTACACATGTTTTATTTTCATATCTTACATTATGCATATCCATGATGGGTAAGTATTAGGGTGGCCCACAACGACTAGTTTTCAATTGGTGAAACTTTTTGTTTCATTTTAATTTTTCACGTGGAAGTATTTCAATAGGAAATTAATTACTGTAGAAATAATTTTATTATGGATTTTTAATTGTTGGCAACTGCTATAACGAAAAGTGTTTAGATTTGATAGGAAAAGGCTGTTAAATGTTTTGTTTTTTATTAATTAAAAATTAACTATATACATTATTTTGATTCCGGATTACTGTAGTTGCCTCGGCTGTGTTTTGATACACCTATGTGTAAACTTTCGCAACTCTTGCTTCTAAACTGTTGATTTGTATATAAGTGCAGACAGAAAGATAAATTTTCATTTTTTTACATTAGATTTTAATTCGAAGTATAAATATATAGACAATTGTTTCAAGTTTAACAAACAATAATTAATTAGACTTTTAAATATTTTTTTCTTATTATATATACTTGAAAACGCAAATCACAAAAGAAACAAAGTTGAAATGGTGTAATAAGAGTTTAGAAACTGCCAATGGCTATATAATGCTGAAAGTACCCGTTCTTCGTTCAATTACCGAAGTCAAGTAGCATGGGGAGCGGTTAGTACTTGGGAGGGTGGCCAACTGGGTTTAGCTTTTAAAAAAATTATATACTTACTTTTTATAGAAGCTCTACAGATATTTCTATTAACTTTTACAGTACAGGTATTTATACAGCTTTTGGAAAATGGGCCATTATTATATGATATGTTTCTATAATTTTTTTTAAAGAATTTTATAAGAAATTTTTGTAAGGGTCCCTCCTTCGGAGCTATAAAATTCCCATCCGGAGAAAAAATCTCTGAATTCAACACTGCTGAAGAATTACGACATTAATTGCTGTAAAAAGGGAACCGTGGAATATAAATCTAGTGTTATATATGAAGAATGATATAAAAACTATATTAAACAAAGCCAATTTTGACCCAAAATAGAAAAGGGTAAGAAAATAATAAAAACCACCCGCGCGTTTATTTTTTTATTATTATTTTACTTTTAGCCGGCTTTTTTTGCCACCCTGGAAATCTGCATATGCAGCTAAACATTAACACGAACAAGAACAAGCATTCTAAATTCACCTTATTCAGTTCCCTACATTGTGGAGTTAACCCCCCCCCCCCCCCCCCCCACACACACCACACACCACACAATCATCTTGTCATCTTGGGATTTACATTATTAACAGATTTCTACTTTCGAAGTGAATAAACACAAATTATGTATTTTTTAAAGAAAATAAATAAATAAAGCAGTAGTTTTTTTTCTTTTTTAAATACTAATATTTTATTATATTATATAAAGAAATTGAAACGATTTTAGATGAGAGCGTATTTCCGTACGCCATAAATTAAATGAAAGAAGAAAAGGAAACAAAAAAAAAACTGGAACTGCATTTAATTTTTTTTTCCAGAATAAATGGGAAACAAGTAATATAAAATTTTTTTTTAAGTCAATTCCTACTTTTTAATCCTAAATATATAAAATAAACCCGTGCAGCATTAATGTCCCATGTTATCTTGATTGAACATTATTTTATAATGATCGTTGCGGTATTTTATCTTTTGTTGGCATCACTCATTTGAGATAAATCTTTCATTTCATTTATGAAAACAATGGGAGGAATTTTTTTCTCCCATTTAAAACTAAAATTAACTAATTAAATTTAATGAATGAATTAATATTTGAAAAAAACTGTATCAACATAAAGTGTCATCCACTACAAGTTTAAAAAAATTTATTTGAACTTGAGTGGATGAATAGAAAATATTTTATTAACGATTGAAAATTTGAACAAGATATATATAGAGAGAGTGTGAGCTAATAGTAGGAATTTAAAAATACGATTTAATTGTTACTGACTGTTTTTATAAAAGTCATATTAGAATACTATGAAATTTCTTAATGAATTTTAAGTCATTTAAATAAAGATATTTTTTGAAGAATGCGTTGGATTTCTGTTGTGAATATACGTTTGTGTGAACAACATTTCTGACAAAAGGAAAGTGACACACACTTTTAGAGTTAGATTATTAAAAAAAATTAAGATATACTGACCTAATTCTTTCCATTTCCTGTTAGCATCCAGGATATCACAAAGTTGTATTGTTGAACTCAATGGAAGTTCGTGAACATATTTTATCGTCGATTTCATGATTAAACATACATTAACAAGCGAGAATGTCGAACAAACTCTTATTTCTATAAACAACGCGTTTCAGCGACGTAAGAAATGATATTAGATAGTCCTTAAAGTTAAATAATCATCGTAGTATGCAACGTTTATTTATGTCAGTCAATTGCTTTTTCACTACAAAAATGAAAATGAAAAAACACTTCCCGTTTTTTTTTCTGTCGGAAACGCATATCCTTTTTCTACTGGTCGAGTTATTTATCAATCAAACGTAATGTTTGTCGCTGACTGCCAATTTTATCTGATAACAAATAGAATTTTATCAAAGAGCATCATAGAACGTCCAGACTCTTGTGTTGAAAGATGGCGCAAAATAGAGAGTCTCGAGCTGTAGAGGGCGTGATGTTCACTAAAGAGCTCGCTAACGCAAGGGCGGTTCTAGAGAGTCTTCAAGAGGTGGGGGGGGGGGCGAAATCAGAAATTTGTAAGT
Source organism: Maratus michaelseni (assembly GCA_963931845.1). NCBI lineage: Eukaryota > Metazoa > Arthropoda > Arachnida > Araneae > Salticidae > Maratus > Maratus michaelseni. The sequence goes on along the minus strand of OZ007596.1, from coordinate 152,426,381 downwards.
TAATATACGACCTGCAATCTTGGTCGTGTCAGGCCTAATTTTTTTAAATTGCGGGTCAGGTTCACTTCTACGTTTTTGCTATGGGTCGGGTTGACTCCTACTTGTTTACTGCGGGTCAGGTTTGGGTCAGGTTAATTTGTTTTTTGGTACGAGATGGGTTCGGGTTGGGTTAATGTTTACTTTTGTTGCTGCGAGTCGGGTTGATGTCTACATTTTTCCTGCGGGTAGGGTTGACTTACATTATCGGGTTGGGTTTTTTCACTCTTGCGTGCCGTGTTCGGGTTGACCCGATTTTTTAAAAGAATGTGTAAAATATTTTTTCCGATAAAATCTATATGCAGTAAAAATTTCATAACGGTCAGTCCCAAATAGCGGAAAGCTTTATGTAGGGAATACTTTTTAAATCTTTTATTTAGTAAAACCTCCGAATTACAGACACCTTGGAGCCGTCGAGTTTATCCGCAAATTCAGAAGTAATAACATGTATGGTAAGACCTCCGAACGGTCACTCCTGAAGGGCGGAGACAGTCCCCAATACAAATATTTGCATATTTGTGCGCACTGCTCCGGGTAAGAGATAAATTCGATGGCACCGAGGTGTCCGTAATTTCAATGTTTCACAGTATGTGACTATTAATGAGTATATATATACTATATGTTTATATTTCTATATAAAAGAAAATTGAAATTAGAGATATAATTGCATTACTACATTTTATAATTATATTAAAATATGGATTAATTTTTTTTCATTTCGGTTTCGGGAGGACAAATATTTTTTTTCGGGGTTCGGATTTGGTTACAATGGAAATTTCGGGTTCGGTTTGGGACAACCGATCTACACAGGTCTTTAGGGGGAATTTTACATTGTATGTTCAAAAGGTGGATTTATTTTGAATGAGATTTTTGTAGTATCTTAAAAATTACCCAGTGCGCTATTTTTGTTAGAAACTCCAAAACCTCGCTGTATTAAAAATTACGGTATAAGAAACTACAGTAGTCTCTAGGGGAGCGAGAGCAAATTTTTAAATTTCTACAAGCGCTTAAAATACAGAATTTGCTGCTGATCTTGCATTCTTATATGTGTATTAATAGCAATGATTTTGTAAATGTATCAGAAATAAAGTGAGTTTGTTTTTGAGAACTAAACTTACAATTCATTAAAGCTTATGACCTATAGTACAAAGCCCTTTTGTTTACTATGGGCCCTGGGGGTGAAATATAATGCCCGCCCCTGTCAGGTTGTCAGCCTAACGCGGGACCATCAATGTTTAGTCCCCAAGTAAGCTTGGTACTCAACCACAAATGGATTAAGGCCTAAGTTAGCCTTTGATGAGTCCGCAGTCAAAGTGAGAACATGTAGCGTGGTAGTGAGAAATAATTGTAGTTGAGAGTAATAACAAAACAATAAACAAATGTTGTAAATGTCCTTACCTTTTTTATCTTTAGTACCCTTTTATAAGTGAATTTTTTTTATAATGAAAGAAGCCGAATTTACTTCGAAATTTCGTTCCTTTTTCTGGTTCTGTTTTAAATAAAATGTTGCTTGTTTTTTTTCCCCCCTGAATTACACATGCTTCTCCAGTTCTTCTCGCTCTTTGCAACAAACACATAAAATTTTGAATGCGAATCTCTGCAATCTACCACTTTGCACAGTAATTGCTGTATCACTTGAGTCTTTTTACTCTCACTTCTAGTAAATTAAGGGGAATAGACAACGGTTATGCTAACTTAAAAGTTGTCGCCAACAAGACAGATGTAGGGATAGGTGCAGTGAGACTAGACTCTTCTCCCTGTAACATTGCCTAGGATTCAATCGACGTAATGTACCTTGTAATTAAACGCCCAAAGTAACAACCAACACTTCGAAGATAGATCTATATAGAAGAACGACATCACATTACAGTACTAATAAAAAGGTTGTCCAGATTTTTATTCGAATTATACAGCGATAGGATGAAAAATATACAAAGCATTCATATAAACTTTTTTTAGAGGAAATGTGTATGTGTGGGCACTTGGGGAGATACCTTCCAGAAGTCGCATAAAGGCTCAATGTTTTGAAGGCGAATATAATCATAGAGACAATTTTAAGCTTTGACTGATCCCCACATTTCAGAATTCTGTCAAAAAATACTAACTGGATGTAAGACATCTTGTTTCTTTATATCAAAGATCAGTTCTAATTCAGTAAAGACTGTTTTGAAAATTATTAACGAAACATATATTCAGTAGCTATGGGACGCTAGCTGAAAAAAGCATTTAGAAAAAAACATTAAAACTAGCTTACATATCTGGGTTAGAGGTCTACACTTGCCGAAATTTCCAGACTCGGGCAAGGCCGTACTCGTACAAGAAATAGTGCCTGGCCCGGTATAAAAGCAGGAGTTCGGCTCGGTCCGCTCCAGTATAAAAGCTAAAAGTTTGCCCCAAGCCCGGATCTGCCCGTACAAAAACTTAATTGGTACTTCACCGCCAGATTTAATTCTACAAAACATGCCGATATTTCTCAAGCAACATTATTCTACAATTAAAATTATTCATAAAGCCCACTTACTTACGCGCAGATTTTTTTTTTTTCAGATTATGTGCGAAATTCATGGAATACAGAATGACAACAATATTAATGACAGTTAGATAATTGTGTACATAAACACTAAAAAATATTTGAATTATACAATTACATTCAGATGAATATTCATTAACGTTAACGTAGTTTAGAATTAAAGAAACAAATAATAAACGAAAGTCTTAATTTTAAAGCTCCACGTAAAAAAAAAAGTACATTTTTACTTTCTTCTAATATATAACAGAAGAAAAAATTGTAATTGAAATTCATTTCTGTGGTGTCTAGTTCAAAATGTAAGTAATAGATGGCAGCACCACAGCAATCTACGGCAACTAAGGATATTAAGTTTTGTTTACTGTCATGTGTAGAATGTTCTGTTCCGTGTTGTTAGATGTACGTGTTTGTGTATATGTACGTATTGTGATTTAAATTGTAAATTAAATGTGTTCAAACGTCCACCTCGAGTTATCCATTATGAAGTTGCTGCAATTACTTTAATTTAAGTACTTAATATATTATAATATGGCGACGCAGGTCAAGGTTTTTACCGGAATTAATATAAGAAGAAATTCCACCTGATTCGCAAAATGGCGAAGTTTCGTTTTTTACATCTACAATTGTATATGCTGCAGTAATATTTTGAAGGCGTACATCATTTCGAGGGTGGTAAGTGCTGACATTTTTTTTTTCTTCTCTGAAATAAATAAAAGTTCATAATGTTTGCAAATTTCAAGGAATACAATGATTCCATTGAAAAGTTCCAATCTTACGTAAAGAGATTGGAACAGAGTTTTCTATTACATGATGTTGAAGAAAAAAAAAAGGTACCCGCAATTATTTCCTGTATGGGGCCAAAATTGTATAATTTGCTGTCAGATTTAACATTTCCGAAAAATCCTGAAGCATTAAAATACGACGAAATAGTTGAAATTCTGTTAAAGCACCTAAGCCCCGCCCCTAATAAATTTTGTTCAAGAATAAAATTCCGTAACTCTTATCAAAATGAGAACGAATCTATACAAGATTTTGTTTCAAAATTAAAGAAGTTAACCACATTTTGTGCATTTGCTGGTGAAACACTTAATGAAAATTTGTTAGAACAATTTTTACGAGGTTTAAAAAATGAAAATATCCAAAGTAAATTACTTTCACAAATAGATGATTTAACTTTTGAGAAAGCTATTGAAAAAGCAATTATTTTGCAAAATAATGAGCAGGATATATCTGAATTGAAAAATAAAAATGTAAATGTCAATAAATTGGCATATTCTAAAAATATTCAACCGAATAAAATTTCAAATGATTTCCAGAAACCGAAATTAAATAATGTAAATAAAGGGAATTTTGATGTAAATAAAAATAAATTACAATGCTATCGATGTGGAAATCCATCGCATCTTGCTAATAAGTGTAAGCATATCAATACTATATGTAAAATTTGTAAAAAACGAGGCCATCTTGGTAAAGTATGTAAAAGCAGTTCTCAGAAACAAACAAATGTATTGCAAACTGTCGACATTTTATCTGTCAGTCATGATAAAAGTTCTACACCTATAAAAGTATGGGTTTTAATTGAAAATAAAGCTAAAGCTGAAATGGAGGTCGACACGGGCTCAGGAATTTCTGCGGCACCTGTAAATCGTTTTCGGAGAATTTTTCCGAATAATAAAATTTTTCCACCAGATGTTCAGTTGAGAACGGCAACGGGTGAGGTGTTTACACCTGTGGGGTATGTAACAGTAGATGTTTCTTATGCAAATATTACTAAAAATCTTAAATTGTATTTAATTAAAGAAGATAATTTCCCACTTTTATTTGGCAGAGACTGGGTAGCTGCATTTAATTTGTTCCCTACTAACTTTAAATCTGTGTATGTCAATGAAATTTTAAATTCTACGGGTCAATTGAAAACATTATTAAATGATTTTTCTGATTTATTTTCGGATAAAGTGGGTGAAATAAAAGGTTTGAAAGCAGAACTTTATCTAGAAAAAGGTTCTACGCCCATATTTTGTAAGGCTAGAACAGTCACGTATGCTCTACGTAATGCAGTAAATGATGAAATTCAAAGGTTACAGGATGAGGGTATTATTAAACCTGTCACCAGTAGTAAGTGGGCAACTCCTATAGTTCCAGTGGTAAAACCAAATGGGAAAATTCGTTTATGCGGAGATTTTAAAGTTACAGTAAATAAATTTTTGAAGGTGGAAAAATATCCTTTACCTAGGGTAGAGGACATGTTAGCTACTTTAGGTGGTGGTTTACATTTTACGAAAATTGATTTAAATCAAGCTTATCTTCAGTTACCTGTAGACGAAAAATCACAAGAACTATTAACTATAAATACTCCGAAGGGCTTATTTCAATTTTTAAAGTTACCAATGGGTCTTACTAGCTCTCCAGCAATTTGGCAACGATCTGTCGAACAAATATTAAGTGGTATTGATGGTGTCACTGTGTTCATTGATGATATTGGTGTTACAGGGGAAACGGATGAAATTCATTTAAAAAGACTAAAACAAGTCTTAGAAAGATTACGTGAATATAATATTAGGATAAATAAAGATAAATCAATTTTTCTGGCTGACCATATTACATATTGTGGTTATAAAATTGATAAGCAAGGTATTCATAAAACGCAAGATAAAATTGAAGCTATTGTGAATGCTCCTAGACCAATTAATGTGTCACAAGTTAAAGCTTTTTTAGGCTTAGTCACATATTATTCTAAATTTGTACCAAATTTATCTACAATTGCCCATCCTTTAAATCACTTGCTCAAAAAGAATGTAAAATTTATTTGGTCTCCTGTTTGTGAACAAGCATTTAAAGATATAAAAAAGGAAATTATTTCAGAAAGAGTTCTTACTCATTTCAACCCTAAATTGCCTTTAGTATTAGCGACAGATGCTTCTCCATATGGTATCTCTGCAGTTCTTTCGCATGTGATGCCAGATAACGTGGAAAAACCAATTGGTTTTGTGTCCAGAACGCTTACGAATGCAGAAAAAAAGTATAGCCAGGTGGATAAGGAAGCTCTAGCTATTATCTTTGGTGTAAAGAAATTTTTTCAATATTTATATGGTAATAGGTTTACTTTATTTACAGATAGCAAACCACTCGTGTCCATATTTTCTCCAAATAAAAGTATCCCTGTTCTTTCAGCTGCTCGGATGCAAAGATATGCATTATACTTACAAGCGTTTAAATATGATATTCGGTATAAGAAAACATCCGAACATGGAAATGTCGATGCTCTTTCACGACTTCCATTACGTAGTGAAGATTTACCCCCACAATTAAATTCAAGTAATGTAATTGATGAATCTGAATTTTTTCAAATTAACCAAATTTCTACATTGCCTCTAAACGCCAAATCAATTGCTGTAGCTACAAAATCTGATCCTTTATTACGTCAACTTTTTCATCATCTAATTTCTGGTTCTCCAATTCCTAAAAATTTACTTTTTGGTGGCAAACAAGAAGAATTTACTCTTCAACATAGTTGCATTTTAAAAGGATGTAGAGTAATTATCCCAGAAGTTCACCGTAAACAAATTTTACATGATTTGCACTATGGACATTTTGGTATAGTGAAAATGAAGTCCTTAGCTCGCAGTTTTGTTTGGTGGCCAGGAATTGACCAAGATATTGAAGATCTTGCACGAAATTGCACTACTTGTGTCAATTTAAAAAATAATCCTCCTAAGGTAGATACTCATCATTGGGAATGGCCTACAGCTCCATGGCAAAGAATTCATATAGATTATTTTGGTCCTGTGATGGGTAAAATGCTTTTGCTGGTGGTTGATGCTCATAGCAAATGGCCTGAAGTTTTTATTGTCCCTAATACAACTTCAGAACATACAATTACTTGTCTTTCTTCTCTTTTTGCAAGATACGGGTATCCTATATCTCTGGTATCAGATAACGCAAAACAATTTACTTCTGAAGAATTTGAGACATTTTTGAAGAATCATGGGGTTAAACATAGGTTTAGTGCTCCATACCATCCAGCTACAAATGGGCAGGCAGAGAGATATGTGCAGATTCTTAAAAAAGGGTTAAAAGCCTTATCTTCAGAATCTGGTACATTGCAGATGAAAATAAATAACTTTCTTTTACAGTATAGGAAGATGCCTCATGTTACTACGGGGGAAAGTCCTGCTCCAGTCGACTCTAAAGTGAAATCCATGGTGCCCAATACTTCTAGTGATCATGCTACAGATACTGTAAATACTAACTCTTCTTTTTCCCAACAGGTACCTAGAAGATCCACCAGGAAAAGAAAATCTCCCACGAAATATCCAGAGTAAGGAGGGGAGAGTCTGTGGTGTCTAGTTCAAAATGTAAGTAATAGATGGCAGCACCACAGCAATCTACGGCAACTAAGGATATTAAGTTTTGTTTACTGTCATGTGTAGAATGTTCTGTTCCGTGTTGTTAGATGTACGTGTTTGTGTATATGTACGTATTGTGATTTAAATTGTAAATTAAATGTGTTCAAACGTCCACCTCGAGTTATCCATTATGAAGTTGCTGCAATTACTTTAATTTAAGTACTTAATATATTATAATTTCGACATCCGATTTTCGAAGGATTTACACCGAAAGAGAACACGAAAAACATGTTTTTACAAAATGTCATTCCGTCCGTGTGTGTGTCCTCTTTGTATCATAGAAAGTTTATGATGTTATGCATAGAATTAAACCAAATTTAATTTACAGGTTTTTGACTACGTCTAGCAGGTTGTACTTAAATTTGGGGATATTCCGCCGGATGGGTTCTCTGTAAAAGCGATTTTTGTGCCATTTTCATTATTGTATCATTGGAAAGTGTATGAAGTTATGCATAGAATTGAACCAAATTATTTATAGGTTTTGACTATGGCCAGCAGGGCCCTAATTGAATTTAGGGATATTCACCCGGAAGTGGGCATTGTGAGAGCAATTTTTCGTAGTTTAACATAGGCTGTTCATGCAGTGAAGGCAACTCGGCGCTTCGCGAGCTGCTGACGTAAAACATAATTCTGTGATAGCGAATTTTGAAGTATTAACATGTATGAGATAGAAGAAAGTTTTGGGCTTGGCACATCCGACTAATTAAAAATATATCTCTTTGATTTATTAAACCAAATTAAATTTCTAAAAATTATGCTAAAAAAATGCACATCACTACAATTTTTACGAAAACAAATAAATATTAGTATGCTGTGATTATCACAAAACTTTCTTCTATATAAATCAAATCGTCTGCAATAAAAATTAAATGACAATCTATTCGTTCTTGAGGTATAGCTAACGCAGAAATCGTGAAAAACAGATAATAGTGGCGACATCTGTTGGGCGGTATATACCCAATTCTAATAAAGATCTATTTATGCCAAGGCCAAACATAATCTAAAGTTTAATGAAATTCCGTGCGTTAATTCTTATTGCGCGAAAATCACGAAAAATGCAGCATAACAGCACCACCTGTTGAGTAATTTAAACCAAAACCTCATCAGCACCAATTTATGTCAAGGTCTAACTGAATATGAATTTTCATTAAATTCCGCGCATTAGTTCTCGATATAGAACGCCCACAAAATTTGTGTCACATAGACAGACACATAAACGGACCTTTTCTAAGAACAGTCAATTTGTGTTCAGGACCTCCTAAATTGTAGAAATACGTCGAAAATGTTTACCAACCCAATACTTTGTTCTTGTAAAGATAGAAGAAAGTAAAAAATGCCACCCGAATATAGGTTCGGGGGGAAGAATTTAGAGGTATGTATGCACGAGCCAATAATGGTTTCCATAAGGGTTGAGTCAGACACGGGCCGAATTCTTAGCTTTTATACTGGGTTGGGCCCAGGTCTGGAAATTTTAACTCGTGCAGATCTCTAGGAAGAATGAATTCCATGCCAAACTCGTTTCTAAAAAAATAAAGTCTAGCCCGGCCCGGCTCGAGTCTACAGAACAAAAGGAATACCCGACCAGGAAAGAGTGGGGAACAGACAAGGTCTAAGTTTCGTGAATGAAAATTGACTCGAGATTTTTTTGGGGCGAGACCCTTTCCCGCACAGACCTCTGATGTCGGTTTAGCGCAAGAGGGAGGGGGGGGGGGCAGTCGATCCACCATTGATCGCAACCGGGCCGAATTTTCAGCTATTATGCTGGGTCCAGGCCTGAAAATTTCTGCCCGTGCAGACCTCTAGAAAGAATAAAATCTAAGCCAGGCTCGAACCGAAAAAAAAAGAAGTCTGGTCCGACCCCAATCTCCAGAAAAAGCAAGGCCCGGTTCAGGCCCAAGTCTCAAGAAAAAAATAAGGCCCGGTCCCGACCCAACACTTAAAGAGTGAAGACCTGTCTCGGCCCGATCAGCGGGTCGGGCTGTGATTCGCCAGAGGCCTTTTTTCGTGGAGGCATCTAATGTCGGTTTGCAGACTATGTTTTAGCCCAAGGAAGGCGATCGTCCCATCGCAGATCTTTTATTAGCGCAAGGGAAGGGGGGGGGGGGGGGCGTCGATGCACCATTGGTCGCAACCAGGCCGAATTTTCAGCTATTATGCCGAGCCGAAGCCTGAAAATTTCGGCCCGTGCAGACTTCTAGAAAGAATGAAATCTAAGCCAGGCTCGAACCGAAGTCTGGTCCGGCCCGTCTCTAGAAAAAGTGACGCCCGGTCCAGACCCAAGTCTCCAGAAAAAAAGAAGACCCGGTGCCGACCCGACCCTTAAAGAGTGAAGACCTGACAAGGCCCGACCCGAGGGACGGACCGTGCTTCGCCAGAGACCTTTTTCTGTAGAGGACTCTAATGCCAGTTTACCGACCCTTTTTTAGCCCAAGGGGGGGGGGGGGCGATCGCCCCATCGCCACTCCCTTAGATCCGCCATTGCGGCTAACGCCACGGAGTGGGCATCCTACTCAACTAAATTCAGGAGATTTTTTTTTTAAGTAAATAGAAAACTTGCTATAAAGTCATGAATAAAAAAATGGCATTTTTTCTCTACTATTGTGCTTGTAATTAAATCAAATGAATTAATTTTTCTTCATGTTATTTAGTGTTTCATTATTAACTTTTTCAGCGTTTGATTGTTTTCCTATATTTTCATAAGTATGTTTCTAAATCCCAGAATATAAATATTTTTGAATCGCAGTTTTATGCTATAATAGCTTTCATATCCCCTTATTCTATATACGGTTCAAAAAATTATTTTGTTAAAAATATTTTTGTCTACAGCCATTTTAACATGACTTCTAATAACGGAAAACACGGGCCTAACGAGTGGCTGAGACAGCAACCCAAACAATGTTATGCAGCTGGTGTTGGAGCATTGATAAAACGGTGATATAAGTGCATAAATATTGGTGGAGAATATGTTGAGAAATGAAAATAGTTTTGAAGTGAATATCATTGTAAGTTATTATTTAATTATCTTTTGTGACTTACTTAATGAATTTCCCGAGTATTGGACTTCAAGTTGAACACAGGAGACAATTCAAAAGTTTGGTTGGCAACTTCTTCAACATCCACCATACAGCTTCGACTTTGCTCCAAGCGATTTTCATGTGTTTAGTCCACTAAAAAACCATCTTGGAAGCAAGATGATGTGTCACAGATGATGAAAAGGTTCAACTTGAAATTCCTAATGTGGCTGAGAGAGCAACCCAAGGAATGTTATGCAGCTGGTGGAGGGGCATTGATAAAACGGTGATGTAAGTGCATAAATATTGGTGGAGAATATGTTGCGCAGTAAAAATAGTTTTGAAGTGAATGTCATTGTAAGTTATCATTTAATTATCTTTCGTGACTTACTTAATGACTTGCTCTCGTAAATTAAAAACTTCGAACTTTTATGCAACACAGTTTTGTAAATTTCACCTGCATAAGTTTGTAACAATACTTTAGAGAGAGAAAAAAAAAATACAGTTTAAATTTCTTAGTTAAAGAAAATGTAGAACAACGATTGAATTTCAAGGCTTCAGAAAAGGAACCGCCAGTGAAAAATCAATTTTTTTTATTTTGCACTGAAGAATGTATTCGGTACCCTGTTTATGAAGACATGAAATAATTGATTAATTGTTTGTGACTTTTTTTTTAATTATTATTTTCGTGCCTCTCGAAATGCTGATACGTCTTTTGTAATTTAGCTCAGTTGTTTAAGCTTTAAATAGAAGCTTGAAAGTAAAGTAAATATTAGTGCGTAATTTAATTTTGTAAAGATTAATCTCCATTTAAGAACTATTTAAAATTAAAGTTAGAGTTTGTATTAATTCCTAGGCAAAATGAGAAAAATACTTTTTTGTAATGTTCATTTACAAAATTTTTATATGATCTACAAGTAGGATATAAATGAGGATATGAGGACACGCGATGGCGGATGGAAGTGGAGTGAAGGTGGAGAGCTGTCCCTCGACATTTCAGGGCACCGGGATTAAGATAAGAAAATTTTATTAAAAAAATAGATTTTTTTTCTTTTTTTAATTTTGAAAATATTTTTCCGGAAGATTTTTTTATTTTATTTATTATTATTTTTTTTTTGGCGGGAATTGTAAGTATGATGGTGAATTTCGATTTTTATTAATTATTTCTCAGTCATGCTGATGAATAAATTAGGTGAATGATTTAATTACACTAATGGACAAATGATGAATTAAAATTTTTTTTACGGGATTTTTTATTTTTTTTATCGAACTTTTGGGAAATTGTACTATAATATGAAGGTGGTTAAATTTTTCTGGAATTTTTTTAGAGAATTAGAAATTAAATTTTTTGAACTATTTTATTATCAAGACTTAAGAATATTTAGATTTTTTTTTAAAATTTTTGTTTTAGAGTTATTTTTGAAACTTTGAAATAATTTTGAGGGGGAAAATTTTCGTTTTACTATGAGTGAATTTTATATGAGAATTTTTAAGAGGATTAGAAATTTTTGGTGCTATCATCTATTGCAAATAAATTTATTTTTTAATTAGTAATAGATTTAATAATTCATTTTCTAAAATGTGTTTTTAAGGCTTCGTCACGCGGGACATTGATTTTTATAGTGAAATATAGGATGAGGTGATATTTGTAAGAGGATTAGAAATCTTTAGGACCGTTATCTACTAATGGAATAATATTCCAAGTCATGTGACCTACCTCGCCTCCTTTTTTTCCCTTAAAAGGTGTTTCGATAAAAGTTATGCTAAAAATACGAGGTTCCCTTCAAAAATACAGTGTGTCCCATAAGATGATTCAACATTATAAATTAAAAACTGATACCCCCCCCCCTTTTTTTCAGAAACCCCTTCGATACAAGTTATGCTAAAAATACAGAGTGCCCCAAAAATTATACAGGGGAGTCAATGCTTCGATGAAGCCCCTCCCCCCCCTGCGCACGTTTTTTTTTCGGCAGACAGCCCTTTGACTGAAGTCATGCTAAAAATACAGGGTGCCCTATAAGATGATTAAACATACTGCAATACAGTGTTCCCCCCCCCCCCCCCCCCAAGTGAAAAAATAACGAGTTTCATTTTAAGTATGTAAATAATGTGTTTCCTTTTGATGTACATTCTGGAAAGGTATGAAAAGAGTTTCACACTTAATGCGTTTTCGTATAGCATGCAACTAAAATCTATGAACTATTCAAATATACATTACATCTGCTTTTAACATCTAAGAAATACTTTCACAAGCTTTTTTCTCCTAGTGAGTGAATAATACTTTTTAATTAGAATTCAAATATTATTATAGGATTGAAATGTATGTTTAAGATTTTTTGCGAAATACATTCAGTCTATTTGAATGAATCAGAGAATTTATTACTAACTTACATATTATTTAGTAAAACAAAATTATTTTTGAAAACAATTTAAGTAAAAGATCGTTTTCATTTTATGTTTATATTTTCTCAAGAATTTATACTAATTGAAATAGTAACAATTAAAAAAAATAATAATTACTGCGAGAAATTATTTATATGGAGAAATATCATTTTCATATCACACATAACCAATACTTTCTGTTTACTTATTGAATGAAAAAAATATGCTTAACTACAATTTTTTTTGAATATTCAAAGAAAAAAATAAAATTAGAATTTGGTTATTATATTTATCTATATAGAATCTAATTATAAAATTAACTTGGCTGTAGAGGACCAATTTGGCGATATTTTCATTCAAATTCAATATTGATGAGAACTAGGAATGAATCTTCTTTAATCGGGTTCCATGCATTTTAGCTTCGTGTTTTCAAGTAAAATTAACTAAAATCTTAAAACTAAATAATAGGGATGCTGTCTGTTCCTGGTGGTACAGGCCCGAAGAACTTTTCGTAGTTTAGCATACATCGGCTGATCGCATCCAGATAACCCGACGATTTGCAAGAAGCTGCGAGGTACAACAAAATGACGAAAAATATTGATTTTATTGGCAATGTGATAGGGAATTTTGAAGTATTAACATGATTGAGATAGAAGAAAGTTTTGGGATTGGCACATCAGACTAGTTTAATATCGCATTTAGTCCACATGACAGATATTATTATTATTATGACAAAGTATAATAGAAATGACGAAACTTTGCCCGCTATCGGACCGGTTCAGATTTTCGAAAAAACGAGAAAAATAGACCACCGGTAAATTTTTACTTGATAAAAAAATGACTTTTTTTTTCTGGAAAATGAAATTTATTTGGATTTATTAAAGGAAGGATAAAGTGTTTTGAAAGAAATATTAAACGAAACCCTTTGTGAGATCTTCGATCACACTTACCCACTTGTTATAATTACATCTGATAGTTTCTTCTGTAAGTCACATGATGCAGGAGTTAGATAAAAATAAAAATTAAATTAAAAAATAAAGAACAACTGAAAAATAAAATTGTTACTAAGATTTTATCTAATCAAATTTTCATTTGCATTTTTCTAAACCTGACGCAAACGATAAATCGCCAAATATGGTTTCAATTGCAATATTTGACACTGAATATTTTTTTAAGCATTATGAACATTCTCTTTCAAGTATGAATTAAATATTTTTGTTTTATAACATTATTTTTCATCAAAACTGTTTTGCTCTTTTTAATTAAAATAAAATTAATAAGTTTTTTCTTTTATTTTTGAGGTGTTTATATTATTTTCTAAATGATATAGCCGTTTCAATTATTTCAAGAACGATAATGGTTGCCAAAAAATGACCAATTGTAATTTTTTCGCTCAAAATAACAGAACTTTCCATCATAATTCTGTAACTAATCTACGCAGAAAGATATATTATATACTAAAACCTTCCCTGAAAAATTATCTATCGATCAGTGCAAGTTCCATCAAAATCCATTCAGCAGAAAACGAGTTATAAGCAGTCGGAACGACATTTTTTTTCGTATTATTTATATATATATATATATATATATATATATATATATAGTAGATTACAGCTTTTCACAATTTTGGCATTCGAGACACCAAATTTTCCAGTGTTTCGTGACTTGTGTTTCTCCAGGTGTATCATGCAAACATTCCCAAAGATTTCGAAGATTTGTTGGAGCCATCATACGAACTTTTCTGTCTATTTCATTCCACAATTTCTCAATAGGATTGAGATCAGGCGATTGCGGGACCATATCATAATTTTGAGAGCTTTTTGGTTCTCTTTTGCTTTAAAGTAACTTAAACATAATTTAGATGTGTGTTTTGTGGGTCGTTTGTCTTGCTTAAAAGTGAATTCTCTGCCAATATTTCGAGTACCAGATGGAACTGCATGATGTACTAAGATACCGTGATACATTTTCTTATTCACTGTTGATTTAACCTGCTTGCTAGGTTTTCATTTTTATTCGGACTACGACAAAAATATGTTAAAATTGAAAGGTGGTCATTCCACACAAAAATCAATATGACTTCTCTATATAGTGGCTAGGTGAAGTCTGCTCAATTTTTGCGGTGCACATGTGCGCCAACATTCATCATCAATTTCGCCAAATGTACATGTGTATCAATTTAATCGCCATTCGGAATTTAAGATGATTTAGTAGATAGCTATATTAATTTTACGTGGGAGATACAAGGCAGGCATACAATACGAAGCATGTTATCCAAAAATGGCATGGTTTAGAAGAGCAAACTTGCGGATTGTTATGAGAACAGCGCAAATGTAATATAGGGTGTGAATAGATTTTAATAAGAAATGCAAGACTGGCAGTTGGAAAATATGCACTGTTTGCATTCTAGTTACAACGGACAATTGAAGTTTAATAGAAAAAAAGCACCGTAAAACATCTGCAATCTTTAATAGATTTACAGAGCGGAGATTGCCGTTAAAAGAATACCATACAGTATGAATGTACATGTTAAAATAACAGTCGTCGCCTTTTAATTTGGAAAGGAAATAAATTTTATGCGGTTAAGGAAAGATGTGGAATAAATGAAAGAATACATATACATGATTAAATAGCATATAGCATGGCATAGTTATGATTTTAATTTAGAATATATAGAATTTAAATAAAGTTATAAATTAACTTTTAGAAATTATTAGGGAATTATAAATTGTGAATAAAATGACAAATATATATGATCTCTATATCATAGATAGTGGCAATGCGGCAATGGTAGCAGTTAAACTTCTAATTTTTAAAAAAATTTGTAATTTTTTAAAAACTTTTGTAAAAAATGGATAGTTTTTGTTATTTTCTTTTAAACTTAAGTAAAAATTTTCGTAATTTTTTTTTATAAGTTTTTTAAAACTTTTTTTTAAAACTGTGTAAAAACTTTTTTTTTAACTTTGCACTTTTTCTTAAATTTCTTAAATTTTTTTCATTATTAGTTTTTGTGTTTTGATATTTCTTTATATTTACAATTTATTATTTTAATTTAACGTATATTTAATTTCTATGATGTTTCTATGGTAAAAATTATGTGGGATATATAGTTGATAAGAGATGGAACATAAATTTTAACTTGAGATTTGAATCTTTGAATAGAAAACACAATTCAAATGTTATTTGCCAGCGTCTGTATTAAATTATTTTTTTCGTTTCTGTGATATAAAAGTAGTTTGCAATCATTGAAATGGTGCAAAAAATCACTAAGTGCAAGCTAAAATTGGATATTTACTCGGTAAATTCATATTTTTAAATGCATATTTCTGAAAGAAATGGGTAAAATACTATTACAGCATCTAAATTCTGTTAAAATAGATACGTGAGTAGTATCTAAGTTCATGTTAAAATGTTGTCTAATATTTGGTAGAACGTATCGGTTTCATAAACTAGGCTAGTTGAAATAAACAATGTTTAAATAAAACTTAAAATGTAGTATTCGTATTCATGTAGAAAATAATGTGGTCTAGTAAATTCGATTTGTGTAAGCAGGGTAATTGTTCTATAAGTTCACATGATTTTAAATAAAAGTTCAAGAAAAGTATAACTAAATGTGAATATGAACTTAAATGAAATTTTAGATTGTGATAATTTCTATGATAAAAAAATTTAGTCTTATCATGGAAAATATTGAAAGTTAATTACTATAAAATCGCTAATTATATATAAAACGCATGAAAAAACGTGGTAAAAATCATTGGAATTGCGTAAAAATTACTAAGTATAAGCTAAGATTATTTATTTATCATATAAATCCTTATTTTTATATGTAAATTAGTGATGTAAACAGGAGTTTATATAACTGCTATTAAATGTACACGTAAAAGTAATCTAAAAGAAAATACTTTTCACTATTTTTCTGTATTAAGATCATTTAAGAGATAAAATCATGCGTCTTAGCGTATGATTGTATCGAAAACTTGTGTAAAATGTATTAAAATATCATATTTTTTTCCTTAAAAATCGATATTTTGTTTTGTTTTGTATAATTATTAATACTCATTAAGAAGATGGAGGAGGGTAAACTTTATTAAAATATAGCACCTATCTATCATTACACATACATTAATAACGAATGATATTTACATCTCTTCAGAGTAAAACTCGTGAGTCTATACTGCCTTTGTCATTTTCCTCTCTATTCTTAGAAAGGGGGGTTGGATTATTACCTTCCCTCATAAATGCTACATTTTGGGAATGAAAAATAAAAGAAAAAAACAGGTACGCTTACAATGCATATAAGCGGTATAATAAAGTCTAAATAATATAAAAATTATGACATGTACAGTCTAAACAGAATTAAATCAAGTATATACAATAAAAATTAGGTAATTAGTTTCTAAACTCCTATTATTGCATGCAAAAATCAATTAATTCGTTAAAAATCATTCAAATTTTTAATATTTTCTATATATTACGGTTCAAAAACTAAAATATAAGTGTAATTTTCCTTTTACAGCAAGAATAGCTAATCTTATAGTTGAAAAATTCTTATGAAATCAGCATTTTCTTTTGTTTAATTATTATAGTCATTAAGGTGTCCATTGTTCAGAAACTATAATATAAGTTTAAATTTCCTCATATAAGTTGATATACTCATCTTATATTTGAATAATTCTTAAGATTTCAGCACTCTTTCTTAAAAATCAATATTTTCTTTTGTTTAATTATTAATATCCGTTAAAGTGTTTGGCATGCAAAATTAATATATATGTTTAATCTTCAGCTTATGGTTTGATATCCTCATCTTATAGTTGAAAAATTCGTAAGAAATCAACTTTTTTGTTAAAAATTAATATTTTGCATTGCTTTGTCTAATTATTAGAACTCATTACTGTGAACATTGTTCAAAAACTAAAATATAAGTTTAAATTTCGTCTTATAAGTTGATAATGTCATTTTATAGCAGAAAAATTCTTAAGGAATCGGCTTTTTTCCTGAAAATTTATATTTTTCTATTGTTTGGCTTAAATAGTGATACACTCATTAAGATGTTCGTTATCCAAAATTAATACATAAATATAATAAAATCTAAAAAAAGTTTACTAACTCTCTGTGCACGTATCATTTCTGTGCCTATTAGTCCAGTAAATTTAGACCAAAAAAGGCTTCTGCCTAAAATGTTTTGGAGAATATTTTTTCCCTTTCTTTCTTTATGTTTTTGGTGGCGCTGAACACGAATTTCAACTTTGCCACCTCGTATCTGGTCTGCTTAAAAAGTTATAAGCGAAAAATCATGAAAAAATCGGGGTTTTTCAGGTTTACTCTTGTATTCAGTAGAGGGTTAAATATTTTGAAAACATTATTGCACCAAATTAAGCTACAGAAAATTCCCTACATTTTCCTACATACGCAATGTTTTTTTCTAAGATGAATAGTTTTGGCATACGCAGGGCTTAATTTCTAAGGAAAAAAGTACCAGAACCCTAATATTCTGCAGCTCTAACACTCGTAACGTACCCCTCCCTCCCCCCTTCCACCGTCACTCTAATCCTTATATTTATATTTCATACATTATTTTCAAAATTTAAAGCATTGTTTTTTTATTTAGAAAAATAAAAATTTTAAATACATCGATCTGCATATACATAGCTACCAACTATTCCACTTTTTAGGGTATCGTTCATCTCACGAAACCCTATTACTCCCGATTCGTTGTCTGTCTGTCACAGAGCTATATTCTCACAAACTATGTAACTTACAGAGTTGAAACTTTATGTATATAGCTGAATACCAGCTATAAAGAGTTCAAAATATTTAAATTTGAAAAATTCGTATTATTTTATAAATAGAGATAAAAAACCAAAATTCTAACAGCCTTTTCCTATTAAATTTAAACATTTTTCGTTACAGCAGATGCCAAAAATTAACAAGTGGGTAAGTGTGATCGAAGATCGCTCAAAGGGTTTCGTTTAATATTCCTTTCAAAACACTTTATTCTTTCTTTAATAAATCCAAATAAATTTCATTTAGCAACAAAAAAAAAAAAAAAAAAAAAGAAAGTCATGTTTTTTATAAAGTAAAAATTTACCGGTCTATTTTTTCGTTTTTTTTAATATCTAAACAAGCCCGCTATTATATTCTGTCATAATAATATCTATCATGCGGACTAAATGCGATATTTAAAAAAAATTAAATTAAACATGTTGTACACCTTCAAAATGTTAAAATATGCGAATATTTCCATAATCGGATTTTTATCACGATTCAATATGTTTCTCAAAACTCATATATTTACTATTCTCTATATTACTTATATTGATACTAGCTTTGTATTATTCTCAAACATTTGAAAAATTCGTTAAACTTCCAATAGGACGTCAGATTTTCTTTTTAATTCTCTAATGACGTGATATTAATCTGCTTTGTGTACATACACATACTCATACTCCTTGTATTATTGAGAAATCTTAGAAATTTTCCGTTTTATTACCACTATGACGTCAATCAATTTTATTTCACATTTATCTTTTTTTCAATTGGTGAAACTTTTTATCTCATTTTCATTTTTCATGTGGAAATCGTTCAATAGAAAATTAATTATTGTAGAAAGAATTTCATTGTGGATTTTTAATTTTTGGCAACTGCTATAACGAAACATGCTTAAATTTAATAGGAAAAGGTTGTTAGAATTTTGGTTTTTTATCTCTATTTATTAAAATAACAGGATTTTTTCAAATTTTAATATTTTGAGCTTCATAGCTGATATTCAGTTATATATACGCAAAGTTTCAACTCTGTAAGTTACATAGTTTCTGAGAATGGCTCTGTGACGGACATACAACGGATCGGGAGTAATAGGGTTTCGTGAGATGAACGAAACCCTAAAAATCTACGATGAAATTCTTTCTACAATAATTAATTTTTTATCAGACGATTTCCACGTGAAAAATGAAAATGAAATAAAAAGTTTCACCAACTGAAAAAAATATTAATATGAAATAAAAATGATTGACGTCATAGTGGTAATAAAGCGGAAATTTTCAAAGTTTTCTCAATAATACAAGGTGTATGAGTATGTGTATGTACACAAAGCAGATTAATACCACGTCATTAGAGCATTAAAAATAACAAATTTTTCAGATATTTGACAATAATACTAAGCGAGTATCAATATGAGTAATAGAGAATAGTAAATATATGAGTTTGAGAAACATATTGAATCATGATAAAAATACGATTATGGAAATATTCGCATATTTTAATGGGAGAAAAAAATTCCTCCCATTGTTTTCATAAATGAAATGAAAGATTTGTCTCAAATGAGTGATGCCACAGAAATAAAATACCGCAACGATGATTATAAAATAATTTTCAATAAAGATAACGTGGGACATTAATGCTGCACGGGTTTATTTTATATATTTATGATTAAAAAGTAGGAATTGACTTAAAAAAAAATTATATTACTTGTGTTTTTTTTTTTGGTAAATGAAATTTATTTGGATTTATTAAAGAAAGGATAAAGTTTTGTGAAAGGAATATTAAACGAAACCCTTTGAGCGATCTTCGATCACACTTACCCACTTGTTAGTTATTACTACTTCCAAATAGAAACCTTTGCCTAATCTTAATGTTAATTAATTGCAGAATTCTGCGATTAAATAAGCTGAGGATTATGATTCGGAAATAGTGTTAACACCAAAAATGAATACTTCACAGCTATGCAGAATAGAAAAAAAAACTATTTCTGTTTACTTTTTATTCTTATCAAAATAGCATTAAAATGATTTGAAATGGAAATAAATAAAATTTGAATTTAAGACAGATTGAGCTTGAGCTTGCTCAAACCCGAAGACTGATATAAAAATCGAGCATGTTTCATCTCCATCCAGTGTTGAATTCAGACACTTTCCTCCGGGAGGGATTTCTGTGGCTCCGGGGGGGGGGGGGGGGATTGCACTTTTTAACCATTAAAAGCATAAAATCTCAAATCTCCCGGGAGGGACATTTCAATGCTCCGGATTCAACACTGTCTCCATTTCTTACGTGAGTGTCACTTTACGTCACTTATAAGTGTTTTGATGCAAAATAAGGCAAAAGATTGGAAATGGGAGGGAAATGAAAGGGTAATTTAGGATTCATTTTTCGGAAGCGTTATTGCACTGGGCTCCGGAGCGCAGTGTTTATGGGCTCCGGTGAATTCTGGACGATATTTAAATATTTAGTAAAAACAGAGAAGTACCGGAGCTTGGCTCCGGAGCAAATTAAGCCCTGGGCATACGAGTAAAAAGAATTTTAGCGATATGTTGAAGTTCCATCATAGGAGGGCGAAAACGCGATCCATTCACTAATCATCCATTTCAATCACCATTTTGAAGCTCTTTAGTTATTTGTAGTTTCATTTCGAATATGTTAAAATTTGCTTACCAAGTTTTAAACCTTTTATAGCAAGCACTAACAAAATAAATTGAAATCAGGTGATTAGGAAAGATATAAAAACACAAACACTCCGAATGGATGAGAACACAGATTTTTTTTCTAGTAATCTAATTTAAGTACAATTATAACTATCATAAGCTTAATATAATACTAACATGTGTGGAAGATTGTAAACAGGAAAAATAGAGAAATGCAGCGTTGTTCTCTAATTAATGTCTTTTGGTCGATTTGAAGAGCCTGGTTGATGTTCATCGACAGGAGCCTCATCGTTATCTTCTTCTTTTTCATCATCACTTGATGGCTCAGGTTGTGTCTCCACTTGACTTAAAATATAATGGAGTATTGGGTCGTCAACCTCTGCTTCGAAGTCATCTTCGGCGATGAAGGAGGCATTGTCACAATCGCCACCGCAGTGCAGGCATAGGAGAGAACAAAACAAACCTTGCTTTCCTACATCTACACTCTCCACTGCAGTTTGTTTTGCATTTGCAGAATATTTTTCACAGAACAGCTTCTGGTGCGAGAGCTTTTGATAGATGTTATGGGTGTGATGCCTCTCTTGGTTTTATTCCAGCCCCATTCCTCATCTTTTTTACAGTTACCTAACCATATCTCTACTTGGTGGTAAACTCTCAGACAGTGATATGAAGCTGAATCTTCTGTTGGAGGCAGCAATGCTATATTTGCAGCAGTCGTAAAAGCAGATTTTATGGAGCACCTGTACTTCAGGCTGTTTAGGGAAGGTGTTGCATTCCCGCTGAATCCGCACAGGTGTTCTAGAAACAACAGCCTAGATTTATGGTGGATGTATTTTCAAATTTGCGCCTTTTTGAAGTTCTATATCTTTCAATATGATTATGGAAAAGTTGTCTACATTTATATCTCTAATAACAATTTTATTTTTTATGTAGAAATATGAGTTTTTTCATGTGGAAATATTTAGAATTTCTTTGAAAACTCGGGCAACACTAACCCGACTCAAAATAGCGAAAACCCAACTTGAACCCGAAACAATTAACCCTTTGATAAAGGGCCAGGATTGACTACTAATATTGTTTTCAATCGTTCTACAATTTCCAAAAATATACCTTGTGACATATTTCTCTTGAAAATATCCTTATATAAGTGTGTGACAAATTTAAAAAAGTTCTACTAATAGAATAAAAAATAGTCCACTGGGACAGATTGGGTAGTGTTGCCCCATCCAATGCAGGAGCAAGGGACCTGAGACGAAGGATGCAGATTTCTGATTTCTGAATTGTATGAAATTTAGATCATAGTCTGAAGAGGAAGGCAGAAAATGATTGCGGAAATTTTTGAATGAAAATTTTTTCATTAATGAAAATTTTTTTATACCTATGGATTACAACATTTGCAAATTTCGTAACTTCTTGATGGTGTTCGTGTGATGATTACCTCGTGACCGATTGAATTTCACTTTTTTCGTGATTGTTTCATAATTTTTTTTCTCTGATATTTTCCCAAAATTCGCTATTTTTCTGTGAATTATTGATGGAATTGATTTTTTCGACCATTTGTCTAAATTCATGACATTTTTTTTTCTTAAACCAATCGTCTAAATTCGTTATTTGTTTTCGCCATCTTTTGACGAAATTCGCGACTCTTTTCTACGATCGTTTGTTGAAATTCGGGAATCTTTTTCTGCAACCGACTGACAAAAATTGATATTTTTTTGCGGGATTGTTTGACTAAATTCGTGATGTTTTTTGCTCAATCTTTTGATGAATTTCGCGATATATTTTTTTCCGTGACCTGATTGATGAAAATCGCTATATGTTTCAGTGATCTTTGGCAAAATTTGCAATATTTTTCCACGGTCCTTTGAAAAACATTACGATCTTTTGCGCGACCAATTGCCAAATTAACTATTTTTTCTAATTGCAATTTGTAAAATTTGCGATGTTTACCGCTATCGGTTGACAAATTGCTTTTGCGTAAGAAAACGAAAAAAAAAATTTGCGGACTATCATTAAAATTAAAAAGTATTCGCTGAAGAATCACATGTTTGTCAAAGAAGTTAAGATAAGAAGGCAAAATCTCACACTACATTTTTTATTGTGGGGAGCCTATTTCTATTTTGTGCACTATTTGGGCAATCCTGCACGCTATTTCAACCTCTATCCCTAAAAAAACGTTGCTTCCCTCCTTCCACAAGAAACTCTTGAAATGGTGCCCCTGCAGTAAAACCAGCAGAGAAAGGGTTGAAAAGGACTGGAAAAAAGCTCCATTTTAGACAGGTCTCCATCTTAGCAAGTATAATTTTATGGCGTTTTTTACGTCGAAATTTGATTTCTTTTTACGTTTGAGAAAAAATTGTGTCATAGACAGGTTTCGCTTAGACACGCTTCACTGTAATACACCTATGCTCTTCAGAAGTGCTTTATAGAAAGGAGGTTTTAACAGTCTTAAAGAGTACCTGAAATAAACGGTTCCTGGCTATAACTGAAAAATTTCATAATATTTTTAAATTCTACTTGCTAAGACAAAAACCTGTTTAAAACGGAATTTTAAAGAGATTCCTTGAGATTCCGTGTTAGAAGTTTTAGTGTCTTTGCATCTATGATTCAGTAAACGTTTCTCGTTCCGAGAGGTTGCGGGGAGGGGGGGTGTACAGCCCCCCGAACTCCACCCTTGACTTTTCCACTACCTTAACCCCCTCCCCCCCCCAAGAAAGTTCTGAAAGTCCTGACTCAGGTGTACATTTGACTAAGCCAAGTTTTTCGCGTGTAGAACATCCCAATATACAATTAAAATTTCCATAACTACTAAAAATCTCAGATTAACTGGCGTATTTTGAACTATGCACTTAATATCAGTTTCACCAACTACTGAAGTAAACTCATTATTAAAAGGTTTCAAACGTTTTATATTGGACTTACGTATAAGTGCATTAAGCCTTTTGGCTAAACTTTCTGTTATAATGTTGCCTTCAGCACCAGTATCTAATTTAAATTTCACAGCTATACCATTTTCAAAATTAACAGTTGTTAACCAAGCATTATTCTGAAAGTTCGAAAGTTCTCCTACATGCAATGTATTATAAAAATAATCATTAATCCCATCGCTATCATTAGAAACTTCTGTAAGTTCCTGTACGGCTCGATTTATTGATTCGAATTTCTTTTTAAATTCACACTGACGAGCATAATACCCTTTTAATGAGCAGAGATTACAAGTGTCATTAAAGGCTGGACAATTACGAAATTCATGTATTAAGCCGCATTGCCAACATACCTTATTTGTTTTATTGACATTTGGCTTAATTTTATGTGAATGAACCGTGATATTAGATTTAGTATCAGGTTTCGATTTCTGAATCATCAGTATATCTTTTTCTGTATTATCAAAATTTGCATGTATTTCTTTTAACTGAAAAGTAGCTTCTTCACTAGCTCTATGCCCCACCAGTGGCTGAGAGGTTCTGCTCTCGAAGCTGGTAGACGGGTGGTGCTGGGTTCAAACCCCTGTCGCGCTCGTCGACCTAACCGTTCGGAGTTCTCCGTGGTTTTCTTCGAACCTTGCCGTAAATACGGGTTAGGATCCCTTAGAAAGACCCCCACGAAGGGCACTCCCCCCCAGGGCCTATATCCCTCGTGTTGATAATCGGCCGTCATAGAATCAACCAACAAACCAATCACTAGCTCTACATATATCCACAGCTTTATTTATCGTTAAATCTTTTTCAGCCAGTAGTAATTCTCGTACTTTATCGGAATTAATATCACGAACTATTTGATCCCGTAATAAACTATCTTGTACACTCTAAAAAATAAACGTGTAAATTAGCCAATTTTACTCGTATATATGTGTAAATTTCTAAAATTACACGCTTGTCATAAAAATGACACTTTTTTTTCAAAAATTTACCTGTTTTTTTGTGTATTTAACTTATGAAACTAAGTGTGCAATTTGTTATCACTTGAAAAACTCAGGCAAGTGTGTAAATGTCGAAAAATGACTGTATTTACACGAATTGGTGTGTTACTGAAATTTACACGTAATTATATGTACACATATAAATGTGTAAATGTTAAAAGACAGCGTCTAAATGTAGATGTTTAAAAAATTGCATGGAAATGTTACTCAACGTCTAGAAAAATATTTTACACCAGAATTTTTATGTAAAACTATTTAACTTTAATATTTAACATATTACTGCGCGATTTTTATTTAGCTTATTTTATGAAGGCATTTCTAGTTTGAATTGCCATTTAATTAATTTGTCGGAGTCGAATTTACTTCTGTTTGTCGTTCTAAGCGTGAATATAATTCAGGGGTGCACATGTTATTTCAGTTATTACGTTGCATAACTATAGTACTGTAACAACATTTGAAAAATAACTGAAATGATTATTTATTTAAAGGGGCCCTGCCCTCCTTAAATTCAGTATCATTGCCCTTCCCTAACAGTGACATAGCTCGAGTTTTGTGTTTTCGGCAAGTCCCTTCCTTAGTGCATATTATCCGTATAGCAAGCAGGGTGGCAGTAACGTCACTGCAAGTCACGGTGGTCACGTCACATCTGTGACAAAAAGTTCACCACTCATTGAAGTTACATGGTGACTAAAATGTGAATTTCTCCTAAAACGTAAAACTGATGCCGGAACACTTCAAAAGATGTTATTTAATAAAAAATATTTCTTTGTCATTTTTTTTTAAATTTTGTTACGTCACTATGACGTCATTGCACGTGATGTACGTCATGTCACATCTGTGACCAAAACACCACTATATTGTGAAGTCACGTTGTGACCAGTGAATTTAGAAAATCTTTGAGAATGATAGGAAATATTTTAAACAGGGTCGTCTAAATGCATTTGAGAGCTCAGAGGCTTTAAATAGGTCAGTTTTAGTTGATATGGAAATAGAAATTCTGACACAAACATAACTCTGCATGTGTCCAACGGAAAGATTTTTTTTTTTTTTTTTTTTTTAAATTAAGAGAGCTTTTCTTTTGCATTTTTTTTATAACTTTATACTTTTATTAACTACTAGCTGTAACCCGTGACTTCGTTCACGTATCATTAAAAGAAGAATAAATACATTAATTAAGCAAAATATTTCATTCCCGATAGTTAGAAACGTAAATAATTAACTAACTCTTTATCACATTACATAAGAGACAATACTGTATTTCTATGTTATAGAGGCCTGCACATAACTAAGTTTTAAAAAAGCGAAATTTTGTGACAAATAATCACGAAAAGGAAACTGCAACCAATTAAGAAAGGCGGGCCAAATAAAATCGTGGAGATCGGCGAATTGTGTAAAAACATATCTCAAGTTTACCTGTTAAACCATTTTACTTTTAACGCCTTTGTGAAACGTTTTAAAAGCCATCCTTCAAAGGTAATGGAAATAGTATATTCTTTTTCATTAAATTCAATTCTTGTGAATAGGAAGTAATAATTTTAAACCTAAATGCAAGGAGCTTAAATTTGCCTTCTTGATTTAATCTATAACTGAAAAAAAATCTTTATTTCTAAATGGAAATATATTGACAGACGATTTTTGTTCTCCAGAATAAATTGATTCATGAAGTTTGAATGTGTGAAAATACGTTTTTACTTTTCAAAATTTTTACTCTAATCAAGATTTTTTTTTTCTTTCGGAAAAGAAATTCTTTTTTTCAGTTTTAATGAGAAAAAATATATTAATCAGTTTTATTTCTTCTTTTTTATCCACAAAATTAAAATAATTTAGTTGCCATTTTTAGAGAAACTTCGTTAAAATTTACAAATAATAATAATAATAATAATAATAATAATAATAATAATATCTCGGAATTGAAACCATTTTTTTTAAATTCTGAAAGTTTATGACATCCTCGGATCAATGATAACCGGTGTTAAGTAATTCGCGTTGCATTCGACAATCTGAAATGAGTAGTTGCGAAATACAAACAGGCGGTCAGATTTTAATATAATAGATTCGTATTTATTTTTCTTTTCCTAGTAATCATGGTGAGGTTTTTGGCAAAAAACTCTCATCTGTATGTAACTCATATTCATGCTTAATAATCGGTATAGATAAAAAAAAATATTAAAATTTTTCGTTTTAAGTATGGCGTGAAACTCATCTACTTTCTAGGCTTTGATACTTACTGATCCTTGTATTATTAATGTAAGTAATTGATTCACGCTCCTTGTAAAACACATTTGAAAATACCCGTTTTATTTCAAATATGACGTCACTGTTTCCTCAGAGAAATCTCTTTTTAATGGCATAATTCTTGTTAATTTTCCTTTTCTGGCAATCAGGACGTAAATTTTAGCGGAAAACTCACATTTGTATGTAACTGGTATTCAAGCTAATTATTAATCAGTATCGATAAAAAATATTTCAGCTTTTCATCTTAAATATTACGTCCATTATCTATCTACTTTCATTATACATTGATAGTCATGCTCCTTGTATTATTACGAATATTTGAAAATACACGTTTTATTTATGACGTCATATTTGTCCAAGCCGAGGAGGATCCTTTCAATAGTTCCATGGTCCAAGCGAAATCTATTTTTAATAATATAATTATTGTTAATTTTTCCTTCTAATTATAACGCAGTTTTTGACAGAAAAAGATCTTTTTAATGTAACCGATATTCATACTTCATGTATAATAACACATACTCCATATTTTTGTTTCAAATATCACGGAAATTCATCTTCTTTTGAATTCTTTTTAATTTTCAGTTTTCACGTGAAAATCGTTCAATTGAAAATTAATTGTTGAGGAAAAATTATTTTTCCGTGTTTTTATTTATTGGCAACAATCAAAGCCCTAGCAACAATAAAGTAAAATGGTAAAATTGTATGGAAAATTGTCCATTTATTCTCTATGAAAATAACGAAATTTTGAATTATTAAGAAAAATATTTGAATAAAATAAACAAAACCCAGCCTATGTTGTTCATTTGAGGGTTATAATCAACCTGTATGCAAAGATACGGGATCATTAAATGCTCCATTTTGACGCTGGCTTCAGCCTAACATTTGCACACAATCAGATTTATAATATTATTAGGATAAATAACTGCTACCACCGCAGCTGACAGCAGAAACAAAAATAATACGGGGTATGACAGAGTTGTTAAATTACATTAAATAATTTCGGATAAGTTTTTTTTTCCTTTTTAAATTCATCAAAGATTAAAAGAACAAAACTAAAATGCAAAATCCAAAGGTTGTTTCGCGACCAACGAAATACACGGCTATTCATGACGTTCAAAACGTTACACGAGGGTGGATCATCTTTACACGGCGATTAGTACAAAGCGGCCCATCGTTTTGTGTTTAATCGCCGTGTAAAGATGATCCACTCCGTGTGACGTTTCAAAAGTCATGAACAGGCCGTGTATTTTGCTGGTCGCGGTTGTATGCCCTTGGACAATTTTAAATTAAACAGTGTTGTGGACGTTGTCAGTTGGATGTTTTTATTCAATTCAGCCTGCTTGATTTCTTCCACATTTTTAAATTTCCCTTATCTAATGTGTGATTTAAAAAGACGAATATTACTATTTCAAAAAAGTAGTAGCATTGAAGCAATTTTGTTTAAAAAAAAAAAAAAATGAGAAATTACGGAATAAATGGAATTCAGAAACTTTTACTGTAATATATATAAATAAATTTTAATAGATATACATGTGGTGATTTTTAAGGCCGAGTTGCTTGAGTAGTACCATTTTTTAATAAATGTTTTTTTGAAAATAAGATGGGCTCTTTTCACATAATCAACCGAAGAGGAAGTTCCAGCACTCCACATTAGATGGCGTGTGTACGTAATCATAATTAAGCATCTCATTCAAGAACACAGAAGTTTTTATTCTGAAGCTTAAATTGACATCAGGGAAGAATCTGCTTTCACTCGAGTCCTCTTTTCGTTTCAATCACGGCTCCCACTACAGCAGAGCACGATGGCCATTTATTTAAAATAAACATTCCGCAGGCATATAAGAAAAAACATACTGGACTCCACGCCAATACCAGGCAGAGATTCCATCATTAACCTAACAAATCAAACTTCGAACTAGCGTCTCTCTATTCGAATGTTCTTATACGAATACGTCTAGCTTTCATCAGTGCATCACATCTTCGGATCTCCGAATAGAATGCTCTCCGAAACGGAAAAGGCGACGATATATTCTTTCAGTAAGAGTAGGAATACATGGTCACGTGCGCCAATCGTGAGCTGGGATCTAACCGGGATTCTTTGCGCTGGCTCCAGAATATGGTAATAAAATGGTTTCCGCTAATTTTTGGCGCGAAAGAAAATTCTCGAAAGTTCCATGATGTTCGATGATTTAGCTATGACCCAGAGTGTTTTAGATTAATTGATTATCGTTAATTAATTGGTTCGAGAATATGGAATGATTTTGACTTTTAGGGAAAGAAAAAAAAAGAAAAAGAGAAATGGTTTATCGAATTTGGAACATAGCCAGAATGGGATTAGAATAAATGCTTTTACATTTTAATATAAGAAAAAGATTTTATGATCTGACGAATTATTTTTAATATCGGAACTGATTAAAATAAATACAGTCTTTTTAGGAATTTAGAAAATTAAAAGGGAATTATGCGGGTTTTTTAAAGTATGAATATTAGGGAGTTTTATAATTTAAAGATAAAGACGCGATTTATTGAACTAATTAGCAGCCATTGAAATATTGAATTTAGATATGAGGTTTTTTCGGAATACATAGAGTTAAAATATTTTAATAAACGGAGGAAATAAATATTATAGAGTAAGTTAGACTAGGATGGAATAAAAATACTTTGGTTTATCGCGATAAATTTTAAATTTTGTTATATACATATAGGCATATTATATTTAAAAGTACTTTGTATAACTCTTGAAAATTATTTTTAAAAAATAGGAATTAAATACTGGAAAATAATCAATTGCAATTTTTGAAATGCAAGGTATACATTCAAAATATATTTTCTCTATTCAATTCTTTAAAAAGTTCAGTTACAAAAATTTAGTTAGAATGTCTAAATGTTATGCGCTTTTTATTATCACAAGAAAACTTATAAACAGTATAGTATAACACCCGCCCTCATGAAAACGCGCCATGACACTGTTAGCACTTAGCAGCTGTGCAGACGATTTGGAAAATATCAGTTGTTTAGGCTCGTGGCTCAGAATGTTGTACCTTTTCACCTGCCCGAAGTGATAAAAGAATATTTTAATCTAATTTAATCAACTGAAACTAATAATTTAACGTAATGTAAAACAATAAGCCAAATGCAGACAGGTTAACATAAGCAATGTGATTTTGATATTCGTCAGTGTCATGTGATCTCTCTTTAGTAAAAATTGTCTATGCGTTCTTTATCCTTATTATCCACCTACATTTATTGGATTAGCAATTAAAGAGGTATGTAATCATTTTAATGTATTGAAAATATTTTAATATCATGCTTTGTTACAACATTTTGTCCCAATTCAATTTGTTGTTCTTCGAGTTAATATACACTGCCCTGCTCAAAGATTAAGGAGCAGTGACCAGATGCTTTCTCTTTATACACGGTTTGTCGAATATCTATTGAAATTCTTGACGATTGTTCTTGCTTCGAGGTTATAAAGCACATGTTTGACTTCAAGAGCAGTAGAAACAATATACTGTAATTAAAAATATAATATATTGAATATTGGATGAGATATGGGCATTTGTATGAAATGATTTTTAACTGTGCATGCGCGAACTATACAAAGGATTTTTTTTTTCTCATGATTTGGTAGTCAATTCTGTAGCGCAACTCATATAAACAGACCAGTCAAATATCGTGAAAATACAGAAAGATATCAGCTATACAGTGAGCTGATTGACAAATTGAGGCGAGGGGAAATCTCTTATCATCCAATTTGATTTCCCCCAAATTTGTCAATTAGCTCACTGTATTGCCGATATCTTTCTGAGTTTTCACGTGCTTTATTAGATTGATTTCGTAAGAAATACTTACCTATTACATTCTCCCCTATGTTGGAATTTCTGGAAAAAGTTTTGCCGATCCACGCCGATCATGACTCCCAGAACCCAAAACCACCCCCACCAGTTCAAAACTTAGGAATATTTCTAAGCAGGTTGTTTTAAAATACAATAGACCGTATTGTTCTTTCATATGTATTTTTTGAATAATTATTATTATTTTTTAAATATTTAGCAGTCGTATGCATCTTTAAGGTTTTAAGATAGTAAGATTTCACTTATTTTGTGGCAAATAAAAAATGCTTTATTTCCTTTTATAATCAGGAATGTTTAAATGATATATACATGTATATCAATTTTTTTAAATATGGATAAATATATATTTTAAAGTAATATAATATATGAGCAGCATGAGTATGAGAGTAGGATATTTCTTTCGCTGCGGTATATACTATGTCTAACTCATTTTTCAGATAGTCGCGTACATTTTCGCGGGAAATAATATATCCTATATATAGTTGCAATCTGTTGATTTGAATGCATTCGCACAGTTATGGATTTTATTTTGTAATAAAATTTACATATAAAACTTTAAAAGTAAAAACAAATAACATAATGAATAAAAATCCCTGACGGCTCGGCCTACAGGCACAGGTAGATTTCAAAGAAGCAGACCGTGGGACGCCTGTTTATTGAGTATTGCAGAAGAAATTACCTTTTTGCCATGATGAAGCAGTTGGGACCACCCACTTTGAAATCTACATGTGTTTGCAGGCGCAGCCGGCGGTTTTTTTTTGTTGTTGTTTTATTATTTATTTATTTATTTATTTATTTGCTGTAAACGTTGGTCCTATAAAAAACTTGTCATCATAAAAGTTGTAGATAATATTAAGAGGATCAATAATAAATCCAAGCGGATTTGATGTCTTGTGAACTGTCGAAGATATGAATTTTTTTTTTCTTAAACCCCTATTCCCCCCCCCCCTTGAGGCCATTTTTAATGAAATAAAAAATCTGTAATACATAAATTTTCGGAACTTTTCCTAGAAGTAATAATAACTTTAAACGGATTTGATACGCATCATAATTAAGAAGTTATGGCGTTTTTTCTGTTTTCACAAAAAGCCCCCCCCCCCCCCACTGGTTCGATTTCCTCCATTAACGAACTTGACCGAGATTTTATGCCCCATGATTTTATGTATCAGTTTGAAAGCGATTTGTGCAGAATTGTTGAAGTTGTCGTGTCCATAAAAAAGTGATATAGATAGATAAAGTTTTGAATTGGGGGTGGTTTTTGGTTCTGGGAGTCACGATCGGCGTAGATCGGCAAAATTTTTTCAGAAATCCCAACATAGGGGAGAATGTAATAAGCCAGTATTTCTTACGTAATTTACCTAATAACCTGCAACTTGTGAGTATACATATTTCTACAGCGTCTAGCCCCTGCACTTTGGCCCCGATTTCAAAAAACGGATCACTCTGCGCGCATGCGTGCTTGTCTGATACTTTAAAATTTTCTTCTAAGCCATTTCAAAATGAGTGCGAATAGCTCTGTGGTATGTCATTTCTCTTCCATTCTGTGGGCTTGAGTTCGAATCCCAGTGGCGGAATGTTTTATTTTTCAGTATTTATTTGAGTTATAAAAAATAATTTGAATTAAAAAAATGTAAAGTTTCCATTTTTCAAGTTTTATTTTTCAGTATTTATTTGAGTTATAAAAAATAATTTGAATAAAAAATTTTAAAGTTTCCATTTTTCAACATATAAGCGATGGAAAGTTTGAAACAAAATGGAAATAAATATGAAATTTGGTTATAAATGAATTTCGTACATTCTAGAGAATGCTGTACAGCGAGTTTCATGCGTCCAGTGATGTTTTTTTTCGGTTAATGTACGCGAAGCGTACATACACAAGTTATTGACCGCGGCTTGAATGAATTTCGTGCATTCTAGAGATTGCTGCAAAGCGAGTTTCGTGTGTCCAGTGATGTTTTTTTTTAATGTTAAAAATTGTTTTTTGGATGTTAAAAATTCGCTTTAAAACGCTATAAAAATCGTTAAAAATCCTTAAAAATTGAAAAGTCCGGAGGAAAAAGTAAAAGTCTGAAATTGAATTTCTTTAAGAATGTTAAAAAAAAAAAAACTAAAAATAATGAAAATTGTGAAAGAAAATATTTAGTTATATTACGCTAAATGTTTTAAATCAAAATCCTTTTACGAATTTTAAAAAAACTGCCGCGGAATGGAATAAAATTAATATGGACCTTTCCACTCTCTCGCAGCAGATCACGGCGCGCATGAGCGCAGAACGATCCGTTTTTTGAAATCGGGGCCAAAGTGCAGGGGCTAGACGCTTCTCAAATTTCAATGTAAAGGAATGGAAAAGTAAACAGAAATTGTTTTTCTAATGATTTCTGGTTTGAAAGATAAAAGTACTTTTAATAATATAAAATAGTTGAAAGTATGTTATGAATAATAATATAGATAAAATTTATAAATTAATATTCAAATATTATTTAATTTAATAAACTTTAAATTAATAAAATACTAATATTTTTATGATAATATTTTCATATACGATTAACTATTTTCTTAAGTTTTTATAGCTAATAAAAATTCAAATAGAGAAAAAGTATTTATTCATGCAGGAAAAGCAGCCAATATATAAACATAAACTCTAAATTTGATCTTAATTTGTAAAACATAATAATATTATTAATACTTTTAATAAGGATATCAACGATTTTAATCAGATGATTGAAATCAGTGATTAATTCGCGATTTTAACTAAATGATTTTTTTTAATTGATTAAAGTCATATTATTTTTTTTTTAAATGTTGAAAAAAAAACAACAACATTGAAATCTAAGATGAGCATACTTTGGAAAATTTCTACAGCATAGCTGCCAACTTTTACGCATTTTTATTACCACTAAAATTTAACAGACATTTTTGCCTTATTTAATCACTGATTTCGGCGGTAAAATAAGGCGAAATTTACATCTAAATTTTAGTGCTAAGAAAAAGCGTAAAACTTGGCAGCTATGCTATAGATATTTTGTCAAATGTATAAACACAAAATGATTTAAATAAGTGTTTATAAGCTTAATTGATTAGGCTTGAAAAAAAAAAATACAATAAGTATGTTAAAAGCAAGTTATTATGTCGCATGAAAAATGCATTTCATTTAAAAATGATAATTAAATCTAATGTAACTTGCAATGTCATAATTTACTTTAAGTAATAAAATTATTTGTTCTAAACACAGCAAGTATTATAATAAATTTCTGTAATTAAATAATTAGCTAGAAATTGAAAAAATATCAAAACATTTTACTTTTTTTTTTTTTTTGACACACTATATGCTAATAATCCCCACTGAGTAGTAATAATGCTGCTATTTAATATTTTACGACTTTTAGATATAACTGGTCATTCTCATATTTACTTTGTGCGTAGGAATTGATGAATGTAACTTTATTTTCATAATTTGTTTTGATTAGCATACGAATACATGTGTGTAAGACTAGATTTATGCGATTAACAGTATTTTTTATAAGTAGAATGCAAAAAATGCTACCATAATAATTGTTTGTTTTGTATTTTGTGCTACCTTATGAAATTACTTATTTGCAGTTTTTATTATTTCTGTAAACACTAGAACGACCGGAAATTTTACTCAAGTTTTATAAAACTAATTCACACCAGAATATTTATTTAAAACTATTTAACTTATTAATTTAACATATTTCTGAGAGATTTATATTTAATTTATTTGAAAAATAAATTTCTGGTTTGAATCGCAATATATTCATTTGGTAGCGGTCAAAATGAGCGCTCTTGGTCGTTCTAGTGTTAAACTAATTATAATTTTATTAATTAAAACATAATATGTAGAATATATTCCTAATTAGAAAATTACTTGTATAATAATTATTAATTTTTACCAGTATTAAAAATTTAATATTAAGTTCGAATATTAATAATTTTAATAAATGTAAATATCTGCAGTATTTAATATAGGTTTACATAATTATTACAAGATATTAATATACATAACGTATTGTATACTACTAAGGTACTAAGTAATGAAATTACTGATTTACAGTTTTATAATATATTTTATTACTAAGAATAACTGTATTAATTAAAGCATAAAAGCGTAGATTATGTCCGGTAACTGCCTCAAAAGAAAACAAAGAGAAAAAAAGGCGGTTGAACGCAGACCTAAAATATCCCATACAAAAATAAATCATTTAAAAATATTGAAATGCAAACGAGAAACTCTGCCATTCGTTTAATATTAACTCGCGAGTCTCCGTGGTACTAGAATAGGTTCTTAAATCTCAAAATATAGTAAACAATGTGTTTTTTAAGATGTCGTAATTTAAAAAAACAAACTTTTTTGTTTTACTTTTCTTAAAAAATCCCAATATTCCTAAACGCACTGACCACACAAAGCAATATTCTAATGTGTTTTAAAATAGGTAGGGGATTTCAGGTATACCCGAACCGAAATTCACCAGCAGAGACATGGAATCCGACCCGCTTATAGAAAGAAATTTCAATCAATCCAGCCTGAGTCGGGTTGGCCTTGGCTAAAATCTAGTAACCCGACCGATGCGAAACATTGATCCGAATTAGATCTGCAGCAAAATAGGCAATGTTACCTTTGCTCACTACAGTCAAGAGCCCAAAACAATTAGAAGACGAAAGGCAAAATATTGACGTCATGTTCTAGAACACTCTGACGACTGACGACTTACGACGCATGCGCGGAGAGAGAGGTATGATGCAATCGAAGAATAAATTTTAAAAAATGAAATGTTGAATTTTACTTTTAACAAATTAATTTTTTTTTAAATATTAAGTCGACCGATGAATACGGGTGATGACATCATCATTATCTTAGGGGGCGCTACGATCGGCGTTTTGATTGGTCGAGAGCTTTTCCCCTGAGAGGTGGGGGATGACAGTACAATGTTGTTATGAGTAGGATGCAAAGATTTAGCACGTGTCGTCCACACTTAGTGCTGTTCATGAAGATTATGAAGAAATTTTAATTAATTTTTAATTAATTATTTAATTAAGTAATTTTTTTTGTCAACTATTTTGAAAATGATTTTCAAATATCATGCAATGAAGAATCAGATTACTAAATGACATTCATTTTTGTATGCACAGGTTTTTAATGAATTAAGTGAAGGTTTATTTTTTAAATGAAATGTTTTTACTGAAAAGAAACAATTAGTTAAAACATTTTTTTAATTATCAGTTACAAATAAATTTACAAAACAGGTTTTACACCAATGTGTAAAATAATTATATTTTTTGAAATAACTTAATTTTTTTTTTATGAAAGTAATACAAATAAGTTATAAGTTATATATGTGTTGATACATTTTGTCTAAATGTATGTGAACTTGTCGAGATTTCTGTAACAAAGACGTCACCAACCCTATATATATATATATATATATATATATATATATATATATGGTGAAAGTATGTTCTCATTGTAACCGCTACCTTACGCATTAGCCCTTATTTCACTTACATTTAATGCTATTGTTAGAAAACTAGTGAATTTAGTTCCAACTTTAAAAGAAAATAATATTATATGAATTTTGCAAACGAGTACTTTGAGAAATAACTTCATGTTTTTTTAAAGACACTTTCTTAAAATATTACAGAATCACTTTAACTTGTTATTTTAAAATGTTTAGAAACATTTAGGTAACTAATTTATAAAAGAGTTTTTAGAACAACAGTTTAAAACAAAAAAAATTACTCTTTTTATATGTAACAGATAAAAAACATTAAGTATCTGTTGTTCAAAAATTAAACCTGCATATTGTTTTAAGCATGTAACATAAAAACTAAAGAAATGTTTGCTTAAACATGAATAATATTTTAAGAAAGGTTTCTTGTTTGATGAAAATAGTAAATGACATTAACTTTTTAATTTTCTAAAATATATTACACATAGTTACAAAAAACGGTACTTTTCGGTTAGCCGGGCGCCAGTGATATATGTACATAGATAAATATATATGTATATACATATACATATATATTTATACATATTTGTGTATATATATATGTATGTATAAATATGTATATGTAGATATATGTGAATATATATATATGTGTGTGTGTATATACATGCATATGCACTGGCGCCCGGCTAACCGAAAAGTACCCAAAAAACATTTACCTTAAACTTTCTTGAATACATCTATTTAACCTATCATCATTTTTTTTCCCGAACTTTAACGTCAACTTGTTGCAAACCCACTCTTACTTTGAACTGAGAGAAAAAATCAATTTAAATGTAGGTGGTGCACTTGTTGTATGATGTCACTTTTTCCTTCCTACAAGGATATGAAAAACCGTTTTGATTGGTTATCAACTTCGAGGGAAGTGATGTCATGACCAGTTTTGCACACGATACTCTGCATGATAAGAATCCCCTATAAAAGCAGCATACCCAATGTTTCTGCGTTTTAAACTATACACATACACACTGCTGGTTCTTAACTAAAACACAAATGCAATAATGGACTGTATACATGCGGTTTTATTCACACATAAATAAAGCGAGCCATCACACGGCATATTCCACAACATTCTTTTTCACATTCTAAAAACAACAAAAAGCAAAACAGAACACTGAGTGTTGCCAAACGCGGAAAGTAAGAAATAGAAACTTACATAAACTCGGAGCACATGGAATCAAAGAACATGCAGCTTAGCTCGCTGCAGACGATAATACACAAACATTCTGGCCCCCGTTGAAATCCCCTGGGATTTCAACAAGTGGTTAGTTGCATATAATTTCTAACTATAATGGAAAAAGACAATTAATAACACAAACAAATTAATGCAAAAAAATAGAAAATGTATTAAAAGGTTTTTAGTTCACAGTTTTTAGTTTCTTTAGGAAGAGGACACAATTTCACTACTGGACGATTGATTACACCACTACTAGTCTTGATCGTCACAACTCTGACCTTATTATCTGAACCTGGATGAACAGTTAATATTCTCCCTAATTTCCATTTAAGTGGTGGAAGATTATCATCTTTTATGAGGACTAAGTCATTGACGTCTAAATTTCGCTGACTTTTCTGCCAGTTAGGTCTTTGCTGAAGTTGAGCCAAATATTCCCGGCTCCATCTTTTCCAAAATTGCTGTAAGATGAACTGTCTCACATGCCATCTATCAAGGTGACTCAAGGAACTGTGACTTAGATCTTGTTCGGGTATGGCAGTTAGAGAAGTTCCAACTAGGAAGTGACCTGGCGTTAGAGCAGTCAAGTCTGTTGGGTCAGATGATATGGGACTCAGTGGCCTAGAGTTGAGACAAGCTTCTACTTGTGTAACCAAGGTTTGGAACTCAGGATAGGTTAATACAGTGTCACCAACGGTTTTCTTCAGATGCGATTTCATGGATTTTACTGCAGATTCCCACAGTCCACCAAAGTGTGGAGCAGAAGGCGGATTAAATGTCCAAGTTATTTCTTCTGACGACAAAAATTTGCAAATTTCTTCATTCTGCTTGCACTGCAAAAGATATTTGTTAATTTCTTTTTCTGCACCTTTGAAGTTGGTTCCACAATCACTAAAAATCTCAAAAGGTTTCCCTCTTCTTGCAATAAATCGTTTTAATGCACTTAAGAATGCCTTTGTTGAAAGATCTTCTACGACTTCAAGATGGACTGCTTTGATGACGAAGCAGACAAATACACACACATATGATTTAAATGATTTTACTCCGCGTCCTGCACGATATTTAATCATGAATGGTCCTGAAAAATCTGTTCCAACTCGATGAAATGGTCGTGATTGTGTTACTCTGGATGCTGGAAGATCAGCCATTATTTGTTTTGCAGTTTGAGCTTTATATCTGCAACACGTAACACAAGCTCTTACCATTTTCCGAATAACAGACCTAGCAGTAATGATCCAAAATTGCTGTCTAATTAAAGAAAGAAGAAGTTCTGAACCTGCATGTAAGTATTTTTCATGATAATGTTTAATTATGATCTTAGTCACATGGTGCTTTGATGGTAATAAGATTGGGTGCTTTTCATTCTCCGACAGCTGTGCGTTTTTCAATCTTCCTCCTACTCTTAATATTTTGTTATCATCTAAAATTGGACGCAAGCACATGAGACTGCTATTTGCAGGTAGCTCTTTTCCAGCTTCTAAATACTGAATTTCCTTACCGAAGTTCGCTTGTTGAACTATCCGAATAATGCAGCGTGTTGCGGCTTGAATTTCACTGCTTGATAAAAAGGATGTATTTCTTTCTACACGTGTTACCTTTGAATTGGAGATGAATCTCAATATCCAAGCAAATATGCGTTGCAATTTGGAGAACGAAGATATTTTTGATATAACATCAAGCTCTTTTACAGTTTCAGAAGCTACAAATGATAAGGTTTTACGTGCTTCTGGTAATTCTTCTTCATTTATGGGAATAGGTTCATGCACTGGAACCTCACTACTTCTTAACCATAGTGGGCCGTTCCACCACAAGTCATGGGACAGTAGTTCTGCAGGAAGTAACCCACGTGATGCGCAATCAGCAGGATTTTCTTTTCCGTCCACATGGTTCCAATTCTCAGCTGGTAAAATGGATTGGATTTCAGATACTCTGTTGGCTACAAAGACTT
Organism: Maratus michaelseni; assembly: GCA_963931845.1. Lineage (NCBI taxonomy): Eukaryota > Metazoa > Arthropoda > Arachnida > Araneae > Salticidae > Maratus > Maratus michaelseni. The sequence continues at coordinate 152,386,950 of OZ007596.1, read as the reverse complement.
GCCATCTTTTAGGATTTGATCTTAGCCATGACAATACAATTTGTGAATCACTCCATGCGTGCACAGAATCAGGTTTTATATGTAATGCAGCTCTGACTGCCTGTATTAAGTGTGCCAGTAATACTGCAGAACATAATTCCAGTCTTGGAATCGTGACAGGTTTTAGTGGTGCTACGCGAGTTTTAGCTGTTAAAAGTTTCACATCAATGTTAGAGCTATCACAAGTTTTAACGTAAATAACTGCTGAATAACCCTTTTCTGACGCATTACAAAATCCGTGAAGTTCACATCGAGAATAATTGGGCAAAATTACTTTTCTAGGTATATATATGGAATTTAAGAGTTTGACTTCTTGGCACAAAATTTTCCACTTTTGGTCAATATTTTCTGGTACTGGGTCATCCCATGATAATTGTAATTTCCAAAGTTCTTGAAGGATCATTTTACTCAGAATCACAAAAGGTGCAATCCACCCCAATGGATCAAACAGCGTTGAGACAAATGACAGAATAATTCTTTTAGTAGGGACACCTTGATAATTTATATCAGTGAAACTACATTTGAACATATCATTATCAGGATGCCATTCCACTCCTAAAACTTTTGTGGCCTTATTGCCCACTACACTATGTATATGATCGTCAATTGTGTTCGCTAACCTAGCATTTTTCAATAGTGATGGTTCATTTGTGGACCATTTATGTAGCTCAAACCCACCTCTTTTTAGCATTTTTTGCAAATCAGATATCAATTCAGTACTTTCCTGACTATTCTCAACACCAGTTAAAACATCGTCGACATAAAAGTCTCTTAAAACTATAGTCTTTGCTTTTGGGAAATTAAGACCCTCATCAATTGCTAACTGACTCAAAGCTTTAGTTGCAAGATATGGAGCAGCAGCAGTTCCATACGTGACAGTATTTAAACAAAAGACTTGTATTTGTTTATCTGGACTATCTCTCCATAATATTCTTTGAAAATCCCTATCGTTGTCATGAATTTTTACCTGCCTATACATCATTCTTATATCCGCTGTTATGGCAATATTATGAAATCTAAACCTTAATAAAATACAAATTAAATCATCTTGTATTTTGGGACCTACCATTAGAGTGTCGTTTAAAGAAACACCTGTTGTTGTTTTAGCACTCGCATCAAAAACTACTCTTAATTTGGTAGTTAAACTAGAATTGTTTAAGACGAAGTGGTGTGGGATGTAATAATGTTTAGTTTCTAATTCACGATCTGTATTCGAAACAAAGTTCATATGGCCCAGAGATAAATATTCTTTCATAAATTGAACATATTGGTTGTAAATTTCTGGCATGGATATTAATCGTTTCTCAAGATAAAGAAATCTTCTGTGCGCCATTTGGCGTGAATCACCTAAAATATCTCGATCCTGTTTGAATGGTAATGCGACTGAATAGCGGCCTGATTTTTCTCTAAAATGAGAACTCTCAAAATGTTTTTCACAATGTCTTTCTTCAACTGTTAAAGGTTGCACATTTGGAATTTTTTCTAATTCCCAGAATGAATTTACTAACTCGTCAGTTTTTGTACTTAAATGATTTACATGTACTGGATCAGTTGCCAACGTTTCAAAATTTGTAGTACCCGAAATTATCCACCCAAGTCTCGAATTTAAGGTAAATGGAAGGTTAGGTTCACGTTTGACAATTTCACCAGTCATTAAATGCATAAATACATTTACACCAAATAAAATGTCAATTTTTTGTGACTTGTAAAACAATGGATCAGCTAACATTAAATCACTGAAATTATCGCAAATGACTGAAGGTAAAGACACATAGGGAATATTATCTGTCACTTTATCCATCACGAATGCTGATGTTGATACTCTAAGATCACTTTTGAAGTGAGAAGTGAATAATAAATCGACTTCCCCATTACTCACAGTATTAAATGTTCCCAAACATGACACAGAAATAGAACTATCTTTTACCTTTAATCCTAATTTGTTTACACATTCTCTAGAAATAAATGACTTCTGAGAGCCTGTATCACATAAACATCTGCATTTTACAAATTCTTGTTTAGAATTTTGAACTTTTATTAATGCGGTACACAACAAAATATGACTCTTTTGATTACTCTTTGCGTTTGATTCATAATGAGAGGCACAGACTGTAGACGAAACATTATCACTCGCTGACTCAACTTTTTTAGGGATAAATTCTTGTGCGTGTGGGGACATACTATTGGTCTGAGTCTTATTCCTTGAATTGTTTACCATGTGCAAAATACTATGATGTTTCTTAAAGCAATGATGGCACGTATTTAGACTCTTACATTTATTGAGAAAATGCATATTAGATAGGCAATTGAAGCAATAATGATTATGTTTTACGAAATCTATTCGTTGTTGAACAGACAAATTGAGAAATTTTGAGCATTTAGCTAAACTATGTTCTTCTTTACAGTAACCACAACTCAAAGTAGCTACAAAAGCATTACTCTTATTTGGAAATACAGATTTAGGTACCTTATTTACCACTAACTTGCTATTTTGAAGAGTTCTTGCATAATTCTTAAGAAATTCAATTAAGTTCTTAAGTTTCGGAATTTCATTGCTTTTAAGCTGACGTTCCCACCACAATTTTGTAGAAGGATCCAATTTTTGCAAAATTAAATAAGTCATTAATGTATCCCCAAATTTGTCAATGGTTTGGTTCAATACTTCTAACGAGCAAATAACTTCATTAATGTTATCAACTAGATTTAAAATAGCAACAGCTGATTCTGTTTGAATTGCTGGTAAACTTAGAAATCGTTTAATATATGCAAAAATTTGTTCTCTCTTATTTGAATATCTTTCGTCTAATTGATTCCATGCAATTTCAAAATTAGAATCTGAAATTTGACTAGACTGAATGACGCGAGACGCTTCACCTTTCAATGAAGCCTTCAAATACTGCAATTTTTGAGCATTAGATATAGTCGCATTACTGTTTACGCATGCATTGAAAAGATCTTTAAAAGCTATCCATTCAGTGATATTGCCTCCAAAAGTAGGTAATGATAACCTAGGTAATTTAATATTCTCAAAAATTGTTTCTGAAATTACACTATCAGATTTATTTTCATTCTTATTTAACTTCGCATTTTCGATTTTCAATATTTTTTCACCTTTAAATTTCCACAAATCAATTTTATCTGAAATTTCCTGTGCGGTATCTATCTCGCTCTCTAATTGTTTAGAATCTGTAATTAAACTTTCAATTTCCCTATCAAGTTTTTTTAGTTCCGTTTCTTTCTGTTTTAACAGTTCAATATTTTCTTCTAATTCTGTTAAATTAATCTCACCATCTGCGATTATACTTTCTATTTTCTTAATATAATTCGTTACACTTCTTCGTAGAGCAGTTCTTTTCGTTTTAAAAGTTGTTAATTCACTCATTTTTACTTAAATCAAACACAAAACTAGTTCTAAAATACGTTAATAGGAAATTTAGTTTAAATCTAAACTATTATTCTCATCACAATTCTACAGTTTTAAATAGCAAATTATTTTTACACACGAAAAATAATGTTCAAAGTTAACTTACCTCACAAGCTGAGGTAATATTTCGCCACAAAAAAACATCACACAGCAGTTCAGAAAAAAGTTCCATTCTACACTTTTTTTTTTTTCACTAGCACTCCGGCTAGACTTGTACCAAGAATGTTTCTGCGTTTTAAACTATACACATACACACTGCTGGTTCTTAACTAAAACACAAATGCAATAATGGACTGTAAACATGCGGTTTTATTCACACATAAATAAAACGAGCCATCACACGGCATATTCCACAACATTCTTTTTCACATTCTAAAAACAACAAAAAGCAAAACAGAACACTGAGTGTTGCCAAACGCGGAAAGTAAGAAATAGAAACTTACATAAACTCGGAGCACATGGAATCAAAGAACATGCAGCTTAGCTCGCTGCAGACGATAATACACAAACACCCAATATTCTGATCACTATGTTCGAGTAAGTTGTCTTGAATGCTGATACTTGTTGCTGCTCTATTCTTACTGGTTTTCCTGTCTGAACCTGTCTAACCTTGCTTGTTTACCTGGCTGACCTTGCTGCTCCAACTTGCTGGTTTACCTGTCCGAACCTGCCTAATCTTGTACAAAGCTGTCTGATCCTGTTTGTCTGAAAAAAATGCCTGCTACCATTTTCAACGAAAATGAACTGGGTGTACTTCTGATTTCTGATTTTATTCAAAAAGATCTAGCGGACGATTATTTTAATGAACTGCAAGCTTTGCCCTTTTATACACCTACTTTGAAACTTCGAGGAAAATAAATAAAGCCTAAGAGAAAGGTTTCAGCTTACGGTGATTCTGGACTGTCTAATTCTTTTAGTGGAACTAGCATTTCTGCATTAGAATGGACACCGTTTATGTTAGAATTAAAAGACCAAGTGGAAAACCAATCTGGAAGCAAATATAACTTTGCGCTGATAAATCTGTACCCGAATGGAAGGTGTTATTTATCACATCACAAGGATAATGAGAGCAATATAGATGAGAATGTCCCCATAACTGTACTGAGTTTTAGAGCAAAACGGATTCTAGAGTTTCAAAGACTTCAAGAGGTTCGAATAAGCTTAGAACATGGCTCTTTGTATTACATGTTTAACCCTACTAATGAACTGTTTACTCATGGAATTTTGCCAGAACTTGATATTAAACAACCAACAATTAGCTTAACCTTCTATTATATTATTTCAAACCCTGTTCCTTTAAAAATACTAAGACTTAGTTTTTTTCCTGTTTCATCAGAGGAAGTATCTTCACCTAAAAACGAACATTTACAAACAATGGAAGTGTCTTCTGGGTAAACATTTGCTAAACAAGTGACTTCCAGGTCCTATAAAACATTACTGCTATGCAAGAACAAGCTTTTTCAGCTGTGTATGTAGTGATATACTTCTTGCAGAATTTTCTATATGTTCAGGTAAATTTTTTCAGATTCAATTAAAAAATCATGTTTCCTTAAGAATTCATATCAGAAATTTCAAGGAAACGAAAAATGGAGATAAATACCCTACGAAACAAGGAATTATTATGACTGCCCCGGCATGGGAAAATTTTAGTAAAAAATTAACAGATTTTCATTTTTACTCGAAAGATGATTCTTTTATCGCAAATAATCAACTTATTATAATGGGTCTTCATGAAGATACTTGTTTTCTTCAACACCTCTTTAGTTTGAAAAACTTTGGTTTTTATTTAAAAAATACTGGAATTCGTATGAGTAAGGATCAGATACTTAATTTGATAGAATTAGTTCCACAAATTACTGAAACGGTGATTGACATAATTCTAACTCATGTTCTACCGAATTCTGTGTTTAATAAGTTACCTGTATGCTATACTCATATCGATTTTAACACTGCTAAGTCACATTTCTTATTTTGTTTGAAACAAGAGTTCGGATCTACTGCTTGAAAAATGTTTAAATGCGATGGGTGTAAACATAGATCCAACACACAACTCGACCACGCTTGCATGTTAACTGAGACTCAGGTAAAATTTTATATGTATAAAGATTCAGCTGTGCTAAATATGAATACATTTGAGTTATCTAAGAACATTTGCCAAAATTGCACATGTTAATTTACAAATACATTTTTTAAATGTTTTGATAGTCAATTCTATGAAGAATATTTTGAAAGTAATATGTTCAGCTAAAAATTGTGTAAATCTTTGATATGTTATTTCAATAAACATATTTTTTTGTTAACTGGAAATGAATTTCTCTTTATTTCTAACTGCAAGCAGAAAAAAAAAAAACTTATGATCGTCTAAGCTATGAAAGTAACAGCTTTTCCAGTGGAGTTGAAATTATGTTTAAAAAAATAATAATGAAACATTTTATGCAAACAAAGATAAAAATATATATATTGAATACAGTTGTAACAAAAAACTTTAGTTTTTTTTTTTGCTAAATTAAAAAATCCTAGTATAAAAAAAATTCACAAGAAAAACTATCTTTTAAACTTTTACCTAAAAATAGTTTAGGTAAAATTTAATTATTATAAAATTTTTTGTAACAAAGTTAAAAAATATATGTTGAATACAGTTATAAGAAAAAAACTTTAGAGTTTTTTTGCTAAATTATCATCCAGTTATTTAAATATCGTTGAATGATCGGTTGCTTTCTTGTTTTATATGTAAAGGTTTTATTGGTTACTGTTGAAGATAAACAAGAAAGCAAGAAAGTAACCGCTCAAAATAACAAAGCAACCGCTCAAAATAGCAATGCAACCGCTCACGAGTGGTTGCTTTTTTGGATTGAGCGGTTGGTTTCTTGCTTTCTGTTTTATATGTAAAGGTTTTATTGGTTACTGTTGAAGATAAACAAGAAAGCAACCGCTCAAAATAACAAAGCAACCGCTCAAAATAGCAATGCAACCGCTCAAGAGCAGTTGCTTTTTTGGATTGAGCGGTTGGTTTGTTGAATGTACTGTTTTATATGTAAGGGTTTTATTGGTTAGTGTTGAAGATAAACAAGAAAGCAAGAAAGCAACCGCTCAAAATAACAAAGCAACCACTTAATGCTACCTTTATTTATTTCTTTATGTTAAATTTTAAAAAACAGTTTGATATTTTTTTAAGGACTTGTTAATATACATATAAAATATATGTATATTATTCAAACAGTTACTAGTAATTATATTTTAAACTTATAATATTCGTTCAAAACATTTTTTTAAATCTGTTTCTCTATTTTTTTTCTGTTTCTCTATTTTTTTTTCTGTTACATGTAAAAAAGCTTAATTATTTTTTGTTACATTTTTAAAAAAGTTCGATATATATATATTTTTTAAGATTAGGTATTTTTTTAAAACATATACTTATTTTTTTTTTTCTGAAACATATAAAAATGTTTGATATTTTTTTCTAAAGATTTGTTAACATACATATATAACATATGTATAATTTTTAAAAGTTATCTATTCATTTTTTTAAACTTATAATATTCGTTCAAAACGTTTTTTGAATCTGTTTCTAAACGTTTAAAAAATTAATTCTGTTGATCATTTTTAATGAAAACAAAAAAAAGTTTATACTGATAATGTTTTTGACAAAATATTTCTTTAACACTTGCTAAAAATCTGTTACATACAAAAAGTTTGTTATTTCTTTATTACATTTTAAAAGAGCTTGATAATTTTTCTGTTACATATAAAGAAGTGATATTCTTGAAGACTTGTTAACATATGTATATAACATATGTAACATATGTATAAAACATATGTAACATATCTAACATATGTATAAAACATATGTAACATATGTATGTAACATATCTAACATATGTACGTAACATATCTAACATATGTATAAAACATACCTAACATATGTATAAAACATATCTAACATATGTATGTAATATATCTAACATATGTATTTAACATATCTAACATATGTATAAAACATATATAACATATGTATAAAACATATGTAACATATGTATGTAACATATCTAACATATGTATGTAACATATCTAACATATGTATAAAACATATGTAACATATGTATGTAACATATCTAACATATGTATGTAACATATCTAACATGTATAAAACATATGTAACATATGTATAAAACATATGTAACATATGTATAAAACATATGTAACATATGTATGTAACATATCTAACATATGTATGTAACATATCTAACATATGTATTTAACATATCTAACATATGTGTGTAACATATCTAACATATGTAACATATGTATAAAACAACATATGTATAAAACATATCTAACATATGTAACATATGTATCTAACATATGTAACATATGTATCTAACATATGTATGTAACATATCTAACATATGTATGTAACATATCTAACATATGTAACATATGTATAAAACATATCTAACATATGTATGTAACTTATCTAACATATGTAACATATGTATAAAGCATATGTAACATATGTATAAACCATATGTAACATATGTGTAAAACATATGTATAAAACATATATAACCTATGTATCAATGCTGTGATCTATTAGAATACCTATGTTTAGTCTATAATGACAAATCGACTGCTCAAAACATGATTTGAGCGGTCGTTATAAGTATTTGAGCGGTCGTTATAAGTATTTGAGCGGTCGCTATAGGTATTTGAGCGGTCGTTATAAGCATTTGAGCGGTCGTTATAAGCATTTTTATCGTTTACAAAATTCAATTTTTTTAAAAGTTGCTACCAACTTTAAAAATGAATTTTGTGAAATAAAAATGCTTATAATAAAAATGCTTGAATAAAAATGCTTATAACGACCGCTCAATGCTTATAACGACCGCTCAAATACTTATAACGACCGCTCAAATACTTATAACGACCGCTCAAATCATGTTTTGAGCAGTCGATTTGTCATTATAGACTAAACATATGTATTCTAATAGATCACAGCATTGATACATAGAATATATATGTTTTATACATAGCTTACATATGTTAGATATATTACATATGTTTTATACATATGTTAGATATGTTAGATATATTACATATGTTTTATACATATGTTAGATATGTTACATACATATGATAGATATGTTAGATATATTACATATGTTTTATACATATGTTAGATATGTTACATACATATGTTAGATATGTTTTATACATATGTTACATATGTTAGATACGTTACATACATATGTTACATATGTTTTATACATATGTTACATATGTTTCATATGTTTTATACATATGTTAGATATGTTATATATAACATATGTTATATACATATGTTAACAAGTCTTCAAAAATATCAAACTTTTTTATATGTAACAGAAAAAATATCAAACTCTTTTAAAATGTAATAAAGAAATAATAAACTTTTTGTAAGTAACAGATTTTTAGCAAGTGTTAAAGAAATATTTTGTCAAAAACATTATCAGTATAAACTTTTTTTTTTGTTTTCATTAAAAATGATCAACAGAATTATTTTTTAAACGTTTAGAAATAGATTTAAAAAGTGTTTTGAACTAAGTTTAAAATATAATTACTAGATAACTGTTTAAATAATATACATATATTTTATATGTATATTAACAAGTCCTTAGAAAAATATCAAACTGTTTTTTAAAATTTAACATAAAGAAATGAATAAAGGTTGCATTGAGTGGTTGCTTTGTTATTTTGAGCGGTTGCTTTCTTGTTTATCTTCAACAGTAACCAATAAAACCTTTACATATAAAACAGTACATTCAACAAACCAACCGCTCAATCCAAAAAAGTAACCGCTTGTGAGCGGTTGCTTTCTTGCTTTCTTATTTATCTTCAACAGTAACCAATAAAACCCTTACATATAAAACAGTACATTCAACAAACCAACCGCTCAATCCAAAAAAGCAACCGCTGGTGAGCGGTTGCATTGCTCTTTTGACCGGTTGCTTTGATTTTTTGAGCGGTTGCTTTCTGGCTTTCTTGTTTATCTTCAACAGTAACCAATAAAACCTTTACATATAAAACAAGAAAGCAACCGATCATTCAACGATATTTAAATAACTGGATGATAATTTAGCAAAAAAACTCTAAAGTTTTTTTGTTATAACTGTATTGAACATAAATTTTTTTAACTTTGTTACAAAATTTTTTATAATAACTTAAACTATTTTTTACGTACAAGTTTAATATACTAAGATTTTTTGTAAAAAAAAAAAAAAAAAAAAAAAAAAAACTAAAGTTTTTTGTTACAATTGTATTCAATATATATATTTTTATCTTTGTTTGCATAAAATGTTTCAGTATTATTTTTTAAACATAATTTCAACTCCACTGGAAAAGTTGTTACTTTCATAGCTTAGACGATCATAAGTTTTTTTTTTTTCTGCTTGCAGTTAGAAATAAAGAGAGATTCATTTCCAGTTAACAAAAAAATATGCTTATTGAAATAAAATATCAAAGATTTACACAATTTTTAGCTGAACATATTACTTTCAAAATATTCTTCATGGAATTGACTATCAAAACATTTAAAAAATGTATTTGTAAATTGACATGTGCAATTTTGGCAAATGTTCTTAGATAACTCAAATGTATTCATATTTAGCAAAGTTCAATCTTTATATACATATAAAATTTTTCCTGAGTCTCAGTTAACATGCAAGCGTGGTCGAGTTGTGTGTTGGATCTATGTTTACACCCATCGCATTTAAACATTTTGACGGAGAAACCTTTTTATGCCGTTAATAATCTCCAAGTGTTGTAAACGATGGAAAGAACACTTAGAACATGTTAAAAACCAGACCCCAATTAACTGTAGTACCTCAAGTGATGAACGCAGCTGCGAACCAAAGTGAATAAAACCAGATGGACATTATGTCGAAACTTATCAACTAAGAAATACTGCAGACTCCCTCTTTCACCCTTCAATCTGATACCGCGCGTGTGAACTCAATAACAATTTTACTCAGTATCTAAAATGTAACCGAACAGTAAAGACCTCCATATAAATATGATGTAAATATTTCAAATTTAATGTAAAATTTGAGCACTTTTATGCAGACTCCAAACGCGATATAAATGTATATATAAAGCCAAGAATTTCAATAATAATATTATATTCAAAGGAAAAATGGATATCTACTTACTTCGTGCCAATTTACTATTTTCTACTAATATTATTTCTCATTCCAATACAGTGATACGTCAATGAATCGAAAGGATAATTATCGGTGTAATACTGTGGATTATTCTCAGCGCAAAAGCAATTCTCAGGTAAGCTGAACTAATCTTTTTTACCATTATCAAAAGATGAAAATGTATATTAAAATATGAAGACTGATATAACAATTTATAAAGATAGAAAATTTATTATGCTACCGAAGGTTCTCTAACAAAGATTATGAAAGACTGAATAAAGAATATCCCAGTATTAAAAACGATAATTTAACCAATTTCTAAAAATATAATAATAAATAAAAGAAGAAATAATGAATGCGATAAAAGAAAATACTCAATTTAGTGAAAAACTCAATTCTACAAATTATAGTACATGGAAGTTCAAGATGCAGATGTTCCTGATTAAAGAGGAACTCGATGATATTATAGCACAAGATCCACCGGATCCACCCGACCCCGCATGGCACAAAAAAGTTCGAAAGACTAGGGTTCTAATAAACTTAAGCATCGATGATTCTCAAATCGTAAATGTAAAAAACTTAGATACCGGCAAATGAAGGTGGGAAGCTCTAAAAAATATACATGAGAGAAGCAATCTATCATAGTAAGTTTTACCTGTTACGGAAATTATACAGTACTAAATTAGCGGAGGGTGGAAACATGTTCATGCATATCACTAATATCTTGCAAATTATAGATAAACTTAATGCCATTGGAGAAAATATTAGCGATTCACATATTTCCGCGCTATTTCTGTGTTCTCTTCCCCCAGTTACAATACTTTGATAACTGCGTTGGAGGCGAGACCGGAAAATAAGCTCACCCCTGATTTTATCAAAAACAAATTAACGGACGAATATAATCGTAGACATGAAATGTCAGAACAATCACATAGCGGATATAACAACAATGAGAGAGCATTGAAAACAAATAGGAGATATACAAACACTGAATATAGAAGAGAACAAAAATATTGCAACAACTGTAAAATGAAAAATCATTCCACTTACGAATGCTGGCACTACAAGAGCAAAAACACGTTACAATCCGGAAATCCTCGTAACAATCAATTCAAAAATAAAAAGAATTTCTCATCTTCATTATGTTATGAAAAGACCGAAACTCGTTGGGAAAATAAAATTCAAAACGAAAGAAAATACGCAAATGATCAGATGCAAAATAAAGCATTAATCACCGAAAAAGTAGGCAAAAATAACTGGATTCTCGACTCAGGATCTACTTCGCACATTTGTAACGATAAAAGCCTATTTAGTAAATTTATTGATTATAATAAAACTTCAGTAACGATCGCGAATGGTAATAAACTGACAGCGTTAGGTTCAGGAGAAGTTTTTATAAAAACATTAACCCACGAAGGAAAAGAAAAACTAACGAAACTACGCGAAGTGCTTTATATCCCAGACTTAGAGTCGAACCTAATTTTGGTTAGTAAAGCCACTAAAAACGGGTGTAAACTAATCTTTGACGATAATAAATGCGATTTGATCTTTGATGAAATATATATTAGGGCGAAAAATGAGAAAAAATTATACATTATTGAGGAAATGCACGATGTGGAAGAACCACAAAATTATGTAAACATAACGTATAACTGTGACAGCAAACAATGCATAGATCTCTGGCATCGCAGACTCGGTCACAGAGACTATGACGCGATTAAATCAATAATAACAAATCAACTTGCGGACGGAATAAAGATAGGAAATTGTAAACATCAAAATAAAACATGCTTAGCTTGTGTCGAAACTAAATTAACTAACATGCCGTATCCTAAATCAGCAACAAACCGAGCTACTAATATTGTGGATTTGATCCACAGTGACGTATGTGGCCCTCTAGATACACCGACTTTAGGCGGAAAAATTTATTTTATGACTCTTATCGATGATTATTCCCGATATACTACGATATATTTATTATCTAAAAAGAGCGAAGTTGCTGAAAAGATAAAAGAGTATAGAACGATGATATACAATCAGTTTGGTAAAAAACCTAAGGAAATTAGATCGGATAAAGGTCGTGAATATGTAAATCAAGAGATAGAGGAATACTTAAAACAGAGCGGAATTTTACACCAATTAACTGTCCCGCATAATCCGAGCCAGAATGGAGTTGCGGAGAGAAAAAATAAAAGTTTATTAGATATGACTAGAAGTATGCTATCACAAGCAAAATTAAGCAAACATTTTTGGGGTGAAGCCATAAACACCGCAACATACTTACAAAACCGACTCCCTACTAAAGCAAATAACGACAGAACACCTTACGAATTATGGAAAGGAGTTAAACCGAATTTAAAACACTTAAGAATATTCGGTTGTAAAGCGCTACTTTACGTCGATAAAGTAAATAGAGGAAAACTTGGTAACAGGGCTCAAACCGGAACGTTCGTAGGTTAGGACACACGATCGACTGGTTATAGAATTCACACACAAGGAAAACAAATTATAATAGCGAGAACGGTGAAATTTCTTGAAAATGAAAATGTACACTCAGATAACATTGAGGAGATACAAAACACCACAAAAACATCCGATGACAATACAAAATTACCGGATAGACATGAAAATCACTTAGAAATAAAACTTGACAGCGATGAGACACCATCCGAGCCCAAACGGCAACCAATTGAACCAAGAAGGTCTAATAGGACAAATAGAGGCGTTCCTCCTGACAGATATGTCTGTCTCATAAATAGTTCATCTGAAAACATTCCCGAAAATTGGGAAGATATCGAAAAAATGGAAAATACTAATGATAAAAAAAACTGGATAAAAGCAACACAAAATGAAATCCAATGCCTAAGAAAAAATAACACTTCGACTTTAACAGATCCACCACCCGGAACAAAAATTATCGGTTCCAAATGGACTTTTAAACTAAAAAAGGACAATTTAGGAAATATTCAAAGCTATAAAGCGCGTTTAGTAACACAAGGATATAGTCAAAGATTCGGGATTGACTATGATCAAACCTTCGCACCTGTAGTTTCGCACGCTACAATACGTGCATTTCTCATCTCCGCATTGCACAAAAATTTGAACGTGAAACATGTTGACATCACCACAGCATTCTTGCATGGTGAATTAACCGAAACTGTTTATATGAGTCAACCAGACGGGTATATTAAACCTGGCGATGAGAGAAAAGTTTGTAAACTTCAAAAGGCCATCTACGGTCTTAAGCAAGAAGCAAAGGCCTGGTACACCAAAATACCGGAAACACTCACAAACAATAATTTCATACAGAGCAAAAATGATCCATGTCTGTACTTTAAATAAAATCAAGAAAATCCGATATATATCATCATTTATGTAGATGATATCCTGATAGCAGGAAAGGACAGTGATATCGAAGAAACAATAAACCAACTTGAGAAAGAATATGAACTGAAAAACTTAGAAGAAGTGAATAATTACCTAGGCATAAACATTAATAAAATCAACGATACGTATCACCTAAATCAAAACAATAAAATACACGAACTAGTGAAAAAACTGAATCTAAACGACATGAAACCTGATCACACACCCATGATTGCTGGATTCAACAGACTTGAGGACAATGATAATCTTTTACCTAATAACACGAAATATCGACAAGCCACAGGTACATTACTGTACTTATCAACAATCACGCGTCCTGACATACTTGCCGCAGTCAACATATTATGTCGTAGAAACGAAACACCACGCCAAAAGGACTGGTCAGCAGTGAAAAGAATCATTTCATACCTTAAAACTACAGAAAATTTGAATTTAACTCTTAACGCAAACAGCAAGCCCATTTTAACGGCATACGCCGATGCAGACTGGGCTGGTGACTGAAAAACACGTAAATCAACGTCAGGAAATCTATTCATGCTAGGAAAATCGCCGATTTACTGGATCACAAAAAGGCAGAATTGCATCGCACTTTCGTCAGCTGAAGCTGAATACGTTTCAGCTAGCAACGCAGCACAAGAATTAAGTTGGATAACAAACTTGCTTATATATATATATATATAACGACCTCAACATTTCAGAAAACTAACCATCACGATATTTGAAGATATACGTCCTGTATAAAAATGACTGAAAATGAAAAGATACTAAGCGATCCAAACACATCGATATACGTTTCCACAACATCAAACTGATGAAAGAAGAAGGAAAAATTGATTTACAATACTGCCCCACTGAAGAAATGATAGCCGACACCCTCACCAAACCCAATCCCAAGCTTGTGTACGAAAAACACAGTAAGTAACTGAACCTTCAACCATTCCCCACACAGGAGATTACGGGGGAGTGACGGAGAAAAACTTTTTATGCCGTTAATAATCTCCAAGTGTTGTGAACGATGGAAAGAACACTTAGATCATGTTAAAAACCAGACCCCAATTAACTGTAGTACCTCAAGTGATGAACGCAGCTGCGAACCAAAGTGAATAAAACCAGATGGACATTATGTCGAAACTTATCAACTAAGAAATACTGCAGACTCCCTCTTTCACCCTTCAATCTGATACCGCGCGTGTGAACTCAATAACAATTTTACTCAGTATCTAAAATGTAACCGAACAGTAAAGACCTCCATATAAATATAATGTAAATATCTCAAATTTAATGTAAAATTGGAACACTTTTATGCAGACTCCAAACGCGATATAAATGTATATATAAAGCCAAGAATTTCAATAATAATATTATATTCAAAGGAAAAATGGATATCTACTTACTTCGTGCCAATTTATTATTTTCTACTAATATTATTTCTCCTTCCAATACAGTGATACGTCAATGAATCGAAAGGATAAATATTGGTGTAATACTGTGGAGTATTCTCAGCGCAAAAGCAATTCTCAGGTAAGCTGAACTAATCTTTTTTACCATTATCAAAAATGAAAATGTATATTAAAATATGAAGACTGATGTAACAATTTATAAAGATAGAAAATTTATTATGCTACCGAAGGTTCTCTAACACATTTTACAAGCAGTAGATCCGAACTCTTGTTTCAAACAAAATAAGAAATGTGACTTAGCAGTGTTGAAATCCATATGATTATAGCATACAGGTAACTTATTAAACACAGAATTCAGTAGAACATGAGTTAGAAGTATGTCAATCACCGTTTCAGTAATTTGTGGAACTAATTCTATCAAATTAAGTATCTGATCCTTACTCATACGAATTCCAGTAATTTTTAAATAAAAACCAAAGTTTTTCAAATTAAAGAGCTGTTAAAGAAAACAAGTATCTTCATCAAGACCCATAAAAATAAGTTGATTATTTGTGATAAAAGAATCATCTTTCGAGTAAAAATGAAAATCTGTTAATTTTTTACTAAAATTTTCCCATGTTGGGGCAGTCATAATAATCCCTTGTTTTGTAGGGTATTTATCTCCATTTTTCGTTTCCTTGAAATTTCTGATATGAATTCTTAAGGAAACATGATTTTTTAATCGAATCTGAAAAAATGTACCTGAACATATAGACAATTCTGCAAGAAGTATATCAGTACCATACATAGCTGAAAAAGCTTGTTCTTGCATAGCAGTAATGTTTTCATAGGACTTGGAAGTCACTTGTTCAGCAAATGTTTGCCCAGAAGACACTTCCATTGTTTGTAAATGTTCGTTTTTAGGTGAAGATACTTCCTCTGATGAAACAGGAAAAAACTAAGTCTTTGTATTTTTAAAGGAACAGGGTTTGAAATAATATAATAGAAGGTTAAGCTAATTGTTGGTTGTTTAATATCAGGTTCTGGCAAAATTCCACGAGTAAACAGTTCATTAGTAGGCTTAAACATGTAATACAAAGAGCCATGTTCTAAGCTTATTCGAACCTCTTGAAGTCTTTGAAACTCTAGAATCCGTTTTGCTCCATAACTCAGTACAGTTATGGGGACATTCTCATCTACATCTCTCTCATTATCCTTGTGATGTGATAAATAACACCTTCCATTCGGGTACAGATTCATCAGCGCAAAGTTATATTTGCTTCCAGATTGGTTTTCCACTTGGTCTTTTAATTCTAACATAAACGGTGTCCATTCTAATGCAGAAATGGTAGTTCCACTAAAAGAATAAGACAGTCCAGAATCACCGTAAGCTAAAACCTTTCTCTTAGGCTTTATTTCTTTTCCTCGAAGTTTCAAAGTAGGTGTATAAAAGGGCAAAGCTTGCAGTTCATTAAAATAATCGTCCGCTAGATCTTTTTGAATACAATCAGAAATCAGAAGTACATCCAGTTCATTTTCGTTGAAAATGGTAACAGGCATTTTTTTCAGACAAACAGGATCAGACAGCTTTGTACAAGATTAGGCAGGTTCGGACAGGTAAACCAGCAAATTTGAGCAGCAAGGTCAGGCAGGTAAACAAGCAAGGTTAGACAGGTTCAGACAGGAAAACCAGTAAGGTTAGAGCAGCAATAAGGATCAACATTCAAGACAACTTATTCGAACAAAGTGATCAGAATATTGGGTATGCTGCTTTTATAGGGGATTCTTATCATGTAGAGTATCGTGTGCAAAACTGGTCATGACATCATTTCCTTCGAAGTAGATAACCAATCAAAACGGTTTTTCATATCCTTGTAGGAAGGAAAAAGTGACATCATACAACATGTGCACCACCTACATTTAAATTGCTTTTTTCTCTCAGTTCAAAGTAAGAGTGGGTTGCAACAAGTTGACGTTAAAGTTCGGGGGAAAAAATGATGATAGGTTAAATAGATGTGTTCAAGAAAGTTTAAGGTAAATGTTTTTTGTAAGTATGTGTAATATAATTTAGAAAATTAAAAAGTTAATGTCATTTACTATTTTCATCAAACAAGAAACCTTTCTTAAAATATTATTCATGTTTAAGCAAACATTTCTTTAGTTTTTATGTTACATGCTTAAAACAATATGCAGGTTTAATTTTTGAACAACAGATACTTAATGTTTTTTATCTGTTACATATAAAAAGAGTAATTTTTTTGTTTTAAACTGTTGTTCTAAAAACTTTTTTATAAATTAGTTACAAAAAAAAAATTAATTTGTTAAAAGTAAAATTCAACATTTCATTTTTTAAACTTTATTTTTCGATTGCATCATACCTCTCTCTCCGTGCATGCGTCGTAAGTAGAGTTGCAAAGGCTAGAAAAAACCTGGTATAAACCTGGGAATAAACCGGCTTTTTTAGGAGTAAACTTGATTTTTTGGGAATAAACCAGGTCTTTTGGCAATAAACCTGGGGATAAACCAGGTCTATTGGAAATAAACTTGGGAATAAACCGATTTTTTGCAACTATAGTCGTAAGTCGTCAGAGTGTTCTAGAACATGACGTCATCGAACCCCCTTCAGGAGGAACGGTACTACCATCCCCTCAGGTGAAATGGAAACAACACATCAGAAAGCAGCATTCGTCTCGACCAATCACAGCGCCGATCGCAGCGCCCTCTAGGACGATGATGTCATCACCCGTGCACATCGTAAACCCCGTTCAGTTGCTCAGAGGATTCCAGGGTAGAAGCTCGTCTCTGCGACACACTCCGTAAGTATACATTTTTCCTATGATCTCGCCGCTTTCATCTTTATTCACTTTCTGATTAACCTTCTCATTAACCTTCTCATTATCTATTACCTATCCATCACTCACCTGTCACCTATCCATCAACTTTAGGCCACGCCCTCCACCTCCACCTCCTGCTGAGGCAGAACTCCTATTTTCATCTACTGATAAGAATCAAAAGTTTCTTGCTTACCTTTAATGCATGTAAAAAAAAGATATATCGAGTGTAGGTTTCATTAATCTGAGGAGAAAAATATTCGTCAAACTTCTGCTTGATTATATCGACATCCTGCTGTTCTTGTTCCGACAAATTAAATGTATTAAATATAACTATTGCACCGGATCCTATAGATGACATGAAAGTAGCAGCTTGAATTTCCACATGTTTAGTATTTAACTGCGTAGCAATGGAAAAGAATTCAAATACCTGTTTCCAAACCTTCCATTTAACAGCCATATTATCTTCAGTAACTTCTATTTCTGCCGGAAGGCGAGCGTTCGTAGCTTCTCGCTGCATTTAAAAAAATGCCAGTTATAAAAAAAAAATCAATTTAATTATTTTAACTTCTGACACCATGTCCACCCATCCTATTAACTTAGGTGTTATAAAAATAAGAGAAATATCAAAAAACACAAAACCAGTAAGTTTATTCTAGGACAAGCAATAACAACTGAGTGAAAGTAGTATTACATAAACTGCTCACGTGACATGACTATCACGTTCTCATGGTTCCGTGCCAAATTGAGAGCAGTGTTGATAATGAGTGTGTCGGCATCTTCTTTTGCCTCCTTGTAAACCATATTTTCAGAGCCAAATATACTCATCAGCAGAGCATTAAACGGTTTTTGTTCTTGTCGTTTGCAAGAAATTTACCCTAAGAAACCGCTGACACCATAGTCTCATGAAAAACAACCTCATTAGATACCGTTTTGCGAGATCTTTGTTCACGCTCAACAAATTTAGTACTAATTTCAGCAATGTTTTCTGGATATCCAAATCCATCGAAGATTACTACAGCCAGAGAGTTTATTCTCACATCTCCAACAACCCCTCTAGAAATTGAAATGAGGTCATTTGTTTCTCGGAAAGGAATGTTTTGGTGAACTCATTCCAATAATTTACTCATATCATTGTTGTACCTGGCCACTCTGGAGTTTCTCACCTCTACATGTTGTTCAGAAATTGTAAAAGCTGTCCCGCCGAACTCTTCAATTTCTTCGAATTTCCACTGAAATGGTGTCAAAGTGACCAAAACGACATTAATTGGAGAACAAGACTGCATTTCTCTTTTTTTCCTGTTTACAATCTTCCACCTATGTTACTGTTATATTAAACTTCTAATAGTTATAATTGTACTAAATCAGATTACTAGAAAAAAAATTTGTGTTTTCATCGATTCGGAGTGTTTGTGTTTTTATATCTTTCCTAATCACCTGATTTCAATTTATTTTGTTAGTGCTTGCTATAAAAGGTTTAAAACTTGGTAAGCAAATTTTAGCATATTCGAAATACAACTACAAATAACTAAAGAGCTTCAAATTGGTGATTGAAATGGATGCGTAGTGACTGGATCGCGTTTTCACCCTCCGATGATGGAATTTCAACATATCGTTAAAATTCTTTTTACTCGTATGTTAAAACTATTCATTTTAGAAAAAACATGGCATATGAAAAATGTAGGAACTTTTCTCTAGTTTAATTTGGCGCAATAATGTTTTCGAAAAAGTTTAACCCTCTGACAAATACAAGGGAAAACCCCCCAAAACCCCGATTTTTTCAGGATTTTTTTGCTTATAACTTTTTAAGCAGACTAGATACGAAATTCGTGTTCAGCACCCAAAAAAACCGACAGGAAGAAAGAGAAAAACTTCTCCAAAACTTTCCAGGCAGAATCCTAGATTGACTGGACTATATCATGATGAGGTGAAAATAGGGAAATATTCTCTTCAGGAGCTTTTAGAAGAATGTCTAATTTTCATTTCTCTAATATAAGCTGTAAGAGTTCGCAGAAGATCACATAAACAAAAATACTCAAGATTAAAATATTCAGAAAAAAAAAAGACATTTTGTTATCATTTTGATCTGCGTCTAAAAAATTAAAAAGTATTCTACAAATTGTGGATATATTTTAGAAAGATGTATTCTTAACTAGATCTTTCATATTTTCAGCAATGGAGTTGAATATTGCTAGAACAACAGATAGCATTCATAATAGAAATTTTTGGAAGAAGAGACACGCTTTTGATCTACTACACTAGTAAATCTACAGATCAGAGGCCTCAACGTCAGCTTTACAAATCATTGTTCAGTAACCTCACTAATTTCTAATATAATCTGCATAATATTTGATATCCTAAAATTCAGTTTTTTAAAGTTATTTATCATATATTCTAATACGAGCAAATCTTGTGTGTGTGTGTGGTTATATACGCATATTTTATCTTAAAAACGACTCTAACGATTATGACGAAATTTTGTATCCTACCATTTTGGGGTATCAGAAAACCATTGGGCTAGGTCACATGTTCGAGAAAATTTGATTAGTGGGTCATTTCGGGCCACCATTGGTCAGGGTCAAGCTGATTGTATCTAGAAAACAGTTCGAACGATTTTGACTAAATTTTGTATCCTACCATTTTTGGGCACGAAAAGACTATTGTGCTGGGTGACATGTTCGAGAACTTTCTATTAGTGGATCCTTTTTGAGTCAACGCGGGTCAAGTTAATATTCTAAAAAACGGCTCTAACGATTTTGATTAACTTTTGTATCCTACGAGTTTCGGGCACGAGAAAATCATTGGACTATGTCATATGTCCGAAAAAATTCGATTTGTTGGTCATTTATGGGTCACTGTGGGTCAAGCTAATTTTATCTGAAAAACGGCTCAGACTAGTTGGAATAAATTTTGCATCCTATGGCTTTCGGGCACGACAAGACTATTGGGCTAGGTCACATGTTCGAGAAAATTCGATTATGTGGGTCATTATGGGTCAAGCTACTTTTATCTTAAAAACGGCTCAGAGAATTTGAACTAAATTTAGTATTCTACAGTTTTAGGGAACGAGAAGACTACTGTGCTAGGTCACATGTTCGAGAATTTTTGATATGTGGGTCATTTTGGTCATGGGTCATTATGGGTCATTATGGGTCAAGCTATTTTTATCTTAAAAGCGGCTCAGACGATTTGAACTAAATTTTGTATCCTATGGTTTTCGGGCACGAGAAGACAGTTGGGCTAGGCCACATGTTCGAGAAAATTCGATTAGAGGGTTATTATAGGTCAAATTATTTTTATCTTAAAAACGACTCAGAGAATTTGAACTAAATTTAGTATTCTACAGTTTTAGGAAACGAGAAGACTATTGGGCTAGGTCACATGTTCGAGAAATTTCAATTGGTGGGTCATTATGGGTCAAGTATTTTTATCTTAAAAACGGCTCAGACGATTTTAACTAAATTTTCTATCCTACGGTTTTTGGGCACGAGAAAATCATTGGGCTAGGTCACATGCTCGAGAAAATCCAATATTGGGTCATTTTTGGGTCACTGTGGGTCAAGCTAATTTTAATTGTCTTCTCGTGGGTTTCGGCCACGAGAAGACAATTGGGCTTGGTCACATGTTCGAGAAAATTTGATTAGTGGGTCATTTTTGTCATGGGTCCTTGATATTTCAACTAAAGGCTAATTTTGACTGAGCATACCTCGGTCTTTCCTGCTCGTACATCTATAAGCATATAAGACTTATCGAAACTTCAGGAAATTTTGAAGTATCACATTAAACACAATTTTAAGCATTTATATGATAAACTACTTATTATTGTATTTTTCAGAATAAGAATACATTCCTTCAGGGGGGCTCCCCCCCTGAACCCCCGTTGTCGCTTTAATTTTTTGTTATCAGTTTTCAGAAATTATGCTATTTCCTTATTCCAGTGTATGTCTGAATGCATTTACTATTGCAATTTCATTAGATTAACCACCTCTTTGTACAGGAGATTTTATCCTATCCTTAAAAGAATACTTATTTTTCAACCACTAAACATCATCGTATGTTGCTGAAATTGAACAAAATTTCGTGTATTAAATATACAAATGTAAATTTCTTTTATGATACTTATATTCAATTTACACATATAATTTTTGTTTGGAAAACCGATTTCGTAATATTTTTTTAGTAGTTAAAATAAATCATCCTCAATTTCATTTGTAAATGCATATTAAAAACTTAAAGCACCCGAAAATCAGCTATTTTGTCAATAAAATTTTGCGTGGAAGTAATGCAATTTACTCCAGTTTTCTTTTTTTTTATATTCTTTGAATTGGAGTTGCTTGGCAACCATTTAATGAAAGAGAGAGAAAAAATGAAATGTATTGGACATTTTTATAAAAAATGAGAAATTAAAATGTTTTGTATCTCTCCAATTGATGCGCAAATTTATTATATCCAATTTATGCAATTAATTTCGAAATTCTAAAAATTCATTGTCAAATTTTACAGCGATCGGATTAATTTAAGATCTCCCTTTCGGAAATTTAGCATCCATAATTTAATATATCAATTATTCCACTGCGTCATTTTCTTTTTGACGAATGTTAAAATTTAAAAATCGTCTGACTTCCCATAGAAAAGCATTATAACTTAAAAGAAAATGTTCTATATTTTTCGAACGAATGTCACTAAAAACTATACAGCTAAATCCGGGTATCTCACCAATATATGCACCAAAAATAAACTTAATCGGATGATTTTTGTGGCAGTTATCGTGGAGCAGACAAGCAGACGGAAACCAAAAACTTTTCGGGTCTCCACAGTGAGCCGCAACTGACGTTTCGGCTGTTACAAGTGCTTGCCGAACAGTTGATGTCGGTTAAGGGGCTTCCGAGTTGCGATCAACTTTACGCCCTGTCTATTTGTGAGTAAAGTGTTTTGTAATTATTGAGCCGTTGGGAAAAGTTAAATGTAGTATTAACTACATAAGAAAGAACAATTAAAAATAGAAGAAAAAATAAACAATGGTAATAAAAAAGTAAAGCAAAATAGATTAAGGATAGAGTCTAATAAATGGAAAAAAGTAAAATGGTATAGCTGTAGTTAAAATTACTGAAAAAAGTTGAAAAAGTCTAAAATAGGGTTCGGAACATGTTCAAAAACAGCACATAAATGCCAGGTGGAAAAGGCAGGCAAAGCTAAGCTTTAACAATATAAAGTGCGGGAAGAAAATTTTGAAAAAAATTCTGGTATAATGGCAAATTAGTTATTTAAAATAAACAAACAATATTACGATATATATATATATATATTTTGGACTTTTGTCCAGTTTACCCCTTCAAAAATGCGTGTCAGTTGCTTTTCAGAAAGTCTCACGTTTTGAGCACCTGCTTGGCGAATGACCCTTTCTTTCGCTAATCGTCGGCAATGTTTTGATCTGACCTAGAATATAAAATGAGGACGGACGAAATAACTTATTTTTAAAGGACTCCTTGGTTACGAATAAAGCTATACATTTCCTGACTCATTCAAAATAATGAAAATACGTTACCAGATTGAACATTTTTTCTAAACTCATAAAATTAACACTGTCAGAAGAAGTAATGATGTTTTCAAGCAGATTCTAGTTTTGCTACTAGTGTTGTTTACATTAATTAAAAAAAATTGATATGCATCAGCATATATGTATATTTTTACTTACACTGCACTTTTGATAAGCAGACGAAAAAAATAAATTATTTCAAATTAAAGTAAATAAATGATTTGCAATTTTAATTTTCATAAACTAAAGATGTTTTGAGCGATGTCTCAAAGGCGTTTCAAAAACTAGTATTTTCTGGCTTCAGTGTTTGATAATGTATCTCTGAAAAAAAGAACTCTTTATTATAGATATTGATTATATTTCTAATGTGTGAATCTGCAAATCAGGGCCATCAACGTCAATTAAGTAAGTTGTTTTCTTATTTTAAACTCAATTATTTGTATTTTAAAATGTTGAAATTTCAGTTCCAATTTTTTTTAATATTAGTATAACTAAGTAGTTTTAGGAGATTTAACAAATCCGAATTGTCACACGAAACAAAATTAGATACACTAATTATTGAAGATAGTTTATTTTCTCTGAAGAATTTTTATTATATTAGGAGGGCTCTGCTCCCTTGAATCCCATTTTATCTCATTAACTTGATAACAATTCTCTAGAAATCAGCATCTTACAATTTTTATCTATACAAATTAAAGTATTCATTTTCTGATAATGGCATCGAAAATTAGTTTGAAAAATTAGATACACTGATTCTTGAGGATAATTTATTTTCTCTGAAGAAATTTATTTATATTAGGGGGATCTACTCCCTTGAATCCCCCTTTGTGTCATTAATTTCATAACAATTCTCTAGAAATCTATATTTTAAAATTTTTATCTATAAAAATTAAAGTATTCATTTTCTGATAAAGGCATTGAAAATTAGTTTGAAAAATTAGATACACTGATTCTTGAGGATAGTTCATTTTTTTCTGAAGATTTTTATTATATTAGGAGGGGGGGGGGGGGCTCTGATCTTTTGAATCCCACTTTGTTTCATTAATTTGATAACAATTTTCTAGAAATCTATCTCTTAAAATTTCTATCTATAAAAATTAAAATATTAATTTTCTGATAAGGGCATTGAAAATTAGTTTGAAAAATTAGATACACTGATTCTTGAGGATAGTTTCTTTTTTTTTTTGAAGATTTTTATTATATTAGGGGGCTCTGCTCCTTTGAATCTCACTTTGTTTCATCAATTTGATAACAATTTTCTAGAAATCTATCTCTTAAAATTTCTATCTATAAAAATTAAAATATTAATTTTCTGATAAAGGCATTGAAAATAAATTTGATAAATTAATTAGTCATATAAACAGTTATTAATTTTTGAAAATCTTGATTGTTTAATTCCTTAGTATCTCCCATATATATATTTTTTAAATTACTACGCCACTGCCGACAAATGCTGGGATAGAAAAGCTCGTACATCGTCACTGCGAAATTTGACAAAAATAAACACCAAGGGGGAAGGTGGAAGTACACTTTGAAAACATGACATATTTTACTATTTTATTTCCTTCGCTCTTCTCTATAATCAAGGTCCCTATAACTTTTCCTTAATCTGAGTGATATTTCTTCCGCTGTGCAACGAGAATCTTCACCCAGGATACACTGCAAAAAATAATTGTTGATTTTACAGTATAAAACTGGCACCCCAGCTGCCAGTATTATACCGTAAAATTAACAGTATTAAACAGTAAAATAATCAGTAATACGCTGCCGTGCAAGCAGTAATACGCTACCGCGCATCAACAATTATTTTTTGCAGTGTAGGATTTGAATCCTAACTACTGATAAAATGAAAAATGTTTAGAAATTAGTTTTTAGTAAATAAGTGACATATAGAAATGGATTTAATGAAAAGCATGAGCAGCCAAAAAAGTTTTAGCATTCGGATGTTCGAAATTTTCATAAAAGAATACCCTTCCTCAATCTTCGTATCGCAGTAAAAGAAAGAGTGTAAAAAACAGCAGAAGTTGTATCACATGCTGATATTGTTTATCAATTTCTCTTTCATTCAGTTTGCAATGAAGACCATAACAA
The DNA here is from genome assembly GCA_963931845.1 of Maratus michaelseni. Classification (NCBI taxonomy): domain Eukaryota; kingdom Metazoa; phylum Arthropoda; class Arachnida; order Araneae; family Salticidae; genus Maratus; species Maratus michaelseni. Next base: position 152,361,088 of record OZ007596.1, on the reverse strand, counting down.
AGCTTTGAAACAATTTGTATGCTAAAAATATTTTTGGATATTTCTGCTTTTCTTTTCATCTGATTCTACATATCATGGTTTCATCTTAATGTAATGAATTTTGTATGTGCATCATATCAGTTTTTAAATGTTTTAGATGGGTTTTAAGCCCTTAGTTCCTTCTTCGCTGTCCAGTGATTTTTTTAAATCATTGAGGCAATAGTTATTGCTTAATTAGCAGCACCGCTTTTTCTATGAGCTAACGTGAACAAAGTTACTGGTAACAGCTAGTAAATAAGATATAATTCGAAACATTTTTTGTTTTTTTAATTACAGGCAAACGTTACTGAACAAAGCAAAAAATGTCAGAAAAATTTATTCTGTCCAGTGCTGATTATGCTATACTCATCCTGCTATTGACAGTATCTGCATCGACTGGACTCTACTTTTTTATTTTTGGTGGAAAACAGCAAACATACGATGAATACCTTCTTGCTGGTAAAGAAATGTCAATACTTCCAGTTTCTTTTTCACTCATGGCATCTTTTCTATCGGCTCCCACTATCTTAGGAATTCCGGCGGAAATGTATCTCTTTGGAACAAACATGATTTTTATGAACGTGGGCTTTATACTCGGACCAATAATTGCTTCAAATTTATTTCTTCCCATATATTTCAAGACGGGTATTTCGACATCTTTTGAGGTAAGTGATGTTTTTTCTCCTAACATGATTAGCAGCAAAAACCTATAAAATTATTTTTCAACAGTTTTTCGAGCATTATAAGACTTCAGTTCCTAATGCACCCTCCCGGCTGCACATCTTTATTGGTCCACAAATTTTAAAATATTCATTGCCTGAAAGTTAAAGCACATTTATTGGCTTCTTAAGTAAATAATGAAGGTGTTTATATTGCTTCAACACTAGAGATTCTACATTGGAGAGAGATGGGACATTGACGAAATGTCCGCCATGTAAGTTCCAAAGCAGGTGGAACGTAGTAGAACACAATGTATTTTCATCAACGCCTAACACTTTTTATTGTATTAAAATCATGAAAAATTCAGTTTATATGCCTTAAGAGAGTAATGAAAATACATTCGTTCTACTGCGTTCCATCTGCTTTGGAACTTACATGGCGGACATTTCGTCAATGTCCAATCGCTCTCTAATGTAGGATCTCTATTCAACACTTGATATCATATAACCAGGTAATTTTTATATTTTTCCAACTTCCTCGTGCGTTTTTAACTCAAAACACCCGTTGTTGTCAAAATTTTGTATTTACAATGACATGTAAAGGTGAATACTGAATTTTTTATACGATTTATCGTTAGTATAATAGATTTAGGAGTGTCGTGTAGGAGAATTTTAAAGTTATATTTTGTTCCAGTGCCCAATGCACTCTGCAATGTCTTGTACTATAAAAGACTGAATAAAAAATGCGTAACTGGACAACAGCCTGTTAGCTCCTGTCTGTGAAATCGTTGTGACGGAGAACTTCTCGTACCATATTTAAAGTGGCTCTTAAAAGAATGCCCAATTCAAAGGGAAATACTATATAAAAATAAAATGTAGGAAAATAAATATTACATTTAAATTTTATTGCTAAATTAATCCTCTCGTTGTGAATAATAACCGATGACTATATACACCGCGGAAATGCCTTGCCCGACTACAAAACAGCCTATCGTAAAATTTTTAAAGCAATTTTCAATAAGTAAAAGACTTAAAAGAGCAGTTTACGGAGGTTTGGGGCGTTTAATAATCGCCGAGCTGATTTTTATTCCTTTTCATCGGCTGTGGTAGGAGGAGAGAGGGAGGGTCGTATATAAACCGGGGCAATATTTAACCCATTTACTGAAGAATGTTGCACATAAGGTAAGCGGTAAGCATTATAAATTTTACCTTTAATTACTCAGGCCACAGATCAAATTTAAAAAATGGCGCAACGTTATTACTGTTTTATCACCGATTAGATGAAAAGATAAACGTCCGGTTTAATGGTGGATATAGACGAATCGGTTAGTTGTCAGGGCCTGAATACCGCAGGGACAAATTCCCAACAGTAAAACCGAATAGAATTTTTTAGATCATTTATGACAGAAATTCTGCAGAAATACGGTGTTAAAATAAGACGAAAATTTCTATTAAAATTCATTGGTGGAAGTTACCTCCGTGATTGCTTCCTTCTTTCTGCGTGACGGCGGTATTTGGATTCGTCCTGATTTTGCAACTGGTAATTTTCCACACAAAATGTGGTTGGACAGTACATTTCTTTTACTAAGATCTATATTTGTGATAAGTTACATTGTAATTGATCGAGCCATTTCCGAGAAACCGTGTTCAGACTGGAAAGGATCATTGACAGATTAGAATGAGTGCATAGGAAGCTTTGGTTGCCTTCGGCTTAAAGCGCTTCAACCAACCAAACAAATAATAACAAAAATATTAAAATTGTAAGTATTTGTCTTATCTATATTCTATATAACTAAAAAACAATTAAAAAAAAATTGCTCTGGTAGTTGCTATGGGGGAACTGAAGAGTTAAAAGTAATAGAAAATATTATGTATTCATAAGTGAGTTTAACGACATCTCTAGCTGAAAATCTATGAATAAAAAGAAAACTGCCCAGTTAAACTGAGGGCATTGAGCTCACAGGCTATTCACACTAATTGTATATTATACTCGTATTTCAAAGAATTTGAAATAAGCCCCTCGAAAAATAAAGAAATCGACAATATATTAAGGGGGTGTCATCCCCCCGTTACCCCCTCATAGTTAACTAATGAACCCCTTAAACTAATCAGGGAAGCCTCTTATTACAATGAATATATATATACAAAATTTAAAGAAAATCGGATAATGCTGCATAAAAAACCCTTTTATCTAAATTAAGGAGGGATTAGCCCCCTTCCCACTTTATACTTAACCAATGAACCCCCAAAACTATTCAGAGAAGCGCATTATCACAATGAACCTATATACAAAATTTGAAGAAAATCGGATAATTCTGCTTGAAAAACCCATTTATATAAATTAAGGTGGGATTAGCACCCCCGTTCCCCCCCCCTTTATACTTAACCAATCAATCCCGAAAAGTAATCAGGGAAGCGTCTTAACCCAATGAACCTATAAACAAATTTTGAAGCAAATGGGATAATTCTGCATGAAAAACCCATTTATATAAATTAGGGGGGATTAGCCCCCTCGTCTCCCCCCCCTTTATACTTAACCAATCAATCCCGAAAACTAATCAGGGAAGCGTGTTAACCCAATGAACCTATAAACAAATTTTGAAGCAAATGGGATAATTCTGCATGAAAAACCCATTTATATAAATTAAGGGGGGGATTAGCCCCCCCCCCTTTATACTTAACCAATCAATCCCGAAAACTAATCATTGTAGCGCCTTAACACAGTGAACCTATAAACAAAATTTGAAGGAAAACGGATATTTCTATGAAGAGTTATCGCGTTACGTACATACATACATACGTACGTACGTACATACATACAGAACTGGCGGGCACATAAGCTCTCAGGCTTTGATAGCCTGTGAGCTAAAAATGAAAAAAATTAAAGACATTAGCTTTTTAATACAGCAAGGGATTGTATGACATACAGGTGTTCCATAATTAAATCAGCAAGTTTTCTTTCTTAATAACCTTTTCAACAAATGAGTTTACATTTACAAAAATCATGTCAAAATAAAACTCGGAATGTGAAAATTATTTACAAATTACGAAAAAGAAAAATATAAACTTTTGTTTTGTTATTGGGTGCTTGAAAATTCTGTGTATGCCTAGATTTTTTACAGTTTATTGTTTGGCTTAAATTAGAAAAGAAATTAACAATAATAATAAAAACAACATTGAAGATTTTAATTAAAGCGTTCTACCGAAATGCAGTTACTAAATTTTATGCCTTACTAGCTGACCCGCTCGAGCCCATAATAATAACCTTAAATATACCTAAAATCAATGTTCAAATGGTTTTATGTATTTTAAGGATGTTTTTTTTTAAAACGATTCTAAGTCCTCACTGCCTTTTGTAGCGTACACCCTCGATTTTGTACGATTTTTTTATTTTTAAATGAAAATCTATCCAAACAATTTTAGAGTTGGAGGCCCCACTGCCTTCGGCAGCGTACGCCGGGCGCGATGTGCACTCTCCGATTGATTTTGGTTTTATATTTTTAAACGAAATGCCGTCGTAGCCTGGGCCCGAGATAATAACCTTCAATATTACCTCAAAGCAGTGTTGAATGAGTATTTAAACAAAAAATCTTTCCAAACAAACCTAATAATGGGGGGCCCCACGTGCCTTCAGCAGGTAAAAAGTGTTTTCTTCTCATTTATTTTTTTTTTCACATTGCGTCAATTAACATTTTAAAAATAATTCTTATTGTCCAGGCACTTTAAAAATTTTATGAGTTATAAATATAATATTTTTGATGACTGTGTATAATTTTCGTGGTAAAATATTAATATTTAGTTGTAAAAAGCAGTATTTTTCTTCTCACTTTTTTACAGATCGAAATCCCATGGGAAATATATATATATATATATTTTCACACTGACTAGTTTACGATTTTATTATTTTTAAACCAAAATTTTACTCGAACAACAGCTAAAATGTTAGTTTATATGAGTGCGTAATCTTAACTCTATGGGATTTTTTAAAATTTTCAAACTGATTACTTTACCCCTAAATCTCATAATTTCTGAACCATATTTATACTCGGTCATTAGACAAAATATTAGTATATTGCACTGTAAAAAAAATGTGTCAAATTGACAGAAAAAAACTATCAATTTTGGCGCCAGCGAAAAACCGTTTAATTTACAGAAAATATCCATATATTGTCATTAAAACAGTTTTTTCTGTAAAACATATAGATTTTTTTCTGTAAAAATGAAAAATCCACATTTTTTCACAGGTAAAAACTGTTTTTCTTTAAAACAGTTTTTTCTGTAAAAAAAAAAAAAAAAAAAAAAAAAAAACAATATTTTTTTGTCAAAATTACAGTGTGTATTAAAATTTCCGTTCGATTTTATAAAATTAACTGTATTTTTTTAATCAAAATGTGCGTATTGTTAATCTTATCAGCAAATACGCGGAGGACAACGAAATTCAGCAAAAATTACTTTCGGATTTATTTTTTTTATTATTTTTTTTTAATGCTTAACATTCGTACTCTTTTTAAACGGAATGCGCCGTTAAAAAAGTAATAATAAATGTATATGTGGCTCGGTATATATATATTGCGTATTTTGATTTTCGTAGACGATGCGTAATTTTGAAGTATGCTGTAAACAGGAAGAGAGATAGGTTGTCGTGTATCTTAGATGCTTTAGAAAAAAAAAAAAAAAAAAAAAAAAAAATATATATTTGTTGTTACCCAAACTCTTCGAGATTTTTTTCAGTTAAAAATATAATGTTTTTGTAGCCTGCGTAAAAAATTCGTAAAATAATGTTGATATTTAGTGTTAAAAGCGCTTTTAAGAAGACATTTTATTTCACTTCGGATCGTTGAATAGTTTTAAAAAAGTAGTTTTTATTATCCGAACTCTTTGGAATCTTAATGGGTTTTAAAATTGACGCTTTTGCAGCCTCTACAGAAATCTCAGGAGAAAATATTGATATCTAGTTGTATAAAAACTGAGTTTTCTTTTCGCTTTTATATTGTTTTCGCGTCGTGTCCTTTAACATAAAAAAAAGTTCTTATCGTCCGAGCTCTTTTAAATTTTTACCTATTATGTTAAATATAACGGTTTGAAAACTTGCGTAAGCATTTTATGCAAAAAGATGGATATTTTGTCGTAAAAGCATGATCAGAAGCGGCGTCGAAGACGCAATTAAATACGGTTTTACTTCTTTTAAATAATAAGCTCAGTGAGTAATATTTTCTTACGTTTAATGCTGATTTTATGAAGTTCTCTGTATTAATGTAATTTTTATCATTGCAGTTATGAGTCATTATGTACCTTTTCTAATGTCCCGGCATGAGAATGAGAAAATAGCTGTTTATATTTCAGGCATAAGCACACCGCTTAACCACTTCCCTGCGTTATGTGCATATATATTTGAACACTGACAGAATTTAATGGACAGTTGCAAACGTTCAAACTGGTTTTAATGTACCAGTATGAGGAATGGGAAAACAGCGGCTTGTGTTTCTGGTATAAGCACCTCTCTTAAGTCTTAAGGTATCCGAATACCTTCGGAGGGCCTTTTTTTAAATTATTTTAAAATATGACTTTTTTTTGCATTGTATATCATGATGTGATTAAAAAAGTAAAATAAAACAGAAAAAGTTATACATTTCAAATTATTTTTTTATTTTTTGGGGGGAAAATAAGCAAAAAACAGCGAAAATAATCACTTCCGCAAAACAGCATAACCCAACTTTAAATCAAGATATTTTTATTTTGTAAGCATTATTATAATTATTAAACCTTTTTCTGGGGAATGAACTACTCTCATATTTGTGAGTCAAATATTTAAAACTATAGAGAAAGTTAATCAGTGATGAAGCAAAAATTATTAAAAATTTATTGCAAATTGGAAACTTTATCAATAATTTAAAAAAAACTAATACACTTATTGTTACGAGTGTAGTTCATTCCCTTTATTGCACTTTGCAAAGCATACAAAAAAAATTTGAAAGAGATTCAGCCATAATTTTTTCCGTTATGATGTTTTGCGTAAACATAAAATGTTAAAAAATTGATTTTCAGAAAACGCAAAAACAAAATTTAATTCAAAATCTTACCTTTATTTTGAAAAGCAAACTTTAATATGTTACTCAATTTATGCACTATATTATCTATTTTGTTTAAAACAATTGCTGTTTTTCTTTTTCAAATTCTTTTAAAATTTTCTCTACTTCTTTACTTTTCGGTTTACATAGCATTGAAAACCGTGCTGACTTCCGGTGAGCAGAACAATACTTCCGGTTTCAAAATACTGATACTTAGTAATTTTAAAAAGGCAATAACTTGACTTCTAAATAAGATATAAACAAAATTCAAACAGATTTGTAAAGATAAAGAGTCCGGCTATTATATTATACCAAAATCTAAAAATCGATATTTTGGCCGAAAATCGGTCTTAGGTGTTCGGATACCTTAACCGCTTCCCTCTGTTATTGCGTATACATTTTAACATTGGCAAAATTTATCAACTTTTTCTTAAGAAACAGTGGAAGCTTTTCAAGATTTTATGCCTAAAAATGATCGCGACAAAGAAATTTGTTTTGATAGTTCATATAATTGGCTCCGCTTCTCCTTCAACATAGTAGCATCATCTTGCAAAGGCTCCTGATGTCAGCATAATTTTCTCAGGGACGGGGTAAGCTAGAACCTTCTGTCACGTATCTATCTTTTCCTTACTTTATGCTGAACATTTTGATATAAGGTTTTTGATTTTCGGTGCAGGGTTTCGGGAGTTATGTTCTTTTAAACGTTCTACTACTTTTACTTTCGTTTCTCTATTGAGCCCAGTGCTTGCCACCTGCACCGATGCTTCCTGTGCTTTTACCTGTATATATAATTGATTATTCATGTTTAATTATGTTGCTTGAACATCTTAGCTTCATTTTGAGTCATGTAGTGTTTATTTTAGTGAATTAATTCAGGAGTTATTAACCATTGAAGTTCATGTACCTTAGCTCACCATAGCGCCATTTTCAAAATTGTTCGTTCTTAGAACGCTTATTACATAACTTTAACGGTTAGAATTTTTATAGAAATACCTTAATTCAGATACTTTATGATACGTAGACCATTTTATCACTAAAATTTTTAACTTTTCATTGAGTATAACATCATTTAAATCAGTTTGAAAAGTTGATGTTTTTGTTCTAAGAGTTCAAGAAACAAAATGGATGCCCATTGGTTTTATATTGGATTGTTTACTTTTTTGATGTACTTAAATTAATATGAATTTCATAATTTTTAAAATAATATTGATTGTTTTATATACTTTGGAATCTTGGCTTTCATATGTAATATGTTAAATTCATGTTGGGGGTCTGCAACCACTGGTAAATTGTAGTTTTTTTTAAATGTCACTCAAAATTTTTATGGAATTTTTCCCATACGTTAACATGGACGTTCTGTCATTTTTAAATTTAAAAGTTCATGTTTAAATTTAACGTTTTCAAATTCTTTTTGTGAAAATATCTAAATCTAATCTTTATATTTTTCATATGTGAAAGAATTTTTTTATCTACATAGTCTCTAAGTATTTTTATTTTGTATTTTAAAATGTAAATAAAAACCGCTTGGTTGGTTGGTCGTTGGCTAACTTTAGTATTCGAAACTTTTATCATTAAGGTTTAGTTGTTTTCAACTGCTAACTTTTTCTGAGTGCCTCTCTTAAAGAGGGGTGCTTTGAACATATATCTTTAGATCTTATAAGCTATAAGGAGATAGATGGAGTGGTCTGTTACTTAATTTCATTTTAATGACTCAAAGCATTTGTTTACGTTTTTCATGTTATTGTTGTCTAACAGCGTATTATTTAGGTCTTTAAAATTAAGATTAATCTTAGTTTTGATTTGATTTAATTTAGGACATATATTGCAGGAAAAATTGAGTAATTAATTTAGTATTATAGGCTGCAGTATTTTTTCTGAGATCATTTTATTATAAATCACAATCTTTCTGCGTTACTCCACTTCTGTTGGTACCCACTTCATGTAACCATTTTTCTCTGTATTTAGCCCTTAGTCTGCTATAAGACTTCATTAAATTTGTTTACTTTTAGTTTACTTACAATATTTTTCAAAAATTCTCATTCAATATTATACTTTTTATAATTATACACATTGCGGAAAGTGGTTTTTCCCATTTATCTCCTTTCCTATGGGAGATAGGGCTTAAATATTTTTCCGAAATCAGCTCTGCAGCACCTAAGGAAACTGTTTGCGCTGCTTCTTTTGGCTATACTGGTTTTTTTGTATGTCATTTAGGGGACCAGCTACGGGGGCAGGGTGGGGCAATTGTTTGTTTTTTACACATATCGTCACTTTACAGCCAATTGTTGAGTATTTCTCTTTACTATCCAACTAGTGGCTTGTCTTCACACCGTTTTAGCACAACAGACCTGTCCCCCCCCCCTCCTTTTTCTTAATATTATCAACGTTTTTACCGTTTTATTTGCTGTAATGGTGTAACATATCATTCTGTTGGTCTCTATGCATAGATTTAGTCCCACTTATTCATTCCTACGTATCACCATTTCTTTTACTGTTCTGCGTATAACAATTTCAACTTCTCTATTTCTATTGGTAACTGTACCATGTTTGATATCCTTGTTTAGCTCCTGTTGAGGAGATCCTGTCCCAATCATCCTTATGACTGGGAATTAACTTGTTTTGACAAGAAGGTAGAGTTTTTTTAATATTACTTTATCAACTGGTTCTGCGGTAATCGGTTTCCTCCATTTTTCTCTCTTTCTATGGGAGGTAGAGCTCAACATTTTTTCCGGTTCTAGCTCCAAAGTGCCTAGGGGTTCTTTTCTCGCTGCTTCTTTTGGCCATTTCGGTTTTTACCTATCTTTAATAGGGGTCTAGTTATGGGGGCAGGGAGGGGCTAGTTTTGTTTTTTCTCTTCATATCGTCACATTTGGCTCAAAGTTGGAGTATTTTTACACCTATTTCTTTTTAACTGCCCTCATTAACATTGCTTTGCCCCACAGGCTAACCCCCCCTCCTTTTTCTTCTAACATGTTATACTGTTTTACTATTTTAGCTTTTATCGTGGTGTAACATATCATCCTCTAAGATTTTATGCATAGACTAAGTCCCGCATTTCATTTTTATGTTTCACCTTTTCCTATACAGTTCTGTTTATATCTTTTTCAAATTCTTAAATTTATGAAGGTAAATTGTTTTGGTTTGAAATCCTTGAATAGCTCTTGTTACTGAGAGTTTGTCCCACAGTAATCTTAACAGAACTTCATTTGTAGCCGCTAGAAAGCGTTGTGCTCTTCTTGTGGTTACTGGATTTTCTTGTCTACAAATTATTGTGTTGCAGATCACCTATCACATGTTGTCACGTAACATTGTAAAGAATCGTATTTTCTTTTGTTAATAGTATCGTAATTCCTTTTGTACATGAGCTTCAGTTGCACGGGAAGCTTTTTCACTGGCCTTATACCCCCCCCTCTCCTTTTGGTTAATTACTATCTCTTTCATTTTTTTTAATTTATTTTTATTTCATTTTTTATTCCAAATTTTCTGTCCCATCATTTGGCTTCTTCCTTCTTTTCTCAAAGTCATTTCCAATGGTCCTTTTGACCATTTTTTTCCCTTTTTCTTTCCTTTTTTCCCTTTCCTTCTTTGATGCATGTCGGGAGGGTCTGGTCGCCCCACCCCTTAGCTAATGATATAAATCTAGTTGATTGGTGTTATAGAGGTTATTATAGTAGTACATTTGCAAGGCGATAGGAAATTCTTGCTTAAATCGTTGACGAAAACATATAATTGACAAAGTTCTTCAAAATTGGAAAGAGAAATATAGGGTATTTTACGACAAGACTTTGAAGAGATAGAACTTACAATCGTAGAAGAAAGTATATAATTGACAAGGTTCAATAATCAATGTCGGAAAGTGAAAACCCAGAAAGCGAATTATCGGATATTTCTTTATAAGAATTTAAAGAAAGAGAAATTACACCATCGGCGAATAGAAACGGTGAGAAAACAAGAACAATGAGTAAAGATAATTCCGTGACCAAAACTGGCACAACGCCAAATATTCAGCCGAAGTCGAAAACATCATTGCAACCACAATCTCAATGTATACAAAACACAAAAATAGAAAAACTGTCAACAAAGGAATTAAAGGCAGAACTTGACAGATTGACAAAGAAAAAGCAAAGAGGAAATGCGGACAAATGCAAAGAAATAAAAGCAATCCTGGAGAAAAGACTAGCAGAAGAAGAGGAGAAGAATGAGAAAGACGAGAACATGAAGGGAGACCAAGTCCAGGAGAAGCAAATAGAAACGTCCCAATCGATGACATATCAGAAAGAGATGGCAAACAAATACGAAGAAGAATTAGCGAGTCTGAAAGCACAAATAGATAAGCAGATTGAGACAGAAAGGGAACGTAACAATGAAATAAAGGCCCTGAAGCAGAAACAAAAGGATCTTGAAAACGAAATTAAAAAAGTAGAGAAGAATCAATCTCAACTAACAACACAGGAGATCCAGAGAACAATAGAAGATGCTCTACAAAGAATACAGAATCTTACTAAAGACGAAAACAAAAGTCAAGTTGAAGAAGAAATAAACAAGATCAGGACTCACGTCAGCTTTCTAATTGAAAAATACGAAGAAACGCATGCAGACAGGGCAGATTGGAGAGAAGAATGTTTGCAACTCAGAAAAGATAAAAAAAGACTAAAATCTGTAGAAGAAATGGGAGATATGATTAAAAGGGAGCTGGGGAAAAGACTAGAAGAAAAGATAAACCAACAGGGAGTATTCTTGAAAGCAGCTCTAAGTGAACAAACAAAAGAATTGGAATTATTAAAGAAAACACCTAGGAATCAACCAACACAAACAACACAAAGAAGGCAGAAACAAAACAACGATGAAACATCATATGCTCAGATACTAACTCAAAGACCTCCACCAAAACCAGCAATGTTAGTTAAATCAAAAGACACTGAAACGACGATACAAGACATCAGACAAGCTTTAAATAGGGAGGTAAACACATCAGTTCTCACAAAGCTAAGCTGCAAACAAACAAAAGCTGGTAATCTGGTTGTAACCTGTAATACAGACAAAGACCTCACAGAACTACAACAACAGTTAAAAAGAAATGAAAGATTGACAGAGAAAATTCAGTTTGATAAAATCAAACCTAAAACACAAAAACTCATCATATTTGGAGCTCCGATAATAAGCGACGAAGAAGAGGAAGATATAACAAAAAGCATAGAGAAATATTCGGAAGAAATATTGCAACCGGCATTGCAAAGAGTACTACGAGTTGAAAAGCCAAATTTCTGCCTGAACAAAATCAAACACTCAACAAGGAATACAAACACAGTAAATTTAATAGTGGAATTTCAACAAAGAGATGCAAAGATATTAGAACAAACCTCCATTAACATAGGCTTTAATAGATGCAACATTCGGAAATACATAATCACACCACGTTGTTTCAAATGCCAGCGGCTGGGTCACATGTCGCGAAACTGCGACCAGAAAGAAACGTGTGCAAAGTGCGCAGATTCTCACAACACTGCTAACTGTGACTCTGAAACAAAATGTTGCATAAATTGTCAAGAATACAACCAAAATAAATCCAGCTCAGAAAAACACCTTGATACCCATCACTATTCCTTTGAAAGTTGCTGCATATCTTATAAAAAATTCCAACGTCAATATGTCCAACAACATCAATCATAACAATGAACAAATTCAAAATTGCACAAATAAACCTACAAAGAATCAAGACAGCAACTTCAGACCTTATAAATTACCTAATAGAAGAAAATTATTCAATAGCCTGCCTACAGGATTGCGCAGTTACAAATAAAAGACCACACGGATTACCTTCGTCAGTGCCATCTTATGCTTCGCAATCCAATAATTGTCATATAATTGTATTAGATAATAATCTTCAACACATAAGAACTCAGCAATATCAAAACTCAGTATTTATTAACATAATATTTCCAGACATAGTATTAACAATAGGTAATCAATATTCACCACCGTCAGCAGACTTAAAACAAGATCTTCAAGATTGGACAGATAAGAAGGGTATGAGTAAACATCTCATTCATCTAGGAGATTTCAACGCTCACAGCCAACTCTGGGGATACCCATCAGATGACGATAGAGGAAATCACTTGATCACACATATGAGTCAACATCATCTAATCTCAGCAAATGACCCAAATTGTTCACCAACTTTTCAAACAGAGAGATCGAAGGGATGGCCAGATGTTTCGCTACTTTCGTTCCCGTTGTTTTCCAAATTGGAAAATTGGACTGTAGAAGAAGATATGAACTACGGAGATCATCGTCTGATAACAATAGATCTAAACATAAATACTCCGACACTCCCAAAAAGACGATACAGAACTAAGAATATATCATTTAAAAGATTTAACCAACAATTAAACTCAAGTCTAAAAGAGAAAAACATTGATTTTAAACAAATAAATAGTAAAGAAGATTTCGACAAACACTACGAAGAACTAATGCAAATAATACAAGAAACCAGTGAAAACAATTTAAGGAAAAAAAGCAGTACTCACAAACCTTCAGTTAAATGGTGGTCCCCGGATCTCAGGAAATCAAGAAATTATGTACGAGCACTCAGAAGACAAATAAAATCTCCAACTGCCACACAGATACAAAAACAGAAATATAAACAAGAGCGAGCCAAATACAAGCTCCAAATCCATAAGGCCAAACGCGATGCATGGTTACGATTCTGCCAATCAACTACAGATCCCTACGGGAAAACAAAGAGAGTGGCTTTTCAAGACTTCTACAAACAAGAGACTTATGCTCTAGCGAATTCAACAACAATAACACATACTAAGAAATCCTTTTATCAAGAACTCACGGAACATATATATGGAAGATCACAAATAACAGATATAAGACCACCATCACCAGATAAATCGGCTCCACCATTTACCATAAATGAAATAAAAACAGCGATATACAACTTTAATAAAAATAAAGCCCCAGGAATTGATAATATAGATCACTACATTGTAAGACAAATATTCAAAAATCACCAGCAATTAGTACAAGATATGTATAATATACTACTAAAACTTAACTACTTTCCTACAGCTTGGAAACGGGGTGAATTAGTCTTTTTCCTGAAGAGCCGGAAATCACCAACGGAGGGAGACTCATATCGACCGATTTCCTTGCTGCCAATCCTGGGGAAAATCTACGAGAAATTAATACTCAAACGCATATTACATGAATTACATAATACTTCAAAATTAGAACCATCCCAGCACGGTTTCGTCCCTGGTAAGTCTACCGAAACAGCAATTCAAGAAGTGATGTCCACTATAGATTTAAACAAGCAAGACGGAAAATATACCTTCCTCATATCTTTAGATTTTCACCATGCATTCGACAACCTGCCCTGGGATGCGACGATGGAGGAGCTCGAGACTATGGATATAAGTAAAGCCTATGTAAACATAACGAGATCTTTTCTATCGCTTAGATCGGCATACACAAACTGGCTTTCAGGAGATCTACACTGGTTTAAAAAAGGATGTCCCCAAGGATCGTGTTTTGGCCCTTTTCTATGGAGAATCTTCGTAAACAAAATCTTAAAAATTCTAAAAGAAAATGGACTTAAAGTAGTGGCATATGCCGACGATCTACTCCTAATAATATCAGGTCACACCAGAAGAATTATAGAAGAAAAAGGCAATGAAGCTCTTCGATTGGTTCAGGACTGGGCAGATGCTCACAACATCCAAATTACACATGAAAAAACGACAGCCTTGCAAATCAAGAACCGGAAATATTTGAAACGTCCACCCATTTTAAAGATATACAATAGATCCATTACACACAATCCTACATTAAAGTATCTTGGTCTGGTCTTGGACAGTACACTTTCTTTTCTTCCACACCTTCATGCAAAAAGAACGGAAATTAATACAATAGCTCAAAACCTCATGAAATTCGCAGCCCCACAACGAAGTATTTCAAAATCCATCCTAAAAATATGGTACAATCAAATTTTAGAGAAGAAAACAACCTATGCAGCATCAACGTGGTACCCTAAACTTCAAAAATCTCATGGTCTACGACTATTATCAGCGATTCAAGCACAGTGCTTATTATTAATCTCTCGTGCATACAAGAAAACTGCTACATCTGCTCTCTGTGTCCTCACGGGAATAATGCCACTTTCATTAAGGACCGAAAAAATAGCAGCGCAAGGAGCAATCCTCAGGCTGGGCATCCCGATGATCGACATACAACCGGATCTATATCAACCTAAATTCATTCCGACGGAAATAATACCACACAGTACATATTTTAATTGGGCGGAAGATGTGGAAGATCAACCAAGAATACAGGTATACACGGACGGTTCAAAGACAGAAGAAGGAGTAGGATATGCCTTCTGCATATACGAAAATCAAAACCTAATAAAGGAACATCAAATACACTTAGGAACGTCAAACTCGATATATCAAGCAGAGCTGTTGGCAATACTGGACGCAGTCTCCTGGCTGCAAACATCTGCATACAGTCAAGCAACAATAAACTCAGATAGCCGCTCTAGCTTAGTGGCGTTAACGAATATAAATACAGACAACTACTTAATAGGTCAAATAATAAAGAACTTGCAGCAAACGACAACAAAGATTTTCTTCAAATGGGTGAAAGGCCATTCTGGAGTCGAAGGTAATGAACATGCAGATAATTGGCTAAAGAAGCTACGAAACCAGATACTCCAATAAAACAAATTTTCCATCCATCACCTCCATCATACCTCAGAGGACAACTTAAACAATACTATTTATCTAAATGGCAAGATCAATGGACGATGGAACACAGAGGAAGAAAAGCATATAGCCACTGTCCCAAAGTCACAGAAGATTTTCTAGTATCACACCGGAATATTTATTTATACACAACAAATCATGGTCCATTCCCGTCATACCTTTATCTTTTTGGGAAAGCACCATCTCCATACTGCACATGTGGCAAACGAGGAGACGCCACTCACTACATTCTTAACTGCCCTCTGACATCCGCTTTCCACATAAAAAAACCGGCTTCACTGAGAACATCGGTGTGGTTTCATCATGTCCTTAGTACTCCAAACTTAAAACAAAAAATCATAGAATGTGTACACCTATTGGAAAAAAACCAACAACTTTTTCAGATGCCTCCAGCGCATTTACTAGGAAACATCCACTCCTCAGATGACGAAGAATAAAAAATGATTATAACAGTGCTCACAAAAATCAGTGAAAAACTATAAACTCAAAGCTCAAAATACTTCAATTAATCTAGAAACGTTGTAGACTAATAATCACCGAACATTTCAATACATAGACTATGCCTACACCATAAAAAGACTTAAAATCATCTGTAAAAACTTTAAAAATATATTTATAGACTATGTCCGCATCATACAAAGACTTAAAAAAATTTGTAAAAACTTTAAAAACATATCTGAATTGTATATATATCATTGTAAACTTTCAATTCAGTACTATGTAAAAGGCTAATGGCCTATTGGCCTCATTTGTATTTTTTTTTTTTTTAATAAACTTGCCAAGCAGGGCTTGTAGAGCTTAAGCCGCATGGTAGGCCACCCTGCTTGGTTGAATCTGAATCTGATAGTTCATATAAATAACCTAAGTTTTCATGCAAATATTTTTTTAAATACTGATATGTTGATATATAACCAAATGCATTCATTTATTTTAATGAATTTTAAAATGTTGTTGTATTAACATGGCTTCAGAAAATCAAATTAATATTGACAGTTCATTTCTAAAAAAAAAAAAAAAAAAACTCTTTTGTAAGTAACACAAACAATTTTTCTTTTGAATGAAGTATGTAATATAATTTAATGTCGTTTTTTTTTATAGTATAAACATTTGAAATAAATTAAATAGTTACATGTTAATTTTGTAAAGGTACTATTACAGTCTTATCACTAAAAAGATATATTATGCTTAATTGTATGTTCTAAAAATCTTCATTTCTGACTTTTATATGATTTATATGTTTCTAAAAAATTAAGACATGAGAAGTTTTCTTTTATGCGTTGCTGTCAGTTATGCACCTGCATTGTTTTAAATATATATCTCCAATCGCATAAACGAAAGTGCCACTGTAGTTAAAATAATAGAAACATTAATAACAAATTCCGCATTTAAGTGTAAAAACTAAAAAACTCATAGATTATATTTTTTAATTGATATGGAAGTAATAATAATTTAAATTGAAAATTGCTCTGGATGCCCAACTCCCCACCTTTCTAAGAATGGGTGTGAATTCTTAAAACAGCATATTTTAAATACTTCTTTTGGACCAAGTGAAAAGCTAAACCTTAAGCATTATTAAGTAAACATTTCATTGTATGAATAACTACAAAAGTAATAATGCATAAATGTCTGTAATGTTTGATTATAAGATATTTAAAAATATAATGATTAAATGATATATTTTTTTATTTTATTGAAAACAAGCAAATGCATGCTCATGCATTTGTAGATAGGTAAGTGTATTTGTGAATGAGAGATTAATAATATTTTTGGATCTTTATATATATTATAAGCTTAACATTTCGTTTGTAAGAGTTTCACTTTCGACCGAAACTCGAAAAAAGACCGAAATTCGGATTCGGTTTGAGTTCGGCCTAAAAAAGTTGTTTCGGTTGCTCTTTACTTAAAACTACTTAATTTTAAAAGAGATACAGTAAAAAAGTTTTATGTGATACAGTAATTTCATTGCTATACTTAAAGAAACGGATATTTTTTAATAGCAGTAGTTTTAGAGAAAAAAGAAATATTAACTAAATGCAAGTGGGGAAAAGCAGAAAAAGTGACTAGTTTTTGTACATAATTTTTTTTCTTTTTTTAAGTTATCAAAATATTAAAAATTAGATCCTTAATTCTCTTACATACAGTATGATGTTCAACTAGAAAAAAAAAATCAAGAACTTTCATTCATATCTGGAAAAGCTTTAGAATTTTGAAAACATGAAAAATTTGAAAAAAAAAAAAAACGAACTGAGATGATGTGTTTAAGGATTTCATTTGCCCATAATTTATTGAATTATCAATTCTTTTGGTTATCTGTTTATGCATACTTCATTAGCCATAAACAACTGCAAAATATTGTTAAGGAAAAAAGCTATTCTTCATTTAACTGAGAACAAATAAAAAGTTGTAATTCGAGAAACTTGTAAAGTTTGGTTTTAAAGAGCTAAATAATATTATTAATCATTGCTCTAAATGACATTTATTACACTTATTGTTATTGGATATGTAATTTTTTCAATAACATTATTTACTTTTGATTGAAAATAAAACAATAAAAATAACATTCTGTATACAAATGCAAATTGCCAAACTATCAAATTATTTCCCTTTACATGAAAATCTTTGAAGCAACCAACGGGCAATGACAGATTCATCACTGGAATCTGCTTCATATTTATTCGAAAAAGAAATATTTTGCTATCTGGTATCAGTATTATTTGGAACAAACACAGAAGTGTTTCTTTCAAAATATTTCTTATCACAGCAAGGTTTTTTTTTGTTTATATGTAAATATTTAGCAGATTTTTTTAGAATTCCGAAGCATATTTATCAATTATAATAAGAACAAGACCAATAACTATCACATTTAGATACAAAATTAAATGGGATTTTGTCTTGAAAAAGACAATCACAAAAAGTAAAAATTTGATACAACAAGAACGAAAAATCATGCGTCAAGCATAGATTATGTAACACTTTCCAACGCTTCCAAAATAATTTTACAAATCATTACCGTTTCATAAGCTGAAAGATAACATCTAAGTAAACAATTTGGAAAACGCATAACATATTTAAAAACGTAATTTCAGGAATTTCCAACATATACAATATTCGGAAAAATATCCGAATACTTTTATTCAGCCCTGTATATGATCTATAGATTTGTATATATACTATACATAGGATGCTAAATTTTAGTTTAGTTAGAAAACGTGTAGCACAGTTTAAGATTCTCTTCTGGAGTTTCTGTCAATAAACGGAATTGTGTTCGCGAACTTTTGTACTGCCCTGTATATGAAATACTGAATTTTTACACACCCAGTAATAGACAAAAATGGAGTTAAATTTAAAATCGCGTTCAGCAACTTAAAACGCACTTTCAGGAATTATTGTTAACAGACAGTAGAGAATACTTTTGTGTGTCCCTGTAAATGAACGATGACTGCTATACACACAATATTCTATAGTAAGCCTCTTGTAATGCACCTTAGTGATATATATAAATTTCAATGTGTTTGAAATAGTGAAACATTATTTAATTAAACCGCAAACGATTTTTCTCCATAGACGTAATGTAACGGAATTCTTTTGACTGTCCCTGTAAAGTAACTATAAGTGCTATGCACACCCTATTCCATATTAAGCTTCTTGAAATTCACCTTAGTGATATATATCAATTACAATGTGTTTGAAATTGTGTAACATCATTAAAATAAACCGCAAATGATTTTTCCCCATAGACCGTAATGTAACGGAATTCTTTTGAGTGTTCCTGTAAAAAAACTATAAGAGCTATACACTTCAGTTGAAATAGGGAACATGCTATAGATAACGACAATAACAGATAAAAATTGCAGGGCAATCCGAGCATATTTACGGGAGTTAGAGCACGGCCAGACGGCAGACAAACCGAAGTCATAAACACTTTTCAACTAGGTTGGAAAGTGTTAAAAAAGCGACAAGTAAAACGCTACCTTCAAACGCAAATAAAGAACATTATCAGTTACAAATACAGGCAAACTGAACATAGTCATCATTACTTTTCTTCTTTGAGTAATTTTAAAACCGCTGTGTGAGTCAAGGGGGGAATGCACCAATAAATTGACACAGAATCTTGTGTAAATAAAGAGGTGGACGTGGCATTTAAAAGCACAAAGTATGACAACAGATGTTTATTAAATCAACCGTAACTGTTGTTCTATTTGCAGTATCAGCCTGAAATTGTGTCAGGATGTAGTCGAAAGTATTTGGTATGTAGTAAGTTAAAATTCTGAAAATCGAAATTTTTACGAAATTTTGATATTTGTAGGGGCCGAGTTCCCTTATTTAGTAAACCTATAAGAAATAACCATTACATTACATACAGGTAGAAGTTGTCGCTGACTAGTCAAATTAGAATAATTGTATTAAAAACATGATTTAATGTGATGGTAATTAACAATAAATCACATTTTTTTCTTTTATAAAATAATTTATGGTGAGCGTATTACGCCAAATATAAATGTCTAAATTGGTAGGAAATATTGGAAAATCTTTGAAGCAATCTTTTTTTTTTTTTTTTTTTTTTACCTTTAAAGAAAATATAGTATCTCAAATATAAGATAAACTGTTGTATCCTTTGAAAACTGTTTTATCCTTTGTAAAATCTCTGAAGCAATCTTTTTTTTTTTTTTTTTTTTTTTTTTTTTTTTTACCTTTAAAGAAAATATAGTATCTCAAATATAAGATAAACTGTTTTATCCTTTTTGTTGCAACACATTATGAAATATGCTCTATACTTTTGGTGGAATTTTCCCTAATTAAAATTGAAAACTTTTTCTTATTTTGCTTATTGTTATAATTTTATTTCGTCATATTTAACGGGCTCGAGGCTAACAAAAAAGAAAGGCTACCGCGGTGCATTACGCGTATCTTTTTTTACAGACCGCCGGAGTCACGTGATGCTCGAAAGCACCAATACAGGTGTATGAAAAGAGCATCACGTGCACGTCACTATAGCGGTCTGTAAAAAAGATAAGTGGAATGCACCGTGGTAGCCTGTCTTTATCGTTAGCCTCGTAACGGGCTCTATGGTTTAATATATATATATTTTTAAATCTAGTATTTAGAAAGACGATTTGGAAAAACAACAAGAAGAATCCTTTCTGTGATATTCTTAATTCAAACCGTAAGTAATTTTAATTATTTTAACTCAATTATATTGATTGGTAAAGATAGCATAAGAAAATACATTTTTTTCGAGTGAAAAGTGTGAATGGACACTTTGCACTCAGTTGGAAAATAAATGCCAATTTGTGCAAGTACTTTTTATCTTATATTGTTATTGAGTAAGCCTATATTATTTTTTCCTTGTTAGATTGAAATAAGATAGTGTACTGTTTATTAAATACATTTATTTAATGAAAATAAGAAATCATTCGTAATATGTGTGAGTAGATGGTAGATGCAGGATGTCGAAAAGTGAGCTGAAGATTTTAAAAATGAAATAATTCGTGAAGTCAAGAATTTATTTGCTATGCTAATTGTTTTAGTTATGAATATCGCAGATAGAGGGTAGTTCTCTGTCTCAAATTGTTTGAACAATTAAATTTTCGCATAACAATTAATCAAAGTTCATTCAGTTTTTTAATCTTCATTCTGTTTAGTAAAAAAAAAGTGTTTCCGTTTTGAAATTGAAAGGTTATTTTGTGCAGTAACTATGTACAGCTTGAGACAGTGCAGTAACTATGTACAACTTGAGACAGTGCAGCGCTATCTGTTGATGATATTTGGAACTAATGTAAAAAGCGTTGCAAAGATATTCCTGATTTTACCCATTACTTTCTTGCAAGAATAATTCAATAACTGTCAACGTTTACATTTATTGAATTTTTAGAACATCGAGTCCATTTCAGGATATGTTACATTAAGTAAATACATATACACAAATTTAGCCTGATTTATTTTTTCAGTAGCTATGACTAACCTGGTAGGATCAGCTCATTGAATGCAACCAGCTTCTCGTCGCAGAAGTCCAAACTCATCGATTAAGGCTACATTCAGACCACATTTTAAAATTCTGTGACGAAATATTATAAATTATTTCATTGGACTCTCTTTTCCAAACGGTTTGTGGTCATCAACAAAAGAAAGGGAACTCTCAAAAAAAGAAAGAGGAGATGATGAACATGTCAGAGATTCTCCTACGTGATTCTTCCCTCTCTTGCAAAACGACAGAAGGCTCAGCACATGAAAGATACCGACAAACGAGCCGCCGCACAGTGGAGTATTTGACCCGAAATCCTGGCCAAAAATATTTTTCTATGTAAATATAGTCCGATTGCCTTGAAATTGTTAGATGTTATTGGGTATCAATATGGCATGTTTGGTATTGTAAATGAAGTCTATAGTATTTACGGTTCATTTACAGAGACACCCGAAAGAATTCCCTTACATTATGTCTATGGGAAAAAATCGTTTGCTCTGTATTTTAATGATATCACACTATTTTAAACGTACTGAAATTTATATACATCACTGAGGTGTATTAAGGCACTTATTGTAGAATATGGTGTGCATAGAATATATCGTTCATTTACAGGGACACACAAAAGAATTTGGCTGAAGAATAAATTTAACTATTGAAGTCTATGACCAATAATTGCTGGAAGTGCGCTTGTAGTTGTGATATGTATTTTTAAATTGAATTTTTTTAAATATTACTTGGTGTGGATACATTCTATAGATCATATACAGGGTTGCACAAAAGTTCTCAAGCACATTTCCGTTTATTCCCTGAAATGGCTGAATGGAAATGTTTAACTTTGTTATGCGTTTCACTGAACTAACTTTTAGCATACTATGTAGTATACATACAAATCCATAGCTTAGTTTAATATTTTATATCTTAAAAGCTAACGAAGTGTAAGTAAAATTTTAACACTTCACATAATAATAAGTATACATTTTATAAATATTTTGACAACTAAGAAAAAAAAGAGACATCATTTAAGAAGAGCACAAAGAAAAATGAAAATATTAATTTACTAAGTAGATATTTTAAAAATACGAATACATCACATGCCCATAGACTTAACATTACCGAAGGGAGTTTGGAAGTCGAGTGACTAGCAGCCTTAAATGTTTACTGTTTATAAGAGAAAAGTAATTGTTGATAGATTTTTTTATTTACTAGTAATGTTTAATTAAATGTATTTAATTGTACTATCTATAAAATTTATTATTTACATTTAATTTACTTTAATAATAATTACTACATTTAATTTACATTTAATAAAGATTATTTACATTCGATAATACATTTAATACAGTGAAGTCTCTACAGTATAGAGATGCTGGTTTTTCAGTGAATTTAATTGATTACCAGTTTCAATCTGATTCTTCAGAACTCTGTTTTTCATCTTCTTCATCACACTCTTCTTGGCTTTTATCAGGACTACCATCAGACCTAGCTGGAAAAAGAATTTGTAGGGTCTCTCTACTGTATGGCTTGCTCTTTTCCCTTGGTCTTTGTCTAAAGAAGTTTATAAAAGGATCACTGCTTAAAAGAAGCCAATTTGGAACATCTCTATAGCAAACCTCTCTATTGCGAACTTTTCTATTGCACTTTCTTGAGTACTTTGTACGGTACTGTCTAAAGTGTTTGTTTCTGGACTCGACAACTTCTTCTGACCGTTGGCCAATGGGTACGACAGCTTTCTTAATTACAGCGCCACCATGAATCAAAACCTTGTGCATTGTTGGAATCATGGGGTACCAATTGTAAAGGTTCACATACAGTCTTGCTGTTTCATCAGCAGATGTTTAGAACTTTTTTTCGTCAATGCGATGCCCACTTTTTATAACTTCCAATGTTACTTACAACCTTTTAATCATTTCTGCGTCTTCTCCAGACTTCTTTAATTCCCTCCTTTCTCCCCTTATTTTCTACCTATGAGGCCCCGAAACTAACTGGAGACACTTTTTTCAGTAAATAAGTATTTACAATTTGAAGCCGATCTGATATTTCTATCAAGAGGTATCAAGTTGCGTAGGTATGTACGTACTTACATAGGTACGTACATGCATACATATAGGATATGTAGGGGCAAAAGCCCTCAGGCAATATCCTGTAAGCTAAAAACCTGCAATACTAGAGTAAAAATAAACTTTTTATCTTTTCAATTCGGTTGCCACTAAAAATGGGATTTAAGTAGTCCACCCGAAAAAAAATTATATAAAAAAATCGCAACAATATGCGGAAGATTTTTTTTTTGCAGAAATTGGCACTCAAGACTATAACTAATACGATTATAATTCAAACATGGTCCGGCAAAGACCAGCACATAATTAAAAAGCTTTCGATATGTTTAAATTAGAGCGAAAAACGCTTTAAAAATTACACTTTTACGCATTTAATATTTTTTTATTACATTAAAACTAAACTATTTAAATTTACACATAGTTTAACACTAAGCTCTGACCTTTGTTAAACACGCAAGCCCTGTTTAGTTTCAATTCAACAATTCATTGAGACGCAAAAAAATTATATTTAAACATAACAACAATGCCTAAAATCAACAAAAAACTCGTCTTCTCACAAAAAAAAACTTCCTCGTCAACTGAGGCCAAGAGCCACTAGACATAACTCAGGTTCCAAAAATAGACATAGATGGACGCATCAATTAGTTAGCTATTAAGAAATATGATTTTTACAATTGTTGACGAAATTTTAATTTTTGGGTCAAATACTCCACTGTGCGCCGTGCCGTCGCAGAATGCTGTCCGATTGCACCTTAAATGGGCTCCGTTATCTCTTATATCTGCTCCGGAAAAATGTTTCCGATAAGCTCAATTTATCAAAATACAGAATATATATATATATATTACTTATCTCATTGGAAAATGTCAAAAATAATTATTGAGAGATAAAGACATTTGTATGGATTTTCGTATTGTTATTTGCACAAAGGCGTTAAATGAATTATAACCAAAAAGCACTAAATGCGCTATCCCGTCTGATACATATCGGTTGTACCTAAAACAAAACAAAAAAAAAATGTAAAAATTATAAATAAAAAATTCAATATAGTTAAAGTTTTTGTTTGTAGCTTGAAAAAAAAAGTTTGTTTTTCATATACGTTTTGTAGAAAATTTAATTTCCTTTATTAAAAAAAAAAAAAAAAAAAACGTATATATGCGTTAATTTGTTCAAAAGTTATCGTGGCAAAACCGCTGAAAAATAGTCTTTCGAAATAATTAAGTTTAAAATTTTAGACAACATTTTTATAGTTAAGCGTCATTTAGCTTAGTTACCTTTAGTACGACCATAATTTTAAAAAAAAAATTCCTTTTGGAACATCTATATGAAATTCTTAAAGGTTCAAACATTATAAAATATAATAATAAACAAAATCGTTATTTCAAAATTTTCTGGTCCCCCTTACCAAAAGGCTCAAAGAAGGGTTTGGTTCTGAATCTGTGATTCATTATAATATTATAAATTCTTATCTTAAAATTCAAATCATTTGTATTACGTTTATCCTACACACAGTATTGCATATAATATACATGATTTTTTTTTTAAATAATTCTTTAGATATTATTCAATGGTGTCTCGTTGTATGCCCCAGCACTCGCTCTTAGTGCAGTTTCAGATTTATCATTGTGGACCTCTGTCATATGCATAGGAGTTGTTTGCACTTTCTACTGTACAATAGTAAGTAATACGATTAATATTACACACAAATAATTACTATGACTTGTCATAAAAATTATAGTAATTAAAAACAGGGTAAATCATTCAATCGTAGAGTGTGATTCAAAAGAATGTAGCCTCGGAAGATGATGGTTTTTAAAAAAATACAGAAGGAATTAAAAATAAAGCAATAACATGCCATAGTTGTATATTTAAGAAATGCTTGGCTTGTAGCGCTTGCTTGTTGGTAATTACCTATTGTGAGTTTCTCGTAATTTAATTCACCGGATTTCACCCCACTTGACGAATAACTCATGCTCACTGAATGAGTTATGGAATAATAATTTAGTCAAATGGTAGTTCGAGGTGGGAAGTACTGGTGTAATTGTTTTTAGTGGATTAATTTGTATTTTTTTTTTTTTTTTTTTTTTTTTTTTGTGATACGCACGAATCTGAAGTTGTCCAACAAAATGTTTTTGGCAAATATGAAAAATCATGAAAACAAAACAAAACAAAACAAAAACACTAAAAACTACAGTTTATTTGGTTTTTGGCTTAACTTGCAAAGTAAGCTGTTTACGCAAAAGGTGATCCTGCATTAAAATAAAGACGATAGAATTATCTACAATTCATGTTCTTATCATTTTTTTGCACTACATATGGTTTCCACGCAAAAAGACGTTGAAAAATCGGCGAAAATCAGTAATTTTTGGAAAATAGCAAAAAACGCAATTTTTACAACCTTTTCGTTCATAACACTAAAAGTAAGCATTTCCGTGTACACATTATCTTATACTTTCAAAAAGTAGATAAAAGTCTCTATAATTTATGTGTAAGTAATTTTTTCGGGTCTTTAATAGTTATGAGAAAAACAATGACGAATGCACGAAGTAGCCAGCCGCCTCCATATTGAAGGCATATAAATTAAATGTATCATTATACCTCTGATATGTTAAACGTTAACGTTAGATTATATTGATACAACAAAATGATAAACAACCATTCATGGTTGAATAGTATGCAAACTGTTTAATGTTAAACAGTATAATAAAATAGGTAGATACATATTTTATGCAACACTTATTAAATGATTATTGACGTTGAATTGAAACTCATCAGTCAAACCGAACCCTCTTGGCCAAAGGTTCCATGATTTCTGTAGGGATGCTTTCCAGTTCTTCTCCACCTAAAAAAAGAAATGAAATATAATAGAACATCCGGGGGGAGATCCGGGCTCGCTCAGCTCAGTTAATGTAAGCGTGAATGCTAGCATTTGCCAACCTACCGGCACCAAGAATTTTTTATATTTTTTGACAGTAAGGCCATTGGATTGGTCGGTCAAGTTAATTAAGACTCTTTTTTGTTCTCGATTGAGAATGATTGAATGAATGATCAACGCGACTACTAGCTACAGATGAATTTATCTATTTTGAACATTGTATAAACACAATGTTGTTTATGATGCCTATGCTCTTGAGTGGCAGCAAATCGATCAAATTGACGATCAATTTCCCTTTCGCCTTTCACTACAGAGCGTACTATTGGCTTATGGGACTACACTGGCTTGCGGCATCTAGGGTATTTTGTTAATTTCTTGAGATATAAAATCGTCTTCTTCTTCGTAGCCAGGTTCACTATTAAAATTCCATAAGCTGTATTCGAAATTGGGAAAATTTTCACGCCAAGTTGGAAGCGTTTTTGCTAATTTCACATCTCGAACTGTCGATATTTAAGAGAACTTTTTGTTTGAAATACAGGCTATTTTTGTTTAGATCTGATACATCAAAGACAACTGTCGATAGAACTTGAACAACATTGTGTTTGCGATAGACCGATAGCTTTGTAGGATTTAGAGGTCACAAGAACTAGAGAACGTCAGGGATTTGTCGGCCACGTTAGTACACCGATTCAAATATTTTGTCAATGTAGAGCGTGCTCGACTTATGACAGGGTTAATGAACACGAATGTATCATTCGATATAAACAATGTTACGAAAACGCGAGACGAATGATACAGTTTGCTTCGCCCGTAAAGAGATTGCATTACTTCAGGAACAGATATATCTCACTGACCAATAATTTAAATAAACATACGTTGAAGTGCCTAAGACCTACGTTAACAAATCACTGAAGAACTTCGGTGAAAATGTCTCAATAATATTGCGAAGTAGATTTACTGTTAGCTGTATATTTAGTAGTTAACCATCATTTGTAGAGAAATTACAATACTGAACGCAATGTTCGCTCACCAAACATGGGAAATTAATGAATTACGGTCATCCTAAAGAGGGTCATTTCGTTTAGGAACATATTTCCACTGGCCACGTTCATTTTTCAAAAGCTTCGATTTGATTTCAAGATCCTTAGAATATTTGAAATGACATATCATTAAATCATCAGTAACGTTAAGTTAGCAGTAAGCAATGTGTTGCGTATGTCGCTACACTGTATTTATCATTTGAGCGCATTAACTGAATATCTGAGGCATACTTCCTCGATGGATAAACCTCGGCTAGTGGTTCGCCCAATCCAGGGTTGAATACTGATACACTATTGTCGTAATATTTCTTGTGCTCTTTAAGCTGCTCAGACGAAGTAGAGTAAAACAAGAGGATATCAAGAACGTCTTCGAGCCAAAGTAAACAGTGGAGATGAGGCCTTCCTCTGTGCTGATATTCAGATCGGTGCCAAAAATCTTGAACTTTGTACAATTTCTTGAAACTTCAACATGTTTTACAAAATATTCGTCAACAAGAGGTGGATTGTCGTTTAATGCTTTTTGCATCTTTCTTGACATTTCACGTTTATGAATAAAGAGTAGATTGCTTAATCTCAAATTTCGTTGCATGGCAGGGTAACCACAAGTTTATTGAACTTAACTTTAAATATATGGTGATAGCATCTATTGATGAACACATAATTTATGGTTCATTGCGCCTTTTTAACCAGTACACATTGCTGCCGGGAATGTGCATGCCGCGACGTGTGCTAACAATCTGTTCACAATGCGGGGATTGCTCTCAGACTCTTCGCGTAATTGTTGGATTTACGTGCTGTTAAGATCTGGCTTTCTAATAGCACAGTTGTGCCAGCAGTGGAATTATGACGTTGTATTGCAACAAGCAAAAGAAGCGAAAGAAGCAAGAACATGGATCATTAGCGAAGCAACCATCGTGATAGTGCATCAAACATTTGTACTATTCCTTGAACGTCAAACGTATTTTGCGAGTATTGTCAAATAAACTCGTTTTTCCGTGTAAAAATAAATGAAGTAGAGCCATGTTAATGTAATCATCAGTGCAAAATTCGTTCATAAGAGCTGAATTTGCTGCTGACCAACCTAATATATACTGCACAACTTGTGGCTAGTTGCGATAAGTGACAGTGGTAACGGCAGATTCAACAACAATATAATTTCCAAAATCATCGACCAAAATACTCGACATTTGGATCATATCAACGTCGTTTCCAATAGTACCATTTTTTGTTAAAACATTAAAAATACCTGTATCGATTTCATTGTTGACGTAGAGTGGCTTGTTTACTTTAAACCGAAGCAAAGCGTCTGTTTTCTTCTCTCGCCTAACTCGAAATTCAATGAATCCACTTTCACTAGCTTGACGTACCAAAATTATGTTGAATGACTTTAAATGACGAGATAGAAGTCGGGTAATGTCAGAAATTTCTTGAGCAAAGTTAACAATATTGCCTTGGTATCGATATTGTCCAGAGGTACCTCAAGATAGTAGCTGATTTACGCGTATTACTGGATGAAATTTAACAATTAACATTTGCTCGGTACTAATTCCTGGAGTTGAATTGGTGCCAGCCTTGGATCCATGCTGTTTGATCTTTCGTGCGTGTAAAGAACATATTATACAAAAGTATTCTTGATGTAGGTATGTAAAGGTTGCGCTGTGGTTATTTATACGACGGCATAATTGACTATATACGATTTTATTACTTTAACAAAATATATAAAATTCAACATATTCAAATAAACATAATTAATTAATAAATAAATATAATGTTTAGCAGCCGCTCTAAAATCACGATGCATCACTCGAGACTGCCGAAGAGCAAGTGTCAAAGATTCCGGTCGAATCCACCGTCAGTCTATACTTGGCAAAACTTTCCAACCGCCAAACTTTCGCCAAATGTGAGAACGCTCTTCTGCTCCGCTGGAGAAACTTAAATGGATTATGCTTCCTCTTCCATTTTCAAATAAGGCGAATTAGCACTATTAGCGTCGCCACATGACTCCCCCGCCAGTCTCACACAACACGTGGGAGACGAAAACGAACTTTCCTTCCCGATCTCGTTATATAAGTTGTAGGATCAGGCTCACCATCCTCATTCAACAGAAACGCAGGTTTTAAACGATCAATATTTATGATCTTTTCCTGGTTCCCGATAGAAACCACAAAATCTTTCCGCAGTCGTTTTACGACTTTGAATGGACCCTCGTAAGTCGGTTGTAAAGATCTCTTAAAAGGACCTCTACGTACAAATACATGGGTGCAGTTCTTTAGTTCTTTCGGAACATAGATCTTTTGCTGCCCATGCCTTAAAGGTTGACAAGGTCTCAAAGAACACATAATTTTTTGTAGTTTTGAAATATAAGTCGGTGGGTCTGAGAAGGGGCTATCCTCGTACAACTGGCCTGGAAGCCGTAGAGGCGTTCCATACGTCAACTCAGTTGTAGATGCACCAAGGTCCGCACGTACTGTTGTCCGTAGACCCAACAAAACCAGGGGGAGAGCTTCCAACCAATCTACCTTATAGCACATTAAGGCCTGCTTTAAAGGTCTATGAAGTCGCTCCACCAAACCATTCGTCTGGGGCCTATACGAAGCAGTTCTAGCTATAACAGAGCCTAGCATTTTTGCCAGACTTTCAAAAAGTATGGACTCAAATTGTTTACCCCTATCGCATGTTATCCTCTGAGGCGTACCAAAACGGGAAACCCACGTCTGAACAAAAGCCTGAGAAACAGTTTCAGCAGTCATATCCACAATAAGTACTGCCTCTGGCCACCGGGTAAACCTATCAATCATAGTTAGGCAATATCTGAATCCACGTACTAAAGGTAAGGGACCAATGATATCTATGTGTATATGAGCAAATCTCTCGTCTGGAACCAAAAATTGCACCAAAGGAGACTTAGTATGCAGGTGTACCTTAGTCCTTTGACAGGGTATACACGCTCTACACCACACAGCAACATCTTTATTTAGCCCTGGCCAAATATATTTCGAACATATTAGCTGCCTAGAAGCCCGTATTCCTGGATGCGACAGCCCATGCATTGACTCAAACACCTTATATCTCAAGGTCTGGGGGACATAAAACCTGTTCACCTCACCAGCAGTTTCACAATACAATAATGTCTTAGCATCCGGCATTTGTACTTTAGCTAAATTTCCACTAAACTCAGCCTTTCCGTCCAAAATAGCCTTTAGCTCCTCATCCTCTGTTTGCAACTTTTCCCACAACTCAAAATCTGCAAGTGACGCAAATTGAATCTCACAAACTCTAAATAAACTGTCAGCAACAAAATTTCCCTTGCCTGGCAAATAACGTATATCCGTAGTAAACTGAGATATAAAGTCTAATTGCCGAAGCCTTCTAGGGGAACATTTCTCTTGTTTCTGCTGAAATGCAAAAATTAGGGGTTTGTGATCTACATACAACGTAAATACCCGAGCCTCCAACATATGCCTAAAATATTGGATCGCAGAATATGCCGCCAACAATTCCCGGTCATATGTTGAATATTTGCACTGTGTAGGGGACAACTTACGAGAGAAAAATCCAAGTGGTTTCGGACCATCGGGCGTAACTTCTTGTAACACCCCACCCATAGCAAAATCACTGCAGTCAGTTATAAGTGCAAGCTTCGCATCTTGAGAAGGGTGATAAAGCAAAGTCGCATTAGCTATAGCTTGCTTAACTTGCTCAAAACTGCTTTCTGCATCCGCATCCCACTGAATTTCTCTTTTATCCCTCTTTTTTGCTCCATTTAAGAACACATTTAGTGGTCTTAATATTGCTGCAATATGGGGTACAAAACGATGATAGTAGTTCACCATTCCCAAAAATCTCCTGAGATCGCTAACAGTTTTTGGTTTTGGGAATTCAAGTATAGCTGTCACCTTATCTTTGTGTGGAACACAGCCCTGGCTATCAATAGTATGACCCAGAAAATCTATAGTTTCTTTGCCAAACTCACATTTTGATTCATTAATTATAATCCCGTAATCTCTAAACCGCTTAAAAACTTCCTCTAAATGCTGCATATGCTGAGCGTGAGTTTCACTCGCTATTAAGATGTCATCGAGATACGGAAAGCAATAGTCCAAACCTCGTAATACCTCATTTATAAAGCGTTGAAACGTTTGCGCTGCAGAGCATAACCCAAAGTTTAAAAATGGAAATTCAAACAAACCAAAAGGAGTTATAATAGCAGTTTTATGGATATCGGGAGGATGAACCGGAATTTGATGATAAGCACGGACTAAATCCACTTTAGAAAATATTTTTTTACCTTTTAACATATAAGTAAAATCTTGAATGTGAGGAATGGGGTATCTGTCTTGTACAGTAATTCGGTTAAGTGCCCTGTAATCCCCAGTTGGTCTCCAATCCGAAACGCCTTTAGGGACCATATGTAATGGACTGGCCCAATTACTTTTAGATGGCCTACAGATACCTTTCTCAAGCATATAGTCAAATTCCTGCTTAGCTATCCGGAGCTGCGCTGGATGTAACCGCCGAGCTCTAGCTGTCACAGGTGGGCCAACAGTAGGGATAAAATGGATTGTATCATGTTTTACAGTTCGTTTATTCGTATTATTTAACTGGGTAATCTCTTTATACTTTTTTAGCAGTTCTATATATGCAGTGTTTCCGATGATAGTTTTAACCACCGGGACATCACACAGACTGGCGCGACCACGAGCAGAAAAGTTAGTTACAGGGTCTAATAAACGCCGCTTTTTTAAATCAACCAATAAACCAAAATGTCGTAGAAAGTCAGCACCTATAATTGGTTTAGATACTTCAGCTATGATAAATGGCCATTGTAATTTACGTTTCAGTCCCAAATACAGTGTCAATAGTTTAGTACCGTAAGTACAGATTTTTGTACCATTAGCGGCATACAATGTGAAATCCCTCTTTCTAGTACTTTTAACTAAAAATGACTTCGGAAAACATGAGACATCACTGCCTGTATCTATCAAATAGCTGGATTGAGTAACCTTATCCGTAACACAAAGCCTGCGACTCAAGCTCATACGTGCAGTAGCCGTCGCTACTCCTGCGAGCGAAGGTCGTTTTTTGGTTTGTAAGCACACGGGGGTACACATTTTCGAGCCTTTTCCTTAAATCGAAAATGATACCAACATAGCCACCCCTTTCTGTGTGACCTATCCCCTGAGTTAAATGAGTTCCGCCGGTAAGATTTCCTAGGCGACTTGGGCCAAGAACCCGCTTTAACCAGCTTTGAAAGTTCCTGAACCTGAAATTGTAGCTGCTCCAACTGTTTATTTTGTTGACTAAACTGAGTTTGTTCAGCCCCTCTCGATTCCACAGAGTTAACACCAACCTGCGTACATTCACAAATCTTATCCGCCATCTCCGCTAATTTATTTAAACCCTCAGAGCTGACAGACAAAATTGTTTGCACAGATACCGGTAACCTCCGAAGCCATATATTTTTCAAAAAGTCATCGTCAACATGGCCCTCACTTAACTCTCTCATCTTACGCAATAACATTGAGGGGGACCTATCACCCAGCTCTAAATCTTCCAGCAGAGTCTTAACCTTCCGATTCTGAGAAACTTCAAATTCCGATAATAACCTCGCTTTAAGAGCA
This sequence comes from Maratus michaelseni, assembly GCA_963931845.1. Lineage (NCBI taxonomy): Eukaryota > Metazoa > Arthropoda > Arachnida > Araneae > Salticidae > Maratus > Maratus michaelseni. The sequence goes on along the minus strand of OZ007596.1, from coordinate 152,328,019 downwards.
CTGTACGGTTCTTCTGGGGGTTTACACACAATATCGGAAGCAAAAGATAAAGTTTCCGCTTCCAAAGACGCCACCAAATGATCAAATTTAGTTTGTTCGACCGAGATTCCCGCTAACCTAAAACTAGCCTCTAGCTGTACAAAAAATAACTTTGCATTACTAGGCCAAAAATTTGGAATTTTTACCGACACTCTATTGCATCCTGTACTCCCCCCTTTCACAGTTTCACTAGGATTGTCGTCCGGCATCCCTTATACTATCAAAAAACAAACAGAAATCTCAAACTGCCGAACTAAACAACAATTTAATCCAGACTGAACGAAGGTTAAAACATCTTAACACTTAAAACAGCAATATCAACATCGAAACCATCCAACCATTGGAACCTAAAACAAGTTTAAATTATCTTAAAAGTCCTCAGAGGATACATGCAAAAGGAAATAAACAGTACGTAATCTCATACCTTAATCCTTGAAAGACATCCTAATAGACTGGACGAGAACTCATTATGAATTAATCTTTCTTTTACTCTTTTAAACCGCAGCCAAAAGCGTGTATACGGGTCACCACTTGTAGGTATGTAAAGGTTGCGCTGTGGTTATTTATACGACGGCATAATTGACTATATACGATTTTATTACTTTAACAAAATATATAAAATTCAACATATTCAAATAAACATAATTAATTAATAAATAAATATAATGTTTAGCAGCCGCTCTAAAATCACGATGCATCACTCGAGACTGCCGAAGAGCAAGTGTCAAAGATTCCGGTCGAATCCACCGTCAGTCTATACTTGGCAAAACTTTCCAACCGCCAAACTTTCGCCAAATGTGAGAACGCTCTTCTGCTCCGCTGGAGAAACTTAAATGGATTATGCTTCCTCTTCCATTTTCAAATAAGGCGAATTAGCACTATTAGCGTCGCCACATGAGCATTGTTGACGTAGCATGACAATAGCATTGTTGACGTAGAGTGGCTTGTTTACTTTAAACCGAAGCAAAGCGTCTGTTTTCTTCTCTCGCCTAACTCGAAATTCAATGAATCCACTTTCACTAGCTTGACGTACCAAAATTATGTTGAATGACTTTAAATGACGAGATAGAAGTCGGGTAATGTCAGAAATTTCTTGAGCAAAGTTAACAATATTGCCTTGGTATCGATATTGTCCAGAGGTACCTCAAGATAGTAGCTGATTTACGCGTATTACTGGATGAAATTTAACAATTAACATTTGCTCGGTAATAATTCCTGGAGTTGAATTGGTGCCAGCCTTGGATCCATGCTGTTTGATCTTTCGTGCGTGTAAAGAACATATTATACAAAAGTATTCTTGACAATAGAATAAAAGTGTAGCAACTTTGCAACTAAGACATATGTTACATAATGCCAAAGATCGTAGATGACTGTTCAAGCGGAGTGCAAAGTTATTTATATCTGCTGATGGCGCTGCTCACTGTCTTTCTCTTTTCACATCTTGAGCATGTCTAGTTCTGTGGTCATATTTGAAAACCTGGTAAATATTGGAAACTGACCCACGTCAGAAACAGGGCTGAATTGGTACTACGAAGTCTTGTGGATTTTTGTGTAACTTTCTAGGTAATCATAACAATTATCTATGACAAATCTCTATGACAATTCAGATGGATATTTAATATTTGTACAACACTTTTATTAAATTATGAGTTTTAGATTTTCTTACAGCAATACATGGGGCTATTTTTAAGACTGGTAAAACGGCGTTAGTGATTTTTTTAATTATTTGTCTAAATGTATTATTGTTTTGTATGTTGGATGTAAATGTACTGTTTTATAATCCCTCTGTCAAGCGACGTCTGTTTAAAAATAAGTGATTTTCCTAATAAATATGAAATGTCTAATATTTAAAAATAGAAATTTGTCTGGGTCTGTATTTCTATACAAATTCACAGTCTAGAAGCGAGAATCGTCAAATGTTACGTACACGTGAATTAAATATTCCAACGCAACCGAAGCAAATAAAGTAATCCGGAATAAAAATAAATTATAGTTAATTTTTAATTTATAAAACATCAACAATCTAACAGCCACTTCGTATGAAATTTAAACATTTTTCGTTATAGCAGTTGCGATCAATCAAAAATCTGCAATAAAATTCTTTCCGCAACAATTAATTTTCTATTGAAAGATTTCCACGTGAAAAGTGAAAATTAAATAAAAGTTTCAACAATTAAAAAGTAGATTAATATCACGTCATATTGCAAGTATAATGGACATTTTCAACCATTTCTCAATAATACAAGGAGTAAGTAGGTTAATATGACGTCATTTGATAATTAAAAAGAAAATGAATATGACGTCTTTTGATAATTAAAAAGAAAATAAATATGACGTCATATTGGAAGTTTAACGAAATTTTTGAAATATTTGACAACTATACAAAGAGCGTATCAATATGAGTAAGTACAGAAAGCAAATGGAGATGACGTCAGTGAGTGAATATAACATAACGTCTTATGAGTTTGAGGAACGTATTGAATAATGATAAAAACCCGATTATGGAAATATTGGCATATTTTAACATTTTGAGGTTCTCTGAATTCGTTTTCGCTATTTTTAAATGTATTCCCCATGTATATGTGTGTATGCGTGCATATTAGAATTTCCACAAATTTTTAGGTCCCCAGAGCTCACTCTTAGTGAAGAACTGAAATAAAGATTTCAAAGTTTAAAAAAAAATAAAATGTCATGCCATTGTATGGGATGAATGCACCATGTCATACAAGATTACTTTTCGGGCCCTCAATCAGACACTCCAATTTTTAAGAGGCAACGATTTACTAATTGATGGAGTCACTGTTGGATTGTCTAGAGATTTCCGATAAACATTGCCGGTCAATCTAAAAGGAACAATGGCGGATGAAATTAACGCAAGCTTTAAACCGTCACATCTTTGGAGGCATGTTCGCATTTTGAGACTAACTAAAACTGTGAGAGTTCATCTTGATGGAAACATATTGGATCGTCAATTTTCTGTTCATTTGTTAAATATTGGGAATGGATTAATACCACTTCATCCATTAACTGATCTGTTCAAAATCAGAGAAGCATTTTGTAACACAGTTCTGTCTGTTGAAGAACTCAAGGCGAAAGTATTTTCCAAATATTCGAAAACATTTTACAGAACATAAATGGCTTTGTGAACGTACGATTCTTGCACTAAAAAATGATAGTGTAAACAACATCAACTTGAAGTTTCAAGAAGAGTTACCTGGAGAAGCTGTATTTTACAAATCAATAGATATTGTTGTTGAAGAAAAGAAAATGAGCTTTGAAGTAATTGTTTTTCAGTTCGTTCCATCATGTACATTTCAAAGATAGTTTTACACTCTTCCTTTTTAGCTTTTATTGCTCCAATGACGAATGGAAGCAAGCTGATTTACAGCTGAATTCTGATAAGTTTATTATATAAATTTATAAATTTATGTATTCATTTGTATAACATTTCGACTCCTTTCTTTTATTATGTTTTTTATACTACATGTTTAATTTTAAAATTTATTTTTCTAAACAAACATTCTTAAAATCCCAGACAACGACGGATACTTTAGCTAGTTACTTATGAACCTTTGTCTTTTGAGAACAATTAAACAGTATTAAGTAACTGAAATTGGTGGGGATGTTGCTTCAGGAAATTTTAAGCCATTTCAGCCACTTATGATCTATAAGTACTCCTCAAAGACACTAGTTGGGTATTGTTTTGTTTACACGACCAATGACGACTTATGGCAGCTATCACTGTACTTAATATGATGGACATCAGCCGAATGATTTAGGAGTAGTCTCACAAATTTACCATTGGAGTGAACGCATAAGAGCTTCACTCGCGCAGTTCAATATTGATTCTGCTTGCACGAGATCATATTATGCACGGACTTATCTTTTTAGCTTTTCATGCTTTCGTTAGTCAGCTCCTTATAAATTCGTTATCATGCTAAATAAAATGGATAAATTTTATAATAATGATAATAATAATAATAAAGCAACAAGAATTATAATACATTCATTATCTTTCTAAAAAAATCTTTCTAAGTAAAATTCTCCAGATGCGCAAACAACGTGAAAAAAAGCTGCATTTTGAGTATTATCATAACATTTTCAACATAAAAGTGTATATTATATTCCTCTTTTTATATTATATAATTTAATGCATTTATAACTACACTGTATAAAAAATTTCCTGAAAGAAACGGAAATTGTACTGGCAATCGAGACGCCAGTACTATTTCCGTATTTTAACGGAAAAAAAATTCCGTAAATTCCAGGAAATTTTCCGTGAATTCTGAAATTTCCGTTTCATAACAGATATCTTCCGTATTTTTTAGAAATTTTTATGTCGTTAAAATAATATTTATAGGACTAAAAAAAAAAAAAAAAAGCCACTTCGCGAGGACAACCTTATAACGGACTGCTTATTTTTTTCATTCTTGAGTGAGTTTATAGAAATTAACCAACCCCTACCGCGAGCGGGAATCGAACACGCAATGTCTCGTGTACTAACCTGATGACTTTATCCACCGCGCTATGACCGGTTGCGGTGTTTGCTCAAAATGCTGCTACTTATTTGAATCACTTTTTATGATGCAAGAACTTGAGGTTTTATCTGTAGATGAATTTTTCCAATGTTTTTAATGTATTTTCTTTTCATAATTTTCAATAATTTGCTGTATTATTTGATGCTTTATAACAGATAAATTTTAATTCATTATGCATTATGCATTATATGCATAAAACACTGCATTAAGAGGAATAATTGCTTCTTTTTGTAACAGTCCCAACCAGTGTGGAATTCAGACATTTTTCTTCGGGAGAGATTTATGTGGCTCCGGAGGGGACATTATAGAGTTCCGGGGGGGGGGGGGATTGCACTTTTTGGCCATTAAAAGTATAAAATCTCAAATCTTCCGGGGGGGATTTCAATGTTCGGATAATGTCCCCTCCGGACCACCCCCTGAATTCAACATTGGTACCAACATTTTCTTTTTTCGAACATATACTTTTTTAAAATTATTTGCCTGATTATCTAATTTTCATTTCCAATAAAAAGAACAATTATATTAATCAGAATTGTTTATTACATGCTATTAATTTTTTTTAAATCTGTTATTTAAAAAAACTTATGCAAACAAACAATTTTATAATAAATTGAATTATTATATTTCATCTATGCTGAGAGCTTTTGCGTACGGTTCTGTTAAACTGAATAGTTTAAAAAATATTTAAAAAAAAAAAAAAAAGAGAGAGAGAGAGAGAGAGAGAAATTTGAAATTAATGATTTTGGGATAGGTAAGTTTAAATATGGACTAACTGATTTAATTTAAATTAAATTAGTTTAATTTATAAAAATATGAACTAACGAAATAAATTAAAAACATTATAAAATTAAAAACTTGATTTTTATAAAAGTAAAGAGAAAATATTAACTAATTTTATAAATTTAAGGACAAAATTGTAAACTTTGTAAAATTATAATTTATAAAATAATAAATTTTAGCGTAATTCATAAATTTATATGCCAAATCAGTTTAGTTTAATACCAATTTGCATAGCTATAATTTGCAGAGATATTATGTTATGAAACCTCTAAATAACACAATATTGCCTCACATTAAAAAAGATAATTTAAAAAAAAAAAATAGTGAAAAAAAAATCATAATTTTGAAATACTATCAAGAAAAAAATAAGTAGATTAAAAAAAAAATCTGTAATTTATAAAAATAAAATAAGTTTCTAAATATTTCATTAAAAAATATAAATATTACTATTATTTTCACAATAAATTGACATGGCCTCGGTTAGAATGGGCCAGCGGGTCGAGCCGGGCCAGGCCTGTATCCTAGAAGAACTCTAGTAAATACAAAAATCTTAATTAGCATTTCAAAAAAGGCGAATTCTGTACTCAACCTTTAAACGTCAGTTACGGAAATTGCACTGTTTTGGAAGAAATACGGACATTGTACTGTTTTGAAACAAATACGGAAAAAATCATTAAAATTACGGAAAACTTTCTGCATATTTACGGAATGAAATCTCTTTAACGGAAATAATGTCGTTTACGGAAATTGTACTGAAATTTTGGAAAAATGAAACTTCTCCGTAAAATTTTACGGAAAATCTCTTGTATTTCCACGGATTTTTTTTAGAGTGTAGGACTTCCCTCAAAGGGATTAGTCTGAGTGGTATTGCTGAGAAAATAGGGTTAACAATTACAATATAAAGAAAAAGAGCAAATTAAATGAGAGAATTACAAAATATCATATATAAATTCATATACACTGTTAAAAAAATACAAAAGAAGTACCGTTCATCAGATGTGTTGTCATAATTTTTTTTTAACATGTGGCAAAGAATCTCAATTTCTTTAACGCGTATTGCGCAAAACTTGAAAAAAAAAACGCCGGATCTTTTAAAACGCCAAGCTTTTTAAAGTTACGTAATTGGATTTGCAGTCAATAGATTATTCTATCAAGCGTAGCTTAACGCAAATTTAATTTCATTGTTGCATCTTTTTTTGTGTGAATTTAAAATTTTTCTTCCTTGATTATATATCTATTATTTGTATAACTGTTTATAGAAAATCTTACACTTCAAACCACATTGATAGCATACTTTGCTACAAACCAGATTGCAAAACTATAGTCTAAATTACTATTAAAGTATACAAAAAATCTTTTGATTACTTCTGTAAAATAACTTTTACATTAAATCTCCATATCGGCAAAATTGAAAAATTATATATCTTTCAAAGTTAAGCTTAACAGATACTTCTTGATTATTCTCTAGGAGGCTTTGCCCCTTGCGCCTTTACTGCGCCAATCCGCAGACTTTTCTTTTGCCTGTCTGTCTGTCTCTCCACAATCTGTCTGTTTCCCTATCCGTTCTGCTGCCCGTCTCTCTAACCGATTGTCTATCTCTCTACACGTCTCGCTACCTGTCTCTATATTTCTCTACCGGTCTCTCTACCCGCCAATCTATTTCTCTAACAGTCTGTCTATCCGTCTAACTACTTGTATGTCTAGTCGTGTCTCTATCCACTTCGCTACCCATTTGTCTATCTGTCTAACAACTTGTCTATCTGTCTCTCTACCCGTCTGGCTACACGCCTCTCTAGCCATCTTCTTACCCATCTCCGTACCCATCTACTGTCTCTCTACTCGTCTGTATACCCATCTCACTATCCGTCTGTTTTTGTACCCAACTCGCTACCAATCTCATTACCCGTCAGTCAACTCGTCTCTGTACTCATCTCTCTACTCGTCTCTTTATCTACCACGCTACGCGTCTCGCAACCTTTCTCGCTACATTTCTCTCTACCGGTGTCGCTACCCGTCTCGTGACCCATCTCGCTACCCCTCTGTCAACCCTCTTTTTACCTTTCTCTCTAGTCGTCTGTCTATTCGTTTCGCTACCCGTCAGCCTACCTATGTCTCTACTCGTCTCTCTACCCTCTGTCTACCCGTTTGTTTACTCGTAGACCGGGAGGTGGCAGCACAAACAATCACCTCATCGAGTTGATGGCTGAAATTCCAGAATTAGTTAAAACTCGATTCGCATATTAAAACGCAATCGGTCTGTCAAGTCATATCTTGGTGGAAAACACGTGAAAACCCGATTTTAGCGGTTGACTCGTAGGTTTGCAGTCAAAAGTATGAAAACATGGAGAATTGGGTGCAGGAAAACACAATGGTAAACCTACGAGTCAACCGCTACAATCGAGTTTTCACGTGTTTTCCACCAAGATATGACTTGGCAGACCGATTGCGTTTTAATATGCAAATCGAGTTTTAACTAATTCTGGAATTTCAGCCGTGAACTCGATGAGGTGATTGTCTATGCAGCCGCCTCTCGGTCTATCGTCTTTCTACCTCTCGCCACCTCTTCCCAATATTTAAACAATTCATTTAATATACAGAAGCCGTTTATCAGTTATTAAATGCAAACAGAAGTAATTTATCTAATAAGTGTAATCAGATGCAATTTTATTTAATACATACATAAACCAGAATAATAATTCATCAGTTTTGTGTTCATAGTTGTTTATATCATTTGACAGTAAATCTCAACTTCTTAAACCTGAATTGTCTCAAGCTTTTTAAAAAAAACCACAAGGTCTGTATAACTGCAAAGTACCCTGAGGGCTATATTAGCTACATGTTATTAAGTTAAGTGAAAGTTTCGTTATCGCGTTTGCAGCTAATTGCTTATGTCAGAAAGCGTGGCTTAACGCCATTTTAAATTCATTACTGTAACTTTCTTTTCTTTTCTTCTTTTTTTTTTGGGGGGGGGGAGGAGGTGGGGAGGGGGTTTCAAATATATACATTTAAATTAAAACTTTTGCCTGCATGCCATTTGTGTTGTTTGTATTATTAACCTTGTAGACCGAGCTTCATTTGAAACAAATGTAAAAGACTTCTTCTACAGTTTTTTTTAGGAGAAACTTTCGTAATTGGGCCCAAAGCCAATCGGAGCATTTAATATCATTATTGTAACTCTAAACAATAAAGTTAAAACAATATTGTTGCTAGATTTACTTTTGTTTGAGACCAGCCTTGCCTGTGTATCTGAATGGGGAAAAGTTTCGTATCCTATGTCGGTTGGCGAAAAAAATTTAAATGGCGCCAAAAGGTAGTTTTAGCATCTTACAAAATTTTTCAAGAGAGCGGTAAAACATGTTTTTCAAATATTTACAAACATACGTTTATTAAAGCATGTTTTTGCACCATCTTAAAAATTTAAGCACGATGCTAAAATAAAATTTTATCGCCATATTCGATATTTAAATAAGTAATGAAAATACATAAACAAACTTATTTAACAAACCTAAGAGGCATTTTTGTGATAAATAATTGTTATTGTCAGGGGGGTAAATTGTAAACGGCTAGTAAATAATAAATAGCATTTAAAATCTAAAAATAGAGAAGTGGTCCGTATAAAAATGCAAAACCTAACATTATACGCTTGATATATGTAAATCTTTTGTTATTTTTTAATATTTCCGAAGGCACAGATAAAAAGGTAAAAATCTCTTTTCCAAATGCCAAATAGAAAATATACAAAATAGAATGCCAGATATTCAAAATAGAAAAATATCTGCAAAAAAAATATATTTACATAATACTACATTTGCAAAAAAATAAGATTTAGAAAAAGTAAGCCAAATCCTGCAAATCCCAACAATCACATCGAAAAACTTATCACCAAAAAAGAACTCGCCAAATCTTACGGCACAGGAGATGGATTTTTCCCTCTGAATGCAGAATATTAGTTTATTTTTCTTGTACGATGGGTGATTATAATATAATTGTTTCATTTCACATACTACATACCGTTTGATATATTGGTACTTTTATGTTATCCTGGCGCAGTTGATAAATCGCCAAATATTGTTCCTATAACATTTTCATATTGAATTCATTTCATTTAAATATAAACCTTTCACTCATTTAATTTAAAATACATGCCTTTCATTAATCCCATTTAAAATGGTAAAAAGAGAAAAAAAAAAAGAAATAATGCCATAAATCAAAATCTTTTATTTAAACACCAAAGATTTTTTTTTTTAAATTTACACACGCGAAATAAAAAAAGCTGCTATTGCTGAGATTTGCGCCAAATCTCTAATACCAAGTCTACCAAGTTATTGCGGGGTTTTTCTTTCAAACAGAAAAAAATCCAGATTAATTTTCGATTTCTACTAAATTGAAATATATTTTATTGTGCTGAATATTAGTGCGTGCATATTTTTTTGCTCCGTGTACTCCATGAGCTTTTCAATTCCGATTGTCTACGAAACCCGCCGCGCGCCGGTGAAAATGACGTACGCACAAAATTTTCGTGACGTATGTACTTTAATTGTGCTTTTTTATCTATTTTTTTAATATAATTTCCAAACGGTTTGACATTTATTCTTGGTAATAAATAGACGTCGTTATCACCATTATAGGTACCTGCTGTAAAAATTTGAACGAAATCCGTTAAATATTTTTTGAGTTATGCTTGACGAAAGGTTTTAATATCCATCGTAGCTATATATGGGGCAAAGTAATACTGCGCTGTGTATGAGTCTTCGTTGCACTCAGACAATAAATATTTTTTGAGTTATGCTTGACGAAAGGTTTTAATATCCATCGTAGCTATATATGGGGCAAAGTAATACTGCGCTGTGTATGAGTCTTCGTTGCACTCAGACAATAAATTGACGATGAGGAAAAAATAAATAAAACTATATCAACTCTATTTTTACAAGGATATGGTTTTAAACGTATCATGTTTTGGTACTAATTGTTCTGTAGAATGGGTGTATAAAATATAAATCTCTCTCTCTATATATATAAATAGACGTGTGTGTCCCTATATTTCACTCTGCAGTCACAACTACCCTGCTCAGACCACTGGTGTTTGTGTGTGGTAGTAGCCTCGAGTCTCCCATCGTGCACTATGATGGTAGCATGTGGGTAACTCTGGGGATATGGGAGAAATGGTGGTTGAAAGTGGTCGACTTAGGGCATTTTCATATTTCGATCAAAGTGTTCTAAAAAATGTTTGAAATCTTCTTTAATCGGAATTGGTTCATTCAACTTAACATGATGTAATTAATATACAGATAACTAAGTAAGATATAGTAACTAAGATGATTTTGCGCCCCTAGCGGTGGAAATTCAAACTAGATGATATTACAGTGCGTGCGTAGCACTCCTGCTATAGAATGTCGTAGGCAGCGGGGACGAGTGCCGGAGTTTCGTTCGGAAAGAGGTTTGTTTAGAACAGAATGCGCGCCGAAAATGACTCTTTTTATCGAAACCGCAAAAGAAAGTTACTGATTTCCGGGCAACGCCGGACGAATGAGCTAGTAACACATATATTTTTATCAAACGTAAAAATAAATGCATTATTACATTCCTTATAAATTCATCACTAATATTTTTAATATAAAATTTAGAAAATTATTATTATCATTATTACTTTTTTGGAAGAATGTTTTTTTAAATTCACCGAAATAAATGAGATTTTATTTTAATGATTATGACATGGTAAAATACGAATTCAAACTAGTTTTACTAAAACAAATATAGTATATAGTTATGTTGTATTTAAAATGTAGCTAATTAAATTACCGTAGTGCACACATGCAATGTAATCTAAATTACATTAAATAAAAATTTATATATATATAATTGAAAATACGAATGGAAAAATGTGTTAATATTTAATACACTAAGTAAAAAATAATAATTTTTAATATGTAATAATAAATTGTTATAAGTTTTTCTGAGAGAGTATGTATCATTATTTTAAACATTCTGTGAAGAAGAAAAAAATAAATAAAATTATAACTAGAACATATCCCTTCGATTTTCTGGAATTTACTGTTATTGTTATGTAACGCCTTCTTCCATTCCTTTCTTCAATTTTAATGTAAACTATGTATTAAATTTTCCCTAATTATGAATAAACTATTATGCTGTGACCATCACGAAACTTTCTTCCATATAAATCAAATCATCTGCAAGCAAAATTAAATGACAATCCATTCATTCTTGAGATTTAAGTATCGCAAAAATCGTGAAAAACGGAACATAGCAGCGACACCCGTTGGGCAGTATATACCCAAACCTCATAAGGATCTATTTAAGTGAATGTCTAACAGAATATGAAGTTTGGTGAAATTCCATGCGTTAGTTCTTGAGATACAGCTGTCGCGGAAATCGTGAAAAATGCAGCATAGCAGTGCCACCTGTGTGATTTACACACAAAAACTAATCAGCGTCTATTTGTGTTCTGGTGTAACAGAATATGAAATTTGATGAAATCCTGTGCATTAGTTCTTGATACATAGCTACCGCAGAAATCGTGAAAATTGCAGCATAGCAACGCCACCTTTTAGGCGATTTACACCAAAACCTAATCTGCACCAAGTTATGTCAAGGTGTAACAGAATATGAAGTTTGATTAAATTCCGTGCATTCGTTCGTGAGATAGATCGCCCACAAAATTTATGTCCCATACAGACAGACACATAGTGTTAGACAGACTCACGAAGGACATTTTCTATAAACGGTCAAATCGTGTCAGGACCTTCTAAAACGTATACAACCGTCGAAAAGTGGAAGGAAAATTTCCATGAATCCAATACTTTCTTCTGATAAAGATAGAAGAAAGTAAATAAAGCTATTTACAGAAACATATTCTAAATATTTAACTCAATCCCGGAAGAAAATAATTTCAATAACAATTGAACTTTTTTTAATAGAAACAATTTGGTTAGATTGATGTAATTAAAATTCAAAGAAATCTCTGAATATATTTTTCTATATATATATATATATATATATATTTCATATCATTTGCCAAAATAATTACAAATTCTCAGAGCATTATCGATACTGTTCATTATTAAAATGCCAAATAAGTTACAACTAAAAAATATTACTCTGTTTTATATTTGCAGGGAGGGATGAAAGCTGTTATATGGACAGACGTGCTTCAAGCCCTTTTAATGTATACCTGTTTATTTGCAATAATTATAAAAGGATGCTTAGATCTAGGAGGAATGCAATCTATCTTCAAATTATCATACAACGGTGAAAGGATTCTTGTACCAACGTAAGTGCTTATATATATATATATATATGGTATTCCCTTTCGAAGTGATTGATGTATGATAATAGCATGTTCGTAACTTTAAAATCTTACAGATACTACAAATAACATGATTTGTTATTTTTTTTGCAATTTCATTTAACAATGTTATCTGCTAAAATGAAACTATGTGAGTGTTACATTTATTGACCCCTTTATTACCTCAAATGAAATAAAAATATAAACTATATTTAAATTGACACCGTGAATGAAGAAATTTGAATTTAACGATAATTTGAGTTTATTAACGAAGAAATGTGTGTTTTATATTTTAACTGCACTTAAGTTATCCCTCTACAGGTAAATATAAATATGTTAAGAAATAAAGAATACATTTTAGACTTTAGTTTTATTAATGAAAATGTATTAGGTTTAAATATAATAAAATCATAGTTTTTTCCATTGATTGCTGTTGCATATACTGATACGCCCTTCTTGACATCTACCGCAATTTTGAGATCATTCCCATCAAATCTCAAGGGTCTTTTTGTTACATATGTGCGTGGCATATCTGAAAAAAAAAAAAAAACTATTTAGTTTATAGGTTTTTTTTTTTTTTAAGTTAACCGTTTTCTCAAATTACTCCGCATTAAAAAAATTACAGTTAAATACTAATCACTGCCATTTAACATAAAACTTTCAAGTCAAATTATTGTAAACAAATGTAAAGTAAATATACTTGAATTAAAAAGCTGTTCACCAGATGGTTTTGTAACAATGAGCTTTTGAAGATAATGGTTCCGTCCACAGACTTGTAAAAAATAGCAGTTAAACTTTTTTTTCTGTACAGAGATTAAGATTAATTATCAAAAACTTGTTCACACTAAAAATAGTTATAAGTATATGGTATAAGTTAAAAAAATAAAAAAATAAAAAACAATGTTGCGTTTTATGAAATAAAAATGCAATTTATACTCAAATCACCTCACTTATACCCAAGACAAGGGATATACAAATATTTCTAAAAAATATTCATAACTGCCCCCTTTGAAATAAATATAAACTAGAAACTAATGTAATTAGACGAATTAATTAATAATAAATGCAGTTTTATAATAAATTGTATACATTTTACTTAAAAGAATTTATTTAAATAACCAGATTGTCCGACAACTGATTGTCTTTTATAAGTAGTCTATTAGTATTTAAATAAAAACAACTTTAGGTGTTTTTTAAAGGGAGTGTGTGACGTATAGTTATTATAACAATAAGTACCCAGATCCGTCTTGTTGTCGGATCGAAAAAAAGTGTATGAAAATAAACAGGCCGTTAGTGTAACAATTTGAATCATAGTTTATTTAGAATCAAATATTCATTGAAGGTAATAAAATAAAATATCAACAATAAATTGCAACATTAAACAAAATTAAAATTAAAACTCGAAAATTACTTTTATCGAGGATGCCCAAACGCGTCCTAACAATTTACGTATTCGGGATTGCAAGGATTATTTATCAAAGTTTTCCCACTCACCTGACTCTACTCCAGACGATAGTTTCCGAGACCAAAGAGGGGGGGGGGGGGGGGAAGGCTCTCTCTCTCTCCTTTTCTGCCGTCATCTCATTCCTTCATCGACGCGGCTTCCCAGGCTTTCGCTCATCTTATTTTTCGCACATCATCTTATTCTCCAACTCCTCCAAGAAACTTCACCCTTTTAGACTAAGTTCCAAGAGTGTCAGTTAATTTTTTCCGAGTGATGTCTCTCTCCAGCCGTCCTCGCCTTTTTCTTGCTCGCATCCCCCATTTTCCTTTCCCTTGCCCCCGAGGGGAAAAGTTCTCTAATCAAAAATTTTTACCATTCTTATTGGCCAAACACTAAATCCTAGCTCCCTTTTTACACGCCTTGTTATATCATTAGTACCTCAAAAGTCGAAGCCAGACTCCAAATATCAAAACATCCTTTCCACACTTACATAATCCCTTTTGACTTGTATATTGCTATGTTTTTCGTATACCACGGAGGTCTCTTTCCACGAACAGAACCCCCAGAATCACAGATAAATTCTTAGATATGGTAATCCCTTTAATGTTCTCATTCTGTCGATTGACATAAAACAGTGTCTTCGCGGGTCTGAGCTCTAAGGTTCCCCAACACTTTTCACCAACGCTGCTTGATAGGTCAATGACCTGACAAAATATACATCTCATTACAAAAATAAAAAAAAATGAGAAAAAAAAAAAAATGAAATGACTCCGGAATCTCTATATAAATTTTTTTCCTTCTTTCTCCTTCTGCTCTCCCTTTTTTTTTTTTTTTTTTTTTTTTTTTTTTCCCATCCCTAGTTAGGGCACACTCAGTTAGGGCCTCCTCAGAGATAATTAATAAATATATATAAAATACAATAAAACATAATCAAAATAACATCAAAATTAAAGAAAATAGTCTTCGAATGAGAAGAGGATAAAAATATAATAAACATAAATAATAACATATTTGTATAATGTAAACAAAAGTAAAATTTTGTAATAAAGGGGACATAAAATTTGCCAAATGTTCACTTTCTTATTTTTGCAAATTGAAATGAATGTAATTGTTTATTTCTTTTATAGAAAAATGTTCGCGATAAAAGAGTCTCTAGTTAGAAAAGTTCAACTTCGATGTTCCATATTATAAATAATCCCATGAAACAACACCAGTTGCACACATCAGTTTGTATGACATTAAAACCACTCCTATGTAGTCTGTAGTTTGTTTTTACAGTATGTAGTTCATGTGTTACTGCCATCGTTACGAAGTGAACACAAGTCCTTTTCAAAACTTTGTTAAACTAAAGGATAATATGTTGGTTATAGAAAATGTTTCTACGTATGTGACGTACATGAATTGTAGAAATAAGCACTAAACAATATGCCTTATTTGAATGAAGACATCGAAATAGTCAGCGTGATTTCATTTGCTGATCATTGGCAATAGGTTGTGCCATTGTTATGTATGCAGAGGACACTAATACAGAGAATTACCGTGTCTGCATCCACCTGAAATGACTCATTACTTTATGCGAGTAGCATCTCATAACATGTAAATCTACCAAATTTAGTAAATAGAAGCGTCTCAATATAAGTTTGTTGAAGGGTACCATTGTAAGAAATGTGAAGCACCTCAGCTACTCCGTTAATGAGTGTAATAGATACACCGCATTTTTTTTAAATAGACGTTCACACAGGTTTATTGAAACTCGAAACGTTGCAGTAAGTTTGTAGAGAAATTTAGTAAAATCTGAAGCGCCGCAGCCCTTCTCTTACTGAGAATGGGACCTAGACACACCACCTCTGTACATATAAGTCCGCTGAAATATCATAGAAACTCACAACGTTGCATGAAGTCTGCATAGAAAATTGTAGATATCTGAAGAGCCTCAGCCCCTCTCTTACTGATAATGGGACATAGACACACCACCTCTGTACATATAAGTCCGCTGAAATATCATAGAAACTCACAGCGTTGCATGAAGTCTGCATAGAAAATTGTAGAAATCTAAAGAGCCTCAGCCCCTCTCTTACTGATAATGGGACATAGACACACCACCTCTGTACATATAAGTCCGCTGAGATATCATGGAAACTCACAACGTTGCATCAAGTTTGCATAGAAAATTGTAGAAATCTGAAGAGCCCCTCTCTTTCAGTAAGTTTGCAGAGAAAATAGTAGAAATCTGAAGCGCCGCAGCCCCTCTCTTCTGAGAGCGCAATACAGATATACCAACTCTGTACATATAAGTCTATGGAAATATGATGAAAATTCACCTCAAGTCTCCTTTGTTATTTGTAAATAAACAAAACACTTGTAAAGGAAAGTGGGTTATACCTTGACACAAATCCAAGCAACCAAATATTACTCATTTAAATAATCACTCAATTAAATCAGTAACTTTAAATGCAAATAATGTATTTATTATTATTATTATTATTATTATTATTTTTTTAACAATTTGAATCATAGTTTATTTAGAATCAAATATTCATTTAAGGTAATAAAATAAAATATCAACAATAAATTGCAACATTAAACAAAATTTAAATTAAAACTCGAAAATTACTTTTATCGAGGATGCCCAAACGCGTCCTAACAATTTACGTATTCGGGATTGCAAGGATTATTTATCAAAGTTTTCCCACTCACCTGACTCTTACTCCAGACGATAGTTTCCGAGACCAAATGGGGGGGGGGGGAGGCTCTCTCTCTCTCCTTTTCTGCCGTCATCTCATTCCTTCATCGACGCGGCTTCCCAGGCTTTCGCTCATCTTATTTTTCGCACATCATCTTATTCTCCAACTCCTCCAAGAAAATTCACCCTTTTAGACTAAGTTCCAAGAGTGTCAGTTAATTTTTTCCGAGTGATGTCTCTCTCCAGCCGTCCTCGCCTTTTCCTTGCTCGCATCCCCCATTTTCCTTTCCCTAGCCCCCGAGGGGAAAAGTTCTCTAATCAAAAATTTTTACCATTCTTATTGGCCAAACACTAAATCCTAGCTCCCCGTTTTACACGCCTTGTTATATCATTAGTACCTCAAAAGTCGAAGCCAGACTCCAAATATCAAAACATCCTTTCCACACTTACATAATCCCTTTTGACTTGTATATTCAGAGACGGATCTAGACTAAAATTTAGCCGGGGCAAGCTTGTAGATTTGCGCCCCCCCCCCTACTCCCAAGGCTTTTAAACATTTCAACTCATTCATCGCTTTTAATTAAAAATACTTTTTTCCCCTTCATTTTTCTTTTAATTCCTTTAATGAACTATGTAAAGTGAGACTTTTGAATTCAAGTCACTTGGATTTGTCAAACTCTGTGTACGGGAGTTTCTTTTTTTATTTTATATGTTACAAAATTTCTCAAAAATATACACAATATTCTTATTTATACAAACAATGTACTATAAATATAAATACATCAGTTAGAAACAGTAACTTTATCTATGTATAACAATGGTGGATTCAAAGGAGCGGCGATGTGGCGATCGCCCCATCCTTGGGCGCTGAAAAAAGGTCTCCAAGTCAACATGTGCAGTGCAGGCTTGTTTTAAAGTCTTAAAACAGAATTGCGGTAATTGGTCATTGATGAAAATCATTACCAAATAAATATACGTCGATTCTTATCAGGAAACGTTATATAAAATAAGTATAAGTTAAATGTATGTTTC
Organism: Maratus michaelseni; assembly: GCA_963931845.1. Taxonomy (NCBI): domain Eukaryota; kingdom Metazoa; phylum Arthropoda; class Arachnida; order Araneae; family Salticidae; genus Maratus; species Maratus michaelseni. The sequence goes on along the minus strand of OZ007596.1, from coordinate 152,310,200 downwards.
CTAGGTTCAGCTAGATGAGAAGGCCTACCCAAGAGCTAAAGTTTAATAAGCCCCAACCATGTATGCTTTACAAAAATAAATTCAATATGCAAGTTAAATGGTTTTAAATAAAAATTCTGATATAAAATATTTTTATAAAACTTTAGTAAAATTTCCCGCGGTTCTAATAATAATCTTTAAATGCTAAAACGGATACTTTAGTCTTTCTCATTTATTACGGCATAAAGAATTCTAAAATTTGACTAATACTACAAAAGTTTAAAAATAAATATTTAATATACAAAAATCAGAAAACACGCACCAAATATTCTGTTACAACTTTCACGGTTATATAACGAATTAAAATTAGAGTGATGACCATGAGTCTAACTGCCAAAGATTACCTCTTAAAAGGGTAATAATATTCAGTTTTTTGTCAGCTGGTTGCTGATTAAATGCTCCATTAACCCCTTCGGAACCAACGGCTTTTACACAAATTTTATTCTGTTGGCACCACTTTTTTTTAAAAAGCTACTTTTACTTAAACTATCACAAAAATGCTTTAATTAAAGAAAGCAAATATTACTTTTATTTTTTACTGGTGCCTAAAACAAATTCTGTATGCTTTTTTTGAGGTTGCATATATGCGACCATGGTCCCGAATGGGTTAATAAGTTTAAAAATATTTGTTATTGAACTACATTAGAAATAAAGAAGCAAGCACGTTTTTTAAGCAGGAAACATTTTTTCAAATAACTATAACTTTTTAAAAATTATAGTAGAACTGTTATAAACTTTATTCGTTATTGTACATAAAAAGAAACAGGAGATTTGAAGCGAAAATATAAGCATAGCAAGAAATGTAAACAATCATGACGATCTCGATTAAAAGTAACCTTTTAATTTAGTGTTAGTTAACCTATACTGTTTAAATTTAATTAATGTACTTTTTTGCTTCAAAATTAGTACAAGTGGGGTGACTGTGAAGTACAACTTAAGTTAACATATTTTATTAGATAAACATTTCTAATGAAAGATTTAATTAATTTTTAAAAGTTTAGGTGCGATATTTTGGAAATCAAAATTTAAAAGGCTTATTAACAACTGATATACATAAATAAAGACATAAAACTGATTCCCATGGATAGAAAACCTTTTTAACTACATAAATAAAATGCCTTTAAAGGGCCAGAACACGTAGAATTCTCAACAGAGTATAAGTTTCGTTTTCATTTTTTAGACAAAAATGTCTGTTAATTACAAGAATTTCAAAATTTAGAAGAAATTAATAAAAAATCGACTTATAATTCTTTTCTTACATATCAACTCAGTTATTGCATAGAAAAGGAGATTTTTAGAACAGAAATAATACGTATAAATTATTATATGGTGTAGCACGTATAAAAAAAACAAGTAACTTGGTTGCTTACCTCAGAGATCTGCACGGACCGGAATTTCCAGTCCCGAGCCCGGCCTGATCCGTACAAAAAAATTATTGGCCCGGCCAATGCAAAAAAAGTGATTGGCCCGGCGCGGTATAAAAGTTAAGATTTCGGCCCGAGCCCGGCCCGTGTAAAACAAGTGATTGGCCCGACCTGGCCCGGTATAAAATCTGAAAATTCGGCCCGAGCCCAGCCCGGGCCGGTATAAAAGTTAAAAGTATGTTTTATTAATTTTAATTGGCAAAATCCTTCTAAAATTTATTAAATGATTATGTAAATCCTCTAACGTGGTTTCAAAAATTCACGAAAAATACTTTAGAAGATGAAATTTTCATGAATTCATATTTTGGGTCATAAAGGGTGGAAAATTAGTTTCAGATGATCATTATTCTACGAATAAAATTATCTGTACTTTTTACAAAGATTGTTGCCAACGGCTGATCCAAGGAAGAGGTCATGTGGTTCATAATGGGCCCCCTGAACGAAGAAAATTTCAAAAGAATATTTTTAAAATATATATTAAATTCTTTTAAATTTTCCCCTTGATCAACAAAGAGAATCTTTTTGACTGTCTGAAGCTCTACTTAAATCCAAATTAGGTAATTTCTGAAAGATCCATGAAGTCAATTTTAATCTCAGATGCAAGACAATTGCAAGTGCACTTATTTAGAACAAATATGATTGAATAGCATTTTCCATTTTTCGACAAAGGCAAAGAAACCTTCGGGGAAATCTCCGTAAAATAGGTGTTTTAAGCTGAATTTCAGGCCACAGCAGCCAATTGCTTCATCATGAGGCATTTCTGTAACTGCCAAGTCTTAAAAATTGGCTTAAAATGCTCATTTTCTGGATGATTCTTTGCCTTTATAAGAAAATGTGTAAAATTTATATTTTTACAAATATTAATACAATATTTTTGTATTTACGAATGGAAATGACTTTCTAAAAGTTTCGGAAAAGTAGCCATTTTGGATATGGCAACAGCCTTTAATATAAAAGTTACTTATTAAGATATGTGACACCCCCCCCCCCCACACTCAAAAAAAGGAGCCATGTCTTCCCGTTTAATGGAGTGCTGAATACGCCCTTGATTGTTGCGTCAGGACTCGGGACACATTTTACTGATTTTTGCATGGATCAAGTCCGGCCAATAATGATCTTCATACGACTTGGATCGTAAGTGGAAATTTCGGCCCTTTGCACCTCTAAGAAGAATGAAGTTTAGGCTAGGTTCGGCCCAGAAAAACGAAGTCTAGCCCAACCAAACCGAGTCTGCAGAAAAAAGTAAAGACCGGAAAGAGTAAACACTAGGCTCGACCGGGTCCGAATATGCAGAATTAAGAAAGGCTCAAGTCCGGTCCGGTCCGGCCCGGAAGAAGTAAAGATCAGGCCTGGCCCTGAAGTATTGTAAACCAAGCCTGGCCTGTCCTGAGTTTTCAAAATAAAGTAAAACCCGAACCCTGCCCGGAAAGAGTGAAGACTAGGCTAGGCCCGGCCCGAGCTTCCTAAATAAAAATCGGCCCGAGACCGTGCAGACCTCTAGCTTACCTTCATGAATATCGCTCGGCTTAAGTCATGAGGACATACTAAATTATAGCTGTGAAGTCTCCTCTTCTCTTTTGTTAGTCTTCTTTCTGTAATAATCACCCGAATGTCTTTTAGACATAAGCAAATAAAATACTGCGCACGCTGTAAAACAACATAGAACGATGTCTGAAAAGCGTTAACGCAAAATCCTTGAATTTTTAATAAATAAAAATTTCTTAAAAATACTGGTGGCAATGTGATATTTTATATAATGTAATACAAATTAATTTACTTTTTTATTTCTGATCCTTATGCAACGAAAGTAAACCGCCGTTGAACAAAATAAAATGGAATATCTTTTCATGTGAATTTATGATTTTCTGTTATTCTTAGTCTTTTATGATTCCTCATTTTTGCGCCCTTCCAAGTCTTGCACCCGGGGCAGCTGCCCCGGCTAACCCCCCCTTAGATCCGTCACTGTGTATATTGCTATGTTTTTCGTATACCACGGAGGTCTCTTTCCACGAACAGAACCCCCAGAATCACAGATAAATTCCTAGCATATGGTAATCCCTTTAATGTTATCATTCTGTCGATTGACATAAAACAGCGTCTTCGCGGGTCTGAGCTCTATTTTCCCCCAACACTTTCCACCAACGCTGCTTGCTAGGTCAATGACCTGACAAGATGAGTGATTTATAATTTGTGGATTTCAACGATGATTGTCAGAAAAAGCAGCCATAATTATCAACAAATGTAGAAACAGTTGAAATAACTCATGATAAGTCATTCAAAATATTCAAATAATACGCGTGTCCTAACTAGTTTTATGCATACTACAGTAGAGTGCGTTAAGAAATTATAAGACCACTAACGAATTGGTGCACTTCTGAAGAAGAAGACACAATATTCAAGTTTTTAGCGTGTGTATTTCAAATTAATCGTAGAACGTTTTCTGTTATAATTGCTACATTAACCGTTTGAGTGCTAAAAATTCGGCCTATAATCCGCGGAACAAACAATTGTGTTTCAACCCAGAAATTTTATCTTATAAAATGTAACTCACTAGATCGCTGTAAATACTTCAACTGTTGAATAAAAATTAAATGATTTCAATTATTGAATAAAATTTCTGGGTTGAAACAAAATTTGTTTGATCCGTAGATACTTTGCGGTGCTATCGCGCTTCATAGCACTCAAACGGTTAAAATTGAAGTTACATTTCATTAAAATACCCTAATTTTATTTAAACGTAAATAAGGTGACTGTTAAGAAATTATAAGACCACCTGAGAAAATTAGCATATTATAAGTCACATCAGAATCATTATAAAACGTACGCGTTTGTATTAGTCTAGTCAAATTAGGTTTTTTTGCCATAAAAAATGCTAAGGAGATGAAAATTGGTCCAGTTGTTCATTGATGGCTACTGATTACTATGTAAAAAGTCCCCATGGATAGGAGGTGAGCGGGGGGAGGGGGGCTAAACAAAGCATTTTTTTTAGTTTTTTACAAATATTTCAGAAATTATTGTTTTTCGTAAAAAAAACTACTCTGACATGAATTAAAGAATATAAAATTATCTACAGGTATATACAGTGGAACCTCGATTATCCGTCAGTCAGGAAGACCGGAGCTTTGACGGATTTCCCGCCCCCCCCCAAAAAAAAAAATCACTTAATTTCAAATTAATTTATTTAATGTCGCCATAATAAATTCTAAAGGGATAAAAATTGGTCCAGTTGTTCATTGATGGCTACTGATGACTATGTAAAAAGTCCCCATGGATAGGAGGTGAGCGGGGGGAGGGGGGGGGGGCTAAACAAAGTATTTTTTTTGTTTTTTACAAATATCTCAGAAATTGTTGTTTTTCATGAAAAAACTACTCCGACATAAATTAAAAAACATAAAATTATCTACAAATGACAGGTATATACAGTGGAACCTCGATTATCCGTCAGTCGGAAGACCGGAGCTTTGACGGATTTTCTTCCCAAAAATCACTTAATTTCAAATTAATTTATTTAATGTCGCCATAATAAATTTTAAAGGGATAAAAATTGGTCCAGTTGTTCATTGATGACTACTGATGACTATGTAAAAAGTCCCCATGGATAGGAGGGGAGGGGGGCAAAATAAAGTAATTTTTTTAGTTTTTTACAAATATCTCAGAAATTGTTGGTTTTCATGAAAAAATTACTTTGACATAAATTAAATAACGTAAAATTCTCTGCAAATGACAGGTATATACAGTGGAACCTCAATTATCCGTCACTCAGGAGACCGGAGTTTTGACGGATTTTCCGCAAAAAAATCCCTTTAATTTCAAATTTATTTACCTAATGCCGCCATAATAAATGCTACAGAGATAAAAATTGGTACAGTTGTTCATTGATGGCTACTGATGATATGACTATCCAAAAAATCCTGATTGATAAGAGGTGAGCGAGGGGAGAAGGGGGGGGGGGCAAAATAAAGTACTTTTTTAGTTTTTTAGAAATATCTCAGAAACTATTGGTTTTCATGAAAAAATTACTACATAATTTCTGAGATATTTGTAACAAACTAAAAAAGTTCTTTATTTTGTCCACCCCTACCCTCGCTCACCTCCTATCCATCAGGACTTTTTACATAGTCATCAGTAGCCATCAATGAGCAGCTGTATCAATTTTTTTTCTCTGTAGCATTTATTATGGCGACATTAAGTAAATAAATTTGAAATTAAAGTGATTTTTTTGCGGAAAGTCCGTCAAATTCACATAAATTTAATAACATAATATTTCATGTGAAACTTTGTAAATGCGACAAAACATAATAGGGAACAATGAAAGTACTAATTTATCATTAAGCAAATACTTACTAAGTCAAAATATTCTTTTTTTGTTTACACATCATCATCAAACAGAAGTTAAATTATTTTATTTTCTTTTTTTTGTGACAATATTTACTGAATTTGAATAGACTGGTCTCTGACAGCCCCTGTCTAACTTTGCATATATTCTCGGAAAGTTGCTGTCGAGACCCCGTATGAAGGTTAAGTAAATAAATTTGAAAAGAAAGTTTTGTTTTCGGAAAATCCTTCAAGATAATAATGAACTGATTCCTATTTCATGTTTAGATGATTCATAATAATCATGAATGGGGGGGGGGGGCAATCATCCATCCTTTCACACTCACCACCAGACACCCCCCCCCTCCAAAAAAAAAAAAGAAAAAAGAAAAAATTGTGTCCATTCTTCTTTTTTTTGCGACGATATTTAATAAATTTGAATATACATTAACTAAGTAAATTTGAAATTAAAGGGATTTTTTTTTTTTTTTTTTTTTCGGTAAATCTATCAAGGCTCCAGTTTCATGACTAACGGATAATCGAGGTTCCACTGTATATACCTGTCATTTGTAGAGAATTTTATGTTCCTTAATTTATGTCTGAGTAATTTTTTCATGAAAACCAACAGTTTCTGAGATATTTGTAAAAAACTAAAAAAGTACTTTATTTTATCCCCCTCCCCCCACTCATCTCCTATCCATCAGGTCTTTTTACATAGTCATCAGTAGCCAATAAATCAATAAACAACTAGACCAATTTTTATCTCTGTAGAATTTATTATGGCGACATTAAATAAATTAATTTGAAATTAAGTGATATTTGGGGGGAAAATCCGTCAAAGCTCCGGTCTTCTGACTGACGGATAATCGAGGTTCCACTGTATGTACCTGTCCTTTGTAGATAATTTTATGTTCTTTAACTTATGTTGGAGTAGTTTTTTCATGAAAAACAACAATTTCTGAGATATTTGTAAAAAACTAAAAAAAAAAATACTTTGTTTAGCCCCCCCTCCCCCCGCTCACCTCCTATCCATGGGGACTTTTTACATAGTCATCAGTAGCCATCAATGAACAACTGGGCCAATTTTTATCCCTTTAGAATTTATTATGGCGACATTAAATAAATTAATTTGAAATTAAGTGATTTTTGGGGGGGAAATACGTCAAAGCTCCGGTCTTCTGACTGACGGATAATAGAGGTTCCACTGTATATACCTGTCATTTTTAGATAATTTTAAATTCTTTAATTTATGTTGGAGTAGTTTTTTCATGAAAAACAACAATTTCTGAGATATTTGTAAAAAACGAAAAAAATACTTTGTTTAGCCCCCCCCCTCCCCCGCTCACCTCCTATCCATGGGGACTTTTTACATAGTCATCAGTAGCCATCAATGAACAACTGGGCCAATTTTTATCCCTTTAGAATTTATTATGGCGACATTAAATAAATTAATTTGAAATTAAGTGATTTTTGGGGGGGAAATCCGTCAAAGCTCCGGTCTTCTGACTGACGGATAATCGAGATTCCACTGTATATACCTGTCATTTTTAGATAATTTTAAATTCTTTAATTTATGTTGGAGCAGTTTTTTCATGAAAACCAACAATTTCTGAGATACTTGTAAAAAACTAAAAAAATTACTTTATTTTGCCCCCCTCACCTCCTATCCATGGGGACTTTTTACATGGTCATCAGTAGCCATCAATAAACAACGGGACCAATTTTTATCCCTTTAGAATTTATTATGGCGTCATTAAATAAATGAATTTGAAATTAAGTGATTTTTGGGGGGAAAATCCGTCAAAGTTCCGGTCTTCTGGCTAACGGATAATCGAGGTTCCACTGTATATACCTGTCATTTGTAGATAATTTTAAATTCTTTAATTTATGTTGGAGTAGTTTTTTCATGAAAAACAACAATTTCTGAGATATTTGTAAGAAACGAAAAAAATACATTGTTTAGGCCCCCCCTTCCCCCCGCTCACCTCCTATCCATGGGGACTTTTTACATGTTCATCAGTAGCCATCAATAAACAACGGGACCAATTTTTATCCCTTTAGAATTTATTATGGCGTCATTAAATAAATTAATTTGAAATTAAGTGATTTTTGGGGGGGGGAAATCCGTCAAAGTTCCGGTCTTCTGGCTGACGGATAATCAAGGTTCCACTGTATATACCTGTCATTTGTAGATAATTTTATATTCTTTAATTTATGTTGGAGTGGTTTTTTTCATGAAAAACAACAATTTCTGAGATATTTGTAAAAAACTAAAAAAATACTTTTTTTAGCCCCCCCCCTCCCCCCGCTCACCTCCTATCGATAGGGACTTTTTACATAGTCATCAGTAGCCATCAATGAACAACTGGACCAATTTTTATCCCTTTAGAATTTATTATGGCGACATTAAATAAATTAATTTGAAATTAAGTGATTTTGGGGTGGGGGAGGAAATCCGTCAAAGCTCCGGTCTTCTGACTGACGGATAATCGAGGTTCGACTGTATATACCTGTAATTTGTAGATAATTTTATATTCTTTAATTTATGTCAGAGTAGTTTTTTCACGAAAAACAACAATTTCTGAGATATTTGTAAGAAACTAAAAAAAAATGCTTTGTTTAGCCTCCCCTCCCCCCGCTCACCTTCTATCCATGGGGACTTTTTACATAGTAATCAGTAGCCATCAATGAACAACTGGACCAATTTTTATCTCCTTAGCATTTTTTATGTCAAACTGCTCAAAAATGGGCTAATTTGACTGGACTATATAGCGTGAAAGTATTCCCGAGAAGCAAAGTTGCAAGGTTTAGCTAGTGTTATTTATGATATATTTGAAGATATACCGCGGGGTAAAGAGTTGTATGTGACCGAAGTAAGAAAAATTTGGTTTTATAAGGGTACTGATAAATCTGAACGAGAAATAGCTCGGTTAATGAAGCGTTCTGAAACTGCTATTCACAATGAAATAATTAGAAAAAAAAAGGATTCAAATAAAATTAAACGATCTGGAAGAAAAGGAATTTTGACAGCACGGAATGATCGACAAATATTTCGATATCAACTCAAAAAGGTGTTTCAACTCGGGAAATTTCGAACCGTTTCAGCAAAAGAACCTCACACATAACAGTTTGAAAGAGTCTGAAATCAAATAGTAATGCAAAATGTATGAAACTGTTGAAAAAACCGAGGTTAATGAAACATCATAAAGAAGAAAAACTGAAATGGGCTAGAAATGTCATGTCATGGGACAAGAAATGGAAACAAGTGATATTTTCAGATGAAATAAAATAATCTTGACGGTTCGGATAGTTATAAACACTATTGGCATGATTTGAGGAAGGAACCGAAACAATCCGACAACAAACTTCAGTCCAAAAATCGGAGGAGGATCAGTAATGGTTTGGGGAGCTTATAGCCATGATGGATTATATTATGCGATTTAACCTGAATTTCGAGACGCATGAACTCTGTGCAATATCAGGCTATGTTATATGATCATTTTATACCTTTTGGACCTTTTTTAGGTGGTGCTAACTGGATGTTTCAGTAGGACAATGCTTCTTGCCATGTGTCTAAATCCACGCAGCAATGGTTAAAAAAGAAAAAAAAATCATGTTTTGTCATGGCCAAGTCGAAGTCCAGACTTGAACACTATGGAAAATCTTTGGGGCGTATTAAGTCGCAAAGTTTATGCTAATAATAAACAGTTTTTATCTGCCAATGAACTAGAATGAACACTCTATAATGCAACTGTAAAAACGTGCATTAAAACGCAAAACATTTAAGAATGAAGAAGTAGAAGAGATAGAGAGGATTGAGTAAATTTATTCTCACACGCAATTTGCCACAACTCCCTTCTGTGGTGGCAAAGTTCCATATAGTATAGCGTAATCTAGCGGTTTTCCGGATTACTGATGAGACACTTTACCTGTTCCAAGGCGCACAGAAGTTAGATCTATTCATTATATATTATTTCTATTCTACACCTATTCCATTTCTTTGAACAACGGATGAGGGTGGAGCAGCTAAGTGCGAATTCACTGGTTAGTGAAATAATACGCAAAATGAATTTTTTGGACTTGTTATCACTTTTCTTGCTGGTGAGTGATATATGATATCGTTGGTACTTTGTCATATTCTTTTCATAAATTCGCTGTTCAAAATTTTAGTTCAGCCGGCTTTTTATTACAAATCCAGGAATTCAATATGATTTAAAGATGTTGAGATTGCGAGACGTATTCCCATATTTTGTGCAGATTGCGTTGGAGAGGGAAGCGGTACCATCCTAACTGAGATGTCGGTGAATCGGTGTCACTTATGTAAGTACATTTTGTGATGAGAATGTACAGAGCATTTGTAATAGAGAATATAGAGAATTTCTTTCATGCTTTATAACTTTTCACATTAATGCTCAAAATTTATTTTATAAACGAAATCAGATAACTGATTCTTGAAGTTGCTAAATATAATATATCTTAATTTTTACAGGTTTAAGATGGATTTTTCAGAACGATACACTATGTGGAGTATAGTGCTACAAGGTATCATAATCACTACAGTGGCTTACAGCGGAGATCAAATTCAAGTACAGAGACAGTTGACTCTTAAAAATCTTAGGCGATCTAAAATGTATGTATGTAACAATTTTCTTAGATATGTGATTTTTTTTCCGATTAAAAAAACTAGGGTGACCAAAATTTACAACTAAACTTTATTTAATGCTATCATAACTTTAAAATTTATAACTTTTAAAGCTTTATTTTTTTTAAATGCCACGAAATTATAATATTCGTTAAATGTAATAAGTGTTTTAAATATAAAACTGCTGAACTGGAGAACTACGTGACTCAAATTTGGGGTCTGTCGACCGCCGTAGTAGAATAAGGTCTTTTCAAAAACTAAAATATTTTTTTATATTTTATCTTAAACTTTTCTCGTTAGCTACAAAATGTACTAAATAGCAGAAAATAAAAATTTATAAAATAAAAACTTTAGCACTGACTGCGAAAAAAGTTTATATTTATATAAAATTGAAACTGAGCACAAAGTGATTTACTAAATGATAAAATTGTATGATGACGTTCAAGAAATAAATTCAAATAGGAACATATACGGCATTTCAGTTTCTGGCTTAAACATAGTCTCAAATGACAATATCTTGTCTGCGACAATACTGAATGCACTGTTCCTAGATTTCGATATGTTTGCGTTATCCCAGCACTATTGTCGCCAAGCGAAATAGTTGATGCCAAATGAAGCACTTAAAAAATTAATAGAAATTGGTGCAAAAGTGATCATTTAAAAAATATAACATTTCAACAATACAGATGACATTTTTCGAACTATTTTATTATAGAAATACAAATATATACTTAAAATAAAGGAATAAATAAATATTATACAATAAAATTTAATTTAATTTAAACTGCAAGCATGAAATTGTAAATGTCTCTTAGAATTACAGAAAAACATTTCATTTTTTGAATAAAGACGTCGACACATGAGCTTTATGAGATAGGACTGTAAATAATGACGAACAATGCTGCGCTGTGTTTTATTATGCAATTTTGCAACAAATTTCTCAACAGATTGGATATGACAGATTATATCTCAACAGATTGGATATGGCATCCTGTGCTAAGGGTAAAAAAAATATTTTTGTGCTCGCAAAAGACTTTATGTATAATTAATTCTATAGCTCTGAAACAATGTTATTGCAGCTTCCTCGTCATCACTGCCAAATTGTAAAATTCATCTTAGCGCAGCAAAAAATGAAGTTATAACTTAATAAAAAATATTTTCGATTCGAAAAATAGCAAATAAATTTACTTTTCGTGGTTACGATAAAATAATAGTAAAAATGATTCACGTTCAGTTGATAGTCATAATGTTTGGAAAGGTTTGCAATAAAAATCCTTTGCACGGTAAGGATTGAAATAAATGGCTCATTAGCATACATTTTGGCATGGTGTTGATATAACGGAAAAGTACCCATATTTCAAACTACTAGCTCTCGGTAATCTAAAAATTCAATCCAGGCATCAAATCAAAAGAATTTTGGTAGTCAGTAAAATCTAGAAAGAGTACGACATAACAGTAATTATTTCATATTGAAAAAGACTATTTCTGTAATATCGTAATCGAATGAAATACATCAAAGTTGCTGCAATAGGTATGGGAGCTAAACAAAAATTTAAAACTTAAGTCTCCTTTGCACATTTTGGTTAGGATTAGGATTAAGAATTTTTCACAGTTGTACGACTGGATACTTCTCAAGGGCCCAATTTGTTGAAGAAAACTCGAGTGATGTAGCATTGATTCTATTCTCTGAGGATGCCAAAAATGTTTCTAAATATAACTTACAGGGCCGAATATAAAGGATAACATATAAATATTTAAAAAGCGTAACTTTTTGAAAATTAATTGCAGAACTATTTTATCGACATAATCTTATTTCCTACCTTATTTTGAACACTTTTGTAACTTACATTGCGTACGTATCTCCAAAAAGTTAAAAACAAAAGAAATAAACCACGTTTCAATCTTTTCGAGACACCCTATAAGACTGTTAGCCAAAGGAACTTGATAAATAAGTTCCTTTGTTCTTTATACATCACTTCATTCTGATATCATTTGCGAACTTATATGACTAAAAATGAAATTTGAGGAATAGATTAGATTGGTTGAAAGAGCATTCTTCATTATTCGTGATTGATGTTAGATCTGCTTGATTTTGCACTCAATTAATCTTGCTTTTCTTCATTTCAGAGCCAGTCTTCTAAGCATTCCTATGTTAGTTACCTTTCAAATTCTGTGCTGTTTTTGTGGTCTCATATTTTATGTGCATTTTCGTTTATGTAATCCAGTTACTTCACACGATCATCCCATAGAATCTTATGATCAGGTAATTTTCTCGGAGAAATAAACTATGATATAATGCATGTTTAATTATGTTAAAATATATAATATGTAGCTCTGGTTTTATCCAGAAATAATAAGTTATTATAAAATAGATATTTATATTCAATGAAAGCAAGTTACAATACTATACCGGCTGATACAAAATCGATTTGTAATGGCGATTATCTCTTAAATCGCTGATGATAGAAACATTACATCCAACAACAAAAAGTATACAAATAAAATATAGCTTTTAGATATGACCTTTGTTTTACAAGGGGCTGAACATACATATTATAAAAAGAAATTTAGTTTTTTAAATGATCCCATTTTCTATAAGTTTTATTAGGAAAATGCTGTCCTGTGTATAAGAAGACCATTAAAAAAAACCTCGTTCTTTTGCAAAAGAAATCTATTCTAGTTATAATAGTTTGAATTTTATGAAATTTCAGAATTTTATGAAACTAAAAATGGAAAAACATGTTTTTAGCGCTGGAAAAAAACACTGACATTTTATAAAATTCAAAGCATCATAACTAGATAAATTTTGATCGTAAAATAATGGGATTTTTTTAAATGTCCTTCTTAGACACAGGACAACATTTTTCTAATTGTAACTTATGGGACTATAGGTGAACTATATGGAACTATAGGTGTCGTATAAAAAAAAATTAAATTTCGTATTTTACATGTATACTTCTCCTTGTAAAACAGATACCGTACCTAAAAGATATAGTTCATTTGTATACTTTTCGTTATTGGAAGTATGTGTTTCTATCGCCGACAGTTTAAGAGATAAACGCCATTACGAAATCTATTTTGTATCATCCAGTACAATACATTTACAAAGTTAATTAAGATGATAAAAAAAACCCATCAAAAATGAATTTGAAACAAGAGCCATTATAATCACTGATTTACGTCAGCATTAATCAGAAAACTATTTCTGTAATAAATAAAATACATTTATTATTTATTTATTTTTTATTTTTAATTACGAGGGAAACATTTCGAAATTTTATATTTTGTCACAACCTGTTAAAAACCTGCATGGAATTATTTTTATGTTGAATCGTTTGAGTTGTAATTTTCCCCATTGTTAACTTATACCTTCAATGTGTTATAGAAAAGACAGATAAAACTTGTGAACAAAAAGGAAATAGAAACAAGAAAGAAAGATCAAGCGTTAAGCATAGATTATGAAACAGTTTCCAACACTTCTAGACAACTTGAACAAAACTTCGCCATTTAATAATTTAAAGAATATTCCTAAGAAAACATATTTTAGAAAACGCATAACACATTTGAAAACCATTTCAGCAATTGGTGTCCGTAGCCTGAGAGGTACTCCAATTTTTTTATACAGCCATATGCTACATAGTATGCTAAAATTTAGTTTTGTAAGAAAATGCATATCATAATTGAAATTTCACATTCAGCAATTTCTATCAATTGACGGAAATGTACTTGAACTCTTCTGTATAGCTAGTCTATATAGCCCTGTATTTCCAGCTTTTTATACACGCTACATATTAAGCTAAAATTTAGTTTAGGCAAAAACACGCTTAAAACAACTGAAATCACACTTCTAGAAATTTATATCTATAGACGGAAATGTATCTAATAGGAATTTAATTTGCTTCTACAAACATCGCTTAGTATACTAAATATAGTTCAGCTTGAAAATGCATAACTCAGTTAAAAACCACCTTTAAGCAATTCACGTTCATACTCAGTAATGCTTTACGAATCCTTCTGTGTAGCCCTATATATAGAGTTTATACACACCACGTAATACGCAAAAATTTAATTAAACTTAAAAATGCATACAACAACTGCCAACGCTCTTATACAATGCGTCATATCTTATTAAATCATATTTTACACTATTTCAAACATTAACAATGAATCCACCAATTCCCATGCAGCTGAATTTATTTTGTCAAATTCCGCCCATCATCTTCTCAATCCATCTGTGCATTAGGAATATTCGACACTAATACATCTTCGATGGAAGGAAGGCTAGCGAAGGCATAGCGATCTTCGTAGATACTTCGTTAAAATCTGTCATATGGTTCATTGGTTCAACATCGAAGAAAAAAGTAATGTATTGTTTTTGCCGTTGTCTAAGAAAATTGTGTGGAGACCTTGGGAGCTCGTATTTAACTTATATCCCTTTCAAATAGAAAATTCACATACCAGTTTCTTTAAAATTGCGTACTCTAGTTTGGGATACCCTGAGCTAGATCATAGTCTACTCTATTAAAATAATTAACACACTAATGTGATATAATAAAGCAAGCAACCCCCTTCTCGTGCCCCTTTCCGTCGTATTTCTTTTTTCAGTCTTGGTCCCGCCTACCAAGTGGTCGTACATCAGTAGTAAGATAAGGGGGCTTCAACGAACACAGGCGCAGCCGCAGGATATGCAGCTGCACATCTGATGTGCAGAACTTCTATTTCAGAGAAACTTTTTGGAGTTCCATGTTTCTGATTAGCAAACTCTCTTTCTCACACAATGTTTTTCCGTTGCTATATCTAATATTTTGCTGCCAAACGATTTTTATGTATATACATACATAAGTGTTTATATGAATATATGTGTATATGTCTGTCTATATCTTCATATGCGCTTATATGTTTGCGTGTATATATGTATTTATGTTTGTCTAGATGCACAAATGTCTATGCGTTTGTGTAAATATTTATGTATGTTTATACTTAATATTTACAAGTTTTTAAAAAATATATAAAGTTGTTAAAATTATTTATATGTTCATAAAAATATTTACGAATTAAAAAAGAAAATAATATATATACAGGGTGTCCACGTATAACCTGACCGACCTTTATTTTCGCAACCGTTGTCCTAGCTGCATACTTCCAATTACAAAAATGGCTTAAATAAGGTAAAGAATTATTTTTAAAACGATTTGAGTCAAGAAAAATATTTATTTAAAAATTACGAAATTAAAATTTTTATACGGTCCCCCGGTCCTATAAGTCATATTTAGTAAAAATTTACTGTGACACTAACAAGTAACATATACACAAATTAAAAACACAATTTACTTAAGCAAGGTGTCAAATACATGTAAAAACAAAATTTCCAAACTTGACATGTTTCGGTTTAAAGTATAAAACCATAATCATAAGCACACATACACGTCAAAAACAAACCTGAATGACACTGGACGCTACAATATATACAAAATACAACACAACAAACAACGCCATCTACAATCAAACACATAAAGTAAAAGCACAGAAAAACATTAAACATCAAATCGTGTTTGTATACACAGTTGCCTCCCTCTATTCAAATTAGCCCCATAATATTTATTTAAAAGCTCTAACCATAAAGGTGGAATAACAAAAGAGAAAGTATCATTACAGATTAAGCCTTTCCGCAAATAAATTCCGATGGATTCTCTTATAAGGGACTTGCGGTAATAATTCGAAATAAAAATCAATTTAATATCTTTAAATAAAATTTTAATCTCCCCTCCAAATATAACCTAGACAAAGCTGTTTTCATGCGGCCAAATTTAATGTCAGATTCATGCTCCCTCTTTCTTATACTTAATTTTCTCCCTGTCATACCAACATAATAACTGATATCACCCTCCTCATTAACATACGGAATCTCATATACCCCTGAAAGATCCTCCTGTTTAATCGAGTCAAACTATCTATAAAGTAACTCTTTTAGTTTATGTGGTGGTTTCGCAATTAAATCAATGTCAAACTTTTTTAATTTAAACTTTAACCTCTCAAAATTACCCTTCATATAAGGAAAAGAAACTCTTTTAACTTTAGAACACTCACTCTCACCATTGTAATTATCGCTTACAGCCTGATCTCTCCCCCCAATGTTTTCATTTGTATAGTAATTAATCAATTTATTGATACTACCCAATTTAAAACCATTACACTCAGCTATACTACGGATAATATTTAATTCATCATTCAAAAACTCCTCAGAACAAACCTTAAATGCCCTATTAACTAAAAAAAGGAAAGTGGAAAACTTTTAACTAAAAGGAGAATAAGCCGACTATTCAAACTCTTCCTATAAACCGTTCTCTTCAAATACCCCCTCTAGTTAAAAAGGTATCCAAAAAAGAGAGACTACCCCTTTTCTCTAATTCATAAGTAAATTGAATATTACTGTCCAAATCATTAACCTCCTTAACAAAACTAACGAAAGACTCCACCCCCCAATCCCAAATCAAAAAGACATCATCAACATACCTCCTCCAAAAAACAGGCAATTTCTCAAAACTTACAAAAATTCTTTCCCCCATTGGTCTCATCTTAAATTCAGCTAGAAAACCCGAAATGGGAGAACCCATTGGCGTCCCCATATTCTGAACATACAATTTTCCATCAAACATAAAGAAATTACTCTATATTATTAACTGTAAACCACTTTTTAAAGTCTTTTTAATATCGTCACTAAATTTTTCTGAACTGTCAATCCTATCGTTAATGTCTGAACTCACTTCAGTTATATCAGTAGACGGGAACAAGGACTTCACATCCATACTTGCCAAAATGCAATCCAGAGGGATCTTAACCCGGAAGAAATCGCGCATATCTAGGGTATGAATAGTTTTTACTTTATCACCAATAAATACAAACAATAATTCTCAACTTATTTAGTAAGTGACAACTGTTACAAATTGTAGGATAAAATACGCTAAAGATTACTTTTCAAAAAGTAGTGGTCATAATTGTAAATTCCGTACGCACTCGGGGTATATCATACCTATCAGTACTTCTCCCGGGTTAAGCGTCCTAATCTCATCCACAAATTCCGCTGTGGAACTGACAACATAGTTTGAATGTGGCAATAAATCCTTTAATAGTAAAACAAACGTCTTTTCTAAGAAATATGTTGGTGCTTGACACCTCATTACTATGGGGCGTAACGGATAACCTTCTTTACGATCTTTAACTCTCCCAACGAGACGTGGAATCACACCTTGTTTATTAATACGTAACTTCACTTTCATAAAATCTGGCCAACTACCCCTTTCAATAATCTCCTTTAACTTCCTATTAATTTTATTCAATGGGCATTTCTCAATTAAGGAACAGTTCATCTCTTTAATAGCTCCTAGAGGAGTAGTATCAATAAGTTGATTAATTACTATAGAAATGAAAATATTGGGGGGAGGGATCAGGCTGTAAGCGATAATTACAATGAGAGTGAGTGTTCTAAAGTTAAAAGAGTTTCTTTTCCTTATATGAAGGTAATTTTGAGAGGTTAAAGTTTAAATTAAAAAAGTTTGACATTGATTTAATTGCGAAACCACCACATAAACTAAAAGAGTTACTTTATAGACAGTTTGACCCGATTAAATAGGAGGATCTTTCAGGGGTATATGAGATTCCGTATGTTAATGAGGGGGGAGATATCAGTTATTATGTTGGTATGATAGGGAGAAAATTAAGTATAAGAAAGAGGGAGCATGAATCTGACATTAAATTTGGCCGCATGAAAACAGCTTTGTCTAGGTTATATTTGGAGGGGGGGATTAAAATTTTATTTGAAGATATTAAATTGATTATTATTTCGAATTATTACCGCAAGTCTCTTATAAGAGAATCGATCGAAATTTATTTGCGGAAAGGCTTAATCTGTAATGATACTTTCTCTTTTGTTATTCCACCTTTATGGTTAGAGCTTTTAAATAAATATTATGGGGCTAATTTGAATAGAGGGAGGCAACTGTGTATACAAACTTGATTTCATGTTTAATGTTTTTCTGTGCTTTTACTTTATGTGTTTGATTGTAGATGGCGTTGTTTGTTGTGTTGTATTTTGTATATATTGTAGCGTCCAGTGTCATTCGGGTTTGTTTTTGACGATGTATGTGTGCTTATGATTATGGTTTTATACTTTAAACCGAAACATGTCAAGTTTGGAAATTTTGTTTTTACATGTATTTGACACCTTGCTTAAGTAAAATATGTTTTTAATTTGTGTATATGTTTTAGAAAAAGTGAAGTTTTTATGTTTTTAAATTTTGGAATTAAAAACAGTTTTAACTATCAAGTGTGACAAAAAAAGTCCCATTCATCTAACATTGAAATTGACAGAGTTATGAAACTTTGAAATGCATGACCTATACAACTTTTTTTGCATCTCAATACAGATGATTTCGGCCTTGCTTTCAGGGGTCGTATGTAAAGTACTTAAACTTATTTCAAGGTATCTGCGCTTTGAAAGAAATCGTACAACTATTACGATTGAGTAAACTTTTATTAGTTAAGTTTCAGATTAGTTAAAATAATTGTATGTTAACATATGTTTTATTTTGTATGGATTTGAGGCTAGGATTTCTTTTAACAAAAATTATGTTTTTTTCATAAGGTTTTATTTAACTTGCAACGATCGTCTTTCCAGTTTAAAATTTGTACTTGAACTTTAACTCATTTTCAAAAGCCCGATCGAAGTTAAATTTTACATACTGACTTAAATCCGATGACAATGTAATCTACCCTATATATATATATAAAATCCTAATGAAACGAATTTGTGAAACGATTTTATGAAACGAATTTATGAAACGATTTTATGAAACGACTGATTAAACGACTGATTATGTTTCAGGGCTATTTTTAATAAAATATTAAACGCTTGATGGTGAAATTAATACCAATTGTCCATAAAAATCCGCGGATGTCAAAACTGGTAATAGAATTTTGAAATTGGAATTAGTGTTCGAGATATTAATTTTTTTCTAATTTTAATGACATTTCTGTAATAATGACAACTAATTACTCAGTTTTTTTGCGACAAAAAAGGGAAAAAAATCGAAAAGGATCCCGATAGGGATTATTGATTTCTTTTTATTCGTCATTTTCAAATTGAAATTGAATTTATCTTTTATTTCAATCGATAATGAAGACAAGATTGTGATTAAATTATGTTTTTCAGGAAAATTTGAAAAAAAATCACATTTCTATCGTCAGGATTCAATCGCCTGTCAGCATTTAATTTAATTTATAAACTGAAAATATTTTGAATAAATTCGTCCAAATGACGTCATTCATGTAAACGCAAAAGAAAGGGGAGGAAAGGAATTAATAGTAATTATTATTTATTGATATCATTTTGTTATTTTTTTTGTAAAATTTAATTAAAAGAATTTATTTATTTTTATGTACAAAAAGAGGTAAATTGAAAGACAATTATAAATAAATTGTATATATACATATAAATACATGTATAAACAAGCATAAAAGTTCGGTGCTTTTCCAGTATATGGAGCCTTGACGAAACAGAGAAAATAGCCTTGGCGGAAAGGGAAATTTGGCAACATACTTTCTGTCAACCTATTCACTTTGTCATTCCGTATACAGAAGCATTTTTTCAATATCTATACAATTTGTTTAGCGTAGAATGTCATTTATCCTATTTTATATATAATCAGAAGTAATTTGTATAGAAAAAACAATAATAATATACGTATAATTAAAATACGCATATACACAAAAAAATCGTCGAATTTGTTTCCATGGCTGTTTATGTCATTTGGCACCAAATCTCCCTTTCTGATGCCGAATTGCGCCAAGCTTTTTAAAAAAGCGTCAAGACCCCTATAATAGAAAAGCACTAAAAGTTCATTGAGTTTGTTTTTATAACTTTTGGCAACAAATGTATGTATATTAACGAATCTATCCGTTTTTGAAACTCGAATTACGCCAAACCTAAAAGCAAAGGATCCTATACTGGAAAAGTACCCGATTTTCTTATGGACAGTATTCAAGTGACATAACATGGTGTAAAATTATCGCGGATAGCAAATTTGTTTAAATATCTCAATTGATGCCGAATAAATGCAGGCATGCATGCACAAAATATTTAATTAATTTTGTATGATAAATAATTATTAGAAAATTCATATATATAGATATTAATTAAATAAATAATTTACATATTTAAAATAACATGAAACTATGCATGATGGTGCACTAAAATAGAGAGAAAATTAAAACCTGTTACTGAAAATGTCTATAACATAGTACTTTTCAATACCGTGGTTCTTAATGTTATTCACAAACAGATGTAATTTTTTTCAGCCTTAAACGCAAAGGAAGAATAGAATACAGATCGTTGTTATAAAAGTCCGAGAGGTAGCCACAATTTAAACCTAGCCATTCTATACAAGCTGGTTTTCAAGGTGTAATTGATTATACTTATCAATCCCGAAAACAGGCGTCAGTTGTTGCAACAGTTGTATATGAGGCCATGATAATCAAAAAATTCCCCATTAAAACGTTAAAAGCATGGCAACCCAATTACAGATTTACCAATATTTTAAAAACAAAGCACGTTGTCATGTTTTTAGAGGCCTCGAAGTCTGAGCGGGGGTTGGCGAGCATAGCTCGCAGGGGGTAGGCCCCCTAGTATTATTATAATTTTCGACGCTTACCATCTTATACATATTTTTATTAGAGGATAACACAAAAGAATTTGGATAGATTACCGTCAACAAGTTTAAGAAAGAGTTTTAGATTAGATAACATAAACCTGCGGTGGTGGTGTTTTTTAACTTTTATAATTACGTTTTATGTATTTTTTAACGCTGAATAAAAAAATTACCTTCTCTTTTAACCATCATGTCAGGATTTTTCGCAAATCGTGAATTTCAAGGTTAAAAAATAGCAAAAAATCTCATACTATAAAATAGATGCAAGACTTTTTTATTCAGTTTAATTTTATTTAATTCAATAATTTTTTCAATTTTTTGTCTTTACTGGGTTTCTTACAGCTAAATACCTCAGGGGGGGGGGGGGGGTCAGATGAGGTTGAGAGGGGAGGCGGGGATCAATTTTAACTTTGAGCTTTTTAACTTTGAAATTTGCGATTTGAGAAAAATCCTGACGTGATATTTTAAAGTGAAGGTCATTTTCGGATTCAGCGCTAAAAAATACATAATAATCAATTTTCAAAAAATTAAAAACATGTCACAACCCAAATTTTGAAAGACAGTGTAATCTAACAGCATTTTAAAATCTGTATCATTTTGTAAAGAAATGAGGCTGCTGTTTTTCGTCCTTTTATTTAACAAAAAATCTGTTATTTTTATTCTCTTATATGTTCAGTGCAAATTGTATATTTAGCATTAATATGTCAGAATGATTATAGATTTCACATTTGCACTAGATTGCAATGTTAATTTTGCTCTCAACTATTTTTTTGATATATCTGACGATTACTTATATCTCTACTACATTTGTGAATTACCCCTATTCCACAACAAAAAATATACTCCAACTTTAAACAGCTATTACTCGGTCAGTTTTAATGTTAGATGAATGGAACTTTTTTTGTCTTACTTGTTAGTGTCACAGTAAATTTTTACTAAATATTACTTATAGGACCGGAGGACCGTATAAAAATTTAAATTTTGTAATTTTTTAATAAATACTTTTCTTGACCCAAATCGCTTTAAAAATAATTCTTTACCTTATTTAAACCATTTTTGTAATTGGAAGTATGCATCTAGGACCAACGGTTGAGAAAATAAAGGTCGGTCATGTTATACGTGGACATCCTGTATATACAAGCTTTAAAAGCTTTACAAATTTAAAAAGTTTAAAAAAAAATTCAAGTTTTAAAAGAAAAAAAAACTATACATCATTAAAAAATTTTTTTTTTAATTTTAAGATGAAAAAAAAAAAGAAAAAAAATTACTATATTTAAAAAAAGTTTTACGATAACTTTAAAATTTTATATATTATAGAAAAAAGTTAATCAAAGTTAAAATTATTTATACGTTACCAAAAACATTTACAAATTTATAAAAATTTTATAAATCTTTCAAAAATATTTTACAAATGTATTATTTTAATGTATTTTTCTAAGCTTTTTGAGTATGATAAACCTCATAGGTTGCTTTTATGCATGGTAAACAAAGTTTTTGTGCATGATAAACCGTTTTTGAACACTGTAAACCTTGTAAATAGAGAGTGCGTGCGTGCGCGTGTGCGCATAGATAACGTTTTGCCAGAAAGGTTTGTGTATAAGTTTTAAATAAATACACATATTTAAAATAAACATTTTTTATTTAAACAAAACAAATTACAAAAAAGGTATATTTACAATACAAGCATATTTACAAGAATGGTTTATATAATACAGAACAAAATCATCATGTTAATTCTACATTAGTAACACAAATCACTATTTTCTTATTCATCACAATCTTATTCAATTCCATAATGTCCATACGCTAAGATGGATATTCCATCTTCTAAAATGTATCTCTTATCATCAAAAGGACTTAGACTAATTTTATTTTGGGTTAGTGTATATAAATTATGAGAATCTTGAGCGATCCTTATCTGTTTCTGCATGCTAATTTTTTGCTGCTGGAGGTACTTCAAGTAGTCTCATGCTTGATTTTCTGTCGAAAAATCTGCGTAGGCACACCTTTTGCGCGCTTTTTCTCGCCTTTAAAGGATTTCAGCGAGTACATTTTTGATTTCAGCCCGACAAACTCAAGGGCTAATTCACCATTAAGTTCATCCTTGAACTTGCCGAAAACTTTCTTATTATCCTCAGAGTATAGATCATGAGATTTCGGATACTCGGAGAAGTCAAACATATTACGGTATTGATCCATATCCTTATAAATATTGTTTGTCTGAATATGATAAGTTAAGGAATCTGTATCAATGAATAATAGGGTTGGCCGATTTTTATACGTTTTCTTTATGAAGTTATAATGAAAATCATACATAACTAATTTAGATCATTCTAAAATAGCGAACCGAACATAGATCGGCCCATTCATTAAAATACTAGTTTTCAGTCGTTCTACACCAGTTAAGTCAAAGGTTTTATATCAAAGGTTTTAAATGATTTAAAAGTAGGCTAAGCTACTAATTTTTTTGCTCTTTTTCACCATTACAAAGCACAATGTTTCTTCTTTTTCGAAGATTCTCCATTGTCTTCCCAAAAACAGAATTATTCAGTAATTTAAAAAAGCCCTTTTCAAAAGAGGACTTAGCCTGTTTACGTTTCTCAGTATTAAAATATTTCCGAACCCAGGGTGTCTGTTTAAATTTTAAGGCTTTATATACAGCTATAATTTTTAAACCAAGTTCTAAATAAAATTTAAGATTACGGTAATGGGTTAAACAATTCTTATTATTATTTAAATTTGGCATAAGTTTAGGGGTTCCCACGAATTTTCTATTGTTAAGTAAGCTTCTTGCATGAGAAGACAACATAGATTCTTCTACAGTAATTCTCTCGGGAAAACAGGGTATTCATTGTGCAAAGGGGGTAAATGTTTTCGGTATTCCAAGTCTACCTCGAAAAGGTACCCAATTTCAGAGCTATCAGATAGAGATAGAACTGACTCTTCTGTGATATGACTTGTTTCACACCATTCGAAACCACCACACGGTAAGAATTGGCTCATAGCCCACCCATATAAGTTATTGGCATCCCAGTACATGATGTAGGTGGGTGTCTCATTTTTCCTATAATCAGGCGTACCAGGGATGTTTGCTCGGGCATATCTTTGACTAATCATACTGATGCCGCCTCGTATTCCATTTTCAATCATAAGAAGCATATCAATATCGGTGAGTAACTCTAAAGGTGTTTCAAACATCTTCAAACAAGCTTGCGATGTGAGTGAAGGTGCAGTGAACAGGAGAGCAGGATCAATTCCATAATACCGCTGACATAATTTCCTAAAGTTTTTAAATACGTTAGCAAGTAA
Source organism: Maratus michaelseni (assembly GCA_963931845.1). NCBI lineage: Eukaryota > Metazoa > Arthropoda > Arachnida > Araneae > Salticidae > Maratus > Maratus michaelseni. The sequence continues at coordinate 152,285,769 of OZ007596.1, read as the reverse complement.
CAAAACATCCATCTTAACATAAAGATCGTGGTACTTCCCGAGAGTTTGGATACTGAAAGTTTTCCATACGTTCTGGGCATGCTCGTATTCCCTTTCTTGGATTGGTTCGTTCGTTAAACTATTGTAGAAAGCAGAGGATGGACGTAGGTGTTTCTCATCAAAATTTTCAAAAGAGTTAAAATAATCATAAGAGTAAACCCCTTTTCTTGTAAGCATATCTAAATTACTATTTTTCGGGAAATTTTCTTTAAGTATGGTGAATTGATCAGGAAGAAAATTTTTAACAAGTTTTTCCAATGAAGTGGGTAAAAATTGAAAAGAATCAATAAATACCATCTGAATAGAACACGTAGGTTTTCTTAATTTAAAGGTTATATAGTTTTCCATAGAGGAAGCAATAACATCGTTTTCATGATGTTTGAATTTCCCTAGTTTACTCTTAATATGATGACCATCATAGTTTTTCAGGTTGTGAAATATAACACGTATTGTTTAACACTGCTTGCAATTTAAGTTACATTCCACGTGTGTAGCTCCTCTGTACACACCTGACAGTTGATCATGGATCAAAACTTCTTTAAAACACTTTTACTAAAAAATTACTCAAAATACTGACTAACACCAAGTATAAGGAAAAGGACAGTTCTGCCACACGCGGTGGCGGTGTGGTGGGAAATTGTTCTCTTAGAGTGCGATGATAAAATTCAAACTCGAAATCTAGGGTGGGGCAAAAAGGGTGTGCTATAGAAGAGGGGGTTTTAGGAGGGGGCAGCATGTTATATAGTAGAGGGGGTTGTTTCCTGCCGTAAGTGAACACCGGAAATGGCCCATCCTCTGCTGTGGGAACACTCTTTTCCTTCTACTTGGTGTTTGTCAGTATTTTGAGAAATTGTTTAGTAAAAGTGTTTTAAAGAAGTTTTGAATTAATTTTTTCGCCAGCAGCGCCCTCTATGAGCTGTTTTAGAAGTAATTAATATAATTATTTTAATCTCTGGGGCCAGCAATTGAGATTGAGTTCAGATGTAAAGTGTATAACTTGAGTATCTTAGCACTACGCAATCAGAGTCTTGCTGATATGGTATTTTTAGATTTTGATACAGGAAATACTCCTAAATAAGGGTTGTTTTATGTGTAATATATAGTATTAAGATGTCAATATTATCGATTTTCGAATGTATAGGTATAGAATTTCTTGGAATTTCTGTAAGATTATTTTTGTCATGCAATGTTTGTTAGAGTAAAAATATTAAATAGCTCTATGTTTTGATACCGGAAATACTTTCAGATAAGGATTGTTTATGTGTATTATAGTATTAAGACATGAATATTACCGATTTTTGAATGTATAGAATTTCTGTAAGATTATTTGATTATGCAATGTTTGTTAAAATAAAGAAATATGTTTATATTTCTTAGAATAATAATAAATGTGTATTATATTTCACAAAGTGTGTATGGATTTAAATTTTTATAGCTGGTAATATCTAATATATTTCACATCTATTTCATATGAATGCCATATAGATTGTGTTATTTTTCGAATACAAGTATGTATTTTAGATATTTTTAAAGAAAATATTAATAAGAATATATATATATATATATATATATTTATTTAAAATTTCATGTTATAATATAACAGATTGTTCCACAAGTGCTAATATGTAAATGTTATTAAATATCTTTACTATATGGTTGTTAGACACAATTATTTCTCGAAGTCTAGATTGTAAATAAATATATTATTAGTATGTTATAAATAACAAATTGATTAATTTTAAAACGGGCTATGTTTAATTAATATAATACACACACACACACATATACAGGGTGTCTCTACAGGGTGTCTCGTTTACAAACTTAACATGCTGGTCTGTCATACCATGATAAACAAGATTTACATAGGAACTTGTGTTCGAAAATGCAAACTGTGACCGCTAGAGGGCGATGAGCGCAGGCTTACGGCAGAGTGGGAAGCGTAATCATTTCAGGCGAGGACGTAGCAGAAGAATGATGAATCGGTGTAGTAACGCAAAATTGGCCGATATGCATTACGTATATGGCGCCGCGGATGGAAATGCACGAGCCGCGGTACGGATGTACCTTGAGCGCTTCCCAAGCAGACGTCAGCCAAGTCATGTTTTGGTTGGACAATTGCACCGCAGATTGCGTGAAGCAGGAGCTTTCCAAGTACGTAGCCACATTGGTCGAGAACGCACTACACGCACGCCTGTCGTAGAGGAAACCGTGCTACAAGAATTTGACATGAAGCCACAAACAAGTCTTATGGCCACCGCGATCCCCCGACCTGACTTTCCTGGATTTCTGTTTGTGGGGACACATGAAGTCCATGGTGTACGAGACGCCCGTAACATCGGACATAGATCTCGTCGCAAGGATCTTGGAAGCGGCGGCACGTGTCCGTGATACACCTGCCCATTTTGAACGGCTCCGTGAATCCGTGCGTCAACGTTGTGAAGCATGTACATTGCGGCGAATGGAAGGAATTTTGAACATCTTCAGTAAATTAAACCATGTTCTTTAATAAAAAGCCATATTAATACCTCTTTCGATATCCTTTCTTTCTTCCCCTCCACTCCTGCGCTCGTAGCCCTCTAGCGGTCGCCGTTTGCATTTTCGAACACAAGTTCCTATGTAAATCTTGTTCATCAAGATATGTCAGACCAGCATGTTAAGTTTGTAAACGACCTTTTGCGACACCCTGTATATATATATATATATATATATATATATATATATAGCAATCTTCGGGATTTAATATTATATATTTTTAAAAGAATCATGTAAATTTATTAAATATATTATACATGTGGTTGATTGATTTTATTATTTCTAGAATAATAGTATGGATTTTGAAGAAAAGTTTGATTTAGAATAAAAGTATGGATTTTGCATTTTTTAAATAAAAAAATATTTAGACTATATATATGTATATTTAATGTTATATTAATATTTAATATTCTAACAGATTGTTTCACAATTATTAATATGTAAATGATATTAAACGTATTTACTTTGTGATTATTAGTCACTGATCTTTCTCGAAGTACAGACTTATAATAAATATATTTTTAGTAACAGATTGATTAATTTTAAGTTGGGTTTCGATTTTTATTATAAAATATAAGTTTTGAAATATATATATATATATAGTTATAGTTTATAGTTTGTCGTTATGTTTGTCGTTATAGTTATGTTTTTATTGTTTATAGTTATAGTTTGTCGGTGTAGTGGGTTGTTTACTGTGATGTAAATCGAGAATTTGTTGGTGTAGTCTGGCTTTAGTTTGCTTCCTTTTGTTATGTCTGTTTCATTCATTTTCAGTCTGTACTTGTCAGGTATGGGGGAGTGTTGCATGCGTAAAACTAGTTTAACCCAGCAGTGCATGTCTCAAGCCATGCCACCTGACACAGGTTGTTTTAGCTTTTCTTTGTTGTTTATTGGCATTTTTAATTTTTGCTGCAATTTGTTGTGTTCTTTTGTTTTGAGTTTAAGTAGTTAGTTGCGTTTTCTGGTTCTGTGTAAATGTAGTTTGTTTAGTTTTGTTTTTCTAGTATTGAATTTAAGTGGTTTAAAGTTTTTGGTTGGCATTTGTGATAATGGTTCTGCAAGTGATTTTCCATTGGTGTTTATTATTATATATATATATATATATATATATATATATATATATATTAATCTTCGGGATTTGATATTATTATATATATTATACATTTTTAAAATGAAAATATTTTTTAGAATATGTTTGTTGATTTAATTTTATTGTTATAATATAACAGATTGTTTCACAAGTGCTAATATGTAAATATTATTAAATGTATTTACTATATGATTGTTAGACACTATTTTTTTTAAATATAGATTTTTAATAAATTTATTTTTAGTATGATATGAATAACAGAATGATTTTAAAACGTTTTTGAATTTTATTATAAAATATTCATTGAATAATTTTAAAAAACGTTAGCGTTTATACATGAAATTTTGATTATACGTATGATCTAGGAGTATAAGATTATTTAATATTTTTATATGAATCTTGCATACATGCATAAATTTTTTGAAGAGTTTGCTTCAACTTCAGGTGTATAATAAACATATTTAATTATTATAAGAAAGTTATGTCTCTGTGTATGATATTTACAAGAATTCATTGAAAACTAGTTTTAAAGTAAAATGAATTTCTTTGAAAATCAATTATTTTTAACTACTAATTTATAAAATCATGTGTAAAAGTCTATATTATTAGTTTTTAGTAAAGATCTTTTCTTAATATCAATTACATATGAGTGTTTTCACTATCACTACTTACTTTGATTTTTAAGTTGGAAATTTCCCTTTATGTATAACTTGAATTTGAAATATATAAAAGAATGCTCGATTGGTATTTTAGAAAGAATTTTCAAGAATTCTTTGAAAACTAGTTTTAGAGTAAAATGAATTTCTCTGAGAATCAAACATTTTTAGCTACTAATTTATAAAATCATGTGTAAAACTCTATATTATTAATTTTTGGTAAAGCCTTTTTTTTAATAAAATTATAAGATTTCTTAATAATTTTTAGGTTTTAATAGCGTTCATTTTAACTAGCATCACTTTAACTTGAGAATTTTCATTAAATGTATATATATAGGAGTTTGTTGATTTCCCAAGATTTTTTAATAACAACCATTTAAACTACTACTACAACTTCAACTTTGAGAAATTACTCTAAATTCTAGGAATTTTACCTGTATGTGTAGCTACGACGATAAGTATAAATAGCAACGGAAATTGTAATTTGCATCATTTCATGATTTGTTCTGATAGCGATTAAATGTGCTTTTAACTGCTTCCGCTTTTTATCTAAGTTATTATTTCCGCTTTTTATCTAAAATAGTAATTTAATTTGGGAAGATTGTTTTTGTTTGCTTTTAAAGAGTTAAAATTCTTTCTTACTAATCTAGTATGGATGTCATCATACCTTTAGAAAATTCTATACCAGCGAAGAAGATTTATCGGTGTCTGAGCTGTGAGAAGGCATTCTCAACCCTTTTTAATCTGAGTCAGCATATGAAGATTCATGCTAATAAAAAGTCGTATACTTAGTCGTGATGTATGTCTTAAAGCATTTGGACGAAAATCAAGCCTGAAAAGACATTTGAAGGCTCATAATAGCGTTGAACCATTAGAGTATGATGGGCACATTTAAGTATTTACAGAGAAGGACAATATACCTCAAAGCCCTATGGATATCAACACGCCGCCTAAAGAAGTTTTACCTAAAGACTGTGACCCCTATGAATGCCGAAAAGAACTATTCATGTCCCACTTGTAGTAAAATATTAACAACGTCTTTCAATTTGAAACAACATATGAAGATTCATTTAAATGAGAAATTACATACTTGTGGCACCTATGGAAAGTGTTTTGGAAGAAAATCACATTTGTTAACACACGTGACAACCCATAATATCGATGGACAGTCTACATTAAAGTGTAATATGTGTGACCAAGTTTTCACACGAAAGGATAATTTAGAACATCATTTAAAGTCACATCAGAATTTAACATTCCCTTGTCATGAATGTGATATAGTGTTCGGAAGAAAATTTGAACTGAGACAACATGTACACACTTAGCACTCTCTTGTGAGTGTAAAACGAAAAATGACTTTATTTGGTGTAAAGTCGAAAAACACAAAGCATTCTGATGCACTTAATGTATTTAAGACAGTCATGTTGTATCCAGATGAACGTGACAAAAGTGATTTAGAGGTATTTTTTACTCACTTGCAATCTGAAATACAAGAACGTTTAATAGGTGAAATTCATGAAAAAGGTGCAATTAAATGGTATATGGTAGAAAAAATAGCACTTGAACGTATGGATAATAATGAGGGGATGGAAGATATTGAATCCTATTTTCGATGTTCGTGTATGACTGAACTTATAGAAGATACTATCTCGCAACATATTGAAAAAGGATTTTCGAAGATTATTAAATCCATTGAAGAATTCGTACAAAGAGGCTCTGGATGGGCACTTAGAAAAATTCATCATTTAGAACTGAAGATTGCTAAATATCACACCCTCTCTGCAAGTTCCTACATTTCTCTGTCTAAAAAACTGGATGATAAAAAAAGCACAGTTGAATATAAAAAACGAAGACAACAAATGCCTAGTGTGGGTGCCGTTTGGCTTTTAAACTGAATTTAGAAATAGCCGGAACGAGTTTCACATTACCGACCCTATGAGTATGATATTAAATTAGGTAGTGTAGAATGCCCTGAACCCCTTCAGAAGATATCTATTATTGAACAACTCAACAATTTACGAATTATAGTATTTGGATATGAAGGGGATAAAGTTTGCCCTCTGTATATATCTGAAAAGCAGAATCAGGATGTGATTAATTTGTTATTGGTTGGTGATGGTGAAAAACAACAGTATTGTCTAATGTTAGAAGCTTTTCAAAACTTTTAGGAGACTTGACTAATCATAAAGCCACCACCTATTATTATTATCGATGTTTACATCGATTTTCAAGACAAGATCTATTGGATAAGCATAATGAATATTGTTCTCGACATGTTGTACAAGCTATAAAGATGCCTAATGAAAATGATAATATATTAAAATTTTCTGGTATTCATCTACAACATCCTGTTGCTTATACGATTTATGCGGATTTTGAGAATCTACTTATATCTATTGCATCAGTCACACCCTCTTCTAAACCATCCTACACTGAGAAAACAACCTATCACTTACCGTGTGGGTATGCTTAGGTTGTTATTGGACCCGACGGTAGATGTGTGCAAAAAGCCCAAGTGTGTCGTGTGAAAAAATGTCTTGAACACTTTTTAAACTGTATGAGGCGGGAGAGGGAAATATTAGGACGAAAGTTATTAGATATTAAACCTATGAAGATTACACCTATGGAAGAAAAAGCATTTCAAGAGGCAGAGTTTTGTCATATTTGCAAGAAAACTTTAGATGAGAAACGTACACGTGAACATGATCACTTGTCAGGTATGTACAGAGAAGCTTCACACTTGGAATGTAACTCAAATTACAAGCAATGTAAAACAATATCTGTTATATTTCACAACCTGAAAAACTATGATGGTCATCATATTATGAGTAAACTAGGAAAATTCAAAGATCATGAAATCGATGTTATTGCTTCCTCTATGGAAAACTATATAACCTTTAAACTATGAAAACCTACGTATCCTATTCAGAGGGCATTTATTGATTCTTTTCAATTTTTACCCACGTCATTGGAAAACTTGTTAAAGATCTTCAGCCTGATCAATTCATCATACTTCAAGAAAATTTACCGAAAAATAGTAATTTATACATGCTTACAAGAAAAGGGGTTTACCCTTAGGATTATTTTAGCTCTTTTGAAAAAATTGATGCGAAGCAGCTACCGCCATCCTCTGCTTTCTACAATAGTTTAACGAACGAACCAATCCAAGAAAGTGAATACCAGCATGTCCAGAAAGTATGAAAAGCTTTCAATATCCAAACTCTCGGGAAGTACCACGACCTTTATGTTAAGACGGATGTTTTGTTACTTGCTGACGTATTTCAAAACTTTAGGAAATTATGTCAGCGGTGTTATGAAATTGATCCTGTTCTCCTGTTCACTGCACCTTCACTCGCATGACAAGCTTGTTTGAAAATGTCTAAAACACCTTTAGAGTTACTCACCAATATTGATATGCTTCTTATGATTCAAAATGGAATAGGAGGCGGCATCAGTATGATTAGTCAAAGATATGCCCGAGAAAATATCCCTGGTACGCCTGATTATAGGGAAAATGAGACACCCAGCTACATCATGTACTGGGATGCCAATAACTTATATGTCTGGGCTATGAGCCAATTTTTACCATGTGGTGGTTTCGAATGGTGTGAAATAAGTCATATCACAGAAGAGTGAGTTCTATCTCTATCTGATAGCTCTGAAATTGGGTAGCTTTTCGAGATAGACTTGGAATACCCAAAACATTTACACCCTTTGCACAATGAATACCCTATTACTCCCCAGAGAATCACCCCAGCAAACACAGACCTTTCGGCACACGATCGGACCGCAGCTGGCAGTGTCAGTTTTGTATCGGCATCGGGACAGTGGTATCGGTCAAGTGCCAGTTGTATGTCGGCAACTGATGCTAAAGAACCGTGCTTTTTCAACTTCCTGTTACTGTAATCGCACCCCTTATGCTTAGATATCGGCAAGAGACTTCAATTGGCAAGTGACGCTGGACCGATATCTGGTATCCGTTAATGGTCCGATTACATTTGCCAGCATCGGGCCGAATTTGGAATGTTTAATCTTAGCCGTCAATTTTTTTTTTCAATTGTGATTAACCGGCATTTTTTAGGTAGATTTCGTCAGAAATACTACCTATTACATTCTCCCCTAAATTGGAATTTATGAAAATTTTTGCAGATCTACGCCGATTATGACTCCCAGAACCCAAAACCACCCACAGTTCAAAACTTTATCTATCTATCTATCTATGTCACTTTTTATGGGCAAGATAACTGCAATAATTCTGCAGAAATCTCTTCCAAACTGATACATAAAATCAAGGGGCTTAAAATCTCGGTCAAGTTCGTTAATGGACAAAATCGAACCAATAGGAAGGGGGGGGGGGAATGGGAGACTTTTTGTGAAAACAGAAAAAACCCATAATTTCTAAATTATGATACGTATCGAATCCGTTTAAAGTTATTATTACTTCTGGGAAAAGGGGCGAAAATGTATGTATGACAGATTTTTGATATCATTAAAAATCATCCAAGGGGGGGGGAAAGGGGGGGTTTAGAAGAAAAAATTGAGAAATTCGCCAATTCACAAGATATCAAATCCGCTTGAAGTTATTATAAATCCACTTAATATTATCTAAAACTTTTATATTGACCAAGTTTTTTATAGGACCAATCCTTATAGCAAAAAAAATAAAAAATAAAAAATAAAATAAAAAATCCTTGCCGGCTCCGGCAGTGTCAGTTTTGTGTCGGCATCGGGACAGTGGTATCGGTCAAGTGCCAGTTGTATGTCTGCAACTGGTGCTAAAGAACCGTGCTTTTTCAACTTCCAGTTACTGTTATCACTCCCCTTATGGTTAGATATCGGCAAGCGCCTTCAATCGGCAAATGACGCTGGACCGATATCTGGTATCCGTTAATGGTCCGATTACATTTGCCAGCATCGGGCCGAATTTGGGATGTTTAGTGTTAGCCGTCAATTTTTTTTTCAATTGTGATTAACCGTCATTTTTTAGGTAGATTTTGTAAGAAATACTACCTATTACATTCTTCCCTAAATTGGAATTTTTAAAATTTTTTGCAGATCTACGCCGATTATGACTCCCAGAACACAAAACCACCCCCAGTTCAAAACTTCATCTATCTATCTATCTATCTATCTATCTATGTCACTTTTTTATGGACACGATAACTGCAATAATTCTGCAGAAATCTCTTCCAAACTGATACATAAAATCAAGGGGCTTAAAATCTCGGTCAAGTTCGTTAATGGGCAAAATCGAACCAATGGGGGGGGGGGGAATGTGGGGCTTTTTGTGAAAACAGAAAAAAGCATAATTTCTTAATTATGATACGTATCGAATCCGTTTAAAGTCATATTACTTCTGGAAAAAGGACCGAAAATTTATATATGACAGTATTTTGATATCATTAAAAATGATCCTAAGGGGGGGGGGGAAGGAAGGGTTTCAGAAGAGAAAAATTCAGAACTTCGCCAATTCGCAAGATATCAAATCCGCTTGAATTTATTATAAATCCTCTTAATATTATCTAACACTTTTATATTGACAAGTTTTTTATAGGACCAATCCTTATAGCAAAAAAATAAATAATGAAAAAAAAATCCTTTCCGGCTCCGCCAGGAAACGAGTTAGGTTTCGAAGTGGATGGTTCCAACTGCCGCATCATGGCAAAAAGGTCATTTCTTCTGCAATTTCCAACAAACAGGCGCCCCACGGTCTGGGTCTTCAAAATATACCTGTGCCTGTAGGCCGAGCCGTCAAGGAATTTTTTTTTCGATTGTGATTAAGTCGGAGTTTTGTTACTAAATGCATGCTTTTTTAAAACAATGTATATTACATATTTTTACTCTTCTTTTGAGGAATTAGTGTAACAATATCGAAAAAAACTATTATTATATTCCTCTTTTTTATAAAGCACAATGTAAACACATTGATAAGTTACGTTACTATCGAGGTGCAATAAATCAAAATACAGCTTCAAAACATAAAACTGTAAGATGTTAAAATTTTCATGAGCTTTCGGCTAAACATTAGCCTTCCTCAGATGAACAACAAGTAGTCGAGAAGACGCCGCTCCGAAATGGCGCGTTTTGGACAGGCTGGGAATGGGCGAAACCAAACAGACATGAACTGAAGGGGGTGACTGAAGTCCGGATGATACCATTACCAGCTGGGGTGGGTCAGGAGAAACCAAAAACCCCAGTGATACCTAGTATATTGTACCATAAACGAGGGATCTGATAAGATAATACATCATTACATGCATTATCACCCCTTTTCAAAATCTCTAGGGACTCTCTGATTATGCAACTATTATACTGTGAACCTCGTGAAATTATTTTAGCTTTACTGAAAAATACATCAATATATTTGGCCTGATTTAATCTGGATAAAGCAGTGGATAATTTACATTTTTTCATATCAGCTGTATGCTCTTTAATCCTTTCTTTTAAGTTGCGAGTTGTCATGCCTATATATGAATATATTTTAGAACTGTCATTAACTTTAAAAGGAATAATATAAATGCCAGATTTATCTCGGTTATCAATAGGGTCGATCATTCTATGTACCAAATATGCATGATACCAAATAAACAATGCATGTAATGATGTATTATCTTATCAGATCCCTCGTTTATGGTACAATATACTAGGTATCACTGGGGTTTTCTGTTTCTCTTGACCCACACCAGCTGGTAATGGTATCATCCGGACTTCAGTCACCTTCCTTCAGTTCATGTCTGTTTGGTTTCGCCCATTCCCAGCCTCTCCAAAACACGCCATTTCGGAGCGGCGTCTCCTCGACTGCTTGTTGTTCATCTGAGGAAGGCTAATGTTTAGCCGAAAGCTCATGAAATTTTAACATCTTACAGTTTTAATGTTTTGAAGCTGTATTTTGATTTATTGCACCTCGATAGTAACGTAACTTATCAATGTGTTTACATTGTGCTTTATAAATATTTTATTGGGTGAATTTGACGTTCGTATTATATAGATTTTTCTATATATTTTTATTCCTCTTTTTTTTAATAAAAATTGTGGAAATATAATAATTTATATTTTTGAAAATGAAATGTAAAATGTATTCAATATTTTACACAAATTTTAAATAAACATATTAGACGTGATGACAACACATACATGGAGGGAGATTTTTTGCTTTGTCACCCCCCCCCCCTCCCCCACCTCCGACGAACGAGCACGGGGTGGGGCGATATTTAGATGATTGATCATATATTATAATTATTACAACAATCTAAAAAATTTAAATTCTAGAGTACTTATAAATTTTCAAATTTTCAGTGTTAAGTGTGTATGTGTGTGTTGGGGGGAGGGGAATAACGGCGTTTCGATTAATATATTTAAAAGGGGAAAACCGCCAAAACACAGTATTCTTACTCTAGAAATAAATTATTTCTCAAACCTCCTGTTTTTCACAGATGAACCAGTTTTGAATCAATTTAAAAAATATAATATATTGTAAAAGCTGGGAAAACGGAATCTGTCTAAATAAAAAACTGTCTTAAACGAAAAAATTCCCGTATCATGGTCCCGATGACGGAAGTTTTACCATACAATTATACCTGTTAAGACGGAAAACTGTCTAAAAAGGAATTTTTATCTATTTTCAGCGATTTGTTTTTCACAGGCTTTACTGTATAAAAGACAAAATTGATAAACACTAAAATAATTAACAATTTTTAATTTATCATTAAACCTGTTTTATTGGTCATTTTAAAAGAGTAAAATTATGTAAGTATCCATATAATATTTTTATTAAACATGAAATAATAATGCATTTCTTGTAACCATTTATCAAGAAAGTTTCGGACTTTGGGATAATTTGATGATGGTCAATGATATGAGACGTATTTAGCGCTTTCACATCCAAAAATTGATTATGACAAAGCGCCAAGTGCAAAATACGGAGCTAACACGCCAAATCTGGAATGTTATGTGCTACTCTGTTGTCTACGTTGGGAGCGTAGTAAAGGCAAAGCGAAGCGATCATTCCAACTAATAAAACTGCGCGCGCATGCTTGCCAAACTGGGTTTTGAAGGGGGAATTGCAACCATAGACGCTCGCGTTTTCATGTAGATGCCTAATCCAACTGATCTGAAATGCGTGATGCGTGAAGCATTACAGGTGCTGAAGAAATTATAATATTGGTAAGTCTGTTTAATTTTGTTTTGTTAAATCTGAATTAATCTGAATTAAATTCATTATTTTTGCATACATTTAATTTTTAAAGATTTATTCTCTTGTAACGATTAACTTTGCGTAGGAATTATTGTTGTAGAAAATGATAAAAGGGTGAAGTTAGAAAAACATGTTTATGCAGTTTTCATCTTTTTATTATTTAAGTTTTTATAACATGTAGCATATTTTTAATTATTAATAATTAATAATAATTAATGAATCTTGATAATAATTAACGAACTCTTTAAACATTTCTTTATTATAATAAATACAGAATGATATTTGGTTATTTGTTTACATTCTTATCCATTTGATGCTCCACGATTTTACAATACTCTTATAGTTCATGTATTTAAAAAAAAATAGTCAACATTTTCGATTGCTTCGTAATGATAATTTGTATTTTATTGTATTTGAACTTTAATTTGTTCAAAGTTACTAATTCATTATTTTTTTTAATTACGTAAAGCTATTTCTTTTTCACGTATCCTGAAACTTTTACGCTGCTGTATAAAAATCCCTTTAATAATACTATTCAACAGCAGATGATTTCATTTGTGCTTTAAATTTATTAAATTTTAGTTATGCAAGATGTTTGAAGTTTAAATTATTATTATTAAACTTGTTTAATACATTTCATTTCTATCAAATTTAAAATAAATGAATTTTAATTAAATCAATGTATATAAATATTTGACATTTCCAATGTATATAATATACATGATCGATTTTGAAAGTGTATATTTATATTTGAAAAGGAAAGATTTAGAAACAAATTAAGAGAAAAGGGAAAAACAATATTGTAAATAATGTTACTTTGTTTTTAAAAGATGTAATTATGGAGCATCAAATTAGAGTTAATACAAGATATAAATGATTTTGAAAAACAATTGTCCTTCTGTATAAATGAAAAAATATATAAAGAATTTAGTAAAAACTAAAAATAAGTAAATATGCAACATGCTGATCATATAACACTTTTTTTAAATAAAGTTACAAAAATGTATTTTTCTAATCTTGCCCAGAAATTACATAAACTCTAAATTTTGTTTTTTATATTTTTTAAAGAGAGAATAATGTTTAATAAAATAAATTATGCAAAAAATATTTAACTTAGTTGAGATGTTGATGTATTTAATAAGGCTAAAACAATTGAGCATAATTTATAGCAGACTTATCATTTTAAGAGAGATAAAAAATATTTAGAAAATCACAAACATTTATTTAAAGCGTTCATAAAATAAAATAATAATAAACAGGGTACAGAATAAATTTATATTTATTTAAACTGATTTTTTTTTTCTGTGTAAAATTAAAGTTCGAATTTTTTAATTTATTAATAAATAGTAAATTAGTGGAACGAAATTTAGTTTATTTGACTTAAAAAATAATAATAAAAAAATCTGAAAAAAATTTAGACGTATCGTTTTATAGTTTCCTAGAAAATATTTTATTTTTTTAAATCAAGTTTTATAGCGACACTTAAAAAGAAAAATATATGGAAAATGTATCTAAATTTTACTTATTGTATAATAAATTTGTTTTATGTAGCTTTATAGAAAAAAAATCAAATGTATTTATAATATACTTACTACATTTTGGTAAGAATGAAATTAAAAAATATATATATTTACTTTATAATTATTGCGTTTAGAATCACAGGATTCAGATATTGTTAAATCAAATCAAGATAATGATTCAAAATAATATAAAACAGGAAAACACTTGCGTAATACAATACAAGACTCTCGTACAAAAACAAATAGTTTTTGTATGAGGCAAAAGAATAAATTTAACCCTGCTAAATATATCCTGTATCTAAGCTTGTTTAGTTAATATAATGCAAAGTTTGAAGCAGTTTTTTTTTTTTAATGGCAGGGGCTATTAATGGTAAACGGTATCCGTGAGAAGAGAATTGCTTACATCTAAAAAATAAATTTCACCATTTTTACCAAAATAATTAAAGTTTTTAAAAAAAGTACCATTAAGTGGGAGTGACACACCCTCCCCCCCTCCCCCCTCTTCTGCTCCTAGTTCCCAATAAAAGGGGTGCTTTCGGCAGGTTAATGCTTGCCGATATCGGACCACATTCGACAATACTACAGATTTGTTATCAGTATACGGTCGGCACAGACAGACAGACAGCGCCCACCCTAGGGACCAGCTTTTGGCTAATGGCCAGGACGAGCCCCTAAGCCTAGGGAGGGGAAAATATCACTATCCGGCGCTAGCTACAATAATTACAAGTTAAACTACAATTTTACAAAGTATAAACGTTACCCAATTTTGCCACAAGGCTGGGCGAACGTTAAAATTATTACAATAATTGATATTTTACATAAACTTTAGTTATAGTTATTTTAAGCATTTTGAGATTAACATTATAATGACAATTATTTACTGTCGTACATTTTGTATGCATTAATACGTGTACAATAACCTTTAGAGGTATAATAGTATATTTTAAAAAATGATTACAATTTAGAAATTACAATATAAAATTCAAACAATTTTATTTACACACAATAACATTTTGGAATACACTATATACAGTAACCCCTCACCCACACGCGACACACGGCAAACAAACCTCGTCACCAGAATCTTTTATAAAAGTAACATCCATACTTAGAGTTGCAAAAAATTGGTTTATTCCCAAGTTTATTTCCAATAGACCCGATTTATTCCCAGGTTTATTGCCAAAAGACCTGGTTTATTCCCAAAAAATCAAGTTTATTCCCAAAAAAGCCGGTTTATTCCCAGGTTTAAACCAGGTTTTTTCTAGCCTTTGCAACTCTACCCATACTCAAATGGAAAAAAAAAACTTCCCTCCTTTTTTTTCTTTCATTCTTTTTTCCTCTTTTTTTCTCCCCCCCCCCCCCCCTATCTTTTACTGTTTAAAACAGTGGCACGAAAAAGCAACCATCGAACATCGCGCATAAGTGAGAGGTCACTGCATTTACAATTTGGTGCTGGTACAATACATAAAACACACATTTTTTTTTTTTTAATTGAGATAACTGACTATAAGAGGAATTTGTATTTAATAAATGAATATTTTTGATTTAAGATATTATAATTTTCGTAAAGGTGAAATAGTTGCTTTTTGTCAGATAGTATATCTAGAATATTGTCAAGAGTTGTTTTAGTTTCATTATATGTGAATTTATACTTCATAAATTTACATTTGCCAAATAAATAATATAGTGGATCACCTCTCTGACAACACTGACACGACTCATCATCTCTTTTGCCAATTCTATGTAAGAATGTAGGAAAACTTCCACATCCAGTGAGGAAGTAGAGTGAGACTTTGTCTTTACATATAAGTGAGCATTGAACCTTTGGAACAATACTATGAGTAAACCTGCCGCACCCTGAGGAGTCCCAGTTGTGCTGCCACTTGTCCAGCAATTGCTATTTAATAAGCTTATTAAGTAAAGAGCATGGAAGTTTAAATTCTTGCTTATTGGCAAGTTGCAGTACTGTGCGGCCTCGTACGCCAGCTTGTCCGCCAGTTCCTTGCCCACAATGCCCACGTGTCCTTTTACCCACGTGATATAGAAAATTTTATTTTTATTTTCTTTTAGTAATTTATGAAGGTCAAATATTTGTTTATATTTAGGGAACAAATTGTTTAATGCTAATACTGTTGATTTGTTGTCTGAAAAAAATTGAGTTATTTTTTGATTTGTTGCGATAGCCCATTTTATTGAGTTAATAACTGCTATAAGTTCAGCTTGAAAGACTGTGTTGTTATTTTGAATTTTGCAAGATTGTTCTTTAATTTTAATTTGATCTTTAAAGGCCACATAAGCATATGCTGTTTTGTCATCTGTTTTCGAACCATCAGTATAGATCTGTGTTATGTTAGGTTTGTTTATGTTTACATCCGTCAAAATGAAATTGTTAATATATATTTCAGGATTTGTTTGAAATTTATAGACTTGTTCTTCAATTTTGTTATATTCTAATATTTGATTATTAAATATTAAGATGTCTTTATTATTTTTAATTTTGTATTTAAGATTTTTTTGCTTCTAATGTAAATAATAACGGCGGAATGCCCAGGAGCACCTGAAGTGTGTGTGTCGATACATTCTTATAACATTTTGTTATTGATGTTAAGCTAATTCTTTGTATTGATTGTAAGTTTCTTTTATCAATTATTCTCAGATTATTGTACCAAACCTCCGAGCCGTAATCGATAATTTTCTCGGGGACAGTAAGGTACCATTCTCGAAGAAAATCTTGTCTTATCCCCTATGTCGTTGAAAAAACTCTTTTAATGGATGATGTTAATGATGAAATTTTACTTTTGATATTTAATATATGTGTATGCCAAGTTAGATTACTTTCATAGTGGATACCTAATAATTTAAGTGTTTCAACACGTTTAATTTTAATGTTATTCAGTTTAATTTGAGGTTCTCTGTTTCTTAAAATGTTTTTACCCAGCATTATATATAGCGTTTTGTCTGTCGATATTTTAAGTTTTAGTTTTGTACAGATATTACTAAACAGCGATATCATTTTATTTGACCTATCTTCAAGTTCTCGTCGGCTATTTGCCGCTATGATCATATTAAAATCAGCACAAAAAGCTTTTAAGTTACGGAATTTTTCAGAATATGTGATTAATATAATGTTCGCTATAAACAGCCAGAGCAGCGGACCCAGACAGGAACCCTGCGGCCCAATCTTGGTATGTTTGTTTTTGTGTGTTAATACTCTAATAGTCTATTATAATTTTTCTATTTGTTAATAATGTTAGTAATATATTTTTCAGGTATTGTGGAATTGGTAGTTTTTGTATTGCTTTGCTGAGGATAGTCCAATTTAGCTTCTCGCCGCCGTTAGCGTTGCCGGTACCGGACCACATTCGGTAGGTGTGCGGTGTTGGTATACAATCGGCACAGCAGAGTGCCGTCGATTCTACCGGCGTTGCCGATACCAGACCGACTGTGCGCCTATCAGTCGGGCGTCAGTCGTGCGGCGTGTCGAAAAAGTTACGGAACCGGTACGGCAGCTGGTATCGTGCCGATACTGTCGGTAACGGCAAAGCGGCAATCGGCCGATTGCTTACCGATAGATTTGTGTTTGCTGGGACTGTAAAAGAATCTATGTTGTCTTCTCATACTTCTCAAGCTTACTTAACAATAAAAATTCGTGGGAACACCTAAACTTATTCCAAATTTCAATAATAAGAAGAATTATATAACCCATTACCGTAATTTTAAATTTTATTTAGAACTTGGTTTAAAAATTATAGCAGTACATAAAGCATTAAAATTTAAACAGACACCCTGGGTTCGGAAATATTTTAATACTGAGAAACGTAAAGAGGCTAAGTCCTCTTTTGAAAAGGACTTTTTTAAATTACTGAATAATTCTGTTTTTGGGAAGATAATGGAAAATCTTCGAAAAAGAAGAAACATTGTGCTTTGTAATGGTGAAAAAAGAGCAAACAAATTAGTAGCTTCGCCTTCTTTTACATCATTTAAAACCTTTGATGAAGACTTAACCGCTGAAGAACGACTGAAAACTAGTATTTTATTGAATAGGTCGATCTGTGTTGGGTTCGCTATTTTAGAATTATCTAAATTAGTTATGTATGATTTTCTTTATAACTTCATAAAGAAAACGTATAAAAATCGGGCAACCATATTATTAACAGTTACAGATTCCTTAACTTATCATATTCAGACAAACAATATTTATAAGGATATGGATCAATACAGTAATTTGTTTGACTTCTCCGAGTATCGGAAATCTCATGATCTACACTCTGAGGATAATAAGAAAGTTCTCGGCAAGTTCAAGGATGAACTTAATGGTGAATTAGCCCTTGAGTTTGTCGGACTGAAATCAAAAATTTACTCGCTGAAATCCTTTAAAGACGAGAAAAAGCGCGCAAAAGGTGTGTCTACGCAGATTGTTTGACAGAAAATCAAGCATGAAGACTACTTGAAGTGCCTCCAGCAGCAAAAAACAAGCATGGAGAAACAGATAAGGATCGCTCAAGATTCTCATAATTTAAATACACTAAACCAAAATAAAATTAGTCTAAGTCCTTTTGATGACAAGAGGTACATTTTAGAAGATGGAATATCCAGCTTAGCGTATAGACATTATGAAATTGAATAAGATTGTGATGAATAAGAAAATAGTGATTTGTGTTTCTAATGTAGAATTAACATGATGATTTTGTTCTGTATTATATAACCCATTCTTGTAAATATGCTTGTATTGTTTGTTTTGTTTAAATAAAAAATGTTTATTTTAAATATGTGTATTTATTTAAAACTTATACACAAACCTTTCTGGCAAAACGTTATCTATTTGTGCACACACGCACGCACGCCCACTCTGTTTACAAGGTTTACAGTGTTCAAAAACGGTTTATCATGCACAAAAACTTTGTTTACCATGCATAAAAGCAACCTATGAGGTTTATCATACTCAAAAAGCTTAGAAAAATACATTAAAATAATAAATTTGTAAAATATTTTTGAAAGATTTATAAATTTTTTATAAATTTGTAAATGCTTTTGGTAACATATAAATAATTTTAACTTTGATTAACTTTTTTCAATTTTTTTGAATATAGTAATTTTTTTTTATTTTTTTTTGTTTCTTAAAAATTTTTTGAAAGTTTTTAATGATGTATATTTTTTTTTCTTCTTAAAACTTGAAAAATATTTTTAAAACTTTTTTAATTTGTAAAGCTTATATATATATGGTTATATAAAAAAATTTATTTCCTTCGTATCCTTCCGTTTTATTCGCATTAATCTTTTAAATTAATCTAATTTCTGACATAGTCAGTATTTCCTTAATTCTTAATAATATTTATTCCTATTTAATGTCCTTTTATCAAGTATATTTTCATTCCTCACTGATATTGAAAAAGAATGAGGAATTAAATTATATACAGATGAATTAATGATTTAGTATTGTTTTGAAGTTTTTTTTATTGTTGATATTATTATGTTGTTATTATAATTGTTATTGTTATTTATTATGTGATAAGATTATAAAAGAGAATATTCTTGAGAATTGTGATAAAAGAGAAACACTGATAGTAAATTAGTTGATGATAAAAAGTCTCATCTTGCTAGCAAAAACATCTAATACTCATATCTAAATGATTGAACTTTATTAAATGACTGGACTTTATTTGATAAGTGCACTAACAAGGCACAAAACTTATCAAGCATCACAAACAAGCACTTTTATTGTTTATTGAACTTAGTAGTGATGGAACTTTCTTATGTTTTTGAACTTTATGATTAACTGGAATTATCCTACTACAGAATCAATACACTGTATTGCCGTAAACTGTATTACTGGCTAATACTTGACATATCTGTGCCTTCATATCCATACCAAGAAACTTTTATTGGAAATGAGAGTTCTATGACTCAGACTGTTACTGATTAAGAGGACTATTAGACATTTATACTTTTCACTGCTTAGACAAAAATGCTTTGTTTACTTCATATTCATCCTTTTCACTATTTATGTTTGAAGAGTGAAAAAATATTATTTGTTACTAACTTATTTATATTGTAATTGTATGTATTTATGTATTTAAACAATTCCCACAGGTTCGCGTTTACAAAAATAACTATTGAATTAACTTTAATAAAATCAGAGAATTTTTGGCATTAACTAGAATACCAGATAAATATTTTGTAATCCAAATTCTTGCTTGCCTTATTGAACTTGTAGATCATCGGATCTACCCGTCATTCGGATTTTGAGGAGGGAGGGGATAATGTTATATAAAAAATTTATTTCCTTCGTATCCTTCCATTTTATTCGCACTAATCTTTTAAATTAATCTAATTTCTGACATAGTCAGTATTTCCTTAATTCTTAATAATATTTATTCCTATTTAATGTCCTTTTAAAAGTAAATATCTGTATATTAATAATTATCTTATTCCAAATCTTAATCTAAAATTTTAAGTTCATTCGTAGCTTTTATCAGCTCCGCAATCTATAAAATTCTGAGACGCGTTCTCATTTCGAATGTTTTTTTAAAAAAGCCATTTTCTTTTTATTATTATTCTTATTGCTCTGATTTTTTCGCGCGCTTGGGATTTGCACTTCAAAATTGATCCACGACCGGCGTCGGTACTCTTTCGTATCTTAGCTTCTCCTTCGCGCCTCATTCGCTGGGCTGGAGCTAGCCTCTCACTCATTGGTTTGTGCGCTCGTGACGTAATTTACTGTATGTCTCCGCTGAAGGAACAAAACCAGGTCGCATCAGTCGAAGAGCGAGATTTTTGACGTAGCTGAAAGTGTAAACAAATATGTATCTGGTGTTTTTATGTCGTAGAATATTCATCTGGCCATTTAACAACTTTTAATCAATGGAGTGACCCATCGTGAAAGCCGAGGGTTATAAGTTTTATCCTGTGGGAATTGTGCTGCATCTCTCTTATTCTAAATAAACTAATTATCTGTAAATTGGCTGGACTTTACTGGAGAAACTGTTCTGGTGTCTTTTCATTGCCTCACTACTTCGCCATACTTCACTACTTCGTCGTGAATATCGACTGCAATATATTAGTTCTTTAACTGACTACCCCTTTTCTCATGGAAAATTACATCTGGTACTATCTCAGCTTAGACAAAATACCACATATATATATATATTATTTTCTTAATTCGTAAATATTTTTATGAACATATAAATAATTTTAACAACTGTATATATTTTTTAAAAACTTGTAAATATTAAGTATAAACATACATAAATATATTTACACAAATGCATAGACATTTATGCATCTAGACAAACATAAATACATATATACACGCAAACATATAAGCACATATATGAAGATATAGACAGACATATACACATATATTCATATAGACACTTATGTATGTATATACATAAAAATCGTTTGGCAGCAAAATATTAGATATAGCAACGAAAACACATCGTGTGAGAAAGAGAGTTTGCTAATCAGAAACATGGAACTCCAAAAAGTTTATCTGAAATAAGAGTTCTGCACATCAGATATGTAGCTGCACATCCTGCGGCTGCGCCTGTGTTCGTTGAAGTGCTCTTATCTTACTACTTACGTCTTTTGCGCCTGATGAAGAAATACAGAGTTCTTTCGAAATGCCTAACACATCTCTTAAATTTATGGTGTTATGAAAAATTTGTTTGTTTTATCATACTCACTCTACTAACCACACTTAAAATCGGAAAAAAAAATCGGACACTTAAAATCGGTCGGAAAAAAATAAAAATAAAATTTTGCCTCTACAAGTATCTGAACTATATAGATCTGACATTCCTAAATCTAAATATGACATCAAATTTGCTCCAAATCGTCAGCAGCTGTGGAATTAAAATCAAAAGCGTACTATCGTTTGAAAACCATAAAT
Organism: Maratus michaelseni; assembly: GCA_963931845.1. Taxonomy (NCBI): domain Eukaryota; kingdom Metazoa; phylum Arthropoda; class Arachnida; order Araneae; family Salticidae; genus Maratus; species Maratus michaelseni. Next base: position 152,263,847 of record OZ007596.1, on the reverse strand, counting down.
AAAATCAAAAATGAAATTAATCCTCTAAAAAACATAGTTGAATGTTGGCATAAAGGGTGAAAGAACAATGAAAGTCAACGCTTAAAAAAAAAAAAAAAAAAAAAAAAAAACAACGACGAATAACTATTAACTAACTATCTGTGACTATCATCCTTATCCCCTCCTTACGCTCAAATTATTTCAGTTAATCAGGTGCAGAATATTTAATCATGTTATTTATTGTTCCAAATCTAATTTTTACTTGAATTTTGTTAATATTATATTGCATTGCAGCTTATGCCATACTACATTACTTCTACAATGAAGGAATATCCAGGTCTTCCAGGCTTGTGCATGGCAGGCATTTTCAGCGCATCTTTGAGTACGATTTCATCTGCAGTGAATTCTATGGCCTCTATTACATCTGAAGATATCATTCGACCCCTTTGGCCCAATCTAAAAAAACTCGTATTGGTGACAAAGATAGCAAGTTAGTTTTATTTTATTTATTTCTTACATTTTTAAAACACCGTAATGTTAGACAAATGTCGCAAAATTAAACAAAAAGTGCAAAAATATTCTATTTCAAGAAAAAAATATAAATATACATATATATATATATATATATATATATATATATATATATGACGACTCTTCCGAATGTAGGAGTGTTCTAATTAAACAGGCCTTTCTAACGACGAACACAATTTTAATAAAACGACGACGTAACGATGACAGATACAGATGACAAGGACAGGTACATTAAATAAACATAAAAGATTATTCATATTTTTCAAGATTCATGACCGGTAACATTTACGGCCATTTTCATAACAAATTCTGGTTTCTCATATCACAAACGACGTTCTTCGCCGCTGACATTCCAAATTCTACTGCCGCGCTTTTTCCAGAAGGGGGCGCTACTAGAGCAAGAAAAGGCATGCGCAATCCTCACACCTCCCCCTTTCGAGAATTTGATTTAGTCTTTTGAGACAAATCAATATCTAGTAAATATCTAAATAAAGAAGTAAAGCATATTAATGCTAAAATTTAAACATTTAAAGAATATCAAAGAAAATAAACAAATAGAATACACTAATACTAATATTTTAAAATTCTAGGATAAAGTTAGAGTTTTTAAGTTCAAACTTGTAACACAGAAAAAAAAAGAATGTTCAAAGTTTTTAAGTCCAATGTGAGGCATGTAGCCTACTTAGAAAGTCAGCATTCACGTGGAGTTTCCCACGTCGGTACGTTATTTGGGTTTGAAAGCGCTGAAGTGCAAGGACCTATCTTTGAAGGCGTGCACTTTGAGGTGCACAGTCCGTGAGAAATTTCAAAGGATTATGGTCGCTCACCACAGTTACGTGCGAACCATAAATATAGTGTTCGAACTTTTTCAGGGCGAAGATAACAGCATAAGCTTCCTTTTCGATTGTAGCATAACCCTCTTGGCATTTGGAGAGCTTTTTACTTGTAAAAGCAATGGGGTGCTCTTATTCATTTTCATCTTTTTGAGATAGACAAGCGCCTATCGCATACGAAGAAGCATCTGCATATATAATAAATGGTTTCTGAAAGTTCGGGGAATAACAGATGGGTGATTTACTGATCGCTTGTATCAACTCAAAAAAGGCTTTGTCACAATCCTCAGACCAGGTAACTTCATTAGGGGCACATTTCTTGGTAAGTTCAATCAATGGACGAGCTATGTCGGAAAATGAAGGAACATAGGATCGGTAGTAAGATAAAAGACATAATATGCTTCTGACATCTTTCTTTGACTTGGGAACTTCTAAGTTATGTATCGCTGATACTTTGTTGGGATCGGGTGCATGTATACCGGATCCTACCACATGATCTAGAAATTTTATTTTTTCTCGTTTTCGTCGTCTTCCTGTACTAAATGTATTGTTCATTTGGCGAAAGCCATCACGTGTATACTGTTTTTTCCTGACAGTTTCCTTTATTTTCACTGTATCATAATTTTTAGAAAGTTCAGTTTCATTTTTATTTTCGTCGATCGTCACTTCCTTAGTCTCTGTAAATTCATCAATCTTCTCAGATTTCTTCTGGCATTTTTCTAACATCATGTTGTCAGGATGATTTCACTTAAGGAATACATCGGGTTCTTTGTTTGCTATTTTATGTGATTTCACACAACCATCGACTATAATGTAGTCGGAATTTTCATCGTAAACAAAAGGTTGTTTCTCGCTGAACTCAATCGTGTTGGATTGGAACTTCCATCAAGTGTTTCTGGCATTGTATTATTGACAATAGAGTAAGATTCTTCTGTCGTCGTGACATCAACTTTTGAATCTTTACTTTCAGAAATTATGTTTCGTCTTATATTGTCTTCCTTCATGTCTGATGATGCAATCAAATATTTATCCGAGGCACTTGCATTCCTTTTAGCATAATTTGCGGTTTCGTATTCGGTTTCCTCATCAGGCGTGTCTGCATAGTTTGAGGGTTCGAAAATTGAAGTTACATTGTTAACTATGGGAGTATCAGTCATAATATTGTGTTCACTCTGTAAATAATTTTGGACTTTTAAATCTTTTGAATTATGTAAAATTTCTTCTGCTTGCATAATTTGGGGATCTTCTTCCTTATAATGAATTTCCGTTTCGATTTGATCTCCACTCTTTATTACGATTAAATCGGCAACAGTACATATGTCATTTTCATTATTATTAGTTTCTTTCGTGATCGATTGTGTAATACTAGTACGCGGGTGAGGGTTATTTTTCGTCTCATCGAATAATTTATCCAAGTGTTTCTCATGAACGAAAAAGCTATTAAATTCATTTTTGTTAGCTGTCGAACACTGATTTAACGAAGGGTCGTTTTTCTGTTGCCATTTAAACTTTTCTGAATCATTTATAAAAGTATCAGGGTCGTCGCCAGGTGTATGATCAATGTTCTCGTTTGCATTCGCATTTTCAACTGACACATGGTCTAAAATTGAAGCAGACAGATCTACAGTGTTGGTTTCTTTCGTATTGTCACTTATCGTGTCAACATTACAATTTAATGCCTTTTCATTTTCATTATATTTATTCAAATCATTTAATTCATTATATGTATCCAAGGAAAGTAATAAATCATTAATTAAATTATCAACTACGGCGCATGTTATCATAATATTATGATATATTTTGGGGTTTAATTTATCAACTGCAATACTCAATGGGATATTTATTAAAGGAGCTTTCAATTGCTGTCCGAATGCAGATTGCAATATTATAGTTCAACAAGGATTCTTAAAGTATTCGGGTACACAATCAGTCTTTATTATAGAAATTTGGGTTCCACTATCTACTACGCCATGTAATATTTCATTACCACATTCGATATCTACTGTCGGTAATGTTTCAATTAATTTCGTTTCTTTTCGCGGTGTTTTCAAATTAAAAATATCATCCGATTTTACTCTAGCAATGAGTGCTTTTTCATTTGAATTCGACTTATCTTCCCTATCCAATTTATTGGCATTGCCAAATAAATAACTACATATCGTAACATTATGGTATCTGCCGCAATTACTGCATTTTTTATTTTTATGGTACAATCTTTAGCGACGTGTTTACCTCTTTTCAAGCATAAAAAACAGCGCCCGTCAGCTCTTAATTTAGCTATTTTCTGCTCAACGGGTAATTTATTGCACTCCTCAGTCGAATGACTATTACAAGAACAAAATATACAAAAGGTTTCAGAGGTGGCTAAAATATGAGATACTTCAGAATTAATTCTATCACTAGCGAACATTTGTTAACGAAATGCAGGCGAATCATTATTATACGACTGTTTTGACCTTGCGTTATCTAAATTACCAGTTAAATAATTTTGTTTCTCTCTCGACTCTATTTCGGTACGAATAAATAATAACAAATCATCAATGCTTGATTGCGAGTCACTAGAATTTTTTATACATTGCTTATTATATTCGAACGAAAGATTATCGACGTGAGTTATGGGGGAAACTTCGCTTTTGCTATTATTTTTCAATTTCTTGTTTATTCTAAATTTCCATAAAGTTATATTTTCATGACATTCGATGGACGCTTTTGCGTCTTTTTCGATTTCATCTTCATCATTAATTAACGCTAAAATTTGGGCATCTTCTCGTTTAAGGTCAACACCTTTCTGTTCCAGCTGAGCTAAATTTTCTTCTATTTCCTCAAAATTCGGTGATTCCAAAACCCATGCATCTTCGATCTTTTTAACAGTAGAGGTAATAGATGCTTTTATTACGCCTCTAGTTTTTTTTAAAGTTTAGTCAGTTGATCAGCCAGGCTTAAATAATAAAATTTACCTTACCTCTGTATAGGTTATCCAAAATTTTTCACTATAATCTTTCACTCAGTAATCAAAATTTACAGCCTGTTTTCATCCATTATTTCTGACACCAATGTGACGACTCTTCCGAATGTGGGGGTGTTCTAATTAAACAGGCCTTTCTAACGACGAACACAATTTTAATAAAACGACGACGTAACGATGACAGATACAGATGACAAGGACAGGTACATTAAATAAACATAAAAGATTATTCATATTTTTCAAGATTCATGAACGGTAACATTTACGGCCATTTTCATAACAAATTCTGGTTTCTCATATCACAAACGACGTTCTTCGCCGCTGACATTCCAAATTCTACTGCCACGCTTTTTCCATTTCTCCAGAAGGGGGCGCTACTAGAGCAAGAAAAGGCATGCGCAATCCTCACAATATATATATATATATATACGTATTTTTGAAATATTTTCTTAACGGAAAAAATATTTGGAATCTAAAATAGTTTCTATATTAAACTGAAATTCTAGTGTTTAAAAAACAGGAATAGTTATAGTAGTATGTTCTAAATGCAAAAACTCAGGATCGAAATTGTTTTTTTTTTTTTTTTTTTTTTTTTTAAATTTTTTTTTTTTTTTTTTTTTACTTAAAGAATAAATTAAGACAGAATTTTATGGCTTATCTTTCGTAATCAGGTCCATAGTCAATTGGCACTTTATAGCTAATTTGATTTCTCGCAAAAGTGATTTGATTAAATCTTTAATGGTATTCACATTCATATTAAAGGGCATCGTAGTCAATACCACTGTTGTTTGATGGTAACTCTTGGCAGTAGATTCGATTACTGAAGATAAATCGATCATATGTTATACAAAAAATGTCATACCAAATTCAAGCCTGAACAGCTGTTTCAACAGATTTTCCTACTGCTTTTTAAATACTGGGTCTCAAGTACAAAAAAGCAAAGAACTTGTCTTAATTTAGATTTCAAATGTGTGTTTTTAAGTAGATTTCGTAAGAAGTACTACCTATTACATTCTCCCCTAAATTGAAATTTTTGAAAAATTTTTGCAGATATACGCCGATTATGACTCCCAGAACCCAAAACCACCCCCAGTTCAAAACTTTATATATATATATATACAATATATATGTCACTTTTTTATGGACACGATAACTGTAATAATTCTGCACAATTCTCTTCCAAACTGATACATAAAATCACGGGGCATAAAATCTCGGTCAAGTTCGTTAATGGGCAAAATCGAACCAAGGGGGGAGGGGGAAGGGGGGTCTTTTTGTAAAAAAAAAAAAAAAAAAAAAAAAAAAAAAAAAAAAATTTCTTAGCTATGATACGTATCGAATCCGTTTAAAGTTATGATTACTTCTAGGAAAAGTGCCGAAAATTTATGTATGACAGATTTTTGATGTCATTAAAAATGGCCCCAAGAAGTGGGGGGGGGGGGGTTGTTTAGGAAGAAAAAAAATTCATAACTTCGTCAATTGACAAGATATCGAATCCACTTAAATTTATTATAAATCCTCTTAATATTATCTAAAACTTTTATATTGGCAAGTTTTTTTATAGGACCAATCCTTATAGCAAAAAAAAAAAAATAAATAAATAAAAATAAAATAAAATAATCCCTGCCGGCTCCGCCTGCAAACAAGTTAGGTTTCGAAGTGGACCATTCCAACTGCCGTATCATTGGCATAAAGGTCATTTCTTCCACAATTCCCAACAAACAGGCGCCCCACGGTCTGTGTCTTCGAAATCTACCTGTGCCTGTAGGCCGAGCCATCCAGGATTTTTTTACATGAAATTATTCTAAAGAGAATAATGGAAATTTTTCAATTTGCACATTATCAACGCTACAGTTATAGAAGCATCAATGAGTGAATAAAAGGGGTCAACTATAATACGAGTTTTAAACAGGATTTTTGTCAAATTGAAATGTTATCGCGAATTTGACACTGTTTTCCGCGACTTATTTGGCAATATTTTGACAAATGTCGCCAAATTCAGTAATCACTTGGTGACTTTTGAACTGATTTTTTTTTACTGAAATTTAATCGTATAACAGTTACGGAACGGTAGACAAACTAAAGTCAGCAACATCTTTCACGTAAGTTACTAGAATTTCTAAGTTTTTAAAAGCGTACAACATCATAATTAATATAAATTAGAAAAATAAAAAAACTCTGACTTTTATTCAATTAAATTGCACTAAAAATAGAAAACATATATGTTATTTTTCAATCATTGTAAAATGAAATTTTTCCTGTATCATTAATAACTTCCATGTACCTACTTTTTATCAGAAATACACAGTAATGAATAAAAGGCCGGACAACAACATCAACGTCTTGTGCAATGTTATGACAAAGCAAATGAGAATCTTTCTTTTCACTAAAGGACAATGAGAAAATTTTATCAAGAAGAAACATGTATAACAAGTGATTAATAAAATTTGTAAAATTAATAATGTCTTTTATTTATTAATGTGTATGTCAGATAAAAATTAAACATATGGAAGTTATTAATTACAAAGAAAATTTTTCATTTTATTCACAGATTGAAAAATAGAATATATTTTCTACTTTTTAGTGAGTTTTAAAAATAACCAGAATAATAAAAGTCAGAAGTTTAACACTAGAACGATCGGAAATTTTACTCAAGTTTTATCAAACTAATTCACACATTAAATATTTATTTTAAACTATTTAACTTATTCATTTAACATATTTCTGAGAGTTTTATATTTAATTTATTTTAAAAAGAAATTTCTGGTTTGAATCGCAATATATTCATTTGGTAGCGGTCAAAATGACCGCTCTTGGTCGTTCTAGTGTTAATAAAAGTCAGGGTGTTTAAAATTTTTTAATTATATTTTTTTCATATTTTTCAGTTTTGAAAGAGAATTTCATCAAAATATCGTGAGTTATTGAGTACCGTACGATTTTTGAAATTAGAAATTTTTAAATCATGTTTGTATGTAAGAGTTTAATGCGTGACAAAATAGAAGTCTAATTTTTGCACTTTAAAGCACTTTAGAAAAATGCATATACTTTTTCAATCGAAATAAAAGTTTCATTTCTAAAAATATGCAATTAAACAATTTTTTTTTAAAAAGGTAACATATATATATATATGTCGTGAATTCAAATTCGAATTCGGTCTGAATGGCAGTCGAAGCTCGTTGACAAACATGTTTAACTCTGTGCAAGGTTTTCCTTCTCGATCAGTATCAGGAGGCCGTGTGGTATCACCAACAACTCAGACTTCAGTCAATTTTCTAATAGAAGTAAAGACTTTATTGACATTTTAAAACGTCAAGTCAGGGGGAATCATAGGCGTACAGTTTTGAAAATTATTTGTGGGGCTCAACTCTTTTTTACACAAATATGTGCATGTAAGTGTAAAAAAATGATAGATTACCAATTTAATGTTGCTTTTTTAACTCCCTTTTAAAGAAATTAAACAGAATCGTATATTGATAAAAAAACGCAAGTTAAATCAAACATTAAGTTAATATAAAAATTCCAATGTATAGACCCGTTTGTAAAAAGATTCTCGCTGATATTCGTGAATCGTTTATAATACAATCACAACGAAAGTTGACTTTGAATAACGTCTTGGTTTTTCAGAATATGTATATATATATTTTCTATTTTCATTTTTTATATAAAAAGTTCAAACGTTGAGCATTTTATTCTAATTAAAAAAATAGAACATAAAGTGAAAAAGTTTTCCTAATGTCGTTTATCCCTATAACAAAAGAAAAATAAGAAAAAAGGGAATATTTAAAAATTCTATAAAATACTACAAATTGAAAAAAAAAACTAAGCTTTTTTTATTTTATATTAAAATGAAAAAAAGGTGTCCATTTTAGAAATTATTGGTGGGGCTCGAGCCCCACGAGCCCATACAACTTTACGCCTATGGGGGGGGGGGGGGGGGAATGCTCGGCTGATCAAAATTATCTCGAAGAACCAATACACTCCATTGCTACAGTCTTCGACGCCCCCCCCCCCCCCCCAAAAAAAAAAAAAAAAAAAAAAAAAAAAAAAAAAAAAAAAAAAAAACTTTCTCGCTTTCCTTCAGTCACCACCCATCGTCGAAAAATCTCCCAGAATCAGGACGTGCGAGCAGTTTTCACCTCGCTTGCGAAAGAACACAAAACACGTCACATGACTGACTTTCATCGAATCATAAACTTTTGAAAAGAACTTTATTCGCATTTCCGGTGCAATTATCTTGAGGTAAATCAATTTCCCGGCGGGAAAAATTGTTCTACACGTTTCTATACTCTTGTACCAGATGCATGACGTCTCAACAATCAAAGTTTCTGCTTTGAGAGTGGGGATAAAAGCAGTAGCGTAGCTAAGGGGGGGGGGCAAGGGGGGAGGCCTTCTCGGGCGCCAAATTGAGAAAGGTTTTTAACCAAAACTATTTCACATATTTTCACAATAAGTAAAAATTGTTGACCTTTTATTTTTTGGTGTGTGTGCATGAATTTTTTCTTTAGTGAAAATATGTTATTGTGCCCAAATAATGAAGGAGATAGCTTCTGTAAATGTTTGTAGGTATGTCTTAGTACACTTTCTACTTTACATGTTTACGTACCTGAAAGGAGTTACAAACTGATCAAATGGGTGTGGGGCGTCATATTGAGAGATGCTTTCTTTAAAGAGAAATTATCTCACATATTTTGACAATAAATTCGGATTGTTAACCTTATTGTGTTTGTGTGTGAATGTTTTGAAGAAATTTTGCGAAGGAGAGAGGGGGTGTGGAGACAGGACCGTGCGAAGAGAAAACGGCGCCCGGGGCAAAGTTTCAATTTGCCCCCCCCATCCCCATTCATTTCTCTTTGTGACAGGTGTCAAAGAAATTGACAAAGTGCTAAAAACAGAAATAAATTCTATTAAATAAATATTTCGCATTTTTTTGGAAATTTAAAAGATTTAATTTTAATTTAGAAATTCCAAACAACTAAATAACATAAGACGATTGCACTTATTTCCTAGAGAAATCATGATGTTTTGCGACAGAAAATAAGAGAATGACGAAGGAGAAACTGAAATTCCCCGGAAAATGATCGACGGCCAAAAAATGAATAAAAAAATAAATAAAATTGTGGTTGATTGTATAAATTTTGCGCCCCCCTCTTCGCACGGCCCTGTGTGGAGAGATCTATTAAGTGGAAATCGTGGATGGAGGCTCCTCATTGTTTCCAGCTTATAAAACAAAGGGCTGTGTGACTTCACATTTTGATATTAGAGGAGCATTTATTTATTTCTCTATTAGTTTTCGCGCTGATTTTTATGTTCTTAGTATTTCATCTCAATATTTTCGTGTAATGGGGGCTTCTCTGAACCAGTGCAAAATGAATTTAGTTGGAGGAACTGCAAGTAAATATATTATTTCCTCTTTATTGTAAATTCCATTTTTCCGTCGGAGTGGCATTCAGAAAACAAAATAATAAAATGTGGGCGACTTAACCCCAAATTTTCCTTTCTTAAAACGTATAAAAATCGAAGCAGGACTTTTCAGTCTTCCAAGTATGGCCAGTACAGATGGCTGATGGAAATGGGGTAAAATCAAAATTATTCTCTTGGCTTTGTTTAGTGTTAAATGCAAGTAAGAGTGTGTGATCTTTGGTAAAAAAAAAAAGTTACAAAAGTTAAAAATAGAAAAATGTCTCAGAAAAATTAATTTAAAAATTGCAACTCTGAATCATTTAAAGGTAAATAAATGTATGAAGTAAAGAAACAAGTGGGTAAGTGTGATCGAAGATCGCACAAAGGGTTTTGTTTAATATTCCTTTCAAAATACTTTATCCTTCCTTTAATAAATCCAAATAAATTCAATTTTCCATAATAATAATAATAATAATAAAGTAAAAATTTACCGGTCTATTTTTCTCGTTTTTTCGAAAATTTGAATCGGTCCGATAGCGGTCGACGCCCGGTATTATACTCTGTCATAATAATATGTCATGTGGACTAAATGCGATAGAAAAAAAATCTATTTCAAAATTAAATATGTTGTATAGAGACCTTCAAAATGTTAGACGTCAGATTAATTTTCTTTTTAATTCTCTAATGACGTCATATTAAGCTGCTTTCTGTATTTACACATACTCATACTACTTGTATTATTGAGAAATGTTTGAAAATTTCTGTTTTATTACCAATAGGACGTCATATTAATCTTTTTTTCAATTGGTGAAACTTTCTATTTCATTTCCATTTTTCACGTGGCAATCTTTCAATAGAAAATTAATTATTGTAGAAAGAATTTTATTGTAGATTTTTAATTGTTGGCAACTGCTATAACAAAAAATGTTTAAATTTAATAGGAAAAGGCTGTTAGATTTTTGGTTTTTATCTCTGTATATTAAAATAATATGATTTTTTCAAATTTTATGATTTTGAGCTTCATAATAGATATTTAGCTACAAGTACACAAAATTTCATGACTGCATGTTACATAGTTTCTGAGAACCGGCTCTGTGACGGACAGACAACGAAGCGGGAGTAATAGGGTTTTGTGAGAGGAACGAAACCCTAAAAAAACCTTTTTCACGTAGTATTTAAAATCATCGGATCTTTAGGTAACTTCACCAGAATACTATACTAGGAATGTCTAAATACTTTTCTAAACAAAAAAAAAATTCCAAAATTGATATTTTTGGCATTTTTTGCAAAGAAGAGTACCTAGTCCAATTAAAGAGGAAATGTGTATTTTTATATTTCAAAGGTCGATTTTCTTCTTCTGTTATTTGAGTGACAGACAGAGTTCATGATTAATCAGTCTTCTTATTCAAATTAATTAACAATAATAAAAGTAAAATATAGTTTTTTAAATTTCACTTTTTAAAACATTCCATAGCTTAAAAATCATACTTTGCGTTTGCATGACTGCAATTCATATCGTTCCAAAAAATTTTATGATATAATATGTTAATTTGGCTTGTGCCCCGACAATTGAAAATTCACGGATTTGATTTACGCTTGGTAGAAAGTGCGAACTGGTGATTTTATTATTATTTTTTTAATTATAATGTTTGTCCTGTTTTTTTTTTTTGTAACTATGCAATAGAAAAAAAAAAGGATTATTTAAATTATCTATTCAGAATCCAATATAAAATTTTAATTATAGTGTTAAAAAAAAATCGCATCAAACATTTTGTCAAAACATAAATTTCTCCGTGGCTAAAATTTATTTGGAAGTTTTTATTTTTATTATTTTTTTTTTTTTAAGAAATCAATTTTATTTCTATTTAGTTATTATCTTTCCAGCAAAGGGGACCTGTAATATAAAATTGTGTTTAATCTGTCTTGCTTATTAACACTTTCCAACATAGTTGAAAAGTGTTTATGAATTCGGCTTGTCTTTCTGTCTGCCGTCTGTCCGTGCTCTAACTCGCTTAAATATTCTCGTATTGCAATGAAATTGATATGTTATTGGGTATTGTTAATTAATATGTGATTGATGTTATTGGGGGTGTTTTTAAATTAAGTTTTTACCTATTACTTGGTGTGCACAAATTCTGTAGATAATATACAGGGCAGCACAAAAGGTCTTGAGTACATTTCCGTTTATTAAGCGAAAATCGCTGAAGGGGAATTTACAATTGTGCTGTCCGTTTCCTAACTGAACTAAATTTTATCTTATAAGTATATATACAAATATTTGGATCCTATACAGGGTTTCACAAAAGAATTCGGATATTTTACCGACTATTGATGGTGAATCCCGAAATTAGGTTTTCAAATGTGTTATGCGTTTTCTAAATATTCTAACTTATGTTTATTTTAATTATTAATAAGTTTATAACAACATTACCACTTTGCGCTATAGTTTACGTAAAATTGCTCAAATCTTTCATCGCAATTTCATTCTTAAATTTAATTTTCAATTTGTTTTAATGTTTAATTTTTAAAATAGCTTTTTAACCTTAGTAAGGTATATGAGCAGTTTTTTTTATATTTTTAGAATTAATAATTTATTTTGAATTGCATAATTAAGTTACATCAGTATTGCTCATGATTTTTTAAATAATTTAGCATTCTACATAAGTAAAGCATCACCTGGTTAGTATATTTTTTCTTATTATATTATTTTTGAGTGTTTACCTTTCTTTTTAGTACTGACAATTTATATTATTAATCATTTTCCGGGGTTTGTTTTATTTTTACTCAGGTATTTTAATCACAATATTTTTCTTTTGTCCTGAGCAATACCACCTTTTAAAAAAAATTATTAATGGTAAATCAAGTCATTGTTCCACAAATTTTACTTAAACATTGTTTAACTTTGCTTCATTTGACAATTTCTTTAAAATATTTATTATTATTTACAATTATAATCCTGTAATATTTATAATTTATACTTGTAATTTTGTAATAGTGTGTGTTAAAATAAACAGTGGGTTTGTGCCTTCGCCCCGGGATTGTACTTATACTCTCTAAAGCGAAAGCTGGGTTCCCGGGGTGGTCATCTCTTGTCATCCCTTGTTTATTTAGCCATCATCTTTGACATTATTAAACGGTGCAGTTCTGTGAAAGTATTCTGGAAGTGTTGGAAAGTGTTTCATAATCTACGCTTGGCGCATAATTTTCCGTTCTTGTTTTTAACTTTAGAATGACTTCATACAGTGAAACAAAATATCAATTTTACTTAAATTTGGTTACTTTATTTCTCAGTAGGGGACGTTATCGGCGTAAAAGAAAGTTATGTTGAATCTGTCCTTTCTAATTTCAACTTTGAGTATGGATTAGATGCCTTATGAAACAACATATTAAAATCTCTTAAAATTTTAGTTATGCAATTTCCCACCAGGGGCATTACTAGCCTAAAAAAACTATCAAGTTTATTAAAAAACATTAAAAAAAAATCAGTTTATGTAAATTTAGTTATTTTTATTTCCCAGAAAATGCGCTAAAAATAAAATTGTTTTGAATCTGTTCAACCTATTTTAAACTTTTGTATGGCTTCATACAGTAATACATAAAAAAATCAATTTAATTGAAATTTAATTACGGCATTTCGTTAGGGGGCACTATAAACACAAATATAAAAATTGTGTTGAATATGTAATGCCTGTTTTTAACTGAGTACCGTTGTCATACAGTGAAACATACAATGTCAATTTTATTTAAATTTGATTAATCTTTAAAAGCATAAAAACTTCTTAATAACACCATAAAATAAGGAATGCTCAAGGCCTTTCGAAAGAACTTTGTCTTTCTTCATCAGGCGCAAATAAGATGTGCAACCACTTTGAAGGCAGGAGCAAGACTGAAAGGAAAGAAGGACAAATTAAAGGAACAGCCAATAGGAAAGCAGAAAGCATCAGCCAATCACAGAAGAGAATCACCTAAAACGCAGAAAAAAGGAAAATTATGAAGAAAATTAGAAAAAAAAAACAGAGTGAATTTTTTTTTAAATGCATAAAAAAGGAAAGTAAAATAGAGATAAAAAATTCATAATATAAATAAACATAAAAATGAATACAGATAATAATAATAACTATTATTATATGGTTGAACTGAAAACGTTTTTCCAAGCTGAAGAGAGCATGGTGGAATCAGATTTTCCATTAACAATAACCTCACGATTAAGTTAAACAACTAAATTTTCAAGAAAGTCCAATTCTGAGTGGCTATTGGCATTAAAGATAATTTTAGCATCTTGAAAATTAAAACTATGGCCGGAATCCCAAGATTGCTTGGCAATAGAAGATTTAGAAATTTCTTGATTAGTGAGATACCGGAAGTGTTCTTTTAATCGTGTTTCAAGATTTCTTTTAGCTTGACCTATATAAGATAGATGACAACCATTGCAAGGAACATTATAGATTCCCATTTTCGAAGATGAGGAACGGTTTTATTTATTGACATGTTTAAAGATAACATTAAAGTTGAAGCGTTTTAAAACTTTAGATAATTTGATTCATAAAAGAGAATAAAAAGGCAGAACAATTAAATTATCAGGTTTGGTTTTAACATATTTAGAAAGTGTAGATTTCTTGATTGTAGATTTTAGATTGTAGATTGTAGATTTAGCTTCAACTTTAGTGTTATCTTTAAACATGTCAATAAATTTAAATTCTTCTCCCGCTTAAAAGAACACCCCCGGTATGTCAATAACCAAGAAATTTCTACATCTTCTATTGCCAAGCATTCTTGGGATTCCGGACATACTTTTAATTTTCAAAATGCTAAAATTATTTAATTCCAATAGCCCTTCAAAATTGGACTTTCTTGAAACTTTAGCTATTTATCTTAATCGTGAGGTTATTGTTAATGAAAAATCTGATTCCACCATGCTCTCTGCACCTTGGAAAAACTTGTTCAGCTCAACCATATAATAATAATAATAATAATAATAATAATTATTATTATTATTATTATTATTATTAATTGTATTCATTTTTATGTTTGGTTATATTATGAATTTTTTTTATCTCTATTTTACTTTAATTTTTTATGCGTTTTATTTTTTTTTTTCACTCTGTTTTTTCCAATTTTCTTCATAATTTCCCTTTTTTTCTGCGTTTTAGGTAATTTTCTTTTGTGATTGGTTGATGCCTTCTGTTTTCCTATTGGCTGTTCCCTTAACTTGTCTTTATTTTCCTCCCATTTCCTTTCAGTCTTGCTCCAACTTTCAATGTGGTTGCACGTCTTCTTTATACGCCTGACGAAGAAAGACAAAGTTCTTTCGAAAGGCCTTGCACATTCCTTATTTTATGGTGTTATTAAGAAGTTTTTATGCTTTTATAGTATCACACCAGTTTATTCAATACTTTAATTTGATTAATTTTTTCTTGTGATGAAATAAATTTGAGTTTAATCGATCATATCTAATTTTAATTTGGAATGTAGTTTTCATATGAAAAAATATTTAAAAAATCTTAGTTATGCAATTTTTATTAAGGGCGCAAAAACAAAACAAAGAAAACCTATTATGTGATTTTTTTTTTTTTTTTTCAGAACATAAATTTGATTTTGAAGATTTTAGCGAAATTTGTTCTTGTGAAATGAGTTTAAATTGCGTCCTAAAAATTAGATGAATACATATTTATATATATTAAGCATCACAAGTTAAATAATAATGTCATAGAATTGTGTAATGTGTCTGAATTCTCTTGGGTCAGTCTGTAAAAGAGTTATAAATGTTATACCCCGTATGTTCAGTACAGATCATGTCGTAATTAGACTCAGTAACATATGCAAATTTCGTAGAGTTTCATACAGCATAATGGCGTAATAACCCGTAGTTTTCCAAATTTCATCATTGCGGGTGATTTTAATGCACATCATTTTCCATGGAGCTCTCATTACTCCAAACCTTTTTGGTATTAAATTGCGCAGGTGGACGGATCAAAATCATGCGCAAATTTTAGCGCCCCTTGAGTCCACCCGCCCGAATTATCATTCAATCATCGATTTTGCTATCCCTGCAATTTCCCCTTCCCGCACACCATCCAAACGGTGGATGATCTCTCATCGGACCAGCATCTCCCGGTTGTGCTTACAAGGAAACCGTCAAACATGATGCGCGCAGATTTTGATGATTTTAAAGTATGTTATAGAGATCATAACCCTAGCTATTCAGGTCAAAGGTTTCCTTCAAATGGGCTTTAATTTTCGAGAAATTTCGGGTTAAAGTTCAGTATGCATTTCAAATACCCATTAGTTCGCAATCTTGAACAAGGTCTCCGTGGTGCCGAGGTAGCGTTCGCGATTTGTGAGCTGGAGGTGGGTGTTCTGTCCTCTTGCGTGAATTTTACCTTTTTTAACAAATTTTATATATTTGTCGCGTTATAAGTTTTATGCAGAATTATGAATTCTGCATCTTTGAACTTTTTGATATTTTCTTAATAAATTCTATTTACATTTTCGAATATTTCGTGAAAATTTACATTTTTTTTTTTTTTTTTTTGTGCAGTTTTGAAATTAATATTTCGATTGACGAAATTCCAAGCTAATTAATTCCAACAACATATCTTAAAAGGAGTAATCAAATATTAAAGCAATAACGCTTATATCCAAGTTTTAGCCAGTTATATATATTTTTTTTTATTATGTTATTTAAATACATTTAACTGTAAAGTTCAAACTCAACATCATTTTTGATTTGCACAAATAAAAAATAATATATTACAAATAATTTTTTTTTTCAGTCTAACAAGTCGATGCCATGCAGAAAAATTCAACTAGAAATAAAAATCGTTTGTAAATTACAATACATATAAAAAATATCTGAAAAAACAATCGTCTGCAATGACTTTTACGGCAATATCAGAATAAATAAAATTTTCTTTTTATCCATTTCGCTCAGCTTTCTTTGCAGACTATTACCACGTTTGAAATAATTTCTTTTTCAAATTTAATGCATTTTCTAATATAGTTATCACAATTTTATTTAAAGAATATATAATATGCTAATTTATACATTCTTCCAATATTGTTAAAACAATTATTTAAAGGCGATTTTTAATGCGGAATTTGTTTAGAATATTTTTGCGATAGGTATCACACAATTAGTTCCATATATAATAAACTAAAAATGTCGATGTCGGTGATGATAAATATTTTAGTAATTCAGCAGTTAACATATTTCAATATATTTAAAACAAATCAAATAATAAAATTATATATAATTTTGTTAATTTTTTTTTAATCATTTAAATTTTTTAAAATAGAAAATGCAAATAAAAGAAATGCATTATTTCATAAATACGATAAATAAATAAGTACATATACTTAAATGTAAACAATAATCATTTTAAAAAGACGAGATATCAAGACATAAATTAGTTTGGATTTTCGTCAAAAGAAATATTAGAATAAAAATTACGCAAAAACTATAAATTTTCCCGAAATATTCGAAAATGTAAATGGAATTTATTAGAAAAATATTAAAAAGTTCAAAGATGCAGAATTCACAATTCTGCATAAAACTTATTACGCGATAAATATATAAAATTTGTTAAAAAAAGGTAAAAGCCACGCAAGAGGACAGAACACCCATTCTGGTTCTCAAATCCGGAACGCTATCACTGCACCACGGAGACCTTGTCTAAGAGCGCGAAGTAATGGGTATTTGAAATGCATGCTGAACTTTAATCCGAAATTTCTTGAAAACTAAAGCCCATTTGAAGGAAACCTTTGACCTGAATAGTTAGGGGTGTGATACCTACAACATACTTTAAAATCATCAAAATCTGTGCGCATCATGTTTGGTGGTCTCCTTGTTAGATTCAAAGTGGGTAATTTCAATCTTGACCTTCCCCAGGAATTCACTGTTAATTGGGAGGACTTTGGTCATGTCCTTAACAACAAGGACCCCCGCCCACTGCGATTCACTCTGCTGAGGACGTAACTTCTTCCATTCAAGCACTTGGAGACTCACTTCACAGTTCTTTCCAAGAAGTTGCGAAACCTAGGCAGTTGGTGGTTGACAAATTTTGACTACCTGAGCACATCAGGGATTTGAAAAGATAAAGAAACTATCTCAGGCGGGACTGGCAGACGACTAGGGACCCCAACCTGAAAACTGCACTTAATAGAAAAAATCATCAGGTTAAGGCTGCAATCAAGGAGTTTATTAATGCACGCTGGAACACTTACATTGAGTCACTTTCGACTTCTGACAACACAATTTGGTCGTCAACGGCCCGCTTGCGTAAGACACGAACACACATTCCGGCCTTAAACGGCCCTAATGGTATGCATACTCAAACACAGACAAGGCTGAGCTCATAGTTGATAGCCTTAGCAGTCAGTTTACACTAAACCGCGATGTCGTTAACCCTCAAACGGTCGACATCGTCAACACAGAGGTTTTATTAACTCACCTCACACAAATACACTCAATCCTGCTCTAACCCTCTGAGGTAACTACCTATCTCGCAAACCTCAAAAAGAACAAAACGCCTGGGCTTGATAATATCTCTACCAATGTGCTCCTCCAGCTTCCTCTTAACTTCATCTTCTTTATTACTATCCTAATTAATTGCGTGCTTAATCTTCGAATGTTCCCGGGAGCATGGAAGAAGGCGTTGGTTGTCCCGATCCCAAAAGTCGGACAGGACAGGCATGCCCCTTCTAGCTTCCGACCTATCTCTCTTTTATCTTGTCTTTCTAAGGTCTATGAATGCATCCTTGCAAACCGTCTGAAGGAGTTCATTTCCTCCAATTCGATTATGATACCCGAGCAGTTTGGGTTGGGGCAAACACTCGACTCAACACCAGCTTTGGAGATTAACTGAGCTCATTCATGAGAGCTTATACCGCAGGCATAAAACCGGCGTTGTATTCATAGACATTGCTAAAGCCTTCGATCGGGTCTGGCATTATGGACTTATTTATAAGTTAATTCTGCTCAAGGCTCCACCTCAACTAAACCTAATATTCCTTAAATACTTTAAAGATAGATCTTTCTCTGTTAAAGTTAACAATACTATCTCCACTTCTCGATTCATTGAGGCAGGCGTACCTCAAGGGGGTATTCTAAGTCCTTGGCTGTTCAACCTCTACATAAATGATATTCCTCGTTGTATTCCCGACGTCAAATTAGCACTTTATGCTGATGATACTGCCATCATGACAAGCAACATGTCACTCGACACTGTGCTAACTGAACTCCAAGCTTATATTTTGGCCCTTAAAATTTGGCTAAGACATTGGCGCATCAAAGTCAATGCTTCAAAAAGTGTCGCCATGATCTTCTCAAACAAAGCTATCAACCCCAATTGCCAAACTTTCTCTAAATGGCAAATTCATACCCTGGGTCACCAGTTATAAATATCTAGGCATTTATCTAGATACTAAATTAACCTGGGCGTCAAGATTAATTCAAGACGTAATTGTCAAATCTACCAAAAGCTCAAGGATCCCTCAAATCTTTACTTAATTATCATAGCTGTCTGTCACTAAAAATAAATTATTGCTGTATAAGTCCTTTATTAGATCAACCATGACATACGGCTCCGTTGTCTGGTGTTCTGTCTGTGAGACTCAGATGCAAAGAATTCAAATCTTTCAAAATAAACTTTTACGTAAGATCTGCAAGGCGACTACGTTTGTCCGGAACGACGTCATTCATGCCGATCTCAAATTTAGACCTAAAAAACTTGCACAAAAATTCCACAGAGATCACCCTTTAATCCCCAACGAAGCATTGTGTTCAATTCAACCTTATAGTGTACTTAGCAGTAGAGGGAAGAAGAGACCACTTACCATCCTTAGTAGAGATGACGGCCTTCGAAAAGGAGGAGGAGAGAACCACCTTAAATGTTCCGTTGTGTTTTTCCAAATTCAAAATTTTTGCTAACTTACTTTTTTCACTTTGGCATAAATTCATTAATATTTTTTTTTGACGTCTTCCCGCCTACATATGACATCGTTGGATTTCAACTTTCCTTAATAATTTAAAAAAAAATTATATTGTAATTTTGCATTGTACCTGTATATAGCTTTTTCTTATTACTGTTTGACATCGTGTATTATTCTTTAATTGTTTTATTAATTGTATTTTTGTATTTAAATTATATGCATTTTCCATTTTGACATATAATTCTTAAAATCTTCGAATTTAAATTTTAAAATAGAAAATTGTATGGCTCGAAAGGGGCTTCCCCCACACTTATTGCTCACCACTAACCAAGGCTTATCAATAGACTGCTTCATGCAACATCCTCCGCAGCTTGCTGCGAGAACTAAATAGAAGATCAACAGCATCAAGAGGAACTCTGTTTAGATATTTTCAACCTCGATCTGCGGTAAACATGGTCATTACGCCCCATGTAGGATAATGGCGTAATAATATAAAACATTTACTGTAATTACTACCCATAGATGGAAGTATAATCGGAATATTGCGTGCGTGCCGGCAAAGTAACTGTCTGTGGTATACATACATACCATCTTCAAGAAAAATCATGCTGTTGTTGATTATAAAAACGTACCAAAATTATATTACTGCCAGCGTTCTACAAAGCCTGCATTTAAGCGTTTAGGAACCGTTTCATAAAGTTGTTTCGTTTCATATAGTCCTTTTATTAAATCGTTTGATATAATCGTTACAATAAGATTTTGTATACAGGGTAGATAATGTAAAAGAAAGTTTTGGGATAGCCACAGCATACTAATTTATATTGTCCTCAACAATAGCATTTAACAACGTGGTAGCTTTCTAACTAGTAAATAATAAACTTTCTTTCAAACTATCACTCAACATGGATTTTTTTTCAGGTGTCTTTTACGGCGGTCTAACAATTTTCTTCACTTTCCTCATATCATCTATGGGTAGCCTAATAAAATCCTCTATTCTTGTATTTGGGATGATATCTGGTCCTTCATTGGGAGTGTTTCTGCTTGCTTCACTTACAACAACAGCGAATGAAATGGTATGGTATATTTCTTTTAACAGGGGTGCCCAGAGAGGAGTTTGGTGACGCAAATTGCGTCATACAATTTATTTTTGGGGAGGAATTTAGAGAAAAAGCTCTTTTTTGGGGGCGGGGGGATTTTTAAATTCTTAATATTTCCCCTTTTTTTTTTCACTATTAAAAATATTCGTGATTTTTTTAATATAACTTTAAACTTTTTTTCAACATTCAATTTCCAGAAATGTTCCTGTTTTTCTCATTCTTTAAATTCTAGATAAGGGCAATAAGAAACCATTCTGCATCTTGCTACCTTTGAAGATGCGGTAATTAAAAATAAGTAATATAAAAAAAATTAAGTCAATTCCTACTTTTTAATCATAAATATATAAAATAAACCCGTGCAGCATTAATGTCCCACGTTATCTTTATTGAACATTATTTTATAATCATCGTTGCGGTATTTTATTTCTGTGACATCACTCATTTGAGATAAATCGTTCATTTCATATATGAAAACAATGGGAGAAATTTTTTTCTCCCATATAAAAATTAAAATTAATTAATGAATTAATATTTGAAAAAACTGTATTAACATCAATTGTCATCCAGTACAAGTTTAAAAAAATTTATTTGAACTTGAATGGATGAATAGAAAATATTTTATTAACGATTGAAAATTCCAACAAGATATATATAGAGAGAGTGTGAGCTAATAGTAGGAATTAAAAAACAAAACTTGGAATACAGGTGGAAAAATGTTTAACACATGCTGAAAGGCAATTAGGACCACAAGATGTGATAAAAGGAATAGCTTTCAGAAGCGTCTTAAGTAATTGCCAAAACGTCAGTTGAGGATCACTGTGGAGACCCGAAAAGTTTTTGGTTTCTGTCTGTCTGTCTGTTCTGCGATAACTGCCGCAAAAATTATCCGATTAGTTTGATTTTTGGTAGGTATGTTGGTGAGGTACCTGGAATTAGCTGTATAGTTTTTAGTTACATTTGTTTCATTCGTTCGGAAAATATAGAACATTTCTTTTTAAGTTATAATGCTTTCCTATGGGAATTCAGACGATTTTGAAATTTTTCTTTCATTGAAAATAAAATGCCGCATTTGATTAATGCATTTAAACGGTAAGTTATGAAGGTTAAAATTTATCAAGTAAGGTCTTAAATTATTCAAATTAATTTGAAATTTTGTTAATACATTCGTTAGATCTTTTAAATTAGGTGTATAATTTTTGATGCAGTTTTATACATATGTTCTAATAATATAATACGTTTTGTTTTATAATTTTTTGCAAATTTTAAAATTAATTTATTTTTATTTTCCTCTTTAATTTAACCGTAACCTAGCAACTATATTTCAAAGAATAGCAATATAATAAATTTCAAATAACTCAGACTATTTTGTTACAATAATTTATTCGTAAAATAAAATATTTTTGTGTGATTTTAATATTTTATTGAAATAAATGAGAATTTATTTTGATACAAGTTACCTTTTAACTACTATAGAATGATAACCGAAGCATTTTTACATGAGATATTATTCATTTTCTGGAAGAGATTAGGATTTTTCGTGGTTGAAAATTAGTATTATTTTGAAAATAGGATATTATATCTCGTACAACGAGATGGTTAATCTAAAGAAATTAGCGTAGTAAAATGCATCCATACAGCCTGAAATAGCACAATTACTGGAAACTGAGATTATAAAAAGTTATCACAAAAAATACTTTACAGCGCCAAATCATAGTTGTCATTTAGTGAGTTGGCAGTGGGCATGATTATGAATGATTACCCAATAGGTTTAAAAGTTTCCAAATAAGCCTATTTTGGGGAGATTTTAGTATGCTATTGCCATCGAGTTAGATCAGGATGTACTTAGGTAAAATAAATATAATGACCATCAAAACTGTTTTTCGGAAACAAAAATTATAATAACTCTAGATTTCTGCAATAGATATAAGTGAAATACAGTAGATTCAGTTTACATTTCCATAAGTTGCTTTTGTACACGAGATATTATTCAACTTATCTATCAGATGCGAGTGTTTCGTAGTTGGCAAAGTAAATATTGCTATTTAGGTATTAGGATAACACGATATTAATTTCGAAATTTTTGCTTATCCTAATAAAACCACTGTCTAGAACGAAATCCAAGATAAACTAGAATCATTCACACAAACAATAGGAAATCACGCATATAAATTCAATAAGATTACGGGGAGTTCAGAAGACGGAACCCCCCTGAAGAAATGTATTTTTTAATCTAAAAAATAGAATAAGAAGTTCATAAGAATGTCAGAATATTATTGCATAAACCGGGTTTAATTTAACGTTTCTAATTTCTGAAACCTTCGAATTATTTTATATGTGTATAAATATGTATGTAGTAATTTAAGAAATTTAATTTCCGGATTGTAAGATGTTAAATATTATGAAAAGTGAGATAAAAAACATTGACTTTCAGAGCTGACGTTGAGGTTCCTGATCTGTAGATTTACTAGTTTATTATCTTGTTTGACAGGGTCGTATCGTACGGTCCGAGTACAAAAATACATTCTTGATGGGTGGGATAAAAAAGAACAACAAAATAAGCATTTCAGAGGAAGAGACAACACTAAAATAAATTATTTGACCACTTTCAGAAAACTAGAATTTAAGTACAGTATATTTTAGTGATGTTAGAAAAGTAGTATTGTATGTCATTAAAACACTAGAAGATAAACAACCTGTAGGGGAAGGCCGGGCAAAGTGGTCAGGGTGGGCAAAATAGTCACCCAATATAATGACGTCACCAGAGCGCTGGCATTGCGTGGTTTGGGGTCAAACTATTTCGTTTGATGGCAGTGAGTAACCAGGCAATCGTTGAACAATATGGTTCCATGCTTTATAATTTTAGAGCGGGTTTTCCAGTTTTTGAAGTTTGCGATCTAAGGTAAGCGACATATTACATACAATTAACAATAACCTGTTATACTTACATTTATTTATTGAATGTGTAAAGAAAGAGCATGTTTTCAGCTTCACATTCATAGGTGAGTGATCGCTGACTGTTCATTAGTTTCCACTGTAGATATTATATATTATTTTCTGTCATGGCTCCCAAATGGGCAAAGACGTCAGGGTAGTGGCCGTTGATTGGATCAAGTGATGAAGGTTGGATCAGTTGCAATGTTTGTCATCTCTGGGCTCATGAGGCCTGTTCACTTCGTGAAGAAGATGATATGGAGTTCATTTGCGAAAAATTCAGTGTTTGATTCTGATTTATAATTTTGTATATAGGTTTATCAAACTCTTATTGGATTTTCATACAATTTTCAATCTTTCATTATGTTGCATACGATTTTTTATGACAATAAAAAGGTTTTAATCATTTAAATAGGGTTTTCAATCTTTTTACACCTGTAGGGCAAAGCGGCCATGGAGTGACCACTTTGCCCGACCTAGACGAGCAAAGTGATAATTTTGACTTTTTTTGGAAAAAAACAAATTTTCACTTTCACTTTATTATTTCGTAAAAATTATAAATACCCTTACACTTTTAAGTACGTAGTCACTCTAGTTCAATGCAAATTGTCAGGTATGTATATGTATTTTAAGGGATAACAAAAAAAAAAAAAAAAAAAAAAAAAAAAAACTTAGGGTGACCGCTATGCCCGGCCATCCCTACAGAGAAAAAGATTTCCAGCCACTAAATATTTTAGGGGGTAGGAAGGAATTTAAAGACAATGTCTTTTCTTTAAAAAAGTCTTCTTAGAATCTCTAAAACAATTCTTCCCATATTAAAAAAATTATAAAGCATAATTCCTATTTAGTCAAAATATTATAACTTAGTTTTGCATTCATGCAACCAAGTATGTGAAAAAAAAAATGCTCTAAATTTTGTCAGATAATTCTAAAGACATCTAGTCTTCTTTCTCAAAGAGAGCAAAAGGAAAGTTTAATCAAGAGTTTAATAATTTTTCTGAATATATGACAACTCCTGTGGCTTAAAAATTGCATTTTTTAAACTTGTAGCTCACATTTCTGAAAATACTTTTTCCAACATAATAAAATATTTCAGATTGGTGTCTTCTTTTGCGCAAAATAATGAAAAAAAATATGGTTTTCATATGATGTTAAACCGCATAGTCTGCGGAAAAAAAAATGAAGTTTATTATTATTTTAATTTACTTCTACTTGTTTTCAAAAGTTTATCAAATTTGTTTTATAGAATTGTTCTCTTTTCCATTTTTTCCAAAATATGTTTTCTATATTTGTTAACATACATTGTGTTTTTTCCAAACGTCGTTCAATGGATAATTTCTTACTCGTTAGTCTTAGGCATATAGTTCCAATTGAAAAAGTATTTAAATTTAGCTAAATAATTATGTTGGACACAATTTGGATAAAAAAATGCAATTCTGATGAATGCATTATAAAAATTAACTTTTTATACAGCCTATGGGTCCTATAAGTTATAGTAAAACAATAACAATCCTAGAGCTCTAATATATCAGATGAAAAAAAAAAGGTCCTTCCGGCCTGTACCGGGAGGAAAAGGTAGCTTTCCTATATCTTCGTTTTAAAATTTTAGCTAATGTTACACGAAAACAGCAAGCTAAAATGCAAAGAAACGTTTACAAAAGATTCGTTAATACTGAATTTGAATAAGAAATTCGCCAAATTATTGAGCAATAGCCAAATTGGCTTCATTTATGAAGACTTATTTTGGTCGCCAAATTTGGCGATGATTCGCCAATTGTCGCCATTTTTGCCAAATTTGTCGCCAATGTCGCCAATTTTGGCGCTAATGGATATGAATATATAGTTTTATGCGTATGTTTGGGAAAATTATTACAGCAATGAAAGAAAGTAATTTGCGAGTAATCGCGTTAATGTGCTGTTTTGTTTCAAAATGTCAGCCACCCTAGAATTTCAGACTGCTCTATCTCAGCCATTTTTTAATATAGAGGTAAACCAAAAAATGCTCTGGAATCCTTGTATCAAGGCCTAAAACGTAATTAAAAAATAAATTTGAATTTTTAATTTTTTTGTATATTTATTTTAGTTTCAAATTTTTAAATGGGCGCCATCTTGAAACAAAATGGCGGACCAAGCTGGCCAACGAACTCGGTCGAAACATTGGTGAGCTTAATACACACAATTAGTTTCCTCAAAATTGATTTATAAATACGAGAGTTATCGTATGACATAGGTCAGATATATATATATATATATATATATATATATATATATATATATATATATAATCAACATTTGAACGGAGGGTGGTTTTGGGGTGTCTGGGGGTCATGATCGGTGAAAATATATCGACATTTTCCGGAACTGCTTTCCTCCGAACGGCTGCAATAGGTAGCTTTATACTTTTTTGTATTGAAAGCTACTTAGAATCATTTTTCTACGACTAAAACTCACCGTGTTATGAGAGTTTAAAATTTGGAAATTTTTCGCTTTTAACATGGCGCCCGAATTGATGTGCGGTTAGATCGAAATCGTACATTATTTCAGAAACTTTCTTCAAACTTGAAACTCGGTAACTTTTGGTCGTACTAAAATTATTTTTGCCCCCGTCTGTCAGAGCATGAGGACTGTTTCACTAAATATAATTCATAGGACCCAGAAACGTATAAAAAGTTAAGTTTTGTAACGTCTTCAAAAATGCATTTTTTGACCCAAACGGCGTATATCATAATCCTTCAGATAATTTTAAATATTTTTGAAATTGAAACTGTTTATCAAAGACTAACGATTCAGAAATGATCTATTAGTCAATGCTTAGAAAGGACATATTTTATATTTTTTATAATATGTGTAGATTAAAATTTTTGATTAAAAAAATTTCTTTAACTTTATATTGTATTTATTTGTTATTAAATCATTTAAAAATGAACCATTAAGTGTAATATACCGAGCTATCATACTGGTCTCAAGAAACAAGTACTGCCTTACGAAAGTGATCCTCATGTCCTGCGGAAAGCAAGGCACAAGCGCTGATGTTGGGACGAATTTAAATTTTCATATCTTCCGGCTAACGAGCAAAAGGGCAAAATTGTTGTTGTTTTCTCTGTATTTTATCTTAAATGCTAAAGAAAAATTGATTTTTCTAACATTAAAATTTTTTTTATCACGTATATGAATGTCATCATTAAGAGTATTAATCATTACTTCAGTCATTAATATTGCATTATATCTTTAGAATTATATTAATTGAAATAATGCTTGTATTGCAGTGAAAACTGGAGCTTAGCGAACGTATTAACAGGGTCTTGTCAGTCAGGACTTATAAATGTGGTAACAATCAGATTACTGAAAATAAAATATATTTTTTCATTATTTATTACGCTGTTAAAACTTTTATTTCATGTTTGTGTGATAGTACGTAAGAATACTATTATTAAATTATTAGTAGAATATATTTTACAATCGATGTTCTGCTTTGGGGGAGCGGGGGGGGGGGGGGGCGGGGGTCAATGTTAATGTATGAATTTTTGGGGGGATTTGCGTCATTGGGTTTGGGGGGATGGTCACCACTTACTTTTAATGTGTTTTAAATAAAATATCTTAGAATAGCTCTTTGTTTCGTTTCAATCCTATAAATTCGAACCAGATAATAAAAATACCCGGAATAGTCCTTGTGATTATATAATTATTATAATATGAGCAAATCTTGTATGTATGCAAATTTTATCTAAAAAACAGCTCTAACGATTTTGACTAAATTTTGTATCCTGTCGTTTTGGTGTACGAGAAGACCATTGGGCTAGGTCACATGTTCGAGAAAATTTGGTTAGTGGGTCATTTTATACCGGCACTACGGGTCAATGCATTTCACTGGAAATAAAGGTTGGAACATTTATTACGTTTCTAGCAAAACCCGCGGCTTTGCTCGCGTAACTGTTGAAAAATGCCAAGAGGTATTCGTGGGCCTTCATTAGAGGAAAATTTTACTGCCACAGATAATTAAAAAATTACTAATTTAGCCACATTCTGAGTCAACTTAATTCTTATACTGCATTAGGTGAACACCAGACTTAAATGAATAAGAAGAGCTAAAATTAATTCCCAATTAATAGTAATTTAAAATATATTTTGAAGGATTTTTGCTCATTTCATTTTTGATAAGAAATTTTTAGAAACAGTTCTAAGCGAGTATTTATATCTTAAAAGTAAGCATCATGCCAAATTCCAATCTATTAGTTAAGCAAATTTGTGTAATAACTGTATCACAGAAATTGTAATTTTAGAACTTCTTTGCTCCTGCACACATTGGCATTTCTAAATTTTTAAAAATTATTCTGTGGATGAATTTGTGTCTCTAACGTAACAACCATGTAAAATTTCGAATTTCTATCCCTAACAATTTCAGATAAATCATAGTTTAGATGGTTTTTATAACTCTTCCATCTCATTTCACTCTTTTAAATTTTGAATATTTTTAGAAACCGTTCTTAGCAAGCACTGAAATCTTAAAAATAGTCACCATGCCAAATTTCGACTTTCTAGATTAGCAGCATCAGTAAAAACGCAATTTTAGAAAGTTTTTTTTTTTAATTCTGAACCTTTTTAAAATTCTAATTTTTAGTGAATCGTAATTTAAAACGTTTTTAGAACACTTTACCCTCATATCACCCTTTTAAATTTCGAATTTTTTAGAAACTGTTCTTAAAAAGCATATATATCTTATAAGAAACTACCTTGCCCAATTTAAAGTTTCTAATCCCTTCAGTATCACAAAAATTGCAATTTTAGAACGTTTTTCGCTGCTGCAACCCCTTGAGGATAGTGGCACTGACATAAAATATAGCCTATGTTAAGAGCAGAGACTGTAACCATAAATTTGCGACCATTACGTTTGAAATCGGTTCTGTTGTTTCAGAAATTCCATAGAAATTGTAATTTAGAATGTTTTTAGAACGTGTTTAGCTCATTTCAATCTTTTAAATTTCTAATTTTTTAGAAACTGTTCTTGGAGAGCATTTATATTTTATAAATAACTACCATGCCAAATTTCAATTTTTTAGCCCCTTCAGTAATACAAAAGTTTATATTTTAGAACATTTTTCGCTATCATACACCTTTGGGATAGCTAATATAAAATATATCCTATGTTAGAGCAGGGACTATCACTATCAGTTTGCCAACATTTGTTTGAAATCGGTTCGGTAGTTCCAGAGATTCAATAGAAATTGTAATTTAGAATGTTTTTAGAACGCTTTTCTCGCATTTCACTCTTTTTAAATTTCGATTTTTTTCAAATTGTTCTGTGCGACCATTTATGTCTTTAAAGAAACAGTGATGTCAAATTTCTAGTTTGTATTCCTACAATTCCATAGAAATCGTAATTTAGAACGCTTTTAAAACGCTTTCCGCTCATTTGACCCTTTGAAATTTTTAATTTCCTTACAAACCATTGTTAGCGAGTATTTGTATCTTAAAAGTAACCGCCATGCCAAATTTGAAGTTTCTAATTCTGTCAGTATAAAAAAAGAAATTATAATTTAGAACGTTTTTTTCCTCTTTCACCCTTTTAAATTTTGTTTTTTTTTCTATATGCTGCTCAGTGTTTGTACCTGCGTCTTAAAAAGTATCAGCCATGTCAAATTTCAAGTTTTTGTCCTTAAAAATTCCATAGAAATCGTAATTTAGATTTTTTTAGAACACTTTTCCCTCATATCACCATTTTCAATTTTAACTTGTTTAGAAACCGTTCTTAGTGAGCATTTACATCTTATAAGTAACTACCATGCCACATTTCAAGTTCTAGCTCCTTCAGTATAAATAAATCGCAATTTTAGAACGTTTTTCGCTTCTGCACCCCCTGGGGGAAGTGGCACCAACATGAAATATAGTCTATGTTATAGTAGGAACTGTCACCATCGATTTGTCACTAACACTTTTGAAAACGTTTCTGTAGTTCCAGAGATTCCATAGAAATTGTAATTTAGAATGTTTTTAGAACGCTTTTCGGAGATTTTATCTTTTTAAAGTTTGTATTTTTTTTTAGAATTTGTTCTTGGACAGCATTTACATCTTATAAGTAACTTCCATGCCGAATTTCAAGTTTTAGCTCCTTCAGTATAAAAAAAAAAATCGCAATTTTTAAACGTTCTTCGCTCCTGCACCCCATGGGGGAAGTGGCACCGACATGACATATAGCCTATGTTAAAGCAGGAACTGTCACCATCGATTTGACACCATCACTTTTGAAAATGGTTCTGTAGTTCCAGAGATTAAGTAGAAATTGTAATTTAGAATGTTTTTAGAACGCTTTTCGCAGATTTCACCCTTTTAAATTTCGAATTTTTTTAGATTTTGTTTTTGGACAGCTATTAGATCTTATAAGTAACTGCTATGCCAAATTTCAAGTTTTTAGATCCTTCAGTATGACAAAAATCTCAATTTTAGAACGTTTTTCGCTCCTGCACCCCCCCTGCGGGTAGCTGTACCGACATAAAATATAGCCTATGTTGGAGCAGGGATTGTCACCATCAATTTGCCACCATCACTTTTAAAATCGGTTCGGTAGTTCCAGACATTACCCCTACAAACAAACAAACAAACCAAAAAACAAACGTTACTTCTTTATAATATTAGTATAGATTGAACAGTAGGTTGTAAACAAAATCGCAGTGTTGGCAACATTTCATCAAATTTGGTCAAAATGTTGGCGACTTTTGCGAGATTTGGCGGGAAAATCTACTTTCAACATTACCATTGCCAAAACACATGCTTGACGCCAAATGAAAGAATGTCGCAAAGTTACTACTTTTTGCCAAATTTTGGCGACATTTGGCGAAAAAATTTTTTTTTTAGAATCTGAAGGTATTTTCTAGAAATTCCTAATATAGTTGAACACGAAGCTAATTTTAACCGAGCATAGCTCGGTGTCCTCCGCTGGTATTTCAAATAATTGAAGTATAAGTGTTTAGAGCTCCATTTTAAAAGAATGTGCTGCAGCAAATGTAACACCATTTCGTATAAATAATACTTATAAAATTTATATAAAAGTAGTTTACATTTTCGGCAATAGTTTCAAAAGTGATGCTGGATGCCGATTTTTACCGGGAGGCGGCAGCACAGACAATCACCTCATCGAGTTCACGGCTGAAATTCCAGAATTAGTTAAAACTTGATTCGCATATTAAAACGCAATCGGTCTGCCAAGTCATATCTTGGTGGAAAACACCCGAAAACCCGATTTTAGTGGTTGGCCCGTAGGTTTACCATTGTGTGTTCCTGCTCCCAGTCCTCCATGTTTTCATACCTTTGGGTGCAGGAAAACACAATGGTAAACCTACGAGTCATTCGCTAAAATCGGGTTTTAAGGTGTTTTCCACCAAGGTACGACTTGGCAGACCGATTGCGTTTTAATATGCGAATCGAGTTTTCACTAATTCTGGAATTTCAGCCGTGAACTCGATGAGGTGATTGTCTGTGCTGCCGTCTCCCTGTCTATTTGGGCAGTAAAATACAATACACATGTTTTGTCATTGAGTGTGGTAAATTTTTCATTAATAATTTCCAGTAGTCCTTAGAAGTTAAGAAGTTAAAAGATAAATTTTAATCAGAAAGTTTCTGAACCTGTGCAGTTCTTATCTGTATATCCAGTTAATTTTCTTATTGATAAGATCTAGAAATAAATTATATTACTAAGATATCAAATGTCATTAGAGAAATTTGTGAAATAGAATTAAAATCTGCCTATTCGAGCCAGTTTTGAGACACTGTTAATTCCATGTCAGTCTAAAAATGGGAAAAGACAAGATCTTGCATTCATATGTTTTTCAATGCATGAAAATATTATATATTTTTGACAATTCTTTCATTATATAATAGATAAAATATCTATTACGTAGTTATTACTAAGTATAATAACATAACTTTTTTTTCAAATAAATAGGACAATCTAATTTTAAAGAGATTTTTATTAAATAAAAATCTTAGCGAAATACAAAATTCACCTTGAGTTAATCATAAAATGTAACATGAACTCAAAAAGTTCATTTCTTACTTAAATAAATTGATGTTAAAAGATGTAAACTCTAAAATACACATTTACTTAAACCTCCAAGTATTTTCGGTTACGTTCGCAACCTTCATCAGGGATATATATTTTTTAAACAAATGTGTTTTGCTAAGTGCGCTAAGTTCACGCCGTTCTCGATTCGATACAAATGTTGGCCAATGACATCCTGTATTTTGCAGTCTTCGGAAATAAAAAAGTCTAATTTTTTTTTTCTTTTTGAAGGCACTGCACTTGAAAAAGGTTTAGGTACTTTAACCGATTTTGATCTTCCTCTTCGTTTAGGTTTAGGTTCGGCCTTGGACGTCACGAGCAAACCTTGTGTGATACAACATTTATACTCTAGAAGAGATATACTATATTCACGTATTTCTACATAATATGCTATGTGTGAAATCACAAGGGTCTATTCCAACTTAGCAAATAAAGCCGATACCATCATATTTTGGGCTTTCTGTTCCTATCATAGAAAAACCGCAACATATATCTAATTTGTCAACACCACGCATCTGTTCATTATAGTCTTTAAATATAGTGGGTGCTGGGACTTCAGTTTGTGACTTCTTTTTTTATTCATTAAAAAATTCACACAATTTTCAGTGCTAATCAAAACTGACGGTACTTATAAGTACCAACCAAAATTTAATTTGGTAAATAAATTATAAATAGTATTTAACTAAAAGACTATGCTAAATCGTATTCTAAGATCATAACAAATATGGACAAAAATTATCATTAACTTACCTGCAGTATTTTTGCGTGGGTTTGAAATAATATCAAGCAAGCAGTAGATCACAATATGGCTGACTCAAATGTATGAACCAAGACTCCCTTATCATAGATCAGACTTGACAATCCGGAGAAAGTCTATGGGAGAAAATGTCCGCGGTAATTGCCAACTTATTAATTGACTTTCTCCGGAAAGTATCGCCGCCTGGTGGATACTACCGCACAGTTGCCATGTTTCGGGCTTTTTGAACACCAGTATATTTTTAGAGAAAATGTTGTTCTTTTAAATCCCAGAATTCTCCGATCAAAGAAAACAAAATTGTCTCTACTAAAAAACTGGTATCCAAAAATATAATAGAAAAATCTATAGAAAAATCTAGCTGGTCTGCTACCGCATAGTTGCCAACTCTTACGCTTTTTTCTTACCACTAAAATGTAATAGAATTTTTTTCGTCATGTAATCACACGATCTTGTCAATTTAATAAGATAAAATTTACTATAAAATTTTAGTGGTAGGAAAACTACTAGTTCACTAGCAAATGCATAGAACAAATGGAGCTGTGAAAAAATTTCTTGTGATTTCGTGTCGTAAATACTATTACTGACGATTGATGGCGCTAGTAGCAGGACAGGTATAGCGGTCAAAGGCAACTTGCTGATTAAGAGGTCTGATACTATGATAAGGAGGTCTTGGTATGAACAAACGCTAAAATAAATATTTAAAAAGAAAGATTTCGTTATTTATAACTGTTGCTGCCATCTAGTGAGGTTAAAGGTAATTTAAAGCATTGATCCTTGAAGTTCCTGTCAGTTTTGTACGAATAGATTCTGTTCTATAGGACTGCAAAGCAACTGGTGTGAGATAAATCCTCACATTGTTTGTTTTTGCCGTTCTTTTTATCAACGGCGGCGCTAGACGAAACGTGGACGTCGGCGACATCAGCTTTGCGAGGCCTCTTTCATTTTCCAGTTAGAAAGAAAATCTTAAATGAGCTGAATTATATACTAATAATAATTATACACTAATTTTATGAGTATACTATACAAGTATTATTGCTAATCTAATAATGACAAAAATTACATAAACAAACAGAAATGAAAATAGACGAACTTTACGGCTTTTCGCCTCAATGAATTTTTTTAAGATTACGTAATAGTTAATACCAGCCGCTATTTCAGCTTCAATTGATAGTACCCGGGGGCACTTTTTAATTTTCTTCCGACATCCATCATGTGATATATCATTAGAAAGCCCTTTGACCATTCTTTCACATTATGCACCTGCCGTCCCCCCCTTCTCCACTTTGCACCCACGGGGGGCACTTTTCTAAAATATTTCGTAAATTTTTTATATACGAGGTATGATCCAAAAGCTCGGGGACAAGGTGTAAATAACCTTACCCTGAATAGTTCACAGCACCGAAGCACATCCACCTTCAAAGTAGTCACCTTGGGCGATGCTACACTTCTGCCAGAGTTCGTATAACTTCTGGAAGCCATTTTTCGCAACCTCCCGTAAGGCCTCCTGCGATGATGCTTTCACCTCATCACAGAGTAAGACAGAGATCCAACTTCGCCTGAAAGGAGCGACTGCGGCGGATGACTTATAAACTAAATCATCGCTTTGGTGATTTTATTCGTGATTTCCGTATAATTGTAACCCAATTCAGCTTGACTCCTTTTGCTGCTGTCATTCGCACAAGTGCAAATTTTCGGCGTTCGCTATTTCATTTTTGAATCTTGATTAATATTTATTATTAAAATTACTCTTTGAAGATCAAATAGGTCATTATAATTCTTCAAAATGTAAGTTATGATTTATTTTCATGTGTTATTTTTGTTCTTGTTTTTCAAGTTCCGTAATGTTTGAAATATTTTATATATATATTCAGTGTTGACAGATTTTTACCGAAACGTCATGTTAAGGCTCACTGTGGAGACGCGAAATGTTTTTGGTTTCCATCTGTCTATTTTCCGTAAAAATAGTCCGATTAGGTTAATTTTTAGTTGGTATGTTGGCCAGGTATCCGGAATTAGCTATATAGCCTTTGGTTAAATTTGGTTCATTCGTTCGGAAAATATAGAACATTTTTTTAGGCCATAATTCTTTCCTATGGGGATGCAGACGATTTTTCAAATTTCATTTTTATCTGAAATGAAAATAGAATGTTTGCATAATGGATTTAGACGTAAAATTATGATTGCTAAATTTTCGATATGGATTTCCAATACTTTTTGCCGATAAATTTAATAGAATTTAGAAATTAATTGCTTAAAATATTTGAAAATGTTTTTGCATCTGTTCGGGAAATATAAACATCTTATTTTCATATTTTTTACAAATTGTAAAATCGTTTATTTTTACTTTCCACTTTAATTTATTCGTTGCTGATGAATACCTGTTTATTTTTTAAATTAAAAGAATAAGCAATTCATCAGAATTTTACACTATCATTGTATAACACCGTGTTTAATATAATGATTCTAATTTCTGGAACATTCGAAGAATTTTATATGCTTATAAATATGTATGCAATTGAAAAAATAATAATTGCGGATTGTACGATGTTAAATAATATCAAAAATAAGATTTAAATAACAAGCAGTCGCCGTTTTTTTCCCCTTCCCTCATTTGTTGCCAAGAAAGCGATATATAGCCGTTATTAGAAACCTCGCTTCTGTTATGGGCGTAGTTTCTGCGTCATCCGCAGATATCGCCACTGTCTATGTGTAATCCCATGTTAAAGAAGTTACCATTGAAGTCTATGAGAGTTGATTCCCTGTTTAAATCTCCTTACTCTGTGCACCTCATTTGATGACACAAAACAGTGTGCGTGTAAATGTTTTATAATTAATGGGAACAGGTAAAAGTCACATGGAGCTAAGTCCAGTGAATAGGGGAATATGGAAGCACATTAGTGCGAGTTTTGGCGAGGAACTGTTTTACCAATTGGGATCGATGTGCTGGTGCGTTGTCATGCAGAATAAACCAGTCGCCACTATGCCAGGACTGAGGCCGTTTACGAGGAATGAATTCCCTCAAACGACGTAAAAAGCATAAATAATGCTCCTTGTTAACTGTTCAGCCTTCGGGAATAAATTCTGAATGCACAATTCCTTGAGAATCAAAAAATTCCTCCATCATTACTTTCCCTTTGCTCCAATACTGCCGGATATTTTTCGATCGCGGTGAGTCCAAAGCGTTGACAAAATTTAATGTTGCAACGCTGTTCAAGAAAAGACATCTTTCTTACGTCGCGGAGCAAAGGTAACTAACTTCGGAAGATAACAGCTGCGTGTGCGGTTCGGTCACATGACATGGACTAAACCAACCTGGGCAAGTAGGGGAGGGTTGGAAGAATCTATTTCAAGCGGTTTAACTTTAGGTACTTGCATTCGCCGTCAGGAATGGACGCAGTCCCCGAATTTTTGGATCGTACCTTGTATATATATATATATATATATATATATATAGATATATATATACGAGATACCAAATATATATATATATTTGTTATTTAGTTTGTGTTTTTTTTCAATCATATTGACCGCATTCTCCCCTCCATCTCGAACAGAGTTATGGGATAAATATAAATCGCACATAGCGGAAGATATATTCGTCGAAATTCAAATAGGAACATGGATAACACAGCAAAAATCTACAACGAAGCGTTGATAATGATTGGTGATTTGTACTTAGAAATCGCGCACAAAGTTCTCAATCAATTGGGAATGCAATCACGGAAAATCGATCTGTTGTTGCTTCGTTCGATGTAGAATTTCGTCGTGAACAAAATTACAACACGGGTGATCTTTTGTCGTAAGTGTAATCAAATATTCCTAAATTAACGCCTTTGAAAAAAAAAACATTTACGATCAAATAATTTAAACTGTCAATAACTGAATTTGAGAAATCTTCCTCTTGGATGCACCGGGAGGAACTGGTAAAACGTTCCTAATTAGATTGGTTCTGGCAACAATTCGATCCCAAAATGACATAGCCTTAACTCTTGCGTTGTCCGGAATATCTGCGACATTGCTACCAAGTAGAAGAACTGCTAATTCCGCTTAGAAATTGACAGTGAACATGCAATTTATTGTAACTCCCACGTGCGATATTTCCAAAGCATCTGGCTTGGAAAAGTTATTGCAGAAATGCAAACTTATTGTTTGGGAAGATTGCACAATGACGTACAAAAAATTGTGCTAGGCTCTTGATCGATCATTGCAAGATTTTTCGTGGAAACATCAGACCATTTGGGAACACATTAATATTGCTTGCAGGAGTTTTCAGGCAAACGTCACCTGTAATTCCTCATCGACACCAGCGGACGAAATAAATGCTTGCCTGAAATACTCTAATTTGTGGCGACACGTAAAGACTTTAAAATTAACTACAAATATGCATGTCCAGCTGCAAAACAATAGATCAGCTGACATATTCTCACATCAATTGCTGGAAATTGGGAACGGAAAGTTGCCGGTTGATCTGACCTCAGGACGAATTTCATTGCCTTATAATTTCTGCAAGTTTAGTGACGTCAAAAGAAGACTTGCTTGAAATAGTGTTTTCCAATATTTAAACCAATTATAAGAATCACAATTGGTTGAGTGAACGAGCTATTCTTGAAGGCCAAGAACAAAGACGTCTACGAACTTAAAAATATTATTCAGTAACATCAAATAGCATTCAAAGCGAGGAAGTCACATCCGTTGACACTATTGTTGAAGCAGATGAAGCGGTTAATTATCCAACAGAATTTTTGAATTCACCCGATCTCCAGGGATGCCACCGCAGGTACTGCACTTGAATATCAGCGTGACAACTATCATTTTGCGAAATATCAACCAGCCAAAGCGGTATCAACGGCAAGCGACTTGCAGTAAAAAAATTAATGAGCAACGTCGTAGAAGCAACAATCTTGACAGGGATTTTCAAAGGTGAAGATGTCCTAATTCCTCGCATTCCAATGATTTCAACGGATATGCTATTTCAATTCAAGAGATTGCAATTCCCAATTCGACTGGCGTTTGCAGTCGTCATCAACAAAGCTCAGGACCAACCTTTAAAATCATGCGTTTTAGATCTAGACACGGATTGCCTCTCACATGGACGATTATTTATATGTTGCGTGTTCTAGAGTGTCGGCAAACCAGACAATCTCTATATTTGCACAGACAATAGAGCAACAAAAAATATTGCATACCCACAAGCATTGTGAAGTTAAACGTATTAGAAACGTCCACTTTTTTAAAAAAATATAATAACTTCTTTAAAATAAACAAATAACCAATTTTTAACTTATGTTAGTAATGAAAAGAAACGTAGCTAGAAGTTTTGCTCTTGCGAGTCTCCATATTTTGTGACAGATGATTGAATGAAGTATAAAAAATTAATGATTCGGGGATTTTCTGAGTATCGCGCTCGGAATCGCCTACTTTTCATACTGTTGCCAGATGACTCTAGATAAATACGACTACACTCGTACGGAAAAAAATACGGATAACTAAATTTTTAACAACTTGTAAAACGTTCTTGCGAGGCCCCCACAGGCGCGAGGCCGTCGGCGTTGCCGACGTCGCCGACGCCTAACGCCGCCACTGCTTTTTTATATTTTATCGGCATTTACGCACGCGATCTTTTGCCGATGTCTCGTCGACTCGTACGGCATGTTTTACGATGTAATTCGCCGTTTTTTTTCTTTTCCCGGCCGCGTGTTTTTAGCGATAGCTCCGGCGGCGTTCGGTCATTTTTACCCGCGTATGTTGAGCGCGTATCAAATTTCTCTCGGCATTTTCTTTTCATTACGGTTTCTCCTCTCCTCGCATTTTCGGCTCGTTCTACTTTGGCACGCATGCTCAGTTGGTAATCATCGGCGCTCCCTTTGAATATTTCCTTTTCACGTGTACTTTTTCCGATCATCGGCGTGGCGTTTGTTATGTAGCAAATAGGAAAAGTTCTAGTTTCGTTTTTGGACTGCTATTCGCTTATTTAATTATCATTGCCTTTGAAATTTAATCAATTAAATTGAACATCCCTTTTAATTACTTTTTACTTCCCCCTAGCTGCGTATAAATGCTTTGTCCGTTAATTTTTTAAGCAGTTTATTTTTGATGCGATATCGAGATGATGTTGTGTTTTTTTTAAATTATTTATAATTTTATTTTGCCATTTTCTTTTTAAGTATTCTCCAAAATATAATTCTTCGAAACATTTGCAAGGATTTAATATGGTGCCTTAAGTTTGTGAATTTTAAAAACCTTTGATAGTGGTCAAGAAGGAAATCTTATTTTCTTCTCAACATTTAATTCTGATTAAAAACTATTTAGTTGAATTGCAAGAATATTGTCTTTTCTGTTTCCATCTGAACATGTATTTATTAAAGTAAGATCCTTTTATGTTTTCTCTATTTCAGTGGCCATTAAAAGAATGAACTTAATATTTAATTAAGGGCTTGTTGCCTCCATTTTTGCAAAATTAATGATTTTCACAATTGCAAGTACTACACATATGATCATGCCAAACTCTGACAATTAATCAACGTCACAATTAGTACTTAGAAGTACCGTCGATAGATAAAGGGTTAACTGGTAACTTTATATATTATGATCCACAAAATATTTTTGCGCATAGCTGATTCTTGTGGAAATTATATGTTTGCAAAATATTAACTGCAACATCAGAACTATTTTTTATGCTACTGCAGTATTAATTGTTGAATATATAGAAAAATTACTTATGTTATTAATTATACTTATTTCTTTTTACTAAAAAAAAGTTGCAAACAAATCCAGAGATTCTAGATTTTAATTGCTTTGTATATCCACACTACACTGCTTTTCATCATTATTCATGATATGAGATATAAGGATCTCGAAGCTGCCGCGGTAGTCCGAAGTATTAAAAGCCCCGGCCTTTCTGAATCCACTGGTCGATGTTCTAAACTTATTGAATTTAGCTTTTTAATATTTCTGGCGGCATCTTCCGTGATTGGATCTAGTATTATGAGACTGTTAATGCTCCTACCTAAAACTGCTACTGAGATATGGCGAAATGACCTAAAACGTTCCACCCCTCATTTAACCCCCTTAATGGGTGAATTTCTAAAATTGCTCGAATACGTGTTTAACATTTTTTTAGTAGATTTGTTATCGTAAATTTCATGCTCCTACCTAAAACTGCTGCCAAAATATGGTGAAATGACCTAAACATTCAGACCCCCCCCCCCCATTTAACCCCCTTTTTGGGTACATTTCTAAAATCGCTGAAATACGTTTTTAACCGTTTTTTAGTAGATTTATTATCCTTAATTTCATGCTCCTATCTAAAACTGCTGCTGAGATACCGCGAAATGACCTAAAACATTTGACCCCCCCCCCCCCCCATTTAATCCCCTTAGGGGTGAATTTCTAAAATCTCTCAAATACGTGTTTAACCATATTTTAGTAGATTTGTTATCCTGAATTTCATACTCCTACATAAAACTACTGCTGAGATATGGCGAAATGACCTAAAACGTCCAACCCCGCTCAATTACACCCCCCCCCCCCTTAGAGGGTGAATTTCTAAAATCGCTGAAATACGTGTTTAATAATTTTTTAGTAGATTTGTATTCCTGAATTTCGCGCTTCTATCTAAAACTGCTGCTGAGATATGGCGAAATCACATAAAACGTTCGACCACCCCTTTAATTCCCTTCGGGGAGGGGGGGGGGGAGGGTAATTTTCAAAACTGCTTTCTTAATGCTTGCTTAGGTCATAACAGCAATCTACTGCCCAAATTTCGTATATATATATGTATGCAAATTTTATTTCGATCCTGACAATAGTCGTTTCAACTGGGTGATGATGAGTCAGTCAGTCAGTCAGTCAGGCGTTCTCTATTTATATAATACTATAGATAGAAGTCTAATAACGGAAATAACTCAGAAGGTGTTAAAATATATAAGGAACAAGAGTTAAAATTTTAGCGAAGAAAAATTACATTTTTGAATAGAAAATGCTCAAGTGATTACATTTATCACCCATTTTTTCTATTTCGAATCTATGTTTATAATACGTATGAGTTCTAACACCAGAATAAAAGGTTTCAAAATATCAGGGAATATATACGGAACGTGAACTAAAAATTTTAGTGAAGAAAAATTACACTTTTGAATAGAAAATTCTCAAATGATGTTTGTTGTGCCTGTGTTTATCAGCCACTCTTTTTATTTCGAATATATTTTAATAATACGTGTGAGTTCAAACACCAGAATAAAAGGTTTCAAATTATTAGTTGTACACATTGCTGATTTTCATACTAACGTTTCAGGCCTTTGGAAACCTCAACATCTGACACACAGTAATCTTAAAATAATCGCAGTTTCTCTCTCTCTCTTTTTAGCTCACAGGCTATCAATGCCTGAGAGCTAATGTGCCCGCCCGTTCTGTATGTATGTACGTATGTACGTAACGCGATAACTCTTGATAGAACTAACCGTTTTAATTAAAATTTTGGTTATAGGTTCATTGTGATAAGGCGCTTCCCTGATTAGATTTGGGGTTTCATTGGTTAAGTATAAAGGGAGGAACGGGGGGCTAATTTCCCCCCTTAATTTAGATAAATGGGTTTTTTATGCAGAATCATCCTATTTGCTTCAAATTTTGTATATAAGTTCATTGTGATAAGGCGCTTCCCTGATTAGTTTGGAGGTTCATTGGTTAAGTATAAAGGGGGAACGGGGGCTCATCCCCCCCCCTTAAGTTAGATAAATTGGTTTTTCATGCAGAATTATCTGATTTACTTCAAATATTGTATATAGGTTCATTGTGATAAAGCGCTTTCCTGGTTAGTTTTGGGGATTCACTGGTTAAGTATAAAGGGGGGAATAGGGGGAGGTTAATGCCCCTTAATTTATTATCGATTTCTTTATTTTTCGAGGGTCATTATTCTTTGAAATAAGAGTATAATATACAATTATTGTGAATAGCCTGTGAGCTTAATGCCATCAGTTTAACTGGACACTTTTATTTATTTCTTTATTTATTTATTTATTTATTTTTAATTTGGAATTTTTAAAATTCGAATTAACCGATGTGATAATATAAAAAGTTCTTATTAACGAACTAGTTTTAATATTAGTTCTAATTTGAAGTTTTCTGGACTTTATGTTTAGTTAGGATTAACCAAAGTTCAAATTAAAAGCTAGTTCGGATTATCGCGAGTCCACTGTACATTTGTAGAATTGTTACATCTTTCATTACTTCTAAAAGTATCATTTTGCTTAAATTTTGGAAATTATGCCTAAATAAAAATGAAAATGTGTGCAGCAATTATATTTCCAATTGAAATTTAATATTTATTTGTAAATTAGGTAAAATCTGCAAAATGAAATATTATACTGACTGAAAATTATGCCAGTACAATGGGAATTTTTCTATTTGAAGGGCTGGTGTCATCATGGCAACTGACATTTTTTTTTTTCCGATTTCCATCCAAAGCTATTTAGCTGCTGTAGCGTCAGGACGAAATTGACTTGATTTCAGGATGGCCTTTATTTTTAGCTTTCTTTATTACTCTAAAGTTACAGGACATCACAGAAAGACATTTAGACATAAACTTCGCTTTTATACAGTAAGACTAAGTTTTAAATTAGTCTGTCGACAGTCTCACATACTGTCCGTGTGCTCGGCCGCTCGGCCTCGCTAAAGCTCTTTGCAAATTTCGTTAAATCTTCAGGAGACAGATTATTTCACCCGGCAAAATAGAAACCTTAAGTCCCGGTTTCTTACACCTATCTCACGGTAACAAGCCTACGTCCAGGCTTTGTCAGCTCGCCTCGCTAGCGAGAGTTCAGAGAAGCTCATAGTTAGCTCTTTAATGATCAAGTCCTCGATATCACCTCTTTCAACCGGGTATATCTCCAGGCTTTCCAGTTGTATCTCGAGTGGATGTTGAAGTATCTACTATCTGGTTTCAAGCACGCGGAAAATTATTACATTCCCATGTCTGATGAAACTTCAAAATTTCCAAGTGCTCGTAGAATTATAATACTCGAGATGTCAGAACTAAGGTCCAGTCGAACACTCGAAAACATTTTATAGTCTGTGAATAAAAAGTTATTTACAGAAAGTTCACTTTTATGTAGGGATAATTTGGGGCATCCTGAGAAAAGCATGACCATTTACTTTTCTCAATAAAAAGAGGTGAATATCTCACACTGCATACTGGCATCCTTTTAAACGTATAAGGTCTGTTTATTACTCAATAGATGTTATCATAATCAAAGATAAGTTTCAGATAAGTGCAATGTGTTTTGTTATTAAAGTCCAATAAAATAAAAATAATTTTACTGAAGGTTTCAGTCTTAACAAATCAGCTGTTTTGGATTAAGCAATCATAATGGTTTTGGATTGAGAGATTTATCAGAAAACGTAAATATTGAATACTATGTCCAAACTTCTGATATGTTAGTTACATTGTTTTGTACCCGAACCTTTCATTTAGTGGTAATACGACAAAAAGTCGATATATGCTAAATAAAAAGATTTGATGATATCATACTACACGAACAAATGCTGCCAGATGTTAACAAAACAAAAGAACTTGCATATTTAAAAAATCAAATGCATTTTTTTTGTTTAGATGCACTATTGATATGCGTGTATACCACAAACAAATTGCTCGCGATTCAGAACGTATTTGAACACATTTAGATGAAATGTTTTTTATTTGAAATATTCGAAACTTTCAACTTCTATTATTAAATTACTTAACATTACTTTTATATTACCTTACTATTACATATATTGCATTCTCGTATTGCCATATTTATTGTTAGCAGCATGGCAAACTATGATATCAAATCATATATTTCTATTTCTTTTCTATTCCAAAAATAATATTTTCTATGTTAAATTTTCTATGTCAATTATTTTCCTTTATTTAAAATCTATTTTTATTTTAAACACAAAAAAGAAATATCTTTCCCCATGTCAAAATGCGCTTGATATTATTTTATCATTTATTTGTAAGTTATGTACTCAAAATTAATTTATTTCCTAAATTACCTTCCATTATTTCATTTAAGTAGTCATAAACTTAATCCCTTGCAATATCTGTCTGAACGTATTTGAATTCCTTCTTTTTAATCAAAATGTTTTTCATTCAAGTCAAGTGATATTTATTGGTAGCGTAAATTAATCTTAAAGATTTATTTCTTTCGAAATCAATCGTCAGATAATATGCTTAAAAGCTCAATATATTTTTTTAAGCAACGGTTAAAAAATACATTTACGCATGAAAGCATATTATCTGAAAATTGATTTAACAAAACAAAAGAACTTGCATATTTAAAAAATTAAAGGCTTTTTTGTGTTGGTATTATGTTGGTATTATGTCTTTCAAGAGTTTGAAAGAAATAAATCATTAAGATTAATTTACGCTACCAATAAATATCACTTGACGTGAATGAAAAACATTTTGATTAAAAATAAATAATTCAAATACGTACAGACAGATATTGCACGGGATTAAATTTATGACTACTTAAATAACATAACGGAAGGTAATTTAGGAAATACATTAATTTTGAGTACATAACTTACAAATAAATGATAAAACAATATCAAGCGTATTTTGACATGGGGAAAGATATTTCTTTTTGAGGTTTAAAATAAAAATAGATTTTAAATAAAGGAAAATAATTGACAAAGAAAATTTAACATAGGAAATATTATTTTTGGAATAAAAAGAAATAGAAATATGTGATTTGATATCATACTGTAACAAAGTCTGACTCACTAATTGGAAGTCTAATGTTGTATACAAGAAGATTGTTAAGTATTACTTCCTTCAACTGAAACTGCAATCGATTCCAGATGCACCCGTATAAATATTCTCAAGAGTTTATTAGATTTTCCAAGTACATATACATTTTATCGCGCTTCTTCTGATCTGACACTATACAGACTTTTATTGCTCGATAAATTCGTGGTACTTCAGACCAGAACTTAGCATCTCTCAACCACTTCAAAAGCCGCTAGCATGGGTTATTAAGTCAATGAGCTACTTGAAATTAATCGACAGTATATACTCAAATCTTGAGAGACAAAAGTAGGTAATTCTGTTGTGATCTCCGAGCAGAGGATACCAGTAGTTTTCTCTCGAGAGAAAAAAAGCGTCCTTCGGCC
This sequence comes from Maratus michaelseni, assembly GCA_963931845.1. Lineage (NCBI taxonomy): Eukaryota > Metazoa > Arthropoda > Arachnida > Araneae > Salticidae > Maratus > Maratus michaelseni. The sequence continues at coordinate 152,219,218 of OZ007596.1, read as the reverse complement.
CTTGTGCCGTGAAATCTAAGTTTTGCCCGGAAAGGTAAATGGGCATCCTGACATCCATAAACTTTAAAACCCACCAACTGGAAAACTACATGTGTGTAGCTTCTTGCATGTTGTAATTTTGCTGTGTACTGTGAAGTTTTGGGATTAAAATTAATGTTGCGCCAGCAAGTATTTAATTTAATTATGCTATAACTGGCGTCAGAATTTGGGATTTGATTTTGATTGAGTTGTTTTTTAAGTCAGTACACGGAAAAGAAGAAAAGAAGCGCTTTAAGTGCAAGAAAATTGCTGCTAATTTGGATGAACTTTTGTTGTTTACTTAAAAAGAAAAAGCACGTTTTGCTTTGGAAAAAAGAAAAAGTGTTTGTTTCCAGAACTTAGTTCCTGTCTTTCGCTGAGAAAAGATAAGAAAAGAATTATCGTGGACTTTAAAAGAAAAAAGATTTTTGCTGATTTGCAGTTGGGATCCTTTTTTACTGGAGAAAAAAAAAAGCAAGAAAAGCCCAGTCTCTGACGGTGGTATTCCGAATTCCGATACTTCGTGCTGTTTACGTAGAAAGAAAAATAAGAGGGATTTCCCGACCCTGAATGTGACCTTCCGTCTGGTTTGTTGGCTGTGTGACTACGGAAGAAGATAAGAAGAACCCGCCTCCGACCTCCTTGTTCGTTCCGGCGGTACAGAAGAAGTAAAATTGATTCTCCTCATCAGCTGTTTGCGTAAAATTGACTCACTTTCCTTTCAACTGAAGAAGAAAAATAATGAAGTTGGATGTAACGTATAAGGAAAGGGCATGTTTACAAACAAACAGTTCCATCAACCAATCTACCACTACATTTTTGTCGTGGCTATCATTGCAGGAATCGTCATGGCGACATAGGCCATTCATATAATAGACCAGTTTCACGTAGACCAATCAAATTTCCCCATTTCCTGTGTACAGTAGGAGTCATACAGAACAAACAGGTTTTTCTTGCTAACCATCCGTAATTGAACCAACAGTGACGTCAGGTGCCCTTTCCTTACCTTGAAATGATTTGTGATTGTGCAGTTCGTGGTCCGCAAGGTGAATAATTGTGCTCATAAGAAAGTGAGGGTATTGTTACCCTAGTAGTGGTTTTAGTGGGCAAATATTTGCCGAAAAATAGTGCTGGTGTGTGCTTTCGGATATTAAGAGCTGCAACCTACGAATCGAGTGAGTAATATTTCTATTTTAGAGTTATTGTTATCTTTAAAGTTAAGGTTATTTTATTTAAGGATTGTAATGTGGAATTTTTTTTAATTAATACTAGTAGAATACGGTTTGTAAGAGAAGAATTATTTATTTTGATGAAATTGTATTTTTATCTGTTCTTTTTTTTTCTTTTAAATTTTATTGTTAGAATTTAGAGTTATCTTAAAAGACGATGATGTCCTATTTTGGGAAAGGAAAGAAAAAAGTGATAGTTAAACTTACCCGGGAATTAGAAATTCCGCTAAATGAAACTGAAACACTATTACAAATTAAAGAGCTAATTACCGGACATGAAAATTATGATGAAGAAGTAGTAAAAGGGTTGTTCGAAACAATATTGGAGGAAAAACAAGAAAAGTTAGCTAGAGAGAAATATGAAAAATTACGGTTAGAGAATTTTGAGAGAGAAAAAAATTGAGAAAAGAAAATTTGGACCGGGAATCAAAAAAATTGGAAGCTGAAAGGGAATTAAAACAAAAGAATTAGAATTAAATTATGAATTAGAAAAACTAAAAATAGAACAGGGCGTATCCTCCCCAGAATCTATATCTTATGATAATGAAGGTACTACCGACTTAAGCTTAAAAAAATTTATACCTGAATTCTCTCCAGAAAAAAACTATATTAGTTTGTATTTAGTAATGTTTGTGCGACAAGCGCCGCGCCTGCGAAAATTAATAAGGCAAATTAGGAAACGCATTTAATAAGGTTGTTGCCAGTCAACATAATTGAATTGATTGCAAGAGAGCCTGAACCGCATTCGGAAAACTATGATTTTATAAAAAAAAATTATTACTTACCAGATTTCGTAGGGATGCAGAGAGCTTCAGGCAAAAATTCGTTATACATCAGAAAAATGTTAGTGCTAATTGGAAAGATTTCGGTTTCGAATTGAGGAATTACTTGAATGAGTGGCTGAATGGATTACAGATTAATTCTTTTTCAGAACTAAAAGATTTAATGGTGACAGATCAAATAAAAAAACGTTTTAAACCAGAGGTTCGAGGTCATTTTATAGATAGGTAGTCTCAAATTAAAACAGAGCAATAGATAGTAGAAATTCTTGACGAATATAAAAGTGTCAGAGCAGTAATAAAAAATCTAGAGAGGTTAAGTCCGAGTATGGGGAAGATAAGAATAATTGACCTGGCCCCGTACAAAATTCGGAAAGAAATCCGCGGCTTAGCTCCAACTTTTCATCCCAGCACTGTCAGAAATGGATACTCAAATATCACAAAATTTTCTTCGTTTTTGACGAAACCATTTCCTGGGAAATGCTCCGAGCGAATATTTCGTCAAATTGAGAAAATTAGTTTCTTCACTTTTTTGAGGATATAAATTTCGTCAAACTGTTTGTTCGAAAGCGTAAAAAAGGTCTGGTGGCGCCATCTATTGACAATTTTAGAAGCATCTGTACTTGACAAAAATTACGTCGCGTTTCTCAAGTCTTCGAGGGGATTTGAACGCGGGACCTTCGGCGTAAGAGACCAACGCGTTACTTACCTTGCCAACGGGGCCTTGCGTAGATTGTATTTTATCAGTGTTGTTATAATTTCTGCATGTTTTAATTAATAAGGCTAGATTATTATTATGGTTTTTCTATGGTTAATAAATAATTAGAATACGGCTTGATTAATATAATTTATTAGAGAAATTTATTTTGTTCATTGAATTACGTTACTGTTTAAAGAGGGGAAAGGGATCAGTTATTCATATTTTAAAATTGATTGTTGTATGAATATATTTTTTAAATAAAAAAGGAGCTCCTGAATTATTTTTTTAACGATTTTGTAACAACAAAAATAATAATAAACATTCCTGAAAATTTTAACAGCTAAAAAAATAACTAATGCAGAAAAATTAACTGCATACATTCAGTATTAACTGAAAGTGCTTTTCTAAAAATAAATTGTGACAGGATTAACATAAACGTATATCTGCTTACTAAAATCGCGGGATTTGAGGAGTTGCCGCGAGTCCCTGTGTAAACAGCTTAAAATGTATTTCCTTAAAATATGCTTTGAGTCTGGCCGTGAATGGAGAAACAGTTTCGTCAAATGTTTAGAGTTTCCATTTCATTAACAATCGAAATTGAGACGAAATGACTGTCAAAAATGATGAAATATAGCTCAAGAATTGCTGAATCGTCAAAACTGAGTTTTATTTTTGACAAGTAGGAAGTAGTTTCGTCAGATATTTGAGGATTCGCGTTTCGTTAAAAACCACGTGACTTTATGACGAAATGATTGTCAAAAATAACGAAATGAAGCTCAAGGATTGCCAAATCGTCAAAATTGAGTGTTTTATTTCTGAGAGTGAGTATGATGCGAAAATTCAAACTAAAGTGTTCGAACGCCGCGTAAAACCTCGTTGTTTTCAATGCAATTCGCAAACGCATTTACGAAATTCTTGCCTAGAATTACGTCAAAATCGTAATTCTAGAGATGCATTGAATTAAATAGAAAGCGATGAAATGATGTTAAAAAGTAGAATCAGTTATGTTAGAACGGGAAAACTAACTAATAATAATTTACTTATTAATCAAAAGAAATTCATTAAAGATAAATTACCCACGGTCAATTTAAATGTTTTAGGCAAAAAAGTCCAGTGCATTAAAGATTCTGGAACGGAAATGTCAATTTTTCATAGTGAGTTTGTTCCAAATAAATATAAAACGGGTGAACAGATCGAATTCCGGCAATAGGTAACATAACGAAAGCAGATCTCGTTAAAATACCAGTTTCTCTTTGGAGAGAAAGGAATTTAAATCCTCCAAAATTACATATTACAGCCGCAGTAGTGAATAATCTAAACAGTGCTGCTCTGGTTACACCATCCGTGTGCAAACGGTTGAATAACCTGACAAAAGTAGGTAATGGAAGTACGAATTACAGAAATTCCCCGGAAAAGTTGCGCACATCAAACCCATATGCGGAAAACAATCGCGAAGTTAAAAGAATTCAGAGACTGAATTCGGTTGAAGAATTGCGTGTTAGTAGGGGCAAATTTGTACAAGAAACGTAGAAAGATGAAAGAGTTAAATGTTCGGATCAGGTTAAAACTGAGTTAAGCTTTGAAGAAAATTGTGTAAGTAAGCTGACAATTTAGATTATGTTGGAGATAATCTAGGAATGGAATTGCGAAGCACAACCAATTCTTGTTTAAAAGAATTTGAAAATTGTGGGCGAACTGTCCCGGAAAAACAGGTTGAAGTTAAGGCTACATTTTCTGAAGCAGAAAAGGTATGTGACGAAGCCGATAATGGGTTGGTTAAATCGGAAAATAAAAGAGTAAAATTTCCGGGAGATAAGTTACCCGAACTGAACGCTCAATTAAGAAGGAACAAAATTTCATTAGCTAATATCATACAATGTGTAATTTACCTGTTAATGATAACTTGTATGTTAGGACAAATTAAATTGCTAAATTCTGTGTGTATTTTTGAAAATCAGGAATTAAGGCCCGTATATCATAATGCTGAACAAAGCATTAAATTTGAAGCGCACAGTAATGAAGGTAGGGATTGCGAAAAAAGGCTTTTACCTCGCATTTTCTTTTTTTTCCCCCTTCTGGAATGTAGTGTAAAAAGATTTCCATCATTCCCCCCTCGCGCAAGAGGCAAAATTAGGTCAATCTTATCATATGATGAAAGATTGAAAGGAGGGACCGAATATATTTCTCTTTTTTTTGTAGTCTTGCGTAAAATGTGAGAAATAACTTATTTTAGAGATAAAAGAATCATATCTCTGTATACATGTTAAATGTTGGTAAAAATATATGTTTTGTTTTTAATAGGTATTAAGAGTAAAGATTTTTTATTATTATTGTTTAGTTGTTGTATTTCAGAAAATGTGGGAGTTTGAAGTAAAAAGAAAGGTTGTTATCGGTGTATAAAAATGTGATTTAATGCTAAATATATACATTAATTTAAAAATTTTGAGAGTTAAGAAATTTGGAAGCATGTAGAATTTATTTGAAATGTTTAAGAAATTAAAACTTTTTATATGTGTGGTAGTTAAAATGTTCAGAAATAATAGAGAAGAAAATTATATTAAATGTCAGAATTATTATGTGTGTTTGAGTAACGTTAAAAGAATAATGTGAATTAACTTTTTCTAGAGTAAATTCTATCAATAGGAAAATTATATATTGTGTTGAATTGTTTATGAAATTACTTGATGTTGTATTTTATGTTATTTCTTCTCTTGACAATTCAATATATTCACTAGAATTCAAAATTTTTAATGGTTTAAAATTAAAAAAAATAAAATTATTTCCAAGGGCTGCGTTTTGCCTTGTAATAACAATAACTCTAGAATGTTTATATGTAATATTTTCCCTTGTAAGAAAAACTCAGTCAAATGGGGAAGAATTGTAACAAAGTCTGACTCACTAATTGAAAGTCTTAAGTTGTATACAAGAAGATTGTTAAGTATTACCTCCTTCAACTGAAACTGCAATCGATTCCAGATGCACACGTATAAATATTCTCAAGAGTTTATTAGACTTTCCAAGTACATATACATTTTATCGCACTTCTTCTTATCTGACACTATACAGACTTTTATTGCACGATAAATTCGTGGTACTTCAGACCAGAATTTAACATCTCTTAACCACTTCAAAAGCCGCTAGCATGGGTTGTTAAGTCAATGAACTACTTGAAATTCATCGACAGTATATACTCAAATCTTGAAAGGCAAAAGTAGGTAATTCTGTTGCAATCTCCGAGCAAAGGAGTCCAGTAGATTTCTCTCTTCGAGGGAAAAGCATCCTTCGGCTCTTATGCCGTGAAATCTAAGTTTGGCCCGGAAAGGTAAATGGGCATCCTGACATCCATAAACTTTAAAACCCACCAACTGGAAAACTACATGTTTGTCACTTCTTGTATGTTGTAATTTTGCTGTGTACTGTGAAGTAGTGTGATTAAAATTAATGTTGCGCCAGCAAGTCTTTTAATTTAATTATGCTACAATACAAACGGTAAGTAAAGCACCTGCTTTTTTATGTTCGGTGAGTAAAATGATAGCAACGATTATTTTATTGACTAAATAATAAATATAATTATATTCGTCCACATATAAATCATATAAATTGATTTTATCAAACTGAATACGCAATATAAACAAAAGAAAAACATTTTAAAATATTTTTTATTATTACGATATAATAAAAGGCATATTTACTGGATATGCAATGGGAGCAAAATGATAAGAATTGAACCGGGTTTTCTAAATCATAGAAATTTTACCTATCAAACTTCAACGCAGCATTGTGGTATAAAGTTTGCAAGGTTTTGAGCTTTTCGAGGTGACAAAACATACCATGTCTCACAAATAGCAGAATGTTTTCTGCTTTTGTTTTACACTGAACCATTTGACGATTTTTCGGTAGATATTGCGCTCCATAATACGCCAAACGTTCTCCGTGAAATTTAGGTCCGGACTATTTGTTGGCCATTCGAGTCTGAGACTATTATTATCTTCACATCACACTTTTTGGTGTATTTTGCAGAGTGGATTGATTCATTGTCTTGTTAAAAATATAATTAAGATCCGTAATTTTTCACCCTGGTTCAACAAATGGCGTTTCAACAGGTGGATATACGTATTTCCATTTTGTCATCCTTCTAGGAAAGCAATTCATAGCTTACCTCCCAAGGGAAAAGGGTTCCACACTATTAGACAGTCCCCACCTTGTTGGTGTGCGGAAAATATGTTCTTTTTCTTTTGGCGGTCATGCCATTATGAATGAATACTGTCCGTACCATCGAAATTAAACTTATTTTCATCGATCAAACTATTTTGAAAACGATTCGCTTGTTGCTTCAACTGCTTCTCTTCCAACTGAATGCAGACATTTTTATGGGCAGACAGGGTTGGCAAGTTTCTTCCAAAGTGGAAAAAAACGAGGAAAAAACCAGCCGGAAGAAATAGGTTTCTTCCAAGTGGAAGAAATGGAAGAAACTGTTTTTCTTTAGGAATTTACCATAAAGGTTGCAACTTTGTAAGATACAATAAAAATAAATGCATTTTTCTAATAGATAACCTTAAGTAAATTTAATTAGACCTATAAAAATTAATTATACATGATAAATTGATAATTATATCAGTTTTTAGCCAAGATCACACACCTGTCTAAAGCTTTCCAATCATGTGTACGTGAATAAAATAAATAGTACTTTTCCGTTATACTAACACCATGCCAAAATGTATGCTAATGTGCCATTTATTTCAACCCTTAACGTGCAAAGAGTTTTTATTGCAAACCATACCAAACATTGTCATTTACCATGTATTGAACATGAATCTTTTTATTATATTATTCGTAGCCTCACAAAACATCTTAATTTTCTATTTTTCAAATAGAGAATATTTAATATTAGTTATAACTTATATTTATTGTTGACACTGATATGGATTTTACAATTTGGCAGTTACCAGATGATGAGGAAGCTGTAATAAAATTGTTTCAGGACTTTGGAAACATATAAAAAGCTTTTATTCAAAAACCAGGAGAGTCTTCATTCAAAAAGTGAAATGTTTACTGCAATGCTAAGAGAGATTTACAATTCTATGCCTGTAATTTAAATTGAGTTTTATTTTATTATTTTATATTTGTTTGTTCTTTTATTTTAAGTCTAGATTTGTATTATGTTTAGCAAGTTTGATTTTCTAAACAAACCACTCGTTGCCATCGCCAAAAGAGAAATAACGACTTTTTCACCGCCACGTAGCTTAGCGTTATATATATATATAGATACTTATTTTAAAATAGATTTATATATATATATATATATACAATTTTTGTAAATGATTGCTTTAATATTAATTGGAATATAATGTATTACTTTATTACAAAGATTTGCGCATTTGCATAGCTAACGTGAACTGATTTTATTGTTTTTTGTGTTGTTCCTACCATTTTGCACCCCACTGTAGTTTTGTGTATGTTAGTGTATTACTAATGTGTTGTGTATTACTAATTTATTGATCAGTTTTCATTTGACAGTTACTTTTTTTTTTTTTTTTACAGAATTATAATCTCTAAGTACTGAGTACTAAATAGTATGAGTGGTGTCACAAAATTTAAATTTAAGAGAAAACCCCTGAAGTTAGCTTGTTTTAAAATAATCATTAAGTCTGTTATTATTCCAATTTAAGCCGTGAAAGTTCTTGTATTTAGATTCATTGAAAAATATAGAATGCGTTTATGACATCAAATCGAACTGCTAATGTTTAAAATTTTCAACTTTGGACTCAGATTAATATAAAGTTACTCCCTCGGTAAGATTTAAAACTAAAAAAAATATATTTTGGAATTAGACATTATTTCAATCAGTTTGTACAAATATCTTTGATTGAGGATTATTTGTATCAGAAGTAATACAGATGACAACCTTTGTAGATTTTTTTAAATTCTGTTTAAAAAAATTATTATATGCTTAATTTCTGTACAAATGTGATTGAAGGTCAAGACAAAAGTGAATATATGAAACAGATAAACAACAGATCTGGCAGGTGTTTAACATCACAAAATGTAATTCTTGTTTATGAAAATAGTATACGTAAATGTTGTAAATCTGCTAATTTTTGAAAATCTTTATACAAATGATATGAACATTTTCATGGTATTCTAAGACGGACTGAACGTTTCTAAAATTCAGTAACAAGTAATCTGTAGCAGCTATTGAACTTATTTTTACAGGCGAGCAATGAGTGATCAGGAATAACTTCACTTTGTTCCCTCGTTTTAGTTCCAATTATCACCGATAGATAGCACTCCGCTGTGTCAAACTATTACAACGCCCAACTTAATGTATAAAGATGGATTAAAGTTTACTCAGTTTTTGTTCTTCATTCTGTTTAACTGTATAGATGTAAAAATGGTTTGCGTTTCGAAATAACAAAGTCCTTTTCAGCATCATTACAGTTTCAGATAGTGCAGTGCCATCTATATGGTATATTTGGAACTAAAACAAATAACTCTAGTGATGAAATTCCCGACTTTGTGTATTACTATCCTGAAAGAATAACTCCAATACTTGTCACCGTTTATTTGTCACTCAATTTTAAAAACGTTCAGTCTGCTCCCTGTATTAGCTAGTTTTTCTAGGTTTTCATGTGGTATGTCATAACAAAATAAAAGTAAAGAAAAAAAATTAAATATATACACATTTATATAGAAATATATTGTTCTTATATTATAAAAGGTGTTTTTCTTATAGCGACTTTATCGAATAATACATAATGCTTTTGATTATAACAGTCTTGTATTATTAGTTCACTTGTTACATTTCCTTTTTTCTTTTGAACGGACGATTTCATTATTTATAAAATTTTATTTCTTTCTTTTACAGATATGCTTTTCTTTTAAATGTTTGAAATGTTCCTCGTTATACGAAATCATTAACACCCTTTATTAATGTTTTAACAATACTTTTTATTATTACTCTGACCTGGTTATTGTTTGTCTCGAATATTTTAATTTATTTTGCATTATACTTCTAGGGAGTAAATATAGGTGTACTGGTGAGTTTGTTATTGGCTGGCTGTATGACTTTTATTCCCAATGAAAGACATTATCCTATTTTACCAATTCAAAACAATTGTTCTGGGGATTTCTTAAGTGCAGATAATTCATCTGCACTAACGAATAACATTTATGTATCAACCAACTTTACAAATTTCTCTACAACAGAAGTGACACCTTCAATTGATCTTCCAGAGTAAGTATGTCAAGTTTTGCGTAATGAGTTTTTTTTTTCGTGTTGATTGCATATAATTAATAATTACATGTGTAATGGTAGGTATAAATAACGGTTTTATTTAATATTATTAAGAAAAACTAAGATATAAATATTAAAAATTCATTCTTTATGATTGTGTGTGAATTCTTCATTAAATAACCTTTAATCTGCTATCTGATCTTAACAATAGTAATATAAATGAAAATATTATCGGCATAAGTATACAATTCATGGAGCCTTTTTCTACTATTCAACACAATATTGTGTATATATAAATCAAAAGTTTTGATTGTTAGAATAAAGCACAGTTTTATAAGAAAAGTCAATCTGTTAGAAATATTTCATTTGTTTAGGAAAAAAAAATTAGAATATTTTTCTATATATATATTTTTTATGGTTATACCTAAAGTATCACAATATACTACTACATAAATACACACACACACACACACATATATATATATATACAGGGTGCTCCTAAAATATATGTCAAATATGTAAAGGCAGGTAGAGGGGACCTAAATAAGCAGATTTCGTATAGGAATATGGGTGCGGAAATCCAGCGTTGAGGCATTAGAGGGCGCTGTTGAGTTCGGCGGATGAAAGCATTTCGCTGGCTTGAATCGTCATTTCCCGCATGGATTTCGAGCAACATGCATCGTTACACCAATCCTAAGCTCGCCGACATGCATTTCATGTATGGAGCTGCGCAAGGAAATGGAGCGGCTGCTCAAAGGATGCGCACGTACAACGACTCTGGAATCCGTTGAAGGACTATCCTCTACTGTGGGTAATACTTTTTCGTCTACTGCAGGAATTCTGCGATATCTTCCAGTGCCTGTATTACGCCTGGAAGCATAAAACGATCCACTTTTGCACAACACCCGATGAAGATGCTCAAATGTTCGGCGATCCCGCAGATTCCTGTTCGGGAATAGTTCCTTTTGAGCAGCCGCCCCATTTCCTTGCACAGCCTCATACATAAAATGCATTTCGGCAAGCTCCACATTATCTGTTCGGAGAATGACGATTCAAGCCAGCGAAGCGCTTTCATCCGCCGAACTCAACAGCGCCCTCTACTGCCTCAACGCTGGATTTCCGCACCCAGATTCGTATACGAAATATGCTTATTTAGGTCCCCTCTACCTACCTTTACATTTTTGACATATATTTTTGGACCACCCTATATATATATATATATATATATATTATATATATAAATGTGGGAATAACGAGAAGCAACAGCATCAATAGTATGAACTCCATGTAATAATAAATTCACGAGCCTCGATAAAGACGACCAAAAAGTTGAGTTCACGCAATGCCAATAAGAAAAGCACGCAAACTCGAGCAAGTGTTCTGTGGATTTTAGCCATGGTTGCTTGGTGATTTTTGATGTAATGCTCAGAGAAGCTTGCTAATTATGTTATATTGAGATACGAATGTTAGTATCGTTCATAAATATTAATCTAGTTATATATCTCTATTTGAATACAATCCACAGTTGTATATGTTGTTATTTTATTAAACCTTTTTTGTTTATATTATATTTGAAGAATCTTCTGTTCTATTGAAACTATTATTTATTCATCATAATCCCACAACAATTTTGGGGCCGGGATTTGAACAGAGAGTTATTTTGTACCGTGATTTGAATAAGAAAAGAATTTTTTAAACTGAAATGGATAATATGAAAAAATAGAGCTGCTTGTCTGAAGTACTATATGGATAAGAAGTCCGTAATCAGATCTACGATACTATAATATTTTGTTTTGTTGAAGTTTCAAGAAATTAAATAATATCAGCTCTTAATAAAGCTAGAAAAGCAGACTTGTTTACATTATGAGATGAACTAGGTCTAGTTGTACCTCAGAGTTCAAGAATTATTGATTTGATAAAGTTGAAAACCGAATCAGAATATTGTGAAGAAAATTTCGTTAAAGTTCAACTCGAAGTCATTGCCGCTGAGAGAGATGAAAAAACAGCTGGAAGCAGAAAAGAAAGAAAGAAGATTTTACAGGAAAATAAATTAGAGATGGAGTCAGAAAGAAAATTAGAGGAAAAGAAAGTAGAAATGTGGTGTAATTTAAGAAAGACGCAGCTTCAAAGCAATTTGAAAAGTGTAAGTGACGATTCTGCAATAGCTGGTTCAGGTAAGCAACCAGATTTGTATAAATTAATGTCTCATTTTGGCGGGAAAAGTGATATTAGTATTTATTTGGCTGTATTTGAAAGACAAATTTCTAGGAGGAATATAGTAAAAGAAAATTGGGTGATGCATTTATTAAGTTTAATTCCGTTGTAAATTGCTAATATTATAGCTAGAGAGCCAGAAACATTAGCAAATAACTACGATTACGTAAAAGATTTACTTCTTAAACGCTTGAAAATGACGCCAGAAGAATTTAGGCAGAAATTAATGTCACATAAGAAAGAATTTTCAGTCACTTGCCGCGGTTTAGCATTTGAATTAAGAAATAATTCGGAAGAATGGATTAGCGGTTTGAAGTATCTGATTTTGAATCGTTAAAAGATTTAATAGTGGTGGATCAAATCAAGCGAAGGTTACTTGTAGAAATGAAAGAACACTTTATTGATGATCTTCCAATAGTTAAAAATGTTGATATATTAGTAAACAAGCTAGAAAAGGGCATGGAATTTCAGTTGAAAAGGTACTAGCCAGACTAAAATTTTTTGCTCGCCACTATTTTACATTCATTCAGATAGTAACGTCGGCCACCACACCTGCACAGAAAATGAACTATTTATGACAAACTGAATTTAAATTGACCATTGTTAGAAGGTGCTGTCTGTTAAATCCTGAATATTTTACATTCATGAAAAATATGAAAAATATTTTAAATGTTAAAAATTCGGGAAAAAGCGAATAACTTTTACCGTATTTCAAGCAGCTGAGCTTAAGTGGCGAAACCTGATTCACTTCGCGCAGGAGTGAAGAGCGATCAGATTCGACCTCGGAAGCGAAAAAAGCAGCCTTGGCGCTTGCGAGGTGTGAAAGCGGAGAAACGAGTGCAGACGGGGGCAGCTCGTTCCTCCATAGGAGAGAAATGCAAGTGGGTGACGCCACATTTTTTCTTCTTTTGGAAGATAAATGCCGTCGCTTGGTTTTAAAACACTTCCGCGTGTCGCTAGATTGAGGCACGATATTCTGAGCGTATACAGTTTGATTTGAAGCACAACATTTCAAAAGACGAAACTTACTCGCCAACTTTAAATATTTGCTCGCCAATGGCGAGCTGGTGAGCGGAAATTTCGTGCCCTGAGCTAGACGATTATGAAATGGCGAGACGTAACATCCAAATTATAAATAAAAAACCATACTACAATTTTAAAATCGAAAATCCGAAATAAGCAAACATGAAAATTCGCAATCTTTCTTTCATCCTCAATACCAAAATAAAGGAAATAACTATCAAACTAATGATTTCAGCCAAAATTACAATCGCCAAAATCACAATTCTAATTCTTATGTACGAAAATAAGTTAACATTAGTAATACTGTGAGCGAAAATAAGTCTAACCCTAATGGAATCGAAAAAATAATTGATATCAATGGTAAAGAAGCAAATATTTTGCTCGATACCGGCAGCGATTTATCCTTATGCAGTTATGAGTTCTATGTCAATATTGGATCGCCAAATTTATCTCCAAATGGTATCTTGTTAAATAGTATCAGTAGTGAAACTGTAAAACCAATTGGATATTTTATGTATGAAATATGTGTATACGGGTTTCCTATATCGATAAAATTTCATGTTTTAAAATCTGTCGCAGACGATATTGTAATAGAACAGGATGTAATCAGCAATTTAAAGTTGGCGATAAACGATGATGGAATTAAAATCGCTGGCAAGCGCAACAGTTTTCAAGTAGGTTACCTCAAAGTTGTGAAGAATTCCTTTAAAAAATCAAATTATGCTGCCAATCCATACAATAAAGCGAAAATATCAAAAGCAAGTAGTTCATGTGAACAAAACATAGATGTTGGAATTATACATAAAAATAGTTTACAGTAGTGATGGGTGATTCTGAAAAATTTGAGAATCGATTAATTTCGATGTTGTATAAAAAAACATCGATAAAAAAATAATCGATTATCAAATTCTAGTAATCGATGTTTTCGATGTTTTAGAATCGATTATCACACCAAATCGATCAAATTTGCTCGTGAATCGTGAACACTGGGATTAGAGTAAACAAAAGATCGATATTTCTGGCGCTCAGTTCATTTTCATAGCAGTTAACCTGTATAATAATACAGTGAAACTTCCATTTAACGAAGTCTCTTCGTTACACTTAAAAACTTCGTTATGAAGAAAATTCGTTTAATAGAAATCAACTTAAATTCATGAAATTTTTCTTTAGATATGGAAAACAGGTATTGGATTCAGAAGCATTTGATTCAGTTTCAATTATGAAGCCGTCTTTTACAAAACAGTTGTGTACGGTCGATGAAATCACATCACATTCCCAAGCTTTGACTCAAGCTTTCATAAGCTCTGTTACTCATGTTCTTAAACTAATGTTGTCACTAAAATGTCTTTTTTCTGTCTTTTTCGATCATGTACTTCAAGACTATTTATTATTCCTTAGACTAACGGCTGAAGTTTAAAAGTTGTATTGGGAGGAACAAAAATAACTTTGATGCTTTCGATTTGCATTTTGGAGAACATTCTTGTGGATGTACAAAGCAATAGTCTATCAGCAATGGAAGGTCAGAATGACGACTATCTGACTCTAGTTGATATTTTTTTTTGCTTCAATGCATCTGACGCCATTGCGTCACTTTATCTTCTATATCATTGAATGTAAAAAGAGGATTTTGACTTCCTCCAACTGGAGTCTCGGTGTGCGAGAGTAATAATAACAGGTATTTTTCTTAGTGTGAAAAAAAAATGTTTTATTTAGCACCAAGCAGAGTGAAAATTATTTAAATGTGTTCATTTCCATACAGTCCACTGAAATATATTCGCATATCCATCGCAACAGCAACATCTTAGTTTGATTTTTGTACACGCACAAAAGTGGAATAAACTTCGCTATATAGAATATATTTTTTGTAATATGGAGATTAATTTACATGCTAATGGTGTTCAAAGTCAAAGTTCTGCAGAAAATTTCGTTAAGTAGAAAACTACGTTAAATAGGAACTTCGTTAAAAGGAAGTTCCACTGTATATTTATTCTTTCTATTTTACTATTTTAGCGTCAGAGTTGTATCAAATTTTGAATAAGGAAGGATAAGGGCCTTTTGGTTATTCTTTCTAGGTTAGGTTAAAATGTTATATTTTTAGAGTATAGTATTAGAGCCTAATTATTTGGGTTACAAGTTTATTAAGTTGTATTTTTCAAGTACGCCTCATCCCAAATCATAATTTTTTTAATTATGGCCAGATTTCAACGGAACTGGCATTCTTCTGATATTCTTCCAATGTTTATTTGGTTGCCAAATAAACATTGAAATCATTTCTACAACTCTTGATAACCACTATTTATGAACAATAATGAAAAATTTCGGCATTTTTCTCCGTAACACACTTTATTCTTGGTTGGTACGCTACTCAATGCTCTTGTTAGTTAAGTTTCATCTGCCAAGACTGTCTCCTCCCAGCTCCCCCTGCTCACCTCCACCCCTAAATCATAACTTTCTTAATTATGATCAGATTTGAACGGACTTTTTCTGACATTCTTCCGAAGTTATTTTGTTGCCAAATAAATATTGAAATTATTTCTGCAACACATGATGACCAGCATTTTTGAACAATAATCAAAATTTTCGACTTTTTCCCCGTTAAAACACTCTATTTTTGTTTTAGAGCCATGCTACTCAGGATTCTCGCTGTTAAGTTGTATCTCTCAAGTTTGTAAAACTGTTAATGTAAGTTATACTAAAAATTTTCTCCGTGCTCTGACAAATAAAACCAACCGTGAAAATTTCAGTCGTTACAACCACAGTTACCAGTTTTGATAATTTGAATTTGAAAGATTATACATGTGCGTAACCACCGCTCACGCAGTACACGTCGGATTTTTAAATCAATTTAAATAATCAAAATTCATTAAAAAAAATGAAAGCAAGGTTACAAAAAAATTAGATATTATTTTTATTTGTCATATATTATCACTCCTATAGAACACAATCATTTCTCAAGTATCATGATACAATAACTGATAATTAATATTTTTCGCATTATATTTGTGCTCATTCAGCAATATTTTATAAAGTAAAATATTTTAGGATGCGAAATATTCCGCCAGACACTAAAACACTCCAGAAATTTGGTTCAAAACGCCAACTTTGACAGTATTTTTTTTAAACTGTGTTTATCAATCAATGGACAACGTCTTTCGATTACAACATTTCTGAATAACAACTTCTTGCATTTTCAAACAAAAAAAATTAAAAAATGTGTAAATGCATTTTCCAATAAAAAAGAATTAAAAAATATGTCAGAAAGTGTCCCTTTGGATTTGTGTTGGATTTATAAATAAATAGCCTATGAATTCTGAAAAAAAAAAAATGAAAATTTTGTAATTCAATAATTTTTTGTTAAGGTGGTCTGGGATACATTTGTATATATGTATATGTTATTTGTAAGTATGTTTCCTTATTATTTTTTAAAAATCTACAAATTAAATTCTTTTCATAATATAAATTATAAAAAGTTAAAATTTAATTTTTAAAAACCAATTTTAGACGTATTTAAAATTGATGTAGGGTAGATGTGCCAGTAATGGACGCCCTTCCAGTAATGGACACCCCCGAATGTTTTGGATTATAAAAAAAAAAATTTTGCTTTTATTTATTTTTTCATAACTCCCCCTTGTATGTTTTATAATCGGAGTTATTGTTGACACTCTTTATCAAACCAATCAGGAAGCAGAACATAATGTTTCACAGTTCCGTTGTTTTTCTGTGAAAATCTTAATGAACATGCTAAGAACTCACTTCACATGGAACATTGTTATGGCAAGTAAAAAATGGAACACTCCAAAATTACAGGATAAATTTAGAACAGAAAAGATATTAATAAGGGATCTGAAATCCTTCTAAATTCAGAAGCCATAAAAAAAAGGGTGAAAGTCAATAAAATTAATAAGATAAAAAATTAATTAAGGTAGTAAACATGACCATAACAGTGCAAGAGCTCGCTAAAACTGAGGCAGTGAATGTATATAGGTTAATTTTACACTAAAAAAAAACCAAATTGTTTAAAAAAGAAACTGACAAATAACATATGATTATCCATATTTTTAATTTGAAATACCTAAAATCATCTGATATTTTGTTTTTTTAACTCAGAGCAGATTTAATTTACCTTGTTGATTACTTTTATAAAAATAAAACTTCCAATAATAAGAGGAAAACAAACCAAATCCTTTAAAATTAACTTAAGGATCAATATCAAAACAATTCAAGAAATAAAAGTTACTTTTATTTTTGATTAAAAAAATTAACTGAAATTATAGTCATAATAAATTAATCTTATAAAAATTAATCATTTAGTAGTTGTCTGCTCTGACTGTTTAAATATAAAAAATTTTAGTACTTTCCTGAAAGTAAGGTAAATTTATAAAGATAAAAAACATGAAGAAAAAGACTATTTCAAGATTTAAAAAAATAGAGAAAGACCAGTAAATTAGTTAAAATTACATGAGTTTATTTGTTTATATATATATTTTTTTAAACATATATAGCAATTAACTTTTTGAAAGTTTTGCGTACCAAAAACAATATTGAATTTAATATGAAGTACAAGGTTGATTGGCTTCAACATAGGGAAGTTAAATATATACATATATATACTTACGCTTTTTTAATATTAACAGTATATAAAATGTTTTAACTTAACACAATAAAATAAATCCTTAGCAGGATGCTTACAGAACTAGTTGGAAGTTTCTGATCGTGAATATACATCGGGTTTAGGGTTGTTCACACATTTTTTTTTAGCTTGTGAGGCTCCAGTACGGTACACAACCTAAATTCTTCTTGATCCTCAAGCCTTTCATACATATCTCATAAGATTCCAAAATATATAGACTATTGCAGTACCCGTTCTAGATTCAGGCATACGTTTGTTAAGCTCTTGTCCCCATCAAGAAACAAAAAGGGCTTCTTCTAAGGATTCAGACGCTCATCCTTGATTACAGTGCTTAGTAGAAAAACATAGTGTGGCTCCCGTAACACTATTCAGTAAGAAGAACAGTGGCGGATTTAAGTTCAGGAGGCCGAAAGTTTGGTATCATAAACCTGCATTACATGAGAGAAAAAATCGCAGATCTTGCTGGCTTGTACAAACTCAAATCCACATTTCACACGTTATCTGTAATTCGTTAAAAAGACACAAAATCATCCAGCCGAAATTCACCAAGTCCCGCATCATCTCTATTCGAGTTTTTCTTCAGACTCTTTTTTTCACCCTCTTTCTTTCACTTCTCCCTGCACACTGCCCCAGAGACTGGAGCAGATGGGGGGGGGCATAAGCCCAAGCACCCCTCTCCTGTCCATTTACCCCACTCCCTGACCATTTACCAACTCCTCTCTCCTCAGTACACTTACTACCTCTTTCTCATTTTCCAGCCTACCGCTGCAAACTCGCGCGTGGTTCGCCGGACTGGGTCAAATTATTGCGTATAGGGGACGTCGACAGAGGGGGGGGGGGAGGCGCCATGTATTGTGCATTCCGAACACTCCTGATTCTCAGAAGAAGTAAAACCGCCTGACCACCCGAATTTTTAGATGTAGCAGCGCGATAAATTTGTTTACGTTTCTCGACAAAGGTAGGGTCTTATATTTTACTGCACACAGGGATTCAGAATGTGTCCTACAAGGGATCTCTACTTAAAATAATTGGGCTGTGTATGGTCATAAAATTTAACGACCAAACCGACTATTTTAGCTCCTGTGGGAAAAATGCCTTTTTTACAACTCAAAAACCCCAGAGCTGAAATATATTCTCAGCACAGACCTGGAGAACCTATGTGAAAATCAACAGCAGTCGCTAAGGGGTTATATAAAAATTAGAAATCTATTCCTATCACAGCAAAAAAGAAAATAAATTTGTATTTACTTTAGTATTTTAGAAAAAGGTAGTTTTACTTCTTTATTTATGAACAAATGTTTAAAAACAAAAGAGAGGGGGAGGGTACGGATGGATTTTAACTAAAGATAAAGTAATATGAAGAAAAAAATGTTAAATAAATGAAAAGCACCACAAATGTGTTAAAGAGGGGGTGGGTAAAATGAAAGATTCAAAATAAATGAAAATCAACCCTAACATGACTCTCCCATTACCACAAAAAAATAAAATAATTTTAAAACAAGAAAAAAATTATTTTTTTGAGAAGTGCATAACCAAAACAAGAGTAAAAATAGCGGCAAGGGTTACTGGGCTGAGAGGTAGTTCATAGTAAGCTGGAGATTCCACAATGTAAGACCTAACCGCTCGAGCAGTATAGACACCGGTCCAAGGAACAATCCACAATTACACAGTGAAGCCGCCGCTCCCAGATATACACTCCGGAATGTACACCAAGAGTTGCCCACAATGAACCACTCCCAAGTAACTGCTGATACACTCGATGACTGAAACAGGAAGGACCACAAGGGGGTTAACAGGAGAACCTAAAGAATACCACAGCCAAAAGTTGGGTAAACGGTAAACTGTATGTTGATCTTACACGAGACACCTTGAATATACTTCCATTTCTTACACCTGATACTTATTCCTACAGATAAACAATTTCTGTGCCTGCTCTGAATGCCACTACTGTCATTGTATGTTGCTACACCTACCGAGTTCTACTTACCACATGCTTACTAGCCTATCTATACATCAAAATTGGCCAAAAGATTTATTTATTTACATTTTTTTAAAGAGACTGCTGGAATGTAGAAACTGCCAACTGAAAAAAAAATATATTACTCATCATAATACATACAACATTTGCATAAAACAATGAAAAATTGGCTAGTTGAATGCGATTAAAAAAAAGAGTCAAATTACAACATACATTATCAATGTAATTTCTACTCGCACAGACAAAAAAAAATAATAAGCAACTGGGTACTAACACTTACAGATATATGACATAACACATTTCATAAAATTAAGTAATAATACATTAAAGTTTAAAACAGGAGAACAAATGAAAAAGGTACCTCTTAATTAATTTAAAGTTCAGAATAGTGATGGTTGGGGTGTTGAATACATGTTTACAAATGCACTTACAAAGGAAAACACTGTGCATGGGAAAGCAGTTGTTTATGCCCTACCCACACGTAGGCTGAATCAGCCTAGAAAATTTTCAAAGAAAACATGGTTTTTCAAGAGAAAAACCAGACGGTGATGATACAGTATCACCAGACTACCCTATTTATATACCCAAAGCCAAATGAAACAGATGTGACTCATAGCACATAGTCACTACACAAAAATGGTCATAATCCCCATAGAAATAAATAGACTTACATAGTGAGTACTTATAATTACTAATTTTGAAAACATACATAAGCACACAAATCAGAAGCAGAAAGGAACTTAAGATTTTTAAAAAATGTAAAGACAGAATTTTCAGGTAAAAAAAATAATCTCTACCAAAATTCACTTTCAAATAGGATAAATAAAATAACACTCTGCTGACATTGCACTAGGAGAATAAAAGGGGGGTTATGAACGATATTTAAGAAGCAACTGGTATATGCTTCACCGGTTTTCAACGAAGTTATTGTTCATTTGTAGTCAGGGAAATAATATAAATTATAAATTATTATTAAGTATCGCTGAAATAAATTGTAAATTATGAATTATTATTAAAATATATAAATTTTCTTTTTTAATAGCAATTTTCCCATATCATTCATGTGGATAACGCCTCTCTCCTCACTAGTTTGTGTCATAACGGGATACATTGGAAGTTGGATCATATCTTATATTCGAGGTATACCTTTTTACAGTCTATTTCTGTATCTTTTATAACTCATATACAGCAACACCTTTCAAAGAACGGAATGCCAAAGAATGGCAGGAAAGATGTGGCAGTAAAGCTAAAATACAAAAGTAATATTTTCTGATATGAAAAATGCATATATATATATATATATATATATATATATCTTCTAGATATATATATATATATATATAACTTCTAGATATATATATAACTTCTATATATAACTTCTAGATTTAAAGTTAGATCTTTAGTAAACTTTTTGAAATCTGTTATTCAAACAAGTGTATTTCGAAAAAAGATAAAGATTTGTCGATTTCAATGAATTTATTCGTTCAAGCAGCGTTTTAAAATCTTATATAAGTGCATTTTATGAATGAATAATTTTAGCGCAAAAAAAAATATGATAAACATTAAGATTTTATGCTAACACATTGTAGCATCTCTGTCCTAAACTGACTCTGACATAATGTACTTATTACTTTATAACACAAATATTAAGTTAAAATCAGTTTAATTTTTGCAACGATGGGGTAGGATAGTGGGCATTATACCTGGACTTACGTGAACTACTTTATACAAACTTATGTTCTGTTGAACTTAATTTAAAATGCTTTAGTGATTTGTTTATTTAATATAGATAACACAATCAGATACTTCCACCTGAATACGACTACGAAATTCAAGTGGACTGTAAATTATACAAATATCGATAAAAATTCAACTATGTTTACTAACGAGTAACGAACCATTTTTTTTTTTTTTACTTCGGAGCTCCCCATGGAGACTTCCGCACAAGCGAAGAACAAAACGACTTCTGAGTTACATTTATCGCCAAGCGATGTTAGAAGCCAAGAGTGGCGCAAACATACCGGCCACCACTGAAATATTTATTTCAGCAACATATCTTAACAAATGTCCTTCGTTGTAACAATTAATTTTTTTTTTTTTACAATAAATCTTCAATTATAATAAAAGTTTCAGTTCAATCAATAATACAAATATGCAATTCAATTCAATTATAATATTAAAATACAAAGTTACTGCAAATTTAGGTTTGTTTTTAAAACAAACAATGCAATTATGCACGATTTTTCTAGCTATGTTTCTGCCATTTAAGGGCCAGAATTCTTGTCTCACAAAATAAAGTAATGTTTGGGCACCAACATGCAAATTTTTTAAGTGAAAATACTGGAAAATTAAAAGTGTAAGCCTATGATCTTTCGGTAAAAGAATCGGATGTTTTTTATCATAAGATAAATTCGATTGATCTAAACGACCACCAACCCTAATAATTTCATCCCTATCAAGAAAAGGATTTAAATTACTTACTCGACTATCCTTTAGTTTCTCACCTTTCTTGAGTGCCTTCATTTCCCTGGTGAAATACATTACCTGAACCAATTTGACTAATTTAATCATTGCCTGGTAAAATTCCTTTTTTGTTATAGGCCCCTACAATCCTTTCTTTGTGCTTGCAATTATAAATAAATCTATAAATATAAACTAAAATACAAATTAACTTAAAATAACTGTTACTTAAGGCACAAAACTTGTTCAGAAAGTTATTAAAGTCCTGATTAATTAGATGCAAATTAATATTACAGTTTTTAAGTTCGTTTAAATAAGCATCATCATTTGGAAAGTCAGTTTTTTCCTCTTTTTCTGTCACGTCCAAGATATTATTAGTCAATAATGGACCTTTCCACCACAGTTCCATATCTGAGAGTTCCTGAGGAAATGTTCCACGAGATATTATATCAGCTGGATTATCACTAGAAGGAATGTGTTTCCATAAAAATTGTTCAGCGAGAGACTGAATCTTTGAGACTCTATTTGCTATGAAAGTTTTTAATAGATAAGCAGAGGTTTTTATCCATGCCAATGCTATAGTTGAGTCTGAAAATAAAATTACTCCTTGAATGTCTAGTTGTAAGGAATGGAGAATTTTGGCCACAAGTTGAGAAAGAAGCAAATAGGAACATAGTTCCAGTCTTGGCACAGAAATGGTCTTTAGAGGTGACACTCTTGATTTGCTTGCAATGAGGTTTGATGTGGTCGAGTTGGATGAATTTAAACAATATATATAAACTGCAGCACCAAAAGCTGTTATGGAAGCGTCAGCGAAACCAAGAACAAATATTGCTTCTGTGGAAGGAGTTAAAATGTATCGACTAATTGTTATATTTTCTATAGTTTTTAGTTGACTTACGAAGTTACACCAATCACTAGCAAGAGGTTCCGGAATGTTCTCGTCCCATCCTAGTTTACACAACCACAATTTTTGAAGATAACACTTGGCCTTGGAAATAATTGGGCCAATGAGCCCAAGCGGATCATACAATTTTGCTATGACAGAAAGAACCTGTCTTTTGGTGTATGATTCTTGCTGTTTCACCGAAACTCTAAACACAAATTGGTCCCTGTTGGGTTGCCAAACCATACCTAGAGTCTTAGCTGAAGTGTCAGACTTAGTGCAAAAGGAGACATCTTCGATTTCGTCATGATTTAAAAGCTCATTCAAATTTGAATTCCATTTGTGCAAAGCCATTCCACAAGAACGAAATATGTCAATTAATTGATTTTTCAGGGCAATTGCCGACTCTGAATCAGGGGATCCAGTCACGATGTCGTCCATATAGCTATCAGACAGAATAGCTTTTGCTGCAAGAGGAAATCTGTCCTTCTCATCTAAGGCCAATTTTTTGATGCACCTTATGGCCAAAAAAGGGGCGCATTTAGTTCCATAAGTGACCGTGTTCAATTTAAAGGCAATTGTGGAATTATTTTCGTAATCCTTCCAAAGAATGCGTAGAAGGTCCCTTTGCGAAGGATCTATCAAAATCTGCCGAAACATTTTTTTAATGTCCACAGTTAAAGCAACCTTATATTTTCGAAATCTTAACAAAATATCAAAAAGATCTTCCTTAACTTCACCGGAAAGCAAAATATCATTCAAGCTTTTTCCGGTTGTGGTAGGTGCAGAGGCATTAAAGACAACCCTTAATTTAGTAGAGGATTTATCTGGTTTAAAAATGCCATGATGAGGCATGTAATAAACTACTGAGCGAGAGTCTTCGACTGAAATTCGCTCCATATGCTCCAATGCTTCATATTCATTTAAAAATTCGCAATAAAGTTTTTTCATAGTACTATTATTTTCCAATCTCTTTACTGTTTGTTGTAAACGCCTTTCTGCTAATTTTCTCGAATTTCCCAATGAATTTAATTGATCAGTTTGAATCGGCATTTCGACAATAAACCTTCCGGTATCATCTCTTTTGTGCGTTTTTTGAAAATGAGATTCACAAAATTCTTCTTCTTTACTTAGAAAACGGTCACGTGAAATATTTTCTATTTCCCAAAATTTTTTAAGATTAGATTCAATGTTCTCGATTTCATAATTATATGTCAATCCACAATATGAATTAGAACTCTTGATTTTAACAGTTCCAGTAGCAATAAGGCCAAACACCGAATTTTGAAACATTAAATTTGGTGAAATGCGATTTTTTCCTTCTTTTATTATCTCTCATATCTGAGTTCTGCCCCAATTATTAAATGAATTTTTCCCGGTATGTCAAAAGTAGGATCAGCTAGCAAAACCTTATTTGGTAACAATGCTTTATCAATTTTAATATTTGAAGAAGGTACACAATCAGTAATTTTCGAAACAACAAAAAATTCGCTAGGTGAAGAGAATGAAGCATTTTTATTACGAATTATCGTATTAACTTTCCCTTTAACATTAAAGGCATTTCCACCTAATCCACTAACGGAAACATTTATTCTTTCTTTTTTCAAGCTCAAATAGGAGGCCATTTCTTTCGTAATATAGTTAGCTTGGCTCGCACTATCGAGGATTGCCCTTGCCTGAACGAAGCATTTATGTAACGGACTATAAATATAAATATGTGCCGTAGACAAAAGAACTGCTTTTTTACTTTCATTATTATGTGATGAAAAACTCTGAGATATTTCCGATAAATTTTGTTTATTTGTTTCATCATTTTCTTTACCAGAACGTCCGTCTGGCGCCAATGATATTTCAAGTTCAGAATCGGGGCCTTTTAATGACGTTTTATTTTGAAATGATTTATTTTTATTTCGATGAAGTAACACGTTATGTCTGAGAGAGCACAGGTGACAGTTATATTTTGAACCGCATTTCGAAAGCATATGCGAATCATTTAAACAATTTATACAAAGTTTATTCTTTTTTACTTCATCAAATCTTTGAATCGGAGTCATTTTTAGAAAAACAGGGCACTGGTGAATTGCATGTAATTTTTTACAAACAAGGCATGAATTAGATTTCAGAATAAAAGTGTTTTGTTTGTTCTGGGTTTTAAATTTTTGCGAATTTATTTGTGTTTCTTGAAGGTTTTCTAATATTTGAACACGATTTTGCAAGAATTCGATAAAGTTATCCCATCTGGGTAAATCTGTCGTTGTTAATGTCATTTCGAATTCCTTACATGTTGTTCCATCCAATTTTGTTAAAATAATATTAATCAATAAATTTTCACTAAAATTGTTCATTTCGACATTTAACACCTTTAAAGCTCTTACATGCTTTAAAATACAATCAAGCAGCATTCTTAATTTTTCAACTAAATTAGTACAAATATTATCTAACATTAATAAAGATTTAATATGACTGTTAACGAGTAATCTTTTATTGTCAAATCTTTTTTTAAGTGCTTCAAATAATGACTCATATGTGTCATCAGTACTTTGGATTTGTTTCGCTGTCCCCACAAGAGAGGATTGCAAGTAAAAAAGTTTCTGATCATTAGTTAACAATTCGTTCCAATCGATTATACTATTAAATTGAGTCTTAAAGTTATTCCAATTTTCATACGAACCATTGAATTTCGGCAATGGAATTTATGGTAATTTGACATTTAATTTTTTTGTTTTATTAACACCATTATTATCAACATTTTTAGTTTTATTATTCTCAATAAGCCTTTTAAATCTTACCTTGAGATTTTTGAGATCTTGCTCGATTTCTTCAAATTCAGCTTCACACTTATCGATTTCTTCATCTTTCAAAATTTTTTAATACTCCATTTTCAAGTCGTCTAATTTATCTTCTGACTTGTTCAAATTTTCGATTTTATTTAAAATATCCACCGAGTCTATTTCTTGTGCCTCATCGGCTATAAAGTTTGATAATTTAGTCAATTGGGCCTTTATGTTTCCCCTTCTTCGATTCAACACCTTTACATCCATTGTTATTGTTCCGATTTTTTTTTCTTTAAACAAAACGCAATATAATCCTATGATGGCTGATTATTCTCCAGCTCGACGGACCATGAATACGACTACGAAATTCAAGTGGACTGTAAATTATACAACTACCGATAAAAATTCAACTATGTTTACTAACGATTAACGAACCATTTTTTTTTTCGGAGCTCCCCCTGGAGACTTCCGCACAAGCGAAGAACAAAACGACTTCTGAGTTACATTTATCGCCAAGCGATGTTAGAAGCCAAGAGTGGCGCCAACACCACCATATGTTTGATTAGGTAAATCCTTTAGACGGCTACAAAGTTTATAAGAGTTGATCTTCACTGTCATGTATCAATCTAACGGTAATATTTTCAAAAATGAAAAAGTAGCTCTAACCACACCAAATTTGCGAAGCTCTTCTTTAACTAGTCGGATGTACCAATCCAAAAACTTTCTTCTATCTCATACATGTTAATACTTCAAAAATCGTAATTTTTTTAATTAAGCATTTTTTAGAAACAAACAAGATGCCGAAGTTTGCGTCGCTGCACAAGCATCCAGTGCAAAACACCACTACACCGATTTTGACTTTCATCTTAAATTTCTGCTTCATGTTATTAATCGGAGTAAAAACGAGTTAATCTCGATTATACCTCTATACGAATAAAAGAAAGTTTCGCTCTGTCTGCGATGGCTAGCGAAATCTACCGCAAATAGAAGTCTGAAAAATTGGGTGAGGATAGTCCAAGGCAGCTCCTGATGCACCTGAGACTCAGATTTTTATTTTTTTTTATATTTAGCCGAGATATTAATTAAAAACTCATAGGAAACATTATTTTTTCAGAAAATCTGCTCCGATCTTCTGGAAATAGCTAAACAGAGAAGAAGCAAAGTGTGAGATCAGTATTTTTCCTTTGCCGTTTTGTTTAACTCGCTGCGTCCGAACTGTTGAATATACGGAAAAAAGAATGGCATGTTCTTAAATTTTGCATTTTTAAGTTTTAAACACCATGATCTGTTTGAAAATATATTAACGTTAACATTTTAAAAAAAATTAATTACGAGACCTCGAATTCGTGTTTTTTCATTTTCTGGTCATTTTGACGAACCTTACATCCATTGAACTAAAAAACAATACAAAAAAACCAATTGCACCAAATTAAAAATCGTACTTTGTACTTTCGAACTCTGCCTTTGGTTTTCAAAAGTATCAATATTAATCCCTCTAAAAACTTATTTTACGTACGTTGTTTCGCGATTTCTGCGATTTTGAAAAATCTGTATCAGCGCTTCTGATCAAACTACAAAAAATAAATAAATAAATAAATAAGTAAATAAATAAAATAAAATAAAATAAAATAAAATAAAATAAAATACCAGACCATATACACGTTTATTTCAAATTTGAAATATGTAATTTGCTTAGAAAAATACAAATACTAATCTTTTGAAAAAAATTCGTTTTTGCAATTTCCTCTTTTCTGCGATTTTTAAAATTGTGCATCAACTCCGTAAGAAAAAAAAAAAGACGCCTAACCACATTTAAAGTAATTTCTGTTACGATGAAGCCTTTGTCTTGAAAATATCTTAATATTAACCCTTTCAAAACGTTTGTTTCCTTAAGTCACTTTTGTGATTTTCGCGATTTTTAGCAATATTTGAAAGTCTGAAATATTCTTCCGATCAAGATACAAAAAAAATTAAAATACCAGACCACATGTACGTTTATTTCACTCCAAAATCCGTAATCCGTATCGAAAAATATGTATATTAACACTTTAAAAATAAAAAAATTTCGAAAATCACCCGATTTTTTTTTTTGTGTGCTATATTTAAAAATCGGCATCGGCTTCGGAAATCAAAATACGAACAAGCCAAAAATACCAGACCATGACACTTAAAGGAGTTTTGAAATGGTATTTTAAAAATTCAATTCTTTTCGTAACACATGATTGAAATATGTTACTTTGAGGGCCAGTTTATAAACGATAGTGAACCTTTTCTATGATAACGGATTATTAAAATATAATTTAATACGTTTGTGCCTATGAGAAATATACGGTACCAAGAAATTTTGACGACAGATCCAGTGTGATGACTAATCAAAGTTTTAATGGTTTGTTTCAGACATTAATATTGTCCGTTGTTGAATTTTTCAATAGATGCTGGCTTAGTTTAGTCAGAAAGAACATTTTGTCTAAGCAACACTGTTTATACGAAGAATTTCAAAAGAAATTCAGCAAAATTTTAGAGATAATAATACACTTCAAAACAGAACAAAAGAAAACAAAAATATGTTGTAAACCAGGATCGCAACCCATTTAGTCAAAAATACCGGGTTTCTTTCTCTTAGCAGAACCTGCATTTTTGTGCATGGCTTTAACAATAATAAAGATATTTTAACAAAAAATTCAACATGAAAACTTTATTTTATATTGATGCAATGACATAATGGGTAGTGCTGGAAATTACTTGCAATTTGTTCAGTCACGTTTAATGCAATGCCAGCTACACTCTGATTTTTTGAGCTTCTACATCAATGTTACTTGAATGCAAACAGTTGATATGTCCATTATTTCGCGTGATGCATCATATTTCGTAAAACTCAAAATAAATTGGTTGAAAATATTGTCATTATTATTAAATTTATGAACGAAAATTGGCATTCGGCTTGAGTAAGACATCCTGTATTTTTACCCAAATAAGTGGATAGAGACTTGAGACAGTGGTTTCCTATACAGAAATTGCTTGTCTTGACGTGTATTATTAGACGTAACCCTGAAGATTTTCCGCATTAGTTTGGAAACACTTGGATAGATAAATTTAGATGATGTTCGATGATTTATATTTCATGCAGCCACTGTTTTATTCCCTCCCCCCCTTTTTTTTTTTTTTTTTTTTTGTTATTATTCCCTAGGAAACTCTTTTCTGATAATTTTGTTCTATTACTTATAGGAAATTCTAAAGACATTAAACCAGAACTGCTGAGTCCTATTCGTCGACGATTCTACCTAAAAAATCTACATTTTCAAGAACGCTCAACGACAGAGAAGGTACAAAACAAACTTAAGCTTTAAGAGACAAAATATAAAAAACTTTAAATTTAAGACTGTAATATGATTTTAATTTTAAAATATTCTGAAGAAGATTAAAGGCGACAAATAATAAAATCAGCCATATATATATATATATGTGTGTGTGTGTGTGTGTGTGTGTGTGTGAGCCGGAGAGAGAGCCGGCGGACCTCGAACTAAGAGGCGCCTACAAATTTTCAATAATTATGAATATATTTTCAAAATATATTTTCGTCTTAGAAAAAATTTCAAAATATTTGAGAAATTTTTAAATCTTAACCTTTACTATCTAATATATGTGGTTATGCTGAAATTCAAAAGACCCAATGTAATATTTATCTTTAGTAATTTAACTATGATCATCCAAATATAGAATCTTGTGAAGAAGTATAGGTTATGTAATTCATATTTAACACTAGAACCGCGGGAAATTTTACTCAAATTTTATAAAAAAATTTCCCACCAGAAATTTTATTCAAAGCTATTTAACTTATTTATTTAAGTTATTTTTGGGTAGCATATATTTAACTTATTTTATGAAACAATTTCTGGTGCGAATCAACATCTATTCATTTGGGACGGGTCAAAGTGACCCGTCATCGCGGTTCTAGTGTTAATTACCTTTTACGCAAATTTGTTACTTTTGCTCTAAAATATTTTGTAGTGAAAATTTTGGTTGCAAATAAATGAACTAATCACAGGTGGCATAAAACAAGGTTTCATTAATTAAGTATACCGAACTTTTTTCCTGCTATGCAAAATGAAATGAATACAAGCGATGAACTTAATGGAAAAGTCGATTCTTTATGAAATACAGGGTTAACAAAAACTATATTACACACTTAAGAAG
Source organism: Maratus michaelseni (assembly GCA_963931845.1). Lineage (NCBI taxonomy): Eukaryota > Metazoa > Arthropoda > Arachnida > Araneae > Salticidae > Maratus > Maratus michaelseni. The sequence continues at coordinate 152,189,099 of OZ007596.1, read as the reverse complement.
ACTGAGAGGTGCGTTCTACTAAAATATAAACTAAATTTAATTCAAGTTATGCGCTTGTCATGTTTTGAATATATACAGACTCACTGAACTTAGCGATAGGAAATATAGTTTTGCGATTACAGCCTGTTGTTAAAATGAAGGTTGGCATATTGAACATTTATTTTAAGCATATAAAATATTTATATGAAGGCATTAAAATATATGTAATGTGCGGGTTCTCCCCGGTGCGGCGTTTGGCACAGGGCTAGAAACAACTCCTAACGACTCCTGTTGCTTCAGATCTATTACTTCACGCCATAGCAACAGGACGGGTAAAGTATGACATAAAAGTCCAAGCCAGATAGAAATACCAATGTGGTAAAATAATGGAAAAGCCATATGCTTATATTGATTAAGAAATGCTGACCCGTGGTATAAAGGATACATTTCAGGCAGAGAGTGAGCTTTATTTTTGACGGAAGAGGCGGTCTCAGAACTTGCTCTAAGTTCCAACTCCGAAGTCCCCCTCTATATACCCTGTATTACTGTAGATATTTTTTATTGTTGTAGCCTAGAATTTATATTAAACATAACTTAATTGGAACACTGCTCTAATCATTTAAGTAACCTTAAATCACATATACAGGGTGAGTTTGACATAATCTGCCAAACGAAAGGGGATGATATAAGAGCCCATGTGGATCATAAAACACCCTAGAAATTCTGTCTTATATCTAACTGTTTCCGAGATAGGTTGGGTAGAAGGAATGGCGCCAAAAATGCGTCAAGTCTGATTGTGATGTTTTTGTAAATCCTACACTCAAAATACCTACATATTTGGAAAGAACAGGGGGGGAGGGGAAATCCCCTATGGTGACACAATTTTCATAAAGATATATGTATTTAACTGTGTGTTACAAGCGCAGAAATATTGGCGAAATAAAAAAGCGAATTGTCGCCAAATTTTCAACCGCCAATTCCGCAAATACCAGTTTAGCTAAAATCGGTCAAATGTACCAAAAACTTATCCATTCCACCAGCTTCCGAATAAGCCTAAAGTAAACCAAATCGGTTTTCTACTTCAGGAGAAATATAACCTTTTATTTGAAATGCATCATTGAAATCACTCGGGATATTATGTTAAATTTACACAATTGGTGTCATTACAATAAACAAAATCCATTTGCAAGGGGGAACTTATCTTTCCATACACGATTCCCCTTAAATATTTGGCTCGGAATGGCTGGCGATCGCTTAAGCGATGAGATGATCACTCTATATTCGCCCTTGCGAGTGCATTTTGTTGGGCGTAATAATGCCAAATGTGCAAATTTAATATACTAATCCCTGTGATTTCGGTGATGCATTTATAAAAGACCAAATTTCTCCTCAAGTAGTAAACCGATTCGGTTTATTGTAGGCTTATTCAAAAGCTGGTAGAATGGACAAGTTTTTGGTAAATTTGACCGATTGTAACTAGAAGGGTGTTTGTGATATTGCTGGTTAAAGATTTTGCGACAATTTGTTTTGCCCTTCGCCAACGCTTAAGCGCTTGTAGCTTGCCATTAATTCCAGCTATTCTGATGAAAATGGTATCAACTTATAGGAATTTGTCTAATCTTTCTAAATATGTGTTTAATTTGCGTGTAGGATTTTCAAAATCTTTACGAATTTGGGCTTTTTAGACTTGATTTTGTTTCCTTCTATCCACCATAATTCGAAAAAGGTTAGAGATAGTAAGGGGTTTTTATGGTGTTCTATGATCCACATGGCCTCTTATATCACCCCCTTTCATTTGGCAGATTATGTCAAACTCACCTTGTAAAATCCTACTGAATACTTACTTTTAATACCTTTTGAAGAATTTTCGTAAGGAATATTTTAATATAATAAGGTATATTCTATGAAGGATATTATATAAGGAATATTATATACACACTGCGAAAAAAAACATGTTGATTTTACGGTATAATACTGGCACCCCGCGCATGCGCGGCAGTGTATTGCTGCTTATTTTACTGTTTATTATTGTTAATTTTACAGTATAATACCGTAAAATCAACTTTTTTTTTACATTTTAGTTATCTGTAGTTTAAATTTCGTCTGATTCAGAGCCTAGAACACACATCAGACTCTCTCTCAAATAAAAATAATTATTTTTCGCTAACCCTTACACGTTGAACGAAGTGAAACATTTATATGGCAGAAAATAGCAAAAAAAAAAAAAAAAAAAAAAAACCGTAGAATTTTTTTTACGAAAATTAAATGTTTCTATAAGGATTGTTTGTTTTTGCAAAGTGCAACTATACTTGAAAATTTGTAATTGATGTCGAAAAGAGACTTTCATATAGCCGTTTTTAATAAGTGTTTAGTAAAAAAAAAAAAAATTCTGGAATGGAATTAAATAGTTAAAAATTATCATTGAATATGAATCGCAAATAGAATTAATTTTTTATGAGATATAATAACTTTTCAATGGTTTAAATAATTATAAAATTTCAAAGTATTATTCAGATGGATTCTAATTTTTTTCTAACTAAAACTGCAGATTTTATTAACTAAATAAAATCTCCATAAACTTGTCAATAGTTCGGGATATTATTGAATGTTACAATTTATTTTTAAAAATGAATAATTTATTTTACAAGTTTTTGATAAAATAAATTTTAATGAAATTTTGATGTATTATTGAGATGTATGTGAGTAAAATGTGAGTAAAAATAGAACGTTTTTCATAATTTATGGTTAACAAGATATTTATTACTTTTTTTTTTTTTTTAATAGGAGCAAGTGTTTTTGCACACACGACAGAAAATCCACGCGCCAGCTCTGTATATATATGTGTGTATGCAGATGAGTGACAAAATAATACGAACACTCATGAAAAAGGGTGAAAAGAGCAATATCTAGTAAAATATATGAAGAATGATCCTGAAACTTCAAACGTGTAAACAGCACAGTTGACGTGAAAATTTTTTCCCAAAACCCCATTAGGAACAGTCAACAAATTGTAGAAAAACGAATATATTTCGGATTACCCTGTAAAAAGCAATGTCACTTAAGCTTTGAAACTTTAGCACATGATTAAGAGGCTTATTGTGATAAACTGTGTTTATTTTCATGAGTACAACATATATACCCGTAGAGAAATTAAGGTTTTTATAAAAACAATCCCGAATTTCACCGAGTGTTTTGTTTATAATTTGCAGAGTTCTTAATATAAAAAAAAATGTTTTTTTTTTTTTTTCAGAAAATATGACTAACGACATTGTATACAATACCCCGCAATCAGAAATAAAAAATAATAAATATTGGATGAAAAACGAGCAGGTTTATTAAGTAACGTTTCACTGCGCATGCGCGAATGTTATCAAAATATAATGTGCATAATATTTTACTCAAATGTACAGAGAAACTTTTACGAAAGTCTCAAAAACAATACTTCAAAATTCTGAAAGTGATCGTCTATAGAATAAGTTCGAAATCCGTTGTTACCAAAATGAAGCAAAAATATGAGGGGTTGGATCCAAAGTATGACAAGTACAGAAGTATTTCGTAAAAAATACTTGTCTACTTGTCATCATTTGGATACAGCCCCTGATCTGTATTGATCCTGATTTGAGATTATTTTGTCACCCATCTGTATATACAGGGTGTCCACGTATAACCTGACCTACCTTTATTTTCGCAACCGTTGGTACTAAATGCATATTTCCAATTACAAAAATGGTTTAAATAAGGTAAAGAATTATTTTTAAAGCGATTTGGGTCAAGAAAAACATTTATTTAAAAAATACGAAATTTAAATTTTTATACGGTCCCCCGGTCCTATTGCTGGGAGATGATGCTGCTGGAGATGAACCTTACTCGCTACGCTCATTCCTTTAGTGCGAATTAATTGACCTTAAATTAGACTACTTCCATTTGTAAATAGATTACTACTCTTATTAATTTAGTATTAGAATAGTAATAAATGACAATAATGAAATTACTTGGCATCGTGAGTAAATAGTGGTAGTTACCCAGAATCATAAGCAGACTATAGCCTCCCGCCTTCTCTGTATGGTAAATAATTAAACATTAAATTTGAATTAAATAGTTTATTAGAATCTTCATAAATTAGTTACAATACAATTAAAGATTATACTCATTGTCTGACAATAGACTCAATTAGAATTTATTCTAATCAATTAAATGCATTTTCATCTAAACACTTTAGCTAGGATGCCTAAAAATCTCTTCCTATACAAGCTTAAATTAACTATCTGATTTAATATTTAGAACGAAAAGTCTGAAACGGAATACTGAGTAAAATGAATCAAACCTGTGATCAACAGGAACAGTACGCTGACGCTGGTCATCGTGAAGTCAGTCCTTCCAAGCAACTCGCCGGGCACTAGTCAAAATTCACCACTTCCCGTTCGATTATTAAACACTCTCCTTCTATCTTAAAACTTCAAAACCGCCAACATCTTAAACTTTTTAACTCAATCTCTCTCCCCGCTCTATCCAACAACTCGCTCTCTGTCTCTCTGTGTGTGTCTCTCTCTCTCGCGCATCATCTTTTTCTCTCGCTCGCCTTTTCCCCTCAGTTCTTTGCCCCCCGTTTTCTATGCCAATCCTGGCAATCTTTATTTTCCTACATTTCCCTTCCATTAACTCAAATGGCTAGAATTTTCTTATTATCTGAAATCAGACAAAATTATTGGATATCTCTTCGCTTACATTCAACTAAGTCCCTCCTATGCCGAGATCACATCACCCTTTTTTCCCGCCAAGAACTACGCTCCCTTCTCCTAAACCCGGGTGGTCAGGGGCGTTCTTGCATCCGTAATTTTATCTAACACTGTCAATTATGACATTTTTATTATTCCCTTCTTTTTTTAACTTCTCTTCGTTGCAATTGCATCTTCCTTTCCCGAATGTTACAAATTTTACACCTGGGTTTCTTTCCTTTTACCATACGCAGCTGCCATCGCTACTTAAATCGTTACCTGAGCTAGCCTTTTATTTTCTTAGCCCTACCTAAAATTCCTTGTTTATTCATGGGGCATCTTCCTGCTGTACTTCTATTCTTCTATTAAAACATACCTGGCACCTAAACTAAACTGCTTTTGAGAAAAGAATATTCTAAACTTATAATTTTCCCACACCTTGCCGAGAGCTATCCGCCACTATAAGTGATATTTAGTAAAAATTTACTGTGACACTAACAAGTAAGACGAAAAAAGTCCCGTCCCATTCATCTAACATTAAAATTGACCGATTTATGAAACATTGAAATGCATGACTTATACCACGTTTTTGCATCTCAAAACACATGATTTCGGCCATGCTTTCAGGGGTCGTATATAAAGTACTTAAACTTATTTCAAGGTATCTGCGCTTTGAAAGAAATCGTACAACTATTACGATTGAGTTAACTTTTATTAGTTAAGTTTCAGATTAGTTAAAATAATTGTATTTTAACATATGTTTTATTTTGAAAGGATTTGATGCTATGATTTCTTTTAACAAAAATTATGTTATTTTCATAAGGTTTTATTTAACTTGCAACGATCGTCTTTCCAGTTTAAAATTTGTAGTTGAACTTTAACTCACTTTCAAATATCCGATCGAAGTTAAATTTTACATACTGACTTAAATCCGATGACAATGTAATATTATTATGATTTTCGACTCTTACCATCTTATACATACTTATATTAGAGGATAACACAAAAAAAAAAAATCGGATAGATTACCGTCAACAAATTTAAGAAAGAGTTTTAGATTAGATAGCATAAACCTGCGATGGTTGTGTTTTTTTACTTTTATAATTACGTTTTATGCATTTTTTAACGCTGAATAAAAAAATTACCTTCACTTCTAACCATCATTTCAGGATATTTCGCAAATCGTAAATTTCAAGGTTAAAAAATAGCAAAAAAATCTAATACTCTAAAATAGATGTAAGACTTTTTTTATTCAGTTTAATTTTATTTAATTCAATAATTTATTCAAATTTTTGGCTTCTACTGTGTTTCTTACAGCTAAGCTCAGGGCTCCGATGAGGTTGGGAGGGGGGGGGGGGATCAATTTTAACTTTGGGCTTTTTAACTTTGAAATTTGCGATTTAAGAGAAATCCTGACGTGATGGTTTAAAATGAAGGTCATTTTCGGATTCAGCGCTAAAAAATACATAAGAGTCAATTTTCAAAAGCTAAAAAATATGTCACAACCCAAAATTTGAAAGACAGTGTAATCTAACAGCATATTAAAATCTGTATCATTTTGTAAAGAATTGAGGCTGTGGTTTTTCATCCTTTTATTTAACAAAAATTCTGTTATTTTTATCCTCTTACATGTTCAGTACAAATTGTACATTTTATATTAATATGTCAGAATGATTATAGATTTCACATTTATATTAGATTGCAATGTTAATTTTACTCTCAACTACTTTTTTTGATATATCTGATGATTATTTATATTTCTACTACATTTGTGAATGACCCCTATTTCACAGGAAAAAATATACTCCAACTTTAAACAGCTATTACTCAGTCAATTTTAATGTTAGACAAATGGGACTTTTTTTGTCGTACTTGTTAGTGTCACAGTAAATTTTTACTAAATATCACTTATAGGACCGGGGGACCGTATAAAAATTTAAATTTCGTAATTTTTTAATATATGTTTTTCTTGACCCAAATCGCTTTAAAAATATTTCTTTACCTTATTTAAAACACTTTTGTAATTGGAAGTATGCATCTAGGACCAACGGTTGCGAAAATAAAGGTCGGTCAGGTTATACGTGGACACCCTGTATATGTATATATATTGAAATTTGGTGCGTTTCTGTCCTCTAGAAACTAACATAAAGCAATAATTTTTATCGCAAAACACTTAGCATAGCAGCGCCTTCCCCTCTTTGGTAATCAATCCAAATATTAGGCCATGTAAGTTCTTCATAATAAGCACCTTATAATAATTAATTTTGGGGCAAGTCTGTCTGATAGATGCCGGTGTATAGTTATTACGAAAATCGTTAAAAAACGACATAACAACGTTGGCTGCTGGGTGATACACACCAAAAATCTTATCAGCTCAAATTTATGTGTTAAATCTAATTGTAATATATGTAATAATTGTAATATATAAGTTTAATAGAATTCCGTGCATTAGTCCTTCAGTTACAGCTTCTCACAAAATTTGTACAACATACAGCCAGACAGATTTTCATCCAAAACAGTCAAATTGTATGCCAGTCATCCTAAAACGTTTAAATCTATCAAAAACAGTAAATCGAAAATTTTCAAGAATCCAACATTTTTTTTTATAAATATAGAATAAAGTGAAAATCTTTAACACTATCCATATGAGATGATGACATATATCAGTTCCTGCCCATCATCCTATCATTCTACTTATAGAATGGAACAGTGCACCATTCATGCTAAATTTTAGCTGGTACTGTACTGCTTGCTCTAATCACTTAAAATCTTAAACATTGGTTTGCCCTCCAGTAGGAAAAAACGAGATTTGAAATCCATAACAATATTAATACATAGCCAAGCTTTTCTTAATCTTTATAATTGAAGTGATTTTCGCTGTCTTTAATTTAAAAAAAACTTTTGTTAATTAAAATAATTTTTATTAATATATTACGCACACAAAAAAAAGTAATGGGCTGTTTTGTTGCTTTTCTCGATATTATGCTGGTCTCTCTTTTTAGAAATATTTCATGTAACTAAATAATTAATTTATTAAAAAAAGGAATATTTTAATGTTGTATGATGAATTATTACATCGCAGCGTATTGACATGTAAGACATTAATACTCGTGATATAAAATTGCTGTAGTGTTAAAATGTTTAGAAATTTGATATATTAAGTCTATTTATGAATTTATTTTTCATTTTCAGTTTTTAGATGATACAGCCGATACCAAATTATGATGTTTGATGAATTTTCACCAGGCGTATTGCATCCAAAAGGAAACGTTTTCGTCAGATAATCCCAATAATTTATCCTCAATTTTCTGCTATCATTTTACAATGTTATATATTTTACTGTATTATTTTCACATAAAGCATGTTATTTTAGCTTAACTTATGCATATGTTATGTTTATATATAAACAATTCAATTTATGTTATTTTTTGGTAAAGGATTGTTTTGGATACACTAAAATACTTTTTATTTTGCTTAAAAGACGTCAACATAAACATTAAAGATGTTAAAATTTAAAATTTACATGTTTCGATTTGTTCATCAAATCGTCATCAGAATAGAATATACACAAACAACAAATACAATGTACATAAAAACCAGAGATTAAATTAATTAAAAACCAGAGAGTCTGAACAGTCACTATGTGAAAGAAGGTACAACGCCCTCTATACTTTTAATTTTAACACCGCTCTTAGATCCATCTACAGACCGCATCCCACTATTATTCAACCACTCAACCCATATCTTCGGAATATTAAATGACAACGTATCATTACATGCTTTCGATCTTCTTAAATAAATTTCAATAGATTCCCTCACAAAAAGTTGAAAATAAAAACTGGAACTATAAATCAATTTAGCTTCATTAAATAGGATGTTGATGCTCTCTCTATTATTTAATCTTGATAAGGCAGTATTTCCTCTCCCATACTTAATATCTGCAATATGCTCCTTGCATCTAACATTGACATCTAACATTGTTTTTAACATCTTTAATGTTTATGTTGACGTCTTTTAAGCAAAATAAAAAGTGTTTTAGTGTATATTTAAAAGTTAATTCTAATGGACGTATTTTGACTCTCCACTTTATTTGAAATATAATAACATTTGAATGGATTGTTTTGTGTTATTAAATAAAATTAACAAATGGATAAACGAGTCCTCTCTGTTTTGCACAGTTCGAAAAATTTCAGAATCTGTATAATTTACATTGTTGTAATGTTTTATAAAATATTGAAGGAAAATTTTAAAAGTTCAGTCATCGTATCAATTTCTCTACACACTGGCTTCCAAAAGAGTTCACGAGCAGCCAATTTTCTGCGCCTATTTACAATAGAATTCCTACTCCCTTAAAAACATGAAACTGAGACGAAGTATTAGCAACAATTGAAGTCTTCTGAGCAAAAGGAGCACTTGACTAAAAAATTTAAAAAATGATCTAGCACTATACAAAATTGTTGTTTTCAATTGTACCAGCATTTAAATAAAAAAATTTAACTATAGAAAAAGAACGAAAAATCATGCATCCGGCATAGATAATGAAACACTTTCAAACACTAACAAAATTTTGTTAAAAAATTTCATTTTTTTTATACAATGAAATGAAATCTCTAAATAAACAACTTAAAAAACACATAACGGATTAAAAATTCATTTCCCGTAATTGCTGTTAATAACCCGTTAACGTGTAGAAGGTATGCCGCCAGTCGGGTAAATGGCTGAAGAGATACGTCGAACAAAAACGCAACTATAATACACTGGCCACGAACATTTTTTGGTGCGAAAGAGAAGCAAAGATAGGAATAACAGCCTAAAATCATCAGCATACTACATTCATAAATTAATGTTAAAACGAATAACATGGTTGTCTACAGTTATTAACAAAAGTTCAAGAGCACTCGATGTTTATGACAACATTTGCTATACGCGATGACAATTCAAATTCCTTGTTTAAACGCCAAGGATACGGTCACCAGGCTTACACTTCTTCTTTCCACAAGCAAAGCTGTCTTTATTTTCTTACATGAACTCCTAGGCGAACGCATAGCTATATTTGCCGTATGATATGGTCATCTCGATGATCATCTATGATCATCTCTTTGTCGACAAGATCATTCCCTCGCAGTAAATATCCCAGCTATTCCAGCCTTCACCAGAGCATTATGTACAGCAGTCTTACTTACGTAAAGTTTTACACTGCATAAAAAAATTGTTGATTTTAAAGTATAATACTGGCAGCTGGGATGCCATTATTATAACGTAAAATCAACATTTTTTTATGCAGTGTAGACGGGATATTTACTGGAAGGGAACGATCAGGTTGGCTAAGATCAATAACGTCTGGAAACGACCATATCTGAGGCGAATATTAAGGCAATATACGACGAATAGATATGCGTTCGCTTCGCTCAGGAGTTCTTGCAAGAAAATAAAGATAGCTTTGCTTGCGGCAGGATGAAATGTAAGCCTGATGACCGTATCTAGGCGCTTAAGCAAGGATTTTGGATTGCTATGGCGAACAGAAAGTAGTCTTGAAATGTTCTTGTAAGGAACGAATGGACTTAAACTTTTGTTAATGACTGTACAAAATTTCTTGTTTGCATTTCAATATTTTAAAATTATACTTTATGCATAGGACATTTGAGGTCGTTGTCTAACAAGGAGTGGCACACCCACGGTGGGTGGGTGGGACTAAGTTGGCTGAAGCTCCTCCCAGACCCTGAGATTAGACTAAAGTTTTAAAGTTTGCTAAGAATTATGAAAAGTTAATTTTTCTTTAAGTCCTCGAAAAACGAAAAGTTTGAGAAATATTGATATTGCTTCAGAATTTTTCATATTTAGAAATTTTATTTTTAAATTAAAAATATAAACACATTTAATACATATGCTAATTAAAATGTTTAACCTTTCAACATGTTACATTTAGATAAGGAATAGGCTTTAGGTCAAATATTTCATTTTCTCTTTTTCCTACATTCATATCTGCCATAATATGTTGCGGAATGGTCGAGTAATATCATCGATTAAATATTTTAACCATTAGCTTTATTTATTATTTTTTCTACTTAAATTACCAGAGAAAACGTTTTTTCCTTCCAAAATGTTTTAAAAGTACTTGATCTTGCCTAATTTAAATTGACTGTCTGCTGATCACTAATCGTCTGCTGGCAAATGTTATGTAAATATACTATTATGAAATTGGCCGAATCTGAAATTTTCAGACCCGGTCCAGCCCTACCCTTCCCGGAGGAAAGCTATCTTGTCCTAGCATCGGACCAATGTAAAAACTAGAAGTTCGGCCAGAGCAAAAATCAGTAAAACCAGTCCCGACTGAGCCAATTTCTACAAAAAAATCCTATATTTCTATGCAACATTTTCTAGAACTTTTAAATTCTTTTAAAAGAACATTGCACACACATTTATACAAACATATTAAGGAACAGCATTTTTCACATTCTATGTTCACAAGCCATGGTATACAGAATTACAACATAAACGATCACATAGACACATACAACAGATGATTCATTAAATTGAATATACTGTAGAAGGAAAGAAAAAGATTATTTTTATAGATAATCATAATAGATCGTTAGATAATTAAAATTATCGTAATTTCAAAGGTCTATAAAGAAAAAAACAAAGTTGATTTAAAAATATATATATTAGTCTTTGTTTATTAAACAAAATATTTACTAATCAAAATAAATTTTTAAGGATTCCGTAAACAAATGTACAATAACACTATTATTTAAAAAAAAAATTCCGACCCACCACTGCTCAGAAACAATGAAGTCTGGGCCGGGTTTAATGAAAGAAAAATGGCCCGAGACCAGACCATACAGATCTCTAAAATATATATACTAACCCCTCTCAAGGTTTAATCCTGGGTGCGCCACTGCTAACGTGATATTTGAAATCCTTTTTCTATTTCTGTTGCAGTTTTCTTCGAACAAAGAAGGTCTCCTTAAAGCACATACTCAGAAAATTTTGAAAAAAAATGCTGATGAAGCTTCTCATGTATGTAATAAAGGAACAGTGAAATTTAGCTGCGAAATCCTAGTAGAAAATTTGCAAAAAAATAAAATACTTTCGAGTATTTGGCGCAAAAACACACGATTTGGCTAGCAACAGTTTTCCTTCGCCAAACGCAAACGATTTTAATGCATTTTAAATTGCTTGTAAAATGATTATTCGAATGCACAATATTTAATGAATTTAAACTTAAACGATGAAATATTTATTATTTTTTGTATACTATACACAAACTGCTTGTTGTTGCAGTTATTTATTTTTACCACTGAAAAAATATTTCTATGTTTTGGAAGCTGCAAATATCTATTTTATGTTATAGCGAAGCTGACATTTAAGTTATGTGCATTATTGAATATTGAATCTGTATGTTTATTAAATTCCTACTATTAGCTCGGACTCTCTCTCTATATATCTTGTTGGAATTTTCAATCGTTAATAAAATATTTTCTATTCATCCATTCAAGTTCAAATAAATTTTTTAAAACTTGTACTGGATGACAATTGATGTTAATACAGTTTTTTCAAATATTAATTCATTCATTAAATTAAATTAATTAATTTTAATTTTTATATGGGAGAAAAAAATTTCTTCCATTGTTTTCATAAATGAAATGAAAGATTTATCTCATATATGAGTGATGCCAACAAAAAATAAAATACCGCAACGATGATTATAAAATAATGTTCAATAAAGATAACGTGGGACATTAATGCTGCACGGGTTTATTTTATATATTTATGATTAAAAAGTAGGAATTGACTTTAAAAAAAATTATATTACTTGTTTTCACTTTTAGTTAACAATCGAAATTTTAAAAATATATGAATCTGAAAGGTATATTAAAGTAAGCGAACAGTTTGAAGAAATTCTTGTTATGAGACCTGTCTATGAGATTTTTGTAAAATTTGAATGCGTAAAATTGTCATAAGCTTAAAAAATTATACGAATGGGTTAATTCTATGGCTCATGATACCATACCCTCTTGTTCAGAATCGTTTGCATTTTGCGTTCAACATTTTCAACTCTCTGTACGTTTGCATTAATTCTAATTAAAAATATTTTTTAAATCATATTAAATAAATCACTCACGTTTTTTTCTCTATTTATTACCGCTTGAATGAAATTTTGCCTATTGTTTTATCCCCCATTCCACGATTTTTTCTAATTTAAATGGCTTCAACGGTTGTACAAGTAATTTTTAAATGTACTTTAAAAGGAAAAGTCCAATGACAAACGGATTCGTTATACATTTCTATATCGAAGAAGTCGTTGTTTCCATAGCAACAAAAACTTTCTTGAATTGACAATGTTCAGATTCGGGTTTATTTTTGAACTTGAAACAATTTTAATCAATTTAAATTTTGTTTTAAATCGTAAAATACAATCGTTAAATTCCATTATATATACATACCAGAGGGCCCGTGCGAAGATTTCGCACTGAAATCTAATATTTTTTAGGTACTTCTCTATTAACCCGTCGACCGCTTTTCATAACAAAAAACTACCGACAAACTGTAAGATTAAACGCCAAAAATGCAGTCCCATTTACTTGATGTCAGAATCATTATGCATGTTTGTTACGTCATCTAGCGGTTTTACATTCGACATTTGCGTGTATTTTTCATTATGTTTTACTGATTTAGTAGTTATTTTATTACTTAAAATAATAATTGTGTCCTTAAATTCTTATATTTTATTTATTTTTTGATATTCCAATGGCAACGTTCTCCCGTTTATTTGGCGATAGTTTTTTGTTATGAAAAGTGGTCGACGGGATAATAGAGAAGTATCATTTTTTATCAATATGTAATATTTATTAGATGCAGGTTTAAACATCTAAAGAAAAAGCAAGGATAAAAATATCTGCAAACAACTTTTAGTTGTTAGTCAAGCCAGAATATCAGCTAATTTATTCCATCAAAGTTAGACTAAAAACTGATCCAAGATTGCTAAAGGCACGCGCGAGAAAAAAAAAATTAACAATCTTATTTTGACTGCATTAGAGGATGACGTCATCCGCTTCGGGAAAAACAATGGGACTTAGAAATATAAATCTAAACATTTCAATTTCAATTTCGCTTTTTAATCATAAGTATAAAATAAACCCGTGCGGTGTTTTTTATAATAATTGCTATGAGCATCATATAATGTGGTATTTTATTTTTTTTGGCAACAATAATTTCAGGAAAACCTTTCATTTCTTTCATGAAAACAATGCCGATTTAATTTTTTAATTTCAGCAAATTTTAATCAAAAACATGTTTTAACGAATTGTTAAGTGGGCTATGTCAGAAGTCTGTTCTAAAATCTTTCATATGGTATCTCATTCGTTGTTCTGCGTTTCATATTTTCTGAGTAAAAGGGATGTTGACAGGAGAAATAATATATAAGGATAAATGTGTACACAAAATTGTAGTTATAAAAATTTATTTATTATGTAAGTTAAACATGCATAAACAAGTTCAGTATGAAAAACTTTTTCCTTAAAGAGTATTTGTCATAAAAGCGTATTTTTTTAATCCCTTGAAGGGCGGTGGAATATAATAGATCCCACTTAATTTTAATTCCCAAATGCCACAATGACATCGGAATTTTGGAATCAAATTTTACTTTTATAATATACTTGAAAAAAATCTTTTACTTATTTGAATATAAATTTGTTGTTAAATCCCGGTATGAATCAATGATTTCAACATATTAGAAACATAAGTACTTTGCCCCTGAAAGTGTTAATTTCATTCCGTCGCCAACCGGTGATAAATCGCCAAATAAACGAAATTTTCATATTTTTTTACGGACGTTATATCGAGGTTCCGCAGAAATTTTTTATAGACGTATATAGCCTCATGAGAAGAACATTCTGTATTTTTTTCAAAAATTTCTGAGTATGCGCTTATGGAGACCTTCCTTGTAAGTACAATTTTAATTTAGGAACCGGTTCATAAATGAAACTGCAACAGAAGTTAAAAAAGTACAAAACTAACACGTTAGACATCGAAGTCAGATATCCTATGCAGAAAAATGCCATTTATAAATACTGAAATGCAAACTATAAATTCGTAGAGAACGCTTCCATTGGTTTAACATTCACTTGTGAATATCGTATGTTGACGAGTGTAGGGTCTTAAGGTATCGAACTAGGGTGTTCTACCGGGGCCTCCGAGATGTCGCTGTGTGTCCTTCACCGGGCCTGCTACAAGTATTAGTGACGTCACAGTAGTGATCCACTTTGGTCAATGTATCGCAGCAGAAAGATGTAATAAAAAGAGCATTTCCGCTCTTATAATTTGTGATTACATAAATAACATTAAATTTCATAATCGTGAAATAAAAGGTAATCAATACACTTGTTTTATAAAAGGAAATTAAAAGTTTTAAATTAAAAAAAATGCTAAGATTAATAAATCAGATTGAACCCATTGACTTACCTTTTCCTAAACACATTATTTTACAATAAATATACGTACAAAAAATATAATAAATCTACCAAAAACTTTACAAAATCAATCCCATTCCTCCCTTTTACAACTACATACCATAATTTAACCACCAAAACACAATAAATGTCAATTTAAATAGAGAAATCGACATTTTTTAACTATAGAGACCTTGGCACTTTTTTTAACGCTTTGGCGTAATCCGGGCTTCAGAAAGTTAGATATGTTTTTAAATTATATACACAATTATGAAAACAAACCTAATGAACTTTTATGTTTATTTATATATATAAAATTATTTATATATACAATTCTGTTCTACCTGCATATAAAAAGAGATATATGGCTTCTTTATATTAAATAAATTATATAAATATTGAAAAAAAAATACTTATTTATATGAAACTACGAATAGGTTGCCAGAAAATATGTTGCCAACTTTCCTTCTCTCGCCATAAGCCTTTTTCGGTACTTTTCGGTTAGCCGGGCGCCAGTGATACATGTACATATATAAATATATATATATTAATTCATACATATATATGTGTGTGTGTGTGTATATATATATATCACTGGCGCCCGGCTAACCGAAAAGTACCCAATTTTCTATCTTAACTTTGTAACTGACTTGTAATATTTTAATAATTGTCTATTTATTGTACTTGGGTATAGGACCTAATAACCACTCAAATTAACTTATCAAAAGTTTTATTTTCATAATATATTTGTACACTTAAGTTAGCTAAAATGTTAAATGGAACTACGTAGAACTACTAAGTTGTGTAAATCAGTTACTTTTAATTTTATAAACAAAGCACACTCACTTCTAACTAAATGTATCAAGATTTCATTCAATTTATTACAGTATTTCTTTCAAAATCATTTTTTAAACTGTTTGTCGTCTGCTTCTTTTATTTATTTTTTTTCTAAAGATCATTTGACTCTTTTTGATTTGGAAGTACAAATTCATTCAAATATGCCGGAATATTTCCATTACAGTAGGATGGACATTCGTTGTTAAGGTTATTTTTTTTTCTCAGCACAGCAAGTTCAATACCATCATATTAATTCTAGCTTCACGAATTATGAAACGTATATCGAAACATTTAATGCAGACCACTTCTGTTGAAATGTAAGTAAAATTATCACAAGGTAATTTTCGTAGCTAAAATTTCTTCTTTTCATTATCAGTAGCGAATTTGAAGACTTAGATTAGAAACTAGGAGCACAACATTTTCTTCTCATTATTTTATAGATATAATCTATACTTTCTTTAATAATTATAATCAATAATTATTGATAGCATTATAATCTAAATACACTGAAAAATATTATTAATTACTATATAAAACAATAAATAAAATCAAAATATTATCGTAAACAATCCGTACAAACGAACAAAGTACATGAAAAATTTTAAGTTATTATGGATCACTGTTTTGACGTCAGCAGGTTGTGACGTCACTTGTAGCAGGCCCGGTTAAGGACACACAGCGACATCTCGGAGGCCCCGGTTCTACCCCCTACTCGCTAAAGCTCCCCAACCGCCGCGAATTGCGACGCAATTCACATTGGGAACCCTTCGTTAGCTCGCTACTTTTTGCCGCAACTCTAGCTAGAATGATTAACATATAAAATATGCAAATTATTTTAGGGTAAAAAAAAATAAAATTAAAAAACTATTGAAAACCTCGTTGAAAACACAATTGAAAATGCATTTAGTTGGTACAAACAATGAGCATATATCATTTCAGCATTATAAAATGTACAATTTTTTTAAATTTAAAATAATTAACAGAAAAATTACCTTGGAAACACAATTAATTTAAAACTTTGTTCATTGAGGCTATAATATTGTACAGCATGGCTTAAATTTATTTTAAAAATCTCTTAGAAAACACTACGTGATAGCAAAATAGTTCAATATAAATCAACAACAATCGTCTAAAGTTCGTTCAACGTGAAAAATAGAATATCTCTCACACACTTGGCAAGTTACGAAAACGTAAACAATACGTTTTCTGCGGTGTTTAAAAGAAACTCTTAATGAAAAAACTTGTTTTGCTGAATGCATCACATGACCATAAAATGAACCAATGGCAATTGCTATTCATTACATCAGCCGAAAGATCGTGCTGTATTTAAAAATCGTTCCTGCTCTGCATTTAGATTTGCTGAATTAAAACTAAAGGCCAGTGAATATGATGTCATATTGACAAAATCGTATGCTAAAATATTTTAGCTTTATATAGACTCTAAAGATCATGACGTCAAGGAATTTCCTAACAAACCGTTGCTATGCATTTCCTGGCTATTGCTACGCTTTTTCTGCAGATAACTCCTTCACACAATGGGAAACCTACTCAAAAATCGGTTGTTTGTTAGAAACAATTCTACCGTGTGCCATCACACTCTTGGAGTCTATATGAGAATGCACCCTTTCTTTCAAATCTGACATCATTTTCACCAATAGAGTCATTCATCTCTGCCGAGATTAGAGCGCCATTTAAGAAATTGTTTTAAAATTTCCGAGTTTCATTAAATATTTATTAAAATTAATTGGAAATTATATAATTTTCAGAAATATTTTATTTTTTGCATGCCAAGGATCTTTAAGCAAATAGCAAGAATTCAGTCTATTTAACTTCAGGAATGAGCTTCAGTAAATATGACGTCATCACTGAAAAAGTTATAGCAAAATTTATGCATGCATGAAAATACATCTTTTGTTTTTCGAATGACGTCCTTTTCATCATCTGAAACATTTCGCTTTACATATTACTTACTGTGATAGATTATTTACTGTTATTCTATTTACACGGTACTTAACATTAGTTCTCAATAAATAATCTGTGTTCTGCTCTTCCGCGACTACTGCGTAATTAAATGGGATCATTTTAATATGTTTACATTTTATGAAAACCATTGAATTTTTTCTTTTAAATATAGCACAAGTTTCAGCGGTGAAATCACTCTTCTGACTGGTGGAATGTAATAAGCAAATTAATTTTATATTACTACGGTTGTTGCTACACGGCAAGCTACAAATTCAGCTTTATTTCTGCACTACGTAAGAGAAATATATACAGGGTGATTTTTTTTAAATTGTGAAAGTAAAACCCTATAACAAAAGAGTCACTGATCCAAATAACCTGAAATTTCACAAGTATGCTCCCAAAGCAATGGGAATTTTTTAGGCGTGGTTAAAAAAAACTTTAAATCGCACCGACAGATGGCGCTGTATATGCAGTAAAGTCGGGAGACGAGCTTGTAATGAAAATGCACACCTCGTGTTCATTATTCTATGGATATCTTCGCAGTGACTGTGCCATTGACGGACCGTACGTTGTTAGTGAAACTGTATTATCAAAATAATGAGAGCGCAGCAACTGCTCTTAGGAGATTTAAGACACTTTAGAATTTAAGAAAAGGTCGAATAATGACAGAAAACCTACGGAAGATGATTTTGAAATTTGAACAGACTGGTTCACTGAGTCTAAAACCTGGTAGAGAAAGGAAAACAGTTGATGTGACTGCTGTGGAAAGCGTAGTTACTGCAGTAGAAGAAGGATCCAGCAGTGGTGCGGGAAGCTACTGTGGACGGGGCATTGACAGAACTTTGGACATGACGGTCAGTACGGTTCATAAAGTTTTGAGAAAAATTATGCGATGCTATCCGTGCAAAATAACCCATGTGCAATAATTACTTGTTGCAGACCTTCCAAAATGAGAACATTTTGTTTTACAATTCCTTGTGCTCAAGGAAGTGGACATCGCATGGCCCTACAACATTTTGTGGACAGATGAGGCTCACTCCCACCTGCAGAACGCAGTCAATGCACAGAATTGCCGAATATGGGCAACAGAAAATCCGAACATTTCTCAACCTTTACCTCTTCATTCCCCAAAGGTGACTGTGTGTTGCAGGTTAACGGTAGAGTTTGTCGTTGGCCCGTACTTTTTCGAGGTAGTCACTCCTGCAGGTCCTGTTACCTGCACTGTCAATGCCAACCGCTACGAATTTCTGTTGTCCAGTTACGTCATCCCAGCACTCCAGCAGCGTCAGTGTATGGGAAGCACCTTATTTATGCAAGAACGTTCTGTTCCACACATTGGCACCATGGTTGGCAAAAACCCGGGTTTTTTCAGAAAAAACCCAACCCAGTGGGTTTTTTCAGGGTTTTTTGGGGTTTTTCAGAATTTTTGGGTTTTTTTCAGGATTTTTTCGGGTTTTTTCAGGGTTTTGAGGATTTTTCTTCTTGCCGTTCTTTGTTTGTTTGTTTTGTAACAACTATATAATTAATGGGATGAAGTTTAAAAAAATAAATGTTAATACTTTAATAAATTTTATTTAATATATTATTATTATAGACATTTTATGACTGAATTGAAAGAAATTTTTTAAAGTCAAAATAATTAAATTAATAGTCTAAAATTTTGTTTATTTCTCTTTTATAGATAAAAATTAGATTTAAACAGTGAATCATTTACTTTTGTTTTATTAAAATTTTCTTATGTAATAGAATTTTATCAAATGTTTGGAATTATTGCCCTACTAGGGGGGGGGGGGATGAATTCAATTTGAAACCTTGTAAGCATGAATTCCTAAATCTTCCAGAGATCTTGATGTACGGGAGGGGGGGGGGGGTTGCATCTCAATAGCACAGAATAGCTGCATGTTGTGTCATAGTCTGCGATCGCCCATTCTTCTGCTTTTGGCGAAATTGGATAAGGAGGCTGGGGGGGGGGGAGGTATAAACAATAGAACTATCTCAAGAATAAGAAATCATTATTTTTAAAGAATTATTTAACAAAGAACTTTATATTACATTATATTTTAAATACTATATTTACGTAAAAATATTTTATAATTGAATTTGTTTGGATCATCAATACTTTAATTGGAAAATGAAAAAAAATACACTCCAGTGTATCTTTCTTTTGTTTTATTGATGGATTTTTATCAGGTCAATTTTCTTTTCCCCAGCTGGCTGCTGATAACTGAGATTTAATTAAAGTTTTAAACTGCAAATAGAAATAATAATAATTAAAACAAGAACCAAACGAATTTTTTCTTTTCTGTACTTATTTAAAAAAAAAAAAAAAAAAAACTTTTAACTATCCGATTGTGTTTAAATTTTCAGCAAATTCAAATAATAATAAATTAGGCAGCTTACCAAATTTCTATTAAAATACAATAAGTTTTCAGAAAATTAGAATCCCCCCCCCCCCCCCAAAAAAAAAAAAAAAAAAAAAAAACAAACTACTATCACTATCTTAATCTTGCATCTGATAATGAATGTTCTTAGCTGTGCAGAAAAGATTCATTATTATGGTGAGTTGTGCTGCACTATAATACTATTTCACTAAAGAAAGTGAAATGAATCAATGATCTACCCTTTATGTTTTGTTCAACTTAATTTAGTTTTATGCTTAATATATTTTGAATCGTACTAAAATACTCGTGCCTCTAATTTTTAAGAATTGATTGAACCCCCCACTGTTTTCGCCATATTGACAAATAATCCTGATTTTTAATTGTTTATATAATTTTACATGTATTTTTTTTAAGATAATTATTTTTCTCTGTGAATTTTCCAAGTTTGTTTCAGATAGAGCAATTATGCCCATTTAGAATTTTCTGAAAACTATATCTGTGACATATAAAATGTATATTATGTTTGGTTTAAATTGATATATTTATTATTAGTTAGATAAGTGGAATTTTAAATAAAGATTTTGATAAAACCCACTTGGGTTTTTTCAAGTGGGTTTTTTCGAAAAAACCCACCCTGGTTTTTTCCGGTTGGGCAAAATCAAGCCAACCCTGATTGGCACACAAGTTAACGGTTTACTGCAAGAACATTCGGAAATGATCGGATTATAAGCCGCAATTTCCCAACAGCCTGTCCAGCTCGATTTCCTGATCTCAATCCCTGCGATTTCTGGCTCTGAGGGTACCAAAGAATACTGTGTATTGTGGTGGCTTTACGAACTTAGTTGACCTGAAGGCACGCATTGTGCACCAGATACACAGCATCGAGCCGGACACTCTTCGCTCTGCTGTGGAACATGCGGTTTCACGTTTCCAACTCGGAGCTGAAAACGGTGGACAGCACATAGAAAATCTCTTGCGTTAGTTGCACAGTTCCGTACGAATGCTTTACTCCATATTATTATTTCGTTCTGTTTCTGCGAAGATGTTCGCAGTTCCTTTGACCAATTACTGCATTTTTTATGTTTTTGATATGCGTAATAAAGTTTTATTTTTCTCAAAGTACCGTCCATCGTTTTCCTCAAACTGACGACATTATTTGTTTCTGTTAACTTACAGCACCATCTGTCAGTTTGATATTACGTTGTTTTTTAACCATGCCAAAAAAATTCCCATTGCTTTGGGATCGTACTGGTGAAATTTCCGGTCATTTGGATCAGTGGTTCTTTTGTTATAGGGTTTTACTTTCACAACTTTAAAAAAAATTATTAATTTGCGGAAATGAGCTGCAATGCCCACGTCATTAGTATTTTGAAAACACCTGAACAGCGAATCGGAGAACCAAAAATTTAATATATTAAAGCGAGAAGCAAAAGTCTTAATTTTTCAGTGCAAATTCGACCTTACTGCGAATTCTTCAACTTTTTCTGAAGGGTGAAGATGAATAACGCAGGAAATAGAATTAAGAAAAAAAATCAAGATGGTTGGGGAAAGAATATCTCGCCTATTGGCTGGCCTTCACTGCTCTCAACACTACCCCTAGGAATATTACAAGGAGTCCTACCGTCTGTGTATCAGTCATTGGAGCATGCATTCAATGACCTAAATATTAATGCACACGAAGAAATGAATTTTCCTTCTGTTGGCAGTATACCTGAGCCAGAGGGGCTGGAAGAAGAATACCGCGACATTGATCCCTATATGGCCCTGCCATAGTCCGTGCGTGAACAAACGAAGATGCTTTGGGCCAACGCGTGATTGATCCTGCATATGAGTGGAAAGGTGAGAATTACAATTATCCTGATCGTAATTTTACTTCATTTCTAAACTATTATAAAAAAACAACAACTTACAGTGCAACAAAATTACGATAATTCTGAAATAAGATTTACAGATGATCAGGAAAAGATACTTCACATTATGCACAAAACAGCTGCCATCTTTGTACTCAAGATTTATACATTGCCCTAAACGTAGTTTTATTATTGGGAAAGCCGGAGCTGAAAGACGTACGGTAATCAAAGAAATTCTTAAAAGGGTTACCGAGCACTTAGGATCGGAAGCTATCAGGGTTTTGGCTTCAACAGGTGCTGCTGCAATTAATGTCGAGGTCGTCACTCTGGGCTAAAATTACCAACATGTTTTAAATCATTCGCTGATTTAGGAAGTGAAGCAGCAATAAATCTGCAGCTCAGCATGAATCCAGTGCCATTTCTCATTATTGACAAATTATCAATGATCGGATGTACTCTGATGGCTGAGAGCAAAGAGGTCGAGAAGGTCTACCAGATAGCATTGCGCCTTCAATTGTTTACCTCATTGAATATATTAGGCAGCTATAGCTTGTAAAAAACACACCTCTTTATAAAAGGCAATCTATAAAAAGCATTTTGGCTATGCGCGGACAAACAGTGTTCAGGAATTTTGAAAAATGTTTCACCTTAACAAAGTCAATGAGACAATGCGACGATCTGCAAAGACAGTTTCGAGTGACTCTTGATTCACTTTCCGTGGGTCAAGTTACAGGCGACCAATACGCATCCGCTATACAACGTCGTAAAACTATACGGGCTCCGGCTGAGCTTGAAATATTTCAAGATGCAATACGCCTTTTTACCACAAACAAGCAAGCTGAAGAACATAATCAAGAAATACTTCGTAAATCAAAATGGCCAGTGGCAAGAATATTAGCAGACCACAATAATCAAATAGATGGAGTGAAAATGACCCCACATCTGGGCTTCAGGTTGAACTTTTCTTAGCAACTAGGTGAAGTGTTATGTTGCGTAGCAATCTGTAGACAGAGGGAGGATTGGTAAATGGTGCACCTAATATGGTAAAAGATATTGTCTACGACCCAGGACTTCGGCCTCCAGTTTTGCAACAGTCCGTAATGGTTCATTTTTATGATTATCATTGTCCATTTCTCACTGAAAGACTTTTCCCTGTCATACCTATTACTAAATCTTGGAAAGAAAACAATGTTTCATGCTCCAGAACTTAGTTGCCTTTAAAGTTGCATATGCTATCACCATACACAAATCCCAGTGTTTAACTTTATCAAAAACTGCTGTGGACAAAGGAGTTGTCACTTGGAGCAACATATGTTGCTTTTAGTTGAGTTCGTCGTTTAGAGATTTTCTCATTGAAGTGCTTTTCGCAAAGGATGGATTTGACCAAATTAGAAGATTGGGGGCATTTGCTGATAGATTAGCATTTGAGTATTACCCAAAGCAAATGACGGCTAAATAAACACTTGAAAATCCAGATTCGACAGCTGTTATTTCAAACGTACTTTTATACTATTAAACAATAGACAATTTTTTTTAATGTTATGTTTTGAGTTATGCGACTCCATACTCCGACATTTCGGCCTGACGGATGCTACTATTTTATATTTTCTTAAAAATTACGGATTACAGTTCAAGTTATTTTAATGCTATTTTGATCATAATGAAGGGAAAACAGAAATATTCTTTTTCTTTTCTAGCATTAGAATGCTATTTTAAAAGGAAATGTTTTCTGCAGAGTTATGTCTGGCATTGACGGCGAAGACTTGTTGGCCCCAATCGAATGAGCGCGAATAATTTGTTGTTTGATTTTCGTTTGTGACAGTAGGATAAGTGTTCTTTTTTTAACGTTTATTATTTTTTTAAGGGATCTAATGCAATATGAATATTTACTTTTGTTTTTAGTCAACCAGTATTAGCTTAAAGTTTGTAAATTTGTAGTCTTCTATTGTCTGCGAGTCATAATAGCTATTCATATGAAAATAACGTTAGTGATTCTTATATCTATTTTTCCACATGAACTCTGCTCATGCTGCGGCTCTTCTCTGCATATTCTTGAAGTCACTTTCATTCGTAAGTAGATATATTATAATTAGCACGTATTGTTATTCCGATAGAAAGGAATCGAACAGTGTTTCCTCTTTTCCTATAAAAACACCGGATCATTCAGATAAAGATTTCATTTATGATGTTTTAAATTTAACCTGAAAGGATTCTAAATCTATTACAGATGTACACATTTGATAGGAAATAGAAAAACGTTGTTCGATTCTTCGGTATATCAATAGTAATTTCTGCAAATATCATGCATTTCTTCATAAAACGCACTTCGTTAGTGCATGTTGAAGATTTGCTTGTTAGGGGAGAAAAATGTGAAAATACTTTTAAGGAAGTATATTTTTATTTGATACCAAACTTCTCTTTTGATAAGATTGGATGTAAATTTCCAAAAAAAAATTGTTCGTGGGATTAACAGTTATTTTCATGTAAGAAGATGTTTAGAAATGAGACATTATTTTTAAAACAATTTTTAAATATTTTTTTTTGGAGTTTTCCATTTTTTATGTTAACGGATCTTTCAGGAAAAGCTGCCAAAGCGTTTTAAAACAATTTTCCACATTCCACAGCTCAGGAATGGTCGTCATGAGACTGCAATTATTTATAACTGAAAATGTAAAACATTTAAAAAAAAGAAAAACGCTGTTATATTCCAAATCACTTCAGAAGTTGTGCGTATACAACTTTTTTTTGCTTTTTACGTATATCCATACAAGCGACTTTATGAATGTGTCAGAAAGTTCGCGCTTTTTAGTGGAGAAAAATATTTCTTTTTACGATAGCTTTAAGTGGACAGTTTGATTTATAAAAGTAGGGTTAATGAAAGCACATGTATGAAAAACTCAGTTACTGCAATGAAACTTGCACAGGAAACTTAGGTTGTACCAAGATGGAAATATTTTTCGTGTGATTTTAAACATTTTACTAAAGTAACAACGTGTATAAAATGTTGAAACCCTCTCATCATGGAAAAGGCTGAAAACATATTACGTAGCTTTCAATACAAAAAAGTATAAAGCTACCTATTGCAGCCGTTCGGAGGAAAGCAGTTCCGGAAAATTTCGATATATTTTCACCGATCATGACCCCCAGACACCAAAACCACCCTCCGTTCAAATGTTGATCTATATATATAGATATATCCATATATATATATATATATATATATATATATATATATATATATATATATATATATATATATATATATCTGACCTATGTCATACGATAACGCTCGTATTTATAAATCGATTTTGATGAAACTAATTGTGTGTATTAAGGTCACCAATGTCTCGACCGAGTTCGTTGGCCAGCTTCGTCCGCCATTTTGTTTCAAGATGGCGGCCATTTAAAAATTTAAAACTAAAATAAATATACAAAAAAATTAAAAATTCAAATATATTTTTAATTACGTTTTAGGCCTTGATACAAGGATTCCAGAGCATTTTTTGGTTTACCTCTATCTTAAAAAATGGCTGAGATAGAGCAGTTTGAAATTCTAGGGTGGCTGACATTTTGATTCAAAACAGCACATTAATGCCATTACTCGCAAATTATTTTCGTTCATTGTTGTAATAATTTTCCCAATCATACGCATAAAACTATATATTCACATCCGTTAGCGCCAAAATTGGCGATATTGGCGACAAAATTGGCAAAATTTGTGACATTTGGCGAAATATCGCCAAATTTGGCGACCAAAATAAGTCTTTATAAATGAAGCCAATTTGGCTATTGCTCAATAATTTGGCGAAATTCTTATTCAAATTCAGTATTAACGAATCTTTTGTAAACGTTTCTTTGCATTTTAACTTGCTGTTTTCGTGTAGCATTAGCTAAAATTTTAAAACGAAGATATAGGAAAGCTTCTTTTTCCTCCCGGTACAGGCCGGAAAGACTTTTTTACGTTCCACTAGTTCCACTATGTCAAAGAAAAGGCTTAATCAAATTACTATTTCAAACGTGAGTAAGGACAGTGAGGAAAAAATTGTCTTAGAGGATGCTTGTGAGGCATTTATTGGAAGAAGTGCATAGATCAGACTTTCAACATGCTGTGCTACATAATAAGTGGGTTCATTTTATTAAAAATCTTCGTTAAGTACTATAAATAGAAAAGGCGCGTTTTTAATGCCAAAAAACACTGAAAATTCATAAAATTTAAAGCAATATCATAACTCAGTATGTTTCGTCCGCAAAAGAATTTTTTTAATGTCTTTCTTAGGACTTCCTTCTAAAGTCTTTCTTTTTCTAAATAGTTAGTTATAGAAACAGGAGGCCGTATAAAAATTAAATTTCGTGTTTTAATGTGCATGTAGCCCCTTTTTAAACAAATGCTGAAAGATGAAAGATGTTCTTGATTTGTGTACTTTTTGTAGTTGAAAGTATCTTCCTATTATCAGCGGTTCAAGAAATTGTATCTGTTTTAAATCACCCGGTATAGTTTAAGTAAATAGTACATTATTACTACAAACATTTCAGTGTATTTGCATTAAATGCCCATTTTAATATTTTTTAGTCCTTTACATTTTAACATGTAGTCAAATTCAGGGCATAATAGGAAATATCAGAGTCCATAAAATAAAGACCCTATAAGAATATGATTGAATAAAAGCGTATAAAATCACATTCTACTCTAAAAAAATTTAACTTGACTTATCATAAATTGAGATATCATCTTTTCCAAACTTTCAAAAAAAGTTCAATCATTTTTCCCTAAAATTATTTTGAGCCCAACCAATATTTTTCAAAATTTGGCGCCCCTGCACGTGACACCAAAGAAAGGTGGAAGTATCGCGGCCTGTCTCTTCCTCAGAGCCAGACTCATACTATCTTAGCCCTTAGGTATAGTATTTCGTCTAGCTCCCTTCCCTTTTATACATGCTTAAACTTTTGAAAATATCGGATTGTCACCAGATTTATTTTTATGAATAAAATATATTTTTAAAACTGACACATTTTGCGTGTTACTAACTGCAATATGTCTATACATGGATTAGTAAAAGTTGGTATCTATTGAATTTATTCTTGCCGGAGAGTAATGACTGAAATAGAGAATTTGTTTATTACGTTTCTTCATTTTAGTTACACATATCACCATTAATTTATTTGTGATACGCTGCGTCAGACTGTTAGGATGCAACAATAATGTATAAAGATGGATTAAGGTTCCAATCTTCATTTTGTTTAGCTGTAGAATCATTAAAAAAAATGGTTTGCGTTTTGAAATTGCAATTTTTTTTTCTTTTGAACATCATTACAGTTTGAGATAGTGCAGTGTCATCTATAGGTGATATTCGAAACTAAAACAAGGAAGCGCAATAAATAAATTCCCGACATTACACATTACTCTACTACAAAAATAACTTCAATTGCTGCTTAAATCCGTTTACTTGTTACTTAATTTTAAAAACGTTCAGTGCGCTTTAGGACACCTTGTATATATTTATTGGAAACCACGGTGGTTTCGTATTTCCTTCGATGTGTTTCTATACTTTACAGGGGTCTGTCCAGACTTTCTTCTAGGGTCCTGTTTTTTGTAAAATTGTGAACAGATTTTTACTTTTGTGAAAAATCTAGTCATAATTTTGTGAATTTGAAATGATCGTTATATTCAAGTTCTTGTTTATACATTTTTAAGAAGATATACTATGTATGTAAAACGCACATATTTTCTTTATATATGTAAAAGTGACCGTCAGGTTTTACTTTTAAATGATTAAATTTGTAAAATGTTCTGTTTGGACAGGGAAAATGTTTGTGAAAAATTTGTTTTTAAGACAAAGAATTTTTTGAAGGGAAAAGTTTTGCGAAGGGTCCTCTGTTTTGAAATGAAAAAAAAAATTGTGAATTGTCGTTTAAATGACCCATTTTCTTCAAAAACAGATCCTTGCTTTATTACAAGTTATTGGATGGAATGCAAATACTCCATGTGTATAACAATACATTAGTTAAAAATAAGATGTGCATATAGCTTACAGAGAGAGTCACGGTCCAATCTATGAAGTTTATAGCTTCTCTGCTCCACCAACGGTATTTTTTTTTAAAGGTTACAGCCATATCCATATGTATATGTATATATATATTATATTCTGTTACATTTTGAGAACCATTCCAGCAGTCGATGAAAAAAAATATGCCGAGCATTCCATATTTTAATGCAGTCGTTTCATGAAATTAACATAGTAGTAGCCGAGAAAGGTGTAAATAGAAGAAGTAAGAACACCGTTGAACTGTAATCCATTTATTGAAACTTTATCATTTTAATTTCTGGGGAGTGGTCTCTCTGAATAACGATGATCTTAACGAATCTCCATGTTAAATAATATTAGAACATCTACAAGGTTTATAATTTCTCACTGGAACGCCAGTACAATTTTATTACACCCTCAATTCGCCGGAAAAAACGCCTATCTGCTTCCGTGAAGCTCATTTTAAGCTAGGAGATCGGATGAACAATTCCGTAACACGTGACCTATTTTAACCAATGAATGCTAAATTTCGTCGAGCACTATCTTTTAGCTATGAATTAATATTGAAGGGATGCGTCTCTCAGATGCTTTTGGCGGGAAAATTTTTTCTCGAATGTCGTAGAAAAATAAAAGCGCGGGAAAAACTAATGGAACAATTTCGGCTTTTGCGTATTGAGACAGAATAAGTTTCTCGATAACAAAACAATTTAAAAGAATGATTTTTTAGACTATTAGGAAAGAAAACATGTTGAATTTACACAGATTAAAAGAAATAAAAGAGATTTAAATGCGGGAATAAACAGGAAATATTTAATATAATAAAGAATTTAAGAAAATAGGATTTTTAAGAAGAAATATACTTATAAAACGTGATTTTTACATCTTATTTGATGGAAAATAAAAGATGAATTTAAGTAGATTAGGATAAAAAGAGTTTAAATATGGACAGTAATGGAATATTTTTAAGAAAGGGAATAATTTAATAAACTAGGGTTGTAAATGGAATATTAATAAAGGTAATTTATTTTTAGAATAAATTTAATAGGGTATGGACTTTTAAATTTTGTAATATATATGTATACATTCTTATAATTAACATATAAACATACAAGCCAACAAAAATTATATAATGGACATTTTTTTAAAACTTTATTTCAGTAGTGTACATATTGTAAATGGTATTAACGGGTAACGCTAATGGCGACACCTGAAAAATCAATGATTTTTTAAATAAATTATTTTAAGAAAACTATACATCGGAATTAAAATTCATTTAAAGATATTTATTATATCAATGTTCAACATTATTAAATTTTATTATTATTATTATGAAATGACAGCGCTGGAACTGCGGTAACACGGTGATGCCTAAAATGTATCCCTCCGAGGTTTACAGCACAAGCGATCCCTCAATTAACCTGGAGCAACTAATCATCAAATTTGTAAGAGAAGTACACAGGATCATTAAAAAATATTGGTATTTGTAAAAAGGATAAACATGTAAAAAATGGGTTCGATTTTTCATACAAAAATTTGACTTTGTAGATTGTTTAAAAAATATTTAATCAGTCATAGTAATCTTGGGTACTTCTCTAGAGAAAAATTTTAACAATATGTAGTTAAAATTTGGAGGCGATCAGATGAAAATTGTTAAAAATTGTTAAAGTTATGCTGCAAGCCAACCTTTTGGCATCACCATGTTTCCAAGCAAAATGAGGTGACAAATGAGGTGCGTTCATACTATAACTAGTTTCAGTTAAATTAATTATATCGTCTGTTATTATGATGTGATTAATTTCCGTAATAAAATAAGTACATTTTAAGTTGGCAACATTTTATCGTTTGTTGACATTTACTGAAATTTCCAATGGAAAACTTAAACCTAGCTTTGAAAATTTCAGAATGGAAATCTTTATTTAGACTCTTTTTTTTATTTAATATCTATTTCTCTGGAAATACCTATCTAAAAAACTATCGGTAGATTATAGAACTGCTATAATTAAACACTTTTTGTATACAAATTCGGTTTTTAAATTCAGTAATACGGAAATAATATGACTCCATCTTAAATATATGATGTAATAACCACGGCAACCTAGAATCATTACCAATCATGGGATATCACTGAATTAACTAGCCGCCGCTGGCGACCAGTTTGGTCTCCCTAAATGTTTTCTAAGCATTGCAACATGCTGCTTTTATTCATAATTTAATTTACTTGCTTAACCCTTCGCCAAATCGGAAGATTTTAACAGACAAATCAAGAACTTTTTGCGATCATGGCAGCATTTCGTATATTTTTTGTTGTTATGCATTTCAACTTTCTTGACAAAAACCGATTAACTCACTTGGGCTTCATGTCCGTTTGCTTATCAGTTGCATTGCAACACCTCCGCTAACGGAGAGATTTTTAATCCTATTATTACACAGATCACGCTGATCCAATGAAAATTTTGGTTCAGGGTTTGTACTGAACCCGGCTACTTTTTTTCGCCGTGTTTGTCGAAATGAGCAGGCCTTTTCTCTTATTTCGTATGCCACGCTTACAGGAACGATTATTTTTTTGTGACACCAGACAACGCTGCAAAATCTATCATGGTTTGCGAACGATTACCTCCATGGTTTAATATTTCTATGACTCATGATGAATGAATCATTTATTTATTTACTTTAATGGATTGAGATATTTGGCTGTTAACCTAATTTTCACTAAAGCCATCTCAGAATCTATACATTTTTTAATGTAACTCATCTCTCCAACAAACAAATTTTTTGAACGATCGTTCTAAAAATGTAACTTTTATGCGATTTTATTCGAAAAAATAATTTTAAAAAAAAATGGTCGCCTGGCAATATGAAAACAGAAGTGGTCAGCACGTGTTTGTTTTCCTCAATCACATGACTTGTGCTTTTATTAAATTAATTACGTATGATGGGATTTAATAGAATGAAGAAATTTTTTATTAATATATTTTTAAATTTTGATTCGATTTTCCTAAAATTTGAAATGACTCGACAAAATTCTGCAACGATTCTAGATATTAAATTTCAAACCATTTGGTTGGGTAGTTTTTGCGCTGTTATATGCGGACGGACGGACAGACCGTCCAGACGACGACTATAGGTACTACGCATATATATAATTACGAACGCGCCTAAAAAAATGCTAATGCTGTTATAAGATAGATATAATAAATATATTCAAACGAATTTTTATTTCGATGTACAGTTTCCTCTAAAAAAGAAAAAAAAAGGTGGATTTTTTTAGTCGTTGTAATTAGCGTCACCCCTTAAACAGAAAACGTTAATACTAAAAAAATAATAATAACAGTTAGCTCAAGAAAAGAAAATTTTGTTTAAGTATGCAAGATTTGTTTTCCCCCAGAGGAGTTCGCTCTTTTTCCCAGAAATATTTGCAATAGAAATTTCTTTTTTTCCAAATTCTTTTAACGGCAATATCCTTTGAAATCTGCAAATAAACAAGAACAAAAAACATATAAACATTTTATTGAAAGCTTGCTGTAGTTTAATATAAAACTTTTTTCTTAACTAGTATATTAACACGACAAACAACTTTTTATTATTTCGGTATAAAATGTTGCATTGGCTGCTCAATAACACGGAATTTAGTGCATAAAAATAAGGCAATTATTGAGCATGTATTAGTTTACATAAATTTACTTTAATTAAAGAGAGGAATTTCTGTGGTTGGATAACGTCTGGCACCAAACAATAGAGTTCTTTTGATGAATATTCATTTTGTTAGTTTTAATCACTAAATAATTTTAAACTTGGACTATTTTAGAAATGAAAACTTCAGAGTAACATATTTTTTGACATTTGAAGGAAAATTGCTTTGAAACCTATAAGCTACTAGGCTGTTTGTCTCGAATGATCCATATTATTTTATTCGCAGAAATACATACATAACGTTGACAAATTACATAATTCTTCTTCTTGACAATGAAGGGATAGACACCAGGAAGTAGACAGCACTGAAGACACACACATAATGACATCCATGCCTTACCAGGATTCGAACCCGAGCCCTCACCGTGGCGGTCGCCTCCGCTACCAACCACGCTGCCGGGCCTGCCAAAATAACATAAAACGAGAATTTGTTTTAATGCAAAACATCATGCAATGTCCGTCAACTAATTTTAGGCATTTTACTAGTTTAGTTTTGTCAGGTATCAGTTATAAGTTATTTCGCAGTTGTCTTCATACTTTTAAATTAGTTTTACTACTGTCGTTATGCGCCAGATTAAGCATATATGACCTTATTTTAAATATTACACAAAAAAATTATTTTCTGAATTTTCTTCACTTAATGTACATTTTGAAATAGTAACATTATTAGCTCAATATTTAAAAAAGGTTTTTCTTTAAAAATAATAGATAAATGGGTTGGGTTGGGTTGGGTTGATTATTGACGGCCAATTATCTACACTTGGGATATAGGCCCGGGGGGAGTGCCCTTTTCGTGGGGGTCTTTGTAAGGGAACCTAACCCGTATTTACGCATGGATAAATCTACGGCTCGAAGAAAACCACGAAAACTCCGAACGATTAAGCCGACGGGCGCGATTGGGATCGAACCCAGCACCTCCCGTCTACCAGCTTCGAGAGCAGAACCTCTCAGCCACTGGTGGGGCAATAGATAAATGGGCTATTAAAGATTTTGTCAGTATGTGAGGTATTTCCTTTCTAAGGTGTCAAATTGTTGTGTCAAATTGGTCAAATAAGGTGTCAAATTGTTTTCTAAGGTGTCACTAAACCACGTTGCCTCCGCGGTTCTGAAGCGTAAACTAAAACCACTTATAAACGTGTCAGTTTGCTGATACTGAGTATACATTTCCGTCTTAAAAAGTTTACCTTGTATTCTGCATCCACTAACACCGAAATCAAAAATAAAATTCGCCGGGCCGAAAAAATCGAATTTTGGGTTAGGGAATTCTAATAATGCGGGAAAGTTGCATTATCGCGTCAATAAAAACTGCGCAAAATTTCATTTTCATTGATTAGTATCTTTTGCCTCCTCAAGATGGCCAAAGTTTTCGAAAAACAGGCATTTTTTACTAAAAATAATAAAAATTAGGAAACAGAAAAATCATTTTCTAATAGCAGGCAAATGGTCTACCAGTCTATTATAATTAACTGTTAAAAAATTTAACCAGATCGTTTAATAACTTTTCCCTCCTCAAGACGATCAAAGTTTCGAAAAACTGCCAAAAACGGCCATTTTTTATTAAAATGAATAAAAATTAGGAAAAGGGACAATTGTTTTCTAAAAACGGTCAAATGGTCTACCATTCCATCATAATTAACTGTAAAAAAATTTAACCAGATCGGTTAATAACTTTTGCCTCCTCAAGGCGGCCAATATTTTTCAAAAAACCACAAAACATGATATTTTGATATTACTTTTAAATGCTAAAGGTGTAAAATTAACAACTATAATATAAATTAAAATAACTTTTATTAGTTGTTTTACATGTTTCGACTCTTCTGAGTCATTTTCAAAAACAAAATGAGAATATTCTAAAGCTGCACGGGCTTTGAAGTTATTATTTACATGTACTTTAAAAAAAAAAAAAATACGCACGTTATCTATTATTTTTTACTTGATTGTTTATTTTCATATCTTTGAGCATGGAGTAATTCTAGCCACAGTTTCGGTAAATTAAAAGATGCCGCATCGTTACATATTGTATTTTTGCGCGTGAGTATCTCTATGGTTTCTCTTATTATGGATGGATAGTGTAGACTGGATGGAAATATTATTTTACTTTCATTGAAATTTATTTGGATGGTTTCTTCTTGATATAATCTTGCTAGGGCTGTAGTTTTTCTATTGTATTTAATATCAGCTATATGCTCTTTTTTTCTGCAATTAAATTTCCTGCTGGTTTCATATACTCCTGAATAATTCTCAAAATTCAGGAGTATATGAAATACCTTTTATTAAAGAAGACGGATCCAAGAATTACTACATAGGCATGACCAGCAGGAAATTTAATTGCAGAAAAAAAGAGCATATAGCTGATATTAAATACAATAGAAAAACTACAGCCCTAGCAAGATTATATCAAGAAGAAACCATCCAAATAAATTTCAATGAAAGTAAAATAATATTTCCATCCAGTCTACACTATCCATCCATAATAAGAGAAACCATAGAGATACTCACGCGCAAAAATACAATATGTAACGATGCGGCATCTTTTAATTTACCGAAACTGTGGCTAGAATTACTCCATGCTCAAAGATATGAAAATAAACAATCAAGTAAAAAATAATAGATAACGTGCGTAATTTTTTTTTTTTTTTTTTTTTTTTTTTTTTTTAAGTACATGTAAATAATAACTTCAAAGCCCGTGCAGCTTTAGAATATTCTCATTTTGTTTTTGAAAATGACTCAGAAGAGTCGAAACATGTAAAACAACTAATAAAAGTTATTTTAATTTATATTATAGTTGTTAATTTTACACCTTTAGCATTTAAAAGTAATATACTATTACAAGGTGTTATATTTTATTATAATGATATTTTGATACAATTTTTTTTATTTCAAGATGATGTTATTTACCGCATGAAGCTTTACAGAGCTTATAATATAGTGATAAATAATTAAAAATAAACAATGTAAGTGCTTAACTTAATGTATTTTTGCATTAATAAAAATGTATCAAAATATCATATTTTGCGATTTTTTAAAAACTTTGGCCGTCTTGAGGAGGCAAAATTTATTACCCGATCTAGTCAATTTTTTTCAGTTAATTATGATGGAATGGTAGACCATTTGGCCGTTTTTAGAAAACAATTGTCCTTTTTTCTAATTTTTATCATGTTTAGTAAAAAAATGGCCATTTTGACAATTTTTCGAATCTTTGGCCGTTTTGAGGAGGTAAAAAGTTAGTAATTGATCTGGATAATTTTTTACAGTTAATTATTATCGAATGGTTGACCATTTTGTCGTTTTAAAAAGACAATTATCCTTTTTCCTATTTTTTTTTAATTTAATTTTAGTAAAAAATGGCTGTTTTGGCAGTTTTTCGAACTTTTGGCCGTTTTGAGGAGGAAAAAGTTATTAACAGGTATGGTTATTTTTTTACAGTTAATTATGATGGAATACTAGACCATTTGACCGTTTTTAGAAAACAATTGTCCTTTTTCCTAATTTTTATTAATTTTAATAAAAAATGGCCGTTGTTGGCAGTTTTCAAAATTTTGTCCGTTTTGAGGAAGCAAAAGTTATTAAGCGATCTAGTTAAATTTTTTAACAGTTAATTATGGTGGACTGGAAGACAATTTGCCCGCTATTAGAAAACGATTGTCCTTTTCCGAAACTTTGGCAGCCTTGAGGAGGCAAAAGATATTAATCAATAAAAATGAAATTTTGCACAGTTACTATTGGGTAATGCAACTTAGATAGGATAGGGTAATGCAACTTTCCCGCATTATTAGAATTTTATTATCCAAAATTCGATTTTTTCGGCCCTGCGTAGCTTATTATAAGCCATGTCAATGCCGAAAATAATGGCATCTCCCCCTCTTTAAATACCTCGCGTGCTAATAGCCCGATTGATTTGCAAATGCGATCTTTTGTGCAACTTGCTCGTGCACAAATCCCACAGATATTTCATGGCAAAGTATTTCATTCTTCATGATGTCCCATTTTCATTACCAAACAGTGTGATTTTGTGAAATCCAATATATATTTTTTTACCTTTTTATCCGAAAACACAGCCCTTCTACATATAAGTATTATTAATTGTTGCATCTTTCTGGGGACCCTTGTTTTGAATTCTGTTATTTTCTCCACAAAATCGTTGACGAAAAGGATTCAGGAATTCTGGTGGGACAGCTTTAGACGTTCCTAAAAACACAGGAAATATCACTATGGATTTCTTTTTAGAAACTAAAAGCTAATGATAAATGAAGAAGTTAACAATTAATAAGAGTTATATTAATCAATAGAGTCGTATGGTTAATAGTTCCGTGATCAATTAATTACCGACTTACTTCATGAAATTTGGAATGCATAAACCAACAAGTTTAGAAGATATGTAAATTGTGAATCCTTCTTAGGCTTCCATATAAGTTGACTCGAGTATAATTTCATGAGCAATTCATTATCAACCTCTCTTCATCAAGTTGAACAACACCTAGGTACTTTCTAAGAATTTGAAATAATCTTAGATTTACTCACACCTTTTTAGAGCATGTGCATGTTCTTTTACCTGTTGAAAGGAGCCATATTCATTGAAACCCTCAACATGTACGCGCAAGCAGCAACACCTATTAAAGATAGTCAATAGTTAGTTGCTGCCGAAACTATAGTCGCGTTAACTGAAGTTATATTTGAGGTCTAACAAATTTTCTCAATACACATATGTATCATATTTCACCTTGTGAGATATTCATCTCTTGTATTAAGAAAAATATGAGGTCACGCTGCTCAGGGTGCCATGAAATATCCCTCCTTGAGAGTGACTTTTCTGTAAATAGCATTTTATTCACAGGCTATAAACTGCCTTTGAGTGTTCGACTAAATTTTAGTTATGACAACTCAAGTATCATAATTCTATGAACACTTGGAACTTTCAAAGTTTCATCTGACACGGAAATGGAATAATTTTTTCATTCTTGAGACCAGATGATCAGACTTCAGATCCCAGCTGAAAAGCGTGCAGATATAATCGATTTGAAAGAAGCCGCATCGGGAACTTGATCGTTAGAGCTCAAGCTGTGAGCATCTCTGAATTACTCGTTGGAGGAGGCGAGTGTTTGAAGTCTGGACGAAGGCTTTAGCCGTGAGAAATAAACTGTCTCACGGAGAGAGTTAACGAACATTAGCTAAAAATAACTTTTGCGAGACTGACCCACGGACAGTATGTAGACAGTCGACAAACTAAATTTTTTTAGTAGTCTAGCTGTGTAAAAGAGAAGCTTTATTCTAAAAGTTTCTTTCTGTGTTGTCATGTAGCTGTGGATGTAATAAAAAAGTTAAAAAAAAAAATCCTAAAATCAAGTCATTTTGGTAATGACACTACGACCTCAAGTGTTCCCTCATGATTAGAGTAGAAAGTAGTCAGCAAAAGATTTTACATTTATTTTTTGTATCAATACCAGAGTAAGATAAGTGTTCAAAAAACAGTAATAAAATAATTAATAAGAACTTTATGTTGCAAATATAAATACAAACATCAAACACTTGCTTTCAACGTATATTACGTTTCATTTATATATGAGCTATTTTAAAAAACTACATAAATAAACAACTCTCAACGTTTCGGCTATTCTTCATAGCCATCTTCAGGAGAAAATTCTCATAAAACAAACAGCGAAAAATTAAATACTTATTACATAATTGAGAAAAATGTTCAACTGAAAGTACAACGAAATTAACGGAAATTTACAAAAACATATTCAAAAATAGGCCTGGTGGCGCCATCTATGAACCAGCTACCTTACTGGAAACCATGTTTAACCAAATTAAAGTCCATTCAAAATACATTTCCAGATAGCAGGAATAGAAAATGATGTGTTATCATTACAAATTTCATGCTTTCTTCATGAAATCTCTAGAGATTCACGAATTAAATGGATTGTCTTGTCTGGAAATAATTTTAACATTTTCAAAATCAATAAACTTAATCTGTCCGTTAGCAAAAGTCCTTGATAAGGCAGTGGAAAGTTTATTATATTTTAAATCACTTTTGTGTTCTTTAAGTCTTTCTACGATGCGACGTTTCGTCATACCAATATATGCTGAATTTGTACCATTGGTCAATTCAAACGGAATTTTATATATTCCAGAGAAACAAGCAGGTGATATAGGATCAATGCTTCTATTCAACAAACTAAACAAAGTCTTGGAATTGGATGCCACAAGTTGTATATTATATTTCATGAAATTCTCTAATATTTCAAAGAGTATGGGAACATATGGAGTTTTTCTATAAATAGGACTTACTTTAGGAGAAGAAACATCTGTAACTTTGTAATTATCGATTAATTTATGAATAATGCGCGGTTTAAATCCATTTTTCATACCAACATTAATAATGTAATTAAGTTCTTCTAAGAATTCTCCTGAACAAACCAAAAATGCCCGACATATAAACGATCTAAAGGCTGCAATCTTGAAATTCCAAGGAGAGGCTGCGGTGACCGGGATAACACTGTCTAATTTAATGGATTTCCGAAAATTTTTTCGTTTTAAACTATTGTTTTCTTTAAGGAGAAGAACATCAAGAAATTGAAGCGAATTATTATCCTCCAATTCCATCGTAAACTTAATATTACTATCTATGGGGTTGATATCATCAAAGAATTTCATTAAATGTTGTCTTCCTTTATCCCAAATAACGAAAATGTCATCAACATAACGCAACCAAAAGGTGGGCTTAGGATTACACATCTCAAAAATACGTTCTTTCAATGGTCTTAATCGGCGACTCGGCGAGGATACTGGAAATATAGGGGACCACATCGTCCCTTTAGCTTGCTTAAAATTTTTTCCTATAAATACAAAAATGTTACCTTCATTAATTAAGTGCAATCCAGATTTAATCGACACTTTCATTTTGTCCGTCAGATAGGGTAATCCATCTATAGTGGAACCAATAGAACAAATAACCTCATTGACATCAACAGAGAGAAACAAAGATACGGTGTCAAAACTTGCTAAAATTGCATTTTCAGGCAAAACAAAATCTTTAATACGGGAAATGAATTTTATTTCTTCCTCTGATGCATTCTTTTCCCGTATTAAAGATTTTTTTAATAAGAAATAAAATAATTTTTAAGCAAATTTTTAATGTTGTGCAAAGGAATTTTATTATTCCAATTTTTTGGTACAATTCCGCCAGAACTGAATAAAGAAACAGATATTCCGGTAATTTTAAAACTTTAACATTATTTGCATTATTGATAATTTTAGAATAAGACGAGTTAAAACGTGATGTCTATGTCTTGTCGTTTTCTTGATGGTAATTTCTATATTTAAATATTTTTTAACTGTGGTGTTTATTAAACTAAATTAATGCTTGATTATTACACGTAACCGTAAGTATTTCCTGTAGTACAAAGTAAAAGGGAAAGTAGACATTTCCTAAATTACGCAGTTTTTCCTTATTTTTTAATTTGAATAAAGTATAAGTAGGGTAAACTATTAGTAGGGTCAATCGGGGCTATTATAAGACACAATTCTGAACTTTTCATTGTCATTTCTGACCTGTTGTTCTATACTGTATTTTTTTTTCTTTATCTGTTTATAGATTTAAAAAAATTGCATGTCCTAAAAATAGATGTAAAAAAAATCCTGTCACGTAATCATCCTGAGCCCCCAGACTGGGATTCAAGAATTAGCCACCAGTATGGGCTAATACGAGTACGGCTATGGGACTAAATTAAGACACCGTTATTCTTAAGTTGTTGTAAGCACTAAGGAAATGAACAAAAAGTCTTCAACAAAGCCCATTCTCAGCAGATTTCAGCTATATTATTTAAAAAAATTATCTTTCTTTTTGCCTTAATTTTGGGACATCTTCACACCAGAATACTGATGAAAACTCACTACAATGAAACTCAATTCCTAATTTATTAAATGCTAACTAGATGCTACCCGTCAAAACTTGACGGAAAAAATTACAATAACAATATTAGTAAAATAAGCTTCTTTATTACATAAGTAGGGGTGCTTATGAAACAATCTTTCAATTATTTTATTTTTTTAAAAATTCTCCCAGTGAATTACGTTATTATTTCCGATGCAAACTCCAAACAAACAATCCGTAAACAAAATGGAAATCAGTTTGACATTACCGCCCTATTCCTCACGGCAAGAAAGAAAATTCCCTGAATCTATGAAGTATCATACAAATAGCATATCCCTACGTTCATCGCATATTCAGTCAATAAAAGAACATATTAAATAAGGCACACATTCCTCCCCCCCCCCCCTCTGTGATAATGCAACCGAATGAGCTCCTATGCGCATGTGCATTGCATCTCCCCAAACGCACTGTCGAAATTCGACGTTAAAAAAAGTTTTAAAACGTTTTGATTAAAATTTTTAAAATGTCTTCTTTAATCATTGTTCGTTTCAAATCCATATCTTCTAAAACGCATACATTGTTTTAAGCTAATCAATTTTTATGTAAAGATGAAGATTTTTTTTTTTTTTTTTTTTTTTTTTTTTTTTTTACAATAATAAATCAATCTACAGATAAAGGAGATTTTTAATGTTTTCAAGTGTAATTTATTTGTATGGTTTCTTCATTCCTTTACATAATTAGGATGATTATACCTTTTCCATAATTAAGAGAAATAATGTAAATAAATAAATATCCAAGATTATTTTTGATTCTGTTTTCATTAATATATTGTAAATTTTATTGTTAAAAGTTACTGATAAATGATACTTTAGTAATTACTTTTCTTAATTATTTTTTTTATTATTATTATTTTTCTTTTTTTGAGATTTAATGGCAACATTCTTCCGTTTGTTTATTGGGCGCTGCAGTTTGGCGAATTATTTGAGGTACTTTTCTGATAGCAGGGCGCCATTGAAGTATGTGTGTATATATATATATACAAATATATATAATGTATATAGTTTTGTTTTTCTAGTATTGAATTTATGTGGTTTATAGATTTTGGTTGGCTTTTGTGATAATGATTCTGCAAGTAATTTTCCATTGGAGTTTATTATTATGTGTGTGTATATATATATATATATATATATATTACTGGCGCCGGCTAACCGAAAAGTACCTAATTTACATATAGTTTTTTTTTCTTAATGGGACGACGGGATAATGCACGGAATTTCGACGGGATAATGAATATTTTTGATGGTACCAGAAAATTTTTCTGTATTTTATAGTTATATTAAGAAATACATATTTTTATGATTTGCTGAATCACTTATTTGTTTACTTTTTCATGCATTATATTATTGAAGGTTGTTAGTTCTCTTATTCGTTTAAATATACCCTACTTATATAAAAATAGCGTGTGTTTTCTGTGGTGTTTCGCATAAACGTTGTAAAATTCAGGTTATTAGATTTTATCCAACTTTGCTGTCATAACAGCTGATGAAGCAGCCCTTTTTGGCGATTTTTTTGTTACCTGTAAAATGTTTGTTTTTGGTATAGCCCGAACTAAGAAAAAATTGAGTACTTTTCCATTATACGGACACCCTTTTCGCCAAGCATACATTTACATGTATGACATGGTGTCGGTATAACGGAAAAGAACCAAAATTTGCGATCGATCAAATAATTAAATTTCGTTAAACATTAAATTTTCTGGTACTTTTCTATTATCCGGTCTACCACTTTTCATAACAAAAAACTATCGCCACACTGTAAAATTAAACGCCAAAAATGCAGTCCGATTTACTTGATGTCAGAAGCAATATACGTGTTTGTTACGTCACCAAGTGGTTTTTAATTCGAGATTTGCGTCTATTTTCCTTATGTTTTACTGAATTATTAGTTATTTCATTAATTAAAATAACAATTGTGTCCTTAAATTCATGTATTTTATTTATTTATTTATTTTGATATTTCAACGTTCTCCTGTTTATTTGGCGTTACAGTTTGGCGATAGTTTTTTGTTATGAAAAGTGGTCGACGGGATAATAGAGAAGTACCAATTTTCTTATTTTTAATCTGAGAAAGAAACAATAATCATGGATTTAATTAATTTTGCAATATTCGGTGCAACCAATATAATTTTGATTAAATCAGTACA
This sequence comes from Maratus michaelseni, assembly GCA_963931845.1. Taxonomy (NCBI): domain Eukaryota; kingdom Metazoa; phylum Arthropoda; class Arachnida; order Araneae; family Salticidae; genus Maratus; species Maratus michaelseni. Next base: position 152,147,135 of record OZ007596.1, on the reverse strand, counting down.
TATATCGCAGACGCACCTGGGTTATTTTTTGGCGCCTAAATGACGATTTTTGCTTTGTATGGCAATCTGGGGTTTTATAATAAATTTGAATATGTGTGTAAATAAATAAAATAAAATAGGTACTTTTATGTTAGCTGGGCGTCAGGGATAACTCTCTAAATCTTGTTTCAATTGGAATCATTTAAATTGCAACATTTTACGTGAGATTTGTTATTCATATTGATATGTTTACGTTTAGATATTTTATTATGATTATATTCTAGCTAATTAAGTTTTTTTTAAAGATTTTATACTACAATGTTAAAATATTACCTAGTTGATATTAGCTAATGTCAAAAGATTGGCGAACCACAGAGTTCAGAAAATAAACTCTATGCCCTCAAAAGTGAGAGTTGCCGTCTTTATGACGTCATAAGCAGAAGTAAATGTTTAATTGAAAATTACAGCTAATTAATTAAATTTTCGAACAAACGAATGCACGATAACAAATCTCTGTCCAAATATCTTTCATTTAAAAAAAGAATGGTGTAATTTGATGCAGTAGTTTGTTCTGACGGATTGTCGAAAGAAATCGCTTAGCGTTTTAAATATATAGATTTAGGGTATAAAAGTAGGGGGGGTGAGGAATTTGTGCAACATGTTGACTATATTTTTATGAGTTTTTAGAAGTAAATTTGAAATGCTATTACACACATTATTGAAAAAGAAAAAATCAAAAATGTAGTCTACGATTTTGACTGATTGAGTTAATTCATTGTTCATTAATATTTTCACAACCCGGAAAATTATAAATAATTTTAAAATGTGATTCCACGAAAAGGTAGGACGCAACATTATCGGGAATTTCCCCTGCAAAGATTGCATCATCTTTCTACATAAAATCAGTCCTTAGATCAATCTTTAGAACACCTGAAACCTTGGACACTGTTACCTCTCTTTCGTTTTTATCTACTTTGTTTATGAGACAAGCATATTCATATAGTGAATAGACTTTCTAATTAGATGTTTAACGTCAGCTGAAACAAAAGCTTCCTTTTTAATAATCTCTTGAACTAATGGTGTCTCGTAGACAACTGAATCAGTTTCTTCCAATGTGGCATTTGCAATGAAATCTGTCAATTATTCTTCATCACTATTATGCACAGAAATCAATTCTTCACTCTATGTGCTGTCGCTTTTCTACTATTTTTCTATCAACATATTTTTCTTCTTTTTTTTAATTATCTTTTTGTATTTGTACGACATTTTAAATTTAATCTCCCGTTATCTCACCTGCTATTGAGTGATAATTTCTGTGCTTATGCAAACTTCTGTATCTTTAATTTATCCTGGTATTAACACTTTTATATTCCTTTCTTTTTATAGTATAACGATTTGGTTTGTCTTTCTTTAGAGTTTTCTTTATTTTACTTCCTTTATTTGGCCAATTTTCTTTTCTGCCCTTGTTAAGGGATTTAAATTATTTTGATTTTGATTTTTCTTCTTGATTTTCTATTTCTAATTTTTCTTTTCAATATCCACTCTTCACTTGTAATCACTTTTGAACTAGCTAGTATTCTTTACTTTTTCATCTTTGAAGCAACATTTTCAGTTATTATCTGTAAAAGCAACCTCAAAAGAACTTGACAAAACCGAGGAATCTTCGCTTGTAGGAGTTACGATAGAAGATGCAGAATGTGAACTGTTTCCCATCAGCAGAATTTTACGGCACAAAATCGCTCTGTCAATCTTAAGATTTTTGCTAATCAACGTAATGATTCCCCATTCAATATCCTTTTTATGCCTTCATCTAAAATACATTCTCAATAAACTCTCCTACTTCTTTTTGTTTTGTACTTATGAACAGTTTTCAATGTTCAAAAATACACAGTCTTTAACCTTCAATGTCACTGTTAGTATGAGGTGTAAATCATGTGTGTACTCTTTTGTAACACCACCTTTTGTAACCATTACACTGTAAAAAATGACGAATGTTTCTGAATCTACGAAAATATAATATAATGACGAATAAATTTATAATATAAACTCATCCTTGTTATCCATGATTCTGAACAGTGTTTCCTTATCTTTAGAAACCTCAGACATCAATGGCATTTCAAGATTTAAAGAATCATTTAGAAATACAAAATTTTTCTAGCTGCTCGTAATTTTCCGAAACGTTTACGAGTAGCTTTTAAAGTGTATTAATCAGTTTTCTAAGCCCGGAATATAGTTTTTTCCGATGCTATCCATTCTCAAGTAAACATTTTCATGTTCAACAAATATGTTTAACAGACAAACATGTAAAATTAACAGCGTTAACATTAACATTAAAATTAAGATTATTTCTTTACTCTTTCATGTATAAATTAACTTATGCAGCTGAAAACGTTTACTTGAGAATGGCTGACATTCGATAAATAGGTATTCCAAGCTGAGGAAACTGTTTAATACACTATAAAAACTTTTCGGAAACGTTTCTGAAAAATACGGGCAGCTAGAGAAATTTTGTTTTTATAAATAATTCTTTAAATTTTGAAAATGTATTGCTTTCTGAGGATTCAAAAGACAATGGAACACGCTTTTCGGAATTTCGGATAACTCAGAAGATTATATTATATTTTCGTTCGTAGTTATAGTATATTTTCATAAAATAAGAAACATTGATCATTTTTTACAATGTAGCTAGCATATCATAACATTCGATTAAAGATCTGTAACAAACGTAGAAGAATACATTGTTAGGTTTAGAAAAAAATATATCATAGCTGAGAGCTGACATACGAAAACAAAAATACAAGTATAGATTAACACTTTTTGTTTTTGTATGAATGTTTTAAACTATATGATAGAATAGTATTGTAGGATTTTTATTTATAATCTTATAATTGCTAACATATTCACTTGAATTATAACTCCAAATGACTATATGTCTTCAATTTAACTTTAAACAATCTTTATTACTTACTCAGCCAAAGAATTTGATGATGAAATCACAATACATCATACCCATCAATACTATAATATCGTTGTAAACATAAACAGGAATTCACCTAGAGTTCTAGTTTTAATCCTTTATTTTATATGTATCGGATTATATTCTTTCATACTGAGGTACAAACTATAAAACAACAATTTTCTCTCGCTTTCTTCTCATATTTCACTCGCTTTCTTCTCTCGCTTTTTTTTTTATAATAATCTTGCGATTTCTCTAAGCTCTTATTGTTATACTTTTTCTTTCCATATTGTATCGTGTATCTACTAATTGTACCCTTAAGTCTATTATCTTTTACTGTTAAGAATATTAATTTACAGATGGATATTATTTCCAATCCCGCAGTATTATTGCAGTACGAAACATTGCCTTATATTAGCCCTATACATTGTCTTACATTAGTCTCCAGAGTCTGAAGGTTTGTAACTCAGGCTACTGTGTGGCTGCCATGAGAAAAACCCTGAGTAGGGTTGCTGCTTACAAAGGTTCCAAAATTTGTAGGGAGGTAAGTTCGAAATACAAAACGCTGGGAAGACGAAAAAAAGGCGATAATTCAAGGATTAATCGATTAAACGGGAGGAAATTTACGTGAAAAGAAAATGCCGGACTTTCCTAAAATGAAGTCGACTGATCAGTTACCCTGGCAACAGGACCGAGTGGAGGCCCATTCCAGGGTGTTTCATATGAGAATAATGCAGTATGTTAAACATATTCCAAATTTTAAATGCTGAAAAAAACCACCATTTCTTACTGAATAAAAACCTATTAGAATAATTTACTTAAGTTTTTATTTAAGTGTTTCACGTCAAAATTTTAATGACTAACAAAAAAGTTTTCTTGTGAAAAAACACAAGATTATGTAATGTATTTTTTAATTTATATTTTTAAATTCTGAGTGCATTTGTAATAGATATATGTAAAATGATGTATTGCTTGCAAAATAATCACTTAACCAATTTTATTACTTTAAATTTTGTACCTTTTTTGGGGTGTCTCATATTAGCTCCAATTGACCAGATATTATTAAGTTGAATCGAATATATTATTTTTAAAAGATTTCATTCTGACTTTAATTTATTATGGTTTATCTTGCAGTGCAAAAATATATACACGTGTTATGACAGTTATAGTGTTTATGATTCAATTTTCAGCGTCTTTTTACTGTGAAATTAAATCTGAATCATAATATGATTTTTAGCTTTGTAATAAGATTAACAGATTAAGAATATATTATTTCTAAACAAAAGGTTCTAACAAAATAAAGCATATTCGCATTTTATTTAAAATTTAATTATTCAATTCAGATTTCAGTATATGTTACGCATAAATGTAAAATCCATTTATTTACTGTATTTAAATCCTTCTTTTAGCATTTCAATTTTTACTTTTTGATATTTATAATTATGATTAAAAGAGAATAATTAATATAATTGGTATGTACCTCTGATATAAGATATGATCCAGCTTGCAGCATATCCAATTATAATGCAAACAAACAACGATAAGGGTGATATCCACATGAAAGATACGGGAAAATTGCTATTAAAAAAAAATTGTCTGTTAGTGTAAGTTCACACTTTAAAATATGTCAAGAATGAAGAAATGTAGTTTGTTCACTATAGATATAACTGGCGCTTCAGAAAATTTCATTACTTTTTGCTCACTGCATTAGGCAACTCTCAGATTGGAAATACTTCTCTCGAAATTGTCAGATATTTTAAAAGGCATTATACTATGTAATTTTAATCTCTACGCGACGATCTGCCAGGTATGCTTTTTTAAACATTTTTAGCACCACTTTTCAAAAACAGTAATTTTTCTATTATTTAATCGCAGGAATTATGTCATTAGAAAAAGCGAAAATTACTGAGCAGAAAACTGATACCCAAATTCATGGATTTTTATGGCAGATATGCTCGTCGCTCATCACGAAGGGGTTAAAAGAATTTTCATTATTGTTTTTTCTAAACTAATATAATTCCTTCTTCAGAAAGGTCAATCTCAAAATTCAAAACTTCGTCCTCTATGATTCCATCATCAATTCTATTTAAATAGGTTTCTGTCAACAAAATTTTATCTTTAAAAAAAAAATATATATATATATATATATTTTATTCAAAATAAATTTTATGAAAACTGTTGCCACTTTAATGGTAGCTATAAAACTGTTAGTGATAAAAACTATATGCTTAATAAATTACACTGTCTTGTTAAATTTGAAATGCGAATCCATTTTTTAATAATTAAGCAATTCTGAAAAGGATACTTCTATTTTTATTTTAACAGAAATTTTCAAAATGTGTGTTCAGCAAATTTTTAAAAAGAGGACGTATTTCAGGTGTACTGTAATTATTGTAGTTCAGTGGCACAGTATTTTTTTTTGTTCTATATGTAAGGCTGAAAGACAGATCAATAGCTGATGAGTAGCGTCATCATTAATTTTGTAATGAAGCTCTTTTAATGTCATCATCTTTTTCAGTTCATAAAATTTGTGATAATTATATTGCAAAAAATTCTACCTTGGATTTCAATGACTTTTCCATAGCCCTTAATGTAATAACTGACATCATATTACAATAATAATTCTTTGTACTACCTATTTTCAGAGACATTTTATTATTTTCCAACACATAAACAAGCATTGTACATGTCTAAAAGTCTTAAAAAATACCTTTAAAACTACACAAAACCAGTCAATCTGTTACAAATTGTAAAAGAGTAAAAATATTTTCACCTGTCGCTCTCAGGCATCTTCAGTCACTGATGTTATGTTTTCTGCTCTGTCAGTCAATTTGTTGAAAACATTCATTTTGCTTTTTCTTAATAACATCTGGCGCCATCTGTTACCAATTTTTGCGTGGGCCATATCGTTGCATGTTTCTGAATTTGATGTACATATTTCTATGGCTTCCCTCTGTAATGCGTAGCTTAAATTATTATAATTGGTTAATTTTTCAACATTATTGAAGTCTATTGTAATTGGGGATTTGTTGTTTAATCTGGCTGTTGCAGTGGCTGATTTATTTAAGTTTATGTCTCTTCTGTGTTCTTTCATTCTGTCTTCAATTTTCCTTTTTGTCATACCTATATATGAAATAGCTTTTCCTTCGTTATTGTTATAATTTAAACTACGCATTGCAGAGGGAAGCCATAGAAATATGTACATCAAATTCAGAAACATGCAACGATATGGCTCACGCAAAAATTGGTAACAGATGGCGCCAGATGTTATTAAGAAATAGCAAAATGGAGGTTTTCAACACATTGACTGACAGAGCAGAAAAACATAACATCAGTGACTGAAGATGCCTGAGAGCGACAAGGTGAAAATATTTTTATTCTTTTACAATTTGTAACAGATTGACTGGTTTTGTGTAGTTTTAAAGGTATTTTTTAAGACTTTTAGACATGTACAATGCTTGTTTATGTGTTGGAAAATAAAATAATGTCTGTTAAAATAGGTAGTACAAAGAATTATTATGTTAAAAATGACATTATGAACGATCATAGATAAAAAATCATATTACAATGTTTACCCTTTTATACCTGCTTTAATTTTAAGATTATTATAATACATTAGATAAATACATGTTATGAAATATTGTTACGTAATACACATATAATATACTTACTCTGGTAAGACGGGAGTAGACGTTGTATGTACTAAAGAGGTATTTGAGGTGTAACGGAAATAATTAATGTTGTCTTTTGCCACAGATACATTTGCTATTCTAATTGCCTCTCCAGAGCAATCGTTTTCTATTGGTAATATAGGATAATTTCTTTCATTTGGAAGGAAACTTAGAAAGCCGGCCAATAAGAATCCAGCCAGAACTCCTATATTTACTCCCTGTAAATATAATATTAAATGATTTAAGCTTAGCTTCTCCCAATCTTACATTAAGAGCCTATGTTAGTAACTCGAAAAAACTAGCAAGCTAATGTTAAACCAATGGGAGAGTTCTTTTCAAATTTCTCGTTTGCGTTTCAATATATTTATTTTATTTTATTTTATGATTTTTTTTTTTTTTTTACTTTTTTCTATATTTACAAGAAGAAAATATTGGATTCGTGAAAAATTTTGACTTCTGGTTTTCGACGGATTTATATGTTTAAGAAGGTCCTGAACACGATTTGACTGTTTTTAGAAAATGTCTGTCTGTGAGTCTGTCTGTCTGTCTCTCTGTGTGTGTGTCTGTATGTGACAAAAATTTCGTGGAAGCTCTATCTCAAGAAATAATGCACGGAATTTAATAAAAGTTTAGATTTTGTTAGACCTTGATATAAATTGGTGCTGATATGTTTTTGGTGTAAATCACCTAACAGGTGGCGCTGCTATGCTGCATTTTTTTACAATTTCCGAAAAAGCTGCATTTCAAGAACTAATGTACGGATTTTGATCAAACTTCATAATTCATTAGACGTCCACATACGTTGTTGATGATCAGGTTTTGATGTAAATCTCCCAACAGGTGGCACTGCTATGCTACATTTTCCAGGATTTACACGATTTTAACGATAGTCATATCTCAAGAACTAATGCACGGAAGTTAATAAAATTTTAGGTTAAGTTAGACCTTGATATAAATTGGTACTGATTAGTTTTTGGTGTAAATCGCCCAACAGGTGGCGCTTCCATGCTGTATTTTTTTGTTCTATAATGCAGAGTTAAAAAAATTATGCTTTTTGAAGTATTAACATGCATTAAATAGAAAAAAGTTTTGGGATTAGAACCTCCAACTGTTTTTTTTTCTATCTTTTTGTATTGGATATCTAAGATCGACTTACTGGAAATCTTCGTTTTTTGGTTGCAGATTTATTTTTTGATTTTCTGAGTACTCTTTCATTTTCGGAACCGGTTCTGAAAGTGAAAATGTCCTAAGAAAACAAATCTGCAATTAAAATCGAAAAAGTAAAAAACGTATCGGCTAAGACATCGATCTCAGATATCTTATGCAAAAATAATAATAATAATAATAATAATAATAATAATAATAATAATAATAAAATGTTAACATGAAATTAGAAAAGGACGTGCATATTGTTTTTAATATTAGATTGCGAGTGTTTTCGCGTCACTAGCGCAAGCTCTTAATGCCATTTAGAGCAATAACCTTTTGATCCGTATATTTGCAAATATGGGGAAAATTTAAAAAGCATAGGTAAAAATATTTAGTTATTTACATTTTTAAGAGATTGGGAAACAATTAAAACATAATTTTTAAAATAAAGTAAAAAATATATACAGGGCATATCTATCTCCCAACGCAGCAGGTAATATAAATTGTTCATAGAATCCTCAGCAGACGGCGATACTCACAAGGAAGCTCTCCATAAGCGCATACTCAGAAAAGTTTTGAAAAAATTACAGAATATTCTTCTTATGACGATATATACGTTTATATATATAAAAAAAAAAATGCTGCGGAAGCCCGATATAATATCCGTAAAAAAATTATGAAAATTTCGTGGTTTTGGCGATTTATTGCTGGTTGGCGACACAGTGAAATTAAAAAAAAAAAAAAAAAAGCTTTTATGATGAATGCTCTAAGGAAAATCTTTTTCTACTCTTCATACTGAACTAGTTTAAGTAAGTTTAACTTAAATAAATACACTTTTATAAATACGGTTTCGCCATATCGTTTTTGCCATTACGGTTTTGCCATTATATATTAATGATACAATTATATTTAAATATAAAGACAATTAAGGATCGTATTCTACGGTTTAGAACAAATTTAAGTTAATTAAAAATGCTTCAAACGCAAAATTAATGTCCGATTCTGAGCATTGTCAATTTGACTTTGATATTGTTAGTGTCCGAGAGAACAAAATAAAGGTGTTGTTGCCATGGAAACATTATTCAGAATGGAAATCTATAATGAGAGTTGTGAGGATTGCGCATGCCTCTTCTTGCTCTAGTAGCGCCCCCTTCTGGAGAAACGAAAACGCGCGGCAGTAGAACGCAGAACGTCAGCGGCGAAGAACGTCGTTTGTGATATGAGAAACCAGAATTGGTTATGAAAATGGCCGTAAATGTTACCGGTCATGAATCTTGAAAAATATGAATAATCTTTTATGTTCATTTAATGTCGTGTGATGTACCTGTCGTCGTCATTCTTATGTCAACTTTATGTCAAGAATTAAACTTGTGTTCGTTGTAATTAGAACGGCCTGTTTCCTTTAGAACGCCCACACCTATAGAAGAGACATCACACTGGTGTCAGAAATAATGGATGAAAAACAGGCTGTATTACTGGATTACGGAGTGAAATATTATAGTGAAACATTATAGTGAAATATTATAGTGAAATATTATAGTGAAGAAAAATTTTGGATAACCTATACAGAGGTAAGGTAAATTTTATTATTTAAGTATGGCCGATCAACTGACTAAACTTAAAAAAACTAGAGGGGTAATAAAAGCATCTATTACATCTATTATTAAAAAGATCGAAGATGCATGGGTTTTAGAATCGCCGAATTTGGTGGAATTAGAAGAAAATCTAGCTCAGCTAGAACAGAAAGGTATCGACCTTAAACGAGAAGATGGACAAATTTTAGCGTTAATTAATGATGAAAATGAAATCGAAAGAGACGCGAAGACCTCTATCGAATATCATGAAAAAATAACTTTATGGAAATTTAGAATTAATAAGAAATTGAAAAATAATAGCAAAAGCCAAATTTCCCCCGTATCTCACGCCCATAATAAGCACGCAGAATTAGTTGCGCAATCTGTTAAACTCCCTACATTAACAATTGAGAAATTTTACGGCGAAATAAGTAAGTTTCAAAACTTTTGGAACTCATTCAAAATAGCGGTCCATGATAATGATTCACTGTCAAATATTGAAAAAATGAGCTATTTGCAAAGTTATTTAGGTGGTAGTGCATATAATTCTATTTCCGGGTTTGCGTTATCAGATAAAAATTATTTGGAAGCTGTCCAAATTCTGAAACAACAATTTGGCCGAAAGGATCTCATTGTGACGACACATATAAATACTTTATTATCTTTGAAACCTGTATTGAAAACAAATGATGTAACCGCTCTACGGAAATTATTTGATACTATTCAATCGCAAATAAGAAGTCTCAGGTCTTTAGACATTAAATCAAATGGATTTGATAACCTGTTGACACCAATAATTCTTAAATCCTTGCCATATAATCTTTCGTTAGAATATAATAAGCAATGTATAAAAAATTCCAGTGACACGCAATCAAGTATTGATGATTTGTTATTATTTATTCGTACCGAAATAGAGTCGAGAGAAAAACAAAATTATTTAACTGGCAATTTAGATAACCCAAGGTTAAAGCAGTCGTATAATAATGATTCCACTGCATTTCGCAAACAAATGTTCGCTAGTGATAGAATTAATTCTGAAGTATCTCATATTACCGCGGAAACCTTTTGTATATTTTGTTCTTGTAATAGTCATTCGACTGAGGAGTGCAATAAATTTCCCGTTGATCAGAAAATAGCTAAATTAAAAGCACAAGGGCGCTGTTTTTTATGCTTGAAGAGAAGTAAACACGTCGCTAAAGATTGTACCATAGAAAATAAAGAATGCACGAATTGCGGCAGATACCATAATGTTACAATATGTAGTTATTCATTTGGCAATGCCAATAAATTTGATAGGGAAGATAATTCGAATTTAAATGAAAAAGCACTCACTGCTAGAGTCAAATTGGATGAGTTATTTAATTTGAAAACACCGCGGAAAGAAACGAAATTAATTAAAACATTACCGACGGTAGATATCGAATGTGGTAATAAAATATTACATGGCGTAGTAGATTCTGGAACTCAAATTTCTATAATAAAGGCTAATTGTGTACCCGAATACTTTAAAAATCCTTGTGGTACCATAATATTGTAATCTGCATTCGGGCACCAATTGAAAGCTCCTTTAATAAATATTCCATTGAGTATTACAGTTGATAAATTAAACCCCAAGATATATCCTAATATTATGATAACATGTGCTGTGGTTGATAATTTAATTAATGATTTATTACTTTCTCTTGATACATATAATGAATTAAATGATTTGGATAAATATAATGAAAATGATAAGGCATTAAATTGTAATGTTGACGCGATAAGTGACAATACGAAAGAAACCAACACTGTAGATCTGTCTGCTTCAATTTTAGACCATGTGTCAGTTGAAAATGCGAATGCAAACGAGAACATTGACCAAACACCTGGCGACGACCCTGATACTTTTATAAATGATTCAGAGAAATTTAAATGTCAACAGAAAAACGACCCTTCGTTAAATCAGTGTTCGACAGCTAACAAAAATGATTGTAATAGCTTTTTCGTTCATGAGAATTTCTTATATCACTTGGATAAATTATTTGATGAGACAAAAAATAACCCTCATCCGCGTACTAGTATTACACAATCGATCACGAAAGAAACAAATAATAATGAAAATGACATATGTACTGTTGCCAATTTAATCGTAATAGAGAGTGGAGATCAAATCGAAACGGAAATTCATTATAAGAAAGAAGATCCCCAAACTAGGCAAGCAGAAGAAATTTTACATAATTCAAAAGATTTAAAAGTCCAAACTTATTTACAGAATGAACATAATATTATGAAGGATATTTCCATAGTTAACAATGTAACTTCAGTTTTCGAATTCTCAAACTATGCAGTCACGCCTGATGAAGAAACCGAATACGAAACCGCAAATTATGCTAAAAAGAATGCAAGTGTCTCGGATAAATATTTGATTGCATCAGAAGACATGAAGGAAGAAAATATAAGACGAAGCATAATTTCTGAAAATAAAGATTCAAAAGTTGATGTCACGACAACAGAAGAATCTTACTCTGTTTTCAATAATACAATGCCAGAAACACTTGATGGAAGTTCCGAATCCAACACGATTGAGTTCAGCGAGGAACAACCTCTTGTTTACAATGAAAATTCCGACTACATTATCGTCAATGGTTGTGTGAAATCGCATGAAATAGCAAACAAAGAACCCGATGTATTCCTTAAGTTAAATCATCCTGACAACATGATGTTAGAAAAATGCCAGAAGAAATCTGAGAAGCTTGATGAGTTTACAGCGACTAAGGAAGTGACGATCGACGAAAATAAAAATGAAACTGAACTTTCTAAAAATTATGTTAAAGTGAAAATAAAGGAAACTGTGAAAAAGAAACAGTATACACGTGATGGCTTTCGCCGAATGAACAATACATTTAGTACAGGAAGACGGCGGAAACGAGAAAAAAAAATCTAGATCATGTGGTAGGATCCGGTATACATGCACCCGATCCCGACAAAGTATCAGCGATACAAAATTTAGAAGTTCCCAAGTCAAAGAAAGATGTCAGAAGCATATTAGGTCTTTTATCTTACTACCGATCCTATGTTCCTTCATTCTCCGACATAGCTCGTCCATTGATTGAACTTACCAAGAAACGTGCCCCTAATGAAGTTACCTGGTCTGAGGATTGTGACAAAGCCTTTTTTGAGTTGAAACAGGCGATCAGTAAATCACCCATCTGTTATTCCCCGAACTTTCAGAAACCATTTATTATACATGCAGATGCTTCTTCATATGCGATAGGCGCTTGTCTATCTCAAAAAGATGAAAATGATCAAGAGCACCCCATTGCTTTTACAAGTAAAAAGCTCTCCAAATGCCAAGAGGGTTATGCTACCATCGAAAAGGAAGCTTATGCTGTTATCTTCGACCTGAAAAAGTTCGAACACTATATTTATGGTTCGCACGTAACTGTGGTGAGCGGCCATAATCCTTTGAAATTTCTCACGGACTGTGCACCTCAAAGTGCACGCCTTCAAATATGGGCCCTTGCACTTCAGCGCTTTCAAGCCCAAATAACGCACCGACGTGGGAAACTCTTCGCGAATGCTGACTCTCTAAGTAGGCTACATGCCTCACATTGGACTTAAAGACTTAAAAACTTTGAACATTCTTTGAACATTTGAAAATTTGAACATTTCTTCTGTGTTACAAGTCTGAACTTTAACTTTAAAAACTTTAACTTTATCCTCGAACTTTAAAATATTAGTATTAGTGTTATAGTGTATTCTATTTGTTTATTTTCTTTGATATTCTTTAAGTGTTTGAATTTTTGTATTAATATGTTTACTTGTTTGTTTAGATATTTACTAGATATTGATTTGTCTCAAAAGACTAAATCAAATTCTCGAAAGGGGGAGGTGTGAGGATTGCGCATGCCTCTTCTTGCTCTAGTAGCGCCCCCTTCTGGAGAAACGAAAGCGCGCGGCAGTAGAACGCAGAACGTCAGCGGCGAAGAACGTCGTTTGTGATATGAGAAACCAGAATTGGTTATGAAAATGGCCGTAAATGTTACCGGTCATGAATCTTGAAAAATATGAATAATCTTTTATGTTCATTTAATGTCGTGTGATGTACCTATCTTCGTCATTCTTATGTCAACTTTATGTCAAGAATTAAACTTGTGTTCGTTGTAATTAGAACGGCCTGTTTCCTTTAGAACGCCCACACCTATAGAAGAGACATCACAAGAGTGTTTTTAATCGGACAGTTGCTGTTAAAATACACTTAAAACTTATCCTGCCGGCGAAACCGTGTAAAATTAAATAACTTCAGTAATACGCAACTTGTATATATATTACTAGCAAGCTACGCCCGCTGCGCTGGTCAGTTTCTACAAATGAACCTTGAAGCAAACAAAATATATCGTTTAATTTGACCTTGTATTTGAAAGCAATCTGTATATTTACCTGGAATATCCTTCCACATTACTGAAAAATGACGTGATTGCGCTATTATATTTTCTAATGTGCAGTCAAAATTTTAGCTGTTAAGGACCAACTCTTATATTTGGTCATTTACAGTTAAGGTTTGCTAAAGAATGATAAAACTATATGCAATATACTAAAACCATCACTAAAAATTATCGAACTAACAATGCAAACTAATTAACAAAATCCATTCAGTAGAAGTTTTTATAAAGGCTAATCTTTTATAATCGGGTTCATCTGATTATAGAACTTTTCCACGTAATTCTAAAACAGAACAATATAAAATATACTAAAACCATCCTTACAAATTATCTACTTAACAATGCAAGTCGCAAAAAATACGCCCAGTAAAAACTTTCAAAAAGGCTAATCTTTCGGAATCGGGTTCTCCTGATTGTATAACCTTCCCACAACTGTTTGACTAAGCAGCGTAGAACAATATGTAGTACATTAAAACCATTCCTGAAATAGCATCTGACTAACAATACAATTCTCATCAAAATCCGTCCAGTAGAACTTTTTCAGAAGGCTAATCTTTCATAATCCGAATCAAATACTGAAAAAGCTAATATTTGATTAAAAAAAAATATCACCTGATTTTCGAATTTCCCCCTATAATTCTAGAACTAAGCAACGTAGAATGATATGTTACATAATAAAACTTTCCCTAGAAAGTTATCTAACAGTGTAGGTTTCATCGAAATCCATTCGGCAAAATCTTTTAAAAAGGCTAATATTTCATAAACGGATTGATCTGATTATAGAACTTCCCAGAATAATTCTATAACTAAGCTACGCAGAACGGTATGTTATACAATAAAACCTTCCCTGAAAAATTATCTTATACAGTTTAAGCTCTACGAAAATCCATTCAGCAGAACTCGAGTTATAAGCAGCCGGAACGAAATTTCATATATGTAGAAGTAAATAGAAGTATATTGCCATTAATATAGTTTGCATTTGAATTTAAAACAAGAACAAAAAATCATGCGTCAAGCATAGATTATGTAACACTTTCCAACGCTTTCAAAATAATTTTACGAATCATACTCTTTAATAAGCTAAAAGATAACATCTAAGTAATCCGAATACTTTTATTCAGCCCTGTATAGGATCTATAGATTTGTATATATACTACATATGATGCTAAATTTTAGTTCAGTTAGGAAACGCATAGCACCGTTTAAAATTCTCCGTCTGGAGTTAAATAATACGGAAATGTGTTCTCGAACTTTTGTGCTTCCCTGTATAGGATCTACAGAATTTATACACACCGACATCACGTAATATACAAAAAGCGATTTAAAATTAAAATCGCGTACAGTAACTTAAAACACACTTCCACGAATTATTGTTAATATACAGTAGAGAATTCTTTTGTGTGTCCCTGTAAATGAACGATGACTGCTATACACACAATATTCTGTAGTAAGTCTCTTGTAATGTACCTTATATAAATTTCAATGCGTTTAAAATAGGGAAACATTATTTAAATAAACCGCAGACGATTTTTCTCCATAGACGTAATGTAACGGAATTCTTTTGACTGTCCCTGTAAAGTAACTATAAGTGCTATGCACACCCTATTCCATATTAAGCTTCTTTTAATGCACCTTAGTGATATATATAAATTTCAATGCGTTTAAAATAGTGAAACATTATTTAAATAAACCGCAAATGATTTTTCCCCATAGACCGCAATGTAACGGAATTCTTTTGAATGTCCCTGTAAAAAAACTATAAGTGCTACACACTTCCGTTGAAATAGGGAACATGCTATAGATAACGACTATAACATATAAAAATTGCAGAGCAATCCGAGCATATTTACGGGAGTTAGAGCACGGACAGACGGCCAGACGGCAGACGGCCAGACAAACCGAAGTCATAAACACTTTTCAACTAGGTTGGAAAGTGTTAAAAAGGTACTTTTCGGTTAGCCGGGCGCCAGTGATCGTACACTTGAAAAAAAAAAAAAAAGCACCTTTTGGCTTAAAATCTCTCATCAAAACTGTTTTTCTTTTCTTTCTTTTTTTTAAATAAAATTAATAACAGCTTTTTCTTTTATTTTTCCAGCTGTATAGCCATTTCAATTCTTTCTGCATCAAAAAAAAAAAAAAAAAAAAAAAAAAAAAAAAAAAAAAAAGACACCTTTTGGCTTAAAATCAAATTGTTTAGGATCAAAAGTAAAATCAAAATCGCCAAAAACAAAAGATAAATCGCGAAATATTGTTTCGATAGCAATCGTGCCCCTTGAATAATTTTTTAAGCATTGCGAACATTCCCAATCATGTTTAAATTAAATATTTTCGTTTTATAATATTGTCTCATCAAAACTCTTTTTTCTTTCTTTTTTTTTTTTTTTTTTAATTAATTTAACACAGTTTTTCTTTTATTTTTGGAGATGTATAGCCTTTTCATTTCTTTCTGCAACAATAATGATCGCCAAAAAAATAGCAATGGTAACCTTTTCGGCCAAAATAACAAATGTAAAAAATGAAATTATTTACGACATCACATTAAAAACCTCAAAAATAACAGTATTTCTCCAGTATTTAATGGATATACATATAAACCTTCCTCTTGAATCACTCTATCTATTAAAAAAAACCGCATCAAAATCCGTTGCGTAGTTTTAAAGATTTAAGCGTACATAGGGATATAGGGACAGAAAAAGCGACTTTGTTTTATACTATGTAGTGATAAAAGCTAATAAAAAAATAATACATTATTTTATCGTTTAAGCTTAAATTCCCGAAGCACTACGTATGGAAACACTCATTTAACTAGAAATTTTCAAATGCAATAAAATCGCTTGCATTTGGCAAGGTAAAATTGTTGTTTACCCAATCGAGTCTGTTTGCGCCAAATATTCGAAAGTATTTTATTTTATTTTTTAGAATTTTTTTACTGGAATTCCGCAGCTAAATTTGATTGATCTTTTATTACATGCATGAGTAGCTTCATAAGCATTTTTTTTCCAAAATATTCTGAGTATGCGCGCTTCAAGAAGACCTTCCTTGTTAGATAATTTTCCATGCCGTAGTTTTATTTATCATTTGAACAGTTTCGCATCGTTATTGCTAAAATGAATTTCGTAAATTTTGTAAAATTAAAAATACTGGAGACGTTAAAAATAGATTTTTTACAAAGTTAAGCTCGTATACTTTACAATTTTGTATTAGAAAATTGACAATATGTATGATAAGTGTGTTCTGCTTATTTCAGATGTGAAAAAAGTGCCTTTTAATTAATACTTTTTTTTAATGCTCTAAATTTTTGTTATTATTTTTTACATGCTTAACCCTTTCCGGCGCGGAGTAAATCTATTTGTAAAATGATGAAATAATGGATTGACACCAGAATTTGTAAACGAATTCATTAGACAATACAAACTTGCTTATAATCCCGTGTTTTATAAAAGGAAAATTTTAATTAAATATTCTTGGTGCCGTTTGCCAGTTTTGGAATTACAATTAGGTGTCCTTTTTTGTGGACACCGTCCGCTAAAGGTTTAAAATGATGTATTCTAACATCTGAGTAAATGTTTTTCAAATCGGAGTTCTTGTACGCAAAGAGTTAATTTTAAGGGTATATCGTCAAGATGCAAAAATGTTTCAAATGTTGTTCTATCTCATTCTGGAAGCCATTCAAGTCAAAATAGTTTTTTTCTGTAAAAGTTACGAAATTTAAATTTTTATACGGCTCCGGGGTCTTTTAAATTGTAATTCATATAAACACACTCCACGTTCTGAAAAGTAAAATAACTAAAACAAAAAGTACCAATATTTTATGACAAGAACTTACCGAGATACGAAACTTTGAATTTTGTTTTTATTTTTCGGCATTAAAAACGCATTTTCCCATTTTTAGGGAATTTTGCTTGTAATTGAGAGTGTTTCACAAAATGTCCAAATATCCATATGCGAGTATCTATATCTATACTAATAAAAGGAAGTTGTTTGACTTTGTGTGTGCGCGCGATGGCTAGCGAAATCTACCGCATGTAGAAGACTGAAAATTTAGGTGAGGATAGTCCAAAGCCTGTCCTGGTGCACTTGAGAATCAGAATTTTAATATTTTGAAAATTAGCCCATTAATTAAAAATACATTAAGCATCGCATAAAAAAAGTCATTAAAATGCGCTTCGAAAATGACTATTTTTATTGTAACAACAAAAAAAAAAAATTGCCGTTTTGTTAATTCCAGACAACGAAATATTCTCATTTTCACTTATCCTCGAATATTAAAAAAAACTATTGGAGGTATCGATTCGAAACACACAGTATATACGTAGTTTATTTTTCTGATTTCAAAAATACAAATTTTGTGAAAGTCGGACAGTAACTTTTCGGCCAAAAACTGAGAATTAGACCCAGACAGAAAAGAGGGTTACTGTTAATGGGGTTTCCAGATTGAAAGTCAATTCACAGTTTTTTATAATTGGCAAATTCGGGCTCTATTAAATTTTTTTGAAGTATTGCATTTATATCGATTTGAAAATTATGCATCTATGCGTATTTTTTACGGTGAACCCAGAAATGTAATTTTCATAAGAAAGAGATAATTACAACCAAAGTTATCAATTAATTTTTCGTTAATGAATATACATTTTTTTAAGTCAAAAGCACAGCTGTTATTCGATGATGAAACGAGTCGAGAGTTGCCAGAAACACGGGCTACCAGCTTTTAAATTCAGCAATTTTAACTCAGCGATTTAAGGTACAAACATATTTTAAAATGTATATAAGATACGTTCTTATGTACGGATTTCAAAATTGGAATGTAGGCGCATTTTGATACGCTCATTAACATTTTCTGAAAAACCAAAAATTTGGCCGAATGTTTTTTATTATAAGACTCCTCATTTATTTTATGGAAAAAAAATAAAAATCTAATTGACCATGGCTTTAATAATTAAAGATACGTTTGCATTTTTTATATTTACGGGGATGAGGAGAGGGGGGGGGGACGCTTTATTATTAAATATCGCATTTTTCAACGTGACCCATATTATTACAATACATACTTGCGTGCTTCGCCCGCTATCGACACAATGGATGTAATTAATAAAGAAACATTTGTATTTCTTATATGGAGAGGGGGAACTACTTTTTATTAAATATCGCATTTAGTCCACATGACAGATATTATGATAGAGCAGAAGAGGGGGCTTCGCTCGCTTTCGGGCCTTTAATTTACATCGAAGTTTTTTTTAACTGTTTAGTTGTTATATTTGAGGGAATGGGGAGGGAGGAGGGGTAAACGACATTTAATTAAATATCGCATTCATTGTACTTCACCGCGCGCCCCCTGGCGGCAGTTTTCTTCGTTATATGACACCATTTTTAATATATACATATCTAATCTACTGCTCTTATTTCGACAGAACTAATTCCATTTAACAAATTTAACATTTTTAGCTTCATCACTACCGTTTAAGTGCTATTATACGAAGAGAATACCAAATTTTTCAAAACACAATTTTCGTAAAACTTTCGTACACAATTCGCATTCAGTTGATACATACCTAAAATCAAAGTTAGTGATTTGTTGTCGAACACTTGACCTCTCGCCGCCCCTCCGTAACTTTTTTCTCTAAATGTGGGTTAGATCATAACTCAGCTAATAATGTTCCGAGCCTTTCAAAATCAGTTCCATTTTGCCAAATTAGTATAACAATTTGCATTCATAGCTTCAAGGTGTATTTCTAGTAAAGAGCTACAATAATTTTCGAATAATAATCTAAGCGAAATTTGAAATTAAATTCCTAGCATAACGAAATGAATCAATCTTTGAAGATGCATAGTGGTCCTCCTAATTCGTCATTTAACGAAGGGCACTTGAATATCCGCTCCCCCCCCCCCCCCCGGCTCTTCCCGCATGGCTTTTCGTCTAACTGTGCCCCGTTTCCGTATCTCAGCAACTAATTTTCTAATTTCAATGTAACTGATTCCAAACATTATAATTAACTTAATAATCACCCTCTATAACATTAAAGTAAACTTATGAATTGTATGTATACCACTCTTTTCGAATAATAATTTAAGATTTTTTAAATTACATTTCAAAGTATCTCGGGTTCTATGGGCCCGATTACGACGGGGTTTAGCTCATTGGACTTGATATCGATAGCCTTACATATTTTAGTTTCACCTTCCACTGCCAGGGGGCGCATTCTTATCTCGCGTTCTATGGGCCAGATTACGACGAGATTTGGCTCATTCGACTTGATTTCGATCGCCTAAGAGATTTTAGTTCCACTTTCCACCGCCAGGGAGTGCATGCATAATGTTAATAAATTTTAAGTAATATTTTAATGGAATATAAATTATTAAAAAATAAATACATGAATTTTTAAATTTTATCAATGAGTTAGAATATGGATCATAATTACACCATTTTGTTGATGACTAAATAAGCATTATCGTTTTAAATGTCATTTTAAAAAAATTATACAAAATCGTGTTAAGGATATAAAATTATACAAACTTTTTTTTAATTCATTTATTATCATGCCCCCTGGCAACGCCAGGCAGGTCAGCTAGTTATTAAATAAACCATTATATCAGAAATTTTACACTCTGTTTTCTTACTTTCCTTTACAGTAATGTTCTGTCTGTTTGTCTACAAAAAGAGCTTTTAAAGAGCCTGTAAAATAAATACATAATGTCAACAATTACATTTTTGTTTTCATCTTTAGTCTAAATTTCATATATGTATAGTGTACAGGATTTTAATTTACTTTTTAAACCCTATATCAATCGATCTACAGTTTTATTATTTTTCATTGACGCTAATATTGATCACGTCATAAATCGAATTCTTTAGAGAGTATTTTACGACTACACATAATTATTTTCCTTTGCTTATCCTCTGTTTTAATCTAAAGAGTTTTCTGTTATTGTACAGTTATTATCTGTGACAGTCAGTATCGTATCCATACAGTTATTGCAACAAATTCACATAGGGTGATAATCCACGTCAAGACAAGCAAATTTTCCAATGGAACCCAGGATCGCAAAGATAAAGGAGTGCCTTATTCCAACACTCATGCAGTTTTTCTTTAATAATTTGAACAATAAAGAAGATATTGTAATAAAATTTTTAGCAGACTTACCTTATTTTTTATGAAAAGTGATAACATCATGCCCAAAAGGATGAAAAAGCATTATAATTCGGTTAGCAGCATCGTACGTTACTTCGCGTCGTAATCTGAAATGTTCCGTATGAAAAAGAATCTAGCACAGTGTTGTTTAGACGCGAATGTTAGCTACCTTCAGAAGTTCTTAGATTCGCATTTAACAATAAGAAAAGTAAGTTTATTGAAAATCTCGTTGTAATATATTCGTTGTTCTTAAAGTTGTTAACGAAAAACTGCGTAAGAGTTGGAATAAGATACTTTGTATTTTTGACTTAATAAGTGAATTGCGTCCATGAGTTCCATTGAAAACTTTGTTTGTCTTGAAGTGGACCATCACTCCGCTGAGTTTGTTGCCATAATAACAGAATACCCTGTATATCTTAAATGCTTTGTTGCACCAATGTAATTAATTATATTTGCGAAAGCGTTTTATCGACTCATAACATCGTTAGTGCTGTTTTTCATGTAGATACAAACTTTTGAGAATTTTATCAAAGTGTAACGAAATTAACTAGCAAAAAAACCTCATTACTTCCATTGATTTCACAATTTTTAATTCCATTTTCACGTAAAAAGTTTTAACAAAGCATTAAATATAAAGAAGAATGATGTCTTAATTGGAATAACATTACCATTTCGTTTGCTGTTGTTGTAAATGAAGCCAGAAAAAATACCCCCAATGCAGGACCTGCTACAATTCCAAGTACCAGAATACAAGCCTTCACGATGTTACCCATAGACGCAACAAGGAGAGTGACAAATATCGAGAGGACACCATAAAAAAAATCTGAAAATAAACACAATTGTATTTCTCTGTTAAAATAAATGGGTTGTATCTAAACTAAGAAAAGAAAGTTTCGCTCTGTATGAGTGTGTCTGTTGGCGATGGCTAGCGAAATCTACAGCGCTCAGAGATCTGAAAATTTGTATGATGATAGCCCATAAAATGTCCTGATGCACCTGATGCTCAGATTTTTTATTTTTTAATAATTAGTCGAGTTATTAATTAAAAACTCATCAAAAAGACTATCTTTTTTGAAAAATCGGCGTAGACGAGCGTGCCTGCTCAGTCCCCGCTTTCTGGAGCGCGTAGAAGGGAAAAACAAATGTTGCCCTTTTTTGGCAGTTTGTCTTAACGCCCATCGGCCGAACCATTCGGAATATGACAAAATGGAATACATATGCTTAAATTCCATAATCAGTTCAAAAAAATATTATTGTTAACTCTTCGAAAAAAAAAATTCCAAAATGGTTGTTTTCGCGGCTGACTTTTTCTCCCTTTCGGCGACGCTCTCCTAAAGCTCGATTTCAGAGGTACCGATTTACAAAAAATACCTATTTAAAGCTGTAACCTTCTTCTCTTCGATGGTGAAATTGGATTTGAAAAATACGAAAATTAAACCTTTTGAAAAAATTTCCACTACAGGTCACTTCGTGCCTCCGAAAGACGATCTTTTTTTCTACGCTAAAAGCAACTAAACGACATCGTTTTACAGCATCTCGATAGATCGGATTTACATAACCTATAAAATTTTTTAAACGTTCTGACGAGTAGAAATATTTAAACAAAATAATAAAAAAAATCTGATACATTTTAGATGAAAACGCTAAAGAGTGGTCTGTTTCGGCACGGCTTCGGCTCATGTTTTCACTAGTAAATATGCATATTTTTTCACGAAATTTGAAAAAAGGCTTGAATAAAGTTATATTTATAACCGATTGAAATTTTAGTGAGTTCGTAAGATAAGAACTTTAATTTTTGTTATGTTAAAGGACCCGAGACGAAAATAAATAAACAAAAAAAGCGAGAAGAAAACATATTTTTTTACAACTAGATATAAATATTTTTTCACGAAATTTTACACGGGCTGCAAAACCGTTATATTTATAACTGATAAAAATTCCAAAGAGCTCGGTTAAAAAGCTTATATATATATATATATATATAACTATGAAGCGACTCTACGTGAAAAAAAACAAGAAAATGTTTTATTGAAAGCTCTTTACCACTAAATATCAATATTTTTTCGCGAATTTTTCATTTAAAAATATGAATTAAATACAAAATAGGGTTAAAGATATAAAATCATACAATTTTGAGTCTTATTTTGTCGGAAAAACCAAAGCATTTAATCTCATTTAGTGGAAATTAACTTATAAACATTATCGTAATTATAGGAGAGAAAGTGAATCTCGTATCATCAAAGTATTGCACGAGAAACGCCAGTGAAAAACCAGGGAGGAAAAAACATTTATGCAACAACAAGCAACGTTCAACGTAATGGGATTTCCTCGTGACATTGACCCAATGAATCTACCCTTTCTCTTAAGGACTCATGTAATTTTTTCTGCTTACTTCTTTAAAATGTAATCAAGAGTAAAGAACTGTATATGTAAGCTCTATGTAATTCTAACATGTTATTTTTTAAATCTTATATAAAATTACTTAATTTAGTAAAATGAGTGGAATAATGATTAAAGTTAATTTAAACATTATATTGATCGAATTGGTGGCAAGCAAACGTTAAATTGAAAAAAACAGCACCTGCCTTCATAAAAAAAACGCAGACTTCGCAGATGATGTAATACCAGAAAACTATCATATACTAGATAAGGCAATGGGTCGTTACAGTCAGTTCTTTCTACAAGTTGTTCTCTGAAAATATGGTTTACCCAGTTTTAATATTTAAACATTTTATTTTAGTGCATTTTAATAAACAAGTACCTTAAATGGGGACTCGATAACTATGTTGAAGTCGTTTTGATATGCTTCACTGTTATCGAGTAACTTTTTAACAAATTTAACAAAACAAAAAGGTTAAACCTACTTTCCTGGGAGAAAAAAAAAAATAATGCTCACATAAGAGGTATGTAAATAGTATATTAATTTTGTTAAGCCTTTACTTTTATCTGTGAAATTTAATTTCATTACCCATTCAATTTTTCTCTTTTGTTTTAGATTTCATGAATTTTTATTAATTTTTTAATGTGTATTTGATGAAAATTAAATAAGCATGTGTTATATTTAACGCCAGCTTAGTACTGAATATTTTCTTTCGTGTAGTTGCTGCATTGTTAAGGAGCGGGGTTGTTGAACGTTCAAATGAGCAAAATCAATCAAAAATACGAATTTTTATTTTTGTGTTATTAATATTTACATAGTTAAATATATTAATATCTCATCAAAAACAACTCGCTCTAAATTATCCCGCCAAGCCACAAACCTAAAACGTCAGTCACAAAAAGAAGTGATATCACATAAAAAGAAGCGATATAGAAGTGTATACTCCGAGTCCCGTGTAAAAATCTATCCCCACTCATAATGTTTACAAAGGACTCGGAGTGAGGTACAGTATGTGAAAACTACTTGGCGACCTGCAGGCTTTTATAATATATTTAGTATATCAATTTTGAAAATCGAAAAATAAATTTTATATTTTTGTTATACCACTTTTATAAATATTTTTGTATGCGAAAGAACTGACAGAACGGATTTTCACCCAGATCTATGCCATTCCCTTACGCTAGAATTACTGCAATATATCTCAATTTAGTTAACGTTTATTATAAGGTTTATATATATATATATATATATTACAAACTCAAAATCTTTATACGTTTACTTAAAAAATCCCCTTCGTAAGAGTGGTGTTTTTAGTTTAAATAATGGTAAATAAAATCAACAAATTGATTTTTCAAGCTCATAAATAAGAACGGACATGCAAACACAGAAGCTTCAACTTTTACAATTTTATGGGAGCAAAATAAATAAATAAATAAATAAATAAATAAAAGAAAATAAAAGAAAATAAAAATAATATAGCCATATGTAATTGCAGGAAACGCAAACATTATAAAATCCTGCAGGTCGCCAAGCAGTTTTCACATACTGTACCTCACTCCGAGTCCTTTGTAAACATTATGAGTGGTGACAGATTTTAACACGGGACTCGGAGTATGCACTTCTATATCGCTTCTTTTTATGTGATATCACTTCTTTTTGTGACTGACGTTTTAGTTTTGTGGCTTGGCGGGATAATTTACAACGAGTTGTTTTTTATGAGATATCACTCCTTTTTGTAAGGTATTTAATTTCAATTATACGGATTCCATTTTTATTCAGAAAAGAAAAGATGAAAGGGGCAAAAAAAATAATAGTGATGCTATAAACAGAATTATACATCAGAATTATACAATTTATTGAGTGACTTATTCCAATGTACATGTCGCTACCATAACAACGGGGAAACTTTTATATTAATTTCCTTACATTGTATTCATCAGATTATTTATGATATATTTATTTTCCTTTTTCTTTTGTTTATATCACTCTTCCGTTTATATACATTCAAAAACAAAAAAAATTAGATAATTTTACAGTAGTTTACAAACTAATTAAAATACTACAGTTTCAGAAAAATATGCAAAAATAAGAAGCACTTTTTTTCGGTCAACTACAACGATAAGTTTATGGAGCATACGTTACCGAGAATAATCAACATTTTTTTTCTACGAACCTATTTCTATTAGTATAAAAATTTACAGGGATTTTTATACTAACATATTAAAAATATTATTTTTGAAAATTACTGAGCACCTTAGAAGTTTTTTATTTGTTTAAGTTTTTTAACTCAACGTTTCGAGAAATTGAAAAATATAAAATTCGCAACGTTTGCAAAAGTATAAAAACTATTAAAGTGATTTCTGTTCATATAGTCTGTTCATTCCAATTCGGTGATCCTAAAATATAGGTCCCCAATCTCCGGCAGTCCATGAATTAACTAGGACACATGTATACAACAGTTAAAATGTTCTCAAAGTTGACAATAGAGGCAATAAGTATAGCTCGTCAAATATGAAACACGGCATTGCTTCATCATGGCTTTGTTTCGTGAGATGTTCGTTCTCCGAACATAAAAATCTCACGCGAAAGTGTTCGTTAACCGATTTGTTCGTAAACCGAACAGTTCGTTACCGATCACCTATTGTATACGAAATTTAGCATTTTAAGTTCGTCATAGCCGGAGATTTGATGAACGGCAAATATTTAAACGCAAAACTTGTAATCTTGGGGTAGCAACATTTTTACATTCTATTACTCAGCGCATGAACGTAAAGTTGGAATTTTGTAATCGCTATTTCAATCAATTCCTGATACGCTAGAATTATATATTTATAAATAAACACAGTTTTTTTAATCGATGAAAATACTATATTTTAATAGATTTAGAGCTTAACATCGACGAGATTTCAGACGGACAAAATGAACTCATATTAAATTTTAAAGCAAGATAATGAAACCTTACAGAGATTGAAACAGTGTAAAATCATTAAAATACATCTCACTCAGTAAATATACATCGGTTATAATGTAATCAAGATCATCTAAGAGACTCTGTAAACGAAACGTATATGCTTCAATGCCGCTTTACAATAGAGAGGATGTAGAAAGATATTTGAATATCTTGTGTATATAGCCAATTTGACAAAAGTTATGCAATTTACTATTGTTTTTCCTCTGTGTTAAGTACAGGAATCATGTACTTCAACGTAAAAATTCGCTAATTACACAACTTTTTAGTCTTATTAAAAAATCTTTTGAGTTACCCTGTAAACGAACAGTAAATTCTACAATTCTGTTTTACAATAGGAAGCTAACTTAAGTCGTTCGTAGTAACATATTTTAACATCATGCGCATACGTTCTTTTTAAAAAGAGTTAGACCATTTAATATTTTTTTGCGTCATCTTAAGTATAGGAATAAATCACTTTAAAGTGGTATACATAAAAAACTAATTAATATTTTTACACGAAATATTAAATATTTGAACTATTCATGAAAACAATTCAAATGCTGCAAACCGCGTAAAAATCGGATAATTACACAACTCTTTAGCCCTATATCAAAAGATCTTTTGTGAGACCCTGTAAACGAACCTTAAAAGTTACGATTTTTTATAATAGGAAGCTTACTTGGATCGAGTGTAATAACATATCTTAATATCATGTGTATACAACCATTCCTAAAAGAGTTGGGTCATTTATTATTTTTTTGCTCTATGTTAAGTATAGGAATCAATAACTTTAAACTGATATAAATGAAAAACTAATTAATATTTTTACATGAAACTTACAAAAGTTTGAACTACTCATAAAAACGATTCAAATACCGTAAACCGCGTAAAAATCCGATAGTTACACATTGCTGTAGCCCTGTCAACAGTTTTTTGCTCTATGTTAAGTATAGGAATCAATAACTTTAAACTGATATAAATCAAAAACTAATTAATATTTTTACATGAAACTTACAAAGGTCCGAACTACTCATAAAAACGATTCAAATAACGTAAACCGCGTAAAAATCCGATAATTACACATTGCTGTAGCCCTGTCAACAGTTTTTGGTCTGAACAAGATTTAAAAAGTGCAAAAAACAGCACTTTTAAAATCGCATTTACTGAAAACCTATTCGTCGGATTTTCTTTACTTTTGAATTCTTAGTCCCTTGGCACGCCCCAATCCATAGAATCAAGAATTTTGTTTCTATCATAAATAGAACGCGAGATATAGATGTGTCAAAAACCCGTTTTGTCCCGTCCGCAAAATATAAACTAGACAGAGTGCTAAATTTTTTTTGTAAAATCGTTTGGCATCCATTGGTGGAAATTCCTTTCATTTACGGTTCAATGCATTGCTGTTTCTTATGCTTGGCGAGAAACTCTGTCGAGTTTCTATGATATTGCCATATATTCGAAACAATTATTTCATATTTATTAAAGATAAATATATTATATACGAAAGGTAAAAATGAAAATAACATTTAATAATATATTTCAAAAAAATTTTTAAACAAATTCTTCGTTGTCAATTCATTTTTAAAATGCTCCTTCTGTTTAAATCTTTGTTCAGAATTTTTTTATATCTGTACATTATGATCTTGATGCCCACTTACGATAAATCAGTATACATTCGTTTTAGAATGCTGGTATATTAAGGTCTTCGAATTAGTAATAAAATCTGTTAACATGTAAATTTTTAATAAAATTCAGTTCAATTTATTTTTAATTTTTGCTAAATAATATTGTGATAATTGCTCATTAACCGGACTTTAATAAGTCCAATTAAATCTTATCTCACTCATACTTGGAAATCTGGAGTGGTAAACCATATATGAGCAGTAATCCTTCAGAGGAAGCCGCGACCATATGTTCGGCATAAAAATTCGTCTGTTCAGACCGCAAGATCTCTCCCAGATGTAATTCCTAACAAACTTGAGATTCATTGCTTTTTCAAGTAGTTATAAATTTTTACCGCTTCCTCAGAAGTGACGTTATACGGACATAAATGATCCAATATATTCTGGCCACTTGAGACCAGATTGCAACGTCTTTCAAACATTTCAGATACCGCCATCTGTTCATCTCTGAGAGACTAAACACTCACGAACACTTGAAAATTCTCCGAACAGATATACCCAACTGGCGAGAGGCCTTAGGAGGTACTCTGATTCCTGTAGCGGAAGAGCGAACTGCTCTGCAACCTCTCCCTTGTGAGACGGTTATGTTCCGGCCCTCTGCGATGAGTATATGTATGTAAAGATATGGCCCAGGAATGATTCGGACATCTTGATCACAAAATCCCACAGATAGCCTACATGTGCTGCTTTTATGTAAATTGTGTTAAGTGTACTGTGAAAGTAACGTATTTAAAGTCAGTGTTTGTTTAAACTGTTTTCTGGATTTAATTTACGGCACAACATTCTTGCGATTGAAAAATAGATGCACATTTTTTTCCCCTTTAAACAAAAACATTTGAAGTAATAATAAATAAATCGGTCAAGTGCGAGTATAATTCCCGCTCAATGGGTTCCGTACATTTAATTTATTAATCACTACTTATTAATTAATAAACTCCTACTACCACTAATTTTTTCATAATTTTAGTTTCATTAGCTTCGGAAATAGGAGCAGGGGGGGGGGGGGCAGATTTTTCCAATGCTTTCGACGATATCTGTGAAAAGATAATACCCTATATTTTTGAGTTCGATGTTACGAGATCTTTCGAACAATAACCTACACGATATATAAAAAGAAATTTTTTTTCTCGAGTAACTTAATTAATATCTCGACTAATTACCGACAATTTTTTTTTCGAAAATCACTATCAAATATCATTTAATGATTTTGTGTCGATAGATACCTCGAGCGCCCGTCAACTCCCCCGCTGACTTCCCGAAAGGTAAAATTTTTGTGTAATAGAAAAATGCGTTTATCTCAAAACTGTATTAAATAGGAAAATCGCTATAGTTTTCCTGCAAGGTTAAAATAAGCTTCTACTACCCCTATTTTTTTCATAATTTTAGTTTCAGTAGATTCGGAAATAGTGGAGGGGGGGGGGGGGAGCATATTTTTGCAGAGCATTTTCGACAATATCTCTGAAAATAAAATACCTAAAATTAAAACAAATGTATTTTTGAGTTTGGTATTACGAGATCTTTCACACGATATACAAAAATAAAACTTTTATTTCAAGTAACTTAATTAGTCCCATAAATTTTTCCTAAACATATTTGTGAATGGTTAATTATCTGAAAATATGTGGGTAAAAAGACTTTATAACTTTCCACGTCCTATAGTTTAAGAGTAAAAGGGCTCTGACACACGGACAGGCAGACACAGGAGTGATCTTATAATGGTTTCGTTTTTACTTTTTAAGTACGAAACCCTAAAAATTGGACAAAATATTTTTTTTAATTTGAACGGACGGAACATTGTAAATATTTCTTAAAAACTAATTAATTTATTTAGAAAATTTTTAATTTTTAGTAATTTTTTTCTTCAAATATTTATTGAATTTTTGGTAAAACACACTTTTTTTTTTTTTTTTTTTTTTTTTTTTTTTTTTTTTTTTTAAGAATTTCTTGTTTTGATGTGATAAATGATAAAAAATATATATTTGTTAATCCACCAACCCTTTAAGCTTTATAATTTTTTTTTTAAATTTTAAATGAGTACTTATACTATTACATCTTTTGTTCAGTTATAAAGTGGGAAAAACTTTCCAAGTTTGCACAGGGGTTGTTATTCATGATATTTTGTTTAATGGTTATTAAATACAAGACTATGAGTTTAAAAAAAAAAAAAAAAAAAAAAAAAAGGACTCTACACCCCAAAAAGGTTAAATAGATTGAATAGAGCTTGAAGCCGCAGGAGTTCGTGGATAGCTTCAGAGTCCCGAGGTGTTTAATTTGTTCGTTTTTCCGTGCAGAATTCGCGGCGTTTTGCGTGATGGTCCTTGCAACGTCTTTTAAACCGAGACACTTGCGGAAGCCATGTATAGAAAGGGGGGGGGGGATCTGAAAATTGAAACCGGACAAATTTAAAAGGAAAAATGGATAAATTAAACACCTTGAAATGCGGGAAGTGTTGGGCTAACGATCGCTTTCATAAGTGCTTCAGAATATTCAAAATTTCATATCAGAAAAATATACTGAGAAATATCAATGTCAAGCTGTACCGAGTCGGTATTGTAAATATGCCTGACACCATTCAACCTCACAAAACTTTCAAAGACCCATAGAGAAGTGTTGTAAAAGTGTTGCATGAAATTAGAATAAAATGAATTTAATAAGCTGTATTCGATTTGTTGCATAATTTTATATTTAAGGAATTTTTTTATGGATTAAATTGCACATTTTTATATGATTTCAAGTATATTTATTTTTGTTGTTGTCATTATTAGGCATTTTAAATATTTTTAAATGAAACGATTCAATAATTATTCTGATAAAAATTTCATAAAACTTGTTACACTCTGAGAAGTTTTAAATTTTATAAGACAAGAACCCTTTTATATCAATAAAAACAAACTTTTTTAGACCTATAGTGATTTTGTTTCGTGTTACTATTTTATGTGTAATATTTGTTCTAACATGTAATGTGTTTTTTTTTCTTTTTAAAGGTTTAAATATATAAAATCCTCCAACAAATTTATTACTGTTTATTAAATTTATTTTATTCGGATTTCAGACAACGCTTTTATACAATACATTTCTATGTCCTTGAACGCTTTGGTGGGATAAGCGAGTGTGGCAAGCTACATGCTCGTAGGATTGAATAGTAGGATAACACTCACTCCATATTTTTAACTTCCTTGTTGGCATCTAACCTAGAAGATCTCTCTTTATTGCACAGGCCTCTGAATACTAGGCCTAAGCCCTGACACAAAAACGGCGACCGTCGTCGTAGGCGAATTCTTTATATGGTCCCTTGAATTTGAATATTAGTATTTTCTAAAAGTATTCTTCGCCTTCTTTTTCTACAATTAAATAAGGCGAAGAATACTTTTAGAAAAAACTGGTATTAGAAATAAAGGGACCGTACAAATGGTGAAAAAAAATCCGCCTCCGACAGCCGCCATTCTTGTGTCTGCGTGTAGGCCTAGTATTCAAAGGTAATGTGCTTTTTGTCTCGAAGGTGCACTTGTTTCTTGTAGCGCCATTTATCGCTGATAACTGAAACTTAAAAACGGGAAACACGGTGTAGAAATTCCTGGTATCATACATATTCTAATGTAAGAATTACTTCAAAAGATCTCACCGTTTACAAGTTAAGGAATTTTTTAAATATTCGGTCCATATTAGGCTACCCTGTATTTGCGCGCACTGTAAAAGAAAAATCGTTTTTAGACAGATATTTCTTTTGCACAGATATGTATAAAATGGCGATACCTACAATCTCCACCTACTGTTTTGAACATTAAACGACGCAAACAATTTTTTATGTGATTTGAATGTGCTATTAAAACTGTATCACCTTAAAAAACGCCTTTGAATCGCAACAACAGAAATTGCATCATTTAATTGACTAAACAGTAGCTGGAGGTTGAACATCTTCCGGGATTTTTAAGTTAAAACATATTTAGAACCAGACATTTTACTTAAGAAATTAAATCAAATAACTACCAGATAAAAACGCGTCACATAGTTTTACTAAATAAATTTTATGGTACCATTTTTTTTACTTAGAAAAATCCGAAAAATACTTATGGAGATATCTGTGCAAAAGAAATTATCTGTCGGCAAACAATTTTTATTTCAGTGCGTGCAAGTAGCAAAAACACAATTTTCAAAAAAGCGGATGCAAAGTTTAAAAATCAATTGGAGCCCATGTTAACGTAAACATATCTGTTTCAAATTGACCTGGTTCTAGTTGAAATATTAGGTTAAATACTAACTTAAATATTAAGCGGTTTGTTTTGTTCGATTGAGAATTATATAAAATATGAAAATCATGAAAAAATATGAAAATCAGAAAATGGATTTTTTTTTGAAGGTTTAAATCGGACGACTCCTCTTAAGAGCACGCTATCTAAGACTCCTTTCAAGACCTTATGCAAATAAGACAGCGAGGTAAGAATTTTAAATGAGTGGTGTTATTTGAAATAAAGTTTAAGAAATAATTAAAATAAAGTTCTAGACATACATTAATACAATAAAGTGCACCATCGATAAAGAATAGTGGTTGGTGTTACAGCCCTTCCCTTTTTATGTGTAAGAAAAAATAAACTTTGTTTTAACATAAACTTTTGTGTAATCAATGTCTGTAGCACATAATTCATGGGTTGAGTGAATAAAAAATGCTACTATCTGAAATATGAGATTAAGAAGTACTGGATATCACGTTCAAGATAATTAAAAAAAAAACACCATTGAAATTTGACAATTGAATAATCAAACATGTTTAAAATGATCAGTCCAAGCTTACGAACTTGCTGTTTTAGTAATCAATACTTCTTTTTTAAGATCGGTCCATATTGTTCGAATTATATCTTGGTATGTGACAGCAGCCATAGCATTCATGGAAGAAGAAATTGTACTCAAGGATACACTGAAAATTCCAGCAATGCATAACCCAGGAAGACCCGGATATTCGTTCATAGCAGAAATTATGTAATAAGGCATCAACTGTAATAAGAAAAATAATAATGTAAAACCATACACAATTAAGAAATTATAAATATTGATGTTTATTGCAGCAACATTTCTAATGTATTTTCATTCAAAAACACATTTAGATGAAATCCGGATTTTGACATGATAAATTCATTTCAATTGGGAAAAAAAAACTGTCCTTACCAAATACCAAATTTTATATTCTTATCAGAAGAAAATCTGGAGTCATTCCACTCGATTATCAGAAAATTTTTATATCTAATTCTATCTATTTAACACTAATTCTAAACAAGTTGGAATTGGACGTCAAATGTGATAAATGAGGTGCGTTCGTACTATATCTAGTTTCAGTGAAATGAATTATATCGTATGTTATGATATGATTAATTTTCGTAATAAAATAAGTACAATTTAAGTTGGCAACATTTTATCTTTTGTTGACATTTACTGAAAATTCCAGTGGGAAACTTAAGTCTAGCTTTGAAAATTTTAGAACTTGAAATCTATATTTAGACTCTTTTTAGGTGCGTTCGTAATTATATAAATACGTAGCACCTATAGTCGTCGCTTGGTCCGTCCGTCTGTCTGTCCGTCCGTCCGCATATAACAACGCAAAAACTACCCAACCGAATGGTTTGAAATTTAAGATATATTATCTTTGCAGAATTTTGTCGAGACATTTCAAATTTTAATAAAATCGAATCAAAACTTTAGGAGATATTAATAAAAATATTTATTAAGAAATTTGATTTTTTTTTTTTAAAATCGGTGCTTTCTTGTTAGAGGAGCTTCCGAAGTTTAATCGTCAAGCGACCGAGATACTTATTCTATGACAGAAATTAATCTGCAGACGATATCATTCATTTCACAGAATTAAAAATCATCAAGATCTAAATATTTATATAGCTACAGTACGAACACACTTCATTTGTCACGTTTGACGTACAATTTCCAGCTTGTTCCATTTAATATCTATTTCTCCGGAAACATCTATCCAAAAAACTGACGGCAGATTATAGGATTGCTATAATTAAACAATTTTAGTATACAAATTCGGTTTTTAAATTCAGTAATACAAAAATAATAGGACTCCATCTTAAATAGGACGTGATCACCATGGCAATCTAGAATTATTAACTATCATGGGATATCATTGAATTAATTCGCATGAAAGGATTTAATAGAATGAAGAATGTGACTAGAACTTGGTTATAGAGGTTATAAAATGTCATATACGTCATATATGACTATAACGTCATACATACACTGTAAAAAAAATTTCCTGAAAAAAACGGAAATTGTACTGGCAATCGAGACGCCAGTACTATTTCCGTATTTTAACGGAAAAAACATTCCGTAAATTCCAGGAAATTTTCCGTGATTTCTGAAATATCCGTTTTTAAATTTCCGTTTTTTAACAGATATCTTCCGTGTTTTTTAGATATTTTTATATCGTTAAAATAAATTTTATAGGACCAAAAAAAATGTATATATTTCTGAAGGAACATCTTATAACACTTTTTATTTCTTTCATTTCTGTACGAGTTTTCAGTAAGTAACCAACACTTGGCACGAAGGGGTTCGAACGCGGAAACTTCTGTGTAGTAAACTGGCGGGCTGTACCATTACGCTTACGACCAGACACTTCGTTTCCTCAAATGTGGTTATTTATTTTACATGCTTTTAATGATGCAAAAACTTAAAGGTTTTATACTTAGATGGATTTTTTCAATATTTTATTTTCATAATTTTTAATATCTTGCTTTATTATTTGATGCTTTATAACAGATAAATTTTAACTTTTTATGCATTATATGCGTAAAACATTTTATTAAGACTAATGATTCCTTCTTTTTGCAAGAGTACATATACGTTTTAAAATTATTTATCTGTTGATCTATTTATCAATTCTAAAAACAATAATTATCTTAAGTAGACGTATTTATTACATGCTATTAAAGTAAATTTTCTTTATCTCTTATTTTAAAAAGTCATGTGAATAAACAATTTTATAATAAATTAAATTATTATATTTAATCTTTACTGAGAGCTTTTGTGTACGATTCTGTTAAACTGAATAATTTTAAAAAATCCAAACAAAAAAATAAATTTTTAGACAAAATTTTGATATTAATGACCTTAGGATAGGTAAGTTTAAATTTGGACTTGATAATTTAGTTTAAATGAATTTAGTTTAATTTATAAAATTATAAACTAACGAAATAAATTATAAACTTTATAAAATTATAAACTTCATTTTTATAAAAGTAAACAAAAAGTCATTAATTACACAGGTCAACACAAATCTGGGGTTTGTAGAATAGCACTTTTTTCTTAGTAAATCAGTCACACTGATCACAAATATGACATTAGTTTTTTTCTTTCAGCCACAGTTTTTTCACAAAACAAAAAAGAATATTCTCTTAATAAAATTAATGTGTAATATTTATTAAATAAAATAACATTCTTAATAAAAACAAAAATTAATTTCTTAGTAAAATGACATTAATAAATGTTAAAATACAATACTGCACTAAAGGATGTGAAATATAAATACTTTATGTGTTGATATTTGCCTGAGAAGGCGCAATTTTCTGCCGCGCATTTGTAGTGAGGACATACGTTTATTTTGTTCGTTTATTGATATCTTACGTTTGTTTTGTCAGTTTCTTATAGCAATATGGCATCAAGAGTTTGTATAAATCCAAGATAAAAAAATTTGATTTGACAGAACTTAGTTGATCCAAAAGAAGTCCTGTTGCCTCCCCTGCACATTAAATTAGGTTTAATGGAGCAATTCGTAAACGCCTTAGATAAAACAGGGGATGGTTTTCGATATTTAAATGAAGTTTTTCCACATTTATCGGAAGGTAAAATCTAAGAAGATGTGTTCGTTGTATATAAGAAGGTTAATGAAGGACGAAAAATTTGAGGAAAAAATTAAATCAGTCGAGAAGGATGCATGGGTTAGTTTCAAAGACGTTACTCAGACGTTACTCAGTAATTTTTAAGAAATTACAAAGATCCTGACTACGAATCGATTGTTGAAAAAATGCTTCAAAACTTTCAAAAACTAGGTTGTAACATGAGTTTAAAAATGCATTTTCTGCACCCCCATCTTGAATATTTTCTTGAAAATCTTGGTGAAATGAGTGAAGAACAAGGTGAGAGATTTCACCAGGGCATAAAATGCATGGAAAAACGCTATCAAGGACACTGGAATGTAAATATGTTAGTAGATTACTGCTGGGGTAAAAAGAGACACTAAACCAGCTTCAAAATCTAAAGGACACAAGCGTTCTTTTGATGATAAAGAAAAGTAATTTTACTGTATATGCTAGAATATAATTTCTTATAAAACATGCACACAAATTTATATAGGTATATATGATTTTATTTGTTTATCTGATTTTTTTGTACATTTTTAAATGAATTTTGTGTAAACTGTATATTCTCAAATTCCAAATTCTTAGTTTCCTAATTGTAAAAATTCCTGATGTGATACATAAAAATGGATATTATTTTTGAAATAAGTATAGCAGATTTCTTACAATTTACATAAATTCATGAAAACCCCAGACAAAAAGTTAAATTTTGTAGGCCTGTGTTATTTTTTATAAATTTAAAGAAAAAATATGAACTTCGTAAAATTATAATTTATAAAATAATAAATTTTAGTTTAATTCACAAATTTATAAGACAAATCAGCTTAGTTTAACACCTATATACCGATAATTTGCGAAAATATTATTTTATAAAACCTTAAAAATATTTAAAAAAAAAAAAAATAGATTTTTAGCGAAAATTTTGAAATTAATGACCTTGGGATAGGTATGTTTAAATTTGGATTTATTAATTTAGTCTAAATTAATTTAGTTTAATTTATAAAATTATAAACTAACTAAATATATTATAAACTTTATAAAATTATAAACTAACTAAAAATATTATAAACTTTATAAAATTATAAACTAACTAAATATATTATAAACTTTATAAAATTATAAACTTCATTTTTATAAAAAGTAAAGAAAAATTCATTAATTATTTTTATAAATTTAAAGAAAAAAATATAAACTTTCTAAAATTATAATTTATAAAATAATAAATTTTAGGTTAATTCACAAATTTATAAGACAAATCAATTTTGTTCAATACCAATAATTTGCAAAGATATTATTTTACGAAACCTTTAATAACCTAATATTGCCTCACGTTAATAAAATTATAATAAAATTTTAAAATGTCAGTGAAAAAATTCATAATTTGAAGCACTATAAAGAAAAAAAAGTAGATTTAAAACAAAAAAATTTCTGTAATTTATATAAATAAAGTAAATTTCTAAAGATTTCACTAAAAAAAAAAATATCATTATTATTTTCACAAAAAATTACCGTCCAGACACGGGCCCGGTTAGAATGAGCTCCAGGATTGGTCCGAGTCTAATGACAGAAAATAGGCCCACGAGTAGGACCGGTCCAGGCCTGGATCCTAGAAGACCCTGGACCCTAGTAAATACAACAATCTTAATTCGCATTTCAAACAAGACTATTTCTGTATACAAACCTCTGAACGTTATTTCCGGAAATGGGGAAATACGGACATTGTACTGTTTTGAAAAAAATCCATCAAATTTACGGAAAACTTTCTGCATATCTACCGATTTGAAATCTCTTTTACGGAACTAATATCATTTACGGAAATTGTACTGTTGTTTTGGAAAAAATGAAACTTCTCCGTAAAATTTTACGGAAAATCTCTTGTGTTTTCACGGATTTTTTTTAGAGTGTACATACATACATGTCAGATAACTTGGCGATACATCTCGGTCGCTTGACGATTAAACCTCGGAAGCTGCTATAACAAGGAAGTACATATTTTTTAAAAATTCAAATTACTTAATAAATATTTTTATTAATATCGTTTTAAGTTTTGATTCGATTTTCATAAAATTTGAAATGACTCGGCAAAATTCTGCAACGATTATGTATATATTAAATTTCAAACCATTCGGTTGTGAAGTTTTTGTGCTGTTATATGCCGACAGACAGACAGATGGACGCGACCAGACGACGACTATAGGTGCTACGTATTTATATAATTACGAACGCACCTAAAAATTGTTAAACACGCAATCTACATGAATCGTGACCCTTCCGCCCATTTTTCATATCCATCAAAATAAACTAAAAAAAAATCGCATAAGCACACTAAAAATCTGTAGTAACACTGCAACATAATTAAATACTAATACTTTTACATACAATAATATCCTTTCTTGTTATATAATTTATTTAATATTACATCAAGTAGTATTTTCTTTTTGTGATCATTAATGCAGACTAAACAAAATTTATTGCACGTTGACAAACACTTTAACACACAAACTAAAAGAAAAAAAAAATAATTTCAATATTTAGTCATCTTCCCCATTAACCGCTTCGCGACGAGCGTCGCTTATACGGGACGCATAAACTGCTCAGAATCCTTGATTATTCATACCAGAAAATTTTAATTGAAAATTTAGTTTTGTTTAATTAAAGCATTTTTACGATTAAATTAGGCAAAAATTTCTCTTTTGAAAAACCAGTAATCAAATATTAAAAACTTCGTAAAGGATACTCGTCGCGAAGACGTTACATAATCTATATCTATTACATTAAACTATATACTTTAAGCCCAAATTATGAATCATGAAATTGCTCCAACTCCATAATTATCTTTCTTATCCAAATAGCACAAACTGGTTGGGCCAATGTTGTTAAATTGTTGGCTCATTGCTGGTCCACGTTGGCCCACAGTAAGAAATGTCCGCCTTGCTTTACCATTGGCTAACGAACAATTTGCCAACAAAATCCCAACAGTGGTCCAACCGTTAGTTTCTCAGAATCCTGCTCAGGTATGCTTCAAATTAGACTGTATCCTACCATTTCCCAACCATTTCTACAAACCACCAACGATGAACAAGCAATCTGTGATACTTGCGTAATGTCCGAAGATATATTAGAAAATTTATATAATAATAATAATAATAATAATATGAAATTTAGATAAGTTCTTTTATTAAAAATTGAATTAGCTGGTAGTATATCTCATTTTTGTAAAATATTTACAAGAATAATTAGATTAATTTTAAAAAATACTGTTATGGAAATCTAAGAATTATTATAAGAAAAAAAAATAGAAATATATATATTGTACACCTAAATGGAAATGGAAAGGTTTTTGTAGTTGCAAAACTTTTCATATAACATTTTTTTTAATAAGAAAAAAGCTAGACCTATGTAAATGATTGAAAAAATAATCACTTTAAAATTATTTAGCTTCAACTGTTTCGCTGTGCATTCTGAATGTAATAAAGCAAATATTTTTCATGAAAAGTAAAATATACTTTTATTTAAGGGGTCTCAGGAGTCTTACAATTGCTTCGAAGATGCAAGTTGGCATCCTGTCACATTTTATTTTATTTCGGATTTCACATAACACACAATAAAATGAAATTTTTACCACTAATAGGTCAATATGTGCTTGATTTAACATAATTATTTCAATGTTGTACGATTCATATTTAATTATTTATAAAATCTTTAAATTTTTTTTAAAAGTAAAAAAGAAAAATTTGCCTGGTATCCACTGCGCGCAAGGTTGTAGAAAAAATATTGCTTCAAAAATAACAAACAAAACTGATAATGATGCAAAATAGGTATATCTTGAACTTATACTTCAATTTCAAGCAATTAAACATTTATTTATTTTTTTAATTTAAAATTAAACTGTAAAATGTTGAAAAAATTCATTTTTTGTTGAAAAAATGCCAATTAAACAAAAAAATAAATTTTAATTGCTTGTAATTTAAGTATAAGTTCAAGATACATCAATTTTACATCACTATCAGTTTTGTTTGTTATTTTTTAAGCAATATTTTCCCTAGAACCTTGCGCGCAGTGGATACCAATCGAAAAAGTTTTTTTTTAATTTAAACTTTTTTTTAAATAATTAAATATGAATTGTACAACATTGAAATAATTACGTTAAATCAAGCAGATATTGTCCTATTAGTGGTAAAAATTTCAATTTATCGTGTGTTATATGAAATGAGAAATAAAATAAAATGTGACATGATGCAAACTTGCATCTTCGGAGGAAAAGTAAGACTCCTGAGACCCCTTAAGGACTTTTATTAAGTTGTGTATTAAGGACGGATTTGATAAATTTTAGGTTAAATTTTCTTTAATGTACTTAAAAGCACTGTTGGAGCATAAAAAGTTAAAGGAATTACCTGATCGTAGGATTTAATTTGATGATAAGCTGAAGTTACAGGATCGCATTCTTGGAAATAAACATAAATGATTATACCACACAGGCAGCAAAGAAGTTGGAAAGTAA
Source organism: Maratus michaelseni (assembly GCA_963931845.1). NCBI lineage: Eukaryota > Metazoa > Arthropoda > Arachnida > Araneae > Salticidae > Maratus > Maratus michaelseni. The sequence continues at coordinate 152,106,883 of OZ007596.1, read as the reverse complement.
TTATCATTGGTATGCTAAGTACGCTACATCTAAAATGGAAAAAAGTTTATATTTATACCCAGAATTTTCATTGCGATACTAGAACTAAAAAAACTGTGCAAACATCTCCTACTTACATTATAGATCGTTTAAGAGTTTTGAGCGTTAATTGCCTTTGTACTTGAGCTTGTTCGCCAACGAAACTATATGCAGATAGTATCATACCTTGTAGAAGTATACTCCACATAGTGTAACGAACTGAAAAATCCATCTTAAACCTGTGAACATTAGATACACAGCTTGCACTAAATTTAAAATTTCTTTTAATTTCAATTATATAACAGTATAATTTTAAATATAGTGCATAGCAGTACACAGGGCAATTTCTTACATATCTGTCATATAAGGAAGTTATGCAATATACTTACAATAAGCAATTCGAACCCCCCAATAACCAAAATAAGCAGTAATACGCTACAGCGCGCGGCAGCGTATTACTGCTTATTTTACTGCTTATTACTGTTAATTTTACGGTATAATACTGGCAGTTTGGATGCCAGTATTATACTACAAAATCAACACCTTTTTTTATTTTTTTGCAGTGTACTTGACGAAATGAATTGTAATTTTGGATTCAGATATTTGAAGCTTGTAGAAATTGATCCCTCTTAAAACGTCCATATTTGACAATTCATATTTTTTTTTCAAATATTAATTTCAAATGGTATATATTTTCAATCTAAATACAGCCTTTTATAGGGTAAAATACCTATTTTTTTCTAATATTATTTTCATAATTTTTGTCAATATTATATAACATTTGAAACAATATATGCATGGTAACCTATATTTTAACATATAAATTGATTTCTAGAAATTTCAAATATGCAAATCCAAAATTTCAGCACATTCCGACAAGTAGTTTTGACGAGTTATGCTTAACCCTTTCAGGGGCAAGGTACTTCTAATCGTAAAATGTTGAAATGATTGATTGACACCAATTTAGAAACAAATTTATTCGAAAATAAGTAAAATCTTTTCTTCATGTACATAATAAAAGGGAATTTTTTATTCCGAAATTCTGATGCCAATGTAGCATTTAGAGATTAAAATTAAGTGTTCTAAAAATGAACCACCGCCCTTGAAGGGGTTAAAAAGTTTCCCTCACTGAAGCTTGTTTTCCAACTATTAAAAATGAATTTAACGTTAGAAGTTCAAAGGTTTACATCTGCATAATTCCTAAATTTGTCACTGAACGACTTCCCGTTTGATGTCCGAAGGTACAATTTATCCAAGAGTCCAAATATGATGTCAAAATTAGGTGTTAATATTTAAATTCTTCAGGGAAGATGGACCCCTGAGCTTTCTTAATTCATACAGAATTTTAGATGACACAATTCCCTGTCTAACGGTATTTCGAGTTACGATAGCATGGGGGGGGGGGGGGGGGGATCTTTTTTTTATTATTAACTATACACAAGCATATGTATTCAAAAATTCACGCCTACCGACAAAATATTAAGAATTTAGTTATGATTTAACATACACAAATTCATAAATATAAGGAATTTATTACTCACGTTGGTAAAACGATTCTTTCACCTTCGTTTGCTCTTTTGAAAATGTTTTGTATACCATCCAAATCAAAACATCCTTTTACAATTACACAAATTAGGCATGTGTACATTAGAACAGCCTGAAACACGTCTGTCCATATAACAGCTTTCATTCCGCCCTGAAATTATAAAAAATAAGATTTTATCAGAGGAGTATTGTATGTACTTTTTTTTTTTTTAATTCAAAAATGCTCCTATAATTCCTTATTATAACTACGTGTAAAACTTAGCAAGTATTAAAAATAAAAGCGTAAAATTATACATATGGACTTCGTTAAACTAAACAAGTATTAATTCCATTATTTAAATAGAATTTTAACTGATGGAGAGATTTTTTTCATTTGCTATGAAAGAACTTATATAATTTTAAGTGCAAGCGGGATAATCTTTCGTAATCGGGATGCACGTGATAGAGAGAGAGAGATTTAAAAAAATCATGCTTGAGAATTAATTTAGAAAACATAAAAAATTAGTAATTTGAGATACAGTTTTCAAACAAATTACATTTGAAAGAACCTTTTAAGGTGCGTTCGTAATTATATAAATGCGTAGCACCTATAGTCGTCGTCTGGTCCGTCCGTCCGCATATAACAGCCCAAAAACTTCCCAACCGAATGGCTTGAAATTTAATATATATATATATATAATCGTTGCAGAATTTTGTCGAGTCATTTCAAATTTTATGAAAATCGAATCAAAACTTAAAAAGATATTAATAAAAGTATTTTTTTTTCCTTCTATTAAATTTTATATTAAATCCTATATTAAATCCTCTAGATACGTAATCTATATAATAAAAGCGCAAGTCATGTGACTGAGGAAAACAAATACGGGCTAGACACTTCTGTTTCCATATGCCAAGCAGCCATTTTTATTCAAAATTATTTTTTCGAATAAAATTGCATAAAAGTTACTTTTTTAGAAAGATCGTTCAAAAAAATTGTTTGCTTGAGAGATGAGTTACATTAAAAAATGTATAGATTTTGAGATAACTTCAGTAGAAATTAGGTTAACCGCCGAATATCTCAATCCATTAAAGTAAATAAACACAAGAGATTCGTTCATCGCGAGTCATAGAAATATTAAACCATGGAGGTAATCATTCGCAAAGCAAGATCTCCATGGTGAATTTTGCAGCGCCGTCTGATGTCGAAAAAAAAATTCGCATCTGTACACGTGGCATACGTAATAAGAAAAAAAAAAGGGAGGGCATGCTCATTTCGCCCATAACAGACGATATAATTCCTTTCACTGAAATAATAAGGTTGATTTTTTAACATTGTAAAACTAGTTATAGTACGAACGCACCTCATTTGTTATGTTTAACGTACAATTTACAACTTGTTATTTTCTTATTCGACCGTGTATATAAATTAAAATTGTGCGATGTGTAGAAGTTAAATAAGTTGCAATAAAAGCAAAATGTATTATTCATGTGTTGCCACCGACAATATGACGTCTTATTTATTCATGGAGACGTTTTTGCTTTATAATATAGACTAGCCGATCTTCGCCCGTCTAGCCGGTCGCTTATGAGTGGAGCCCAAACACATTCTGCAGCGTACTGTCTTGACTTTCCTTAGGGCCCAGAAATTGCATTTTACATGCAAACAGAGAAATTTAAATAAAATACTTTCTTTTAAACTATACGAAATTAGCTAAATAATATATATATATATATATATATATATATATATATATATATATATATATAAGCACGTAAATAAATATTTCGTGACATTATTAATATTTCTTCCATAATCGCTCTGACAAAATACTACTGGCCCTATGCGTATTTATCTAAGATGAGCGGAGAGCTTTCAGATGAAATAAATAACAAGTAATATAAAAAAAAAAAGTCAATTCCTACTTAGGTCAACAAAGAAAAAATTTATTTTAGTTACTTTTTATTAAATAATTACAATTAATATAAATATGCATATACATATGACAGAATCACAATATTAAGTGGCAAAATAGAAAGCGAATTTCTTTGCAATTTTTCATTTTAATAAATAATATAAGAATGGCCCGGATAATACGTAAGTACCAAAAATAATATGAAACAGTATAGAAAATAACATTAAAACATAATCACGAGTCAACAGTTACCATGCCAACAGTTTCATGTAGTAGCGGCTCTTTCGATGAGTGGAACCTAATGGGGTGTTTCTGCTTATTTATCTTCGAGTTTTGAATGCTAGTAGTTTGGTTATTTAATTTAATTAATGAATTAATATTTGAAAAAACTGTATTAACATCAAGTGTCATCCACTACAAGTTTAAAAAAATGTATTTGAACAGGAGGGGCTGAATAAAAAGTATTTTATTAACGATTGAAAATTTGAAAGAAAAATAATTTGATCATTTGAATTTGAATTTTGCTTTTTAGTCATAAATATATAAAATAAATCCGTGCAGCATTAGTGACCCACGTTATCTTTATTGAACATTTTTTTTATAATCATCGTTGCGGTATTTTATTTTTGTGGCATCACTAATTTGAAGAAAATCTTTCATTTCATCTAGGAAAACAATGGGAGAATTTTTTTTTCTCCCATATAAAACTAAAATCAATTAATTTAATTTAATTAATGAATCAATATTTGAAAAAACTGTATTAACATCAAGTGTCATCCACTACAAGTTTAAAAAAATGTATTTGAACTTGAGTGGATGAATAAAAAGTATTTTATTAACGATTGAAAATGTGAACTATATATATAAATATAGAGAGAGTGTGAGCTAATAGTAGGAATTGAAAAAATGGGATTGCCTAAGATAAATGGCGATCATTGTAAATGAGTACTGCCACGCCCATAAATTATTAATGAGGTGATCAAAATAACGGGGCCCTGTGTTTTTCACCGCCATACATTGTTAACGCAGCGATCACTATAACGTGGTTCAGTTATTTTGCGTGCATAAATCATTAAAATGAAATAATTTTAACATGACCCATTCGGTTGCACGCTTATAATCTGACTATATAGTAATCACCATAAGGCATCCTTGTGCATACCCTAGCCCATAAATATGGCAATCAGTATTTAAATCGAAATATTTTACTTTAAAAAATGTATTTTGAAAAAAGGTGGAAGTGTAATATTTTGTTTAAAATTTTAAATCCGATCACTAAAAGGCGAAAATCGAAAAAATATATATAAAATGAGAAATTAAAAAATATATTTCTTGGAAAAAATGTCACACAAAATATATAATAAAAAATCAGCAATAGTTCTCTTTTTCGTCTAATCTTCCGTAATGGGGTTCACAGCCGTTGTTGCTCACAAACTCGCTAGCTCTAAAATCGCTTAAATACATGATTAACTACTTTTTTTTTGTAGATTTGTAAGGCGGAGTTTCACATTCTTACTTAAAACTGCTGCTTAGATATGGCACAATTGCCTAAAACTTTCGACACATAGTGTGACCCTGACCCCCTTGATGGATTATTATCTAAAATTGCTGAAATACATATTTAACTATTTTTAGTACATTTGTTATCCTAAATTTCACTCTCCTACCTATTACTGAGATATGGAAATGACATAAAAAATTCGACCCCATTTAACCCCCCTTAGTGGCTGAATTTCTAAAATCGCGGAAATACATATTTAACTATATTTTAGTAGATTTGTTATCCTGAATCTGTGATTTCAAGCTCCTAACTATAAATGTTGCTGAGATATGGCGAACATTCGAAATGACCTAAAATTTTCGACCCCCATTTAGCACCCTTCATGGGTGAATTTCTAAAATCGCTGAAATATGTGTTTCATTATTTTTATAGCAGATTTGTTATCCTGAATTTCACGCTCTTATCCAAAACTACTCATGAGATATGGTGAAAAGGTGAAATCATCGAAAATTATCGACCCCCCCCCCCCCATTTAATCCCCTTAGTAGTTGAATTTCTAAAATCGCCTAAAATACATGTTCAACTATTCTTTAGTAGATTTGTTATCCCGAAATTCACGCTCCTACCTATAACTTCTATTGAGAAATGGCAAAATGACATAAAACATGCGGCCCCCTATTTAACCCGCCTTAGTGGCCGAATTTCTAAAATCACTGAAATACTTGTTTAACTATTCTTTAAGGAGATTTGTTATCCTGAATTTCATGCTTTTTCTAAAACTGCTGATGAAATATGGTGAAAAGGTGAAATCACAGAAAATTTTCTACCCTTCATTTTATCCCCTTTGTAGGTGAATTTCTAAAATCGCCTGAAATGCATGCTTTCTTTGGTAGATTTGTTATTCCGAATTTCACGCTCCTAACTATAACTTCTATTGAGATATGGCAAAATGGCCTAAAACATTCGATCCCCATTTAACACCCCTTAGTGTCTGAATTTCTAAAATCGCTGAAATACGTGTTTAACTATTTTTTTTAGTAGATTTGTTATCCTGAGTTTCATGATTCTACCTATAATTCATACTGAGATATGGCAAAATGACCTAAAATATTTGACCTCCTATTTAACCCACCTTAGTTGCTGAATTTCTAAAATTGCTGAAATACATGTTTGTCTATATTTTTTGTAGATATGTTATCCCGAATTCCGAGCTCCTAACTAAAAATGATTGCTGAGATATGGCGAACAGGCAAAATTACCTAACACTTTCGACACCCCATTCAACCCCCTTAATGGATGAATTTCTAAAATCGCTGAAATATGTGTTTAATTATTTTTTAGTCGATTTTTTATCCTGAATTTCACGTACCTACCTAAAACTGCTGCTCAGATATGGCGAAAACGTGAAATGACTAAAAACTTTCGACCCCCCATTTAACCCCCTTAGTGGTTGAATTTTTAAAATTGCTGAAATATGTGTTTAACTAACTTTCAGTACATTTGTTATCCTGAATTTTGTGCTTTTACCTAAAACTGTTGTTGAGATATGGCGAAAAGGCAAAATGACCTAAAACTTTAGACCCCCCCCCCCCATTTAACCCCCTTAGCGGTTGAATTTCTAAAATCGCTGAAATACGTGTTTAATTATTTTTTTAGTAGATTCGTTATCTTGAATTTCACGATCTTACCTAAAACTGCTGATGAGATATAGTGAAAATATGAAATCATCGAAAAATTTCGACCCCCCATTTAACCTACTTAGTGGTTGAATTTCTAAAATCGCCTGAAATACATGTTTAACTATTCTTTAGTAGAATTGTTATCCCGAATTTCACGCTCCTACTTAAAACTCCTGCTGAGATATTCCGAAAAGACTAAATTATCTAAAACTTTCATCCCTTAGGGTGTGAATTTTCCAAAATCTTTTCTTACTGGGTGTAAAGAACTTTGTGTAAAGAACATGCCTTCCAAGTTTCATTGTTCTGGGAGAAATAGTTGAGGATCGGCGTTGATTATGATAAAATCAAGCTACTCTTTTATACGTATAGATTTACTTATATATCTCTAAAATTGACTCGGTATCCTTTCAACTATTTTCTTATTTGAATATTTTATAATACTTTTTTGATATATTATTAAATAATTTAAAGAAGGAAAATGATTTCATCAAAAAAAAGTGCATTTCTTGTAGTAAATAAATTAATTTTTTAAAACAATTACAAAACCATTTAAACAAATTTAAAACAAGTTTGAATTTTTTGAGAAAAGTTTTGCATACTTTAAACAAAAATCTGTCCAACAGAACGTACAGTTTGGGGGACCCACTGCCTGAATGATTTTATAATTTTAAACGAAAATCTGTCCAACCGAACCTAAGGTTGTGGACCCCACTGCCTTCGGAAGCGTATAGCGTATGCCTCCATCTCTAGATTCGTTTCCATAGATTTTCTTTTTAAAATATCAAATCATACAAATCTGAGGGTGTACACTACCGAAGGTGTGTTATAGCATTAGGTTCGTTTGGAAAGGTTTTCGTTTAAAAATATAAAATCAAAATACTGGAGCATGCGTAGCATGCCTGGTATACGCTTCCCGTGAGGTCCGCACCGCAGTCCTAGGTTCAGTTGGACCGATTTTCGATTAAAATTATAAAATCATTCAGGCAGTGGGGCCTCCAAACTGTACGTTCGGTTGGACAGATTTCTGTTTAAAAATATAAAATCAGTCAACGCTAATACATTTAAGGTTATTATCATGGTCCTGGAAACACCAGGCGGATCAGCTAGTAATAATAAAATGTCATGACATATGTAAAAATGCAGTAGAAAATTATTATTTAATTAACATTTTATTTATAATTTTAAAATTTATATTAGAAAAAATCCGAACCGTAATTTTATGAAATGCACCTTAAGGATAGCCTTACGGATAAAAAATTGCGAATCAGTTGAAAAGTACATGTTGCATTTGAATCATACCGATATACTGAACAAGTGGGTAAGTGTGATCGAAGATCTCACAAAGGGTTTCGTTTAATATTCCTTTCAAAAAACTTTATCCTTTCTACAATAAATCCAAAAAAATTTCATTTTTTTTAAAAAAGTAATGTTTTTTTATAAAGTAAAAATTTACCGGTCTATTTTTCTCGTTTTTTCGAAAATCTGAACCGGTCCGATAGCCCGCTATTATACTCTGTCATAATAATATCTGTCATGTGGACTAAATACGATATTAAAAAAAAAAAAAAATCAATTTCAAAATGAAACATGTTGTATAGAGACCTTCAAAATGTTAAAACATGCCAATATTTCCATAATCGGGTTTTATCATGATTCAATACGTTCCTCAAACTCATATGACGTTATAATCACATGCTGAAGTCATATCTGCTTGCTTTCTCTATTACTCATATTGATACTCTCTTTGTATTAGTCTCAAACATTTGAAAAAGTCCGTTAAACTTCCAATATGACGTCAGATTAATTTTCTTTTTAATTCTCTAATGACATCATATTAACCTGCTTTCTGTACTTACACATACTCATACTCCTTGTATTATTGAGAAATGTTTGAAAATTTTCGTTTTATTACCAATATGACGATATATTAATGTAGAAAGAATATTATTGTGGATTTTTAATTGTTGGCAACTGCTATAACGAAAAATGTTTAAATTTAATAGGAAGAGGCTGTTAGATTTTTGGTTTTTTTTATCTCTCTATATTAAAACAATACGATTTTTTCAAAATTTTACGATTTTCAGCTTCATAGTTTATTGTTTTGAGCTTGTCTAGGGGTGTTCTATCACCCCTTAAAGTTTGGCCCATGAGTTCAGGGACATCCTGTAGAATAAATATAATTCTAATGATACTCAGATAGACATTGTTTCACTATGTACCAACGTCCCATGTCTTACTGTTTACCACATTGATTATCTCAAAAGAAAATTGTTAGATTCGACTTTGTTAGAGTTAAACTCTTAGTATTAAGCGGAGAAATAGTGGCGCATGTGTATTCCGGGTTGCCACCGACGACTATTTTTTTTATTCCATTTCAAAGGGTTCGTACCACTTTTTCCGAACGATAATAATTGCTATATACTTTTACAACAACTTCAAGAGAAATCTACTACAAATAACACTTTTTTTTTATAGTGGTACATATAGCTAAAATATAGAAATAGTACAGGGGGCAACTCTGTTTATGGTATTCGCAGAGGCGGAATAACCATTAGGCTGAGTAGGCTGAAGCCTAGGGGCCCGGAAGAAAAGGGCCCCTGTGCTAAGATTTTCTTTTGGGTTTTTTATTCATATTGGGTTGATATTTTACGCAAAAGCGAAATGATGTACAATATTCTCTGTTTCACTCATTTATTGAATTTTTCAGGTTATTAACATATAGATGGTATTTTTTTCCGTTTTTAGTGTCAGGATAAACTGAAATTTCATAATAAAAAAAAATCAGTTAATTAAAAATTAGTTCTAAAAGGTACCAGGAAATAATCTCAAAGATTGCAGTGCGAAAGCTTCGCACGGGTCCTTCTGGTACGAAGTATAATAGTTTAGTAAGTTTTGGTCATAAAAGAATAGGAATTCTTTTTTTTTATGTTCTTCGTAAACGAAAGGCATTTTTCTAAATATAACTTATAGAATACAGGGGCCGTATAAAAATTAAATATCGTATTTTAATATGTATAAAGCGCCTTGTAAAACAAATGCTATGTATAAAATATATACTTATTGTAATTGGAATTATGTTTCTATTATCAGTGGTCTGACAGATAAATGAGCAAACATGTATTTTGAATCACCCTGTATATATTGCTTGTAGGAGGGGGGGGGGCAAAAAAAGATCAAGCCTAGGGACCCGGGTAGTAGTTGATCCGCCTCTGGGTATTCGCACTGAAATACTCCATACAATTAAACTGAAGATATATGATCTATAGCAGAGTTAAATAAGTAACCACCAGATCCGAAAAGAACTTTCTTTTAGTAACTTCCGAACAAAACAGCATCCCCACTTGAAATGTAGTCGGCGAACGCGCCAAACAAAGCATCACTGAACAGACTAACATCTAGTGGTACAAAAAGAAACTTCGTTTTAAAAGCACCTCCATTTCACTGTGTACAACTCTCCCCTGTAAACATGTATGTGTGTGCGTGTGGGTTCGTGTTTCAGGGGAAGCGCGGACGAAAACAGGTTTACACACCCGCTGACTGAGGACGCACAGGGATCCGAGGACGTCCTCGGATAGAAAAAAGTCATTTTCCGTCGTCTTTAAGCATTTTTATGAATTGTACAAATTTTTATTGGTTTATAAAATTTGTCCTCAGTTGGAGGGTTTTGCTGTTTTCTGGTTATGTATCAGTGTATAATTGTGTATGAGGGAGAAAAGATGGTCCACTGAACCATGGTAATAAAACTTACTAAATGTGTGTCCTCAGATTACCTTAAAATTAAGTGTTTTGAGTATAAGTCCTCTGAATCCTTTAACATTATATGTTCTGTGTATGGGTCCTCAGAATACTTTAAACTTAAGTACTGTGTGTATGAGTCCTCTGATTCCTTTAAAATTTAGTGCTCTGTGTATGGGTCCTCAGAATACTTTAAAATTAAGTGCTGTGTGTATGAGTCCTCTGAATCCTTTAAAATTTAGTGCTCTGTGTATGGGTCCTCAGAATACTTTAAAATTAAGTGCTGTGTGTATGAGTCCTCTGAATACATAAAAATTAAGTATTATGTGTATTAGTCCTCTGTCACCTTTAAAATAAAGTGTTCTGCATCCCCCCCCCCCCTAAATACTTTAAAATAAAGTGTTCTATGTTTATGGTCTTTGTTCTCATTAAAAAATGCCATTTATAAGTATTTCTCTATTTTTTAGCAAAACTTCTTATTTTTTATAAGAGATATTAAATATTAATAAGTAAATTTCCAATTAAATTTTCAGCAGGACTGAAACTACGCGTAAATTTAATAAAACTGATAAAGGATGTGAATTAATTTTCACTTTGCTAAACAACGCATAAGCAGTAGAGTGAAAAATATGTCCAGACTGGGGATCGAACGCAGATACTCAGGTATAGCGTACCAAGGGCTTTACCATTTAAGCTATCTGGACGATATCCAGTCTGGCATTTTTCACTTATACGTTGGCTTGGCTGCAACCTTGCAACACAAGATGGAATATCAAACATGAGCACATTACCTAGTAGCGTACATGAGACGAATAACTTCCCAGCATCGAATAATATCTACATTTCCAATTAAATTTTCAGCAGGACTGAAATTGCGCGTAAATTTAATAACATTGACAAAGGGTGTGAATTAATTTTCACTTTGTTCAACAACGTATAACCACCCAGTCTGGCATTTTTCACTTATAACACATGCAAGGGTGCAACCTCGTTATCCAGATGGCTTAAATGGTAAAGCACTTGGTGCGTTATACCAAGGTATCTGGGTTCGATCCCCGGTCTGGACACATTTTTCACTATGCTGGTTATGCGTTGTTTAGCAGAGTGAAAATTAATTCCACATCCTTTGTTAGTGTTATTAAATTTACGCACAGTTTCAGTCCTGCTGAAATCTTAATTGTAAATTTAAATATCATCCGACGCTGGGAATTTATTCGTCTCATGGACACCAGTAGGTAGTGTGCTCATGTATGACATTCCATCTTGCGCGGCGATGTTGCAGCCTTTCCAACGAATAAGCGAAAAATGCCAGACTGGACGTCGTTCAGATGGCTTAAATTGTAAAGCTCTTGTTGCGCTATACCAGGGTATTTGGGTTCGATAACCAGTCTAGACACGTTTTTCACTCTGTTGGTTATGCATTGTTTAGCAAAGTGAAAATTAATTCACATCCTTTTTCAGTATTAAAACATTTTATTTTAAATTTCTTCTAGCAATAAGCTATAAATATAAACAAATTTATTACTTCTGTGTTTATGCTTAAAATCCGTAAACCTGTAAACATTCTTAAATTTGTAAACATACAAATACAATTTTGAAATTTTATGATTGTTTCACAATTTAAATAATTTCATTATATCGGAAATTGGGCGCCTTTTAATTGAGAGTCACGATATGTTCCATCTGCCATCTTGTTAAGGTGTAGTTATTTTTAAGTTTCCAAAAAATGACTCCTTAAAAAAATATGTAGTTTTAGAGATAACCAAATACATTTTAAACCTTTTGTCCATTTCTAATTAAGATAGAGAAACGATTCTTCTTCTTCCCGAAAACAAAGAATGGAATACAATGTCTATACCTCCTAAAACGGAAACCTACTCAAATAAAATAACTTTTTTTGGTCTTTTATGATTCTGTCTTAACGAATTTAGGTTAAAAGATCATCGGTAAAAAAGGCAGCTGTATAAATAATAATTATTATAATAAATACTTTGAGATATATTAGTTATTACGGAACATATATGCTCAATTATAGAAAATCAATTCTATGCTTCAAGTGCAGCACGTGCTAAACACATGTTTTTGTACCCTTATTATTGAAAGCAATCATCACAGACGATAGTATGTCCGGTGACGCAGCATAAGACCAACATTGTAGAACACCGCGGCACTCATACATACAGCAAATTTCACATCAAAAGAAACGCAAAAAACTGCTTTTTAATAGCTCAGCAAATGCATGACATATTGTTCTGATTTTTTTCAAAACAGTTTTATATTTGCTGTCTAATCCTATTCTGAAATTTATGCATTTCTACTTACAGTATATTTTTAGATATGAAAATGCATTTTAACTTGAAAATGGCTCTGTAATGTTGTGGTGGTGTTAAAGTGCAAATCTATATCCCCAAAATGACCCAAACGATTTTTTAAAAAAATAATATATGATGTTAATTGGTTTTAGATGAACCGAGAGACAGACTTGCGTTTATTCAGCAAAACTCGTTTTTAGGGTTTCGTTCATCTCACGAAACCCTATTAGAACCGCTTGGTTGTCTGTCTGTCACAGAGCCAGTTCTCAGAAACTATATAGCTTACAGTCATTAAATTTTCCGTTCTTGTGTACCTACTATGAAGCTCAAAATCATAAAATTTGAAAAAAGTGTATTATTTTAATATATAGAGATAAAAAACCAAAAATCTAACAGGCTTTTCCTATTAAATTTAAACATTTTTCGTTATAGCAATTGCCAACAATTAAAAATCCACAATAAAATTCTTTTTACAATAATTAATTTTCTATTGAAAGATTTCCACTTGGAAAATGAAAATGAAATAAAAAGTTTCACCAATTGAAAAAAAAAAAGATTAATATGAAAACATAGTGGTAAAAAAACGAAAATTTTTAAACATTTTTCAATAATACAAGGAGTATTAGTATGTGTAAATACTGAAAGCAGCTTAATATTACGTCAATAGAGAATTAAAAAGAAAATTAATCTGACGTCTAACATTTTGAAGGTCTGTATAAAACGAGTCACTTGATATCTGTTCCCTGTATATCTGCCCCCATACGTCATTTTGACGTCACAGCAGAAGGGGACACATATCCAGTACTAGAGCATTTCACTTTTGTCGAGAGTTGGATATCCGACCCCTGTATATCTGCCCCATACCAGAAGGGGGCACATATCCAATGTCAGATAATGTTACTTTCGTCGAGATCTGGATATCCGTCCCCTGTATATATGTGCCCCCATACGTAATTTTGACGTCACAATTGAAAGGGCCATATTTCCAGTGCTAGAGCATTTTACTTTAGTCGAGAGTTGGATATTCGACCACCCCTGTATATATATATATCCCCATACGTCATTTTGACGTCGCAGTAGACAAAGACACATATCAAGGGGGAACATATCCAATGCTATCACAGTTTACTTTTGAGGAGAGCGTTGGATATCCGTCCCCCATATATCTGCCTCCATACGTTATTTTGACGTTATAGCAGAAGAAGACACATATCCAGTACTCGAATATTTTTACGCTCGTCGGGAGTTGGATATCCGACCCCTGTATATATGTCTCCTTTTACGTACAGTTTTATTGTTCCCGTGAACGTCCTTATTTATCTAGAAATCTGTAGACGACATTCAGAATATCTTTGATACACGAGCCCTGAAATGAGATAAAACGAAGAAACATTTTTGCTCATTAGACATCTGTATCACATCCCTCCCCTGTTTTTTATTATTCAGAGTCATGGTCTGTTCCTCTTTGTACACAAATTCGACATCCTGTACTGTTTTCATAGAACAGGTCAGTAAAAAAAATTATTCTGCATATAAAGTTTTCAATTGAAATATAACTAAACAAGGCAGCTTTTTGTAGTGTTAGTAAAAACCATAATGAATTTCATGTGGACTATAAAGATATATGAAATATATTATGTATAAAATATAATTGTACAAACATTTTTAGAACATTTGTTTATTTATTTCGTAATCAATGATATTCCACAAATGACATGTTCAACAACGCGAAAGTTTTCTGACTCAATTTTAAACGGAAAGGCATAAAATTGGCAGGCCTGACTATTGAAGTGATTGGGAACCGAAATGAGTTTCCCATTTTATTATTATTATTATTTTATAAATTAATTAATTATCGAGTTATAAGCGATTCGTGTCACGTGACGACACGTTTTCCCTCTTTCTTGTGCTGTGGCGTTAGAAATTTGGTTCAAAGTACCGACTTTGACTGTATTTTCTGAAAGATTTTCTGTCTTTATCAAAAAATTTGTGGCCTTGCGATTACAAAATTTCTGAATTAAGAACACTTGCAAATTTCATGCGTTTCCGGAAAAAAAAAAAAAATATATATATATATATATATATGTCATAAAGTAACCATTTTGGATTTGAAAACAGCCTTAAGGGGGTTGCTCAATCAGCCCCCTAATGCCTCTCGCTATAATTAACATATGGGCGTAGAAGAATGCATCGTACATTTAAAAATCTCTTCCAGGAAATCAAAATTTATAACTTCTTTTTTCTTTGTGCTCTTCTTAAAAGATGTTTTATCTTCTTAGTTGTCAAAATATTTCTGAAATATCGGCTTAATTTAATATTTTATGTGTTAAAAGCGGACGAGCTGTGAGTAACATTTTAACACTTCAAGATAAATTCTGACAAAAACTTTAGCAGCTATGAATTTCACTTACCACAAACGTTTAAAATTCGACTGTATTCACGATCTTCAATGAAATCTTGCGGTCTGATATATTTATAACTATTTTTATTAGTATTTGTGCATTAATATTTCGATTATTTTTAATGTGTTACTTAAATAGCTGTCGTTAAGGATTATTTTTTTAAGTTAAGCGCAATTTGTTGAGTAATGTATCCTTTTTGGAAAACGGGGAATTTAGTTCAAAACTATAAGCAAAATATAAAAAAATGTAAGTTTTCAAAATGTAACGATTTATGTTCAACGTGTTATTTTACTCTCTCTTTATTTTATTTTGTTTGAACTTTTCATTTTCAAATAAACAATATATTACTTTTTATATATTATGTCAATTGATTTAACCGTGTAATAATAATAAAACAATGCGCGTAACTGATTTAAAGCAATAATAAGTACTATATTTTTTTATCATAAGCAAAAACAATTATACTCTACCATATCATTAAAAATTAGGAAAATCATTAAGAAAAATAGTAATTTAAAAAAAAAAACAGTAACAAAAATCATGATGTAAATATATTTTATCATAATCAGAAATATAAAAATACAAAACTAGCAACAAATAAAAAAATATTTTTCTAATTGCTTCTATTAATTGGAAACTATAACTAAAATTGAAACAAAATCGATTCACTATGTAAATAGTCTTTCAGCAGTAAGTAATTTTGTTGCTGTAATGTTGAATTCACACCAGAAATTTCGAGAAAATTCATTTGAAAATTAAAAAAAAAAATGAAGTAAAAGTAAAATTTTATAAACAAATTCTGGAAAAATATTGATTAATACTAAGTGGTGTAAATAGTATACCTCCGATATATCGATATACTTAATTTACAATAGCATTTGTTCCCTTTAATTTTTCTCGTAAATGAGAGAGAGGATCAGAACCATGTAACTTAATGGGGAAAAAAAATGCACGACTGACTTTTTTCTCCCAAATTTCCTAATATGACCTAGTAATTTTTCATTTGGTTTTCTCATCTCGGATCTTTGTCTCAATTTTTGCGGAAAAACAATCATATATGTTTGTGTTTTCACATTTTGACATAAGAAAAATGCTTGAATAACAGTGAATTTTGAATATTACATGCGAGTAAACTACAGCATGTACCCCCCCCCCCCCCCCCCTTCCCACACACACACCCTTGGAATAAAAAAGAAAACATAAATGGTGACAAGTTGTTTCGCGGAGTCAATAATATTTTGTAAAAAAGTACAACATGTATATGTTAGGATACTTCACTCAATTGAAAAATAGAAAGAGGGATATTGGAGATGCTGTACTGTATCCCAGTGACAAAGATAAGATTAACACTTTGTAAGTCCAACTATATTTAGATGTTTAGACAACAGAATGGTCATCACACAACATAAAACAAGACCCTTTTTGCCTACAGGCGAAGTAGGGGAAATTGATACCCCGCAGGGAAACAAGTGATTAGCAAACAAGAGATAAGCTACCACCTGCACCTTCTCAGAAAGATGTTCTCAAGTCCAAACTGTTTATTTTCTGACACATTCTGAAAACATATATATTTTTAAAGGCACGAAATTTACAGATATTCTTATTCAGATAGTAAAAAAAAATGTTTTTTTCTCTTTTTCCTATGAAGACAAACGATCATTCCGAAAACGATGTCAAAGTTGCTGTTTTGTTTTTACTCGTATACAGAACAATCAGGAAAATTGTCATCGGGTAGCGATTCTTAATAAAAATGTAAAAAAAAAAAAAAAAAAGAAAAAGAAAACGATATTGGATTTCAAAGTGATTGAATAGTAATGTCAGCAAATTTAAAGTTCCTATGCAAGAATGTATCAGAAATATTCAAGTTGTTGAGCGGGGCTTTATTCTTTATTTTTTATTTATATTTTTTAACAGCTTTATATAATGTAATGAAATAATAAAATTAGAAATTTGCTTTTTCAATTAGAGTGAAGTACGGGAAATTAGAGTCTAAAATTCTTATTTTTTATTTCCTGTTATAAACATTACATAACTCGTATGAAAAGTAATAGTTCAAATATTCTTTTTCATATATTAACGGCGCCGTATTTTCATTCACTGTAATTCGAGAATTACTAAGCTTTTAGTGCACGTGGGTTTGCCACATTTTTAAGGACATTTGTTACACATGTTTCAGCGAGCATTTATAATGTTTGTTTGAAATGCGTAAATTTCTACTTACTTTAAGACGATTCTCAAATTTCCTGCTCAACAAACGTGAAACTTTCCGAGATATTTTCTCACTTATTTTTACACGTAAAGGCATAAAATTGGCAGTCTTGACTATAAGCGATTTGAAATCAAATGATGCTCTCAATTTTTTGATAAATAAATTACCTATCAAATTAAAAGCGATTTTTGTCACGTGACAACATCTTTTTAACCTTTCGCGTGCAGTCGTGTCCTGAAATTTGGTTCAAAACATCAACTTTGATATTATTTTCTGAAACATCAAAATAGAAAATGCTGTTCGATTACAAAATTTCTTAGTCCAATGTCACGCTTTTCCGAACAAAAATGAATACTGAAATGTGTCAGAAAGTAATTGCTTTGGATTTGAGAACAGCCTTAAACAAATTATATGCCTGTCAAAAAATTGATTATTGACACACTTATATAAAAGGGCATGCATACTAAAAAAAATAATAAATTTATAATAACTACTAATCTTAAAAATTACACTGAAATATGTAAATATTAACCTCTGGAAAAATTGTAAAGAGAAGCAAATCCTATCACTACCGTTCCATTTCGAAAACTACCAATGTAACTCTTTTTCTTTATTTATCAATTTACTCCGAAATTGAAATTTTGAGAGAGATATTTTAAATAATAATACTTTAGGTAACTAGAATTTTCCACATTTGAAATTTTAAATGTAAATAGTGATAACTCAGTTTTTAATAACACTATTGTTTAAAGTATTTTGATTACGAAACTAAAGGACAGCAATAAATCTAACATCAGCCAGAAATAAAAATATGCAATATCTAGTTTTGCACAAGAACAAATCATATAAAAAAATTTATTAGTGGGTTGGCAGAACAAAATAAAAAATAATATAGAAGTATTTTCTTCAACAAGCTTTAGAACTGCACCATTAGGTTATTATTTGATTCAAGCAAGCATATAACTTGATTCTTAAAAAGCCCGATATTGAAGTATAATTTACACTATTAAATGGTAGTTTACACTATAATACAAAATTTATCTTGTCATGCAAATATTGCATGCTGTTTCAGTAATAATTTGAGCTTACTCAATCAAATATTCAGTACTTTCACTTTCTATGAATATAGGAATTAAAAAAATTTACTTTCTTTTAGAAAGTCCTTCCGAGACATACCACCGTCTTTGTGCCTTATGACCAAGCAGTAATATGCTAATACATCCTCTTTCAAAATAGTTAATTTAAAATAATTTGCCAGTTATGCAGACGTACGCAAATAAGAAAAAAATCTTTATGAGCATAATAAACTGTATGTATTCGAACCGTATTCAAATTTAATATTGAAGTTCCACAGTTCGCATTATCTTAATTTTATTTTAAATATATCTTCTGAATTTGTTTGTCAGTAATGTAAATAAAATCAGTGCATATGACTCCAAATAACAGTTGATTTTTTTTCTTTGTAATTTATTTTTAAATTTTTTATTGTTACAGTCGTCTATGAGAATCTTTCTGATACACAAATAAATTTCCATTCCTACAGATATGAAAATTTCACATGCTAACATATAAATAAATAAAATACGATATGTAAAATAGTACTTATTCGATATTATCTGAAACAGAAATAAGGGTTAAGCAAAACTTTACTTAGAGAGCTTTTGCTTAGCGAATATTCCTGTTGGAGAAACAACTACATCATTCTCTTTTAATTCTCTTCCATATATCCTATTACTCCCTGCAAAACCATAGATATAAAATCCTTGGTGAAATTGCTGGTTTTCTTAAACGTAATGGAATAAACCAAATAAGCAATCATCTATCGCAGAACTGATGGTATTGCGTCAATTATAATAACCCTTACAACACATTCAAACTAAAGCTGAAGGAGAGAACTTGTTTCTAAGAGGTAAACTGTGCTGTAATGTTGGAATATGAAATTCGGAAGGGCAGATGCAGTTGCACAAATACGAAATCTCATTCATGAATTCAACCTATTTCATATTCTTCATGCACAAATTACACAAATCTTTTTCCTTTATGTATCGAAATTTTTTTTCAAAAGTAGGGGGGGGCTAAAAGTATAAGGGAACAAAAATTACACGAGTAATACTCTATAATTACGCAGTAACAATTTCGAAAGTCTTGTATGAACTCAAGAAGGAATTTATATATACATTTCATAAAAATAATTTTATTATGTCTTTAATATAGCATTTAATGCAAAATTACGAAAGATGGAAAATGTTTTATTTGCCTGTCATTTTTGTCTCTCTGAATTCAGTTAAACTTTCTAACTTCCTTTAGTTATTCATTTTTATTATGATAAAATCATAAACCTTTTCCAAAAGTGACAAAAAGAAACAAAAAATTAAGTTTTAATAGATATATTCTACACGAATGAAGTTTTTTTTAGAAAATCTAATTTACATTCATGCCACAAACCTTGAAATTTACGACAAACCGTGCTGACAGCTGTATTCCGCACAGGGCTAAAACTAGCTTTTTTTTCACCCGGGGCAAACATGGATTTCGACATCCCCTCCCTCCTTCCTCCGCAAAGTAAATTTACATAGAGAATTTTTCTAAGTTTCTAATTGGCGATTTATTTTGAAATATGTAATCACAAAATACGTAATCAGGGAGGACGTTTAGGCAGAAACTGTGTCTTTTAAGGACCCCTTCACAAAAATGTTCAACTCAAAACAGGATCCTTCACAAAACAGGACCCTTCAAAAAACTTTTCTCCTTAAAACAGGACCCTTCACAAAATTCTTTGTCTAAAAAATAGACCTTTTCACAAATTTAATTATTTAAAAGTATAATCTGCCTGTCACTTTTAAATATAAAGAATTATATATAAAGTAATCTTTATATATAAAGTCACTTTCATATATAAAGAGAATATGTATATTTTACATACATATATCTTCTCAAAAATGTATAAACAAGAACTTGACTATAACGATCATTTCAAATTCAAAAAATTACGACTATATTTTTCACCAATATAAAGAGTTGTTCACAATTTAACAAAAACAGGACGCTGTGACACTGGTAATATTGAAATACGTAATCAGCTTTGTCAAATATTTATTTATTAAAACACCGAATAAAATTTCGCTTTTGACAGTTTTTCGTCTTAGCAGATCAGGTATACTATTCTTTATATTCTTTTAGCCGAGACAATGAAATTTTCCGTTTAAAAATGTTTTCGCGATACGTTTTCCCTGGTTTTAGTCTTTAATCTATCTTAATTAATTTAAATGTAAAATACATAACCTCTTTAAAATGTACGTGAAACATAATAGAATTAATGTGTTTACAGTATTCCTACGTGTTCATAGAAATTACGTATGCTATTCTTTTAATTGAACCTAATTAAAACAAATTCATACTACTTTTAAGGCGGTTCTGGAAAAAAAAGGCTCAATAATGAAAAAAATTAGCACACGTTCAAATCACTTGAATGCATTCAAGTGATTTGGAATGTAATATTCTTTTAAATTTTCGATAAAGGAATTACATCTGGAGTTATAAACAATCGTTGTCTCACAACGACCTTTTTCGTTGTGTCGCGTTCAGAAATTCTATACAAAACGCCATTTTTGACAGGATTTTCTGAAAGACCTGTTTTTTACGAAGAATGGAAAAACTATTCGATTTCATGGTTTCTGCATAATCTCATGCGTTAACAACATGCGTAATCAATCTCATTCGTTCACAAGCAAAAATGAATTCATAAATATGTCAGATTACCTGAGGGTCACAACACATCAAATTTCATTATTACACAAGTTTTTTACTGAAATTTAGACATTCAGAGTATGAACAAATATTCAATCTGACAAGCAGAAGTTCAAAAACTATTCATTATAATTCGAACCGTACATAGTAGTCTTTTTGTGGTACGTTTGAATAGATATTGCTCCTCTAAAGACATTACTATAATTTACAATAACTACTATATTAAGGTGGGGTGAATCAAAGGTGACCAGTGTTCCTAAGGTAGCCCACCCCTCAAAAGTAGAATTAATTTAAATTTTAATCACAAAATGGCGCTACTGCATTGTCAATCATGTATCTGCAGTGCATGGGGCTGAATTTAAAGAGATCACCTTGATCCTCTGACATTTTATGCAGTGATTTCACTTTTCAGGAGTAAGTCGTTCTAATTTCCAGGTAAGATGATATTTTAATTTACACGTGTTTAAATTCTTAGAACTTTGAATTATGATGCGTTTTCTGAAAGCTTATTTCTTTCTCTTTAACCCCATTTACTTCAATTCTAAGAAATTTATAAGATTAATACATTTACGTCGTACATATGGTGACCATACGCATGTACCCAAGGTTGTCACCTTAGAAAACAAACGAGGAAATCAGTGTAGTAAGGCTGATTTTCAAAATTTCTACATAAATATCGGAAAAAACTTTTTTACATTTATTGTTAACACCAGAGATCACCCAAAGGAAGTCAGTAACTCCCAGAAGAAAATTCATGAACTACCGTGCACAAAATGTGCTTCAATGTATTTTCGTGTCACAGAGATAAGAAGATTAAGAAGAAAAACTCGAAGGATATCAAAAGAAGGAAAGGATCATCAGAACAAAGTAGTTTGCAAAGTATTTTTTTTTTCACATTTTAAAAGTGATTTCAATACATAGGCCACCTTTGGAACACTATGCGCCAAAGGTGGACCACAAGCTATAATTTTGAGATTGTATTATAAAAGTAATTACATTTTATTTTATAAAGAAAAGTTTACTTGATATGTGTTAGAGATATGTGAAAAATTTTATAAACAAAACTTCAGCCACACACACACAACCAAAAAATAATAAACAATTCTCAAAGCTTAACTATGGCCACCTTTGGATGACCTACCTTACTATAATTTACCGAAAATCAAAGAAAATTTTTAAAGATTACGTTGAAGAAAGAATTTGTGAAAAATATCTAATGTAGTCAATTGATTTTATTTCGGTTTCAACAATCGATTTTCATAGTATCATAACTTATTTTGTCTTTTTTTTTTTTTTTTTCTAACTTAAAATTTTACAGTGTGATAAAGTAACAGCCCATGTTTATACAGTTTAATGCTTTCTAAGTTTTAATTTTAATTATTATTAGATTTTTTATTTTTTACCAAATATTTTGCAGGTCTTAAATATAAATATTGTGAAATTGAAATCTGTGTTTGTTTGTTTTTTACACTTAATCATTAAAAGTGTTTATCCGAAATATTTAATGAACTAATACGAGTACATTGGAACTGACTTTGTGCACTATTAATAGGTCAATGTTCCATTTATTAGCACAATAGGTTTAAATCGATAGAAAATTTTTCAAGATTCATGTGTATCCCTTGACTCTTCTCCCTCAAAGAAACGTTTTGGGGCAAAAGCGTCTGTTTATAAAATGAAATAAATGTTTGAAATAAAAATCTAAATAATGTAACTCAACATTTTAAGTGCATTTTTCCTATTTTCTTGATAAATTCTCTGAATATTAAGACATGTGCAATTACTTGGACACCAGACTCAAAAAAAGCTAAAACATTTTTACAAAATGAACTTTGTTACAATCCATAATGATTCATTGATGCAATGATAGTCTCAGTCTTCGTAAATCTATCCTAGGTTAGCATAAAATGTGTTCTTAAATTATTTTTAAAAAAGGTGTGAGAAATACATTCTACATTATTTTAAAATACGAGATAAGAACAAATAAAATAAAAGTTAAAGTTTAAAAAAAATAGGCACAATTATCTAATAATTTCTAAATCGTGATGTTTGGTTTCACGCTGAATTATCAGTGCAAAATATAGTATTGCCAATATAAGTAACCACATAAATAATTCATTCATTTTTTATCAGATTATTTTACTCGAAAACATTAAATGTTTAGTGAAAGATAAAGATGAGATAAATAATACGATGTGTAAAAACGGTCTGAAATCTTAAAAGCATCTAAGCTTTAGTTGAAATATTATCAGTTATTGCAGGTGTAAAGGTGTTTTCAAGAAACAAGATTCAATATTCATGCTTAATAATAAATCCTAATTTCATTCACTTTTAATAATAATATATATGAAATAACGTTAATGTAATACGTTAAAAATTATAAATTTAGTCTCAAATAGAATTTGTTCCAATTTCAATGCTCGTGTTTAAAAGAGAATGTTTGAGAAGCTTCCTGTAAAAAGCAAATATTGCAACGGAACAGAGAAAGAGAACAGGTGCATTTCTACGAAAGTTAAAAAATTAATCATTTTTAGTTGCTAAAGCAAGGAGAACATGTGGTGATTATTATCACCACCCTATGGCTATGAAGGGACCATCACTGGCACAAAATTTGTGTAAAAGCAAAGTGTTCTTAATCTGTTTACTGTTTCCGACAACCATGTGTTTTAAAGAGTTAGTTGACGCACCCCTTCACACTCTTGATTGATATACCCGTAACAGCGTCACATTCTTTTGGTAGTAGTTATTAAAAAGGGCCTGTTTTTAAACACATTTTAGGTAAATAGTAGGGACATCAAACCAGATCGACCACTCCTATGCAAGAATCCTGCTAAAGTCATTATCCCCCCCTTTCCCTTACCTAACTTCTTCGTTTATTATTCACATTGATAAATATTTCCTGATTAATTCCGAGGATTACCTCTTTTAAACAGGAAAAATTTACAAGCATAGTCTGTCTGTTTTCGCGTCTTTTTTTTTTTTTTGACTCGTTAGGCTTTAATTTTCGTAAAAATTGACCAATCGTCACGAAATTTTAATATGGTGTCAAGGCAGTTCTCAAGAAAATATTTCTAGCTCAACAATGCAAATCTTTTTGGCACATTCATGGAGTCATTAACAGAAAAGTATGGCACTTATAGGCATGATTATTAAAGAGATTTGTAATCGAAAAGTTTTCTTTTTTTTATTTTCTGATATATAAATTTTATCCTGAGTTATAAGCGATTGTTCTGTCATGAGGGCAGTTTTTTCCTTTTCCTGCGCTGCCGCAACCAGAAATTCGGTACAAAACGCCAACTTTGACAGCATTTTCTGGAAGATCTGAAAGGTTTTCTACCTTGAAAGAAAAACGGAGAAATGTTCGATTACATAGTTTTTATACGAGTACCTGCCAATTTCATGCGTTTGAGAACAAAAATGAATAATAATAAAAAAAATCAGAAATCAGTCAGTCCCCTCTCTGGTTTTAACCTTTCAGCTTTTTAATTCATTTTTGTTCGGAAACGCAAGTGTCCTTATTCAGAAACTATGTAATTGAAAGACGTTTTCCATTTTTTGGCAAAGGCAGAAGATCTTTCAGAAAATACTGTCAAAGTCGGCGTCTTGAATCGAATTTCCGAGGCAGCTGAGCGAGAATGGGAAAAATCGTGTTTTCACGTGATACGAGTTGCTTATAACTCGATAAGTAATTTATTAATAAAAAGAACGGAAAACTCAGTTCGATTCCAAATCACTTCTATAGTCAGGCCTGCCAGTTTTATGCCAATATGTTTAAAACCACAATTGCGTTAAGAACCACGTAAAATAAATTAAATGTTGAGTTATAATCGAACTCTGGATGATAATATTCTTTCCCTGACAACTGTGTCTCGAAAATGTGTTTCAAACGCCATTTTCGAGAATATTTTTTGAAAAATTCTTTGTTTTTACTTAAATAATAATAATAAAAAAAGTAAGTATTCTTCGATTTTTTTGTATTTGAATAAGAATATCTGAAATTTTCGTGCATTTACGAATATAGATGGCTTCGGAATTTGCCGGATAATTACGATTTCGATTTTAATACAAAACTCCTATTTTCAGACTCAATCACAAAATTTTTTCATTTGCTCATGACTGAATATTTTAGAAATAGAATAAAACCCGTAGAGTTGACTCTTTACATTGTAGTACCACAAATATCACTAAATATAAACAGATAAAAAGCCGTAAGTAAGTATCCTAATAATTATAAAGAAATAATTGATTATTCTGAGTAGCATACTTTGAAAAAGATTTTAAAAGAACAATAACCCATTCCCCTCTTTCAATGGAAAAGATGAATTCCTTAGGGAAAAAAACATTGAATGTGTTAACTCATTTTCAGATAACAAATAGAGTAATAATTTATCAACTATCTTAAAACATAAATATATCATATTTAAAAAAAATAATACTAATGGAGGATATGGAGGATATAAAAGCATTTTTTCTTTTACATTTCTTTCAGTATAATACCAAAATCTGATGTTCGTGTGTAAAATCTGAAAATTTACCTCATAACTTTTCTGTGATCACTTTACCTCTGCCCCTTCCGTACCCTGAAAAGTCCAGAAAATGAAAAATCTTCGCAATGTACTAAATCACTTCATCTCTCCTTAAAAAATACCCACAATTACTCTTAATAATGTGGTTTATTATTACTATTATTATTTTAGTATGTTTTTCAAATCACTGTTAATAGATGCATTTTTAAGGCCCTATTTTTCCCCTGGTACCTTTCCCCACTCTACCGCTTTATACGATTCATTTATTTTTTACTCTTTGAGTTCGGGAGGAGGGGGGGGGGGGGCGCAGGGTCAGCCCAAGAGCATTTTGGCGCCCGTGCGAGCACTCATCTGGCACCCCCTCCCTCACAAGGAAAATTGCTTTATTTATATTCTTAATTTTTTTAAACATTCGTAACTTTTATACTTGCTATCATTAATTATTTAAGATATTAATTTAAAGCGGTTCAAAAAACATAAAAGTTTTCAAATTTAATCCTTTCTTTGAGTCTGTATTTGTTAAATTGTAAAATCAAATCTCATAATGGAAATTTGAATTTTACAGTGATTATTAGTGTAACATTACGATCCAAGAGTGAAGCACAAGACATAACGCATAGTCAGGGGTCGGAAAAACTACTTTTTTATTGTAGCGAACTACAACTACAACTACTTTATGGAAAATGTAGTTAACTACAACTACAACTACTTATATTAAAAAGTAGCGACTACAAACTACTTTTCAAAAGTAGTCACTACTTTGCTACTTTCAGATTTTGCCAAAGGGTTCAATTTACACTAGAAATTGAAGGCACGATTAAATAATAAAGCGATCCCTCGTTATATTGCAACTGTCGGGATGCAATTAAATAAATGCGACATAACTGAGGACATTAAAAAATTAGGAAAGATAAGATATAAGAAAATGTTTTCTGTTTGCCTCCAAAATGTTAGTTTGTACACATTACAAATTTGTAGCAAAATTAAGAGAGGTAGCATAATCTAGAAAGTTACAGAAAAACAACTCTAAATGCTAACAATAAATAAATTTGTAAATAAAGCAATTCCAAATAATAAGAAACCTGGCATTAAAACATGGAAACCTAATAACGAGTAAATAGACAAATGTTGTCAGCAAAAAATTAATTCCATTGGTGGGTTAGTACTTGATTTTAGCAGCAAGTGTGAATGGGAAAAATCTATGACTTTATGCAATGCTGTACACTGCAGCTGAGATTTACCGCTGAGTTTCACAAATTAATGAGCAGAACTAATTTTGCACAAAAGAAGAAAGTTTCGACCACTCGATTTTCAGAGTGGCAATTTTTTTTCATAAAGTAGCGTTAAATGTAGCGTCGATTCTCGCTATAAACTGATTTTTTGTATCGCGCTACTCGCTACACTACATTGTCCAAAATGTAGCGCGATACACTACAAACTACTGTAAAAAGTAGCGACTACTGTAGTTTCGCTACTTCCGACCCCTGCTCATAGTATTGGACGAAAATAACAATAAGTTAATTAATTAAAAGAAGAAACTTTGTTAGAAGAATACTGTTTGCCATATTTCTACAATTAAAGAAGCAGAACCATTAGTAAGTAGCATCTATGTAAAATGAAAACTGCAATCTTGTGTCGTTATTTAATACAAAAGGAGCACGAATAAATTTCAAATGTAAATATCTATTTGCGAAAATAGTTAATTTTTCCTGGTGAAAACTTTCGAGAAATTGAAAAACCCAGTTTTCTCTTCAGCTCATCACGGAAACATATAAGTGTTTTTATTCTTTAGTTTCATTTTTGAAATGGCTCTCTTTCTCTTCCTTGAAAATAAAATTTTCTTTATCTGTGATGACTTTTAACAAAGAATAATAATAAAAAACCTAATAAAGTATTTTTTTAAGTAACCTAAAATAGTTAAACATTAAGAAAAAACTATGGTTGAGAGTAAGAGGTTTATTTATAATTAGAATAATAAGGAATACAGTTAACACAAAATGTCTCCCCCCCCCCCCCAAAAAAAAAAAAAAAAAAAAAAAAAGCTTCCTAGATTTCGTTCTACTAGCGTCCACGCTAGGAAAAAACAATCCACTACAAAGAAAGCTATATGTTTCACTCAGGGAGATATAAATAGATATAGATAGGTATTCTATTACCATGGTTTCACTTTGTCTGAATTTATGCCTTACCGCCGCTCCGAAATTGGATAAAAAAAGTGTCATTATAAATCCAGTTAAATCATAGGGTATTTATTTGTAAAAGACATCATGAAAAAAATCAACATAATGGACACTAAAGACAAAAAAAGAAAGAAAAAAAAAAGGTATTATTTAACAATAAATGTATTAAATGAAAGATTTTCTCAAGACGATTACAAAATAAAATTTATAGACAAAAGAAATGAATTAAAAATCGTCCAATTTCACAATTCCACAGTGTCTAGCTCATGTTCATTTATTTATTACGTGAGATCACCTGTTAATAAGAAATCAAAGTAAAGTAATTCTATTCAACTCTATTTATTTAGATTTTCAAGTAATAAATTGCATGTCATGGTCGCCGGCAAAGGAGGGGGACATGGCAAGTTCTTTGTCCCTTCCTGGTTTTCGAAAAAAAAATCTATCTTGAATAATTAAAAAAAAAAAAAAATAAAAAAAAAAAAAAAAAAAAAACGAAAAATTGCGCTTGGGCATAAATCTGTATATATTAAAAGAAGATTTAGCTCAAAATTATCTCAAAATTATTTTACACCTATGTCGATTTCGTTCTTCTAGCGCTCATGGTGCAAGTTATTTCACAAAAGAATGAAGAATCTTAGTGTGTCGAACAGAAATTTCTTCTGGATTAAAGAAAGTTTGACTCACAAGGAGAGTGCCAAGCTTGGTAATCACAGATTTTGATTATTTTTATGTATGTTGTAGGGTAGAAGCCCCTTAGTCTCGGGTTCAATGGATTTTATACAACGCTCCTTAGTTCTCGAGAAATGGGGGGTCTAATATTATAACACAACTTAAATACTTAATTTGTAACAAAGTAACTACCTTGGTTGTAGCTCAGTTGGCATTCCGTCTGTTTGTTGTTTCGAGGTCCCGGGTTCGATGCCGGAACGCGCTAAGTTTGTTTTTCTCATTTTTTTTTAATAAATATACTTGTAATTATAATTTAATAATCTCAATAAAAATTTTTGTTAACATAATTAAATTTTAATTTAGCATTTTTGATTTTTAAACCATTATTAAACATTTCTCATCATTTAAAGAGCTTTAAAAAATTTGGATCTATTATTGACTAGTAAAATTCAAAAATCGTTAAAAAATCAGCATATTTACTATTGAATTATAGAATTCGTCTCCCATCACAATAGAAAACGAAGATATTTCAGATGCTGGATTATTTGTTAAAAATCCATTGTTTTGCAATAAAATTTTACAATATTTCAACGCATTTGTGACATCATTTTTCTGATTTTCATCGAATCCCGACACTTCAGATTGATCTTCTTGTGAACTACGGCTTGCTTCTTTCATTTTTATACGATCATAAGCTGTTATAGAATGATACGCACTTGTGCGATAAAGATTGAAAACAAAAACCACTTAACTGCACCAAACTAAAAAATAAATAAATAACCAAAGTATGTCGTGGCGCCCTCTAGTTACAATAAAATAAACATAAATATGTTGTAATTTAATTATTATGCTAAATTTTAATATAATTATGCTTCATACTTTTAAAACAGAGTGGTATTATCATCGCATCGACTTTATAAATGATGTTTCTTTACAATCACGAATTGATATAATTGTTCAATATCGTTGCATTGATAAAGCATAATATGGAATACATTTTAAAAGTGATTTTTAAAAAAATCAAAAATGCTTGATTAAAATTTAATTATGTTAACAAAATTTTTTATTGAGATTATTAAATTATAATTACAAGTACATTTATTTAAAAAATGAGAAAAATAAACTTAGCGCATTCCGGCATCGAACCCGGGCCCTCGGAACAACAAGCAGACGCCATACCAACTGAGCTATGACCAACGTAGTTATTTCGTTACAAAGTAAGTATTTAAGTTGTGTTATAATATTAGACCCCCCATTTCTCGAGAACTAAGGAGCGTTGTATAAAATCCATTAAACCTGAGACTAAGGGGCTTCTACCCTACAACATATATAAAAATAATCAAAATCTGTGATTACCAAGCTTGGCACTCTCCTTGTCAGTATTAAATACATAATCGGATTCCAGAAAAATCTCTTTAAAAAAAAAATGTAATATTGGTTAAATATCTAGCAGTTTTTTTTTAAATTTATATTTGCTAAAATTTTTAGTTATTTGAATTCCATTATTGCGAAATACTTCTTATGCAATAGTCCAAAGACTATATTTCACTATTAATTAATCCCTAATGATGTATGAAACAGTGTGTCATCATAATGCAATTATATTTTTATGACGTTATTTTTACTGGTGAAAGCTTTCCAATAAGTGTTTCCCAGTGGCTGAGAGGTTCTACTCTCGAAGCTGGTAGACGGGAGGTGCTGGGTTCGATCCCAATCGCGCCCGTCGGCCTAATCCTTCGGAGTTTTCGTGGTTTTCTTCGAGTCGTGGATTTATCCATGCGTAACTACGGGTTAGGTTCCCTTAGAAAGACCCCCACGAAGGGCACTAATTTAAAGAATATAGCATGGGTGCTGGATGAACAAAATTCCTGAAGGAGCAGCTTTTGGAAAATATGTGTGCCCGTAGCAAGAATAGGAATAGTTTAATTTTTGTTTTCTACAGGGAGACCTGAATCCCCTCGTTTAAGATGATATTTAAAAATATGTACATGAAAACAGAACTGAAAAGGATCTATCACGGGAGGTTCAAAAATTGGAGATGCACCTAAACACCTGACGAAAAATCCTTTTTTAGGATTTCGTTCATCTCACGAAACCCTATTAGCCCCGCTTCGTTGTCTGTCTATCACAGAGCTGGTTCTCAGAAACTATATAATTTACAGTCATGAAATTTTGTGTACTTATAGCCGAATACCTGCTATGAAGCTCAAAATAATAAAATTTGAAAAAATGTTATTATTTTAATATAGAGAGATAAAAAACCAAAAATCTAACAGCTTTTTCAAATTAAATTTAAACATTTTTCGTTATAGCAGTTGCCAACAATTAAAAATCCACAATAAAATTCTTTCTACAATAATTAATTTTCTATTGAAAGATTTCCACGTAAAAAATGAAAATAAAATAAAAAGTTTCACCAATTGAAAAAAAAAAAGATTAATATGACGTCATATTGGTAATAAAACAGAAATTTTCAATCATTTCTCAATAATACAAGGAGTATGAGTATGTGTAAATACAGAGAGCAGCTTCAAAAGAGAGAATTAAAAAGAAAATTAGAGAGTTACATTATTAGAGAGAACATTAGAGAATTAAAAAGAAAATTAATCTGACGTCTAACATTTTGAAGGTCTCTATACAACATGTTTAATTTTGAAAGTGATTTTTTTTTAATACCGCATTTAGTCTACATGACAGATATTATTATGACAGAGTATAATAGCGGGCTTTGCTCACTATCGGACCGGTTGATTTAAAAAAAAAAAAACGTGAAAAATAGAACGGTACATTTTTACGTTATAAAAAGAATGACCTTTTTTTTTTTTTTTTTTTTTTTTTTTTTTAAATGAAATTTATTTCGATCACATTTACCCATTTGTTTCTTTTTCTGTTAGTGTTTAATTATTCCAAGTCGCTTGTAATAATTATGCACTAAAAGAAAAATAAACTAAAGATGTGAAATGGAGTTCATTAATTGTACTGTTGCTCGATAATTTCACAGGAACGGGGGGGGGGGGGTATTTATGCCGGAGAGGCCCTGCCTCCTATGAGATGTGCCTGAAAGAAACACTAATTCTGCTCAGAACCTTATTATCGCAAGGGCAAACAAGGGAGTTGTTCAGGGTCCCCAACTCTGAAATGGGCCCCCCTAAACACAAAATTCATTTTTTGTTGTTGTTGTTTTTGTTACGAGTAGAAATTGTGAATACAAGCATATTATAGGGGCCCCAACTGAATCCCTACTTTGCCTCACGCACCAAGGCGCCATGTAAGGCTAGTCGGGCCCTGGTTCCACCGTTCTGAGTTTAGGGACCAATATATTTCGCAATTTGAAGAGTTGACGACTTTCAAAGATTTCAACATGCATTGCAACTCTAAATATTCTACTATGTTGCACTTGGGTCTTTGAAGGAAAAGTACTCGTTTAAATGAAATAAATAATAAATGGATCAAGCTACTTAAAATATGTCTGGTTTGCTTTATTTTTATCTATTAAATATTCCACTTAGAGTAGCTTAATAATATAATTATTGAATGACCGATTGTATTGTCTCCATGCTGCGGTCTTATTTAGATAAACATAACTTTTCTGGTTTTTCATTTTCGGCAGTTTTTTTTACTCTAACACTTTTGACAATTAGCAGAAAAAGATAAGCTCATATCCAGAAGACTTTGTCAGAAAAAAAAAAAAAAAAAACATTTTCAAAGAAGACTGCTTTTTATTTTTGAAAGTTTCCTTTTTCTAATGATTTCTCTTTTCCGTTATTTTTGTAAACTGACCTGTAAGCAAGATCATCTGGGAGCCAGTCGTAGTTTTCTTGGGGTGGAATGCCCTTGAATAGCTGCAAGTGGCAGAATTCACCTGTCAAAGTCGAAATTAATTAGCATTCCGCAAGGGAAGGGGATTGGGGTGGTTCCTGGTTATGTTTCTCTGCCCAGAATGACGAAGCAATTTAAGCATTAATAGCTTAAAGACACATTTCTGTTCTCCTCAGAGAAAGAACAGAAGCCACTGCCGTGAGGCGCACGTGATAACCACTGCGCTACGGAAACATGTTGAAGAAATTTTTATGTGTTGTAGTGATAAATTTTCTATTAAATGATTTGAAAGTATTTTTATTTTTTAACTTAAGAGTTTTTTTTTTCTTAATACTGTAGAACCTCGATCCATCGTTTTTCAAGGGGTGGGTGAAAAAAAAAATGATGAATGCGGGTTAACGTCAAAACACGAAAAAAAAAAAAATAATGTTTATGCATTACTAATACATGCAATGTATACAGTATACTAATAAATACCAATTTGTTACTTACCAAACAGTAAAAGAAATAAATCGAAGTTGTAGAAAATTGATATTTGTTTAAAAAATGCATGCAAAATTTTCAGTACCCTTGAATTCTTTTTTAAACACAAAGAAGAATCTCTCCTTGAGCGGGTTCTAAGAGGGAGGGAAAGTGGTTTTAAAAAGGTAATGCAATCGATAAATTCTTTCAACTCACTATATGGGGGGTGCTTATCTATAAGAACAGTAGCCTATATATATATATATATATATATATATATATATATATATATATATATATATATATATATATATATATATATATATATATATTTGGAGACTTTGAACAAGATTAACTTTTTATTTGGGAGGCGGGGCTGGAGAGCGAGACATGAAATTAAAATAATAAAAACTTCACATACAAAGATATTAAAAAGGTTGGTATAAAGACAAACAAATGAAATATTTTTAAATCTAAATATTTCCCATTATCACATTTCTCTTTTACAAGGTAGGGGGGGGGGGGGGATTAAAGTGGGGTAACAGAAAAAAAGAGTCAATTTTTTCAGATTTGGCTCAAGAAAATACAATTTTAGGCATAATACAGCAGAAATAAAGTTTTCCAAAAATGCTTTGATATAAAATTTAAGATAAAATTTATTAGTTATGGCATGGTTCTAAAAAAAAATGAAATAATTATATGTATATAGTAAACTCTGTTAATACGAGAAACAAGGGAATTATAAAATTCCTTGTATTAACCGTTACTGATAATACCTGTGAAGGCAGTAAAAATACTAAACACACATTTAAATAAACTAATTACAACTATTAATTATTCTAATTAATTCTAAAATTAACATAATATCATAAAAATTCAAAGAAGACTCAGCTTACATTGCAATAATCACTGCAATTTTCGCGCAATAGATTTCACATATATTTTCATCTTAACAGTGAAATAGTATGGAAAAGTTGTTAATAAATCCCAGAGTCCGAATTTAAAGAAAGAAACGAATAAAGGTTTTCTTCTTTGCTCCTGCTTTTCCATGGCTCAATTGCAAATCTAACAAAGAAGCTGTATTTGAAACGTCCTTATTTCCCCCTTTATTCTTTCATTTTTACAAGACCTCAGCATCATTCCTTTGAATGAAATTCTGTCCGGGAATACTAATCCACTGCTATATTTTGACAAAACGTTGTGATGTAAAAATAGTCTCGCTGAGACAGAGCAGTGTTTGATAAGAAAAAGATTTCCACCCTGTTAATTCTACTCTACATTTGGCGAAAAACCCATTGAAATAAGCAGATGTTTTGCTCGTATTTGTTGTGATCCTGTTTTGTAGCTCGTAAAAAGCGTAAAAAGCTCAGTATAGTATAAATGATCAAAAAGATCAACAGTTCTTAATATGTAAATTGTTCATTTTGACAGTGTCGTTTTAGCCATACTCGTATTAAACGAGTTCGACTGTATATATATATATATATATATATATATATATATATATATATATATATATTGCCCGCGGAATATTTTCAAACGTCATAGCACTTGCAAAGATGACTATTCAAATGATTTAAATTTTTTTTTCAAAAAATGAATTGCATTTTGAGCTATAAGAGATCCTCGCGGGGTTCATTTATTTTTTCTTATGTGTGTGTGGGAGGGGGGGGGGATATTTGAAAAGAATCAGTTGCAAAATTATTATTGAAATCGCATGAAGTGACCAAAAATTTACTTAAATTTGTTAGATAAAGTGTCATTGTGAAAATTAGCAATTAAACGTTACATCCAACTAATCCTGCATGAGTCGTCAAACACCCAGCTAGAGTCCTATCCGAATCCGCAAATTTTTATTTAAAGTCGATCCGAGCCCAACAAAAACATTTCGTCTACCCGCAACCCGAAATACTTCAATCTGAACTCTAAAGGAACCAATCCGACCCGAAACCCGAGGTCAGAGAAAACAGATCTACAATTTAGTGCAATTATGAAAAAAAATAAAGTCTATAATCATATTCCCTATATTAATTTTACATTTAATATTAAAATAAAAAACATGTCATGAGGCCTTCTTATTCAAATATATAGTTTTAAAAAAAATCAGAAATAGTGTCCTGCGTGGATCGGTTTGTACCCAAACCTGACAAAAATTGTTTTGAAGACCCAAACTCGAAATACTCAAACCTGCGACCTGAAACGTATTATTAAAAAAAGGTCTATAATTTAAAAAACTTAAAAAGAGAAATATTTTACGATATTATCTCCAATATCAATTCTATCTGTTATGTAGAAAATTAAACATGTAAAGACTCGTTCATATTTAAATTTATAGTTTTTCATCTGAAACGATAGTATAGACTTTCTTTTGTAAAATAGACTGAAACCGACCGTAAATAATAAAACTCAACCTGACAGCGATACGATCACGAAACAGAGTCACCCCAACCGAACCCAAAAGTAAAGAAAAACATTAGCTACAACCCAAACCACGGTTCGGATCGGTTTCAGGTAAAATTAGGTTTCCTCACTCGATGCAGGGCTAACCTAAGACAATATTCTGAACATAAAAAAAAAAAAAAAAAAAAAACTAGATAAATCGAAACTCCAATTTGACGCTGAAGAATAAAAACTCAACCTGAAACAATTACATCATACCCGACTTGCAAAGAAAAAATCGCCGGCAGCCTGACTACGGCATTTTTTTTTATAAACTAACATCGGGTTATTTTTAAAGCATATCTATACCCCACTCGAGTTGACCGGGTCGGGTCGTGAACGGGGAAAAGTGGGTTACCCAACCCGATGCAAGACTCCACTCTCAAGTTAAAATATTTTCACCGACGAAATTTAAATTTTGACACCGATGTGGGGGAAGTCAGGTGTGCCCCACGCGGATTAATTCCCCCCCCCCCTCTGGATCCCCTTTAGCGCCACCCTTGGATAAATATGATTAAAACAATACTTTTATTCAATATTACTTTTAAAATCAGTTGTTAAAAATGAGATAATAACTCTCAACACAGACAGCCTAAAAGTGATGAATTAAAGCATCAAAATTTTAGTTTTACAATTTTTTTTTCTAGTTTCAATACACAACATTTTGATTAAGACAAATTTAGCAATAGAAATGGGAATGAATTTTAAATTTTTAATGTTTTTCGAATAAAGCAGAAAAAAGAAAAAGTAGTTCTACTAAAACTGCAACTACTGGGACCTCCATATTATGAGGGCTCTGGGGCGATGCCTCACTTGTCCATGTAGAAATCTCGTAGGAAAATGCTAAAAAAAAATTTAAAAAAAAAAAAAAGAACACAATGGATACTGAATTCAATTTTGTCCGTAAACACATGAAATTTGCAAATGTTCTTATAGAGAAATTATAAAATCGAACAGTTTTTCCCTTTTTCGGTAAACGTTACGTCTTTTACGGTAAAACGTCTTTTAGAAAATGCTTTCAAAATTGATGTTTTCAATCGAATTTATGTACAAGATAGACAGAAAGATCATCATGAAGAAACGATAGTTCAAGAAATAGATCATTTGGTGAAAAAAAAGATCTATTTGATTCTAAAGTATTTTAATAGTCACACCTGCATAACGTTTATAAATTAGTCCCGGACTGATTTCTGTCAGAAAGTTTCTGGTTTTTGAGCGGACATTTTTTTCTTTCTTTTTTTTTATAAGAACCACTATAACTAATTTAAATTTAGATCCTAAATTTTACATCAAATTATCTTTAGAAAAATATTTTTATTTTTGCTGTATGTTGCCTAAATGCCTAAATTGTGTTTTCTTAGACCAAATTTCAAAATTTTTACTGATATTTGCTGTTGCACTGCCCCCCCCCCCCCCTACCACGTAAAGAAAATAAATCAAATATTGAGAAATCTTCTCTTTTCAAATTTTTTTACATTGTTTCTCTTTATATAGATCCCATTAAAATCCCTGTATGTTATTTTTATTATTTTAATTTCGTGTCCCTCCCCCCCCCCAAAAAAAAAGGGGGGTTACTCTTTCTCAAATTTCCTCAAATTTTCCAAATAAGTATATAAACTGCAGCTCTTATACATAAGTACCCCATGTATGGAGTTGAAAGAATCTATCGATTGTATTTTCTTTTTAAAACAAACTCCCCCCCCCCTCCCTTTCGAGGACCCTCACACCCAACGAATACCTGACGTTTCCGTTTAGCGAATGCTATTTCAATACACAACACTTTTGTATTTGTATGCTTTAGTATAATGATATGTATAATATATATTATGTCTTCAATGTTAGGGTTAGAGATACACGGGCTTCACTTGTAAAATAGAATCGGTAATAACTGAATATATAATATGTACCTCAGTAACTAGTATATCTCAATATTATGTTTAATGCCTTTTTTACCGTTGTCTTTTTTACCAGTGGACCCTTTTACCTAAATTCCACTATTACTACAATATCAAAAGCATGATAATTTATTCTCGCTTTTAATCCTCCTACTGCAATTGGCGTAGTTATAAATCCCATTAAATTTTTCATATTCGAATTTTGAACCAGATAAAATAAGAAATTAAACTTAATCAATCACTAATTAATGTGTAATTGATTTCTAACTAATTACAGTAAAGTCTGTAAAAGCGGTATTCATCATGTCTTACAGAATCCTGTCTTTAAAGAAAAATTTCCTGGACTCAATGCTAGAAATATCACATAATTACAGTTGATAAACTAAAACCTGTCTAATATGGAATTTTTTCTGGTACCTAGGGATCACATTTTGACCGGTTTTACTGTGATACTGTAGTACCATGTAGTGTTACTGATCAATTAATACCGTAATATTAAAGTAATATTATAATACCACCATCTCTAAACGTAATATATGTATAAGAAATGGTATTACTTGATAAGAAAGAAACCTCTATAAGCAGAATTTTTAAATGATTCATTGTTCGTTGAGAATCCATCTTAGCAGATTGGTATGTTCTAAAAAAAATTTGCCATAGGTATACAGTAAAATCTTCTGAGATGCAACGGCAAGGCTAAAATAATTACTGCCAATTTTTGATTTCACCGATAAATGTTTTTTCAATGCTTTAAAATCAGTAGAAAATTAAGTAATAAACATACAAATTATTTATTATGCAGCTAAATTACAATATCCTATGTGTGTATGTATGAAAAAAAATTCGAATTTATGTTTTTTTTTTGCTTTCTTTTAACAGCAATATGCATATTCTGAATATTTTATTAAAGTTTGTTTTAATTCTTTTAGTGCTCACAAAAATAAGTTTCAAGAATGATCATTCTAAATAATTCCATTTATTTTGCATGAATATTTCAATGTACTTCATATATATATATATATATATATATATATATATATATATATATATATATATATATATATATATATATATATATATATATTTGAACACATGAATATACATTCAATTAGTGTATTTTTCAGGTAATTATAAAATATATCAACTATCTCAGGTTTAAATTACAGGAAAACAAAGAAAGCAAATTGTTAACTAATTTGTATAAAGACATTATTATTTTAGATTTAAAAAATAAAAAAATAAATATAGCATTAATTGATATATAGAGATACAATGAAAAATATTATATAAAAGCGAGCACCGTGATATTCTGTATAAAATATTCAATTAAGATTAATTTTATAGTGAAATTTAGCGCTATATGTGTGTTTTATAAAACGTAAATCCATAAATTTAAAAGAAAATTGACACTTCCACTTTAATTTTATCTTAAAACATTTCAAATAAGTAAATTTATAAGTGTACGTAACGGAAACTTACTAAAAATGCATTTAAAAAATAATTAAAACTTGCTTATTATTAGAAAGTTGTAAATTCATTTCAAATATAATGGATGAAAATTATAGATGCAAACGTTATTTCAGACTTTAGCTTTAGACCTCAAACCCAAGTCTGTGCTCGAAAATACTTCTATTTATCAACATATAGCCGAAGAACTTGAATTCTTTGCATGTAGGCAGAGAAGCGTTTTCAAAAGCGATTAGTAAACTATTTTTAACGCCATTTAACGCCTCCTATAGATAACGGGGCAACATTCTCAATCGCCTGCAGACACAAACTAATTCCGTTGTGCTTTTGAAGGACAAAGTCCAAACTCACCTAAGGCTTTTTACATGTTTAGAACAGCTACGTCTTCAAGGCATTTTTACCGTATTATTTTACAAACTACTGAAACAATTAGGCTTAAAACTGAGGATTAGATTTGTGTAATTATCTAAGGAAAAATTAATACTTTGAAATATATTCATACTTAGAAGTAAGACGACGGTTAGAGTGTTGATTTTAAACCTTAACTGTAACTACAAAAAAATTGACCAGCCGAGAAAGCGAAATGCAAGTGTTTGCATTTTAAGTTTTTTTGTTTTCATTTCTGAGACTTTCAATCACAGTAACATGATTCCTTAAACCCAAAAATTTTTGGATCAATTTATTGTAAACTTTTAACTCCTTAACTTTTAACTTTTATAACTTTTTTTACTCCTCAAGACTTTGCTTATTTAAACTTTTCTTAAACTTTTTGTGTTATTGTACGTTGATAAGTTTCTTCCATTTATAACGACGGAAATTGAAGGATGTGAACGAAATATTAAAAATAAATAGTAAATGATTTAGTATAATATTACGGAAAACAGATTTTTTAAGATATGATTTGAAATGAGTAAATGAATTTACTTTAAAATTGAAATCATTCCATTTAACATAAATATCAATAATTAATTTATTATCAGATAAAGTAATCATTAAATCAAGAAAATTAATGGAATTTTTAGTGCTTTTTTGTTATTTTAAGAGAAGATAGATAATATAGACCAAGGTCTCCGCAATCGGTAGATTTTGGAAATCTACTCAATGTGGAGAATAAAAGAAGGGGACAGTTTTCTTTTTCAAAATCTGTTTTTCGAATAACTCAGGACATGTGTTCCTAAAGTGAAAATTTTAACATATTTTTTAAATGTACTCTTACATAGAAATCCAAAGA
Organism: Maratus michaelseni; assembly: GCA_963931845.1. Classification (NCBI taxonomy): domain Eukaryota; kingdom Metazoa; phylum Arthropoda; class Arachnida; order Araneae; family Salticidae; genus Maratus; species Maratus michaelseni. Next base: position 152,067,155 of record OZ007596.1, on the reverse strand, counting down.
TATATTACTCGAGAACTGCTCGAAATGTTTTCAATGATTAACTCCTATAGCATAAAATCGAATTTATACCCCCCCCCCCCCCCGCCCGCCCACTCCTGCAAAAATCGTCTGCGTTAAATTCTTCGTACACAGTATTTTTTCTAGTGTTCTATTTGCATAATTTCAGACTTTTCAAAACAAAAATATGGCGAATAAGGAAGACAGCTTCTTATTTTCTTCAAAAATTGTTCTTAAAATTGTTGCGACATTTACGCCTTAAGACAAGGATTTTCATAATTTTAAAATCGCTCTGAAATTCGAATTACCATATATTACTCGAATGCCACAGAAAATCTTTTCAGTGCTTTACACATATAGCGTGAAGTCGAATTTTCAATTTTCTCCACCACAACAATTGTCTGTACGAAAGAAATCCTTAGTGCGCAGTATTTTTTCTAAAGTCTTTAAAGTATTCTATTTGTCAAAAATTTTTCAGATATTTCACTACATTGTTGTGGAAAATAGAGGGATGCGGGACAGCTTTTTAATTGAAAATTTGTTCTTCGAATTTTTGAGACACGTGAATCTTGAGAAAAAAAACTTTAATATATTTTTGAAATCTACTATTAAATACGAATCTAACGATATATTACTCGAGTGCACTTCAAATATTTTCAGCGTAAAAACGAATTTTCGATTTTTCTCCCACAAAAGTCGCTTGCACAAATCCTTAACAGTATTTTTCTTGAACAGCGTTTAAAGTGTTCTGTTAATGAGGATTATTTAAGAATTTTCAAGTTATAAATTAAAAAAAAAAAAAAAAAAAAAAGGGACATTTGTGATTTAAGAAAAAAGTTTAGCACAATTGTGAAATCTATTTGCGATACGAATCTAACAATATATTCTGAAAATCTGTTGTTGGTGTTGTTTATTGCGTCCGATTATCTACGCGAGTGATATAGCCGGTAGGGGATGGGTGCCCTTCGTGGAGGTCTTTCTATGGGAACCTAATCCGCATTTACAAAGGGTTAGAAGAAAACCACGTAAATCTCCGAACGATTAGGCCGACGGGCGGATAGGATTTAAACCCAGCACCTCTCGTCTGCTAGCTTTGAGAGCACTCATCCGTTGGTGCGGCATTTAAAAGATTGAAAGCGGATTTATTTTACGAAGATTCCTTTTATACGAATGCGGAAAAATCAGTACGAAACACGAAAAAAAAATTACCATAGAAAATCCAATTAAAAAATTATAATATCTGGCTAATCTAATCTAATCCATAAATTGGCTTTGGGGTACATAACTTCAGACATACGGATAACTTTTTGTGAAATCTTGTAGTTCTGCGCGCAGCCATCTCTTCAGAAAACTCTGGAAGTGGACAGACAAACATGTCTTAGGACCACAGAAATTGGCCACTTACCTGTGTACCGTATTGTGTGTACCGTATTGCCTATTTTTTTTTTCTATCCAAGCAAATTGGATGAGAATTAAAAACTGTAGAAAAACCGAAAAATACGAATGCGACCTCCTAAAAGAATATTTTTAAAATAGTAAGACTGTATATAAAGAATTTAATGAAAGGCACCGTTGAGAGCAGAAAAAAATTCCTCTAAGTGGGTATTTTTGGCTCTTTCTCTGGTTTTAATTTCCATCCGGGCCACACAGATGGCAATTTCAAACTGAAGAAAAAACGAAAAAATACGCAAACGACTTCCAGATTTTTTTTTTTAATAGTAAATATTCACACTTTTATATTTTTTTCAGTGAAAGGTACTGTTGAAAGCAGAAAATAATTTCGTATAAGTGGGTATATTTGTTTATTTATTTTATTATTAATGTATTTTATTTGTATTTTCATCCATGCCAAACGGATGGCAATTTTAATATAGATAATACTATGGATAATAAAGACAGATGTTTGTGTGTCTGTCTGTCTATACAAAGTTTTCTGAAGTGACTGCGGCGAGCAGAGCTACAAGATTTCAGAGAAAGGTACCTGTACGTCTGAAGTTATGCACCTAAAAGCCAATTTTAAGGAAGTGGGGGATAAAAAAATATTATGCAATTTTTAGCGTTTTTGTCCCGTTTCAAGGCAATTTTTTAACATACGTAAAAGGAATCAGGTTTCAATCCTTTACCATATATATATATATATATATATATATATATATATAAAACGCTAAGGTACGTGGTGGCGAAAAAGTGATTATTTCTCTTTTGTTGATGGCAATGAGTGGTTTGTTTTCACTAATTTGTGAATATTACGAAAAGTATTTGAGATATTGATTTATAACTCACCACACATATGTAGAAAATTTTTCTGAATCCGAAAATCCAATTTTTGTAAAAATAGGCCCTTAATTTTTCATATTTTTTTGCAAAAAACTGACCCAGACGTCTGAAAAGGGAAGAAAATAAAACTACGAAGTTAAACAAACAACATCAAAAACAAAACGCACCATTTTGTTTCTGTTTCAAAAGTTACAGATATTTGTTAATATTAAAAGTCATTCGTTAAATTTTGAGGGGGGAGGGAGTTCAGTTGTAATTTAAATATCAGGTCAATGTTAAAGGTATGTAGATCTGCCCTCCCCCTGGCAGCGGAAAGTGGAACTAAATGATTTTGTGGCCAGGCCTATACGGTGCCGTAGACAATGGGGACCTGTGTCGGAGATTCGTTTGGAAAGAGGTTTGTTTAGAACAGAATGAGCCCCCCCATAGTGGAAGAAATATAATTCCTTCTTCTATGGAGCCCCCTGACCGTGAAATGTGGAACAAAAAGATGTCTTAAACATTCGAGGTTCATTTGGAAAAATCGACAAGGGAAGCGGATGTAGCCTACTAGTAATATAGTAATTTTTTTCCATTTTTTTAAATTTCCGTGATTTTTTATGCGATTTTTAACTTTTTTTCGCGTTTTGCGGCGATTTTTTAATATGTTAAAACAATCCGGTTTCAATCTTGCTGCTCTTTATAATAAATTTTGTTCACTCTAATTTTTTAATTTTTCGCCAATTTTTTATGAAATTTTTAACATTGTTTCGCTTTTTACAACATTAAAAACATTTTATGACATTAAAAAAAAAAAATCCGGTTTAAATTTTTAGTTAAATATAGTAAATTTGTTCTCAATGATTTTTCACTTTTTGCGATTTTTTTTAGAATTTTAGCATTTTGCGGCGATTTTTTTACATTTTTTTCTGAAACAGAAAATTTTTGCTAAATTTTGATAGTGCTATGATTAAATTCAAGTTAAAATAATACCAATTCTGTTCCTATAGAGAGCCTATATATATGTTCCTATATATATGTGAGCGAGATGTTGAAATTTTGAATTTAATCTGGGTAGAAATAAAAACCAGAATACCTCAAGGTTCATTTGATTCGAGATCGCAGCGGGCGTAGCCATCCCGAGTGCACGTTGCCATAGACACCGAAGCCTCCCAACCCTAGGTTTATTTAGGAAACAAAGACCAGTAAAACGGGCGAAACCCCGTTGGCATTGTTACAAATGAAACTCATATGCAAAATTAAATATAAATATTTCTCCAAAATCTGAAAGGGAATCCCCCCAAAATGTTTTTTTGTTGTTGTATTTTGCGGGGGTAGGGGGGGGGGAGGGCTCGGAATGCTTTGCTGCGGCCCTGCAAAGTGGTAACACTGCGCTGAAAAGGGTTAAACAGATTTAATTTTTTTTTTCCTTCTCAATATCTACTCATTATCGGGATATCTAAACTAGCAGAAATTAATTTTTTGGTACTTTTGTCTAAAAGTTCGGACCTAAAAATCTCAATGAAATCTAGACTCATAAATGTGTCGGCTATGTTTTCTGTAGGTCTTACGTTTTCTGTTAAGATTATCGAATTTTAAATTCGAACAAGCGAACTGGAAATCCTCGTACATTTAGCCATCTTAAAATTGAAAAATCATCTTCCACATGTATGCGTATGTCCATAGTGATATATGCATGTACACGAATAGTTGTATGTATAGGTGTGTCCACGAATATATGTATGTATACATATGTCCATGGATACATGTATGTATACATATGTCCACGGATACATGTATGTATGCATATGTCCACGGATAGATGTATGTATCAGTATGTCCACGGATAGATGTATGTATGGGTATGTCCACGGATAGATGTATGTATGGATATGTCCACGGTCAGATGTATGTATGGGTATGTCCACGAATAGATGTATGTATGGGTATGTCCACGGTTAGATGTATGTATGGGTATGTCCCCAGATGGATGCATGTATGGGTATGTCCTCAGATACATTGTAAAAAAAAGCATATTAAAAATAATTAAAATTTCAAAATTTCAAAAACTAATACGTATTGTTAAACGTATATTTATTTAAAAAATATAAAAATCCTAGCTAAATACACATTTCGTGTGATGTCCTCAGTGAACCGGATTCTGACCGTGTCCGCACTCACCATGTTACACGAGACCGTGTGTGTGCGTGCGTGTGCGTGTGATGTAACTAGTTCTGTTGAAGTCAAATAGTAATTCTATGTAAGTTTATTGATGTTAAGTCATCGGTTCGGGGGAATCTATACAATGCAGTCGTTCACAATATCAGTCAGGCAGAATAAAGAGTGAGACGTGTAGTTTTAGACAACAAAACACTCAAAAAAGTTGCCTCAGAACTTGTTCAGACTGTTTTATTGGTACTGCGTAGGAAGGCATTTTTCCAGAAAAAGTGACGTGCACAAAGAGTTTTAAACCAATTAGAAAGCGCGCTGGGACACTTTATTGGTGGAGGGAGAAAATCGCGGTGCTAGGGTCTTACTTTACGCGGGAACAAAATAAAAATATATATAACAAAATAATGTATATATATATTACCTAAATAAAAGATATCATTACCATGTGTTTATCAGAATAAAAAATATACATATTATCTGAGTCTTATGCATTTCTTAAAAATCTGTCTACTCATTATTACTTCTTTAAATAGTAAATTTTCGACTGTCTCATTAAACTAAAAAAATCATTTGCACATTACCCATGAAAATTGCATTATTAAATTGAAATATCCTTTAGAAAACATTGAGGAGTTCTTTCACTTTTTATATAAAAAAAAATTATTTTATTTGTTATCAATTTTGTTTTTTTAAATAAATTTTACGCATAATAGCTCGGATATATGAGTATCTTACACTTGAAAAATATGAAATAATTATTAGTTATTATGATTGCTAATATCATAATTTACTTACAAGTGTGCTGTAGAAAATACCAACAGCCGCTATGGATATTATAGATATCCACATGGAAAGATCTGTAACAGCACTCAATGCAAGCGCGGGAGCATATAACGATATACCGCTGTATAAAACCTAAAACAGATAATAAGATTTGTCTTCAATTATGAAGTTTTAATTTCATAAATGCATAAAATATATATCAGATTTTGAATTAATAACATAAAAAATTCAAATATTAATATACTGGAGAAAAATACTGACAGCATTATTTCTGGATAAGTGACTATCTCTAAAAACTAGAAATATATATTAAACTTACGTACAAAAGTATACATTAAATCCTATTTAATATTCCTTATTTCGGGATAAGGTCAAAAGGTTTATTAAAGATGAATTGTACAATATTTATAAAATTGTATTCGAATGTTATTTCCTTGAATATATCTTTTGATGCAAGTCTTTGGCATGAAAATTGTCTTTCACTAAAATATTATGATAGTGGAATTATTTTACAACAAAGTACAAATTTAAATCAGCAAGTAAAATAAACACTTACAGGTAAACACTGTGATCTGTCATTCTTAACAAAATAAAAATCTACTAGCTATATTGCGATTTGCATTTTGTTATTTCAATGCACTCTATTGCATTCAAATGTTAAATACTCATTTTTTCTTTAAATTTACGTAAAATGTTTAGCTTTTGATATTTTATATTATATTTATAATTTCATACAATATACATAATTTCATATTATATTCATCATCATACTACATTCAAATAGTAACTAGTATTACATAAACTTGAAGCGCATTATCGAATTAGCTAAAGTTAGCAGCGAAACTCATAATTTTGAATAGTAGGTAAATTCAATTTATAGAAGTATGGCTATAATAATTTTGTATTTTTTATTTAATAAATTGCTTATATTGAGAATTAAAGCACGTTTCCACATTAAACTGTAAAATACCATTGTTCCGAGATACATATTCGCATTAAAAAAAAATTTTCCTACATATGTGTGTTCAAAGTATACACAGCACAATTTTATTTAAAGGTCATGAAATAAATTTTAGCAATTCATTAAATATATTTTATCTTTAAATTCGAAAAATACTTTTTTTTTTCTCTGTATACTTTAAATTATAAAATTAAATCTTAAATACAAGAAGTCGTTGCGGTAAGGAATAATTTAATAAATTTAATAAATGAATTTAATTTAATTTGATATTACACAAAAACAGTTTTTAGAATAAAGTACGATAATACTCACATGTTGAAGTAAAAATATCACAGAAAGAATTCTTCTTGTTGTCTTTCCAAAACGCTTTTCAAGATACTGATAAACAAAAAAACAAAACAATAAAATATAAAAAACGGTTGTCACTTTTGTTTGAAATACATCATAAATGTTGAAATGTGGTTAATTTACTGTTGGACTGAAACAAGACCCAAACATTCAAGAACGGAAGTGTACCAAGGACCTCAAGCCTTCGAGGTGATCGCATATATTAATTAGCACAAGGGTTCAGAAATAGCGCGCTACAAGTAGAGAAACTACAGTAGTCGATACTTTTTTATAGTAGTTTGTAGTTTAGCGCGCTACATTTTGAATAATGTTATGTAGCTTAGAGAAAACCGACGCTACATTTAACGCTACTTCAAGGGGGAATGTGCCATTCATCATATCCACATTCCACAATGTCATCATGTGGTCGTAATTTGCTTCTTTTGCGCAAATTCATTCTTCTTCAGAATTTGCAAGTCACAGCACCAAATCTGAGCTGCAGTGTACAGCAACGCATCGCTTGAAGTCATAGATATTTCTCATTGACACTTGCTGCTAAAATCAAGTACAAACCCACCAAAGGAATTAATTTTCTTTCTGCCAATACTTCTCTATTTACTATTAGATTATTAAATCTTCATGTTTTCATGCCGGATTTCTTATTATTTGTAATTGTTTTATTTACAGATTTATTTATTGTTTGCATTTAGAGTTGTTTTTCTACAATTTTCTAGATTATAAAATTAGACAACTCAATGTAATTAATTCTCAACAGAACTCAATACAATTAACATATTAAGACTGTATTGGACAGTTAAGTAAATTCATCTATTGGCAAATACATGTCAACGATAATTTTATATCCCAATACAATAATTACTGCAAACATAGTTAATAAAATTTATACACTGCTATGATTGTGCATACATATGAATGGTAAAAACCCGATTATGGAAAAATTTGTATATTTTTACATTTTGAGGTGCTTCGAACCCGCTTTACTATTTTTACAATAATTCCATATGTATGTGCGGATGTATGCGTGTATATTGAAATTTCCTTACGTTTTCAGGTCCCCAAAGCTCACTTTGTAAAACTAGGATCTAAGTTTTTATTTATAGTTATATTACTTATTTAAAACCATACTATTCTGTAAAGTACTCGGAAAGTCGAGGGGTTTCACACCAGATTTTTTTTTAAATAACTACATTTAAATATTAATTGTATTATGTATCTGTTAATTTCGCTAAGAAATTTGTACTATGTGTATAAACTAACATTTTGGAGACAAACGCAAAATATTTACTTACTATTATATTATATTTCTTAATTTTTTAATGACTTTAATTATATTGCTTTTTTTTATTGTATCCCGGCAAACGCGATATAACGACAGGTCACTGTATTATTTAATCCGTGTATTCAGTTTCAAGTGTAAAATGAATCCTTTGACAAAATCTAAAAGTAGCGAAGTAGTGACTACTTCCGAAAAGTAGTTTGTAGGCGCTACCTTTTATAACAAGTAGTTAGAAAAAATAGGAGCAATGTTAAGTGACAGGTCCTTCCAGCAAACGTATGGTACACAAAATCGAGTCCAGGCGGATCCTTGGGCCTCACTTGTGACCGAAAATCTCAGACAACCTTATCCAGATTTGCTAGTGGTCATTTGAAGGGACTTGCTTTTTATGGTGGACAAAAAGTTTACCCGGTTTGCAATAAGTGTGCTTCTAGGAATGCTTCTCCTGACCACATTTTGGACTGCCTCCAATTCACCCACGATGACATAAATAGAGATCCTCTATTGTTTTTGGACTTCTTGCAAGTTTATAACCTCATGGAACAAGTCTAGCTGTCGCTGGACATGGAGGATATGAAACAACAAACAACACAAGTAGTTGTTAGTTGTAGTTAACTGTATTTTCGATAAAGTAGTTGTAGTTGTAGTTGTAGTTCGCTACAGTAAAAAAGTAGTTTTTCCTACTCCTGATTAGTACACAGAGAAGCTTTCATCGTCTTATAGCTACGGCGTAATGAAACATAGCATAAAAGTAAGACATTCTTGGTCCATATATTACTGTTGACTGAATCAAAAAGAGCATTCTTAAAATTGATATCTTGAGACAAACCTAGAGTTAAGTAATTAGTTTGAATAAAATGAAGGCCAGACATATCATAATTTTGGAAAATTTTAAAAATTATAGAAAACCTATTAAACATAAAATTACACGATTCTGAAACATAAAGAAAGGCGCGTCAATGCATGCAAAAATAAAGCGATAAAAAAGGTGAAAGAAGGAATAAGAGAAAAATATATAATTTGCACAAAATTAAAATATAATTGTTATTATTCCATATTTAGTTAGGTAGTCATGTAACCAATATATTTTTATGAATTTAATATGAGCATAAAGTTTACACATTTAGATATTCTTCAATCTGCAATAAGATATAAATATATATATATATATATATATATATGCCTTACATAAATTATTAATTATTTTCTTTTAGCATCACAGCGACAAAAACAATACTCAAGCAAATCTGGCAAGAGTTTTTACTATTATGTATTACTACAATTTTTATAATTCTTTAATCTGAGATTCCAAAAATTAATAATAATAATCCGACTATGAACTCCTTCGTCCAGAAAAATAATAGAACTCCTTCGACGAGACGTAAAGATGAATTCGAAGAGGATTAAAAAAAGGATGACCAGACACCAGAGTCGATGAGAATTCGTGATGTACAATTCTTATGAGAAAGAAAGAACCACTGACTCAGTTTAGTGTTGGGAGGGGGGGGGGGGGGGGTCTGACCCATGCATAAGCGTGTGCTTGGTATGCAAATTTATGCACCAGTCTCTTGTCATTGGAGATGATGTATCGCATAATTTATTTTAGTAGTTTCTGGTTGCAGAAGGATCGACCTATAATGCTGCGCGTGACGTTAGAGGTCTTTTCCCCTGTACTTTCCCATCCATTTGCCTTGATGACTGCTGTCATAGATTTTACCATATATTGCTTGCCGATTATTTTGACTTACCATAAATATATACTCCACCGTGAGTAGGTTAAATATCCAAGTTGGCGTCTTGTATTATTCTCTAATGAATAAATATGTCTGGATGAGATAAATACCGTTTCTATATGGCTAATTGCAATGACGTACAATAAAAACAATGAAATAAAACCCCTAAATTAATATGTAAAATATATACATGAAAATAAATCGCATTTTTGGAATCTCTGAAAAAAAAGGCAAATAATTGATACCAAACTTACTCTAATTACTTTTATAAAATATTAATATCTTTAAAATTCATGTTTCTTAGTTTATTTCTATAATTAAAATTATTAAATTAGTTGAAGCGATTTTAATCGCATCAGTCATATAGTCTACTGATTTATAAATGAACTCTTTAGAAAGCTCATAGCCTACTAGTCAACTAAAATGTCTGATAAACAAAAGAATAAAAGAACACAATATAAAATATGGTCCTCATTTTTGTTGGAAAGCTATCATAAACTTTAAACTGGGATTTAATCACACAGTCTGTTAATTTATTAAATGACTCATTATAAATCAGATAGAGTTCCGAACACCTTAAATGTCTGGTAAACAAATGAATAAAACAAAAGAATAGAAAATATTATCATGATTTTTGTTTCAACGACGAGATTTAATCACATCGTCTACTACGAGGGTGGTTTGATTAGTTCTCGGACTGACAGTGAAAGCACAAGATTTTTGACAGAATTTCATATTATTTTTTAATGTAGCCCCCTTGATACTTAATACATTTAAGACACACTCTTGTGTGCGAATTCTTTGGTGCAGCCCTGTACGAAGTTGGTTCGAAAAGTTCTCGGCCTGACAAAGAAAATACAAGATTTTTGACAATATTTCATTTTAATTTTCAACTTGCAACACAATACATTTCAGAAGACTCATTTCAGAATGTTCATTTTTTAGCGTTTTTGGTCGACGTTCAACAAACGCGGCACGCATCGAGCGAAAAGCTTTTTTACACAAAACATCGTGTAAAATGTAGTGGACACGGTCTATCGAGATATTTGCAATATCAGCAAGTTCGCGTATCTTCAATCGGCGATCATTCAAGATTCAATACGGCATTGTGAATTTTTTAGACGATTTCGTCGGTCGTAGCGGTTTTTGGGCGTCCTGAGGGTTCATTATTGTGAATTGATTTCCTACCATGTTTAAATTCAGCAGCCCACTTTTTTATCATCAAATATGAAGGACAAGAATCCTTTAAGATAGACTGTAATTCATTTTGTATGTTCGTGGGGGTTAAATATTTTTTAACAAAGTATTTTATAACAGCTCGAACTTCAATTTTTTCCAATTTTCGAAAATGTCAAAACTTGTTTACTTTACTTTATCGCCCAGCAATAACCAATAAACTCACGCGTCTGAAACTCGCGGCACGTCATCTAAAGGATCATACTTTACAAACAACATTATCATTTGGTCATACTTGTCCCATTTCTGTGTTAGGCCGAGAACTTATCAGACTTCCCTCGTAATTTATTAATTAATTCGTTAGAAAGTTTATAGAGCATCAATTTGAAAAAAAAAATGTCTGATAAACAAAAGACTAAAAGAATATAATTTAAAGAGTGGTTATCATTTTTGTTTGAAAGAATAATAAGCATTAAAATGTGATTTAATCACGCAGTCTACAGATTTATAAATAACTTGTTAGAAGTCTGATAATCCATTAGTCAGCTAAAATGTCTAAAAAACTAAAGAATGAAAGAACAGAATATAAAATATGCTTATCATTTTCGTTTGAAGGCACCATTAACAATGAATCTTGATTTAATCACATAGTCTACCAAATTATTAATTAACTAATGAAATAACTGATAACGTTCTATCAGCTCGAAAGTTATTATTCATGCTTATCACTTACAAATGTAAACATCATTAAATAAAAACCATTTTACGGAATTTAAGACAGTAAAAGTAAGAATGTTAAATTTCGAAAACAATAATATGCTTTGAGTTTCAGTTTTAAGTTCCCGAAAGTAGCATCTTTTCTTGATAATATAAGAAATATCAAGTAAAAGGGAATAGTTGAGTTTATTCGGATGAAATCAACACGTTCCTAAATAGTAAAAACACTCTTGTCCAAAAAAAAAAGCAAATTTTTTTTTAAATGGTCAACCTGTCAGTAAATGTTATTATAAGTCTTGGAATTTACCAGAACGAAAATCGGTTTGAGTTCTGAAAGTGGAAACATGTGCAACGTTTTATTAAGTGGCATCATTATAAACGAACCAATACGCTCTTAGCAATAAGAATAAAATTACTATAAAAATCTACCCTTTAGAATTAGTTCTCCAGAAGTGTTAGTGATAAAGCTGTTAAAAAAAGAGCGTATTATGGCACAAAGACGCTAATTGGATATGTTTTTGAAAAGCGGAACGGTATGAATATTGGAATCTGGAAAACCATAAAATGTTGTTTCGGCCATTGTGAGTATATTCTCCAATGTCTGATCCCCAAGACTCCAGAAAAGATTTCAAACCATTCAAGTATTCAAAATGTGAAGACGAATCAAAAGTCATTCAAGAGTTAAAAACAAGTCTCGCGCAAAAACAAGTGTCACGTTAAAAATAATAGTCATCTTGTTAAATAGCCGATCAGGCCTCCATATCGTTGCTAATGAATCTGTTACTGTTTGGAAATGTAAAGACGACATCCTTGAACCTTGTGTTCGTCTGTTTCGAAATGCAGTAGGAATGGAATTGTGGTTACTGAACGATAGTATGTTATCTTGCCGCGTTTTCATCTGGTTACATAATAATTTCGAAGGGAGGGGCCCGTCAGAGTCTAACAATTCGATCTTGATTCATGAGTGACATGTTTTCGGGTAATATTAGGGCTACTATAATACAGACGGACTCGTCAAGCATTTTGTTTGCCACTTAAACCAATCAGCGATTGTTGCGCACGCGGCTTGAAGTATCGTGGCCAATCGCTCTTCTCCTACGGGCAATTAAATGGCGGCATGAGTCAGCCCGAGTTGTAGGAGTCTTATGTAACATACTCTATGCACGTGACGTCACAGCCTTGAGCTGGCAGTATTTTCATACGTCAGAATGCCAGTATACGTAGCCGCAAATATCGCCAGCAGACGAATTTTAGCCTCGACATAGCGGTCGCGTGCAAAAAGTTCATACATTACAGCATTATATTTTTTACTAACGAGTGTCTTAGAATTCAAATTTTTTGTACATTTCGCATTTTCCCCAAAAACTCATCAATGCCTTTATCGAGAGCATAACAAAAATGCACACCTACATGATGTAACAACATGCCTTATTCGTGTTACTGTCTTTTTGCTTTCACTAAAAATGGAAATCGACATTTTGACAACCTTTTTTAAAATACGATTACTACATATGTTGATCAGATTTCACTTCTTCGTTACGGAAATATCTCCACATACAGTAATTTTTTTGTCACAAATATATGATTGTATTTAGTATATGTTGAAATGAAAAATTTATACGGAAGGTATATACGAGAATAAAGGAGAAGAAGTACAAGAACCCATATATTTAATATCCAAACTTATATGACGATGCCATTTAAAGTAACACAGGGTATTTTCGTGCAATGTTATTATTTATTGGCTGAACTAGACACAAGTACAAAAAACGAAGTGAAACGATTCATAAATTCTCCAAAATTATGCAAACCTTAAATTTAAGTAAGGCTTTCATAAAACTTAGTTTGAAGAATTCGTGTTATTCATCTCGTGAAACCTATATTTTGATTTTTAAGATTTTGCAAAACTTTCATGGAATTACTTATACCTGTACAAATGTGCATAATAAATTATACTTACAAACTATTGAAGATAAAGAAAATACTTACATAAACTTTTAAACTAAAGAAAGAAATAAAAGAGAGTCATTCCATGTAAGTTCAGGTAGACATGTAACCCACCATTTTCAATTTCATTTTGAAAACATTTAAAATGACACCTTTGAGAAAACTAATTCTTAAGCTCATATTTTCAGTAGTTTGAGCAACTGTTATAGAAAAAATACCACATTTTAGCAGTCATTTTGAAATTTTTTGTGTGTGGGGAGCAAGTTTTCCTTTCTTCATATTCGGTGAGTAGAGAGAACTGCTCCCCACCTTCAGAATGCACCCCTGGTTTTACTAAAAAATAATGTTATTGATATCTTCTGTCGTAGTTAAAAATATAAAATGAATTTATATATTTTTTTTTTAATCCAGAGATCATATATTGAAAAAGTCCTAACTTCGTCTATCCTCTCTGGTCTGCCTCTGCTGTGGGACCGTGTACGTTAATGGGAGCTGGTGCACGTTAAATCTGTTCGTGGCTCCAAAGTCCTCCAACTTCTATATAAGCGTTACCTCTGGGGGTGCCAATCCAGATGCAGGTCTCTCATCTGGAATTGGTTCAAAATTAGGAGACTTGTTTGGAGTAAAGTCAGACTTCTACCCTTGGGTGCTCCTGGTATCTTGTATTAACAGAAGCTGCTCCATTTCCCTTTACCATGATTCTGGAGGTCTTCGGTTTCGTGGGGATGATTTAGCAGTGCTAAACCATCTGGGATTAGAAACAACAACAACAAAAGTCTTAACTTTAAAAATATTTATTTTTTATGTATAGGAAATACTACTAAAAAAACAACCAAAATCCCACCATCTTTATTTCATAATCAGATAGAGGATACTTCTACGTACAATTTGTAACAAAAATTAATTTCATAGCAAATGCGCATTTGGCTGATAATGCATTTTTTGTTAACTCATTTTCAATAAAAAGTTCCCGATTTTAAAGAAAATAACTTTTTTAGACACACACTAAAATTGTATTAAACGTAAATATATATTTTTTTTCACAATCTATATACCCTATGTATCATGCATAAATTATTTGAATGTGATTTGTTGATTAGATATTGAAATATGATTTTATTTATAACACACTACTTTTGAAAATTGAACAGTCCAGAATGCCAACTCATGGCAATTTTCCAAAATTTTTATAATTTTTTTCTCCATCTAGGAGCAAAAGATTTTACCGCTGATTATATAGTAAGAATAAAACCAACCAGTTTCATTGAAATCGGTGATGGTGACTTACATATTGAATTTTTACTGCCTGATTTGATGTGGAATGGCCCAAGATAAAACTAGTCGTTGGGGGCAACCGTAATACTTACACGTCATGGATATGCATAATGTAAAATAATAAAATAAAAAATGTGTAAACTACTTATAAAATGCATTGCAATTCGAATAAAATCGCGGCTTGATGACGTCATAAACTTGAAGCGAGACTAACGAAAAAGAAAGGCTACCGCGGTGCTTTACGCGTATCTTTTTTTACAGACCGCCAGAGTCACGTGATGCTCGAATGCACCAATGAAGGTGTACGAAAAGAGCAACACGTCACTCTAGCGGTCTGTAAAAAAAGATAAGTGGAATGCACCGCGGTAGCCTGTCTTTTTCGTTAGCAGGGAGATAGAGAGATCTTATTTCTATCTCCATGTTCGTTAGCCTCGCTTTGAAGGCTCGATTACTGAATTGCTTAACCCTGTAACGAATAAAGCACTTCACTTGCTAAAATATTGAAATAAATGATTGACACCGGAAATTATGAACAAATTTATTTGTATATAAGAAAAAAGCGATATTTCACATCCATAATAAATGGAAAACATTTCATTTAAAATTCTGCTGTCATTGTTGAATTTCGTAATTAAAATTTTGTGGTTTCGTAGGGAAACCAATGTCCGTTAAAGGGTTAAAAGAAACATCCTTATAACTCCAAAAACAATAATCCTATTAACTAGCGGTTTATTGCATCTGATTAAGCGTCTCATTTCCAATTAAAATATATCTTTGAATTGAAATTTGGATGAAATACAGGGTCATGAAAAATCGAAGAGTGTGGAAATAGGATTACAAATATCTCGGCAACTCATTATCCGATCAACTTCATGCTTTATGCAAAATTTATGTTTTTTTTGTCTTTTATATTCTCTCCTTAAAATAAACAATTTCGAAAATTGTTATATACCTTTTATCAGAACGAATATTTTGAGAGTCCGAAAAAAAATAGTTCCGGATAATCGAGGTTACTGAAATTCAATAAGCTTCTTCCCATTATTACATACTAAGTACATACCAAATTTCAAGTCTCTATCTCAATTTTTTCGGGAGATAGATCGTTTACAGACACACAGACGGACGGCAATTTTTTTTTTCTAAAAATATGTTTTTCGGAATCTCTAGTGTCTGAAACGTGTAAATCCGTCAAAAAAAATTTTTCGATTTTCAAAACGATTACAAGATTTACCCTATACTACGTATGACGGGTAAGTAATAATAAACTTTATTTGAGACATTTCTTTTCGATAAATTCTCAAATAATTAGTAGAGAATAATAATTTTTTTAGGGCACATTTAAAAATAATCCTAAATAAAGCTCTTTTGCTGTGTATTTATTAATTGTATATTGTGCAAGAGAAAATATTTTTTTAAAAATGAAAAAAGAAACAGTAATATTAAATGAACATTTTGTAAGTTAAATTTAACCAATATTAAAAGCCATTATTTAATTTTTTAATATTCCTTTCACCTTAAATAAGTAATAGCAAAATTAATGTTCCATTTACACGAAACATATACATATAATTTCGAAGGTTAAATAAGTATCTAATTCAATGACTTGCCACATAAATTGTTCAAAAATTATATTTCAATTTATATTTCTATAACTCAAACATCAAATATTTATTTATAAAGTACAAATTGATACGAAAAATACGATATAAAATTTAAACAGAAAAAAATAGTCTAAAAAATTTCATTTGTTCGAAATGTGTCTTTTTTTTTATGTTAATCTATTTTAAAATTTTGTATTTCAGACCGATTATTTATCTTTTATTTTCTTTATTTTTTTATCTTATATTTTCCGCTCTTTTATCTTTATCTTACATTTACATATTTACATTCTTCTATCTACACATGAAGAAAGTATTGGATACCTGAAAATTTTCGAATTCTGGTCTGATTTATGCGTTTTAGAATGTCTTGAATACGATTTGACTGTTTTTTAAAATGTCTGTCTGTATGTGACAAAAATGTTGTAGGCACTCTAACTCACGAACTACGACAACTAATGAAATAAAATTTCATATGTAATGCTATCCTTATGTGAACTTAGTGCTGATTAGATTTTGGGCAATGTCGCCCAAAAGTGGGGTGTCGCAAATCGATGATTAGTTCGATTTATGTGATTTATCTCCAGTTTACGTGCGCATAATTCAACGAAACATCAAATTTAGAATCCTCATGATAGGAATAGACTGTCATTCAATGCTGGTTGCGGTCATCTAAGAAGGGGTGCCGAAATTTGATGATTTGTTTGAAATATGCGATGATCAGCAGTTTAAATGCCCGCATATCAACGAAAGTTGTAAAGAACATAGAAAATAATGCAATTTTTAACATAAAAAAAAACACAAAAATAGCGTGAATATAGAAGAAAAGTTTGTGATAGTCACAACCAGGGCTTGACAAATACGGTCACCACTGGCGACCAAATATTTTTACCTGGCGACCAAGTTATTTAATCTAATGGGGGTTTTGTTGGTTTTTTTTTTTTTTTTTTTTTTTTTTTTTTTTTTTTTTTTTTTTTTTTTTTTTTTTTTTTACAAAAATGAGCAAAACTTTCTTGAAATGAGCACAAATGCCACCCCCCCCCCTCTTTCCCAATGTTAAAAAATAAACTTTGAAACTATACCCACACAAAAAATATTTTTAACTTTTGTTTTTAATTTGTCAAAAATAAGTTCATCAAATGTAAATTTTAAATGAATCAAATCAGAATTATTTGAGACTTCGACAGAAAAATAGGCGAAAACTTGTTTTCCTGCTTCACTATTTCGTCGATGTAGATTTCGTCCTCAGTAGATATAGATTTTGTAACATTCAACTATCCGGACATTTGAAAAGCATTCGGCAATCAGCATTTTCCGAACATGCCGGTTAATTCACTATTTACAGTTGTTTTTTTCTTTTGGAAAGATATATGATTTTGATAAGTTTCATTAGAAAACTTAGTTTATATTATCTTTCTAAACTATGTAACTAATAATTCTAAACAATTCCTGTTATTATTTTCCCTCAATTAATTCATAAAAATGTTTGTGTTTTTTTGAAAATTAATGACGAGGAAGGAGGGGGTTTTAAATATTTTTTACTTAGAATTTTTTTCTGGCTACCATCTGGTTATCAAATTTGTAAAGCCCTGATCACAACATACTATTAATGCCAGTTCATATTAATTAATATAAATCAAAACTTACCTCGAAAGGTGTTGAAACGCCTGTGTTGAAATATATTGGAAGGAAAAAACATGAAGCTATTAATGGCCCTAATATAAAACCCAAGTTTATGAAAGTCATGTTTGTTCCAAACAGGTACATCTCTGTTGGTAGACCCATCAGGGTGGCCACAGATATAAAACTGGCCATAAGTGAAAACGATATCGGGAACATGGACATATTCTTTCCCGCAAGGAGATAATCATTGTTTGTTTTCTGTTTACCACCAAATATTGAAAAATACAAACCGATACATGCGGATACTACCAGCAGAAAGCTAAATACACCATAATCCACGTATGATAAACTGAATTTTTCGGCCATTTCTTCTTTTTATAGGAGGATTTGCACCTAGAAAAGATGAGATATTTTAGAATTTCTGCATTGCATATGCGTAAGTCGTTGCATTTCTAAAAACCAAGCAATCCAACCCCGGCTACCCGGATTAAATATGTCCGATATACTGCCCGTTGTACAGAAAGTACATGAAATTCATCTAAACTCTACATTGTATAAAAATTACAAATATGTCTTAATCTAGGAAAATATAATACAACCACAAACAAAAATATATAATTATCTCTTCCCAGTTTACTCACGATTACAAAAAAACGTTCTTTATCTTTAGAGATCTCAGAAACCAACATATTTTCGAGATTAAAAGACTATTAAAAGAATAATTATTATAATTAAAGGAAAAGGTCTATTTTTTGCGGCTGACTGCGAGAGCAGCCAATTCAAAAATAGGAGGGCGTGGCTTCGCCATAAATGGGAGTCCGCAGAGGAAAGATATGGAAAAAAATTTAGAAAAGATAATTAAACTGTTTAAAAACTTAGTAAACAGTAAAAAAGCCGGAAAAATCCTTGAAAAAAAGGCACTTTACGTGACCATGCGTTTTACATCATAAAATAAAAATATAATAATTAAAAATTTGCCTAAAAGTCAAAAGAGAACTTAAGACTTATTAACATTTAGATTTTGCATTTGGATTTGCCATTAGCTCGCTGAAGGCATCTAATTAAAACTAGTCGTTGGGGGCAACCGTAATACTTACCCATCATGGATATGCATAATATAAAATATGAAAACAAAACATGTGTAAACTACTTATAAAATGCATTGCAATTCGAATAAAATCGTGGCTTGATGACGTCCTAAACTTTAAATGTTCTATTACTGAATTGCGTAAAAGAAACATCCTTATAACTCCAAAAATGATAATCATATTAACTAGCAGTTTACTGCTTCGGATTAAGCGTCTCATTTCCAATTGAAATATATCTTTGAATTGAAATTTGGATCATGAAAAATCGAAGAGTGTGGGAAATAGGATTACAAATATCTCGGCAACTCATTACCCGATCGACTTCATTCTTTATGCAAAATTTGTGTTTTTTTATTGCCTTTTATATTCACTCCTTAAAATAAACAAATTCGAAAATTTTTATTTACCTTTTATCAGAACGAATATTTCGAGAGTCCGAAAAAAAAAGTTCCGGATAATCGAGGTTACTGAAATTCAATAAGCTTCTTCCCATTATTACATACTAAGTACATAACAAATTTCAAGATCTCCAGTGTCTGAAACGTGTAAATCCGTCAAAAAAAATTTTCGATTTTCAAAACGATTCCAAGACTTACCCTATACTACGTATGATGGGTAAGTAAAAAAGTTCATCCAGCCTGTACCGATAGGAAAAGGGTAGCTTCCATATTCCTTGTTTTACTTACCCATCATACGTAGTATAGGGTAAGTCTTGTAATCGTTTTGAAAATCGAAAAAATTTTTTTGACGGATTTACACGTTTCAGACACTGGAGATTCCGAAAAACATATTTTTAGAAAAAAAAAATTTGCCGTCCGTCTGTGTGTCTGTGTGTCTGTGTGTGTGTCTGTGTGTCTGTAAACGCTCTATCTCCCGAAAAAATTGAGATAGAGACTTGCAATTTGGTATGTACTTAGTATGTAATAATGGGAAGAAGCCTATTTCATTTCAATAACCTCGATTAACCGGAACTATTTTTTTCGGACTCTCGAAATATTCATTCTGATGAAAGGTATATAAAAATTTTCGAAATCGTTTATTTTAAGAAATGAATATAAAAGACAATAAAAAAACATAAATTTTGAATAAAGCATGAAGTCGATCGGATAATTAGTTGCCGAGATATTTGGAATCCTATTTTCCACACTCTTCGATTTTTCATGACCCTGTATTTCATCCAAATTTCACTTCAAAGATATATTTTAATTGGAAATTTGACGCTTAATCAGATGCAATAAACCGCTAGTTAATAGGATTATTATTTTTGGAGTTATAAGGAAAAACCTCTTTCAAGCAATTCAGTAACCTAGCCTTTAAAGTTTGTGACGTCATCAAGCCACGATTTTATTTGAATTGCAATGCATTTTATAAATAGTTTACACAATTTTTATTTTAATATTTTACATTATGCATATCCATGATGGGTAAGTATTACGGTGGCCCCCAACGACTAGTTTAAAAATGCGGCTGATTTTACTTAAACACACGAAGCTAAAATGCTTGGAGCCCGATTATAGAATATTCAATCCCAGTTTTCGTCAATACCGAAATTAAATGAGAATTTCGCCACATAAGTCAGCTGTATCTAAGTTGCAGGATGAGACTTAGACTCCTTGGAAACTCCTTAGAAATGGAAAAGTTTTCAAGGAGTACTTAGAATTCCTTAAATGAACAAAATACTATCGCGTTGCAAAATTTAGTGTTGATCAATGATTTAATTGAAGTCTAGCAGATTAGACAAGTTGGAAATTGTACGTTAAACATGATAAATGAGATGCGTTCGTACTATACCTTCGGAGGAAAGCAATTACGGAAAAATTCTGTATATTTTCAACGATCGA
Organism: Maratus michaelseni; assembly: GCA_963931845.1. NCBI lineage: Eukaryota > Metazoa > Arthropoda > Arachnida > Araneae > Salticidae > Maratus > Maratus michaelseni. The sequence continues at coordinate 152,046,364 of OZ007596.1, read as the reverse complement.
TCCCTTGTGGCTCCAAAACAATTCCCCGTTCAAATGCTGGAGCTTAGCTCTGGCTTTCCCGTGAAAAATTACACTTTTGTTAACACGATAGCGCCCAAAATATTACTGGGATTGACACCTAAATTGTACTGGCAGTCGGTAGGGGCAAAATCTCACCGGGGATTGAAAATCATAAACATTCGCCAACCCTAATGCCCCGAAATGTGGCAATTTTTTTTTGATTTTCTCATAATTGCGATTGTCTGAATTATTAATTAACATTAGCTCCATTGTTGTATAACTTATGCATTTTAACCTCATTGTTGTCCGCATCGTTTTGACGTCAACGTTACTGACGCACACATTTGTGATTTATGCTATGGATTGGCCTTTAGAAGTTTTACTTCTTACGTAATTAAGGACAATATGTTTTTTTTTTTTTTTTTTTTTTTTTTTTTGTGAAAGTACGAACTGGTAGGTAGCCAAATTAGCCTTACATTCTTTGTAACTTACAAATCGATGTAATTTGGTTTGAATTTTATGTTTAAAAAAAAGAAAAGAAATCAAAAACGAATACGGAGAATACGAATTTGGGTATTTCCGTATTCGCCGCATGCCGACGAATAATAACCAACGAAACGAGAAAAACATGTCATGTATGTATTTATTATATGTACGCATGTAGTATTTATGTGGTATTCATGTATTAATAGGTAATGTATGTAAGTATTCATATGCACGTATGTAAGTATTTATATATATATGTACGCTTCTATTCACATGCATGTATGTTTAAATAGGGTAGTTTCCGTAATCGGGTTCGCAGACAATAATATAAGAACTGGTAAGAAATTAACTTTGCAAGCGACGAAAGATCATCAAAAAACATGCTGCAAGATGCTGGAGAGACTTGCTTTCTGCACGCTTCTTAAGTTTGCCAAATATTTCTCGGTAAGAGGAATCAAATATCATCAAAGAAGAAAAGATGCAGTTTTCATCTTTTCCTCTTATATCCCCCAACTACGATCCAACTTTGACAGAACACAGGCAGTAAATATTACTCAATCTTCGTTGGAGAAATAATTCTGACTCTGGAAAGAGGACCTGGCGGTGTATGTATCAGTCATGGGAGCAGGCGAGGCTAACGAAAAAGACAGGCTACCGCGGTGCATTCCACTTATATTTTTTTACAGACCGCTAGAGTGACGTGTTGCTCTTTTTGTACACTTCCATTGGTGCATTCGAGCATCACGTGACTCCCACGGTCTGTAAAAAAAATATGCGTAAAGCACCGCGGTAGCCTTTTTTTTCGTTAGCCTCGGAGCAGGCATTCAATGCCCTACACAGAAAAAAAATAAAACCCAATTTGGGTCGAAAGATTCTTAGGTATGTGCCCAAATTGGGTCATGCCTGTTTTGGTTACCACTGTGTATCCATTTTGGGCACTGTTAAATACCCATTTTCAAAAAAAAAAAAAAAATTGCACTCCGGGAGTGCCGACAGAAGTGAAAACTTGAACAATTACGTGTGTATTTTTTGAATCGTCAGGCAACGTTTTATTGTGCAGGAAATACTTTTAAATGAAGTGTTTTTTTTATTCATTATTATAAACTACTACTACAAAAATTATATTACAATTTTCATTTAATGCGCTATTGTACATGAAAAATAATGCATATTATTTTACATACAAAAATTGCAATCTATTGCTTAAAACGTAAATTTACAAATACATGGAATATGAAATTTAATTAATTAGTATTCTTTGAAATGAATGCCAATGAAACTTATGAATTTTCATCCACAATTTCAACAACTCTTCCATCATCATTATTATCATTATATTCCAGAACTGATACTATAGGTTTATGGTAACTAAAATAGGAAACAAACAATTGTGATTCGAATCTACTTAAATATCTTATAAAGACTGCATCAATTCTAGTTTTATACCTCGTTGTGCTAAGATTGCGATCATTGGTCATCGTTAAATGAAATTCTCTATGTAAATATTCAATTAATGGTAGATTTTTATCATCCGCAAAGTTGATGTTGAACTTCCCACTCAAAATCATTGGCAAATCATCAAATCTCTTCCCAATTTTATCTTGAAGTAATGCAGAAACGTCTTTAGAATAAATAAATAAATTTTCATACAAAAATTCTCGTATTGCATTTAAAGAATTATCCGGTGAAATATAAACGGCAACCATTACAATTAGCTGTCCATTGTCAGAGTGGCAACGACAAACACATATATCACCGATAAATAACAGGAGGTACATAGTTACATTTGGTATCGCTCTCAATACATTCATCATTTATTCCATGAGATGTATTTTCATATCTTTTGTAATAACATTTATCTGCAAAATAGGGTTCCCGCTTCCTATCACTCCAAAAATTATGACTTCTTTGCTGCCTGTCTTGTTTACCGTATTCGTGAACATTATGTTTTTTCTATCTTCATACTGCGCGTATTGTTTGCGGCAAGACCTCCTTTTGCGGTATCTATAATTTATATCAACAAACTTTTCTTTTCTATAAAATGATTTCACTTCATTTCCGTATCGGTAACCACGTTTCTTAAAACTTTCGTGAAATATTTCATTATTTTCATTTTTTCTTTTTATATTACTTCCGTCTATTTCTTTTCTCGTGCTCGTTAAATTATAATATTTTCCGTGTTTTGTTATTTCATTTTCGTCTTTTGATTAGGTCTCGCGAGTTGAGTCACTTTTATCTGTTTTCACCACGAGTGCTAAATTTATCTTGAAATTATTTTCTGAATTATTTTTATTCATAATACCAATCATTTCGTTTTCTGCACGTGAACTATTTCCTTTTGATACTTTCGCTTCATTGTATGAATTGGCAACAAAATTTAATTTTTTATCGGAATTATTTACAACTTTAAGGCAACCTACTTGAAAAGTATTACGCTCGCCAACAATTTTAATTCCCTCTTCATCTATCGTCCACTTTAGTTTGCTGATCCCGTCTTGCCCTATTACAATATCGTATGCGAGAGATTTTGAAACATAAAATTTCGTTGATATAAGAAACCCACCAACACGTATTTCATACACAAAATATCCAATTAGATTCACAGTTTCTTCGCCAATGTCAGTTAATAAGATATCAACAGAAAACAAATTTGGCGACCCGATATTGACATAACATTCGTAACTGAATAAAGAAATATCGCTACCTGTATCAAACAATAGATTTGCTTCTTTGCCTTTGATATTAATTATTTTACCCATTCCATTAGGTTTAGACTTATTTCTGATTTGAATTGTAGCAAAGTTAGCTTTTTCCTGTACATCGGCATTAGAATTGTGATTTTGGCGATTATAATTTCAATAGTTTTCGGTAGAGTCTTGACTGAACTTATTAGTTTGACCGTTATTGCTATTATTACACTGAGACGCTATGTGGCCTTGAGAGTTACATCTAAAACACCTAAGGGACCATCCATAAATGATGTCACACTTGGAGGGGGGGAGGGGGTTCATGAAATTGTGACAGTTTGTGACAAGGGGGTGGGAGGGGGTAAGAAGAAGTGTGACATCACACATTTTTATTTAACTAAAATCATTTGAAATCAGCGGATTAAATTTTGAAGTTATTTTGAACTTACCAGAATTTGAGGGTATTTTTAATCGGGGCTAAAACAACTTTCATGTGACTTGTTTTTACTTATATTCCTTTAAAGAAAAAAAAATCAATTCTTCATATTAATATTTTATTACTATTGTATATTAATTGTATTTTTTGTTGTAAACCTTAATTTTATTTCATACAAAATAAGTGCACGAATCATATTTATTGTTATGCTCACAAATGTCATTAAAACACATAGTTAAAGTTTAAAAATAAAATTTGAACTATGATCTATAACGTAGTGCTTTGTTTCTGAACTGCAAGTATATGTTTATGTAATATAGTGTGACATGTGACAAGAGGGGGGGGGGAGGGGGTATGGTGAAGTGTGACACTTTGTGACAAAGGGGGGAGGGGGGTCAAAAATATAGAAAAAAAAGTTTATGGACAGCCCCTAATTTGAGATTTATTTCTTTTGTTTTGGTATTGGGTATGAAAGAAAGATTTTAATTTTAATTTTAATTTTAATGCCTGAGGAAGACCACTCGGCTGAGGGCGAACCCAGCCGTTGAGCGTTTAATGTCTTCCCCGACTAGCTCCCCGGCACGCAGGGATTAAACGTGGCAGTACAGACTTCGCCATGGCGGGTCCTGCCGGGCCCTGCCGGGCAAAGCCCCACGCGCGACAGGTGGCAGGAACTAAAGACACAAAACCAAAAAAAAAAAAATTAGAGGGTCTGTCGCTGGAACCAGCGTTCCTACGCGACAAGGAGCGACAGACAGGGTGGACGAGGTCCACAGGTGCGCCTGCACCAGTTGTACAGTCCGCTTATTTAGTAGAAGGGTGCAGTTCTTAGGTAAGACTGTACCATTTGTACAGTTCGTAAATGACGGCACTTGAGATGTGGAGGTGGCAGTGTGAGATTCCCACGCGACAAGGAGCGCTAAAACCTTCACACTGGATGCACTTTGTGTTAGAGGTGACGATACGTTGCTTGCTAAGCAGACTTGCGGTTCCCGATAAGAATAGATAATTAATGGGGACTCAGCCCCTGCTAGGAAGAGAACATTACTTGCGGATGAGAGAAACAATTAAGCTGCAAAATAGCTAAAGGAGAAAGCTAAGCAGATAAAAAATGATGGAACGATTACGTTAATGACTAAAATAAGCGATTTATTATTAATTTATGGAGAAAGAAAACTGCTTTGAATGATTAAGTTCTGTTAGATAGGTCTAATAGTAATTTGTAAATTTCTGAAAGTTTATGAGTTAAGATGGGACGCGTAATTATGTTCAGCAGCCAAGAAGGAGGTGGGTTAGAAGGAGCAGGCCTAAGATGCCAAGCAACAGTCAGTGGGCAGGAGAAGTAATAATGCATGGGGGTACCACTATCGCCGCACTCGCACACATTGGTTCGTGAAATTTTAAATTTGAAGAGGTAATTTTTAAACGGGCCATGCCCGGATAAGAAAGCACTTGTATAGGGAGTGAGGTTAAGTAGCTCTCTGGAAACTTTTGGAATTAGGTTGTAAGTGTGTCTACCTTTTGTGGAGGTGTCCCAGTAGATTTGCCAGTTGGGGAGTATTTTAGATTTGAGTTCTCTGCGAATAAAAGATGGGGGTACCGGAAGAGAGAAGTCTATTGAATGGCGTTTGGTGGCTTCTTTTGCAAGGCTGTCCGCCAGCTCATTGCCTGCGATACCAATGTGAGCAGTGACATGTGACAAGAGGAGGTGGGAGGGGGTATGGTGAAGTGTGACACTTTGTGACAAAGGGGGAGGGGGGGTCAAAAATATAGAAAAAAAAGTGTGACATCATTTATGGACAGCCCCTAATTTGAGATTTATTTCTTTTGTTTTGGTATTGGGTATGAAAGAAAGATTTTAATTTTAATTTTAATTTTAATGCCTGAGGAAGACCACTCGGCTGAGGGCGAACCTTTAGGGTAGGGTAACTTTTTTGTACAGCTGGTGAAGTTTGATTTTAATTTCCAGTATGAGAGGGTGTTTTGTCCGTGAGGCAAAAATTGCTTGAAGTCCAGAAAGACTATCACTGAAAATTTTAAAATTTTCCTGCGTGGGGGAGGCAGCAATCCATTCCAAAGCCTTCATAATTGCAAACAGTTCAGCTTGATATACTGAGTTATCGTCTCCAATTCTGGAGGCCCACTCATAGGTCGCACTCCATTTACCATGGCGCAGAAGGCTGCGGCCACGCCAGTTTCAGTGGGCGACCCATCAGTGTAGATGGTTGGATGCTGCGAGGGTCTGTGACTGTTCTTGGCGATGCATACCTGTAATTGTGATGTCTCCTCCGCGGGGTGCAGGTGCCAACTTGGAACTTTTCTCTGTAATATTGTTTTTGGGAAGTGTAGCGTAGAAGTTGGTTCATATTCTAGGTGTTGGATTCTGTTTTTCTGGTGCTCGTATTCTAGTGTTATTAGGATTGGAGGGATCCCCGTTAGTACTGTGAGTGCGTCCGTTGAGATAGTCCTATACCCTCTCACCATTTGCAGCAAGAACATCCTTTGGATCGAAACCAACTTTTCCTTGACTGCCTTGGTGAGATTTCCTCCCCAGACGCCCACACAGTAAAAGAGGATCCGTTCTATGATTGCGTGGTACCAGATTTTTAACATTGCAGGTTTAATACCCCAAGACTTAGAAGTTAATCTTCGTGCATTGTGTTGATACTTAGTTTTGTCTTGAGGTTGTTGATGTGTTCCGTCCAGCTCCTGTGTTCGTCTATGACGATTCCTAGTAATTTAAGGTGTGTGACATGAGAAACGCTTTTCCCATAAATTCTCATTATGGGTTTGCGCTTAAGCTTCTTGGGTTTTGCGAATGTTAGGGATTATGTTTTGTCTGTAGAGAGCTGGAGGTGGAGACGTTCCAAGAGTTGACAAAAGACCGGGAGAGCTCGAGCTGCCGAGTTTTCCAGGTCCAAACCCCTGCGGCCCGAGAATACAAAACTGAAGTCGTCTGCAAATGCATATAGAATGAAGCCTAATCTTTCTAGTTCTAAAAGGATGACATTTGCAATAATTAGCCAGAGAACTGGCCCAAGGCAAGACCCCTGTGGGCATCCTTTCTGTATATTGTGGGATGAGGAGTCTGCTCCCCAATTAATTAAAATGCTTCTGTTGCTGAGGTAGGAGGCGATGACTCCAGCTATGTTGCTCGGGCAATGTATATCAATTAGTTGAAGTAGGATGTCCCGCCACTCCACGTTATCAAAAGCACCTTTGATATCGAGGGAGACGAGTGAGGTATAGTTGCCTTCCTCTATACTTTGTGTGCATGTGGAAAGAGTGTCAAATAGGGCCTTGTCACAGGACCGACCCTCTCTGAACCCATACTGTCTGTGATGGAGTAGGTTGTTGCTCTCCAGAAAATGAACCAATTGGGTGACTATTAGTTTCTCTAGGAGTTTACCTAGAGTCGGGAGCAAGCAAATTGGACGGTAAGATGTGGGTTCAGAAGCATCCTTTCCCTGTTTGAGGAAGTATACCACTTCACCCTGTCTCAAAGTGTGCGGGAAGTAGTTGTGCTGTAAGCACATATTGGCCCAACTGGTGAATACACCGGGAATAATTTTGTGTGTTAGTTTTAGAATTTTGAAGTCTACGCATGAAAGAAAGATTGTGAATTTTCATTTTTACTTACTTCGGGTTTTCTATCTTCAAAGTGGTGTGAAATTCTATTCATGGTTTTAACATTACGACTCGCCGCATCATAATCGTCTAGTTTACTTACTAATAGTCTACATTTTTAATTTTTGGAAGATCATCAATAAAATGTTCTTTCATTTCTATAGGTAACCTTTTCTTAATTTGATCTATTGCTATTAATTCTTTTAAGGATTCAAAATCAGATACTTTAAGACCGCTAATCTATTCTTCCAAATAATTTCTTAATTCAAATGGTAAATCGCGCCAAGTGGCTGAAGATTCTTTTTTATGTGACATTAATTTCTGCCTAAATTCTTCTGGCGTCATTTTGAAGCGTTTAAGAAGTAAATCTTTTACGTAATCGTAATTGTTCGCCAATGTTTCTGGCTCTCTAGCTATATATAATATTGTCGATTTCTAACGGAATTAAAGTTAACAAATGTGTGACCCAATTTTCTTTTATTATATTCATTCGAGAAATTTGTCTTTCAAATAATGCTAAATAGAGACTAATATCACTTTTGCTGTCAAAGTGAGATATTAATTTAAGCAAATCTGATTGCTTACCTGAACCAGCTATTGCAGAATCGTCGCCAAATATACAGAGGTGTCGGTAACAGTTTCGCGAATTCAATATTTTTTTCCCATCTCAAAAAATGCCCAACGCGCCTAAAGAAGTTTTCACTTCAAAAAAAATTTTTTTTTTTTAAATGGGTATTTAACAGTGCTCAAAATGGTACACAGTGGTAAACAAAACAGGCATGGCCCAATTTGGGCACATACCTAAGAATCTTTCGACCCAAATTGGGTTTTATTTTTTTCTGTGTAAGTATTGATACATACGAATAAATGAATTTTCTTGCTGTTAGCTTTATACATGAGCAGAGGGGCTACAAGAAGAATACCGCGAGATTGATCAGCTATATGGCCGCAGCTGCCATCGTCCATGTGCAGACAAACGCAGATGCTTTGAGAGAACGCGTGATTGATCATGCATGTGAGAGAGTGAAAATGTGAGATCTACATTTACCCTGCCTGATCGCAATTTTACTTCATTTCTGAACTATTGTACAGAACAACAACTTACAGTCAAAATTACGATAACTCTGACATCAGATTTACAGATGAGCAGCACAAGATGCTTCACTTATGCACAGAACAGCTTTCATCTTTACAAACAAGACTTACAAATTGCCCTACGCGTATTTTAATATTGGAAAAGCCGGAGCTAGAAAAAGTACGGTAATCAAAGAAATTCGTAAAAGAGTTACTAAGCAGTTAGAACCGGAAGCTATCATAGTTTTGGCTCCAACATGTACTGATGCAATTAATGTCGAAGGCAAACTATTCACTCTACGCTAAAAGTATTAACATGTTTTAAACCGTTCGCTGATTCGGGCAGTGAAGCAGCAAGTAATCTACAGCTCAGCTTGGATCCAATGTCATTTCTCATTATTGACGAATTTTCAATGATCGGATGTCGTCTGCTAACTGCTCTTGAGAAAAGGTGTCGCGAAGAAAAACCAGATAACACTGAACCTTTTAGATATTTATTTGTTTATCTCAATGGAGATATTAGGCAGCTACAGCCTATAAAATACATTCCTTTATATAAGAAACATTCTATAAGAGAAATTTTGAGTTTGTGCGGAAAACAGTGCTTAGTACTTTTGAAAAATGTTTCACTTTAACAAAGTAAATGAGACAAAGCGACGACCAGCAAAGACAGTTTCGAGATACTCTTCGTTCGCTTTTCGTGGACCAAGTTACAGATGACCAATATTCATCCCTTATGCAAAAGCACAAAGCTATACTGCCTCCGGCTGAACTTGAAATACTTCAACATTCTATACGTCTTTTTCCCACAAACAAGCCAGTTAAAGAACATAATCAAGAAATGGCCATTAGCAAAAATATTAACATGCCACAATAATCAAATTGCAAGAAGTAGTGAAGATGATCATGCACCTGAACTTCAGGCTAAACTTTTTTTTAGTAATTGGATGCAGAGTTATGTTACGTATCAATCTGTGGACAGATGTAGGATTGGTAAACAGTGCACTTGGTACGGCAAAATACATTGTCTACGGACAAGGACTTTGGCCTCCAGGTTTATCACAAGCTGTAATGGTTGATTTTGATGATTATCATGGGCCATTTCTAATTGAAACATTTTTCTGTCACACCTATTTCTAAATCTTAGAAAAAAAACAATGTCTCGTGCTCACGAACTCAGTTGCCTTTAACAGTTACATACGCTGTCACCATACACAAATTTCACGGTTTAACTTTGTCAAAAATTGCTATAGACATTAGTACAAAGGAGTTGTCGCTTGGAGTAACTTATGTTGCTTTTAGTAGAGTTCGTTATTTAGAAGATGTTCTCATAGAAGTGTCTTTTTCAAAGCATAGGCTCGACCAAATTAACACTTGCTGTTAGATTAGCATTTGAGCATTATCTGAAGCAACTGATGACTGAATAAACACTAGAAAATGAAGATTCAACAGGTGTTAAACATAAAATTAAAATATCTTTTTTATTTTTTAAAGTGTTATATTTAAGTTTATACGACTCAATGCTCTGAGATTTCGGCCTGACGGATGTTAGAATATATATATATATATACAGGAAACAATCACAGGTTGGTTAGATACAAACTACTTTTAAATACTAAAGTGGAAAGAATGAAGCTTTTGAAACACTCAAAGAAATCAGTCGATATTATAAATTTCCAGAAACATAAAGAAGAATTTTATTTGGAACTTAAAAATCGTTTCAAAGTACTTCAATCAATTTTAGAAGAAGAGCAAGATGTTACAGTAGTGAACAAGAAGATAACAAATACTCTACAAGAAATTGCAAGGACGATAGCTGGTGAGGCACAAGTAAAGCAGACAAAGAAAATAACAGAAGAAACAAGAACATTGATGAAGAAACGCAGAGAATATTAAATGAAGAAAAACTATCCTAAATCAAGAGTTGAATATGCAGAATTATGTAAAACGGTAAGAAAATGTGTTACAGCAGATATCAGAAAATTTAACTGTGATCTTGTCAAGAAAGTTTTAGAAGATGACAAAAGTTTAAAATCAGCTAAGCGCAAACTGTGTGTTGGAAGAAAAGGTATTTTTGCACTGAAAAGGGCAGATGGAACAATCACCAAAATCAATAATGAAATAGAACACATTGTCGAAAAATTCTGTAACGATCTATATATAAATGTGAAGATCAAAGGGAAATCAAGCTACGTGATCCACGAGTAAACATAGTAGAAACTGAAGAGATAATTCCAGTGATGACAGATGAAATTGTGAAAGCCATTAGATGTATAAAAAAAATGTAAATGCTCTGGTGAAGATGGAATTACAATTGACCTTATCAAAGAAGCAAGAGAAAAATTTGCACAAATGCTTGCCTTACTGTTTTCCAAATGTCTCGATAAATCAGATGTACCAGAAGATTGGAATAATGCTGTGATGGTGCTACTTTACAAGAAAGGGGAGAAGGAAAACATTAAAAACTACCGTCCAATCAGCTTACTGTCAATGATTTATAAAATGTTCACCAAAGCTTTAACGACAACACTTGAATCAGCTCTGGACTCAGCTCAACCTAGAGAACAAGCAGGATTCCGAAGTGGATTTAGCACAATGGATCATATTCAAACAGTAAGGGAACTCATAGAAAAACATAAAGAATATAATTTACCTCTCTGCCTTGCCTTTATTGAATATGAAAAAGCATTTGATTCGTGCTACACATCTGCAGTAGTTGATTCTCTGGAAGACATTGGTATAGACAAACCTTACATCAATATCATAAAGAAGATTTACAAGAAAGCAACAGCAACCATCCGTTTGGACAAAGGAAAAGCGAAGATCAAGCTTGGAAAAGGAGTAAGACAAGGAGACACCATTTCGCCAAAGCGTTTTACTGCTCTCTTGCAAAATATTTTCAAGAAGCTGGATTGGGAAAACAAAAGGGATTAGAATAAATGGTGAATATTTAAGCCATCTCCGGTTTGCTGATGACATTTTAATTTTCAGTAATAGAATTGAAGCATTGGAAAATATGCTAAAAGATTTGGCCTTTAATGTGGGATTTTAAAAAAATTTGGAAAAGACTAAGGTGATGTTCAATTCATTTGCATCAAAAAAGAAAATTGTCTACAACACCGAGATTAAGGAAGTGCAAAGTTATGTGTACCTTGGACAGGAAATATCATCGGACAACAGTATCATGAATGAAATCAATAGAAGAATAAGAAATGGATGGAGTGCTTTTGGGAAGAACAATATTTTTCTGAAGAGTAACATGCCTCTTTGTTTGAAAAGAAAGGTGTTTAACCAATGTGTTTTGCCTGCACTAACTTATGGAGAAGAAACATGGACGCTAACAAAACGGATGGTACAAAGATTACAAACAACACAGCGAAGTATGGAAAGATGTATGCTAGGCATAACTAGAAGAGACAGAAAGAGAATAACCTGGATAAGAAGTCAGACGAAAGTATTTGACATTATAGACAGAATTAAACGGCTAAAATGGAAATGGGCTGGGAACATTGAAAGAAGACAAGACAATAGATGGAACCCAAATACCCTACAGTGGTATCCCAAAGATGTAAAACGACCAAGAAGACGACCTCAAGTAAGATGGAGTGACGAAATCAGAAAAGTGGTCGGTGTTAATTGGATGACTAAAGCACTAGACAGGAAAAAATGGAAAAATCTGGGAGAGACCTACTTCCAGCAGTGGATTGAAAACGGTTGATGATATATAATAGAATCATATATATTTTGTGTTTTACTCTAAAATTTAATTTTCCTATCTCAAAGTTTCTCTATGTGAATTAATTTCTGTATTCAAAATATTTTTATTTTTTAATCCGAAAACCAATCATTTCTTCCTAGCTAAAAATGTTCCCAGATATTTCTTCGTAACATTAAATGTACGTTACTCTCACGCGGTTTCAATTCGAATATTAATGTACTGCAGATAACCGTAACATATGTTGTTAGTCTTTCTTCGTATCTTGTGTTAAATGCAAGCGCCGTTTCATAATTTGACTGCTGCAAAAATATGCACTATGAACTCTTTTCGTTAGATTATAATAACACATGCCTAACTTTCCCAAAACAACGCTCGGGTGGATGTTAAAAATCGCAAAAATTGATGTTCCGCCAAATTATGGCATCCTTTCATTTCTTATTCAAAAATTCTCAATATTGGTTTATTGCTAACTGTCAAAAGTTTGACGGTTCATGCCTGGCTAGAAATGTAAAGATTGGCATGTTACATCTAATGTGTTGGCGATAGTGGATCTGAAAAATTAGATCAGATCTTCTCTCGCTTTTGTCAGATAAAGATGTAAATTTTTGGTACTATAAGCGAAGGCCACCCTCTCTGTGTTTTCTTGTGTCGATTGTTCGGATAAAATAAAAAAAGGAGTTCCATGGATTTCATCTTGTTTTCATTTAATGCCTCTTGTATCGATGGATTTATGTTTTCAGGAAACGGACTGAATTGCAGCACACGCATTGCACCATTATACCTCGGCAATGTTTAAGAAGAAATGTTCATTACGATATATCGGGACTTCACGATATATAATGTGGTGCCTTTGGAATTTTTAGTTCGATCGACACATGAGGGTGGCCTGTTAAAAAACAGACAACTTATAATTTTTGTTCGCTATTTACAAAATAATCCTGCTGTGACTACTAACAAACTGTGACTTTATCCTCTCTTAAGAATGTGAACTGATATCATAGCGTAACTATGCCACGAAATATAAAAATTCAAGCGACCGATATCGATACTTACTTGGATCTGCCCTTTTACATGATGACAGAGACCGTACCGTAAGAATACAGCAAAAGATCTTTTTCTGCCTGCGTACATCCCGGAATACGGAGAACAATTTCACGGAAGGAAAATTTTCTTCTATTTCTCGACGTATAGCTTGGTCTTCAACGCTCCCAGTATATATTTTTTCTCTATCGAAACCCGTTTGCTGTACGCTGATTCCAGATTCGCCTTCGCTGTGCCGAATGTTTAAAAAGTCATACTCCGTACAGAAAAAAGCTACAATCTCCTGTATTCAGCGGAATTGTGCCGTTATGTTAGATTCTACGTTATAGCATCAGTGCGCGGTATCATATGTGTGAGATATGCAGAAGAAATTGTGTGAGGTCTCTCGCGTAAAGTTTTTCGACCCTAGCGTGGACTGAAACGATCTCTGTCCGGTACTTGTCTTATACGAATATAATATTTTCGACTGTGGACGTTACATCCTAGTACAAGGTTAAAGAATTTCCGCGACTTGTGTAAAGTTTTCCACTGCTAATAGCTCTTCCAGTGCTGATTTTTTTTACTTATGTGACGCATACTCCACAAGACGGAAAACTCTCCAAAAACTGAGTGGAGCGAAAAATTTGCTCGATTCTCCCGTGAAAAAGTGTTTCCGCTTCGTGCACGTTTGCATTTTAATCGATTGTGTCGCGTGTATTTTTAAATACATCGGGGATTTCAGTGCAAATAAAAGTGACATGTGACCAATAGGTCACATATAATTTTTTCATCCTCCTACAGATTCTAAAGTATGTACTTTTTTTTTTTCTTTCCTTCTTCTCAAAGGACGTAAAACAAAGAACTATTTTTATAGTTTTACCATAATGCTTTACTGTTTAATAATTTTAAAATTTTCATTTTTTAAGTAATTTTCCTTATAGATAACTCGTTTCAGTACTTTTAAACTATTTGTTTTAAATAGTATAAAGATATTAATTACAAATATTGAAGGATTCATTTTTCACGTTTATCAAAGAGGTTTTTAAACATTTTTCAATATAAGTTTGAGACTGACCTTTCGAAATAAAATATTCACTAAGGCAGATCTTATGTACTAGAATTGTAAGTATTTTATATATTTTTTTCATTATTATTTATTTATTGTTTATGCATGACACTATTTCATATGGCATTAGATAAAAAAAAGGTTGTGATGGAATATTTTAGGTGTAAAAAAATATATATAATAATAATGATAATAATAATAATCAACAGTTAGGTACTTGTTCGCTAAATTCTTTTCTTATTGTACTTTGCATATCTTGTTTTTTTTTAATCTTGTTAGGGATAAAAGAATTTTTTTCATGTAATTATAAGTATGTCATGCATGAATTTTATGATTTAATTGTGAGCCATATTTACGGTCTTCATTGCAGCTTATGTAAATTTTCTATTATTTTAATGGGTTAACATATATTTGAGAGTCTTTTTATTCATTACTGTATTGTTTTCTTTTTTAATTTTTTTTTAATCAGTTAAACTTTTTGATGGTCATACTTGCAAGATATGTTTTGTGTGGAGGCCCGTGTTGTTTCACAGGGACTTCAGGATATGGATAAAACAAGTTTTTTACATAGCGGGTCTTGTGTGGAATTATGGTTTCCATACTTCGCAACCTTGTGTTTTTCTAAACTTTTCAACGATTTCATTCAACCAGGCCCTGATCATGGCTAATTGGGGCCCTGGGCAAAGATAAATTAGGGGGGGGGGGCATTCTAATCGTTGCAACGTTATTCAAATAGAACTGATGGTCAGTCATATGTGTATGTGTAATGCATAAACAATATTTTTGCACCGTGGATTTTAAATAGAAGAAAATTCTTAACTCCGTCAATTCTAAATTAAGTCCCTTAATTAATAAAAATACTCTTTTTTTTTCTTAGTACAGAACAAAACTCTTTTATATAACTTTAGCAACTTGTTATATTACTTTAAGATGAATTTAATAACTTCAACTTATGAAAGAGTTGGAATTGGAAAAAAAAATAAATATTTTATAATTTAATTTATGGATTTGGGAGCCCATTGAGGTCCGGGGCCCCTAGGCAAAGTCCCGATTTGCCCATGCGATAATAAGGGCCTGCATTCAACAAGAAGTATTTTGTGAGTATTCGCCGATATTCGAATTACATAGTTGTACAATGGATCTTTTCTTTTTTTCTTCCCCTTCGAGGACTGGTAGATATTTGCACAGTTCTTTTTGTCGTACATTCTTGCACGCAGACGTATGTTACACAGTTGTACAAAGTTTTTTTTTCTAATACAAAGAGTTTACAATGTTTTCACTTATATGTTCTGCATGTGAGATTGTCATTTCAACATACATTTTCCATGACTGAATTTTTCTTTTTTCCATTTCACATAAATTCTTCTCTTTTAAATTTTGGTGTTATTTTTGCATACATTTGTTTGGATAAGATTCTCACCGCATTTTTCGGCTCACCAGTATGTTAATTAACATTTTTCTTGTAACTTTTGCATTTTTTTCATTTTGGTCATACTTCTTTGTGAATTCTTTAACATATTTACAGTGTACAGTCCAGCGGTAACGCTCCATTCTCTTCTTTTGTTCATTTTTTACACGTTATGGTGTTCTGATCTTCTTCGTGATCAGAAAATCATTTGTTGAGCTCTGATACCTCTTGTTATCAGAAAATTATCTGTTGTTATTGTAAATAATAATGAAATATTGGTGACCTCAGTAGCGCTTTAAAATGCTGAACTAAATGATTTGCATTGATAAATAGAAATAGAAAGAAATTTCTTACTTCGACGTTCAGATCACAAAGGTTGTTAACCAATGAGCATAAACTTCACTATGGCAAACTGTAATAAGAATAAACATTATTGAAGATTATAAATTATCGTAATTATGGATTATCCAAGGAATGGCGCACAATCGTATCTTCTTGACTAAATATTTTTATTGTTGCAAAACCACGATGACAAAGATGAAAACAAGGATTTATATCTTTAAACACATAATAATTAAATCAGATTTGTGAATAAAAAACATTGGAGCGCATACGCTTCCAGATATTAAAAATTAAGTACAGAAGCTTGACTTGAAAGCCAGCATTATGTTCCGAACACGCGGGAACAGAAAATGTATATGTAAAGAATTTTAACAGTACAAAGTTCGAAGAAAAGAAAACTGATGACTCTTGAATAATTCACAAAAGAGTTAAAGTAACGCTTCTAATTCTTTAGTGCTGCCATCTACATCGTCTAATAGAAAATACAAGTTTAGTATTATCACCTGATAAGTGTTTCTGAATCGTTCAAGTGATATAAATAAATGCTTTTTACAAGTAGTACACTAGTACGCTGAGCATATCTCACAACATGGTTTATAGAGAAACTGTGTGCACAATTATTGCTCACTTCCAACACCCCTACTTTTCTCTGTAAACCGATGGTTGTGTTAGTTGTAGCTCATTTCTCAAAGTTTCAAAATGAGGTTTGGGAAGAGGCTTGGTAAGTAAGTCCGCGATCATTCTTTTTGACGGACAATAAATCATTTTTATTATTCCACTTTCACGCAAATGTTTTATATTGTGGAACTTGGTATCAATATGTTTACTTTTTGTGTGGGCTTTTTCGTTTTGTGTTAACTTTATGGCTGAGATGTTGTCTTCGTATACCGCTATCGGGAGTTGTTGCGGTAGTTCGAGATCATTAAGGATGTTTAACAGCCATTGGATTTCTTGTGTTGCTGTGGATGCGGAAATATATTCCGCTTCGGTAGATGATAATGCCACGCAGTTCTGTTTTCTAGAAAGCCATGTGATAACATTGTTCCCTAATTTGAAAAGGTTTCCTGTGGTGGACTTTCTGTCCAATTTATCACTTGCCCAATCGGCATCGCAATATACCGTTAGTACTGGCGGTTTTGACTTGTCAATCACAAACTTCATATTTCTAGTGGTCATGAGGTATCTAATGAGTTTTTCAACAGCTTCCCAATCTGCTTCTCTTGGCGACTCGTTCCTCCTACCCAGAATATTTACAATAGCTGCTATGTCGGGTCGCGTTCATGTCGCGATGTATAGAAGCGCCCCTACTGCCTGCCTGTATTTTTTGTTATCCTGCATCAATTTACTGTCTGGATTTAAGTTATAATAATTGGTGTTCATGGGAGTGTAAGTGGGTTTTGCGTTTATTAAATTAAACTTTTCCGCGATTTCCATTATTTTATTCTGTTGGTCAAGTTCTAAGTTACCATTTTCCAATTGTTTAATATTTATTCCCAAGTATTGCGTAACATTTCCTAAATTTTTAATTTCGTATTGTTTACTTAATTGTGTGTACACTTCGTCCGTGTCATTTTTATCTCCCGCAATCAGTATATCGTCTACATACACGATTATGTACGCAATTTTTCCTTTTTCATTTCTCTTATACAGACACTGGTCCGAAGTACATTGTTCAAAATTTAGGTCTTTAAGGGATTTGGTAATTTTGATGTTCCACGCCCTAGCGGCTTGTTTGAGTCCATAGATCGCTTTATTTAGGCTACACACCCATTCCTCGTGCCCCTTCTTAACATATCCTTCCGGTTGTCTCATAAAAACCTCTTCTTCCAAATCACCGTGAAGGAACGCGGTTTTCACGTCTAGATGCGTTATTTTTAAGTTCTTATATACTGCTGCATTTAAAAATGCTCTTAATGTGGTGTGTGCAACTACGGGCGCGTATGTTTAGTCGAAATCGCATCCGTATTTTTGAGAGTAACCCTTCGCGACCAATCTAGCCTTGTATCTTTCGACAGTCCCATTAGCCCCTCTTTTGGCTTTAAATGTCCACCGACATCCTATGACACGTTTGCCGGGAATGGGCTTGACTAATTCCCAGGTTTTATTTTGATTTAATGACTTTATTTCTTCGTTGGTTGCATCTAACCATTTATTTTTTATCTCCTCATCTTCGATGTTTTGTAAGTCAGCCCACGTTTTCGGCTCCTTAATTTGGCATAAATTTGCACTAATTCCCAGGCGATCGGGAGGTACGCCTCTATTGTTTCTTTCGGATCGTCTAGGTTTGGCGATGTCATTTATTGGTACAACTATTTGATCTTCCTCATCCTCCTTCAAGTCAATTTTTACGCTTTCCGCGGGGGTTTGATCATTATCTAGATTTTCTCTAATTTCTTTAGTTTCCTGATCATTAACTCCCTCTTCTATGAATTTTACGGTTCTAGAGATCATTATATTATTATTTCCGGTGTAAATTCTATACCCTTTACTTCTGAAATCATATCCTACCATTATCCCTTCTACGGCTTTGCTATCGAGTTTACTTCTTTTGGGCTTATCGATGTAGGCAAATGCCTTACATCCAAACATTTTTATATTGGAAAGGTTAGGTTTTCTCTTATTCCAGAGTTCGTAAGGGAAATGTCATTCACGTTTGCTTTTGTCGGTAGGCGATTGATTAAATATGTTGCAGTCATAACGGCTTCGCCCCAGAAATGTTTAGGGAGGTTAGCATCCGACAACATTGTCCTAGCCATTTCTACAATAGTTCTGTTCTTTCGTTCGGAAATTCCGTTTTGGGGGGCACAATATGGGATACTTAACTGGCGTTCGATACCATTTTCTCTTAGATAATTTTCAAAATTGTCGCCTAAATATTCTTTTGCGTTGTCGGATCGTATTGATTTAATTAATTTTGAAAATTTGTTTTTAGTCAGAGCGATATAGTCTTTTAATTTATCTATTGCTTCCGATTTGTGTGCGATTAAGTAGGTTATAGTGAACCGGCTATAATCGTCGGTAAATGTGATAAAATATTTCTTACCACCTATTGTTTTGGTCTCCATCGGGCCACAGATATCGGTATGTATGAGGCCCAACGTTTCGTTAGATCTATTGGAGGCCTTTTTCGGGTAGGGGAGTGACGTCAATTTACCCTCTATGCATTTGGTGCAAATAGTACTATGTTTGCAGTCATTTATTTCCACCCCTTCTGCCAACTGATTTCTAACGAGACTTCTAATGGCTTCGAAATTTTTGTGCCCTAATTTTCGATGCCAGATTGATATACAGTTTTTATTTTTACAAACCGTTTGTGTTTGTAGTATCCGTAGTTATCTCTAGTCTCTAATTCGTACAAGTTGTTATTCAACTTTGCACTAAGTATAGTTACATCGTCTTTTATAAACGAACATGTCTCTTTTTCGAAGATTACTTTTATATCGTTCTCTGTGGCTCTTTTGACCGACAGTAAATTACTTTTCAATTCGGGACAATAAAGCACTTCCTTTAGGGTTATTTGATTTTTAGAGTCGCTATTTATTTTGATATCACCTAATCCCTGAGAATCTAATCTCTTTCCGTTAGCGATCATAATGTCTCCGAAGTTTCCGGGAATAAATCTTATAAAATTTTCTTTTGATGAGACGACATGTCTGGTGCACCCGGAGTCGACCACGAACTTGTTCGAGTTTAGCGCGTGTGCCGTATTGGCTAATGACGATTTATTTTCGGTACTTATTTCCTCGAAGTGATCGGTTTCTGTTTTCGCCGTATCAATTTTGCTGCCAAAACAAAAGTTAGATTTTGAGTTGTTTTGGGGAAATTTGTGGTTTCCCGAAGTATTTTTGTTATAATTATTAGGGTGATGATTGTTTTGGGCATTTGTTGTTTTATTTTTTAAGTAGTAGCAGGAGGAACGGTCGTGATTATCACGCTTGCAGTATGTGCAGAATTTCCTGGGTTTATTGGGCCTGTTTGTTGTTTTATAAGCAGTTTCCCGCGAACTAGAGCTCATATTGCGATTTTCGCAACGATGGCGATGTTCATCCAGTAATTTGTTTTTCACGAATTCTAATGAAAGGTCGGTTTCCGGCCTGGTTTCCAGCGCCGTAACCAAAGTATCATAAGAGCGGGGGAGTGAGCATAATAACAATGCAACTATATGTGACTCTTTTATTTCTTCCCCAATTGCTTGTAAATTGTCTCTGATAGTTAATACTGTATTAATATGTGCCTGCATGTCGGCACCCTCATTTAATTTTTGTGAGTAAAGTTTTCTAAGCAAAAAGAGTTTTGAGGTTAACCCTGCCCTCTGGTGTACAGAGCGTAATGCTTCCCATATGAGCTTCGCAGATGTCAAATGCTTGACATAAATTATCTGCGAGTCATCAATACACAAGTTAATTGTTGCGCGTGCCTTGGCATTTCCTACTTCCCAAGCAGTGTCGGGTGTAGCGGGAATGTCATCAGTGATATACTTGAACAAATTATCACGCGTCAGTAAATTTTCTAACTTAAAACACCAATTTGAGTAATTATTGTTGTTTAACTTATCAATTTGGGCAATTTGGCTACCTACAGCGGCCATTTTTAAATGTTATTTATTTCACTTTTACACAGTGCCTTTATATATATAATATTTATCTCATATAGTCATCTGATATCTCAACAGAATTCTTATACCCATATATATACATATATATTTTAAATATTTTTATATATCTTTGATAGCATCATAAATTCTTATATATGTATGGATATATAATATATTTCTTTTATATTCTTTAATAATCAATCAATATAAATTATCTCAATATTTCAGTCAGCATTTCAGCGCTTCAGTGTCATAATCTATTGTAAATAATAATGAAATATTGGTGACCTCAGTAGCATAGGCGTAGCGTGATCGGAAATTTTGGGGGGGCACAAATGTTTATTAAACACTCACTCACGCACGCACGCACGCACACATATCCATATATATACAGTGGTATCTTAGTTAAAAACGGCAAATTTACCACATTGGGTAAAAAGAATTCCGATCTTCTAGCCCAATATAATAAATTTTTTCTTCGTTTCAAAAAAGTTTATTAAAAAGTTTCTCTTTCTTAAACATTCGGAAATTGTAGAGAATTTTTTGAAGTTTTGGCGAAATGTTTATGGGATTTTTAGAGTTTTTTCGCGTTTTGCAACATTTTCTTAACATTTGTGTTAGGAATTAAGTTTTGATATTATAACAATATATAGTAAATTTTGTTCTTTGCCTTTATTTAAATTTTCGCGAAATTTGTATGTGATTTTTAGCGTTTTTTAGCTTTTCGCGGCGATTTTTTAAACATTCGTACGAGAAATCTGGTTTCAATTTTTCAGCAGATGTAGTACATTTTCTACTCTGCCATTTTAAAATTTTTTGCAAATTTATTATGCGATATTTCGTGTTTCGTGGCGATTTTTTTTCACATTTGTAAACGGTATCCAACTTCAATCTTTTAGTCCAATATAGCAAATTTTGTGATCTGCGATTTTTAGATTTTTCACGAATTTTCTATGTGATTTTAAGTGTTCTTTAGCGTTCCACAACGATTTTCTTAAACATTCGTAAATAGATCTGGTTTCAATCCTACAGCCCGATATAGTAAATTTTGTCCTCAGCGATTTTGAAAATTTTCGCAGTATGTTTATGTGATTTTTAGTGTTTTTCTGCGTTTTGCGGCAATTTTTTAACATTTGTGATACGAATCTGGTTTTAACCTTTTAACCCATTATAGTAAAATTTGTCCTTTTAACCCTTTATAGTAAAATTTGTCCTTTTAACACATTATAGTAAAATTTTGCCGTTTTTAAGCGTTCCGCTGCGTTTTCTAAACATTCGTAAAATAAATCCAGTTTTAATCTTTCAGTCCATTATACTAAATTTTGTACGCTGCGATTTTTAAATTTTTCATGCAACTTTTGGCCTTTTTTTTTTTTTTTTTTTTTTTTTCCCTTGCGCTTTGTTTCAGTTCTGAACATCTGTAACAGGAAGCCGGCTACAATCTTTTAGCCCAATATAGTAAATCTTGGCCTCTTTTCAATAACGTTTATTCGGAATTCGTATAGCGACTTTTGAAAATTTCTCGAAATTGTTATGCGGTTTTTAGCGTTTTTTCACGCTTCGAGGCGATTTTTTGACATTCGTAAAATGAATCCAGCTACAATCTTTTAACTCAATGTAATAAATTTTGTTGTCTGCAATTTGTAATTTTTCGTGATTTTTTTCCCCACTTTTTACGAGTTTAGCAGTGATTTTTTGACATTCGTAAAAAGTTTTTTAACCCAATAAAATAAATTTCGTTTCTTGCGATTTTTAAGTTGTTCGCGATTATTTTTTGCAATTTTTACGTTTTTACAAATTTTGCGACGATTTTTCTAGCATTGGTAAAGTAAATCTGGTTTTAATCTTAGAACAAAATATAGTAAATTTTGTCTTTTGCGATTTTTTAATTTTTCGTGGATTTTTTTAGAGGCATTTTTTTTTTTCACGTTTTGTGGAGATATTTTCACATTCGTAAAAAAAAAAAAAAAAGTGGTCTCAATCTTTTATATGTTCTTTTATATTTCTTTAATCTGATATAGTAATTTTTTTTCTCTTTTCAATAAAGTTTATTCGGTATCCATACAATGATTTTAATTTTCCATGTGATTTTAACGTTTTTCTTTTTTTTTTCGAGTTTTGTAGCAATTTTTTAACATTTGTTACAGGAATCGAGTTTCAACCTTTTAGCCCAAAATAGTAAATTTTGGCCCCTGCGATATATATATATTTAATAATAATAAAAAAAAAATGAGAGAGAGAGAGATAAATTTGTGGCGTTTTTTCACAAGGAATTCCGGTTTCAATATTTCAGCCCAAATACAGTAAATTTTGTCCTCTGAGATTTTTAAATTTCTCGCGATTTAAATTGCATAAAAAATTTTATGCGATTTTCTGCAGTTTTTCGCAGTTAGCGGCAATTTTTTAACACGTGTAAAATGAATTCGTTTACAAGCTTTTTTTAGACCAATATAGTAACTTTGTCCTCTGCGAGTTTTGAATTGTTCACGAATTTTTTAGTGTTTTTTTGCCTTTTGTGACAAATGTTTTACATTTTTTTCCGAAACGGAAAGAACCAACTCACTGTTAAATTTTGCTCTGCTGTGATTAAATTAAAGTTGGAAGCATACAAAATCATCGTAACGTGAGAGAACTACGATGCTCAAAATATTAAACTAATCTGGATCGAAATAAAAAATCACAAAAATTCAAGGTTAGTTTTATTCGAGACCAGAGCAGACGTAGCCTGTACGGGTGTGCACTGTTGACGGCAGTTGAGCCTAGAGTCCTGCACGGGTCGGGTTGTACCCGACACGAACCCGCAAATTTCATTTGAAGACAACCCGCAACCTGACCCGAACCCGTCAAAAAAATTTCCTTGACCCGCAACCCGACCCGAACCCGCAAAAATAATTTTTGGCGACCCGCAACCTTACCCGAAACCGACTTATTTAAATCCACACCCGACCCGAACCCGAAATACTTCAACCCGCAATCCGACCCGAACCCGCAATGAAAGGACAATAAATCATATTTTAATGCTTATTATGAAATGTAATGTACAATTATATCTCTAACACCAATTTTATATTTTATGTAGAAAAATGAACACTTCTATATTCTTTAATATTCAAATATAGTGAAACCTCTGAATAGCAGACACCTCGAGATCGTTGAATAAAATCCTGCATTGGGTCGGGTTGTTTTTATTTTTATTTATTTTATTTTATTTATTTATTTGTTTATTTATTTTATTTTATTTATTTATTTGTTTATTTATTTTGTTTTATTTATTTATTTATTTTTGTGGAGGGGGGGGGTGCGGGTCAGGATGATCATAATTTTCTTTCTGCGTGACCCGTTCACCCTAGAAAAATTATTCCGGGTCATATATAAATTTTTTGCAAGTCGGATTGTTGGGATTTTCACAAAAGATTTCAACAGTTATGTTTCAGATGGAAAGAAATACGTATTTGAATATGAATGAGTACATACATATTCAATTTACTGTATGAGAAAAAAAAAATGTATATAAGAAATGTAATCATAGACTTTTCTTTCTTTACGGTGCAAGAACCATTTTTTCTTTTCTCAGAATATGAACCACATTAAAAACATTTCATTTATGATACACACAAAAACACATGTATCGTATTTGTGATAGTTTATGCACGCATACACCATACACCTGCTACATGTGCTTAGATTTAGAGATGCCCACTATTCCAAGGTATAAGCGTACAAATATATAAGTGTCAGGAATTGAAAAAGTGTTCGTTAAATAGATGTTTCCGCTTTTCGGGAGTGTCCATTATGTAGGTCTTATTGTATATATGAAATAATAAAAAATAAACCTTTTTAAAATTCAAAATTAAAAGTAAAAGTTTAAAATTTAATATGCCCAAAATTTATCTCTAATTTTTAAATACTGTACTTAAGTCTAAATAGCCCCTGTTATTGGTTTCCTTAGCTTCACATTTTTCACTCTCGTCCTTCAAAAGCCTATGTTCTTTAATGCCCCACCAGTGGCTGAGAGGTTGTGCTCTCGAAGCTGGTAGACGGGAGGTGCTGGGTTCGATCCCAATCGCGCCCGTCGGCCTAATCGTTTGGAGTTTTCGTGGTTTTCTTCGAACCGTGGATTTATCCATGCGTAAATACGGATTAGGTTCCCTTAGAAAGACCCCCACGAAGGGCACTCCCCCCGGGCCTATATCCCTAGTGAAGATAATTGGCCGTCAATAATCAACCCAACCCTATGTTCTTTAACAGTGAAACTGCTGATTTTGGGCTTCTTGCAGTCGTTTGTGGTTTTGATGCAAATAGGTTTGCAGACCTTGGTGTCCTCAAAGAACAAAGTCATCATGCTAAAGCTAAATAACCAATAAGATGGTTTTTACCCTCCCATGTCTCAGTGGCGCAATATATATTTAATCTGAAAAAATATTGGATATTATTTTGAAAAAGCGGGTCAACCCGAACTCGATCCGCAAGAGTGAAAACCGAACCCGAAACCGACCCGAGCCCGAAAAAATGAATGTCAACCCGACCCGAACCCGAACCGCAGCGAAAAAATAGAGCGCCAACCCGATCCGACCAAAACCGCGGGCCGGGTGCGGGTAAACCGACCCGATGCAGGACTCCAGTTGGGCCCCACTACCAGGTTCATTTAATTCGAGGTTCTCTTGGGAAAAAAAAAACGACAAAGGAAATGAAGAAAGCTCCACTGGTTCATTTTATTGAAATTAATATTTTTGTAACAAATATAATAAATAAAAGACATTTATCGAATTTTTAAGACATTTCAAATAAGTATTAATCATCAATTTTAAGAAGTACTAATCCTATAAGGTATGTGCGCCTGGAAAATTGCATGGAGGATTGCACCTTGGATAGTAACAGTATTTCTGGAACGAATTACCATCGTTTACCAAGGTACGGTTGTATATTAGCGTAAAACATCTCACATCTCATTCAAGAAGGTTCACACTTTGAAATTAAAAAAAAAAAAAAAAAAAAAAAAAAATCACAATCATTGCATCTCAAAAATACGAAGGTATAGTACAAGATTAAGTGCCGTCAATAAAATAAATAAGAAAGAGGAACGTATTGAATTATGCACAAGACATATTTTGGCTGTACTGCCAATTTTTGAAGGAAAATGTCCTGATTTTCATTAATGTACAAGTCAATTCTGAAAAAAAAATGTCATCACATTTCCCCCAGCTTAGTTTTGAACCGGCAATTTTTGGTACCAAACTCATTACTTCAAAGAAAAAGAGCTGTGCTATCTACTGATCCGATATTTGAGTAAGTAAAAAAAAAAAAAAAAAAAAAGAAGAAATATAAAATTTAAATAAAAGTAGTTTTTTCATTTCCATTTTTGGGCGAATACAAGACAAGTCTTAAATGACTGTATCATATTTTAGAAATTAATCTTCAGGAAATTGGGGGGGGGGGGGCACGTGCCCCCTCGTGCCCAGTACAGTATGTCGGTACAGTATACAGTCGGTACAGTCGGCCCAGTACAGTATGTCAGTACAGTTACAGTATGTCGTATTTCAGGTATATATTTTTACAATTTTATTTTCATACTTTCTGATTATTTTTATATTTACAAGTTATTTATTTACATTTTGATATTCTTAATTACATATTTACTTTATATTTGTATTTCTTTCATCGTTGACACTTGACACAAACAAGTACACACCATGGTAACGGCATGTACAAAAAAAAAACATGTACAGTTTTAAACATGTCGAACATGATTTTTTCTTTCCACTTTTCACATTTTTAATTTAATTTTAGGTATCTGTTTGGTAAGTATCATTTGCGTATACGTGATGTTGATTAGTGCTCCACACCACACATATTTTCCTTTTACAGATCTGTCATATGAAAATTTCAGGGCATCTTCATATGGTGGACGATAGGTCTGTATCTTCAAATTTCTAACACACGTACTAGTTGAATTTACTTAGAACGTTAACGTGATCCCCTTTCATTTCTCTTTATATTTTGGGTCATTTAAAAAAAAAAAATTATCAAGGTTCACATACTTCTTCCTTTTAATAAAATTTTCTTTGTATTTACATTTTTAATACATTATTCTAGTGATTTTGGAATTGTTATGTCAAAATTCTATTCTCATACACCAGTCATATATCTAGTTCTTGATAGGAATTTCCTAAAAGTTAATTATATTGCCTGGTAGACACAATACTTTTTGGCAATACTTTTTGGCTTCAGTCTATTTTAAGTCAGGATTTTTCAGATATTTTTATAATTTAGATAGATAAACGTTTGGAATTTTAGGCAACACCTCTAATTGTTGCACTGTTTCAAAAAAATTTTATTGCAAATTGGCAGTATCCATATTTTTTTTCATGTCTAAATCAAGTTTTTCATGTCAATATCCAAATTGTACTTCCAATTTATAAATTAAAAAAGAAATAAATAAAATAAAAAATTATAGATCCCAATTCAATAGCCATATCTGTACCCATATTGTATATATTATTTTTGTATGAGTATCAATTTTACAATTATTCTTTAGAGTTTGTTTTCTTGTAAGAACATTACAAGATGATTCAATGCATCCTATAAATATGCATAAAAAACTTAATTTTTATATATTCCTATATGTTATTTTACTTCTCATTGTTTATTTACATAATGATTTACAAGAAAACAAAATATAATGTTGCTACTTTTATCAGTATGATTGTTATGTAGTTGAAATGTATGCTTCGAAGAAATACCACTTGACATCAGTTAACCTGCAGGTAAAGCATAAATTATTTTATGTTTACTATTATTATGGCTAGCATATATTATATTTGAATGTGTACACCTAGAAAAGAATTTATAGGCTTTCCGTCTTTAATGACGTGATTTTTTTTTAAAAAAGCGAGATCTTATTAATGTCTGATTACTAATGTCTGATTTATATGGCGCAGCCTTTTTATCAAAAATTATCACACTTGACATTTTGGAGACATTTTATGTCTATATATGATATTGGTATACCTGGCACCATTGTTGTGTCCATTACATATTACAAGTACTTGGTATAATCTTATATTATTTCACATTTATATGTTGTATTGTGTATGGTGGTCCTCGTTTTCATTTTTATTTGAATATTTTGTGTTTATTTGTGCTTATGCAAATACATTTCTTGCCAGCGCCATTTTTTTTTTCATTTTGCCAAAGGGGAGATATATATGATATAGAATCATATATATTTTGTGTTTTACTCTAAAATTTAATTTTCCTATCTCAAAGTTTCTCTATGTGAATTAATTTCTGTATTCAAAATCTTTTTATTCTTTAATCCGAAAAACAATCATTTCTTCCTAGCTAAAAATGTTCCCAGATATTTCTACGTAACATTAAATGTACGTTGCTCTCACGCGGTTTCAATTCGAATATTAATGTACTGCAGATGACCGTAACATACGTTGTTTGTCTTTCTTCGTATCTTGTGTTAAATGCAGGCGCCGTTTTCATAATTTGACTGCTGCAAAAATATGCACTTTGAACTCTTTTCGTTAGATTATAATAACACATGCCTAACTTTCCCAAAACAACGCTCGGGTGTATGTTAAAAATCGCAAAAATTGATGTTCCGCCAAATTATGGCATCCTTTCATTTCTTATTCAAAAATTCTCAATATTGGTTTATTGCTAACTGTCAAAAGTTTGACGGTTCATGCCTGGCTAGAAATGTAAAGATTGGCATGTTACATCTAATGTGTTGGCGATAGTGGATCTGAAAAATTAGATCAGATCTTCTCTCGCTTTTGTCAGATAAAGATGTAAATTTTTGGTACTATAAGCGAAGGCCACCCTCTCTGTGTTTTCTTGTGTCGATTGTTCGGATAAAATAAAAAAAGGAGTTCCATGGATTTCATCTTGTTTTCATTTAATGCCTCTTGTATCGATGGATTTATGTTTTCAGGAAACGGACTGAATTGCAGCACACGCATTGCACCATTATACCTCGACAATTTTTAAGAAGAAATGTTCATTACGATATATCGGGACTTCACGATACCATATATATTTATCCATGTATCCATATATATTTATCTGATTTTTTTCATGCCGTAACTCTCGTATTTGTGAACCGATTTGGATGTTACTTAGCACGTGTACAGTATGTACCAAGGTCTCGACCGAGTTCGTTGTTCAGCTTCATCCGCCATCTTGTTTCAAGATGGTAGCCACTTAATTTTTTTTCTTTTTTTTTTTAATTTAAAAAGATATAAAAAAATCAGAAATTGAAAAAGTTCTGTTTCTTTAAACGTTTGACCTTGGTACAAGGATTCTGGAACATTTTTTGGTTTCGCCTTTATCTTAAAAATTGGCTGAGATATAGCAGTTTGAAATTTTAGGGTCGCTGACTTTATGAAACAATCTAAATTTCGTCATGCGATAGCACTCATACTTATTAACCGATTTCGATGTGACTGAGCATGTGCAAGTGCACAGGACATACCAAGATCTTGACCGAGTTCTTTGTGCAGCTTCATCCGCCATCTTGTTTCATAATGGCGACCACTTTAATTTTTTTTAATTTAAAATTTTAAAATGATGTATAAAAAAATTAGAAATTGAAAATGTTTTTTCTTTAAGTGTTCGACCTTGGTAGAAGGATTCGAGAGCATTTTGTTATTGTTGTTGTTGTTTTGCCTTTATTTAAAAAAATGACTGAGATGTAGCAGTGGTATGACTATGTAGTTTTAAACATGGTAACAACAATGATTAGTACAATTAAAATAGATTTGTGAGAAACCATGTTTCCTAAAGCTCATAAATGAAACCTAATTATGGAATAGCAGCCACCCTAGAATTTCAAACTGCGAATCTTAGCTCTTTTTTAAGAAAGAGACAAAACAAAAAGTGTTTCCATATCCTTTTATCAAGATCGAACACTTAAGTGGAAAAACCTTTTAGATTTCTAATTTTTTGTATATCTTTTTGAATTTAAAATATTGAAGTGGCTGACATTTTAAAACAAGATAGCGGATGAAGCTGGCCAACGAACTCATTCGAGATTCGAGACCTTAGTATGTTCTGTGCACATGCTCAGTCACATATAAATCGGTTAATTTATACAAGTTCTGTCGCATGGCAAAAATCAGACAGTTTCAAAATGTCCGCGACCCTAGAATTTCAAACTGCTATATCTCAGCCCTTTTTTAGGATAGAGGTGAGACCAAAACACTCCGGAATCCTTCTATCAAGGTCAAACACATAAAGAAAAAAATCAAGTTCAAAATTTTGTACACGTTTTTTAATTTTTAAAAATTTAAAAAAAATTAAGTGGCCGCCATTTTTAAATAAGATGGCGGATGAAGCTGGCCAACGAACTCGGTTGACACCTTGGTATGTTCTGTTTCTGTACACATCCTCAGTCACATCCGTTGATAAATACGAGTGCTATCGCATGACAAGTATCAGAATGTTTCAAAATGTCAGCCACCCTACAATTTCAAACTGCTAATTTTTAAGATAAAGGCAAAACAAGAAATGCTCTGGAATCCTTGTACCAAGGTCGAACACTTAAAGGAAAAAACTTTTTTATTTTTTTTACATTATTTTAAAGTTTGAAAAATTTAAAAAAAATTAAGTGGTTGCCATTTTGAAATAAGTTGGCGGATGAAGCTGCCCAATGAACACGGTCGAAATCCACACATGCTCAGTCATATCGAAATTGGTTAACCAATACGAGTTCAATTGCATGACAAAATTCCGATTGCTTCATAAAGTCAACGACCCTAGAATTTCAAATTGCTATATCTCAGCCAATTTTTAAGATAAATGCGAAACCAAACAATGCTCCAGAATCCTTGTACCAAGGTACACTTGGAGAATAAAACTTTTTCCATTTCTAATTTTTTGTACATGATTTTAATTTTTTTTTAATTAAACAAATTTTAATTGGCCGCCATTTTGAAACAAGATGCCGGATGAAGCTGTCCAACAAACTCGGACGAGACCTTGGTATATACTGTACACATGCTAAGTCACATCCAAATCGCTTCATAAATACAAGAGTTACAGCATGACCAAAATCAGATATATATATATATATATATGGATATAGGAATATATATAGATTATGCAGGGTGTCCCAAAAGTCCTTGACACATTTTAAAATTCAATAAAAGATCAAGCAATTGGCGTACGAGAGTGCGGTTTGGACGAAACTGCTTCTTATGACCTGAAATTTTGTTTAAACAAAGAAAAAATTAGTTCAAAAAATTTCTCGGAGATGGCGCTGCTTCTGGAAAGTTATCGAAAGATAGAATGCCTTTATACATAGCAATGGCGAAAGACGCACAATGGGTATGCACTGTTTTTGTCCAAACTAAGGCAACCCACAATCCAGAAGTTAATAATTATCGTCCATGCATCCTCACTCGTCTAATCGAACTCAGAAGGGCGGGTGTTATTAAGTTCTGGAATGTGGGTTGCTATAGTTTGGACAAAAACTGTGCATACGCAATTTACAACTTTCGCCATTGTTATGTATAAAGGCATTCTACCTATTCGATAACTTTCCAGAAGCAACACCTTCTATGAGACATTTTGGAACTAATTTTTTAATTAGCTTAAACAAAATTTTTAATCATAAGAAACATTTTTATCCAAACCGCAGTCTCGTACGCCAATTGTTTGGTCTTTTATTAAATATTAAAATGTGTCAAGGACTTTTGGGACACCTGTATAGATACATATATTGTATCAACATTTGAACGGGAGTGGTTTTGAGGTCTGGGGGTCATTATCGATGATAATATACCGAAATTTTATGGAATTGCTTTCCTCAACCTATTGTTTTGCTGCAATAGGTATTAGTTTTTTAGGTGCGTTCGTAATAAATACGTAGCAACTATAGTCGTCGTCTGTCCTCATATAACAGCGCAAACACTACTCAACCGAATGGTTTGAAATTTAATAGATATTATCGTTGCCGAATTTTGTCGCGTCATTTCAAATTTTATGAAAATCGAATCAAAACTTAAAAAGATATTAATAAAAGTTTTCTTTATTCTATTAAATCCTATCATACGTAATTTATATAATAAAAGCTCAAGTCATGTGACTGAGGAAAACAAATACGGGTTAATCACATCTTTTTCCATAGGCCAAGCGGCCATTTTTATTCAAAATTATTTTTTTGAATAAAATTGCATAAAAGTTGCATTTTTAGAAAGATCGTTTTAAAAAATTGTTTGCTTGAGAGATGAGTTACATTAAAAAATGTATAGATTCTGAGATAACTTTAGTGAAAATTAGGTTAACAGCCGAATATCTCAATCCATTAAAGCAAATAAACAAATGATTCATTCAACATGAGTCATAGAAATATTAAACCATGGAGGTAATCATTTGCAAAGTAAGATCTCCATGGTAAATTTTACAGCACTGTCTGGTGTCGAAAAAAAAATCGCATCTGTAAACATGGCACACGTAATAAGGGGAAAAAAAGGCATCCTCATTTCGCTTATAGCAGACGATATAATTTATTTCACCGAAATAATAACGATATTTTTTTTTACATTGTAAAACTAGTTATAGCACGAAACGAACGCATCTCATTTGTCACATTTAACGTACAATTTCCACCTTGTTTATTTTCGTAAGTATCTTATCTCGATTAGTGCTTCTGATATATTAAATTCTTTAAGTAATTTTTCTTGTTCAAATTATGTCTTTTTAACTTAAAAGAAACCAGAAGGTTGTCAGTTGTGACATTACCATAATTCTTCAATTCCAGGAAAAACTACAGCGATCATGAATTCCTACATATAAGAAATTTAATTTATGAAATAGTTGTTTAGAACATGTTGTTAGAACAACATAAGGTAAAGCCAGGAGAGATGGCGCACTCGGAGAGATTGCGCATATAGAGGTTCGGGAGGAAGGAGTAGAGTGAGCGTGCAGCGACTCCAGGTAGTTGTACAACAGCAGTAGTGGAGTGTCTACTTTAAAGTGCACGTTGATTTTTTTTTTTTTAGCGTCTAGGATAAAGCATTGCTATTTTGTTTTGTTTTCCCAAAGTAAGTGCTTGAATTTTCACAGCTATTCATCAGAATTTCTATACAATGTCAGTAGTACAAAATATTTTAAACTTAAACGATTTTTCATAAGCTACTAATCTAGACTAACAATGTGAACATCAACGGTTCGTTTTAGTAGCGGCCATGTTTAAATAAAAGGCCGCGCAATCTCTCCTACCGAAACAGGAGAGTTTGCGCATCTGCTACTTAGGAGAGATGGCGCATTGTTTCCATTAGTTTCCATTCTAGGAGAGATTACGCAGCTTATTGGTAAATTTGCATAAAAATGTGAAAAATGAAAATGGACTAATTTTAAGTTAAACGTGTTTTCAAGTAACTTAATGTTATTTTGTAATCTTATCTGGACTTGCTTTATCTGATTATTTAATTGTTTTTCCCTTTAATTAAAATTTTTTAACCGTTTTTAAAATTATTTCCTTTTTCTGATTCTTTAATCATTAGATTGAAATATTCACTCCTAATACAATAATATTTGTTCACAAAAACCTTACAACGTCATTTAAGTGTAATTATTATTGTTAACAATTTAATTGTAGTTATTATTAGTAACAATATCTCCTACCCATGTGCGCAATCACACCAACCCTGTAAGGATAGATTGCGCAAAATAACTTTCTTGGTTTTATTACAACTGTTCTATTAAATTACAACATAACAACAAAATAGCAATGGGAATGCATAAAAAACAAATGAAGTAAAAATTATTCATGGATAGTTTAGCAAAAAATTAATATCTAGATTTTTTATTGTTATTCTTTTGAATTGTGCGCAGACTCTCCTAGCTTTACCTTACAGTAATAAACATTGCTATATAAAAATATGTTGCACGTGTCATGCATTTTGTTCTTTTGATTTCTTAATTAAATGTTATTAGTTAAATGATCCATTATTTAATTATAATGCAGCATTAAATATTTAAAAAACTGAACAAAAACATATATAATTAAAATGAACTAACATGCAGAAAATGCATTGTCACATTTAGGTACTTTGGACATCTCATTTAGGTTTTAATCACTGAGCTCATGATTTTTCAGCTAACTCCCTATTCTGTTTCATTGAATCCAGATAAAATTTCGAAGGAAAATTTATGGCAAAACACATATTTCCTCTCATAGTATATTAGTATAGGATAGATATTTTCAAATTGGATTTTCTTTTTAAAATATGACGAAGACGCTACAATTTTCACTGCTATATATATATATATATATATATATATAAACACTACAGATGTTATTTAAATTCACCAATATTTAATTTAATATTATTTAAAAATAAAATTTTAGGTAAGTTTACCAAAAAAAAAAAAATTTTTTTTAAGTATTGTTTTTAAAAATATGAAAAAGATGTAGAAATAACCAAAAGTGATAAAACGTATGCGGAAAAGTTTGAAAAAAAAAATGCCTCTGAGATTAAGAAACGTGCAGGATTCATTACTAGCGCTCACTATGAAAGTGTGATGCGATCGCGGCAGAAAGTAGACCGGGGAGTTAACCCCCCCGTTCTTATTATGGAGCTCATGATTTTAACTTCTCTAAATGCCACATAAATGACCTAAATGTGACAATGATATATTTTTGAATAAATTGCAGATAATAATTCAATTTCTCTAAAACAAATTAGTTTTGACGTAGAAACATATCAATAGTTTTTTGCTTATATTAGACATTTTATATTTATTAAAATACGAAATATATTCTAAATAAATATGACAAACTTATGAGAAATCGCATCGCATTTAGACTCAATGACCGTATATGAATTTGGGAAAGAACTCGAATACATCTTCTCTTCCAGTGAACTCAAAAGTGAAATCTACCCATATGTAGTTCTGGAAACCTAAGTTGTTGTGTTTCTTGATAATTAAAAGGTGACATCTTTGTTTTTAGCAAAACGTTTTATTTTTAACCGTGATGCATACAGGGTGCGCCGGAAAAATGTATACACACTTTGAATGATTATAACGCCAATTTTCATATAATTAATATTTAAATTGCAAAAGAATCTACATAAAATGTATAATTTTTCCTCCTTCCGCAGATGTTCAAAATAATTGCCGTTTACTCAATATAGTACTTATAACAGTGGTCTGTTGATTTCAACAAACATTTCGTTTGGTGTTGTAGCGCATTCTTGCTTAACCCATTTTCGGCCAACGGTGCGTAAACGCACCATTTCAATAAATATATTTTTATTAACACTGTGATGCATATTTTCCACTAATTTTATTTTTCTGCTATTTTTAAGGGTTCTGGAGACAGCCATAAAATATTAGTAATTCAATTCAATTAATCACTTTCTGTTGAGAAATTTTCAAAATATGCTGGTTTTTTACTTGAAACAGTTATTGACAAATTCGACTTTTTGAAAACGTATAATTATTCCACTTGAGATTAATCCATGGTAATAGAATACCTCTATTTATATCTATTTATATCTCCATGGATTAATATGTTTTCATATGTTTTTATAATGGAGTAAAGTTGCAAGTTCTATAAATAAAATAAAAATAAAACAAATACCATAAGAAAACTTTTTTTTTTAATTTAATGGTAAATTATTAATGATAAATTAATAATGGTAACGTCAAATTAAATAAAATATTATTTTTCCTGCACGAAACTTTTTTGGTATTTTAATGAATGTAATTTAAGCAAATTTCAATGCAAATAATACCACAATTTATAAAGTTTCTATGCTTGGCCTAAGGTTCCGAAACGTTGTCTGTGAATAATCCATTTGCTTCAAACTTATCTTTTATCCGATGAATTGTAAGTCGCATATAGAAACTCCCTGAAACTGCATCATCCCTGCATCTGCCTGAAACTCCCTGCGATATTGCTTTTGTACTTCTGTTACATTTTCATACTTACATTAGTATTTTAAAATAAATTTTCGTTTTTTCAAAAGTTAATCTTGGCCCACTCATTATTTCCAATTAATTACACTTTGAAAAGAAAGAAAAATTAGAAAGTTATGAAACAGTGTATGTATACATTTTTCTGACGCACCATGTAAGGTAAAGCCAGGAGAGATGACGCAGTCGGAGAGATTGCTCACATAGTGGTTTGGGGGGAAGGAGTAGAGTGAGCGTGCAGCGACTCCAGGTAGTTGTACAACAACAGTAGTGGAGTGTCTACTTAAAAGTGCACGTTGATTGCTTTGAGCGTTTAAGATAAAGTATTGCTATTCTGTTTTGTTTTCCCAAAGTAAGTGCTTGAATTTTCATAGCTCTTCATCAGAATTTCTATACAATGTCAATAGTACAAAATATTTTAAACTTAAACGATTTCTCATAAGCTACTAATCTAGACTAACAATGTGAACATCAACGGTTCGTTTTAGAAGAGGTCATGTTTAAATAAAAGGCCGCGCAATCTCTCCTACCGAAATTGGAGAGTTTGCGCATTTGCTACTCAGGAGAGATGGCGCAATGTTCCCATTCGTTTCCATGGTAGGAGAGATTACGCAGCTTATTGGTAAATTTGCATAAAAAAATGAAAAATGAAAATGGACTAATTTTAAGTTAAACGTGTTATTAAGTAGCATTACTTTATTTTTTAATCTTATCTGGACTTGCTTTTTCTGATTCTTTAATTAAATTTTTGTAATCGTTTTTAAAATTATTTCCTTTTTCTGATTCTTTTATCATTATGTTGAAATATTCACTCCTAATACAATAATATTTGTTTACAAAAACCTTACAGCAATATCATTTAAGTGTAATTATTACTGTTAACAATTTAATTGTAGTTATTATAAGTAACAATCTCTCCTACCCATCTGCGCAATCACACCAACCCTATCAGGAGAGATTGCGCAAAATAACTTTCTTGGTTTTATTACAATTGTTCTATTAAATTGCAACATAACAACAAAATATCAATGGGAATGCATAAAAAACAAATGAAGTAAAAGTTATTCATGAATAGTTTAGCAAAAAATTAAAATTTAGATTTTTTATTGCTATTCTTTTGAATTGTGCGCAGACTATCCTAGCTTTACCTTATATGGATAAATTGAAATTTAACTTTTAATAAATAAATTCAGTTCCAATGTATAACTTATTTATAAATGAAAAAATTCGTCTTAAGTAATCACAGAAGTCTGCTTATAAATAAGGCAAAGAAATACTCTTTAAAATTTGTGATATCTAACACTAAATATGAGTATAAAAAAACATACTCCCAAAGGAAAAAAAAAATCCTTGCAGTGTAGAGTTAAGGTGATCACCTGTCTTAAGATTTACATTTTCTAATCAACAATGTTTTAGCTTTCCAAAAATAATATTAAAAAACTATATCATATTCTTATATAATTAAATAACCACTCAATTCTTGTTAATTAAATATCTAATTAAGATGTACCACGAGCGAAAGGTGTAAGATTACAAAACATAGTAACTGATGGAGTACAAAAAATCAATGTTTTTGATATTTAATCTAACGAAAATAGATTTCCTTATACATTTGATAAATCGCATTTCGATAAAAAATATTAAAAATTACAATTTAACATAAAGTCTAAACTATAACTGTAGAAAACAACATAATTGTTGTATATTTACTTACCTGTAATTTTATAAACTACTTTCGAAGTAACTTAATATATCCGTTACCCGTAAACATCTAATACCAACTGAAAAAAATGAGTAATATACAATTTCACTTAAAATTTAACCAAAATATTCGAAGTCACCAAGTCTATTGAAAGATATGCTTTATTATGTCTATAAGCATTTTTTAAAATGAAATCTGTGATAAGTTTAAAAAGTGTTGAAAGAAAACATCTTGTGAAGGACAAAATACGTAAGATGAAAAGACGAAATTTGCGTATGAAATTGTTTACTTAAAATGCCGAGGAAAAAACTATGTATAATCTAAACTAAAGAATTTCCCTAATCATGAAAATACTAAAATATTGAAAATACGTGAATAAGCATTTTTCAATGTAAAGAAGTCTTAACATTATGTCATCTGCATTAACGGTGATACATTTCTCTGAGTCTTTCGCATTACAACAATGTTTTTGTACCATAAGATCACATTCGGGTAGTTAAAAAAAAAAAAAAGCCCTGACGGCTCGGCCTACAGGCACAGGTAGATTTCGTAGACGCACACCGTGGGGCGCCTGTTTGTTGGGAAGAAATGACCTTTTTGCCATGATGCCTCAGTTGGGACAGCCCATTTCGAAATCAAACTTGTTTGCAGGCGGAGCCGGCAGGGATTTTTTTTTTTTTTTTTTTTTTTTTTTTTTGCTATAAGGGTTGGTCCTATAAAAAACTTGTCAATATAAAAGTTTTAGATAATATTAAGAGGATTTATAATAAATTTAAGCGGATTTGATATCTTGTGAATTGACGAAGTTATGATTTTTTTTCTTCTAACCCCCCCCCCCCCTTGGGGCCATTTTTAATGATATCCAAAATCTGTCATACATAAATTTTCGGCCCTTTTCCTAGAAGTAATAATAACTTAAACGGATTCGATACATATCATAATTAAGAAATTATAGGTTTTTTTCTGTTTTCACAAAAAGCTTCCTCCCCCCCCCCCGGTGCGATTTTGCCCATTAACGAACTTGACCGAGATTTTATGCCCCTTTATTTTATGTATCAGATTGGAAGAGATTTGTCCAGAATTATTGACGTTATCGTGTCCATAAAAAAGTAACATAGATAGATAGATATATAAAGATTTGAACTGGGGGTGGTTTTGGGTTCTGGGAGTCATGATTGGCGTAGATCAGCAAAAAATTTTCAAAAATTCAAACTTAGAGGAGAATGTAATATAGGTAGTATTTCTTACGAAATCTACCTAATAGTTCGAAGTACTTCGGGAGAGTTTTCGTTTTCCTTAACTGCAGAGCCGTCCTTAGCGAAAGTGAGGCCGGATGCAAGAACTTTTTATTTGCGAGGACCTTCCCTTCCAAACTAGTTAATCCCCTCCCGTTGCACCAATGTTGCCAATCTAGTTGATTTATTATTATTATTATTATTATTATTATTATTATTATTATTATTCATCTACCAGAAAGTTCTAATAATCTAATTAAATTAATCAGTTTTTGATTTATTTAATGACAGACATCCCGCGATTAAATAAAGCGAAGGTAACTATTCGGAAATTCTGGTAGATATTTTGAATTAAAAAATACGTTAAATTGGACATGACATACATAGTGGTGCACAGAGGAGTACGCTTTTTTTTGCGGGGGGGGGGGGATGTTTCCGTAGAAGTTTATATAGACTAGGGCAGGGTTGGACTGGGCTAGTGAAAATGGCGCAGACCTTGGATTTTCAGAGGGCGCAAAAATTTTAACGAACTCAAGTCATTTTATCTGCTTGCAGTATTTGACTTACAAGGTTTAACACATTCGCGTAGCACCAAGTATGAAAATGGCTTAATATTATATCTCGGAGTCTAGATAGAAGACTTCATTATATTTAACATGCATGTTTGAAGTTCCATCTAATCTACACAATGCTACCCAATTTTCTATAACAAGTTATGTGATATTCAAAAACTCCAGAAAGTTGAAAATAGATTGACTAATATCAAGGCTAGGACTTTCCTTTTTTAGTAAATTCTTAACTTTTTTTTTTTTATTCTTTTTTTATTCAAGAGCAGATGCTCAAGCAACACGGAATTGTTGGGATATCAGTGTTAATAATAATAATAAAATATACTAATAATTGATTATATTTTACTTAGAAACTTCAACTAACTTTTTGACTTTCTAGGAAAAATTTTATAATTAATGATGTTTCTAGAATTACCGATTAAAATTGCTCATAATTTGGTTTCCTTAGTTTAAACAACGTTTCATCATTTATTGTTTGCACTTTAACAAATATTTCTAAAACTATTATACAAATAAATTTAAATTTTTTAATTTTGAATTGTGCCTACTTTTCCAATTTGAAAACAAATTTTGAAATAGGGGTCCTCTCCATATATTATGGTAAACACCCATATGGTAACACCCACTTTTTTTCAATTTAAAAACAAATTTTAAATCATGAAAATTATTAATAAATTAATATTAAAAATTATGTTTGGCCATTAATTTTCACAGAAAACGAATCGCATAAAAAAACGTGGGTATGTATGAGTACAGCTTCTTGTTTTTTTTTTTTTTTTTGGTAAATTAGGGATAATCTACAGTCGTTTAAAAAAGAGAGAGAGAGGACATCCCATAATTTTTAATCGACAAACTGCCGCAGAGAGGTGCGAAAGGTACTGTTCGACTGGGAATTGTGCCTACTTTTCGAATTTGAAAACAAATTTTGAAATAGGGGTCATCTCCATATATTATGATAAACACCCATATGGTAACACCCACTTTTAACACCCTTGAATAATTACTTTGATCAAGGTAGCCTGGAAAAAGGAATCGATTTCAATTGTATATTTTTACTTTCTTCTATCTTTAAAAGAAGAAAGTATTGGATTCATGAGAATTTTCGACTTCCGGTTTTCGACGGATTTATACGTTTTTGAAGGTCCTGAACACGATTTGACTATTTTTAGAAAATGTCTGTCTGTGACTCTGTCTGTATGTGACAAAAATTTTGTGGGCGCTCTATCTCAAGGACTAATGCTCGGAATTTAATAAAACTTTATATTCAGTTAGTCCTTGATATAAATTGGTACTAATTAGTTTTTGGTAAAAATCGCCCAGCAGGTGGCGCTGCTATGCAGCATTTTTTGCGATTTCCGCAATAACTCTATCTCAAGAACTAATGGTCGGAATTTAATAAAACTTTATATTCAGTTAGTCTCTGATATAAATTGGTGCTGATTAGTTTTTGGTAAAAGTCGTCCAGCCGGTGGCGCTGCTATGCAGCATTTACACGATTTTAGCGATAGTCATATCTCAAGAAATAATGCACGGAATTTAATAAAACTTGAGCTTCAGTTAGACCTTGATATAAATTGGTGTAGATTCTTTATAGTGTATGCGAAACCTGTGTGAGATAGAAGAAAGTTTTGGGAATGACACATCCGACTAGTTTCTTAAATCTTTGTAAAGATAAATGAGTTCAAAGTTTAAGAATGCTAATGTTAATTCACGCGACCAAACTTTCATTTACCATCTTAACAAAATATCATTCGATTGTGTGTGTTTGTTTTTAATGCGTTACAATGCATACACCCAAAGATAATTCAGGCCATTTTTTTTCAATTTAAAAACAAATTTTGAATTATGAAAATTATTAATAAATTAATATTAAAAATTATGATTGACATTAATTTTCACAGAAAACAAACCACATTAAAAAAAAAAAAAAAAAAAAAAAAAAAAAAACGTGAGTATGTATGGGTACAGCTTCTTCCAGTCATTAGTTATCGAGATATAGATAAATTTGACTTTTTGGCGGCCTAAAGGGACTATCTCCTGTTATCAAAGCATCCACAGAAATGACAATGAACATGACAGTGTTACAATGACAATTACAGAAAAAAACTAGTCGGATGTGTCAATCCCAAAACTTTCTTCTATCTCACACAGGTTTCGCATACACTAAAATGAATCAGCACCAATTTATATCAAGGTCTAACTGAAGCTCAAGTTTTATTAAATTCCGTGCATTCGTTCTTGATATACGACTGTCACTAAAATCGTGCAAATCCTGCAAAATGCTGCATAGCAGCGCCACCTCCTGGGTGATTTTTACCAGAAACTAATCAGCACCAATTTATATCAGAGACTAACTGAATATAAAGTCTTAATTCCGAGTATTAGTTCTTGAGATAGAGCTATTGCGGAAATGTCGAAAAATGCTGCATAGCAGCGCCACCTGTTGGGCGATTTTTACCAAAAACTAATCAGCACCAACTTATATCAGGGACTAACTGAATATAAAGTTTTATTAAATTCCGAGCATTAGTTCTTGAGATAGAGCTATTGCAGAAATCGCGAAAAATGCTGCATAGCAGCGCCACCTGCTGGGCGATTTTTACTAAAAACTAATCAGCACCAACTTATATCAGGGACTAACTGAATATAAAGTTTTATTAAATTCGGAAGATTAGTTCTTGAGATAAAGCTATTGCGGAAATCGCAAAAAATGCTGCATAGCAGCGCCACATGCCGGGCGATTTTTACCAAAAACTAATCAGCACCATTTTATATCAGGGACTAACTGAATCTGAAGTTTTATTAAATTCCGAGCATTAGTTCTTGAAATAGAGCGCCTACAAAATTTTTGTCACAGACAGACAGACAGAGTCACAGGCAGACATTTTCTAAAAATAGTCAAATCGTGTTCAGGACCTTCTAAAACGTATAAATCCGTCGAAAACCGGAAGTCGAAAATTTTCATGAATCCAATACTTTCTTCTTGTAAAGATAGAAGAAAGTAAAAATATGGCATTTTCTTACATATAAAGTGAGGTTTTTTTTTTTTTTTAACACTAAAAATTGTGTATAATTTTTCTGGGAACTATTTCAATGCTCCCGATACATCTCCTTGTAAGACATTATTTTCTTCTTTTTAAATTTATGGATTATGGAAATATTCGAATATTTTAACATTTTGAAGGTGTACAATTTGTTTCATTTTGAAATTTTTTTTTAAAATATTGCATTTAGTCCGTATGACGGGCCCGCTATCCGGCTGGTTTAGATATTCGAAAAAACGAAAAAATAGACCGGTAAATTTTTACTTTGTAAAAAATATGACCTTTTTTGTTGTTGTTGCTAAATGATATTTATTTGAATTTATTAAAGAAAGAATAAAGTGTTTTGAAAGGAATATTAAAAGAAACCCTTTGAGCGATCTTCGATCACACTTACCCACTTGTTATTTACATATAATTAATATTTAAATTGCAAAAGAATCTACATAAAATGCATAAATTTTCCTCCTACCGCAGATGTTTAAAATTATTACCGTTCTGGTCAATACAGTACTTATAACGGTGGTCTGTT
This sequence comes from Maratus michaelseni, assembly GCA_963931845.1. Classification (NCBI taxonomy): domain Eukaryota; kingdom Metazoa; phylum Arthropoda; class Arachnida; order Araneae; family Salticidae; genus Maratus; species Maratus michaelseni. The sequence continues at coordinate 152,003,893 of OZ007596.1, read as the reverse complement.
GATTTCAACAAACATTTCGTTTGGTGTTGTGGCGCATTCCTGCTCAATTGCGGTTCCGGAACAATGTCTGTGAATAATCCATTTGTTTCAAATTTGCCTTTTATCCGATGAATTGTAAGTCGCATGGGTGGGTTGGGTTGATTATTGACGGCCAATTATCTACACTTGGGATATAGGCCCGGGAGGAGTGCCCTTCATGGGGGGTCTTTCTAAGGGAACCTAACCCGTATTTACGCATGGATAAATCCACGGCTCGAAGAAAACCACGAAAACTCCGAATGATTAGGCCGACGGGCGCGATTGGGATCGAACCCAGCACCTCCCGTCTACCAGCTTCGAGAACAGAACCTCTCAGCCACTGGTGGGGCTTTTCGTCGTCGCATGGGTGTATCTTCCTGAAACTCCTTGCGATATTGCTTTTGTACTTCTGTTACATTTTCAGACTTAAATTAGTATTTTAAAATAAATTGTCTTTTTTCAAAATTTAATCTTGTTCCACTCATTAATTCCAATTAATTACACTTTGAAATGAAAGAAAAATTAGAAAGTTATGAAACAGTTTATGTATACATTTTTCTGACGCACCATGTATATGGATAAATTGAAATTTAACTTTTAATAACTAAATTCAGTTCCAATCCATCACTTATTTATATTAAAAAAATATTCGTATTAAATAATCACAGAAGTCTGCTTATAAATAAGGCAAAGAAATGTTCTTTAAAATTTGTGATATCTAACCCTATATATGAGTATAAAAAAACATACTCCCAAAAGAAAAAAAAATCGTGCAGTGTAGAGTTAAGGTGGTCACCTGTCTTAAGATTTAAATTTTCTGATCAACAATGTTTTTGCCTTCCAAAAATAATATTAAAAAACTATATCACAATCTTACATAATTAAGTAACCACTCAATTCTTGTTAATTAAATATACAATTAAGATGTACCACGAGCGAAAGGTGTAAGATTACAAAACATAGTAACTGATGGGAGTACAAAAAATCAATGTTTTTGATATTTAATCTAACGAAAACAGATTTCCTTATACATTTGATAAATCGCATTTCGATAAAAAATATTAAAATTTAAAATTTAACATAAAGTCTAAACTATGATTGTAGAAAATAACATAATTGTTGTATATTTACTTACCTGTAATTTTATAAACTACTTTCGAAGTAACTTAATATATCCGTTACCCGTAAATATCTAAATACCAACTGAAAAAAATTGTGTAATATACAATTTCACTTAAAATTCAACCAAAATATTTGAAGTCACCAAGTCTATTGAAAGGTATGCTTTATTATGTCTATAAGCATTTTCTAAAATAAAATCTGTGATAAGTTTAAAAAGTGTTGAAAGAAAACATCTTGTGAAGGACAAAATACGTAAGATGAAAAGACGAAATTTGAGTATGAAATTGTTTACTTAAAATGCCGAGGAAAAAACGATGGATCATCTAAACTAAAGAATTTCCCTAATCATGAAAATACTAAAATATTGAAAATACGTGAATAAGCATTTTTCAATGTAAAGAAGTCTTAACATTATATCATCTGCATTAACGGTGATACATTTCTCTGAGTCATTCGCATTACACCAATGTTTTTGTACCACAAGATCACATTCGGGTAATTAAAAAAAAAAAAAAAATCCCTGACGGCTCGGCCTACAGGCACAGGTAGATTTCGTAGACGCAGACCGTGGGGCACCTGTTTGTTGGGAATTGCGGAAGAAATGACCTTTTTGCCATGATGCCTCCGTTGGGATCGCCCATTTCGAAATCAAACTTGTTTGCAGGCGGAGCCGGCAGGGATTTTTTTTTTCTTTTTGCTATAAGGGTTGGTCCTATAAAAAACTTGTCAGTATAAAAGTTTTAGATAATATTAAGAGGATTTATAATAAATTTAAGCGGATTTGATATCTTGTGAACTGACGAAGTTATGAATTTTTTTCTTCTTAACCCCCCCCCCCCCTTGGGTCCATTTTTAATGATATCCAAAATCTGTCATATATAAATTTTCGGCCCTTTTCCTAGAAGTAATAATAACTTTAAACGGATTCGATACATATCATAATTAAGAAATTGTGGTTTTTTTTCTGTTTTCACAAAAATCTCCCCCCCCCCTCCCCCCGGTGCGATTTTGCCCATTAACGAACTTGACCGAGATTTTATGCCCCTTTATTTTATGTATCAGATTGGAAGAAATTTGTCCAGAATTATTGACGTTATTGTGTCCATAAAAAAGTGACATAGAAAATATATAAAGATTTGAACTATGAGTCATGATTGGCGTAGAGGTCATGAGTCATATGAGAGTCATGATTGGCGTAGATCTGCAAAAAATTTTCAAAAATTCAAACTTAGAGGAGAATGTAATATAGGTAGTATTTCTTACGAAATCTACCTAACAGTTCAAATTACTTCGGGAGAGTTTTCGTTTTCCTTAACTGCAGAGCCGTTCTTAGCGAAAGTGAGGCCGGGTGCAAGAACTTTTTATTTGCGAGGCCCTTCCCTTCCAAACTAGTTAATCCCCTCCCGTTGCACCAATGTTGCCAATCTAGTTCTTTTTTTTTATTATTTTTATTCATCTACCAGAAAATTCTAATAGTAGTTTTTGATTTATTTAATGACAGACATCCCGCGATTAAATAAAGCGAAGGTAACTATTCGGAAATTCTGGTAGATATTTTGAATTAAAAAAATACGTTAAATTGGACATGACATACCAGTGGTGCACAGAGGAGTACGCTTTTTTTTTTGGGGGGGGGGGGGGAAGGGAGGGGGTATGTTTCAGTAGAAGTTTATATAGACTCGGGCAAGGTTGGACTGGGCTAGTGAAAAGGGCGCTGACCTTGGATTTTCAGAGGGCGCAAAAATTTTAAGGAACTCAAGTCATTTTACCCGCTTGCATAGTATTTGACTTACAAGGTTTAACACATTCGCGTAGCACCAAGTATGTAAATGGCTTAATATTATATCTCGGAGTCTAGATTGAAGACTTCGTTATAATCCCCATGCATGTTTGAAGTTCCGTCTGATCTACTCAATGATACCCAATTTTATGTAACAAGTTATGGAGATTGAAAAACTCCAGAAAGTTGAAAATAGAATATCACAACTATATCTAATGGATATAATAATAAAAACTGAGGCTTTTAACAGAACAGTTAATCCATGTGGCATTTTAAATGCTTATATATACATGGATTAGCTAATTCAAAGCTGGACTCACCAATATAAAATGGTAAACCTTTTTTTTCCTAATGTAAAGAGTTATTGATTTCTAATATTTTGCTAAGACTGGTAATCAATATCTCCCTATATGAGAAAAAAAAAAGATTTGCCATTTTATAGTTCTGAATCCAGTTTTGGCCAATATCGGTCGGTCACGTTCACCGATATCGGTCGGTCCGGGGTTGACCGATATCGGCCGGTCCGGCGTTCACCGATATCGGCCGGTCCGGGGTTTATCGATATCGGCCGGTCCGGTGTTCACTGATATCGGTCAATATTGGGTCCCGATATAGGCCGATATTGGAAAAAAAGCTAGCCATGCAATATCGGCCGGTCCGGTGTTTACCGATATTGACCGATATTGTGAAATCGTTGTTCCCGATATAGGCCGATATTGCTGTGCTACCTGGGTATAACAGTAGATTTAACCAGCGTTTTCGACTTCAACATCCTTTCATGCGAACAACCAATCAGATCACATTGTTCATTTTGCTGATCGGCGCCTGCGCGCAAAGACATTTTACTAGCAGGATCTGCGCAAGGAACTTCTACATTTGAGTACGTGCTCTTTCCCGCGCGACTGCGAAAGCGAGCAAAATGGTGTGTTAACGTACGTTTACGAGCCTGCATTGTTTATATATCAGTGTTTAATTACAAATGGTTTTTTATATTTGTATTAGATAAACGTAAGCTTTTAATTCTAGTCCAATTATCTAATATATATATATATATATATATATGTATATATTATCTAAATTCTTCTCGCCCTTCAGAATTGAAGTGTTTCTATTTTTAGTACTACAAATATACTCTCTCTATATATATGTATTTACACATAGTATTATAATGAATATTTGATGTCTCAGCCCCCGTTGCACCAATGTTGCCAATCTAGTTCTTTTTTTTTTATTATTTTTATTCATCTACCAGAAAATTCTAATAGTAGTTTTTGATTTATTTAATGACAGACATCCCGCGATTAAATAAAGCGAAGGTAACTATTCGGAAATTCTGGTAGATATTTTGAATTAAAAAAATACGTTAAATTGGACATGACATACCAGTGGTGCACAGAGGAGTACGCTTTTTTTTTTTTGGGGGGGGGGGGGGGAGGGAGGGGGTATGTTTTTATATAGACTCGGGCAAGGTTGGACTGGGCTAGTGAAAAGGGCGCTGACCTTGGATTTTCAGAGGGCGCAAAAATTTTAAGGAACTCAAGTCATTTTACCCGCTTGCATAGTATTTGACTTACAAGGTTTAACACATTCGCGTAGCACCAAGTATGTAAATGGCTTAATATTATATCTCGGAGTCTAGATTGAAGACTTCGTTATAATCCCCATGCATGTTTGAAGTTCCGTCTAATCTACTCAATGATACCCAATTTTATGTAACAAGTTATGGAGATTGAAAAACTCCAGAAAGTTGAAAATAGATTGACTAATATCAAAGCTAGGGCTTTCCTTTTTTAGTAAATTCTTAACATTTTTTTTTTAAATTCTTTTTCTAATCAAGAGCAGATGCTCAACCAACACGGAATTTTCGGATATTATTAGTCCATTGCTATCTATTTAGATAAATTTTTGTGAAAACGGAAAAACCCCATAATTTCTTAATTATGATACGTATCGAATCCGTTTAAAATTATTATTACTTCTAGGAAACATTTAATCAAAATTTATGTGTGAACTAGAGGTCTGCACGGCCCGAAATTTCCAGGACCGGGCCCGGCCCGACCCATACAAAAAATAATTTGGCCCGGCCCGGCCCGATACAAAAATTAAAAGTTCGGCCCGAGCCCGGCCCGGCCCGGCCCGATTTAAAAGTTAAAAGTTCGGCCCGAGCCCGGCCCGGAAAAAAGTTAAAATCTCGGCCCGAGTGAATTTCTACAAAACATAATTTTTACGTCGATTTGGCTTAAAATTTGCCTCGTAAGAGGAGATCTAACCAAAAATTCCTATCTTAGCCTTTTTTTTTTTTCATGTTTATAATCTTCATTTTTATAGAGGTGCCGCAAGCTGGAATATTTATTTTTTTAATAAATCTCTATTTGTTGTATGTATGTGTTTAAGTTATCATCAATATTGTTAATCCATATTCCATTTATTGAAGTGTTAAAAATCAGAAAAATGCTATACAGTAAAATCTTCTAAGATGGAATTGCATAGGGAAGAAAAAAAAATGAGTTATTGACAATTTGCCTTCTTAGCAGGTGTAAATGTATTATATATTCTTTTCTGACATATTAGTATATTCATTTTTAATGGATCAACACATTTTTCAATTTAAGACAGGATTCCATCATAAGCAGGTTCTTTTTCACACGTTTTACTATATTTTAATTTAGCCATATTTTAATAAGTGCATAAATCTACTATTCTTTAAAAAGAATAAATTTTAATGTTTAATTATAAGATAATGGCGCTTTAAAAATGTATGTATGTTTTGGAAAGATTTTTATGCCAGATCTTATTTTACACCAGGACTAAAAATTTTGCGGCGTGAAGACTAGGAAGAATGAAACCAGTCCCGTCTCTGTACGGAAAAAATAATTTAAGGCACGGCCTTATCCTTCAGGAAAAAAGTAAGGCCCGGCCCGGCCCGAGCCTTCATAAAAAAATATGGCCCGGACCCGGCCCGGCCCGAGTGCCGTGAAGAAAAATAGGCCCGAGCCCGGGCCGTGCCGAGTACGGGCTTCGGGCCTTGGCCCGGCCCGTGCAGATCTCTAGTGTGAACATCGAAAATTTATGTATGACAGATTTTTGATATCATTAAAAATGGCCCCAAAGGGGGAAAAAGGGGGGGGGGGGTGAAGAAAAAAATCATAACTTCGTCAATTCACAAGATATCAAATCCGCTTAAATTTATTATAAATCCTCTTAATATTATCTAAAACTTTTATATTGACAGGTTTTTTATAGGACCAACCCTTATAGCAAAAATAAATAAATAAATAAAAACAAAAAAACATCCCTGCCGGCTCCGCCTGCAAACAAGTTAAGTTTCGAAGTGGGCGGTTCCAACTGCCGCATCATGGCATAAAGGTCATTTCTTCCGCAATTCCCAACAAACAGACGCCCCATGGTCTGCATCTTCGAAATCTACCTGTGCCTGTAGGCCGAGCCGTCAGGGATTTTATTTCTCTTTTTTGACGATTGTACATTTGTGAATAGAATCTTTACAAATTTGTTTTGGCTTAATAAAATAAAGAAAAACTTTTTAAAAAATCTACTTTTATTCTTTGTAGAGCTTCAAAATTACTTTTTTAATCATCTTTTTTTTTTTTTCTAAATTATTTTATTTTAATAAGTCTTCGTTTGAATCTAATTGTCTTATGTAATCATTGAAACTAATTCCGTATACCTACCACGAGTTGCGGACATATAATCTGAAAAATGCTGTACTTTAAAATGTTTGCTTAAATATGTATTCAATATTCTTTTAAAGAATTTAAATTGTAAGGCTAATACTCGCTAACAAATATCGGACATTTTTGTAGAAATTGAGTCATGTCGAGATTGATTGTAATGATGTTTGCTCGGCTCAGGTCGTGATCGTCGCTTTTAATGGGGTCAAGATAGCTTTTTCTGACCTGGGTCTGAAAACTTCGGACCACGCAGACCTCTAATTGTCTGAGTGCAACGAAGACTCATACACAACGCAGTATTACTTTGCCCCATATATAGCTACGATGGATATTAAAACCTTTCGTCAAGCATAACTCAAAAAATATTTAACGGATTTCGTTCAAATTTTTACAGCAGGTACCTATAACGGTGACAACGACGTCTATTTATTACCAAGAATAAATGTCAAACCGTTTGGAAATTATGTTAAAAAAATAGATAAAAAAGCACAATTAAAGTACATACGTCACTAAATTTTGTGCATACGTCATTTTCACCGGCGGGAAATTTTCGTAGACAATCGGAATTGAAAAGTTCATGGAGTACATGGAGCAAAAAAATATGCACGCGCTAATATTCAGCACAATAAAATATATTTCAATTTAGTAGAAATCGAAAATTAATCTGGATTTTCTGTTTGAAAGAAAAACCCCGCAATAACTTGGTAGACTTGGTATTAGAGATTTGGCGCAAATCTCAGCAATAGCAGCTTTTTTTTATTTCGCGTGTGTAATTTAAAAAAAAAATTCTTTGGTGTTTAAATAAAGGGTTTCGATTTATGGCATTATTTCTTTTTTTTTCTCTCTTTTTAGCATTTTAAATGGGATTAATGAAAGGCATGTATTTTAAATTAAATGAGTGAAAGGTTTATTCTTAAATGAAATGAATTCAATATGAAAATGTTATAGGAACAAAATTTGGCGATTTATCAACTGCGCCAGGAAAACATAAAAGTATCAATATATCAAACGGTATGTAGTACGTAAATGAAACATTTATATTATAATCACCCATCGTACAAGAAAAAAAAACTAATATTCTGCATTCAGAGGGGAAAATCCATCTCCTGTGCCGTAAGATTTGCCGAGTTCTTTTTTGGTGATAAGTTTTTCGATGTGATTGTTGGGATCTGCAGAATTTGGCTTACTTTTTCTAAATCGTATTTTTTTGCAGATGTAGTATTATGTAAATATATTTTTTTTGCAGATATTTCTCTATTTTGTATATATATATATATTAAATTGTAATGGCATTTGGAAAAGAGATTTTTACCTTTTTATCTGTGCCTTTGGAAATATTAAAAAATAAAAAAAGATTTACATATATCAAGCGTATAATTTTATGGTTTGCATTTTTATACGGACCACTTCTTCATTTTTGATTTTAAATGCTATTTATTATTTACTAGCCGCTTATTAATTGTTTACAATTTACTCCCCTGACAATAACAATTATTTATCACAAAAATGCCTCTTAGGTTTGTTAAATAAGTTTGTTTATGTATTTTCATTACTTATTTAAATATCGAATATGGCGATAAAATTTTATTTTAGCATCGTGCTTAAATTTTTAAGATGGTGCAAAAAACATGTTTTAATAAACGTATGTTTGCAAATATTTGAAAAACATGTTTTACCGCTCTCTTGAAAAATTTTGTAAGATGCTAAAACTACCTTTTGGCACCATTTTAATTTTATTTTCGCCAACCGACATTGGATACGAAACTTTTCCCCATTCAGATACACAGACAAGGCTGGTCTCAAACAAGAGTAAAGCTAGCAACAATATTGTTTTAACTCTATAAGAGTTACAATATTGATATTAAATGCTCCGATTGGCTTTAGGCCCAATTACGAAAGTTTCTCCTAAAAAAAAACTGTAGAAGAAGTCTTTTACATTTGTTTCAAATGAAGCTCGGTCTACAAAGTATTAGTTAATAATACAAACAACACCAATGGCATGGAGGCAAAAGTTTTAATTTATATGTATATATTTGAAACCCTCCCCCCCCCCCCCAAAAAAAAAAAAAAAAAAAAGAAAAGAAAAGAAAAGAAAAAAAAAATAAAGAAAGTTACACTAATGAATTTAAAATGGCGTTAAGCCACGCTTTTTGACATAAGCAATTGGCTGCAAATGCGATAACGAAACTTTCACTTAACTTAATAACATGTAGCTAATATAGCCCTCAGGGTACTTTGCAGTTATACAGACCTTGTGGTTTTTTTAAAAAGCTTCAGACAATTCAGGTTTAGGAAGTTGAGATTTATTGTCAAATGATATAAACAACCATGAACACAAAACTGATGAATTATTATTCAGGTTTATGTATGTATATAGATCAGTTTCAACTGACGTCACACCCTAGCAACCACCTTAGCAACCAGATTTGTTTTTTGTTTGCCCATCAAAGATGGTGGATTGTGATTGGTTAGCTCGTAATACAGTCTACAAATCCACGATTATGATTGGTTGATAACTCTTGGTGGGCTGGTGATCACGTGGTTGAAACTGATCTATTTAAAAAAAATTGCATCTGATTAGCAAGGTAGCAGACAGAAAACAATTTTAACGAAAAACTCATATTGGCAAACATCGGGCGACATTGATCAAGATCGGCAGGCTGCAATTCAACCAATCAGAGACAAGCATCCTTTTTCTTCAGATTAAAACATGGCCGCGGTCAAGCACGCTAGTGTTTTGTGTGAAAATTGTAAACATCTTTAAAGAAGACTCTTTTTACTCTCTAATCGGTATGTATTGCTATTACTTATAATCTGTACTGCTTTTTGAACATTTGAAGATATAATTTTATGCATTTCATGAAATAACTTTAATTTAAAGGTATTTTTTATCTGTTTAAGCCTAACGCTAATTGGTATATATCGTTTAATGTTTCTGTTATTATTTTTTTGATTGATTGTCTTGATTCTAATGAACGATTTTTTAAATTTTGTCATAGAACTAGAATGCGTATAGGTATGCTATTGAAATTGGTATTTTCTATCTCAAATATTTTGTGCCTTTGTGTAGGATGTAGCTTATATATTTACTTTTAAATTTCTTCCTAAAACCATTTTTCAAGGCAATCACAGTGGAATGCATTTTCAAAAATATTTTTAATTTTTCAGTTTAATAAGATTTACATATTTTGTTTGATTTACGATTTTCTGTGTCTGACCTTTCATATTGTCATTTATATTTTAAAGTTTAAAGATAAATAAATTACTGTTCGAGCATACACAATGCAAAAACAGACAAAAATTACTCACTTTTTTAAGTAATGTACCGTTTATGTTTTTAAGTAATGTATTGTAAGTATGTAATTGTATATTTTGTAAAATTTTTTAATATAACATTTTAATTAACTTTTAAAGTAGTTTCTAAATTCAGCACCTCCATCTCAGTAACTTGCATGGTTAACCAGGCTAAGTATTCTATACAGTCTATAAACTCAATACATAGTAGTAGTAGTGCATTTCCCAATCTCCCTCTATAATTATCCTTTTAATACTGGAAAAGTGTTAAAAGTAGAAAATGATATTTGTAGTAAAAGATGTGAGAAATCTTCACTTTTCAGAATGGTCAAATTGAAACTGTAAATATTAGATTTATTTTATGGGGCAATTTGTTTTAGATATCCCTTTTTAAATATTTTTGTTGATCCTAATGTCAGAAATCCTAATGTCGCCCTATGTAATATACAGGCATGAAAGTTCTCAGCTTTTTAGCTGAAATAGGCTTTTTTTTTATGTCACTTTGGCAGCTTCTGAGACTGATGCAATATTAAAAGGATAATATGAAAAAATCATAACCTGAAAAATTAGAGAGGAAGCTTTAAAATGCACTAGTTTTGATATTTGTAGTGAAAGATGCGAGAAATTCTTAACTTTTTATAATGGTCAAATAGAAATTGTAAATATTAGATTTTTTTATGGGCCAATTCGTTTTAGAGATCCCTTTTTAAAGATTTCTGTTGATCCTAATGTCACTCTATGTAATATACAGGCATGAAAGTTCTCAGCTTTTTAACTGAAATAAACTTTTTTTTTTTTTTTTAAATGTCACATTGGCTGCTTTTGAGACTGATGCAATATTAAAAGGATAACATTAAAAATTCATAACCTGAAAATTTAGAGAGAGACAGAGAGGGGGGGGGGGGGTGATAGATAAAATTGTAATGGTGTACAAATTCCGTGCTTTTAAATTTTCCTTGTAACATGTGCAACATTTAAAATATAAAACAGCAATAAAGAAAGGTAATAATATAAGCTTAAAAACTGATTTTAAGATGCATAACAAAATAACTATTAACTATCTTTGCTCAGTTTTTTTCTAGCGTTTCCCAGTTTCAGCAAATATTCTTTCAAATGCAAAATAAAGGAGGGGAGGGGGGTTACTAAAATAATAAATAGAAATAATTTTTTAAAAAGCACTAAACTAATATAATATATATATATAAATTTTTAACTATTTTGTGCTCATAATGCTTGCACATCATGCAAATTTTGCGATATTATCTCTGATTTTGCTTTAGTGCGTTTTCTTCCTGCAATATTTGTTTCAATTTGAGCAGCTATGCTAATATAGTGCAGGAATTTTAACACGAGGATGTGTTTGAACTTTGAACTCATAATATAGCATATAGCATATAGCATGAATAATGGAAAATAGTTGTGAATAAAAACAATAATGGTTTACATATACCTAAATCAATTACATTGTTTAATTTTCACTGATATTTATTTCTGCATGTTATATTGCAATAATAATACTTTCATGCCTGTATATGTATGGGAAGTATGAAAACTTATGGTGATCATGAATCTGCATAACTTAGAAATTTAAACTTTTCAAATCCTATTTAATTTCTGTATGAAATAAATATGCCACTAGCATAAAAAGGCGTCTTATTCCCACCTAAAATTTTAACTTTGCATTATTTAATAATGGAATGATGCTCGCAAGCTAATGTTAAACCAGGGGAGTTTTGTTTAGAAATTTCTCGTTTGCATTTTAATATTTTGAAGTGATTTTTTTACATAAAATATCTGAGGTTGATGTTTATCTGAGTTTCTTTGTACTTTTCTGATTTTAGTTGAATTTTTTTTTTTTTTTTTTTTTTTTTTTGAAGACACTTTTAGTTTATATCACTTAAGATATTTCAAAATTATTGATTTTTGTTTTGGTTATTTATTTTTATCAGCTGCCAACACCTTCTCATTACTTAAAGTCAAATAAACATTTTTAATAAGGATTATAACTTAATAAATTTATTATGAAGTAGTAATAATTATTACTTACTCTCTTAAAAAAATCCAGCGATTTTAACTCAGACTGAGTAATTTTTCACTCCTTTCCAGTATTAAAAATGCACTTATCCTATAGGAGTGAATTTCATCCTTTTTGCGGAGTGGTTATTTCCATTCCTTTTTGATAAGTCATTTTCACTCTTTTTTCGACTAAATTAATAGGCAAAATGTGTGATTTCACTCTTATTTTGAGAAATTACTGTTTTTTTTTTTTTTTGTTTTTTTTTTTTAAATACAAAAGGAATGATTTTTTTAAAAACTAGCTTTGTTGTAGGTATTTTTTTTTTTTTTTTTTTTGTCTCAGCTTTGCATTTATGACATAATTGAAGATAAATTTTAGAAGAGATTTCATAAAATTTTTAACATTAGAGATTTAAAAAAAAAAAAAAAAAAAAAAAAAAAAAAAAAATCTGATTATACATATATTGACAAGATTTTTTCCCTAAACCAATATTATAAGATTCGTTGTTTTTACTTTATCTTTCTTATAATAAAATTATTTCTTGTACTTTTACATTGTATATATAATTTTAGCATTACTTAACGTTATTCTTTTAACTATAAAAATATGAATTTCTTTATTTCTTATATTATTATATATTAATATATTTTACTCATGGCATAGAAAAATATTTGTAGAACACAGAATCTATAATAATAAAAACATGTTTTTATGCGTTTTAAATTTAGGATATACGTTCTATGTTTATTAAAATATTTAATCAATACAAGTATTTATTATGTATACAAAGGTGCACATCTATACTTTATGTGTTTTGGAATTTACATAATATTATGCAATGTAGTATGAAATACTGAAGCGAGTAGAAATAGCAATCTGAGATAAATGTTGTTAGTGCAGTTAGACTTTTGTATATGCGTAACTTATAACACAAAAAATAACAATTCAAAAAATCATATATATACATATTTAAGTTAAAGTTAGTTGTGCCAAAAATTAAATTAACAACATTTTTTATTAATATTTTCTGTCAATTTTTAAAATATATTTCGCATTTCGTACTATTTACATAATAGTATGTAAATTCGAAAACAAATAAATAAAATATAGATGTGCACAATTCACAATATAAAGTTTACTATTATCAGGGGAATGAGATTATTTTCTAGTTCTTATATAAACGTATATTTACAAATGCTTAAGTGTAAAAGTAATCTTTTAGAGTATATTGGATAAATTAACGGATTCTAATAAATACTTGTACGTACTGGAAATATTTTAAGGAAAGTAGAACATATATATCCTAGTTAAAAAAATAATGTTTTTAATATAATGAGTTCTGTGTTCCACTAATATTTATCCGTGTCATGAGCAATATATATTAATAAATAGTAATATAAACAGCAAATAATATTTGTTTACATAAAGTAAATCTGAATTAAAGTAATTAGTATACAGTTTGAATACGATAAAACTATATTTTCAAGAGTATTTTATTAATTATAATAAATCACTTTAATTTTTTTCAAAATTAATTGTACGAAATCATAATATGTCACCCAGAGAACATTTTTGAGTGCATTTTATTTATATTAATAAAACAAAAAACGATAATTAAAGAAACTAATGTTTCATGTTTAACAGTAACAACGTAAAATAATGCCAAAATTATATATACGATGTAAAAATAGAACAAGAAATATCATTATACGAACGATAAAATAAAAATGTACCTTAGGAGAAAAAACTTTTTCTGGTATGGCTAGTGGCCATCTTGCTTTTTTTTTTTTTCTGGGGGAAATGAAATGTAAATTTCTTCTATTCTTTATTATAATTATTCTTGCTTCTGCGGACACGACATGTCTACCCCATTTTTAAATCCATGAAATAAAAATACTAATGAACTTATATGTTTCAGAGTAGCACTAATTTAACAAAACGTAATTTTAACGATGAGCAGTGACAAGGCAATCATGCTTATTTATGCCTGACAAGACGCCGAATCCCGAAGCCATTCACATTTCAAACTGGATCCCCCGCCAAACCAAATATCACATGACAGAATTACAACCAATAGGAAAGTTCTCTAATCACTCCTTTTAGAGTATTTCCCTACTTCGATTCAAAACCGGAGTATTTTTGCATATAGCTCCAATGCAGATGATTTATCAAACCAGTTATTTTCGGAAAGCGTTCCTTTTTGAGAAAGTCGGTACTCAGAAGGAATGAATATCCCCCCTAAATATTACGTTATTTTATTGAGTGAATAATTCATTCTTTTGAATTAAGAGTGTAATAAATTAAATCAAATCTTACCAAATAAAAACAAAACCCATTTTATAATTTTGTCTTACATTATAAAATACTTCATAAATGTTTTGTTTTATCGTTTTTTTTTCAGGATCTCAATCGTACCATGCTTTTTGTCATCTGCCAACCTCTTGTGGACAAAAACGGTCATTGAGTCTTCAGAATCATCTACTTAAGATACTCTATCGTAAGTATGCATGTTTTGGGATTTTTTTATTCTGATTGTCATAACAATGAAAATGACTGGTCCAAAGTATGTTTATTTGACTTAAACAGAAATTTGGCAGGTATATTATTGTAGAATTGTAGTGAATAGTATATATTACGATAATTATCCTTTTAATACTGGAAAAGTGTTAAAAGTAGAAAATTATATTTGTAGTGAGAGATTCGAGAAATCTTCACTTTTTAGAATGGTCAAATTGAAACATTGTAACACATCATTGAAACACATTAATTGTAAATATTAGATTTTTGTATGGGACAATTTGTTTAGAGATCCCTTTTTAAAGATTTTTGTTGATCCTAATGTCGTCCTATCTAATATACAAGCATGGAAGTTCTCAGCTTTTTACTGAAATCGTTTTTTTTTTTTTTTTTTTTTTTTTTATGTCACTTTGGCTGTTTCGGAGACTGATGCAATATTAAAAGGATAACATAAAAAAATAATGCCCTGAAAATTTAGAGAAGGGGGGAGGGAAGATAGATAAAATTGTAATGATGTACAAATTCTGTGCTTTTAAATTTTCCTTGTAACATATGCAACATTTAAAATATAAAACTAATAATATAAGTTTAAAAACTGATTTTAAGATGCATAACAAAATAATTAATATGTGTGCTGAGTTTTTTTTTCTAGTGTTCCCAGTTTCAGTGAATAGTCTTTCAAATGTAAAATGAAGGTTGGGGGGTACTAAAATAAGAAATAGAAATAGTTTTTAAAAAAGCATTTCTTTAAAAAGTGCTAAACTAATATATATAATTTTTTAACTATTTTGTGCTCATAATGCATGCACATCATGCAAATTTTGCGATATTATCTCCGATTTTGCTTTAGTGTGTTTTCTTCCCGCAAAGTTTGCTTCAGTTTGAGTAGCTATGCTAATATAGTACAGAAATTTTAACATGAGGATGTGTTTGAACTTTGAACTCATAATATAGCATGAATAACAGAAGATAGTTGTGAATAAAAACAGTGGTTTCAATTTCAATGTCTTTTAACTTTAATTGCATATTTATTTTACATATACCTAAATCAATTACATTGTGTAATTTTCACAGATATTTATTTCTGCATGTTATATTGCAATAATAATACTTTCATGCCTGTATATATATGGTAAGTATGAAAACTTATGGTGATCATGAATCTGCATAACTCAGAAATTTAAACTTTTCAAATCCTATTTAATTACTGTATGAAATAAATGTGCCAGACTTATAGCATAAAAAAGCATCTTAATCCCACCTAAAATTTAAACTTTGCATTATTTAATAATGGAATGATGCTCACAAGCTAACGTTAAACCAGGGGAGTTTAGTTTAGAAATTTCTCGTTTGCATTTTAATATTTTGAAATGATTTTTTTACATAAAATATCTGAGGTTGATGTCTATCAGAGTTTCTTTGTACTTTTTCTGATTTTGGTTGATTTTTTTTTTCTTTGAAGACACTTTTAGTTTTTATCACTTAAAATATTTCAAAATTATTGATTTTATTTATTTTTTTTAGAACATAATATTTTTCCCAACAGACTGTTCATCACTTATTAGTCTTGAATCAGTAAGTTCAGACTTAGATTCAGAATGAAGAAATCAAAAAAATAAAATTAATAAATTGTTAATTTTATTAAACATTAAATTGATTTGCAGAAAGTTTTTGACACAATATTTATGTGCGCAGAAAATTTTTGGTTTTATATAAGTCTGCTGATTGATGAATTTTGCTATTTTTTACATGAATGATTGAAGAATTTTGCAGGATTTTTTTTTTTTTTTTTATGATGTTAGGCTGACAAACTTTGCACTGTTGTGGTGTTGGACTGATGAATTTTGTACTTTTTTACTAAGACTGAATGATAAATTTCATTGAAATTGAGAATTTGAAATGTTCTGTAAAGAAGCTCATTGTTCTGCGACATACATCACACTTTTAACCATATTCTGCTTTTGGTAAAAACTACTTTCTAGGGAACATTTATATAATTTTTGACGTCACTTCTGGCAAGAACTAATATTTCAATCTATGAAAAGTGAAACAGATGAAGGAATCAATGTCTGGTGGATATCCCCGGGTTTGATTGCTCTCTGAAGATCACGAGTGTGTAGTTTTATTGTGTAACAAACGACTACTATGAGTGATCTTCTGCAAGCACGTAAAATTTGATGTTCCTCTGTGCTAGCTGCTACTTTAAAAAATATGTTGGCTTGAAATTTTACCTTGAAGATCTATTGATAGAATAGGAGTATCGTTTCTGTGCCGAAAAAGAAGAAAATGAAGTAAGTTTACTGAAGTAACGTCAAAAATAATATTGATGTGGAAACAAGCTTTATATATATATATATATATATATATATATACTAAATTATTTAGCTAATCATTACTTAGCTAAATTAAGTTTTCATAAAAAATAGCATGTTAGTTTCGATTAGTCTGCAGTTTTAAGATAGTGAAAATCAAATTTTGATAGTTGCATTCTGAATTATCCTGTGGCTCATCGGTAAACATTTCCTTTTTTAAAAATACTTCTGCAAATTAATTAATTTTAGGTACTTTGTTGTTGTAGTGCCCCTATCCCACACTTAATAAGTGTCATTTATACTATAAACACACTAAAGCTAAACAAAACTATTTTGATTATCATTCATACATTAAAATTAAAAAAATATGTTTCTAACTCTGGTTTTCATGGTGAAAACCAAATTTTGATAATTGCATTCTGAACTATCCTGTGTTTCATTGGTAACCATTTCATTTTTATAAAAGTCTTGCTGCAAATTAAGTAGTTTTAGGTACTTTGTTGTTCTTATTCACTATAATTTCTTTATATCTCTATAAATAATTATTGTATGTTCAGAAGATTGGCTTCATATTATGCAGAAAAATCTAGAATCAGTAAGTTCAGACTCTGATTCAGAGTGAAGACAGTCAAAAAGATAAAATATATTAACACAAGTTTGGTTAAATATTTTGAGTGAAAAAAAAAATAATTTTCAAGCTATAATTTTTTAATATTAAATTCAAATCTAGCATTTACATTACATAGTTTGTAAATAAAAAGGAGAATAAGTAAGCATAGTATAAGTAGTAATAAGTTATTAATTTTCATGATGAAAATATTCACTTGGACAAATTTTGATTTTTGCTCATTCTACTTTTCTAGTGAGTGTGAAAATGAAGTTTGATAAAGCAAAAACAACTGTTATCTCCAGCCCCATTGAAAATGTCCTGTGCGATCTGCCAATTGGGATGAAAACTGTTTTCAAAGGAAAAGAAGGAGAACATAGGAACAAGAAATAGATGACTTGGAGAAAATTTGAATGTAATATGATAATATAAATAGTGATAATTTGTGAATAAAAAAAAGTTTCATTTGACATGTTGTGATTTCAAATAAATGCAATGGTCTGTAATTTTTTGCCATGTTTTATTTATCTTATTCACGACAGCAGGTCATTTAGTGATCAGAAGACATTAATGGGGACTGTTCAATGATTCAAAAACACCTGCTAGCTTGTTAAAGGTATGGGCAGGTTCTTTTCTAATTTCCTGTTTAAATTTGAAATTTTTCTTTTTTTTTTTTTTTTTTTTTTTTTGCATTGGATAGTTGAGATTAACCTCAGCTATCTTATGCAAAAAAAAGGAGTTCATATTTAAACGAGAAATTAGAAAAGAACCTGCCCATAGGTTTAACATTAGCGAGCAGGTGTTTTAGTGTCAGTGAAGAGTCCCCTTAAGCCTAACGCCAATCATTCTCCAGAAAAGAAAAGCAGAGGGAAAGTTGTCATATAAGGTAAAGGCAAAGTGTCTTGCTTTGCCACTTGGCTCAAATGACTCAATTTTTATGAAGTTTTATTTATTTATAATAATTTAGTTCTGTTTTAGCACTTTTAAAACTAGTGTTCCATGTTTGAGATATTTTAATAGAATACTATTTATAAAATAAATTTACAAATCTTTAAAATCATTAAAAATTAATTTTAAAGGCTTTGTGAAACAATTCATAAAATCCAATTAAAATTGGAATTTTAGTAAAACATACATAAATAATTGTGATATTTGAAAGCTAAGCTCTTTTAAAATTTCTATTTCAAATGCATTAATTGTACATAATTTCGAGAAAAGAATAGCTTTCCTGACTTTGTTTAATGCCTTTGCAAAATATTATTTACTGTTTAAATGGTGATTTCAGTTGCACTTTCTATTTAAAATTGCCATTAAAAAGTAATTTTAATTAAAACATATAAAAATTTAATGAAAAATAGAATATTCACTGAATAATATAGAATTCCAACCGAGTGTTTATCCGCTAGTTGTATACACGAGTCTCTGATTCAAAATGAAAAAAGTCCTAAAAATAAGACATAATTTTTTTTTTTTCAAAGAAAAAAGTTTAAATTAATAAATTTTTGTATTGATTTTTGATAATTTTTAATAAAAAGTAATTCAATTTTAAAAGTTATATAACAGGTGGATTTTTGCATAAGTAATTTAACGAATTGTTTTCAACTAAATTTTGCCAGAAGATTTTTTTTTTTTTTAGTTTATATAAATACAATTAAATAAATCTGAAGATCTATATTTATGGTAAGAGCAGAAAAGAATAAATCCCTACAGCAACATGTTATTTTTCTTAAATTTTTAATAATGGTTAAATATTTCTATTGATTATGTGAAAAAAATTTATAAAAAATTGGCAATATGGCAAAAAAAAATGCTGTATGTTACAATTTTCAATCTTACACCACTTGCACAAATTCAAATTATTACTATGGATATAATATGATTTTTTATTTTTAATGAGAAAAGTAACATTTCATTATCTTTTTTACATTTTAATGTTTTCACATAGAACACTGAAACTGAAAATAAAGAAGAAAAACATCAAAATGTAGCTATTATAAAATTTTGAATAAATTATTTTATTAATATTAAATTTAATAAAATACTTTTTTAGTATTCTTTCATTCATAATCTTTAATATCACAACTATATCTAATGGATATAATAATAAAAACTGAGGCTTTTAACAGAACAGTTAATCCATGTGGCATTTTAAATGCTTATATATACATGGATTAGCTAATTCAAAGCTGGACTCACCAATATAAAATGGTAAACCTTTTTTTTCCTAATGTAAAGAGTTATTGATTTCTGATATTTTGCTAAGACTGGTAATCAATATCTCCCTATATGAGAAAAAAAAAAGATTTGCCATTTTATAGTTCTGAATCCAGTTTTGGCCAATATCGGTCGGTCACGTTCACCGATATCGGTCGGTCCGGGGTTGACCGATATCGGCCGGTCCGGCGTTCACCGATATCGGCCGGTCCGGGGTTTATCGATATCGGCCGGTCCGGTGTTCACTGATATCGGTCAATATTGGGTCCCGATATAGGCCGATATTGGAAAAAAAGCTAGCCATGCAATATCGGCCGGTCCGGTGTTTACCGATATTGACCGATATTGTGAAATCGTTGTTCCCGATATAGGCCGATATTGCTGTGCTACCTGGGTATAACAGTAGATTTAACCAGCGTTTTCGACTTCAACATCCTTTCATGCGAACAACCAATCAGATCACATTGTTCATTTTGCTGATCGGCGCCTGCGCGCAAAGACATTTTACTAGCAGGATCTGCGCAAGGAACTTCTACATTTGAGTACGTGCTCTTTCCCGCGCGACTGCGAAAGCGAGCAAAATGGTGTGTTAACGTACGTTTACGAGCCTGCATTGTTTATATATCAGTGTTTAATTACAAATGGTTTTTTATATTTGTATTAGATAAACGTAAGCTTTTAATTCTAGTCCAATTATCTAATATATATATATATATATATATATATGTATATATTATCTAAATTCTTCTCGCCCTTCAGAATTTAAGTGTTTCTATTTTTAGTACTACAAATATACTCTCTCTCTATATATGTATTTACACATAGTATTATAATGAATATTTGATGTCTCAGCCCCCGTTGCACCAATGTTGCCAATCTAGTTCTTTTTTTTTTTATTATTTTTATTCATCTACCAGAAAATTCTAATAGTAGTTTTTGATTTATTTAATGACAGACATCCCGCGATTAAATAAAGCGAAGGTAACTATTCGGAAATTCTGGTAGATATTTTGAATTAAAAAAATACGTTAAATTGGACATGACATACCAGTGGTGCACAGAGGAGTACGCTTTTTTTTTGGGGGGGGGGGGGAAGGGAGGGGGTATGTTTTTATATAGACTCGGGCAAGGTTGGACTGGGCTAGTGAAAAGGGCGCTGACCTTGGATTTTCAGAGGGCGCAAAAATTTTAAGGAACTCAAGTCATTTTACCCGCTTGCATAGTATTTGACTTACAAGGTTTAACACATTCGCGTAGCACCAAGTATGTAAATGGCTTAATATTATATCTCGGAGTCTAGATTGAAGACTTCGTTATAATCCCCATGCATGTTTGAAGTTCCGTCTAATCTACTCAATGATACCCAATTTTATGTAACAAGTTATGGAGATTGAAAAACTCCAGAAAGTTGAAAATAGATTGACTAATATCAAAGCTAGGGCTTTCCTTTTTTAGTAAATTCTTAACATTTTTTTTTAAAATTCTTTTTCTAATCAAGAGCAGATGCTCAACCAACACGGAATTTTCGGATATTATTAGTCCATTGCTATCTATTTAGATAAATTTTTGTGAAAACGGAAAAACCCCATAATTTCTTAATTATGATACGTATCGAATCCGTTTAAAATTATTATTACTTCTAGGAAACATTTAATCAAAATTTATGTGTGAACTAGAGGTCTGCACGGCCCGAAATTTCCAGGACCGGGCCCGGCCCGACCCATACAAAAAATAATTTGGCCCGGCCCGGCCCGATACAAAAATTAAAAGTTCGGCCCGAGCCCGGCCCGATTTAAAAGTTAAAAGTTCGGCCCGAGCCCGGCCCGGAAAAAAGTTAAAATCTCGGCCCGAGTGAATTTCTACAAAACATAATTTTTACGTCGATTTGGCTTAAAATTTGCCTCGTAAGAGGAGATCTAACCAAAAATTCCTATCTTAGCCTTTTTTTTTTTTCATGTTTATAATCTTCATTTTTATAGAGGTGCCGCAAGCTGGAATATTTATTTTTTTAATAAATCTCTATTTGTTGTATGTATGTGTTTAAGTTATCATCAATATTGTTAATCCATATTCCATTTATTGAAGTGTTAAAAATCAGAAAAATGCTATACAGTAAAATCTTCTAAGATGGAATTGCATAGGGAAGAAAAAAAAAATGAGTTATTGACAATTTGCCTTCTTAGCAGGTGTAAATGTATTATATATTCTTTTCTGACATATTAGTATATTCATTTTTAATGGATCAACACATTTTTCAATTTAAGACAGGATTCCATCATAAGCAGGTTCTTTTTCACACGTTTTACTATATTTTAATTTAGCCATATTTTAATAAGTGCATAAATCTACTATTCTTTAAAAAGAATAAATTTTAATGTTTAATTATAAGATAATGGCGCTTTAAAAATGTATGTATGTTTTGGAAAGATTTTTATGCCAGATCTTATTTTACACCAGGACTAAAAATTTTGCGGCGTGAAGACTAGGAAGAATGAAACCAGTCCCGTCTCTGTACGGAAAAAATAATTTAAGGCACGGCCTTATCCTTCAGGAAAAAAGTAAGGCCCGGCCCGGCCCGAGCCTTCATACAAAAATATGGCCCGGACCCGGCCCGGCCCGAGTGCCGTGAAGAAAAATAGGCCCGAGCCCGGGCCGTGCCGAGTACGGGCTTCGGGCCTTGGCCCGGCCCGTGCAGATCTCTAGTGTGAACATCGAAAATTTATGTATGACAGATTTTTGATATCATTAAAAATGGCCCCAAAGGGGGAAAAAGGGGGGGGAGTGAAGAAAAAAATCATAACTTCGTCAATTCACAAGATATCAAATCCGCTTAAATTTATTATAAATCCTCTTAATATTATCTAAAACTTTTATATTGACAGGTTTTTTATAGGACCAACCCTTATAGCAAAAATAAATAAATAAATAAAAACAAAAAAACATCCCTGCCGGCTCCGCCTGCAAACAAGTTAAGTTTCGAAGTGGGCGGTTCCAACTGCCGCATCATGGCATAAAGGTCATTTCTTCCGCAATTCCCAACAAACAGACGCCCCATGGTCTGCATCTTCGAAATCTACCTCCCACACAGCACACTTGGTCCCAGTGATGTCTCTGGTGTATCGCAAAGTCTCATTATCATCACGTCTCTGTGTGATGTACATGGAACATCTCTGAGATAACAAAACAGGCTGCCACCGAGATGTATCTTTGCGACAGCCTGGAGACGCAAGCTGCCGTTTTCGCCCATGCGCAAATACGCGATGGTCATTCGCGCATGTGCGAGCTAAATGGCGTCTAATGCAAAGTGAGGGATGTGTGTGCATGCCATGTTGTTTGCTGTGTGTTGGATTTCTGTCTTTTATTTTTTCGATTTGAGTGACGTTTGTTCAGTTTTTAGGAAAAAATCAAATAACTATGGTTATTCTTGAAGAGTAAGCGTACATATAAATGATTATGTTAATATAATCAGGCTTGATAACTGCACTTCCTTTCGTAATTTTAAAGTAGATTGCTGTCTGCATTATTTTTCATATCCAGAGGAACTATCAAAAATATTAATCTTCAAATATAATAATAAAAACTTGTCATAATAGAAAAGTTTGTCATAGCAAAACATATTAAAAACGCTTTGCGATGTTATAGTTATTTTGTTTACATGTGATATTTTTAGCTTTTAGGTATCTAAATAAAATTTCTTTTTGATGTTTACCTTTTGTACTTTATTTAGATTTTTTTATGTTAAAAAATATAATTGAACAATTGTTCATTGCACTTAATCGTAAAATATTTATATTAATATATATATAAATCAACAATATCGAGTAATGGTATGTTCTAATAAAAAATAATAGTTTTATTTGCAAAAGTTGAGAGATCATGAAAGGTAAGTGATAATTTATTAAACTTTATTATCGTGTTATGTATTTATACATTTTACATTTTCTTAAATATATTTAAATGTCTTATAAAGCTTATTCTGCAGTTTTATTTAATGTATATTAAAGAAAAATGTGTTGCGAGTTTCAGTAAAAAATATAATAAAACTGTAGAAAATTAACATTTTACATTATCCACCATCCATGCAATACTAAACATCATTTTTTTTTATGGTAATTGTGTAAACAATGCAATGAGTCAGTATTCAAGTTGCATGCACTTTTAAACTTTTTTTCGGTGTAAAAAATAATACTTTTAGTCTCTTATTTAATGTAAAAATGAACCATTCATTCAAAAATAGTTATATAAAGTTTAGAATTTGTTTTGTTGCTTTTTAAAAGGACTATTTAATTTTATTTTCTTAAAAGAGTATTGCTTTTTACAAATATGTACAGTTCAGATCTGTGAGGATTAAGATGTATTACATCAGTGAAATTACTATGTATTCTTAAAAACTGAGAGTGCATCATAAGTTGAAATTTATTTCATCTATTTGTGCTGGGAGGGGGGGGGGGGTCCTGTTTTTACAATGAAACTCATGCAGTATTTTCTTAAAATTAAACACAGAATATATTTGTTAAATTGTGAAGATTTAGGTAGTAATATCTTTAAGGTCAGATAAAAAAATAATAGTAATAATAGTAACTTTAGTTTCTCGATGGATTTTACATTATATGCTCATATGCTGCAGAATTATTTTAGAGGCTGCATTAATTGTGTTTGTTTAAATTATTATTCTAAAGTTATGTACTGCCAAAATTCAAGATAATTTTAAATATGCATTAAAAATAAGACATTTCAATGTGAAAAAAAAAAAAGAGCACATTTGTATCAATATATATTTGTGCTATACAATAGGGACATCAAAGTTTTCTCATTTCTGTAAATGCTCGCTAAATATGATTTGATAGAAAAACATAGCAATATTTTAATTTAAACCTGGTTAGTATAATAAGGTTGGTTTATTTATATTTTAATATTATTCATGAATTTATTTTTGAGCAATGAAAAAATAAATTTAAACATTTCATTATGCATTTTAAAACTATTTAAAGTTTAAAAAATATTTAACACTGGCATGAGGAATTATTTTTAGAAACATGTTGTTTTATCGAGATGATAAAGTTCTTTAATTCTAATACAGCATATGTTGATTTCTAGTCAATGAAGAAAATTGTTAAAATTTGCATATTTGGTATACATCAGAAAATTTTCTCAGCATTTAGCACAGATTGCTTTTAAATAATTGAAATTAAAACAAATATAATAATCAAATTCTATCTGTATTAAAGGATGTAAAATTTATGAAAAAATGATTGATTCATCAATAGCATTTTATCGATTCAAAGAAGCAATTTTTTAATATTAAACTGAATTATTTTAATCTGTAGGTATGTGGAATTTTATGATTAATAAAGTAATTATTAATTTCTGAAACCATAGTTAGTACAACAAACTGCAAAGTTTAACCCTTTTCACTCCAAGTACTCTGCTGGAAAAGGGGGGGGGGTCAATATTCAATAGATTGCTTTTAGTAAGAGATTAATATATAATTTTCTATTACTGTTAATCATGATTAACAGTTGATCTTCATGAAATGCAAAATGTTTGCATTAAAAAATATGATTTTTTAAACAGTTGAGTTTGAACCAGTAAAATTCATAAATTGAAATAGTGACACATATGACATATGATGTAATGTAAGCAGCCACAGGAGTGTTAAAAATAAAAAGTTGTCTTAGTTTCGGTTTAAAACGGATGAGAAAAATTGGAAATAAACATTGAATAAATGTATTGTATAAGTTTTAATTTTTAAGAAAATTTCAGGAAAAATTCACCAACTATGAACTAGAATGGAGTGTAGTCTCATCAAGTAAATTTCAATACATACACACATTAAAAGAAGTATTATTGATTATAAATTTTACTATGCAAACACAATTCCAATAATTTAGGTACCCAGAATACAAATGATACAAGTCTACGAAAGCTAATTTTTTAGAAATGTAAACAAAAATTTAGAGTAGAATGGTAATGTCCTGGAATGAATTGGGATAATAAAGCAGCACTGTTCATACTTAGAAAGAACATAGTCATTAAGCACTTTTTCAGCAAAATTTCATCTTTGAATCAGATGTATTCTGGATGCCTCAATAATCATAATGAATGTTGCCGAGTTGTCACACAAACTTACAGAAAAATATAAACTAAAAATCCTGCTTCATATATAGATTATGAAACACTTTCCAACATTTCCAGAATACTTTACCAATTAATACAGTGGAAGTTGAAGTGTAAATAAACAATTTTGGAAACACATAACAATTTTGAAAACCCAATTTCAGCAGTTATTATCAATTGTGGAAAAAATATTTGCATTATTTTGTGCAGTCTTGTATATGATCTGTAGATTTGTACATATACTACTTAGTATGTTAAAATTTAGTTCAGTTAGGAAACGCATAGCACAGTTGAAAATTCCCCTTCAGCAATTTCCATCACCCGAATTCTTTGCCCCCCCCCCCCCCCCCCAATCACTGAAATTTTTTAAAGTTGGCTCTCTGACACAAAAGCAAATGAATATAAACAGATCTTATCAGGGAGTTTGATCTCTTTCTACAGAACTTCTTTGAATATGTAAACTACTATTATAAATATAAAGATAATAAAACTGTATTAGTCATTGATATTTTTGCACAATAAGTACTCATGAAAGTATTGTGATTATACATGTGACAGACGTCATTTATCATTTAAACATTCTCATTACAAAATCAGCAGGAATATTTTAATTTAAACCTGATTAGTTTAATGATGTTTGAGTTTTTTTATTGATATTATTCATAATTTTTTTTTTCATCAATGAAAAATAAATAAATTTAAACTTTTCATTAGGCATTAAAACTATTGAAAGTTACAAAATGTTTAACATCTACATGAGAAATAATTAATGAATTATTATTTACTAGAAACATATTGTTTTATCCACATGATAATTGTGAAATTTTACAAATTTGAAAATTATCAAAAGATTTCCTCAGTAATTACCACAAATTACTATTGAATAATTTAAATAAAAATAATTATTGTAAATAATGAAATTACATCTGTATTAGAGGATGCAAAATTCTTGTACATCCAAAAAGATTAATAACATTTTTATAATATTCAGAGAAGCATATTTTGAAACTTGTTTAGCTGAATTATTTTAATCAGCAGATATGTGGAATTTTATGATTAATCAAGTAATTATTGATTTACATTATTATATTATAGTGAGTACTACAAAATTAACCTTTTCACCCCAAAGACTCTGCTGGAAGGGAGGGGGGAATTAATATATTCCTTAATAAGTTTTCTTAATAATACTACAGAAATTAATACGTAACTTTTGATTTAAAAAAATAAATTAAGCATGCAAATATTGTAACGTGTAAGAGTTAACATTTTATGACAATCTTTTCTTAATCATAATTAACAAATGATTTTCATCAGAAGTAAAATGATTGCATTCAGTAATATGAGTTTATTTTTTTTAAATAATTAAGTTTGAACCAGTAAAATTCATCGATTGAAATAGTGAAACATATATGATGTAAAACAAGGAATATTTAATAAAAGGGGTTGAATATAATTTCTGTTTAAAATAGCTGAGAAAATTTTTAAAAAAAACATCGAATAAACACTAATACAATTCTTTGTCTTATACTATTATATAATATTATTACTCATCATAAATCATGTATTGCATGAGTTTTCATTAAAAAAGTGTGTAATGAGAAATTCTTGAATTATGTATTAACATGGTTTTATCTCTACAGTAAATTCTAATATCACACATGCATTTTTAAAAAAGTGATTACCAATTATAAATTTTACAATGCAAATACAATTCCAATAATTTAGGTACCCAGAATACAAATGATACAAGTCCAAAAAACTTATTTTGAGAAATTTAAACAAAGATTTAGTTTAAAATGGTAATGTCTTGGAATGAATTAGGATAATAAAGCAACTTAGACTGTTTATACTTAGAAAGAATACACACTCTTTCACCAAATTTTTAACTCTGTATCAAATTTGCTGAAAGTGTGTTTTCAAAAAGTATTCATTAAAAGTGTATTCTGGATGCCTCACTTCTCAGATATAGACATATCCTAAGAAAGTTGTCACACAATACAATAACCATGAACCTAGAAGAGGGGTTCATGACAATCTAGGTTCATGACAATAACAAAGTTGTATTTCTATGTCATTAAAGGATGGAAGATTTTATTAAATGCAAGATGATTTAGGAACAAAGAAGAACTTTTTGACATTTACTTGGGCTTGCTTAAGTTAATTGGGACCCTGCAGTATGAATTATTTACTAACAAAGTATTTTACTTATGCAATGTCTTTTTAGGTAGATTTCGTAAGAAATACTACCTATTACATTCTCCCCTAAGTTGGAATTCCTGAAACATTTTTGCAGATCTACGCCGATCATGACTCACAGAACCCAAAAACATCCCTAGTTCAAAACTTTATCTATCTATATACCAATGTCACTTTTTTATGGACACAATAACTGCAATAATTCTGCACAAATCGTTTCCAAACTGATACATAAAATCAAGGGGCATAAAATCTTGGTCAAGTTCGTTCATGGGCAAAATCGAACCAGGGGGAGGGGATGATGGGGGGGGGGGGCTTTTTGTGAAAACAAAAAAAAACCCTATTATTTCTTAATTATGATACGTATCGAATCCGTTTAAAATTATTAGTACTTCTAGGAGAAGGGCCGAAAATGTATGTAGGACAGATTTTTGATATAATTATAAATGCCCCCAAGGGGGTGGGGGAAGGGGTGTTTTAGAAGAAAAAAATTCATAACTTTGTCAATTTACAAGATATCAAATCCGCTTAAATTTATTATAAATCCTCTTAATATTATCTAAAACTTTTATATTGACAAGTTTTATATAGGACGAACCCTTATAGCAAAAAAAAAAAAAATAAAAAAAAAAAATCCCTGCTGGCTCCCCTGCAAACAAGTTATTTTTCGAAGTAGGCGGTTCCAACTTCCGCCTTTCTTCGAAACTAATACATAAAATCAAGGGGCATAAAATCTCGGTCCAGTTCGTTAATGGGCAAAATCGAACCAAGGGGGGGAGGGGGGGCTTTTTGTGAAAACAGAAAAAAAACATAATTTCTTAATTATGATACTTATCGAATCATTTTGAAGTTATTATTACTTCTAGGAGAACGGCCGAAAATTTATGTATGACAGATTTTTGATATAATTAAAAATGGCCCCAAAGGGGGAGGGAGGGAAGAGGGGTTTTAGAAATAAAAAATTCATAACTTCGTCAATTCACAAGATTTCAAATCCGCTTAAATTTATTATAAATCCTCTTAATATTATCTAAAACTTTTATATTGACAAGTTTTTTATAGAACCAAAAAAAAAAAAATCCCTGCTGGCTCCACCTGCAAACAAGTTAGGTTTTGAAGTAGGTGGTTCCAACTGCCGCATCATGGCAAAAAGGTCATTTCTTCCGCAATTCCCAACAAATAGGCGCCCCACGGTCTGCGTCTTCGAAATCTACCTGTGCCTGTAGGCCGAGCCGTCAGGGATTTTTTTAAAGTGTATTGATTACAAATTTAGTATGTAAACACAAGTAGAATAATTTATATACCCAGAATAAAGTCATACAAGTCCATCAAAACTAATTTTTTGACATTTAGAGTAGGGTAGTACAGTCATTCAAACTGTTAAATATACTTAGGAAAATAGATTATTGAGAAAGAAGAAGAGTACTGTTTTCAGATTACTTGTATTCAATGTGTTTTCTCATATTATAGATAATTCTTAGGAAAGTTCTTAAAACATGAATTTCCAATTCATTACTAGAATGCATTTCAGTTTTATTAGAGGATGCAAGAAGTTGCAGGATTCAAAGAAGGGAATTTTTGATATTACTATGACTATCTTGAATTGAAAAATAACAGCAATATGAAATTGAGTTATTTTGCAATACCTTTGAATAACCAGTCACACCTTGGGTAATTAATTTGATTTACAAGTAAGTGAGGTCCTTAAAAGTAATTTTTTTAAATTAGAGAAAAATACAGCAACAAAAAAGTCAGGGTAAATTTACATATCAGCAGGCCAGTTGTCATCACTATTTCCGACTAGTAATTTTAATTTTATTTAGGATATAAATTTGTTATTAAATAAGATTAAGATTGGTAATCAGAAGTAGTGATAACAATTTGAGACCCGTAGACTGTAGATGTTACAATGTGACGTCGCATAGGTGTTGCACTGCGATATTGCTGAAAAAGGACATTCGCACATTTCCAGAACATTTCTGAGACCATCTGTGCGATGTACTGTAGATGATAAAATGCAATATCGCACAGATATCGCAATGCGATGGCTTATAGATGTTGCAATGCGACGTCGCTGAAAAAGGACATTTGCGCATTGCCAGAACATTTCTGAGACCATCTGTGCGATGTACTGTAGATAATAAAATGCAATATCGCACAGATATCGCAATGCGATGGCTCATAGATGTTGCAATGCGACGTCGCTGAAAAAGGACATTTGCGCATTGCCAGAACATTTCTGAGACCATCTGTGCGATGTACTGTAGATAATAAAATGCAATATCGCACAGATATCGCAATGCGATGGCTCATAGATGTTGCAATGCGACGTCGCTGAAAAAGGACATTTGCGCATTGTCAGAACATCTCTGAGATGTTCCGCGAGACATCACAACGTCGCAGTGCGATGTATATGCGACGTTCTAGAGATGAAAGTGTGCTGTATGGGCTGTGCCTGTAGGCCGAGCCGTCAGGGATTTTATTTCTCTTTTTTGACGATTGTACATTTGTTAATAGAATCTTTACAAATTTATTTTGGCTTAATAAAATAAAGAAAAACTTTTTAAAAAATCTACTTTTACTAGTGTAAATGCCCGTCCTAGGACGGTGGGTAGAAATTTCGGTTTTCAGTTAAAATTTTAAATAATTGATAAAAATATCCATATACTGTTTATCGACAATAAGGAAAACTGACCTGAACCGTTAAGTTCAGTGTTAATGGTAAATATTACTGTTAATGGTAAATTTTACGAAACGTAATATTTTTATTTATCTTTGTTTTTCAACTCAAAATTTCCAAATATTTTTCTGAATAATTAAAATTTTAATCCTAATAACGAACTCAATAATTAATTAAGGTCTCAATAATTAATTATGGTAAGTAAATTATAGGTATTAATTTTCGCTCTCAATAATACGAAAATGATCTTTTAGTTTATTCATAATCTAAAAGAATGCATTAATTTTTACACAAAGTCAAATATTTCCCATTCAAAATTAATAATAAAAATAATTTAAATCATTAAAAAAAGTTGATCTTGTAATAATTCAATACATCCTGAATGTACATACCTTATGTTAATGGTAAATTTTACGAAACGTAATCTTTTCCTTTATTTTTGATTTACAACTCAAAATTTCCAAATATTTTTCTGCATAAATAAAAGCTTAATCCTAATAACGATCTCAATACTTAATTAAGGTCTCAATAATTAATTATGGTAAGTAAATTATAGGTATTAATTTTCGCTCTCAATAATACGAAAATGATCTTTTAGTTTATTCATAATCTAAAAGAATGCATTAATTTTTACACAAAGTCAAATATTTCCCATTCAAAATTAATAATAAAAATAATTTAAATCATTAAAAAAAGTTGATCTTGTAATAATTCAATACATCCTGAATGTACATACCTTATGTTAATGGTAAATTTTACGAAACGTAATCTTTTCCTTTATTTTTGATTTACTACTCAAAATTTCCAAATATTTTTCTGAATAAATAAAAGCTTAATCCTAATAACGATCTCAATAATTAATTACGGTCTCAACAATTAATTATGGTAAGTAAATTATAGGTATTAATTTTCGCTCTCAATAATACGAAAATGATCTTTTAGTTTATTCATAATCTAAAAGAATGCATTAATTTTTACACAAAGTCAAATATTTCCCTTTAAAAATTAATAATAAAAATAATTTAAATCATTAAAAAAAGTTGATCTGGTAATAATTCAATACATCCTGAATGTACATATCTTATGTTAATGGTAAATTTTACGAAACGTAATTTTTCCCTTTATTTTTGATTTACAACTCAAAATTTCCAAATATTTTTCTGAATAATTAAAATTTTAATCCTAATAACGATCTCAATAATTAATTAAGGTCTCAATAATTAACTATGGTAAGTAAATTATAGGTATTAATTTTCGCTCTCAATAATACAAAAACGATCTTTTAGTTTCTTCATAATCTAAAAGAATGCATTAATTTTTACACAAAGTCAAATATTTCCCTTTCAAAATTAATAATAAAAATAATTTAAATCATTAAAAAAAGTTGATCTTGTAATAAATCAATACATCCTGAATTTTTTTATTTTAAAAATATGCTTATGTACATTTTATATTATTTTACAACTTTATTATTATGTAAATTATAATAAAGTTGTATTATTATTATTATTATTTTTTCCAAAGGTATAATTTGTATTTATTGTCAATAGGTGGCGCCAGAACAGTATTTAAGAAATATATCTAAAATACCGGTGGATCATCGCAAAGCCTCGAAAGGTATCATCGCTATTTCTGAAAAAGTACTTAGAGGAATAAAATGCTTACAGAAATAAATTTAAAAAATCCTTTAAATTATTTAAAGACTTTAATATGCTTTCACGAATATTTTAAGAACATAGTCAGATTTTTTAATGAAACGTTCAAAGAGTCATTCATGGAATAGATATGGAATTTGTGTTTTTGAATGGCAACATTATTTGTTTGTTTACATCAGGTAATCGGATGTTTAATCGGTTATTTTTAATTTAAAACTTAAAACATTATGACTGGATAGGATATACATGTTTTATACGAAAATATGCTGTACAGACATTATTTCAAGTAGAAGAAATTATCATTTAATGGCTATGTGAAAGCATATCTTTTTCAGTAAGCCTAACATGGCGTTTAACTACGGTCGACTCGCAGACCAGAGTGGTACAATCCGGTACCGTTACAGACAGATTCTCGCCTTTGGATTTTATTATAAGTAAGATTCTTTGTAGAGCTTCAAAATTACTTTTTTAATCATCTTTTTTTTTTTCTAAATTATTTTATTTTAATAAGTCTTCGTTTGAATCTAATTGTCTTATGTAATCATTGAAACTAATTCCGTATACCTACCACGAGTTGCGGACATATAATCTGAAAAATGCTGTACTTTAAAATGTTTGCTTAAATATGTATTCAATATTCTTTTAAAGAATTTAAATTGTAAGGCTAATACTCGCTAACAAATATCGGACATTTTTGTAGAAATTGAGTCATGTCGAGATTGATTGTAATGATGTTTGCTCGGCTCAGGTCGTGATCGTCGCTTTTAATGGGGTCAAGATAGCTTTTTCTGACCTGGGTCTGAAAACTTCGGACCACGCAGACCTCTAATTGTCTGAGTGCAACGAAGACTCATACACAACGCAGTATTACTTTGCCCCATATATAGCTACGATGGATATTAAAACCTTTCGTCAAGCATAACTCAAAAAATATTTAACGGATTTCGTTCAAATTTTTACAGCAGGTACCTATAACGGTGACAACGACGTCTATTTATTACCAAGAATAAATGTCAAACCGTTTGGAAATTATGTTAAAAAAATAGATAAAAAAGCACAATTAAAGTACATACGTCACTAAATTTTGTGCATACGTCATTTTCACCGGCGGGAAATTTTCGTAGACAATCGGAATTGAAAAGTTCATGGAGTACATGGAGCAAAAAAATATGCACGCGCTAATATTCAGCACAATAAAATATATTTCAATTTAGTAGAAATCGAAAATTAATCTGGATTTTCTGTTTGAAAGAAAAACCCCGCAATAACTTGGTAGACTTGGTATTAGAGATTTGACGCAAATCTCAGCAATAGCAGCTTTTTTTTATTTCGCGTGTGTAATTTAAAAAAAAAATTCTTTGGTGTTTAAATAAAGGGTTTCGATTTATGGCATTATTTCTTTTTTTTTCTCTCTTTTTAGCATTTTAAATGGGATTAATGAAAGGCATGTATTTTAAATTAAATGAGTGAAAGGTTTATTCTTAAATGAAATGAATTCAATATGAAAATGTTATAGGAACAAAATTTGGCGATTTATCAACTGCGCCAGGAAAACATAAAAGTATCAATATATCAAACGGTATGTAGTACGTAAATGAAACATTTATATTATAATCACCCATCGTACAAGAAAAAAAAACTAATATTCTGCATTCAGAGGGGAAAATCCATCTCCTGTGCCGTAAGATTTGCCGAGTTATTTTTTGGTGATAAGTTTTTCGATGTGATTGTTGGGATCTGCAGAATTTGGCTTACTTTTTCTAAATCGTATTTTTTTGCAGATGTAGTATTATGTAAATATATTTTTTTTGCAGATATTTCTCTATTTTGTATATATATATATATTAAATTGTAATGGCATTTGGAAAAGAGATTTTCACCTTTTTATCTGTGCCTTCGGAAATATTAAAAAATAAAAAAAGATTTACATATATCAAGCGTATAATGTTATGGTTTGCATTTTTATACGGACCACTTCTTCATTTTTGATTTTAAATGCTATTTATTATTTACTAGCCGTTTATTAATTGTTTACAATTTACTCCCCTGACAATAACAATTATTTATCACAAAAATGCCTCTTAGGTTTGTTAAATAAGTTTGTTTATGTATTTTCATTACTTATTTAAATATCGAATATGGCGATAAAATTTTATTTTAGCATCGTGCTTAAATTTTTAAGATGGTGCAAAAAACATGTTTTAATAAACGTATGTTTGCAAATATTTGAAAAACATGTTTTACCGCTCTCTTGAAAAATTTTGTAAGATGCTAAAACTACCTTTTGGCACCATTTTAATTTTATTTTCGCCAACCGACATTGGATACGAAACTTTTCCCCATTCAGATACACAGACAAGGCTGGTCTCAAACAAGAGTAAAGCTAGCAACAATATTGTTTTAACTCTATAAGAGTTACAATATTGATATTAAATGCTCCGATTGGCTTTAGGCCCAATTACGAAAGTTTCTCCTAAAAAAAAACTGTAGAAGAAGTCTTTTACATTTGTTTCAAATGAAGCTCGGTCTACAAAGTATTAGTTAATAATACAAACAACACTAATGGCATGGAGGCAAAAGTTTTAATTTATATGTATATATTTGAAACCCTCCCCCCCCCCCAAAAAAAAAAAAAAAGAAAAGAAAAGAAAAGAAAAAAAAAAGAAAGTTACACTAATGAATTTAAAATGGCGTTAAGCCACGCTTTTTGACATAAGCAATTGGCTGCAAATGCGATAACGAA
Organism: Maratus michaelseni; assembly: GCA_963931845.1. Taxonomy (NCBI): domain Eukaryota; kingdom Metazoa; phylum Arthropoda; class Arachnida; order Araneae; family Salticidae; genus Maratus; species Maratus michaelseni. The sequence continues at coordinate 151,968,932 of OZ007596.1, read as the reverse complement.
ACTTTCACTTAACTTAATAACATGTAGCTAATATAGCCCTCAGGGTACTTTGCAGTTATACAGACCTTGTGGTTTTTTTAAAAAGCTTCAGACAATTCAGGTTTAGGAAGTTGAGATTTATTGTCAAATGATATAAACAACCATGAACACAAAACTGATGAATTATTATTCAGGTTTATGTATGTATATAGATCAGTTTCAACTGACGTCACACCCTAGCAACCACCTTAGCAACCAGATTTGTTTTTTGTTTGCCCATCAAAGATGGTGGATTGTGATTGGTTAGCTCGTAATACAGTCTACAAATCCACGATTATGATTGGTTGATAACTCTTGGTGGGCTGGTGATCACGTGGTTGAAACTGATCTATTTAAAAAAAATTGCATCTGATTACACTTATTAGATAAATTACTTCTGTTTGCATTTAATCGGCTTCTGTATATTAAATGAATTGTTTAAATATTGGGAAGAAGTGGCGAGAGGTAGAAAGACGAGTAAACAAACGGGTAGACAGACGGGTACTGAGATGGTAGAGAGACGAGTAGCGACATAGGTAGGCTGACGGCTAGAGAAACGAATAGATAGACAGCTAGAGAGAAAAGTAAAAAGAGGGTTAACAGAGTAGTAGCGAGATGGGTCACGAGACGGTAGACAGGAATGTAGCGAGAAAGGTTGCGAGACGCGTAGCGTGGTAGATAAAGAGACGAGTAGAGAGATGAGTACAGAGACGAGTTGTCTGACGGGTAATGAGATTGGTAGCGAGACGGGTAAAGAGTCTGGTACAAAAACAGACGAATAGTGAGACGGGTATACAGACGAGTAGAGAGGTAGTAGATGGGTACGGAGATGGGTAAGAAGATGGATAGTGAGGCGTATAGCCAGACGGGTAGAGAGACAGATAGACAAGTTGTGAGACAGATAGACAAATGGGTAGAGAAGTGGATAGAGACACGGCTAGACATACAAGTAGTTAGACGGATAGACAGACGGTTAGAGAAATAGATTGGCGGGTTGCGAGACCGGTAGAGAAATATAGACAGGTAGCGAGACGTGTAGGGAGATAGACAATCGGTTAGAGAAGCGGGCAGAAGAACGGATAGGGAAACAGACAGATTGTGGAGAGACAGACAGACAGGCAAAAGAAAAGTCTGCGAATTGGCGCAGTAAAGGCGCAGGGGGCAGAGCCGCCTAGAGAATAATCAAGAAGTATCTGTTAAGCTTAACTTTGAAATATATATAATTTTTCAATTTTGCCGATACGGAGATTTAATGTAAAAGTTATTTTACAAAAGTCATCGAAAGATTTTTTGTATACTTTAATAGTAATTTAGACTATAGTTTTGCAATCTGGTTTGTAGCAAAGCATGCTATCAATGTGGTTTGAAGGGTAAGTGTTTCTATAAACAGTTATACAAGTAATAGATATATAATCAAGGAAGAAAAATTTTAAATTCACACACAAAACTAGTCGGATGTGCCAATCCCAAAACTTTCTTCTATCTCAGTCACGTTAATACTTCAAAATTCGTTATCATATCCCCAATAAAATCAATATTTTTCGTTATTCCGTTGTACGTCAGCTGCTTTCGAATCGTCGGGTTACCGGGATGCGATCAACTGATGTATAATACTAAACTACGAAAAGTCCTTCAGGTCTGAACCGACAGGAACAGATAGCCTCCCTATTTCTTGGTTTTTCGATTTTAGCTAATTTTACTGGAAAACACGAAGGTAAAATGCGTGGAACCTAATTAAAGAAGATTCAATCCCAGTTCTCGTCAACATTGAATTTGAATGAGAATATCGCCAAATTAGTCCTCTACAGCCAAGTTAGCTTCATTTATGACAACCTATTTTGGTCGCCAAATTCGGCGATATTTCGCCAACTGTCGTCAAGTTTGGCGAGAATTTGACGTTGGCGAATATAAATATATAGTGATAAGCATATAATAGGATTAATTGTTACAACAATGAAAGAAAATTTGCCAAAACCATGTTAACTATAACTCATAAGCTAAACCCGTTTATGGATGAATTTTGCTGTCTTGTTTGAAAATGTCAGCCACCCTAAAATTTCAAACCGCTATATCTCAGGCATTTTTTAAGATAGAGGCAAAACAAAAATTGTTCCGGATTCTCTGAACATTTAACGAAAAAAAACTGTAGGATTTCTAATTTTTTTGCACATCTTTTTGAATTTGAAATTGAATTTGGCTATTTTGACCTTTTGAATTTGGCTATCACAGCACCCCCTTTCGTCGAAATATCCCCAAATTCTGTTAGAACCTGTTTGCCATAGCCAAAAACATAGAAAAAAAATCTGGTTCAATTTGAAGTATAACTTCATACACTTTTAGATGGTACAATAGTGAAAATGGAACAAAAATATCGATCGCAGCGCCCCCTTTTGTCGAAATATCCCCAAATTCTGATAGAACCTGCTTGCCATAGTTAAAAACATTAAAAAAGAATCTGGTTCAATTTGAAGCATAACTTCATACACTCTTAGATGGTACAATAGTGAAAATGGAACAAAAATATCGATCGCAGCGCCCCCTTTCGTCGAAATATCCCCAAATTCTGATAGAACCTGCTTGCCATAGCCGAAAGCATAGAAAAAAAATCTGGTCCAAATTGAAGCATAACTTCATACACTTTTCGATGATACAATAGTGAAAATGGAACAAAAATATCGATCACAGCGCCCCCTTTCGTCGAAATATCCCCAAATTCTGATAGAATCTGCTTGCCATAGCCAAAAACATAGAAAAAAAAATGTGGTTCAATTCGAAGCATAACTTCATATACTTTTAGATGGTACAATAGTGAAAATGGAACAAAAATATCGATCGCAGCGCCCCCTTTCGTCAAAATATCCCCACATTCTGATAGAATCTGCTTGCCATAGCCAAAAACATAGAAAAAAAATTAGGTTCAATTTGAAGCATAACTTCATACACTTTTCGATGGTACAAAAAAGACCCACACAGACGGACATTTTGTAAAAACATGTTTTTCGGAATCTCTGACCCCTAAAACGTGTAAATCCGTCGAAAACCGGGAGTCGAAAAAAATTTCGATTACAATACTTTCTTCTATTATAGATAGAAGAAAGTAAAAAGGTAAAACAATGAAATTAAATTTGCGTTAGGTCACGCTTGATAGAATAATCTATTGACTGCAAATCCAATTACGTAACTTTAAAAAGCTTGGCGTTTTAAAAGATCCGGCGGTTTTTTTTTTTTTTTCCCCAAGAAAATGAGATTCTTTGCCACATGTTAAAAAAAAAATATGACAACACATCTGATGAACGGTACTTCTTTTCTATTTTTTTAACAGTGTATATGAATTTATATATGATATTTTGTAATTATATCATTTAATTTGCTCTTTTTCTTTATATTGTAATTGTTAACCCTATGTTCTCAGCAATATCACTCAGACTAATCCCTTCGAGGGAAGTCCTAGTATAGTACATACATTCTAGTTCATTATATAGTACATTCATGCGCAGGTGTTCAGTGATCAGCCGAGAGTCAAATAAAATTGTTTTAAAATCTGCTTGGTTTATACGTTCCATGGACCGATAGTAGAACGGCCACTATCAAATACAGTAGATGCCGCTTAATGTGATCACTTCGGGACCACAAGTTATTTATAACAATATCCGATTGATAACAATAAGCGATTTAAGAAAATATCAAATAATAACATCTAGTGGTACTATTACTTAAACAAGTGGGTAAGCGTGATCGATTATCGCTCAAAGGGTTTCGTTTAATATTCCTTTCTTTAATAAATCCAAATAAATTTCATTCAGCAACCAAAAAAAAAAGTCGTTTTTATAAAGTAAAAATTTACCGGTCTATTTTTTCGCCCGCTGTTATAATCTGTCATGCGGACTAAATGCGATATTTAAAAAAATAATTTCAAAATTAAACGTGTTGTACACCTTCAAAATATTAAAATATGCGAATATTTCCATAATCGGATTTTTATCACGATTCAATATGTTTCTCAAACTCATATATTTACTATTCTCTATTACTCATATTCATACTCACATTGTATTATTCTCAAATATTTGAAAAATTCGTTAAACTTCCAATATGACGTCAGATTCTCTTTTTAATTCTCTATGACGTGATATCAACCTGCTTTGTGTACATAAACATACTCATACTCCTTGTATTATTGATAAATCTTAGAAATTTTCCGCTTTATTACTACTATGACGTCAATCAATTTTATTTCATATTTATCTTTTTTTCAATTGGTGAAACTTTTTATTTCATTTTCACTTTTCACGTGAAAATCGTCTGATTGAAAATTAATTATTGTAGAAAGAATTTCATGTGGATTTTTAATTTTTGGCATCTGCTATAATGAAATTTTTTTTAATTTAATAAAAAAAGGCTGTTAGAATTTAGGTTTTTTATCTATATTTATTAAAATAATACGAATTTTTCAAATTTTAATATTTTCAGCTCTTCACAGCTGATATTCTGATTTACGCACAAAGTTTCAACTCTGTAAGTTTCATAGTTTTCTAGAATGGCTCTGTGACAGACAGACAACGGAGCGGGAGCAATAGGGTTTCGTGAGATGAACGAAACCCTAAAAATGATTACTCATCCTTGTTGTAATGTGATCAAACACAGCAGTAGTAGGAAAATAAGAGTTCTGGGTCAGCCGGTGGCACTGTGGCACCGTGCCACCGGCCGGAGGCACCGACCCTCCGCTCCTCCGGCTGCACCGATCCTCCGGCGGGGAAAAATAATTTTCTACTGTAACACGAGGGGTGAAAATAAGAACTATAAGAAGAGGTTAAATGAACAAGATTATCATACTATAAGATGAATATTGATTTTATATACTAATTTTGAAAGACAAACACCTTAATGAGTATCACTAATTAAGCAAAACAAAGGAAAAATATGAATTTTAACGAAAAAAAGCTGATTTCTTAAGAATTTTTCAACTATAAGACGAGAATATCAACTTATAAGAAGAAATTTAAACTTACATTTTAATTTTTGAACAATCATTACATTAATGAATACTGATAATTAGACAAAATATCCATTTTTAACGAAAAAAGCCGATTTCTTACAAATTTTTCAACTATAAAACGAGGATATCAAATCATAAACCGAATATTAAACATATATATTAATATTGAATAACAAACGTCTTAATGAGTATTACTAATTACACGAAACAATGAAAAGAATATCAAATTTTAACGTAAAAGTTGATTTCTTATGAATTTTTCAAATATAAGATGAGAATATCAAACTATAAGATGGATTTTAAACTTATATTATAGTTTCTGAACAATGGACACCTTAATGAGTATAATAATTAAGCAAAAGAAAATATTACTTTTAACGAAAAAAGCTGATTTTTTAAGACTTTTTCAACTATAAGATGAGGATATCAAATCATAAGCCGTAGATTAAACATATATATTAATTTTGAACGACGAACATCTTAATGAGTATTACTAATTAGACGAAACAATCGAAAAATATCAATTTTAAGGTATAAAGCTGATTTTTTAAGAATTTTTCAAGTATAAGATGGTAATATCAACTTAAAAGAGGAAATTACACTTATATTTTTTAGTTTTTGAACCGTAATACACAGAAAATATTCAAAATTTGAATGATTTTTACCAAATTAATTGATTTTTTCATACAATAATAAGTGTTTTAGCAGCAATTACATAATTTTATTGTATATAACTGATAACTGTACATAATATAATCTTTTTATATCATTTAGACTTGAAATAAGAACCATGTGTGAGTAAAAAAACAGATGTTTCTTTATTCTCAATACGCAAACTTTTTTTTTCATTCCCCAACTGTAGCACTTATGAGGGATGGCAATAATCCAACCCCCCATACATTCTAAGAAAAGGGGAGACATAACAATGACCGTCTAGGACACAACTTTTACTTTGACGTAATATAAATATTATTCACTATCAATGTTTACAAAAAATCCATGTTGGGTGATAGATATGTGTTATATTTTAATAAAGATTACCCTTTTCCATCTTCTTAACGATTGCTAATAATTATACAAAAGAAAAGAAATGTCGATTTTTAACGAAAAAAGGTGAATTTTAATGAATTTTACACACGTTTTCGGTATTATTATACACTAACACATAGGATTTTATTTCTTAGATGATTACAATACAGAGAAAAGTATATACCTTTAGATTACTTTACGTGAAAAATTTCATAGTAATTGTATAAACTCCTGTTTACATCACTAATTTAAATATGAAAATAAGGATTTATAGGATAAAATAAATAATCTTAACTTATACTTAGTAATTTTTACGCAATTCCAATGATTTTATACCATGTTTTACACGAGTTTTATATTAACTTCCAATATTTTCCATGATAAGATTAAATATTTTTTATCACAGAAATAACACTATCTAATTTTTCACTTAAACTATTATTCTAAGTATTGATAACCACTTGTAGCATTGCTTTACTTAAACTTTTACCTGCAATCATGTGAACTTATATAATAATTACCCTGCTTACGCATATCGAATTTAGTAAACAACATTCTTTTCTACACGAATACACGAACCTTTTTTAAATTTTCCAGTTTTAACAGAATATGCCTAAATATAAACTTTTATTTCAAATAGCCTAGTTTATGAAAACAGTACGTAGTACCAAATATTAGACAACATTTTAACCCGAACTTAGATACTTTTCACATACCTATTTTAACATAACTTAGATGATTTAATATTATTTTACCCATTTCTTTCAGAAATATACATATAAAATTATGGATTTACCGAGTAAATATCCAATTTTAGCTTTCACTTACCAATTTTTTACACCATTTCAGTGATTTCGAGCTATTTTCATGTCACAGAAACGAAAAAATAATTGAATACAGACACGAGTAAATAATATTTGTATTGTATTTTCCATTCAAAGATTTGAAACTCAAGTTAAAATTTATGTTATAAGTATTGATATCCACTTTTAGTTATACTTTTACTTGAAACCATATGAACTTGTAGAACCTTGCTTACGCATATTGGAGTTTAGTACACACTGTTATCTAAATGAATATGAATACCTTATTGTTTTAAATTTTCTAATTTTAACAGAATATGCACGAATATAAACTTTAAGTTTATCTAAACATTTTATTTCAAATACCCTAGTTTATGAAAACGATACATATTACCAAATATCAGACATTTTAACATGAACTTAGATACTGATCACATACCTATTTTAACATAACTTATTAACATGCAATAGCATTTTATCCATTCCTTTCAGAATTATACATATAAATATATGGATTTAACGAGTAAATATCCAATTTTAGCTTGCATTTTAGTGATTTTTTACACCATTCCAATGATTTCGAGCTATTTTATATCACAGAAACGGAAACATATTTGAACATAAACGCCTGTAAAATAATATTTGAACTGTGTTTCCTATTCAAAAATTCAAATCTCAAATTAAAATTTATGTTCTATCACTTATCAACTATTTATCCCACATACTTTTTACCATAGAAACATCGTAGAAATTAAATATACGTTAAATGAAAATAATAAATTGTAAGTACCTAAAAATATCAAACACAAAATCTATTAATCAAAACTTAAAAAATTAAAAAAAATTAAAAGTTTTTACGAAGTTAAAAAAAAAAGTTACAAATGAAAAAAAAAATTACAAAAAAAAAAAAAAAAATTACAAATGAAAAAAAAAATTTTACAAATGAAAAAAAAAAAATTACAAATGAAAAAAAAAATTACAAAATAAAAAAAAAAGTTTTTACAAAAAAAGTTAAAAAAAATATTTTACAAAATAAAAAAAAAAGTTTTTACATAAAAAAAAGAAAAAAAAATTTACAAAGGTTTAATATATTACAAAAAGTACCCATTTTTTTACAAAATTTTAAAAAAATTACAAAAATTTTTAAAAATTAGAAGTTTAATTGGTATTATTGCCACTTTCTCAGAATTTAGCAGCCTAGACTTTTGTACACTATATATTTTTAATACTATAAAGAAAATTTCAACTGCAATTGTACCAATAGTATTATTAAGTTCGCATAAACCAAATTTTATACTGTATTTAGCGAATTTCCAATTAACATCTTCCGTGTAGAGTAACTTTTTCCTCTAACATTTGAAATCGTGTATATCTGCTACTTTCATATTTATAGTTAATATTTCAGAATTAAGACCATACTAACCATTTTAATATAAGACCATATTTAAGCAAGATTCCATGATAAAGCTTATTATACTGATTATTTTTATTTAGTACGCATGCGCAGTTTTGTCACATGATCACTTTAACTGATGATAATATAAAATTTTGAAAAGTGATGCAGAGGTTCTCATTTCCCAAGTCAAATTCTTGCAGATGACTATTCAGATGACTGTATATGTATAGCTCCAGTAAATTTCCTGATTTTAACCCAGTTGGGGAAACAATTTCTCTGTTAACGAATAAAGTAAGTTGTACTATATCATTGTAAAACATCAATAAATGATTATTTATCTATTAAATCTTTTCTAAGTATATAATTATATTTCTTTTATTGTATAGATGTTACACCAAGATGAATCAAAACAGCAGAAACTCTCTTTACCAGAAATGGATACCTCGGATGATTCGTCGTCAACACATATAGAGTTAAAGAATAATATACATGTGAGTACTTATATGTGATATATTAGAATACATATATTAAACATAATTAGAGTGAATTTACAATAAAATATTGTACCAGATGTTCTATAAAATGTGATGTTTTTTCGTCTATAGTGTTAGAAGGAATTCTAAATATATGCATTTATTTCTCTTGCAGATGTGTTCCACTTGTAACAAATACTTTTCAAGTAAATGGAATTTAAAAGAACATATACAAATCCATACTAGTGAAAAACCATATACTTGTAATCATCGTCAAAAATCATCTACAAGAAAGCGTGAATTATCTTTTACTAGAAAATACAGACCATCAGTTCATATAAAAACACATCCTGTTAAAAAATTGTTTCAGTGTGAAAAGTGTGAGAAAATATTCGTTATTCGTAATAAACTGAATAGACATATGACTGTTATGTTGAACTTGTCGAAGACAGTATCCCAAATCATATTGAAGATGGATATTCAAAAATTAACCAGTAGTTTGAAGAATTTAACAGTCAAAGATCAGATTGGATACTTCGAAAAATTGACTGTATAGAACATAAACCAACATAACATTTACCCAAACTACTCATGAAGCATTATTGATTTGACATATGATATCCAAAAAGTGAAACTTGTAAAGAAAAATCCAAAGTGTTGTAAAGAATTTTATTGATATAATTGATGAAATGTATTGAAGAGAAATTGATATAAATGTAGACAATATTCACAATGTATTGTTTAAATACCCATAATAATAAAAAATGTATCTATACACATCTGTGTTTATTTTTATAAAACATATTTCATTGTTAAAATACATTGTATGATTTTTAACATGAAATTTCTACATGACAGTAAATAACTAATTTTGCTTTACGTAAGACTTGAGATTTATCATAACTTGTTCAACGAAACAACATTTGCTCCAATGAATATCCAGTTTACACACATACATATGAAAATCAACTTTTGATAATACTATACATCAGATTAATGAAAAATATATAAAATTCATTAAAAAAATGTTTTTACAAATAAAAAATTAAAATTTTTTTACAAATTAAAAAAAAAAGTTTTTTACAATTAAAAAAAAAGTTTTTACAAAAAAAGTTTTTACAAATTTAAAAAAAAAGTTTTTACATATATAAAAAAAGTTTCTAGAAAGTTAAAAAAAGTTTTTACAAACTAAAAAAAAAAAAATATTAAAAAGTTTACAAAACTAAAAAAAAAAATTAACAAAAAAAATAAATATTTCAAGTTTTTCTAAAAATATTTACATATTAACAAAAATTTACTCAAAAGTCAGAACCAGACCTATGTCTAACATAGCATTTTTTCGACTTCAAATGGTAATCTATCTTGGATCCAATATATGGTATATTAAGAATCATTTGTGATTTCGAAAAATTAATTATGCATGAAAAAACCATTAATGTATCAGCAACTGATGGACTCATTTTGATGATGTTATATCAATCTATAAATCTGGAAGTTACCGACAGTAACCAAAGACTAACAGATAGAGATGCTTTAAGGGTGTTGACATTACAGACAGATACAAGAAACAATTTATATAAGTCTTAATCAAATAAAAAAGCTTCAAAGTTTTCTTTAGATTTACCTACTGAAGTGTAGACAACTGAAAACATATCCATCGGTTCAGAAGTGACTAATATAACAGCACAGCATACACATAACGGGTATTGCGGACTTTTAGTTTATGTTATCACTTCAAGTGATGAATACTGCTGATTTCGGATAGATATGCATACAAGTAAATTATATGATGAGTCGAAAATGAACCGAGAATTCATATCGGAGTATAACTTAAACATGTGTATCTGCTTATGACTTGAAAAATTCACGACATTCTACAACGACTGATTTCAAATTACACAACCAATAAAATATTTACCTTCAAGGAAAGAAAATGAAACCCCATTCAACTGTTTCAGATATACAAGTTGATCACGTGATCGATGTTGAACAGCAGGATCAGGCCTAAATCTAACATCCCGTTTTTTCTCGATTTCGGTTGTTTAAAGTTCTTATTTTAAAGAAATGTACAATGGTTAGGCAACCATTATACTACTCCTTAAAATAACACTTTAAACAACCGAAATCGAGAAAAAACGGGATGTTAGATTTAGGCCTGATCCTGCTGTTCAACATCGATCACGTGATAGACTTGTATATCTGAAACAGTTGAATGGGGTTTCATTTTCTTTCCTTGAAGGTAAATATTTTATTGGTTGTGTAATTTGAAATCAGTCGTTGTAGAATGTCGTGAATTTTTCAAGTCATAAGCAGATACACATGTTTAAGTTATACTCCGATATGAATTCTCGGTTCATTTTCGACTCATCATATAATTTACTTGTATGCATATCTATCCGAAATCAGCAGTATTCATCACTTGAAGTGATAACATAAACTAAAAGTCCGCAATACCCGTTATGTGTATGCTGTGCTGTTATATTAGTCACTTCTGAACCGATGGATATGTTTTCAGTTATCTACACTTCAGTAGGTAAATCTAAAGGAAACTTTGAAGCTTTTTTATTTGATTAAGACTTATATAAATTGTTTCTTGTATCTGTCTGTAATGTCAACACCCTTAAAGCATCTCTATCTGTTAGTCTTTGGTTACTGTTACTGTCGGTAACTTCCAGATTTATAGATATAACATCATCAAAATGAGTCCCATCAGTTGCTGATACATTAATGGTTTTTTCATGCATAATTAATTTTTCGAAATCACAAATGATTCTTAATATACCATATATTGCATCCAAGATAGATTACCATTTGAAGTCGAAAAAATGCTATGTTAGACATAGGTCTGGTTCTGACTTTTGAGTAAATTTTTGTTAATATGTAAATATTTTTAGAAAAACTTGAAATATTTATTTTTTTTTTGTTAATTTTTTTTTTTTTAGTTTGTAAAAACTTTTTTTTAACTTTCTAGAAACTTTTTTTTATGTATGTAAAAACTTTTTTTTTAAATTTGTAAAAACTTTTTTTGTAAAAACTTTTTTTTTAATTGTAAAAAACTTTTTTTTTTTAAATTTGTAAAAAAAATTTAATTTTTTATTTGTAAAAACATTTTTTTAATGAATTTTATATATTTTTCATTAATCTGATGTATAGTATTATCAAAAGTTGATTTTCATATGTATGTGTGTAAACTGGATATTCATTGGAGCAAATGTTGTTTCGTTGAACAAGTTATGATAAATCTCAAGTCTTACGTAAAGCAAAATTAGTTATTTACTGTCATGTAGAAATTTCATGTTAAAAATCATACAATGTATTTTAACAATGAAATATGTTTTATAAAAATAAACACAGATGTGTATAGATACATTTTTTATTATTATGGGTATTTAAACAATACATTGTGAATATTGTCTACATTTATATCAATTTCTCTTCAATACATTTCATCAATTATATCAATAAAATTCTTTACAACACTTTGGATTTTTCTTTACAAGTTTCACTTTTTGGATATCATATGTCAAATCAATAATGCTTCATGAGTAGTTTGGGTAAATGTTATGTTGGTTTATGTTCTATACAGTCAATTTTTCGAAGTATCCAATCTGATCTTTGACTGTTAAATTCTTCAAACTACTGGTTAATTTTTGAATATCCATCTTCAATATGATTTGGGATACTGTCTTCGACAAGTTCAACATAACAGTCATATGTCTATTCAGTTTATTACGAATAACGAATATTTTCTCACACTTTTCACACTGAAACAATTTTTTAACAGGATGTGTTTTTATATGAACTGATGGTCTGTATTTTCTAGTAAAAGATAATTCACGCTTTCTTGTAGATGATTTTTGACGATGATTACAAGTATATGGTTTTTCACTAGTATGGATTTGTATATGTTCTTTTAAATTCCATTTACTTGAAAAGTATTTGTTACAAGTGGAACACATCTGCAAGAGAAATAAATGCATATATTTAGAATTCCTTCTAACACTATAGACGAAAAAACATCACATTTTATAGAACATCTGGTACAATATTTTATTGTAAATTCACTCTAATTATGTTTAATATATGTATTCTAATATATCACATATAAGTACTCACATGTATATTATTCTTTAACTCTATATGTGTTGACGACGAATCATCCGAGGTATCCATTTCTGGTAAAGAGAGTTTCTGCTGTTTTGATTCATCTTGGTGTAACATCTATACAATAAAAGAAATATAATTATATACTTAGAAAAGATTTAATAGATAAATAATCATTTATTGATGTTTTACAATGATATAGTACAACTTACTTTATTCGTTAACAGAGAAATTGTTTCCCCAACTGGGTTAAAATCAGGAAATTTACTGGAGCTATACATATACAGTCATCTGAATAGTCATCTGCAAGAATTTGACTTGGGAAATGAGAACCTCTGCATCACTTTTCAAAATTTTATATTATCATCAGTTAAAGTGATCACGTGACAAAACTGCGCAAGCGTACTAAATAAAAATAATCAGTATAATAAGCTTTATCATGGAATCTTGCTTAAATATGGTCTTATATTAAAATGGTTAGTATGGTCTTAATTCTGAAATATTAATTATAAATATGAAAGTAGCAGATATACACGATTTCAAATGTTAGAGGAAAAAGTTACTCTACACGGAAGATGTTAATTGGAAATTCGCTAAATACAGTATAAAATTTGGTTTATGCGAACTTAATAATAGTGTTGGTACAATTGCAGTTGAAATTTTCTTTATAGTATTAAAAATATATAGTGTACAAAAGTCTAGGCTGCTAAATTCTGAGAAAGTGGCAATAATACCAATTAAACTTCTAATTTTTAAAAATTTTTGTAATTTTTTTAAAATTTTGTAAAAAAATGGGTACTTTTTGTAATATATTAAACCTTTGTAAAATTTTTTTTCTTTTTTTATGTAAATTTTTTTTTTTTTTTTGTAAAATATTTTTTTAAACTTTTTTTGTAAAAACTTTTTTTTTTATTTTGTAATTTTTTTTTTCATTTGTAAATTTTTTTTTTTCATTTGTAAAATTTTTTTTTCATTAATTTTTTTTTTATTTGTAAATTTTTTTTTCATTTGTAATTTTTTTTTTTTAACTTCGTAAAAACTTTTAATTTTTTTTAATTTTTTAAGTTTTGATTAATAGATTTTGTGTTTGATATTTTTAGGTACTTACAATTTATTATTTTCATTTAACGTATATTTAATTTCTACGATGTTTCTATGGTAAAAAGTATGTGGGATAAATAGTTGATAAGTGATAGAACATAAATTTTAATTTGAGATTTGAATTTTTGAATAGGAAACACAGTTCAAATATTATTTTACAGGCGTTTATGTTCAAATATGTTTCCGTTTCTGTGATATAAAATAGCTCGAAATCATTGGAATGGTGCAAAAAATCACTAAAATGCAAGCTAAAATTGGATATTTACTCGTTAAATCCATATATTTATACGTGTAATTCTGAAAGGAATGGATAAAATGCTATTGCATGTTAATAAGTTATGCTAAAATAGGTATGTGATCAGTATCTAAGTTCATGTTAAAATGTCTGATATTTGGTAATATGTATCGTTTTCATAAACTAGGGTATTTGAAATAAAATGTTTAGATAAACTTAAAGTTTATATTCGTGCATATTCTGTTAAAATTAGAAAATTTAAAACAATAAGGTATTCATATTCATTTAGATAACAGTGTGTACTAAACTCCAATATGCGTAAGCAAGGTTCTACAAGTTCATATGGCTTCAAGTAAAAGTATAACTAAAAGTGGATATCAATACTTATAACATAAATTTTAACTTGAGTTTCAAATCGTTGAATGGAAAATACAATACAAATATTATTTACTCGCGTCTGTATTCAATTATTTTTTCGTTTCTGTGACATGAAAATAGCTCGAAATCACTGAAATGGTGTAAAAAATTGGTAAGTGAAAGCTAAAATTGGATATTTACTCGGTAAATCCATAATTTTATATGTATATTTCTGAAAGAAATGGTTAAAATAATATTAAATCATCTAAGTTATGTTAAAATAGGTATGTGAAAAGTATCTAAGTTCGGGTTAAAATGTTGTCTAATATTTGGTACTACGTATTGTTTTCATAAACTAGGCTATTTGAAATAAAAGTTTATATTTAGGCATATTCTGTTAAAACTGGAAAATTTAAAAAAGGTTCGTGTATTCGTGTAGAAAAGAATGTTGTTTACTAAATGCGATATAAAACTATCCTGCGCCGTCAGGCGCCCACGGGGGTCGCCGACGCGCGTAAACGACCATCGCACCCAAGCCTCTGAAGGGCTTTTAACGCACCAGGGCTTTGTCTCGCCCGGCGCTGCGATCGGCCTGAGGCCGCTCCCCTCTGCGGACCCCCAGGTCATTTTACCAAGGTATGGTGACGTAGTCGTCGCGGCAGTAACCACACATCTCGGAGGAAACTTCCGCAGAGACGGAACCTTGATGAACCGCCGTGGAACCCCCGACGACTTCGTTCGCGAGACCCCATAGGGGGAGACGGTCGCTAGGTCATATGTCGAGCTACCACGACGGCTCTTGCTTTACCACGGCTCGAGGGGTGTGGGCAACCTACAGAGGTTGTCACGTTCCCTTTTGCCGTGGATCCTGAAAAAGAAGGGATTAGTACTACAACAAATATAAACTCTAAATTTATAACAACAACAACAACATGCATATATATATATCAAACTTTAACTACAACAACAACAACATATATATACACAACTGTGACAAGTCCATTTTGTCACAGACACTGCCGGCTTATGAGACGAGTCTCAAGCCTGCGTACTTATTGCACCATTACCTCTACCTCTACGTCCTGCGCCGTGGGGACCACGGGCATTCCGCAGTGCGTTCAAGTGTGGGCGTGGAAGAGCTCGGTGATTACGGCCTGCTCTTTGGTGACCAAGGTTGCGATCTAATGTACGCATAAGGAGTCGGTGAATGATCAACCTGACACCCTTTCTGGCGTAGCCACACAGGCAGAGATCGCGCGGCGTTCGCGTCCGAAAGTCACGAGGAAAGTACTTTTCCCGCACAGACTTCCAGAGCTCGCACCGGAAGAGCACGTGGCTGATGTCACACACCTCAACCCCACAAAAACATGTAGAGTCATGGTGAAAGAATCGAGCCTGATGATCGCCAAAGGTGCCGTGTCCCGTGAAGACCTGATTAATGAAGAAATCGCCCTGCAGTCGACGGATGCCGACGCGTGGGAAAGATTCATAGGCCTTGCGCCCGGTCCCAGATCGGTCCCATCTCTCTTGCCACTCGGACAAGGCACGTCCAAAGAGGTCTTTTTTGGCTTGGCGGCGCGTGACTGGAATCACTACATCGACGTCATGTCGAGCAGTGGCTTCTTTTGCCAACTTGTCCGCCCTTTCGTTAAAGATGTGACCGACATGGGCCCTGACCCAATGCAGATGAACCCCAATTCCTGTAGTTTTAATCAGATCCCTAATCTCGGCAATGGCCTTGTGTTGAGGCACAAGTCCGTGAAGCGCTTGGAGCGCCGATCTCGAGTCTGAGAAGACGTCGAGCTCCCCGAGACCTCTCCTGTGGGCATGGGTGATTGCTTCTTTGATCGCATGGACCTCCGCCGCAAACACTTCCGCCCCATCGGAGAGACGGAACTGGCTCTCCGCAAGTACTTGGTTCTCTGACACTGCGAGGAACGCACAGCCTACTGTGCTGTTCTCTTGCTTGGATCCGTCCGTGTAGTACGAACACGAAGTCCGCGGCTCCAAATCCGCGGTCCAACGGACTCTCCAGAGATCCTCAAGTCTGGGAGTGGGCCTCCAGAGGTCGACTGTCTCGGAGTCTAGTCCGGTACCGTCAACGCTCTTCTTCCAACGGACAAGGGCCGTGTAGTCCCTTTCCAGCCCCGCACGCAAGTCGAGGGGGAGTACCCCTGACAAGACGTGAAGAGCATCCGTGGAGGTTGTCGCGTAACATTTTGTTACGCAAAGGAGTAGGCTCCTTTGCATGCTAAGCAACCTATTTGCAACCACTACCTTCTTTGAGTAAAACCAAATAGATGCCGCGTAAAGAATGATTCTTTCCGCTATGATTGAGTAGAGCATCTTTCTAACTTTCGGTCTCAGACCCCATGTGGCTCCTGAGAGACGGTTCATTTTATTTAACACCTTAAATGCCTTCTCCTGGATGGCAGCCAGGTGCGGCATCCAACTTAGGTGGTGGTCGATTATGAGACCCAGGTACAAAATCTGCCATTTAAAGCCGATTTTGTTTCCTTCCATGAGGATAGGAATAGATGGGGCGTGCTGAAGTTTGCCCTTGGGTTTCATAACCGTGTAGCCGCATTTCTCAAAGCTGAATGTGAGGCTGCATTCCGTCGCCCAGGCGTGGATCCTTGAGAGGACCGGTCCTAGCAACGGCGCGAACCCCATGGCAGCCCTTCGTCTTGCAGCCACAAAGACGTCATCGGCGAAGACCAAAACAACATAGGCCTCGTCATCATCGTCTGGCAACCGTCTCAACAGGAACTCTATAACCACTAGCCAGAGGTATGGTCCGAGACACGAACCTTGGGGTACTCCTACGTTAAAGTAGTGGTCCCCGTCATCTGATTGGATGATAGATCTATCCCACAAATAGTCTTCTATCAATCCGAGGAGCCATGGTTCGACGCCCAATTCTTCCAGAAATCTGAGAATGTCTGTTCGTCGAACACTATTGAATGCTGACTTGATATCAAGCGTGAGAAGACACGTGAATTCTCCACGACTCTTTGAGGTAGCTATGTAATCCATCACACGATGGAGTGCGTCGACCGTACTGACCTTCTTGCGAAAGCCGTACTGCCTTGCATCGATCAGGCGATTGGACTCCAAATATAGTACCAGCCGAGTTGCGCACATTTTTACTACTAAATTCGATATGCGTAAGCAGGGTAATTATTATATAAGTTCACATGATTGCAGGTAAAAGTTTAAGTAAAGCAATGCCACAAGTGGATATCAATACTTAGAATAATAGTTTAAGTGAAAATTTAGATAGTGTTATTTCTGTGATAAAAAAATATTTAATCTTATCATGGAAAATATTGGAAGTTAATATAAAACTCGTGTAAAACATGGTATAAAATCATTGGAATTGCGTAAAAAAAAATTACTAAGTATAAGTTAAGATTATTTATTTTATCCTATAAATCCTTATTTTCATATTTAAATTAGTGATGTAAACAGGAGTTTATATAATTACTATGAAATTTTTCACGTATAGTAATCTAAAGGTATATACTTTTCTCTGTATTGTAATCATCTAAGAAATAAAATCCTATGTGTTAGTGTATAATAATACCGAAAACGTGTGTAAAATTCATTAAAATTCACCTTTTTTCGTTAAAAATCGATATTTCTTTTCTTTTGTATAATTATTAGCAATCGTTAAGAAGATGGAAAAGGGTAATCTTTATTAAAATATAACACATATCTATCACCCAACATGGATTTTTTGTAAACATTGATAGTGAATAATATTTATATTACGTCAAAGTAAAAGTTGTGTCCTAGACGGTCATTGTTATGTCTCCCCTTTTCTTAGAATGTATGGGGGGTTGGATTATTGCCATCCCTCATAAGTGGTACAGTTGGGGAATGAAAAAAAAAGTTTGCGTATTGAGAATAAAGAAACATCTGTTTTTTTACTCACACATGGTTCTTATTTCAAGTCTAAATGATATAAAAAGATTATATTATGTACAGTTATCAGTTATATACAATAAAATTATGTAATTGCTGCTAAAACACTTATTATTGTATGAAAAAATCAATTAATTTGGTAAAAATCATTCAAATTTTGAATATTTTCTGTGTATTACGGTTCAAAAACTAAAAAATATAAGTGTAATTTCCTCTTTTAAGTTGATATTACCATCTTATACTTGAAAAATTCTTAAAAAATCAGCTTTATACCTTAAAATTGATATTTTTCGATTGTTTCGTCTAATTAGTAATACTCATTAAGATGTTCGTCGTTCAAAATTAATATATATGTTTAATCTACGGCTTATGATTTGATATCCTCATCTTATAGTTGAAAAAGTCTTAAAAAATCAGCTTTTTTTCGTTAAAAGTAATATTTTCTTTTGCTTAATTATTATACTCATTAAGGTGTCCATTGTTCAGAAACTATAATATAAGTTTAAAATCCATCTTATAGTTTGATATTCTCATCTTATATTTGAAAAATTCATAAGAAATCAACTTTTACGTTAAAATTTGATATTCTTTTCATTGTTTCGTGTAATTAGTAATACTCATTAAGACGTTTGTTATTCAATATTAATATATATGTTTAATATTCGGTTTATGATTTGATATCCTCGTTTTATAGTTGAAAAATTTGTAAGAAATCAGCTTTTTTCGTTAAAAATGGATATTTTGTCTAATTATCAGTATTCATTAATGTAATGATTGTTCAAAAATTAAAATGTAAGTTTAAATTTCTTCTTATAAGTTGATATTCTCGTCTTATAGTTGAAAAATTCTTAAGAAATCAGCTTTTTTTCGTTAAAATTCATATTTTTCCTTTGTTTTGCTTAATTAGTGATACTCATTAAGGTGTTTGTCTTTCAAAATTAGTATATAAAATCAATATTCATCTTATAGTATGATAATCTTGTTCATTTAACCTCTTCTTATAGTTCTTATTTTCACCCCTCGTGTTACAGTAGAAAGTTATTTTTCCCCGCCGGAGGATCGGAGGGTCGGTGCCTCCGGCCGGTGGCACGGTGCCACAGTGCCACCGGCTGACCCAGAACTCTTATTTTCCTACTACTCACAGTTATTGAGAGAATTCGTTATAATTTTTGTTTCTTTACAATTCTCTCTTAAAAGTTTATTAAAGAATTATTTATACTCGTATAGTTTTTGAAAATTGTCCGAGCGATGTTGTACACCTCGTTTCAAAATTTACAACGCATTCCTCACTTCTGCATTTGTAAATGGTTTTTCAAAAAGTTGGCTTCCGTCGTCCTCCTGATCATCATCATCATCATCATGATTTTGTATTTCTTCGCAAACTTTTTTGCCAATTTCAGTTTTTGTGAGCTTTGCAGCTACAGGAATGTCATTGTCGATCTCTATTCAGGTCTAATAATCTTCATTCCTCATATCATGGAGGAAGTTTTCTGTTGTTTCTAACGTTTTCAGTTCGTTATTGTTTTCAAGTTCGCAAAATACAGCACTAACAAAACAATTTTTAGTTGTAGCAGATGATATTCGATTCCATGGCATTACCAGAAGATGTATCCAGAAGTTTTTTTTTTTTACATACTTTTCAGGAAGTGGTCTGCTGAAAAAACGATAACATTAAACGAAGTATTGATCACATAAAGCGAGGCTTTAAGCATAGGAAGCGGAATACAATGGTTCGGGAGATGGTGATTTTGATATCATTAACCGGACGATAACATTAACCGCGATCAGATTAAGCGGCATCTACTGTACTTTTATATTCTATTCGTACTACTACTTAAAAAATATATATTCTTTACGGGAGATAACTCTTGAAATTGTTACAGAGAATTGTCACAACAAGAAATATTTTTTTGAAAAAGTGCTACGAATAGAATAGAAGAAAAAAAAAGGTCGCCAGTTGCAGCAATTTCGTATAAAAAATAATTTCGTAGTCAAAAGCACCGATTAAATTACTCGATCAGTCCACTTGATATTATGGCAGTAATGAATGAGATAAAGATGGAAATTTTTACCTATAAATTCTATTCTTTCTTTAATTATAACATGTTTACAGTTTTTGATTTAATTAGCAAATATTAAACTTGTTAAAAATTTTAATGCAATAAGATAATTTACAAAAAGGAAAAAAATCGAGTCAAAATCAACATTTAGCCAATTTTTTCCCCCCTAAGAACCTGTAAAAACCTTAACCTTTTATATATTTTTGGATACTTTAAATCTTTAATTAAGACTCGGGGTCTGGGAAACGTGGGTTATTTCAGCTTCCGTACCTCCTCTTCGTATTTACACGACAGGACACCCGAATGCGTGTGGACAGGTATGTGTTATTCGTATAATAAAAAGAGAAGATTAATATAAGGAGTAAAGCAAATCTGTGCTGTTACATTACAAATAATCATTAAAATAACTAGGGCATTCAACCCGGGCTTGAGAATATATGTGAAAACCATTTTTTATTTTTTGTTATTGAAAGCTAATAGATATTTTACATTTTATAATATTTGTTAGATTGTCCGCTAACACCACCAAAGAAATCGCAAATAATTTCGTTATCTAGAGCAGTTTTTTTATTCTGATAATTTCTGCAGTTTTAAGCGTTTATTTCAATTACATGTCTGCTAAATCTGTGTTTGATTTATAATATTTTATCTATTCTTTAATGAACTTTTAATTTCGTTATGGCATATTAGCTGGAGACAAATGCTGAACTTTTTATATTGTTTAAAGTGCAAACAGATATTTTTAATCGTCTGCAAGCGATAGAGACAGATTTAAAAAAAAAAAAAAAAAAAAAAAAAAAAAAAAAAAAATCATGCGTGAAATTTAATTTGAATGTTATAATATGAACTATGAAATGTCAATATTTTGTTTGATTAAAAATCGTTAAGAGAAATTGACCAGCGTAGCTAGCTAGTGTTATAATAAATCAGTCAATTAAGATATAGTTTTCAAACAAATTGCATTTGAAAGTGGATTTTTTTTCCCTATATAAAATGGTGTAAAAATTAAAAATGTACAAAGTTTAGAAAAAAAAAAAAAATGCAGTAGCAAAAATCGCAAAACCAAAATTTCCTCATCAACTGTTGCCATTTGCAAAATGATGTCAGCGTTACGCACGGATACGTTTGTCCTTTATAATATAGATAGATAGTGAGCAGTCTAGTCTGTCAGAATCATCATCAGCACCAAGGTCTTAACAATTCACATTCAGTTCATGCGCCTGTGGACAGGTATGCGTTATTCGTATAATAAAAAGAGAAGATTACATAAGGGGGAAAGCAAATCTGTGTTGTTACATTACAGATAATCATTAAAGTAATAGTGAGCAGTTTGTTAGAATCATCATCAGCACAGAGATCTTAACAATTCACATTCAGTTCATGCGCCTGTCCAAATTTGTTGTGCACCTGGTGCTGCCTAAGCTAGAGTATAACAAAGCCTATATATTGAATATAAGCTACAAACAATCTATTATCTCCGCGAGCGTCCACAACTTGCACCGAATATTTTATTGATAAAACATTTTACATTTTATTAAAAAAAGCAAATTTATACACATATAAATTTTATTATGAATTAAGTAACTCACAACAAATTGAATAATAAATAGCTGTTGTTTTTTTTCGGGCACGAGGCGCTGTGCGACCGCACCTGGTCCACACCCCTAAGGACGGTTCTGCTTTATTGAGAAATTGGGGAAGTAGTGGTGGCGAATCAAGATCACCTAAAGAAAAAAATTAATTATTAAAACGACATCATCATATATATTATTTCCCCTGTCAACATCCCTTTTCCTCCGAAAATAGGAAACGCAGAACGACGACTAAGATAGCATATGAAAGGATTTTGAACAGGCTTCTGACATAGTACATTTACATAAAATATGTTTTTGGATTAAAATTTGCTGAAAATTAAAAATTAAATCGGCATTGTTTTCATAAAAGATATGAAAGGTTTTCCTCAAATTACTGTTGCCACAAAAAATAAAATACCACATTATAAGACGCTCAGCAATTATTATAAAAACACCGCATGGGTTTATTTTATATTGATGATTAAAAAGCGAAATTGAAATTGGAAATGTTTAGATTTATATATTTCTATGTCCCATGTTTTTCCCGAAGCGGATGACGTCATCCTCTAATGCAGTTAAAATATGATTGTTATTTTTTTTTCTCGCGCGTGCCTTTTGAAATCTTGGATCAGTTTTCACTCTAACTTTGATGGAATAAATTAGATGGCATTCTGGCTTGACTAAAAACTAAATGTTGTTTGCAGATATTTTTATCCTTACTTTTTCTTTAGAAGTTTAAACCTACATCTAATAAGTATTACATATTGATAAAAAATATTAGATTGCAGTGCGAAATCCTCGCACGGGTCCCTCTGGTTGTGATGTAATTACAGTAAAAGCTTTCAGTTTTATGAATGAGGATTTGTGTTTGTTTTTGCAAAAGGATTTTTTTTTTTTTTTTTTTTTTGTACTGGCGAAAGGATTACATCCATTTGAGATTAAGGCTTTTGGTGATGGTTAATTATTCCATCGCCTTTTGTGTAAATGTAGGCCGGAGGTTTCAACCTCTGTGCCACGCCGCACTGGATTACTGCGAAAACATTTCGGGTGCGCTGCGAAACGTTTTAAAGAATAAATTATTAACTTTTAGTTATTTCTGAAGGAAATTTCAAATATTCCAAATAAATATATAAATAAAATAAAAATAATAGACAGTATAGTTCCCATTTTCAACATCAGGTTTATATGACGCGAACTTTTCTGCAACAAAAGTATAAAAAATATTAACATAACTAGCTGACCCGCCCGGCGTTTCCCAGTCCCGTCAAAAAATAGCACGAAACGCGAAAAAACTCTAAAAATCTCTGCACGAATTCCGATATTGAACAGAGAACAAAATTTACTATACTGAGCTAGACGATTGAAACCGGATTTTTTTTAATGTGGAAAAATCACAGCGAATCGCGAGAAAACGCTAAAAGTCACGAAAGTTTATTTCAAAAGTCGCAGACGACAAAGTTTACTATATTGGGCTAAAAGAATAAAACGGGATTTCTTTTATGAATGTAAAAAAATCGCCACTGAACACGAAAAACTCTAAAAATCGCATAAAATAATTCACGAAAAATTCAAAAATCGCTGTACGAATTCTGAATAAATTTTATTGAAAAGAAAACAAGATCTACAATGTTGTGCTAAAAGACTAAAACCGAATTATTTTTACTAATGTAGAAAAATGACCGCAAAACTATTAAAAAATAATAAAAAAAAACTTTCATAAAAAAAATTTTGCTAAAAAACAAAACTGACGAAGGACAAAATTTACTATAGTTATATAGTTACAATATATTATTATATTGTAACCGCAATTCTTTCACGAAAGTCAAAAAAACTCCGCGGAACGTTAACAAGAACGAAAAATCATGCGTCAATCATAGATTATGTAACACTTTCCAACGCGTCCAAAATAATTTTACAAATCATACTGTTTAATAAGCTGAAAGATAACATCTAAGTAAACAATTTGGAAAACGCATAACATATTTAAAAACATAATTTCAGGAATTTCCAACGTATACAATATTCGGAAAAATATCCGAATACTTTTATTCAGCCCTGTATATGATCTATAGATTTGTATATATACTACATAGGATTCTAAATTTTAGTTCAGTTAAGAAACGCGTAGCACAGTTTAAAATTCTCCTTCTGGAGTTTCTGTCAATAAACGGAAATGTGTTCGCGAACTTTTGTGCCTCCCTGTATATGATCTACAGAATTTATACACACCACGTAATAAACAAAAAGTGAGTTAATTTTAAAATCGCGTTCAGTAACGTTAAACACATTTCCAGGAATTTTTGTCAGACAGAGAATTCTTTTGTGTGTCCCTGTAAATGAACGATGACTACTATACACACAATATTCTGTAGTAAGCCTCTTGTAATGCACCTTAGTGATATATATAAATTTCAATGCATTTAAAATAGTGAAACATTATTTAAATAAACCAGTGTTGAATTCAGACACTTTTCCCCGGGGGGGGATTTCTGGGGCTCCGGGGGGGGACACTATACAGTTCCGGGGGGGAAATTGCACTTTTTGACCATTGAAAGTATAAAATCTCAAGTCTTCCGGGGGGGGGGATGTCCCCCCCGGGCCACCCCCTGAATTCAACACTGAAATAAACCGCAGACGATTTTTCTCCATAGACGTAATGTAACGGAATTCTTTTGACCGTCCCTGTAAATTAACTATAAGTGCTATGCACACCCTCTTCCATATTAAGCTTCTTGTAATACACCTTAGTGATATATATCAATTACAATGCGGTTGCAATTGTGTAACATCATTAAAATAAACCGCAAATGATTTTTCTCCATAGACCGTAATGTGACGGAATTCTTTTGAGTGTCCCTGTAAAAAAAACTATAGGTGCTACACACTTCAGTTGAAATAGGGAACGTGCTATAGATAACGACAATAACATATAAAAATTGCAAGGCCATCCGAGCATATTTACGGGAGTTAGAGCATGGACAGACAAACCAAAGTCATAAACACTTTTCAACTAGGTTGGAAAATGTTAAAAATAAAAATAAAACTGCCCAGTTAAACTGAGGGCATTGAGCTCACAGGCTATTCACACTAATTGTCTATTATACTCTTATTTCAAAGAATTTGTAATATGCCCCTCGAAATATAAAGAAATCAACAATATATTAAGGGGGGTCATCCCCCCGTTACCCCCTCATAGTTAACTAATGAACCCCTTAAATTAATCAGGGAAGTCTCTAATTACAATGAATATATATACAAAATTTGAAGAAAATCGGATAATTCTGCATGAAAAACCTATTTATCTAAATTAAGGGGGGATTAGCCCCCCTTTCCCTCTTTATACTTAACCAATTAACCCCCAAAACTATTCAGAGAAGCGCATTATCACAATGAACCTACATACAAAATTTGAAGAAAATCGGATAATTCTGCATGAAAAACTCATTTATCTAAATTAGGGGGGTTATCCCCCCTTTCCCCCTTTATACTTAACCAATGAACCCCCAAAACTATTGACAGAAGCACATTATCAAAATGAACCTATATACAAAATTTGAAGAAAATGGGATAATTCTGCATGAAAAACCCATTTATCTAAATTAAGGGGGGATTAGCCCCCCTTTTCCCCTTTATACTTAACCAATGAACCCCCAAAACTATTCAGAGAAGCGCATTATCACAATGAACCTATATACAAAATTTGAAGAAAATCGGATAATTCTGCATGAAAAACTCATTTATCTAAATTAGGGGGGGGGGGTATCCCCTTTTATACTTAACCAATGACCCCCCAAAACTATTGACAGAAGCGCATTATCAAAAAAAATGAATATATATACAAAATTTGAAGAAAATGGGATAATTCTGCATGAAAAACCCATTTATCTAAATTATGGGGGGTTAGCCCCCCGTTATGCTTAACCAATGAACCTCCAAAACTAATCAGGGAAGCGCCTTATCACAAGGAACCTATAAACAAAATTTAAAGTAAAACGGTTAGTTCTATCAAGAGTTATCGCGTTACGTACATACATACGTACGTACGTACATACATACGTACGTACGTACATACATACGTACATACGTACATACAGAACCGGCGGGCACATAAGCTCTCAGGCTTTGATAGCCTGTGAGCTAAAAATGACTAAATATCGAAATAAAATTCGCTTACAATTCAAACAATCGAGGAGAATAAAATTTTCTATATTAAGATAAAAGTTTAAAACATCGCCACGAAATGCGAAAAAACTCTAAAAATCGAATAATAAATTCACGAAAATTTGAAAAATGTAACTGAAAAATACTATAGTGGACTAAGACATTGGAACCAGAATTCTTTCACAAACGTAAAAAAAAATACCGTGGAACGCAAGATAAAGCTAAAGATCACATTAAAAATCATCGTAAAACGCGAAAAATCGTCAAAAATCGCTAAAAATTCAAAAATTGAGGACAAAATTTATTATATTAGGCTAAAAGTTTGAAACCCAATTCCTTTTACTAATGCTAAAAAATCGCCTCAAAAAACGAAAAAAATCGAAAAATAACAAAAAATTTTCCTGAAAATTAAAAAAAATTGCTGTCCGAATTCTAAATAAGCATTTTTTCAAAGAGAAGAAAATTTACTATATTGTTTTAAAAGAATGAAACCACATTCCTTTTACTAATGTAGAAAAATCGCTGCAAAAGCTTTAAAAATCGCATAAAAAATTAAATTAAAAAATCCAAAATGGGTCCTTGAGATGCATAATTACATACATAGAGATTCCTGCCAAATTTTGTAGCTCTGCGTGCTGCAGTCTCTTCAGAACACAGTCGACAGACACCACACTCACACACGAACTTCTTTCCTTATTATTATAGAATAGCAGGCTACGCCCGCTTCGCTGATCGATTTTTCCAAACAAACCTTGAATGATTAAAACATCTTAGTTTCACCTTTCCACGCCAGGGGGCTCATTCTGTTCTAAACAAATCTCTTTCCGAATGAGGTCCACACCCACGCTACATACAGCACTGAACGCACATGTGGTATAAGGAAAGGGCAACTGCAGTGTTGAATTCAGACACTTTTCTCTGAGAGGGATTTCTGTAGCTCCGGGGGGGACATAGTAGAGTTCCAGGGGGGGGAAATTCCACTTTTTGCCCATTGAAAGCATAAAATCTCAAATCTCCCGGGGGGGGGGGGGGGACATTTCCATTCTCCAGTTCCCCCCCCCAGGCCACACCCTGAATTCAACACTGGGAAACTGACGTCACTGTTGGTGTGGGAGAAAAACCTGTTCGTTCTTTACGACTACTACAGTACACATGTGATGAAGCGATTTGATTGGTCTATGTTATGATTGGCCTACGTCGCCATGACGATTCCTGTAATGATAGCTGCGATAAAAATGCAGTGGTAGATTGGTTGATGGAACCGTTTGTAAACATGCCCTTTTCTTATCGTAATAATCTTTTACTTCCACCTTCCATCGCCAGGGGGAGCCAGATCTATGTACCTTTAACATTAACGCGATATTTAAACTACGACTGAATTCTCCCCTTCAAAATTTAACCAGACTTTTACCATTAACAAATATCGGTAATTTTTGAAACAAAAATGAAATGACGCATTTCTTTGGTTTGACTTCGCACTTACTTTCTTTTTCAGAAAGTAGCTTGAGGGATGGTCCTCAGAAATAGAATTTAATGAAAGATGAAGCCAACTCCTTGCCTGGGTCAGTATTTTTCAAAAATTAATAAAAATAACTGGCCAATTTTTACAAAGAGTATTTTCGGATGTAAATTTTTTTTTCTACATATGTGTGGCGGTATTTCTTTGGTTTGACTTCACACTTTATTTACTTTCTTTTTCAGATAGTAGCTTGAGGGATGGGGCTCAGAAACAGAATTTAATGAAAGATGAAGCCAACTGCTTGTCTTGGTCAGTTTTTTTCAAAAATTAATAAAAATAACTGGCCAATTTTTACAAAGAGTATTTTCGGATGTAAAATTTTTTTCTACATATATATGGCGAGTTTTAAATCAATTTTTTTCTACATATGTGTGGCAAGTTTTAAATCTATATTTTTCTTAATATTCGCAAATTAGTAAAAATTACGATTTCATATTGCAAGCATGTGTTTTATTTTTTTCATCATTTTAAGTAAAAACATCACATTTTTGGGGAAGTTTTTAATTAATATTTCGGATAATTATGAAATTTGAAACAATGGATAGAGGACAAAATTTGCTACATTGGGATAAAAAATTGAAGCTGCATTCTTTTTATAGAAAAATTGCCTAGTAATGTAAAAAAAAAAAAAATAAAAATCACAAAATTAAATTAAAAACTACATGTACATAGAGGTACCTTGCTGTCAAATTTTGTTGCTTTGCTTGCAGCAGTCCCTTCAGAACACAGCCGACAAACACACAGACGAACTTCTGTCCTTATTATTATAGACTAGCCAGCTTTGCCCGCTAGCAGGCCCCTAATTACTTCAGGGACTCGGATCAAACAAACCTCTAATTCATATGAAAAATTTTCCAAAAAATTAACCTCTAATATGATGAACTCCGAACCGAACGAACCTCTGGCTCGGATCCCCACTGCCTATGGCACTGTATACCGGGCATGCTGCGCACTCACCGGAAAATCTTCTAGTTCCACCTTCCATTGCATGGTGGCACATTCTGTTCTAATCAAGCCTCCAACACATGTCCTTTTTTCTCTATAAACCTAACAGTTGATGCTCCGATAGGGTGATTCCAAGTACCGCTGCCTGCAGCACCGTATAGCAGGCGAGCAGCACATGCACTGCAAAATCCTTTTGTTCTACCTTCCACCGCCAGAGGGCATTGTCTGATCTATACGAACATCCGGTGTTGACATTACAAAAATGTAATGTCAGAATAAATAGCTATAGCAGAGTTGCTTGTACAGCAAAAACGTAACTGATTGTTCCTGAACAACTTCTAACACAAAAATATTTACCATTTTGATAAATTATGTTAAAAAAATTAAAGGTTTTACCTGAAAAGAAAAGAAATGATAAACTAAAAACTATTAAATAGAAATAAATTATCACATAACTTTATAAACAAAAGAAATCAACTTATCTATGCTTTTCATAATCTATTGGGTCTATGCATAATTCCGTAGTGAAAATAGAGTAAATTTCAAACGCAAAATATTTTGGAAAAAAAAAAAACAATTTTAATCAATCAAATATGTTCTATTCTGTTCAGTATCTTTCTGCCATCTCTCCATGAGCTTCATTATCCCTCTTTCATGGAAATCTTGAGAGTTTTGTGTAAATAAGTCATCCGAGTGGTTTTTGAGGACATCCAGGAAACTGAAGTTCTTAGTATTAAAATTGTTGTGTAGCGCCCAGAACAACGGATAATCAGAAGTTGCAAGATCCGGACTATATGGTGGGTGCTTCAATACATCCCATCCAAGCCACAATAATTTTTCCCAGGTCATCAGAGAAACGTGCAGTCTGGTGTTGTTGCGGTGGAACACAACGCCCTTTCTGTTTGCCAATTCGGGCTGCTTTTGGTTGATTGCTCGCTTTAATTTGTCCAATTGTAAGCAATACTTTGTCGAATCAATCGTTTAGTAGGGTGATAGTAGCTCATAATAGACGATTTCCTTCCAATCCCACCAGATACAGAGCATGATTTTCTTTGGGTATACTCGAGCCTTTGTGACCATCTAAGCAGTCTCTCCGTGCTTTGACCATGATCTTTTTCGACTGACATTATTGTAAGCAATCCATTTTTCATCAGCAGTAATCATCTGCTTCACAAATCATTCATTTGTATGGCGTTTGAGCAGTGAATAACAAGAACTTCAGTTCCCTGGGCGTCCTCAAAAACCACTTGGATGACTTCTTTGCCCAAAAATGTCAGGATTTCTATGAGAGAGATAATAAATCTTGTGGAGAGATGACAGAAAGTTATTAAACAGAATGGAAAATTATGTACAGTATATATTTCTATTTAAAATGCACCGGAACTCATGGCAGTAAAAGAATCAGCAAGATATCTTGAAATTCAATAACACACAAAAACACAAGCTCGAAATGTTTGCTTTCCACTCTCTTGCTTTTGCTCGAATGTTCCACTTTCCATCACCAGGGGCACCGAATCTATATCTTAATTAGTTCATGTTAAGTTGAATGAACCAATTCCCACTAAAATTGGGCCCATAGAACCAGAGAAAATAAACCACCCCTGGAGACTAATATTCAGAAATGGTTATCACCAAGGGAAAGGCCGAAAAAATGATACAGAAGTTTTATTTAGTACCTGGGGCCCTTGGGAAGCATGTTAGAAAAGATTTCATTTGAATTGAACCAATATTAAATGCAAAATCTTTTAGTTCCACTTTCCACCGTCCAGGTGCACACTCTGTTCTAAAAAAAAACTTCTGTCAGAACTCGTGTTCTGATGTCTCTGCGCTGCCTACGGCACAATATACATGTTAATGCCAAGAAATCTCACGATAGAAAGATGTTTGCAGTGTAATTTCACTGTTTTCAATTACACCACAGCTTGGAACTAGGAAGTTGGCATTGTGTTTTACAATTCTGTGATTTTGACAAATCAACTTATAAGGAGTTCTTAAATAATTTTGTGTTTAGTCAGTAGTAAAATTATTAAACAAAATTGTTATCTGTTATAAATTCAATATGTGAATACAGGTAGAACTTCTAAAATCTGGAATCGCTTGGGTGCAGAGTATTAGAAACTCTACAGTCTACAGTATGTGTTTCTTATTTTTAAGTGTGGCTTTAATTTAGAATTTAAATTGTTATTTCTTAGTCTCTAAAATCCAGAAATTTCGAAAATCTGGAATTGCGGAGTCCCGAGTGATTCCGGATTTTAGAAGTTCTACCTGTATAAAAAATTTTACAGATGAAATAATTGAATATAGCACATTCATTATTTTGAAAGAAAGAACCTACAAAATGTACAAATTAGTGTAGAAATACAAACTATCGAAAGGAATTTTTTAGTGAGTAAAAACTCTTTACATATCTTGAAAGCATGCTTTAAAGAAGATACAAAACAGCACAGAGTAACATTCTTTATATATCTGGCTCCAATTTTGAATTCACAATTACAAGTTTTTTTTTGCTCTCCTGAAAAGTAGCTATTTTCAGATTACAATACATTTCTATCGCATTACCCTTTTTTTTTTATTGACTTTCAAAATCTATCAGTTATTTTGGGGACACATACGCACTATATATATATATATATATATATATATATATTATGTGTGTGTGTGTGTGTGTGTGTGAAACTAACTTTGTATGTCTAATACACAAATGACAATCATAAAGTAGAATTTATGACACATTTAAATTGTTTAAAATGGAAATAGTAAACTATCGATAAAAAAGAAATTCAAGAGTTTATTCAACAAATATCTTTAATAACATTTTATTGGGCTGTTAAAACACTAAGTTACATCTACACAGATTTACATAAGTTATGTATGAAAATATTCCAGAGAAAAAAGAAATAGAAATTTAAGAACTATGTTTGATCTATTATATAAAGTTTCATCAAACAATACAAAAATGAACTTCTATTTTTTTCTTCTAATTTTAACAAATTAAAACAGTTGCTCCACATTTATGGACCAATCAGTGGAAAAGTAGTAATAAAAATCACAAGTGGAATTAATACCATTGTATTATTAAATATTCAATGATCATACTCATATTTTTGAGCTAACTTTACATAGGATTTGCAGGCAATGTTCGTTGAGAAACAATAAGACAATAGAATATTTAAACAACAGTGCATCATGTCATTCAACAGAAGAAAAAAAACTAAAAAGTTACATGTATGATGAATATCATAACGTGTTAAATAAGTTAAGGACCAACAGACTAATCTGTAACAACTTTTCTAACTTGTTACAAATTTCTAGCACTGTTGTATCTTGCTACAAATACAAGATAATGGAAAACAGATAAGATTAGTAATCTACTAAAAAAGCCCCAAGTAAAGTAACAAAGTACTTCAACATTTCTGTCCCAGTGAATTATACCTCTGGGGGTGCCTAGTCAGGCGACGGTCTCGTCCACCTGATCAAGGTTCTAAATTATGAGACCAATTACTTTCTCTTCCTTAATTTTTGCTTTTTTTTAAAATCTGCCAATTCAATAAAGTTAAATAGAAACTTTGAACTGACAAACAAAGAGAACTGCAGCAGACCACTAGAGAGCACTGTAGCGATGCCAACAAAACTATAGTCAGGTGTGGGTCATTCCATGCAAAATGAGCAAAAATTAAAAAAAAGTCGTGGCCACATAGTAACTGATTTTAATAAAATTTGGTACACAGATTCAATTTATATTTAAATAGAGCTATTCAAAATATCTTGACAAAAAATAAAATATTTTGGAAGTTCTGGACATTTAAAAAACTTGGCTTGCAAGAATGGCTTGTATGGAATCGTTCAAAGTTGCAAGTTTAAAGTTCCATATCTTGAAAACTATTTAACATAAATAAAATTTTTTCATAATATTGTAACCTGTGGACAGTTATTATCATATTTATTTAGTAATAATAATTTCGTAACACCATGGTTGACCTTAAATTGGTTGTAAAAATTGAAAATTTTGAGAAAATTAAAAGCGTTATAAAAATTAAAGGAATTTAAAAACATATGTGAAATTGATGTATGATGTAATGTTACATATGAAAACCAAATTTCTCAAATTTGGAAGATGCCATTTATTTTCTTCATCTTCAAAATAGCTTTGAAACTTGAAAAAAAAATTATAAAATCACAATTTTTCCTCTTATGTATACTTAAAAAATCAAATGAAGGAAAAACCTGACATTAACAATATTGTAGAAGCATAAAGTTCAAAAAGCCCATAATATGCTGAAAAAAATTCAAGATTGCCTTTTGATTCCTAACATAACAGAAATAAGTTCAGAAAGGTAATATTTATTATGTTCAATGAGCTATTTCACTTCAAATTTGAGCGCCTCCTCTGCCATCTTGCAAAAAAAAAAAAAAAATGTAATGCTGATATCTATTTGGAGCTTTGTAATATAATTTTGCTATATAATTGTTTCCCCCGTTTAAATCAATAATTTATTCTACTCTAATTTAAAATATTGTTGAGGAAAAATAAACTGAAGGCAAGAATGAAAGTTTCTATATTTAAAATATACACTTTTATCTATAACGTCAAATAATTTAAAATTTTTAAGATGTTTCCTTCATGTTTAAACAAGTAATAGAAATATTGCATTTTCCCCTCAAAATTTTTCATTATTTATTTTTTCTCATTAAGGAATAAAAAGGCAAGAATGAAAGTTTCTATATTTAAAATATATACTTTTATCTATAACGTCAAACAATTTAAAAATCTTAAGACCTTTCCTTCATGTTCAAACAAGCAATAGAAATATTGCATTTTCCTCTCAAAATTTTTCACTATTTATTTTTTTTCTCATTATGGAATAAAAGGACAGTTACTAAATCACTCCAATCTTTTACTTATTATTCATTCTTAATTATAAATAATTTTTGATAAAGTCTTTCCACTCCTACGGATAATAATGAAAATTGAAATTTCATGCATGTAGACAAACCCTCGATCTTATATAAACTTTTAATGTAAGTTTTAATACTTAAATAAACAATTCTGAAACCTATTATTTTACATTTACTCATAAATAAATATGATATACTTATATGCTGATTTTCATTAAAATCTATGACATGTCAGCCAGAGCTGATTTGCTCATTTAGCATGGAATGACCCATGTGTGATCAGGCAATTTCAGCCCTGCTCCCAGGTACCAACTCGTCAAGATAGGCACTCATGCCGGGCAGGTAGGGGCCTGGTTAGTGGTATTAAAAAAAAAAAAAAAAAAAAAAAAGCAGATACAACATTAAGACTGAAATTCAATAAACACTAGTATAGGAGTTTTTAAACGGTATATCCAAATAGAAGTTTCATTGCAAACAGAAAAAAAAAAACCCACTATAGCTATGAGAATTTGATACATAAAAAAAACATTTTTGTTAGGAAGATGTTGAGAGATCCTCACAAACTAAAAATTTCATGTTAACATGGTAAATTTTCATTACAGTATTGCTTATTAGTTAATATATTTTTCAAAATACAGTTTCCATCATCAGTTATAAATTCTAAGTGATTTTTTTTTTTTTTTTTTTTTTTTTTTTTTTTAAGAAAATAAATTTCATTTGAGTGTAAAATTCAATATTTATTGCTTTTTAGAGAGTTTTTAAAGGATAAGGCAATTAAAGTGTTCCTTGTGACATTGATATAAATTTTAAAGATTATCGCAGAATTATTATTAAAACCAATTCAACATACAACTAAAATTATTTAAAAAATGCTAAGTATTTAATATATAATAGATATTAAACAGAACTTAATATAAATTGATACTACAGTAAAATAACTTATTTATGGACACTACAGAAATCTAATTCATAGATATTACAAATATATATTTTTTATAAATATACAGTATAATAAACTTCATTTACCATGTAAACAATTTTTTTTTTCAACTATAAACAAATTAAAGGACTAGTTTTTTTTTTTTTTTTTTTTATGTTTTATAAATTCTTGTACCACTAACATAAATATATCAAAATCCAATGTTCACATACTCCTTGGAATTTCCAAGGAATCTGGCAGCACTATTAATGATATGAAAGTTTCTATTTAATTTTTAAAACACAGAATCTGTAACTACCTCATTTATTCACAGAATTTTAAATATTTTTCTGCAGTTAAATACCCACCACCAAAAAAAAAAAAAAAAAAAAAAAAAAAAGTTAATAATTTGTGGAAGAATTGTGCGAACCCTGAAAATCAAAATAGTAGCTTCATTTGCCCTGTGTGGATTGATTGATAAAATCTTAATAATAATAGCAAAAATATAAAAAATAATTAAGTTTAGCCAGAAAAAAGATTTGTTTAATAAATGATTGAACCTAAATATGTATTATATAATATTGAATAGATGTAATATACACAATTAAATAGACAAATTTTAAAAAATATAAATTGATTTATTTTTCCCTAGAGAAAACTTTTTTGTTCACCACTGAAAGAGACCACTTTTGAAAATATAAAAAATCAGTATCAGATTTCAACTTCATCAGAGCAAAAAATAAATTACATAAGTAATATCCCTATAATGAAATTCTTCCATGGTTAAAAAGAGACGTTTTCTTTGGTGTTCTAGTAAACAAAAATATCAAAGATTTCTGCCGCTCTTCTTGGATGCATTGTTACAAAAGTGTCACCATACTGTTGTATCAGGTGTATAAGCAGAGCAATCAATGTTATGTATTAGTAGTTTGAGAACATTGCATACAAATACTTGACACATAGTGCACAAGGCAGCTGTTTTTTAATAAATAGTGATTTTTTATGTCACTTTCCTGGCTCTCTACTCTAACTTTAGTACAAAAAGTAGACCAAATATATACAAAAATTTAAACATTTATGAGATTTTAACAAAATATATATATGCTATAATAAATAAATTGTAAACACTGAGAGAATCATTTAAAAAACTGTAATTTCACTCCTTTAAGAAGAGTGCAAAACTTCATTGCTGGTTCCGGTTTTAAGTTTAAAAATTCCTGAACACTGCACATTCCTAGCAACAGAAGAGCTTGCCCATCTATTTCCTGCAATAAAAATAAATAAAGCATTCAATGCACACATGCATAATAAATAAATCAGCAAACATTCATA
The DNA here is from genome assembly GCA_963931845.1 of Maratus michaelseni. Taxonomy (NCBI): domain Eukaryota; kingdom Metazoa; phylum Arthropoda; class Arachnida; order Araneae; family Salticidae; genus Maratus; species Maratus michaelseni. The sequence goes on along the minus strand of OZ007596.1, from coordinate 151,933,087 downwards.
AGGAGAAATTAAAAGATATATACAGGGTGTCCGAAAAGTCTGGAAACTGTCAAATAATTCAAGAAATATACATTGGATTGAAAAATGCATGTTCAATAAATAGCTTTGAAAAATCTATTTAGGGATATCAAAGTTGCCCCCAACTCTCTCCATCCGATGTATATCTCTCGAGTTATTCATCAGTTTCAGACATCCTGTATACTTTAAAAAATAGAATAAAATGAGCAGATATGTTACTAGAAATAAAGTATTTTATTTTTTTCAACTTAGAAGTACATAAAATGTTTAAACATAAAAATTATAAGGTTATATGTGACACTTCAATTTACAAAATGATGAATTTTTTTATATCTTAATTTATGTTAAATTTACTTCAAAACTACAATGAACCTTTAACTATACTATATTAATAGTGGTACTTTTATGTTAGCCGGTACCAGTGATATATATACATATATATATATATATATACACACATACAAATACATATATACTTATACATATACAGTGGAACCTTGCTAACTCGGATCCCTTTAACTTGGATCTCCGTATAACCCAGACTAAGTCTGCTCGAGTTTAGAATTTCCAAAACAGCATTTATTCGCTCATTCACATTCTATTGTGAAAAGATATTTTCTATCCTAAAACTTTCTGGTGGCTATGATTGCGAGTAAAAAGAAAGGGGTATTTCAGGTAGTGGGGCTTTCCAAATAGTATTCTTCGAAACGGCCACAAAACATTGTTACATTTCTTATCACCAGTGACAATTCGTATTGTGACATGTTGAAGATTTTAAATGCTCACATACCTGGAAGATAATCCCTTAGATCCCTTAGGAATGAAAGACCTTTTGTGAATTGTTACTACTCAAGTAAGAGTACAAAAGGGTGACAGGTGGACGTGAATCAACTAATCAATTACTTGGAAAAAGGGGATAATCTTCTAAGAATGAAAGATAGAAATGTAGATTGGGGGTCTTTCATTGTCACCTGGAGATAAGCGAGATTGCAAGGTAGGTTTTGTATGGAGAGCAATGCTTTCTGCAGAAATTCCCGGGATGAAAAGAAAGCCACTGCAAAGTGCAATTTTCAGTCTGGAAGTAAAGGATTAAAGAGGACGGTCGTCCATCAGAAGGGATTAGAGGGCGTTGCTTTCCCGAGAGAAGAAAAGACGAGTTCTAGAAGGGTCCCCTTGAGTTTTTTGGAAGGAGGCAACAAGTACATTTTGGAGTTGAATGTTGAACAAGTTGGTTGTGAAACAAGCTAGAGTGAGGTTGTCTTTGAGCAGACTTCAGAATCTTAGGATATTCTGAAATTGTAATTTCACAGCATGAATATGAATAATCATATTTTTTCATTTTTACTTTTGTTTTCTTCTTTTAATGTGTTAATTTAAAATAAAGTTTTTTCATTTCAAACGATAAATGGAATTTATTAATTATATATACAACGTCTCACGCTACCACAGCAATAGTATATATAATTAATTGGTGGCAGCAAATGGGATATGTAATCTAGAATAAATTAGATTACGGATCTATGTTAACCTGATTAAACAGATGAAGAGCCAGTGGAAAACGGATAAGCAGAATTGTGGAGTTTTGAAGTATAATTGGAGTCGTGGTTTTTTCTCGGAGTTCTAGCAAGTAGAGAACTGGTAAAAGAACTTTATCGACAAAAGCTGTGTGGTGTATGAACAGTCAACTATAGACTTGGTGCTATTTGTGTGTGCTTCAAATATATCAGTGGAATGAAGATATGCGGTGTACCATCTGAGTTGTCTACATACGGATCTAAGGTTAAATTAGTGCCTCATCAATGAATGGAATGTCTTAAAGTCTTAAAACATCTGTGTGTATATCATCTTTAAAAGTGCTTGGAAGCCTGGTATCAGTGTGGAGGAAATATCTGCATCTGGAGGTAAGCTCTTTTATGATATCTTCTATAGAGGTCTGTTTTAAATTAAATTTTGTGTATAAATTTTAATTTTGGGGAACAAAAAATTTTAAGAATTCTAGGGAAGCTATTAATTTGGTACTTAAATTTTTAGTTAGAATTTTTATGTTTGTTGATTTTCTGGTATCTGTTTGGTATTATATTGGGTTAAGAAAATTATATACTTATGTATATGTTAAAATTTACTTGGGGTATAGTAAATTGTTATTGATTAATTGAGATTATTAATCAGGGTATTTTAATCATAATTTTGTATAAAACTTTTGAAAATAAGAGTTTTGTTTATATACATTTTATTTCTTACAGTAATAAAGTTATAGCTTAATTTTATGGGTATACTGTGGATGATTATGATTAATGTTTCAAAATAAATTGATGTTATACTGTACTATTGGGTATAATATTTATTTTGGGGGATATACTCAGTTTGAAAGACGTCACTGTTGCATGAGAATTTGCTTTATTAAAATTGTGTCGTTTTTTAATACATTATTATACGTATAGTGAAGAAAATTCTATTTCTGTATTTATTGTATTATTGTAAATTGAATATATCTGATATTTTGAAATTTATTATATTTTGGGGGAAAATATGGCAGAATATTTAGGAAAATATAATAAAAGTGTCTTGCTGTTATTAGCAGAGGAATTTGAGACCAGTGTGTCAAAAACGTGTAAAAATAAAGCTATAATTCAGGCTATCGTAGATGCAGAGGATTATGATGAAAGTTTCGCTAAAATTCGATTGCAATATTTTCTTGAACAGGAGGCGGAGCGGAAAGAGCAGGAAAAACAAATCGAAAAAGATCGTAAAGAAAGAGAGAGGCAAATTGAATTAGATAGGATTACGCAAGAGGAAAAAGATAAGCTTAGGAAATTTGAGTTAGATAAACTTGAAAAACAACTTGAGGTAGATAAACTTGAAAAACAACTTGAGGTAGATAAACTTGAAAAACAACTTGAGGTAGATAAACTTGAAAAACAACTTGAGGCAGATAAACTCGAAAAACAACAACAACTTGAATTACAAAAACTTGAAAAAGAACAGCAATTTGAATTAGAAAAATTGCGTATTCAAAATTCTGCGGATGTTGTTAGTGTTTCATCTAATGAATCAAATGTAGATTTTCATTCCTGAATTGTTAAAAAGTAAATCCAATTATGAGGATAAAAGTATAGCTTGGATTATTACTAGTGATGGGAAAGGTATGAATAATAGGGAAGGTGTGGAAACCGAATTACCTATGTTTGATTTATGCGTGAATGGTAAAAAAGTGGAAGCAATTAAGGATACAGGTGCGCAAATTGCGGTTTTTGATGCTAAGGACATTCCGTGGAGTGCTAAGAAAGTGGGAAACGTCTTTCTTATACCGGCCCTTGGAAATAGACAAAAAGCGGATTTGGTGTCAGTGCCGGTTGCTTTGATGGAAGGTGAAAAAGAGTATGTTGAAAAAAATGTGGTGGTTGCAGTTGTGAGAAAACTAAATTCTCCGCCCCTTATAACACCAGCTGTTTATGATTTGTTAAAGTTAGGAAATATCGATAAGCAAAATTCAGTGTGTAAACAGGTGGAAAATCAGAGAGAATTAAATGGGCAGGGAACCTTCACGTTGTGTAACGATCATGAGCAAAAATTTGTTAGAAAAATAGTTGTAAATGAAATCTGTGAAAGGGATAATAAGTCTGTTAATGAGATAGAGGTAAATTCATCGGAAGACGTGACTGATAGGTATTTGGAAAAAGGGTCTAAATTGATCAATACAAAAGAAGATGCGTCTAAAATGGATGGTGATAAAAGGTCAGGTATAGGTCAATTTCGGGAAAAGAATTCTGAGCATGATGTAAATACACCCAGGTATTTTGTTGGTAGTATGGGAGTTGAGCATGTTAGAGATAGAATTAGGAAGAAATTGAGTTCACCTATGACTAGGGCCAGAAAAAATAACTCTTGGATGAAGGTAAATAACAGAGTAAATTGGGGGGCTAAATGCCAAGAAAGTGAATATGGTAATTCAAAGTTAAAAAGAATGGAGCATTCTACTTTTAAAACGGATCATAAAGAACGATTTATTAAAATCAAACAAGATTTTGAAAAGAAAAATTGTGATCATGAAGTTGTGAGTCGAAAATTATTGTCTGATAGAAGTAATATAGATATTGGTTTTCGGGAGAATTCTGTAAATTAAGTTTATTCTAAATTTGGGCGTACTCATTATTGTAATATCTATATTGGGTTTATTTATCATTTAATGCTTAATATTTTCATAATAGTAAAACTTCATTAATTTAATAATTGCATAATTTAGTATGCTTTCTTTTTGTTTGTAGAAGTGTCCAAAAATAAGCTTTTAAGCATGCGTTTTTTAAGAGAATTGTTTTAGGCATTGTGTTGTAAATAGATTTATTCTTTTTTTATTATTATTATTTTTTTTTTGTTAGAATCATGTAAAGTGTAATCTGTATTTGGTATTATATGTATGTGAAGTATTTCAAAATTGTTTCTTAGGGCATCAATTGTATAAATTATTCCTGAAATTATACTTAGATATTGTAGGTGAGGGATTATAGTAAATCCTATTGACAGTGTGGTCTATCAAATACTGAGTATGGGAATGTGTTTGTATTCTATAGGGATTTTTCATGTGTTATTCTAAATTCCTTTATACTTTGATGATCTCTTTAGAAGTTGATTGAAGGAGCTTTTTGTATTGTTGTATATACCGAATTTCCTGCAGAAATTTTTCCTTAGGGGGGAGGAGTTGTGACATGTTGAAGATTTTACATGCTCACATACCTGGAAGATAATCCCTTAGATCCCTTAGGAATGAAAGACCTTTTGTGAATTGTCACTACTCAAGTAAGAGTACAAAAGGGTGACAGGTGGACGTGAATCAACTAATCAATTACTTGGAAAAAGGGGATAATCTTCTAAGAATGAAAGATAGAAATATAGATTGGGGGTCTTTCATTGTCACCTGGAGATAAGCGAGATTGCAAGGTAGGTTTTGTATGGAGAGCAATGCTTTCTGCAGAAATTCCCGGGATGAAAAGAAAGCCACTGCAAAGTGCAATTTTCAGTCTGGACGTAAAGGATTAAAAAGGATGGTCGTCCATCAGAAGGGATTAGAGGGCGTTGCTTTCCCGAGAGAAGAAAAGACGAGTTCTAGAAGGGTCCCCTTGAGTTTTTTGGAAGGAGGCAACAAGTACATTTTGGAGTTGAATGTTGAACAAGTTGGTTGTGAAACAAGCTAGAGTGAGGTTGTCTTTGAGCAGACTTCAGAATCTTAGGATATTCTGAAATTGTAATTTCACAGCATGAATATGAATAATCATATTTTTTCATTTTTACTTTTGTTTTCTTTTTTTAATCTGTTAATTTAAAATAAAGTTTTTTCGTTTCAAACGATAAATGGAATTTATTAATTATATATACAACGTCTCACGCTACCACAGTATTAAGAATTTCCTAACAGGAAATGCTTCTTAATGAAGCTGTTGTGACGAGACTTTGACAGAGAGAAATTAAAGTTTACTTATTGCAAAATATCAGTGAACTGAGTTAGTAATGGCGACTAAACTAAAAAATATTGTTGACTATGCAAAAAAAAAAAAAAATTGGAAGCGTTGGATAGAATTGATAAAGGTGGAACCATTAAAAAATTACCTTTTGATCTTGGAGTAGGAACATCAACAGTGTCTGACTGGAAAAAAAATATATTTTGAGGATTTTTGCTCTAATTTCATTTTGAATGACAGTTTGAATGATAAAAAAAAAAGCTAAAAAGGCTAAACTTGAACGCTGGACGAAGCTTTATTTCTTTGGTTTTGCACCGGAAGAAAAAGTGGCCTACCAGTTTCAGGGTCAATCATTCAAAGAAAAGCCCTGAATTTAAATAAACCTGAGGGCGATCATAATTTTACTGCAAGCAAAGGATGGTTAGACAGATGGAAGAAAAGACATGGTGTGCGTCAACTAACAGTAGCTGGAGAAAGCCTGTCAGCCAACAGTAACATGGCAGAAATTTTTCAAAAGAAGTTTCAAGAGTTTATTAAAAAGGAAGATCTAATGGTTGTTCAGATCTACAATTTTGGATGAATCGGCTTGTTCTACTGCATGTTGCCCAGTAAAACTTTAGCCTCAAAATTAGAAGATTCAGCGAAAGGATACAAATAGAGCAAGGATCGCCTCACTATAATGGCTTGCAGCAATGCTTCTGGGAAGTAAAAATTTCCTTTTCTTTTAATAGGAAAATCCAAAAATCCACGAGCTCTGAAAAACGTAAATCGCTCCCAGTAATATATCATGCACAGAAGAATGCTTGGATGAGTAGCGAACTTTTCAAAGAATGATTCTTTGAATATTTCGTTCCTGATGTGACCAGAGAATGCACTGATGCATCCAGCTGACGAATTGGGAAAAGCTGACATTACTGCAATGTTTTTACCACCTAATGTGACAGCATTGGTACAGCCCAATTGACCAAGTAAAAGATAAGGAGAACATGGAGCTGTGAAGATTTTAAAATTTATAAATGTTAAAACTGTGATTTATATGGTGTCTGAATCTTGGAATCAGGTTGCTATGAGTACTATAAGAAAGGCCTGAAAAAAAATTATGGCCTTCAGTGTGCGACTTGCTAGATTACATCGTAGAAAAAGAAGGTGACGTTAGTAAGAATAATGAAATGAATGAAATAAGGCCTGAAGATTTTGTGGAAGTGTTTAAAAAAATTGATGGCTGCACCGATGTTGATGTCAGTGATGTTAGCAATTGGTTGGAATTTTACAATGACGGAGGTTACACCGTACTAACTGATGAAGAGATAATCGCTTCCTGCTCATCTAAAGAAACTCAAACTGATTGTACAGATGATATTGAGACTGATGATGATAATTCTACTACTATATGCCATGCTGAGGCAGGAACACAGCTGGATCAATTGGTGGTCTATTTTGAGTGACAAACCGATGCAACACCAAATGATCTTCTTGTACTCAAACGACTGCATGATGCCACTCACAAGCAATATTCAAAACTACAACAGCAGAAAATCACAACCTTTTTAAATTCAGACTAGATGTTTCCAATTCTGTAAAACAATGTTTGGATTTAGCAATATGCAACATTTGTGCAATAAAAAGTTGATTTTCTGTAAGTATGTTTTATTTTAATTTCTTTTTCATATGATCTCTATTTAACCTGGACATTCGATAACCCGGACTGGCTCCGGTCCCAATTAGTCTGAGTTAATGAGGTTTTACTGTATATCTACACACATAGATGTGTGTATGTATTTATTGTTGGCATATATAAAGCTTTTCTTGTTCACTTAAATAATATTCAAATACTTTCATTTCCTTTATTTAAACTTCTTTTCAACTTTAATCTAAACAGCTGTTTCTTTTTTGTTCAAACCTTTTCAGTTTAGTATAATATTTATTTTATATTAGTATTTAAAATTTCATTGCTTTTTGAACATAACTTTACAAGAAGAATGTCATATATTCATTGGATGTCTCAGCTTCTTTCCGGTATATGAAGTTTCCCACCGATGAGAGAAATAATTAAGAACTTATATCGTTGTCATCTATTATCTCTCAAATTAATTCTTATGATTCACTCCCGTTTTATTTTAGTTTCTCGCCAAGGAGGAAAATTAATTAGGAACTCTTAACTGACTTTCATCTCTACAAATATTAATATATTAGTTAACGAACTATTTTCACAAATTTAAATAAACTGTAATAGGAAGAAAATTTTTATCAAAACATTATAATATTAAGTACAAATTCTAAAGCATTGAATATTTCGTATAATAAAAAAATAAATCCCATTGGAGCTCCAAACTAATCAGATTTTGTTATACCTTTTAATATAATTACAGTATTATAATAATAGTCAGTGTTTGCATCTTCAGCTTGTATCATGATAAAAGTTAGTATGTGCATCTTCAGTTTGAATCATAATAACAGTTAAGTGTTCAGTTTGGTGAGTTTATTTTTTTATAATTAATTTTTTGAAGTTCATAATTTAACTTATAAAATATACAAATACATGTATTATCATTTTTAAAAGGTTAACTAGAAAATTTAAAAATTGATTTTTCATTCAGCAATGTCTCTACTTGAGATCAGGTCATATAGTGAGATTTTGGGATAAAATAGTTATATTTAAAAAAAAATTCTTTTTAGGTTTCTAATTCCCTCCGGCACTGGTTGCTGGTGAATCATCTTTATTTAAATTTATATATATTCTAACTTGTCCTGAAATTTCAATATAGAAAACATTATTGAAATTAGCAAATCGCGTCACGTGATCCGAGACTTTCTCAACTGAATGAATTCAGTACAAATCGAGAATATTTTATCTCACAAAGCAGTTACCCAAAACTATTTTTTGGGTGTTTTCGCTAGTGATGAACTACAGTACATTCCCAATTATCCATGTTACTCACCGGGAGGGATCACACGGACAACAGAAAAACACAAATAATCCGAAAACTCCTTTTCTATTAAAGAAAAAATAAACACCAGTACAAAAATATAAAAATTACTTACATTTGTATGCTGTATAACATCAAATTAGGATTTTTCCTCATAACATTTACTGCTTAAAAAATCTGTAATGCATCTTCACTTCTGCTGATTGTTCATCTCTTGTTTTTACCAGTAAAAAATATCATGCTACTAACTGACGATAAACAAGATGCAAAAACTAAAGAAACACGTGCGAAAGTGAGAGAGGACAGCTGAAAGGCTATTGTACAAACAACATTCTGATCCTTCCCATCCTCTTCAACCCTATCCCATCAAACAGGTTCCAGAGCATTCAATTTGACCTCTACGCACTTTACAATACTATCAGGTAAACCAGACAAGGTTCTAATTCACATCAACATCAATTTTACATGCATGATAAGCATGAAAATGTTTCTCTGTACTTTTTTTTTGTGAGTATGGAATGAGCATGGATAATCCATGCACAGATATAGAGAGTATACTGTACCTAGAAGAATCGAGCGTTATCCTGCCTGTTTTGTAAGTAATATGAACAAGTCTACAGAACCCTCAGTCACTGGGTGAGCTTCTACATACCTTTGTCTGATGAAGTATGATGGGCAGTATTGTGTATTTTATATTTATTATCAATGTAGAGGTAAAACAACGAAACATTTTCTCTCGCATTTTTAAGCGAAAATTTGTTGAACGACTGGCGAGTAATTTTGTAGCCAAACGATTTGGTAGTCATGCTAATTTTTATCAATAAATCTATATTGAAATTGTGAACCTATATGTTTCTGATTATTTAAAGTGTTACCTTACTTGTGTTTGTTTATTCACACTATTACCATAGTTACTGACCATAGTACTGAGATAACAGCCGCAAAGCTGACCTTCACTAGTCATTTTCTTTTACTGGGACTATAGTGATGAAAGGTTCAGAAAACTAATTTCAAACTTTAACTCTACAGCTATTTCTATAATAAACTGTTTTATTGATACTAATCACCTTTTCATTTATAATAGTTATTTTAAGTACTTTCCAAAGCTAATTTCTTGATACACTGTCAAATTTCTTCAAGATCCACAAATATATACTCTGTTGTTCTTCCTTTGTCTCTCTGTTTTTCCAAAATTTGTCTTAAGACAAAAATGTGGTCGATGCAAGATCTACCAGCTGAAAAGCCACTTTGTTTTCAGAGCGGCTCAAATTCAGTCCAACTGAGATATCCAGTTTCCACTTGACTGTATGGTTTTACCCTACTCATTTTATTACTATTTGCCTGAAATAGTCAGTCATTAATATTCAAGTGCATAAGAATCTGAGTTTTATTTTCATATAAATAGGATGTATCTTTGATTAGAGTCAATATCTATCTAGATAGCCACCATTCCATCATAATCCTATTCTGATTGGTTAAAATCCACAACTTTGATGTCATTTTCTGAAAGATTCATTACTTTTATAGAAAAACATTCAAATTCTTGCAATAAAAATATGAATGATTATCAGCAAGTTTTATGTAATTTTGAATGAAAATGATTTTGTAAATGTGTCAGAAAGTAGCTACTTTGAATTCGAGCCTTAAGAATTTCAAAATATTAACACTAACCTCTTCTTTGAGCAATTTGGCGACAGGTGCACAGTCAGTTGTAAGAATAAATTTTTCAACCTCATCTACACTCCAATCCTTAGGATTACTTTCCAAAACTGGAATATTAGAAAAAGGTTTTGTTTCCTAAAAATAAAAAAAAATAGGAAATTGTACAAACAAAATATGACTGAAGTACAATAAAAATAAAATAAGAAAAAATTAAACTGCAGAAAATGAATGCAACATAAAATAGTATTTTTTTCTATAATATTAGCCACCGTTCATCTCTACTTTAGTTTTAATTGATAACAAATTTGGGTGCTAGCAGGGGTAGGCGGGATGTAGGGGAGAGTTGAGATGTCTAAATCTTTGAAAAAAGTTAGGATTACAGCGATGCAACAGCATGAACATAATTTTGGAGCATCAAAATTGTCCATTTTGAAGCAAAAAAGAGCTTTTTGGAGCAGCAAAGCTGCTTTTCGGAGCAACAAAATCACTTTTTTTAGAAAGAAAAAAATTCTCTGGAAACCCCCCTCCCCCCCCCCCCAACCAAAAAAAAAAAAAAAAAAATCAACAAGAAATACAGAGGAAAGAGGCAATGAATAATTATTTTAGGGAGATAAATTAAGAGTTAAGATATTTGGCAGATGTCATGACATTTTTTTAATTCTTTTACTTTTATAAGAGTGTTAATATTAGTCTATAACTTTTGCTGTCACAAATTTCTAACTTAAATAGCTTTAAAATAAGATATACACAATTAACCCTTTAGTGGGCGGTGTCCACAAAAAAGGACACCTAATTTTAATTCCAAAACTGACAAAAGGCACCAAGAATATTTAATAAAATTTTCCCTTTTATTAAGTACGGTAATATAAGCAAGTTTTTATTAAGTAATGAATTCTTTTATAAATTCTGGTGTCAGTCTATTATACCATCATTTTAAAAACAGACTTACTCAGCGCCGGAAAGGGTTAAGATGATGAATTATTACTATATTAAAAAGTCCTTCCGGCCTGTACCGGGAGGAAAAGGTAGCTTTCCTATATCTTAGTTTTAAAATTTTAGCTAATGTTACACGAAAACAGGAAGTTAAAATGCAAAGAAACCATTTACAAAAGATTCGTTAATACTGAATTTGAATAAGAAATTCGCCAAATTATTGAGCAATAGCCAAATTGGCTTCATTTATGAAGACTTATTTTGGTCGCCAAATTTGGCAAGAATTTGGCACTAACGGATATGAATATATAGTTTTATGCGTATGATTGGGAAAATTATTACAACAATGAAAATTTTTGTAATGTGCTGGCTTGTTTCAAAATGTCAGCCACCCTAGAATTTCAAACTGCTCTATCTCAGCCATTTTTTAAGATAGAGGTAAACCAAAAAATGCTCTGGAATCCTCATATCAAGGCCTAACACTTAATTAAAAAATAAATTTGAATTTTTAACTTTTTTGTATATTTATTTTAGTTTTAAATTTTTAAGTGCGCCATCTTGAAACAAAATGGCAGACCAAGCTGGCCAACAAACTCGGTTGAGACATTGGTGAGCTTAATACACACAATTCGTTTCATCAAAATTGATTTATAAATACGAGCGTTATCGTATGACATAGGTCAGATATATATGTATGGATATATCTATATATATATATATAAATCAACATTTGAACGGAGGGTGGTTTTATTGGAAAACCCCAATAAATAATCACCCAATTTAAAAAAGAAGTATGTTACATCAGTGATCTTCAACCGAGAATCGTTATAGGAGGTGTGTCTTGCATCATCCTAAAGTGCATCGGCTGACGACATGACTATTTTTCTCTCCCTGTAATAACCAGAGACAATTGCATCATTCAAAAACAGAACTTAACTTTCTCTTCTAAAGGACTAATAAACTCACTTTTAATCTCTCTCTTAATCTGAACGGATCAAAAATGTAAAAACTAAATATTTACGAGGAGCAAAAATGTTAATCTCCTCCATCCTTGTAATAGATAAATCTAATGCTTATTAAAAGTAATTTTAACCATTTAATAAGTTTAATTAAATACGAAACCATGCATTTTGTTTATAAAACATTTGCTAATTATAATTTTATCTTAAGATAATATAAGAAATATTAAAGAACATTTTAGTGCATTATTCGTGATGGATATACTCCCGGATTACTTATGGATTAACTGCCTCAATGTGCCTGACCCTGCTCTTACGCCGAAATAGGTAAGCTGAAAAACTTTCCTTACCATTTGTTTTTTCAAGTATTAAAAGATTAGTGCGCGCTACTGAGTTTCCTGATGATATTTAGTTTAATGCTGTGTATCTCGCAAATTCGCAACAGGTTTTGGGGTCTGGGGGTCATGATCAGTGAAAATACACCGAAATTTTCCGGAACTGCTTTCCTCCGAATGGCTGCAATAGGTAGCTTTATACTTTTTTGTATTGAAAGCTACCTAATTGAAAAGAAAACCAAGGATCTATAAGCAGTTTAACTGAAACATTTTATCCAATGTATAAAATATTAGCAAGTTTATGTTTGATTGTTTTAATAAAATAAATAAAACATGACTGTTGATTTTCATGTTGTACATGGAGAAATACTGAACATCAATCATAGAGGTCTGCACGGGACAAGATTTTCAAGCCCAAGCTGGCCTCCCTCCCTTCTTTTAAAAAATTCAGCTTGGCTTAGTCTGGGCAAAAATTAATTAAATCAAGTCTAACCTAACTCATTTTCAAGAAGATATTTCTTAACTAACATTGTTTTATACTTAAAGTTCTTTTAAAAGAATATTTCATACATATAATGCAAAAATAAATTTTTCTGCAAGCCACGGAATATGATGTAACAACATTATTGATTATTTGGACAAATAATATATTCTAATCAACACTCATCAGAAAATGTAATGTAGTTTAAAGCCTGGTATAAATGTGCAGCATGAGTCTATCTTATTTAACACAATAAAGGGATTTACCATATCCAGTGTATGGATCTGCAATCAGGCCAGGTCTGGATATAATTGTTCCCAAGTTGTGTGAGGACAGCCTGGACTTATAGTTTTACATTGGGCCAGGACAGGATAAGAAAGCTTTTGTTCGGGCCCATGTCTGGAAATTTTAGCCTGTACAGACCTCTAACATAGTTTAAAATAACAGAAAAGGAATTTAAAATTTTGATCAAGGTAAAAAAGTATTTAAAAAAATATTTCTGTAACTTAATAAAACAAAATAAATTCATAAAGATTTCGCTAAATTAATGTACATTGTTAAATGTTACTGTTATTTTCATGAAAAAAGTTGCCGGCTTGACATGCCCAGAAAAAATAAGTAAAAAAAAAAAAAAAAAAAAAAAAAAAAATGAAAATTGACTCCTTAAGTACCAGGACGTCATGAATACCTCTATCTGAAATACCAGGATATATGTGCGTATGTCAAGGTTGCCAGTTTGGCCTTTTTTTAAATTCAAAATTTTGAATTCATACCAGAAAGTTATAGTAGTAATTTGTATTTTATACAATGACAGACTTTTCGTGATTGCATAAAATAAAATTATTCTTTTAGAATTTCCAGTATGAATTTTGTATTTTGAATTTTTGATGAAATTAACATAGTTGGTATTCAGCATACTATCACTAAATTGAAAATGGTGCTTAAGGGGTTAAGCCTGATCCAAATCTACAAAAAACAAGATGGGACCTGGTCTAAAGTTTGTTTTTTGAAAATGAAATTTGCTCTTGCCACATCGAACTTTGTTCTCAATCCAATCAACGAAAAGAGCTTAGAACCAATAGCTATGTTTGTGCACAGAGTTTCATATCGTGAATGTTTACCAGGTACTTAGTTACAGGGAGGTCACAAATATCTTATGTTAAACTTTCCCTTATATTTCCTTATTTCCAGGTTAGCCTCAAATTTTCAGGTTAGCGTTAAAATAAGGAAATTTCCGTAGATAATTTATTTTACAACATTACTCTAATGCATACAATCATTACTTAGTAAAAGTTTATATTTAAAAAAAAAAAAAATCCCACTATAAGTTCTTGCACAGTTAATCAAAAATAGACATTACTGCTTCTTAGATCATGTGGTACTGTACAAGGTAGGAATACTGTCGTATCAAAACAACATCACTTTTCCTAAAAAGAGTTTACACATGTTTGTTATGTCATCAAGAGATTTTTAATGATGTTTTATTAATTTTTTAGTTCTTTCGTTAACTGAAATAACAATTATGTCATTAAACGATGATGTCATGATAATAAAACAGAAAAACACTGCAAAAATATTGCAATGCACAGAAACTATCAATTTTAACTGACGTCACAAACATTTATCCACAAGCCGAAATGATATTTAAGAAAAATTAATTAAGAACTGTTGGATTTAACTCCAAAATAATGAAAGGGTAAAATAGCGTTTGATTTTAAATACAAAGCTACCACGAGATGTACATTTTTCATTTTTGTTTATTTTGAGGATAAGTCTGTTTAGTGTTTCTAATGAACAATATTAGTTAACTTCGATTTCCATGCTTTCTCTTGCATTTTGAGAAAAAATGATACAGATCTGTGATCAGCCATCTAAAGAAAATGGGGCAATAACCTATTTTCAAAAATATGGAATTTGCCCATGAAAAAGGTGTGAATTGATGGGCATGATATGAGACTATCTACAAACTGATAAACAGTGACGGTCTAATATGAAAAACAGCAATAAAAGAATATCCATTAGGAAAGGAAGCTGGTTGGATGACTCAAAATTAACATTTGTAACTGCATTAAGGTTCATTTATGCCTGGTCTGATGAATCAACATCAATAAAATGGAGAAAAAAAAGTAATTTGATTTAAGTCATTGTATAGTTATTGATTGGAATAATTATTTCAGAAGTTTGTATATCTAACCTTCTAACCAGAAAATCTGGAAAAATTTGAAGGTCAAAAACAATTGTAGATATCGATAAAAATTTCTTGTAAAAGCGAAAAAAAATCAAGCCGGTCGAATTCTTCCTCAGCAATGGTTGTTTGGAGGATTATTCTGAGAAACTGATGAATGTTTTATAGTAAAAGTTCCCAACAGCATTGAAGGGAGAAATAAAAGAATATATAGAAGATGGCTCTATCATTTTTTTCAGATTCATGGCAGGCTTATAAAAGTGACTAAATTAAATGCTGCAGGATTCGCAAAATCGTTATAATTTCGTAGATCCAGATACTGGTGCACATACACAAAACATCGAACACCTTTGGCAGTGGCGCAGCCAGAATTTGGTTCTAGGGGGGTTTTGAATTTCTGATAAAGGTGGTCGCCGATTATATGGATCACCGGTTAATGGAATCAGTCTTTTAAATGAATGAAATCATATTGCTTTTCTCCGCAATTACGTTGGTTATGATTCATTTAAACATCGTTTACAATATTAGAGTTACAAACTTAAAATGCACCAATAAAATAACACAAAACTAGGTTAGATTTATAAATTGTTTAAAAATGATGAGGGGCAAACTTTAAGATGGAAGAGCACTGTACAGCAAATGATTTTTACATAGAAAATAACACAGTTGCAATCTATTTGTTCAATCAAAAATACACAAGGTTTCATTACAACAGATTCACGAATTCTTATTTCTAACTTTAATAATAATAAAGGAATTTTAACAAAATTTTCAATAGACTTACTTTTTTTGCTTTTTGCCAAATGTAACAACTCAATTAGGTAATCAATGTTTTGGAATGTAGTTGATATTAAACACGGTATTGTAGACTAAATTACTGTGCCCTTCCAGTACTTTACATGACATTGAATTTTGCATTAAGTAATATAAATCTGATGAAAATTTCTTAAAAATATATTTATTATTGTTAAAGTTCTCTAAAAATATCCGAGTTTGAATTGAAGTCGTATCTATACTAATATTATAAAACAGCAACATTTGTTCTTTTTGCAGGAGTTAATTCTGGAACTACAGAACAGATTAAAAAAAGTAATTGGTCATATGCGAGTTTTACTCACGTACAAAGGGTTCCACACAAAATATCAGAACTGTTCAAAGACAATATACTCACATACCTAAAAGAATACCACATGCCTTAATTTAATTTTATTGGTACTGGAATGAAACACAATGAATATATCTCCCTCTAAAACAAAGACCTTATACAAAGCTTAAACTTGGCAGAGAACCAATCACACTTCGGAAGAAATCGCTGAGTTTCACACGAAAAGTTACTTGTCAATCATATTTGACATAATAGTAGACAATATTAAAGCATTTAAAAAAGTATGCTGAACAACGCTAAACTTTCCGATTCGTTTTAAAAAATGAAAGCATATGCAGACATGAAAATTCAAGTGATTTGTTATCGAAAAGTTTTTTCATCATAAATGACTGATATATTGAATTATAAGCGATGCTGTCTCACAATTACTGACTTTTAAATGTCTTGGAATTACTCTATGAATTAGTTTTCGATATTTGCCTTCAATAATTGAATTCAGTTGGAATGAAAATCGTTGATTACTATGATTCGTCTTACCTAAAGCAAAGATCTTGTACAAAGTTTAATCTTAGCATTGTGCCAAGCGCGCTTCAAAAGAAGGTCGCAAAGTAGCAACACTGTTTTAATCCATGCCGTTGCTTTCTAGATGGGTTTTTAATTAATAGCTCAGGTAATTACAGACACATTTTTTCGAAAATCATTACCAACAATTCTTAAAAGATTCTGTGTCGATAACCCTCAACTGCCAAGCTGAGCGCCAGAAAAATAAGACACATGAGTGATCTTATGATAGTTCCGTTTTTACTTTTTAAGTATGAAACCTTAATAATGGTGTCAAAATTCTGGTAACCATCTGCTCTCTAACAGTCTATATTTTAGACAGCAATTTTTTCGATACAACAATTTCCAAAAGGGGTGCAAGAACAAAAAATATTCTAAAATTGCGGTTTCTACGATATTGTCGGTTCTAGAAATTTGAAATTTGGTGTAGCGGTTATTTTAAAAAGATGTAAATGCTCACTAAAAATGGTTTCTAAAAAGTTTGAAATTTAAAAAGGGGAAAAGAGCAGGAAACGTTTTAAATTGCAATTTATTTGTACAGTTAGGGCTACAAACATGAAATTTGGCATGGTTGTTACTTTAGAGACTTAAATGTTAGCCCAGAACAGTTTGCAGGAGAATTTTGTGTGATACAGTTGGTATAGAAGATTGTAATTTGGCATGGTGGTAACTTTTGGGATGTAAATGCTCTCTAAGAACGATTTGTAAAAAAATTTTAAATTTAAAAGGATGAAATGAGCGGAAAATGGTCTGAAAATGATTCAAAAACAATTATTTAGGAATTGTTTGTGCTAGATATGTGAAATTTGGCATGGCTGTTACTTTAGAAATGTAAATGATCATACAGAACAGTTTTCTAAATGCAAAAGGATGCAAGAACAAAAAAGTTCTAAAATAGCGATTTGTGTGATACAGTTGGTAAATGCTTGGTTTTTGATATAGTGGTTACTTTTAAGATATAAATACACTCGTTTAAACCGGTTTTTAAAATATTCGAAATTTAAAAAGTGAAATGAGCAAAATAAGTTCTAAAATGTTCTAAATCATAATATATTTAGAACTTTTAGGGTGAGAGTCTTTGAATTTTATATGGATGTTAGTTAAGAGAAGTAAATGCCCGCCCAGAATTTATTTTTTCAATTCGAAATTTAAAAGAATGCAAAATTAATAAGCATTCTAAAATTGTGATGTATGTGATACAATTGGTATGGAAACTTGGAATTTGGCATGATGTAGTAAATGCTTTTATGTAGTAAATGCTTCCTTAGAACATTTTTAAAAAAATTCAAAATTTAAAAATATGAAATGAGCGGAAAACTTCCTAAAAGCGCTCTAAATTATGATTTAGTTGAAACTGTTAGTGTTAGCAACTTGAAATTTAGTATAGAGATTACTTTTAAGATGCAAATGCTCAGCATAAAGAGTTTATTATAAATGGGAAATTTAAAGGTGTGAAACAGCTGAAAGCATTTTAAATTACAATTTATTTAGAACCGCACGTCATATCACGCCTTTCGAAGACTATCTTTTTTCTATGCTAAAAGTAACTAAACGTCTGTATTTTGACACAATCTTTTAAAAGCATCTCGGAAGATCAAATTTACAGCGCCTACAAAATTTTGAAATGCTCGAATAAAAGTATTAAAAAAAAATCTGAGAATTTTTTGATGAAAACGCTAAAAGACAGTTAGGTGTTTTGGCGTGGGTTCGATCGGCTTCGGCTCATGTTTTCACTGTTAAATGTGTGACTTAGTCTTTTTTTATGTGACTCTGTGTTTCTGTGCTCTTCGACTTTAGTCAAAGACTTAAACTTTTTTCACGGAACTTTAAAGAGGGGTTGAATACAGTTATATTTACAATCGAATAAAATTTCAGAGAGTTCGGACAATAACTGTTTTTTGTTGTTGTTATTTTAAAGGACCCGTCGCAAAACATAAAAAAAGAAGTGAGAAGAAAACATTTCTTTTACAGCTAGATATCAGTATTTTTCCACGGTCTGTAAAACTATTATATTTATAACTGATGAAAAATTTATAGAATTCAAACAACAGGGGTTATTTTTTTAAAAACTATGAAACGAGAGACCCTTACGAAGAAAAAAAAAGAAAAGAAAGTGTCTTTTAAAAATGCTTTTCCCTCTAATAATCAATATTTTTTTAGCGAAAATTTCATTTAAAAATATAAAATTGATATAAGATATATAATCATACAAATTTGAGGTTATTATCATGGGCCCGGGCACCGCCGGACAAGTAAGCTAGTATAATTTTAATGACATGCAAGTAGCATTCGTTAAAATGTAATAAGTGAAAATCAATGTATAAATAATTTATTGCTGATCAATTTAAATTAATGCATGATTAGCGTAAAATCGTGTGTAATTACAGATAGTATTTGTCTAAGAAAACGCCTCACATTTAACTCCTCTTTTTTTCAAAATCCATACTCACAGGCAGGGCTTAAATTCTAGGAAAAAGAGTACTGGAGCTCAAATTTTCAGCAGCAATAACAACCATCAACACAAACCCCCTTTTATTAGAAGGAGGGATACTGATGCATTATGGTTGTTATCTCATCCGCATATTTATATTTCATACATTATTTGTAAAATTTAAAGCAATTTCGTCTTTTATAAAAAAAAAAAAAAAAAAAAAAAATACATTTTGACTGTATCTATATCCAATTACACATAAAATTTAATAAATGAATGGAGCAGAAAATAAACAAATAAGCAAAAAATAGAGCCAAAGAAAATAATAATAGAGAAAAAACATTGAAATCAGAAATGAGGAATTTTCAGAAAATCCTACTCGCCAAAGATGGCTTTATATGAACTAGCAAAACATAAAACTGGAGCTGGAGCTGTGCGCCTGTGAGCTTCATCACAAATTTACAATGTTTTACTAACACGAGCAAATTACAGCGACTAAACATAATACCACGAGTAAAAATAGCAGATACGGTGCGGTTAATTTTGGCATTTCTCATTGCTGTTCGAAAACCATTGAGACAAAAAAATCAATTGAGTCTACATCTGTGATCGCTAGATAGATACATGCTCCAACGCATGCAACACGCTACGTCACATGTGTAAGTGCTTTAGTAGGAAAGGACGCAAAGTACGGCTGATTGGAGAAAAAGGAAAACATAATTTAAGCTTCAATTTTTCAGAAATTCTCTTTCGCTGAGCACCGGAGCTCAATGTCTATGAACTCAGAAGCCTGACCAATATTTAAACATTGACTAAAACCAAAGAAGTATGGGAGCCGAGCTCTGGTACAAATTAAGTATTGCTCACAGGCATGTATCTATAAGTCAATGAAATTACAATCAGTGCTTCTTTCCTCCGAGGGACAGGATGCAGTGCCTCCAAGAACAAGACATCATTGCTACATTACCAACAAATGAAATATAGTCTTTAAATTTGTGTACAGACCCCCTAAAAAACGAATGATTCGAAAGAAACACTGATTGCGAAAATCTGTTCAATCGCAATAAAAAAATATCTTTTTATAACTTTAAAGTACTTTTTTTTTACTTTTGCAAAGTTTTTTTCCTGGGTACGCACATAGCTTGGTCTTAAATATAACTGAGAGCAAAAAACACAAAAAGCCGTTTGAAACTAAGAGAGACTTACAAAGTGTATGTTTTATTTTTTTGTTGGAATTCGATGGTCTTATTTTTTCAAACATGGAACAAAGACAGAAATGCAATTAAGAAACGACCCACTGTATACTATATAACTCAAAGCGTCTGTATGGCAGTATATGACACTCCTTTTACTATAAGATGTCTCGACAAAGTGATGTTGTCCGAATAACCCGTTTTGACTTAACCGATGCATGTAATATGCGCTTTCACAGTTTCAAGTAGAATTTTCGCCGTTTAATTGAATCACATTGTTGAATAGAATTTGATTTAACAAAGTGGCGGATTTCGCCAAAGTGGAAAGGCCAAAAAATTTAATTTTAACTTTAGTTTTGATTCATATAAGCGGCAATTATAGTAATTTTTTTAGCTCGGGAAGGGGTGGGGGGTTAATGCCCAAATCCCCCCCCTTGGCAGCACCACTGCCCTTGGGGCTTAGCTAAATTGTGAAATAAGAAACACCGCCGAACAGGACATCAACACTTAGATGCATGTTTAACTGTGTTTATATGGCATCTAATCAGGGTTGGGTTCTTGACGTCAAAAAGTGGTTTTTGACATGACATGTCAAAAACTGTCGAAAAGTGTCAAGAACCTTATACGCATTTTTTTTAGCAATCATTAGTGATATTTTATATTATATCAAGCTAAAAACTGATTAAATAATAATTTATATATTATATAAATAATTATTATTTAGTCATACTATAATTAAGTTGTAATAAAATTATATATCATTATTCAAAATATTTGTCAATTGCCATGCTAGGAAAAATAGCAAAAAATATTGAAACTACTATTAAATGCATTTTTCAAAGTACTTTTTATATCTTTATTACTATTAAGTATTTGGTTTATTAAAAAAAAAATTAGCAATCTAATTTATGCTTAAAATAAATAAATAAATAAATAAAGTAGCCAATATTCAATGACTGTTCATAAGTTACCTAGACTTTTAATGATTCTAAATGTTTGTTTTTGTACATAAACTTTAAATATAAACCACAATTGCAACACAAATGTTCTTTAAGTAATTATATGAATTATAATATGAAATCTACATAATTAAACATTCTTTAAATCAATAACTTAAAAGAAGATGGTTTGTTATTTTCAACATTTACACATATATATCTTCATTTTATTATGTCAGTTTCAGTTTAATTATTTAGAACTATTTCTTTGTGTTAAATTTATTTTTTATACATTATAAAATAGTACCTTTTTTTATCCAAAGGTTTGAGTATCATAGCTGAGATTTATTCCAACAGAGCGAAAACTGCTGGGACCAGGACTCGAACTTGGGTACTTTGGCTTGCCATGCCAACGCTGTTCTTACTAAGCTATCCCAATGATATCCTGGTTGGCATTATTCACTCTTATTTGTTGGACATGACTGCGAACTGCAGTGCTAATTTTATTAATCTGAGCTATAACTATACCATTTTTACATGATGAATGTGATACAACGCGGAAACTAACTCCTGTATACAATGTAATTAGGTCATAATGAACAAACCCAGGTTCGAGTCCTGGTATTTTTCGCTTTGTTGGAATAAATCTCAACTATGCTATGATACTCCAACCTTTGAATATGATTCACCTAGTGGAAAAAAAATTCCTCTGTTCATTAGTACCCCCCTTTTTTTTGGGGGGGGGGGGGGAATATTAAAACAATATAAAAAGGAGTATATTATTTATATGAAATTTTATACATTAAATTATACAAGTACCAGAATTTTCCCCAGGTTTAAAGAAAGGCAGGGTGGTGCTGGTGAGAAAAGGGCACTTTTCAGATTCTTCAGGGCAGTTACTGTTAAAGCCCTACTTTTGGTTTTTAAAGTCACCTTTAATATTTAAAAGTCAGGGCACTCTTTTTAAGACAACATTGAGTAATTTTTTACTATGAAAGCAAACTTTTTAATACTAAAATGAGAAAAAACCCCCTTTTTTTTTTACTGAGTGGCAAGAAAGGTGCTATTTTGTAAATCAAAGGGCAGGTAGGGTGCATCACCCTTCTGAAACTGCCTGGGAGGAACTCTGTAAGTACTATTTAATAGTTTGATTAGTTTATATTTTTAATGTAACAATACTTTTAATTATTATTTTATTATATACTTATAGCTTACAATTATTTTCAAAGTAATTTGTTAAACCAAAATCATGCTTTGAGTTTTCAAGTGTCGACACAGATTTTTTTTTTTTTTTTCTTGAGGCCCATTTTGTGAAAACAAAAAATTATTTTTGTGAAATTTATCATATTTTTGTGAAAATTTTGTTATGAAAGCATAATCCAGTTGCTCAAATTCAAACCAAGCATTTAATAACTTCTTTAAGTCATTCTGTTAAAGTTTTCTTTTCTTGTGAACTTGTTTTCTTTGTAAATTATACATTTTAAAACCAAACAAAATAAGGAGAGGATGTTTTTATGGAATGGAATTTTGTGAACGGGGCTGATTTATTAAATCGATTTTTGTAAAGGTGTTCTAGATAGGCCTTTTTTAATGTCTAAAACTGTCAAAAAGTTTACCCATGTATCTAACACTAAAAATTATGAAAAACTGTTAATTTAATGTTGTTGTAAAAATAATTTTAATCAGTTTTTGGACTCAATTTTAGGTTTTTGACAGTCATTGTCAAAAACTATGTCAAAAAGGGGTTTTTGACATGGTTAAAATCATGGTTAAAACCGTCACACTGTCAAAAACTTGCCAACCCTGCATCTAATGCATAGAAAGGATGATTATTTTGTCACTATTTTGAATGGCATTAGAGATTTTTGGCCTTCGGAATAATTACTGAAAATTTAATTTAATTTTTTTTTTTTAAATAATTTTAAGGTTTAATGGAATGTTTATGAGATGATCATTAAAAATTTTTCTAATACAAATGAAATATAAATTAAAAGATAGTTTCTTTCAGCTTATATTAACTTTTTTATATGTATCATTAAATATGTAAAATAAAATATTTATGTTTCATCCACGAATGAAATTTTGTGTCTGGTATGTCGATATACCAAACATACGAATATATCGACATACCAGATATAAAATTTCATTCGTTCAGACAATTTTGGACAAAAGAATGTTTAGAATAATTGGCATTACATTATGAATGCTGAATTTTTGCTATGCAATGTCTTAAATTAATCAAATCTATTTGAAATTTTTAAAGCACCCTATTCTTCAGTGATGTTTTAAACTCTAATTTCCTTAGTATTCTTACGTATACAAGTTTGGAACGACAACATTCTTAAATTTGTTTATTTGACATTATATTTTGGTACGCATTGTAAAACACCATAAGAAACTTAGACCACATTCTTGTTTCTCAAATAACGAGTTTTTTTTTCTTTTTTTCCATTTTTGTATAAATAAAATTTTCACCATGAGGCTGAGCCCGAGAGCTAAGATTATTTTTTTTTCTTCCAGATAACTGCAATCGTAATGGAAATTAACATTTGTTTCAATGAATTTCCATGTTTAATTTGAATTTCCCTGATATTTCCAGGTTAACAAAATTCCCTGATATATATATATATATATTTTGCAAAATTTTCCAATATATATATATATATATATATATATATATATATATATTGCAAAATTTTCCAAAATTAATTTGTTAATCAGGTGCGGAAAAAAAAAATCACAAATTTTGCTAACATGAAAAATATTGCTAATTTCCTTAAATAATATTGGGAAAATATCGTGAATTTTGTCTAAAAATTGCGAATTTCATCAAATGGTTGTGGAAAAAAAATCGTGAAATTACAGAGTTAAGTCTTACTGAAAAAGCTGCAAGGAGAAAATTTTCGTACTTGTTCGCAGTTGGAAACAATTTTGTTGAAAAATCCCCAATTTGGCAAAAAAATGCACAGCGTTATGATTTTGCCGCAATTGGCATAGCTATTCCATCACTGGAATTTTAAAAATATTGAGAGAAAGAAGGATGAGCCCACCAGCAATTGACCAGTGACACACAAAAGTGTAGAAAACAAAAATTAATGCATGAGTATGTTAATATTGGTTGATAGAGAATGTATGTAATAATTGATCAGTGACATCAACCCGAAATTAGACTAACAATTTTGAGTTTGCTAACATTATAAAAAGTTAACTTTTCAAAAAGTTTCTTTAAAAAAGTGGAAAATTAAATTAAGGTTTTAGAATTTTTCATATTTTAAAAAATTATTTTTAAATTAAAAATATGAACATATTTAATATATGCTAATTAAAACTTTTAACATGTTACATTTAGAGAAAGAATAGCCATTATAGGTCAAAATTTTCATTTAGCTCACATTCATAATTGCCATAATATGATGCAGAATGGTTAAGTAATTTCATAGATTAAATATATTAACCATTATTCATTTAATTTTGTTTCTGTTTAAATTATCAAAAGACATTTTTCCCCTCAAATGTTTTAAAAATAACTTGATTTTGTCCAATTTAAATTGACTGTCTGCTGATCACTGATAGTCTGGATATGAATCCCACTTAAAACTACTAGTCTGAAATTTGCTGGAAACGAAATTTTTCAGACCCGGGCTCAGTCTTAACTGGAAGAAAGCTAAAAGTTCCTCCCGAGCAAAAATCAGTAAAATTAGTCCCAACTCAGTGAATTTCTAAAAAAAAATCCTATATTTCTTAATAAACATTACAATTTTTAAATTCTTTTAAAAGAATATAGCATCCATATTTATACAAACATTTTAAAGTACAGCACTTTTCATATGTTCGCAAGCCATGGTATATGAAATTACAACATAAATGATTACATACATATATTCAGTAAAAAATTTAATATGATTTAGAAAGAAAGAAAAAGCTCAAAAATATAATTTTGGAGCTCTTGAAGAAAAAAAAAAAAATTGTATATTTTTAAAAATATTTGTTTTTTATTTATTAAACCAAAATAAATTTCTAAAGTAGCAAATGTACAATATCATTATAATTTTTACAAAAAACTGCTGGCCCAACATGTCCCAGAAAGAATGAAGTCTGGACCTGGTCTAATGATAGGGAAATTGTACAGACCTCTAAAATATACTAGCTCCTCTCAAAGCTTAATCCTGGGTGTGTGCCACTGAGTGAGATACAAAATTGTAGAAAACAAAAATTAATGCAGCACTATATTAATATTGGTTAACAGAAAATATATCTAGTAATTCAAAAGTAAGACACAAAATAGAAAACATAAATTAATACAAGGATATACTAATATTGTTTGACAGACAATGAAACTATAAAATTTTCTATCAACCAATATTAACATATTGGTGCATTAATTTTTGTTTTCTACAGTTTGAGGATAGAACTATCTATCTCACTGTAATCATGATTAAACTGTTTATGGCATATTTGCAACTTCCTGGCATGATAGTTTTCTTTTAAGGTTTTTTTTTTTTTTTTTTTTTTTTTTTTTTTATTATTATACAGTAGATCTTTAGAATGCAAAACTATTCTGTATATAACACACAACTTCTCAGATGTAAACATTGAATTTTGCTGTTAAGTGCCTGCATTCCACAACATAGAAGTATTGCTACCTTCTAGAGGACTAAGTTTCAGGTATACTTTCATCTTTATCTCCTTAATTCAGATCTTTTAAATGAAAAAATTGCTATTATTAGAAGAAAATAGTTTAGGAATGAATATAATGATTTTATCCAGACATATTTGGACCATTTTTATAAAGTAAATTCAACAATGTTTGAAATGATTTATAATATGCAAAAATTTATAATCTGCACAACTTCTTTTCCCAAAGTGTGGAATAATAAAGATCTTCTACTATATATTGGTATGTTCCAGATGTATCTGACCATGTTTACCAAGTAAGTTTAATGAACGTGTGAAGTATAATACACATAACCTCTCATCTTAAGGTGAGCATTATAAAGATCTACTGTATTTTGTTACGATTGTAAACCATAATTTTATTTTAGTTTGACTTTTTAAATTCAATAATACTACTTACCTTACCCAACGAATGTCAGCTTCCTGTTGTCTAAGTAAAAGGTTGTTTGTCTCCTGTTTTCCAAGCAAATGATATTAAACAATAGAAATGGTAAAATATTAAAACCTGTTAGGATTTTTTTTTTTTTTTTTGGGGGGGGGGGGGGGGGGGGGGTGAGTGATTTTATATGTTTTTAGCTACGATACCTTTCTTTTAATTCTAAAATATCCTTCCCTGCTTTTTAAGGGAGTGGAGGAGGGAGCGATCATAGGAAAATATTTTGTCTGACACATCATGTTTATAGATTTTAAAATGTTATATAGAGCACAGCTGCAGTATCAAAACAAATTAAACAGTAACTCATTTGTCTAAAACTGATCCCACCATACTACAATTAAATTAACGGCCATTAACCCTCTCACTGACAAGCCCAT
Source organism: Maratus michaelseni (assembly GCA_963931845.1). Lineage (NCBI taxonomy): Eukaryota > Metazoa > Arthropoda > Arachnida > Araneae > Salticidae > Maratus > Maratus michaelseni. The sequence continues at coordinate 151,906,419 of OZ007596.1, read as the reverse complement.
GTTAATATGTTCATTAAGCTCCAGGTTTCACTGCAATACAAGTATTTTTTAAATTAATATAATTCTATGTAAATAATGCAGTTTCAATACATTGAGTAATGATTGATACCCTCAAAGTTTACATTCATATATACAATTAAGTTTTTTATACAATTTTGGAATAATCACCTTTTTTTAGAATATATAATATAATACAGTGAAAACAACATTACAATTTAGCCCTTTTGCTGGACAGTCAGAGGGTTAAAACATGCAAACATTTGAAAAAGAATTTTGTTCCTATAAATTTCACCCATTTGGTTTTTTTAAACCTACCTCTTCATTAATTGCACTTGAACCTCCTTCATCATCTTCAGATTCTTTGTGAAGAGTTATTACTTTTTTTGTACTTCCTAAAGGCCTACCAACTTTTCGAGGAGGAAAAGCTGGTCTAATAGGTCTTGTTCTAGGCCTTCCTCTTCTAGAATGAAAGGAAGTTAAATGATGCCACAGTGCAAAATTTGGCAGCTTTGCACCACGTGTGACAATGTTTGATGTGCGAACAAGTTTTAACTTTTTCTTTGCATTTTCTTTAGATTCTCCAGTAGAATTTTCATTTTTAATTACTTGTTCACTTGTATGTGCTAGAGACTCTGTGTCTGGTTTAATATCAACCTCCTCTTCAGCTGCACTAGACTCATCCGGTTTGCCATTTTCTTTCGAATCTGTTTCAAATTTGTTTTCTGATTCTGCTAGTAACTGTGTCCAATGTTTTCGTTTTTTCTTACGGCCTGGACCTCTTCTAACAGCTTCAGCTGAATCTGAAGTAACAGATGTAGAAATAGAAAACGTAGTAGATGCTAACGGTGGACGACCAGGCTTCTTATGTTTTTTTACAAAATTGTAACCTATTAAAAAAAATTACAAAAAATTTCAAAGAATCAGCAAATAATATGGAGTAGTTTAAATTTTGATGATGATAGTCTTATGAATCAAAAATGTGCATAACCATATTAAGGGATGTTCAAGTATTATATATAAACATGTTTAAAACACTTCAGAATTAAATATTTCTAACTTTTTCTGAAAAAAAGGAAGAGTGGGAGAGGTGAAATCCTGTACTAGATAAATCTTTCCATACAGTAGTATGAGTGTGTATATAGGAGAGAAGGCTGTCAAACCAATTTAGATAGATTTTATTAAAAACTGGATTTTGGGGCAGAAAACCTGCTTAATGGGAAGATTGGTGAAAATTAAATTTCTTCAATTTAATAATATGTAACAAGTGAAATTCTGTTTATCTCAATCATATACTAATGAATTTGTTTTTTTATGAAAGAATTTTAATTTCAACTGAGTAAAAAATATCCAGGCCAGCAGTTGGATCTAGGACCTCCACTTTAATATATGATTGAGATAAAAGTAACTTCATAATTACATATCCATAGCTGCCAATCTTCCCAGTAAAAAAAAAACACGATTTGAACCAAAAAAATTACCTAACAAGATTTTTTTTTCTATGTTGTTATTAATTAACTTCTATTAGTTAATAAAATATATATATATATATATATATATATATACCGGATGAATAATAAGTCCCAGAACAGTGTAATATCTCAAGAAATAGACGTCCGATTGAAAGACAAAAAATATATGTTCAATAATTTTGAAAAATCTATTTAGGGATATCAAAGTTGCAACCTAAACTCTGCCCACTGGGAGGAAAGTGGGGGGGGGGGGAGTTTGAAATCTAAAATGATAACCCCCTTTTTTATTGCAGATTTGGATTCTACAGGAAAAAATACATACCTTCTGTATTTAACATTTTCTTCGGAAAATCCCAGATGGCACTGTAATTGAGTAAAATGCAGTGAGAATTGTTTCCATTGAAAAGTCTGGAAGCGGTCGAATAACTCGAGAAATATACATCAGATTGAAAAATAGAAAATACCGTGTTCAATATTTTTGAAAAATTTATTTAGCATACCTTCCAACTTTTGAAAATGGCAAAGTGTAAAAGGATGCGTGAAGAAAATTTCACACAATTTTTTTTTAAACATAAAACCCATGTAACCCATTTTTAAGTAACACATACGTGGTCTTTTTGAAACAATTTTAAGTACATAATAGATGAATATTATTAAATAATACAGTGCTGACCATTATAAAGATAGTTTAATAAGAAAAATATGAAAAACATTGCAACACTCATTAAAAAACTGATTTTAAAGACATAGACACAGCTTTTCTTATCTAATTTTTGCTTTACATCTGAGCAAATTTATTCATAAAACTTCTTCTTCTTACATGCAATACAAATTTTAAAACTCTTCCTGAAGATTTCTGACAATGAAACCTGAACTTATTCTTTGACAATACTAAATATTCCCCTCACATTCATCATTTACCGTTACTATAAGCAAGTAAGAGTAATTCATAAATTAAGGGTTAAAAAATGAAACTTGGAAGAAATTTTTACAAAAAAAGTGTAAAAATATGTGCCCTAAGTGTAAAAAATGCCCCAAAAGTGTAAATTTTACACCTAAAGTGTAAAAGTTGGCAAGTATGTATTTAGGGATATCAAAGTTGCCAACTCTGCCCCCTGGAGGGAAAGGGGTGGGGCAACTTTGAAATCTTAAATGATAAACCCCCTTTCTTATTGCAGATTTGGATTCTATGGGAAAAAAATTCTGTAACTTTTGTATTTAACATTTTCTTTGGAAAATTATAGATGGCGCTGTAATAGAGTAAAATGCAGAGCGAATTGTTTCCATTGAAATATCTGGAAATGGTCGAATAACTCGAGAACTATACATTGGATTGAAAAACGGAAAAATGTATATTCAATATTTTAGAAAAATGATGATTTTCCAAAGAAAATGTTAAATACAAAAGTTACATACAAAAGTTACATATTTTCCCCCATAGAATCTGAATCTGCAATAAAAAAGAGGGGTTATTTAAAATTTCCCCTCCACTTTCCCCCACAGGGGGCAGAGTTGGGAAGGCAACTTTGATACCCTTAAATAGATTTTTCAAAAATATTGAACACACATTTTTTGTTTTTCAACTTGACATCTATTTCTAGAGATATTACACCGTTCCGGGGCTTTTTATTCACACAGTATATCTATGATAGTAAAGTTCCTTGGCCTGAGGTTTCGTCAATTGATCTATGGGATTTTGCAAGACTGATTAACATCTAACATTGCCAACAGGTTTAAGGGTGATTTTCAAATATGAGTCATTTTTTTATGTCTGGCAAAAGACTATTTTTATTTTCAAACTAAATAATCCTGTGGGATTCAATGTTGGTTTTTCCAAAAGGTGCATGTGTTAAGACTTATTCATGTACGAGTTATTCATGTTCTGTAAGAATATTTCTTACATATTTTTTTAATAAATTTTATCAAAGAGTAAACCCAGAAAATGGGCTGTCCGAAATGACAAAGTGAAAATTCTTGACAAAATTTAACCTATTACAAATTAAAAATGACTTTACATTATGTATTTTTAAATACATAGGATTTGCAATGCAATATATATATACCGGGTGATTCATAATGAATGGGCCAAAAAGAATAGTGCAGTGTGACTGCCGTAATGGATTTTTTCAGCCGAAACAAATTTATTCTGCAACTACTATTATACAAGTTTTATTTGGCAACAAGGAAAAATCATTGAATGACGAACTCGCCGCTAGAGGCGCTGTTAAACAAAATGTCATCCATGCAGGAGAAAGCGTACTGCGTTTTCGAATATGCGAAAACCTCCTCGGTAACTGTTGGGCAAAGACATTTTCGCACAAAATTTCGAGTTCCTGAATGAACGTCTACCCCATCGCTGGATTGAATGTGCTGGGCCACAGGATTTGACATGTCTTCATTGGCCGCCGAGATCACCAGATCTAATGCCCTGTGATTTTTTTTTCTCTGGGGTTTTGAATTTTCTAAATATATTAATTAGAACGTTCACAATCATGTTTTCTTTTTGTCCCATTCATTATGAATCACCCTGTATATATATATATATATATCTGTTTAAATTATGTTATTTTTTTAGTGTATATTAGTTTTTTTTTTGGTCCAAGAGAAATGTCAGGTCTGTTACTGTCATCTGTTACCAATAAAAAAAATTGTCAAAATTACTCTGTATATGGCAGCACAAGCTTTAAAGATTATTTTTATGATTCAGTAAGTAGTAAAAGCCATTTTAAAATCATATGCTGAACCTAAAGGATAACATTAACAGTTTTGGTTTTTCATAAGGTGAATATTATTTTTATCTTTTCAGGTCTGTTACGAGCTTTGTTCAATTAAATGAGTGTAGCATTATTATCTGCTTAACACACCAAAAGTCACTGTGAGAAGTATATTTAAGCTATATTATCCTAAGCCAAAGCCTAAAACTTTTACACATGGTAGCAAAAAATAAATAAAAATGTATTTGTCAAATATGTTACACATTAAAAGTAACAGACATGACATGTTTAAATAATAATAATACTTACCTTCTTATTGTCTATAGTCAAAAGTGTAGAAGTGTTATCTGAAGTATATTTAAGCTATATTATGCTAAGACTAAAAATTTTACACATGGTAGCAAAAAATGTTAATTTGTCAAGTCTGTTATTCATTAAAAGTAACAGACCTGACTTGTTTAAATAATACTACTACTTACCTTCTTATTGTCAATAGCCAAAAGTATGGAAGTGTTATCTGTGTGGAAACATTCAAATAATTGTAATTTCATGTTAAAATTTCAAACAAAAATGTCCGGTAACAGACCTGACATTTTTTTGCTTCTTTGTCATGTACAAGTTCCATACAGGACAAAATTTTAATAAAAAGTTAATGCTGACCATGTAAACATGTAACCTTGTAAATAAAAAACTTCAATACGTAATATTTAAAGTAATTTTTAAAGCAATTTTTATAGTCAGGTATACATAAATATATGGATGTATAAAACTTTGAGCACAGAGACTACAAACTGATATAAAAAAAATCAATATACAACTTATGACTTAGATTATTTGTCAGCCCTAAATCTACAGTCAAACACTATTATACCAGGAAAGTGCACACAGGGTCTACACAACATTCAGTGAAACAAATTTACAAACATTCATTTGATGTCATCAAGCAGGGCTTGTAAAAGGCTGTTTCTTAGCTGTCCAAGACTGTGCCAAACCACAATCATTTATGGCTACCATCTTTTGTGTTAACTTCTCAGCCTCAAGCAACAAATTGTGAGATTTGTTAAAAACATGAATGTTACTAAAAAAAAATTTCAAATCAATTTAACCTAAACACATTTTATTATTTTGACATGTTTATTTCACTAAATTATACATTACATATTTTTTCATAATGGACAGAAGAGAGAAAACATTTATTGCAATGACAAAGTAATTTAAACACACTAAAATAAAGAAAACACATCAATAAAAATAGTGTAATATATATATATATATAACTATGCTTTAATCTACTAGTTTCATATTAATTAAATTATGATTATACATTGAGAAATCAATTTAAAAAAAAGGAATTCAAAAATTGGAATATCTTTAAATTTTTAGAATTTTTAACATTTTCTGGTACTAAGAATGGAAAAACATATTTTTAATACCAGAAAACTTTAAAAATTCATAAAATTCAAAACATGAGTTTTGGTTATACAATTTTTTTTCCTCTTACTTGTTAGAGCATGGAAGATGTTTACTGTACAATACTGTATAAAAATATAAATTTTGTAATTTTTACAAAAATAACTAAATTGGATTTTGATATGATTTTTGAAATATTTTTCCATACCTCTAAAACTAATCGTTAAGAAATTAGCTATTACACACACTATTTTATTTAACTTAACTTTGTTTTGTATGTAAAGATGGATTTTTATAATTGATTTTTCACTCACTTCCTGATATGCTTAGTATTATAAAAATTATGTCCACAAGTATGTTGCTGATGACAATAAAACATTTTAATATTTTTAGAACTTACAAGGGAACCACTTTTGGTGCAGCTCGCACCTAGCATTGCAACCTGGTGCATTTTAAAACCCTATATTAGCAAGTTTATGAATCAATAAAAATTTTCTGTTATAATCATTTTTTAAAATTCCTACTATTAGCTCACACTTTCTATATATATATCTTGTTCAAATTTTCACTCATTAATAAAATATTTTCTATTCATCCACTCAAGTTCAAATAAATTTTTTTAAACTTGTAGTGGATGACACTTTATGGTAATACAGTTTTTTCAAATATTAATTCATTAATTAAATTTAATTAAATAATTTTAGTTTTAAATGGGAGAAAAAAATTCCTCCCATTATTTTCATAAATGAAATGAAAGATTTATCTCAAGTTAGTGATGCCACAGAAATAAAATACTGCAACGATGATTATAAAATAATGTTCAATAAAGATAACGTGGGACATTAATGCTGCACGGGTTTATTTTATATATTTATGATTAAAAAGTAGGAATTGACTTGAAATCAATTTAGAAAACTGAAAAAAATAGTTAAAAAAATGTTTTTTTTTTTTTTTTTTTTTTTCCATATCTTAAAAAACAGAGCAAAAATTATAACTTTTAATAATTGAGTTTGGTGGCAACACCAAATTAATGTATTGTAATGGAAACTTTTGGGGGGGGGGGACATGAATTGCATGCATGAAATTGAGTGTGATTTTCAAGAAAAACATTAAATGCTCATAAAAGATTGTTTTCTTTTTTTTTAAACTATTTCTACTTTTAAATAAAAATGGGTAAAAAAAGTAACATGTAAATACAAACCAAATTTTGTCTTTGTCTGGGTATGACAATTGCTTGGGCAAACTTCTTCAACCAACTGAGGTCCAAATAAATAGGGACAGCATTCCAACTTTGTGCAAATTTCTTTACAAAAGTCTTCAACTTGAGCACTGTTCTGTACAACATCTATAGTAGCTCTATAAGATTTTCCTTTATATCTAAAATTAAAGGTAAAAAAATAAGGTTTCAGTATTCGGATATTACTTTAAATACACAACTATATGCAATGCCACACCCATGGGAATATTCATAGCAAATCACAATGCTATAATTTGGATTCAGAGATTTTGCAAGAGAATTTTCTGAATAACTTGATTCACTTTGGTCTGATCCCACCCCTTCCCATAATAGAAAACATGAGATAGGAGACACATTGTAGATTCCCCATTTGATATGTAGATTATTTTCAGAACAACATTTATTTTTTTTAATCATTTATTTTTGTTCAAGATGGAAGAAGTTTTGTTTTCCTTTTTTTCAATGTCTAAGAAATGCTCAGAAATTTTTAAGAAAGCATCTAGAAAATATGTTCCAGATGAAAGAGCAATCATCAAAATCAATCCACTTAATCCCATAGCTGTGTGTGGAAACAAGAGCAATCATCAAAATCAATCTACTTATTCCATAGCTGTGTGTGGAAACAAACATACACAAAAATACTTTCAGCATTCCAAGACTTTTTTTTTAAAGGTTGGTTGAAGCACATGGAGTGATACTTTTTTTAAACCTTAAGTGATATCACAATATCATGTTGTAGAATCTTTATTTAAGGAAAAAGTGTAAGATGGATTAAAAGATTTACAAAAAAATCCTAAATTTCATATTTATTATCTAGCAAGCACTTTCTTCAGGGATGAAAACAGTAAAACTGCAGAAAAGACGGAAATTTTTGCTTTGGCCTCTCATGCCCAGAAATCCCCCCCCCCCCCTTTTCCTGTGATTATCAGAAATTTCGAAGAAGGAAGAGAAGTTTAGATGAATGATTATTTATTATTTCTACAAAATAACAAATAGGGTGGAATTTTTTTTTTTTAAGGACGAGCAGAAATTTTGGAGGAAGAAGTGAAGGTGATTGATAATTTATCATTAGAACAAAGTATCAAATAGAGAAGAAATTTTTTTTCTTGAAGTAAAGAGTTTTAAAGATTTTCAACTTTGTGAACTGCTTGGAAAGAGGGAGGAGCAGAAATTTAGGAGGAATATTGTAATTTAGATTAGTGATGGGCCGATTCGAGATCTTTTAAGAATCGATACCTTAGTTTTCGAATACTTTTCAGAATCGAAACCAACATTCGAATACTTTGTATTCAAATGTTCTAGAACTGAAAACTACTTCAGACTTTGTTCAAACTTGATGAGGGCGATATTCAAATGTTTGTTCTACGTAAAATCACCTGTCTGTCTCTCTCTCTCTCTCTCTTCTCTCTTTTTTTTTTTTCATGTGTCCGTCACAGCTGTTTTCATGTTGTTTTTGCGTTCGGATGAAAATTGAGATAGTCATATTACTTTTTTTTTTCTTAATTTTTCAATGGTGAAACTTTCCTTAGAAAATAAAATAGTAACGCTTTAATGATTAATCTACCCAGAACTTTTTGAATAATCTAGAACAGGAAGCAATTTTTGTTGATTAAATCAAGAAAAACTTTCTTTTTTCAAACTGTAATATTTTACTCTCCAGCATGCGAAATTGTGTGTTTTATTGTTGTTTTTATTTTAAATGTTATATTTCAATAATAATTAAAAAAAAGTATGTGTCCAAATGGGTGCCATTGAACAACACTGTTTCCGAACTTTATTTAATAGCAAAAATTCTGCGATTAAATAATGCAACGATTACTATTCAGTAATAATGGTACCAGAAATTGAAGGATTGTGGGAACCATGCAATAAACCTTGTTATTCTATTCTTAATTCCCTTTATACTTGATAATATTAAGTATGGATATTTTAGAAAAGTCAGTATAGGTGTAAGCGGAATTTCGTTCTTTTTGGGGTGGAGGTGTGGGGGTGCTACCTAGTTTGTACATTATTTTATCATTAGTGCCGGCAAAGGTGCAGAGATATGGAAATTTAATTAAAATTTTCTTATCTGATTATTTAAAAATAAAAAAGAGAAAATTATTCTGATTATTTTAGTCGAATTTTTTTTTCGATCTGCGATTAAATAATGCGACGATTACTATTCAGTAATAATGGTACCATAAATTGAAGGATTGTGGAAACACTGTAATAAACTTTAATACTTAATACCCTTTATACTTGATAATAGTAAGTATGGATTTGTAATTTTGTTTTCCTTTTAACGTTCATACGTTTCAAATTTATCTTACATGGAAATTCAGGACGGAATGAGGAAAAAAAAATAAAACTGTTTTATTTCTTCATTTTGAAAAATGTTGGTACAGATTTATTGTTGAATACTTAGTATTTCCGAATTGGTAAATTTATGTATTACTATTGTTGATGTGTAAAAAATTGTCTTGCACGATGAGTTCTGACAAAAAAATCGTAATTCAGATATTTTCATGTTTTTTGTTTTTTGTACTAGCTGGCACGCACTGCATTGCCCGGGATGATACTAACCTTAAATTTACCTAAAATCAAAGATTAATTATTAGATATTTTTTAACGAAAATAAATCCAAACGTACATAGAGTTGTCCACCCCACTGTCTTCGGCCGCGAACACCGAACGTGCTGCGTCCTATGTCTTTAAACAAAACGAACCTGGAATTTGTATCATTTTATATTTTTAAACAAAAATTCCTCCAAACGAACATAGAGTTAGGGGAACAGTGTACACTGGGTGTGCTATGCACGCTCCGGTCTGCTTGGGTTTTATATATATTTAAAAATGTTTCAAAACAAATTTTTAAACGAAAATTCATTCAAACGTGCCTAAAATTTGGGGTTCAAAAATCGCTGTAGAAATTTCGAATAAACTTTATTGAAAAAAGAACATAATTTACTAAATCGGGGTAAAAGATTGAAACTGGATTCATTTTACTAATGTGGAGAAATCACGGAGAATTTCGATAGAAAACGCTTAAAAAAAAAAAAATCTTATGAAAAAATTTAATTAAAAAAAAAAACTATCTTGGATCTGCATAACTTCAGATATTACAAGTACCTTCCTGCCAAATTTTGTTACTCTGCATGCAGCGGTCTGGTTAGAATACAGCACACCAGGCAGGCAGACAAACACAAACTTCTATTTTTATTATTATAGGGTTTTTTTTTTTTTTTTTTTTTTTAGAACACTAGGCTATTTCCAACGAAGCAGTTATCGTTATTTTTAAATTTAACTTCGTAAATTTTGAAAAATAGAAAAGATGAAGACGTTCAAGAATAGAATTTTTACAATTTTGTAATAAATACTTTACAATTTTGTAATAGAATAGTTACAATGTTTATAAAAAAAATTTAATTTTCCGTTTGTTCCAGATTAAAAAAAAAACACATTTTAGTCACTATATTTTTATTTTTATGTTCTTTTTTTTTTTTAAATATTATTTTTACATGCTTAAAATGATGTTTTCTAACATATAAGTTGGTAATTTTAAAATCGGAGTTGTTAAGTTACAAAGGGTTAATCTTCATAATCAATAAAAATTTCTTTTTCGAATTGTACAAATTAATTTTCCACTATGAGCAATTATTTTCTGTTATATTAAAAAAAAAAAAAAAAAAAAAACATAAAATTTGACATATGATGTTATGATGTTTAATTACGAATTTACAGAATTTTATGTAAGTTTAAATTCATATGCTCTTAAAAAAAAAAAAAAAAAAAAAAAAAAAAGTGTAGTTTAGTTGTACACATTTGAAAAATTAAAGCTAAAACAGCGCCGATCATCCATCGTACTAGCCTCAAGATTCCGGAGAAATGTTTTAAACAGCGCCGAGTATTTGAATACTAGCATTCACTGGCGCAGCTTATGAAAACATAGAAAACTCGAGCTATAAGAACTGAATACAATCGAAAACCACAGTTTGCCAGGTGGCTTGTATTGGAATACTCCCGTCCGAATCGAGATCACTTGAGAACTTGACTGAATCGAGACCTCAGACATTTTGAATTCGAATACTCCCATTTGAATACCATTCGCTGGCGCATCTTATGAAAGCGTAGAAAACTCCAGCTATGCGAACTGAATACAGTCGAAAACCGCAGTTTTCGTCGCCGACACAGATGCGAGGTGACTTGTATTCGAATACTCCTGTCTGAAATCGAGACCATTTGAATACATGGCTGAATCGAGAACACAGACATTTTGTATTCGAATACTCCCATCACTAATTTAGATGATTGATTATTTATTGTCATTACAGGTATTGCCAAACAAGTAGGGAAGAAGAAAAAAAAATTTTTATTAAAATATTTTAACAGAACAAAATAAGCAGCAACAATTTCAAGCAGTGGGAGAAAATTTAAATGATTTATTATTTATTTTTACAATAAAATAATAATTAGAGAAGAAAAAGTGAGAAGAATTAAACAGGCAGATTGCCAAGAATTTCTCATTTCTGAGAATGACTCATCATTAAAACAACCACGTTAATTATGAAATGTTTATTTATGGAAGGAAATTATCTCAAATGATTAAGATTTTTTTCTTAGTTAAACAGGTTGTTTATTACAAAGTAAGAATTCATTAGAATTCTGCATGTATATGCTGAACATGCTCTGTCTTAAACAAGAGAAGATTGCATTATTTTTGCCAGTACTATAAACATTTTCCATTTGGGATAGGTTTCTATTATGTATTAGATTCAGTTTTCATAGGCTATACTGTAGTATAAACAAATTCACGTAGACATGAAAGAGTGCATTTTAGAAGCCTATAATTTTAATAGGTATGACAACATTCAGATAACTCCATCAAAAGAACTTGTGACATTTTATTATACTAATTATGTTTTTAAATTTGAGAACTTTTTATATAAAATAATGTTTAATAACATTTAAATATCACAGTAATAAAATGTATATATAACAAAATCTTGCCTTAAACAGAAAATTTCAATAACTTGGTAAAAACAAATTTATATGTTACACGAAATAACCCATTTAAAACTGATTTTTTTTTTTTTCTAGTTCCTTTCATCATAGCAGGTTAGAGTTCTTCCTATATCTTTTGAAAAGTGTGCTGCACCTTGCCTGCTTTATGAAATTTAATTGACACTTTAATAACTCTTTAAACACAATAAGAATGACCAATCCCATGTCTTAAAGTAGTACTTTAAATAATAATCATACTTTCATATGTTTTATCTATAATATTTTTAATAGCTTGCTGTATCTCAAATATTGATCCCTCGAGATTCACATTTTTCTTCACTGTTAACTAAAGACAACTCTTTTTAACTCTGGGTAATCATGACAAGATATTGTATTGGCAACTTGACACTTTGAGAGTAATGAATCACAAATAGATTACAGGTTTTTATTGCATTTTTTCAATTTTTTGTTCAACAAAATGCATTGCAAATCTGCTAATATTCTTTCCTGATTTACACTTGTTACATAATTTGGTAAAATATGTTTGATTTGGTAACATTATTTTTTCCTCAAAGAATTTCAATAAATTTCATATTTGTTAATATTGTCTTTTCTTAAGGAAGTGGGGGTGGGGGGGATAGAGAAAGGTTGATTAATACAGTTGAGGACCGCATTTATAAAACCTGTAAATAATAAAATTGCTGTTACAATAATGGTGTGCTCCTTTTGTAGAACATGCCATTTTCTTCCCTAAAATAAACTCTGCTAAGTTTTTTTTTTTTTTTTTTTTTTTTTTTTTTTTTTTTTTAAATAATAGGGAAAAAATAAAACTAAGTAAGGTAACAAAACATTTTTAAAATGTAGCAAAGATGTTTTAAATTTATTTTACATATATATTTTTTATGTATTTAAAAATGATTAGAGTCAATAGCAATAACTTGACAACATAATAAACAACTTCTAATTTTTTAGAATTAACTATAATTTTCTACTGATTGCATCAATCTGGGTTGTAAATGAAAACAAGAATGAATGAAAAAGACAGCAAAGTCTGGTTTATAATTAATACTAGAGATGCACCGAACAGTGATTTTGGCCGAATACCAAATATTTGGCATGCAGGTGAACTGAGTACTGAATATTCGGCCAGCCAAATAGTAACTATTTGGCCGAACACCGAATATTCAGCTGGGCGAATAGTAACTATCTGGCTAACTGAATACTCCTATATTTCAAGGTTTAAAAGTTTTAAAAGAACTACAGTCGTATAGTGTTTATTTGCCAGGAAGAAAGTAAAAACAATAAAATATATTCAAATGATGGCAACTTAGCAAGAAAGTTTTTGAATGTACCAGAAGTGAAACAATATCTAAAATGAACAATTATTTTCAGAGGCTGGAAATTTACAGGATCTTCCTATAATTTCAGAACAAACTTTCAAGGAAGATAACATGGTCAAGACAAACATTTTCTGTACAGGAAACCAGCACCATGATCCCATTTATTCAATAAAAAATACAGGCCGTTTCATTACAAGCTATAGGGGAACCTGGGGAGCGTTGACCACGTTTTCAGAAAAACATTTTTATAAATTTTATTTTGACTATAAAAACAAAATATAGTAGCACATATTGAAGGAAATTTTCTTGTCAACAAATATATATTTGTGATAATGTAAATAATGAGTTTTTTCATTTCTAAATTTATTATTTTTTTAAACACAGACAAGTGGGTCAAGCCTCCCTTTATAAGGGAGGCTTGACCCATAGTATGGGAGGCTTGACCCAGTCAATAATGTATCATTTTAAAATGAGAAATAGTAAATATATTTTTTATTAATTAGGTAAACATTAAGTATAAAATTTTTTGCATGATAATTGAACACTCTGAAATCATTTTAAGATAATAAATTCTACAATTATTAATACTTAGAATATTTTGCTATAATAAAAATAATAATAAAGAACATTTCCTATACAATCAAGTAAATAGGCTTACCTTTTACTTATGTTAAGCAAATTTTATTCAATTTGTACACACATTAAAATTTACAACATGTGAGAACCTTACTTTAATTTATCTTAATGGCATAAATTGGGAAAAATCAAATATCACTTTCATAACTACTCTTTCAGTGCCACCAGATGACACAGGGGATGGCAGTTTAGTCATATCTGTTAATACACAACAGATTTATCTTTATTTTCTGGATAAATAAAAGTATACGATTGTTCACATCGTCATAAGAAGGTGACTTCATACTCATCAATTTCTAATTGACGTGTCACCCGCCCAACAAAGTAACATAAATCTTTCTTTGTTGTAAATTTCACTACAGCAAAGTCGCCAATATTAAATTGATTACTTTCCTTTTCAAATTCTTCTATCTCTTCATCAGTGCAGCTAGGAGAGATATCAATATCAGACTCCTCCGTACTACTAGGAACAATTTTTTTTTTCACTTTCTGAACTCTTGTATGTTTGCTTTTCTGGATTTTACTCTCTTTCTGCCTTTTTCTCTCTTCATGTTCCATTTCAATTGCTCTTTTTATTGGTGTATGAGTTAAAATTCTTGACTTTGCTGGTCTTCTTCCACCAAGAGACTTTCTAGGTCCTGCTTTTGGGAAGGGACGTAGCTGTTCTGGGGTAGTAAATAACTTTTCTTGAGTGTCTGACGAAGAGCAGCATAGTGCACATGAAAGTCTAGCAATATTAGCATCATTTGAATCATCTCTTACAGTATTATTATCTGAAAGTAAACTCGATTCAGGATCTGGTCTATCTGTAACATTTGCACCTATTTAATCTGCATCACTGAATATAGATGTATCAAAAGGATGAATGCCAGTTGATGCAAATCCTTTTGCTATGTTTACAGGGTTAAATGCTCTAGGGCAGAGGTTCCCAAAGTGTGCTCCGCGGAGCCCTTGGGGCTCCGCCTATACTTTTCAGGGGCTCCGCGGCGTTCTAGGAAAATAAACAAACCATGAAAGAAATTAACATGTTGCAAGGGAACATTTTTCGAAAGTATGTAGAAATTTTGTGTGTGTGTGTGTGTCAAATATAAATACATCTATCACCGGGTTGCAAAATACTATAATATATATTTTAAAATCATATAAAAATTTGCATTATACATGTATCCATTTTCTATATAATATTTTTGGTTTGAATTACTTTCTTTTATGTTTCTACATTTAATGTGTTTTAAAAATTCGATTCAAAATAAGCTACAAGAAATAGTATTCTGAATCGAATGCACAACGTGAATCGAAAGAGCAAAGACGCGCCAGCCGGTTAAATGCAGAGCCAGACATTCGCTTATTGTCAAAAATTGCACCAGATATAAAAAAACTGTGCAAAACAATTCAACCACATTTTTAAGAACTTTTAAGCTCGTCACACTTTGCGCGGAATTAAAAAAAAATCTATCAGCATTTAATATTTGTATATATTGTATATTGTATTATTTTAATTTTTGGAATTTTAATTTCCTTAAACTGTTTATTTTATTTTTATTAAATTTCAGTTATTTAAATCTTCTATACTATTTTTCATAATTGCATTTAATTTTTAAAACAATGTTTGTCGCTTAAAGCGTCTTTTTTATAAGATGTTGTATCATTTAAAGCCCCTCACTAGATTCATTTTATATTTGTGTCTATTGTGTATATGTATTTCTTTTTCTTTTTATAACTTTGATTTCTTTAATATGTTTATGTTATTTGTATTAATTTTTAGTTATTTAAATTTTCTATACTGTTTTTCATAATAAAACAATATTTGTCGCTTTAAACATCTTTTTTATAACATCTTGTAACATTTAAAGTCCCTCATTAGATTCATTTCACATTTGTGTATATTGTGTACATATATTTCTTTTTTTATATAACTTTAATCAGTTTATGTTATTTGTATATTTAAATTTCCTATAGTGTTTCTCATAGTAAAACAATGTTTGTCGATTAAAACGCCTCTTTTTTAATATCTTGTCTCATTTAACAAACCTTTCATTAGATTAATTTAATAATTGTATATATATATATATATATATATATATATATTATAACTTTAAACCCTTTAATCTGTTTATTTTATTTTTATTAATTATTAGTTATTTAACTTTTCTATGCTGTTTTACATAATTGTACTTAATTTTTAAAATAATGTAATTACTGAAAAGGCATTTTTTTACATCTTGTATCACTTAACAACCCCTCTTTAAAAGTTTGTTTTAATTGGTCTCGGCATTGGCTAAGATTCTTATGTTTTGATGTCACATTTTCTTATGAGAAATAAGGCTGTAGCATTTAAAAAAATATATTGGTTCATTACATTTGTCATCACACTAACAATCTAACTAAACTTTTGCTCAGCTCCACCCCTGGCTTAGACTTTTCGTCAATGAGTACCCGCCCTGATATAAATTTAACTCCACCGATCTATCCCGTTTTGTCAGAAAAGTTTTTCTACTAGTTGCAGTTCTTTTAACATGTGTAGTTTTTAACCGTGTATCTATTTTGGGGCAAAAACAATGGTGAAAGAAAGTTTCTTCCAAAACTATAATTAATAGTTAAATACTTCAAATAAAACATCCAAAAAAAGTGAACGATGCTGCACCTAACAATACAGGTTATAGATTTTTCCCCACCATCTTAAACACTAAAACGATGATCTGCTTCTAAATGTATGTTTAAAAAATGGTTCAAAAGAAGAAGCTCAGGGGCGATTCGTTTTCTTTGCATGTTTAGAAGTACTGGAAACGTAAAGAAAAACGAAAAAAGAATCTGTAATCGCATGATTCTCTTACAGACGGGGGTGGGAGAGGACTAGCGAAAATGTGTTACATAATTACTCATGGGCGACCGGGCCTACGTATTTTCTTTCTTTACGCGAGTAGCCTATTGGGATTATACATCAATCTATCTTTGTAAACGAAAACAGCACAACTGATCTTTTTTTTCTGTGTGTGTGTGGTTTTCGCCATAAATAATAATAGTTTCACGTAAGCCCCAATGCAATACATGATCCAGATAGGGTTACCATTTTGATCTTTAATTCCAAGTTCATACTGGAAATCCCTAAAAAATATTTTTGTATTTTAAAAATGGATGTCATTAACCCCTTAACAGTATTGCTGAAACGTCAGTCAGGTATGAAGAGTTTATTTTTTCGTTACTAAAAGCTTTCAGAAACCACAAATTTTTAATCATAATTTTTCCTGTATTTGGCAGACATATCTCGATTATACAAGGCAGATATTTTAAAACAAAAAAGTGGTTTTTAGTCCTTATTTTAAATTTATTGTGTCCAATAATTGTAATATTAAATAAAACTGTTAAGGGGTTAAATAATCGAAAATTTGATTTTCAAAATTTCTAGTATGAAATCAGAATTTCTGTATCAAGAAAAGAGCCAAACTGAGAACCTTGGCCCCATGTTGGAAATTCCTGTTTCGGACTCTTCTCCGGCAGATCTTTCTCTGCTCCATATGCATAAAAAAACATTAACTTCTAAAGCATAGAGTACCGTGGGGTTAAGGGGCTCCGCCTTATAAATTATTCCCAAATAGGGCTCCGCGAGCCCAAAAGTTTGGGAACCACTGCTCTAGGGTATGCTTTACCAACTAATGTTGCAATGTCATATATAGTTATTGGCTTACCAGGATTGCTTACCATGAAATTATCTGCGCTTTCATTATAATATGTTTTAAATGGTCCAAATACTGCTCTGTCTAATGGTTGTAGACGATGGCTAGTATGCGGGGGCAGAGTTAGCAAAACAATTCCATTATCCTTGCAAATCTGTAAACCCATAGGTGTTATGTGGCTATCATGATTATCGAGAATAAGGAGGACAGGAAAATCCTTATTACACTTGGAATATTTAATAAAGTGATTCAAATACAGATTGAAAGTTTCCCCTGCCATACACCCACTTGGGTGAGCTGCAATTGCTGTGCCTGTCGGATCACCTTTTGCCATATGATCTTTCACTCGAACTCTTGGGAAGACCATAAAAGGTGGTATAGAAGTTCCTATAGCACATACAGTAGCACACAACGTAACTAAGCTACCTCTTTCACCAGATGTAATTTTTGACACTTGTTTTTCGCCTTTACTACATATTATTTTCTTAGGTGTATGCACAGTGGTTATTCCCGTTTCATCGACATTGTAAATTAATTCTGGACCAAATTTAAATTCTTGAAGAATTTTTTTCAAATTATCCTGGAATTCACCCACTGTGAATTTATTAAATGCAGTTGATCTACTCAAACTTGTACTTTCAGGCTTTCTCAGAGATAGTTCTTTATGTCGATGCATGAATCCACGCAGCCAATCATAAGAAGCTACTTTACCTTGAATCCATTTGTGTGGAATTCTTTTATTGTTTGCATTTGCAAACTCATATACAAACTGCCTAGTTGTCTTTGGAGTTAATCCATAATGTAGTTTGGATGACATTATTAGATACTCAACTAAAAGCTTTTCTTCTTCATCAGTAAAAATTTGCCCAGTTTTATAATTGGGCTGCATATCCATGTCTTCTCTATTTTCACTCAATTTATATTTTTTTACGTATCTCTTCAGAGTTTTTCGATCAATACCATAATCTGTGGCTGTCTTACGAATACTAAAACCCTCATCAGCAACTTTCTTCACTGCTGACTTCATAACTTCTGTGGAATGCTTCTTACGAGCTTTTCCTTTTGGTTTATAAAAAAAAGGCATCCTAAGGGGGAAAAAAGTAACATTGTATCATTAATATTGCAATTTAAAGCATACCTCATTTAAGAACTCAATAAAATTAATTAATTAAAAAACTTTTTAAAAATCACCCAGAAGTTAATACTTTTTCAGATAAAATAAGTAGATTTTTAATAAACATTTTTGATTAAAAAATTTTTGCAACAAAAGTTTTATTGCTAACAATAACCAAAAGGTTAGATTTTGTCAACAATCAATGTTTTGATTTCAATGAGAACAGATACAAATATTCATAATCATATTTATGATCTTCATAAAGTTGTTATTATAAATATAAACATTATTTGTAGATTTTCAAAACTATTTAATTAAGCGAGCCTTGACACAGTGGTCAACCCTCCCTTACATAGAGTGGGTCAAGCCTCCCTACCTGGCCATTTTGTAAAGAATGGCACATGGAAATTTTAAGCCTAATTTATTGTACAAACTTTATAACTTTAATAAAAGCTTAATATGACAGCATTTATATAATCCTAATTGCTTAAAGTTAATTCAATTAGTCTGTCTGAAAAAATCTTACAAATTATGTTTAAAATACTTACTTTTTAAGTAGAAAAAAACGTTCTTTTTTCATTATCTCCACACTGCAATGAATTAACTGAATGAAACTAAGATGGATGTCTGATTACATCAGTAGCTTTGACTGCCATCTAGTGAGGAAAAGCTAAAATATTTTTAAATACTGAATATCAAGGGTGGGTCAAGCCTCCCTTATGGTCAATGCTCCCCAGGTTCCCCTACCTGAATTTTGGTTGACAACCTTAACAATAATGAAGATATTTTCGCGAGATTTTCCTCATATTAACTTTGTTTTGTATGAAATTCGATGAAATCATTGGAAGTAACTGAATTTTAGTCAGTGACAAAATATATGTACTGTCAGCTGCATTTTGAATAATGGAATGCCTAGCTTAGGGCTGTTTTCACTTCTTGTCATATTTCGCAGAAAGCAAAGTCAGTCTGATGTTTGAATATATCAATACAATATCTTCATTATTGTTAAAATTAAACGAAAATGCAAGTTCAACTTGGAGCGAGATACACTGCATATTTCAATAAGTAAATTGAGTAAAGCGACCCTGATTTTCATACAAAAACAGTTTGTCTTTTTACTTATTATAACCACTGTAAGCTGCATATTTTCTTCCATTATGTTTAGAAACACCCAGTTGTGAAAAAGCAAACAATATTCAGGAACTTGCATTTATGCATCATTTAGTTCCTATGAATGTCATCATTAACAGTTAATTTTCGTAATTGTTACTTTTCAAACAGCAAATAAATAATGTAAAAGCTCTGTTATTTAAATATAATTTTATTTCTTAATTTTCCTGAATATCTTTATTTACTGTTAGTTAAAAATAAAAGTTATCTAAGGTTTTAAAAAATATTTTTAAAAGTGTTTTCTTTAAGTAATCAGTTTGGCTGAATATCAAGATATCTGGCAAAACTAAATAATTGGCAGAATGAATAGTTTGATATTCAACCTAACCGAAAATTCAGCAGTATGGCCAAATAGGCTGAATACCGAATATTTGGTGTATCCCTATTTAATCCATGCATATATATGTTTTTTTCATATATGATCTGAAAGTTCATAAATTCAGATTACTGCAATTTTTCAATAATTAAAAGTCTTTGCAGACACAGTCCCCCCCCCCCCCCCCTGGAGAAATAGCGTAAATAGATATGGGGTTTTTATGCTTATAAATTTTGTATTATTTCTTATACCTCTGTGAAAGAATTAATACATTCTATCAATATCACAATTTACAAACTGCTCTACATAGTATGACACTAAGGGAATTTGAAAAAAGGAAGAAAAATCATGAGTCACACATAGATTATAAAACTCTTTCCAACATTTTCATAATGTTAGAAACAGCATAACATAGATTAACATTCTTTTGTGCAGCCCTATATATGATCTACAGATTTTTATAAACACCACATTATTAAAATTTAATTCAGTTAGAAAATGCACAACACAACTAAAAACAAACTACCAGCAATTGATGGCAATGTATACAGCATTTTTTGTGATGCTACATAAGAATTTATTTACATTTCTTAGTATACTAAAATATAGTTCAGCAAAAAAAATGTATAGTATAGTAAAAAAAAAAAAAATATTTTAAGCAATTTATGCCAGTAATGATAAGGTATTCTTTGTATAAATTTGCATATGATCTGTAGAATTTATACACACAATATAAGGTACTAAAATTTAGTTGTCTAAAAATGCATACAATATCTGAACATGCACTTAAAACAACTATCGCTCATAGATAGTGCTATAACTGAATTCTTTTGTGTGTTCCTATAGATGAACGATAAATGCTACACACTTCATTTTCTATAGAAAGCATGGTGTAGGGCATCTCAATAATGCATATCAATCAATTTCACTGTTTTAAGTAGCATAACATTTAAAAAAAAACCTGCAACAATCCAATCCCACCACTCCCTGAAAAAGAATTATTTTGCATGTCAAACAAACTATAAATTCTACAAACGCCATTTCCAATAGGAGATGTCCTACAGTAAACTCCAAAAATATTTTTCAATGGCATTGAATTCCAAATGTATATTTGAAGGTTATAATGCAGGCAGACAGATAAAGAAGCCAAAGTCATAAATACTTTTCAACTATGCTGGAAAGAGTTAAAAAGAGGAAACTGCATTAAACAAACAATTGTGTATTACTTTATGTAATTAGTACATTACACTAATTATAGTAATTTTACAATTAAAAAGCTTTAATTATAATTTTTCCTTACTCATTAATACTTTTAATAAAAATACACAAAATTTCATTTATTGACAAATAAATATATTTTTGTTAATTGGCAACTGTTATAGAAATTTTAAAATGCACAAACAAACAAATGGATTAAATTCAAGATTTTAAGTATGCATGTACCATTAAACAGATATTTTACAATTTCTATTTTAACTTACCAATCAAAAATCACCTATGAAATGTTAGTATAATAATAAATATAAATAATTTTTTTTCAGTGACATAATATTTTTAATTTATTGAGTAAAAAAAAAACAGTAGATCCCATAAGTCCAATGATAAGTTTATTTTTCATTTAACACAAAGGTATCCAACTTTTTTATTTCCCTTGGCCGCATACGAGGTGAAAAATTTGTTTTGGTCCACATTTGAGGTAAAAAATTTTCCTTGGACTGCACATACACTATACTAATACTATTGAAAGTGCTTTTAAACAAAAATGTTAGAAAATGTATAATATCCAATGCTGTGAAAATGCTGAAGAAAATAATGTTGGACTTTGTTTTAGAAATGTTTTAGCACATAAGCTAGAACATTATGACTAGCTACATATTATATCAATACAATCTGCATATACAAAACATTTGCAATTCTTCTTTGAATAAAATGTAAAAGTCCTAAATAAGTGGCCAAATATAGAGTACTAAATGTACAAGCATAGGTCACTTAAATTGTTATTAGATGCTGTTTCATTATCCAGTGAATTAAGAGAACAGGTTAATTAAAGAAAATCCTTATGCTCCTCAAACATTCGTAATATATGTTTAGTGTCATGAAGTATTGAATTTGTGGAAGATTTCTAAATTTATCATGATAACTGATACTTCAAAAACTATATTAAAATATCAGTTTTTTAAAGAAATTTTTTATTATCTGCTGCATTTATTAATGCACGGCCAAATGCAGCTAACCCAAAAGTTGGACAATCCAGATTTAACATGGCAATGAAAATAAAGTGGATATCCACAAAATATCATGCATTTATACTTCCTTTTATATTTCTGGTTCTAATAAAATAAATTTAACATGAATGTTGATTTTTACATTGGGTATGGGAAAAGCGTGAATATTCTACACATCAAAGCAGCATTTGATTGCAAATCACTAGCAAAGATTTGACTATATTTATGCAGCAAAAAATGACAAATTGCTTAAATTCACAAAATTTCATCTGTGTATAAAATAACCTTTCTTGCAAAAAACTTTTTTCTTTAATTGTGAAAAAAAAAAAAGACTGCTGAGCTATGACAGCAAACAAACAAAAAAAAAAAACTGAAATCATTGGAATAGCAGATTGGTAATGGTTGTAGTATTAAACAAGGACTGCAGAAAAATAATTTACTTTGCTTTCACTACTTGCTGCTGCATAAGAGGAGAAGGCTTTCCTTGGACTTGCAGGAGCTGTAAAACTCTGCTAGATTTGTAAGCAATGTTGACAACACGGCTGATGACTTCATTCATGACAAGATTAACAGGTCCTGGACCAATTGCTTTCGGAAGTTCAGCTAAACGACTCTTACTTAGCAAAGGTCCTGTGAAGCACCGGTGATTAAAATAAATTTTTGGACACCAAGATCTACCATGCTGCTCTGAAAAAAAATAATGTAAAACGGAATCAGCTATAAAAGTTACAAATGTAAAAAAAAAAATAATCACATAAAAAAATTATAGAGAAAAAAGTAAGTAAATTTTGAAATAAAATGAAATATCTAACATAATACAATTTGTTAATTCTTTCAAATGTTTGAAATCTCATTTTTCTTTTTATAAAGATGAACATATTTTTATGATTTAAGATAAAACTTCAGACTTAAAATCATAAATTTATTAACATGAATTACAATAATTTACTATTTACGTACAACAAACATACCTTGAGAAGACACTTTGGATTCAGCTTTCACAGATCTAAAACATAAAAATATATCCTTTAAACAAATTATATTTTGAAATATATAACTTTCAAAAAATGTCTTTTCACAACTACTTGCAATTTAAACTCAGAAATCTCAATATTATGCTTTTTAATATTTTGTCTTTATGATACATTACTTGAGAACACTAGGTGCATTAAATACATGTAATTACACTGGGCACAAAAAAATAACAATACATTTTTCTTCCCTGCAAACAAAATGGGTGAACTTTATGAATTGGACATTACTGATTCTAAATATATCATTGAAATTTCTCCATTAGATCATGTACTGTTTTTGAGAGGGACAGTTTTAAAATATCCTTCAAGGTTTTCTTTCATCGCATTAACGAATTATTTTATAGTCCAAGTTTTATATGGACAGAAAGTAAATATATTTTTGTCTTGTTAACAAATACCTTGTGTGCAACACTTTTCATGCCAGGAATATTTTCTTCTTGCAGCCGTGCTTATCTCTTTTGACTGTCCTATTCAGATAAAAAATAATTTAATTTTGTGAAATCTTTTTGTAACTCAGTTAGAAATGATAGTTAGTAAGCCAGTTATAAAATTAAACAATACACTCTGCATGTTTCTCTCAACATGCACATGCAAATTTCTTGAGAGTGTCCTCCCTATGAAGTCTCATTTGAGATTGAATGTATGCAAATTCAGATCATTGACTTTAAGAAGAGGGGGGTACTCTCTCTTTAACCTCTTTCAAAAGAGGTTAAAAATAAAACAAAGTGCATGAGAATCCAAAAATAAAAGAAGTGTTTTAGCAAGGAAAAACAACTTTAATTTTAAAAACGACCCATCACCAAAATAAAAAAAATAAAATTGGTATGTGATATAGCAATTTGATTGTCATATTTGAAATGTGTATCATTAAATCTGTCAGAAATAATTAATGTTTTTACAGGGAGGATTTTGATGCTGACCAGTGTTATTAGGAGAAGAAATTAACTGAAATATTTTAGACTTTTAGATTAGTTGAATATATATATATATTTTCATGGCAGAAGTTTTAAATGAAAGAAATATCTGCCAACTAATACAGTTTTGTGCCTCACAAAACCATTTTTTTGACAAAAATGTATAATTTGTTTTTTGTATATTCTAATTATATAACAAAAAAGAATATTAAATAGTTAACCATTATTTTTACTAATGCAGAAAGCTTAGTTTGATTCAAATTCAGGAGTAAGAATTTTTCACAGCCACTATTATTAACTGATTTTATAGTACCATGATTGTAATTTTGAACAGTGAAAACTGATTTTAATCAGGACAGTAGTCAAAACTGGTTTTAAAAGTCTAAAACTGGTGAAAATTGGTTATAAACACTCAAAAGTGGTTGAAACTATTAAATAATTTAAACTTACATTAATGCCTAAACTGTATATTTATGTGAATATTAATGTCATATTATATTATACATGGTTAAAACCAATACAACCATTTATAATATAGGGGTGGGAACATACAAACAGCAAAAATAAGAACATTTTTATTTTGACTCTCCCATACTAAAACATGATTGTAATTTTGAACAGTGAAAACTGATTTTAATCAGGACAGTAGTCAAAACTGGTTTTAAAAGTCTAAAACTGGTGAAAATTGGTTATAAACACTCAAAAGTGGTTGAAACTATTAAATAATTTAAACTTACATTAATGCCTAAACTGTATATTTATGTGAATATTAATGTCATATTATATTATACATGGTTAAAACCAATACAACCATTTATAATATAGGGGTGGGAACATACAAACAGCAAAAATAAGAACATTTTTATTTTGACTCTCCCATACTAAAAATTCATCTCTTGCTTAGAGGAGGGAAAATTTCAGGAAAGTGGGAGGGATTTAGATAATTGATCGTTATTACAACAAAATAACAAATACAGCAGAAAATTTTTTAAAAAATGTAAACTGTATGTGGAAGAATGGAGGGGGCAAAGTGTGGAAGTGGAAACTTTGTAGGGAGGACTAATTTACATGATTATTTCTATACAGGAGGACCTAAAAAAATTGAAATTCTTTTTAATTTTTTACCTGTTAGAGATACGTAGGCAAGGTAAATTGCGAAGTGTTCAAAAAATAAGATGGCATTTAAGATTATGTTGATGAAATAGCCCTACCACTATTTTTTCAAAAGTTAAAATTTTTATAAGGTTCTAGAAGCTATATTAAAAAAAATCTTCATGCTCTGACAAGCACAAGAGTAAAAATTCTGTTCTTCTAAGACTAAAATTCACGGAGTTATAAATCTTGAATTTTATAAAATTTCACAAGTTCTCTGGCAATAAATAAAGTTTATTTGTAATGCCAGAAAGCTGTGAAATCTCATAAATTTTTCAAAGTATCATAACTCTGCCAGTTTTGGTTGTAGAAGACTGAAATTTTTACTGTTGTACTTGTCAGAGCATTGAAATTATTTTTCTAAATATAACTTATAGCTCAGGGACTACACAAAAATTAAAACTTTTTCAAAATTAGTGGCAGGATTATTTTTTACCAACATAATCTTAAATTCTACCTTATTTTGAAAACTTTTGTAATTTACATTGCTTACATATCTTCAACAGGTAAAGAAATTAAAGAGGGTTTCAATCTTTATGAAACACCCTGCATTGTTACTACAAAGAAATAAACAGGGCAGAAAAAAAATCCATTAAAAAGCACAAATAAATACCTTGCAAACTAATTTAGATTTCAAAATTCTGCGAGTTATGATATTCTCAGAATTTTGCCAATTTTGGTAACTTTGCTACAAATTCATTTACATTATTGTAGCAAACAAATGCTTATTGATAAGATAAGACTTTTATAAAATTTATGCTTGAAAATTACTTAAAAAGCCACTGTGCTGCAGTTTAAAATAAAGTTAAATTGAAAGTACATTTTTTTTCTTTTATTTGATGATGTAAAGATTGAAATTATGTATGAGCAATAAAAGCAAAAGCCATAATGCAAAATTGCCACTATCGTTCTAAAAATCATTTTTAAAAATAACAACTCACTTTTAGCATTTGTCTAAAAGTGGTTTTTGATAACAGAAAAATCTATAGTGAAAGAAATATGACTGCTACTAATAAAATTTTTTACAGATTTTAAACTTTATGGAGTGTGGTGACATAAGGAAAAAAAACAGAAAATTAGGCAGGAAGAAAATGGCAATTTGAATGGTGTGTGTATGGGAGGGGGATTGAAATAAATAATTATTTATAGTCAATACAAAATAAAAAATTGGCCGTAATTTTTTTTCTTTTGAAAGCTAAAGAGTTAAAACCATTTTTAAAAATTTTAACTTTTAGACATTGAAATGCTGATAAAGAGGGCAAAGAGGGAATTGAATATTTCATGGATGAGAGAGGAAATGTAGACGTTTATTTCTTTTTATTGTTGCAACAAAGTAACAAGTAGGGCAGAAATATTTTTAGAAATTAAAGAGCTTTAAAGATTTAAACTATGTATGTTTTGGGGAGGAGTGGGAAATATTTTGGAGAGGGATTGAGGTGAAAAATTTCCTTTAAAGCAGAAATCACCCAAAAGTGGAAATTCTCGCCCCCTAATAAAGCATCTAAGCTTTACACTGAAAAGTAAAAACAAATTAGGTTACAAGACTTGATGAATATTGATCTAAAGCATGCAAGCACATTTAAAAACTGTTGATAATAGAAAATAGTTTCATTTTATACATTAAAAATTTTTTTTAGTACTTTTATTTGTTTGAGAGTAAATATAATATAGTCTACAGCAATCAGAGCTCTTCAGGACTTACTTTTCGGTGGGTTCGACAGTACAAGGAATAATTGCATTCTTATTTTTTGAATGATAAGCTGGAGTTTGAAGAGGGTAGTCATTGCTGTCACACCAATTAATAGGATAAATATCCATTGACTTGATCCCAGTAATAATATTTCTCTTTGGAGTCTGTTCAACGTCAAAGGTCAGGAACATTACAGGATTAACTATTTTTTCAATTGTAGACACATAAATCTAAAAGTAAGGAAAAACAAAACAATTAACAGAATAGAAAAAGACTTAATTTAGTTTATAACTCATGCTCATAAATTAGGGATACTGACCAGACATTTCAGATATTTTGACAAGTATCTACAAAAATGCTTGATAAATAGTCCATGAACTTTGGAAAGAGCATGTTTGATCTCAGATTTTTCAGTGAAGATTTAGTCCCAAGGGGGCCAACAATAAATTGAATGAAAAATATTTATATATATATATGAAATGAATGTGAAAAAGTATGAAAGAATATTGAATATGAACGAATGTGGATTGATATGAAAGGATATTTAGCTAAACCCATTCCAAATCAGAAACTAAAATATAAAAATTCAAAGTTTAAAATCCCTAAATCATGTGTCAAAATTTTAAAGTTTTGCCTTCATTTCTAGTTGACACTGTAACTTAACTTTCCTTACGATACATTTATTACGAACAGATATCAATTTTGAATCCTAGTTAAGATTAAAAGTGCTGACAGTAGCATATCTCTCTTCTCCCGGTGGTTAGTTTCTGTATGAATAATTATCTGGGCTGCTTACCCAGATATGAGTCAAAAGCTAATTAGCCAATTAAATTACATTATTTCATAATTTGCAAAGCGGTCTCTAGCGGTAGTTTCGATGTATATAATGTGAGGAGCATGTTTTTTGCGTGGCCTTTGACTCTAATCACTCTCCCCAAAAACTACGGTCAGTTATTCTTCGAAGTGAGACGGCAGCCTTGCCGTTGTAAGTCCGGCAATTCGCCAAATTACGGCCGATAAGACGATGTTTTCCCTGTGAAAGACTCCTCAAACTCTGGCCTGGGCCTAGCTTAGTCAAAGAAGGCTGTATTACAAATGAATAAAAGCTAGTTCCCAAGAAAATGTCTGCTGATTTCTCCTACACTCGTCCGACTACATACATTTATCTTCTGCCTATGAATTACAAGGTGATTCGACGAACGAGTGCCGAAAAACTACATTAACGACGTGAAATATGGTACTTCAAACATCTTGATACCTAATACTGGGATGTGTGATAGCGGCGATCGACCGTTCCTTACAGAGGGGTCCGACGTGCACTCGTTATAGAGAGCGTATCTTACAGTGAGTCGGCAGGATGAGAAGGCTACTGTGCGGGTAACAAGTGTTTTCAACTCTCCAATTCATGAGTTCAGCGTTTCTACCGTAAGAAAACGACTTTCTGATAAACTGCCTTCTGATAAGCTGTGGAAAAAGAAACCAGAAATGGATTTATTTTCGGTACAATAGCAGTTATGAGGATGAAATAAATTAAAAATCTTTATTTATGCAATCACTAAAACTGCATTAAGCTATTCAATAATAGTCTGATCATCTATAAAGCAAATTTTTTTTTCTTCTTCCTTTTCATCTCAGATATTTAGAAAACAAGAAAACATTTCCTTGCTCATTCAAAAGAAAAACAGTTTTGTTCATTGGCTTTCTTTGCAGTCTGTGTTTCGTTGGTGTGTTGGTGTTTTGGTTTCCTTTTAATGGTGATTTTGTTTTCTTTTTTTCACTTGAGTATTCTGTGCAATCAAATGGATTAATGAAAAGCAAAAAACCAGGTATGTTTCGACTCTGTTATTTTTTAAGAAGTTAAAAACGGAAAGAAACTTTTTATTTTTGTTTTTTGAAGCAGTAAGAGAGAAAAACAATTAAAACAAAAACAATTTGAAATTTTATTTTATTTAAAGTGTTATTTTCATGAAATATATTATTATTATTATTATTATTATTATTACTATTATTTTTATTATTTTATTGTTATTGTCTCTATGTTACAACTTAAGTGATTAAATGAAGCAGATTATTTTTGGTTATTATTTTTGAAATTTAAACGGGATTTGATGAAAAATTAAGATTTAATTCAAATTCAAATTTTTTTAGAAAAAAAAAATTGGATTTTTTCTAGTAAATATATATTTTTTTTATATTTTGTTTAATGAGATTGTAAAAATAAGTAATAAAAATGAGTGCAGAAGACAAATCCACTCAAGTGAGTGAGGTAGATTAATCTTTAAAGGAAAAAAAATAAAGAAATTGAGGGAAGTGGGAATCCCCTTGAAAGTCCTCCAAATACAGAAATTCATGAAAGTGCCCCTGTAAATATGAATGGAGCTGTCAGTCAAGAGAGCCAACAACCTCTTAAAAATCAGGCCCTAACCCCTGAAATAGAGTCAATTAAAAAGGCCGTTGTAGGTAGCTATGCAGCAAATATTGAGGAAAAAACAACGAAAGAGCCAGAGATTATCCCGTTTTCGCCGGAGGCGAAGATGATCTTTGCCTCTTGGCTTGCTTATTTTGAGGCTATATGTATTGAATCCAGAAAAGATGATGTTTGGAAGATAAGAAACATCCAGAAATTTTTAAAAGATAGTATATACATAACCTATACATAAACAACTGTCTTAATGTTTTACACTGGAATGAGTTTGTTTCACTATTCCATGAAAATTTTTCTACCCCAGATACACTATCACTAAGTGACTTTGCTAGTATTCGGTATAGGTCAGGTGATGACCTCAACGAGTACTACCACAAGAAAACGAAAATGGGTCGTAATCTGGGTTTGGACAACAAATTCATTCTGGAAGGGTAATCAGAAGGTTTGCCAATTTCTATGCAGAGACTTATTGTGACTAATGCCCCTAAAACTGCCACAGAATGGAGAGAATTAGTTTTTAAACTTACTAAGCTTGAAGTAGCAGGCAAGAGTCCTGAAAACAAACCAGACCCAACTCCCCAAAATCAGTTCAGACAATGGCGACCCTATCGCCCTAATACCACTGAGCAGAATTTTCCAATGCAATCCTGGAATTATAGATACCCTTATCAAAACCCCCAGAATCGCCCAAATGTGCCTAACCCTCAAAGAACTTTCCAAAATGTGAGACCATTTCAACCGTCTCCTCCTAGACCAAATATACACCACCAGGCTACATTGCCACCATCGCCATGCCGCTATGCCTTAATCTTAATATTCCAAATGCTTACCATTGGGTACAAGATTGTCCTTTTCGAAAGCAATCTTTAGAGGCCTCCTCTCTAACCCAACAACCAAACATTCAAATCCAGAATCCAAATCAGACACAAAGTGATTTTTCTGCAAACCCAAGTAGTAATCAATGACAACTAATAGTACCCGGGTGCATAGATAAAAAGAAAAGGATCCAAAGAAAACCCAAAGAAACGTCAAATTACTACTCTAGGGATACTGGAAAACTCAATACCCTGTTTGATCGACTCAGGAAGCTCGTTAAGTGTCATTCCATTGCATTTAGTTCAAAAACTCCAATTAAACACTTCCAAAACTCGTAAAGGTCTATCGGTTGCTCAAACACAAGGCATTCTCATCTTGCAGGAAAAATGTCGTGTTAATTTGAAAATTGGCCGCATATCCAAATATGTTGATCTTTTTGTTATTGATAATAAATTACCCTATACCCTTATTGGACTTAACCACTGCCAAAGTTTCCAGTTAAATATTGATTGTGTTAAGATGCAAATTTTCCAAAATAACTAAAGAGTGCCTCTCCTGAGCCAATTATGAAATATTCCGACAGTTAATTCCTTGCACGTGTCAGAACCTAATGAAGATGTCTCAGAAAAGGAAAATGCAGGGATATTTGGCGAAAATTATGAGCCGGGGTTTGTCGACGCCACTGAACCTATCCAAGTTCAGTCTGCACCTAACAAACTGCCTACTCTCTTAGCCAAATATGTCGGTATTTTTGCCAAAGATAAATATGATGTAGGATGTGTCAACATGGAACCCCAGAGAATACATTTAACTTCCGACTTACCAATTTCACTTAGAGCTTATCGTAGTTCCCCTAAGGAAGAAGCAGAAATTAGAGAACAAGTTCAAAATTTGTTAAAAGCCGGTATCATTAAAGAAAGTCATTCCCCTTATTCCTCACCTGTAACCTTAGTTTATAAACGCGAAGAAGGAAAGAAAACTCGGTTGTGTGTCGATTTCCGAAAATTAAATGCCATAACCAAAACAGATGCAGAACCCTTACCCCGAATCGACACTTTATTGGACAAACTGGTGCAAGCTAAAGTGTTTTCCACTCTCGATTTAGCAAGTGGATATTGGCATATACCTATCCACCCTAAAGATACTGAAAAATTAGCTTTTGCCACAACGTTTGGCTTATTTGAGTGGAAGAGGCTCGCGTTCAGCTTGAAAAATGCGCCTGCAAATTTCAACCGTATCCTTCGAAGAATCCTAAATAAATATAAAATTGACTTTGCATGCAGTTATTTTGATGATATTATTGTATTCTCACAAAATGAAGAAGAACATTACCATAATTTGGAAATCATTTTTGATATTTGTGTACAGGAAAATCTTAAATTAAAGCTGTCTAAATGTAATTTTGTTAAGAAAACAATTAGTTTTCTTGGATATGAAGTGTCTAATGGTTGTATTACACCCGATAACCCGAATATTGAAACCATCAAGAAGTTAAAACCACCAACCAATGTGAAAGAGTTACAACGCTTTTTGGGATCTATTAATGCTTATAATAAATTCATTCATAAATATGCTGAGGTTAGATATCCTCTTAATAATTTGTTAAAGAAAAATGTTCCCTATGTATGGGACCAGGACTGTCAAAATTCTTTTGAAAAATTAAAAGCAGCTCTAATTCAAAAACCTATCTTAAGATTGTTTGATCCCAAAACCCCTTGTAATTTATTTGTAGATGCATCAAGTCTTGGAGTGGGATGTGTTGTGAAACAGGCTGATGAAAATGGTATTTCGCACCCCATAGCATATCATTCTAGAAATCTTCGCGACTATGAAAAAAATTATGCAATTACTGAACTCGAATGTTTGGCGATTGTGGATGCTCTAGATAAATTTTACCATTATTTACACGGTCAAAAATTTGTCATTCATACAGACCATGCGGCTCTCACTTGGCTCAAAAATGTTAAAAACTTAAGAGGCCGTCTTTTCCGCTGGTCCCTTAAACTGAGTATGTTTGACTATGATATTAAATATAAAAAGGGCTCCACTAGTAATGTAGAGGCTGATATGCTGTCTAGATTACCTGTTTCAGAAGACCCCCCCACATCATACACATTTACTCAACTTGAATGATATCAGAGAAAATCAGAAAAAAGAAAATGTCAAGGTAGATGGTAAAAAATATGTTGAAATTAATGATGTTATTGTGATTAAAAAGAAAAGTTTGTATAAGATTGTTGTCCCCATGGCTTTACGTTTACCCATCTTGGAAAAAGCCCACACAGATTTTGGACATCCTGGAATTTATAAGATGATAAATTTAATTACAAATCAATATTATTGGCCTAATCTTAATAAAGATATTGAAAATTTTGTAAAACATTGTCATACCTGCCAAATCAACAAAAAAAATAGGCAAAAAAGATTTGGCTTGTTGCAGCTCATGCCCCCAACGGATATACCTTTTGAATGCTTGGCATTGGACTCTGTTGGCGGATTTAATCATTATAATTCGGCAAAGAAATATCTGCATTTAGTCATAGACCATGCAACTCGCTATGTGTGGGGTTTCGCGTCAAAAAGTGTAACAACTGAAACCTATACAAACATTTTGAAACAATTATTTCAAACTCAAGTACCAAAAAAAATACTTACTGATAGAAATGGAGCATTTACAGCTTCTAGATTTAAACGTTTTCTTTGTAATTATAATGTAAAACACCGGTTAACCTCCAGTCATCACCCGGAAACGAATGGGAAAATTGAACGTTTGAATCAAACCACTGTCACCAGATTAAAATGTATTGTAAATTTATCCCCAACTAAATTACCTTGGACAAAATTTTTAGATGAAGTATTGTACCAATATAATGCTACTCCACATTCTGTAACTCAATTCCCACCTAGTTATTTGCTGTTAGGAAAATTACCTTATGATCCTCTTTTGCCAGATAATGATTATTACCCCCCTGTTGAAGAAGCTAGAAAATTGGCTAAGGAAAGAACAATAGCTTACAGACCTGCCAACCTTTGAAAATGAGAAATAGTAGCACACCAAATTCAAATTTATCTGAAGGTTGGTTGGTTGGTGGCTGTTTTTTATGCTGTAAATTTTAAGCGAGCAAATACTAATCAATTAAACGCATGTGTATATCCATAAGCACACAAAGTAGGAGACTTTTGTTTTTGCTAATTTTTTTGTTGCGGGTGGGATTGATAAAACATAATTATTCCTATTCAATTAATGCTCTGTCCACTCCTAAGCCAAATTTCTGAACTTCACAGTGAATTTTCTGAAAGATTCCAAGGCGGTTGGGGGGAGGGGGGGTGATGGAACTACGGGTATATCTTCCAGACAAAAATGTCTGAGTTCAATGAGCCTTCATCAGGTCGAGTAAGCTGATACAACCGGGTGTGGGGGTGTCCACTCCCGCCACTTTTTTTGCGTTCCTTTGATGAAATTTGCGTTTTTTTCGTGATCTTTTGACGAAATTTGCAGTTTTTTCGAGATTTGTTGATAAAATTTGCGTTTTTTTCCATATTTTTTGACGAAATTTGCCGTTTTTCGCAATGTTTTTGACAGAATTTGCCATTTTTACGCGATTTTCTGACGAAAGCCATGTTTTTCCCGTGATCTGTTGACAAAAATTTGTCGTTTTTTCGCGATCTTTTGACGAAATTTGCCGTTTTTCGCAATGTTTATGACGAAATTTGTCGTTTTTTCGCGATTTTCTGACGAAAGTCCCGTTTTTCCCGCGATCTGTTGACAAAAATTTGTCGTTTTTTCGCGATCTTTTGACGAAATTTGCCGCTTTTCGCAATGTTTATGACGAAATTTGTCGGTTTTTTTGCGATTTTCTGACAAAAGTCCCGTTTTTCCCGCGATCTGTTGACAAAAATTTGTCGTTTTTTCGCGATCTTTTGACGAAATTTGCCGCTTTTCGCAATGTTTATGACGAAATTTGCCGTTTTTTCGCAATGTTTATGACGAAATTTGCCATTTTTTCACGATCTTTTGACGAAATTTGTCGTTTTTTGCAATGTTTTTGACAAAATTTGCCGTTTTTTCATGATTTTCTGACTTATGACACGTTTTTCCCGTGATCTGTTGACAAAATTTGCTGTTTTTTGCGATCTTTTAACGAAATTTGCCGCTTTTCGCAATGTTTTTGACGAAATTTGCCATTTTTTGCGATTTTCTGACGAAAGTCACGTTTTTCCCGCGATCTGTTGACAAAATTTGCTGTTTTTTTGCGATCTTTTAACGAAATTTGCCGCTTTTCGCAATGTTTTTGACGAAATTTGCCATTTTTTCACAATTCTCTGACAAAAGTCACATTTTTCCCGCGATCCTTTGACAAAATTGGCAACTTTTCTTCGAACGAAAGACGAGATTGATTTTTTTCGGCGACCATTTGCCGAAATACCGATACATTTAATGTCCGAATTTTCGGATTTATGACCGATTTTTTTTTTTTTTGGAAATCATTGCCTTAATTTTTCGGAAAATTCGGACCAGAATCACCCCTGAACGATCTTTTGACGAAATTCGCATTTTTTCAGCAATCAGTTGATTGAAATTCACGTTTTTTCGGCGATACTTTGGCGAAATTTGCTTTTTCCCGCCAATTTTTTGACGAAATTTGCGTTTTTTCAGCGATCCTGTAACGAAATTCGCATTTCTTAGCTTGATCCTGTGACGAAATTCGTGATTTTTCGCGTGATCCTGTGACGAAAGTTGTGATTTTTCGAGTGATCCCATGACAAAAGTTGTGATTTTTCGAGTGATCCCATGACAAAAGTTGTGATTTTTCGAGTGATCCCGTGACAAAATTTGCGGTTTTTTTTCCAGAAAATCGTAGTTTTAGACAGATTTTCGTAGCATCGTAGTTTGTGGCTCAAAATCGTAGCAACTACGATTTTTTCGTAGCAGTTGGCAGCTCTGAGCTTACCATAAAAAAAAACAAAATCCATTA
This sequence comes from Maratus michaelseni, assembly GCA_963931845.1. Lineage (NCBI taxonomy): Eukaryota > Metazoa > Arthropoda > Arachnida > Araneae > Salticidae > Maratus > Maratus michaelseni. The sequence continues at coordinate 151,871,124 of OZ007596.1, read as the reverse complement.
TGATGCTCATTTTCTTCCTGTAAAGTTTAAAGTTGGTGACATTGTAATGTATGAAGAATTCCACTATCCTAATACACGTAAATTGACTCCACCATATTCTGGACCATATACTATCTTAAAACAACTATCTGATGTAAGTTTTGAAATTGATAAACCCAGTATACATTTTAAGAGAGATTCTGAAATAGTGCACGCCTTCAAGTTGAGATTCTATAACCCTCCTCAAAATTTAAAACTCTGCCATGAATAACCCCCGTCTATCCCTTTCATCTTTCAATTTTTTATTTTTGCTTTCCTATTGTCCCTCTATCATTTTAGTGTTTGGATGAGGACCCAGCTGGATGTTAATTTAAAACCCAACGGTGTAGTTGGCGGAGCAGTTTTAAAGTACTGCTAACCTTTTTATTTTTTTATTACTTATACAATGACAAAACTAGGAACACATTAGGGGTCCTCTGCTCTGTGACCTCCATACCTGCCAACATGTCTATTCAGAAAACCTTACAATTTTTCTGACGTACTTCATTTTGCATCTTTAAACATATATATGTGGTAAAAGGTATTTATGAAGGCGTCTAATAAGGTATTATAAGATTTGATACAAAATTTACTGATAACTACAAAAATATTAAATAATAAAAATAACCCAAATATTATTAGCACTGATAATTCTTTTTTGATATACGTTAAATAGGCTGATTTAGCTTTACCCAACAATTCTTTGTCATACATTTCTCCATAGTGATCATGTTGCATGCTTTTAATTATTAAAATCTTTAGTACTTTTATGTTAGCCGGACACCAGTGATTGCCAAATTTTTTTTTTAATCTCACAAAGCATTTTTTTTTTTCGACAATCTTTTAACATTAGCTATTATTAAAAATAATAAATATTTTAACGCGGCAGTATAATGTCTTAAAAAAATTACTTAAAATTAGCTAAAATATAATCATGATAAAATACGTAAACACAAACACATCAATACAAATAACAAAATCTCAAGAATTGAATTAAAATCAAAATTAAAATCATTGAATTCAAATCATTTGAATTGAAAGGGTTACAATTCAACTGATGCCAACTGAAACAAGATTTGGCACTGGTGCACAGGTAACATAAAAGTTCCAAATATTTTATAAATAAATAAAAAAAAATCAAATAAATTTCTAATAAAAAAAGTGTCAAAACTTTAATTTTAGCTTTGCTGCGGGAAATTTTTAAAATACACAGCATGACTAAACATTCTGTGGCATATAATAACGTGTTGTGAATTACTATTTGATTGCTGTGACGTACTATATTAATAATCACACTCCTCATCAATGCAATGTGTGCATCAGTTTTATTTGTTTACTTATGTAACAAACGCAATGTGTGCTTCAGTTTTATTTTTTTACTCAATAAGTAACATATTTGAAGAATCATTTCAAGTTTTATCAAAAAACCTTACAATCTTACCTGTTGCCCTTACAACCTTACAATTGGACCTAAATCCTTACACTGTAAGGATAAACCTTACAAGTTGGCAGGTATGGACCTCCCATCTATAGTCGAACTGTTTTCTCATTTTCTCTTTCCATGTAGAATGGAGAATTTGGCAAAACTGCTTCGCTTTCCCTCTGTAGGTGATTATCGGCATCCACTTTTCCTTTTTCCTTGTGCAAGAGACACATTTTTTGGATGATAATCACCTCAAAGTTTAGAAATCCATGTCTCACTGAGAATGGTGGAAAGGATAGCCTAAGTTTTTTTTTATTTTTTGGTTAGAATTTCCTATTTTTACAAAGTTTTCAAGTTCAATTTTTTTTCTTATGAAAAGAATTCCCACTAGAGTGTCCTATAAGCCCAAAGATGCTTATAAATAGATAATTTGGAGTAGTAACAGAGCTTGTAACTGTTCATATGACATTTTCATGTTTGTGTTGTTTTTATTGCATTTGTAGTAATTTGTTTTGCCTATATTGACAATATATTTGAAGTATCTTTTATGCTATATATTTTTTTAATGTTTTGAATAAGTGTTTATATCATGTTGAAATATTTTTATAAGTTTAAGTGCATATTTTGTTTGTGTTTTGTGAGTAATATAAGTAATTGCCATATTATATTTCTGTTTTCAAGTATCGTATTATTTAGTTTTTATTGTATTGTATATTTGAAGAAAGGTGCAATGTTTACCTTTCCTGATGAACCAACACCCAAGAACAATTCACACAGGACATGTTGGTTAACAAAAACTTTTGCAATGTGCTAACAGACTTTCAAAAAAATAGCACACAATGTTCTCGCGAGAAATGTTCAATTTTTTTTTGCTGCAGCTGTGTTTTGTTTACAGTATATGTCATATGTTTTATCTTCAGTGTATATCATCAAATAGTACCAGTATTTTATGTAAAAGTAAGCCCAAGCAGTTTGAGAGTCTAATTAGAATTCCGTAGAAATTTTTTTTTTTTTTTCGATAGCCTAGTTTAAAATGTGTTTAACTTATGGGGTTGAGCACCACAGCCCTTGCTGACAAGTACTGTGGCGCTCATTTTTAAAGGGGAGGGGGGGATGTGAAATGAATGTGAAAAAGTATGTAACACATGTTTGTAAAGATATAAACATTTTTTTTTTTTTAATTGAAAGTTCTTGTTTATAGCCCGTTCAGTTTTCAACCAAATGTAATGTCACTTTCTGAAAACTTAAAGTGTAATAGAAACATTATATTGCAATTAAAGAATGAACTTATTGAATATTTGATGAGATACAAGCATTTGTATGAAATAACCTTTAACCGTGCATGCACAAACAGTATCAAGAACTTTTCATAACTTGGTAACCAGTTATATAGGGTAACTTCTATAAATGAGCCACTGGAATATCATGAAAATTCAGAAATATATCAACAAATACAGTGAGCTGATTGACAATTAGTGGAAAATCCCTTATCATCCATGTACTTTTTTGTAAGAAATATTCAGTTCACTATATTGGTAATCTTTCTGATATTTAACTGGCATTATATATATATAAGTCTCCCTATATAGTTGGTTACCAAATTATGGAAAAAATGTTTTTGATATCATTCGCACATGTGCAGTTAAAAATTGTTTAATACAAATGAACCTATTTCATCAAATAATTCAATATATTCAATTTTTTAATTGTGTATAGTGTTTTTACTGCACTTTGTCAACTTTTCTGAAAGTAATGTTAGATTTGGTTGAAAATTCTGCATGCTGTAAACAAAATACATTTAATTTTTTTACTGCAACGTTTATATCATCATGAATATGTATGCAAATGCATACAAACATTTTACAGGACCCACATAGACATAGTCATTTGCTACAGAGACATATTGTTTTAAATATTTTTTGTTACAAAGTCACCATAAACTTTTTTTTATTTTCTTATTGTTGGCCCCTAATTGGCCTCATGACTAAATCTTCACTGAAAGATATGAGGTCAAACATATGCCATGCTCTGGCACATAACATGGTCATTCAATCTGAAATTATGTTTTTTCTAATTTTAGGCACATTCACTGTATTACACACATTCCTTTTCTTTGCAAAGAAACTTTCATGAGATAGCTAGCACAAAAATATAATACTGAATACTAAAAACTAAAAAATAATAAAAAGAAAAGTGCTCAGTTAAACTGATGGCATTGAGCTCACAGGCTATTGACACTAATTGTATATTATAATAAATAATGAACCTCCAAAACTAATCAGGGAAGCACCTTATCAGAATAAACCTGTATACCAAATTTGAAGCAAATCTGATAATTCTGCTTGACATATACATTTAGCTAAATTAAGAGGGGGATTAGTCCCCATTTCCCCCCTTTATACTTAACCAATGAACCTTCAAAACTAATCAGGGAAAAACCTTATCAGAATAAACCTGTATACCAAATTTGAAGCAAATCAAATAATTCTGCATGAAAGGCCTATTTAGCTAAATTAATTTGGGATTACCCCCCCCCTCATTTCTTTCCTTTATACTTAACCAATGAACCTTCAAATCTAATCAGGGAAGCGTCTTTTCAGAATGAACCTATATACAAAATTAGAATCAAATTGGTTATTTCATCAAGAGTTATCACATTACATACGTACATACATACAGAACCTGCAGGTACATTAGCTCTCAGGTTTTGATAGCCCATGAGCTAAAAAGTATACTGTTCAACCACACTTCTAAGAACCCCGGTTGGCAGAATGCCAAGCAGATTCCATTCACACTGTAGGGAGAATAGCCCCGGGAAAGGAAGATGAAATCATCAATCTCTATCTTAGGCAGCGTACTTACGGCTTACGGACTTCCCCATTTTCGGCTTGGACTAGCTATTTTCGCCCATGCGCAGTTCGCTCCAGGTTTCTATTAAACGCGGTGCATCAGTACTTGTACAAAGATTTTTAAAAAATTGAGCAAATGTGAAGTGGGGACATTTGATATTGTCACAACTAAATCCCCAGAAAGCATTTGGAATCATTCACTGGTTGATTCAGCTAAATCATGTCTTTTTATTGTGTTCATTAATGTAGAAATATCAAACTAATGCTCTTTTTTTCTTAATCTTTCATTTATATATACAGTATATATTGCACATCTGTAAATTTAGATCAATTTTTTTTGGTCTCAAAAATGTGTGTTTTTATACAATGGGAAATACAGTATAATAAAACTGCCAACATTGTATGCACTTTTATTTCAAGCTGTTGCAATTTACAGAAAAAGTATATCTAACACTTAAGAGTAAAAATACAAATATTTTATTAACTTAAATTCATACTGCTTGAAAAGAATGCCTACCTAATTGTTTTCATGTGTTAGATGTGACGTCATAACATGTTATAATCCACCTCCCCTGTCACATTTTTCCCATCCCATCATTTTTTTAAAAGTGTGACATAATTAATGGATGACCCCTAATTCTTTTGATCTTGTTACAAGTCAGACCATATTCATAATACATAGGTAAAAATTAGAGGTTTGCTTGTTATGCAGTGATTAAATACTAAAAGGTTAAAAAATTTCCTTTGAGTCACCAGTTTTTTTTTTCTTAATTCCTCTATACTATCTTATATTTAAAAAAAAAATTAGACACCTAACTAAAATTTATAAAACACTATCATAATTGTAATGTGAATCTCAAATGTTTTATGGGATTATAAATCATATAGTTACAATTCCTATTTCGAAATACGTTAAAACAAGAATATATCAGTCATAGGTGACTAATTGTTGCGAGGTCAGTTGAGACCTTGCAGTTGTCACAGGTAAAATGCAACAAAAATAGTTGCTGTAACAGCCTGAAATCATTAAAATATATCACCTGCTTGTCTTAAGTACTAGTTACTAGTCAAAAGATAATAACAGGGTTCATACCCTTTTTAACAAAGTAAATTCCAGGAGTTTTCAAGGAGTTTTCAAGGAGTCTCAAATTTTTTTTTCCAGGAGATTTACTTTGAGTTTTTAATACAATCCAATTACCTTTTTTCAAGCATATAACATTTTAATTAAACTTAATTATGATTGTAGTCAACAATTACAAATAAAATTACAGTGAAATTAATATGCAATTTCAGAACATATCAGAAATTCAGATTTAAGTTATAATATTTTAAAGTTCAATACTTACTTCAAAACAAAATCTTGCAAACATCCCTTGTTTTTATATCATAAAATTGCCAAGTATGTCAAAATTATTCTTTCTCCACATGTGAATTTTCTGGCAATTTCACTATCTGGAAACATCCTTTGAAATTTTAAGTCGATATTCTCATTGAATTTCTCAAGAATATTCTCATCGCCACTCAAAACTTTCAACGCCCAAACTGTTTCTGCTTTTAAATGTTCATTTCTAACTACAGTAGAATCAAGAGTTTCTGATTGTTTACTGATTGCTGCCGGGACCACAGAAGCATTATGGAACGTTTCGTATTTCATGACCGAAACACTTGGCTTAGTTGCATTGAGGAAGTCTTTTATCAACGCCTTATCTCTTTCTGCTTTAAGCTTTTTCGATTTTAAATGTGATGTATCGACTCGCCATTGTACTCGACCGATGTACCGAGAGCCGACTCGCCCATATTTGAAATGTCTATAGACCGCTTACATATTAAACATTTTGCTTTAAAACGGGAAGCACTCGGTAGCAACCAAACCTGTCCTTATATCTTTCATTCTGAATCCAAATTTCATTAAATATACACTTTCCTCCAGGCATTTTTCTATGCTGAATAAAATGTAAACACACAACATGCGATCTCCACGAGTTCAATCGTTCTTCTTAGCGGCCGATCGCGCATGTTTACTGCGCAATACACTTTTCGCGCCGGTTGTGCAAACCGTGCCAGTTGCAGTTAATACTGCTCCATGACGAAATTTAATTAGATTTTCTGCGATTTTCCTTCAAAATCAATAAATTTTTAATTTTTAATATTCTCAAAATTATGGAGAGTAAAAAATAATAAAAATATCGTATTTTTAATATTTTCCAGGAGTTTTTTGTTAATTTCCAGGAGTCACAGGTAAATTCCAGGAGTTTTAAGGGCCCTTGAGAAAAAAAATGGAATTCCAGGAGTTTTCAAGGAATTCCAGGAGGCGTACGAACCCTGTAATAAGTTCACATCCTGATTTAGGCATGGATGTTTAAAGTAAATTGGATTCTATTTTAAACAGAAGTCTAATCTGCATGTGCAAAAGATGCTCATAGTGTCCCAAAATCAGGGATGTTCGTACACATGGACAGACAGTTCTACTGGGTCCTAAGCTGAAGAACAGCCCCTTGAAGGAGAGCATTTATATGTATCTATAGGTTATGAAGAGGGCCCTCATAAGCATAATAATATATGTATCAACTGGGCATCGCAATTTATGTGAATGTCTTTGCTCCAAACTAACTATTAAAAATTTGTTAAAATAACAGCTATTTTTGAGCGGTTGCTAATTCAAAAACAAAAAGGGGTAATCATTGGTGAAAACTGCTTCATTTTCTGAAGGACTTTACAGTGCTTATGAAAGAAACTTTGCTTGATAAACTGTGAAAGTTTAGATTTTCAAGTGAAGGAAAAAAAATCATTAGCTGAACAGAAATTTCAGTATTAGTTGGAAGTTTAATTAATTAAATACTTACTTTATTTGGATTTGATGGATCTACTGCTTCCAGTTTCATATGATTTTGAAATTCGGTATCCTCACTATAAATGCACTAAAAAGAATTTTAATTACTATAGCATAAGAATAGTACAATATCAAAATTTTGGCTCATGCAGTTTTTTTCTCTTTTATCATCTAGTATCCTTCTTGTAACAATTTTGCTATTATATTTTTATTTCAGAAACACAGAAATAGTTTGTTTGAATTAATCCTGTGACTGAGAACTGTATGCATGATTGCAAGCTTATATATATATATATATATAGTAGATGGCAGCACTATTTTAAGTTGCTTTAATAATTAATTTTTCCATCTTTATACTTATTTATAACATAGAACTATTCATTAATACATCCATTACTTTAATGTAATTCGATATTCTATTTATTAATTTCTTTTATTTATTATTTAACTAATTGGTATCATTTAAGATAGTAATATGGTTTAATTATTAAACATTTATTTCCATCCAATACTTTAAATTCAGATTATATTCACTTTTACTAATAGATGGAAGCCCAAATGTTCCTGTTTACTTTACAATCCATAATATTCTAACATTATTTCTGGCATCATTATAAAGCAATTTATATTTCTAAAATTGGCAACATGTAATTTTTTTTTTTTTTTTTGCAATTAATTCCCAAGTCATGGTTGAGTTTCATGCTGGTTCTTGAGGTGAAAGGTATCTATTTTAATCTTTTTTAATCTTTATGGATTTTATACTTACATATTCTATTCAATGTTTTCTTTGTAAATTATAAGTATGGCTTCTTTCCTTTTTAATATTGTATTTTATTTTTCATTTTATCACTGGTTTGCTTCAATGTTTATGAGATGTAGTCCCAAAATCCTATTTTTTAGCAATGTATGGCTAATATGATGATGAAACATCTCATTTCATTTTATTTGTGGTATTTAGGCATTTGGGACTTGATAATTCTGTATAAATTCCATAAATTTCATCCATTTAATTCCATTTTTATTTAATTTCTTATTCTTTTAATATGTTTTTGTTTCCATATTAAGTGTGTTGGGGAATCTTTCATTGTCAACTAATTATTTCATACTTAATTATTATTTCATTGTTTAAGTTGGTGTTATGATAATGTTTCATTTATGGTTATATATTATATATATATATATAGAACTTGATATGTTTTTGAAATTCATAGATATTATAATTATATATATATATATATATATATATATATATATTCAGTTCAGATTCAAAACAATTTACAAAGTCAAGTTACATGGCAAAATACATGCAAATGTATACACAATAATAAGTATATAATGTAAAAGATAGCTAGTCTACTGTAACAAGAATCCTGTAAAAAAATATTTAAAAAAAAGTAGTTCATCAGCATTTGGCAATGACAGAATTTATGATCAAATGTGCAAATTACAATAGCACATTACAGTAAGATAAATTAGCCAAGTGTGACATTTTATAAATACCTTATATTCTGCCATGTAAAACACACCAGCATATTACGTGCACAATAAATTTGTAACTATATTTTTTCTATTTTTAGATATATTCACCGTATTACATGCACCCCCTTCTTTTAAAAAAAAACTTCATTAAATATATAGCATGAAAATACAACAAAAAAAAGTATAACTAGTATAAGCCTAAAGAAAAAAAAAAAGCAAATGGAAAATGAGGATGTACCATACACATAATGTTCATTAACATAGAAATCTTATTTCTTATGCCCATCTTTTCTTAATTTTAAATCTTTCATTATTATACTCAGCATATTACATGCACCAGTGAATTTTGATGAAATTTCTTGTATCATAAGTGCATGTTATGCAACAGACTATATAATAATTTTTTCTTATGTGGTTTTACAGTACTGCCATCATTGAAATCACTGGTTAATAAAATCAGCAACTTATTAAAATCAATTTAAAGGAGTGGATTCAAATCAATATGAAATCTTAATAAAATCAAAGTTTGAGATACTTTTAATCTATTACCATGTGAAATAATCAAGGTCATGAGGAGCTTTTCATTTCAAAACATATTTGTGAGTAACAATGCTTATTCTTTTCTTTTCCAAACAATTTGGCACCTTTTATTTCGCATTCAGTAACATTCCTTACTCTCTTTGTTGGAAAATAAATGGAGAAGAGAACAAAAGAAAGGAAAGATAAGAAATTGTAGAACCAAATTCTGGGAAGAAGACAGATAAGAGGGAAAAAGACTTGGTTCTCACTGCTTTCAAAAAGTTTCTTTATTAAATGGTTATTTCTCATTTGGAATTCTGTCAAAAGTGAATGAACATACAGTGCAACCTCGATTATCCGAGCTAATTGGGGCCGCTAGTACATCGGATATCGGAAATCTCGGTTAATAGAAATTATGCATAAAAAGTCACCGTGCAAGCGATTTTAACATATCTTAGAATAAAAAACAATAGAACGTCTTTCAAATGATACAAATAAACATATATAAAGTTATGTTTCACAGCTCAATAAATTAAAAAAGAAATCAACTAAAAATAGTAAATTTTAAAAAGCAAATTGAAATTTTTTTAACTATTCTAAATTAGATATTGAAAGATGCATTTTCAAAAATGAAACAAATCTCAAGAAAATATTTTTTTAATTTAATTACATTAATTTGTTACATTTACATTATTTTATTTTTTGAAGTCTGTTATCTTTCGTTGTAAAAGTCCAGATTTTCTATCAGTGACTGCCCGATCACGCCGATTTTTGAGCAATAGAAGATTTATTAGCGTAACATTGCTTCTTTGCTCCAAATATTTTCGGGCAGTTGTCAGTGCTTGAACTTCTTCAGTATGACTAATAGTCCTTGAATCTTCAAAGTCCTGGTCCTCATTGTCAGCATCATTAATGTCCGATGAGGAATTAACGGCTTGTATAATTTCTTCATCATTAAGGATTTGAAAACTTGGATGTTGGTTTTCAACGTCCAGCCATTAGGAAATGTCCTCTTCCAAAACTTCTTCACACCCTTTAATGCCACAGTTCTCCGTCTGCAGGGGGGGTTTACCGTCTGCTGAGATTCATCCTCTCTTCTTTTTTTGAATAATTATTTTGTGGAATGATTTTCGGATCGTAGCTGCATTTACTAATTGCCATGCCTGGGCAAGCATGTAGATTATGTCTTTCAGTTATTTTTTTCAGAGCTTCATTTAGATTTTCTTCGCATTCAAGAATATGAGTGATAAGTTTCTTTTTGTAATGTATCTTCATTGCTTCAATCACCTCTTGGTCCATAGGCTGTATAAACAATGTCACGTTTGTGAGAAGAAAAATCGCTCTTATTTCTCTTGAAGTCAGCATATCTTCTTCCGGATGACAAGGAGCGTTGTCAATCAGTCAATCAGCAGAACTGCTTTAGGTGGGAGATTTAGCTGTGCCAAATTTTGATTTACATGTGGTACAAAGTCAATATGAAACCATTTTTCAAAAATTTTGGAGTTCATCCAAGCAGACCTATTATTTGTGTACTTCACGGGCAAGGAATTTACATTGATCTTTTTAAATGCCCTCAGTTTCTTCGATTTACCGATGAGAAGCAGCGGTAACATATCAGTTCCACTCGCGTTGTTGCTTGTACCAAAATAGACTGCTTCCTCAAACTTTTCTCTTTTGGCTTATTTTAATGCCGTTCGTTCTTCTAAGGCCTTTGACGAATCCATCTTTGAACAAAAAGCCTCTATTTGAGCTTTATTATGTCTCCAATCGCATACTGTGGTTTCACCAACTCCAAATTCCAGAGCAATTTTTTTTTAAACTTTCACAATTATTAATTCTTTTAATAGCCTCAAGCTTTTACTCACCGAAACAACAACTCTCTTCCTTTTTTGGTTCTGCATTTTAAAAATGAACGACTTACTATTTGCACGATTGTCAGACGTGAAATGATTAAAGAAAAGGTTCAAACAAAACAGGGGATTCGCGAAAAAAAGGGCAAACAGAAGAATGTCATGAAACCCAAATGTCTATTGCGAGAGTCGCCAATCCCCTCCACTGTCGCCAGTCAAGTGGGTGTGTATGTGGGGGGGGGGGGGGGGTGTAATTGTCCGATAACACATTGCACCTGGTGTTCAATAGAGCCACAGGGTTACTAGAAACAAAGCATTGTTCGCTGTTAACTTCTCGACATGCAATGTTTCTTGGAAATTGAGTGCTTTTGGAGTAGAAGAGCCTGTAGCATGGACAGTGAACTACAACGTGTGATCTTTTTCAAAGCTCATTCACAAAAAAAAAAAAAAAAAAGACTTTGTTATTGGCTTGGTTAACAGAAACCTCGATTAATCGAAGCTCGGTTAATCGAGGTTCTACTGTACTTAAATGCAACTATTTAAGAGTTTTGGGTAAAAACAAAAAATGCTGAAAAGATATGACAACATACCAAAATGCAGCCTATGAGAAGCTTTGACAAAACTAGGAAATTTTCAAACTGCCTTATTGAACTTGTTTAATCAAAGAAACATCATTTCTGAGAAAATTGAAAAAAAAAAAGGAAAGTTATTGTGCAGAAAAAAACATGATAGAAAAACTGATGACAGTGACTGCTCTTTTTTACTGGTTTGAGAATGCGGGAATACAAAAAATGACCATTTCTTGCTCAATTCTATGTGAAAAAACACAGCAATTTACTAGTCTGTTTGGAGTGGAAAACTTCACACCTATGAATGGCATAGCTAACCCAATGGAAGGAATACAACAACATTGTTTATAGAATACTGCATGGCAAGAAGCAAGATACGAATAATGTGGCTGCTGAAAACTGAAAGGCTAAACTGATCAAAGATTATATAAGAATGATCAAATTTTTAACTCAGATAAGACTGGGTTAGTTTACCAAGAACTTTTGGAACACACTTTGATGTTTAAAAATGAATCTGCTCCCAGAAGCAAACTAGTCGGGTGTGCCAATCACAAAACTTTCTTGCATGAGATAGAAGTTTCACATACACCAAAAACGAATCAGCTCCAATTTATATCAAAGTCTTAATGAATCTAAAGTTTTATTAAATTCCATGCATTAGTTCTTGAGATATGACTATCACTACAATCGTGTAAATACAGAAAAATGCAGCATAACAGTGCCACCTGTTGGGAGATTTACACCAAAACCTAATTAACAACAACTTATGTCAAGTTCTAACAGAATCTGAAGTTTGATGAAATTCTGTGCATTAGTTCTTGAGATATAGCTATTGTGAAAATCATGAAAAAAAGTAATACAGCAGCGCCACCTGTTGGGTTGTTTACACCAAAACATAATCATCATCTATTAATGTCAAGGCCTAACAGAATCTGAAGTTTGGTGAAATTATATGCATTAGTTCTTGAGTTATAGCTATTGTAAAGAATTGAGCCTCTACGTCCAGGTGCACTATGTGTCATTCTAGCATTTCCTGTGAGTACACTTAACTGCATACCTTCCCTCGCTATTTTTGCCTTGAAGACTAGCAGATGCCGAATTCTATTGTACTGTGAGCGGAAAGTTCGGACAGTGATGTAGTGGTAAGGCGTTACCCAAAGAGGGGTCTTATGCTTTGATCCTTGCCGAGTTCGTGGGAAAGAGTTCATCTGCGAGAGAAGCGATCTCTGCACACGATTTTTAGATTTGCACCCGAAACTTTGCCCTTTGTCTTAGAACGTCCAATGACGGACTTGGTGAAAACGAAACAGAGGGATCTCAAGGCTGCTAAGAGGCTAGAGAGTTTCGAGGGGCCCGCCACGACAAGACCCCGCCCTTAGAAGAAGGTCCCCTGCGAGAATGAAGAAGAGAGAGGACAGTTTTTGGAGAGATCGAAAAGGAGAGTGTTGACTCTCTGGAGAAGGGAAAAGGAAACGTCAGTTTCGAACTCAGCGTGGTGTAAGCGCTAGTGAGGTCCGACCTCTAGAATTGATACAGCAGGTATCCGGTGAAACTCCCAGAGAAGAGAAAAGCACACCAAGTGCGAGAGTGAGAGTTCTTAGACTCAGAATTAACGAGTATTAGTAGATCTTCCGAAGAGAAGGAACGGACAAGCCTTGGTCCGAATGAACTTTATTTTGTAGTCACGACTGACTGTAATGTTTAGAGACTTTTGTTTGTTTCAGTTACACTTGGAGTCAAGAGGTCATTAATTTATAAGCGATTGACTCACGAAAAATAATTAAATGCTGTAATTAACTTTCTTGTACATATTTTTATTAGAATTAATATTGGTATGCAATAAATTCTATTTTTTAATTTATGCAAGATAATTCTCTTTACCAATGATCTGATCTCGCTACCACTCACCATCTTTAATCGGGTCGGTATAGAGGAGTTACTACAACTGGTGGCTTGCGGTGATGGATTAATTAGCAAAAATTAATGACATTCTCTAAAGACAAAGAGTGGACTCCGAAATTTAAATCATCAAAGTGCTCCAAGAAAGAGTCTCCTTGTGACTTGTGACCTGAGTCTCCTTAGACGCCCCTGTGGATCAACACCGCATCAGAAAGAGAAATCTACCAAGAATTCTGGAGAGTGTTCCCCCATCAGAAAGAGAAATCTACCAAGAATTCTGGAGTGTTCCCCCATCAGAAAGAGAAATCTACCAAGAATTCTGGAGAGTGTTCCCCCATCCGGAAGAGTCCCCATCCGAAAAGTGTGATAGAGAACCCCGTCTGTGCTCCTGAGAATCTCTGAAGTCTGTGCTTCTGACGCCCTGAAAGACTCTTAGTAATGGAGGTAAGCTCTTTTTATACTCAGAGTGGCTTTAAGTGTTAATAGTGTTTATATAGGTGTTGTAGGCTTTAAAAGAAAGTTGTATGTTTATTTTTGTGAGAGTAAATATTTTGAGAAATTTTTCCGGTAGAAAAAAAAAAAGTATTATGAGATACTTCCGAGATTACTGTAACTTATTTAATAGACAAATTTTGTAGTTAAAAATTAAATTATTGTTGAATTAATTTAATGCAAACTGAGAGTTGTGCAGTGTTACAAAATTTTAGCTGAATCTATAAATGAGAGATCATTGAAAAAAAAAAAAATTATCGAACGCATTTCATATTTTAAGATAACAGAGTTGATTTTATATGTTTTTTGTGAATTATTCTAAATCTTTTAAGAGTGGATGCAGAGACTAAGACCACCATTGATTAAAAGAGAAAGGAATTGAACAAGACTTTTGCAATTTAAAATATTTTTACTGTGCTTTTTGAAATTGAAATTGTTGTTTTGTGTAAAATTGATCCCATATGTATTTTATAACCAAATACCAAGGTGAATGTGGACGATAGGATAGGGTTGCTTATTTTTATATGTTGCATATTTCTTATATATTATTGTTATGCGTACTTTTTATGAGTGTATATTTCAGTATTATTTTGGTGCACTTGGTAAAAATTACATTTAATCTTATTGTATTGTTTTATAATTGTGGGAAAGATAATTTCTAATTTTAAACTTTAAAAAATGTCGGAGCTTAAATATTTTAGGAAAGCTGATTTGCAAACGTTAGCTTGCGAATTTGAGGTCATTTTAGAAGAGAATGATACAGTACCGAAAATTATAAAAAAAATAGAGTCGTCAGAGGGTTTTGAGAAAGAGCTAGCTTTAGCACAAATTAAACTTATAGAAAAAGATAGGGAAAATAAATTGTTGGCAGAGAATATAGAAAAAGAGCGGGAACATGAGTTGGCTAGGTTAAAAGCGACACAAGAGTCAGATGACCGGAGTACAGCATCCAGTAGCATCTCAGTTAGAACGAATCATTTACCCCTAAAAACAATTATGCATCGCTTTGATGAAAAGAATTCGGATATTTCGTTGTTTTTGAATTTATTCGAGAGACAGGCAAAAAAATGTAATCTAAATTCGGATGAGTTGGTGACGAATTTACTATCATTATTACCTGTGGGAATGGCCGAGCTAATTTTGAGAGAACCGGAAGACAAAATTGATGATTTTCAATATGTGAAAGAAAAACTGTTAGAACGCTATCGTTTGAATGCAGAGACATACCGACAAAAATTTAGTCAACATCCACGAAATCCTAATTCAGTTTGGAAGGATCTGATATTCGAGCTTAATAGTTTTTTAGAAGGTTGGCTGTCATGCTTACAAGTTTCGGATTTTGAGGGTTTGAAAAATTTGCTTGTCACGGACCAGATCAAACGGAGAGCGTCTCCAGAAATGCACGAACATTTTATAGATAACTGGGCGGAGATTAAAGATCCTGAAGAGTTAGTGAGGCTTTTAGATGCGTACGAAGCGATCAAACGCCCGTCTAAAAAAATGTGGAATCCTAAGCCACCGACAGAGAAGAAATTTGAAAGACCCAGAACTTTTGAAAATGGGCGAAACAGTAACAGAAATCCGGAGACTAACTTTAACTGGAGGGATCGAAATGATAATAAAGAAAGGGAAAAGGCGTTCGAAAAAAAGGCGAGAAGTCAAGTGTTACGCGTGTTTGCAAAGTGGTCACTACAAATTAAATTGTCCAGAAATTAAAAAGAAAGAGGCTGCGCGGGTCAGTCACTTAAATAGTAAGCCGACACTTGGAGAAGCCTTCTCCCCTTATTTGAGTAAAGTATTAGTGAATGGAATTCGGGCAACTGCCTTGAGGGATTCAGGAAGTGATATTGATTTGGTTGCATACGATTTAGTCAGTCAAGATAAATTGAATGGAGATCACGTTTGGATTAAGACTCCGCTGGACAGTAAATTATACTGTTTACCCATAGCAGAGGTCACTTTAGAAATTGAAGGCGTGGGGGTTATTGAAACGAAAGCGGGAGTAAATAATAGAGGTTCAGATATGAATTATTATTTGTTGGGTAATCAATCTCAAAAGTTATTAGAGCAGGCGAACATGAAACCCGAGTTAGTAAATGCAGTTCTGACGCGCGCTCAAAAGAAAAAAATTGACCATACTCCAAAGTTGGAAGATAAGCGGATTATGCTTTCCGATAAGGAAGGGGAGAATGTTCACCGACGCGATGAAGCGGAAACTTTGAATTCGGTGAAAGAGAAAGAAGAAGCAGAAGCAAATTTTCGCGAATACGGTGAAATGGAAACGTTGAATTCTAAAGAAAAGGGTGAGGAGATAGATAACCCCATCGAGTTGGATAGTTTAGACAGAGGTTTGCTGCCATTATTGATCGAAGACGGATTTACGAATCTGGCTAAGATAGGGAGAGAGGATTTTAAAATGGAACACGACAGCGATCCATCACTCAAAGAGATTAGAGATAAGGCTAAAGTTAAAAAGTCTCACTTTGAAATAAGAAATTCTCTGATAATAAGAAACACGAAGGATAATCGCGGGAACGAGAGAACCCAGGTGGTTGTTCCTTTGAGATTTCGTGTTAACATATTAGGCGCGTGTCATGAAGGAATTTCGTCTCACCTAGGGGAAACGAAAACCAAAGATAAAGTATTGCGGTATTTCTTTTGGCCTAATGTAATAAAAGAAATTGAGGATTTTGTCAAATCGTGTGACCCGTGTCAAAGAATCGGAAAAGCAGGGGAAAAGAAGAAAGCGCCACTTAAGCTAGTACCAATAGTGGGTGAAATATTTTCGAAACTAAGCTGTGATCTCGTCGGTCCCTTGCCTAAGTCAAACAAAGGAAACAAATACATGGTCACTGCGGTATGTTTAGCATCAAAGTACCCTGAGGCTATACCAGTGTCAGATATGAGGTCTGAGACCATTATCGAAGCCCTAATGATGATATTCAGTAGATTAGGATTTCCAATGAAAATCCAGACGGACTTGGGCCGGAGCTTTGTTAGCAATTTAACGACCGCCTTTCTTAAAAAGTTCGGACTTAAGATAGGAAACTCAAGTGTGTGTCGACCTGAAAGTAACAGTGTTGAACGATGGCACAGGACGGTTAAGAGGCTTTTAAAAGTGCTTTGTGTAGAAAACGGGTCGAATTGGGAAGCAAACTTGCCTTATGCATTGTTAGCATTACGGACGGTACCGCATAATTCGACTGGGTTCAGCCCCGCTGAACTAGTGCACGGAAAAAATTTGAGGACCCCGGAAACATTATTGTTTGAAAAATGGATGGGAGAGGCGGAGGAAAATGAACTAGTGACGGAATATGTGTTTAACCTCACGAACAGATTAAAAAGGTGTCAGGATTTAGCCGTTGAGAACATGACTACTGAACGAGAAAAAAGGAAATTTTGGTTTGACAAAAAGGCGGTAGAAAGAAAATTTAACGTGGGAGATGAGGTTTTGGTTTTGGCGACCAGTAAACCAAACAAAATGTCAGTAAGTTGGATAGGACCGGGAAAAATTGAATCGAAAATCTCAGAAACAAATTATATTGCAATTGTTCCTGGGAGGCGACAAAAATCCCAGATTTATCATGTGAATTCATTAAAGCCTTATAAAAAACGGGTGGAGTTAGTAAACATCTTAACACGAGTGATAAACGAGGTTGAGGATAAACAAGATTTAGATATAGTTTTTCCCTGTGCCGATTCCGAAGTTTATAAGTTCGATGAAGTCGTAAGAGAGAGTGATTTAACAACTAGATGCACTTCCGAGCAATTGAGACAATTGGAAAATTTATTGGACCGTTATGGGACTGTATTTTCGAATGACCCAGGGCGTACCGATCTAATCGAGCATGACATAGAATTGTCGGAGTTAAAACCCGTTCGTTCGAGACCCTACAGAACATCACCCAGACAAACGGAAATATTGCGCAAAGAAATAAAGCGAATGTTAGAATTAAATCTTATAGTAGAAGGCGAATCTGAATATAGCTCTCCGATTATTCTCGTGGAAACACCAGGAAAGGACCCGAGACCCTGTATAGATTACCGCAAACTAAATGCCATCACAAAGGTAGAATTTTATCCTTTACCCAATATTGAAGAAAGAGTTGAAAAAGTCTCTAGTGCTAAGTATATTACGGTTTTAGATCTAACAAAGGGCTACTGGCAAATTCCAATGACCCTGAGGGCTCAAAAATTAGCGGCTTTTGTTACAAGCTTTGGGTCCTATTTCCCTCTGGTCATGGCTTTTGGACTCCTGAATGCATCCTACAGGTTCTCAAAATTTATGGATATAGTATTGAGAGGGCTTGAGGAATTCTGTTTACCGTATCTAGATGATATGGCGATTTTTTCAGACAGTTGGGAGGACCATATGCGTCATCTAGAAATGGTATTAAAAAGGGTTAATGACGCGAAACTAAAAATCAAATTGGCGAAATGCAAGTTCGCTCAGAAAACCGTAAAATATCTTGGGCATATTGTGGGGGAGGGCAGACGGAGGCCAGCTGAGGCGAAAGTAAGGGCAATTAAGGAATTACCGGTTCCGAAATCGAAAACTGAAATTCGTAGATGTTTGGGAAAGGCTGGATATTATTCCCGGTACATAAAAGATTATGCAGTGATTGTAGAACCATTAACGAGGGCGCTTAAAGGGAAAAATAAAAAAGAAAAGATTGCATGGAGCGACGAAATGGGAAAAGCCTTTGAGACTTTGAAAATGAAACTTACTGAAGAACCGGTGCTTTACGCTCCTAATTTTCAGAAAGAATTCATAGTACAAACTGATGCTAGTGACTTAGGTATTGGCGTGGTTTTGGCTCAAAGAGAGGGATCGGAAGAGCACCCCATAATATATTTAAGTCGAAAATTTACTGATAGTGAGAAAAGTTTCTGCGCCACTGAAAGAGAGTGTGCAGGGATTATTTTTGCGATAAAAAAGTTAAGGCATTATATTGATGGACAAAACTTTTCTATCGAAACCGATCACAATCCCTTGGTGTTTCTAAAAAGAAATTCTGGAAATAATCCCAGATTATTAAGGTGGTCCTTGGCTCTGCAACCTTATAATTATGCCATTTCTCATCGCGCAGGCAAAGACATTCCGCATGTTGATTGTCTGAGTCGAGTTTAAGGAGATTTCTTGATAAACTTTTGTATATAATTATTTTAAGTTCTTTTTATTTCACTGTGTTTTATTATATGTTCATGATTTCTTATCAGAGCGCGCAAAAAAGAAAAGGAAGGTAGTATTATCTTATTCATGTTTCATTTCTTGCCACTCTGATGTAATTTGAGTTTGCAATTCTTTATTCGACGCTTAGATATTCTTAATGTTTCACCCTTAAGAATCGTTTGAGGAGGGGGTGCTGTAAAGAATTGAGCCTCTACGTCCAGGTGCACTATGTGTCATTCTAGCATTTCCTGTGAGTACACTTAACTGCATACCTTCCCTCGCTATTTTTGCCTTGAAGACTAGCAGACGCCGAATTCTATTGTACTGTGAGCGGAAAGTTCGGACAGTGATGTAGTGGTAAGGCGTTACCCAAAGAGGGATCTTATGCTTTGATCCTTGCCGAGTTCGTGGGAAAGAGTTCATCTGCGAGAGAAGCAATCTCTGCACACGATTTTTAGGTTTGCGCCCGAAACTTTGCCCTTTGTCTTAGAACATCCAATGACGGACTTAGTGAAAACGAAACAGAGGGATCTCAAGGCTGCTAAGAGGTTGGAGAGTTTCGAAGGGCCCGCCACGACAAGACCCCGCCCTTAGAAGAAGGTCCCCTGCGAGAATGAAGAAGAGAGAGGACAGTTTTTGGAGAGATCGAAAAGGAGAGTGTTGACTCTCTGGAGAAGGGAAAAGGAAACGTCAGTTTCGAACTCAGCGTGGTGTAAGCGCTAGTGAGGTCCGACCTCTAGAATTGATACAGCAGGTATCCGGTGAAACTCCCAGAGAAGAGAAAAGCACACCAAGTGCGAGAGTGAGAGTTCTTAGACTCAGAATTAACGAGTATTAGTAGATCTTCCGAAGAGAAGGAACGGACGAGCCTTGGTCCGAATGAACTTTATTTTGTAGTCACGACTGACTGTAATGTTTAGAGACTTTTGTTTGTTTCAGTTACACTTGGAGTCAAGAGGTCATTAATTTATAAGCGATTGACTCACGAAAAATAATTAAATGCTGTAATTAACTTTCTTGTACATATTTTTATTAGAATTAATATTGGTATGCAATAAATTCTATTTTTTAATTTATGCAAGATAATTCTCTTTACCAATGATCTGATCTCGCTACCACTCACCATCTTTAATCGGGTCGGTATAGAGGAGTTACTACACTATCATGAAAATCTTGAAAAATGTAGCATAGCAGCGCCACCTGTTGGACAATTTATACCAAAATCTAATCAGCACCAATTTATATCACAGACTAACTGAATCTGAATCTAAAGTTTTATTAAATTAAGTTCATTAGTTCTTGAGATACAGCGCCCATAAATTTTTTGTCACAGACAGAGTCACAGACAAACATTTTCTAAAAACAGTCAAATCGTGTTCCGAACCCTCTAAAATGTGTAAATCTGCCGAAAACCGGAAGTCAAATTTTTTCCATGAATCCAATACTTTCTTCTTGTAAAATAGAAGAAAGTAAAAAGTCAAGCAAAAATTAATTGTGCTGTTAACATGCAACATGACAGGAACTGTAATAAAAATGCCTTTAAGGATCAGTTCCAGCAAAAACCCTCATTGTTTTAAGGATGTTAAAGAACCTTCCAGTCAATTATGCACACAGTAGAAACTTATGGATGACCAGAGCTATATCTATACAGACATTCTCCTTAAATGGGACAAGCAACTAAAAGACGAAAAAATCTTGTTGTTGTTAGACAACTATTCTTCTCCTCATCCAAAAGATTTGAAATTAAAAAATATTAAACTAGTTTTCTTTTCTCAAATATCACAAACATCAAATAAACTTTTGGATCAAGGGATCATATGTTTATTTAAAATCAGAAAAGACACTTGTTAATAGAATTGTCAAAAAAATTTATTCCTGCAGTTCTAGTTTAGATTCAATAAACAAGTTTTCAAAGTCAATCAATCTCTTGGATGCAATCCATAATGTTCAAAGTGCTTGGGAAACTTATGTCAACAATGATCTCTGTTTTAAAACTTGTAGCTTCATCATGCAAAATTTTAAGACAGAGAAAGAAATTTCAGCTGAGGAAGATGAACTGTGACTGAAGAGTTCTTAAGATATGTTTCCATCAACGATGATTTTCAAACATCAGATGGGAAATCTGACTCTTATGTTGTACAAGAAATTGTAAATTCATAAGATTCTTGTTCTAATGATATCGATTCAGAATCTGAAATCCCCACTAGTGATGAGAAATATAGATACTTTTGGTTAACAGGTTAGATCATTCTACAGTAGTATTAGTAACAGGTTCCAATCACCTGTTATTTTTGTGATGTATAACCAAATGCTATGTATGCTGGCAACAGACATTTTAATTAAGGGTCTTTTAAACAGAATGTTTGAAATAATTTTGGGAAGTATAGACATTTGCTGATAACATCCATTAAAATCTGTTTTCGTGGTAAAAATTCAATTTCTGCATGACAAAAACTTAAACAGTTATGATACTTTGAAATTTATGGATTTTCAGTGTGTGCTGGCAGTAAAAACACGTTTTTCCATATTTAGTAACATAAAACACTGAAAATTCATAAAATTCTAACTCTAAGTTTAGGTTATAGAAGAATGAATTTTTACTGTTTTACTTGTTAGAACATTGAGAAACTTTTTCTAAATAAAACGGTACTTTTCGGTTAGCCGGGTGCCAGTGATATATATACATATATACACACATATGTATATATATACACATATCTAACATATCTATTTACACATATATACATATATATATATATATATATGTGTGTGTGTATGTACATATGTATTTATATATGTACATATATCACTGGCACCCAGCTAAGCAAAAAGTATCAAAACTTAAGACCCAGGCATTGTAAAAAATTTTTCATTTTCAAAACAAGTTTAAAAAGTAACTACTGTCTGTCGATCATAAGGATAGTTCTTGCCAAGAAGTCTGTTTAGTGGTGGTCACTATAGTAACAAAACCTGTCCATTTCAAATGGGGGTTACGTGTGCGAGGAATTGGCAGAATAAAAGGTTACCTCATGTCTTTCTTCTTCTCGGATTTACAGCAGTTGCATGCATTATCTTATTTTTGATTTAATTTTGCTTTCGCTTTTAAAATTATTTGTCCCACTTGTTTAAATAATTTTTCTAATTTGTTAAAGATGTCCTTTCAGTTTAAGAAAGGTGAAGTCTTGAAATCATAAGCATGTAAAAATCGTTTATAATGTTGCAGAATTTTGTTCCAGTGAAGCTTCATCTAAATCTGTATTAATTACGCTCTCACAAGCTCTGAAAAGGGCTTCTCAAGCAAGTGGAGTTTCTGAAGCTACAATAAAAAAAATAAGAAATGAAGTTTCAGCATTGGGCCAATCGACAGTTTTAAAATCACCTGGTAAACATCGAAAAAGGCTTAGTGAGCGAAACTGTGAAATAGATGACTTTGACAAGTGTGTTATACATCAAACGATTGAAGACTTGTGTGTAAGAGAAAGAAAACTATCATCTCTCAGAAAATTACTACCCGTGTTAAAAGAAAAAAAAAATTGATTTTCCTGAAAAAGAGACATATTGTGCAAAGTCTTACATTCAATGAATTTTCTATGGATAAAGTGCGTGAATAAAAAATAAGTTCTCATGGAAAGGCCAGATATTGTTTTTTGGGTACACAAATAGGAAAGCTGGACGACCTATTGTCTATATTGATGAAACTTGGGTCGATAGCTAGATGACATTTAAGAAATGTTGACAAAACGATACAGTTTTGAGAGTTACAGCAAATGTTAATGTGAAAAATAGACTTATAGTTGTTCATGCTGGATCATCAACAGATTTTCTTACAGATGCTCAGCTAGTATATAAAGCATCGACAAAAAGTGGTGACAATCACGGGCAAATGACCTACGAAAACTTCAAAAAATGGGTGTTGGAAAAACTTCTTCCAAATTTGCAACCATACAGTGCTGTTATGGATAATGCTCCGTATGATATGACTGTTGAAAACGGCACTTCTACAAAGTATTCTACAAAAAAAGTTGTGATAGACTGGCGGAAAAACGACAACATATACTGAGACAAACAAATGCGGAAATCGGAACTGTTCTCTCTCATAGACAATAATCATCCAAAGAAAATCGTCTATAAAATTGATAATTTAATAGAGAAAGAAGGACGTGAAGTTCTACGACTCCCCCTTATCATTGTGATCTAAAAGCAATAGAATTTGTGTGGTCTTTTGTGAAAAGAAAAGTAAAAGAACAAATTGTTACTGGTGATTCAAGTTTGGACAATCTAAAATATCTACTTTAAACAGGAGATTACTTCGACAGAATGGGCAGGGCATTCCAGATATGTAGAAAATGTTGAAAACAATTATTGGGAAAAAGATAGACTGTTAGGGGATTTATTGGACAAACTGTAATTTAACATTAATACCGGCGATTCTGATTTGGAAAAAAACGAGACTTCTGAGAGTGATTTAGAGGACTTTCAACTGCTTGAAACAAAATTCTAAAAGTTTAGAAGGTATATTTTAATATTTTTAATGATAAAATTTTCTCCGCCCTTTCAAATTGTTTGAGAATACATGCTGAATTTATAATAATCACTGAAATTTGGTCATAGTATTAAAAATTTAAAGTCATTGATAATTATTAAAGGCTATGAAAATATTAATTTTGAAACAATTATTTAAGTTAATTTAATTTAATTTTTACTGTAATAAATTTCATGATTAATTCATAGATTCTTATTTTATTTTCATTTGTATAATTTAAATATTATCATATAATTAATCTATGAAACAGTTTTCTTTCTCTTGATGAATCGATTTAAGTAATAATAAAAAAAAAAAAGTAATAATAATAAAAACATCGCCAAAACGTCCTCAAGGTGCTCAGTAAACCAACGTGAATGCCTATCTTCTGGCTTCCCCTTTCGAAAATGGAGAGAGTCTTGATTCCACGGCAACAGACAGGTACAGACTTCTTGGCGAGAGCTATTACTTGTTATCGACAGACTGTATTTTGACGTAAATCAATTTTCATATTATGAAGAACAACATATGACATTTTCGAAACTGGAATTATACCTCAAAAACTAACATATAGGAATTTTTGGTCAACGATAAGAAGGGACACCCTGGATGAATCCCACCACTGGATAGGTGGGCATGAAATGTGGAACATAAAACAATAATTTTTAAAACTACTTTTAATGTGTTCATATTCAAAAAGTATGAAATTGTATAATTACCGTTTGGAAAAGCTCAACAGGTGCAGGAATTGCATGGCAGAACTTTAAATATTCACCCCAATCAAATTTTGAATTTATTTGCTTATAACCTATGAAACAAAGATGAGATAAGAAAATGAATTGCATATATGTCGGAATAGGAAATATATACACGAAAATTTGAAAAACTTTACTACTTTTCAAAAAATACTGTTTATTCATAAATATACACATTTTCACAAAGTGAATAAAAGTTTACGAGGTATACCTTTAACCCAAACTTCCATAGACTGGAAAATGTATTTCAACTTTTTATTATTTTTTTATTTTAGTAAGTAATAACGTATTAAATAGTGCCACTACACAGATCACAGTAGGTTTCAGAAAATATATTTAAGCAACTAATTTCAGATATATATATATATTTTTTAAGTTTTAAATTTATGGCTAATTCCTTATTTCTAAGAAGTATTAATTTAGATTATAAACATTAGACTATTGTTAAATAAGTTAATGAAATAACAAAGAATCTTTTAAATAATTTTTTTGTAAATCTTATAAATTTTGTATTCAAACATTTTTCTACATTTTTTTTTTTTTTTTTTTTTTTTTTTGCAATATTTTTCATGTTTTATTTGAGATTTGTGCTATTTATTAAATTCAGTAAAATAAAATCATGATTAAAAACAAATTGTCTTGCAGTTATTGTTTGTAATTTACAGTAGATTGTGGGACAATGTAAAATATACATTTTTATTGATTTGACTGCTTTTAGAAAATGTCCGTCTGTGTGTCTGTATGTGACAAAAATTATAGCTATATCTCAAAAACTAATGCAATTTAATCAAACTTCATATTCTGTTACACTTTCACATAAATAAATCCTTATTAAGCTTGGGTGTATACTGCCCAACAAGTGTTACTGTTATGCATTTTGGATTAGGAATTTTGGTTGCAGACATGTAAGAGGGTGGGTGCCAAAATTCAGTGATTTCTTTGAAAAATGCAATGTTTATATTTCGTTTTTAAATGCGCACAATTTAACAAGCTTATACCTTTAGAATCCTCATGATGGGCATAGATTTTCATTTAATTTTGGCACTGTGTTAACAAATTTTGAAGTATTAACATGTATGAGATAGAAGAAAGTTTTGGGATTGGCGCATCAGATGAGTTAAATAATAAACTTGCTTATATTTTTGGATTGTCATATTATTAGCCAATATTATTATTTTTCTAAATGTATTTTAGTTTCAAAATTTCTATAATCCGGAATTGCTGTGATCCCATTGATGTCAGGTTAAAGAAGTTATACAATATGTATATTTAAACAGTTTTTTTGCTATTATTGTTAAATTTAAATTGCTAATGAAGAGCTAATAAAGTACCTTTAGGAATTTTTAGCTCCAATCCATTTTCTTGAGCCCAATTTATAGGGAAAATTACTTGCTCATTTGAGTTACAACATAGTATTTTATT
Organism: Maratus michaelseni; assembly: GCA_963931845.1. Classification (NCBI taxonomy): domain Eukaryota; kingdom Metazoa; phylum Arthropoda; class Arachnida; order Araneae; family Salticidae; genus Maratus; species Maratus michaelseni. The sequence continues at coordinate 151,845,324 of OZ007596.1, read as the reverse complement.
ATTGGACTCCTCCATATTATATGAATCTATTGTAACCAAAAAATAATAACTATCAATCACTCTTGAAACAGTTGCTGGGCAAATATCACAGAAATTTTTAGGGTCCACAGCTTCCAGTTTCATGCCTTCTTGGAATCCATGTTCTTCCAATGGTGTCTTAGACTAAAAATAGAATAAAATGTAAGGCAAGAAAGACAAATATTAGAATAAACAAAATATTGCTAGAAAGAGAGTCTTATCACTTCAAGAACGTGGGCAGGAAAGGGTTCTTCTGAAGAGTTTAATGAATTCTGTAGTATGTTATTCCATTGTTCATCAGAGTGTTTTGACTTCAAAACTAAAAAATGAAAACTCATTTAAGCAATGACAACAAAAAGGGCTTTAATGTAATGCACATCATATTACAAAATCAACTATTATATTTGGGGAAAAAAATTTACAATAAGAAATTAAAAAATAACCATATGTTAAAAACCTGATACCATAATTTTTTTTTTTTTTTTTTTTATAGTAAATACCAGATCAAGTTTAAAGTTCTACAATTCAAATTCTGTTATTTTTTAATGATCATAGTATTGTTAGGAAAGTGACAGAATTCAACTTTTCCAAACTAAAATGATTTCACACTGATTAAATGGACCTATCAATGGTTCTTATTTCATCCATCCATCCATTTTTTTTTTGCCCTGATAATTACTCCAGTCGGAAATTTTACGTTAGATGGAATTTCTTTTCTCTTAAATATAATTAATGGGGGCAATTTGGAGCCATCTGCTAAGCAAGATAAAACAATGGTGAAACGAGTTTTCTCGTGACCTGTAGTTTTGATCAACACAGATTTTTTGCCAATTGAGTCTAGTTTTATTGCTGGGTAAATCAAAAGTAACAGGTGTTTCGTCCATGTTTCCTATTTGCGATAAATCACAATTTTTCTTTTTTCGAAGATCAATGACAAACCTTTAAAAAGATTCAACTTCTTCTTTGAGCTGTTTTGGTAGCTTTTGGGCGTTTTTAGTTCTTTGGCGAAGGCAAAGTTCATAATGATTCATAAATCCTGAACACCATCCAGCTGATGCAAAAAATGTTTCTGGCTTCTTATCCTTGAATTTGTCATCCTTAGACATTCTTAATGCTTGTAATCGTATTCCAGTTCGCGTGATTACACAACCACTTTCGCGACATTGCATAATCCATTGATTGATCCATTGATTCCCGTTCTCAACGTTTTTTTGGTTTTTGACATAGCATTTAAAGTCAGTTTATTTTCCTGTCATTATCTCACTTGTTTTTCATGTATTCCAAACTGTCTAGCTGCGGCACAATTGTTATACTCTTCAGCATACTTCACAACTTTTAACTTGAAAGGAGCACCATATGCAGCACGTTTGGTTTTTAAAGTTTTCATTTTGCTATAAGCAAGAATGCAAGAAAGAAAAAAATCTCTTACATAACCAAACGATCACTTACTAGAGCAGAGAAAATTAGAATTACCTAGTCAGACAAAAGTGTGAATAAATGAACGGAGTCAAGGTCAATTTTCCTTCTCCTGTCTCTCTCACGCAAGCGCTCTAAATCACGTGTTTTGACTTCCCCCTTTTCCCCTCATGTGCTACTATGCCAGTCAGAAAGCTGTATGACTTACAACTTTTCTCCTCAAATGTGACCCGTGACCCCCCCTCCCCCTCCTCTTCAAAGACAATTTTAGGTCAAAATTTCTCGGCTTATACGCAAGTATATACAGTACATAAAAAACCCCATAAATTAAGAGCTTACGTAAAATTTCAGAGTTAAACTAATGCTCACACATTAAAAAATATTGAGCATATTTCTTTAACACTGAGCATATTGTGAGAAACTGATAAAAAATTAGCATTAAAAATGTGTGCTGTCAGAGAAAGCATATAAAATATTACATGTTGGCACTGAATATCTCATGTCATTTTCTGTAGCATATCCTACATTGTGCAATCTGTCACATAAGTAAAACATCCAAAAGTCATGAGCGTCATTCTTTAAGCCATCATACCGCAGTAGAAGGCGACATCCAACATTTTTCAAAATCTAAGGAAGAAAAAAAAACAGGAAGTGGGGATCATGAAATATTTTAAATAATTAACATAAGAAATTTAAGAAAAGAAAATGCCTTATAAATAACAAACAAGTTAAAAAATTTTAAGAATTAAATTAAAAATTATTTTATGTATAAAACTTCAAAATGCGTAAAACTACACACTGCACTAAATTTACATGACTGATTGATATAATACTAATTATTACTACATCACCTGCTTAAAAGGTTGCTTATTTACATGATTTATAAAAATCCCTACATATTCAATATAAAATGCATTCAAAATATTATTACATGCATTCTTGAAATAAAAGATTCAGTCATTTTCATTATACAAACATGTATTTTTTTTAAATTAATTTCAAAAGGTATATTAGATAAATACAGTCGAATTCATTTAATGAGCACGGCTAGAATGAAGAGACTTAAAAAAGTAATTTACACATTACAAATGGTTGGTTCATCATTTAAAATATATATGATTTTCACGCTTTCTATGAGCTACAAAAGCAAGATCACGGCTTATATGAGCAAAACATCTGTTAATTTCAATATGATTTTTGGCAAAAATGTAGGATAGAATTAGGATTTTTTTTTTTTTTTTTTTTTTTTTTTTTTTATTGAACAATGTACTGATTCTTTCAACATTACAATGGTCTTTCAAAATGTAGTCATTTATCAGTTGTATCACACAGAATTTCAACCTTCAGGAAAACCCACACAAAATGAATAAAAAATGTTCTGAGGTCTAGAAAAAATGAAAGAAATAAGGAAGATATAAGGATGTTTCAAATATCACTTCATTTGTAAGATTTACAACTGAGTCATAGATAGGAGTGCATAGAAGTAAACCTTTACTTTTTTTTTTTTAAATGTAGGCTTTGGTTCATATTAACCAGCTTTTTAATGTCTCTTATTACATTGTTAAAATGACAAGTAGTGTTCTCATTTGAAGTTTTTCAAAGAGCATTACGCCCTGCCCTTTTTGTTTTAAGTATCGATGCACCCTGCCTTTTTTAGACAGTATCTTCTCTGTGCCCTGTTTATTTATTTTTTTCTTCTAGGAAAACAGACGTTCTGTTGCCCTGTATGACTCACATATCATAAATCCTAGTCTGCCACATCCATGCGAAAAACGGGTGCAACAACGGCATACTGTGTTACATTTTCCAAATTGCAATGCATTTTCATTTGAAAATCATCCCAGAAAGGCACATATTTCCTATATTCATCTGGAATTTTCCTCTTTAAGGCTTTGCCTTCATTACAACACAAACGGATATTAATGGAAGATGTTAGCAAAAATGAAGGATTATTGTTAAAAAATTAATAAGTTTAAAATAAACACTTTCTTTCAATAATGGTGGTTAGTTTTGCTTCATTAAATATTTTTTGTTGAAATTGTTAAGTGCGATCATCATTGAAAATATGCAAAACTCGCTAATTTTTTATTGATTTACAAATTTTACATCTGAAAATTATGATTACGATGCATCTATTAAATATTATTTATCTAGTAACAAAACTATTTGTTGCAGCATTTTTGCTAATTCTAATACTGGTTTTAAGCATGGTAATATATAGAACCTCATATGATAAAAGCTTTTATTTAGTATAAAAATGCTTTTTTTTTTTCCCCAATATTTAAAAAATTTTTTATATAAGGTTTCTTTCTGCATAACGAAACATATTCACAGAAAGTTTATCTGATTTCTAATTTTCATGTCAAGACTTCTCAGACTCTGAGCTAAATAAACAAATTAGATGTTTCTCAGCTTTTTTTTCCAGCAGGTCATAGTGGGCATTTTGTTGGGGACTATAATTTTCTGAAAACTTATAATATTTTAATAAAAGTTTATTATTATTGCAACTTGCTGAAAATGTCAATGAAATCTGTCAATTAACAACAGAGATATCAATTATTTTTTTAATAGTAAAGAAAAGAAGGGATTTGTTTTTGGTTCTGTACCTTTTAATTATTATTCCAGTTTGCAGCTCAACAATTTATTTTTTCCACACTCCAAAACGTGAAACTTTACAATACATTTACGGAGTCTTTTTTATACTTTTAAAGGAATAACATTTTCTGGCTTGACTATTGAAATGATTTGGAATCAAAAAGCATGTTCCTTTTTTCGATAAATGTCTTACATCTTTAATTTAAAAAATCTCTGCAGAATGTGAAAAAAGTCTCTAAGAAACGCTTAAAAATCACTGTACGAATTCAAATAATTTTTTTTAAAAGAGGACAAAATTTACTATATTGAAAAGATTGTAGCCCTATTCCATTCTAGGAATGTCAAAAAATCGTTGTGAAATGCAAAAATTCACTAATTCAAAAATTGCAGAGGAAGAAAATTTACTATGTTCGGCTAAAAGATTAAAACTGGATTCAATTTACAATTTTCAAAAAATCACACAAAACGGGAGAAAAAAAAAAAGACAAAATTTTCTACATTGGGCTAAAATGTTAAATCTGGCTGGATTCTTTTTAACTATTGGGTAAAAATTGCAGCAAAATGAAAAAAGGCTAAAAATCGCATAAAAAAATGCTAGATTCAAAAATTGGAGATGACAAAATTTACTTTAATGGACTAAGAGATTGAAACTGGATTGGAACTGGAAAATCGATGCAAAATGTGAAAAAAAAAAAAAAAAAAAAAATGCATAAAAAGTTTAAATTAAAAAAATTCCAAAAGCTGACTTTAATGTGCGTAACTTCAGACATACAAGTACCTTCTTGTCAAATCTTGTAGCTCTACATCCAGTAGTCTCTTCAAAAAACAGCACGCATCTTTATTATTATAAATTGCCTCCAGATTAAGTTGTCATTTCTGGAACTTGATATATAATTTACTTTAGGCATATATACCAGGTGCGTTGTAAGTTCGTTAAAACCTTAAAAATTCATTAAAAAGAAACAAATGATGCTAAAAAAATGCAATTTGCAGAAATGGGATTACAGGGAGATCAGATTTTTTTTTTTTAATAACAAATAAAGTTGTGGTTAAAAGAATTTTCAATAGATGGTACTGGCATGCGTAATATGAAGCAGATGTATGCAAATTAGGCCTATAGTAAAATACCCATTTGTGCGAAGAGTCTGATAAGCTTCAGTATCCCAGCACATGAAACAGGCTCTTTTCTTGTCTTCAATCATTTTGTTGTGCAAAATTTTCGCAATGCATCAGTTGCTGATTCCCTGTTCTTGTAAAAGAGTTTAACCAACAGCGCTTGATCTGGTAACAGTAGCATGCTGCTGGCATCAAATGAAGAATCTGTGTGCATTGAGAGATTTTACTGACAGCCTGATTTGCATAAATCTGCTTCATATTATGCATGCAGTGCCATCTATCGATAATTTTTGAACGAAAAATTTTTGGTTATTAAAAAATTTCAATCTCCCTCTAATCACATTCCTGCAAACTCCCAAGTTCGACTGAAGTGCTCCTTATTTTTAAGGTTATACATAAAGTACATATTTTATGCTTTGCTTTTTTTAGGATAATGTTGCTTCAGAAATATTGGCATGTTTTGTAGAAATTCATTTGGGCCGAACTTTTAGATTTTATACCAGGCCAGACTGAACTTTTAACTTTTATACTGCAATAGGCATTGCCAAAAAAATTTTTTATAGATCGGGCTGGTCTCAGGCTTAGACATTTTGGCCCATGCAGACCTTTAGAGTACATATTTTAATTTGAAGTGTAAACAATAGATTGAAATAATAATTATCCAGCCTTAAATGCAAAATTGATTAAAATAATTTTAGTATATTTATTTGTTGTACAATACTATATGTAACAAAACTATCATTCATTTGCACATTCTTATGTGTTTGAAAATTTTGATTTGATTTTTTACTCTTATTTTAAAGTATTTTTGCTTAATTACAAAATAATAAATTTAAACTAAAATTTTCAAATATCATCCAAACATATAAAAATTAATTTATCATAAAAAAAAATGCATAGAAATATAAAATGAAATTCTATAAATTTGTATTTTAAATGTAAAACTTTATTATTTTTTTCAACCTTAAATACTGAATCAAATTTAGGAAAATATCCTCAGTAGCAAAAAGAACAAAATCAAAAAATACAATAAAATAAATCCACATGATCCACAGCAAAATTAGGGTACCTGGCCCAACATAGGACTATAAAATATTTTTGCTTAATTATAAAATTAATTTAATTAATTTACTGCTTCATCATTAGTTCATTTGTTACAGCTTAAATGTCAATTGTATGGTGCATCAACATCAATTTACATATTACTTTTAATTTATCTCTTTTCATTTTTACAAGCACAAAATGCTTTTCAAAAGTTCTCTTCTGTATACATTGACACATTTCTTTCATAGGATGACTGTAATAAAACAAATAAGTTGTACAAGCTGATAATTAAAATGGGGACTCATCACGTTCAGGAATAACTATAGAAAAGTTTAAAATGCAGTTGAATTTAAGCAGGCTTACAAAGGATTAACTTTTAAAACATATAGTCTTAAGAGTATTCATGCCTACTGGTCACCAAGAAGTTTTCATATATTGTACCATACTCCTGAGGCATTTACAACAATTATAAATATAGTAATAGATTTTCATATGGCACATGCATGAGATATCGCTTATTTTTATGGCCGACCTTTTAAGTTTATGGTTTAGCGAGACCATTTAGAATGAGTTGTTTTTGGTGAGATATATTTACATATATGTATTTTTACAGTAGATGAAAGATAAAATCTACAAAGAAATAAGAAAATTCCGAATAAAGTACATACAGTAGCTATCCAGACACTTGCTGGGTCTTCTTTATTTCTTATTTCAACTTTCATGCCACATTTGATTTGATGAATAGGCATGCAAGCGACTAGAGGCTATAAAAAAAAAATCACTGTCAATAGTCTAAAATGCTTACAATAAGACAAAACAAATCAGAAAAAACAAAAAATGATAAAGAAAAGTTAAGTCATAAAAGACAAAATATAACAACATAATACAGCATGTTAACACTAATATAAATTAACAGTAAAGTAGACTAAATAAAATAGGTTATTGTTTGAAAAAAAAAATAGAATGGGGGAAAAATAAATTAATGTGCACCTGTATTAGTATAAATCCATAATACAAGCAAAACAGCCAAATTTCAAATTGAAAATTTAGGAAGTTTTGTTTTTAAACTATCAAGGGTTTGGCATCTTATTTCTCTAAACTATTTATTGTGATCAAAAAGATTTTTTCGGAAGGAAGTTTTTATAGATTTTTTTAAATAGTATGGAAAAAAAAAAAAAAAAAAAAAAAAAAATCTGAGATTTTAAATGGGAAATTAGGCTTAAAAACAGGAGTTTCTCATGAAAAAGAAAAAAGTAGACATGAATATACTGAAATCTTAGGGATGAGTACAACTAAACTAAAAAGAGGAAATTTTTTGCTTAAACATTTTTTATGCCTAGAAATTCCCTCTTTTTCTGGGAGAGGAGCAGAAATTTCCTTAGGTCAGATGATGGATTGTTTATGAATTGTTGCAACAAAATAACAAATAGGACAGAATAATAATAATAAAACAGAGTTAAAGCTTTTAAAATTTGTGTGCTGGGAGAAAAGGAGAGAAGCAGAAATGTCAGGGATTGAAGATAAATTTAGATGATTATTCATTTAATGTTGCAACAAAATTACAAATAAAAATTAAAAAGTGAAGAGTTTAATTTTTTTTTTTTAAATTTTGTGAGCTGGGGTTACCAAGCGGCAGAAGCAGAAATTTTGCAGCAGAAATTTCAATGACTGATTATTTACTTATGGCTACAGAGTAACAAATAGGGTAGAAAGAAAATTGAACAGTTTTAAAGGATAAACTTCATGTCTTTTTTTTTTTTTTTGTCTAACACAATTTTCCTAACTATCGAACTATGTTATACGAGACTTCCAATATTGGTATGCGAAACTTCTTTTATGAACAGAGTGGACTTAAGTAAAAGTTTTCGGTGCCTTCACATGTTTATTGGGCAATGGTGAGATATTTTTATTAATTCTCTTGATTGGATATCTCAGTTGTGTCCATTGTTTCTTGATGACTCCAGTCAACCAACTGCTGTTCATTTTTAATCCGATCTTATCAAGAATTGTCTGTGGTGGATGAATCTAGACAATGTAAGAAGCCATCAGTCAGAACAATCGGTTTATGTCCTATTTTCCCACAGACTTCTGGGATGCAGCTCATAAAGTTGCATTGAGTATACAGACTTAGTTTCAGTAGAAGGACTTACTGTAATAATGGTTAAGTCCTATTTTCTCATAGACTTTTCAGAACTGGCTCCCATTTCTCGGCTGTCCATCCCTTCCCTAGCCCCCACCTTTTTCTTTCCTCCCTTCCCCTCCCCTCCACACCCCTTCCCTTGTTATAAATACTTCACACATTTATACGCTAATCTAGCGACTCGTATACTTTTTCTTTCCTTTCTGTCACTAGATGGCCGTACCCATTCCATCTCTGGAAAAGAGCTTTGTTGTCATCTTCTCCCCCCCCCCCCTTTCATTCTTACAGTGTAATGTTCTGTTATGGGTTTATGTATGTGATGATCATAACCAGGGCTTGACAAATGCGGTCGCCTGGTCGCCACTGGCTACCAAGTTTTTTGATCAGGCGACCAAGTTATTTAATCGTTCGGGGTGATTTCTGTAAAAGAAATGACATAAGAAATGAGCACAAATGGCGCTTTTTCTCCCCCCCCCTACTCTCTCGCGGTAAGCAATGATCTTCCTCTTCTCTCGTACTTTTAATGGAAGAATTAAATTTAAAAGGTGTTATTTAATTCATGCACAGAAAATACCATTCTTTTCAGCTATAGCCAGCTAGTATATGTCACACTATTAGAATGGGGGGGGGGGATATTTCAATAAAACAGTAAGAAATAGTGTCAATCCAGCCTCTGTGACATCTAAAATTGGATACAATGCAAAAAAATGCTTGAGTTTTTTTTTTTTTTTTTTTTTTGTAAGTTTTAAATCTGATTTTTATGTTTATATAAGTTGTCAACCTAATATAAGTGATTATAAGTTTCACTAGAAAATATAGTTTATATATTATATCATCTATCTAAATTATGTACTATTTTAAACTATGTAACTAATAATTCTAAACTATGCTTGTTATTATTTTTTTCTCAATTAATTCATAAAAAACTCTTGTATTCTATTTGAAATGAATGACGGGAAAGAGGATGGGCCTTTAAGTAAATAATTTTTGTTGGCGACTGGTATTTTTTTTCCTGGCTACCAGATTTTATCAAATTTGTAAAGCCCTGATCATAACTCAATGTCATGTTTATTTATATTTAAATACGCATCTTCTATCTTATTTGTAATGAAGTCAATATACATATTGATTTAAAAATGTAAAAGAGTTTCTTCATTTAATTTCTCGTTTCATTTTACTACAAGCTACAGTAAATATTATAGTGTACTACATTTTGAGAACTATCTTCAATTTGTTTCTGCAAGTACAAAATAAAGGTAAGCCTACCTTATTCAGATTACTGTAAAACTAATTTGAAAAATTATATAATCCTTACAGATTATGAATACTGATGAAATTATTTTAAATAAAATATAACTTTAAATATCTTTAGCTGTAGTAAACAAAACAAAACGAACGAAATTCTATTAAATGTAAAACAAAATGTCATCCGTGATACTGTTTTTTCTGGGAATAATGCCACAGTAACCTTTAAAAAAAAAAAAAAAAAAAAAAAAACAAGTTACTGTTTGTTTTTGTGTTATAATGATATTAAAGTCACTCTCTAGTTTCAAGATGCAGCTTATTTAATTAAATCTTCATTAACCGCTGAAGACAAGTTCCTTTTCTGATGACCTACAGATGTATTATATTTGCGTTGTGATGTTCAGTAAAGAAAAAGATAACTTGGTTTTTCATGAGCTCTGGATTACCGGCATCGTAAAATCTGTTCGTGAAATGTAAGCAACTATGTTTATGACAAAAACATCAGGAAAATCGACAGTCATTTGCCTTTGAATTAAGCTAATTTAATGTGTCGTACAGATAAGTCAACCTTTCATTTTGTTATTAAGTTTTATTTATTGTTTTTACTTTTAATATATTTCCTTTTATGATTTAAAATGTATTTGTCCTTTTAAACTTTTTTGACGTTATTAAACATGACCACATATATTTACTTTTAATAGTTTAACTTATTTTTCAACAGGTTTAAGGATTTACAGCAAATTTATGTTTCTACTGCTTTGTAATTAAATCTCTGCTTATTTAAATTTCAATATTACATAATTTATTCATAACAGGAGTTTAGTTTGGAAAGAGACTTATTTAGAACAGAATGCTCCACCTGGTGGTGGAAACAGGAATTAAAAGATTTTGCAGCGCATACACAGCATGCATGCTATATGGTGCCGTAGGCAACAGGGACACATGTCGGAAATTTGTTTAGAACAGAATGCATCCCCTGGTGATGAAAAAAAGATTTTTCTGAGCATGTGCCAGAAATTGCTATTTTTTTCAAAACTGCAAAAGAAAATTACTGATGTGATAATCCCAGATAACGAAATATTCTCATTTTCACTCATCCTCGAGTGTTAAGAAAGGTATTGGAGGTATCGATTTGAAACTCAGCCTGTACGCATGTCAATATGTCATAAGTTTTTATAGTTCCCTCCCCCTCCAAGCTGTTTTTAGATATTTTGCATAGTTTAAATGTATAATTTTAATGTTATTCCAAGTAGGAATGTGAATAATAGATAATTTAACTACTAACTTAGTAATATATTCATGCAGTTTTAAATATCAACCTTCAGGAAAATTTATTAACTGAGAGTAATGGAATGCTTTTTGGAGGCCCCACTCTAGAATACTTTGTATATATCATATAAATTATTTAATTGGGCATATTGGGTTTTGTAAACACCTTTGAGAGTGATGATGGGTCCAGGGCATGCATGCCGAATGTTATTGTATAAATCAGTTCCTGCTATTATTACTTTCGTTACTTGGTGGTATGACAAAGTATAAATTTCCATGTAATAGTATACCAATCTAAAAATTTGGGCATCCCAGGTGTAATGTTTTCGATATTATCATCTTCTCAAGACTATGAAATTGCAACCCTTCTAGTTTTCCTGATGCATTCTTTATAAGATCATAAATACTAACAGGTGTTGTTAGATTGTGTTAATGCTTGATCATTATATGCTTCACAGAACATTGCATGTTTCCATTACATATTTGCCAGCATTAAAACAAAGCTTCATTATTATTTTTTTCAGCTTTCAAAGTCATAACAGCAGATGTTCACCGGTTAAAAGTAAGTGATTAACTGCAGAAGAATATCTTTATCTCAAGTGTGTTTCCACAGTGATAACCTGGGAGGAGTAAAGGCATTAAAATTATTTGAAGATTGAAATCATTTTGCATGGTTTACACAAAAGGTTTCTACAAAAAAAAATAATAACAATAATAATAAATATCTGGAATTTCAAAGATTTGGGAAGGGATAATTACTCTCATCATAAAAATACCAATGTTTTACCTAAGCCAGCAATAATCAAGGTACAATTATTGTTGAGCATGCTTGGTGGAATTAGTTTTAAAACAACAGTCTTAAAATTTTACAAAAGGCATATGTGTGTTACAGTGATACATTTTTACAGAACATAAATGATAATGTATTTGGCAAATTTTAAAAAGATAGGAAAGAAAAAATCTTACATTTTCTAAACCTGCTGGTAATGATTCTGTTTCCATAAGTTCAATTAATTTCTGGTAGTTCGGTTGTCTTTCCAGTACAACTGAAATAGAGATAAATGCATATATAGATAATTTTCACTTTATTGGCAAACTTTAATTTTATAAAAGTAATAATTATTTTAGTGAAAAAAATATTAATACAAATAGATAAATTCAAATTAAATTTGCAAAAATACCTTTAGGAGGAAACAGTTTCTTGGAATTTGTTTTGCACCAGCCAGCAAAATGGTATTCATTAGATTTGACATCACACCATATATCACATGATTTGTCATCACCACAACCCACATAACTAAGAGATAGCAAGTCTCCACATATCATCTTTATGGATGCTCTCCAATAAGTATTCTTTGTATCTGGATTTGGGATTTCTAACTGCATCCCAGTTTTAAAGTTAGTTTCAAAACTATGTTCCACCTGAAAGATTTAAAATTGGTAATTAACCATATGTATGAACCAAATAAAATATTTCTATGCATTCAAAGAAGTGATTTAAGCCTTGTCTACATTTTATTTGCATACTGCAATTTCCAGAATAAGCACCGAGCCAATATATATGTGTACACAGTGTATGTGTTTTTAATTAAAATTTCAAGCGATGTGGCATTTGGATGCAATTTAAACATTTTTTGAAGAACCAATAATAATAATTACTTAGTTCACATTAAAGTTTCAGACATCAAAGATTAAACATTTTCGGATTAGAGAAATTTTGAAATGAGCATATTTAGGCAGTTATGAGCTGCATCATACTAAATCTTTGAAAATAAGAATTTTGACCACTTGCCCCATTCCCACCCTAACAAAAATGTACCATATGTGCTTGGGTTAGGTTTGGACTTAATATAATTCTTCTTGGCCCATGCAGTAAAAATTTACTTTAGTTTAATGAATTACAGAGAAATATTTATAAAACAATCTTTTTATATATACAGTCACTCTCTCTAATCCGCACAGCTTGGGACCAAAGGTTGTGCAGATTATAGGTCATTATTTTGTTTACTTTTATTCTCCTGTAATTTTACAGTAAATTAATTATTAATGCATAAATTAAATGGAGAAAAATTCTTTAAATTTTATTTTACAATTTCTTATGTTTGTTTTTACAACTTACAAACATAGTATCAATTAAAACACCAAATAAAATAAATTAAGACAGACTTGAACACAGTTAAAAAATAAAATACTTATTTATAAAAAATATACTTAAAAACAATTAAAAATACAATTTGTAAACGTTTCGCCAAGCGACAGGCGAGGCATCATCAGTACAAAAAATCCATTGCATAGCAAACGACTGAACAAATCAAGAACAGTTAAAGTTAGTTATTTTAAAAACAGACAATATTCACTAGGGACAGAACGAGCTTCATTCAAAGTCTGCAATCGCAATTGAGTGAACCAACCCTCAAGGAGTAATCTACTATGATAGCTGTTGCAACCCGATTTCAAAATACTGGCATTCGCAATTAGCGGGATGTGATTCATTTGAAGTGAATGCTGGACAATTTTTTAATTCAAATTACCATTTTTTAAAGCACCAGTATGTTCTTTTAGGCGAATTTCCAATGATCTACCCGTTTCACCAATGTAAACACTATTGCAATCTTTACAGGGAATAATATAAACAACACCGGGTAATTTAGACTTATCCTATTAAAATTTATGCTTATTGAAAAAGGAACTCACTTTATTGATTGGTTTAAAAGAAACCCCAATATTGAATGAGTTTAGAATGCCAGAAATTTTATCAGAAATGTTCTTATAATAAGGGATACAGATAAAAGAGTTTGGTTTACTATGTTGAAAAGGGAGGGGGGAGTAGAATTCACAAAATTTAAAGTATTTTTAAAGATATTTTTAACAAGACCAATAGGATAGCTATTATTAACCAAATCGCGATAAATTTTACATTTCTCAATTTCAAAATCATTACTGGAACTGCAATATCTAATGGCCCTGAAGGCTAAAGTCTTAATAACGGCTATTTTATGGCTGAAAGGGCATATTGAATTGAAATTAGTATATTGACCGGTAGATGTAGGTTTTCTGTAAACAGTAGTGGTGATTGATTGAGAGATATCAGTTGTGTGTCTGCGGATTAGAATGTCGAGAAATGGTAATTCAGCATTATTTTCAATTTCAACAGTAAACTTAATAGGGTTACCAATAGAATTAGAAATCGTGAGATTATTATTTAAATTTGCTTTTTTCACTATCAAAAAAATATCGTCAACATAACATCTCCAAAAAAGAATATGTGGACCAAGTTCAGAATTAATATTATTTTCAATATTCTGCATTACAAGTTCAGCAATTACAACAGAGAGGGGGGATCCCATAGCGGTACCAGAAAGTTTCAAGTCTGTCTTAATTTATTTTATTTGACATTTTAATGGTTTTTAAATTCCGACGTTAAATGTATATATACTGCAAAATAGTATCAACTGCCATTTGTTTGTGAACTTTTGACTTTTGGTTTAGTACTTTCTCTTGGCGTCTATGCATAGTTATTGATCTGAGACAAAACTCTGTGTCTGAAGAAAATCCAGATATTTATAACCCATATCCAAGTACTAGTCAAAAGTTACTTTTTTATCATCGTACTCTGTGTCAGAATTATCCTATTTTCAGTAGAGTTCAACAGAGTTGTACTTATAATGTAATCAGGGGTTGATGCAGGGTTTTTTTCTTGGGGCCCATTTTGTGAAAAGTAAAGGTTATTTTTGTGAAATTTATAATATTTTTGTGAAAAATAACATTTTGTAACGAAAGTTGAAATCCATTTAATCAAATTCGAACCAGGCATTTATAAACAAAAACTTTTTTAAATCCTTTTGCTGAAGTTTTCCTCTCTGGTGAACTTGTTTATTTATTATTTTGTGATGTTTTAAAATGTGTAATTTGTAAACAAACAATAAATAGTAAGTTTTAATGGAATAGAACTTTGTGAAGAGGCCCATTTTATCAAATTGATTTTTGTGAAGGGGTACATTCTATCAAATTGATTTTTGTGAAGGAGCCCATGTTATTAAATCAATTTTTGTGAAGGGGCTCTAAATAGGCCCCAAATTTTCCCTGGATCGACCCCTGGTAATCATCTGTGAAACTCTCTGTAATTGGAGCTTCATCTTGTGAGGATATCCACTCAATTATATTTTCTCCATTCAAGAAATCAGGCACAACAGTTAGTGAATTTTTTGGTTTTAGTTTTGTGTTAGAGAATTTTTCTGCAGATTTCTGTTTAGCACTATCCAAACTGAAACCACCAAAGTCAACATCATCACCATTACTGCTATAAATAAAGATGCTGGCGATAAATTATGCCTTGCACCCAGACTTATATAAAACCAAAAACTTTCTGCGCACATAAATATTGAATCAAAAACTTTCTGCAAATTAATTTAATGTTTAATAAAATTACATGTTCTATTATTTTGACGATATAATTAAAAACAGTAGTTTAAAATAATTACCATTTAAAATTAATTAATATTAATTAAAGAATAATTATTTTGGTTAAAAATAATAATAAAGCTAAAAATCAAGGATAGGAAGAGCTGAATTCTTATCAATTATTTTGTCAATGCATTTAGAAACAACCCAATCCTTAATAATTTGACCTCTTTGCAAGCGTCTGTAATGTTACAATGTTTTGCATCTTTAAATTTTGAATTGTGCGCAAACAGTAAATAAATCTTACATAAAATTGGGAAATATTTTAATTTTTTTGGTATTAAAAAAAAAAAAAAAATTTTTTTTCTTTTCTAAAAAAATTTTCTGCAAAATTTCGAATTTTGCAGAAAATTTTCCGCGCACGCTGTGCGCGTCTATATTATACAACTCTGCTTGCACCTACTTTGCATACAGAGACCCATGCATCAGCCAAGAGAAAAATACAGCCCTTAATTGTAAATTGCCTTCTGTATTCCTCCATATTAGCTGATAAATCAGATGTTATAATTCTGCACATAAATTCCATTTCGTGCTGATATTTCATGCTACAAATAATTCCCTAATCCATTCGCTGAATAAGAGAATTTGTATTTGGAGGCAAAAATTATGTAGAGGCGTTGTCTTTTAGTAATATATTTTTATGTGCAGCACAGTTGTCTAAGAGCTATAATATTTTACAGTTTACAGGTAAGCTGAATTTTGTACTAGAAAACATATAGACTTCATTTACAAAATGGTTTTTGAACCATTCTGTGAAAATTTGCTGGGTGACACCATGATTTTTTTATTGTTACAGTATGTAACAGGCAGGAAGAAAGTCTCCTGATTTTTTACACTTTTTTTTCAGTTGAAAAATAAAGTTTTACTTCAATGAAATTGAAAAATTTAGATGGGGGTATTCACTACCAGTTATCGATCAAATTGCCGCCTTTTGAATTTTTCTCACAAAGTTAATATAACCAAATTTTCACTATTTACATCTGAAACAGTGTGCGAATTATAGGTGTTTGCAGATTATAGAATTGCGAATTAGAGGGAGTTGACTGTATATATATAGAGAGAGCTTTAAAATTAGGATTTTTTAACCTTACTTTTCTTTATTTTCTAAACTACATTAATTTGTTTATTAATGAGTCTTTATTTGTATGAGCAGGGAAGACCGAGCTACGCTCGGCCAAAATTAGCTTTGAGTTCAAATATCACGAAATATCTTTCAATTTGCGCCAAGTATATGCTTTGTCATTAGTAATCTTGAAGGTCAATTTTCCAGCCTAATGTAGCCAATATTTCTCCAAATTCAGCAAAATGATGACAACTTTCCGGCTTCGTTTACTGCCAACTATTCAACAACTTAATAACTGTTGCATTCTTCATTACCATTGAAACGCATTACGCATAGGGATACCAAAATGGTCCACTAATCGAATTTTCTTGAACATGTGATCTAACCTAATGGTCTTCCCGTAATCCAAAACAGTAGGATAAAAAAATTATTCAAAATCATTAGATTAGTTTTCTAGATAAAATTAGCTTGACCCACCGTGATACCAACATGACCCATTAATCGATTTTTTTCTCGAAAATGTGACTTAGCCTTGACTTAGCGAAAATGTGACTTAGACCTTCTAGTGTCCAAAAACCATAAGATACAAAATTCAATTAAATAGTTAGAGCCATTTTTGATTAAATAAGTTTGACCTGCAGTGACCCAAAAATGACTCACTAATCGAAATGTCTCGAACATGTGAGCTAGCCGAATAGTCTTTTCATTCCTGAAAACCATAGGATACTAAATTTAGTTCAAATCGTTTGAACCATGACCAAAATGACTCACTAATTGAATTTTCTTTAACATGTGACCTAGCCCAATAGTGTTCTCGTTCCCGAAAACGGTAGGATACTAAATTTAGTTCAAATCCTCTGAGCCTTTTTAAAAATAAAAATAGCTTGACCTATAATGATCTATGACCAAAATGACCCACTAATCTAATTTTCTCAAACATGTGACCTAGCCCAACAGTCTTCTTGTGCCCAAAAACTGTAGGATGCAAAATTTAGTCTAAATAGTCTAAGCCGTTTTTTAGATAAAATTAGCTTTACCCACAGTGACCCAATGATGACGCACTAATCAAATTTTCTTGGACATATGACCTAGCCCAATGATTTTCTCTTGCCCGAAGCTCATAGGATACAAAATTTAGTCAAATCATTTGAGCCGTTTTTTTAGATATAATTAAGTTGACCTGCGATGACCCAAAAATGAGCCACTTATCAAATTTTCTTGAACATGTAACCCCACTGATATTCTCGTGCTCAAAAACGGTAGGATGTAAAATTTAGTAAAACTCGCTTGAGCCATTTTTTAGATATATTACCTTGACCCATAATGACCCACTAATCAAATTTTCTCGAACATGTGACCTAGCCCAATGGTCTTCTGGTGCCCCAAAACAGTAAGATAAAATTTCGTCAAAATTGTTAGAGCCATTTTTAAATAAAATTTGCATAACCTGTGCACAAGATTTGCTCGTATTATAATATATGATGTAATAGTCTAAGTATCATTGTAATTGCTATTTTGTATTTGAGGATTGCAGACATACAGTCTTAAATATGCTGTAAAATTTTTTGCATTATTAGTATTCAGGCATGCAACTAAAGTCACTTTTATCACCTTTTTTAAGTTAATTTTAGTCACTTTTTTCACAGAAATTGTACCTTGCTTTTATGATTTTGATTTAGAGAGCAAACTAACTACAAACTTCTTTAGAAATCGGATGAAACACTTCTGCTGACTTAAACCAAGATGGAAACCTATTATCTTAAATTCCTTTTTTAAGATTTATTTATTTCTATTTTACTCCTTTTGAAAATGTTTTAGGTAACAGCCACAAAATCAGGGCCTGATCATCCAAAAGGCAGGTGAAGCACATGCTTCCCCTCTAACATTTAAAAGGGGCCCCAAAATGACTGTAAAGAGACCTCTAATACTCAATTTCATTTTTTTAGAATGTATTTTATATTATTTTGGAAAAGTAAGTTTACTTCATCCAAGAGGAAAATCCATGCACTAATTCACAAAACTTATTAACGAAACAACAGGGAAATATGAATGTAATTAGTAAGATGTTAATTAATCCTATAGAATGCTGATGTGCCTGCTAGAAACCACCCAGGAAATTGAGCATACAGCTACATGTACTAAATATATCTGAAGTATCTACAGGAAACATAAAAAAGCTGTTTAATGAAATATATGTGACCTCAGCAAATCTACTCCTGGAAATAATATTAGTGTCATTGATGAGTTTTCATGAATGAAGAATTAAGAAAACTTTTGCCAATTGAAAGGGGTTCCCAAAATGATACCATGCTTCCCCTAGATTGAGAGGTTAATTGGGCCCTGCACAAAATCAGTGACAATGTGCATTGATGATATCACCACTAAAAATTTAATCAGTGTGACATATTGTAGTTACTGCCAAAGCAGTTACATTAGACGTTCTAAATAAGTTTACGGATGAATATAAATCATTTTACAGTTATGACGTGCCTAAAAAATTACAGTTTACATTATGTATAAGGTGACAACTCTATTTTGTTTTGGTTACTTGATATCAGATGGCAAGTTTGAGCTAATCTAGTTGGTCCAGTATTTTTGGAAACTGCATTTCAACAGTTTGCACAGGCACATGAGTAAAGGTGAAGCGACAAATGTCAAACCTCTAGGAATGATAGAAAGAATTTTTTCTTTTTTGAATCACTGTGGTGAGCAACAAATGAATCCCACAACAAAAGTCAAGTTTTTTTCTTTCAAAATTCCACCCAACCATTGGTTCCAAACATCCTTTAGGCAATCCTTAGCACTTTGAGATGTCTAAATTATGTTTATTAATGTCTGTTGGTACTTCATTCTGATTACAGCCTATATGCTAAAA
This sequence comes from Maratus michaelseni, assembly GCA_963931845.1. Classification (NCBI taxonomy): domain Eukaryota; kingdom Metazoa; phylum Arthropoda; class Arachnida; order Araneae; family Salticidae; genus Maratus; species Maratus michaelseni. The sequence continues at coordinate 151,826,082 of OZ007596.1, read as the reverse complement.
TTTTAGCTAGTGTTCATAATTATTTCTTTTATGCAACTTTTCATTATGTGACATTTCTTCCAGAAATTACGGTATGTTTAAAGTAAAAGACAATAACATATCTTTTTAACATTTTCCAACTTAGTTGAAAAGTGTGTTATGATTTTGGTTCATTGATAACTTTTAAGCGAACTTCTTTAAAAATTAGATTTAGCATATAAATGAGAAGATGAACTTGTACTATTGAAATTGAAGTGTTATAATTGGCACTAAATTTTTGAATGTCTCCTTATTCAACTTCATATCTTGCATATTATTTTTCAAATTCTTAAAAGATGACCTCTTTGTTGCAAATCCCAGGAGACATAAGACTGTGTTAATTGAAAAATTGCATTTTGAAGTATTTAATTACAGCAGGTCTATCACATATAAAAAACAAAAACACAGTGAGTATAAGAAAATTACTCATATTTATAAACATTACACAGGATTCAAAAACAGCCAATAAGGATTTTAATAAAACAGCCAATAGAAATTACCAATAAGACGACCAATCAACTTTATTTAAAATGATGCAATGGAACTGTAATTTAAATGATATAAAAAGAGATTACATCATTCTAACATTCCTTAATCTAGAAATATTTCCTTTGCAAGTTGGCTAAAGTTTTTAAGATCATGATTCGTTATTAATTGCTGTAAATAATCTTCATATTTTAACGAAAATATTTTAAGTGTTATATGTTAAGTTTCACATGTGTTTGTATTATCCATGATTTATAACGTTTTAAGACATCAGATATTTATTAACACATGCTAATTTTAGTCCTAAAAGTATATAAAGATAACCAAGAATCACTATGACTGCTGAGATAAAGTGCTAAAAGTATAAATTATTTATATTTAACAATTTGAAAAACTTAAATTACAAAAAAAGTGAAAATATTCCACTTAAGATGTTCTAAAAATAATAATTTTTTTTTTCATTAAAAAAGCATTTAAATTGGGATTAAAACTATTTGATTTAAACCATACCATCCCTGGTGTAAACACAAGTAAAAGCTACTGAATAATAAATACAAAAACAAAAATTACATGAGTAAAAGCATCAGATGGTGCAGCTGTAGCTTTACATTCTTCAAGGTATTCATCCCAACTAAAATATGGGTCATCATCTTGAGAGGGAGAAAAAAAGAAAAGTCAATCATGAATTTTAAAAACAAAACTGAACTATTCACAAGCATCATAAAATTACTCTATACTTAAATTAGTGTGAACAATTTATAAGCAATATATAAAAGTATGTATTGATCAAATTACAATTACAAGTTATTTTAATTAAAATTAGTAATCCACTTTTTGACGTTAACCAATTTGTATCGAGGGAAAAATAAAATGTTATACATAAAAAACAAATTTAGTAGACCCTTGTGATAATGCTCATTCTTATATATTTTGAGGGGGGACGGGCAGAAGGGTGGGTCTCTTGAAAAGAAAAACTATGGGCTTATATAGATGATAACCAAATCAGAGATCTGCACAGGCCGGACTTTCCAGGACTGGGCCCGGCCCAATCCGTACAAAAAAATTATTGTCCAGGCCTGGTATAAAAGTTAAAATTTAGGCCCGGCCGGTATAAAAGCTAAAAGTTCGGCCCAAGCATGGCTGGGTTGGGCCCAGCCCAACCCGGTATAAAAGTTAAAAGTATGGTCCAAGTCCAGCCAAGCCCAGTATAAAAGTTAAAAGTATGGTCCAAGTCCAGCCAAGCCCAGTATAAAAGTTAAAAGTATGGTCCAAGTCTGGCCAGGCTCAGTATAAAAGTTAAAAGTATGGTCCAAGTCTGGCCAGGCCTGGTATAAAAGCTAAAAGTTCTGCCCCAACCCGATAAAAAAAATGCTGGCCAGGTCCGGTCCGTAAAAAACAAAGTACTGGTCCAGATGCGAGTAAAGGTAAAATCTTGTACCGAGCCCTGACTGGTATAAAAGGTAACTAGTCGGATGTGCCAATCCCAAAACTTTCTTCTATCTCACACTGGTTTCGCATATACTAAAAAGAATCAGTACCAATTTATATCAAGGTCTAACTGAATCTAAAGTTTTATTAAATTCCATGCATTAGTTTTTGAGGTATGACAGTTGCTAAAATCGTGTAAATCCTGCAAAATGCAGCATAGCAGTGCCACCTGTTGGGAGATTTAGACCAAAACCTAATCAACAACAACTTATGTCAACTCATGTTAATCAACAACAACTTATGTCAACTCATGTTTATGTTATTTACAAACATATATTAACTGAATTTGAAGTTTGATGAAAATCCGTAAATTACTTCTTGAGATATAGTTATTGTGATAATAATGAAAAAATTAGCATAGCAGAGCGAGCCACCTGTTGGGCTATTTACACCAAAATGTAAAGAGCATCTATTTATGCCAAGGTCTAACAGAATCTGAAGTTTGAGGAAATTTCCTGCATTACTTCTTGAGATATAGCTATCGTAAAAATCGAGAAAAAAGTGGTATAGCAGCGCCACCTTTTGAGATATCTACACCAAAACATAATCTGCATCTATTTATGTCAAGGTCTAACTGAACCTGAAGTTTGATGAAAATAAGAGACATTAGTTCTTGAGATAGAGCTATTGCGGAAATCTCAAAAAATGCAGCATTGTAGCAACACCACCTGTCGGATAATTTTCACCAAAACTTCTCAGCACAAATTTACATCAGGGAATAACTGAATGTAAAGTTTTTTTTAATTTTGTGCATTAGTTCTTGAGATAGAACGCCCACAAAATTTTTGTCACATAGACAGAGTCACAGACAGACGTTTTCTAAAAATGGTCAAATCGTGTTCAGGACCTTCTAAAACGTATAAATTCGTCGAAAACCGGAAGTCGAAAATTTTCATGAATCCAATACTTTCTTCTTGTAAAGATAGAAGAAAGTAAAAAGTATAAAAGCTAAGATTATAAAAGCCCGGTATTAAAGCTAAAAGCCCGAGCCCATCTCGATATGGAAGCTAAAAGTTAGGCCCGAACCCGGCCTGTACAAAAAATTAATTACTCCTGCCCGACCCTACCGAATTTCTGAAAAACATGCCGATATTTCCGAAGCAACATTATTCTACTATTACAAGGTAAAGAAACTTTCGGTGAAATCTCTATAAAATATGTGTTTGAATCTGAATTTCAGGCCACAGCAGCTAACTGCTTCCTCATGATGGCATTTCTGTAACTGCCAAGCCTTAAAAATTGGCTTAAAATGTTCATTTTCTGGATGATTCTTTGCCTTTATAAGAAAATGGGAAATTCTTCAATTTCTCGGTATCTGAATAAAATGTGTAAATTTTATATTTTTACAAATATTAATACAATATTTTTGTATTTACGAATAAAAATAACTTAAAACTTACTTTTCGGAAAAGTAGCCATTTTGGATATGGCAACAACCTTAACTATAAAAGTTGCTTATTAAGAGATATGACCCCCCCCCCCTCTCCAAATAAAAGGAGCCATATCTCCAGGGGCGCCATTTCAGAACTTTCTTGGGGGGAGGGGAGGCAAAGTTTTTTTAAGGTAGTGGCATAGCCAAGGGTGGAGTTCGGGTGGCTCTCCGAACGAAAAACGTTTACTGAATCATAGATACAAAGACAGTAATACTTCTAATACGGAATCTCAAAGGACCTGTAAAAAATTCTGTTTTAGACAGGTTTTCGTCTTAGCAAGTTGAATTTTAAAATAATTGTGAAAGTTTTCAGTTACAGACAGTTAACGTTTTTTTTTTTCAGGTATTCTTTAAGATTGTTAAATCTCTTTTCTACAAAGCACGTCTGAAGAGCATAGGTGTATTACAGTGAAACATGTCTAAGCGAAATCTGTCTACAACGTAATTCTTTCACAAACAGAAAAAAAAATCAAGTTTCGACGAAAAAACGCCATACAATTATACTTGCTAAAATGGAGACCTGTCTAAAATGAAGCTGTTTTCCAGTCATTTTCAACTCCTTCTTTGCAAGTTTTACTGCAGGGGTGCCATTTCAAAAGTTTCTTGGGGAGGGGAGCAAAGTTTTTTAGTTTTTTTTTAGGGACAGGGGTTGAAATAGTGTGCAGGATTGTCCAAATCGTGTACAAAATAGATATAGGTCCCCACAATAAAAAATGCAGTGTGAGATTTTGCCTTCTTATCTTAACTTCTTTCTCAAACATGTGATTATTCAGTGAATATATTAAATTTTAGTGGTAGTCCATGATTTTTGTTGTTGTTGTTTTTTTACGCAAAAGCAATTCGTCAACCGATCGCAGTAAACATCGCAAATTTTACAAATTGGATTTAAAAAAAAATAGTTAAGTTGACAACTTGGTCGCGGAAAAAATCTTTAATTTTTTCAAATGACAGTGGAAAAATATTGCGAATTTCGCCAAAGATCACTGAAACAAATAGCGTTTTTCGTCAATCGGTCGCGGAAAACAAATTGCAAATTTAGTATAACAATTGTGGAAAAATCACGAAATTTATCAAAAGATTGAGCAAAAAAGACTCCCGAATTTCAACAAACGATCGTAGAAAAGAGTCGCGAATTGCGCCGAAAGATCGCAAAAACAAATAGAGAATTTCGTCGATCAGTTGCCAAAAGAAAATGTCGTGAATTTCGAGAAATGGTTGAAAAAATTCGTCAATGATAGCGCAAAAAAAAAGCAATTTTTGTCAGTCATTTGCGAAAAAAGACTCCCGAATTTCAACAAATGATCATAGAAAAGAGAGGCGAATTTCATCGAAAGATGGCGAAAACAAATAGCAAATTTCGTCGATCGGTTGGGAAAAAAAAAATGTTGTGAATTTAGACAAATGGTCGAAAAAATCAATTCCATCAATAATTCACAGAAAAATAGCGAACTTTGGAAAATGATCACAAAAAATAAATAAATAAATAATATGAAACAATCACAGGAAAAAGTCGTGAAATTCAATCGGTCACGAGGTTGCACACGAACACTATCAAGAACTTATGAAATTTTCAAATTTTTTTATTAATAGGTATAAGAAAATTTTCATTAATGATTTTCTGTCAGTAATAATTTTCCGCAATCCTTTTTTGCCTTCCCCTTCAGACTATGATCTAAATTCTATACAATTCAGAAATTTGCAAAACCCTTGGTCTCAGGTCCCTTGCTCCTGCATTGAGTCGGGCAACACGAGCCAATCTGCAGTATGGATAGAGCCGGGTTGACGCGGCTTATTTTCGTTGCGAATCAGGTTGACTTGGAACATTTGACTACGGTTGGGACATATATGTTATGTCCCCACGGGCTATTTTTTATTCTATTAGTACGACTTTCTGAAATATGTCACACACTTATAGTAGGATATTTTCAAGAGAAATCTGTCACAAGGAATTTTTTTGGAAATTGTAGAACGATTGAATGCAAAATTAGTCATCAATCCTGGCCCGCTATCAAAATTTTAATTGTTTCGGGTTCAAGTTGGATTTTCACTATTTTGAGTCAGGTTCGTGTTGCCCCAGTTTTCAAAGAAATCCTAAATATTTTCAAATGAAAAAAAAAATCATTTTTATACATAAAAGATAAAATTGTTATTAGAGATTAATTGCATTTACTTTTATAATCATATTGAAATAAGAATTAATTTTCTTTATTTTCGGGTAGTGTTGCGGTCAATGAAAATTTTTTAGACGTTTCAGGGTTTACTGGAAATTACAGTCCTGCATCGGCTACCCGAAATGCATTTTGGTTTGAGTTTGGTTGATTCAATTTTTTTTTTTTTTTTTTTTTGCTGTTGTTGCGAGTCGAGTAAACTTTATACGCTTAGGGTTGTTCTTTGCCTCTTTTGAATCGGGTTCGAGATGAACCGATTATACAAAAGGAGGTTCTGAATAATTCAAATGAAAAAAACTGTATATTTGAATATTAATGGGTGTATATGTGTTATTTTTTGTACATAAGCGGTAAACTTGTAGATTACTTTTCCATACATGTATTAAAATATACATTAATTTTTCTTCACTTCGGGTTCAGGTATGCATATTTCGTATTCGGCTTGAAGTCTGTCGGTTAAAGTCAAGATTCGGGTTGGCTACAACCCAATCTGGGCAGGAATCTAGTGTCAGGCTGTAGAGATTTTTAAGAGCATACTGTATATATAATATGATTTAATAAAGCAAATTATTTAACAGCATTATAACGATTGGAATAAATATAATGTAACACTAATAAAACAAAATTAACAAGTCAAATAATTAGGAAATTAAATATACTTTCCTCACCCAACACCCCCCCTCCCCCCCAAAAAAAGAAAAAAAAATCCCTTAAATTTTAGGCTAAAGAGAGAATTTGTCACTAAAATTCTAGCCTTGAGAGTGAGGCGTTTTCTTTTAATCATGCTGTACACGGCAACTCATAGAGGTTTTTTTTCCCCATATATATCTAAATCTAGCCAAAATACTCATTAATGATAACTGTCTTACTTATAGAATGCTGCAATAGCAAGGCTTTAGAAAATATTTTTGATAATTATTAGCTTTAATGTTTAAAGTTTTTATTAAATGTTCATTACTTTCTTCTATCTTTACAAGAGGAAAGTAATGGATTCATGAAAATTTTCCACTATCGGTTTTCGATGGAGTTATACGTTTCAGAAAGTCCTGAACATGATTAGTCTGTTTTTAGAAAATGTCTGTCTGTGAGTCTGCCTGTCTGTGTGTATGTTAGTATGCGACAAAAATTTTGTGGGTGCTGTATCTCAAGAAAGGCTAAATCCTTTGCTGAAATTTGCTTTTCCCCCTGGCAATTCTGTGACGAAAATCGTGTTTCTTCAGTGATTTTTTGGCGAAATTCGTGTTTTTGCAGCGATTCCTTGACGAAATTGGCTTTTTTTCGGCGATCCTTCGACGAAATGCGCTTTTTTTTGGCGATCTTTTGACAAAATTTGCGTTTTTTTCAACGATCCTTTGGCGAAATTCGCATTTTTTCAGCAATCGGTTGACTAAATTCACGTTTTTTTGGCAATCCTTTGCCGAATTTTGCTTTTTCCCGCCAATTTTTTGACGAAATTCGCGTTTCTTCGTGCAATCCTGCGACGAAATTCGCGTTTTTTTTTTTTTTTTTTTTTTTTTTTCAGAAAATCGTAGTTGTAGACAGATTTTCGTAGCATCGTAGTTTGTGGTTCAAAATCGTAGCAACTACAATTTTTTCGTAGCAGTTGGCAGCTCTGCTGAACGAACCTCCTGCTCAGGTCCCCGCTGCCTGCGGCACCGTATAGCAGTCGTTCCGACCCTGTCCCCGCTGCCTTCAGCACCGTATACCGGTCGTGCTACGCACGCACCGGATAATCCCTTAAATTGCACATAGAATAGTATAAACCTGTCACTGAACGAACCTCCGGCTCGGGTCCCCGCTGCCTGCGCAACGTATAGAAGTCGTGCTGCGCACGCGCTGCAGTATACGTTTGTTCCACCTTCCACCACCAGGTGGCGCAAATAGAAAAAATAAACCTCGAATAAGATAAACCTCGAACTGAACGAACCTCTAGAACCCCACAGTTAAGATAAAAAAAACTTGAAGGGGGGGGGGGACACTGCTTTTCCTTAAACAACTGAATTAGACTGCCAGAAAAAAAAAATCTGATGTCAAACAACTTATTTAGACTACCGGACTTCTTGTTCAAAGACAGGGACCTGTAGGAAAACTTAAAACTGAAAAAAAAAAATCAATAACGGGCGAAGCCCGCTTTTCCCTATCATAATATCTGGTTGCCACTCTAAAACAAAAACTTAAGATACTCGTTATGGCAGTTTTTAGATGCGGCCTACTTCTTAAAATCGTAATATCTAGCCGGCACTGTAATAGAAATCTTTCTTTTGCTTTAATTATACAAATAACGATGATTAATTATACAATAAAATAATATATCGGCTCCTAATGAAGATATGAGAATAATTTTTAGATATTCTGAAAGCAGAATCCATTTTGAGTCGCCCTGTCAAAGTTTGGAATTAATGCGCCCCTTAGATTCGGAAATGCCCCCCCCCCCCCTCTGAAAGAACGCAGTTGAAAGTCACGTGACTATTTTATCTCTTTCAGAAATGACTTATCCACAGACGATTTGTCTGCGTTGAATGTTGAAATAAAAAAGAAGCTGTCTCTTCGGAATAGAAATAAATTCATTTGCCGTGTCATTAATGAGTTTTAATTGATATCTTCAAAAATTACTGGTCGATTTTTACGAATTTTTTTTTGTTGAATTCGCGATTTTTTTATACACGTGTTAGCAAATTTTCGCGAATGTAGAGTCATTATTTCCACTTGTTTCAAAAAGGAGTGGGGCGATTTGATCTCTGATCTGTCGACCCTGCATTCTTTACGGCAACCTTTTTTTACGTCTGGGGTCGATGTTGGATGTCTGGTCAGTTTTTGGCCGAAATAAAGAAAAGTTACGGTCCGAATTTCAAAAAATTTGACGTTTTGAAATCAAAAATCGGCCGCGTGTGTACCCCGATTTTCGGATCGATACCTCTGGTACATTTTTTTAAATTCGATGATGCGTTAAAAAGCGACGATTTGGATGTCTGCGATTATCAAAACGGAAATTTTTTTCGATTCTTTTTCCAGTTCGGTTTCGGTCGGTAATTAAAACACTTTCGCTCATTAATAACTCCCCGGGTCCGGGTCAGAATCCCGACCCGATCGAAACTTGAGCGTTGCGCTATTTTTCCGAATTTTTCGGTCCGCGTCTGCCGTCCGTGCGTCGCCTGGTTCCGGAGCCTTTGCGGGTACAAAGGTGGAGTGCACAGACAGAAACACACACAGACGTTTACCGTCCTTAATATTAGTGATGTTGACTACATTTTGGTGTAAATAGCCCGACAGGTGGCGCTGCTATGCTACTTTTTTTTAAAATAAATTTCACGCTATCTCAAGTACTAATGCACGGAACTTCATGAAACTTCAGATTCTATTATACCTTTACATAAATAGATGCTGAATACGTTTTGGTGTAAATAACCCAACAGGTGGTGCTGTTACGCTACTTTTTTCATGATTTTCACGATAACTATATCTCAAGAACTAATGCACGGATTTTCATCAAACTTCAGATTCACTTACACATTGACATAAGTTGTTGTTGATTAAGTTTTGGTTGTAATTCTCTCAACAGGTGGCGCAGATATGCTGCATTTTTCAGAATTTACACGATTTTAGCAATAGTCATATATCATGAACTAATGCACAGAATTTAATAAAACTTTAGATTGAGTTAGACCTTGATACAAATTGGTGCTGATTCGTTTTTAGCGTATGTGAATCTGTGTGAGATAGAAGACAGTTTGGGGATTAACACATTCGACTAGTTTTTATTGTAATCAAATCTGTGAAATCTTATTTTAGCATTTGATCATATTTTAATTTTTTTTTTTTTGGTCTAATCTGTGATAACTGATAAATTTTCTGAAATTTCAAATTCCTTGGGGAGGGCGGTTGCCCCCCCCCCCCTCCAAATGGCGCCCCTGCATATCTCCCCTACTAAATGGAGGGTTGCATCCGCCCTTGATTGTTGCGTCGGGACACAGTTTACTGATTTTTTCATGGATCGAGTCCGGCCAATAATGATCTTCATAAGACTTAGATCGTAAGTGGAAATTTTGCCCTTTGCAGACTTCTAAGAAGAATGAAGTTTAGGCTCAGTTCAGCTCAGAAAAACAAAGTCTAGCCTAACCAAACAGAGTCTGCAGAAAATGTAAAAACCAGAAAGAGTAAACACCAGGCCCGACCGGGTCCAAATATGCAGAATAAAGAAAGGCTCAAACACGGTCCGGCCCAGAAGAAATAAAGACCAGGCCAGGCCTGGCCCAAGTTTTTAAAATAAAGTAAAGCCCGGCCAAGAAAGAGTGAAGACTAGGCCCGGCCCGGGCCTCCTAAATGATAATCAGCCCAGGCCCGTGCAGACCTCTAAACCAAATAATATTTAAAGCACTTCTTGATGCTGAAATTATTGCAGAAGTAAGATAGTTTGACAAGATTGATTAATGATTATACATGCAATGTCAGTGATAATGCAAATAAAGAATATTCATATTTTATTGCCAACATGAAAAGCATCATTGAAGAAAATATAGGTTGATTGGGATAGGCCACCTTTTCCATACAAGGGCTACACACCTGCGTTTAAAGTGGATTCCAACTCTACAATCGTTCATACCTGAGTCAGGATTCGAATCCAGCACTTGTTGGCAGCAAGTTAATGATAAAATACAGAAAATAACTTTAAATTCTCTTTTCACCTGAAAATAACAATTTTTGTTTTCTTTTTTATTATCTATTCAATAATAAATAAATCCAAGTCTCTGTTGTTGATTTTATTTAAGAAACCATAATATGAGTATAAATGAACATTTTGAAGACAAATGATAATTATTTTCCTATTTTTTAAAAAAATATATCATTTGTTATATTGTGCTTTCAGATATACCATGCTTTTGTGTTCTCTTCCAATATATGTACCATATAACAAAAGACTACTGTAATTTAATCTTAACATAGCTCTACGTTAATAAATTATAATATATACAAATAATAAGAATAAAGTTATATCAGCTTAACAATGATAAGAGAAACATTGATGAATTCAAAAGCTATCTTAACAAATTCCCTTGCTCTTCAAAATTATAATGTTCCCCACCGAAAAATTAAAGAATAGAAATTTCTTGAATATGTATGAATTCAATATCGAACAGATGTACTCATAAAATAGTCAGTGTTCTTTCCAGATATTTTTTATAGCTAAGAAGTATCTGCAGGACATTAAGACGTCAATATGTACAAAAATATTAAGGTCAATGGTCTTATAATGATTTAAATAGAAATTGAATATTGAGTAAAAAAAAGAATGCTCATCATTTGTATATGTAGAAATGATTTGTCATTTTTAAAATGTACTTATCTACAATACAAACCTTTCAATAACAAAATCTTCATGCTGTTTGTTTATATGAAATCTTATGAAATTGAAACGCAGATTATCATTCCGTCAGTTTTGACAGGGTTTATATACTAGTACAATATTCTGGAATACATACAATATTCATTTAATAAACTTCGGGCTTATATTACACACACACACATAAAGATGATCATGATTATATGTTATAAATTTCAATGGGTCTGAAAAAATTATTCTTTGTTATTAAAGTGTTTGAAAACAAACACCAATTTTCCAGCTTTATGAGTTCCTAAGCGATTACTAAATTAAGAGTGTATCAAAGTTGGATTTATTTGATATAAATGTTTAAAAAATATACATATATTAATCAGATTTTTTTTATATTTTTTAAAAGATTTTTAAAATTTAGGTATAAATTAGCTTACAAGTAATTAAAATTGAAATGATATGTAAAAATATATATAAAAACATATTTCAGACTATATTACTAACCATGAAATTATTTTTATTTTCCAAATCTTTCCATAAATAAACTACATTGGAAATTGAACAATTTGTTATTTACAAGTGAACAAGGACTTAATGAGATCTGTACATAAATAACAATAAAAATACATTTAAATGACCTACATTTATTTATTCTAAAGCACTCCATATCTCGCAGAAAGTCTTATTTTTGAATTACAAAATTCACATAAGATTTAGATAGCTCTAATAGATAAATACATGCATTAATCTTTTAACATTTTTCAGCTGAGATTCTATATCTTTATTTTAGGATTTTTATTTTAAAGTGCAATAGTTGATTTAAATAAAATAAAAAAAGAATGGATTTTGAGTTCTTTGTCTTTCCTACTCCTTAAATTTACTATGTATTCTGGGCAAAACATAATATTTATTGCAAAATATCTTGACTTAAATTAAAAAAAATTTTAAGTTGATTTAAATCAATGATTTTTTTAAATCAGTTAATTTAAATCATGATTAAAATCAAGCTGATTTAAAATCAATGAATCCTGATAGAAATATAACAAAGTGTTTGTTAAATTGTCTACAGCTTGTAATTTTTAAGAGACTGCCTAAAAATTCTACTCACCCTGTCAGAAAATCCACTCGCCTGTGGCGAGTAGAATGATGTAATTTTCCACCCTTGCTCTTGGAGCAGGTGAAAATAAAAAGTTAGAGGAAACAAAGAACCAAATATAGGCTCCTATGGGATACACAGAACTAAACTAAAAGGTGACTTTAGATCTGATTATGAAATCAAAATTTGTAAGAATATATGTGGTTACAGTAGTATGAAATTCTGTTTCATTATTTCAAATTATCCCAAAAAGGCTTCATATAAAAATTATATTTTTTTTTCAGAAATTTTCTGTCAAAAGTGTTTAGGTACTTTTTTGTTACACGGACACCATTGTCGTCAAGCATACATTTACATACATACATACATTATGCATTACCATATACAAGGTTGTTATAATTAAAGTTCGCCTATTCAGAAGGCTCTAGAGCCGGTTCTATGGCTCCAAACGAAACAAAATTTCACTAGTATGTAGTTGAAGAGATGTGCTCTGCGAAAATCGGAAAAAAAAATTAGTTAAAATTTTTGTCAATAGGCGCCCAATAATAGGCGCTGCGCAAATATTTAAGCCGATATTTGCAGATTCCTTTATTTTGTAAAAAACAAAATACAGGAAATTTTGTTTCACAGTTGGTAAAAGTAAACTTTTTCAGATTCTTTATATCAATTTCGGCCAATCCAGATGAAACACACAAAATCACAAAATTTCACCCAACGCTTGAAAAAGATCACATTTTATTGAAATTTTCGACGAACGTCAAAGTGACGTCGCAACTTCGAAAACTTGAAATATCCTTCTAACCACCTGACGATTTAAAAATTGCTGATAATGTGTGTCTGTGATTTCTTTGACACTGGAACAGTTGATTGTTTCTGAAAAGCATTTGAATCTACGCTTTGCGGAGAGTGGTAACTTTGAAAAAAAAAGGCACTTCTTGTGAAGTTATTTTATCAAAATAACAGCAACGGAGCTGCAGCTCTTCGAGAATTCCGGAAACTAAAAGATGTTAGACGTGGACCAATGTCGGATCGTGGATTTCACAAAATGATTAAAAAGTTCGAGGAAACAGGAAAACTCGACATTCTTCCTGGCAGAGGACAAAAAAAAGGTAGACATTTGTAGCATTGAAGATATTGCTACTGCTGCTGTGGATTTAGCAAGCCAGTCATCATTTGGTAATGCAAGTGTGCTAGCTATTGCGAATGAAGTCGATATGCCGATTTCCACTGTGAGGAAAGTGATGCTTCAAATATTGAGCTACTATCCATACAAGATTCAGAGGGTGCAACAACTAATACAGGGTGATAACGAAAGTCGGCTATCATTTTCACTACAGTTTCTTGCACGAATGAATGTGGACAATTCTTGGCCATGGAATATTCTATGGCGTGATGAAGTGCATTTTTATTTGAACGGACAAGTGAACACACACAACTGTCGAATTTGGGCGAAAGAGAATCCTAATGTTGTCCAAGAAGTTCCATTGCATGCAGCTAGTAAAGGGCAAAACTGGGAAATTTCATTAGTGGCCAGTGGCCAGTAGTAGCAGTTTTATAAGTGGCCACTTTGTTTAAACTAGTGGCCACTTTTTATTTAAAAGTTCTAAACAGTAACTTTTGTTAAAATTTCATTTAGTATTCATCTAAAATTAAATAGCCCAAATAAAAATGTTAATATAAACATATTTCAACCAGCAAAAGTAAAATCCTTGATGAAATGCAAAAATATTCTATTCTTTACTTTCAGGAAAGTGGCCATAAGGTGGCCGCTGACAGTCACAATTTTTTAGTAGCCAATTTTTTTCATTTAGTGGCCCTGTGGCCAGTGGCTAGTGCTAATTTTGCCCTTTAAGCTAAAGTGACGCTGTGGGGCGGTTTCACAGCTACGTTTATGATAGGGTCATATTTTTTTGAGGAACTAACATCCACAGGACCCATTACATGTTCCATAAATGGGAGAAGGTATCTCAATATGTTGGCAAATTTTCTGATTCCCGAGCTGCAACAGCAAGGCTGCCTTCAAAATATCGTGTTTATGCAAGACGGTGAACCACCACATATTACTAGAGCAGTTTGGACTTTCTTAACAAGCCATTTTACAGAAGACCGCATCATAAGTAGTTATTTTCAAACAGTCTGGCCACCACGATCGCCTGATCTAACACCATGCGATTTTTGGTTGTGGGGATTTTTGAAAGATTTGATAGCCCCGGTATATCGGGACAGCCGGTGCATACACCAAGAATGCTGGCTTCTAGAATTTAATTAAATTATAAACAGAGTATTGGAAGCTGAAAAAAAAATAATGGCAGAGTGTAAAATAAACAGTGATAAAACAAGTTAAGTTTTAAATAAACTAAACGTTTATTAACAAAAAAACATTTAAAAATAAATTCAAACAGAATATAAATAAACTTAAAGTATGAAAAATAAACTTACATAACAAAATATTTTTAATGGCTGACAATGACAACGTGGCAAAAAAAATATTCAGTCTCATTTTCATAACATCCATTAACATCTCATTCTGGAAAACGATGTTTGTATAAATCTTATAATCCACTTGATAACTCTATACAACATATGTAGCACAAACATCTTTCCCTATTTGTAAAAACATCTTCTACTTTCAACCAAACAAAAAAAGGAAAAATGAATAACTACAGCTGGAAACATCTGGTCAAATAAAACATCTAATAAAATGAAACTCCATTATGCTGACAAGGCAAAATGGTTTCTTGAACTTCTCAAAAGAAAAAATCCCTGACGGCTCGGCTTACAGGCACAGGTAGATTTCGAAGACGCAGACCGTGAGGCGCCTGTTTGTCGGGAATTGCGGAAGAAATGACCCTTTTTACGATGATGCGGCAGTTTGACTATAACTACTTCGCCTACTTCGAAACCTAACTTATTTGCAGGCGGATTCGGCAGGGATTTTTTTGTTTTTAATTTTTTTTTGGTATAACGGTTGGTCCTATAAAAAACTTGTCAACATAAAAGTTTTAGATAATATTAAGAGGATTTATAATAAATTTAAGCGGATTTGAAATCTTGGGAATTGACGAAGTTATGCATTTTTTTCTTCTACCCCCGACCTCCCCCCCTCTTAAGGCAATTTTTAATTATATCAAAAATCTGTCATACATAAATTTTCGGCCCTTCTCCTAGAAGTAATAATAACGTGAAACGGATTCGATACGTATCATAATTAAGAAATTATGTTTTTTATTCTGTTTTCACAAAAAGCCCCCCCTGGTTCGATTTTGCCCATTAACGAACTTGACCAAGATTTTATGCCCCTTGATTTTATGTATCAGTTTCGAAAAGATGCGGGAGTTGGAACCGCCTACTTCGAAAAATAACTTGTTTGCAGGCGGAGCCGGCAGGGATTTTTTTTTTTTTATTTTTTTTTTTTGCTATAACGGTTGGTTCTATAAAAAACTTGTCAATATAAAAGTTTTAGATAATATTAAGAGGATTAATAATAAATTTACGCGGATTTGATATCTTGTGAATTGACGAAGCTATGATTTTTTTTCTTCTAAAGCCCCCCTTTTTTTCCCCCCTTGGAGCCATTTTTAATTATATCAAAAATCTGTCATACATAAATTTTCGGCCCTTCTCCTAGAAATATTAATAACTTTAAATGGATTCGATACGTATAATAATTAAGAAATTATGGGGTTTTTTCTGTTTTCACAAAAAGCCCCCCCACCCTCCCCCCCTTAGTTCGATTTTGCCCATTAATGAACTTGACCGAGATTTTATGCCCTTGATTTTATGTATCAGTTTGTAAAAGATTAACGCAGAATTTTTCCAGTTATCGTGGTCAGAAAAAAGTGACATAGATAGATAGATAGATAGATAGATAGATAAAGTTTTGAACTGGGGGTGGTTTTGGGTTCTGGGAGTCATGATCGGCGTAGATGTGCAAAAATTTTTCAAAATTTCAACTTAGGTGAGAATGTAATAGGTAGTATTTCTTACGAAATCTACCTAAAAACAAACCAGATAATGATAACGTTGTGTTTCAATCTTTATACCCCAGTCTAAACCAACAGCTGAATGAAAGTTGTAGTACTTAAAAAAAAAAGGTGTGTCATGTTACATCATTCATTCATAGAAGCCCTCTTGTGGTTAAAGATAACAAACATGCAATCCAGCAAAGCTAATGACGTTGGAGGGGAAAACAACTGCAAGCTGATATGACGTTTTGGAAAGCAAAGTGACGTAATCGCGATCTCTGTAAAGATCGATCTAGATAAACACTGAGATTTGAATGGAAAATAAATAGCTGTTAGATTAGGGTTTAAAAAAGGAGTTTTAAAGAAAAGAAATGAAAGCATTTGATTATTGTATAAGTGATCAAGGAAAGCTTTATATATGCTAACATTGCCCCCCCCCCCCACTTGTCACTTATACTAGAACTAAAATCGTATTCAAATTGGAAAAATATTCTCGCTTCATACACCAAATATTTAAATCTACCACCTTTGATAGATGTATAAACACAATTTTCAATAATTAAAGATTTTCATATAAAAAAAACACTTCAACATTAACAACAAATATATATAGGACAATACAGTATAACAACCTACTTAAGTAAAGAAAACTTTATAGTGAAACACACAACATCACTTCTGAAAACCCAGTACTTATGAGCTTCGCATAATAGGTTCAGAAAAATACCATTAAAAGAAATGCATAAGAAATTCTACAAAATCCAATATTTATGCAAATAAATTTGAAAATCTCAAGTTGAATTTTAACATTAGTAAATGCAGTTGCATTTTGAAGAGTAAATTACATGGTGATCTTGTACATTTTGTCTTGACCTTTGAACCTTGAAATTGAACAACAGATTTACCTCACCATATTAAGTATGGCTACACTTTTACCTTACCTCACCATAAAAATGGCTACATTTTACTACAGGATACCTCACCAAAAAAATGGCTACACCTTTTACCTTACCTCACCATAAAAATGGCTACATTATATTATGCAAATCACTGGAGAAAAGTTACACATATACTATAAAAATTATTGAAATAAACACTTTCATATACAAGCAATCATATGACATATATATATGTAAAAATAGATCAAGTAATTAATGGCCATTAAAAAAAACAATAAAAATCAATATTCATATGTAAACAGATATCATATTTTAACAGACATACAATCCATTCAGCTTCCATATGTGGGCCCACATTTTTCATACCAAACACTCAATAATATGATACAAGTAACAAAAATAGTGATATAGGTTAACCTTAAATAATTCAATACATATAAGAAATATATATATAATACTAGGTAGGTTTAAATTTTATGTATAAAGACTTGGTAATAATTATAGCATGCTAATTCAAAAATTTAACAACAACATGTAACAAACTTAACAATAAACTTAACAATTAACAACTTATTACATCTCAAAATTTCCATATGAGCGGGACCTAAATGTGACACTTCCATAATATATAAGGAGGGACTTACAAAAAAAAGAAAACGTGCCTGCGATAAGGCCTTCCTGTGGCCAGAACACCCACGAAAGCCGCTACCCCCTGCAGGCCACTCTGGCTGATTACATTTCTCACCCCTGCGAGACGCTTCCTGGGGCCGCTCGGACCCCGGAGGATGAACTAACATGGGGTCTGAACCACATTTCAGCGGGAAATTAAATGCTCATTGGAAAGAAAGAGAGTAATAAAACCCTTTTTTTTTTTTTTTTTTTTTTGAAAAAAAACTTTTGTATAAACACCTTAAATTCAAACAATTTATAGAAAAAAATTTTATATTTTGCCAATTGAAACTCGCAGGTTTCAGAAAAAGTTAAACATCAAAGTTTAACATAAAAAATTTCATACCGAAGTATGTGTTTATACTTAAATAATATGTGAAGTTCAAAGGAGGACTTTAGGGAAATGACAATGCAAGAGACCAAAAGAAATTTTATGATTTAGAATTAAATATAGCTTCAATAAATTTATTCAAATCAAATTTTGTAAGGGGCTTAGTGAAAATATCGGCTAAGTTGGCTTTACTATTTATGTGTTTAACAGTGAAAAGTTCTTGGTTAAGTAAATCACGGACGAAGAACAATTTTATGTCAATGTGTTTGGTTCTGTAATTCTCAATGGGGGATTTAATGAAGTCGATAGCAGCCATGTTATCCACCAAAAGTGTAGGTTTAATTTTTTGACCTGAAAATATGCCCTTTTCGTAACATTCATTGATAATCCTACTGAACCACAAGAGTTCTTTAGTTGCCTCGGTTAAGGCTACAAATTCTGATTCCATTGTGGATAAACATATGGACTTCTGCTTAAATGCCCTCCATGTCACTGGTGATTTATCTAATAAAACCATTTGCCCACCCATTGAGGTTCTATCGTCCCGATTTGATGCAAAATCTGCATCTGTATATGTAATTAGATTGATTTTATTACATGTTAAGTCAAGTTTTAGGTGTTTTGTTTGATTTACGTAACCCAGCAATTTCAATAATCCATTCCAATGTACAATTCCAGGATTACTTTGGAATTGGCTGAAAATATTGACCGCATACGATATATCAGGTCTAGTACGACTTGTAATGAATGCCAAGCATCCCAAGACACTTCTGTATGGATATTGAAGCATTTCTTTAATTTCATCGTTTGTTTGAGGACATTGTGTTTTGGAATAAACCATACCCTTACAAATTGGTAAGGAAGATATAGGAAAATTAAATTCTTTGAAGTGGGAACATACAGTCACCTCTCACTTATGCGCGTTTGAAGGGACTGACTTAAAATCGCGCATAACTGAGAGCCGCGCATAACTGAGAGAACGTTGTATGTAGTAATTCCTTATACACATTATTCGAAAGAAAAACATATTGAAATATAAGAATTATGATTAATGATATTTTATAAAATAAATGGGGTGTAATATTAGTATAGTGTACTAAATATATATATATATATATCCTTACACTTTCACTATAAAATTTAGTTTTAAAAAATACAATAAAGTAATTTTTTTTTATTTGACATAGAAGATGATATACTTACATAAAAAAAATGCCAATTAGTCCTCTTTTAAGAAGTCATCAATGGTAGTTTGTTTTTGCTTAGGCCGCGTTTGTACAACGACCTTTTCTAATGCATTAAAGTGCGTCATTGTATTTGATGCTATATCAGCATTTTGTAGGTAACATCTCAAAGTGTCCAGGGCTCCTAAAGCAGTAGCATAAGATGGGACAATTACAGTATCAGTTTCATCATTATCATCATCATCTCCTTCTCTTTCAGCTGTCACATCATCAAACACAGTTTCAATATCTCTAATTGCCGCTGATGTTAAGTTTTCATCAACACTGACGAAATCTTGAAAAGAAAGAGAATCTTGGCTTATTCTATTCCATTCTTCTTCGTCTATGTTAAAATCATTGCTGTTGTTTTCATTTTCCTGTAATGGAATAACTTCAGCATTATTTGAATGAAAAATACCCGCTTTCCTAAAGCAGTTAGAAATTGTCATGGCTGTTACGTTATTCCAAGAGGAAACCAACATATGCATGGCATCCAGAATCGAAATTTTCTTGAATTCCTTTTTCTGCTCTAGTCATATAAACATTCTTCGCACCAAATCTTTCCTATACTGCGCTTTAACTGACCTTATTATACCGAGATCTAAGGGCTGGAGTCTGCTAGTACAGTTAGCAGGGAAAAATATAACTCGTGCATGTGTCAGCAATGGGAGATATGAAGGATGGGCGGGACACTGATCCATAAATAACAAAACTTTCTTTTTTTTTTTTAGCCATCTTCATATCGAATTCCTTCAAAAAGTCTAAAAAAATTTTCGATGTCATCCAGGCTTTGGTGCTATTTGCGTAAGAACATGGCAATTTCTTGACATTTTTTAAACACCGTGGATTCTTGGATTTATCAATCACTATTGGCGCTAAATTTTCTGATCCGTCCCCATTGCAACATAAAAGTACAGTCAGTCTTTCTTTGCTGTGTTTGCCACCATGGCATGTTTCTCCCTTAAAATCCATCGTTTTGTTTGGTAAAAGACGATAAAATAAGCCTGTTTCATCACAGTTAAAAATGTTCTTAAGATCAAAGTTTTGAATTAAATTTGGAAGGTCTGCGATCCAGTCATTAGCAGTTGAATCTGAAACGGCTGCGCTTTCACCACTCAGACAATGATTTGTTAAACCGTGTCTTTTTTTAAGTTTTTCTAACCATCCCGAAGAAGCTAAAAAATTTTCGATCCCCATTTTGGATGACAAAGTGAGTGCCTTTTCTTTAAATAACTCACCGCTAATGGGTAAATTAGAAGCTCTCATTTCTCTGAACCACTGAATTAAAGTGGTTTCTAAAATCTCAAATTTTCCATTCTGAATTCTTGATCGTTTCTTCGCTTGTGCAGAATATTCACTATTAATTTTTTTGATCGAGTCCTTGTTCTTTAAAATCCCTCTGAGTGTTGATTCTGGCAAATCGAATTTTCGAGCTAAATTTATTTTTGACAATCTAGGATCATTTTCTGCTGCTTTTATAACTTCCATTTTGAACGAAATTGTTAACTTTCTTTTGCTCATTTTTATTGCAAAAAAAAAAAAAAAAAGAAAGAAAGAAAGAAAGAATCTAGATGCTACCGTAAAGGCAAGGACGAAATGTAACACGCAGGTGACTTGATAAAATTAAAACAGAAAGAAAAGAAGCAACCATTAGAACTGAGGGGGTGAGTGTAAAGTCGAACTGTAACATCCTCTCCACCCCGCTTTTCGGTACGGTCTTTTGACCTTGACAGGTGCAGAAAATTACTTATCGATTTAAAAAAAATGTGAATTGCGTTTTCATTTCCGCGCATAACTGAGAGAGAAAATTCAAAGTGGCGCTTATAAGTGAGAGATCTATAGCATTATTTTCCTATTCCTCGTGCCGGGACCTTACGAAATTCGCGTATAACTAAGAGACGCGTATAACTGAGACGCGCATAAGTGAGAGATGACTGTACTTCTTTTATATATTGTAATTGATGGATCAATATTTTACCATCGTCTTCTTCAAACTCTATTCCTAACAATTTCTTGGTTTTTCCTAAAATTTTTATGTCAAAATGCTTCATTAGGAGGTTAACTATCTTGTCAATGTGCTTCTTTTCTTTACCTAGGATTACAAAATCATCAACATATAACAGTAAAACAATATTTTCATTAAATGTATAGACACAGTTGCACCAACTTAATTTTATAAAACCTAAACCGATTGAAACCCTATGTAATTCTAAAAACCATACACGGCCACTTTGATGTAAGCCATAAATTGCCCTTAGCAGCCGACAAACTAAATTTTCTTTACCTTTTTGTATAAAACCTGGGGGTTGCTTCATGTAAACCTCTTCTGTTAATGGAGCGTACAAGTATGCTCCTTTTACATCACACTGCAAATGAGTCCACCCTTGAACTGAAACTAAGGCTGAGAAGAAAAATCTAACTAGGCTGAAGTTGACGACTGGGCTGAAAGTTTCTTCATATGTTTCACCTTTAATCTGCTTGTATCCCTGAGCAACTAATCTAGCCTTGTATCTTGCAATTTTTCCTTTATCATCATGTTTTATGGTGTATACCCATCTGCATTAAAGAGGTTGTATCCCTTCTGGTAGTTTTGTTAAATGCCATACTTTTCTATTATACATTATGGCCATCTCCTCCCCCATTGCACCTTTCCACTGTTCCCATTGTGGTGATTTGAGTGCCTGTTTATATGTGTTCGGTATGGTTAGGTTTTCTAGTCATATATTAGTTTGGTTATTTTCTGGAATTTGACCGTATGTTTGTGTATAATAAGGACTGGAGCTTGAACTTGAACTTCCTGATTTACCTTGAACTAGACCTTCATATTTGTCTGCCACTTTAAAAGGAAATAGATATGGTTCAAATTTGATACCGTTACGAAGACAGTACTCCCTCACATCTTTTATTGATCTTAGTCTTTCCCTTTTTCCTTGTTCATAGTAATAAATATCTGTTCGTCCCCCTACTGGTCTAGTTTTAGCTTCTCTTATCCAAACAGCTTCCTTCAGTGTGCGGGTTTCTTCCTCACCTTCTTCACTTTCGGAAGAATGATCTGAAATTTGAGGAGGACGTGCGAGAGATTCATCTTGGTTTTCGCTGTAAGGATCAATTTCAGGAGTAGTAGGGTTTAAGATATAAGTAGGGCCCAGGTCGTTTCCACTGCGATTATCTAAAATACCAAAAGGGCCATTGTCAGGTGAGTTTAAGGTGTAAGCTGGTCCTTGTTCAGCCTTGTTACGATATTTGGGAATAATGGCTTCTTCATTGAATGAAACATTTATTGTTTCAATTATTTTATTTGAATCTGGAAGCCAAATTCTGTAACCTTACGTAGACATGGCGTATCCCACCATAACTCCCTTTTTTGCTTTTGGATCAAATTTTGATGTTCTGAGTTGTTTTGGGATCCCTACATATGCGTCTGTACCAAACGGTCTCAAATGACGAACAGAAGGTTTTCGACCTCCATACAATTCAAACGGGGTTTTATTTTGGTACTTATGACATACTCGATTCCAAGTATAAACGAAATACAGGACTGCTTCTGGCCAAAATTTTAAACTCAATTTACTCTCATTTAGAATAGCACGAGCACCGTTTGCAATAGTTTGATTTAGACGTTCTGCGACGCCGTTTTGCTGTGGGCTATACGTGTTCGTGAAGTATGCCACGTTCCTCAAAATATCTTGTGAAATTTTCATTTTTGAATTCTCTACCGTTATCACTACGAACTGACTTAACTTTACGATTTAAAAATGTTTCTGCTCTTTGAATGTGGTTTCTAAAAACTCTAAATACTTCAGATTTGTGTCTTAAAGGGTAAATTGAGGCTTTTCTTGAATAATCGTCCACTATTGTTAAGAAAAAGTGTTCCCCTCCTCTACCTGATATGTTGGTAGGTCCCCAAACATCGGTATGTAAAAGCTCAAGAGGGTGTTTAGATCTTATTTGTCCTATTGGTTTAAAGGATACATGCCTGTGTTTATTTAGTCTACAGGTTTCACAATGAAAATCTTTGTTTGTGATGCGTGGTAGCCCCCTAACTCCACTACACTTATATGTACCTTCAATTAAACTAGGACTAATGTGACCCATACGCCTATGCCATATTTTAAAATCATCTTTGTGGACTGTGGATGCCTCAAATTGTACCTTTTTGTTTTTGTTTTGTGACTCTGGGTAAATGTAGTAAATCCCGTTTTTAAGGTTTGCCCTGAACAGTGTGTAATCATCCCTGTAAGCCTTTACTCTACCATTGCCTCCTTTGAACTTAGTTCCCCTAGAATCTAGTCGGGACCCGGAGATAAGATTTCTCCTGAGACTAGGACAATACATGACATCGCCGAAGCGAACATTTTTCCCTTCTAATTTTAAGTCAACCAGGCCAGTCCCTTTTATAGGAAAAGTAGCACCATCAACCGCTACCGCCAACTCATGATTGTTTAAAGGTTTAAATTTCACATAAAGACTTTTGTCTTTGCAGAAGTGATGAGAGGCACCTGTATCAAAAATCCAGGCACTCTCATCCTCCTTTACTTTACTTAAATTTGATTGAACAAAATAATGTACCTGTCCTTTATCATCCTTGAGGTTTGGCTTAGGTTTGTTCCTGTTAACAGGTTTTAGGTTTCTTTGCAGGCGATGTCGAGGCTTCCTAGGATTGCGTCTAGATGGAGATGATTCACGGGATGCAGAAGTACTGGAACAAGAAGAGTCACGAGAAGCTGTCGTACTGGATACTGACGGATGTTCAGGTCTAGATCTAGTAGATTTGCACCGATTCGCATAGTGTCCAGGTTTTCCACATCGAAAGCAGGTAACTTTCTGGCGTGGTCTAGGTTTGGTATAATTAGCTTGGGCACTATATCCTCCATTCCGGTCACTGTCTCTCAATTTCAGTCTGGATTCTTCTGCTATCAGCTCAGTTAAAATGTCTTTGAATTTAAATTTATCATCCGGCCAGCGTAGGATTGACTGCACCAGGTTGTCAAATTGAGGTGGAAGATACCGTAAAATTTGGAACGATAAATAATCTTCCTTCATTGGCTGCTTCATTGCTGTTAATTGGTCTGAAATTCTTTGTATTCTAGCAGCAAACATGTCAATGGACTCTTCGGACTCAATTCGACAGGATAAGACTTCCGAAAACAGCTGCATATGTCTCGCTCTATTGTCCGGGTGGAAGTGCAGCTTCAGTTTCTCCCAGGCATCTTTTTGGTCATCGATATTCTCGATGATACATCTAAATTCACTTTCAACATTTAAATAAATGATTGTTAAGGCAGAACACTCTCTTGTCTCATAATCTTTCAATGCAATAGCCTGAGATGCATCTGGTTTGGTTTCTGTACAATTCACAATGGACCATGCATTTTTATCCAATGACAGATATTTAACATCAGATGCCCAGTTTCCATAATTGTGAGCATTTAATTTCGTAATGCTAACTTTAATGGTTGCCATTGCCGCCAAAAATTTTTGGAATAGTAAAAACAAATTCAGAAATTTAAGATTTTTTTTTTTTTTTTTTTTGTTTAAGTTTTGAAAAAAAAAACTAATTCCAAATAAAGCCTTTAAAAAGACTTTAATTTCATAAAAAAAAACCGTACGAAACAATTATAAAAAAGTACGAAAGGAATTTTTTTTTTTCCAAATTATTCTAAGTCCAAAATAAACATTAAATTACTTAAAATAAAACAAAATGTTCATTAATATTCATTAAATGAAAGAAAAAAATGCGTCCCCCCCCCCCCAACTAAAATTTACTGTGAGGTCTTAATGGGCGCTAACTAATCACTTCTGCCAAAGTTATGTCCCTTAAAGGGTTAAATTAACAAAATAAAAGACTCTGCTCCGGGCCCATAACCCGTGATAGCCCCAGTATATCGGGACACCCGGTGCATACACCAAGAATGCTGGCTTCTAGAATTTAATTAAATTATAAACAGAGTATTGGAAGCTGAAAAAAAAATAATGGCAGAGTGTAAAATAAACAGTGATAAAACAAGTTAAGTTTTAAATAAACTAAACGTTTATTAACAAAAAAACATTTAAAAATAAATTCAAACAGAATATAAATAAACTTAAAGTATGAAAAATAAACTTACATAACAAAATATTTTTAATGGCTGACAATGACAACGTGGCAAAAAAAATATTCAGTCTCATTTTCATAACATCCATTAACATCTAATTCCGGAAAATGATGTTTGTATAAATCTTATAATCCACTTGATAACTCTATACAACATATGTAGCACAAACATCTTTCCCTATTTGTAAAAACATCTTCTACTTTCAACCAAACAAAAAAAGGAAAAATGAATAACTACAGCTGGAAACATCTGGTCAAATAAAACATCTAATAAAATGAAACTCCATTATGCTGACAAGGCAAAATGGTTTCTTGAACTTCTCAAAAGAAAAAACAAACCAGATAATGATAACTAGGGATGAACCGGATATGGATTTTGCCGGATATCGGATATCCGAAGCTCTTTGCCTTCCGGATATCGGATATCCGGCACTAGATATACGACTTTTTGTTATGGTGTATGCTTACTTATTTCTTTATACAATGCCATCTCAGAACAATAAATTACAAACATGTTTCACACATCATTAAAACATTTTAAATATATTGAAATATAATTTACAAAAACTATATCTCTTTAAATACAGTTAAACCTCCATAACGGACACTCCCGAATAGCAGACACCTCTATTTAACGGACACTTTTCAAATCCCCACTCCCAAAATCTAAATTTTTGTATGTTTAACCTCTGAATAGCGGACATTCCGAATAGCGGACAGTAGTTTTGGCGACCAAGGATGAAAAAGGATTTTTTAACGAGAAAGAAAATGAAAAAAAAAGTAAAAAGACTTGAAATTTATTAAGGCAATGTGTCACAAATTTTTTGACCACAGATAAATGTAGGGGGTGGTCTCTGGAAAATCTCCAATGGCCTGAGAAATCCCCCAGTATCGTATGTATTTTGTATCGATTACTGTTTGATTTTTCAGATTTAATTGACATACAATATTCAAAGCTTCAAAATATGTTAAAACCATTTTTATCATTTTCTGAATATATTAAGTTCTCCGTATTCTGAATTTAGTGTCTTGTTTGTGATTAATGTTTCGAGAATGACCTCAAAACGAAAGCGATTAACTTTAAAAGAAAAAAATTGAAATTGGAAATGTAAGTAAATCTGAACAACAGAAATAGAGTTTACGGATACTTGCCGAATGTTTTAAAATAGGTGGGAGAGATTTTACGAAATAAAGAATTTGTGGATTATTAACTCTAACGGGAACACCAAAAGTGTGAAATTGATGTATACTGATTCCATTGAAATTAATTCTATATTTATGAATTTGTTTACTTCACTTCGTTCAAGAAAAATCATATCAGTGGGCTTTTTAATTCAGGAAAAGGCTTTAAAAGTCGCCAAACAACTCGGATTACATGATTTTAAGGGTTTGGATCAATGACTGGAAAGGTTTCTGTCTTGGCACAACATCTCCTTCAAAACAATATGCGGAAAAGCAAAATCTGTAGCTCTGAAAAAAGTGGAGTATTTTCATGAATAACTGCAATCAATTTGTGAAGGTTACGAGAAGAGAAACATTTTTAGTACCGAGGAAAGCGGACTCTTTTTAAGAATTTTTTCGAATAAGACTTTGTGCTTTAAAAAGGATGGCTGTATCGGCAAATAAATGACAAAAGAGCGAATCACTATTTTATTATGTTGCAATGTATTAGAGGAATTTTAAATTCCTCTTATAGTTCAAAAATTTCTGAAACCCATGTGTTTCTCAAAGAACATCCAATTTCAAAAATTTGTGTTATAGAGCGAATAAAAAAACGTGGATAACCAGATTTTTAATGATTAAATAGTTAACTTCCTTTGATAATAGGATGAAAAAACAAAGAAAAGTTCTCTTGTTCTTAAACAGTGCAACTTCTCATACAAAACATTTTAAATTGGACAATGTTAAAACTGTGCACCCCCCCCCAACCCAAGACAACTTCCGTATGCCAGCCCCTTGATCATGGCGTTATACACAATTGTAAAGCCTGGTAGAGAAAGCTTTTATTAAGCCATATTCTTTCGAAGTTTTATTCTATGAATACACTTGAGAACAGCCTAAAATTAGATAATGTTCCCGATGATTTCAAATTCGGATTTCTTCAGCTGTAAAAAACATATAACCGGAATGCGTACGACAATGTTTCAGAAAAGCAGGCTTTATATTAAAAGAAAATGAAATACTTATTTCCAATAGAAATGAAGAACTATAACAATAAGTGAATTAATGAAATGTATCAGGAGTGAAGAAATGCCGAAATGTCCATCAACACTGATGATGACCTACTGAAAAAGAATCAGTTGACGTAGGCGATTATATTCCTTCAGAATCTTCGACAAAAACTGACTCTATTAGTGATATGAATCAGATACTGAAACCAGGAGATGTCTTCTGCAATATCGAGAATTTCCAAGAAGCGGCAAACCACAGTAAGCAGTTACACATATTTTTTTTCTTTTTCCAATAAAAGATAATTCAGAAAGATTAAAACTACTGATAGCATTAAAACGTCGCATAGAAAAACTAACTACATGTAATCGCAACCATGCGATTTTTGTAACTGTGTTAATAAAGCAAACTTTTGTAACAGATTTTTTCCTGAAGAATGTAATAAACAATTGAAAAATGTATGTGCAATTTCATTTCAGTTTTATTGCTTAAAAAAGTAATTTTAATTTCTGATTAATCATATAATAGAAGTTCTCGGACATATAAAAGTCAATTAATGAAACGTTAAGCATTTCTTAGCTATTTTGTGAATCTCTGAAGTTTTCCCAATAGCGGACACCTCCGAATAGCGGACAATTTCTGCGCTCCCGAAGTGTCCGTTATTTAGAGGTTTTACTGTATATGTATACTAGATGGAACCCGTCAAAATTTGACGGCAAAAAACTTGATAGTACCTTAAAAATAAAATTCATAGGGTATAGTCCATGTCAATTCAGGCAGGCAAAGAAAAAATCTTACCTTCATAGTCTCAGAAGTTTTTGGATTGAACATATGTTAAAATTTAGGAAAAAGTAAGATATTTGTATATTTTTGTTTTGCCCAAAAAAATTCCTGGCCTGAGATACAGGCCTCCAAAGATGGCGTCCCAGGCATCATTTTCCACTTGCGATTTTCGATAAAAATTTTAAAGTGCTCTATCTCTGGAACGGTGAAAGATAATTTGCTGAGTTTTTTTTTATTTTAAAGATAATATTAGTCTGTTTAAAACTATATACTCCATTTTAAAATATGTGTTCAACTTTTTTTGCTGGAACCTCCCAATTATTATTTTTTTTTTAAACAAAAAAAAATTTTTTTTCAAAAATGCCAATCCCAAAAATTTTTATTTTTTTACTGTTGATAAATACCATTGAGTACTGCATTCCCTGTAAAAGAGAACTTCCACTTTTGAGTTTGACAGGTTTTAGAAACAATGTAAAATTTTGCCATATATTTTACTACTTTCCATTACGACATAGTCACATAATGGTCCCATGAAACCAAAATCTAGTCTTCTTTGACATGACTTTTTAATTCTTAATAAACATAAGAAACAGGTGACTTAAAAAAAAAACCCTTACAAAAACATATTAAAGCTTACAAAATATATGTGCAAGTTCCAAAACATACTACATCCTGTGTACTCTGCATAGAACTGAAATTAGAAATTCAGTGAACTAAAAATTTGCCGAACTGCATCAGTATCTTCCTTTGATATTTAGTGATGCATTCCTGTTAAACCAATAGAAACTGGGGCATCCACAATCTTTAAAACATTGTGAATTGGAAGTGAACACTGGTGGTGGTGTTGCTGTCTTGCAGCTGGAAATTTATATCCAGCAGCCGGTCTATGTGAGAGCATAAAGTTCACGGTAATTTCATTTAACTCACAGCTGATATTTATCACAAGTCACAGTCAGATATACAAGCCACAAACATCCCTTTTTGTAAATTGTGAATCTGAATATTCTCCTGTCGTTTCAAAGATCTTGGTTGGGCAAATGAAATTTCTTCTTTCTTACGGTTTAAAGTTCGTGCAATATAGGTTCGGCCATCATTATGAGTCCACACATGTGTCTTCTGAATTCCTCTTTCACATGGGGCACTTTTGTTAGACCTTCCTTCTATTTTCTGATGGTGGAATTCTTCAACTTCCTCTTTGGGTAACAGGATGAGGGCTGTTGATGTGTATGATTTCACCACTCTCGTAAAATCCCAGGCATTCTGAATTGTCTCTGTACTGGGAAGATTTACTGGAAAGATTATGTTTTGTAGCATGGTGTTTCACACACACACAGCAGGCCTCTACACCATCACAAGATCCCTTCCCATGTCCAGTAGCGCTGTATACCTACTCCATTGGCACAAGTGACTTTTAGGTAGCTTTCAATACAAAAAAGTATAAACTACCTATTGCAGCCATTCGGAGGAAAGCAATTCCGGGAAATTTCGATATATTTTCACCGATCATGACCCCCAGACCCCAAAACCACCCTCCGTTCAAATGTTGATTAATATATATATATATGAATGATCTATGTCATACGATAGCACTCGTATTTATAAATCAATTTGGATGAAACTAATTCAACAATGCTTCAACCGAGTTCATTGGCCAGCTTGGTCCGACAACTTGTTTCAAGATGGCGGCCACGGAAAGATTTAAAACTAAAATAAATATACAAAAAAGTTAAAAATTCAAATTTATTTTTTTATTAAGTGTTAGGCCTTGATACAAGGATTCTGAAGCATTTTTTGTTTTACCTCTATCTTAAAAAATGGCTGATATAGAGCAGTTTGAAATTCTAGGGTGGCTGAAATTTTGAAACAAGACAGCACATTACAAAAATCAACGATTAATTTATGTTTTAGTGTACGTGATTTCTCGCAAATTTTTCTCTTTCATTGTTGTAATCATTTTCCCAAACATACGCTATATATTCATATCCGTTAGCGCCAAATTCTCCCCAAACTTGGCGAAATATCGACAAATTTGGCGACCAAAATAAGTCTTCATAAATGAAGCCAATTTGGCTATAGCTCAATTTGGCGAATTTCTTATTCAAATTCAGTATTAACGAATCTTCTGTAATCAGTTTATTTGCATTTTAGTTGGCTGTTTTTGAGTAACATTAGCTAAAATTTTAAAATGAAGATATAGGAAAGCTACCTTTTCCTCCTGGTACAGGCCGGAAGGACTTTTTTACTTCAAACAGTTGGTAACGATTTTTGAAGTGACTAAGGGAACAATCAGAAATAATGATATTTTCTGGCTGTGATTGCAGCTGTTGTTGAATTTTGCATATTGCTAGCAGTGCATGTGCTGAGTCATGTCCTCTGTCATCACTTATAACTGCAACACTTGTTGTCTTCTTTTAAACAAGAACGAAAAATCATGCGTCAAGCATAGATTATGTAACACTTTCCAACGCTTCCAAAATAATTTTACGAATCATACTCTTTTATAAGCTAAAAGATAACATCTAAGTAATCCGAATACTTTATTCAGCCCTGTATAGGATCTATAGATTTGTATATATACTACATAGGATGCTAAATTTTAGTTCAGTTAGGAAACACGTAGCACAGTTTAAAATTCTCCGTCTGGAGTTAAATAATACGGAAATGTGTTCCCGAACTTTTGTACTTCCCTGTATAGGATCTACAGAATTTATACACACCACGTAATATACAAAAAGCGATTTAAAATTAAAATCGCATTCAGTAACTTAAAACGCACTTCCAGGAATTATTGTTAACATACAGTAGAGAATTCTTTTGTGTGTCCCTGTAAATGAACGATAACTGCTATACACACAATATTCTGTAGTAAGTCTCTTGTAATGAACCTTATATAAATTTCAATGCGTTTAAAATAGTGAAACATTATTTAAATAAACCGCAGACGATTTTTCTCCATAGACGTAATGTAACGGAATTCTTTTGACTGTCCCTGTAAAGTAAGTATAAGTGCTATGCACACCCTATTCCATATTAAGCTTCTTCTAATGCACCTTAGTGATATATATAAATTTCAATGCGTTTAAAGTATTGAAACATTATTTAAATAAACCGCAAATGATTTTTCCCCATAGACCGCAATGTAACGGAATTCTTTTGAGTGTCCCTGTAAAAAAACTATAAGTGCTACACACTTCCGTTGAAATAGGGAACATGCTATAGATAACGATTATAACATATAAAATTTGCAGGGCAATCCGAGCATATTTACGGGAGTTAGAGCACGGACAGACGGCAGACGGCAGACGGCAGACGGCCAGACGGCCAGACGGCAGACGGCCAGACGGCCAGACGGCAGACGGCCAGACAAACCGAAGTCATAAACACTTTTCAACTAGGTTGGAAAGTGTTAAAAATATGTGACTCCTGTGAAAATTGAAATTTAGTAATTACTCCAGTGATATCCCTGTACTTCTTGTAGCAGAATCACGGACCATTTCTCAGCAAAATCACAGTGAAGCACAAAACATAGTCGTTCAACTTCTACACGTCCCTTCACTTCTGCAATGTGTTGCTGCAATTTCTTCGGATGTTGGTGTGTTGTTGTTTTCACTGTCCATTTCCCAAGTTCATCAATGAAGGTATCAATGGCAACCGTTTTCTTAATGGGTTTATTTTCCTCCCATGTTGCATATATAACTTCAGAAGAGTCATCTTTTGTGTTTTCCAGACCAAGTGTCTGTAACGAGAGACCTCCTTTCCAGGTTTCCAGGACAGTCACCACATTCTTGAAACAAACAGGTCTCTCGCTCTACCTCACAGACAATTAAAAGTTTGCGATGAATTTTAATTATGTTACACTATTTGAAATATAATGAAATTTATCAATTCCTGGGGTGCACTAAAACATGCTTTCTGTAGAATATGGAATGTAAAGCATTTATCATTCATTTACAGGGTCACATAAAAGTATTCGGTTAGATACACAATGGTCTACGGAGTAAAACTGTTTACAGCGCATTTTAATTACGTTACACTATTTCAAATATAATGAAATCGATACACATTAAAATGTGGTTTAAAACAACATACCTGTTGTATAATATGATGTTCATAGCATTTATTGTTCATTTACAGGGACACACACAAGATTTCGGATACACTACTGTATCCGAAGTATTGTCTATAAGCGATAATTGCTGGAAGTACGCTTTCAGTTAGGTATGGTATGTATTTAACTGAATTTTTCCATACTATGTGGTATGTATAAATGGTATAGATCATATACAGGGGCACACAAAAGAATTCGTAGGCATTACTCTGTATCGGCGTAAATTGCTTAAAGGGTTTTTGGAATCGAGTATGCATTTTGAATTTAAAATATGTTCAGTAACTTAGAGATGTTTGTTGAATATAAATAAAATCATATACAGGTCCACGCAAAGAACTGGGTACATGACCGCTTATGTAGATAAAAAAAAAATCAGAGAATTTTACAGGAACTGTATAGAATTTTTAAAATGTTTCTAAAACTTGTAATACTCAAAAGTGGAAGTTCTCCTTTACAGGAAATGTAGTACTCAATGGTATTGATAAACAGTAAAAAAATAAAATTTTTTAAGATTGGCCTTTTTGCAAAAAACAAAAAAAAAAAACTTTTGATTTAAAAAAATTAGAAGGCTACAACAAGAAAAGTTGAGTACACATTTTAAAATGGAGTATATCGTATTAAACAGAAAAATATTATCTTTAAAATAAAAAAAAAATGCATCAAAATATCTTGCACCGTTCCAGAGATAGAGCATTTTAAAGTTTTTGTCAAAAATCGTAAGTGAGAAATTGTTCGCAGGACGCCATCTTTGGCGGCTTGTATCTCGGGTCAGGAATTTTTTTGGACAAAACAAAAATATACAGTTATTTTACTTTTTCCTGAATTTTAACATATGTTCAATTCAAAAACTTTTGAGACTATGAAGGTAACCCCCCTGCCTGAATTGATATGGATTCAGCCACAGCTGCTTTAAAATGTTTGAAACTTTTGCAGAATAATTCAAATAAATAAAAAACCCACTTTGAATTAAAGCTAGGTTGAAGAACAGCAATTGGCTAAGTTTCACTGGCACATGTACTCGCGGAATTTCTTTCATCTGACACATTTAGCGCTGTTGTGCAAGTAAATGGTAAGTGCCCCCTTGGGGAGGGGGAATTTGGCGGGATGGACCAAGGAGATGCATAACATGAATAAGCAGTCAAAGACCTTTCAAACGATATGTAACATGAGGGGTGTGTGCAAAATTTTAAAAAGTACCCCCTTGGGGGGGGGGGTAAAGTAGGGGATGGACACGGAACATGCATAATATGATTAAGTGGTCACAGACCTTTCCAACGATATATAACATGAGGGTTGTGTGCAAAATTTAGAAAAGTACCTCTTTGGGGGGGGGGGGGGGGGCAAAGCGGGGAGATGACATCAGAGATATGCATATGATTAAGCAGTCACAGACCTTTCCAACGATATATGACATGAGGGTTGTCTGCAAAATTTAGAAAAGTACCCCCTTGGGGGAAGGGGGGGGGGCAAAGTGGGGAGATGGACATTGGAGATGCATAATATCATTAAGCGGTCACAGACCTTTCCAACAATATATGACATGAGGGGTGTCAACAAAATTTAGAAAATTGCCCCCCTTAAGGGGGGGGGGGAAGTGGCGGGATGGACCCCGGATATGCATAACATGAATAAGCAGTCAAACACCTTTCCAACAATACGTAACATGAAGGGATTGTGCAAAATTTACAAAAGTACCCCCTTGGGGGGGGGGGGGGCTAAGTGGGGGGATGGACACCGGAGATGCATAATATGATTAAGCGGTCACAGACCTTTTTAACGATATATAACATGAGTGGTATGTGCAAAATTTAGAAAAGTGCCCCAATTGGCAGGGGGGGGGGGGATGGACCACACAGATGCATAACATGAAAAGGCAGTCACAGGCCTTTCGAACGATATATCATATGAGTGGTGTCAACAAAGAAAAGTCTCCGCCCCGTGTAGGCAAAACATACTCCCCCCCCTGCCGCCATAATTATTGATGCGGACTCATTTTTTAAATTCGTTCGCACCCCTCTTCTCCCGCAAAATGTTGTGAATTTTAAAAACTCCACTTACGAATTTTTTTATACCAAAAGCACTTATGTCCGTCGTCTGCATGCAGAGTTTTGTGCTTACAGACGCCAGACACAACAACACACACACAGACAGACGTTTACCGACATTAATAGTATAGATGATACTCAGTGCCTACACATTTCACCCTTTATAATTCAGCCAATGAGTTGACGGTTGTTCATTCCCAGAAACGAAACAATAATTCTTTAGGATGAATTTTGTTTGTTTGATACACCGTGGCAGAATGCGTGCAATGCAGCGACAGGAGTCACAAACTTTTTAGGGCACCTGCAGACTAAAAACATATAATCAATCTTCGCGGGGAAAAAAATCCTAGATTTCGTCAAATGATCACGGGAAAAACACTAATTTCATCAAAGGATCATGTAAAACGTGAATTTTGTTAAAAGGCCACAGAAAAACGCGATTTACACAAAAGATGAGCAAATTTTGTCAAAGAATCGCAAAACAGGAATTTCACCCAAAGATAGCGCTTTCTTGCCAAACTTCGTCTAAAAATTGCGGAATAAAATGTATTTTATCAAAAAATCGCTGGAAAACGCACATTTCGTTAAAGTATCGCGAGAAAAATGCGAATTTCTTCAAAGATTGCTGAAAAAACGCGAATTTCATCGAAGGATTGCTGAAAATTCATGAATCTTATCAAAAGGCAGCAGAGAAAATGTGATTATTATCAAAGCATTGCGAAAAAAGAAAATTTCGTCTAAGGATCACAGAAAAACGCAAATTTCAGGAAAAAAAAAATCGCGGAAAAAACACAAATTTCGTCAAATTATCGCTGAAAAAAAAACACGAATTACGTCATAGGATAGCTGAAAAAATTATGAACCTCGACAAAAAAAAGATACAGAAAAAAATGCGAATTTCATTAAAGAATCACGAAAAAAAATGCGAATTTTGTTAAAGGATTGCGCAAAGAATGTGAATTTTTTGAAAGGTTCGTGTGAAAAATGAAACTGTCTGTATTAAAAACAGCACACACACACAAACATCTATACAAACCTCAATACACACAAACATATTATAGGCAGGGCTTGAAATTCAATTTTTCCAAAGACGGGAGTCTCCCTACCAACATTTTTAAATGGAGGGGAGTTGTAATGTTTGGGAGGGAGAAAAAAAATCTTTAAACCCCACTATTCTTTTACGTGCTATTTAAAGAATTACATTAATGCAGACATGACAAAATACCATTGAAAAAATTAAGTCAACTGAGAATGATTATGTAAAATGTTTATTTTTATTATAAAAAAGGGAAGAAAGTTAAGTTTTATATATGCAGTGTATTTTTCAAGTTCCATTAAATGTGTTAGGGACCCTTAACAATTAGGTTGTTAAATAAATTTCTGACTTTAGATTTTACTTGATTGAGATTCACCGATCGATCGTGGAAAAGACGCAAAGTTCATCAATCTGTCGCAGAAAAAACGCTAAGTTCGTCGATCTGTCACCAAAAAACGCAAAGTTCGTTGATCAGTCGCTTAAAAAACGCAATGTTCGTTTATCTGTCGCAGAAAAAATGCAAAGTTTGTTGATCAGTCGCAGAAAAAAATGCAACGTTCGTTGATCTGTCGCGGAAAAAACGCAAAGTTCGTCGATCAGTTGCGGAAAAAAGCAAATTTCGTCGATCGATTGCAGAATAAATGCAAAGTTCGTCGATCAGTCAGGGAAGAAAGAAAAATTTCGTCGATCGATTGCGGAATAAATGCAAAGTTCGTCGATATGTCCCCAAAAAACGCAAGGTTCGTCGATCAGTCGCTTAAAAAACGCAATGTTCGTCGATCTGTCGCAGAAAAAACTGAAAGTTCGTTGATCTGTCACGGAAAAAACCACAAAGTTCGTCGATCAGTCACGGAAAAAACACAAAGTCCGTCAATCGGTTGCGGGGAAAAAAAGTCATGAAATTTATCGTTCGGTTGCAGGTAAATTAAATAATGCAAATTTCTCCAAAAATGCTGAAATTTTTTGGGCGGGAGGCTCCCGCTCATGATCTTTTTTGGGCGGGATTTCAAAATTTTCCGTGCGAATCCCGCCCTGAAAGGTATAGTTTTAATCTGAAATAATATACTGAACTTGAACTAACTTTTGAAAAATCGGGTTAACCCAAATCCAACTTGCAGAAATCTACACTCAGTCTGAAATCGACTCGAACCATAAAGACAGTTAACCCAACTTGCAACAAAAATAATTATTTTCTGTGAATTTTCTGATTTTTTCTTTTCTCAGAAATGCTGTAGTCATTTTGTCCCCCAATTTTGCCCTTTACAATTCAGCCAATGAGTGGAGGGGGCCAAAGGAGCGTTCCTTATCACAAACGAAAGATGAGATACGTTCGTTTGATGTCATTGTTGAAAATTTATGGATTTCTATTATTAAAGTAATTTTTTCATTTTACCGCATTTATTTTCTTTTTGTGTTGTATGTATTTTGCTACTTTGAATTTTTCTAAACTAACCCTTTTTTTTTTTGGAGAGTGAGAGAGAGAGATTTAGTAATTTGGTGACACGAAGTTCAGCAAATTCTTAAAATCCACAAATCGTTTCCAATGTAAACAATGAAATTTACAATTAAGTTGCAAGTGCAAAATTTCAGTTTTTTAAAATTTTCATGTCATTCTGTACACATTTTAATATGTCATTCTGATCATTATACATATTTAGTTATGCATTATTAATTATTTACTTGACCTTTACTTTTAATATTTTAAATATTTCAAACTTACAGCTGAATGTAATTATTAAAACATTTGAAATACTGCATTCGAAAAATGAAATTTCAGCTTAGAAACTCGACAATTAAAAAATTTAAAGTAGAAAAGTACTTATGATATAAAAAGAAGAAAAAAAAATACACCAGAATTTATCTGTATTACGAAAGCGGGAGAAATGATTTTCTGTGCTATACGAAAAGATATCCAAATAACTCAATCATGAACATAGAAATAGGTATCGGTTTTTATGTTCAGGTGCACTCAATTCAAACTTGAAACTTTTAAAACGGTCATTGAATGAATGAAATTCATCTCCGCCTTTCACATGCAGAAAACTTGCTGTGTCGCCAATTATGTTTATATTTTATATATATATATAAAAATAATAATTCAGGCACTTTTCCGTTATACGGACACCATTGTCGCCAAACATACATACATACATACATTTTGGCATAGTATCCGTATAACAGAAAAGTACTAAAGTTCATGGTTTAAAATCACAATAAAATATCATGAAATTTATTGATTAGTTGTGGGAAAATATCGGGGAAATAATGTGTTTTTCGTGAATTTTTTGTTTTGTTAACAATGTGGTTAGAGAGACAGGGAGAAATCCAGAAAACTTGCTGTGTCGCCAATTATGTTTATATTTTATATATATATAAATAATAATTCAGGCACTTTTCCGTTATACGTACACCATTGTCGCCAAACATACATACATACATTTACATACATACATACATTTTGGCATAGTGTCCGTATAACAGAAAAGTACTAAAGTTCATGGTTTAAAATCGCAATAAAATATCATGAAATTTATTGATTAGTTGTGGGAAAATATCGGGGAAATAATGTGTTTTTGTGAAATTTTTTGTTTTGTGTTGTTGTGTTTAAGCATTCATTATAATTTTCAGTGCATTATTAAATTGAAATTTTTGTTTAAAATATGTAAACAAAACAGTGACCAGAAACCTGCACAATTTCTAATATAGATAGATACCCAAACAGCACACACCCATCTATAAGACATCTACAAGCTGTAAACCCAAGAAAACCGACACATCTATAAGAAGTCTACAAATATCCATGATACACCCTTTTCACCTCTTATGGAGATGTTATGTGTGATCTCTCTGAGTTCTATTAGACGTCCAAGATATCCAGGTAGTCTATGAGACCACGTCTATAAGACATCCAAGCATAGATCACTTTTCGACATGCAGTATGTCTTATAGCCGTGCTTAAGACTTGGATTGTAGATATCCAGGGACATCTGATATGCGTTTATAAGACGTCTAATGCATGTCTATTTATTGATACTCAGTACTTCTTATAGATATACTTAAGATATCCAAGAAATTTCATCAGAAATACAGCCTAGGGCAAAAGTATTGAGCACCCCCATATTTATAATATATTTGGTAAAAATAATAGATGGATACAAATATTAAATTGTATACAATTAAGAATTTTCTTTAAAAAATAAGTTTTTTATTTTTTTTCAAAGATAGCAAACGCATAACTCATCTTTTAATGAAGCTATTTTCTTTAAAAAACTTTTTTTTTAATTAAATTTTGTTGTTCTGTTAAGCCAGTTAATAAATAATCAAGAAAATAATTATTGTAAGAAAAGACAAAATGAGCTTAGTCTTCAAAAACGAAAATAAAGAAAGCTTATGTAAAAAAAAAAAAAAAAAAATACATTTATATCTAATTTTTATTATTTTATTTTTTAACATGTGTTAATAACAAAAATAAATTTTAAGAAATATTTATGCTGCTGAAGAGATCTTGGCATTTCAGGCAAGAAATATTTCAATTTCCACGATGATCTGTTAACTTATGACATAACAATGAAACTTCCAGAAAACAAAGTAATTTATAGTTTTGAAAAAGTAGGTGTTCAAAGAAAATGACTTCATTAAAAGACGAGTTGCTTGTTAACTGTCTTTTTTTTTTTTTTTTTTACAAACCATAAACTTAGAAAGAAGATTCCTAAATTATATGCAGTTAAATATTTGTATATAACTATTACTTTTACAAATATATTAAAAATATGGGGGTGCTGAATACTTTCAGCCAAGACTGTATTTCCAATGAAATGACATTGTTTCCTTGCATGTCTTAAGTATATCTATATGAAAATTAGAATAATTCTTGCAGAAAATGTTAAAATATAAAGGAATTTGTCTTCAACAATGAAAATAGAGAAATCTTATTTTTAAAATATACTTTAAATTTATATGTTACTTTTATTATTTTAACTTTTAATATCTGTTAATAAAGATGATACAAGTTTTAGGAAATATTTTCATTGATGAAGATAAGTGATTTATATACTTTGGCTTTTCCGGTAAGAGTTATTCTAATTGTCATGATTACCTATTAACTTGCATAGCATAACAATTGCTATACTATGAAAGTTTCAATTCTGAAACTTACTGAAAAACAAAGCAGTTTAGTTTTTTTAAAGCAAATTGTTTAATTAAAAGTCGCGTTGTTAGTTTGCTGTCATTTTAATTGTAATAACTTAACCATTAAAGACACAGACAGCAGTTGTGAATTCTAAAATAATTGTGTGTTGAACACTTGTGCTTCATTTACTCTCTTCCTAAACATCCTTCAATGTTGAAGTTCAAAATTTGTTCTACTTTTTTATTATTTTTATCAGTAAGTCTCCACTGATGTACAAAATACACCCCCATTGAATTTTTATAAACTATTATATTTTCTTTCTTAATTAAACATTCTTTTTATATAAATGCGATATCTATTACTTGAATACTATTACTAAACATCAGACACTACGACTAATATTCAGGCCCCTGCTGGCACTTAGGAATACGTGCCCTTGCACCCTCTGCCTGAACCACCTTTAATGATGGCACATGATTTAATATGAAAGTGCCAACATAACCCTCTGTCCACCGCCCTTTCAAGACATCCAGCATGGGCCTGCTAACAGTTTGAAATAAGTTATGATAAAAATACGAGGGTGCTTAATAATTTTGGTAAAGACAACTGTAGATAAAAATACTAAATGTTTCATTCCAATAATATCAGTATATTATTCCCCCCCCCCCCCCCCAAAAAACGAATATTTTGCAATGTTCTGCAACGAACCTTCAACTGATCACAAATGTTCTGTAGGAATAAAAAAATAAAACACAGAGAGATTTTCTTGTATATGTAAGAGTGCGATTTCATCTTGTATAGAAATGCTAAAGACATTTCGTAAAACGCTAACACACACAAAAACCAAAGAAATGACGAATTTCACTCCGATCGAATGATGAATTTCGCTTTTTTCCCCCCTCGTAATAGACGATTTCTGCAATATTTTTGAGATTTTTCTCTCTGGTAACTGGCGAATTTCACATTTTTTTTTTCTCAGAACCAATCATCGAACTCCGCAATTTTTTTCCCACGACTAATTCGAGAATTGCGAGATATTTTCCAACACTTCACTGATGAATTTCGCATTTTTTTTATCCATGACTGATTGGCGAATTTTAAATATTTTTTATATTTTCTTTTCACTGACTGGCAAATTTGTTCAGCTCTTTCTTAAAAACAATGGGCAAAAAATGCATTTTTTTTTTTTTAATTCAAGCGACTAATATCCGAATGTCTCTATTTTTTTTTTTAAATCCACAACTGATTGTTAACTTTTGCGATATTTTCTTTATTGATCGATAAATGTTGCGGATTTTCTTGTGACAGAATGGAAAAAATTGTGGGTTTTTACACGACTGATTGACGAATTTTGTGATCTTTTTTTCTGACAATCCACTGATTAATTTAGTTTTTTAACCTGCGACTGATAGGCGAATTTTGCATTATTTTCTTTTTATCAATTGGAAAATTTTGTCGCTTTATCTTGGAATTGATTGAAAAAAATCGAGGGATTTCCCAAAACTGATCAACTAATTTAGTGGGGGGTTTTTTCAGCTGTAACTCATAGTCAAATTTTGCGATATTTTCTTTCTGCCGATTGGGAAAATTTTGCAGTTTTTTCTTGTGACCAATTGGAGAAAATTGTGTTTTTTTTTCGCTACTGATCGACGAATTTCCCATTTTTCTCGACGATTTACTGACAAATTTCATGGTTTTTACCCACAACCGATTGAGAAATTTTTGCACTTTTTCTTGGCAAAAAACATGAAATTTCAATCAAAAATCATTCGGTTGATAAACGTATTTCACATTTTTTGACCCGCGACTGATAGGTGAATTTTGCAATATCTTCTTTCTACAGGATGGCAAATTTTGTCACTTTTTTGCGACCGATTGGTAAAAGTTGCCGGGGTTTTATGTGAC
The DNA here is from genome assembly GCA_963931845.1 of Maratus michaelseni. Classification (NCBI taxonomy): domain Eukaryota; kingdom Metazoa; phylum Arthropoda; class Arachnida; order Araneae; family Salticidae; genus Maratus; species Maratus michaelseni. The sequence goes on along the minus strand of OZ007596.1, from coordinate 151,784,709 downwards.
TGACTGGTGAATTTCAGATTTTTTTCCGATGATCCACTGACGAAATTCATGTTTTTTTTTTTTTTAAACTGCAGCAGCTGAAGAACTTCACGATTTTTCCCCATGATCGACTGACAAATTGTGTGAGCTTTTCCTGCGACCAATTAATGAATTTCACAATCTTTTTCAACGAACGATTGATGAAGTTTTTCTGGTGATTGACAGACAAATTTAGTGCTTTTTCAAATGAATGAATAGTGAATTGTGTTGAAAATGAGAATTTGAAATGTTCTGCAGAGAAGTTCATTGTTCTGCGATGTATGTCGCACTCTTAAGCATATTCTGCTTTGGGGACTGTTGCCATATTTATATTGGAATATTTTTATCAAAGCATCGACTAATTTTTTTAAATATTTCGAATGAAATATGTCTGCTGTAATTCACTAAAATCTCATAGCTAAATTAAAAAATCTACCATATTTACTCCTGCATAATGCACACATTTTTACAAAAATTTCAGGTCTAAAATCCAGTATACACATACATGATACACTGAATATTTCTAATTGTATACATCAAACCACACACATTTTCACAAAGTATATATACATATTGCAGAAACTTTATTTTATGATATTTTAATAAGAGAGCAAAATATATATGAGCACATACAAAAGTAATTTAGATTTTAAAAAAGATTGTAAATCATGATTTCTACAGATTTTTTTTTTTTTTTTTTTTTTAAAGTTAAAATAACATGGTACACATTATACACAAGTAAATATGGTATTTAAAATCAGTTTGATAATTTTATCTTGTGAGAAATTTCTAAATCCTCCAGTATTTTGCAACAAGAGGCTAATAGATTTGTTATTTCTCCCATATTATTTAAATTTAACAAATCTTTCTTGCAGAGGATAAAGACTTTTGGTAGATAAATTTTTCTTGGGAAAAAAAGAAATCTTTGTGATAAATGTCACACATACATTACACATCATGCATAAAATCTTTAATTTTTCATACCAATATTTTAGAATATTTTTTTCTTTATTTTATCATATAATTTCTTCAATTAAATTAGGCAAAGGATTCCATTTGTAAATACTAGTAATCAGATTCAAAATTATGTGTGGGACGCTCGTCGCAAAGTTGTTAACACAAATTAATAAATTTCTTATTTTGTTTATTTTGATAAAATTATTAGACAAATGTTTTAAAATCTATTTTGCATATTGAACTAATTTTAAATTTTTTTTATCAGTACAAAAATATTACTCCAATTAACTCACTGTATGAAAGAACCACTCAGAATTATTTTTTAGTCAATGTCTGCCTACATCAAAAACTTATTTCAATTCTGTGAGCTTCAGATACAAAGGGAAATTTACAAATTGACTGCTACCTCAATTTTGCATTTTTAGAAAAACAAGAAAAATTTTAAGTTTTAAATATTGCAACATGATTAGAATTAATGCTAAAAATTATTGCATGCTTTCTCATTAGGCTATATCATTTTTGAAACATGTCAGCTCTACTACTCAATAAAAGTTTTAATAAAAATGTAAGTCTTTTTTTCCTTATCAGCAATATTAGTAACTAGGTGACAGTACTAGGTGGTACAGAATATAACTATAACAGAAAAAGAAAAAAAAAAAAAGAAGTGACTTTATTTTATTTGAAAAAAAAAAAAAATCTTTGGAACAGGACAAAATTCTTATTATTCTACTCCATTATCACTGCAATAGTAAGAGCTGATTTCTTCGAGCAGCACCTATAATAAAATAATAACACTGTTTTACTACATAACATTTTATGAATCACACAAAATGACATTTTGTTATATGAAAACTGAATTAATCTTCAATGAAGCAATTGTAGCCCCCCCCCCCCCCCTCCTCCTTAATTTTTTGCATGTGATTTCTAGTGATGGGCATAATGAATGATTTTGATATTTGAATGAATCATTCAGGCATGCACAAAAGCATAGTTGTCAAGGCTCTTAAAATTCTTTTTGTTTTACAAAAGTTCTGGTTTTAATTGATCAAAAATAGCAAGAAAGTAAACAGCAATGCTTTTGTGTAAGCCGGGATGATTCATTTGAATAACAATCATTCATTATGTCCTTCGCTATTGTTATTCTTAATTTTTAGGGTTACGTACTTAAAAAATAAAAACGGAACCATTGTATATTGAAATACAAACAAGATAACAAACAAATATTGAAATGCAAACAAGAAATTTCAAACTAACACTCCCATAGGATTAACATTAGCCCATGTGACTAGCACAGACTCTTGACTATGGAAGATTTGGAATCAAATGATTTTTCCATTATCCCGTCGACCACTTTTCAAGAAAAATTAATTATCACCAAACAGTAATGCCAAATAAACAAATGGAAGAATGTTGCCATTGGAATATCAAAATAAATACAATAAAAAAATATGGAAAAGCCCCACTCACCTAAGTGTCAACTATCAGTAAATTTAAACACAAAAAAATTACAATATAAATGAAAATAGAAAAAAAAATCTTGGATATTCATTTATTTACATTATTTTTCTTAATTATCCTTCTCGGCTGGTGAATATAACGTCAGTTGAAATTGATGTATTGCACTTAACTATGCAACATAACATTTTTTCAATGCATTTTCTCTTTTAATATCATGGTGCAGCAGTTTAAGGACACAATTATTATTTTAAATAACGAAATAACTACTAAATCAGTTCATTTTAAAGATTATATTTAATTAAACAATAACAAAACATCACCATCAAAAATGAAAAATTCTTACATATACTGCTTTTTACTTTTAAAATTGTTGTGGATTAAAACTTAATAATTTATATTATTAATAAATGAAATTAGCATATATAATACTTGAGAGCATCCATATTTAGTTAGTAATCAGTATTCTAATGTCTTATAAAAATATATTTCAATATGTTTTTTTTTTTACTAAACAATTATAAAACTCATGCCAGATAAGTCCATATGATGAGATTAAATTATGGAATGATCAACGTTGAAAGAGGAATTAGGATGAATATATAATATTTGAGGAGATTTTAGTAGATGTAAGTGTATAAAAAAAGAGAGAACAGTTAAAAAAATAAATAAATAAAATTTGTTGAAATGAAAAGCAAATGTTATTCATATTACTGTTTTTAACAGTGGAAAATGGTAATTTTATTAAATTGTTGTATGTATGATTTTAAAGATATGAGAAATATTAAAACTTGTTTATCAATAGCCCCAGTAACTAATTTGTGTGTGTATCAATCTACAGCAAAACAAAATATATCTATGACGCAACAATGTCTACTATCACAAGAAATAATAGTAACCCATTAAATAAGCAAAATTTTCAATTACAAAGAAAATACAGTAAGAAGATAACAGTAATCCAATGACAAAGTAAAATTTTGCTTTTTTTTTTTTTAAGTACAGTATTTTTTAGATTAATCTTCAAAAATCTGCAATGCCCACTGTCATGTTGCATTATTTCTACTAGTGGGTTAATAGCCTTTAAAAATTAGTTGAGTAATAAAATATGTAATTAAACAACTGTTGTCCTATTTAATTATTTAAAGAAGTAAAACTGAAAAAAAAGTGTAAATTAAATTAATCATAATAAAAAAAAAGCTTTTATTTAAAAAATATAGCAATAGTTAAGCACTAAGTATGCCTTGTTAAAATTTAGGTAACATATTTACAATTCTGACTCAAATCACCAGTCTGCTATGTGTTATTCCAATATTAATGTCTTCATTATTGAGAAATTAAGTTATTTATTAAATCCTAACTCAATAAAATGTCTTTTAAATTAGTTAAAAAATACTTAAAAATCTACAGTTTATAAATAACTTGCTTCAACGTATAAAAGCCAATTTTGACCAAAAAAGGCCAATTTTGGCCAAAAAAAAGCCGGTTAAAACCAATAAAAGCCGCTGGCCTGGCTTTTATTAATTTTAGCCGGCTTTTTTGCAACCCTGCTTATCAAGTTATAAGTGCTTCCGGTCATGTGGCGACACTTTTTCGCACTTTACTGCCAACCACCTTGGTAATTTGGTTGAAAATGCCGACTTTGACAATCTTTTGTAAAAGATCTGCCTTTACTAAAAAATTGAAATCGTGTTTAGATTACATAGTTTCTGAATAAAAACACCTACCAATTTCATGCATTTGTAAGCAAAAATGAATTAAAAAATGTGTCATAAAGTAGCCTGTTTGGATTTGAGAACAGCCTTAATGGTACCAAGTTGCACTTATTAAAATACATCAATTGGTTGCAAACCAAATTACAGAACTTTCCACTACATCACACATACATATGAATACATCGATGATACATAATTAATACATACATGATTTCACAAATAAATGAGTGAAACGCTTAGCAAAATGCTGGCATGCAGTTAATACGAAAGTACAGAAACAAAAATACATGCAAAATATAGAAATCTCATGCTTATACATGTTTTGAAGATACGACATGGTGAACTTTAAATGTTTGTTTTCTATGTTTAAAAATTTACAAAATCCTTTAAAGTCAATCATCTTAACTTTAGCAGCTTCTCCTGCTACACCATAGTTACGGATTAAGAAATACGTAAAAAAACAAGTCAGTTTTATCTTTATTTTTTAAAACTCAGAAATTCATGTATATAACTTATTTTTTTCTGTTAACTCTTGGTTCTCAAATGATCTGCTCAACAACACGGAACTTTCTGACTCATTTTTAAACACAAAAGCATAAAATTGGCAGGTCTGATCATGGAAGGGATTTGGAATCTAAATGAGTTTTCCATTTTTTTTTTATCAATATATCACTTATCGAGTTATAAGTGATTTGTGTCATGTGATGACATGTTTCTGACCTTTTTGTGCTGCAGCATTGGAAATTTGAAAAATGGAAAACATCTTTCAATTACAAAATTTCTGAATAAGAATACCTGTAAATTTCATGCATTTCTGAACCAAAAAAGAATTAAAAAAATAAGTCATAAAGTGAGCCGTTTGGATTTGGACCTTAAGAGATAAAAAATATTTTTGATGTGTTACATTATACATTAAATATTATGTTAAAAAAATTAGGTCTTGTACTGTTATTTTCCAAAGTATAAACTTCTAAGATTTATAAATTATACATTAGTAAATAAATTGCCATTTATATCTCTCTTCCCACTCTGCTCCAAAAAATTTGAGTAAAAACATAAGATCTGATATTTAAAATTAATCTAATGCAATCTAGTGTAAATTTTGCAATCTCACAACAAACTAATTATTCTAAATAACAAGGCATTTTTTAATAAAAAATATACTAACCAAATATTCATGCAAGTCTTCCTGTCTTCAAATGTTTGTGATGGTGTGTTTCAACTGGGAGTCTAAAAAGATTCAAAGAAAGTTTCATTAGTATTCAGCAACATCTATTATAGTTAAAATGTGACTGTGTTTATATTTCACACCAACTTTTCTCAAAATGATTAATTATGGGTTTTTTTTTTTTTTTTTTGGGGGGGGGGGGGGGGGGGGACAATCATTCGAAAAGATCCAAGGATGTCAAACTCAAGAAATCTCAATTTTTAAATCAGTGAGTTAAATTTTAATCAATAAGAAAATTCTTTTTAAAAAAAATTATTATGCATGCTAAACATCTTGAATCAGCCATACTCATCCTTTTATTACCGCGGGCCGCAAACGTACTGTATATCAATAATTAATATTTAGTAAAATATTACTGATACGTGCAAATTTTAACTTAATTTTGCGATATTTACCAGCATCCTATTGGCGAATTGAGCAGTTTTTTCCTGGCAACAAATTGACGAATTTCACGTTTACTTCCTGTAACCAACTGACAAATTTCGTGATTATTTTCCTCCTACCAATTGACAAATTTTGCTTTTTTTTTTGGCGACCGATAAACGAATTTCTCAAATTTTTTCTGCACCTTACAAATGAAACCGGCATAATTCTTTTTTTTTTTTTTCACACGCGACATATTGAAGAATTTCACGTTTATTTCTTGTAACCAACTGATGAATTTCGAAAATGTTTTCCTGCGATTGATTGAAGAAATTTGTGATATTTTCCTGCTACCAATTGACAAATTTTGCTTTTTTTTGGCGACCGATAAGCGAATTTCTCAATTTTTTTCCCACACCTTACAGGTGAAACTCACATGTTTCTTTTTTTTTTTTTTTTACACGTGACTATTGACGAATTTCACGTTTATTTCCTGTAACTGTAACCAACTGACAAATTTCGCGATTGTTTTCCTGCAATCCATTGAAGAAATTTGTGATATTTTCCTGCTACCAATTGTCAAATTTTGCTTTCTTTTGGCGACCGATAAATGAATTTCTCATTTTTTTTCTGCACCTTACAGGTGAAACTCACATGTTTCTTTTTCTTTTTTTTTTTTTTTTACACGTGACATATTGACGAATTTCACGTTTATTTACTGTAACCAACTGACGAATTTCATGATTGCTTTCCTGCAATCGATTGAAGAAATTTGGGATCTTTTTCTGCTACTAATTGACAAATTTTGCCTTTTCTTGGTGACAGATAAGCGAATTTCCCAATTTTTTTTCACGCACCTTACAGGTGAAACTTGCATGTTTCTTTTCTTTTTTTTTTATTTACATGCGATTGTGGTCAAATTTCATGATTGTTTTCACAAATTTTGCTATTTACCTGCATTAGCTTAACAAAATTTATAATTTTTCCCCAACGAGTACAAATATTGTGAAATTTTTTTGCGATATTTTCACGCAACCTTTTGGTGAAATTCGCGACAGCAAATTTTTGCAAACCCAAAATAATCAGGGCACTTTTCCAGCTATATAAAAATGGGCTGAGCGCATTTACAACTATAAAAAAAAAAAAAAAACAGGCAGGGCGCTGCACCCTCTTGAAAACGCCTTGGGAAAACACTACAAGGGTAGATCCAGACAAAATTTGGAGCCTATTTAGGGTCCCTTCACAAAAATCAATTTAATAAAATGGGACCCTTCACAAAAATCAATTTGATAAAATGGGCCCCTTCACAAAATTCCTTTTAACAAAATTTCCCCCTTTCATAAAAACTTACTATTTAGGGGAGACTGGTACACAGTGGACTACTTTTTCAGTTAATTTTTTTTTCTCTTTAACGGACAAACCGGGTGAATCCCTGCATGGAAATATTTTTGAATATTCCTTATATCTTTATACACATTCATCATAATTTTCTCATAACATAGTTTTCAATACATTTTTCAAAATAAAAATTTTTATATGCACCCGTAAATTGGACCAGTGTACCCCAGAAATGGGGCACACTGGTCCACCCACCGGGGCACAGTGGACCGCTGTTAGGCATTATCTGAAATGCAATATAAATCTATTTTTCATTAATCTAATTCTTTTTTATTTCCCCTTTATCCACAAAATAACATAGTAATATAAATTTACAAGTAACATTTCGAAAAAAAAAATATATATATTATTATTATATTTTGAAAATAACAACAGATTAATACAGGAACAATTGCAATTTAGTTGAAGTTATTACTTAAGTACAAAAAAATCAGCGCACATTAAAATTTGCGAATGAAATTCCAAAATACTTATGAGTAAGATTGAGCCTGGAATTTTCCTGAAATACTTTCGGGTCTGGGAGCAATATTATGAAATCATTGACATCAACAATAGATTCATCTACAGTTTTGGGAAAAATAAACTGATTTCCATTCAATTTGCATCTCATGAATCTTACTTGAATAGAATCATCACCAATTAGACTACAGTTATATTTATCACAGGCAGTAAATACAAAACAAAATATTTCTTACTATGTTAAATAAATTGTTATTTTTCTTTGTTTACTTTCTTTTACAGTTAAATAACTTCTTTTAAACAATATTTCTTTATAGAAAATAAGCAATTATTAAATATTTTGAACATTCTGCATTACATGAGCAGAGTGGATTGTGGACCACTGTGCCCCATGTTGAAATTCAATAAATAATCATATTAATATTGTTTATAGCTTTCTTTTAAACATATTAACTTTAAAGTTAAATAAAAACAAGTATCTTAGCTTTGCAAAAAAGCTGTTTTATAGGATTTATCTACAACCTTTAATTACTAAAATAATTAGTGCCAAATATGTTGAAAAATGTTAATGTTGAAAAATTTTACTTTTAGAAGATCAAAACAACCAATTAGGATAAAATAGTTCAATCTGAGCTAAACATATTTTCTGAACGCTATAAATAATCAGTGCAGTGCTGTTGTCTATTAGGATAGAAGAGAAGCTTAATTTTTTTTTAAATAAACAAAATATTAGGGGGGTGGTCCACTATGCCCATAGGTCCAGTGTGTACCAGTCTCCCCTATTATTTATTATTCTTTGACTTTTAAAATGTGTAATTTGCAAACAAACAAGTTCACCAGAGAGGAAAACTTCAGCAAAAGTATTTAAAAAAGTTTGTTAATAAACGCTTGGATCGAATTTGAGTAGCTCGATTTCGACTTTCATTACAAAATGTTATTTTTCACAAAAATATAATAAAATTTTACAAAAATAACCTTTACTTTTCACAAAATGGGCCCCGCAAAAAAAAAAAAAAAAAAAAAAAAAAAAAAAAACCTGCATTGACCCCTGCACTATAACAGTTAATTTTCTTGTTACTTTTAAAAAATAAGCAAATAAATAATGTAAAAGTTATTTAAATATGATTATTTCTTAATTTTTCTGAATATTTTTATTTATTGAGTTAAAAATAAAAGTTATCTAGGGTTTTAAAAATATTTTAAAAAGCATATTCTTTAGATATTGAGCAGTATGACTAAATACTACATACTGAATATTCGGTGCATCCCTAATGGTTAATACACAAGTACCAAAAGATTAGTATCAAAGTGATTTGAAAAAATATACTCAAGCATAAATATCATATAATACACAATTAATATATATATATATCTTTTGCTGGGTATGTAAAAAAAAAATGTGTCGGAACACAAGTTAAACAATGACAACAAATGAAGAAAAAAAATGTAAAATTTAATACATATAGGATCAGAATTTTAATTGTTATACAATGTTCACTCTAGAAAGAAAAGGGCAGGTTGTTAGAAAATAATAACAGCACAAATGAAGCAGAAAACAGTCATTGTTCAGTGAAAATGGGCATTATTTCAAGAAAAAAAAAATATTGTGTTGAGTAACGATAAAAAAAAAAAAAAAAAAAAAGGAATAGACGAGATACTGTCACACACTGAAGTTTGGTGACTTTTTGATTGGCCTGCTTTCCAAGCCCATGCCAAACCAATAATTTAAATACAAGCATAGTAGCCAACTTAGGGGATTTTTTCCTTTAAAAAAGAAAAAATCCCCTAAGTTTGGCAACTATTTTCCTTTTTATAACTGATTAAAGAAATAAACTGTGTGAGTGTAAGACATCATAGCCAAAAACAGTATACAACATTTATTTAATAATCTCCTGTTTTTATTAAAGAAAGAAGGAAGGTCTATGATTTTTTGCAAGCTTTTGGAGATACATTAATTTAGAAATACTCTGGTATTGGGGAAGATTTTAACAAGAGACCTCTGGATATAATTAAGGATGCATTTCGATATTTTAAAAAGGGTACGGTGCATTTTGCTAATTTTAGAGCAGGCAGGATGCTGCGCCCTTAAATATTGGTCTAGAAGGGACACTAAATTATAAATAAATACAGGGAAAAAAAAGTAATTTTTTAAACAAGAATTACATTATTTATAGTATTAGTTTTAGTCTTAGCAAAATTTTATATATAGTTATTTTAGTGTAATTCTAAATTGTATGATAAATAATACACGAAACTGTTAACCCCTTTAAGGGCAAAGTATTTCAGTTGCAAACATGTTCAAAACTTTTTTTTACCCTTTGAAATCTGAATTTGTCAAATAAATTCATTTAAAAATAAATAATAGCTATTTTTTCCGTTCATGTACATCGTAAAATCTAAATATTATTCGAAAGTTCTGATAAATATTATGGTTTAGTGCATAAATAATCTAACACTGGCGTTCAAAGGATTCAGTGGGGCCAGGATTCATAATGGTGATAAACAAAACAATATGTAGTTCATTAACACTCAATTACTACTAAAAACAATTACATTATTGCTTTCGTTGTACCTGTGAGATTATATTTCTGCATTTATACAATTTATACAGCGACATTTCGGATGTATTTTTCCTTTTAAACACAATATATATATGACTGATGAAACTTATCGTAACATTAAGCCTAAATCTTGTATATATGTAAGATACAAGAATTTAGTAATTAAGTGTTATATAAACTACACAGGAAAGTAAATAAAGAAATGAATAACTTACCTTTTACAAAAGTTGTCAGTATAATTACATCCAAGATTGCCGCTGTATACAAAATAAACAACAGCCCCAGCCGCGGCGAGAGTGTCTTCAAACGACCTTTGACTTTCCGTTCCCGCATGCGCGCAGTTGCATTGAAGTAGAAGTACTTTTTCCATAAGATGAGCATAATACGTGTTATTCGCAAATCCATTGGATGAATCGAGAAGTATTTCCATTGGAGGTTGAAAAAAGCATTTCCTTTAGACGTCGAAAAAGTGATAGATATAATACGTCTATTGCAGGTCATAGACGTCTAATAGAAATCTAAATGAGAAATGGCTTATAGACGTCTATTTGTTTAATGCTATGCATATCTAAAAGATGTCATGGACGTTATAGATGTATTTAGACTATAAATCGACATCTTATAGATAGAGTGTGCTGTCTGGGTAGATGCATGCATGTAGTACTTTTAATTATTTGGTAAAAATACTGTGATCGTCACTGAGAAAACCTGAATTTAACCTAAAAGTAATTGTCGAGTGTTTAAGCTGAAATTTCATTTCACGAATACAGTATTTCAAATGTTTTAATAATTACATTTAGCTGTAAGTTTGAAATATTAAAAGTAAAGGCCAAGTAAATAATTAATAATGCATAACTAAAAGTAATTGTCGAGTGTGTAAGCTGAAATTTCATTTTACGAATACAGTATTTCAAATGTTTTAATAGTTACATTCAACTGTAAGTTTGAAATATTAAAAGTAAAGGCCAAGTAAATAATTAATAATGCATAACTAAAAGTAATTGTCGAGTGTTTAAACTAATTTCATTTTACGAATACAGTATTTCAAATGTTTTAATAGTTACATTCAGCTGTAAGTTTGATATATTAAAAGTAAAGGCCAAGTAAATAATTAATAATGCATAAGTAAAAGTAATTGTCGAGTGTTTAAGCTGAAATTTCATTTTACGAATACAGTATTTCAAATGTTTTAATAGTTACATTCAGCTGTAAGTTTGAAATATTAAAAGTAAAGGCCAAGTAAATAAATTAATAATGCATAACTAAATATGTATAATGATGAGATTTTTTTTTTCTTGAATTATTCAGTGAAACTCGTCTTATAAATGTACGCAAATAATTCACATCAAAATCTTAAAATAACAAAGTTTTCTTTCGTGTTTAGCTATGCTTAATAACCAAGAAAGCTTGATTAATACAAAAATTATTTGGTAAAAATACTGTGATCGTCGCTGAGAAAACCTGAATTTAATCATATCACACAGAATTACATATTAAAAGTTTAAAATTATTTTGTTTACATCGGAAACGATTCGCGGAATTTCGTGCCACGAAATCTCTCTCTCTCTCAAAAAAAGGGTTAGTTATAAAAAATTCAAAGTAGTAAAATACATACGACTTAAAAAGAAAATAAATACGGTAAAATGAAAAAATACCTTAATAAAAGAAATCTATAAAGTTTCAACAACCGAACAACCAAATGGAACACATACGCTTCTAGAGAGAGGAAAAAGCCTTCACCTCATTGGCTGGAACATCGCGTCTGAAGATAGTAAAAGCCTCTAGCTGATTAGCTGAATGCTCGCGCATGCGTATAAATAGCATTTTTGCACGAAAAACTAAAAAGCAGGTTAGCTTTAAGTATATGGATTAATAATGTTGCATAAAAAATGTAATTTAAACATTAAAATATTCTGTTTATTTGTACAATGCTGTCAGAAGTAAACAAACTTTAACCATAACACATTTATTAATATACCTATAATTGTAGAGTATTTTCACAAACAAATACATACTTTTTTTTAAATATTTTTTTATTTAAGCATAAAATATTTACTAATATGGTTGAAGAGTTATTTTCTTCAAATATAGGTTTAGTTGTTGCTTTTTTTCTGTTTTAATTATTTAATACTGTTTTCCTTTAAATCACATTTAGTTTTATTTTAAATTAAATTACTTTTAGAGATTTATAAGTAAAAAGATAATTACTTTTAATTTTAAATATTTATAATGAAGTTATATTTTCCCTTGTAGTTTTATACAGGTATGAAACAGAATTTCAGGTTATGTATTAAAATTTCTTTATTAAAATCTAGCTGACCCACCCGGCGTTGCCCGGGCCCACGATAATAACCTTAAACAGAACTCAAGTTTGAATGATTTTTTTTTTTAAAGAAGCTGCACCAAGGGCCCCAAGAAGGAGATTAATATTCAAAATTGGTTGTAGCTGAGGTCCGAGAAATTTTTTTGTCTTTCAAGGCACAAAATAAGTCAACGGCCCCAGACCGGGAAGCAGGGTCCTAAGTGGAATGTAAGAAATGAGGGAATAACTAAATAAAGAAAAGCCCCCCCCCCCCCAATATGAAGAAGATCGGATTAAAAAAGGTCACGTTATTAGCAATTTAGAGATAAAAACTTCAAGAGGCCCCAGGGAGCTAGGGTCTTAATTGGAATGTAGAAATGGGGGAATAACTAAATGGAGAAATGGGCCCTAAAAATAAAGAAAATCGGATAAACAAAGGGCAACTTATTAACAATTTACGGCACAAAAACTTAAAGGTTGCCTGTGTCTTGCCTGAGAAATTTTTTTGTTGTTCATATGGAAGTCCTAAGAAGTTGTTAGAAAAACAAGTTCGAAATCGTACGTCAAACATGGCAAATTAGGTGTGTTCGTACTATAACTAGTTTCAGTGAAATAAATTATACCGTCTGTTATTATGATATGATTAATTTCCGTAATAAAATAAGTGAATTTTAAGTTGGCAGCATTTTATCTTTTGTTGATACTTACTGAAAATTCCAATGGGAAACTTAAGCCTAGCTTTGAAAATTTCAGAATTTGAAATCCATATTTACACTTTTTTCCCATTTAATATCTATTTCTACGGAAACATCTATCCAAAAAACTGTTGGTAGATTATATAATTGCTATAATTAAACAATTTTAGTATAAAAATTCGGTTTTTAAATTCAGTAGAAGGGAAATAATATGACTCCATCTTAAATATGAGGTAATCCCCATGGCAACCTAGAAACATTACCTATCATGGTATATATCATTGAATTAATTACGTATGATAAGATTTAATAGAATGAAGAATGTGACTATAACTTGGTCATATATGACTATAAACGTCATACATGTCAGATAACTTGGTGATACATCTCAGTCACTTGACGATTAATCCTTAGAAGCTACTATAACAAAGAAGTACCAATTTTTAAAAAAAATCAAATTACTTACTAAATATTTTTATTAATATCTTTTTAAGTTTTGATTCAATTTTCATAAAATTAAAATGACTTGACAAAATTCTGCATTGATTATATATATATTAAATTTCAAACCATGCAGTTGGGTAGTTTTTGCGCTGTTATATGCGCAAGACCAGCAAATGACTATAGGTGCTACATATTTATATAATTACGAACACACCTAAACAGCTAGTAAATTGGATGATTTTTAAGGGAGCTATCGTAGGGGACCCAAAAGGAGTTAACTGATAGTTTTGAGCAGGGCAGCGAGAAGAAAACTTCTTAAAAATTTCCTAGTATTTAGCACTTTAGATCTTCAATTAGTCTAAATTAAGCATAAGATATATCATTAGAATAAAATTTTAAAGAAAAGCTTCAAAAATTGGGCCCTAGGAACCAATAAAATTATGAGGGTAGTGGCCTAGAGAGAGGTGTCCAAAACTCACCTTTAAAGTTACCGTACATACTCGCGTATAATCCAACCCCCGAATTCATGATGAAAACATGTTTAATTCAGAATGGTTTTCTACGTCTTATTTCACCTCATTTAATTCTAAATAATTTAAGGCGCGAAGAAAACTACTGCAAAATATTGGTATTAAACCTGTTTTCGTCTCGAATTTGGGGGTTGGCTTATACGCGAGTATATACAGTATGCATTGAGTGGGTAACACAATTGGGGGTGGGATAAAAACACATGGCACACAATAAGTTCAAAGGGCCCCGGGTTCTAACTAGAATGTAGAAATGGGGGAATAACTAAATGAGAAAAGGCCCCAAAAACGAAGAAGATGGAATTCAAAGGAGGTAAGTTATTAACAATTTAAGGAACAAAAACTTCAACGGGGCCCCCATACCAGACTCCAGCAGGCCAGGGTCTTAACTAGAATGTAGAAATGGGAGAATAACTAAATGGAGAAAGGACCCCAAAAACGAAAAAGATCGGATAAAAAGGAGGCAAGTTATTAAAAATTAAAGGTACAAAAACGTAAAGGAACCCAGGTCACAAAAAATTAAGTCTGATTCTCAGGTGCATCAGGACCTGCCGTAGACTATCCTCACCCAAATTTTCAGACTCTTATGTGCGGTAGATTTTGGTAAACGTCACACACACACAGAACAAAACTTTCTTTTATTAGTAGATAATAAGTATAAAGTTTTTTTAACACACAAGTTAAAAAACAAAAATTAAAATAGGTCTGTTTAATTGTTTAACTTAAAAGAAAGAAAATTAATAAAGTCATACTTTAATAAACAACTTCATATATTATTTTACAATCTGACAGTAAAGGAATAATTTTCTAAAAGATGTAAACGTAAATTCTTAAACTTATCATAACGAGTTGAAATATCTATATTAGGAAAGCTGACTATTCTTTAAATTTTTGAGAGTTAGAACCTTTTACTCGTGGATAAGGAACTTACTATTATATTTCATATTTTGCATTATAAACAAAAGTCACTTTTATCAAGGATGTTTGAATACAATTTGCTATCATGTCCTAGGCATATTATTGATAGAACTTATATAGTAGAGAACCGGATATCCGGCAGAGAAGTCGGATATCCGGTGATTGTGATTCGGATATCCGATGATATTTCGGATATTGAAAAATCAGCCGGATATGCCGGATATCCGTTGCATCCCTAATGATAACGTTGTGTTTTAATCTTTATACCCCAGTCTAAACCAACAGCTGAATGAAAGTTGTAGTACTTAAAAAAAAAAGGTGTGTCATGTTACGTCATTCATTCATAGAAGCCCTCTTGTGGTTAAAGATAACAAACATGCAATCCAGCAAAGCTAATGACGTTGGAGGGGAATGTCAAATATGTTATATATTATTCTTAAAGATATCGTTTATAAGCTTTTAGCTTATGCATATTAGGAGATCAAGAAACACACGTTTTCTATCAGGCAACATTCTTTATTCTACTGCTGTGTTCCCTAGCTGTAAACATTACAATATCTAACATGCCCTTTTTACAAAAACAGGAAAAGTACATACACAAATAAACTTAACATTAATTACCTGATCTGGATATTTAACTTTAAATTAAACAAACAAAAATTAAATTATTTACCTTTATAGTCTTTAAGCGAGATTAAACTAAGTTAACTTTATTTTAGAGTTCTAATGCTAAATTATTTCAAATTAATAAGAAGTTCAAATGTCTTAAGTGTCTCTGTAGCGGATAGGTTTAACAATATTTCTTTTTGATCTTCTTTGATCCGGAGATGTTGTTTGGGTATTAACAGTTGAGGAATCAGTTGAATTATTTATATTGGAATTGGGATCTGGCTCTGCATCTGATGAAGTTGGATAAAGATCTTCAACTGTTGGTGTTTTTCTGTTGTCATCACCTTTGGAATGATCCAGCTTAATATGATATCTATTTCTTCTGTACAGTCCTCCATCTCTTCCTTTTATTAGGTTAGATCTAGGTTGAGGTCCTACTTGAACAACAGTACCTTGCTTCCAAGGACTTTTCATTTTATGCCGGAACCATACTTTTTTATTGTCAGATATTTTTGGTAGATGAGTTGCTTGTCTGTTGGCATATTTACTTTGCATTACCTGCCTCTCTTTCAAAGATTTAGAAGCTTCTTTTATATCAAACTTTGGTGTTAGCAGTGCAGGATGAGCTGGTAAAAAGGATCTTAATATTCTGCCCATTAACAATTCAGATGGAGAGGGAAGATCTTTAGCAGGTTGGATTCTGTAATCTAGTAGTACTAAATAAATATCTTTTCCATCTTCTTCAGCTTTTCTGAGAGAATTTTTTATGGTTTGAATTGCTCTTTCAACCTGACCATGTGCTCGTGGAAAATGTGGTGAAGTTATGCGGGGCAAAATTTTCCATTCTTTAAAAAATTTCTGCAATTCATAAGAATCAAAGGGGGGACCGCCATCACTGACAAGTTCTTCAGGTATTCCATGAGTACAAAAAATAGACTTCATAACAGGTATAACAGCTTGGGCTGTTGTGCTTTTCAAAGGTTTCAATTCAACATACTTCGAAAAATAATCTACCATTAAAAGATTTTGCTGCCCTTTTAAATAGAAAAAGTCACAGGATACTTTTTGCCATGGTCTTTCTGGTAGGTCGGTATCTAGTAGGACTTCTTTTTGATTTGCTCGTTGATACATCTGACAGACTTTACATTTGGAGATAAAATTTTCTACATTTTTGTTAATGTTAGGCCAATAAAAATATTCTCTTGCTTTAACTTTAGTGGACACTACCCCTTTATGTGAAATGTGTAATCTTTTCAAAATTTCTTCTCTAGCTGCAGCTGGTACAACAAGTTTCTGTCCTCTACAAATTATACCTTCCTTTGTTACAGATAATTCTTCTTTACAATGCCAATATGCTTTTGCAGCTGTTTTTGTTTTGCATTTTTCAGGCCAGCCATTCCTAATATGATATAGAACATCTTGTAATTCTTTATCGTTAGCTGACAATTCTGCCAATTCATTCCATTTTTCTTCAGAAGCTTGTGTCAAAAGATTAATTTTGGCAAATGTTTCTAGGTAATCTCCCTCATCAAAAGTTTCTGTAGGTGACTGTGCTCTAGAAAGAGTATCGGCTATGATAAGTTGCTTTCCAGGAACATAATCAAGTTTTACATTATATCTATTTAGCCTAAGCAACAGGCGTTGCAGACGAGGAGAAATTAAATCATATGGTTTTTTACTAAGGCCTAATAGAGGTTTGTGATCAGTCTGTACTACAACAGGTCTACCATACGTATAATAATTAAAGTGTTCTAATCCATAGATGACAGCTAAGAGTTCTTTTTCAATTTGTGCGTAACGTTGTTGCGCATCAGTTAAAGAAGCTGACCCAAAAGCAACCGGTTTATTTTCCTGTAGAAGAGTAGCACCTAATCCATTTTTACTAGCATCAACAGACACAGTTACAACTTTATTTTCATCGAAGTATTGTAAACATGGAGCTTTAATTATGGTTTCTTTTATGAGATGAAAATCTTTTTGAATATTACTGTCCCACAACCATTCAGTGTCTTTTTTCAGAAGTTGACGTAGAGAATGAGTCAAATTAGACAAATGTGGAGTAAACTTTGCGAGATATGTTATCATACCCAAGAATCGTTGTAAATCTTCTTTATTTTTGGGAGTTGCAAACTCATGAATGGCTTTTACTTTATTTGGATCAGGTTCAATACCTTTATCAGACAGTACATGTCCTAAATAATTCACAGAAGTTAAAGAAAGCTGAGTTTTTGATATGTTAAATTTTAAATTTGCTTTCCTTGCCAATGCAAGTGTTCTGTGCAATAATTTACAATGTTCTTCCATTGTGGATGAACCTAAAGCAATATCATCAAAATAGGGATTTATTTCTGGTTCATTTTCAAAAATTTCATCCATAGCTCTCTGAAACTCTTCGGGAGCATTATTTAACCCAAATGGTAAAACAAGAAACCTGTATCTTCCCCAAGGAGTAGTAAAAGTTGTTAAATAAGAGGATTCCTGATCAAGTGGCAATTGCCAAAAGCCATTCTTAGCATCTAATATTGTGAAAACTTTACAACCTTGAAGTTTTGTTATGAGTGAATCTGCAGTGGGTATTGGGTAATGAGGTCTTTGAATTACCTCATTCAAGGGTCTGGGGTCTAAACAAATGCGTAATTTCTTAGGTGAATTAACAATAACCATATTACTAACCCACTCAGTTGGTTCATTAACTTTAGTTATGATACCAGTCTCAACCATTCTTTTAAGTTCTTCTTTAACTTTGTTATGTAAAGCTAGTGGAATTTTTCTAGGTGCTGCAACATGAGGACTTGAATTATCTTTTAATTTAATATGAACCGTTTTATTTAACCGTCCACACCCAGTGAAAACATCAGAATATTCTTTAATAATTTGTTGTGGTGTGTCAAACAACTTTGGATTTTTATCAATTAAATTCAATCTTTTAATCAAACCTAACTTTTTACAAGCATCAAGGCCTAAAATAGGGCAAGAATCAAGAGTAGTAACTAAAAATTTAAAATCACTTTCAAATTTATCAGTTTTACATTTTAAATAGCACTCACCTATTATAGGAACAACATTATCACTGTAATCTAAAACTGGAGTGTGATTTTTTCTTACCACTGGCTTTTCTTTCCACTTAAGCAATTCTGCTTTTGGTATTACATTTACTTGAGATCCAGAATCCAGCTTGAATATAACTTGTTTATTGTTGACTGTAAGCTTTTGAAGCCAAACCGAACCCAAATTTTCAGAATTTAACTGATTTAGTGATTTTAATTCACCAATATAAACAACGTCAGAATCTGCTTCTTCAATCGTGTTCACTTTTTTGGAATTACGATTTTTGTTTATTTTCGTTTTACACACGATCGCCCAGTGGTTATTCCCATCACATCGCTTACATTTTGTACCATATGCAGGACATTTTCTCGGTTCATGATATTTTCCACAATATCTACAAGTCTTCTTTTGATTATGATTATTTTTATGTTGAGAAAAATGAGGCGGTGTCGAGCTATTTTTAGCTTTCTTGATAGCATTTACAGAATTGTTCTCAGCATTCATTTCAGAAACTTGAGCTTTGCTGTGCTCAGCTGCTTTGCATTCACTTACGATATCTGTAAGACTTTTCTCTTTTTTACTGGTTTCTCATATTAATCTTTCTTGTAGCGGCTTATCCCATAGACCTTGAATTATCTTATCTCGGAGCATTCTATCTTGCAAAGCACCATAATTACATTCGACTACCGCGCTACGAAGTCGCGAATAATAGTCAGAAAAATATTCTCCTTTTGCCTGTTTAATTTCTAAAAACTTGAAGGATGCATAGACTTCATTTTGATAATCCTTAAAATATTTATCAAATTCTTCTAAGATCTGTTTTAAACTAACATGTTCCGTGTCAGTGGCTGGTTGAAGATCGAACGCATGTAACTGCTTTTTTAATTCTTCTCCACATACATGACGAAAGAGTGCGGTTTTTGTTTTTTCAGATTCTGTACCATATTTTAAAGCTTCCAGATAATCTTCAAAATCTGCTTTCCAATATCTCCATGCTTCTGATGGATTCGTACTTGTTACGAACGGCGAGATTGTCGGCAAGCTGTTAGCCATTACTTTCGATTTCTGAAGCCTTTTTTATTCGGCGAAAAAGTTCGTATTTTACGATAAATTTTCCCGTTGATCACGTGAAGTATCTTAAAACTTCTGACACCATGTCAAATATGTTATATATTATTCTTAAAGATATCGTTTATAAGCTTTTAGCTTATGCATATTAGGAGATCAAGAAACACACGTTTTCTATCAGGCAACATTCTTTATTCTACTGCTGTGTTCCCTAGCTGGTACAGCCATCTGGTGGATCTAACTGTAAACATTACAATATCTAACAGGGAAAACAACTGCAAGCTGATATGACGTTTTGGAAAGCAAAGTGACGTAATCGCGATCTCTGTAAAGATCGATCTAGATAAACACTGAGATTTGAATGGAAAATAAATAGCTGTTAGATTAGGTTTTAAAAAGGGAGTTTTAAAGAAAAGAAATGAAAGCATTTGATTATTGTATAAGTGATCAAGGAAAGCTTTATATATGCTAACAAGATTCTGTATCATCTAAAGACAGATGTCAGACAATCTCTGATCTGAAAGACAGTATTAGACTTCATATTTGCTCAATCTCACAGGACAGTTTACGCAATGCTGTAGAAAGCACAATTCTGAGAATGGAATGCATTATTGAAAATGGTGGAGGATTCATTGAGCATGCGTAATCAGGGCTTGAATTTCAGGGCGGGATTGTGGGATTCGTGCCGAAAATTTTGAAATCCCGCCTAAAAAAATATCGTGTCCCAAAAAATTTCACCATTTTCCGGAGAAATTTGCATTATTTAATTTACCTGCAACCGAACGATAAATTCCGTGATTTTTTTTCCCCGCAACCGATCGCCGAACTTTGCATTTTTTCTGCGACTGATCGCCGAACTTTGTGTTTTTTTTTCGTGACAGATCGAAGAACTTTTCGTTTTTTAAGCGACTGATGGACGAACTTTTCGTTTTTTAAGCGACCGGTCGACGAACTTTTCGTTTTTTAAGCGACCGGTCGACAAACTTTTCGTTTTTTAAGCGACCGGTCGACGAACTTTTCGTTTTTTAAGCGACCGGTCGACGAACTTTTCTTTTTTAAGCGACCGGTCGACGAACTTTTTGTTTTTTAAGCGACCGGTCGACGAACTTTTCTTTTTTAAGCGACCGGTCGACGAACTTTTAGTTTTTTAAGCGACCGGTCGGCGAACTTTTCGTTTTTTAAGCGACCGGTCGACGAACTTTTAGTTTTTTAAGCGACCGGTCGACGAACTTTTTGTTTTTTAAGCGACCGGTCGACGAACTTTTCTTTTTTAAGCGACCGGTCGACGAACTTTTAGTTTTTTAAGCGACCGGTCGGCAAACTTTTAGTTTTTTAAGCGACCGGTCGACGAACTTTTAGTTTTTTAAGCGACCGGTCGACGAACTTTTAGTTTTTTAAGCGACCGGTCGACGAACTTTTCTTTTTTAAGCGACCGGTCGACGAACTTTTTGTTTTTTAAGCGACCGGTCGACGAACTTTTCTTTTTTAAGCGACCGGTCGACGAACTTTTAGTTTTTTAAGCGACCGGTCGGCGAACTTTTAGTTTTTTAAGCGACCGGTCGACGAACTTTTAGTTTTTTAAGCGACCGGTCGACGAACTTTTAGTTTTTTAAGCGACCGGTCGACGAACTTTTCTTTTTTAAGCGACCGGTCGACGAACTTTTTGTTTTTTAAGCAACCGGTCAACGAACTTTTCGTTTTTTAAGCGACCGGTCGACAAACTTTTCATTTTTTAAGCGACCGGTCGACGAACTTTTCGTTTTTTAAGGGACCGGTCGACGAACTTTTCGTTTTTTAAGCGACTGGTCGACGAACTTTTCGGTTTTTAAGCGACTGGTCGACGAACTTTTCGGTTTTTATGCGACTGGTCGAAGAACTTTTCGTTTTTTAAGCGACTGGTCGACGAACTTTTCGTTTTTTAAGCGACTGGTCGACGAACTTTTCGTTTTTTAAGCGACTGGTCGACGAACTTTTCGTTTTTTAAGCGACTGGTCAACGAACTTTTCTTTTTTAAGTGACTGGTCAACGAACTTTTCGTTTTTTAAGTGACTGGTCAACGAACTTTTCGTTTTTTAAGCGAATGGTCAACGAACTTTTCGTTTTTTAAGCGAATGGTCAACGAACTTTTCGTTTTTTCCGCAACAGATCGACGAACTTTGCATTTTATCCGCGATTGATCGACGAACTTTCCTTTTTTTTGGCAACAGATCGACAAACTTTGCGTTTCTCTCGCGATTGACCGACGAATTTTGCATTTTTTCCGCGATCGATCGACGAACTTTGCGTTTTTTAAGTGACTGGTCAACGAAAGTTGCGTTATTTAAGCGACTGATTGACGAACTTTGCATTTTTTCCGCGACAGATCGACGAACATTGCGTTTTTAAGTGACTTATCAATGAACTTTGTGTTTTTTTTGTGGACAGATCGACGAACTTTGCATTTTTTCCGCGATTGATCAACGAACTTTGCGGTTTTTTGGCGACAGATTGATGAACTTTGCGTTTTTTCCGCGACAAATAGACGAACCTTGCATTTTATCCGCGATTGATCGACGAACTTTGCATTTTTTTGGCAACAGATTGACGAACTTTGCGTTTCTTCTGTGATTGATTGACGAACTTTGCTTTTTTTTTGGCGACAGATCGACAAACTTTACATTTCTCTCACGATTGATCAACAAACTTTGCTTTTTTTTGGCGACAGATCGACAAACTTTGCGTTTCTCTCGCGACTGACCGACGAACTTTGCGTTTTTTCCGCGATCGATCGACGAAATTCGCGTAATTTCTCCTTTTTTTTTTCTTTCGACAGATTGACAAAGTTCGAGATTTTTTTTACCTGTGTCTGACTGACAAATTTAGATTTTCTCCTCTGCGTTCGACTGATGTTTCATGATTTTTCCCCGCGACCGAATGATGAATTTCACAATATTTTCCCGTGACTGATTGACAAATTTCGCAATATTTTCTGATGAGCAAACAACGAACTTCCCCTTTTTTTTCTTGACTGACTAACGAACTTTGCGAATTTTTCCGTTACCGATTGGCGAATTATTCGGTTTCTTCTGGTGACAGATTGATGAAATTCACTTTTTTTTTCTTGTGCCTCACTGAAAAATTTCAAGATTTTTTTCCCCCAACTGACTGACGAATTTTGTGTTATTTTCTTGCGACCAATTAGCAAACTTCGCCATTTTTTTAACGCGACTGATCGACGAATTTAGCGATATTTTTTCTATGAACATAGACATAGATAAGGACTTCTAATAAATATGCCTTTCGAAGAAGAAAATCGTTTCTCGAAAAATGTTTCAAATACACTGTCTGTGTAGAACAGTTGTATTAGTTCATCTACCTCTTCAAATCGTCTGCTTGATAGCCATCGTCTGGTAGGTATAGTAGATTTATTTTATGGTATTTATCCGTATTGCTGTTTGTAGGTGGCGTTACCTTAGCACATTTGTACACTGGCTGCCGTGAAGTCCCAAAGTCTCAAATCGATATTAACACTATTTCGTTAGAAATCTTTCTCTATTTCTGCTCATGCATAAGACGAATTTCATTATCTTATTCCCTCAACCAATTGACTAAATTCACAATTTTTTCCAACGACAAATAGACGTATTTAAATATTTTATTTTTCCTGCGACCGAAAAGAGGGAAAAGAACAAAAAAGGGCAGTAAGAGCCACCGGTCACTGCACCCTGTTAAATTGGCCTACAGTCAGCTCTAAACAAAAATGAAATTAGAAGAGCTGCAAAGATCTTATTACTTTTACTTCTTGAGGTAAAGGAGTAAACCTTTTTAACTCTTGTGAAAGAGTAAATCAAATAAGTGACTTATCGACGAACTTTGTGTTTTTTTAAATTAAGGAAATCAAATAAAATCTAAATTCAGAAATTTATTTAACAACCTAACTGTTAAGGGTCCCTAACACTTTTAATGGAACTTAAAAAATACACTGCATATATAAAATTTAACTTTCTTTCCCTTTTTATAATAAAAATAAACATTTTACATAATCATTCTCAGTTGACATAATTTTTTCAATGGTACTTTGTCATGTCTGCATTAATGCAATTCTTTAAATAACACGTAAAATAATAGTGGGGTTTAAAGATTTTTTTTTCTCCCTCCCAAATATTACAACTCCCCTCCATTTAAAAATGTTGGTAGGGAGACTCCCCTCCTTGGAAAAATTGAATTTCAAGCCGTGACATCAAAAATGATTGACAACATCCACAAAAAGAGTGGAAGATTGAAGTTTCTCAATAATTGACAATTTATCAGAAAAGGTAATCAAAAACATTGTATTTGTTGGTTAAAACTGTATATTTATTAATAAATATTAGGCATAAGAATTAGATTAAAACTTAGATTGCATTAACTTAATTTACCTTTCCAATAACTTGGCATGTTACAAGTTCAGTCTATAGGTTTTTAAAGATGGAACTTGTATGTTGCAAAATTTACTATACCTACGGTAATACAGAAGCCTATGTAAGCCATATCGTAACATTTTGGGGAAATTTTCACATGGATTGGGAGAAATGTTGGGAGTAAAAACATTTTCTGCACCCCTGAGCCAGGCCAAAGAATTTATACAGAAAGAACCAGGCTCGGGTCGAACTTTTAACTTTTATACAAAGTCATGCCCAAAATGTTTTTCTACAGGATGGGCTGTGCCAAGGCCTGGACATTTTGGCACATGCAGACCTCTACTTTTGGATACGGACTTGTCCATATAATAGATAAAAATTTATACCATGACATAGCAATTAAAATATTTTTGTGCAGTGCATGATAATGCATAAAATTAAAATTAACATTAATGTATTTTGTATTTTAAAAATACATGTATTTTGAAATTTGAATGTATTTTGTAACAAAAATGCTTTTTTGATGTATTTTGCCTATCTCTGCCAATAATAGTATAACAAATTCAGCATTAATCTTTTTGACTAGTCCTTGAATCTAAAAATACATTATCTAGAAACAATGCAAGCTGCAAATTTCAATTCATGTGATATAAAGAAATTTAATTGACAAACAACAAAAGCAACAAGAAGTATAAGAATACCTTTTAGTTGTGCATCCATCTTTATGAACTGCAGTTAAACTCCTTTTAATGAGTTCAGAATATGGCATAAAAATCTAAAAATATAATAGAGGATTAAATACTTTTGAATATGTACAGTATTCCACAAAAGTAATGGTACAGGAAGTGGTTTTCTAAAAATATGCAAATTTAACCATGATGAGTACAAATAAAATTGTATTAACAAATAAAAGGGTACTTTTTGGTTAGCCGGGCGCCAGTGATATATATACATGTATATAAAATATATATATATACACACACACATATATACACATATCTACGTACACATATGTATGTACATATATATGTATATACATATGTATTTATATATGTACATAAATCACTGGCGCCCGGCTAACCGAAAAGTACCAATAAAAGTTATTTATTAAAAGATTTTGCTATATACTACAAAAAAAAAAAAATTAATTTATTTTAGAAACTTTAAAAATAAAAAGTATATGGCTGATAAACAATACTTTTTATTTTCATGAATACAGTAGAAAGCCACTAATTCGCACAGTTTGGTTCCAAGTGTTTTGGAGATTTGAGACTTTTTGCAGACTACAGGTCATGTCTATTTAACCTTTGTTTACATTTTTTTAATTTATACTTTGGACAAATTTAGATTGTTAATGCTTAAAAATAAATAAAGTAAACACTTAAACATATAAATTAATTAAAAAATATTTTAATGAACATTATATGTTTTAAATCTATCATCAATAATTGCCGGTATTAAAACATTAGGTTTATTATTTTGTATACTACAAATAGCAATCTACAAACGGCCATAATTGGCTGCTGAACAGTAAAATTTTGTTTTTAGAAATTTTGATATTCTTAACAAATTATTGTAAAAGTATATGTGTATGACAAATACATTTTTAAAAGGAAATATATTTTTTTTTTACAATATGAATAATTAATGAAATAAAATATTTTTATATGTACTAGGGTCATTCCATGGTAACTTACGTTACATTTGGAATAATTTTCTTTAGTAATTTCCATAATATAACACCAAAAAATATTGAAAATGTAATGTTGATATGATTTGTTAATTAAACCTATCCAAAGCGAAATTTGGATGAAAATTAGCTACCTTTAATGCTATTTTTTGAACACTGGCCATTATATTTATTATGATAACTTACGTTCTTTTTGTCAGAAACGTAAGTTACCATAGTAAATGTAATTTTTAGCGTTCAAGAAATAGTACTAAATTTAAGTAATTTTTATCCAAATTTAGCTTTGTATAGGTTTAATTATCAAATCATATAAACATTACATTTTGAATATTTTTTAGTGTTATATTACTAAAATTACTGAAGTAAATTATTCTAAATGTAACGTAAGTTAAAATGGAATGACCCACTATCATTTTAAAATATAAAAAAGATTATTTAAATGATTATGATAATATATCTTTGAAGTAAAATTAAAGTTGGGGGGAAAAAAAGAAAAAAAAATGCTATTGGTAAATGATTTTAAAGAATTAAATTTCTTTGTTTCATTCACATATATGCAGTGCAGATTACAGGCATTTGCGAATTAGGTTTGAGGATTAGAGGTACTCTACATAATAATTCACAGAAATATTGCAATATGTAAAAGACAGGAAAAATGCTTACAAAATAGTCACACAAGTTTTTAAAAAAAGTTTCTCTATAAATGCAATATAAAAAATTTCCAACCATGGTGATTATGTTTCAAGACAACTGTGAAATATACTAAAATATTGTTTTCAAGCACGGAAAAAAAAAATCACACTCAGAATAATTACAAATGTTCTGAAAATGTTGTCTGAATGTCACACACGTCACGCTGGAATGGCCCAAACATTATTTCATAAAAAATAATAGACAGGCAATTTTGCCAAGAATAGTCTATCACTGCCAATATAATGCATTGAAAGAATAAAACAAAAGAAAATACAAGAAAACCAGGGATAATCGAAAATTGTACTCACAATCTACAAAGCCATCTGGAAGCAAAATGAAAATGAGACTTTAAACTTCTTGATTCAAATGATGAGTTCCAAACAAACTTACTTTGATATTTCAAACTTAATCTGAACGAATTATAAATTTCGAAAAAAAAAAAAAAAATTATTCCATTCTGGTTAAATTGTTAGTTCTTTAAAAAATATACATAGAAACAGATTGGTATCATACAGCTAGAGCATCTGCAATAAGGAACATGTTAATGAGCAGGGCTCGGAAGTAGCGAAACTACAGTAGCCGCTACTTTTTCCAGTAGTTTGTAGTGTAGCGCGCTACATTAAAAAAAGTGTAGTGTAGCGAGAAGCGCGATACAAATTATCAGTAGTTTGTAGCGAGCATCGACGCTACTTTAGGAGGGAGGAAAAAAGTGGCAATCTTCAAATCACGTGATCATAACTCGTTTCTTTTGTGCGAAATATATTTTCTGCAACAATTTGCAAACGTCGGCGACAAATCTCAGTTGCAGTGTCATATATTTCTCCATAGACGACGGGCACGGTCTATAGGTGCAGATTCGATTTTTTTCTTTGGCCACTAACTTTCCATGTCTAAGTCGTCTAAGTGCCTTACAGGGATGCCCCTTTTCCACAGACTGTCAGATTTCCGCCTTTTTAAAAAATGTTATTTTTAAAATCAATTCCGCACATTTTCTGCTATATTTACCGCTCTGTTATTTTTTCTGTTGTCCATAATTAAAAAACATGATTAAGCATGAATACCACATTTCTGCAGATCTACAAGTTTCCCGTTTTCTTCTTAAATATATATATATATATATATATTCCTGAATGTCAAAAATTGTTCAATTTATTTCATTAAAATCTAAAACTTTAAAGAAAATAAATCTTCTCCATATTTTTTCTATTGATTTTTATAGACATACTTTTTGATGCAAATGCCCATGTTGAGCAGCTATGAAAAACACTTTGGGGGGGGGGGGGATTTATTTATAGAACAAAAATTTTAGAGAATCATTTATTTGGGACCTTACATTACAAATATTTATTCCTACGAACTGTATACAATTATATGGTTGGAAGATTCTATAAAATCCCGTTGCCCAATTTTAATAAAGAAAAAACAAATCATTTATTTATTTAAGTTTTGGGTAAATTTTAATTAAAAATATATTGTTTATTACTTTTAAGCTTTAATAGTAGACAATAAATCCCATATAGCCATATAAATGCTATTGTTTTTGTGCGTTTGTTTCACAATGTGGCGATTGGATTTTTTGGGTTAAGGCGCCACTGGCTCCTTACAGATTTTGGGAATCTGCACCTATACACAAATTAACTGTCATTTTAACAGTTTGGGTGTCAGAAACTTTGTGTATTGTTATTTAAATCCATAGAAATCTTCTCAATATAGTGCATTTTTATATGACTATGTTTGTTTTTACCAAAATATAGTCGTCTGGCTATGTTAAGTCTTTATCTGTTTAATTTCTTCTCCCTTTTACCTCCCACCCCCAGCAAGCAAAGAAATGTACAGTCTTTATTTAAAAAAAAAAAAAAAAAAAAATTAAGAAAAAGAACGGATTTATCTAAACATAAATCATCTAAGTTATCCCTAACCCCTCAAATTCACGCTTTCCCCTAGTAGCATACAAAGGAGTTAAAAATATTTTTAAATCTTTATTTTTATACAAAAAAAAAAAAAACATTCACTCTATTTGTTGCTCTTTAAAGACAATAAATAAAAATTATTTCCTTGTCGCCAAAATTTACGCTTCCCTTTTTGCCCCTCCTCCAGCATGCAGTTTTAAATATTTAAAACTCTTTATTTTAAAAAAAATGACCACATTTGTTTCTACCTAATAATAATGTATAAGTAACCATCTAAATTGTCCCATAACCTCCCATAATTTACTCTTCTCTCCCCCCCCCCCCCCTTTTATGCCTTTGTGTTTAAAAATGAGTCAGATAATGTATCAGAAAGTTTCGCATTTGTTGAGCAAGGAATTTGAGAACCACTTAAGCGCTACTGTGCTGTATCACTCTCATAAATTTGTAAGATTATTGCAATTTTTGTTTTCAAATTTCCTCTTTTTAACACTTTCCAACATAATTAAACAGTGTCTATGAATTCGCTTTGTCTGTCCGTACTCTAACTCTCGTAAATATACTCGAAAAGTTTTATATGTTACATGAAAGTTTTATATATTATTGAAGTTTACCATAGAAAGTTCAGTATTGAAAATGAAATGTGTAGCATTTATATCTCGCTTACAGGGACATTCAAAAGAATTCTGTTACATTATGGTCTATGGGGGAAAAATCGTTTGCGGTGCATTTAATTAGCGATGATAACTAAAGTAGCGAAGTAGTGACTACTTTTGAAAAGTAGTTTGTAGTCGCTACTTTTTAAAACAAGTAGTTGTAGTTAACTACATTTTTCATAAAGTAGTTGTAGTTCGCTACAAACAAAAAGTAGTTTTTCCGACCCCTGTTAATGAGTAATGAGGCAATTAATGTCAGTTATAAAAATTTATTTTATCTTTATTTGTATAAAAAGCTTTTTAGATGAAATCAAGAATTAAATTACATTTAGGCTGGAAATCAATGGATTATTATGATTGCAACTGTGTATACAAATAAATGCAACATTAAAAAATATTTATAAAATACTAGTGCTGGTGATCTAATGAAATTACAAATATCCACTTACACTTAAAAGAAAATTAACTTTTATGCTTTTTGTTTATGGATAATGTTTGAACTGTAATGTGTTCTTCCACCACTTAACATTTGTCTTTGATGAAACAATTTGTATATAAATGTAACATCAGCTTTTATATTATTTCATTGGTACATTTTTCGTTTTGTAACTCTATGATCCTAAATGTTAAAAAATGAATCATGTCTAGCACAGTGTCCGATTCTAATAAACGGAAAAAAGTAGTATATGATTTAATTTATTAAAAAGTGATTCGATTATCCAATGATTCTAATAAGATGGTACTATATATGTGTGTGTGTGTGTGTGTAAATTATAAAAATGTATATATTTTTAGAATGTTAGTATTCCGCCAAATTACTATTTGTTCCCTAATAATTTCCTGTAATTTTTTTATCAATAATTTTAAACCAATTAATGTATATATAGCTATAAATTTAAAAATTACCTAAAATACAGAAACTTTTTCCTTCAAATTGCAATATATACTATATACAAACTTTCGCTTTTTTGACATTTATCTATTGGGGCTTCACATGCCTGATTTTTAAAAAGTTCATAAACATTTAAAAAATTAATTAGAAAACTACTAAGATAACAAGATTTATCAAGGATAACACTTTCAAAAAATATCCTTACCAAAATAAAACTAAAATGGGAACAAATTTACTATAATAATATGTGGTATACTGCATCTGCATATAAATGGAATTAAATTGCGCTGAAGAAATCCGAAACAAAAGAAAGAGACGGGAAAATTTTCATGATTTATGAATAAAAAGTTAAAGTTGAAGTCAGTCAATAAAGAAGAGTGATGCTGGAGGTCACACATTACAAATAGGCAGTTCTGATTGGTGAAACCATCCTAACCTCCAGTTGAAGTACTCCATGTGAGTACAATGGTTAAGGAAAGAATATTTGTGGCATGCTTGAATCCTCAGCCAAACGTGAATTTGAATCGGTCTCAAAAAAGAGAAGAATATTGCATTCACTAAAGAATTTTTTTACTATTATTGAGATAAATTGGATAATTGATTTTGCTACAAATTTTTTATTAAATAAAAGAATTTCGCAATTCGCATTACTTTATTAACTGTAACTGTTAGTTTGACATGTCGATTCGATGTTGTGGTTGTGATTTGCAATGGGTATTTAAAAAAAACAAATGATGAGAAAGATAATGTGTGGAGAACGATAACTGTGTGTCTTTTCTTTTCTGATGTATTCCAAGAATCTGTTCCAGCAGCTACGTCGAATGTAAATGTTTTCATACTGATAGTATGTCTGATGTCGACTGTAAAGTGATCAGCTGTTTTTTCAAATCATGAAATTGTTTCGACTTTTGTGACAGATAGCTGTCAGACATGGGTTCAGAAATACATTGTACTCATGGTGCCTTAACAGACTCTTTTGGGTGGTTTGTCCAAGGGATTTTGGCTTGTTTAGCATTTACGTGTCTTGTTTGTAAGTAAATTTTCCACTCTTCTCAAAGTTAACTTGTGTTTTTTAACAATACCATTGTACCTAATTTCATGACAGTTCTAGTTTAAAAGCTAAGCTCACATGAATTTTGCTATTTTTTTGTTTAACATGGCGATGATAACATATTTCCAAAAACTAAAAATGTAAAACATTGGTCTGGTTGGTTGCACAGCTATTTGGAACGGATGTGTTGCACTCACGCACCGATGATTGGGACTTAAAAAGGCCTAAAGAGGCTGCTAATCGCTGCTGTCAGTTCAGGAAAATCGTCCCATATAGTACTAATGTTAAAGTGCCATTGAAATCATTATTTATTGTGCATGCGTTTGAAAGTGTGAGATATTCAAATTCGGATATTTTTAACCTTGTCATATAAACACAGAAAACCATTATTACATGAAATCTGAAACTGTGCAAAAAAATTTGCAATGGACATGCACAGGATTTTCCTGAAGTGAGAAGTTATATCTTTTCTCGGCTCCACCAGATGGTGTATTTGAGTGCTTGAATTTAGAGAACATGGACATAGTAAGAGAAGCGTCATGAGTTTAAATACGCATGCTCTGTGGAAGAAAAATGGCGGCTGGACGAAAATCGTCGTCCAAATTGTAGCAAACCGATTTTCCACGCTTGGCGCGTATTCGCGCTTTGGCTATTTTTATTATTATTTTAATGCGCATTCTTTAGAAACGAAACAAAGTAAACAAACAGTTTTTCTTCTTTTTTATGACGAATCTGTTGTAAAAAGTGGATAATTTTCTGTTTTTGTCGCTATTATGTCAAAAGTTTCACTAAGTGCAATTTACCTATTTATAACACATTTAATATTTTAATTAAATTGGTTATTTAGAATATAACAATAAATATTTATTTATTAGTTTCTAATTAAACTTTTTTGTAAAAGAATAACGAATGAAATGAAATAACTTATCTCATTGCATTGCACCGCTGAAATTACTGTGCATTTGCGGATGAATTTAACTTCGAGAATATGTTAGGAAGTAATCAGTTTGAATTTGAGAGCTATTTTCAAAATTCCTTAGAGGGGGAAAAAAAAGTTATGAAATATTTAGACAATTGGGGGGGGGGGGGGAAGCAGTTGTATTTTATTTATTTTGGTTTTCTTCTCCAGTAATTTACTTTTTCGGCTCTCAAAAGAAATATTTCTCACCTCTGAACAACGCGAAAATTTCCTGACTCATTTTTAAACATAAAAACATTATACTTGGAGGAATGGTTATTGAAATGATTTGTAATAGAACAGTTTTTATTTACCGATAAATGAATTGCATCTGGAGTTATAAATGATAGGGTTTTTTTTTTTTTTTTTTTTTTTTTTTACTTTTCTGCGGTGTCGCATCAGGAAAGTTCAATGCATGAACTTTGACAGCATTTTCTAAAAATCTTCTGCCTTTACCGAAAAACGAAAAATCAGTTCGATTACATAGTTTTTGAATAAGACAACCTGCTAATTTGATACGTTTGCAAACAAAAATGAATTTAAAAATGTGTCAAAAAGTAGCCAGTTTGAATTTGAGAAAAACCTAGGCTTAAGATACCAAAGTGAGAGGCAAGTAATTCACTGAAAATAATATACTTAAAAATACATAATAGACATTACACAAATTTTGACAACTATTTTTATTTTTACCATTTTTGAAAACTCTGCAATTAAATTAATTTTTAATAAATTTTGAAATAGCCTTCATGCTAACAATTTTCTAATATTCCTTGCGTTTATGGAGGGGTAGATACACGCATTTTTATTCAGGAAACGTTTAACCTTTATTCTAAATACGATTGCTTACTTTGAATTTAGCACTTAATAAAAACAATACTATATAAATATTATCTAAATATATAATAAATTTGAATTTCTTTTTTCCCAAATAATTGAAAAATTTTAATTTATTTCCTACATTCCTAAAATGCATAAGAAAAAAGAGAGAGAGAAAAAATCTATGTATGTATATTGCTCATCTCCATATCTAATAAATAAATTTAAACATATATAAATAAATATATTTCACGATGTCATTTTTATACATGAATGCGTGATATTTGCGAATAAGCATGCATGAAATTTTATTTTCCAGCTCTTTACAATCGAATAGCGTTTTTCGTTTGCCTGTAAATATACTATATTTTAAATTATAATGACGGCTGATGCAGAGATTTATTTGTTGAATGGGGAGGACGAATTCAATTCTTTTTTTTTTTAGCTGTAATTTTTTTTTTTTAATTGCTCTATTTGGAATTGTGCAGTAACAATATATATTCTTCTAAATTAGCACTCCCCAAAATTTCCACCTTTAATCCTCTTAGACACTCCCTCCACCCCTAGCATCACTTATATTTAAAAATTATAAAATCCTAACTTAATATACATATATACCCATCTTCCCCATATTCTTTTGAATTTGTGTGTGTATTTTGTGTATGAAGTATCAAACTTTATTTTATAAAAATGAATACTTTAATAAGTTCTTTCTGGTAATTTGATAATTTTATGCTATTAACGTTACAACATAAAAATATTTTTAATGTAATTTTATTTGATGTTATAATTGCATTAAAATATATGTTTCATTTTAATTATTAAAATATAGCCCTTATATATTAAATATTAAAACTTAGTTTCATTAACAAGAATCTATTTAAAAAATTCAAAGTAACTTTTAATAAATAAATAAATAATAATATATTATAATAATAATTCATAATAATTTTAAAAAAGAACAAAATAAAATATTATAATTTAGTTTCATTAACAAGAATCTATTGAAAAAAATCAGAGTATGCAATCATAAGAAATGAATAAAAATCGAAAAAAAAAATCTAAAATGTTAAAAAAAAGAACAGAAAAAAAACAACGAGCATCGAACCCGCAATCTCTGCCGTGACAAAAGCATGCTTCTGACCACTACACCATATAATCTTCCCAAAATACAGCGAAACTACTGTATTAGAATCAAAGCAAGTCATACGAGAATTTGGCGCGATCTCAATCCTTGCCAACATCAATTTTGAACACTGACAGCGGAAAAATATTAATAAAAAATACTTGTGATGCGATTCCACAAAAATAACGCAGGATATATATACACTATACTTATAGAAATAAAACTAATCCACGTTTTTCTTATGTATATTAAAATATAATGAGAAAAAGAAATAATAATGCTCGTGCTGACTGGGTGAAAACGAAACTTCAGGAGGAAAAAAAATATTTTCTACAGAAAATTGCGAAATTCCTAGAAAAACTTTTGTTTATATCCATAATATAAACAACCCTGAACCTGAAAATCAGCGTTAAAAATCTAAACAAACATGAAAATATTACGAATGATATGGATTTATAAACTCTGTATTTTCGCCCTGTATAAAGTCTATGGTAGCGCTGCAGTCGATAGCCCGCGGCGGTTGAAAAGAGCTTTGGACGAATCAGAGTCTATTGCCACTCATGACGCTTCTCTTACTATGTCCAGGTTCTCTACTTGAATTCCCAATTGGCACATTTTCCAAGCCTGTGCCAAACCAATAACTTATTACAGGTATAATAGTCAGGTTACCATTAAAGGAAAAAATCTCCAATGTTTGACGATTTTTTCCCTTTTTATAACAGATTTTTAAAAGGTGCATGAGTGTAAGACATCATAGCTAGTTATTTTATTTATTTATTTCGGTACTTATTTATTATCTGGACCAGGAGATCACCAAAAATGGTTGCCAATCGTCAATCTTGTTTGTCGTTTCCAATCATCTTCAAAACAGTAATCTAACTTTATTAAATACATACCATTATTAAAAATTGTAAATAATATAAAATAATCAAATAATAAATAACAAAAAAAACCTATAAACTATGATAAAAAAATAAATAAATAAACTATGTAGTTGTCAAAAAATAAGGGTTACTGTAATTAGTATAGGTGCAGATTCACGGGGTCGCCAATCGCCACATGGCAACTAAATTTTTCATTTTGGCCACTAACTTTCTATGTCTAAGTCGCCATGTGTTTTACAGATTACTACATCCTTACAGGTTACACCCCTTTCCGCCGAACAGCAGATTTCCACTTTCTTTTTTTATCAAATCTGCAGATTCTTCTCCATAATTCCACAATACTTACAGCTTTTTTTTTCTATTAATTAAAAAACATGATTAAACATGAATTCCACATTTCTGCGAATCTCCAAATTTCCAGTTTTCTTTTTAAAAAAAAATAATAAATAAATAAATAAAATGGCAATGTCTGTGGAATCAGGGGAAAAAGCACGCTATGCATAACGTATAAACTTAGCAGTGGCAGCAAACCACAATTAGCCTGCGGTGCAGAAAAATTCAAAAAGTTGCGCCGATAAGAGAATAATTTTAGTTGGTTGGTTAGTGGATTTTATGACGGCCGATTATCAACACGAGGGATATAGGCCCTGGGAGGAGTGCCCTCCATGGGGGTCTTTCTAAGGGATCCTAACCCGTATTAATGCAAAAGAGAATAATTTTGGATCTCACTCATTAAATTTGTAGCTCTGGGATTATTTAGATATGTTCTGACAAAGACACTAAAGATATATATTAGGTTAAGTGAACGGAATACCAAGTATTTGGCACACAGGTGAATTGAATAGTAACTATTTGTCCGAATATTCCTATGTTTCAGGGTTTAAAAGTTTTTAAAAATAATTTGGCAGAATCCTCGAATAAGCGAGCTTCCCGATTCGGCGATTTTTTTTACACGCGCCAACCTCCGAATTCTATCCAATCACAACACGTGCTTTTCGGCAGACCACTTATTACTTACACACATCGTCAAGCAAATTCTTTCACAAAGTAAACCGTGAACGTAACATTGATTTTATTTCGTTTTCAGAATATTTACAAAGTTTTAGTAAATTTTACTGCTACATTTTTCGATTTTTACATACTTTAACCAATATTTTCCTTCAGATATTTCAATTTATACAAACTTTTACCGATATTTTCCTTCAGATATTTCAATTTTTATAAACTTTTATCAATTTTTTTGTTCGAATTTTTCCATTTTTACAAATTTTTAGCTATTTTTTCCGCCGGATGTTTCCGTATAAAAAACTATTTAGCTATTTTTCCATTCGTATTTTTCCATTTTTACAAATTTTTAGCAATTTTTCTCTCCGAATTTTTCTATTTTTACAAATTTTTAACTATTTATTCCTCTGGATATTTGTATTTTTACAATTTTTTTTCCTCTGGATTTTTCCATTAAAAAAAAGTTCTACCCTATTTATTCCTCCGGATTTTTCAATTTTAACCTATTTTTTCATTCGGATTTTTCGTTTTTACAAGTTTTTAGCTATTTTTCATCTCTATTTTCCATTTTTATAAATTTTTAGATAATTTTTCTCTGGATTTTTCCATTTTTACAAATTTTTAGCTATTTTTTCCTTTGCATTTTTACAAATTTTAACTATGTTTTTATATTTTTTTTTGTTTTCATTTTTATAAATTTTTAGCTATGTTTTTCAGTTTTTTTTTTTTTTTTTTTTTTTTTTTTTTTTTTTTTTTGCATTTTTTCAAATTTTTAGCTAATTTTTCCTACGGATTTTTCCACTTTTAAAAATTTTTAGCTAATTTTTCCTCTGGATTTTTCCGTTTTTAAAAATTTTTAGCTAATTTTTCCTCCAGATTTTTCCGCTTTTAAAAAGTTTTTAGCTAATTTTTCCTCCGGATTTTTCCGC
Source organism: Maratus michaelseni (assembly GCA_963931845.1). NCBI lineage: Eukaryota > Metazoa > Arthropoda > Arachnida > Araneae > Salticidae > Maratus > Maratus michaelseni. The sequence continues at coordinate 151,747,961 of OZ007596.1, read as the reverse complement.
TTTTAAAAATTTTTAGCTAATTTTTCCTCCAGATTTTTCCCGCTTTTAAAAATTTTTAGCTAATTTTTCCTCCAGATTTTTCCGCTTTTAAAAATTTTTAGCTAATTTTTCCTCCAGATTTTTCCGCTTTTAAAAATTTTTAGCTAATTTTTCCTCCAGATTTTTCCGCTTTTAAAAATTTTTAGCTAATTTTTTCTCCAAATTTCTCAATTTTTTAAAAAAAATATCTATTTTTTCCATTTGGATTTTTTATTTTTACAAATTTTTAGCTATTTTTTCCTCTGGATATTTCCATTTTTACATACTTTTATCAAATTTTTCTATTTTTACATATTTATAGCTTTTTTCTTCCACATGTATCCATTTTTACAAATTTTATCTATTTTTTTTTCTATGAATTTTTTTGAAATATTTATCAAGTTTAATAATTTATTACCTTTAACAATTACAAAATTTCTAGTAAAATAAGGCTTAAACTTTGAAAATTGTCACAAAACGGAATACAATCAACGTTTACTTCATGAAAGAAATTCTCATAAAAACTCTGTAAATAGTCGATTCTCTGCATCACAGCACACATGTTATAATTGAGGAAAATTTCGATATTCCTCATTTTTCTAATGACAGAAATACATGCAAGACGCGGTTGACTATGCTTTGCGTCCATTAACCGAAAAAAAAACACCATTGGACACATGAAACTCGCTATACAGCATTCTCTAGAATACATGAAATTCATTCAAGCCGCGGTCAGCAACTTGTGTATGTACGCTTCGCGTACATTAACCGAAAAAAAACATCACTGGACGCATGAAACTCTTTGTATAGCAATCTCTAGAATGCAACAAATTCATTCAAGCCGCGGTCAGTAACTTATGTATGTACGCTTCGCGTACATTAACTGAAAAATAAACATCACTGGACGCATGAAACTCGCTGTATAGCAATCTCCAGAATGCATGAAATTCATTAAAATGGCGGTCAGTAACTTATGTGTGTACGCTTCGCATACATTAACCGAAAAAAAAAAGCATCACTGGACGCATGAAACTCGCTGTATATCAATCTCTAGAATGCAACAAATTCATTCAAGCCGTGGTCAGTAACTTATGTATGTACGCTTCGCGTACATTAACCGAAATAAAAACATCACTGGACACATGAAACTCGCTGTATAGCAATCTCTAGAATGCATGAAATTCATTCAAGCCGCAGTCAATAACTTATGTATGTACGCTTCGCGTACATTAACCGAAAAAACCCATCACTGGACGCATGAAACTTGCTGTATAGCAATCTCTAGAATGCATGAAATTCATTAAAACGGCGGTCAGTAACTTATGTATGTACGTTTCGCGTACATTAACTGAAAACAAACATCACTGGACGCATGAAACTCGCTGTTATAGCAATCTCTAGAATGCGTGAAATTCACACAGAGGAAAAATAGCTAAAACCTTGTAAAAACCAAAAATGCGAATGAAAAAATAGGTTAAAATTGAAAAATTCGGAGGAAAAAATTTGTAAAAATTGAAAAATCCTGAGGAAAAAATAGCTCAATATTTTTTTTAATGGAAACATCCGGAGGAAAAAATAGCTTAAAATTTGTAAAACTGGAAAAATCCGAACGAAAAAATTGCTAAAAGTTTGTAAAAATTTAATATTTGAATGAAAATATTGGTAAAAGTATGTAAAAATCGAAAGATGTGGCCGTAAAATTTACTAAAACTTTGATTTTATTTCGTTTTATGAATATTTACAAAGTCTTCCTTTGAAAACCTATCGCTGTCCAATTAATTCAGCCCTTATTCCATGTGCCTCTCTTCTTTGGGACTAGTGATTTGAGCAAAAACCGGCTTCATACTCCAAAACGTTTTTACGGCATGCTGTATCTCAAGCTACATCCTAACTCTATAAATCCAACATTACGGCATACAAGAAACCAACCAACCTGACCAAACGATTTATTTACCCATACACCAATCAAATTTCCACATCAAACAATGTACGCGTGCATCTGCCTCTGAACTGTAGGAATCCAACATTACCGCACACAATAAGCCAGCCAACCCGACCAAACGATTTAATTTACTCATAAACCAATCAAATTTCTACATCAAACAACGTAGGCGTGGAAAAGATGTAAGACTCAAACTGGTAGCAAGAAAATCTCATTTATCACCTCGCCAAATCCAACACCGCCAACTTCCTCGCTTATTCGAGGATTCAACCAATAATTTTACTTCATATTTAACACAAAAACAATTTTCATGAACAAAACCTTTTCACAAAATTAAACTTTTCAAAAGAAAATTTCTACTTTTGAATTATTATTTAAGAAGGATAGTCTTAAAACTTTTTAATTAATAAAAAATTCTATTCTATGGCTTCTTCTGTGAGCTAAAATAAATGAATAAAATTTTCTTATATTCTAAAAGAAATCTATTTTAAATTCGAAAAGAAATTTTCAAGGAATATTTTGCAGTCATATAGTGTTTATTTGCCAGGAAACAAGTAAAAAAAAATATATAATATACTCAATTGGTGGTAAGTAAGCAAGAAAATTTTTGAATGTACCATAGTGCCTAAACAGAAATGATATCTAAAGTAAACAATTATTTTCAGAGATTGGAAATGTACAGGATGTTCCTAGACTTTTAGAACAAACTTTCAAAGGACATAATGCGGCCAAGACAAATAGTTTCTGTACAGGAAACCAGCATTGCGATCCATTTATTCAATCAAAAATACAGGGTGTTTTACTACAAGCTGAACCCGAATTTTCATTCTCAACTTTAACAATAATGAAGATATAGTTGTAATTTTCTAACTGGACGAAAAATGTCCGAGACAGGATTCAAACCTGGAATCTCTTGGCTGAAGCTGCCAATGCTCTACCAACTGAGCCATCCTGATCGAATCTGGGGGACCTAATTCATCCAGTTCAATAATTTGAATAATTGTGTTAAAATTAATCCGGAGTAATGAACATAGTTTAGCGAGATTTTCATCATGTTAACTTTGCTTGTATGAAATGTGATGAAATCATTGGAAGTGACTGAATTTTAGTCAGTGACACAATATATGTACTGTCAGCTTCATTCTGAATGATGGAATGTCTAGCTTAGTGTTGTTTTCACTTCATGTCATATTTCACTGAAAGCAAAGTAAGACTGATGTTTGGATATATTGTTATTGTTACAATGTCCATTATTGTTAAAGTTAAACAAAAATGCAAGTTTGACTTGGAGCGAGATACACTGTATTTTGGAATAAGTGGATTGTGATTCTGTTTTTTCATACAAAAACTGTTTGTCTTGTTACTTATTATAACCTCTGAAAGCTGTGTATTATTTCAATTATGTATGATTATGCATTAGGGATTGACCAAATACCGAATAGTTGATTCGGTATTCGGTGATTCGGCACATAAACCGAATATTCGGTTTTGGCCGAATACTTAAAAGTATTCGGCCGAATTTTTAAAATAATGTATGTAAAACAATAGATAAAGTATTATTAGTTGTAAAAATACATGATGACCAATTAACATACATGTTGACCTTTAACATCTGATGTGAGGCTATCATTTTCAGTAGAAGGATTTTCACTTTCTGTTTCTTCACTTGTAGCAATTTCAACGAAGCATTCCCAAAATGATGAATGCACAGTTTGTGAGAGGCCCAGTGGCAGAAAGTTCTGTAGCTGTCTGCGACAAGCCTTTAAAATTTCATAATCTGTCTGCAAATTTTGCGTGTAATTTTAATGAATAAATAATACACTAAACTAGGAAATTTTCATCTTTTTATTTAAAATAGGGTAAGGTTGATGCATTCTCATTAATTTTGCTAATAACTTTTGATGTTACATATCATTTCATCATCTCACTTCTTGTGGGATTTCTAAAATGGGAAGGATAAGCTTAGGGGGGGGTGGGGGAATTTCCCTCGCCTGATGCAGCTATACAGAAATTCCTTCTGAAGAAAAATGTCTTAATTAAAGTCCTACACATCAGCTGCAGATCGGGTTAACACTGTTTTCAGTTTAAGCTAAGTTTAGATTCCTGCAGGTTGGATTCCGGTTAACCCAATTTTTTAAAAGTTGGTTCTGTATATTGTTTCAGATTTAAAAATTTATGTATTAAACATGGATGTTTGTCTGTCTGTGATGTTTTCTGAAGAGACCGCTAAACGCAGAGCTGCAAGATTTGGCAGGAAGAGTCTGAAGTTATGCAACTCAAAGCCCACTTTTGGACTAGTTTTCTTAATTTTTCATGTTTTTCTTTTTGTTTTTTTTTTTCCAGCGAATTTTCTACATTAGTAAAAGGAATCAGGAATTCCTCCATCTATTTTTGAATTTTTTATTATTTCTTCTCGTTTTGCGACGATCTTTAGATATTAGTAAAAGGAACTGGGTTTCAATATTTTAGCAGTCTTTTAATGCAATAAATTTTGACGATACTCGCGATTATTTTTTTCCAAAATCGTTTGATGAAAATCACTTTTTTGCTTTTACAAAAATCGCATGTTTTTACCGCGATCCTTTGACAAAAATCACATGTTTTTACCGCGATCCTTTGACGAAATTTGCGTGTTTTTACCGCGATCTTTTGATGAAATTCGTGTGCTTTTGACGAAATTCGCATGTTTCTACCGCGAACTTTTGACGAAATTCGTGTGTTTTTACCGCGATCGTTTGCCGATACTGACGTGTTTTTACCGCGATCCTTTGCCAAAATTCGCGTGTTTTTATTGCGATCCTTTGCCGAAATTCGTGTGTTTTTACCGCGATCTTTTGCCGAAATTCGTGTGTTTTTATCACGATTCTTTGATGAAAATCGCGTGTTTTATCACGACCTTTTGACGAAAATCGCATGTTTTTATTGCGATCCTTTGCCGAAATTCACATGTTTTTACCGCGATCCTTTGCCGAAATTCACGTTTTTACCGCGATCCTTTGCCGAAATTCACGTGTTTTTACCGCGATCCTTTGACGAAATTCATGTCTTTTTACAGCGATCCTTTGATGAAAATTGCATGTTTTTACCCCGATCTTTTGACGAAAATCGCCGGATTTTACCGCAATCTTTTGCCGAAATTCGTGTGTTTTTACAGCGACTCTTTGACGAAAATCACGTGTTTTTACCTCGATCTTTTGGCGAAATTCGCATATTTTTACCGCGGTCCTTTGCCGAAATTAGAGTGTTTTTACCGCGATTCTTTGACGAAAATTCAGTGTTTTTACCGCGATCCTTTGCCGAAATTCACAAGTTGCGGACAGTTTTTTAAATTAATTTCATTAGTGCAGACAAAAATTGTCCGCAAGAGATTTTCTTTGTCCTCGACTACGTCACCGTGTCGCGGTGTTTCTGCCACCGGGGTGAGAGGGAATCCTTTTTATCGAAACTTTGTGGTTGATTTGGTTCAGTAATTTCAGAGGGTTTATTTGTTATTTGTTGCATTTTAATTTTAAGTACATTTTTTACTTTATTGGTGGTTGCTTCATCTTTAAAAAAGGCTGTTTTGAATCTTGGATCTAAAATAATGGCTAAAAAATAACTCATCATCATAAATTTCTGAAAAACGTTCTGTGAGTCCTTTTGTTAACGTTTTTTTCATGGTACTCACTCCAATTTTCCACTATCACTTTTTTCCAAGTGATGTTTCCATGTAGAAACAGTAGGTATTACTTCTGAAATTAATGATTTTTTGTTACTTATAATTTTTGTTATTTCTTCGAAAAGTTGAAGAAACCTAAGAATGCTTTCTATCATAGACCACTGATCAACTTTTAAATTGATAATCCCACCAAATTCGGTAAAAAATTAACGACAATGTCTTTTTCTGTTCCAATAAGTGCTACAACATATAATAGGTGCTATTCCACCTAGTCTTAACATCTTGAATGGGTTGTTTAAGTGCTACATTCAGTTCATTTACTTGTATGTTTTTAAAATTTGAACAAAATTTTTTATGTAAATAGATTTAAGAATAAAAATGTAACTGAATTAAATTAAATTTTATTAAAAAATGCAATATATGCAAAATTATTTATTAAAAATTTTTTTAGTATTTGGTTGCCGAATACCAAATATTCGGTATTCGGCAAAATTCCTGATTTGGTCAATCACTATTATGCATCATTAGTTCCTACGAATGTTAATTATAACAGTTAATTTTCTTAATTGTTACTTTTCAAACAGCAAATGAATAATGTAAAAGCAATCTCTGTTATTTAAATATGATTCTATTTCTTAATTTTCTTGAATATATTTATTGACAGTTAAAAATAAAAGTTATCTAAGGTTTTTAAAAATATTTTTGAAAGCGCTTTTTTTAAGTATTCGGTTTGGCCAAATTTCAAGATATTTGGCCAAACCGAATCTTTAGCAGACCGAATAGTTTGATATTCGGCTTAACTGAATATTCAGTAATATTGCCTAATACATATTGAATATTCGGTGCATCCATAATAAAAAGCATTTTTTTTTTTTTTTTTTTTTTGTAAAGTTTAATTGTGAAAAGGTTTTGTTCATCAATATTGTCTTTGTGTTAAATCAGGGATCTGTTTAGGAAAATTTTGGGTTCTTAAAAGAACCATTCTCAAAAGTTTTCATCTTAAAACAGAACCCTTCACAAAAATTCTCATCTTAAAACAGGGTCCTTCACAAAATTCTTTACCTTAAAAATAGATCTTTCACAAAACTTTCTATCTCCAAACTGAACTTTTCACAAATTTAATCATTTAAAAGTAAAATCTGCCCTGTCACAAAACAATTAAAGTCATCAAATTACGTATTACTTAGCTTTTTTTATGCATTAAAGAATGATACACAGGAACCTGAATATAGCAATATTTTCAAATTCACAGAATTTTGACTATTGTTTCCACAAATTAAAAAAAAAAAAACTTCACAATTTCATAAAAACAGAACCCTGTGAAAAATACCTTGACAGACCCCTGTATGTAAATTTATTTTTAAAGCTTTTAAATCTTGAAATACAGGAGTATTTGACTAGCTGAATGTATGATATTCAGCCAAATAGTTATTATTCGGCTGGCCAAATATTCAGTATTCGGTTCAACCATGGTCTGAATATTCACATTTGGTATTCAGCCAAAATCAATATTTGGTACATCCCTAATTTAAATGCTTCATGTTTAAAGCATTACTTAAGCATGAAGCTGGAAAAGTTGTTCTGGTGAATAACTGAAGATTATTTTTCAGGTATGATGCACTTTAACATTAATATAGAATTAATAAAAAGTTAATTGAAAATAATACTATTAAAGAAAGTAAAATTCTTGATACATCTGTTCTCTTACTTTACATTAGTCCAAAATCTTTAAATGTGTCATTTAAGGCTGAAATTTCATAATTTGGTTTGCAGCGAAGGTTAGCACTTAGCATCAAACATAAGCGATGTTTGCATTGGCAACAGTGTGAAGCAAATGTGTATATATTCAAGTATAAATTATATAAACATAGATCCAGATGTAAATGTTTGCCAAGCACACACACACACGCACACAGAAAAAAAAAAGGTTACAACAATGAAATCAAATTTGTACCAATCTATGCTTGTTAAAATATGCCGTTTGACTACAATCCTCATTACAGAATTTTCTTTTTTAAAACATTTTAAGTGTTAGCTAGTCAATGAAATTTAGTTTTGAGAGTTTATCATGTATTCAAAATTTAACTAATGCTGAAATTTTTGCTGTCTCTCTTTTAATATTTTTTTAATTAATTTCTTAAAAATCTATCTTATTTTGTAGTAAAACGATTTTGTGAACCAAGGAGACAGAGAAGGCCATGGCTCATATGGTAACTTTTTTCTTTATTTATTGGTTGTTTTAAAGTTAGTTTTTAATTGTTAGTATGAACGATTATATGTATACAGTGTGATTATAACTAAAGTTGCACTTTAATTATAAAAAATAGGCTGTAAAAAAAGAACCACTGGTCAGAATGACCTGATATTTCATTTGAGTATACAAAAGCAATGATAATTTGTTTTGCAAAAGAAAAAAAGTTCAAAAGTGGACCAATAAATGATGTTGTACTCGTCATACGATGCTAATTAAAAGACGTGACCATGCGCGCACCACACATTATACTTGTGATAAAAGGGCGGGGAACATGCAGTTCCTGTTATTTTTTTGCATCTGAGAAGGTAGGCATGACTCTATCATTGAGGGATTAGGCTCTGCTTGTGAAACTTTTTTACAAGAACGGTGATTGTGTAGCAATTGCATCGAAGAAATTCCGGACATTAAATTGTATAAGAAGCAGCTCTGGCCCGATGATTGACAAAGAGTGCCACAGCAGCATGTCACATTTTTTAATTTAGCATCTTATGACGAGTACAGCACCATCTATTGATCAACTTTTGAACTTTTTTTCTTTCACAAAACAAATTCCCATTGCTTCATGTATACTCAGATGAAATGTCAGGTCATTCAGACCAGTGGTACTTTTTTTTTACAGCCTTTTTCAGTGCAACTTTAAGTATAATCACACTGTATATTAGGTTAACTGTTATGTGCTCTCCCAGATTTTGCTTTGTAAGATAAATGTGTTGATAGTTACATTTTATTTTTTTTTAGTTTCAAAATTCTGAAGTTATAATAGTTGGTAGATAAATCTAAATCATAGAGTTCTGAACATTCAGCTCTTGCATTTCATAAAACTGTACATGCCAAATTCTTTTTTTTTTTTTTTTTTTTTTTTTTCTGGGATTTTAAAGGGGTATTTTAGTTATTTGATTTTTTTTTTGTTTATAATATGGTTGGCAAGTTTTGCCAAAGGTGGAAAAAAACTCCCGGCAAAAATAGGTGTATGTTTTATTTATATGGGAATGTGATTAAGTTATTTTAACTCTTATTAATTTTAACTCTAATAATATGTAACTTTGATTTTTTTAATTTAGAATATTCAATGCAGCATTAAAACAGTAAACTAAATGCTATTAAGTTTGCATTATTTTTTTTTAAGTAAACTATCTTTTAGTTTATGCTATGGATGCAGAGATTGTCAAAAGAGAGGCTAAATAACGATAAAATAGCTCCCTGAATATTGGCTTAAACAGTCATAATTATTGAACTACTTTTTTATGCTTCAGTTAATCTGTAATAAAGTCTAAGAAATATTACCCACTATCAGGGCCGAAACTGGAGGGGGAGGGGCAGAAGGGGCATGTGCCCTAGGTACCAGAATGGAAAATAGAGGAGACGACAAATGAAGATTTGGTTTGTCGTTTGATACAAAAACATATATCAAATTTGGGTAAAAATATTTCGTAGCTGGAAAATCTAAAAGAAAAACTGAGCCAAGTGCGTACATTAAAATTGACAAATATCTAAAAATATTGGTGAGGTCAGGTGACTGCCTAGGACACTAAAGACTAAGGAGTGGAAAATTCACAAAATAAAATACTTAGTAAAACTTAATAGTGTTTTTGTTATTGTTGTTCTAAGTCACTATTATAATTTTGAAAATTAGTGTTAGGTTCAGGAAAGCATCTAAACGTATCAGTCTGTCAATAGAAAGAGCAGTATGAGTGATAGTTCCATGAAACTGACTGTAGATGTGTAGATAGCCCACAAAGATAACTTACAGTGTATTGGGATTCATTGTTATATCTACAGAAAATCCTGGTTTTTCAGTTCTTAAGACATTGTGAATGTGATTCATATCACTATGATTTAAAATCCCTGCTCAGTTGTACTGTAATACAACTACTACAGTAAAATATGTGAAAATGAAATGTCTATAATGGATTCCTGTCTTAAATGAAAAAATTACATGGTCTCAACAGAAAGAATATCAGCAATTATAAATGTTAAGATAGAAATTTGCATAAAGCAAAATTTTATCCTGTTCCTTTCGATTCCGGTTTCACAGATTTTATTGAATAAATATTTGACAAAGCTGCTTACATAATAAAAAATTAGGTATTTTATGATTACATATTTTTAATTTTATTATAAGTCTGCTATTAGAAACTTAGTAAAATTCACTTTGTAAATTTGCTTTGTGGAGGATCGGGGGGGAGGGGGGTTTCAAAAATCCATGTTTCCCCCTCCCCCATGAAAAAAAAAGCTAGTTTTGGCCCTATCCACTTGGCTGTGCTATCAGAACAATGGTAATTTGAAGATACAAAGTATAATCAGTATGTAATTTCTCCCCTCTCTCATGTAATTTAATAAATTTTATCTGGTTCATATATGTTTTTTATTTAAAAAAATATATATATTTGTAGGAATTTTAATGAATTACCTCTATAAATTTTATTGTAAAAGTTATAGAGGTTCAGATAAAGAGAAAATTAAGATTGATTTGGTTGTTAAAAAGCTGTTATGTATATATGTATATATATTTATGTTACAAGGCAACTTTTGTAATTTTGTCTTTAATAGTTATATGTTTCTTAAATATGTAAATTATGTGTTCAAAGGTTATATATATATATATATATAACCATTAAATAAACGTTACAACCACCAACAAAAACTGTGAAATTATTGACAACAAAACAGTTCCTCCCAACAAACTGAACATAGATACCAAAAACATAGTATTAAAAAAAAAAGCGGAAATTGAATAATGGAAATTTGTGGAATTTAGACAGAATCTTCAGGTCCCAAATGCCTAAATTTCCACAAATAAAATGTGTGGTTTCATCTTCATATTAGCCATAAAATAGCTAAAGAATATGAATATATAATAAAATTTTTTTAAATAATAACCATTAAACCACATAAGTAATCGACAATAGATATACAATATATATTACTATTAAAGATAAAGATGACATTACTATATTAAAAATGAGGAATGAAGAAACACATAATGTTCATCTCCATTAAACATAAGTTTATTTACAAAGTAGAAATTGTACTTCAATTGTTATCATGGTTGTACTTCAATTGTTATCATCAATTAAAATTATTTTAAATTGTTTTAATTAATCAAATTAATATCACTGTAATACAAATTATTATTCTGGTTTAAGTTTTAGTTATATTATGTAAAAATTTACATTATTTGTTTTATACTTTTTTAAACTAGCCATTTTTCTAGTTTTTGCCATTTTTACAAGGTTTTGCCACTGTTGTGGCAAAATGACCAACTCTAGTTTATAAATATTTCATAATTATATCACAATGTTGTTATTCTATATATGTGCCGATTATTTATTTACAATATATATTTAAAAATTTTTTTAACTTTTTTAGGTTTTATGATACTTCTAAGCAAGGCATGGGAGCTCTTGTAATTCATTTTGCTAATGTATTTTTAGCAGAATTTTTTCAAGGCGATCCATGTACTTGGTAAGTTCTTGTTTGTTAGAAAATTCAGTTATAGTCATTATCTATAGTTAATCTTCTTTGATTAAAAGCTATTTTTTTAAAGCCTATAAATATTTGGTTTGGCCTATCCTTTTTTTTTTTTTTTTTTGGGGGGGGGGGGGCATGTACTTAATGAATTAAAAAGCTTGTGTATTGTGAAATTTTTAATTATTTTTATTATTGCATAAAGTATTCAAATACCAATCTACATATTTCATACTTTCCATAGCTGGGCAATTCCATCGTTACGGACGTAACAATTGCAGACTTCAAACACACATAATTACAATTTGGTTTGATAAAAATATACAATTTTTTTTTTATGATGTTCAATTTGAGGCTATTTATGCTATCCTAACTTTGGGTAAAGATTCCTTGATTAGAAAAAATAAAAACTGCCTGTTACGGACGTAACTCAGAAAACAGGCAAATTCTACACTGCTATACAATTGCAAATATTTCTGTGAGCTATTCAGGATTTTTGAAAAAATTCTTTTGGATACTTGTCCTAGAGACTTTAAGCTTTCTAAAATCATAAAGCTTTTGTAGATTTTACTTGTGTAATTTATGACAGAGGTTTTTATATTTGTTACGGACGTAACTAATAGGTGTTACGGACGTAACTTCTCTGATACTTGAAATTCCCTAAGCATGTAAAATCATGGATATACACAGAATTTTTGTTAGAAGAGGGCAGTACTATCAATTTATAGTCTCTTAATATTTCAAGTTGTATCTTACTAGTTTAAAAGATTTAGGAGGGGGGAGACATCACCCCCCTGCATACACCAATGTGGAAATACATAATAAATAATTAGATGCATCTAGAACTAAATCACATGTAAGAAAATATTAAAGTTAATGAAATAAAACTTTAGTAGGATCTAATTCGAAATTTATTTTTCAAATTCCTGATAAGTACATCGATAGACTTCTATAAGACTAATTCTGGGAAGGTCAATTTTTCCCTTGAATCTGTAACAGGTTCTGGGAGTACTTTTATAATTTGTGTTTTATCTATGATAGCAACATCTTCTACCACTGGCCAAACATATTTATTGCCAGATTTCTTTAAAAATTTGACAGTAACTTTTGATTTTGTAGGATTTTTAATAACTTGTCCAACAAATTGTAAAACACTTTGTCTGTCTGACTTAAACTCTGCTAGAATCCAGTTTCCAAACTGAATTTCATCATTTCTGGTGATAATAGGTTTCGTTGGTAAGTTTGTGGTGGTTGCTGCTGCTGTTAACAGATTATTTTTAAAAACAAAAATATTTCCTTTTGTATCAGATGTTTGAGAAAATCTAACAACATTTATGTGTTCGGTTCAAACACAATGTATGTCATGTGTTTTTGACAATGCTCTATGTCTTCCCGCCGTTCTTCTAATTTTGGCGATTCTTTTAAAATATCTTCTTGAGGAATATACATAACTTTAACTTTCTCTGTAATTGAGTCAGCACACTGGAAAAAAGAGATAGCATCGTTGACAAATGCAGTTCTAGATTTTACTCTTTGCCATACATGATGCTTTATCATTCCTCCATCAACAGCTCCTTTGCTGTGAGATGTAGCGAAAAAATGCCAGTTAAGGTATAAATTGTAATCTGTGATTCCATAGGTTATGTCGCACAAAGTGTATTTTTGTTTAAAATGTTGTGTGGCACCATCAGAGAAAATATCAATGCATTCAAGTTCTGGAAGCTTTTCTTTTAGGTCTTCAAACAATTTGCTATTGAATGCATGAACAGCAGTTTTATTGTGATGCATGTAATCTGAAATGATTGCATAGGAAAATGTTCCTAAAACTGTGTAAGCAACTGCTGTATATATCGAGACTTGATCATTTGTCCAGTGCGCACTTTGAATTTCATCTTGTTGCATGATCGAGTAATTTTCACTAAAATCGACTTGGAGAACACAATTTTTTTGCGATGCATTTTTCTTACAATATTCAAAATAAATACTTTGTTTTTGCTTAATGAAACAATGCTTTAGAAATGAAGAATTTTCCCTTCTAGGTTATTTAAAGCTTCATCAAGAGTTCCTTCTTTTGCAATCTTTAAGATTCTACCTTCCACATTATCCCAGGTATACCATGATATCTTTTCAGATCCATTCTGAATATTGCTTGCTAAGATATCTAAATTTTAAGCAGTAAAAATAAGCAGTGATACTGTTGCCAATTGCCAGTGTAAAATTATAAAAACAAATTCAGTTTATTGCATTACTCGAAAAAAGAAAAAAATCTTCTATTGAGAGGAAAAGATATATGCATTACAATAGTCTTAAAAAATAAAATTATTAAATACTTACTGGTATATTTAAAAATTCCAAAGACAAAGTATCTGGAAGTTTGTCAATACATTAAATAATGGCTGATTGTACTGTTTTTTATTATTTAAATAGAGATATACATGTGTTACGGACGTAACATACTATTTTTTGTTACGTCCGAAACAAAAAATGTTACGTCTGTAACTAAAAAGATTAAATGTTTTAATTTATGGTAAACATTTAGTCTAATGAATTGCTAAGAGCACCAGAAAGGGTTTTTTATATTTTCAATTTTTTAAGAGATAATGGTAACTTTTGTTATATTTCTGTTACGGACGTAACATCAAAATTCAGTATTTTAAATTCTAAATTATAGAATTTTAATTTGTAAAAAAAAAAATTTTTTTTTGCATATTACGGTAGTATAATGTTAGCTGTTAAAAATTTGCAGCAATTAGTTTTGTTTATTTTTATTTTGCTATAGAAATTATGCGTCTGAAAAATTGTGTTTTTTACTGATGTTATGAAAACCCAAGAGTATCCCATTTCAAACTAAAAAAAAGGCACATAAATTAAAATTTATTATAAATCTAATACTATATATTGAAAATAGACAGTTTAAGCTTTACAACAATATATAATATAGCAACATAAGTACAATATGAAATTTTGACATCCTGGTTTCACTTTTCATGGAATTGCCCAGCTGTTATTTTATGAAGCGCTGCATAACTATGCCAAAATATTGTCTAATGCTCAAAGGGTTAAATCAAATTTATTAATTTAAGAAGTAAACAATTCATAGAAAGAGTAGAGTAATTTAATTTTTGTAACTCAAAGCAGATTGTTACACTGAGGAATCTAGTTTGAATTTTAGTTAATTCGACATTGGGTCAGATACACAATTTTAACTGTACTTGACATGGTCTACAGTTTAGATCTAGAATTAGGTTTTAATTCTTATGGAAATATTCTTATACAAGTATACCTGGTTTTTTAGGTAGATTTTGTAAGAAATACTACCTATTACATTCTCACCTAAGTTGGAAATTTTGAAAAATTTTTGCAGATCTACGCCGATCATGACTCCCAGAACCCAAAACCACCCCCAGTTCAAAAGTTTATATATCTATCTACAAAAACAACTTTTCAAAAGTAAAAAAAGGCCAAGCGTAAAAAAAAAAAAAAAAAAAAAAAAAAGTTGTGGCTAAAAAATGGTGTGATATCAAATTTCCAAGCTATTATATTGCTTATTTAACTTTTTTCCATTAAATAAGTTATCATATATATAAGTCGAGTGCCTACGTATATGTTAATAGAAATCGTTTTCTCCTGTACTAAATACATCCTAACGAGTTTCTGAAAATTCAATTTTTTTCAAATTATGCATGATGGGCTTGGCGGCCATCTTTGCATATTATTCACAAAATTCTAACCACCCAAATCCGTAGTTAAAATCCGAAGTTCAAAATTGTTATTTAAGCAAATATTTAAGAGTTTCATTTATAGACTTGTATGCTCTGAAAATTGTGTCTTAAGATAATGATGACTTATCTTAAAGATTCATCTTATGATTTATTTTTTAGAGTAATTATTAATTTCAAACTAGTAAAAATCAATTTATCAAAATATCAGTCTTATCTAATTTATCTGTCCGTAGTTAGAATCTGAAGTTCGAAATTTTTATAAAAATATTACATTGCAAACATATTACGCTTTTATTTTAGAAATTTGGGTGCTTAGAAATATGGAAAGATGGCCGCCAAGCCCATCATGCATAATTTGAAAAAAATTGAATTTTCAGAAACTCGTTAGGATGTATTTAGTACAGGAGAAAACGATTTCTATTAACATATACATAGGCACTCGACTTATATATATGATAACTTATTTAATGGAAAAAAGTTAAATAAGCAATATAATAGCTTGGAAATTTGATATCACACCATTTTTTAGCCACAACTTTTTTTTTTTTTTTTTTTTTTTTTTTTTACGCTTGGCCTTTTTTTACTTTTTAAAAGTTGTTTTTGTAGATATCATTTCTTTTTTTTAAATATATTGAACATAATTTAAATAATCTAAACATGAGAAATAATTTAAAATTACATTTTACTTTCAGTCATTGTTTAAAGGGTTAACTAGAAATAGCAGTAGATTTTTCAATTAAATTAATTACACTCTTAAAAACAACATACTAAATGTGGCTTGTTATAATACTTGTTATCCTCCGTTAAAAAATATCACTGACTAATCCATTAAATGAATAAAAATGGAATACGTACATAGCATGTCAGCGCTGCATTTGAAATCAAACGTGATATCACGCTCTTTTATTATTAGCACTAGCTGGCTTCGCCCGCTAGCGGGCCCCTAATTTACACCGGGGCCTCAATCCTTTTAAAACCTCGAATAAGATAAACCACAAATCTCCGACCTGGTTCCACGCTGATTTCGGCACCGGATAATCCCTTAATTTGCACATCGAATTGTATAAACATCTAAACAAACGAACTTCCGACACGGGTCCCGGCTGCCTTCGGCACCGTATAGCAGTCGTGCTGCGCACGCTCAAGTTCTATCTTCCACCACCAGGTAGCGCAATCTGTTCTATACAAACCTCGGGCACTGAAATCGTTAAGGCTATAGATGTCGAGTCGAATGAGCTATACCCCGTCGTGATCTAGCCCATAGAACCAGAGATAGGAAAGTGCCCCTTGGTGGTGAAAAAACGAACTAAAATCGGAAAGCTCTATAGATGTCGAGTCGAATGAGCCATACCCCGTCGTGATCCGACCCATAGAAACAGAGATAGGAAAGCGCCCACTGGTGGTGAAAGCTAATCGCGTTTGGGGAGCAAAGTGGGGGATGAACACCGGAGATGCGTAATAAGATTAGGCGGTCACAGACTTTTCCAACGATGTATCACATGAGGGATATGTGCAAAATTCAGAAAATACCCCCCCCCCCCCCCCCACCTGCATAATTTGATTAAGCATTCACAGACCTTTCCAACGATATATCACATGAGAGGTGCCGGCAAAATTTAGAAAAGTGCCCCCTTTTGGGGGGGGGGGGTGAAAGTGGGAGGATGGACCCCGAAGATACATTATATGAATAAGCGGTCACAGGCCTTTCGAACAATATATCACAAGATTAGTGTCGGGGGGGGGTCGCAAAATGTGGGGGTTTCACCTGTGGTGCATAACATGAATAAGTGGTCACAGTCCTTTGTAACGATATGTGACATGACGGATATCGTTAAAATTTAGAAAAGTGTCACCCCCCTGTCGGGAGCAGTAAGAGAGTGGACTGTAGTAAGTTTTTAATTATTTATTTAATTAATTGCCAAGGGGCAAGTGAAGTTTTGTTTAACTTCTGGTTTGAGCGCAAGGGCACTCGTGACATGAGATGCTGCTCGTTTTGAGAACGAAGCTCAACTGACGGTTTTACAATTTATCAGCTAGGTGGCGCTGATCTATTAAGCAAACTTCGGGAGCGCACATACCGGCCCCCATTGAAGTATTCTAATAGTTCAATGAGATACAACAAATGAATATACAATAACATACAATGAATTATTAATTAATGGCTACACATTATGCACTAAATATAATACAATGATAAGAAATAATAAATTCAATAGATAACTGCTAAGATTAATTGATATTATCGTTATCTATTATAGGTAAAATACATATGTTAGAAATACTTCTTTTGTAAAGTCCAGATGGAGTACGAACTACTACAACTCTGACATTATCATCATTTCCTTTTATTATTTCTGAAATTCGACCTATTATCCATTTACAAACTGGTAGGTCACCATCCTTTACAAGAACCATCATACCTGGTGCAAGGTTTTCTTTTTTAAAGAGCCATTTGGACCTCTGCTGTAAATGGCTTAAATAGGAATTGGTCCAATTTTTCCATATGAGTTGCACGATTTTTTGAGTTTTCTGCCATCGGTCGAGCAAGTTTTCCTTTTCATTTATCAAATTTGGCTCAGGTAGAGCATTGATTGGTCTTCCAATAAGGAAATGACCTGGGGTCAAAACTTCATAGTCTTCTAGATCAGAGGACAGTGGGGAAAGAGGGCGAGAATTAAGAATACCTTCAACTTGGGTAGTAATTGTCAAAAATTCTTCTAAAGTTAATTTCATAACACCAATAGATCTTTTTAGGTGATATTTGAACTGTCCGACACCTCTCTCCCAGAGACCTCCAAATTTTGGTGAACGAGGGGGTAGAAATTTCCAGAGAACTTGCTCGGATGACAGGAATTTTGATACATCATCATTATTCTTATTTATAGAATTTAATAATTTTTTCAATTCCCTAGATGCTCCAACAAAGTTGGATGCATTGTCACATGAGATTGTACTACTTTTGCCTCTGCGAACAAAGAATCTTTTTAGAGTTGCAATTAATGCATTAGAAGTTAAATCAGAAAGCAACTCTAAATGCACTGCTTTTGTCACCATGCATATGAAAATTGCTACATAAACCTTATTAAACATTCCTTTTCTTTGGTTGCGATATTTAATCAAGAATGGACCACATAGATCAAGTCCTGCATTAGAAAAGGTTGGACTTTGGATTACTCTCTCAGGGGGTAAATTACCCATGATTTGATTGACAATTGTAGGTTTTATTTTGAAACATTGAACACAATCGTGAACAACTTGACGAGCAATGTTTCTTCCGTTAATAGGCCAAAATAATTGTCTTACAGTATTCAATAGTCCTTGAGGACCAACATGTAAGTCTCTTTTATGATAGTAAATAAAGATGATTTCTGTTAATTTACTACCTGGGGGTAAAATAATTTGGTGAGATCGGTCATAGCTTAAATTTGAGTTGGCTAAGCGACCACCTACTCTTAATAGATCATCTTGATCTAGAAATGGATTTAAGAACCTTAACTTACTTTTTATAGGGATAGACATGCCCTTTTTCAATGCCGAAATTTCTGTTGAGAAATACTCACCTTGAATCTTTTTCAGCAATACATTTCTGGCAAATTTTATTTCCTCCAACATTAAGTGATTTTTAAGTTTAACATTATTCTTGCAGTTGTTAAAAAACCTGAAAATAAACGCTAATACTCTTATTAGTTTCACATAACTGTTTGAAATATTAAGAAAAGAGTTAATAAAGTCATTTTTTATAACTGAAGTTAAGACCGGAACTGACTTTAGTTCCTTTAAAAAGAGTTCATCATTTTTGTGAGAGTCATTTTGAGGAAAAAGTTCACTAATGTCCTTTTTCAGGAAATCGGGGCCTTCCCACCACAGTTTGTTGGTTGAAAGGGACGTAGCATCTTGACCTCTGGATAACGCATCAGATGGATTAAGTTTTGAAGGAACGTATCTCCACTCATAGTTTTTTGACAGTTCTTGAATCTGAGAGACTCGATTGCCCACAAAGGTTTTAAGGAGATGAGGTGAAGTTTCTATCCAGGCTAAGCAAATGGTGGAGTCTGACCAAAGTATGACCTTGTCAAAATTAAGCTTTAGTGCGTTTACTACTCTTTGAGTAAGTTGGCACAATAACAAACACGCTGACAGTTCGAGTCGCGGGATGCTGAGAGTTTTAATTGGGGCAACTCTGCTTTTGCTGCAAATGAGATGAGAAGCAGGAGAACAAGAGTTCGATACTGATTGGAGATAAAGAGACGCTCCGTAAGCCTTTTCACTAGCATCAGCAAAGCCGTGCAATATTATAGTTGATACATCTTTAATGAGAATGCATCTAGGTATATTGAATGATTCTATCAAAACAAGTGAATTAAGGAACTTGTCCCATGCTTGAGCAACAGGAAGTGGAATGTTATCATTCCAGTCACACTTTAGTAACCACAGTTTTTGCATAAAGATTTTAGCACGGCAAATTACCGGCCCTAGTAACCCTAAAGGGTCGAAGAGTCTGGCAATTTGACTTAAAACTTCGCGTTTTGTATAGTTAGCACTTCTGTTGACAATCACCGTAAATTTAAAAGTGTCACTACTGCAGTCCCAAAGTATTCCGAGAGTTTTAGATGAAGTATTTTCAGAATTTTGGTTAAACGGAAAAATTTGAGAATCAGGGGTTATTTCTTCAACAACATTAGATTGCCATTTATGTAAAGACATCTGGCCTCTTTTGAAGAGATCTGTCAATTGTTCTTTAATTTCGTTAAATTCCGCAATGTCTGAAGACCCAGAAAGGCAATCATCCATGTACATATCGCTCATTACGACCTTAGCTGCTAATGGAAAATTGGTTGCTTCATCTGTTGCTAACTGCTGGAGAACTCTAGTGGCGAGGAATGGACTACTTGCACAGCCATATGTAACTGTTTTCAGGGTATAGATTCTGTCCGGTTTTTCCCTCCCCTGGTAATGAGTTTTTAAAAAATGTTCATTACAGTAATTTAACTCCTCACTAACTAAGGGTTTTACTTCACTTACCTGATCTAATTCCCAAAAGGAGCTTATTTCTTTTTCTAATTTCTTAGATTCTGTTATCAAGAAACAAGAATCAGAAGATTCCTTTAAATTCGAGATCGAATTGTAAACAGCGCCTGATATAACATGTCCAAAAATTGTTTCTACTAACATTAATTGAGAATCATCAATTTTAATTTTATTCGATCCTATTAATTCATAAAATAACTCTGCTCCAATAATCGCGTGTACACGTTTCGGTTTATTCCAGTTATTATCCGCTAAAATTATATTCGCCGGCAATTTTAATTTCGACGCATTCACATATGAAGGGGGAAGTTCGGCAATTTTCGGGACAACTACCATATCTAACTGATAAGATTTAGTTTTGCTTTCATTCGTTAATTCTGTACTAATAAATGATTTAGCGTTTAAGCATAAATCGTTAAGTCCGGAAATCGGAATATGAGTTTTTTGTTTATGCAATCCCAACACGTTTGCAGCATATGCACTTATTAAATGTGAGCTAGAACAACTGTCTAATGCTGCAATTAATGGTTTAAATTCCCCAGAACAATCCTTCAAATATATTACAGCTGTATTTAAAATCACACAAGATTTATCTGTTTTATTTTCCTTCGCGAAAAATGTTTGATTATCAAGAGAGGGGGGGGAAGAATTTTGGCGTCCGTCTTCCTCCTCAAAAGGTCTATTTGTTTTGTTATTTTGATTAATTGGATGTAATAGAGTGCTGTGTTGTTTGCTATTACAAGCAAAACAGCTGTACTTTGATACACAGGGATTAGGTAAATGATTATTTAAACATGAAAAACATAAGTTGTTATTTTTTACAATTTCTGTTCTTTTTGTCACATCCATTAGTTTGAATTTCTCGCATCTATATAACGAGTGTTTATCCGCACATCCTAGCACGCAGCTTTTTCCATGTTTTGCTTTAGTTAAAAATGATTTTTCATTATTTGGCTTAGCGCCAGTTTTCCAACTGTACGGAATCTTTCTATTTTCTTTAGGCAGAAAAGTATTTTGAAGAATTCTAGCTCTTTCTTCCAAAAAACTTAAAAAGTTATCTAGTTTAGGAATTTCATTTTTAATTAATTTCATTTCGAAACATTTTTTTATTTCAGGATCCAGTTTTTGAAACAGTATATGCATTATTAAAGCATCTGACAGCTCGTTTGATTCAAACTCGAGTAATTTTAATGCACGCAAATTACATTTAGTATTATCAATTAATTGCATTAAATGGTTAGGAGAGTCTGGTACCTTTGATAAATTTAATAATTTAATAATATGACAATCAATAACTGCCCGTTTGTTTTCGTATCTTTCTTCTAAAGAAGACCAAAGAGATTCATAAGTATCTTGTGCTGACTCGAGCCTTTTGGCTTCACCCTTTAGACAGCCCTTTAAATAGCATAGCTGCTGAGTTGAATTTAGATTTTTATTATTGCCTATAATTGACATAAATTGAGTTTTAAAATTTTGAAACTCATCATATTTTCCTGAGAAACTAGGTAGAGGTAAGTCAGGTATTTTAAAGTTAGTCGTGACAGTCAAATTATCTTTTTTAACATTAGAACAATCTAATTTAGATATAAATATATTAAGCTTTACCTCTGATTCTTCCAGTTCATCTTCGAGTTGAGACGTTATATCCAAAGAATCCCTTAATTCCACATCTTCTGGAAGCTGTGTATAGGCGTATATGAGTTCACGCAATGACGTTTTGAGTTCTGAGATTGAGATTCGTTTAGCTTCCAATCGTAACTGATGTTCTTTCTTTTGTTGTTGATCTTTTTCTTCTGAGAGTACGTATTCACTAACGAATTTTGTTATTTTGTTAAGCTTTGTTTTTAACACGCCGCGTTGGCGATTTAAAGCTGTTAAATTACTCATTTACACTGTGCTCCGGCTCGACGGACCATATGTCGGGAGCAGTAAGAGAGTGGACTGTAGTAAGTTTTTAATTATTTATTTAATTAATTGCCAAGGGGCAAGTGAAGTTTTGTTTAACTTCTGGTTTGAGCGCAAGGGCACTCGTGACATGAGATGCTGCTCGTTTTGAGAACGAAGCTCAACTGACGGTTTTACAATTTATCAGCTAGGTGGCGCTGATCTATTAAGCAAACTTCGGGAGCGCACCCCCCCCCCCCCCCCCCCTTGTGTAGGCAAAACGCGCTCCGCCCCTCCCTATAATTTTTGACGCAGCTTTATTTTTAAAATTTATGTTATGTGTTATAAAATATCGTAAAGTTTCAAACAGATAGCCTTATTATACTTCCTAATTTTGTTCACGCTCCTCCCCATCCTCTCCTCAAATTGTGACGCGCCATTCTTTTTTATAAATTTTTTATCATGTGTTATAAACTATCTTAAAGTTTAAAACAGATCGCATTGGAATTTAATATATTTGCTGAAATTACTATTATATGTAGAATAATATAAAAATAAACCCTCCTTTAGATTGTAATTGAGATATATGAACAATTTTTAGAATTTATGAAAGCTGATTTTTATTTATTTATTTATCTATTTATTTATTTTTTGTTTATTTATTTATTTATTTATTTATTTGCATTGGCCTGTGCATGTATGAAATTTCTTAGCAATTTCTTAGATTTACATTATTTTATTCAATTAAACATTGTACTGTTACAATAAATTTAAATGGAAATTTCACTTCTAAAACAAAAATAATTTAACAACTGAATTTCATCAATTTATAGAAAAATGACGTGAAAGGGATTTTTACGAACGAAATGCCTGTCCTTTACCGTGTTTTTTTTTTTTTTTTTAGAAATAAATGAATCTCATTTAATTCATTTCAAAAATTTTGTTTACGTTTGGAAAGAAATTTTAAATACCGATAACTCTTAATGTATACATTTTAGAAGGTACATCTTCCCTCAAAAACTAATTTATTTTTAAAGATCTTTCAAAAACGTATATTATATATTTAAAATATTTTTTAAAGCATAAACACTACGTCTGATTACTTTATTTTACAATATTTTAAGAACACGCATTTTATCAGACAATTAAATGCACTAAACAAACACGAGTGAAAAATTGACCTGTGCCAGGACTCGAACCTGGTACCTTACGCATACCATGCCGACTCTCTGCGACTGAGCCACCCAGATCGATACGCTTTACGGAAATTTCTCATACTTATTCTTGTTGGAAACAGTCATCTGCCACAGTTTGCAGTCATATTTAATTGTTTGATAAAATGTGTGTTCTTATAATTATGAAGTTTTATTATTTTTTTAAATATCTTCAGAAGAAAATGGCTGACTTGCAGATGAAATTTGATGTTGTTATAACTTGTAACTGATTTGTGCTATTATAATACAGACTAGCCGCCACTGGCGACCAGTTTGGTCTCCCTTAAATGTATGTTAAGCACTGTAACACGTTACTTTTATTCATAATTTATTTTTTTCCGTAATCCTTCGCCAAACCGGAAGATTCTAATAGACAAATCAGAAACTTTTGCGATCATGGTAGCATTTCGCATATTTTTTGTTGTTATGTATTTCGTCTTTCTTGACAAAAACCGCTTAACCAACTTAAGCGTTTATGCTTCATATCCGTTTGCTTATCAGTCGCAATATGTTTGCTAATGAGGAGATTCTTAAACATATTAAGTAGTTTTCCGTAATTGGATCCATTGCCAAATGGCGTATTTTAGTTAATACGATTTGGTGCATTGAAGTCTATTTTGTGAAAGTCTTTAATGATATCCACATTTACACTGAACCATATTGTTGCCAATATTCTTTTGTTTGTTTGTTTGTTTCTCACTAACTTTGGCTGTAGACTTGATAACGGAAGATTAGAAAATCTATCATTATTCTCATTTAAAACGTCTTGAATAATGTGACATAATCGGGGTGCATATTATAACACGTAATTTTCGAGTATGGTTTGGTGAAACATTGAACTTTTGGAAGCCAGTTTTGATAATCACATTCCTTTTAAACCATATTTGCTATCAGCACTTTTGACCCGTGGCGTAGAATCTGATTAAAATTCACGAACTTCCTTCTAGATGCCGGTCTCTGTTCGACTCTGTTTTTCTCTGCTCTCCTATTTTGATATAGTTCAGGAGTTTTCATAACTGCATAATTCCCTTATTTTGGCATTTCTGCTTAATGTCTACTGACTATTAAGATCCGTAACTTGTAAATACGCCACGCCAACATTACCGCCTATAATTCTAATTACAGCAACCCGTTTTTTCTCTCTATATTGCAACTCTATAGTTAATATAGTGCCTCGGTGCGTCTACGACAGCTGTTCCATCAGAACATTTGATTTCAAAATCAAAGTATCGTTTCTAATTTGCACACGCGAAAAATAAAAGCTGGTATTGGCGATTTTAAATATGCTATTGGCGAGATTTGCGCCCAAATAACACAAAAGTACTTAATGATGTTATGTATTTTGTAAATGTATATTAAATTACTGTTTTGAAAGCGATTGGTCATTAATAATGGTAAATATGATTGGTGATTAACAATCATTTTCAGTGGTCTCTCTTCCTTGCACGTATAATACATAAATACCAAATTAACTGACAATTTGTTTCGAAATTTGATTCATTAAATATCATTACAGGAGTTGTATTTGTTTACATTCAGCTTACATCAAGAAAAGATAAAGAATGAAGTTGAGTTGTATAGCACATAATTATGGTAAACTTTGATTGTGTCACTGGTACGAATTATTTTTTTTAAACCAGGCAGCGCTCCAAAAAATTTTTCACGGAAAACTTACTTTACGAACGATTATCTCCATGGTTTAATGGTTTAATGTTTTAAACCTTCACGACGAATGAATCTTTTAGAGAATTTGAACTGCGAGGCTAATTTCAACTGAAGTTATTGAAGAATATATACATAATTGAACGTAAGTCATCTCTCAAATATTAATTTATTTTGAACGATCTTTCTAAAAATGTAACATTTATTAAGTTTTATTCGAAAAAATAATTTTGAATAAAAATGGCCGCCTGGCATATGAAAAAGTGAAGCGGGCATTCCGGAACTGTTGATGACAGTCACATGACTTACGGTTTTATTATAGAGACTAGCCGCCACTGGCGACCAGTTTGGTCGCCCTTAAATGTATGTTAAGCATTGTAACAAATTATTTTTATTCATAATTTATTTTTTTCCTTAATCCCTCGCATAACTGGAAAAATCTAATAGATAAATCAAGAACTTTTGCGATCGCGGTAGCATTTCGCATATTTTTTGTTGTTATGTATTTCATCTTTCTTGACAAAAACCGCTTAACCCACTTAAGAATTTATGCTTCATGTCCGTTTGCTTATCACTTGCAATATGTTCGCTAATGCGGAGATTCTTAAACATATTTGGCGCAAAACAAGAATCGCGCCAGCCCCGGTGCATCCGTGACAGCTGTTTCAATTTAAAATACATGACGTTCACATTTTTCATTTAAAATAGAAAATAGAAAAATAATAATTATCATAAATCAAAACATTTGATTTCAAATTAAAGTATCGTTTCTAATTTGCACGCGCAAAAAATAAAAGCTGACAATTATTTTCGAAATTTGATCCATTAAATATTATTACATGAGTTCAACTTACGTCAAAAAAGATCCGGAAGTTGAGTTGTATGGAACAGAATTAAGGTAAACTTTGACTGTCTCACTGGTGCGGATTATTTTTTTTACGCCAGGCAGCGATCCAAAAATTCATGGTTTAATATTTTAAACATTCACAACGAATGAATCTTTTTTCTTTGTTTACTTTCATATATAGAGAATTTTAACTGCGAACCTAATTTAAACTGAAGTTATTGCAGAATGTATACATAATTGAACGTAAGTCATCTCTCAAATATTAATTTATTTTGAACGATCTTTCTAAAAATGTAATTTTTATGCAGTTTTATTTGCAAAAATAATTTTGAATAAAAATGGCCGCCTGGCATATGAAAAAGTGAAACGGACATCCCGGAACTGTTGATGACAGTCACATGACTTACGGTTTTATTATATAGACTAGCCGCCACTGGCGACCAGTTTGGTCTCCCTTAAATGTATGTTAAGCATTGTAACACGTTACTTTTATTCATAATTTAATTTTTTTTCCTAATCCTTTGCCAAACCGGAAGATTCTAATAGACAAATCAACGACTTTTTGAACATGGTAGCATTTTGCATATTTTTTGTTGTTATGTATTTCATCTTCCTTGATAAAAACCGCTTAACCCACTTAAGCATTTGTCCTTCATGTCCGTTTGCTTATCAGTTGCAATATGTTCGCTAATGCGGAGATTCTCAAACATATTAAGTAATTTTCCGTAATTTGGTCCATTGCCAATTGGCGTATTTTAGTTAATACGATTTGATGCAATGAAGTCTATTTTGTGAAAGTCTTTAATGATATCCACATTTACACTGAACTATACTGTTTCTAATATTTGTTTTTGTTTTTCGTTAACTTGGGCTGTAGACTCGATTACGAAGGATTATAAAATATATCATTATTCTCATCTAAAACGTCTTGAATAATGGGCCATAATCGGGCTACATATTATTACACGTAATTTTCGAGTATGGTTTGGTGGAAAATTGAACTTTTGAAGGCCAGTTTTGATAGTCACATTCCCTTTAAACCATATTTTCTGTCAGGACTTTTGACCCGTGACGTACAATCTGATTAAAATAACTTCCTTCTAGATGCCTTGTACGACTTTGTTTTTCTTTGCTCCCCTTTCTTGATATAGTTCAGGAGTTTTTATAATAGCGTAATTCTCTTATTTCTGCATGTCTGCTTAATGTCTACTGACTATTAAGATTCGTAACAGGTAAAATACGCCGCGCCAACATTGGCACCTACAATTTTAATTACAGCAACCCATTTTTTCTCTCTATATTGTAACTCTATAGTTAATATTACGTAGAATAAATATAAAAGACTATTGAAAACGGTTCTATTGATATAGTTGATATAGATATGTATAATATATTCATGGGTATATAATATGTGATTAGAATATATATCATATTCATTCCAGTGGATATAACATACCCCAAATAAAACTTGCATCGTAAATATCTAATCTAAAAACCGTCAATATGATTTTATGTGTTTAGTAAGTGTATACAAAAATAATTTTCTGTATTATTTTACTTTAATCCTATATTATTTACCATTTTTAATGATGGGTCCTTTTGGGTACAGTTGTCGCAGATGCACCAGGGTATCATTTTGGCGCCAAAATGGCGATTTTATGCCTGGCCAACCTGGCGTTTTTGGTTAGATTTTGCTTCGTATGGCAACCTGGTAGAGCAGATTCCGCATGTTTTATAATAAATTAAATATTGTGTGTTTTATAACAAATTAATGCATGTGTGTGTTTTTTAATAAAATTGTGTGTTTTTTTAAATATAAAATGAATTATTTCATAATAAAATAAAAGTAACATGCTGTTTTAGCAATCTCTAACAGTGAAAAAGGGATTTTCTTGTCAAGATGGCGCAAAACAAAAACCGCGCCAACCCCGGAGCGTTTGCGACAGCTTTTCCAATTTAAAATGCATGCCGTTCACACTTTTCATTTAAAATAGAAAATAGAAAAATAAAAAATAGGTACTTTTCCGTTATGCGGACACCATGCCAAAATGTATGCTAATGCATAATGTATGTAAATGTATGTATGTAAATGTATGTAAATGCATGTAAATGTATGTATTAAATGTATGCAAATGTATGCTTGGCGACAATGGTGTCCGTATAACGGAAAAGTACCAAAAAATAGTATCATAAATCAAAACATTTGATTTCAGAATCAAAGTATCGTTTCTAATTTGAACATGTGAAGAATAAAAACTGGTATTGGCGATTTTAAAAATGCTATTGGCGAGATTTGCACCCAAATAACATAAAAGTACTTAATGATGTTATGTATTTTATAAATGTATATTAAATTACTATTTGGAACGCGATTGGTCATTAACAATGGTAAATATGATTGGCAATTAACAATCATTTTAGGTGATCTCTCTTCCTGCCACGTATAATACATAAAAATCAAATTAACTGACAATTCGTTTCGAAATTTGATTCATTAAATATTATTACATGACCTGTATTTGTTTACATTCAACTTCGTCAAGAAAAGATTCTTTAGGAAGTTGAGTTGTAAAGCACTTCATCAAGCAGAATTATGGTAAACTTTGATGGTCTTACAGGTCCTGGTGCGAATTACTTTTTTGACACCAGGCAGCGCTCCAAAAAATCATTCACGGAAAACTTACTTTACGAACGATTATATCCATGGTTTAATGGTTTAATATTTTAAACCTTCACGACGAATGAATCTTATTATTTTTTTTTTTGTTTACTTTCATGGATAGAGAATTTGAATTGCGAAGCTAATTTCAACTGAAGTTATTGCAGAATATATACCTAATTGAACGTAAGTCACCTCTCAAATATTAATTTATTTTGAACGATCTTTCTAAAAATGTAACTTTTATGCAGTTTTATTAGAAAAATAATTTTGAATAAAAATGGCCGCATGGCATATGAAAAAGCGATACGGGCATACCGGAACTGTTGAGGACAGTCACATGACTTACAGTTTTATTATAGAGATGGTACATGGTCGTTGGCGGGTTTTGTATCTGTTTTGGCATAATTTTTTAATCGCCAAGTTAATTAACAGTTTTTTGCTAATTAAGGATAGAAAATAATATTTTTTTACACTGAATTTTATAAAAGCACACAGATTACGTAATTACTTGTCCAAAAATGCAATTCTTTTTTTATTCTGCCGAATATTAAGGTCTGTAGGTTGTTTGAAAAAAAAAGTTTGACGAAGAAAAAAGTGATCATTTTAAGTAACTCGACGTTTTTAAAAAAAATCTATATCTCTGTTTATAAATCACTTATGAAGATGAGTTTGGTCTTAAATTGAAGAAATTCTTCATTAGATTCTTCTAGTTTTCGTTTTTTATTTCTGCGACGCTTGGTTTATTATATATCTGATATTTTAATCTGGCATGTTTTGTCGATTTAACATTGCGAAGTTGATTCCTGTAAATAAGCAGTAGCGGTCTAGTTCAGTTCTTGGCGTTGTTTGTGCGGCGTTTTTTTTTTTTTAAAGCTTGGCTTGGCAGAGCGACCGCCCTGCTTGATCTATCTATCTATCTATCTATGTCACTTTTTTCTGACCACGATAACTGGAAAAATTCTGCATAAATCTCTTCCAAACTGATACATAAAATCAAGGGTCATAAAATCTCGGTCAAGTTCGTTAATGGGCAAAATCGAACGAGGGGGGGGGGATATGGGGGGGCTTTTTGTGAAAACAGAAAAATCCTCATAATTTCTTTATTATGATACGTATCGAATCCATTTAAAGTTATTATTACTTCTAGGAGAAGGGCCGAAAATTTATGTATGACAGATTTTTGATATAATTAAAAATGGCCCCAAGGGGGGGAAAAAAGGGGGGTTTTAGAAGAAAAAAAATCATAGCTTCGTCAATTCAAAAGATATCAAATCCGCGTAAATTTATTATTAATCCTCTTAGTATTATCTAAAACTTTTATATTGACAAGTTTTTTATAGGACCAACCGTTATAGCAAAAAAAAATTAAAAACAAAAAAAATCCCTGCCGGCTCCGCCTGCAAACAAGTTATTTTTCGAAGTAGGCGGTTCCAACTCCCGCATCTTTTCGAAACTGATACATAAAATCAAGGGGCATAAAATCTCGGTCAAGTTCGTTAATGGGCAAAATCGAACCAAGGGGGGGGGGGGGTATGGGGGGGACTTTTGTGAAAACAGAAAAAAGCCCATAATTTCTTAATTATGATAGGTATCGAATCCGTTTGAAGTTATTATTACTTCTAGGAACAGGGCCAAAAACTTATGTATGACAGATTTTTGATATAATTAAAAATTGCCTTAAGGAGGGGGAGGGAAGGGGGGTTTTAGAAGGAAAAAAATTCATAACTTCGTCAATTCCCAAGATTTCAAATCCGCTTAAATTTATTATAAATCTTCTTAATATTATCTAAAACTTTTATATTGACAAGTTTTTTATAGGACCAACCGTTATAGCAAAAAAAAAATTAAAAACAAAAAAATCCCTGCCGGCTCCGCTTGCAAACAAGTTATTCTTCGAAGTAGGCGGTTCCAACTCCCACATCTTTTCGAAACTGATACATAAAATCAAGGGGCATAAAATCTCGGTCAAGTTCGTTAATGGGCAAAATCGAACCAGGGGGGGGGAATGGGGGGGACTTTTTGTGAAAACAGAAAAAAAACCATAATTTCTTAATTATGATACGTATCGAATCCGTTTGAAATTATTATTACTTCTAGGAGAAGGGCCGAAAATTTATGTATGACAGATTTTTGATATAATTAAAAATTGCCTTAAGGGGGGGGGGGGGGGGGTTTAGAAGAAAAAAATTCATAACTTCGTCAATTCAGAAGATTTCAAATCCGCTTAAATTTATTATAAATCCACTTAATATTATCTAAAACTTTTATATTGACATGTTTTTTATAGCAAAAAAAAAAAAAAAAAAAAAAAAAATCCTTGCTGGCTCCGCCTGCAAACAAGTTTGGTTTCGAAGTAGGTGGTTCCAACTGCAGCATCATCGCAAAAAGGTCATTTCTTCCGCAATTCCCGACAAACAGGCGCCCCATGTTCTGCGTCTTCGAAATCTACCTGTGCCTGTAGGCCGAGGCGTCAGGGATTTTTTTTGTTGTTGTTTTTTTCTTCCTAATTTCATAACTAAAATTATTATAGAAAAATTGTTGCAGAGTATTTGTCTGAAATGTCATGGTATAGATTTTTTTTTTCCCGGGTTTGATTTAAGTTCTATATATATTAAAGTGTTTTGAATTTAGGTTTGAAATTGTTTTTTGAGACATTGTTTGTATTAAATTGCAAGTTAACCTTTCTTTTAGGGGGTCAGGTTACAGGTGAATTTGAAAGGAAAATTTCTTGTTTGGATCAAGTATGAACTAATTCATTTAGGACACTAATCCTAGATTAAGACAAAAATTAATAAAATACTTATTTCAATGATATGAATATTTTAAATTATTGTACCCTTCTGAATAAAGATTATGTTAGAATAAAAATCTAAAGTTTTTTTTTCTGTTATGTATTGTCATTTTTGGTACTTTTATGTTATAGCAGCCCCCACAGTTACGATTATGCCAAGGTTGCAGATCATTGCAAAGCATATATATGCATATATGTGCTCTAAAGGCTCATATGTGCCATATGCGTCATTATATACATATTATTTATGTCTTATCTGTCATATATATACATCATATACACATGTCATATATATAGTACATCATATACACATGTCATATATATACATCATATATGACTATAACTTGGCCATATACGTCAGATACTATTATAATTATGTATCATATATGACTATAACTTCGCCATATACGTCAGATACTATTATAATTATGCATCATATACGGTTATAACTTGGCCATATACATCAGATACTATTATAATGTCATATATGCTTTGGCGATAAATCTCAGTAGGCGATTCATCCTTGGGGGCTGCTATAATACGAAAGTATTTGTTTTTGTTTTCATTATGTATTCTTTATAACATTGTATGTTGTTTTATTTATTTATTTTTTTTTTAATTCTAGGTATATTGTCAGTTTCTTGCTAGATTCATCAGTTGGTCTTTTAATAATTTTCATTGGTATACGTGTTACACAGCATGTATCCAGAAAAAATGGATGGGACAGTCTAGTGTTTGGAGAATATGGTAAGTAAAAGAAAAAAAAGTTCAACACACATTAATATCAATTCAGTGAAAATATGTTAAAAATTTAATCTTTTTATTTAAATAGTGCATGGATTCTTATGGTTTTGGTCAGTTTATTTTCTAATAGATTTTTGTTTAGGGAGACATTTATAATTTTTGTCACTCGATAAATTATTTTAAGTATCTTGATGATTTTTTCATAATTGATTAATTTATTTTTTCTTCAATAGGCAAACCTCCTTATGTAAATGCTTGGCTTTCTCAGTGTGGTGTTTATATAATTCTCATGCTAATTGAGAAAATACTTATAACTCTTCTAATCCAATTAAAGTTTTGGGATCAGGTACAATTCTTAAATTATATTTGTTGTTTCTTGAAATTTTTAGTATAAAAGATATATTTTATGCTATGGAAGTGTCAGATATTTTCACATATATATATGTTGTGAGTAATATTACGAATATAAAGTGAATAAAGTCAGAAAAATGTCTAGGGTAATAAAAACTCCTCCTAGATTCCACTAATATTATTTTAACATGTCTTGATTAAACATTGAAAGATAAATACAATACAAATATCAATTATTTTAAGTAACATTTTAAAAGAATTGGAGTCTGCTGTCTGCCACTCTTAATTATAGAAGATGCATTTCATGATCCGTCCGATCGCTTCAGAAGTTAAGAGGCCATCTGCCCAGTTCTCAGAGAAAAATACTCAATCTTCAATAATTAATAAGTAGCTTGCTGGTTACTACTTCAAGAGCCTTAATTGAAGAATCTGCATATTTGACGGTTTAAAGTTTGACTCTTTGTCTTTTAAGAGAGACTTTCGTTCCCATAGATCAGCCTTTCTGACTGTACCATGTCCTCATAGTCGTCATCAACCATGGTAACCAGATCAGGAACCAGCAGGCTTCAATCCTAAAAAATACTAATTACATAAAAAGCCAGCAATAAGCAACAAATAGATATTGGAACACACAATGTTTCCAAAAATATAAAAATAATACAAAAAAAAAATGATGGATGTAAAATAATAAATGTTCGAATGTTCATGAGTTCATAAAAAGTTTATATGATAGTCTGCGGTTTCATATAGTTGGCTGCACTCGAAGTAATGCTTGGTCCTACATGATAACCAATTTTTTTCACATCATATCTATCTTTTCCTTTCATTTTTGTTTTCTGATAAGGTCCAAGAAACTTGGATCTTAATTTCATAGCTGCTCCAAACTGAGTCTGTTGTATAGCAACTAAGTCACTGAGTTTGTATATGTTGGCTTTTTTAGCTCACAGGCTATCAAAGCCTGAGAGCTAATGTGCCCGCCCGTTCTGTATGTATGTACATATGTATGTACGTACGTAACGCGATAACTCTTGATAGAAATATCCGATTTGATTAAAATTTTGGTTATAGGTTCATTGTGATAAGGCGCTTCCCTCATTAGTTTTGGGGTTTCATTGGTTGAGTATAAAGGGGGGAACGGGGGGCTAATTCCCCCCCTTGATTTAGATAAATGGGTTTTGCATGCAGAATCAGCCTATTTGCTTCAAATTTTGTATATAAGTTCATTGTGATAAGGCGCTTCCTGTGATAAAGATATATCACAGTTTTATCTTTTTTAATTATTTTATATTTCAGCTCAACGTATTTCTGTATTTTTTAGCCCTTCCAGTTTAATTGCTGTTCTTTTAAAATGCCTTTTTACCAGCGATCGCGCGCCTTGTACGTTGCTTTTTCAGCAAGGCTGCTTCTCCCTCCTTTGCGCTCTGCATCGTTTCAATCGGCGCTGATATTGAGCTGTGACGTCATCGCATTCGGCGGCTTCCCGCTCCTGCGTTTTACGCATGCGTCGCTGTTGTTTTCTGCCGATATGTTCTCCGGACTTTGGATGTATTTCATATTTCGGCCGTTTGGCGCTGCTGCAGGTGATGGGGCGTGTTTTTCAAATACAAATTAGAAGGCTTCTTTTAATTGTTAAATGTTAATGAGTTTTTGATTTGCTCTTTTGATTTTCGCATAATTCATAATCAACAAATTAGTTTAAATTAATCTTGCTGTCACATTTATGCACCCCTATTATGGGTATACTAATGTAGCGCATTTTTCAAACAGAATTTCAATAAAAAATGATGCTGTAAATTGATTGAAAAACATGGTCTGATCTGAGGCCGCTGGCCTTTGCCGGCTCTCGTATTATTGTGTCAGTACAAATGTACTGACTGGGGTTTTTAAAGAAATACAGAGGAAATTACAGTAGAAGCGTAATAGCTGATTTTATTAACCCCAAAAGTTAAACTATTAGATTTAAGATTCCATTTAATCAATGAGTATATAG
Organism: Maratus michaelseni; assembly: GCA_963931845.1. Classification (NCBI taxonomy): domain Eukaryota; kingdom Metazoa; phylum Arthropoda; class Arachnida; order Araneae; family Salticidae; genus Maratus; species Maratus michaelseni. The sequence continues at coordinate 151,713,726 of OZ007596.1, read as the reverse complement.
AAGTTCTGTAAAGATTAGAATTAATGACAATTTATTTAAAACAACCAAATATTTATTTAAACTTAATACATATAAATACAATAGACTTAAATATCGATTTCACTCACTTAAAGTAAAGAAAATTATCCAAATAAACAATAATCAGACATCATGACGTGCACAGAAATTTAGCAAAATATTTATAACCAAAAAGTCTTTAAACACATGTTCTGGAACCCAAAGTAGATAGACCATGACATTAAACGTTGAACTGCATGTTTTTATATTAATCATCTGGAACGGTAACCACGTAATCTCCAGACACTTTAGTATGGAGTCGAACACTTTGATGACGATCTCATCCAGCTAGGTTAATCTTGCGTATATTATCTCAGCTCATACGAAGAAATCACCATGTCTAATATATCGACATCGTTGAAAAGGGAAAACCCCCAGTTCCAGAATGATCACACAAGTAAAACATGATATCACTTTAAATTATCTTCTTTCACAACTAAAACCAAAACAACGTTCGGAAACTAAACTTAATTTAGACTTTTATCTTTTACACAACTCTAAGGAAAAATAATCAAGGTTCCATTCATATTTCTCGACGTCTCACGAAAGTAAAACAACCAACAGACAATAAATGCAAGGAGCAATAATGCCGGTAGACAGATCTATTTATCTTCATGACATTCTAATAGAAGAGCATCCACGCATGTCCGATCGCCACTTCCATCAGCTTCTCGAATGTCGTATGCAAATTGAGAACATCGACACGAGGCAAGAAACGAAATACGGCTGCGTTGAATCGCACTGCCATCTAGGAGCGTTCGTAAGAACCACTCAGAAAAACAACAGAAACGTGGCCGATGTATCGATACAAAGATAGCTGGAAACGCCGGGAGTTAAAGATTGATATTTTGAATAAAAGAGCTTTTAAATATTGAAAATATGAAACAGGAATTTAAAGGCAAGTTTATTAAAAGACATTTAACAAAGATACTTAAAGATGTTTATCTAGTTTATTTATTAAGAACAAGTTAAGTAAAGGTAAGTTAATTAAATGTAATTATCTTTAGCTTGTTTAAAGTATGATATTATATTATGAAAAGTTATTATTTTATATTTTATGAATGATACTTATGGAATGCATGAGAGGTAACGGAATAAGCATGGTGATAAGATATTAAATATACCAGGGACTGTTATATTTCCTAACACGTATCCTAGAATTTGCAGTTGCGCGGATTCTTTGGAGATCACTTGTTTTCAGTTTTTAATTATTCTATAAAAATGCTGTTGTAAATTTTAAATTTAATATTTTAAAAAGTTTAAATCAACTGGTAATTTAATTGACTCCTGAATTAATTCTATAATTCTTCATGGACGTGGCCAGAAGGTATATTTTAAAGATACTTCGAATTTTACGATGTTGAGCCAGTAGCTTTTAAAGACTTGATGTGCAGCTATTTTTATCATCTCATCCTTCCTCCTTCCTCAAGAATTACAATAAAGATTTTATGGATCCAATACTTATGGAATATTCATTTATAATAGTCTGCGTCTATTACTTCACACAAGTAATAACGTTTTACTTATTTTATTACTTTGATGTGATTCTCTTCAAGAATTTGACCAAAAGAACAGATGCACAAATTGTGCAGGGTTATTTGCCTTTTATTAAATCACAACTGCAATAATATTTAAAAATTTGCTATACGATCTATTCCTCCATCCATTAAGATAATAATATTATTACGGCAATTGATAATTATTCATCCCATCAATTAAAATCATGTCACACTTCCTTGATTAGTTTGGAGGTTCATTGGTTAACTATAAAAGGGGGAACGGGGGGCTAATTCCCCCTTGATTTAGATAAATGGGTTTTGCATGCAGAATCATCCTATTTGCTTCAAATTTTGTATATAAGTTCATTGTGATAAGGCGCTTCCTTGATTAGTTTGGAGGTTCATTGGTTAACTATAAAGGGGGGAACAAGGGGCTGATCCCCCCCCCCCCTTAAGTTAGACAAATTGTTTTTTCATGTAGAATTATCTGATTTGCTTCAAATTTTATATATAGGTTCATTGTGATAAGGTGCTTCCCTGGTTAGTTTTGGGGGTTCGCTGGTTAAGTATAAAGAGGGGAACAGGGGGGAGGGGTAATCCCCCCCTTAATTTATTATTGATTTTTTAATTTTTTGAGGGCATTATTCTTTGAAATAAGAGTATAACATACAATTATTGTGAATAGCCTGTGAGCTCAATGCCATCAGTTTAACTGGGCAGTTTTCTTTTTCTTTTGTTTTTTGTTGTATGTCTTTCTATTCTCTTCCTGTATTTTTAAAATAGTTTCCTTCGTAGTTTTTCTACTTAATTCTCTTTCTGTCATTATCGAGTTAAGATGCTCTTCATCTAGCATTTCTTTAATTTTCAGGTCGCCTTTGTGTCTTAACTTCACTCCATTGAAAAGTTCGAATGGTGTAAATTTAGTGCTTCTGGATACGGTGCTGTTGATTAGAGATGCACCGAATATTCAGTATCTATTCGGTATTCAGCCATACTACCGAATATTCAGTTTTTCTGAATATCAAACTATTCGGTCTGCTGAATATTCAGCTTGGCCGAAAATTTGGATATTCGGCCAAACCAAATACTTTAAAAGATACAGGGCTTGTATTTCAGGGCGGGATTTGCGGCGAAAATTTTGAAATCCGCCCAAAAAATTATCGTGGGCGGTAGCCTCCCGGCCAAAAAATTATCATGGGCGGTAGCCTCCTGCCCAAAAAATTTCACCATTTTTGGAGAAATTTGCATTATTTAATTTACCTGCAATCGAACGATACATTTCGTGATTTTTTCCCGCAAGCGATCGACGAACTTTGCGTTTTTTCCGCGACTGATCGACAAACTTTGCATTTTTTTTCGCGACAGATCGACGAATTTTGCGGTTTTTTCCGTGACAGATCGACGAACTTTGCGATTTTTCCACGACAGATCAATGAATTTTGCGGTTTTACTGCGACTGATCGACGAACTTTGCATTTTTTAAACGACGGATCAATGAACTTTGTGTTTTTTAAACGACAGATCAACGAATTTTGTGTTTTTTCCGCGACAGATCGACAAACTTTGCGTTTTTATGGACAGATCGACGAACTTTGTGTTTTTTCTGTGATCGATCGACGAAATTTGCTTTTTTCCGCAACTGATCGAAGAACTTTGCATTTTTCTGGCTACAGATTGACGAACTTTGCATTTTTTAAGCGACAGATCAACGAATTTTGCGTTTTTTTCGGTGACAGATTGACGAACTTTGTGGTTTTTTCTGCAACAGATCGACGAACTGTGTGATTTTTCCACGACAGATCAATGAACTTTGCGTTTTTACCGCGACTGATCGACGAACTTTGCATTTTTTAAGTGACTGATCGACGAATGTTGAGTGTTTTAAGCGACAGATCGACGGACTTTGCGTTTTTTTTTCACGACAGATCGACAAACTTTGCATTTTTTCAACGACAGATCGGTGAACTTTGTGTTTTTTTCTGCGACTAATCGACAAACTTTGCGTTTTTTTCCGCGACAGATCGACGAACTTTGCGTTTTTTAAACGACGAATCAACGAACTTTGCATTTTTTAAACGACGGCTCAACGAACTTTGCGTTTTCTCCGCAACAGATCGATGAACATTGCACTTTTTAAGCAACTGATCGACGAACTTTGCGGTTTTTTCCGCGAGAGATCGACGAACTTTGCGTTTTTTAAACGACGAATTAACGAACTTTGCATTTTTTAAACGACGAATCAATGAACTTTGCGTTTTTTAAACGACGGCTCAACGAACTTTGCGTTTTTTCCGCAACAGATCGACGAACATTGCGCTTTTTAAGCAACTGATCGACGAACTTTGCGTTTTTTAGGGACAAATTGACGAACTTTGTGCTTTTTCTGCGCTCGATCGACAAAACTTGCTTTTTTCGCGACTGATCGACGAACTTTGCGTTTTTCTGGCTACAGATTGACGAACCTTGCGTTTTTACCGCAACTGATCGACAAACTTTGCAATTTTTAAGCGACAGATCAACGAATTTTACAGGTTTTTTTCATGACAGATCGACGAACTTTGCGATTTTTCCGCCACAGATCAACGAACTTTACATTTTTTAAGTGACTGATCGACGAACATTGCATGTTTTAAGCGACAGATCGACTAACTTTGTGGTTTTTTCCGCAACAGATCGACGAACTTTGCATTTTTTCCATGACTGATCGACGAACTTTGCATTTTTTCCGCAACAGATTGACGAACTTTGCATTTTTTCCACGACTGATCGACGAACATTGCACTTTTTCCGCAACAGATCAACGAACTTTGCGTTTTTTCTGCAACTGATCGACGAACTTTGCGGTTTTTCCGCGGCAGATTGACGAACTTTGCGTTTTTTAAATGACTGATCAACGAACTTTGCGTTTTTACCATGACAGGTCGACGAACATTGCACTTTTTAACTGACTGATCGATGAACTTTGCGTTTTTTGGGGACAGATCGACGAACTTTGTGTTTTTTCCGCGATCGATCGACGAAATTTGCTTTTTTTCCACGACTAATCGACGAACTTTGCATTTTTCTGGCGACAGATCGACGAACTTTGTGTTTTTTCTGCAACAGATCGACGAACTTTGCGTTTTTTCCACGACTGCTTGACGAACTTTGCGTTTTTTCTGCAACTGATTGACGAACTTTGTGTTTTTTTGGCAACAGATCGACACACTTTGCGTTTTTTCCGTGATCGATCAACGAACTTTGCGTTTTTTCCGCGATCGATCGGCGAAATTTGCGTTTTTTCAACGACAGATCGATGAACTTTGCATTTTTTCTGCGACTAATCGACGAACTTTGCATTTTTTTCTGCGATAGATCGACGAACTTTGCGTTTTTTAAGCGACGGATCAACGAATTTTGCGTTTTTTAAACGATGGCTCAACGAACTTTGCGTTTTTTCCGCGACAGATCGACGAACATTGCGCTTTTTAAGCGACTGATCGACGAACTTTGCTTGTGTTTTTTAGGGACAGATCGACGAATTTTGTGCTTTTTCTGCGATCGATTGACGAAATTTGCTTTTTTTCCGCGACTGATCGACGAGCTTTGCGTTTTTTCCGTGACAGATCGACGAACATTGCGCTTTTTAAGCGACTGATCGACGAACTTTGCTTGTGTTTTTTAGGGACAGATCGACGAATTTTGTGCTTTTTCTGCGATCGATCGACGAAATTTGGTTTTTTTCCGCGACTGATCGACGAACTTTGCGTTTTTCTGGCTACAGATTGACGAACTTTGCGTTTTTACTGCAACTGATTGACAAACTTTGCATTTTTTAGGCGACAGATCGACGAATTTTGCGTTTTTTTTTCGTGACAGATCGACGAATATTGTGGGTTTTTTTCGTGACAGATCGACGAACTTTGTGATTTTTCCACCACAGGTGAACGAACTTTGCGTTTTTACCGCGACTGATCAACGAACTTTACATTTTTTAAGTGACTGATCGACGAACGTTGCATGTTTTAAGCGACAGATCGACTAACTTTGCATTTTTTTCCACAACAGATCGACGAACTTTGCATTTTTTCCGCGACTGATCGACGAACTTTGCATTTTTTCCGCGACAGATCCACGAACTTTGCGTTTTTTCAACAACAGATCAACGAACTTTGCATTTTTTCTGCAACTGATCAACGAACTTTGCGGTTTTTCTGTGACAGATTGACGAACTTTGCGTTTTTTAAGCGACTGATCAACGAACTTTGCGTTTTTACCATGACAGATCGACGAACATTGCACTTTTTAACTGACTGATCGATGAACTTTGCGTTTTTTGGGGACAGATCGACGAACTTTGCATTTTTTCCGCAATCGATCGACGAAATTTGCTTTTTTTCTGCGACTGATCGATGAACTTTTGTTATTATAGTAATTACTAATACATTAAAACAGGATGCAGAGTATAAACGCTAAATGAAGCGTATATGCTGACGATTGATTGCCCGAATTAAATATGAGAAAAAGCTGTAAAGTAACATGTGGATTGTGTCTTGAAATAAAGACAAACTGTTTTAAAAACAACTAAACGTTTATTAAATAAAAACAAGAATAAAATCAAAAAGACAAAAATATAAATTCAATAAACTATGTAAATAAAAATATACTTTAAACTTTTATCTTTAACATGAACTGAAGCCTAGGAAAAGTTTCAAAAGAAAGTTATTTTTATTTAAATTCAATTCTACTTATCTTTAGAAAAATGTAAACTTTAATTTGATTTTAATTCACAATTATAACTTCAAATTATATTAACTTTAATTTAATCAACTTAATTAACTTTAACTTAACAAAAATATAAACATAAATTGACCTTTATTATTCACCTCTCATTTAAATATTAACCATCTTAAAAGATCATTAGTCTATTTCATTTTTACACCTCGTCTCATGAAAAACTCCCGATGTACCACGCGTACCGTCATTAGTATACCGAAAGCATCAAAGCAAAAGTATCTAACAAAATAAATCGGATCTTCATCTGAAACCTTAAACGTGATGAAGTCCGTCACAGTATTTGAAAGACCTTAAGAGTAAAAGACAGAAACCAGACTTAAACATGATGTCAAACTGAGAGGAAAAAACAACTAATAAACCAAAACTTTATAGAAACTTAAACCAGTTTTAAACTTAACTAAATAAGGCCAAAAGTATAATAAAATCACTTCAAGAAAAACTAAATGAAAGTATACTTAAATTTACTTACGAAACGTTCTCTATGTATTTCACCTTCCCCCCCGTTTAACAGTATACTAAGATACTAACACAACTTCCTAAAACCTGCCTAATAGCAGTATATCTGAAGTTGGTTTAAAACATACTAAGGAGAAGGGAAAACATCGTTGAGTAGAAAAACTAATGAAACAAATTCAATCATAAACTGAAATATTGATAGAACGTGTTGCAGCCGGTGTTTTGATACACTAGGTAACAAATGCCATTCTTCTCACTATGTCTTTCAGGAGAAGCAACTTTGTCAACACGATGAGAGAAGGCATAAAACTTCTAGATGTATCCTTTCAACATCACCACCCAGCTTTCATAAAAACACTAAAAGTTCTTTAGATTTAAAAAGCAACATCATCAGAGATTAAAAGCATCTAGAGAAACAATAACATATTCAAATATTATAGAACATCTTTAAAACTGCATTTCACCAACACTAGCCATTATCTCCCGGCGGCATTACTATGTCAACATTGCCTTGCCACACACAAAAGGAATTAAAACAACGAAGCTAATGAATAAACCACGAGCTGTCGTATATAAGCAATCATCTCCAGGTAAACAGCCTATCATGCCGTCTTCCAGCAAACGTCATTACCGGCTTCTAGAAAGGTCCGGATGAAGTGACTAACCGCCACGAGAAAAAGATCGTAGGAGAAAGAGACGATTGCGCCATCTGTCGTCGTCGGCCGTAAGTGCTTCGACACATCGTGGTGCCAGGCTGTGCAGAGAGACATGAAACCGGCAAAAGGTAAACAGAGGTGCGTGGTTTTTAAGAGTGTGGTGTGAAAGTAAAAATGAATAGGCCTGGATAAATTATACAGCTATTGAAAGTAAGCTTTATGAAATGTTAAATATGGTATTTAGATATTGAAATAAAGTAAATATAATCCAGAATGTATATGTATAAAACAGAACTTAGAAATATATAACTGTGAAACAAAAAGTAATTTAGAAACTTAGGTAGGGATTAAATGGATGAATTAACTGAAGTGATAAGACCAAAATAGGGAAATTATGGAATATTTCCTAACAACTTTGCATTTTTCTGGCGACAGATCGACGAACTTTGTGTTTTTTCTGCGATAGATCGACGAACTTTGCATTTTTCCCACGACTGCTTGACGAATTTTGTGTTTTTTCCGCAACTGATTGACGAACTTTGTGTTTTTTTGGCGACAGATCGATACACTTTGCGTTTTTTCTGCGATCGATCAATGAACTTTGCGTTTTTTCTGCAATCGATCGGCGAAATTTGCGCTTTTTCCGTGGTCTATCGACAAAATTCGTGTTTTCTCCGCTATTGACCTGTGCATTTTTCCGCGATCGATCAACGAACTTTGCATTTTTTCCGTGACAGTTCGACGAACATTGCACTTTTTAAGTGACTGATCGATGAACTTTGCGTTTTTTGGAGACAGATCGACGAACTTTGCATTTTTTCTGCAATCGATCGATGAAATTTGCTTTTTTTTCCGCGACTGATCGACGAACTTTGCATTTTTCTGGCGACAGATCGACGAACTTTGTGTTTTTTCTGTGATAGATCGACGAACTTTGCATTTTTCCCACGACTGCTTGATGAATTTTGTGTTTTTTCCGCAACTACGAACTTTGTGTTTTTTTGGCGACAGATCGACACACTTTGCATTTTTTCTGCGATCGATCGGCGAAATTTGCGCTTTTTCTGTGGTCTATCGACAAAATTCGTGTTTTCTCCAGGATTGACCTGTGCATTTTTCCGCGATCGATCGACGAACTTTGCATTTTTCCCGCGATCGATCAGCGAAATGTGCGTTTTTTCCACGGTCTAGCGATGAAATTCACGTAATTTCTCCTTTTTTTTTTTCTTACGACAGATTGACAAAGTTTGTAATTTTTTTTTACCTGTGTCTGACTGACAAATTTAGATTTTCTTCTCTGTGTTCGACTGATGAATTTCATGATTTATCAGCGCGACCGACTGATGAATTTCACAATATTTTCCCGTGACTGATTGACGAATTTCGCAATATTTTCTGATGAGCAATCAACGAACTTCATGTTTTTTTCCTTGACTGAATGACGAACTTAGCGAATTTTTCCGTAACCGATTGGTGAAGTTTCTTCTGGTGACAGATTGATGAAATTCACTATTTTTATTTCTCGCACCTCACTGAAAATTTTCAAGTTTTTTTCTGCAAATGACTGACGAATTTCGTGTTATTTTCTTGTGACCGATTAACAAACTTCGCCATTTTTTCTTGCGACTGATCAACGAATTTAGCGATTTTTTTTTCTATGAACATAGACATAGATAAGGACTTCTAATAAAATAGCCTTTTGAATAAGAAAATCGTTTCTCGAAAAATGTTTCAAATACATTGTCTGTGTAGAACAGTTGTATTAGTTCATCTACCTCTTCAAATCGTCTGCTTGACAGCCATCGTCTGGTAGGTATAATAGATTTATTCTATAGTATTTATTCACCTTGTTGTTTGTAGGTGGCGTTACCTTAGTACAGTTGTACACTGGCTGCCATGAAGTCCCAAAGTCGCAAATCAATAACATTATTTCGTTAGAAATCCTTCTCTATTTCTGTTCATGCGTAAGACGAATTGCATTATCTTATTCCCTCAACCAATTTACTAAATTCACAATTTTTTCGAACGACAAATAGACGTATTTAAAGATTTTTTTTCCTGCGACCGAAAAGAGGGAAAAGAAAAAAAAAAGTGCAGTAAGTGCCACCGGTCACTGCAGCCTGTTAAATTGGCCTACAGTCAGCACTAAACAAAAATGAGATTAGAAGAGCTGCAAAGATCTTATTACTTTTACTCCTTGAGGTAAATGAGTAAACCTTTTTAACCCTTGTGAAAGAGTAAAAGTGTACCTTGTGAAAGAAGCTTCCGCACCCCTCAATCAAATAAAATCTAAATTCAGAAATTTATTTAACAACCTAATTGTTAAAGGTCCCTAACACATTTAATGGAACTTGAAAAATACACTGCATATATAAAACTTAACTTTCTTCCCTTTTTTATAATAAAAATAAACATTTTACATATAATCATTCTCAGTTGATTTAATTTTTTCAATGATATTTTGTCATGTCTGCATTAATGTAATTCTTTAAATAGCACGTAAAATAATAGTGGGTTTAAAGATTTTTTTTTCTCCCTCCCAAACATTACAACTCCCCTCCATTTAAAAATGTTGGTAGGGAGACTCCCCTCCTTGGAAAAATTGAATTTCAAGCCCTGAGATATTTTTTAAAACTTTGCACAGCTCCTACTTTTAACTGTCATTTAATAAAGATATTCAGAATAATTAGAAATATAATCACATTTAAATAAAAACGAATGCTTTTACATTATGAAAAGTGTCAATTAACAAAATTAACCATTAATATGACCTTCATACTTCATAGGAATTAATGATGTACAAATGCAAGTTCCTGAACATTGTCTATTAAATAATCTGTTTCTTGCTTTTTCGCAAATGTTTCTAAACAAAATGGAAAAAACTTTCAGGAATGATAATAGTTATAAAGACAGACAATTTTTATCCAGAAAACCAGTCATTTGTTACTTTAACAATAATGAAGATATTGTAACTATATTTTCAAGTTTCAACAGAATTACTTTGTTTTCTGTGAAATGTGATAACATGATGAGAAGTACTGGAAATTAGCACCATTCATATCTAACTAACACTGAGCTAGACATTCCTTTATTCAGAATGCAGATGACAGTACTTATACTGTGTCACTGGCCAAAATTTAGTCACTCCCAATGATATCATCACATTTTATTCAGGAAAAATTAATATGATGCAAATCTCGCTAAAGTAGCTTCATCATTATTAACCTTTACATGAGGCTCGGTCAGCATCTGCCCGAGAATACATGCAAATTTGGACAGATGCTGTCCGAGCCTCCGTGTAAAGGTTAAAGTTGTGAACAAGAATTCAATTTAGGCAGCTTGTAACAACACACCCTGTATTTTTTATTGAATGTATTGTATTTTAGATTATATAAGTGGGTTGAAATGTTGTTTCTTGTTCAAAGAAACAACATTTCTTGTCAAGTTGATTGTTCTTCATTAATTATCTTGACCAAATTATCTCCCCTGAAAGTTTGTTATAAGGTTATAGGAGCAATTTGTATATTTACAACCTTTCAAAATGATCGCCCACTCTATACACTGCTCTTTGATGCATTTAAAAACTTCCTTACTAAATAAAAAAATGAACAGAAATGTTATTCTTGCTGAGTTGTTGCCATTTGAATAGTTTGTATTATTTATTTATTTTTTACTTCAGTTCCTTACTGACAAATAAACAGTATAACTATAAAATTTTTCGTCAAATTCCTTCAAAATTTCTCTTTTATTTTAAAATATTTGTTTTTAGAATATAAGAAAATTTTATTAGTTTGTTTTAATTCACAGAAGAAGCCATGAAATTTAAAATTTTATTAATTGAAAAAGTTTCTTAATTTATCCTCTTCTAAAATAATAACTGAAAGCATATTTTTTTTTAGTGTAATGTTTACAGAGTTGCCAAGTCTCTGGCTTTTTGCACACCAGTAATTTCTTAGAGAAAAATGCTGTTCTTTCAAATCACAGAATGCTATAATTAAATTTAAAAAAAATTCTGTACTAAAATACTGGTATCCAAAAAGCCAGAGACTTGGCAGGTCTGTGTTTACTTGTAAAAAGTTTTCTTTATCAAAGTGGAAGTATCTGTGTTAAATATCATGAATACGTGTTTTAAAATTTAACTTTTTAATATCTTCAAACTCTGAAATATAAAAATATTCGGCTAGCTGAATATTCGGTATTCGGCTTACTGGTATGCCGAATATTTTTATTCGGCCAAAATCACTATTCGGTGCATCCCTACTGTTGATAATGTGCTACACTGATGTTACAAATTTATACCATTTGGTGGAGTCCTCTATAGAAAGTTTGGCCAAAATGGGGATAAGAATTTCATGCATTCGTTCTACCTGTCCATTTTTGCTAAGTATTCCTGTTGTTACTGATATGTGTTCAGTTTTCTTGTCTTTGCAATATGTTTTAAAATCATTAGACATAAAGGCTGGTCCTTTATCACTTGTTACTCGGGAGGGATTTCCGAAGGTGTTATGCTGCAATTTTAGCTTGTTAGTGACCTCTATAGCTAAAATAGACTTGATGTGGTATAACCAGACAAATTGGGTGAATGTGTCTACAATGGTGAAAATATGATTATAATTTTTTTGAGTAGATGGTATTAGTCCAATATTGTCATTATGATATGCTTCAAGAAGTATGTTTTGTTTGGGAATAAGATTCAACAGTCCTCCCTTTCCTTTCTTCTTATTACATAATATGCATTCTATACAGTTGGCAATGACGCTCTCAATTTGTTTTCTCAACTGCAGGATGAAATAGTTTTCTTTCAAAATTGTTTTGGTCTTAGCTACAGCATAATAACCCTTATTGTGTGTATCACTAATTAATTATTTTTGCTATTTGTTGGGATCATTAACAGTTCTCTGTTGCTTTCATACTTGTATAAAATATCATTCTTAACAAAATATTCTGAACTCTAATTTTTCTCAATTAAGGTTTGGATGTGTTCATATTCCTGCTGCGCTACTTGGATTTTTGCTGTTAACTCATCATTTGAACGGGTTGCTACTAATACAGTGTTTTGGATTAAGGCTTCGACATGTTTGTTTTCCTGCTCTATGTGACATTTCGTAATCAAATTCTTGTTAAAATCGAGCCCATCTGGCCACCTTTAGAACAAGATCTTTTTTGTCTAGTGTCTTTTGGAATGTGGAACAGTCTGTTACAATTTCAAATTTTGTTCCCAATAAATAATTATGAAATTTTTTTTAATGATTCAATTGCTGCGAACATTTCTAATTGGTAGCTCATATATTTTCCTTATGTTGGCGAAATTTTATGGCTTATGTAGTGAATAGGGTGCAAATTTTTATTGTCATCTTCTTGTAATAGTACACTACCAAAACCTATACCACTTGCATCTGTATGCAGCTCTAGCTTAGCACCGCATTTGAAAATGTGTAAGACAGGTGTGGTTACGAACTGTTCTTTTAAGGTCTCAAATCTTCTTTTTCGATGTGTCCAAATTTAAATGTGTTGCCAGTTCTTAATAAATTGCTTAATGGTCTTGCTATTTTACCAGTGTGTGGTATATACTGTAGAGAGCCGCTAATCCGCAAACCTGTAATTCGCAAAGGTCTCTAATCCGCAATCAATTTATGAATGTAAACAAAGAAATTTAATTCTTGAAAAATGCTTCAATGGTGACAAAATTTTGAAAAAAAATTTTCACCATTTTTAACATTTTTCTTAGCTTTATATATAGTATTATATATCATATAACATTCTTCTTTATAGTTTAAAATGAAAGCACATTTAATTAGTATATTATTTTATCTATTCATTTCTTCATACAATACTTGTAACATACAATTTGAGCTTTTGTGATATTTTTTTTATTTTTTAATGATAAAAAATCCTTACTTAGACAATATATTTTATAATTTATTTATTTTTTCATTAAATTATAATTATAAAATTGAAAAACACATAAAAAAAGTACATATCTATTGCTTTTGAACTTTTACTTAAAGATAAAATTCAACACTATAAATCAACTGTCTTAAAACAGACAACAATTGATGCCATATTTAAGATATTTAAAAAATATTTTTTTTTTTTTTACATAGTTATTACTTTATCTATATATTAAAATGTGTAATTTATTGATTTTTTAGTATTAGCAATCTAAATTTGTCCAAAATATTAATTTAAAAAAATGTAAACAAAGATTAAATAGACATGGTCTGTAATCCGCAAAAAGCCTCTAATCCGCACAACACTTAGAACCAAGCTTTGCGGATTAGTGGCTTTCTACTGTATTTGCAAAAGTATGTTGTCAAACCCAAAAAACTATATAATTGCATAATGTTGCAGGGTTCAGAGAATTTCTTCACTGCCAAAATTTTAGCTTCTGATTACCTAATAGTACCGTTTTCTATTACATAACCTAAGAATTCAACACTTTGTTAAGGAACTGGCATTTTGAAAGGTTAAATTCAAGTCCATAGTCTGTGACAATTTCTTGGGTGCATTTCAGTTTTAAGATAACTTCTTTGTCAGTTTGCACAAGTATGACTATGTCGTCCATGTATACTAAAATGACTTTTTTTTTAATCAATTATTTAAACACAGCTTTGAATATATCTCTGAAATTGTTGGGGTTCATTTGAAAGACCAAAAGACATTTTTTCAAACTGATACTTCAATAAAATTATTTATTGCCTTTAATTGTTGTTAGTATTAAACTAATGTTATACCAAAGGAAGTTCGAAACTTTTATACGATTATCTACAACTGTAGACCAAAAACTGTAGGACCTAAGCATAAAATGGTACTTCTCTTATTTTGGCACTTGTTTTTAGAGAGACACCTTGTTCAGATGAAATCTTTTCAAGCTTAGTTATGTATATTTTATTTATTATACATAAAAATGCTTCCTTATATTCATAAACTTAACCCATTTTCATCATTAGTACATATATGCATGCATTTCAGGAATTTATTTTTTTATTCAGAAATTCTGAATAGTAATTTTTGCTTTATTTAATAACACATGTTTCGTGATTGCAAGAAAAAGTTCTTTCTTAATTTCTGAATAAAAAAACACTATGCACTAATGATGCAAATGAATTAAATATAACAAGTGTGGCTTTTTAAAATATATATATTTTTTTTTTTAACTAGGTGCGGAAAATGATCATGTCACCCATTACTGATCCTAAAATGGAAGTTGCAATAGTTGTTCTTATTATTCCTTTTATTATAAATGTAAGTAATAAGATTTTTGTTATATTTTAAATTATATAGTCTTTATTTAACTGCTAATTTATTTATTTATTTTACTTTTTTAATGGATAACAAAAAATTACAAGTTTTACGATTTTGTATATTAACTAGCTTGTCTGGCTGACCAGTGATAATTATGGTAAATATACTGAGAATAGAAATATATATAGAAGAGGAGTTTTTGTTTTTACTTCATAAAATCAGAATTTCTTAATTTCTGACATTTCCTTTATGTATAAGGGAAAGAAGGTTAAAACTGGGTACGTAACAGTTTTCCTTTGCTGACAAAAGTAAAAAAAGGCGGAAAAATTGGAACACCCCACAAAAGTTTTTGGAGACATCTGGGCTATTGAAAAACCATACCTGTTGCCATAGGAAAATTCTCCTCTACTTGGGAAAAGATATTTTCTAGGACCATCTGAAATAGTATTTTGGTGGTAGGATAAAATTGGGTACTAATCAGAAATTTAGTTTTTACACTTTCAGTAACAAAAAGCTTGTTGTAATAAATTTTGAATTGAACTTTAAAACATATATATAAATTTTTTAAACGTCAGTAACTTTTTTTTAGGTTTTCAAGCAATTTTTAATGTTTTCATTTAATGGTTTTCTCGGTTTTTACTTCTTGTATCCGCTGTGCCCACTCTTTGCAAGCTCATCATTATATCCATCCTTCACCACCTGTTGAGTGAAGAAACAATTCCTTGCAGAATTCAATGCAAAACTCTGGTCTCCAGTTTTGCCCCAACAGATGACCAAAAATCAACAGGGTCGTTCTCCTGGATAGCTGGATGTACACACTTCTACTTGGCATCAAAATATCATGTGAAAGCTACAGAAAACAGTGGTTTACTTACCTAAATCTGGGTTTATTTAAAGAGCAGAAAATGTGGCAAAAAATTAAAACTTTTGAGGTGAATTTCTTTCCAATAGTACTCTCTGCATAAACACAAAGATTAATTCACTACAAAAGCCAATGGCACACTACTAGGGGACACTAAGGGATGTAGTTGATGGATGTCAGTGAGAAAACAGGGCACCCGGTTTTACCCTACTCTCTTCAACAGTTATCTCTAGCTGGCAACATTTGCAATATTACAGATTTAAGTTTGTTATGTATACAGTCAAACCTCGTTAACATGAACACGCTTAACGTGAATTACTTTTAGCATGAACTGTTTCCGATTGCCCCGTCCAGTTGTATATAATGTATTTAAGTTGTATAACACGAACTACTATTAACATGAACAAAAAAGTTTCCCCCCTTGAGTGTTCACGTTAACGAGGTTCGACTGTAATAACATGTATACAGTGGAACTCCAGTTATGTGTTTTGTCTGGGACTGGACAACAAAACATATAACTCAATTAATGAACCGTAACCTTTATATCTATATATATATATCATGAAAATTTTGTTTCATTGTAGCATTTGTTACTTTTTATATTGAAAATGGAAGTTTCGTAATGCACCCATGGCATAAATTCGCGGAAATGGAACAGAGCAAAAAAAAGGTACATAAGAAAAGTACACACGAGGTTATTTTATCATAAAAGCTTTATTGAAAACACTTTTTTATATACATAGAGTACTTAAAACAAATCATTGGAATTGCTTTGCTTTGGCATGTAAATCATTTATCAAAAGTTATTTCAATAGTTTACTGAATCTTATTGAAATATCACTAATCTTTGATTGTTTCTTTTAAGCAAAGCCAACGTTGAAAAGCAAACTTTGCATTTCTGCTAATAATGCAGCTGCCTTATCATTACTGCTGATAAACTGCTTTACTATATCAAAAACCCTCAGAGCAGTTTGGCATCGGTTGATCATTCTGAGTGGGATCTTCCAAGTCAGACTCGTCCTATGCATCATCAGTCTTTCTGGTTACCTCTGATATAATATCATCATAATCTAAAAATGCAATTGAACAGGCTAATAACTGTAATTTTGTATTTTCAACTATCTCCTCAAAATTGCATGGACAAAATCACTTACCTAGTTCATCGCAAATAGCAATTTCATCCTCATAATGCATCATTCCAGTCAATTTCGTCCAAATCGCCACCGTTGAGAAATTCAGGTTCCTCAGCTATTTCAGAGCAATTGTCAGTAGGGATGGAAGGCAAGGTGTAGCAAATGTTCTGGAAAAAAAAAATAAAAAATCTGTGAAACGTATAAATGAGACAAAATGACACCAAAGACACAAAAACATAACGTATAACTGAGGGAAATGTCTAACTCAAAAACGTGTAACTCGGCTAATTTTTAATGTCAAATGGCCGGGACCACTGAGTTGAAACATACAACTCAGGTAATGTATAACTGGAGTTCCACTGTATATATTCTATAGTACAATTTATATTTGCACAGACTTTAATATGTTTAAATTTCAAACAAGTAATTTTCTTTACAATATGTTAAGTGACAAACTAGAGCAGATTCAATGTAAATTAGCTGATTTAACAAAAGAGGTTGTAGTGGAAATTTAAATTAATTGCAGCACTAAAATCATAAACAATTATCTGTGTAGAAAATTTTTTTTTTATAATCTTATTGCATATATTTTATTATCGAAATTTTTCTTTCCGTCTCTGTCTTATAACACACACAGAGAGCAAAAAAGAATTTTTCCAATAATCATTTCAGTAAATTTTGTCATATGTCCAAAAAATTTTTGAAAAATATTTCTCATTATTTTTATTTTTTCTGTTAATGCTACATTATAAACATTCATGTAATTTTTTTATATAGATTTGAAACTTATAAAAATAGCTAAAATATGTTTATATGTTTGAAAATAACATTTCAAATTGATATTTAAATATTAATAATCAAAGCTTTGTTAAAGATATAATTTTGGCAAAATGCAAGGGAGTGCTTAAAGAAAGAAAAATTAACGCATTATATTCCTAAACAATTCAAAAATTGGTAAGTTGCAACAGTAAAATGTAATACAATAATTGATAAGCTTTGAAAATACATTCACTTTTAGCATTTCATGAGAGAATCTTGAAGTTTGGTTATTTTAAAGTTTACTTTGAAACTCTCATTCTTCTTTTCTCATATTTCAAATGCAAGAATACATCCCATCCCAGGTAATAAGAGGTAACATTGCTTTGATGCTCTGAAATTTAAGGCCTTTTCGTGAATTTATTTTTAATTTTATTTTTAAATGCTAGGTGTTTATAAAAATTTATTTATACTAAATTATACTAACTGCCAAAACAGACAACCTTTAAAGTGCCAAAACTTTTCCACCAAACAACAATAGGATCTGCACTCTAGTTACTATTCTTGCTCTGAGGGATACACAGTGCACCAAACTGTCCTTGGAATTCCTGCTAAAATTGTTCCGCTCTGCTATTTCTATTAACAGAAAATTGCCAACAAAGGTAACACCACAAAAAAAAAAGCACCTTTTTGGCAGAAAAAGCAGAAGTATGTTAACTTCAACTCTCCCATGAAAGAACAATGGGATTCTGATTGTACCCACTTCTATGGTTAATTGGGATGGTACAGGACGTGCTAATCTCCTGTGGGAATTTCTTGGAATTCCATCATCGTCCAATAGTAGATTTTCAGGTTTCTAGTTTCAGCAGGTGTCATCATTCATTATTGAAAAGATTCCCATGACTACCACTGAAACCTGAATTGAGTAGACACTCTGCTTAAAAAATTTACTTCTGAAGAGAAAAAGAAAATTATCACAGACTTTAAAAGATCAGGACTGTCAAAAGCAGCTTTTGCAAAAAAAAAAAAAAAAAAAAAAAAAAAAAAAAAATCAATACCCAGGACATCATTAAACAAAGTTTTGCCAGATGAGTCTCGTATAATAGAGGTAAATAATGAAGAAGAAGGTGACAACAAGTGTCATGATATGAAACAGGGTCTTGTGCTTTGGATGAAATATGCAAAATCACAAAATGGCCCTATTTCTAGCCTAATTCTGAAAGAAAAGGCTTTGTAAATTGCTAAAAAATTAGGAAAGAATGAATTTACTGCAAGTAATGGATGGGTACAGAGATTTAAATCAAGGAATGATTTATCGTATAAAAAATTTGTGGAGAAGCTGCTGATGTTGATTTAGTGAATCAGTGGAAAAATTCTGTTTTGAGTGATATCTGCAAGTGATTTCAGCCATGTGACATTTTTAACATTGATGAGTGGGGTTTATTTTACTGTGTTCTACCTGACAAGACTCTATGTTTCAAAAATGAAAAATGCATTGGTTGAAAGAACAGCAAAGAAAGGTTAACAGTGACACTTATTGCGAATATGGATGGATCAGAAAAATTAACACTACTGGTAATTGGCAAGTTTAAGAAATCTAGATGTTACTGTCAAATCTTTGCCTGTCCATTACAATTCCAATCGTAAAGCATGGATGACTTCAGAAATTTGGGAAAAAACAATCAAACATTATGATCAGCACTTTACAAAATTAACAGGAAAATTGTGTTTATCGCGGATAATTGTGCGGCACATTGCAAAATTTCCAACTTGAGATTAATTGAACCTATTTTCTTGACCTCGAATGTTTTTTACAGTCACTGAATCAAGGCATAATTTGAAATATGAAAGTGAATTATAGAAAGCTGCTTATAAAAGATCAGATCACAGCCGTTGACAATAAAAGACCGTTCCGTGTCTGTCTAGGACACAATATTCTATATAAATAAAATCTGAAACTTGTTGTCTTCTAAATGCATTTTGAAGTGTTTTAAGTATGCCAACTTTGAAAATAATGTAGAAACAGATCGATTGCCAGATGAAGGTGGCGATGATGTTCCACACTCGGAGCTTTCAGAAATTCTTTTAAAATGTGGCCATGTTGTTCCCGATAAAGTAGAATGTGCTAACATTGATAATGAAATTTAGACTTCTCACTCACTGTGTCTTAAAGTTGTATTATCAGAAATTGTATCCAAACTAAATTGTACGGAAAATATACTAGCGGTGAAAGTGAAATGGAGTTAGGCAATACAGAAATGGTTGTTTCGAAAACAGAAGCTTTGACTGCTCTCGAAGTCGTTCGCCAATTTTTTGTTAATTCTGGTAATTTTGAAGAACATTTTTAAACTGTTAAGTAGATTAGAAAGAGCTGTACAAATGATGAAATCCAATGAAAGGCCGTCTTTTATTTTAGAGTTTTTCAAATAAGTAAGTTTTGTTAACTTGTTCAAAACTTTAATTTGTGAGTTTATAATTAAATAAATACAAAAATAACTTCTTGCATTAAGAATTTCTGTTTTCTTACTATTTTTAAATTAATTAATATTGGATTATTTTTAAATTATTATGATATATATATATATATATATATATATATATAATAAATTACAGTATATAAATTAAATATACCAAACTTGCATAATTTTGCATATAAAATTTTTTACCTCGCTTATAGGGTCACCCTGCTTATAAGGTCACTTTTATATAGTCACCTCAGTGACCCTTTGGTTTGACTGTATTTAGATCAAATTCAGTTTTAAACTGCAGTAATTGTGTATTATTCATATCTGTCAATCTGTGTATTGCTCATACCTGTCAGTTATCTATACTAGCAAATTTTCTTTTCTATCTATCATTTTCTATGATTGCAAGCTTGGTCCCACAACATTGGAAATGCAGATAAATTTAGGTTTGTGATGCTGGTGCTGCAAATTAACACAGAAAATTTTGCAATTAGGCAGCACAGAATCATAATGGCTCTTCTTCTCTTGCATTTGACCTTGCTCTCTGTTTTAAGCACTTTACTGAAAAGAAAACCTACCATTTATTGTTGTTGTGATAAATTTTTTTCCTGACCCACTATTTACAGGGTTGTAGTGGGTAGCTGCGTGGTTACCCACCCACCTACCTGACTGGGCTGGTTTAAAAAAAAAAAAACCTGGGTTTGTTACAACTTTTAGGGTTATAGTGGGTAGTTGCCTGGTTACTCACCTAACTACCCACCCGGGCTGGGTTTTTTTACAACCCTGCATTATCATCCCATAAAAATTTTCACTTCAGATTCTTTTAATCTGGCACCCCATTTTATTTTTTAAAATTACTGTTTTCTTGAAATTTATACTTTATTTCTTTTGTTTCTTCAGGTGTTCATGTTTTGGGTTGTCGACAATTTCCTAATGCAGAAACATGGTCGATGGAAACAAAGTATAGTGAATGGTAAGGTTAAGATTCATTATGAAAGAAGTGATCAAGAATCATGTTCAGAATCTGAAATACTGCTCTCTGGTGACGATGACCATGATCCTTTGTCTGTCCAAGTTAACTGTCAACAAAGGCATCCTCATCCTTTATTGATTCCGGTCACGTGAGATATTGTATATACAAGTTGTATGACCAAAGCATATCTTTTGCATCTGATACCAAAGACTAGTTTTGTGAAAAAATATGTCCTTTCTTTGAGTTTGATTGATGCCACTCCATTGATCAGGACTCAAATGTTCAATACTCACATGCTCATTTCAAATTACTAAATATGAAGTTATGCATATTTTTGAAATAGTAATCAATTTAATGTAAAGGTTTTAAATTTTCATTTTATCTCTTTTCTATATATGTTAATAAAATGGAAATATTAACTGTGGTTTTAAAAAATGAAAAAATAGTATTTATCTTGAGTTAAATAAATGAGTGAAGTGAAAAAAAAATCTAGAAAATAGAAGTTATCTGAGTATTAAAACTCTGAAGCATCATCTATATTTTTCAAAAGGACAATCTCTAAAAAATATAACAAAAAAAAAAAAACTGCAACTTATCTTTGTTAAAGAAAAAAAAAATGAGAGCCTTACTGTAATGTTAAAATTAATCATTTTAACGTCTATAAATATGAAAACAATAATGAAAATTAGTGATAATGAAATTCTAATGTAATCTAATGATCTGAAATAAATTTTTATCTATATAATTATTTTTAAAAAATCTAATGAAAATAAAATAATATAGTGGATTTTAATGAACTTTTCATATCATTCATTCTTTTAGAAAATTTCTTATTCTTTTCCTTCCACATCTATGAAATGCCTTTCTGAAGAAGAGAAAAAAATAATTAAAATAAGAAAGGAATATAGAGAATCTGAGTAAAAATGAAACTTCTTGCTGAGCAATGAATTTCAAACTCAAAGTTTGTTACATAAAAATTTACAAATGGAATTAACAATTTACTTGTGTTATAAAAATAAAATATTTTATAACTGGATCATATAGAAATGAATTAAAGCCTAAAATTAACAACATAGAAAGGAGAAATGCATAAATAATGTTTCACTACATATTAAGCATTTACACTTTGATATTAACTTTTTGCAAAGTACAAATAAAGCGAAAATAATTTATTAATAAAGATATAAGGATTAATCTGTTATTTTTGGATATGCTGTGCATTTATTTAACTTATTTCCTCAATCAAAAAGCAATATTTGATGCTTCCAACGTATTACTACTAATTGCACATTAAGTTGTGCACTATGTAAATAGTTTAAAATAATCTTCCATAATTTGAACTGTGACTATCTCAATATATGTGCTTGAGTTAACTTCATATAATGAATGAAAGACAAATAATGCATGTAAACATTTCATAGTTATTCTATAAATGTGAATTATAATAGCTTGTGTTGATGATAATGAATCCCGTCCCAAAGCTTTCATACTGCTGTGATCCATCCAGCTATCAATTCCGTATATTTTTGTCTTATAAATGTGCATTTATTTATATTTATAAACACCTTTCTGCTGAACTTTAGTGATTCTTTTATATACATAATATATTTATTTAATGCATCAACTGTCATCATAATGCATTGCAAATCTAGAGGTCATTATATTGTAAACATTAATAAGAAACTAATAGAGGCAAGCATAAACCACTATGATAATTTTATGCTTCTGAAACTACATAATATGTTATGCCAATCAGTGTGACTATTTTATTTGAAATATGAGACTATGTGTTAATAAAAAGATGCTAATTCATATTTTAAAATATTATTACAGCATTTTTAATATATCATTTTTTTTCTGTTCCCTTCTTTGCTTTGGAAAACAAAAATTGAAAAGAATCTAAAATGGATTTACTGTTCACATAATTATTCATTAAAAAAAAAAAAAAAATGATTTAAAAAATATATATTAATTATAACTTATGAAATTTATAACAGAAATTGATTTCCAGAAGCTTCAAATATGCAAATACCACATGGCAGCTCATTCTACCAAGTAGTTTTTGAATTATGCTAACTGCTCGCATTGCAGTCTGTTTTGCAACGACTAAAACTTAATCAACATTAGGAATTCCAAACTTTAAAACCTGCTTAATTCCTAAACTCTTTGAACAAATGACTTTCTGTTTGGTATCTGAAAGTCAAATTTACTGAAAAAAATCAAATATGCTGTAAAAAATTAGGTGTTTGTATTGTGAAAATTTTAGAGTTTGGTACAATTTCACTAAAAAAAAGCCCCCCCCCCTTCCCCCCCCCCACACACACACACCAATCAAGCAAATTATTTAAGATAGATTGAAAGAAGCCAATTTCCAGTCGAATGGCTATTTCCTTTTTTTTTTTCTGTGATAATTTGGTGATTTAAAATGTAAGGACGTGTTCTCTTATTTTTGCTTTATTTATTTTATTTTTTGGGCTGCTGTCCATTTGATGCTTGTTTTTCTCTTTCCCCCATCTTTACAAAGATCTAGCTTTCATTTTAATTTGCTACGAAACATTCAAGAGAAGATACTGAAACAGATAAAACAGGTGATTTTTCCATTACACTGCAAAAAATAATTGTTGATTTTACAGTATAAAACAGTAAAATAAGCAGTAATACGCTGCCGTGCAAGCAGTAATACGTAACCACGCATGCGCGGTTACGTATTACGTGCGGACCAGGTCTCTCTATTTTCCAATACAGAGACCTGGGTATTTCTTTTGTTGTTGTTGTTTTAAGCTTGGTGCAGTTCTTGCTACAGAATTTGTGCCAGATGATATAAATAGTTATGTAAAAAAAACTGATAAACTTTTATGCTGGTTTATATATGCATTATTTATTAGGGTGGGCCGAAAAAAACTTTTTTTCTTTTGATTCGCTATACTGCGGAAAACTTTGCTTTAGGGTTGCTTAGTAAAATAAAAAATAATAATAATAATAATTTAATTTTAATTTTAGCGGCAGAGCTGCTCAAACAAATTTTTTGGAAAGTAATAGTTTTCTTTATTTTTTAAAAGCTATAAAAGAAAAAAAAAACCGCTATAGTGAAAAATCTTTAAAAGAAAGATATAAAAACACATTTTAATAAAAAAAGAAGCAAAATTACTTTATTTGAGGTAGCGCAAAGCATTTAAAAAATCCTTAGGTTAACGCAATCAAGTTGTATTCACTCAGTTAATGTGGGCCGGGTCTTTTTTTCTGTTTTGATTCGCTATACCGAAAAAAACTTGTGTCTAGGGTAGCTAAGTAAAATGCAAAAACCAAATAAATAAAATTTTACTTCTGGTGGTAGCGCAAAAGGCCTAAAATTTGAGAAAAAAATGCATTTTAGGCCAAATTTTAGGCCTGTTAAATTGTTATTTCCAGGTTCTTGAAAACATAGTAACGGTGGACACTTGTAGTTAAATATCACATCAACTGGACTTGAATTGAGTGACAGATTGTATTTTGACGATAACCGTGATCAATTAGTCCATGAATCTTTTAACTAAGATGTTATTTAAAATAGATAAAAGACTTTACCTTTTCTCTTTAAGTGTTGGAGATGAGAAGGGATGACACAGTGTTTCCAAACATACCAGCTTTTATTTCAGAGCAATATTATCAAGGGTGACGTCCGCTGTTCCAATGACGGCTCCGAAGTTAATTAAATAATTTATAGAGACTAAACATATATTTGGCATATTTTCATCTTGAAGTGAATAATTAAAAATAATACTAAATGAGTAGCTGATCTAAGATTTCAGATGATGAACTCCAAGTGTCGATGCGCTCCATGTCCCGCGTCGCGAGATCAGCGTGGCTTAAGAACCACCAAACGTACTGCAAGTCAAAACGTAATAGGAATGAAGTGCCGAGTCACACTTCCGACTGGAAGATTCGAACCGACCGCCGCGCGAGGGAAAACGCGCCAAAAGAGCGCCGTCGCTACGAGCGCTCGCCAAACAGTACCGCCAAGGGAAGGAAAGGAGAAACGCACCGATGTTCGGACAACGCGCATGCGTCAAACGGGAGATGCGATGAGAAACTAAGAAGGACTCCGTTGGCTGACTGCCAAAAGCAAAGCAGACGGTGGATTTAAAAAGAAAAAACAGAGATCGTTTATTTAGATATTAGAAAGGAAGGGAAGTACAAATTTAAGATAGAAATAATTAATGGGTAGCTTTTAAACTGAGATGATTGAATACAGAGGTAACATTTAAAGATAGGGAATAAAATGCTGAAAAATAGAATTTAAAAGAATGGGAGAATGTAGATAAATATGTCACAACATGACAAGGCCTTTTGCACTACCACCAGAAGTAAAATTTTATTTATTTTGTTTTTGCATTTTACTTAGATACCCTAGACACAAGTTTTTTTCGGTATAACGAATCAAAACAGAAAAAAAGACCCGGCCAACATTCACTGAGTGAATACAACTTGATTGTGTTAACCTAAAGATTTTTAAATGCTTTGCGCTACCTCAAATGAAGTATTTTTGCTTCTTTTTTTATTAAAATGTGTTTTTATATCTTTCTTTTAAAGATTTTTCACTATAGCGTTTTTTTTTCTTTTATAGCTTTTAAAAAATAAAGAAAACTATTGCTTTCCAAAAAATTTGTTTGAGCAGCTCTGCCGCTAAAATTAAAATTTAATAATTTTTTTTTTCATTTTATTTTACTAAGCAACCCTAAAGCAAAGTTTTCCGCGGTATAGCGAATAAAAAAAAAAAAAAGTTTTTTTCGGCCCACCCTATTATTTATATTCCTAAATTGGACCGACTGATTTTAAAATTCAATAACTTCAAAACGGTGGACAAATATTCTTGTGGGAGAATTAGCAAATGAGACCCACTCTATGTATTTAACCACCTTCCATCGTATCAGTGCTGGGTGATTTTAGTTTTTGCCTCGATTGCACACCTATTGCTTGCAGCACCATCTATTGTTGGTAATTCGAACTCAAATCAGGAATCGCAGTAAAAAAAACTCCTGAGTTATTGTATTTTAAAATCAGTCAGTCCATTTCAGGACATCCGGTATGTATATAATTATTGATTTTTATATACAATTTACTTCTGATTGTATTGATAAAAATGGCTTCTTTATATTAAATAAATTGTATAAATATTGAAAAAATTGCTTGTGTACAAGCAACAAATAAAAGTTGGCAGAAATTATGCATGAAAAATTTCCTTCTCTCGCGAAGACTATTATCGCTATCTCGTCAAGGCCTGTATAATAGAAAAATACTGTTTTTCTTTTCACATTACTCACAAGATCTCTCTCTGATTCTAGATATATAAAACAAAATTGAATGTTAGACCTTTGCGGACCCCATGGGGTCCGCAAGTTCTTAACCACTTTTTAAGAACCGATGCATTAAATGATGTAATGTACCATATAAAGTGTTAAATATCTTCCTTTTTTTTTTCTTTTTTTTTTAAACAATTCTTCTGTTTTTTGAACATTAATCTTGTTTTCATTTACAACTGGTTAGAAATTATGTCAACAAAGCAGTGAAATCAACTTAAATAAAAACATTTTAAAAATATTGTAATGCTGAGTTTTTCCTTCAAGTCTTAGTTGTACTCAATATTTTTAACAAAAGAATTTTATTGTTATAAAAATGTAGTATGCAAAAGACATTTGAATCAATGTATACTATTAATAATTCTGTGGAAAATATGTAAATGTTGAATATTGTTATTGCTTTAAATTGTTGAATAATATTTTGCTTAATGTAGTTGTAAAGTGAATATGTTTACACAATTATGTGCTATTGTCCTAAAACATGTTTCAAAATGCTTTTGCTTGAAATATTTAATATTTTCACATATGTGAATTATTTTTAATATAAAATATTTAGTTTTAATATATGTGAATAATTCAGATTCTGAGAGACACAGGACTGCAGTAATTTTTTTTATGCTCATTTCAAGGAAAATACTCAAGTTTCTATCAAGTGAAGTTTTGACACGCAGCAATAATTTTTGTCTATAGGTAAATTATAAATTTTCATTAAAAAAAAATCCATCAATTGATAAGTTATAAATTTAGTCATTGAGACACCAGACACTGATAAACATAATGGCTGACTAATACTGATTGTTGCATAGGAAACAGTCACAAGCAGGCCTCAAAGTGGGGCTCTTTCTCACTATTTTTTGTGTTTGTCTCTTTTAACATATATTTTTCAAATTTAGTCTCTTTTCTCACTTTTTCTTCAATCATTTCTTACTCACCGATCCACCTTCCACCAACATTTGCATTAATTTATTCAACATAAAGTGAGTAAATACAGATATCCACAGGAGAAACAAATAATATTTTTTTGGCAACTTGCCAATTTTTCATACAAAGCCACAAAACGCAGCAAAAGTGTAGAATCTCTCTCTTTGTTCATTTGGTTGAAAGCTGAAATCGAAAATTAAAATGTCATTTTCACGTAAATGGATTTTTTAATTTTTTTTTTCTACTGACAAGATGAAAAAAAATCTTCTCAAAATTTCTGCTTAAAGTCAATTGATTAAAAAAGAAAAAAAAATTTAACCCGAAAATCAGCCCAACCCAAATACACTTCATACTAAAAATTAATCATACTTTATTACAACTATGGAAAAGTAGTCTACAATTATACCTGTAATATATATATAAAAATGAACACATATACATTCATTAATATTCTTCTTTTTTTTTTTTTGAAAAATATTCAGAACTTTCTTTTTAAATGACGGGTCAGCCCGAAAGAATCAAAACATTTAAAGTCAATTCAACGAACAAAAATAGCATCAACTCGACGCAACCCACAATTTATGTTGAATCTGGTCAGTTTCGGGTAATCTGACCAGATACAGAATTTTACTCTCTCTGCAATTTCAAATTATATTTAGGTGTTTTTTTTTTTTTTTTTTTTTTTTTTTTTTTTTGGGGGGGGGGGGGGGTAAAATAATTGTTATTTTTGTTTTATCTATATATATTTTTATCAAGGCTTTCTCAAATCCATGTTGACTACTTGCTGACACATTCCTAAAACTCATTTTTCATCTTAAATGCATGAAAACAAAAAGTGTTCTTAATAAAAAAAAAAAAAACCCTAAGAAATTGAGTTGCAGGTTTCATCTTTTGTTAAAGCAAATGGTCATTTCAGAATATATTCACAAAATGGAAAACTCTATTTGATTGCAAATCAGTTCAATAGTTGCACCGCCTAACTTTAAACTTTTACATATAAAAACTACCCCGTAAATGTGTCAAAAGGTTTTGCATTGTTGAGGAAGGGGTAACATCCTTCATTAGTCAAAATTTTAGGAGGAATTTTAAAAAAATTTTGGGGGGGGGGGGTGTAAAGCATTATTACAGTCACATTTATTTTTACTACAATCATTACAATGCAAATCATATGCTCTATTAAATCATATATACACTACTCTCAAAAAACTTTCTTCGGAAGGAAGAAAGTGTGTTTTAACGATATTTATAACTTTCTGACAACTATGACAAATGTAATTAATTAATAAAAGATTTTTTTTAATTAAATTATTTTTCTTTTTGCTAGATATTTTGTGTTTTTTAGGATATTCCTCCTCATTTTGTCAAAAAAAACCTTACTTGATAGACTAAAAAACTATGCATTTTAAAACTCTGTGCATTAGAAAATATTAGAAACACCTGAAATGGTGCAGAAAAAAAATTAAAGTTTTTGCATGCCTGTGTAATTATCTATAACTATTTTAGCATCTTTTGAAATTATGATCACTTGATTAAATGTTCATTAATAATCATCTGATGTAGTATGACAACTTGTTTTAAGAATAATTAATATAACTGTGCCCAGTATTTTTTCATAACATTTTAACTGGTTAATAAATAAAATGTGGAAATATACTCTTACCAAATTCTTTAACTAGAACAATTTTGACATCTTATGTGTTCATTGAGTCAGAAAAAATATTAAGATTTTAATTAATTTTAAATAAAATTACTCTAAAACAGATGTGGACACAATATGTAGCAAATAAAATACCCAGTGCAACATGATTTCTAAAATTTAACTTTTAGGCTACCAATGGATAATTGAGCATGTTGCCCGCTTCTGTTCAACATGAAAAAGATATTCTCTTACAGTTACTGTTTTGGAATTGTACCAAAATATTTCCATCCATTATGCATATTTCCACCCATGTTTTTTTTTTTTTTTAATTTCCAGAACACTAGTAAGCTTGAAAATTAATGCTTTATTTCTCTGTAATCAATTCTTATGAGAATTGTAACTATTTTTGCTACCTGTAAATAAATGTTGTTGTTGCTTGAAATGCAATTTATGTGTGTGAAAATTTGCATCAATGTCACGTGTTAATCATACAAAGTTGTCCATTTTCTATTACATTTGAAATAGTATTTTAAATTAGATTGCGCGTTTAAATTATGTAAAATTGTATTCAGTATTTTATTATTATTATATACTAGGGTTCATGTATGAGGAGGGTAGAGGGGGTTTATAATAGAAGGCAGGTTACCACATTAAAAATCAAAAAGAATAAGTTGACTAGCAGAGATTTAGCAAATCTATTTATTATGTACTCAAAAGAAGAATGTTGTACAACATTTACTTAACATGGCCTATATTTAAATTTAGGGTCTGTGCATATATAACGTTATCAGTTTAGGAGGAGAGGGGGGGTCTGGCACTTGTAGTGTAAGGTAGAGATCTGCACGGGCCGGGCCAAGGCCCGAAGCCCGTACTCGGCCCGGCCCGCGGGCCGGGCTCGGGCCTATTTTTCTTCACGGCACTCGGGCTGGGCCGGGCCCGGGCCATATTTTTTTTCTGAAGGCTCGGGCCGGGCACTACTTTTTTCCTGAAGGATAAGGCTGTGCCTTAAATTATTTTTTCCGTACAGAGCCGGGACTGTTTTCATTCTTCCTAGTCTTCATGCTTTAAAATTTTTAGTCCTGGTTTTGACTCGTATGAAAATCATTGTCTCGGCGTACCTGGTCCGTTCGAAGGTCAGTAAAATAAGATCTGGCATAAAAATCTTTTCAAAACATGTATACATTTTTAAATCGCCATTATTTTATAATTAAACATTAAAATTTATTCTTTTTAAAGAATAGTAGATTTATACACTTATTAAAATATAGCTAAATTAAAATATAGTAAAACGTGTGAAAAATAACCTGCTTATGATGGAATCCTGTCTTAAATTGAAAAATGTGTTGATCCATTAAAAATGAATATACTAATATGTAAGAAAAGAATATATAATACATTTACACCTGCTAAGAAGACAAATTGTCTATAACTCATTTTTTTTTTCTTCCCTATGCAATTCCATCTTAGATTTTACTGTATAGCATTTTTCTGATTTTTAACACTTCAATAAATGGAATATGGATTAACAATATCGATGATAACTTAAACACATACATACAACAAATAGAGATTTATTAAAAAAATAAATATTCCAGCTTGCGGCACCTCTATAAAAATGAAGATTATAAACATAAAAAAAAAAAAGGCAGAGATAGGAATTTTTGGTTAGATCTCCTCCTATGAGGCAAATTTTTAACCAAATCGACGTAAAAATTATGTTTTGTAGAAATTCACTCGGGCCGGGCCGAGATTTTAACTTTTTCCGGGCCCGGGCCGAACTTTTAACTTTTAAATCGGGCCGGGCCAATATTTTTTTTGTTCAGGCTCGGGCCGAACTTTTAATTTTTGTATCGGGCCGGGCCGGGCCAAATTATTTTTTGTATGGGTCGGGCCGGGCCCGGGCCTGGAAATTTCGGCCCATGCAGACCTCTAGTGTAAGGTATCTCTAGGGGGAGGGTGTTTTTTGATATTCCTATCATTTTTAACCAACCATTTTTATTATTATTTATTTATTTATTTTTTTGCAAGAAAATAATCTCTTTTTTTTTTTTTTTTTTTTTTTTTAGTCTTATGTGTTTTTATGAAAATATAAAGTTATTAATAAAGCCTAAATGATTATAATATCATTTCATTCCAAAATATGGAATACCCCCAACATTTGGCATGCCTGTTCTTCTTCCATATGCTTACATATAATTCAGAAAAACCAGGTGTGAAATATGTTTGAAATTATACTTGTTGTATTTGTACATATATGTGTTTGCATGTTAGTACAGAAAGATAAAAAATGTTGTCCACTAGTTTTGTTGATAAGTTCTTTTTTTGCCTTCCCTGTTAAAGGGACATAGGCAAAAAGACAACTTTACTGTTTTCAGTGCATCAATTGTGTGACGATAAGCTATCTCTTTTAGGTGTTATTTGATATAAAGTTATTTCATAATAATGGTATTTTATTGAATCCGTAAAGTATGCGAATAATAAATGTATAACAAACCATTCATGTATATCGCTGCAAACGCAAAAAAATAAGAAAAAATTTTAAAAATAAAAAGAATTTTTAGAAATTGATAACGATCATTAATTGAGGGGGGGGGGGGTTGAGGAATGATAATATACAGTGATGGAACAGCTGCGCCAATTGCTCCAATTGCGCCAAAACGATAATGCTGCGCCATTCTGCGCCAAAACGATCATTTTTCAACAAAATTGCGCCCAACTGCGCCAATTCGATAATTTTCTTCTAGCAACATTTTGCTATAAGAAAAATTTCGTCATTCTTCGCGGTACGAAATCCCCTCTTTAAAGTGCCTGTTACGATTCAAAACGTGCTCGTGCGCGCCGATCAGTCGATCCTCCGATTGGTGAGTTTCCTGCAAAGGAACCAACTATATATATGACTACAGCTAGGAAGCTCGGCTCGCGAGACACCAATCACAGTCTGCTACAGGGGTGATTCTGGTCCGAATTTTCCGAAAAATTAAGGCAATGGTTTCCGAAAAAAATATATATATCGGTCATAAATCCGAAAATTCGGACATAAAATGTATCGGTATTTCGGCAAATGATCGCCGAAAAAAATCAATCTCGTCATTCCTTCGAAGAAAAGTCGCCAATTTTGTCAAAGGATCGCGGGAAAAACATGACTTTCGTCAGAAAATCGAGAAAAAACGGCCAATTTCGTCAAAAACATTGCGAAAAGTGGCAAATTTCGTCAAAAGATCGCGAAAAAACGGCAAATTTTATCAACGGATCGCGGGAAAAACGTTACTTTCGTCAGAAAATCGAAAAAAAACCCGGCAAATTTCGTCAAAAACATTGCTAAAAACGGCAAATTTCGTCAAAAGGTCGCGAAAAAACGACAAATTTAGTCAAAGATTGCGAAAAACGGCAAATTTCGTCATAAACATTGCGAAAAACGGCAAATTTCGCCCAAAGATCGCGAAAAAACGACAAATTTTGTCAACAGATCACGGGAAAAACGTGACTTTTGTCAGAGCATCGCGAAAAAAGGCAAATTTCTTCAAAAACATTGCGAAAAACGGCAAATTTCTCCAAAAACATTGCGATAAACGGCAAATTTCTTCAAAAACATTGCGAAAAACGGCAAATTTCTTCAAAAACATTGCGATAAACGGCAAATTTCTTCAAAAACATTGCGAAAAATGGCAAATTTCGTCAAAAAATAGCAAAAAAACAACAAATTTTGTCAACAGATCGCGGGAGAAACGTGACTTTCGTCAGAGAATCGTGTAAAAACGGCAAATTTTGTTAACAGATCGCGAAAAACGGCAAATTTCGTCAAAAATAGCGAAAAAAACGCAAATTTTATCAACAGATCTCGGAAAAAACTGCACATTTCGTCAAAGGGACGCAAAAAAAAGTGGCGGGAGTACGTGCTGATTAGCTTTTGGTGTAAATCGCTCATCAGGTGGCGCTGCTATCCTGCATTTCTCGCGAATTCCGCAATCTCTATCTCAAGAACTAATCCACTTATTTTCACCAAACTTCAGATTCAGTTAGACCTTGACATAAATAGATGCTGATTATATTTTGGTGTAGCTATCCCAATAGGTGGCACTGCTATACTACTTTTTTCATGATTTTCACAATAGCTGTATCTCAAGAACTAATACCCAGAATTTCATCAAACTTCAGATTCTGTTAGACCTCGACATAAATAGATGCTGATTACGTTTCGATATAAATAGCCCAACAGGTGGCGCTGCTATTCTACTTTTGCATGATTTCACAATAACTATATCCCAAGAACTAATGCACAGAACTTCGTTAAACTTCATATTTTGTTAGACCTTGACATAATCAGTCAGGGGTGATTCTGTTCCGAATTTTCCGAAAAATTAAGGCAGTCATTTCCTAAAATTAAAAAAAATCTGTCATAAATCTGAAAATTCGGACATAAAATACATCGCGTTTTTCGACAAATGGTCGCCGAAAAAAATCAATTTCGTCAATCGTTCGAAAAGAAATCGCCAATTTCGTCAAAGGATGGCGGAAAAACGACAGATTTCGTCAAAAAAATCGCAAAAAAAACGGCATCGTCAAAGGATCGCAGAAAACGGCAAATTTCGTCAAAGGATCGCGAAAAAATGGCAAATTTCGTCAAAGGATCGCGGAAAATGGCAAATTTCGTCAAAAGACCGTGGAAAAACGGCAAACTTCGTCAAAGGATCGTGGAAAAACGGCAAATTTCGTCAAACGATCGCGAAAAAATGGCAAATTTCGTCAAAGGATCGCAAAAAAACGGCAAATTTCATCGAAGGATCGCGATAAAACGACAAATTTTGTTAAAAGATCGCGAAAAAACGGCAAATTTCGTCAAAGGATCGTGAAAAAAACGGCAAATTTCGTCAAAGGATCGCGAAAAAACGCCAAATTTTGTCAAAGGATCGAGGAAAAACCGCAAATTTCGTCAGTGGGGTGCGGAAAAAAATCATTGTGCCGGGAGTGGATTCCCCCTCCCCCGTCTCCCTTGTTGTAACCTTTCAGAAAATTTGTTGTGAATTTCAGATTTTTTTTTTTTTTACTCAGAATTACCGAAGTTTTGTGATAGCTGTAACATAGTTTTTTTTTTGTGTGTGTGTGTGTGTGTACGTTTTCTCTAAAAAGCTTTTTCGTGCTTAAAAGAGAGGGATTTTGCAGCTCAATAATAGTTATTTTCTGCTGAAAAACCGTTTTGCTGCTCCGAAATGAGCGATTTGCTGCTCCAAAATGAGTCATTTGCTGCTCCAAAATGAGCGATTTCTGCTCCAAAATGAGCGGTTTTCTGCTCCAAAATGGTGTTTTGCTGCTCCAAAATGATGATCCTGGTGTTCCATCACTGTAATATATGATATTGTAAGGGGAGGAGGGGCTCAAAATTACCAAAATGTTGATAACGTTATATATGTACAGCCTCTTATTTAAAAAAATACAGAAAAAACAGTTTACACAGCCTTTATGTGTTTATCACATGAAAAAAAAAAAAAGTATTTTGCAAAATTGCATTTACTATATGTTAAAATGTTATCAACTGTAATAAAAATCTTTATTTTGCAAAGATGCATTTCCACAGTGTTAAAATCATTTGCACTCTATTTTATTTTTCTTTATGTATATTGGATAAGAAAAAAATAATAATCAGCTTGAAAGAGTTGGTGATGCTACTTGGAAAGAAAGTAACTAACAGACACAAATGGGGAAGAAAACTCGTATTGTTTGATAAAAAACTAGTTTCTAGTACTGATTGTCTCTCTACACAGGACAACTCCTAACAGGTGTAATCTCTGAAACCACATTGTGTCGACTAAGATTATTGAGATTTTTTGAAGAAGTAGACAGTGTGTTTAAAAATGTCTTCTGTGCAAGAATTTATTTGAAAACTTTTTTTGTTTGTTTGTTTGTTTTATCTCATAAGTTGAGTGTTCAAAGTACACATCTGTAATTTCATACTAATATTTAAATAAGGAAGCTTTATTGATCCATAAACAAAATGCAGTTTCTGAGATCTACATGTCTCCTGTTATGTTTCAATCTTTCACCTTCCCTTGTTACAGGTTAATTGGCGATTAAATTCTGCTAAATTTGTGTTATTCATCAGCCAACTTATTGTGGGTGAATTTTAATTTATTTTAAACTGAGGTTTAAAAGAAAACTATTCATATTGATTTGGATGAGCATAATACCAGCAAAGTGCAGCAAGTGGAGAGGAATGTGCAGCAACCTGACACCAGTCAGCAAGTTGCATAAATACTTCATCCCGGCCCTCAGTTACCAGAACTGATTGATAAAAAAAGCAGACAAAAGTTTTTGCACCTAGCCATATAGTTTTTGTTATGCTGAAAAGCCAGTATAAATATTGATTTAATATCCAGCCATTAAATAGTTAAGTTTCTTGTTAAGTAATTATTTTTCTATAAATTTTGAAGATACATGTTTATTTTTTTTTAATAAAGTAAATACATTGAATTAAGATTAATTTATATATACCTATTTTATAAGGTTAAATCAAAGTTCTATCATATTAATTGCATGTTTAATAGATTCTTATATAACTTAAAATTTTTAAGAAATGTTTGCTAAATTTACTATGAAACGTTGGATTGTGAACTTCTTCGAATGGCTTTTTTACTTGCCAGTTTTTATGCACAGTTTTGTGTTGATTATTGTTTTATTATTAAAAAAAATATATGCAAATATTATTTATTCTTTGCACAGTAAAAATATTTGAGATTAGAACCTAAACTTAAAAAAAAAAGAAAAACCCACATATACGAAGAATTACATACCACTAATTGTTATTGAAAAAGAATAAGTATTGATGCACATTAGAAAGAAAAGAAATATAGGACTTGAATATTTGTCACATACGTACCACTGGCTTAGGTTTTGATAGTCATCAATTATATCCATTATTTTAAAAATGAATTTACAAAATGTACTGTACATTAAAAAATCAAGATGTTAATGTGTATCACATTGTAAAGTGTAAATTTAGCTTCTGCTTTTTAAATATTTATTTTAAAAGCATTTTTGGTTTATTAAATGTTGATTATGTGAATTGAATATTAAAGAACTGGATTATATTTTAAACAAAAACACACTTTCTTAACTAATGATATAAATGAAAAATAACTTTATGCTTTATAATTTTGTTTGTTGGATATAATTCTAAATTTGTTGTTGTTATTATTATTTAATTTATATTTGTTATGGTCAGTTGCATTTTGTTTTGTAATGACAATTATGTTGTGTTCAAAATTAATGTGCATTGTATGTACTTCTTTTGTGTTTTATTTGCTTATACTAAATGTGTGAAATAAAGATATTAATATATTTTTTTTTATGTTTGTTCATTATTAAGTATAGTTAAAATAATATAAAAATTACTGAATTGAAAATGGCTAAAATCACAAAAAGTTTCATCCGAATATTTTTGCATTTTGTAATTATTTCATAATTATAATTCTCTGAAATCTGTCGATAATCTACCATTCATTTTAAAATGTAAACGGTAGAAATCACAATTAACAGTTAAGCTTATTAAACAAACTTAACTTATTAAAGCCAATGGAGTGAAAATCATTGATTCCAAATGACCAAGTATTCTAAGATTGGCTTCTAGTATTTTAAATCATTAAAAATTTAATAGTCAGTTAGTAATCCATCTTTAAAATAATATCATAATTGTAGGAAAATAAATTTGAATTTCTGAAAGTTTTATGCATAGGGAATTGAAAATTCTTTCATAATTACAATTTTCTGAAATCTGTTGATAATCTACCATTCGTTTTAAAATGTAAACAGTGGAAATCACAATTAACAATTAAGCTTATTAAACAAACTGAACTTATTAAAGCCAATGGAGTGAAAATCATTGATTCCAAATTATCAAGTATTCTAAGATTGGCTTCTAGTATATTAAATCATTAAAAATTTAATAGTTAGTTAGTAATCCATCTTTAAAATAATATCATAATTGTAAGAAAATGAGAAAAAAAAAATCTTTGAATTTGAATTTCTGAAAGTTTTATGCATAGGGAAATGAGAATTATTTCATAATTACAATTTTGTGAAATCTGTCGATAATCTACCATTTGTTTTAAAATGTAAACAGTGGAAATCACAATTAATAGTTAAGCTTATTAAACAAACTTAACTTATTAAAGCCAATGGAGTGAAAATCATTTAATGTAAATAAAGCTGATTATTAATATAATTTGTTAAATATGATTAAATGAGATGAAAAGATTAAAGAAGGTGTCTTTCTGAACTATGACTCTTTTATAGTGTTCACGTGATTATTCCCTTCACTAATGGGTTCCCATGATAGTGATTTCATCAATTATCGACGAAATACATGATTTTCCCGATCCCGATTGATGAAATTCATGATTTTTACGCTCCCAAATGATAAAATTTGCAAATTTTTCTAAGACTATTTGGCAAAATACACAATTTCTGGAGATGTTGGCCACTTTTGGTCTGTGGGCCACAGGTTGTGCATTTTTAATGTATATCATGTTGGTGTAGAAACATATCTATTTTATTATTGTCAGATCTTAATTCTAGACCAAATAATTTTAAATTAAAGGTACTTATGTAGTTAGCTACACAAGTACCTAAACTTTCAAATTTATTCAAAATAATATAAATTAAAATATTTTTATTTAGTGCATAAATTACTTGTTTACTGTAAACTCATATTTATTTTTTAATTAAATATTCGGTGACATAAATATACTTGCTGGACTGGCTACTAAAAAAAAAAAGCAACTTACCAGCCAGTGGCTACTAAGCAAAATTTCTTTTTTGCACCTTTATTCTGACAGCATGTTTTTTCTGAAAGGTGTATATAGTTATAGTTATTTTACAGTTCCACACAAAAGAACACGATTATATGAAAAGAACACATGTTTAATATGGTATTTGTAAATTGCTGACAGTAATGTATTTTTAGTATGTTATATAGTCAGACAGGCAGCATATAGACAGCTGACGGAGTGTAGACAAACAGCATACAGACAACCAACAGAGTAGGCAGATAGCAAACAGACATACAGCAGACTGCAGATACTTCGGAGGAAGACAGCAGAAGAGCAGGCTATTGGAGAGCACACAGATAGCAAGCAGACATACAATCGACTGCAGATACTTAACAGGCAGATAGAGAAACAACAAAGAGCAGGCAGACAGCCGAAAGAGTGTAGACAGCAGGCAAACATCAGATGACAGACAGTCAAAAGAGTATAGACAGCAAAGAGAGCAGCTAGACAGACAATATACAAACTGCCGACAGAGTGTAGACAGAACAGAAAACAGGCAGGCAGCAAACAAAAAACTGACAGATTGTAGATAGATAGAGGGTAGACATATACCAGATAAAGAGATAGATACAGAGAGAGACATACAGACCAAAAACTGTCTGGGTGTTACAAGTAGGGCGCAGAGGACAGAGCCCCCTTTTAAATTATAGTTTAAGAATCTTGTCAAACCATAGTCCCTCAACTTACGTATTCATAGAATGTCTTATCGTTAAGTGTTACAGTCAGCGTTGTAAATTTAGCAGATTTTTTTTACTGTATTTAATCACCGAATGTCTGTCATTAAGGCTGTTCTCAACTCCAAAACAGCTACTTTATGACACATTTCTTACTTCAAATTTGTTCGGAAACTCATGAAATTGGCAGCTACTGTTATTCAGAAACTTTGTAATCAAAACGCGTTTTCTATTTTTTGGTAAAGCTAGAAGATCTTTCAAAAAATACTGTCAAAGTCGGCATTTTGAACTGAATTCCCGACGCGGTAGCCCGAAAAGACGGAAAAACGTGTCACGTGACCAGAATCGCTTATAACTCGATAAGTAATTTATATATCAAAAAATGAAAAACTCATTTTGATTCCAAATCGCTTCAATAGTCAGGCCTGCCAATTTTATGCCTTTGCATTTAAAAATATGTCGGAAAGTTTCGTGTTGTTGAGCAAATCATTTGAGAACCAACCACGCCTTAAATAAACCATAAACCAAAAATTACTACGGAATATCTAAAGATATTTTTAATAAAAAAATCTGCCAAATTGGCGACAGTTATAAATAGGATGTTTATATTTAGTTTATACACTTGTGCAACATGGGAGGGGCAGTTCTGAATTGTGCCGTTTAGACTAGAGGCTTTCTTATCAGCAACTTTCAAAGCTAAATGTTAACTTGCAATGATTTTAATTCATTTTTTATGTATTAACTTCTCAAGTAATTCCTATTAAAATGAAATAAAATGCTATATAAATTACTAAATGTTATTGATTTGATAAACATTATATTTTGATATTTCACCAATAATAATACTTCCCTATTTTTTTTTTTTTTTTTTTTTTTTTTTAAATTATTATTGAAAGCCTAACAGGGATGGAAAATCAAATACATTTGAATTTCTCAGGCCAAGGGATTAAATTTATTTATAAATACCTTTTAATTTCTTGCGTTGATTGAATCGAGGGTGTTCTCTCTCTCCCCCCCCCCCCCTGTTTAACAACGCCATAGCAAACTTATTTTTGGACAAAAATGCATGAAATTTTCAGACATTATTCTTTACGTGCCTGAAAAGAAGCGAATAGCCTCTTTGCTCAAAGGCGCTTGTCCCTGGCAAAGCGAGGCTGATTAATAGAATATTCTTTAACGAAACTTTCCTTAAGTGAATACTAAATCCTTCCTGCAGCACTGTAGGATTATTTAGGTTAGTAAAAGGTTAGTTAGGTTAATAAAAAAAATATAGTAATCTATAAAAATAAAGAAAACTGGTTGTTTGTGTCTGTGTGCAGTCTGTAGAATAGAGATTGCTGGATACAGTGCTACCGAGTTTGGTCTGTAAGCTACCTCTAAAACCAAACAGTTGCTCCTCAAAGCCTGAATTCCTTTTTTTTAATTACAGTGGAACCCGTTTAAGAAGTTTTATATCAATGGTCCCAATTGGTTTTCTATTTCTTTAATGCTAAAATCCACTCTGTAA
Organism: Maratus michaelseni; assembly: GCA_963931845.1. Taxonomy (NCBI): domain Eukaryota; kingdom Metazoa; phylum Arthropoda; class Arachnida; order Araneae; family Salticidae; genus Maratus; species Maratus michaelseni. Next base: position 151,673,949 of record OZ007596.1, on the reverse strand, counting down.
GAAGTTTTAATTTTGAAAGTCTTCCCGCTTAAGAAGTTTTTTTCCCCGAAAATCCTCTTTCTGAATTTCACTATATGGAAACATTTTTTGCATTTATTCGTACAATGTTCTTTCTTTCAAGGGAAAAAAAGATTCAAAATGTACATATGAAGAAAGGAATAGGTAAGCGGAAAAGCAAAAGAATGTGACACCTGTGCCCATAGAATACAGGATAGCCATTGTTCAGAATTCAGAGGAAGTAACCAGCCAGTTTTGAAAGTTTCAATCTTGTAAGGCAAGGGGTTTTCTTTTCTTTCTATGCCGGACTTCAGCAGGGAAGATTATCGCCGTGATGAATCAATGACGGATCTTTGGGCCAAAAAAGGTCGCAAACGGACATTAGGAGCCTGCACGATCCAACCCGCGGGTCACGAGACTCGGGTCGGGACTGGTCTTCACTTTTTAAGGGCCTTACTTTTTTCCGAAGACGGGCAAAATCGAGATCATCCTTCCGGGTTTCACTTTTTCTGGAAACTCGGGCCGGGTAAGACTTTTTTTTTTTTTTTTTTTTTTTTTCCAGGTCGAGCCTGACTTTGATTTCTTTCTTTCTAGAGGTCCGTACGAGTCGAAATTTTCAGGCCCGGCATAAAAGCTGAAAATTTAACCCGAGTGCGATCAATGGTGGTTATGGGGGCGATCCCCCTCCCCCCGATTCCGCTAAAAATTGTTTGGAAACCGACATTAGAGGTTTACGCGGGAAAGGGTCTGTCTCAAAGGAAAATCTCTGCCCGGGCCGGGCCAATTTTCATTCATGAAACTCGGACCTGCCTGGTCGGGTATTCCTTTTTCCTGCAGACTCGAGCCGGCCGGGCTAGATTAGTTTTATTCTTTTTCGAGACGAGTTTGACGTGAAATTCATTCTTCCTAGAGATCTGCACGAGCCGAAATTTCCAGACTCTGGCCCAACCCGGTATAAAAGTTAAGAGTTGGGCGGTGTCTCGCTCATCTCGTATGAAAACCATATTGGTCCGGCATTAGAGATGAGTTTGGGTTCTCTTTTCGGAGCCCGAGCCTGAAGCATTTTGTGTCATCAGTGCCCAAGCCAGAAAATATGCAATAAAATAAGAAAATATTTAAAGATTGTTTTAAAAATATCTCTTCTCAAGAACATAATAAATTTTTTGGAAATTTACATTCAATATTTTCAAAAAAGAGAAGTTTGGTATCAAACAAAAATATACTTCCTTAAAAGGATTCTCATATTTTTCTCCTCAAACAAGCAAATCTGATGGACACTTTAACGAAGAACGTTTTATGAATAAATGCAGGATGTTTGGAGAAATTACTATTTTTATGTCGAAGAATCAAACAACGTTTTTCTATTTCCTATAAAAGGTGTACATCTCAACGGAGGCGCCAAGATTTGTGCAAGGGGGGGGGGGGGTGCGCATGGTCCCTGCTTGGGTCGTATTATGCACGTTAATTATAATTGAACCCGACCCGAACCCCACAAAAGCCTTTTCATCGACCTGAACCTGAAATGATAGAAAATTAATCCATATTTTAATATAATTATAGAAAAGTAGTCTACAATTATATCTCTAGTTTAAATTTTAGTTTTTAAGTATAAAAATGAGCATACATACACTCATTAATCTATATATTTAAAACGCTAAGCGATTTCTTTCGACAATCCGTGAGAACAAACTACTGCATCAAATTACACAATTCTTTTTTTAAATGAAAGATATTTGAACACAGATGTTATCGTGCATTCGTTTCTTCGAAAATTTAATTAATTAGCCGTAATTTTTAATTAAACTTTTACTTCTGCTAATGACGTCATAATCGGAAAACGCCCACTGTTGCAAGGCATAGAGTTTACTCTCTGAACTCAGTGGTTGCGAGGATATTAAGAGAAAAAATGAATATTAAAAGCTCGCGGCTTTTAGGCCGAATTTTTTAATTTGCAAGTTAAATTTCCCTAAAAATATTTATCCGCGTGTTTTCAAAGCAAATAAAACTTTATATTTATTATGACGTCACGGGAATATTGTCCATTGTGTTTATTTTATCATTATGCATTATAACTTTGTTGATGCTACTTTTTCATTCCAATTAAATGCAAAAATATATTTTTATTTGTATGCATGGTTTTTAAGCGTTAAAGTAACGGATATAACGTACGTGTGAAAAGTTTGCGCCGGTGAAAATCACGTTATGCTTACCTCGAAATGCATTTTAACATTGATAAAACTGAAGAGAAAAATGTATTGGTTATGATTGTGTCAACATGACTTAATTTTACCTGATTTTTTCACTCATAATTATAAAGATTAGAATTGGAGGCGTCATTGATTTCTTCATCTTGATTGCATACCTTGATTACATGTTACCAATTACTTTTTTTTTTAATTATAGGTTAGAAGATTTCTTTTTTTAATAAACAAAATCACAAAAGTAAAGGATTTCAGGAAATTTAAAATGATTAAAAATAGTGTTATGGTAGAAAAAAAATCTTGAAATAATGATTGTATTTTTAGCTAGAATAAACAATGTAAGACTAATATGTCATAGGAATTATTTTGGTAATTTTATTATAAGTTCATTTAACAGTTCAGCGCATATTTCTTTCCCTGTGAATTTCTCTTTCGATGTAAAAAAAAAAAAAAAAAAAAAAACTTTTCAGCTATTGGACGCCAGTCAAAATACAGTGGCAATTTTTAGAAATGTACAACGGTTGTGACAACAAACGGCGCTATCGCTTTAGCTTTTATCGCGGTTACATCACTTCTAAATACTCCAAATTTCTATTTTTTACTACATTTTACAACATCAATTAGAAAAAAAATTAGATTTCGATTGCAATTTATTTGAAAACTGCCGCTTAATTTAACGATTTTTTAAATAATTTTCAAGCATGAAAAGTTTTTCAATTCTATCTTATCAATGACCACCAGTTTGCTTCAGTAATGTAAAATAGCCCGTGGGAAAGTTGCCACAATTGAAAATAGAATTTCCAAACCAACATAAAAAGTGAATAATAATAATAATAAAAACAGTTATCAATCATAAGATCAGATTATCCATAAGATAGAGCATTTTAGCACTAAACAAAAATCTGTCAAAAAAAAAAAAAGCTATTTTTAGTTTATTTATGAACATAAAATTGATATGTTGAATTCGTTGATGTGTATGTTCCATCAGATATCAGAATATGCTAGGAATTGTATTTTTATATTTTATTACATTTGCCAACTGTGTAAGAGGAAAAATATCCTCGACTGTGATGGAAAAGGGATTAACATCCTGATTATGTAAAGGAACCGAAGAAAAAATACAAATAAATTACACTTGAAAACATTAAAAATTTCCCTCATCGGCCGATTGATTTATTACTGTAAAAAAAAATCTTCATCTTTACATAAAAACTGATTAGCTTAAAACAATGGATGCGTTTTAGAAGATATGGATTTGAAACGAACAATGATTAAAGAGAACATTTTAAAACTTTTAATTTAAACATTTTAAAACTTTTTAAGGTCAAATTTCGACGGTGCTTTTGGGCAGATGCAATGCACATGCGCATAGGAACTCATTCGGTTGCATTATTACAGGCGGGGGGGGGGGGAGATGTGTTCTTTATTTACTATGTTCTTTTATTTACTGAATATGATATGACCGTAGGGATATACTATTTGTATATACTTCATAGGTCCATGAAATTTTTTTCTTGCCGTGGGGAGTATGGCGACAATGTCAAACTAATTTGCATTACACAGTTGTTTACGGATTGTTTGTTGGGAGTTTGCATCGGAAATAGTACTGTATTTGACTGGGGATAAAAACTTTAAAAATAAAATATTTGAAAGGCTGTTTCATACGCACCCCTTTTTAAATAATAAAGAAGCTTATTTTACTGATATTGTTATAATATTTTTTTCCGTCATATTTTGACGGGTTCCATCTAAGTATATATTTAAAACGCTAAGTGTTTTTTTTTTTTCGATAGTCCGTGAGAACAAACTGCTGCATCAAATTACATCAGTCTCTTTTTAAATGAAAGATATTTGGACACAGATTTGTTATCGTGCATTCGTTTGTTCGAAAATTTTATTAATTAGCCGTAATTTTAATTTCAAATTTTACTTCTGCTATGACGTCATAAAGTCAATCGCCAGAGGATGCTGCAACTTTTCATAAAATTGAAGTCTGACTCTGACCGTAACTTCAAGCTATCTGGGTAAACAAAGCTCGAATACGTTATAAAAATATCAATGTCACCAATTTATTTACTTTTAACATTTGCTGAAACATTAAAACTAATACAAAAAGATTAAAATATATTAAATTACTCATAAATTTGTTTTTAAACGTTAATAAATTTTATTTATTAAATAAAAAATACCCTTACATGGAACAGAAGCCGCAGACGCACAGGGATTGGCTCGATTTATTTTTTGCGCTATTTTGGCGAGAAAACCCAATTTTCACACATTATTTTTATTAAACACTTGCAATTAATTGTACTAATTAATTACTTTTAAATTATTTTATTTTATTTATTTACACACGTATTCAATTTTATTAACACCAAGTTGCCATACAAAGCAAAAATCTCCATTTTGGCGCCAAAAAGAAACCACGATGCGTCTGTGACATCTGTGCCGATTTAATCAAAATTGTTTGGGTGTACCGCATATTGGAAAATTAAATAAATCCATGATTATTGTTTCTTTCGGAGATTAAAAATAAGAAAATTTAATTCTTAACGAAATACAATTATTTGGTCGGAAATTTTTTCTTAGTTCAGGCTTAGTTAATATTCTGGTACTTCTCCATTATCCCATCGACCACTTTCCATATAAAAAACTATCACTAAATTATTTGCCAAACTGTAGTGCCCAATAAACAAATGGAAGAAGTTTTGCCATTAGAATATCAGAATAAATAAATAAATTTGGAAAAGCCCAATTCACTAAAGTATCATTTATCAGTAACTTTAAACAATAAAATTTACAATATATTAATGAAAATAGAAACAAAAAAAAGCTTGGAAATTTATTTAATTAAATTATCTTTCTTAATTATCTATCTCGATTGCTGGATAAATGTTTGTGACGTCAGTTAAAATTGATCTATTGTACGTAACTGCGCATCGCAACATTTTTTCAATGTTTTTTCGCTTTTAATATCATGTTGTCGAAGATGTAATTTCTATTTTAATTAATGAATTAACTAAAAATCAGTAAAACATCATTAAAAATAGATTAAACGTCGAATTAAACATCACTTGATGAGATAACAAGCACGTGTAACGCATTTGACGTAAAGTGAGTTTGACGCCACGATAATACATTTTTGGCGTTAAAATCCTACAATTTGGCGATAGTTATTTTCTTAATGGAAAGTGGTCGACCGGATAACGGAGAAGTATCAAAATTCTTATAAACAGGGCCTGATTACCGCAGGGGCAAACGGGGCAGCTGCCCCGGGCCCCCATCTCAAGGGGGCCCCCAAATGACAAATTTTCATAGCCCAATGTTTATGTTCCTGTATATAAGAAAAAAAAAAGAAAAAAAAAACTTTTTCATTCTCTTTATATAAGATCTATGATTTTCGGGATCTACAATCAGCTGATCAACCATTGTACTTAAACTGGAGGTCAGGGTAGTTCTACCAATCAGAACTGCCTATTTGTTATATGTGACCTCCAGCATGATGACGTCAATTGCAACTGCCCTATTCGCGATTCCAGCCCCAGAGGTTAAAATCTCCTATCTTCATCAGAAAAAGCTCTCATGCTTAGCTATATTATCCTATAGCTATATGGAGATGTTACTAATAAACTTGATTATAACGATATAATAGATTCTTTTGCTGAATGCAAAATTAGAAAGAAACCTCTAAAAATAAAATAAAGAATATGTTCAACACCATTACAAGGCTTAAAAAAACAAGCAAGTTAAATTAACCAAATACATATAATATATTTTTGTAATTAAAAATACGTTGACGATTCCATAATAATTAATTTTAAGAAAATAAGACTATCACAATATTGATATTGCATATATTTGCATGTGAAATGTATAAAATGGAATTTTCTGATATTAATATTTAACAATAAAATTTTTTCTGTGTATATATGGGGGATCTTTTCGGGATATGTGTTTATCGAAGAGTTTTTTGTAATTTTATCTTTAATTCCATAGTTATCCATTGCATTTAACTCAATGCATCCTAACAAGAGGTGATTCATTTTTAGTTGTGCATTAATTCTTAAAAAAAATATTTTATGTTCCTTAAAACATTACATAAATTTTAAGATATTTAATTAAATTTTTAAGATATTTAATTAATTTTTGAAACCGTAATCTGTGTTACTTCAACCCACTAACGCCCAAATTATTTTCTTCGTTAAAATTAAAATTTTAGATTTCCCATCACTTTTAAATTAAGGGTATTTTTATAAAGAAAATATATATTTCTCTTACTTGTTAAATTCACTGGTCTCGTGAAAGAGAGAATTAACCAAATACATTTGGTTAATTCATCAATTCATTCAATTTGGTTAATTTATCTTACTTGTTAAATTCACAAATAATTTTTTACATTTTCAGTTCATAACCTTGTAAAATGTTGTTTAATTTGTATTTGTTTTGATCTACACCTTTTACATAAATAAAGTAATGGTAAATTTTATATACTGTCTTGTTACCTGGTGTGAATAATAAAACGACTGATTTTTGATATTTAAATTATACTTTTTCATACAATATTTTTCTGAATAGAATATTTATCAGAGAGTAATCAGTTTTTCTGTGTTAATACTGAAAATAGCTGACAAATAAGTGAAGTATATCGGCATTTGCAGGTGTCGATGCAGCTTTTATTTTGTGAAAAGTAAAGGTTACTTTTATGAAAAATAACATTTTATAACAAAAGTTGAAATCCAGTTACTCAAATTTGAACTAAGCATTTATTAACAAAAACTTTTTAAAATCCTTTTGCTGCAGCTTTCCTCTCTAGTGTGAACTTGTTTGTTTAAAAAATACACATTTTAAAACATCACAAAAAGTAAATTGTGAGTTTTTATGGAATAAAATTTTGTGAAAGGGCCTATTTTATTAAAAGGAATTTTGTGAAGAGGCCTGTTTTATTAAATAAAATTTTGTGAAGAGGTTCCAAATTTTGCCTGGATCAACCCTTGATTTGTTAACATTGGTAAATTCATTCGTGCTTTGGTAAAAGAAGACAAAATGCCTGAATAGTTTTTAGCTTTTTTTATTGCTATCTAAAATGGTTTCTTGCAAATGACTAAAGTATTAACGATGAAATTTTGTGTCTTATGTAGCATAATCTTAACTGATTGGGAAAGTTTCAGCCTAATCCAACTAGTAGAAGCCAAGATATCAAATCAGAATGTATAGTTTTAAATTTGTTCTATAATTTCAAAAATTATAATGTATAAAAGCACTTTATATGTGTAATGGGTACCTTTCCATTAGCTGGGTGCCAGTTAAAGGGCAAAACTGGGAAATTTCATTAGTGGCCAGTAGTAGCAGTTTTATAAGTGGCCACTTTCTTTAAACTAGTGGACACATTTTTATTTAAAAGTTCTAAACACTAAACTTTTATTAAAATTTCAATTAGTATTAATCTAAGAGTAAATAGCCCAAATAAAAAATATGTTATAAATATATTTCAACCAACAAAAATAGAATCCTTGATGAAATACAAATTTTTACTCTTTCCTTGTAAGAAAGTGGCCCCGTAGCTGGTGGCTAGTGCTAATTTTGTCCTTTAACACCAGTGATATATATATACATATATATATACACATATATTTATATGTAATATACACATGTGTGCATATGTATATATATCACTGGCGCTCCGCTAATGGAAAAATACTGTCGTAGGAAAAATATTGCATATAAAAATTTTGTTATGGAGGGCCCCAAAAATTGAAGTCTGCCCCGCGCCCCAAATGAGCTTAGTCGGGCCCTGCTTATAAATCGTATGAAATTGAAGGACATATGTATTTAATGTGTTTAAAAATACGATTAATGTTTCTCAAACTTTGAAGCTGAAAAAGAAGCGAGTACGGTGTATTATTACGTATTACGTAGGTCGCGGTACGAGCCACCATCTGGACAGGGTGTACGGCGGATGACATTTTTTCAGTACAATTAAATACAAAATATATATATTTTTTGTATACATGGTGGTTAAGCATAAAAGCTAATAATGACGCTATGCTTATCTTGAAATGAATTTTTACATTGATAAATCTAAAGAGAAAAATTTATAGGATTATGTCAACATGACATAATTTTAACCAATTTTTAAATTCTTTATTATAAAGAGTAGAATCAGAGCCCGATTAAGGTCGTCTGGGGCCCAAGGCCCAGCAACTTTTTGGGGCCCCCTCAAATTAAAATAGTGGCTAGAAATTTTTCGAGGATTATTATTAGATTTTATGATGCAGTTGACAAGTGAAAAAAAATCTGTTTGTTCTGTTTTTGAGAAAATAATTGCAGAAAACTTCATTTTTAAGAAACTTTTTCTAAATCATTTTACCCATTTTGGGGGCCCTATCAGCAGTAGGCCTAAGGCCGTGGCCTAGTTGGCCTGTGCGTTAATCAGGCCCTGAGTAGAATGTATAACGATTGTGACAACAAACGGCGCTATAGCTTTTGTTTTTATCGCGCTTACATCACTTCTAAATACCGTACAATTTCAATTTATACATCATCAGTTATAAAAATGTTAACTTTCGAATGAAATTTATTTGAAAACTGCCGCTTAATTTAACAACATTTTAAACAGTTTTCAATCATGAATTATTTTTCAAATCTATCTCAACAATGGCCGCCAGTTTGCTTCAGTAATATAAAATAGCACCTGGGAAAGTTGCCACAATTGGAAATTGATTTCCCTAACCAACATTAAAAGTGAAGAAAATAATAATAAAAAAAATCCTCTGATAAATCATAAAATTAGATTAACCAAAAGATAGAGCATTTTGGCGCTAAACTGAAATCTTTCAAAAAAAAAAAAAAAAACGATTATCAATTTATGTTCAATATTAAATTGATATCACGTTGAATTCGTGTTGATGTATGCGTTGCATCAGAATATGCTTGGAATTGTATTTTATTATTATTTTTAAGATCCGTGGTGTATTTCACTGTATAAGAGGGAAAAGATCACGACTGTGAAAAAGGGATAATCATGATTATGGAAAGGGACCGAAAAAAACATACAAATAAATTATACTAGAAAACATCAAAAATCTGCATCATCTGCAGATTGTATATTATTATTGTAAAAATATTTCTCCATCTTTACATAAAAATTGATTAGCTTAAAACAATGGATGCATTTAAAAAAATATGGATTTGAAACGAACAATGATTAAAGAGGACATTTTAAAACTTTTTAGTATTTAAACATTTTAAATATTTTTTAACGTCGAATTTCGACGATGCCTTTGAACAGATGCAATGCATATGCACATAGAAGTTCACTCGGTTGCATTATCACAGGGAGAGAGATGTGTGCTTTATTTACTGAATATGATATGGACGTAGGAATATACTATTTGTATGATACTTCATAGGTCCATGAAATTTTCTTTTTGTAGTGATGATTATGGCGTTAATGTCGAACTTATTTGCATTAAACAGTTGTTTACGGATTGTTTGTTTGGAGTTTGCATCGGAAATGGTAATGTATTTCACTGGGGCAAAAAACTTTTAAAATAAAATATTTAAAATACTTTTTCATACGCACCCCTTCTTAAATAATAAAGAAGCTTATTTTACTGATATTGTTATAGTATTTTTTTCGTCAAGTTTCGACGGGTTCCATCTAGTAGTCAAATAAATAGTTATTCATCTGAAAAGATATTTTAAACTTTTTTTGGAAAATTTGGTCAACCAGAATCCGAGCCGTAATTGTAAAAATCCAACCCGAAACAATTAAAGTCAACCCCACTTCACAATGAAAAAAATTAGTGCCAAGCTGGGTCGGGTTTGGGTAAAATAGGTAACCTGACTCGATGTAGGACTTTAATATGGATGGATGGTCTTTCAAAAAACACTGTCAAAGTCGACATTTTGAACTGAATTCCTGATGATTCAGCGCCAGAAAGGAGAAAAATGTGTCACTTGACACGAATCACTTATAACTCGATAAGTAGTTTATTTAAAAATTGGAAAACTCATTTCGGTTCCAAATCGCTTCAATAGTCAGGTCTGCCAATTTTATGCCCTTGCGTTTAAAAATGAGCCAGAAATCGTGTCAGAAAGTTTTTCGTTGTTCAGCAGATAATTTGATACAGTTACTGAAATACGATTACTGAAATGTAGTCTACAATTATATGTCTAAAATCAATTTTATTTTCTTGTATAAAGATTAGAATATTTACATTCATACAAATATATAGTTTTGTTTTTTTTTTTTTCATTTGCAAAATATTCACGCCTTTCTTTTGAAAAATCCTGTCAACCCTATCCCGATCTGAAAGAGTCAAAACCCAAAACGTTTAAAGTTAACTTCAACCCGACCCGATACGAACAGCAGGTTGGTCGGGTTTGGGTAAAATAGGATTACACGACGCAATGTAGGACTCTAATCTGAAACAATATTCTGGACACTTTTTTGAAAAAATCAGGTAACTCAAACACGACGTGGAATAATCAAAATTCAACTCGAAACCGAAACAATTGCAGTCAATCCGACATGCAAAGAAAAAAAAATCCCTGACGGCTCGGCCTACAGGCACAGGTAGACTTCGAAGACGCAGTCCGTGGGGCGCCTGTTTGTTGCGAATTGTGGAAGATGTGACCTTTCTGCCATGATGCGACAGTTGGAAGCGCCCACTTCGAACCTAACTTGTTTGCGGGCAGAGCAGACAGGGATTTTTTTGTTTTTATTTTATTTATTTATATATTTTTTTTGCTATAAGGGTTGGTCCTATAAAAAAGTCAGTTTAAAAGTTTTAGATAATATTAAGAGAATTTATAATAAATGTAAGCGGATTTGATATCTTTGAATTGACGAAGTTATGAATTTTTTTCTTCTAAAACCCCCCTTTCCTCCCCCCCTTGGGGCCATTTTTAATGATATCAAAAATGTTTCATACATAAATTTTCGGCCATTTTCCTAGAAGTAATAATAACTTTAAAAGGATTCGATACGTATTATAATTAAGAAACTATGGGGTTTTTCTGTTTTCACAAAAAGCCCCCTCCCCCCCCCCCCCCCCCCCTAGTTCGATTTTGCCCATTAACGAACTTGACCGAGATTTTATGCCCCTTGTTTTTATGTATCAGTTTGGGAGAGATTTGTACAGAATTATTGCTGTTATCGTGTCCATAAAAAAGTGACAGATAGATAGATAAAGTTTTGAACTGGGGGTGGTTTTGGGTTCTGGGAATCAGGATCGGTGTAGATCTGCAAAAAAAATTTCAAAAATTCCAACTTATAGCGGAAAATGTAATAGGTAATATTTCTTACGAAATCTACCTAAAAACAGCGCAAGCTAACCCACGGGTCGTTTAATTTTTAAAACACTAACCTCGAGTCATTTTTTAAAAACTAACCACTACCCGACTGTCGGATGATGGGAGAGAAAAATTGGGTTACCCAACTCTACTGTACTCCGAAATCAAAATGTTTTCCCTTACAGCAATTAAATTTTAACGACATTTTTTTTTTTGTCTACCTGAAATTCGAAATACTTCTATCCTAATCCTACCCGAACTAAAGAAAAAATATCTATAGTTTAATACAATTATGAAAAAATAATCAATCATTTTTCTAATATCAATTCTACCTTTTATGTAGACAAATAAACATGTAAAGAGACTCATTTAAATATCTAGTTTTTCATCTGTAAAAACAACGTAGAGTTTTATTGTAGAATCAGATTAACCCGAGCACGGGCACTGCCTTCCAGAAACACTCAAGGCCAACTGACAAGAATGTGACGTCATCGTTAATGGACCGACTTCTCACATATCAGTTATGTGAAGAGAAAGTGCCTCATTAGTTTAAAGGGAACTTTCAAACAATTACTTCACATAAAGCTTGATTTTTTCTTCTTTTTAAGATAAATCTTCTGGGATGTTTTAATTTATCCTTACTTAAGTAGATATATTTTATTTATTTATTCTAAATACCTATAAATAGAAAGTTACTCAAATCTTCATAAAAACATTTTTACAGATATTTAATTACGATGGGAATAATTACGTTGATTATATAAGTTTCAGTATACATAAGATTGCGAATTACGAAGGTAACGGTGGTTACGATAATTACGTTGAGAAAACTTCTGCAAAATGATAATACTCTGAGAAAATTAATAAAAATTCTGTAAATTAAATAACTTTAAAATTATTATGAAATATATATATTTTTTTAAACGTTTTAAAAAATAATCATACTTTTTTAATGGAATATTCTGTGGGCTTTTGTTCAAAAGAATTAAAATTTACAAATCGTATGTATAGAAAAAAACAAACTTTAAATAATTGTTTTTTTTAATATATAAGTTTAAAGCACTTTTGATTTCAGTATTTTTTAACAAACAAAGATAGCTTTTATATAAGTTAATAGTTATTACATACTTATTTAGTCAGAAAATAATGAAAAAAAAATACACAATTATATATTTTTAAAAAATCATTTAACAGTTTTTAGCTATACCTTAACTTTTTTGTTTATAAATGATAATCAGAATTTCTCGAATTAAATATAACATACTCTATATTCACTGATAGGGAAAAAATAGTATTTTGTATAAATATGAAATTCACTTACCTTTTACTTAAAGGGGTTGATCAGTGAGATCTCAAATTCCCCTCGCTAACGTTAAACCTACGAAAATGGAATGCGTTCTTATTTTTAAAATATGTCAAAAGGAAAATCATATTTTAAGCTTATTTTTTCTGCGTACTCTTCTTAAAGGTCTTGTTTGGTGTAGTTGTCAAAATGTTTCTAAAATATATGCTTAATTTTATCTAAAGTGTTACAATCTTACTCAAAGCTCGTACGATTTTAGCACATAAAGTATTAAAACAAGCATAGATTTTAGAAATATTTTGACATATAAGGAAAAAAAAAGAATACATCCTTTAAGAAGAGTTCACAGAAAAAAAGGAGTCAAAGCTATTAATTTCCCAAGGAGATATTTAAAAAATAAAAATACATTCCACTCCCATATATTTAACATTAGCGAGGGAATTTGAGATCTGACTGGCCAACTTCTTTAAAGCGGTTCTCAAAAAAAAAAAAAAAAAAAAAAAAAAAAAAATCCGCTCAACAACGCGAATTTTTTTTATACCTATTCTGACTTAATTTTAAATGTAATAGCATGACACTTGCAGAAATTACTATTAAAGAGATTTGTAATCGAACAGTTTATTATTATTATTATTTCTCGTTGAATTAATTAAATGCTTCAGTTATAAGCAATTGATATGTTGTGACAGCAGTTTTTTTCCTCTCCCACACTGTTGTACCTTTAAATTTGGTTGCAACTGCCAATTTCATCTGTTTGGGAAAAACATTGAATTAAAAAATGTGTTAGGAAGTATAGCCCGGAGAACTGCCTTAATAAAGATTTTACTGCTTCTTGATACACATATTTCTTTCTTCATGTACTTTTCTGACATTTTAAATGTTGTATGTTATATAGCACAAGCTCATTTTGTGTTATAATAATCAAAATAAATTTTTATGGCTGTAAAAATAATATCGCAGTTTCTTATTCTTTGCTAGATGTATTAACTTAAATACACTATTTATTCACTAAGTAATAAGATTTTCTACAGTATTAATTACCATTTTCAAAAAGGTACTATCGAAAAAGTTGTGAAAGCTCGAATATTTGCACACTGAAAAATACCTATGTTTGACTAAATATTAACTATAGATAAAAATGTTATTTTATATTAATGAGCATGGTTTGACATTATATGCATGTATTTGTTTTTACTGTATTTTGCAATAATATATTCAATTTGAAAAATCACCAAAAAATGACATTAGCATCTAATTTTTAGAAAATTGTGAGTTTGCTTCTTCATAGATAAAAATAAAATTGCAGCCGTTTAACAAGAGTTTTATAATTTTCCTGAAACGGTAACATTCATTGAAATAAGACAAACGTGACATGTAATGAAAAATACATTTTTCTGAAAAAGGTATTTTATGTGCAGATTTCCATATTATAGCTATTAATTTTATTTAATGAAATTAAGTTTAAATACACTTTTACAAACAATTAATTACAATTCTGTTACATTAAATTTATATTATGCGCAACTATCCAATACAAGACAATATAAAAAAAAATCATCGCTATTATTTCACTGAAAAAACAATTATATTATCTGTTATTATGATGTGATTCATTTTCGTAATAAAATAAGTACATTTTAAGCTGGCAACATTTTATCTTTTATTGACATTTACTGAAAATTCCAATGGGAAACTTAAACCTAGCTATGAAAATTTCAGAACTTGAAATACATTTATTTAATTCTATTACCATTTATTTATTCCATATATTTAATAATTCGACTGTTCCTATATGAGAATGTAATATTAAAAAAAATTACTTTTAAAATCAAACTAATCAGATTTTTTGAATTGCAATTTGATATTTTTTTTTCAGTGATAAATTAGTTTTACCTCTTAATTCTGACCTCTGCAGTTTCTTAATTCAATTATAATTTCAAAGTGTACTGAATAAAATAGCTTTTGTTCTTTCAATATTATTAATTCAAAATAAGACAATTCACAGATTATTTATTTGATTTAAATGAAGAAAAAAATTATGATCTATTAAATTTTTCACAAATACATTTAATATTTTTTAAGAAAAGGCACACTGCTAATTATAATTAATATAACAAGAAAAGGAAATTTTGCAAAGTACATAGATTAAGCCACACTCCTCATCTTCAAGAACTCACATAATTTAATAACAATATTATTCCTTTTCTAAACGCAATAAAAATAATATTTTAATTTGTGTATAACATTCTAAACAATTATATGCAAAATCCATCCATGTTAACTTGTTTCAAGAGCGTCGTCTGTAATCTATTTTTAGAAAAAATTGCTCTGTAAATATTATTATAAATCTAAAATTTTGTCACATAAATGCACTTTTAATGAAACAGATGTGAAAAGAATATATTATTAAAGTATTTTAAACCTAAATACTCATGGATAATTTACATATTATATTTATGCATTTATAATACTTTATAATTTTCAATGGAATTAGTATATATAAATACAAATTGTACTTAAAAAATAAACCTAAAAGTTTTTCCAACTTTTATTTTAGACATTAAAGGTATCAAAAGAATTCGGTACCAACAATTTTTGCATTCTGTACATAATCATAGGAAAAGCGAAAGAAATTAGGATTAAGAAAACGTGTACTTTTTAAACATATTTGAGAATGCAAAATGATGAATAATATCCTTAAAATACTGTAGAGTTCAATAAAATTTAATTTTAATGCTTTTAATTTAAGATTGCTTAGACTTATGTGACAGAGTGATGATTTGATTGAATGTTGGATTTTAACACAACTGATAAGAATCATGACTGACATTATCGTATTCATCTGATTAAAAATCATCTACTTCCACATTCACACACATATAGTACATAATTGAATCCATAAACACAAATCTATAGATGTAGAGCAATGTAACAAAAATATTCCCATTAATGCCGTTCAATATTGACAACAGTTAAGACAATCTTATATAATTGCACCCATAATCATGCTATTTTTTATAGATTGAAAACGAAAACAGACAGCAACTACAAAAAAAAAAAATAATAATAACAATATTCAAATATTATACTTTCCTTTGATGAATTTGTTATCTTTAGATTTTATCTTGGAATCACAGCTATCAATATTTTTTTCATATCTTCATTTCTTGGAAACTATACACTCACATATGAGGTCCATTGTCGTAATTTCCATTGCATCCCGTAACGAAACAGCTTTGTGGCATGATTGTATGCCGAAAACTCAGAATAATATATTCTTTAATATATTTATACGATTTATAGATGATGAATAAAGAATAAGAATTCCGTTACTTCCAAAAATAAATATGTTTATGTTTGAAATGGCGCGCCACAAAACGACGAAAGTGAATGAGGCAGACGAGAGGTCGGGTCGGTCGACTAACAGTGACGTCATGAGAACATTTTCAGAGCGTCATTTGGCCTTGACTGTCTCGATGGCAATGGCATTACGCGAAAGTATCAAAACTCAACCCGAAACAATTACAGTCAATCCAACCGCAACAACAACAACAAAAATTAGCTCCAACCCGAATCGCAGGTCTGGTCGGGCTCAGGTAAAATCGGTTTACCCGACCCGATACAGGATTCTAATCTGAAACAATATTCTGGACAGTTTTTTTTTTTGAAAAATCAGGTTAACCCAAAGACGCAATAATCAAAACTCAACCCGAAACCGAAACAATTGTAGTCAACCCGGCTTACAAAGAAATAAGTCAGCCCCTCACCTACCTAACCCACGAGTCGGGGTTTTTATAAACTAACCCCAGGTCATTTAAAAAAAAAGCTAACCTGCCTCGACTCGGGTTGGGTCGTGGGCAGTTCCCTGACCCAATGCAGGATTCTACTCAGAGGTCAATTCTTTTCTCCCGACGACAGTTGAATTTGGACCTCGGATCCCCCTCTAGTGCCGCCCTTGACCTCGAATATGATAAACCTCGAACCGAACAAACCTCCGGCTCGGGTCCCCGCTGCCTTCGGCACCGTACACTATTTTTTTTAAATGCATCGCGCTGCAATACAAACTAATAGAAAAAATAATGACTACTGTAGTTTCGCAGCTTGCAGTGCGCTACTTCCGACCGCTGGTTACACCCAACCCTGCTCGTGTAATAAGTAAAATTTGCGGCCTGCAAATTTTATTTTAAAACAACCCGAATCCTGACCCGAGCCCAACAAAAAAAAATTTGTCCACTCGCCACCCGATCCGAAAACGAAATACTTCCACCTGAACCCGAAATACTTCAATTTACACAGGACATATTTCAATTCAACCAGATCCGAAAGCCGCAATCGGAGAAAAATTATCCAAAACTTAATGTAATTATGGAAAAAAGCCCTTAATCAATATTTCAAATATTGATTTTATCCTTTATGTTGAAAAATAAACATCTAAGTAATTATTCATACTCAAAAATATATGGATTTTCATCTAAAATATGTTGTGTTGTACCGACACGGACCCGAAAATTCCTTTTAAAGCCAACCTGAAACCCAACCCGAACCCCACAAAAAAATTTATTTGACCAAAATCGACAAAAAAATTTCGTCGACCTCAACCTGAAATACTTAACCCGAAACCCGACTCGAAACAAAAATAATTCTCTAAACAATTAATATTTAAAAAATATATAGTTTTTCATTTTAAGCTATATTTTGGGGTTTTTTTTGAGAAATCGGGTCAACCCGAACCATACCCGGAAGTGTCAAAACCCAACCCGAAACAGTTAAAGTTAACTCGACTCGAACCGACCCACAGTTCAAATATACAAGTCCGACTCGCAACAAAAAGACTAGCGTCAGTCCAATACGATCCAGACCACGAGCCGGGTCGGGTTCAGTTTGCCCCACACGATGCAGGACTGTACCCGAATTCGAAGCCGATAAAAAAAAAAGTTTAGTCCTTCGCATTCCGACCCGAACCCGAAATACTTCAACCCAAGCCGACCCGAAATCAAATATTAAATTGCAACTTTTAAACAGCAAAATTAAAGGCGTCGCATCGGATAGGAGCAGATGGTTTACCGAAACAAAAATAAAAACATTATGATGACTTTGTTTAAGTTAAACAAAATGCATCGAGATGGGAAACACGGTTACCTAACAGATAAACTGACATAATTCATTTTTTTTTTTTTTACAAAGCACAGACAATTGAAGGCCTTGTAAAGCTGAAGATCGAAGACGTACATTTTATGTGTAGACGCATCACTAGGTAAAAGGCCATCTGGTCATTTTTTAACTTTATTTACACACTTACAAACACAATTGACAACACAGACGAAAAAGTAAAATGCTCGTAGTAACAATGATTTGTTTTTGTTTCATCACTCGGAACTACACATCTCTTCACTAGCACACATCAGACTCCGACCGCTCACTAACGCTCTCAGATTCTTCTTTAGCAAAACAGTTCAATTTCATCTCTTATTGGACGAGTACTGCCATCTATCGGTGGCCTGGAGAAAATAAGTTCTGTGAAAGAGTTCCTTACACTGAAAAATAAGTTATCTGAAAGTAAGTTCTTTACAGACTCCGTCCCACCTGGAGAAAACTTTTCACGGTCTTGACGGGGAAAAGTTTCTTTCTAAATTACTGTTCTTCAAGCACTAGTTCCAAAAAAAAAATAGATTAGTACCTTGAACCACACCTGACTTATTCCCACCGTGAAAAAAATATAAATGTAATTAATACCATTAAAATTTACAAATACTCAAACATTATATTCAAGATACAAATGAAAAATAATAAATACATATTCAAAACAATAAATTCAAAATTAACTGTCATACAATTTATCATATTTACATATTAGCATTCTAATTAAATTTAGGCTTTCATGGCACGACTCAAACTATCAGCATTCTGATGTTGTTTTCCCTTTTTATGAACAATTTCATAATTAAAGGACTGTAGAAGTAAGGCCCATCTTAAAAGTCTAGGATTAGTTCCGCTGTTTTTGTCTAACCATATTAAAGGGTTGTGGTCAGTCTGGATCTGAAATTTTTGATGTCCATCCACATAGCATCGTAGTTTTCGCACTGCAAACACAATAGCAGCGCATTCTTTTTCGGTGGTACTAAAATTTCGTTCTCTGTCTGAAAACTTTTTGCTCAGATACAGTATAGGATGTTCTTCATTATTTTCATTTAGCTGGGATAGCACTATACCAATTCCCAAATTTGAAGCATCACACTGAAGGATGAAAGGTTTTGTAAAGTCCGGACTATATAAGACAGGATTTTCAGAGAGTTTACCTTTCAGTTCGTCAAATGCATTTTGACAGTCGCTATCCCAATCTACTGTTGACTTGCGAACCTTTCCCTTTAATAAATTAGTGAGAGGCGTTGCAATTACAGAAAAGTTCGGAATATAGTTCCGCTAATATCCAGCTAAACCTAAGAAAGACCGGATTTGAGTTTTAGTAGTAGGAACTGGGAACTCTCTTATGGCTTGAACCTTCAGCTCTCCTGGAGTTCTAAGACCTTGACCCACTAAGTGTCCAAGGTATTTTACATAAGCTTGGGCGAATTGACATTTAGATGGTTTGATACGCAGGTTTGCTTCACTCAGTCTTTTGAAAACGTCTTCCATGTGTTTTAGGTGATCTTCCCAAGTTCGAGAGAAAATAGCAACATCATCCAGATAGGGTACTGCATACTCTTCACAGTTTTTCAGTAATCCAGCCATAAGTTTACTAAATTCATATGGAGCATTTTTTAAACAAAAAGGGAGGCGTAGCGGTCTGTACGTCCCAAAATTTGTCACAAAAGTTGCATACCTTTGAGCACGTTTGGTTAACGGAATTTGCCAGTAACCTCTGGTCAGATCTAAAACTGAAATATATTTAGCTGAAGACACCTTTTCTATTAACTGGTCAATGTTGGGCAAAGGGAAAAATTTTGTGCGAGTCACTTTATTTAAACGGCGATAATCTATGCAAGGTCTCGCTTCTCTGCCTGGAACTTCAACTAAAATTAACAGAGAGGCAAAGTCTGATTCACCTGGCTCAATGACTTCCAGTTTTAGCATTTTCTCAACTTCGGTCTTAAGGATTTCCGTCTGTCTAGGCGACATTTTATAAGGCCGGGCACAGATTGGTTTTTCTGATTCCAGCTCGATATCATGTTTAACTAGATTCGTGCACCCTGGTTCAGTCGAAAAAGAATCAGCATATTTTCCGATAAGTTGTCCTAATTCTTCTCGTTGACTTTCATTTAGTCGGTTATTTTTTTGGATGTCTTGCCACACGTCTAACAACGCATTGTCATTGTTTTCCTCATCCAATTTAGGAATTTCATCCTCTTCTTCATCATTAGAGGTTGTTTTTACCGTCAGTAAATTTATATTTTCTACTGTTCTTTGATGGCAAGGCTTTAGCATATTTACGTGATACACTTGGGACTTCTTTCCCTCTGGATTGTAAATAACATAGTTGGTTTCTGATAATCTCTTTTTTACTTCCCCAGGTCCTATCCAACTAACCGACAGTTTAGTTGGTCTGGATGGAGCCACAATTAAAACTTGATCTCCCTCTTTAAACTCTTGTTTTCTGGCTTTGATATCATACCAATATTTTTGGTTTTGTTTCTCTTTTTCCATATTTTCCGCAGCGAGCTCTTGGCATTTCTTCATTCTGTTCATTAAGTCAAATACATAGGATATCACATTATCTTCTTCTATCTCTTGCTCAGTCAAATTTTCATAGAGTAGCATCATTGGAGTTCTTAAATTCTGGCCATGAACTAATTCTGCTGGACTGAACCCAGTACTATTGTGAGTTACAGTTCTTAACGCAAAAAGGGCAGGAGGGAGTACTTTCTCCCAGTTAGCTCCAGATTCTAAACAAAGTACTCTGAGTATCCGTTTCAAAGTCCTGTGCATTCTTTCAACTGGGTTACTTTGGGGATGATAAACCGAACTTCGCACAACACTAACTCCAAATTTCTCTAAGAATTCCGTTGTAAGTACACTCATGAATGACTTTCCTTGGTCAGTTTGTAGTATACGAGGAAATCCAAGTCTGCTGAAAATTTGTAACAAAGCCTCAATGATCGTCGTAGAATACAAATTAGGTGTTGGAACCGCGTCAGGATATTTCGAAGCTAAACAAATTACAGTTATTATGTATTTGTTCCCTAGTGTACTGACAGGTAAGGGTCCACAAGCATCAACATTTAGCTTTGTAAATATTTCTGAAATAACAGGAACTATTTGTAAAGGTGCTTTCTTTTTGTCTTGAGGCTTTCCAACCCGTTGACAGTAGTCGCAAGTTCTAACATAATCTTCAATATCTTTAAAGCAATTTGGCCAATAAAAGGTCTTAAACAAAGCATCTTTAGTTTTAGCTACATCCAAATGGGTTGCAACCGTTTCATGACAAAATTTTTTTAACTGCTCACGAAATCTTTCTGGGACAACTAATAATTTTCTTTCAGCACCATTCCTATCTTTCCTTCTATAAAAAAGCATATTTTTCTCCAAAATAAATTTGCTATCTTTGGTATTTTTCCTTTTAGCTTCTTCAATAAGAGGTTTTAGATCTTTGCTCTTCTTTTGTTCTTCGGAAAATGTCTTAGGAGAAGTTTTTATAAGCTCTTGTACTGAGACAGTTTGACATACTGGCAAAATTGAGTCTTTTTTGATTTCCAACTTCTCTTCTTCAGATTGATCTTTATTTTTTTTCGCATCCATTTTTTTTGTTTTCATTTTCTATATTATTGCTATGATTCTTTGCAGAAGTTTCATCAGAAATTTCGTGCATTTCAGGTTCTTCAAGAGAAACCTTCTCTGCTTCCAGAATTTTCTTCTGAGCTCTGGTTTGAACAGCATTAATCATATGCTCTTTCACTGCCTTCTCTTTCTTACAATGCTCGAATAAAGCAGCTGTTTTATTTCCTAATAAATGTCTTCCTAAATCTACAGAGTCTCTAGAGACAGCAGCTTTAGTTATCACATGCCCCATTTCATAGTCTAATTCAATTTCTGCGAGAGGTAAACAGAATAGACCATCGTGTAAGGGCACCCGAACCCACACTTTTTCATTCAGATACATATGTGGTTTGACATACCTTTGTGCAACTAAATCTATTGTCGCACCTGTATCTCTCAAAATTTCCATTTGTACGCCGTTTACTTTCCCCACACTAAGATAAGGCGTTATCGAAGAATCTTGTCCAACTCCAACCTTAACATGAGAAATGATTTCTGTGGATTTCTTAAGTTTATTGCATTGAGGACGAAGATGATTGCTTGATCCACATTCGTAACAACGCAATGTTTTCCTCTTATCAAATTCTCTTTCTTTATGGTTCCCGGAAAATGATTCTGATTTAATTTGAAATTTTGGCTTATTATCCTTACCTTCTTTCTTGTAGTCAAAGTTATTTGAATTCTTAAACTGGGGTCGAGAATTAAACGTGTTCTTTTTCGGAAGTTCTTTCTTTTTTAAACTATCTTTGATACTTTCATAGTCATCCAATTTCTTAGCCAAATCTAAAGGCGTCACAAAATTTAACCAATTATCAAGAAAATGTTCTTTTGTTTCCGCAGGGACTCGAAACTTTAACTGTTCTGTAATAATTAGATTTTTAAGTTCATCAAACTTTTCAATACCTAATTCTGTAATCCAAGCGTTAAAATAACTAGCGAGTTCTTGCGCATAATTCCTCCAAGACTTGTCTGGCGTTTTATGATGCCGATAAAAACATTGCTTTAATTTCTCGCTATTCAACTTATATCTTTCTAAGATAAGACTTTTAACGAAATCATAGTTAATCGCATCTTCGGGAGATTCCCTGGCTAACATGTTCGTAATTTCTGTGGGCAAAACAGCTAATAAGTATGCAACCCAATCAGTCTTCGAAACTTTAGCCATCTCTGCTCTTCTCTCAAAATTAATTAAAAAGAGACCCATCTCATCAGATTTTTCGTCGAATTTTGGAACAATTTGTGCCAACTGTATCTTAGGACCGACATCAGCCTTTCTTTCTGAACCGTCGTTCTGTGTAGAAGTTCTTTGCGATTGCTCGAGTTTCTTTAACTGTAGTTCATGTTCTTGAGCCTCCCTAGCCATACGTTCTTCCCTTTCTTCTTGTCGAATTCTTTCTTCTATTTCCTTCTCTTCTTGTCGAATTGTTTCTTCTCTTTCTTTCTCCTTTTTCTCTCTCTCTTCTTGCGCTTTCCTATCTTCTATTACTCGGTCTAGCATGATTTTAATCTCTTCTTCCTTGTAAACTTCACTTTCTAAAATCAGTTTTTTTATTTCTGGAATCGTCCTCACAGGATCAATATTCAACGCTAATTCATCTCAGATTTCTAATAAATCTGTCTTTCTAGCTTTTGCTAAAAACGCCATCGCAATTTTTGACTAAAGTAAACAAAATCAGAATGCTTAATTTCTAATTATAGAACACCCAAGTCTCCCCTACTTAAAACGAACAACAAAAATTTCAAGCAGATAGAATAAATTTCAATTAATAAAGCAATTCTAAATTCCACTTCTATTAAATTCTCTGCTTAGACCTATTCTTTTATAAACAAATTAAAATCTTAACCACGTAAGAAAATCGAACAATATAACGTTTTACCAAAATTCTTAGTAAATTAAACACTATGCAATTTTTTTAAACAAATTAAATAATCATATGTAATTATCACAAAAATACGATTCAGATAGATAAAAGAATATTTTTAAACTCTTAAAATACACAACTGTACTTTATGTTCAATAAACAAAATTATTTCAAATCAATAATTAAATTACGCAATTAAAATTAAACCAATGAAAACCACGTAAATACGAGAATTTTTCTTAATTCTCAAACCTTTTATACAAGCATAACCAATTACTAGCAAAAAAAAAAAAAAAATCCAGGAAACATTTTTTTTTTTTTTACATAAAAAGAATAAATGTTAAAATATTCAACTCAAGTTTTTTTGCAAATGAAAATAACACTTTTCTGTTTACTTAATACTTCATCAAGTTTTTATTTTCTTTTTACATAAATCTAACAAACAAAACAGAATTATTACTGTTTCAGTTTTTAACTCAGTTTGTTACCTTTACCCTTTAACAACAACAAAACAAATATCAAATCTGATCATTTTCGACTCAGATATAAAAGAACAAAAAATCATTTATTCTATTTTTACAATAAACAAATAACCAAATAAAGAAATACTCTAAAATAAAACAGAATAAACCAGCGCTTTATAATTTTGGCATTTATCCAAATGGCAAATTGGTAAGATTGGAAATTTTATTCTATTTTATTCAAAGAATGAAATACCATTTTACACATTAAACCATTTTAATTCAAAAGAATTATGACATCATAATTATCCCCAACAAAAAATAAATAAACTGTATTATTTATTCTTAAAATTTACTTTCAGAACAATTCTTAATATTTTCTAAAATAAAATAGCTTACGAATTCGGAATTCACACCATTTATCATCAAGAAAACTATTTAATAACTTTTCAATATTCTGATTAATTTTATTTGATGGGAATAAGTCCAGTATATTTCAGTACCTGAATATTTGCCCCAATTAACTCACAACTTTTACTAAAGTCTGAAATTAATTTACGAAAGCAAAATGAATGAATCAAATTAATCCAGATTAAAAAGAAATTTTATAATCGATAATAGATTCAATTCAAGGTGCAAGGTACTAAAAAAAATACAAAAAAATTGGAACTGGCTTACTCGCTTGATGTAGACGAACTTGCATCTTTTGAGAATATCACTGGTTCTAGTTATCTAGGTATCGCACCTAAGCTGCCACCAAATAAGCTTGTAAAGCCGAAGATCGAAGACGTACATTTTCTGTGTAGACGCATCACTAGGTAAAAGGCCGTCTGGTCATTTTTTAACTTTATTTACACACTTACAAACACAATTGACAACACAGACGAAAAAGTAAAATGCTCGTAGTAACAATGATTTGTTTTAGTTTCATCACTCGGAACTACACATCTCTTCACTAGCACACATCAGACTCCGACCGCTCACTAACGCTCTCAGATTCTTCTTTAGCAAAACAGTTCAATTTCATCTCTTATTGGACGAGTACTGCCATCTATCGGTGGCCTGGAGAAAATAAGTTCTGTGAAAGAGTTCCTTACACTGAAAAATAAGTTATCTGAAAGTAAGTTCTTTACAGCCTGAACAAATTAATCACTGCGAAAGGAAACGGTTATATTACATGTCCCCGAATAAATGTATTAAAGCTAGGATAATAGATTGCCTTTTGATTAGATTTGAAATAGATTTTTGATACAAGATATTATAGCCGAAATAAAGGAATCTAAATCAGAAAATAAGTTATTTTGAGTATATTAATTTACTTATACATGATTTTGTATTATAAGAGTGTCAATCCGATCCGACCCGATTCGAGTTGAAATCCGAAAGTCAAAATATTTTCCCCGACGACAGTTGAATTTTGATCCCAACAGGAGGAGGAGGCAGGTATGTCCGATGGGGGGCATATGTCCCCCCGGACCCCTCTCTAGCGCTGCCTTTGGTACATCTTAAATTATAATAGATTCCTTTCTCAAAACAATCTTTCGAGATTCTTGTGTCACTGAAAATCAGATTAAATTAAAAATGCCGTAATTGGCATCGTTGTCTGAATGATCCGATGCTTTTGTAGGAAAAGAGGAAACACTTTCTATCGGATTAACAATGCATGCTTATTATATCTACTTACGAATGAAAGTGACTTCGAGAATACGCATAGCAGCAAGGGCACATTTCATGATGAAAAACAGATACTATAAGAATTGCTAACGTTATTTTCTTATGAAGAGCTATTATGACTCGCAGACAATAGAAGACAAAAAATTTGTAAACATTAAGCTAATGCTGGTTGACTAAAAAAATAAAATATTAATTTCGCATTAGATCTCTAAAAAAAAATAAATAAATAAACGTTTAAATTAAAACATTTCCTACTGTCACAAACGAAAATCAAACAACAAATTATTCGCGCTCTTCTCATTGGCGTCAATAGGTCAGCGACATCAATGCCAGACATAAATCTGCGAATATGACAAATTTTCTTTTAAAATAGCATTCTAATGCTAGAAAAGAAAAACAAGATTTCTGTTTGCGTTTAATTATGATCAAAATAGCATTAAAATAACTTGAACTGCAATAAGTAATTTTTAAGAAATAAACATTACTTTTAATTTTTCTATAAGGAAAGGGCACCTGACATCACTGTTGGTTAGTAAGAAAAACCTGTTCGTTCGTTACGACTCCAACTGTGCACAAGAGATGGGGATATTTGATTGGTCTACGTTAAACTGGTCTATAATATGATTGACCTACTTCGCCATGATGATTCCTGCAATGATAGCTACGACAAAAATGTAGCGGTAGATTGGTTGATAGAACTGATTGTTTGTAAACATGCCCTTTCCTTATACGAGAATAAATAAAATTGTCAGTTACAGGAAGAATGAGCTCGAAACTCGAATCCGTCCGAGCCCGAAGACCAGTATATAAATAGAGCCCGAACCCATCTCGTATTCCGGCTTTCAGGCCAGGGCTGAGCCCGTCTCATCTCTACCCGGCATACCTCTAAATTCTTCCTCCACGAGCCCATGTTCGGGTGGCATTTTTACTTTCTTTACAAGAAGAAAGCATAGGATTTGTAAAAATTTTCGACGAATTTATACATTTTAGGAGGTCTTGAACACGAATTAACTGTTCTTAGAAAATGTCTGTCTGCGTGTCTGTATGTATGTATGTACGTATGTGACACAAATTTTGTGGGCGCTCTATCTCAAGAACTAATGCGTGGAATTTAATCAAAATGCATATTCAGTTAGACTTTGACATAAATTGGTGCTAATTAGGTTTGGGTATATACCGCCCAACAGATGTCGCCTCTATGGTCTGTTTTTCACGACTTCCGCGTTAGCTATACCTCAAGAACGAATAGATTGTCATTTAATTTTTATTGCAGACGATTTGATTTATATAGAAGAAAGTTTTGTGATGGCCACAGCATACTAGTATTTTTTTTTCGTAAAAATTATAGTGATGCTGTGCATTTGTTTAGCATAATTTTTAGAAATTTAATTTGGTTTAATAAATCACAGAGATATATTTTTAACTAGTCGGATGTGCCAATCTCAAAACTTTCTTCTATCTCATGCATGTTAATACTTCAAAATTCGTTATCGTACCAATAAAATCAATATTTTCCGATATTCTGCTTGCGAAGCGTCGGTTACCTTCACTGCATGAGCAGCCAATGTTCAAAACAACTACGAAAAATCGAGAAAATTGTACAAATTTGCTCTCACAGCGCCTCCTTCTAACTGAATATCCCCAAATTCAAGTAGTACCTGCTATCCATAGTCAAAAATCTATAAATGAAATTTGGTTCAATTCTATGCATAACTTCATACCCCTTTCGATAATAGAATAATGAAAATGGCACAAAATTCGCTGTTACAGCGCCCCTTTCCGGAGGAATATTCCCAAATTCAAGTACAACCAGCTGGCCATAGTCAAAAACCTATAAATGAAATTTTGTTCAATTCTATGCATAACTTCATACACTTTTGGATGATACAATAATGAAAATGGCACAAAAATCAATATTACTATGCCCCCTTCCGGCGGAATATCCCCAAATTCAAGTAGGACCTGCTGGTCATAGTAAAAAACCTATAAATGAAATTTGGTTTAATTCTATGCGTAACTTCATACACTTCCCGATGATACAATGAGGACAGACACAAAGGTACACGGACGGACAGACAGACATTTTGTATAAACATGTTTTCAAGATCTCTTTCGATGTACATCCGTCGAAATCCGAAAGTCGAAGAAAATTTCGATTACAATACTTTCTTCTAATACAGATAGATAAAAGTAAAAATGTCCTTTTTTCTTTGTAGAGCTTTAAAATTATGACTTTTATTTATTATTTGTTTCTTTAATTTTAAACTGTGTTGATATTCTTACTGAATATTCATCTGAATGTAATTGTATAATTCAAATTTTTTAATCGCTGTTTATATACACAACTGTTTAACTGTCATTAATATTGTTGTTGTTCTGTATTCCGCGAATTTCGAACATAATCTGAAAATAAAATCTATGCATAAGTAAGTGGGCTTTATGAATAATTTTAATTGTAGGATAATGTTGCTTTAGAAATATCGGCATTTTTTGTAGAAATTAAGTCTGGCCAGAAAGTACCAATTAAGTTTTTGTCCGGGCTTGGGCCAAAATTTTAGCTTTTATATTGGAGCGGGCCGAACTTTTAGCTTTTATACCAGGTCCACCCAATATTTTTTGTACGGGTCGGGCCTCTCCCGGGGTTGTAAATTTCGGCAAGTGTTGACCTTTAACCGACATAACTATAAGCTAGTTTTAATTTTTTTAATGCTTTTTTCAGCCAGCGCAGCGTCCCATACCCTACTGTCTTATACAGGGTGATTCATAAAAGATGGGCAGAACTTTAAGGGGTTATAGTACACTTAAAGACAAATAATATTAAATAGGAGACTAAGGGTCCCAGACGTATTCCCAAGGAGATAGGGGGCATTAAAGTTTAGGGTCCGAAATTTCAAATGATTATAAAACATGGAAAAATTGGTCGATTCGTTTGCGGTTTTTGCAAAAAATTTTCTTTATGCCAGTATTTTCTTGAAATAAAATTTTAAAGTTCAATTTCAAAAAATGCCGATAGGGGGCGCTTTAGACTTTGGAGTAACAAACAACTATTTTTTAACGTTATTTTTTGTATTTCTTTAAATGATTTCGAAAGCTTAGACTTAAACTTAAATTTTGATCTAAAAATCTGAGTCCTAACGAGTAGTTAAGTAGCGTAAACTGAAATTTGAAATTTGAAACCCTTCTCCCCCCAGAACAAAAATCAGTTATTCCCGATCTTTGTGTCGTAGATTAGGCTCTAACTACTGCCGCGTTTTGCTAAAATTATTCTTTATGTCAGTATTTTCTTGAAAATAAATTTTAAAGAAAATTTTCAAAAAATTCCGATAGAGGGCGCTTTAGACTTTGGAGTAACGAACAACTATTTTATACCGTTATTTTTTGTGTCTCATTAAATGCTTTCTAAAGCTTAGACTTAAATTTTCAGCCCAAAATCTGAATCGTTAGACGTGGTTAAGTTTCTGGGGAGAGGGGTTTGAAATTTCTACTCCTGAGCACAGTTCAGTTTACCATGTCCACACATTGTGTGCTGTGATACGAGGTAAAAAGACACAAATTAGGATTATGTTACCAAAGCATATTTATTAACATGTAATCACAATAAATGTTCAAAATTGTGACCACCAGAGGTTATGCACGCAGAACAACGGCGTCGAATGGAACGGCGAACATTCGCGAAAACATCAGGCTTTTCGAGCACTTCCCCTACAGCGGCGGAAAGTCTGGCGACCAGTTCCTCGGGGGATTCAATGGGTGTCTCATACATAAGAGCCTTCAATCGTCCCCAAAAAAAGAAATCGAGGGGTGAAAGATCTGGCGAGCGAGCAGGCCAAGCAACAGGACCACCTCGACCAATCCATCTGTTCGGAAATGTGATGTCCAGATAGTTGCGGACGTCTCGTACGTAATGGGCTGGCGCTCCATCGTGCTGGAACCACATGACCCGCCGGATGCGTGGAGGAACAACGTTTAACAGGTCTGGCAGCACATGTTGCAGAAATGTGAGGTATGTTTTACCGTTGAGGCGTTCAGGAAGAAGGTACGGTCCGATTAGGTGGTCTCCGAGGATTCCTGCCCAAACATTGATGGAAAAGCGTCTCTGATGAGCATGTGGATACGTAGCATGTGGATTGACATCCGCCCATACATGTGCATTGTGTGTGTTAAATGTACCTTCACGTGTGAAGGTACATTCATCGGTGAAAAGCACAGTTCGTCCAAAATGTGGATTTAGCGCGTTCTGCTGCAGAAACCAGCGGGCGAATTCAATACGATTTGGATAATCCCCTGGAGACAGTTTCTGGACTCGTTGCACATGAAACGGGAGCAAATGTTCATCCTTCAGTACCGTCCAAGTCGTGGACTGTGAGGTATCCACCTGGCTAGCCACTGTTCGTGTACTTGTACTTGGCTGCGCCGCTACTACATCCAGAATGGCTTCTGCAACAACTACTGATTCGTCCTTTTTTGCACGACCTGCATTCGACCGGGAAGCGAGAAATGATCCCGTCTCACACAACTGTCTGTGCAAGCGCTCGAAAGTTTTGCGGTTAGGCAACCGCCTGTTAGGAAATCGCTCTCCGTACATTCGTTGTGCCTCTGCACCATTTCCATCTGCCGCTCCGTAAATTAAATGCATCTCAGCCTTTTCCTTATTCGTGAAGGGCACCATCTTCCGATTCATTACTACAGCGACTTACACTTGACTCACCGTTCAGTGGTTT
Source organism: Maratus michaelseni (assembly GCA_963931845.1). Lineage (NCBI taxonomy): Eukaryota > Metazoa > Arthropoda > Arachnida > Araneae > Salticidae > Maratus > Maratus michaelseni. The sequence goes on along the minus strand of OZ007596.1, from coordinate 151,643,682 downwards.
TTATGCCTGAATCGTGTCGAAATTTTGCATACGTGTTCTTCTTCTTCCCCATTTGACATTTGCATACTTTCTGTTTCCTTCTTCACCCGGTGACTAGCGTCAGGAATGGAGCTTTAACGTTTGCATGAGCGACGTTTCCAACTGTGCCAGTGCCTTTATGAGTGAATTCCGACTATGCAGTCCTTGACGAAAGTTGTATTTTTGCCTCGTATCACAGCACAGAATCGTTGGGCATGGTTAAGTAGTGCAAACTGAACTATGTTCAGAAGTTGAAATTTGAACCCCCTCCCCTCGCTACTGAACCACGCTCAGCGATTCAGATTTTGAGCTGAAAATTTAAGTTTAAGTCTAAGCTTTAGAAAGCATTTAATGAGACACAAAAAATAACGGTATAAAATAGTTGTTCGTTACTCCAAAGTCTAAAGCGCCCTCTATCGGAATTTTTTGAAAATTTTCTTTAAAATTTATTTTCAAGAAAATACTGACATAAAGAATAATTTTAGCAAAACGCGGCAGTAGTTAGAGCCTAATCTACGACACAAAGATCGGGAATAACTGATTTTTGTTCTGGGGGGAGAAGGGTTTCAAATTTCAAATTTCAGTTTACGCTACTTAACTACTCGTTAGGACTCAGATTTTTAGATCAAAATTTAAGTTTAAGTCTAAGCTTTCGAAATCATTTAAAGAAATACAAAAAATAACGTTAAAAAATAGTTGTTTGTTACTCCAAAGTCTAAAGCGCCCCCTATCGGCATTTTTTGAAATTGAACTTTAAAATTTTATTTCAAGAAAATACTGGCATAAAGAAAATTTTTTGCAAAAACCGCAAACGAATCGACCAATTTTTCCATGTTTTATAATCATTTGAAATTTCGGACCCTAAACTTTAATGCCCCCTATCTCCTTGGGAATACGTCTGGGACCCTTAGTCTCCTATTTAATATTATTTGTCTTTAAGTGTACTATAACCCCTTAAAGTTCTGCCCATCTTTTATGAATCACCCTGTATATGTTTCTTTAATAAGTTTTAAAACAGTTTTTACTTAAGGGTGTGTTCAAATCCAAATTGCTTATTTTGAGACACATTTTTTTAAATTAATTTTTGCTCTAAAATGCATCCAATTGGCAGGTTCTCTTATTCAGAAACTTTATAATGTCCGTATTGTCTCGATTTTTTGATAAAGGCAGAATATATTTTTAAAAATGCTGTCCAAGTGGACATTTTGAACCAAATTTCCCGATGCGATAGCGCTGGAAACAAAAAAAAATTATCGTACTGTGAAAATAATTGTTTGTAAATCAATTTCTAATTAATTGAACGAAAAGTAAAAAGCTGTACCGGGAGGAAAAGGTAGCTTTCCTATATCTTCGTTTTAAAATTTTAGCTAATGTTACACGAAAACAGCAAGTTAAAATGCAAAGAAACGGTTACAAAAGATTCGTTAATACTGAATTTGAATAAGAAATTTGCCAAATTATTGAGCAATAGCCAAATTGGCTTCATTTATGAAGACTTATTTTGGTCGCCAAATTTGGCGATATTTCGCCAAACGTCGCCAATTTTGGCGAGAATTTGGCGCTAACGGATATGAATATATAGTTTTATGCGTATGATTGGGAAAATTATTACAACAATGAAAGAAAATAATTTGGGAGTAATCGCGTTAATGTGCTGTTTTGTTTCAAAATGTCAGCCACCCTAGAATTTCAAACTGCTCTATCTCAGCCATTTTTTAAGATAGAGGTAAACCAAAAAATGCTCTGGAATCCTTGTATCAAGGCCTAACACGTAATTAAAAAATAAATTTTAATTTTTAACTTTTTTGTATATTTATTTTAGTTTTAAATTTTTAAATGGCCGCCATCTTGAAACAAAATGGCGGACCAAGCTGGCCAACGAACTCGGTCGAGACATTGGTGAGCTTAATACACACAATTGTTCTTAGAAATTGATTTATAAATACGAGCGTTATCGTATGACATAGGTCAGATATATATATATATATATATATATATATAAATCAACATTTGAACGGAGGGTGGTTTTGGGGTCTGGGGGTCATGATCGGTGAAAATATATCGAAATTTTCCGGAGCTGCTTTCCTCCGAACGGCTGCAATAGGTAGCTTTATACTTTTTTGTATTGAAAGCTACCTAAAACATGGGTCCCTTATAAATCTCTTCATAAACCACGCCGCCAAGTTTCATGTTTTTTAGGTAGCTTTCAATACAAAAAAGTATAAAGCTACCTATTGCAGCCGTTCGGAGGAAAGCAGTTCCGTAAAATTTCGATATATTTTCACCGATCATGACTCCCAGACCCCAAAACCACCCTCCGTTCAAATGTTGATTTATATATATAGATATATCCATATATATCATAAGAGACGGTAGTCTCTTGAGTGACGCAGCGAAAAACCGAAAACCGTAAGCCCAAAACCGAAGATTCCGTCACTCTCATATATTCAGCTAGCAGGACATCAAAAGGAAAATCGAAACGCCGACATTTAATATCTCAGTAAATATGAGGCATACCGTTTCGATTTTTTTCACATTCAGTGCTGTAGCGAAAGAAAATTTTTAGGGGGGCAAAAGGTAAGATTGGCCGACTCAAAAATGCTTCAAATCCGACTAATGTAAAATAGTCAATCTGTCGCATTATTTCTTAATTAATAGTTTTTACAATTAATTTTAACTGATTAATTATAATTGATAATTAAAAATAAAATATATGATTTTGTATTCCTAAAATGTTTCTTAGATATAACTCAGTAATCATTTAAAAGATTTACCAAGAACTTTACTGGAGAAGAGAAAATAAAAGAAAGAAAGCAAGAAAATATGTATTGATAAGAGAAAATCGTACAGTTATATTTGTGAAAAACACATTAGTTTAGAATGATAGAGTGAAGTGAATCACTTCACTCTATCGGTAAACATCTAACCAAAGGAGCCGAGTTTACAAAAATTTCAGTAGAGGCACAGACATTTCGGCGAGACAGGACAAATCCGTCTCCTCCTTTTCTATAAGTTTCAGAAATACAGGGTGATCTTTTTTAAAGTGACAGTGTTTGGAGCACCCTGTAGCGCGATCTAATAGCCAAAAGGGCACCAAACTTGGTATTTAGACTAATCGAGACAAGGGAAAAAGGATTCCGTGAAAAAAAATTAGTTCCAAAAATCGCCGCTGGGCATTTTGTGGCGCTGCTGTAGCTTACAATAACGAGAATTAGCATAAAACACGGGTATCAAAGAAAAATGCAAATGTTATGCGATGACAGCGCCAGTAACAGGGGATATAAAAGCAAGTAGTAGACAGCCCTGACAAATAATCTCAGCAGAAGTAAACGAGCTCCAGTGGACATGCCTCTCACGTTACCGGAACGTGTGTTACTGGTGAAGCTGTATTATATGAAGCAATGTAATGCATCCGCAGCTCTTCGGGAATTTCGAACCAGAAAAAAATTACGAAAGGGGCCTTTATCGCTGAATGGTCTTAAGAAAATGATTAAGAAGTTCGAGGACACGGGGTCACTGACCATTCGCACTGGGAGAGGACGTAAACAAGTATCAGAAGATGTAACAACTGATGTGGCAACTGCAATTGTCGAAGGATCGCAGGGAACCATTGCTGGTACTAGCAGCACCCGGGGTGTAGCTCGACAATTGGACATGAATTATTCCACGGTATGGAGAGTTTTGCGGCGCGTTTTATTGGATTTTACCCCTACAAAATCAGCCTTTTGCACGAACTGAAACCAAGTGATTATGATAAGCGAGTGACATTCGCTCTATCGTTTCTTGCCAGGGTAGAAATTGATAATGCTTTCCCATGGCACATTCTGTGGGGAGATGAGTGATATTTTTATCTCAGTGGGTTCGTAAACACACAAAATAGCCGAATTTGGACTTCTGAGCATCCCCACACCGTGCATGAAATCCCATTAAATTCCCCAAAAGTCACTGTTTGGCGTGGTTTCACAGCCGAATTTGTAATTCGGTCATTCTTTTTTGAGACCATCACTCCGACAGGACCCGAAACGTGCACCATAAATGCAGAAAGGTACCACGAAATGCTGCAAACGTTTGTTATTCCACAACTTCAGCAAAGAAACCGTCTCCAACAGACAATCTTTATGCAGGATGGTGCTCCGCCACATATTGGTAATAAGGTAAAGCAGCTGTTGCGCCAAACCTTCACTGATGATAGAGTCATAAGTCAGAGTTTTCTAGTTGCATGGCCGCCTCGTTCAAATGACCTCACGCCATGCGATTTTTGGCTCTGGGGTTATTTGAAATCTCAAGTTTATGTTGGTAGAGTATCAAATTTGTCTATTCTAAAGGACAACATAACAAAGACAGTGTGGAATATTCCTCGTGATATGTTACCTACGGCTGTGGAGAACGTTGTGCACAGAATGCACGGTGTTATTTCTGAGAACGGTGCTCACATTGAAGGTGGTCTAATTGCTCACCGGGGAAGTTAATGTAGTAAATAAACATTAATAATTTAACTGTACGATTGTATGTGTTAGTATTTTTCTTTTCTCACATTTATACATTGCAAAGCGCCACAAAATGCCCTAGCGGCGATTTTTTGAACTAATTTTTTTTTCACGGAATCCTTTTTCCCATGTCTTGATTAGTCTAAATACCAAGTTTGGTGCCATTTCGGCTATTAGATCGCGCTACAGGGCGCTCCAAACACTGCCACTTTAAAAAAGATCACCCTGTATATTATTGTGAAAGTCGGAAGTTTTAGAATACCGACAATGTACAGTTCAGAAAATTAGTGCAAAACTGGATTTGCAGGATTATCTGGAGACTATCTACATCAGACCTGACACCTTTTCTGTATCTATCCCTAGTGGTCTGGGCCTGGAAAGAATTTTGCTTTACGTGTGAAGATTTGTCTTATAAAGAAGATATTTTCTGTTACTGAATGAATATTAAAAAAAAAAAAAGTAAGATGTTTTTTAGGTATTAAATGTTAAATGCACGGATATTTTTTAAATTTATTCATTTTCTTTTTTTAAATAGTTTTAAAAATTCTTCGTTTTTATTTTGTAAACGTTCCTAAAACAGTTCCAAAGGGCATAAACATCATATCGTTGCTAGAACCTACTATGTATCAAGTATAAAATTTCTTGAATTTTCTTAAGCGACTTTCGCATTCGGCCGACCTAGTTTATATATTGATAATTTTTATCTATGTAAGTTGCGAGTGTTAGTTACTGTAGGACAAATTTCTGATATTTTCTGATCAATAGATCAGATTCATTTTTTTCCCTATTGGCGTATGTATCGAAGGCCGACTTAGCTTTTCCATGTGTGGGTAAGGTATAGTATATGTCCAACATTTCCGGCTCTGCAGACAAGATTTATACATGATAATTTTTTTTCAGTGGGTAGGCCGACTAGCTATTTTATTTATGTGTTTCGAAAATGTGACAGAACACGTGACTTTCATACCGGCTTACCAGATAGATCTATTGAAACCATTACTTTTTTTTACTCATAAACTATCTATTGACAGACCGACTAGCTTTTGCCATATGATTATAAGGGTGTAGTGAAATGCATTCTGAAGACTTAAAGTCCTGCCAACCAGAATTTCTCCGAATTGTTTTTTTTTAATCGGCCTACTGACATACTACAGAGACACTAATTAAATCTGCTGATAAGCCGACTGAATCCTTTTACCAGACATTGGGGGGGCAGCTGCCCCCCCCTGCCCCCCCGCTCGCTACGCCCCTGTTCACATTAGTCTTATATCTATGGCCTAACTGTATCCTGAAATTTATAGATTTCTACATGCAGTAGATTTTGAGATCTGGAAACCAATTTTTAAGCGAAAATGGAAAATGTAATGGTGTAATGGGCACCGAGTTGTTATCTCGAAAATGGATCGAACGATTTTTTTAAAATTAATATATTATATTAATCAGTTTTAGATGAAGCGTTTAAGATATTGCGCTAACGTAGGAAAACTCTTGTTTTCAATATAATCCACTTTTAAAATCGGACTATTTTCTTATGCTTTTTCTGGTAGACTAACATCAGTACAAAAACCCTTAACGGGTTAAAAGTGTTGACGCAGCACTTTCTTTTGGCTCTATGAATTTTAAATATGGGTCTTAAAAGCAATGATATCAAATTTAAGTGACGCTATGTTAATAATTTTTTTTTAAATCATAATTTTCTTTTTAGTTTTATTTATGTTCACAGGTGCAATTATTATCTTAATATGAAAAAATATATAAAATTTATTCGCTGATGCTTTTTCATTCACATCTCTCATGAATTCAAAATATGGGTTTTAAAAGAAATGATATCAAAATTTGAGTGACACCTTGACGTTAATTTAATAGGACTCTTTTAAAATTCAATTTAAATTATTTTTGGTTTGTCTTCTAAAGTATATTTACACATACAAACAATACTTTTAATTTTTCAATACACTTTTAAATATATTACTTTCACTGAGCCTATATTATGTATTGAAATGTATTTATTTCAATAAATTGATTTATCTTCTGTGCCACGCTATCCAAAATCATAAGTAAAATTTATGTAAATGATTATTTTGCGTCATATTATCCACTTGCATACATTTCCCTTTGTTTGGATACTATGACGCAAAATAATCATTTACATAAATTTTACTTATGATTTTGGATAGCGTGGCACAGAAGATAAATCAATTTATTGAAATAAATACATTTCAATACATAATATAGGCTCAGTGAAAGTAATATATTTAAAAGTGTATTGAAAAATTAAAAGTATTGTTTGTATGTGTAAATATACTTTAGAAGACAAACCAAAAATAATTTAAATTGAATTTTAAAAGAGTCCTATTAAATTAACGTCAAGGTGTCACTCAAATTTTGATATCATTTCTTTTAAAACCCATATTTTGAATTCATGAGAGATGTGAATGAAAAAGCATCAGCGAATAAATTTTATATATTTTTTCATATTAAGATAATAATTGCACCTGTGAACATAAATAAAACTAAAAAGAAAATTATGATTTAAAAAAAAAATATTAACATAGCGTCACTTAAATTTCATATCAGTGCTTTTAAGACCCATATTTAAAATTCATAGAGCCAAAAGAAAGTGCTGCGTCAACACTTTTAACCCGTTAAGGGTTTTTGTACTGATATATATATATATATATATATATCTGACATATGTCATACGATAACGCTCGTATTTATAAATCAATTTGGATGAAACTAATTGTGTGTATTAAGCTAACCAATGTCTCGACCGAGTTCGTTGGCCAGCTTGGTCTGCCATTTTGTTTCCAGATGGCGGCCATTTAAAAAATTTAAAACTAAAATAAATATACAAAAAAATTAAAAATTAAAATTTATTTTTTAATTACGTGTTAGGCCTTGATACAAGGATTCCAGAGCATTTTTTGGTTTACCTCTATCTTAAAAAATGGCTGAGATAGAGCAGTTTGAAACTCTAGGGTGGCTGACATTTTGAAACAAAACAGCACATTAACACGATTACTTGCAAATTATTTTCTTTCATTGTTGTAATAATTTTCCCAATCATAGGCATAAAACTATATATTCATATCCGTTAGCGCCAAATTCTCGCCAAAATTGGCGACGTTTGGCGAAATATCGCTAAATTTGGCGACCAAAATAAGTCTTCATAAATGAAGCCAATTTGGCTATTGCTCAATAATTTGGCGAATTTCTTATTCAAATTCAGTATTAACGAATCTTTTGTAAACGTCAAAACCTTCAAAAAAGTATAAAGCTACCTATTGCAGCCGTTTGGAGGAAAGCAGTTCCGGAAAATTTCGATATATTTTCACCGATCATGACCCCCAGACCCCAAAACCACCCTCCGTTCAAATGTTGATTTATATATCTTACTTATAATAAAATCCAAAGGCGAGAAAGTGTCTGTAACCAATCCGGACTGAACCACTCTGTTCTGCGAGTCGACCGTAGTTAAACGCCATGTTAGGCTTACTAAAAAATATATGCTAACACATGACCGCTAAATGATAATTTCTTCTACTTGAAATAATGTCTGTTCAGCATATTTTCGTATAAAACATGTATATCATATCCAGTTATAATGTTTTAAGTTTTAAATTAAAAATAACAGATGTTGTTGTTGTTGTTGTTGTTTGACCCTTCAGGTCCGGTGAGTAAATAACAGATTAAACATCCGATTACCTGATGTAAACACGAGCCGTTAATTCCCAAATTGGCTCAGCAATGTGATTGGCTATTTATGATGTTCCAGATTCGGGTTGCTGGGAGGAAAAGATTTGGCGCTGAGATTATCGCCTATCGCCGTGACCCTTGAAGAGCCAATTTGTGACGAGTTCAGATCAGACATCAGAGCTCAGCTTAGGCACTTATTTATCAAACAGGTGGATGTAACTTTTACTGCTTCATTTATCGTTTGCGCTTAAGATGAGAGCTGTTTGTCCGTATTGTGAAAAGGGTTTTTCAGCCCTTAAAAATATGTATGGGCATGTAAGAAATATGCATAAGGGAATGAAATATTTGAAAAATAATTAATACTCTCATGTCTGACTCAAAAGTGAATTTTTCAAATAGTGAAGAAATTGTGTTGATTGGATTTATCGTAATCAACATATAGCTTTGTCTGATGATACATGACTCACATAGAAATTAATGGTAGTTAAATAGTATATGTACAGCTGTCAAAAGAAAAAAAAAGCCACATCATCAAACTGTTACAGAGAAAAACAAAAATAGCCATTCATTTGTCTTTCAGTTTATGTTAACAAGAAAAAGCTTAGAATGGAGGTGAATTCAATAATTTTTTTAATTTTCAATAAAAACAATAACTTTTGATATATTGCGATTTGTCGAAAATAGTTAAAAAAATTCACAGGTTACAATTAACATTTCTTTAATGTTAATTTCAAAATATACATTATTTAAAATTAATAATTTGAAAAAAAAAAATGAATTGCAACCTATGAAGTTTTTTAACACAAATGAATTTCTAGAAATTTTAAAAGTAAGTATACAAATCCAAAATTTCAGCACATTCCACCTAGTAGTTTTTGAGTTATGCTTATTAGCTAGTATTACTAATTATTAATTAACTATATTAAGCATATTATACTCAATAAGATTTTTTTTTTCTAAATGTGAAAAGAAAAAAAATGAAATTCAATGTGGTAGATTGAAAAAACAAATCACATTTATTAAACTTTAAAAGAAACAAACAATAAATTAAAAAGTGACAGCTTTAACTAATTATAATTTCTCTTAATATTATCCAGGAATATGAAAAAAAAAATACATGAAAGAAACATTTGGAACATCATGACATTATACGATACACTTCAACTTTGGTATAGAGGAAACTGTATAACTCACAGGGTTCGATTCAGGCAAAATTTGGGGCCTATTTAGAGACCCTTCACAAAAATCAATTAGTTAAAATGGGCCTTTTCACAAAAATCAATTCGATAAAATGAGCCTTTTCACAGAAATCAAATAGAAAAATTGAACCCTTCACAAAAATCAATTTGATAAAATAAGGCCTTTCACAAAAATAAATTTGATAAAATGGGAACCTTCACAAAATTCCTTTTACTAAAATAGGCTCTTTCACAAAATTCTAGTCCATAAAAACTTACTATTTATTATTTTGTGATGTTTTAAAATGTGTAATTTGTAAACAAACAAGTTCATCAGAGAAGAAAACTTCAGCTAAAGGATTTTAAAAAGTTTTTGTTTATAAATGATTGGTTTGAATTTGATTAGATGGATTTCAACTTTCGTTACAAAATGTTATTTTTCACAAAAATATAATAAATTTCACAAAAATAACCTTTATTTTTCACAAAATGGGCCCCAAGAAAAAAAACCTGCATCGACACCTGATTCAAAACACATCCGTAAGCAATCCACACTCATACATAGTAATGCTTACGAATTATTTTGTGTAGCCCTGTATATGATTTATAGGATTATATTCACACGCTGCACAAAATTGAAAGGTGGCACATTTACCAATCCATGGTTCAATCAAACAGAGTAATCAATGACATTTGTGTGATTACATACGTGATGACATTTACATATCCTTATGGAATTATGTACAAAATGCATATTTTTAAAGGTCTTCTTTTACATTTTGTTTCACAGGTATGAAAAGTAGTGTTAAATTTTAGTATGGAAAAAGTTTCAGGTAAAAGCAAGAAATATTACTCTTTAAAACTTTTTATTATAAAAAATAAGCCATAACAACTTTGGCTCCCAAATAAAAATAAACCGTCTAAACTATCCCCCTGCCTTTTCCCAAAATTTCCACTCTCCCTCTCCAGCATACAGAGATTAAAATCATTAAAATTTTATTTTGAAAAAAATGTGCACCATTTGTTGATCTCATAAAATGAATTAAATAATCTAAATTATCCCACCCCCCTTAATTTCCAAATTTACTCCTACCCCTCTTTTGTCCTCCTCTGTACAAAGATTTTAAAATCTTTATTTTTACACAAAAACTCTTCTGCCCTATTTATTGTACTTTAGTGACAATAAGTATTCAATAATATAAATTATCTCCTGCCTCCTTCAAAAATTCCCCTTTGCACCCCTCTCCTCCCTTCAGCATAGCAATTCATTTCTTTTAAACTTTATTTAAACAAGAACGAAAAATCCTGCATCAAGCATTGATTACTATAAAACACTTTCTAACAGCTTCAGAGTACCATAACAAAACTGCACTTTAATAAGGTGAAAGATTATGTCTAGGTAGAGAGAGAAAAATTTGGATAATGCATTGTAAAACCCAACATAGCAATTACCATCAATGCTGCATGATGCTTCTTCATTATGCAAAAACACCTGTTTGCAAAAATTTTTAAATATCTAGCTTGCATTTCCAAATTTGTAAATGTTTTTTTTTTATTTTTTTTATTGTATAGCTAAGGTTGGTCACTACAAGAGGCTTGTTATATTTTTCGATTTTGTTTACAGGTTTTTTTACAAATTGGGATACTTTTACTTTCAGAACCAGTTTCGAAAGTGAAAGTATCCTCATAAAAAAAAAAATAAAAAAAACTGTAAACAGAATTCAAAATGTTTCCAATGACTTTTGTAGAGATCGACCTCAGCTATCCAATGCAAACCAAAAAAAAAATAAAAAAAATAAAAAATATTGAAATGCAAAAGAGATATTTAAAAAAAAAATCTTCAATATGATTAACATTAGCGAGCAGGTGTTTTCATGTAAGTGAAATAGCCGCTTGACAGATGATGAAATTAAAGCATACAAAGCTCGCCGAAGAATTTGATGATCTCATAAAATGTAAAAAAGAGATGATCAATATGTACACCTGATATCTAGTAGGCAAGAAAATAAATATTTAAGTAATTCAGTTTGTTTACATCATATATAAACTTTAAACTCAAGTTTCTCAAAATGTTGCATTTTGAACTTCAATGTACCTTTTTATAGAAACTACTACATATTATTATATGTAATCTTGCCTGGATATTTTAAACATATTCCGGATCAATCCAAAGTGAACTTTTGTTACAATTTTTTTTAAAGTTTTTATTAAAACAAATTTTTATTAAAAGGTTTTTCTTTTGAAAAATGAAAGTTTTTTGTTATTTAAAAGTGATTTTTACTCCAAATTTTGTTTAAAAAATAACTAAAGGATATCTGTTTATAAATTTGACTTCACTTTATTAGGATTTATTTATATTATGTAAATAAAAAATTTAAAATGAATATCTTTGGTAGTTTCTGAGAAAAGGTACATTAATTTGACACGATTTCATCTAGCAATAAAATAAATGCAAATAAACAAACAAAACTGAAACTAAAAACTGTCGCTCGTGCTGTTATCTTATTCTAGGATTTTATGTGAGAGCTAGGATAAAAATGAGAAGTCAGTGTATTTTATATGTGTAAAATCTATACAAGGACAAAAGATATAATTGCAGTAACAAATTCAATTGTTTAAAAAATTAATTTATATTAAATTAATTTATATTAAATTTGCATATAATAAAATATAATTTGATTTGATTTAATGACTTGCAATTTTAAATGCTATTCCTATAATGAGCGAGACTAATTTGTTTTCTTTAAATAGGACCTCGGAACTTTTTTATGCTCCATTTTATTCCCCCCCCCCTCCTGACAAAAAAAAGATTGATTATTTTTTGCTGTTGTATTTTATTTAAGTGTTCTAAAATGGCTTGGGAGCACGGATTGAACACCTGTTCCTTAAAATATATTTTTTTATTAGTGATACAATATATAAAGTAAGATAACCCAAAATATTTCAAGATTTCTGTTTGGAAAGCTTCAATTTGACACAATCATTACACGAAATGTAAGAATATTGTCTGTCATATTTTTTTATTCTAAAAATGCATTAAACTTTGCAGGCATAACTAAAAAATCAGAAAATTGAACAGTTTCTCTCTCTTTTTAACACTTTCCAACCTAGTTGAAAAGTGTTTATGATTTCGGTTTGTCTGCCGTATGGCCGTCGGTCCGTGCTCTAACTCACGTAAATATGCTCGGATTGCTCTGAAATTTTTATATGCTATTGCCGTTATCTATAGCATGTTCCCTATTTCAACTGAAGTGTTGTGCACTTATAGTTTTTTTTACAGGGACAGTCAAAAGTTTTCCATTACATTATGGTCAATGAGGAATAATGGTTTCAAGCGCATTTTGATGACGCTACGTCATTTAAAACATAATGAAATTGATATATAATTATGAAGTGCATTAAAACATGCTTTTTGTAGAATATGGGGTGCAAAGCCTTTATTATTCATTTACATGGTCAAACAAAAGAACTATGTTACAAATCGTCCTATGGGGGAAAAATCGTCTGCAGTGTAATTTAGTGCTATTTCACTATTTCAAACATAATAAAAATTATATGCATTACTGAGGTGCACTATAAATTTTTCTCTTGTGTGCATTACGTTTATTTACAGGGACACACAAAATATATTGGTTACAGTACATGTGCGATATTTACAGTCTAAGTGTGATAAGTGCGTTTTCAACTTTGGTTTGCGTTTTTAAGTTTAACCATTTTTTTTTCATTGCACGTGTGTGTTTATAAACTCGGTTCATCATATAAGGGCTACACAAGGGAATTCATAAGTATTACAGACTATGAGAGTGAATTGCTTAAGGGTAGATTTTAATTGTGTTTACGCATTTTCAAGCTGAACTATATTTAGTAGACTAATAGAAGTTTGTGGAATATAAATAAATTCATATACAGGAACAGGGCTACGCAAAAAGTTACATTGTCGTTTACGTTTGGTAATTGCTGCGAGTGAGTTTTAAGTTGCCTTTTAGCTTAATAGGTGGTGTGTACAAAAGTCTTCAGATAATATACGGGGCTGTACAAAAGATTTCGAGTGCATTTCCATCGATTGGTGAAAATGGCTAAATGTGAATATTCTAACTGAACTAAATTTTATCATATTATATATTCACATCTATTGATCATATACAAAGCTGCACAAAATAATTCGACTACTTTTTTGACACAGGAAGGTAATTTCAAAAACTGTATTTTTGAATGTGTTATATGTTTTCTAAACTGTTTACTTACATATCTTCTTTCACCTTATTTAACATTGAAGTTTCGTTACAGTTTTCTGGCTGTGTTGGAAAGTTTTGCTTGATGCATGATTTTTCGTTCTTGTTTTTTTTTACAAAGGTGAAGAATTTTTTAGAAAATGGCATCATAGTTACCAATTTGAGGAAAGTTAGCATTGAAATGTTATCTTTGATTTGATAGAAGATCTTTATAACGCAAACCTAAAAACACGACGTTGTGCGTTATATAGATCACATTTCACACATCATTAAATTTAGCTTGTAAAGCATGACCAAATATGTGTGAAACATACCAAAATACATTAGAGTATCTTTATATTGCATTCTTTATTACCAGGAGTTTTGCAGATAATAATTTTTTGCATAATATAGATCATTCCATACATTGTTAAATTTACTTTATAAACATTGACCAAACATACCGGTAGCAAATCATAAAAATTTTTTCAGTAATGAACTATGAATTAAAGCGATAAAGTTGATCTAATGTATCAAATTTAGTCCTCTAGAATGGAGACTATTTATAATGTGGGAATTCATGTGTTTCTTAACTAAAAATTTATTGTTTACATCTGAGAAGTTGTACGTTATATAGAACTTCTACTGTATATTACTTAGCTTTTGAAAACTTCCACATACCGTCTTTTTTTAACAATATATTCAATTATAGAAGATATTTTTGCTACAATGCAGAAATGTTTGTTCTGCTTTTGATATTGCTAGTCAAAGGCATATTTTTGCAACCTTCCATATATATTTTTTTAATTGAAGTTATAAATGTATTCCAATACTTTTAATCAAAAGAAAAACCTTGATTGATAACATTTATTCATGTAAAAAAAGAATTTTGCGAATTTCCAGTAATTTACGTTTTGTAGTGAAAAATAAAAATTCCACGATATTTCAGATATACCAAGTTATATTCTGTGTAATTGTTTCTCTGTTAAGATAACTATTATTTTTCATAAGTTTCTGAGAAAAATAAATTTGCAACTTTTCAATATTTACCATAAAAAATTAAGTTTAACCCGTTTTTTTCTTCAGAATTATTGAAAAGAATGACCGCAGGCAACTACTGAAGATGTTGACATCTAAACAATACTTGCTGTTGTGAATTCATGAAAAAATACCTGAAATGTTAGTGAGAAAATATCTTTATATGTAGAGATCAGACTTGTATAAAACTGAAAACTGTCTGCGCACATAAATATTGGATCAAAAACTTTCTGCAAAATAATTTAATGTTTAATAAAATTACGTGTTATATTTTTTTGACGTTATGAATTAAAAACAGTAGTTTAAAATAATTACCATTTATATCAAAAATTAATTAATATTAATTAAAGAATAATTAATTTGGTTAAAAAAATACATTTCAGACAACATTCAAACAAGCATGTCAAAATTTTCTCAGAGAGCAAGCTTAGAAAAATCCTCTAAGACATTAAGAGTTTCCTCACTCCAGGAAACAATGAATTCAGAGGAAATACTCCCTCCTTCAATATTTTCAGAAATGGGATTAATATTTCCATTTCCATGCTTATTTTGAGCTGTGACAAAAGCTGCAATTATTGATGTTTGATTTGCACTTTTTTTATCAACAGAACTCGCTCGACTGTGTTTACGTTGTAAATGCACACTGTAATTTTCCTCATCACAATATATTTAAAATTAATTTTAAATAAAAAAAGAAATGAAAAATAATCCTAACATTCAATAGAACGAACATATGGGCCACATTAAGTACCACTTTGGAGCGAGTTGCACGTGTTTGTGTTTGATGGTGCCATGGATGGTGTGCTAAGATATGTGCTACATCCTAGCAGCGGCTTTCGCTGTGTTTAGAGTTGTGAGTTGCCGTTCGAAAGTAAACAATTTTCTGCAGAATCTAATTTGAGAAAAAAAAAAAACACATGCCTAAAAATAATACATCATTTCTTCTGTGTCATTTATGATATTTTGTTCTATTGCTATTTTCCATTATTTTTATTTCTATTTTGAAAATTTTCCAGCCACAGATTTTTTTTTTGTCTAGCCACCAGTCAGTCATTGATGTTCATTAAAATTTGATGCATTTTGAAATATTAAAATTTTTTTTTAAATTATTTTAAAGAAATTCAATTTAAAATGTTTTCTAACACTACGAAAGTATTCAATTTAACTGCCGACGCCGGCCTTGCAGCTGCCGATGAAAAACCGATCGACGCCAAGCTCTAGTCTCTGAAAAATAGATGATGTCACAACAATGTTTTTCATCTTTAAACTTAGAAATGTGCACAAACAGTAAAAAAAAAATGGTACATAAAATTAGGGAATATTTATAATTTTTCAATATTTAGAAAAAAATAAAAAAATAATAATAATTTTTTTCTGCAAAGTTTTGAATTTTGCATAAAATTTTCCGCGCACAACATGCATCTATATTATACAACTCTGGTAGAGATAACATATAATTTACTCAAAGAGGTCCAATTCTCTCATTATGAAAAATATTAAATTTAACTGCGTTTAGCAATCATATGAAATTGATATTTTACTCTTATTTTATGAATTAAACTATCAGAAAAATCAGAATTCCGGTATGGAAAATGAAATAAATACCAAAATTCAGATACATTACCTGAACACAATTACCCCTCGTTATAATTACATGCCATAAAGTCAGTTCTCAAATACAAACTGGCTACTTTATGATTTTATTCATTCATTTTTGATCGGAAATGCATGAAATTGAAATATGTTATTATTTAGAAACTGTAATCAAAAGACATTTTCAAGAAAGGGAGAAGATTTTTCAGATAATACTGTCAAAGTCAGTATTTTGAACTGAATATTCGATGCCGCAGCAAGAGAAAGGAGAAAAGGTGTCACATGACACGAATTGCTTATAAATTAATTTAATTTATTGATAAAAAAATGGAAAACTCATTTCGATTCCAAATTGCTTCAACAGTCAGGCCTGCCAATTTTATGTGTTTGTGTTAAAAAATGAGTCAGAACGTTTTGCATTGTTGAAAACATAATTTGATAACCATGTTAATATTTATTATTATTTTAAAATTTCTTCTTGCTATTTTCACTCAACTCTTCGATGTTGCCTATATTTTATGTTTACCCTGAATTATAAAGTCTTAGTGACATTTATTCAAAATTTATCGTTAATATAATAGTTTAGTACTTTACTTAGTTTTTTTTTTTTTTTTTTTTTTTTACAGTGCATATCTTTGTACAAAGTTTTAGTGATCTGATCATGGTCCAGGTAAAATATCAAGGGGTTTTAAACAATTTATAATCAATATGTATGTAATAAAATCCATTTCACATGAGAAATCTTACCAAAAAATAATTATGCCCTCCCATCCTCCAAGAGAAACCTTCCAAATTATTTTTCGAAAATTAATCAACTACAAAAGATAGTTGCAGACTCAACTTTTACTACATTTATTCTGTTCTCTTATAGCCTGCAACACAACCATTGATAGAACAGTTGTAAGATATTTTAAAATAAATAAATAGTATTTAAGTGATGCATAAATAAGACAATAAATTTTGGTTGACATACTCTTGTAAATTCTTAAATAAATAAATAAATAACAAAAATAATACTTTTCAATAGAATTTTATTTCATAATATTTATTAAATTTCAGACACAATAAGTATATTTTGGTGGGAATTCAGAAATTGCAAACAAGTAGATTTTGGCAGGAAAACCCAGTTTGGCTTGGTGGTATTAAGGTGGCTGTCACATGATGGAAGACAGGTGATGTTAGCTTCCAGGAGAGGTTACCATTTCTGAGTCTGCTATTATTAAAAGTCACTCTTAAGCTCACTCCATGTATACACTGGTGGTTCTTTCTTATACACAACCACTAGTAGGTATAGGTCCTTCCAACTCCCCTTAAGACATAAGAGATAAAATTAAATTTCATTTATAAAGAAAGTTATATTTACATATGTATATATTTTATAGGTAATGATTTTTCCAGGAAGTTCAGCACTACTGCACGGCCAACATGGCACTATGCAGAAGACTGCCCCACCAGGCATTACCTTCATTTACAAATATTACAATTATATGTACATGATCACTCTATTTTTCGGCATCCGTTATCTTTCTCTATCTTTGTAAACTTTCAATTGACAGTCTTCATATTTTCAGATGTTCATTTGCCTGATTCCTGCAGTCCAAAAATACAGATATGGAACAATTTTTTCGTTGCGAAAGAGCGTGGCAGACATGTCTCCTCATTTATGTTGAAATCTGGCAGAATTACAACATGCTTTACATTGGTTTTGCTCCTGATTTTCTTAGCTTGCTGAGAGTCTCAACAATTTATGAACTAGGAAATAAAACAAAATTAAGAAAAAGAAAAGTATAAGCAAATTAGAAAATAAACAATAAAAAAACTATTACTATTTAGGGGAGTCTGGACAACAGCGTTCATTACACAGAGTTGCCAAGTCTCCGGCTTTTTGGACACCAGTATTTTAGTACAGAAAATGTTGCTTTATGTAATCGGAACATTCGGCGATTTAAAAGAACAACATTTTCTCTAAGATAATACTGGTGTTCAAAAAGCCGGAGACTTGGCAAGTCTGATTACATGCCTTACAGGACTGGTGATTTTTAATAAATTGCCGTGGAGTTCCCAGGCACTGTCTAAAAATTAAGCTATAGGCTGTTCTTCAAATTTCCAAACACTATTTAAGTATTAACATTTGGCATTTTTATTACAAAATTACCAAAAAAAAACTGCAGCATAAAATAGTTGCAATTTTAGGCTTATTACATAAAAAAGGTAGCATTAAAAAAAATCTTTTTACACTATGTTCTTCATTTCTTACTTTAAAACTACTTTCTTAACAGAAGCAAAAAAAACTTGAAAATAAATTTAATAATTATAATTTAAAAGGTACAGTGAGAAAAATCATTCATACAAATGGTCTGTTTAGTATATATATAGTAAACAATCATTTTGGAATTTATAAATGAAACATAACTTGTTTGTGGAGGTATGAAAAACTTTATTTATTGTAAATAAATTATAACTTTTTCTCATTTATAAATGAAATAGAATGAAACATTTAATAAGGAAGGATCAATATCATTTATATTTTAATAATAAACTAGTAGCACTTTTAGGCTTATCGTATAAAAAAGACTACATTACCATTTATAAATCTTACTTAGTCTATTTCCTAACGTAACTAGCATGATAGTTAATTTGTTTGTAACTCAAAACTATTTCCTTAATATAAGATGATTCAAAATAAATTAGAAATTAATTTATTAGAATAATGCAGATTTACCTTATGATACAGTGAGAAAAATCATTGATGCACATGGTAAGTTTATATAATAGTAAACAAACATATTGAAATTTATGAATGAAAGATAACTTGTTAGTGGAGGTAAGAAAAACTTTATTTATTGTAAATAAATGATAACTTTTTCTCGTTTATAAATGAAATAGAATAAAACATTCAATAAGGATCAAAATTATTTGTATTTTAATAATAAAATAGTAGCACTTTTAGGCTTATCATATAAAAGGGCTACATTACCATTTATAAATCTTACTTGGCCTATTTCCTAATGTACATGATAGTTAATTTGTTTGTAACTCTAAAACTATTTCCTTAATATAAGATGATTCAAAATAAATTAGAAATTAATTTATTAGAATAATGCAGATTTACCTTATGATATAGTGAGAAAAATCATTCATACACATGACAGTTTATATGATGGTAAACAAACATTTTGAAATTTATGAATGAAACATAACTTGTTAGTGGAGGTAAGAAAATCTTTATTTATTGTAAATAAATGATAACTTTTTCTCGTTTATAAATGAAATAGAATGAAACATCTAATAAGGATCAATATTATTTACATTTTAATAATAAAATAGTAGCACTTTTAGACTTATCGTATAAAAAAGATTACATTACCATTTATAAATCTTACTTAGTCTATTTCCTAATGTAACTAGCATAATAGTTAATTTATTTGTAACTCTAAATATAACTTTCATCTTATAACCCTTAATATAAGATGATTCAAAATAAATTAGAAATTAATTTATTAGAATGATGCAGATTTACCTTATGGTACAGAGAGAAAAATTATTCATGCACATGGTCAGTTTATATAATGGTAAACAAACACATTGAAATTTGTGAATGAAAGATAACTTGTTTGTGGAGGTAAGAAAAACATTATTGTAAATAAATGATAACTTTTTCTGATTTATAAATGAAATAGAATGAAACATTTAATAAGGAAGGATCAATATCATTTGCATTTTTACAATAAAATAGATGCACTTTTAGGCTTATCGCATAAAAAGGGCTACATTATCATTTATAAATGTTAGTCTATTTCCTAATGTAACTAGCATGATAGTTAATTTGTTTGTAACTCTAAAACTATTTCCTTAATATAAGATAATTAAAAATAAATTCATTAAATTAGAATAATGCAAATTTACCTTATGATACAGCGAGAAAAATCATTCATACACATTCCAGTTTATATAATGGTAAACAAACATATTGAAATTTATGAATGAAACATAACTTGTTTGTGGAGATAAGAAAAACTTTATTTATTGTAAATAAATGATATTTTTTTTCTCATTTATAAATCAAATGAATCAATATTATTTGCATTTTAATAATAAAACAGTTGCACTTTTAGGCTTATTGTATAAAAAAGGCTACATTACTATTTATAAATCTTAGTCTATTTCTTAATGTAACTAGCATGATATTTAATTTGTTTGTAATTCTAAAACCATTTCCTTGACATAAGTTGTTTAAAAATAAATTTAATTTAATTAGTCAGAATATTGTAGATTTAATGTATGGTACAGTGAAAAAAAAATCATTTATACACACGATCCTGGTAGCAGAATTCTCCAAAAATGCTGGAGCAAGCTTACTATCATCAGAAATTATAGTAGCCCATAAAATACGCAAAATTTGCATTTGCAAAGAAAATATAAAAAGGAAATACAATAAATCTAAAAACAAAAATTAAATATTATCAATTTTTCTTAGCCCAGAATTTTTTTATGCGGTTAGACTGATCTGCAAGATACAGAAAAAACTTGCTATGCTGCACTGTTTCTAATATTGGGCACACGTTCAGTTTATAGAATGGTAAACGAACAGGTACTTTTATATGAGGTGGGCACCAGTGATATATATACATAATATACATACACACATATATATAGAGAGAGATATACACACACATATATATAATGTATACATATACGTATATGTATCACTGGCGCACAGCTAACATAAAAGTACCAACAAGCATATACTGAAATTTATGAATGAAATATGCTGTGTAGATAAGAAAAACTTTATTTACTGTAAGTAAATTATGACTTTCTTCTCATTTATCAATAATGAATGAACATTTAATAAAGATTAATATTTTGTAATTTTGTTTTGCAGAAATTTTGATTTTCAAAAAATTGCAAAATAAAATACTAGTATTTTTAAGTCTATTACATAAAAAAGCTACACTCCTAACCCTTTTTAAATTATCTTAGACTACTGTATGATATTTAATTTATATGTATAAAAAATATATAGGGTAGATGTGCCAGTAATGGGCTGCCTTCCAGTAATAGGTCACCTTCAATATTTTTGGTTTATAAAAAAAAATAACCAATAAAAAATCAGCTTTTTTTTATTTCATTAAAATATGCTTTCTTTAAATTCTAGTTTTAAATACAATCATAATATCAATTATCTATTACTTTTTGTGGGGTGTTCATTACTGGAATTTAGGGTGTTTTGATTTATATCTGTTATTTACAATTAAATTTCGATTCACATTGGGAATTGTGACTATAAACATGGTTAAATATTGTTGGTAGATTAATATAATATTAAAAAATGTAGAATATAACAATTATAACCATTAATTAAAAAATAATTTTTAAAGAAATTCCTTAAGGGTGTCCATTACTGGCACATCTACCCTATATTACAATTACGCAAAACATATACTCTTAAAATGTAATATAATAATAAAAATTTTCTATTAGTTAAAAATGTCAAATAAAAACTAAGAAGCAAATACTAAAGGAAATATAAATAAAATAAGCAAATAAAGAGATAATAATATGTATGTTTTTAATAAGAAATGTAATTAAAAAATATTAGACAAATTTCTATGCATCAGATAGAGCTACAGGTTCATGAAATGATCTTTATTTTCTTTTTTTTTGTAGTAATGTAAAAAATATAACAATGCACTTAATACGGAAAAAAGCCGATTAATTTTTGTTAAATATGATCAACTTTACAGCAAAGTATTCCAAAATATTAATTACAATTAACAAGCAATCACAATGAACACTTTTTTTTTTTTTTTTTTTTTTTTTTTAACATGACTATATAACATGATAAGAACTGAAATTATAAAATAAATAAATAAATGATTGTCTAAGTTCTTTCTATTGCACTATATTCTTCAATACTTAATATCTAAATAAATTATACTGAAAATTTATTATATAATTATTTATATACAATTATTTAATTAAAGTATTACAAAACTTTTCTTACTTTTTGTCCAAGCTTACCTTTGACTTCTTTTATAAAAATTAAATAAGTTCGATATGAAGTAATTCGTCGTTGTAATAAATCCATTTGGAACATAACATCGCAACTTTGGTAATATTAAAGAACAAAGTAATAATTTTACATATATAACGCAAAATATTCTTTTATAGCAAACCACGTGCAATATACAACCTCAGAAACAAAATACACGACACTACATTCCATAAACAACAGAAACCTCAAACCTACCACACGAATCTGTGATTTATCGCCAAATCTGGTGCCCGCGGAAGCTTATCAATACCACGTCACTTCCTCCAATTTCAGCCAATAATATTGCTGAGCCAATTTGGGAATTAACGGCTCGTGATGTAAACAAACGAATAATGTTTGCCATTCAAAAACACAAATCCCATATTTAGAAAAAAAAAATGAATGACTCTTTGAACGTTTCATTAAAATATCCGATTATGCTCTTAAAATATTTGTAAAAGCATATTAAAGTCTTTAAATAATTTAAAGGATTTCTTTAATTTATTCCTGTAAGCATTTTTTTCTGTAAGCTTTCAGAAATAGCGATGATAGATAGCTTTCATAGAAAGGCTTTGTGATGATCCTTCAGTATTTTACATTTCGGCGCAGTTCTGGCGCCATCTATTGGCAATAAATATAAACGAAGTTAGTTTTTGTTGAAAAATATATTTTATATAAAATATTAATAAAGTTGTAAAATAATATAAAATGTATATAAGAATATTTTAGCGCCATCTATGGACAATTAATATAAACAAAGATCTTTCTGTTGGAAAAAATATTATATATAACATAATAATAAAGTTGTAAAATAATATAAAATGTATATAAGCATATTTTTAAACTAAGAAAAATTCAGGGTGTATTGATTTATTTCAAGATCAACTTTTAAAAGCTTCAGCTTAATATAATTTCTTTCTTAAAAATCTAACTTGGTTAAATCAAATTTTAATCGCCTAGCTTATATCCAATTAAATTCTGAAATTATGCTTGCATTGTAAAATGAATATTTCTTATGAAACACAGTTAAAATATAAGGAATATATAGTACCGCATATCACATATGTTAATTATATCAATGCAGATTCAAATTTTGATTTTTAACATAGTAACGTTTAAACCTAACTTTGTAGTGAAAAAAAATGTTTTAATAAGAGAATGTGAAAAGATATTTTCCAGTCATACTAATGCATTTAATAATTTCAATTTACTTAAGAAATAAAATAAGATGATTTTTAATGATCAAAATTTATTTTGGTTTTTTCAGGCATCTTTTTAAAATAAGACAAAATCAGGTTTTAATTTGATGAATACTTTTAAAAGTTAAAGTTATATTATCTACTTTCGTCGTTGTATTTATTTTAACTATTTCTTCATTACTGGAAAACTTCGTTTTTTCTGTCATTTTAAATGGGATATTTTCCTACTGTGAATTAAGAAGCTAATATCCATAAAAGTGCAATTTTCTGTCTCTTTTTCTGTTTTTCTGCTATGTATTTGTTTCTTCGTGACTGGAATTCTTTGTTCTTAAAGAAATATTAAAATTCAACTCTATTGTACTATTAACTTAGACAATTTAAAACGAACAAAATTTTAATGTTTTGTACAATCGTTAAACTATTTCAGAATTTGCATTTAATTTTTCTTATGTAACCAAACAATGAGCTGTGAGTCAAGCTCTTTAGAAACTCATTAATATTTTTTTTTCATAAACTTTCGCACATGGATTATTTTTTAAATATTTTTGATTGTTTTGTCCAATCGTTGAACCTTTTCAGAAATTGAATATTGAGTAAAAGAAAAAAAAATCCTCATCATTTTTATTTGTAGAAATCATTTGCCATTCTTAAAATGTACTTTTCTACAATACAAACCTTTCAGTAACAAAATCTTCATGCTGTTTGTTTGTATGAAGTCTTATGAAAATGAAACGCAGATCAACATTCCGTCATTTTTGACGGGAGTTATATACTAGCCGTTATATACTATTTTTTATAGAACCAACTCTTACGGTAAAAGAAAAAAATAAAAACAAAAAAATACCTGCTGGCCCCACCTACAAGCAGAGGTATATTTCGAAGTGGTTGGTTTCAAATGCCACATCATGGCAAATAGCTCTTTCTTCTGCAATTCCCAATAAACATGTGCCCCACGGTCTGTGGCTTCGAAATCTACCTGTGTCTCTAGGCCGAGCCGTCAGGGATTTTATTCTTATGAAACGTAATTAAAATATAAGGAATATATAGAACAGCTTAATTTACATTTAATTTTGCTTATGTAATCAAAGTGAGTTATGTGGTGAGTCAAGCTGTTTAGAAACTCATTGATAACACTTTTTTACAAAAAATTTCGCACATGGATTATTTTTTAATATTTAATTGGAATGTTTTGTCCAATCGTTTGTTAGGGTAAGTTTTTTTCATTTATTCTAAATTTTCCATATTTTCTTTATTTTTTCTATATAAGTTGTAGCCCCCCCCCTTCTTTTATAATAATCGTAATGTTTTTCATTTAATATTCTCTTTATTTTAGTCTGAAATAGTGGAGTTAAAATACCTTTTCTTTCTTTTAAATGTCTAAGCTAAAACAAATTCATTGTCTCTTTAACTTAAAATCATAATTTTTATATTTCCCCTGTAAGTTATAATTTCACTGGGGTGGTCCTTGTTACCATGGGAAATTTTCAAATGCTCTCGGACACTTGGGCAATAAAAATCCATTTCCCAGACAACGTATATTAGCTTGTATTGTCAGGAGTTTTATGACTCCATTTTTGCTGTTTTTTCGTAAACAACTTTAGCGGTGTTGCTCGCCTTAATCTGCTCTGTAGATCTTTCGTGGAAAAAGCAGGACTCGGGCGGCAGATAGTGGCCCGTATTGTTAAAGTTTTATTATTCGTTTTTACGAGCCCAATTATTCCGTTTTATGTAAACAACAGTTCACGTGGGAGGTCGAAAGAAGAGAGCGAAAACGGAACAGCTGTACACATGCCATCACCCCTATGCGAAGTAGTTCCACCCGCGAGAGAGAGCGACGACCAATGGTTTTACGTAACGTATTCGCGGGGAATGTTTTTTTTCCCTGGTATAGTTTAGCGCGGGAGATTGTAGCCTGGGAGATACGGTATATGAGTTTTTTAGGGGAAGGCTGGGGCCTTTCCTCTCTCCCCCCCCCCCCCCCTGGAGTTTTCCTGGTGGTGGCCAGAGAATTTGAGAGGCATTCGATCGGAAAATGTGTAACTGGAAGGTCCGGTAAAGAAAAAAGGTATCTGGTTCCCCGAGATATAGTCGATGAAGAAATGAAGAGAGTAAAAATATACTTTACTCATAACTGATACTCTCAGCTAAGAGGAAAACTTTGTCTCAGATATGGAGTTTGGAATCACAGATGGTTAAATATATATAAACGTCGAGCAATCGTCTTTAAAAAAAAACCCGGAATAGAGAGCTGGTATCGTCAGCGCTGGTTGATGACGTCCTTTTGTTATGACAGTCACTTAAGACGGGAGGAAGGACCGGTCATTTTTCTACACCACCGAAATCCATTTTTCCACGTCGAGATTCCTGCGTTAAGATTCATCTTTAAGGAAAGAGCATATACTGCTTCCTAGATCCATATTGTGAAATGGAGGAGAAAAGGACCACCTAGATGTCCAGGGTTACCTGAAATTTCTTCAAATAATGCCCAATGTTTATAAAGATAAAACTATCATTCCAGTAATAACATTAATGATTTGTTCCTATAGTGGATACTTCGAGTGTCGAGTCTGCCAAGGAAGTCTCGGTAACTATTTCCTTTCTACTGATAAAAATGTTATTCTTGTGTTATTTCTATGTTTCTACAATGAGTAAGTCTTGATATACATACGTGACGGTGTCTTAATTAATATACTTGTTAATTAATTAATAAACTCATATTCATGCTATTGGTTAGTCTCTCATCTGTTTGACTACTTTATGGAAGTTCATTCTTTATTTTACTAAACCTTTACTTAATTTTACTGTTTGAAGTATAATGAGTTTTGTTTAATTATTTAAATAATCAGAGCAAGTAATTATTTAATATTTAATTCTTTTCTAAGATGAATTTACTGAAATTGAAATTCCAAGTAACCTTCTTTTGTTAATAAAAATTTATATAAGTAAAATTTAAATTCTTTACTTGTTTTTGAGGATGTTGCATTATTCTTATTAAAAGAATTAAACTTAATGAAGTAAATTTAAATTCTGGATCTGTTTCTAAAAATGTTTATTAATTTGGTTTTCCTTAAATATTAAATTGCTTCTTTTAAATATTGTGAAGTACTTTTTATTTTCCTCTATAAAGAAAGAGATTTAATAAATAAAATAAATTTAACCTGCTTTTAATTGAAGTAAAAGAATTGTAGATAACTGTAAAAGAAAAATTTTATATTAACTATGTTTAATTCTTAAAGTTTATTTGCTGCATTTAAGGTAATTAAATCACACCAACTTCTTATTAAAAGAAAATTGATCTACCTTATTTTTTTTCTTGGTATGGTACTAACCACTATACAAAATCACTCGCATGGTTCTGGCAAATTGGTACATTGATATGATCATGTTTTGTAACTTTAATTAATTATCTATATCCTTATTTTAATTAACTTCTTTCCCCTTTTTTTTGTGCCTTTCAAATTCTGGAAGGATTGCAGGACCCCTTTTTTATGTCTTTCTTATTCAAAATCTGTTCAATAAAGTTTTAATGAATTTCATTTAATTTACCATAACAATGTTCCAATTCGTCAAACCACTTGTTGGGTATAAGCGGTATGGTGATAAATGAGAATTTTGTTGATACCTTTTGGCAAAGTTATTCATTTACTTAATTAATTTTTTTTAGTTATTCAAAATGTATTTGGTTTGTTTTGTTTATAGCATCTCTCTGTTTTGATTTTTAATTAGCAATTGTGTAAAATTTGGTCCAATTTCTGAAATCAACAAAATTCATTCTTTTGGTTATTTATCACTTTATCAAATACCCCAACAAGAAAATGGTGCCGTGTAGAAACATTCCTGCGGTTACCAAGAAGTAAAACTTTTGTTTTTGACTGTAAATTTTGTTTTACATTATATGATTGGAGCAACTGGGTATCGGTTTTTACTTATTATGAAATTGTTTACATATATTTGCCTAGTAAAAGTTTTCTCTATATATTTTTAAATATCTATTCAACTATAATATTGATATTTTTTAAAAAATTTGTATAATGAAACTGGTGATGTTCTTGTGCTACAGAGTTTTATAATCCCCATTTTTCCCCTTTTCTGCCTTCTATTTTTATTTTTTTGGGAGTTCTGTGTATCTATCTGACTTAATTATGGATAAGGGAGATCCGACTAAGGAGCTGGTAGAGCTCCAGAAAAAAAATTCGTTAGTTGACAACTTGTGCAACATACCACCATTTAATGGAGAGGCTAGCTCAGTCTCATTTACTGACTTTTCAGAGAAACTGGATAGTCTCTCCACCCTTTTTGCTTGGGATGATAGTGAGAAAAAATTTGCCCTCCTTAACCGCTTAAATGGTACTGCGGCGAGATTAGTTAAGCCCCACAAAGATAAAACTAGTGCGGAATTATTAAGTATTTTAAAAAATAATTTGTCCAAACACCTACTCCTGATGTTGCACTTGCCAAATTTCTCAACTTTAAGCAAACTCCAGGTATGTCAGTGCAAGAGTTTTTTGATGCTGCATCTGACCTCTCATCAAAGGCACTCGTTATTGATGGAGTAGCTGATGCCATTGTAAACAAAAGCCGTGAAGCCATGCTTCACTCTATGCTTTTAAACAACCTTGCACCTGAGATCAGAAAGGGTGTCATCACCAAAGATCCCAAAACCCCACAGCAAATTTTAACTTTTGCTCTCCTGGAGGAAAGAGCGTGCCGCAGTGTAAATCCTTTTTACACTTTACATGAGGAACCAAACCCCCTTTTATATCAACAAAATTTCCCGCAGAATCTAGCTTGTGCAGCTACTCAGCCAACTAGGGACAACAATGCAGAAATAGAAACTCTTAGAATACAGATTGAGGCTCTAAATTCCAAACTTGACAACCTAATAAGTGATAAAAGTAGAGAGAGAGAGGTGCAGAGCCAGGAAATAGTGCCCAGTAGAAATGTTACTTGTTTTTATTGTTCCCAACCCGGTCATTATGCTAGAGAGTGCCCCCAATATGTGTATAATTTTAATAGGAGCAGAGGCAATAATTTTAGGAGCAGGGGAGGACATGACAATAGTTACCGGGGAAGTTACAACAGGAGAGGAAACTTCAGGGGAAACAGAGGAAATAATTACAACAGCAACAGAAGTGGTAGGAACAGAGTACAAAATTATGCGGAGGGTCAGCAAGCAAATGATGCAACTAATAATCCCACTGTTATTGAGAATGTTCATTTAAACGGGGATCGGCTGAATCAGAGGTAGTCGAACTGATTCCAAAAAAGGCCACCGACCCACCTGCGGTATATAGTGTTTTTTCTCCGCAGTCTTATAACTTGCCAACTGCCAGTATACTTATAGGTAATACTAACATAACTGCCCTCTGTGACTCGGGATCTGCAATTAATCTTTTGAGCAGTGTGATTTTGAACTCACTCACAGACTATAATGTGCAACAATGTTATACGCCTATTCTGACAGTAACTGGAGAACAAGTTCCTCTTACTGAAAAAGTAGTTATGAATTTTAAATTTCATAACACCCAATGCCAAACTGTTTTTTTTGTAGTGCAGGGCAAGTTGGCGAAGGAATTTGATGCCATTTTAGGTATGCCCTTTTTGAAACAATACAATGCAATCATTGATTGTGCCACAAATACTGTTTCTCTTCAAGCTTCGGAGCAAACACTATGCAAACAAACCCCGCTTACCCCTCCTTGTACCAAAAACAGTAATGTGTGTTTAGAGGAAACAAAGGTAAACAAACAAGGTAAGAGTAGTGACCCATGCATGCAATGTTATGAATTACCTGTATATAATAATCCTATTAATGTGTATAATTGTGCTAAATGTAAATGTATGTGTAATGTAAATAATAACAATTCTAGTGTAAATACTTGCAAAAATAACTATCCCATAGATCATAAAGTTGAAACTGAGGCTAAATTGATAGCAAAAAGTAGTACCCCTGACTATTCGAAAGATATTGAAATAAGAAACTGTGCAGAGAAAATAAAATTAGGGAATAGTAGGGAGATAAGGAAGGTTCATCACAGTCAGAATAGTAGTGACGAAGAAAATAATGTTGATAGAAGGTGTAACAGGGTATGTGATGAAAGTAATAGTGATTGCCAGGTTTTTATGATGGAAAAATCACCGGGTGGTACTACTGTTGATAAAATTGCTTCGGGAAATAGTAAACAATGTGAGGAAAATTTTCAAAATTTTGAACAATGTATTTCTCAAATCAAATCAGAATTTTATAGTGCAAATAATGTAAATTCAAATATTGGGGAGCAGTTTAGTGATAATTCTGAAAATTCTGAAATGGGTAGTTATGAATTTACTGAAAATGAGGAAATGCAAGCAGATAATATTAGTGAAAATACAGGTAAACATGATGTTGAGAAAAAGGCGTGTAATATCAGTATGGCATCTTTGTGCAATAAACTTGAAATCCCAGCCCAGTCTAAAATTTTAGCTAAAGTCAGATGTACGAAGGAAAATTTCAATGACAAGGATAGTATTTTAATGTTAGAGCCCTTTGCTAAGAATTTACATGCAGGCATCTTAATTTCTAGATTCATTTGTACCCAAGAACATGGCCTATTCCTATCCTTTGCTAACTTTTCTGATAACAATATAGTATTAAATAAGGGTACTTTAGTAGCAAAAGTTCAAAAATGTATTGATAATTCTAACGTAACCCCAGATAATTGTAATTTAGCCTGTAATATCAATACTCCCCTCCAATTGCAGATTTTGACCATGCCGACCTCAGTTGGAGTTCCGAAATTAATTTAGACCACTTAGAACCGCCCTTAAAATTAAAAATGCAAGAATTTTTACAAGAAAATAAAGATGTTTTTGCTGCGTCTGTCTTAGACTTACCCGGCTGTGACACCATACCCCATTCAATTAATCTAACTTCAGAAAAACCGGTTAAATGTAAAGCATATAGAGTCCCCCATAACTTACGACAGGAAATGGAAGATCAATTAAATATTTTACTACAGGCCAATATAATTTCCCCGTCTATTTCAGAATTTGCTTCGCCGGTCATTCTTGTGAAAAAATCAGACGGATCTTACAGACTGGCTGTTGACTTTAGAAAATTAAATAAAAATCTAATGAAAGATGCCTACCCCATACCAAACATCACAGACTCAGTTGACGCCTTATCAGGCTCAATTTTTTTTTCCACATTAGACTTAACTAGTGGATTTTTTCAACAAACTATCCGTCCCGAGGATAAATATAAAACAGCTATTATTACTCACAAAGGGTTATTTGAGTGGAATCGAAACTGTTTCGGACTTTCGAATTCGGGAAACAGTTTTCAACGTCTTATGTCTGCAATTTTTGGTGACCTAGGTAATTTGGGAATTTTAGTATACATCGACGATATAGTAATAGCTTCTAAAGATGTCGAATCCCATATAAATAAACTTAAGCTTGTTTTTGAAAGACTTCGGCAACACAAGCTTAAACTCAAACCCAGTAAGTGTACATTTTTATCCGACAAGATCCAATACTTGGGCTTTGAAATCCAAAAA
Source organism: Maratus michaelseni (assembly GCA_963931845.1). NCBI lineage: Eukaryota > Metazoa > Arthropoda > Arachnida > Araneae > Salticidae > Maratus > Maratus michaelseni. The sequence continues at coordinate 151,612,684 of OZ007596.1, read as the reverse complement.
GGACGAGTGTCACCAATCAACAAAAATATTGAAGTAATAAGGAAATTCCAACCTCCTAACACCCGAAAGGCTGTCAGATCCTTCATCGGTGCACTCTCCTTCTATAGGCGATTTTTGCCAGATTTTTCTAAAAGAGCGAGAAATCTTATCAACCTCACTAAAGATACGGGTCGATTCACTTGGAACCAAGCAGCACAGGAGGAATTTGAGTATTTAAAATCTGCACTAATATCCAAACCTTGTCTTGCCCTTCCTAATTTTGATAACGAGTTTTACCTTTATACTGATGCGAGTGGCGAAGCACTCGGGGCAGTACTATCACAACTAGATGAAAATGAGATGCTCCACCCTGTCGCATTTGCTAGTAGGAAACTCAAAGACGCTGAGACGAGATACTCCGCCACTGAGAGAGAGTTATTGGCATTAGTATGGGCCACTGCACACTTCAAGTGCTACCTTGCCAATACTCATTTTTATATATACACTGATCATGCACCTCTTACGTACATGCTCAAAATTCAGGATCCCACATCACGTATGGCTAAGTGGATCTGTACACTTTCTGATTTTACATTTACCATCAGATATATTAAGGGAAAATGTAATAGCGTTGCAGACTTTCTTTCAAGGTTCACCACAGATAGCAAACCGGATAATGTCACCAATTGCAACTTTTCTATACAAGTAGCGAAGGAGACAACTTTTATGCCACATTCCAACCTTTTAGAAAAGATAGGTGAATTACAGAAAACAGATAAAAAGTGCTGTGAAATTGCTCGCAAAATTAGCGAAAATCTTGAGGTTGCACCCAAGTATTTGAGATTTTTCTTTAGGGATGATCTTCTTGTATGCGAGGATACAAGGGAGTCACCCCTATTGAATAATCCTATCAAACTTGTGGTGCCGAAGAAAATGGTTGAGCAAGTGTTTGCACTAACCCACGAATCCCTAGCTGCTTGTCACCAAGCTTTCCAAAAGACAATAGACCGCATTCGTGAGCACTTTTATTGGCCAGGAATGTCGGCAGATGTCAAGCACCTAGTGGAGTCGTGCGTTAGCTGTCAAGAAAAAAGAGTGCACAAAGCAAATCAACTTGCACCCCTCCAACGTGTACCCACACCTCATTTCCCTATGAATAAAGTGAACCTCGATGTTATAGGGCCTCTTCCTGTTACCTTTTCGGGTAACAAATTTATAATTACATACATTGATGCATTTTCAAAGTGGCCTGAAGCTTATGCGGTATCCTCAATCACATCTGATGTGGTAGCCGATACTCTCGCAGACTTCATTTCACGTTATGGAGCTCCATGTTATATCTCAACCGACAGAGGACCCAATTTAATTTCTGCAGCTATCGAGCATGTGTACAAAATGTTTGGAATAAAACATCCCAAAACCACGGCATATCATCCAGCCGGAAATGCTCAGATAGAACGCCAGAACAGGACTCTAAAAAACGCCCTGTGTCATATTGTGAATGAGAATCAATCAGACTGGGACACCAAGCTTAAATTTGCACTTTTAGCCATGCGCACGGCTGTGCACTCATCTACCAAACTAACTCCAGCAGCTGTCATGTATGGCAGAAACCTTAACCTACCCTATAATTTATTTTCTCAACCCCCCCCAATTTAGCTATAATGATGCCCCCTCTTTTTGTGAACTTTTAATACCAGCTCTGCAAAAGGTGTACGCTGAAGTGCACAATCATTTAATAAAAGTATCAGAGAATCAAGAAAAGTATAGAGAAAAGACAGCTGTTGACAAAAAACTAAAAGTTGGTGATCTGGTTTGGCTTTTCACTCCAGCAATTGCACCTGGTACAACAAAAAAATTAAGTAAGTTGAATAATGGCCCCTTCACTGTCTTGGAAAAATTAAATGAGGTAAATTTTAAAATCGCCCTTGTTGCAAATCCCAAAAACGTTCAAGTTGTCCATGTGGATCGCCTCTCTGCCTTTAAAAACAGACTCCCGATTTGGTCCGACGACCCACAACAACAACAGAGTGTCCCAGATTCGATTGACGATCCACCTATCGATGTGCAGCAATCGATTCCCCATGCAGAGCAATTCGCTCAGCGCAGACGCCGTCGCGATTGCTGTGTTATACCAAGTTCTGACACTCAAGAGAGTAACCCTGGTACGATTACTCAAAATGAATTCAGCACTCACGGAAGCCAAGCGAATTCAGCTAGCGATCCAGCCGAGATGGACCCCCCCTCCTCCTCACTCAAACAAAACTCCGGAGGTTGAAAATTCAGCTGATAACCATCAGCAGAAAAGTGAATCAGCGGAGGAAGCTCTATCGGAGGAGAACAATGAATCGGAAAGGGAAGTACAGGAGTGTGAAATAGCAGCAACGACCAGCGAAGCTAGCGTTGCCGAAAATTCGATTAACAAACCGAATAAGTCGAAATCATTGAATCGACCGCAGCCGACTTCGCAGGACGCTTACGGGCTACGTGAAAGACGAACTCGCCCTATTTATAAAATTTAGTTTCCTTATATTCTTTTATCTATGTGTATTTATAGTTTTATTTCGTAATATTTATATGTGTTTATGTGTTGCAATGTATTTTATAGTAATTTTATATATTTTTCATCGTATATATTAGCGTTTTCTGACCCAAACATGGTTTGTTTTGGTTCACTTAGCGAAAATCGGAAACCCGATTTCGTGTTTTTTATACACCCTGTGTCGTGTATACATACATTTTTTAGTGGTATTTAGCTACTTGTATTAGTAAATACCCCTCCGCACACCTTTTTGTGCAGTTTTTCCTTCAAATTTAAGATGTATTCTGGGTACTTTGAAAATGGCAGATTTTTTTTTCCTCCTTGTTTTAACAGCAAGTGTTAGGCTGGGCCGGTTGGCACTTTTCATCGTATGCACGCAAGTACGATATTATAGATTCCTAATTATGTATATAAATTTTTTTTTCATGTGTTTTTATACCACTTTTAGTCTAGGAATGTAGTTTGGCATATTATAGTTTTTATTTTGATACTTAGGTGTGACATACCAATTTACCCCTTTGGTTTCATTCATGAAATTCCTTTTTGTTTTTCTTCTAGTGCAATGTCAGCAGAGTAGTATTTTATCTAATCCTAGTGGGTAGTGATTTTTTTTTTGTAATTTTTTTTTTCTTCTTCCTGAAAATTCTACCTTTTAAAATTTGTAATTATCTTAAATTTACTTTCTGCTTCTAAATTGTGTTTTTTTTTTGTATGTATGTCTTCAAAATTAGTAATTATATATACTCTATATACATAAGCCTTTTTATTTCTATGGGAATTGTGACCTTGTTTTGTTGTGACTATGTGTTATGAGTCACATCTGTTTTCATTTGTCTATGGGTAGGTAAATTGGGTAGTCTGATGATACTGCATCATCACTGTCTGGGTTTTCTTTGGAAAACCATGTTTCCAGTTAAAAAAAAAAAAAAAAAAAAAAAAAAATCTAGGCTGGTTCAGTCTACGTGTGGGTAGCACAAGAACATAACTACTTTTCCCATGCACAGTGTTTTCTTGTTGTAACTGCATTTATATACATCTATTCTACACCCCAAACACCACTTTTACAGACTTTAACTTTATCACGGGGTTCATTTTGCATTTGTTATCCTATTTTAAACTTTGGTATATTGTTACTCAATTACTTTGATGAAATATGTTGTGTCATAAGTCCATTACATGTGTAAATACCCAGTTGCTTATTTTTTTTTTGGTTATTGTATGTGCCAGTAGTACTGATATAGGTAAATGTATGTTGTAATTTGATTTTGTTTTCACATCGAACTGGCCAATTTATCATGATTTTATGCAAATGTTGTATATATTATTATGAGTAATGTATTGTTTTTCAGTTGGCAGTCTCAACACTCTTGCAATCTTTTTCCAAAATTCAAAAAAAAAAAAAAAAAAAAAAAAACTTGTAAATAATTTAGTTTGTTTTTGGTTGTATAGGTAGATAGGTTAACGTATTATAAGTAGAACCTGCTAGGAGTTGCAATATACAGTGACAGTAATGGCATTCGGAGCATGCACAGGTATGTTTATAGGTGGGATTCGGTATCAGGAGTTAGAAATGGTTATGCAGCGAAGGTGTCCTATGTAGAAACAAAGTGCAGTTTTCCCCGCCTTAGAAGGCAGTACTCCTTAGGTGTCTTGTTACCCCCTTGTGGTTTTCCCAGTTCTAGTCGTCAGGTATTTCAGCAGTTACTTGGGAGTGGTTCATGGTGGGCAGCTCTTAGTATACATTCCGGAGTGTATATCTGACAGCGGCGACTTCACTCTATAATTCATGATTGTTCTACGGACCGATGTCTGGCCTGCTCGAACGGTTAGGTCTTATATTGTGGAATCTCCAGCGTACTGTGAACTACCTCTCAGCCCGGTAACCCTTGCGAAATTTTTTTTTCTGTTTCGGTCTGCACGTTTCAAAAAATTAAATTTTTTTTTATCAAAAAATTTTATTTTTTTGCGGTAAAGGGAGAGTCATGTTAGGGTTTTTTTTTTTCATTTATTCTAAATTTTCCATATTTTCTTTATTTTTTCTATATAAGTTGTAGCCCCCCCCCTTCTTTTATAATAATCGTAATGTTTTTCATTTAATATTCTCTTTATTTTAGTCTGAAATAGTGGAGTTAAAATACCTTTTCTTTCTTTTAAATGTCTAAGCTAAAACAAATTCATTGTCTCTTTAACTTAAAATCATAATTTTTATATTTCCCCTGTAAGTTATAATTTCACTGGGGTGGTCCTTGTTACCATGGGAAATTTTCAAATGCTCTCGGACACTTGGGCAATAAAAATCCATTTCCCAGACAACGTATATTAGCTTGTATTGTCAGGAGTTTTATGACTCCATTTTTGCTGTTTTTTCGTAAACAACTTTAGCGGTGTTGCTCGCCTTAATCTGCTCTGTAGATCTTTCGTGGAAAAAGCAGGACTCGGGCGGCAGATAGTGGCCCGTATTGTTAAAGTTTTATTATTCCTTTTTACGAGCCCAATTATTCCGTTTTATGTAAACAACAGTTCACGTGGGAGGTCGAAAGAAGGGAGCGAAAACGGAACAGCTGTACACATGCCATCACCCCTATGCGAAGTAGTTCCACCCGCGAGAGAGAGCGACGACCAATGGTTTTACGTAACGTATTCGCGGGGAATGTTTTTTTTCCCTGGTATAGTTTAGCGCGGGAGATTGTAGCCTGGGAGATACGGTATATGAGTTTTTTAGGGGAAGGCTGGGGCCTTTCCTCTCCCCCCCCCCTGGAGTTTTCCTGGTGGTGGCCAGAGAATTTGAGAGGCATTCGATCGGAAAATGTGTAACTGGAAGGTCCGGTAAAGAAAAAAGGTATCTGGTTCCCCGAGATATAGTCGATGAAGAAATGAAGAGAGTAAAAATATACTTTACTCATAACTGATACTCTCAGCTAAGAGGAAAACTTTGTCTCAGATATGGAGTTTGGAATCACAGATGGTTAAATATATATAAACGTCGAGCAATCGTCTTTAAAAAAAAAACCCGGAATAGAGAGCTGGTATCGTCAGCGCTGGTTGATGACGTCCTTTTGTTATGACAGTCACTTAAGACGGGAGGAAGGACCGGTCATTTTTCTACACCACCGAAATCCATTTTTCCACGTCGAGATTCCTGCGTTAAGATTCATCTTTAAGGAAAGAGCATATACTGCTTCCTAGATCCATATTGTGAAATGGAGGAGAAAAGGACCACCTAGATGTCCAGGGTTACCTGAAATTTCTTCAAATAATGCCCAATGTTTATAAAGATAAAACTATCATTCCAGTAATAACATTAATGATTTGTTCCTATAGTGGATACTTCGAGTGTCGAGTCTGCCAAGGAAGTCTCGGTAACTATTTCCTTTCTACTGATAAAAATGTTATTCTTGTGTTATTTCTATGTTTCTACAATGAGTAAGTCTTGATATACATACGTGACGGTGTCTTAATTAATATACTTGTTAATTAATTAATAAACTCATATTCATGCTATTGGTTAGTCTCTCATCTGTTTGACTACTTTATGGAAGTTCATTCTTTATTTTACTAAACCTTTACTTAATTTTACTGTTTGAAGTATAATGAGTTTTGTTTAATTATTTAAATAATCAGAGCAAGTAATTATTTAATATTTAATTCTTTTCTAAGATGAATTTACTGAAATTGAAATTCCAAGTAACCTTCTTTTGTTAATAAAAATTTATATAAGTAAAATTTAAATTCTTTACTTGTTTTTGAGGATGTTGCATTATTCTTATTAAAAGAATTAAACTTAATGAAGTAAATTTAAATTCTGGATCTGTTTCTAAAAATGTTTATTAATTTGGTTTTCCTTAAATATTAAATTGCTTCTTTTAAATATTGTGAAGTACTTTTTATTTTCCTCTATAAAGAAAGAGATTTAATAAATAAAATAAATTTAACCTGCTTTTAATTGAAGTAAAAGAATTGTAGATAACTGTAAAAGAAAAATTTTATATTAACTATGTTTAATTCTTAAAGTTTATTTGCTGCATTTAAGGTAATTAAATCACACCAACTTCTTATTAAAAGAAAATTGATCTACCTTATTTTTTTTCTTGGTATGGTACTAACCACTATACAAAATCACTCGCATGGTTCTGGCAAATTGGTACATTGATATGATCATGTTTTGTAACTTTAATTAATTATCTATATCCTTATTTTAATTAACTTCTTTCCCCTTTTTTTTGTGCCTTTCAAATTCTGGAAGGATTGCAGGACCCCTTTTTTATGTCTTTCTTATTCAAAATCTGTTCAATAAAGTTTTAATGAATTTCATTTAATTTACCATAACAATGTTCCAATTCGTCAAACCACTTGTTGGGTATAAGCGGTATGGTGATAAATGAGAATTTTGTTGATACCTTTTGGCAAAGTTATTCATTTACTTAATTAATTTTTTTTAGTTATTCAAAATGTATTTGGTTTGTTTTGTTTATAGCATCTCTCTGTTTTGATTTTTAATTAGCAATTGTGTAAAATTTGGTCCAATTTCTGAAATCAACAAAATTCATTCTTTTGGTTATTTATCACTTTATCAAATACCCCAACACGTTGAACTATTTCAGAAATTTAATATTGAGTAAATATATATATATCCTCATCATTTTTATCTGTAGAAATCATTTGTCATTTTTAAAAAGTACTTTTCTACAATACAAACCTTTCAATAATAAAATCTTCATGCTGTTTGTTTTTTGTCAAGTCTTATGAAAATGGAACGTAGATCAACAATCCGTCATTTTTGACGGGGGTTATATACTAGTATATATATATATATATATCCATATATATATGTAGCATTTTGACGAGGTTGAGATATTACGATGAATAATATTCGATGAAAAGATGGCAGTCCTTCAACGATATAGCAAGTTTCAGTCGATATTAGCGAGTATGGCGAAGTAGAAGGCAATGAAATGAGTCCACCAAAGTTTTCCAATAAATCCAGCCAATCTCCAGACAAATAATTTTATTAGAAGACGAACAACACAGAAACAATTCCCAACGGTCTAAAACTTATAGCCCTCGGGCTAACGTTGCTTCACTTCATTGAATTAAGATGTTACTGGGCCAGTTGAATATTCTACGGACATAAAAATACCAGACACATATTTGTTTAGCTTCCGAAAACGTCAAAAATCTCTCGCTCCGACGGCTGCAAGCTGGTTTTGTTCTCTCCGCGGAGACATACACAGAATTACGTCACGAACGCCCAAACCAATGAGTGAGAGGCTAGCTCCAGCCCAACGAATGAGGCTCGAAGGAGAAGCTAAGACAGTAAAGAATTCCGAATCTGGTCGCGGATAAATTTTGAAGTTAAAATCCCAAGCGCGCGAAAAAATCAGAGCAATAATAATAATAAGAAGAAGAAGAAGAAAATGTCTTTTAAAAAACATTCGAAATGAGAACGCGTCTCAGAATTTTATAGATTGGGGAACTGATACAAGCTACGAATGATCTTAAATTTTAGATTAAGATTTGGAATAAAATAATTATTAATATACGGATATTTACTTTTAAAAGGACTTTAAATAGGAATAGATATTATTAAGAATTAAGGAAATACTGACTATGACAGAAGTTAGATTAATTTTAAAATATTAATGCGAATAAAATGGAAGGATACGAAGGAAATAAATTTTTATATAACATATATATATATATCTGAGCTATGTCATACGATAACGCTCGTATTTATAAATCAATTTTGATGGAACTAATTGTGTGTATTAAGCTCACCAATGTCTCGACCGAGTTCGTTGGCCAGCTTGGTCCGCCATTTTGTTTCCAGATGGCGGCCACTTAAAACTTTAAAACTAAAATAAATATACAAAAAAGTTAAAAATTCAAATTTATTTTTTAATTAAGTGTTAGGCCTTCATACGAGGATTCCAGAGCATTTTTTGGTTTACCTCTATCTTAAAAAATGGCTGAGATAGAGCAGTTTGAAATTCTAGGGTGGCTGACATTTTGAAACAAAAAAGTCCTTCCGGCCTGTACCGGGAGGAAAAGGTAACTTTCCTATATCTTTGTTTTAAAATTTTAGCTAATGTTACACGAAAACAGCAAGTTAAAATGCAAAGAAACGTTTACAAAAGATTCCTTAATGCTGAATTTGAATAAGAAATTCGCCAAATTATTGAGCAATAGCCAAATTGGCTTCATTTATAAAGACTTATTTTGGTCGCCAAATATCGCCAATTTTGGCGAGAATTTGGCGCTAACGGATATGAATATATAGTTTTATGCGTATGATTGGGAAAATTATTACAACAATGACAGAAAATAATTTGCGAGTAATCGCGTTAATGTGCTGTTTTGTTTCAAAATGTCAGCCACCCTAGAATTTCAAACTGCCTTATCTCAGCCATTTTTTAAGATAGAGGTAAACCAAAAAATGCTCTGGATTCCTCGTATCAAGGCCTAACACTAAATTAAAAAATAAATTTGAATTTTTAACTTTTTTGTATATTTATTTTAGTTTTAAATTTTTAAGTGGCCGCCATCTTGAAACTAAATGGCGGACCAAGCTGGCCAACGAACTTGGTCGAGACATTGGTGAGCTTAATACACACAACTAGTTTCATCAAAATTGATTTATAAATACGAGCGTTATCGTGTGACATAGGTCATATATATATATATATATATATATATATATATATATATATATATATATATATATTATATATATATATATATATATAAATCAACATTTGAACGGAGGGTGGTTTTGGGGTCTGGGGGTCATGATCGGTGAAAATATATCGAAATTTTCCGGAACTGCTTTCCTCCGAACGGCTGCAATAGGTAGCTTTATACTTTTTTGTATTGAAAGCTACCTAACAGCACATTAACGCGATTACTCGCAAATTATTTTCTTTCATTGTTGTAATAATTTTCCCAATCATACGCATAAAACTATATATTCATATCCGTTAGCGCCAAATTCTCGCCAAAATGGGCGACATTTGGCAAAATATCGCCAAATTTGCCGACCAGAATAAGTCTTCATAAATGAAGCCAATTTGGCTATTGCTCAATAATTTGGCGAATTTCTTATCCAAATTCGGTATTAACGAATCTTTTGTAACCGTTTCTTTTCATTTTAACTTGCTGTTTTCGTGTAACATTAGCTAAAATTTTAAAACGAAGATATAGGAAAGCTACCTCGTCCTCCCGGTACAGGCCGGAAGGAATTTTTTTAATGAATCTGAAAATGTGTCTCAAAATTTTGAGTTGTTGAGCGTGGAAAAATATTTTTTTTTTGAATACCGCCTTAATTACAACTGATCTTTGATATAAAGAAACAATGAGTCTTGTACCCAGTTAGTCTTTTTATACATAATTCTGAAATGTGGCGAACAATCAAAGCTTAATATTGTCTCTATGACTATATTGAAAAGGAAGTAGTTGGCCTTCAAAAAATTGAGCCTTTATGCGACTTCTGGAAGGTATCTCTCCAAGTGTCGAGAGATACATATTGCCTCTAAAAAAAGTTTTGAATGAAAGCCTAGCATATTTTTTGTCCTACTGCTGTAGAATTCTAAGAAAAATCCGAACAACCTTTTTATTAGTACTCTAATGTGATAACGTTCTTTCCTATAGTTCTATCGCCGAAATGTTCGTTGTTTCTTTGGACGTTTTATTAAATCCAGTTCGCCCTTTGAGTCATAGGCGATGTTACAGGGAGGTGATGCCACCCAGTCTGACTGTGTCCATCCCCACCCGGCTGGCCCCTCTGGGTGGTCCTGACTCGACGTCTTCAGTGGGGAAGATGACCGGAAGCCCGACACTGCGAAATGTTCTTCGACACGACGCGACGCGGGGGCAGGGAGGCTGACGAACCACCACCTCAACGTGGTGCGCCGGTGGGAAAGTGATGTCCGATTAGCCGATAGTACCGGAGGCCGGGTGTTGATGGGCGCCCACACGACTTCGGACTATCCCCTCCTTTGGGTCGGTTCTCGGCTGCAGAAGTTTTGCGGTCTGGCTATGCCCTGCAGGACCAATGCAGAGTCTCACCCATGGCCATGACCCGTGGTTGGTAACGCCTGCCGACGTGGGGTTCGGGCTGAAGTCTCCTACGACGACCTCAGGACGGCCTTGTGGCAAAAGGACATTACGTAGGCCAATCCCTCGCGCCTAGGTGCCCTGCGCCAAGGATGGTGACACGAGAGTAACGGCTAGCGAACGGTCGTCGGACAGCTTCCAAAACTTATCTGGGGCTTTGACGGGGGCGATAATTGAACCAAATTTTTTTATATGTTTTTGACTATAGACTGCCGGTCCAAGTTGAATTCGGGGTTATTTCGACGAAAGGGAGCGCTTGTCATTTCTGTCGCACTTCCATGGGTAAGAAAAATAGCTTTTAAAATAGATGCAATCTTGGGCAAAGCTGCGCTCTGTGTTGGAATCACAAATGGCTCGAAGTTTTTCCGCAGCATTTAAGTAACTTCTAGTTCGGTGATATTTGATAGAAATGAAAATCTTAAATTATACTCTTTGCAGATATAAACTTCCCTCTGTAAATCACTCTGAAGAGTTTGTATTATTTTACAATATATTTAAATTCTTCTCCAGATCTCGTTGTCATTTTTAAAGCAGATTCTGTGTCTTTTTCTGATTCTTCATTTAACTAAGATGATGTGGAAGTAGGTGCGGGAGCCAGGATTGAACCTGAGAACCCACGTACAGTAGGTGAAATCTGAAGAGCCGAGCAAAAGGCTAGCTCGATCGCTTCCTGCGAGATACTCTTTTTCTACTGCCCGTACAAGATGGCGTCGCCACAGTACTCCATCCCAGTGAGGAGGACGTCTCGTTGACGTTGAACGAGCGATGATCACTCGTGTTGCGCGGCGGTTGCCAGGTTGCTGCTGTCATGGCTTGCGCACGTGTGACCCCGATATGTGCGGCGTGACAGGCTTTCGTGCTATGAGAGTCGTCATAGGCTTTCGTGCTGTGATCGTTTCGCAGGCTTTGGGTGCTCGGGTGTTTCAGTGCTGCCATCTGTTGGACTCCAGAGGAGGTGATGATGTCGGTGAAGGCGCGTGTTCGTTTGTCCAAGGTCACCAATGTGGATGTAGGTGCGGGAGCCAGAATTGAACCTGGGAACCCACGGGCAGTAGGTGAGATCTTAAGAGCCGAGCAAAAGGCTAGCAAGATCGCTTCTTGCGAGATACTCGTTTTCTACTGCCCGTACAAGATGGCGTTGCCACAATGATTTATTATAACATTGCTCACGTTTAATTTAGTAAATTTGTCTTGTTATCACATCATCCGAAGAAGATGGAACAGATTCCCGATTCCTAATCTCAGTAAGTTTCTTTTCAGCTGAATCTTTGTAAATAGGGAAAGAGGTGTTGCAATATATGCGATAAAGTAGCATTTAACTAAATATCATCAGGAACTCAGTAGCGAGCGCTAATCTTTTAATACTTGAAAAGAAAAATGGTAAGGAAAGTTTTTCAGCTTACCTATTTCGGCGTAAGTGCAGGGTCAGGCACATCGAGGCAGTTAATCCATAAATAATCCGGGACAGGTAATCCATAACTTGATTATATCCATCAATTATAAATGCACTAAAGTATTCTTTAATGCTTCCTACATTATCTTAAGATAAAATTATAATTAGCAAATGTTTTATAAACAAAATGCATGGTTTCGTATTGAATTTAAACTTATTAACTGGTTAAAGATTACTTTTAATAAGCATTAGATTTATCTATTACAAGGATAGAGGAAATTAACATTTTGCTCCTCGTAAATATTTAGTTTTTACATTTTGATCCGTTCAGATCAAGAGAGAGATTAAAAGTGAGTTTATTAGTCCTTTAGAAGAAAGCAAAGTTCAGTTTTTGAATGATGCAATTGTCTCTGGTTATTACAGGGGGAGAAAAACAGTCATGTCGTCAGCCGATGCGCTTTAGGATGATGCAAGACACACCTCCTATTACGATTCTCGGTTGAAGATCACTGATGTAACATATTTCTTTCTTAAATTGGGTGATTATTTATTGGGGTTTTTCCAATATTCCCTCTTAATCGCCCAATGGTGGAAAGTTCTGGAGTTTTAGTTTCAGTCTGTTCCCCAAAAAATCAGGTTTAGGCGCGGGCTTGGTTAAGATATCTGCTGTCATCTCTTTACTTGGGCAATAACTTAGTTCTATAGTTCCTGATTTTTTCAGATGTTTTATTACATGAAACTTTATGTCAATATGCTTGCTTCTACTTGTATGTTTTTCGGATTCTATCATTTTGATGCAAGATGTATTGTCCTCATGTAGTTTGATCGGGAGTTTTTGTGGTAAATTTAAGTCTTCAAGAAGTTTAATGATCGATACTATTTCTTGAGTAGCATTTGCGGCAGAAATATACTCCGCTTCCGCAGACGATTGGGCTATGCAAGTCTGTCTTTTTGAATTCCACTGAATAGGATTTTTCCCTAGTAGGAAAATGTTGCCGCTAGTTGATTTTCTCGTTTTAACGTCGCCTGCCCAGTCAGCATCAGAGTATGCTTCGAAGATTGGATCTGATTCGGTGCTTAAAATTAAGTTTAAATCTTTTGTTGAGTTCAAGTATCTTATTATTCGTTTTACAGCCTTCCAATCCCTTCCGGTGGGATTTTCACATTTCCTGCTTAATATATTAGTGGCTGTGGTAATGTCGGGTCTTGTTATGGTTGCTATGTAAAGTAATCCTCCAATGGCCTTTCTATATTTAGTATTGTTGGGCATTTGTCGTCGTTTTCAAGACGTAAGTACCCTGTATCCATTAGTGTACTATAGGGTTTGGATTCTTCAAGATTAAATTTTCTCGCGATTTCTTCAATTTTAGATTTTTGGTTCAGAGTAAATCCGTTTTCGATTTTGTCGATTTTAATTCCTAAATAATTGTTTACCTGTCCTAAATCATTTAATGTATATTGTGATTTTAGGCTTAGAATTATTTCTTCGATTTGTTTCTCTTTTCCAGCTATGAGAATGTCATCCACATACACAATTATGTAAACTGTGTTTTCCTCTACTCCGCGGGTGAATAAACAATTATCTGCAGTACTTTGTGTAAAGTTTAACTTATTTAGTGTTTCGCTTATTTTTGTGTGCCAGGCTCTTGCTGCCTGTTTAAGCCCATAGATGGCTTTTGACAATTTGCACACTTTATTTCGTTCGTTATAAACAACGTAACCTTCTGGTTGAGCCATATAAATCTCTTCTTCTAGATCGCTGTGTAAGAAAGCTGTCTTTATATCTAAATGTCTTACTTCTAACTTATGATACGCTGCTGCGGTTAGGAATGCTCTGATTGTAGTGTGTGTCACAACTGGGGCAAAGGTTTCGTCATAATTTTCTCCGTACTTTTGTAAAAAAACCCTTTGCTATCAATCTATCTTTATACCGTTTTATTTTATAAGTCCATTTGGAACCAATTACTCTTTTTCCTTGCGGTGGATCTACTAGTATCCAAGTTTTATTTTCTTTTAGGGAGTTAATTTCGTCCTGTGTAGCGATTAACCAGTTTTTCTTTTCTTCCGGATTTTCTATTTCTAACATTTCTTTCCAACATTTAGATTTGTTGATCGGTTCATATTTTACGGTGTATGCAAATATATCAGGTGGCACACCTCTGTTTGTTCTTTGTGATCTACGGGGTTCAAGTGTTTGTTGTTGTTGTTGTTGGGACGCGGTTGGTTCACAAGGAGTGGGTGTGATGCTTATTTCTATGGTACTTGTATCGCTGGTTCTTGGTTGTTCATTTTTGATTAATGTAATTTCGTTTGAATTTAAATTTACATCATTTTTAGCATTTAAGAACTTGTTTTCGACGAATTTGACTGATCGGGAAAGTATTACTCTTCCGTCTTTCATGTATATTCTATATGCCTTTGAGCGGTTGTCGTAACCAACGAAAGTTCCTTGTTCAGCTCTGCTGTCTAATTTTCCGCGTTTTGTCTTGTGTACGTAAGCGTAAGCTATACAGCCAAAGACTTTTAAATAGTGTAGGTTTGGTTTTCGATTCAACCAAAGTTCGTATGGAGTTTTATCATTTGGTTTGGTTGGAAGCCGGTTTTGTAGATGGTTTGCAGTGCTTATAGCCTCTCTCCATAGCTCATGAGGTAAATTCGCTTCCAATAGCATGCTTCTTGTCATGTCTAACAGAGATCTGTTCTTACGCTCCGCAACGCCATTCTGGCTCGGTAATTGTAGAACTGTTAATTGGTGTTCAATTCCATTATTTTTAAGATATTGTTCCATTTCTGAGCTTGTATACTCACCTACGTTATCGGATTTGATTGCGTTCGGCATTCTTCCAAATTTATTGTGTACTGTCGCGACATAGTCTTTTAATTTTTTAAACACTTCGCTCATGTTAGACATTAAATACATTATACAAAATCTTGAATAGTCGTCTATGAATGTTACGAAATAGGTTTTTCCGCCTATTGTAGGTGTCTGAATCGGACCACAAACGTCGGAGTGTATTAATTCCAATTTTCTCTTCGCTCTGTATTCGGCCGATTTTGGATATGGGGTCTCACTGGTTTTTGCTTCCATGCATACCTCGCAAATACTTTCGTGTCTAGTTTATTTCCGTTCACTAATTGTTTGCACGTAATTGTTTTAATTGTTTGATAATTTCGGTGACCCTACCTTCTATGCCACGTTTCTATGCAGTTGGAGTTTTTACATGTGTGTGTAAGATTCGCACAATTGGTGGTTTTGTTGTACACGAGTTGCATTTCATATAAATGTATATTTCATATATGTATTTCATATCGAGGATTGTTTTATTTTTATAATTTATGTAGCAATGATTTTTCTCGAAAATAACTTTACAACCATTCTTGGTTGCTTTACTTACGGATAAAAGGTCAGGAACATATAGTACCTCTTTCAATATAATTTGGCCGTTACTTTTACCATTTTCTATAATTACTTCACCGGAACCGTAAGATTCTAATTTACTTCCATTTGCTACAGTTATTTGAGTTTCTATAATTTCTTTAAAATTCGTTAACATATCTTTAGAATTTGTTACGTGTGTGGAACTGTCACTGTCGACGACCCATATATGTTTTTCTGTATTTTCTACTAGAAATGCTATATTTTCTCTTTTAATCTCTTCATGTATTTCAATTTTATGAGTTTTGTGATTGTGAAATTTTAAGTTTTCTTCATTTTTCGCAAAGCATAGTGAAGTAGAATGACTTTTATTTTTATAGCTTTTATTATTTTGTGTGTATGTGTTGGTATTTTTTTCTTTTTGGAACCAACATTGGAAATTTGAATGGTTTCTCATTCGGCAATGCGAACAAAACTTTGTGTCTTTTTTATTATCTGCATTTCCGTATCTCTTTTGAGTTTTAAATGCTTTCGATGTATTTTCCGAATTTTCTGAATTTTCTATTCTTCGGGTATATTCATCGGTCAACTTGCTTCTAATAAAAGCGGGGGTTAATTCTTGTTGGGGTCTTGCCTCAAGGGCGGTAATTAAAGTGTCATATGAGTGGGGCAATGAGCACATTAATAGTGCTGAAATATGGGAATCACTTATGTTTTCCCCGATGGCTGATAGTTTATCCACTAGTTCTAAAATTTTAGTTATATGGACTATCATATTCCCATTCTCATTTAATTTAGTGCTATATAGCTTCCTTAATAAGAACAATTTACTGGAGAGATTTGATCTCTCATGAATTTCTTTAAGCACGGTCCACGTCTCTCTTGCGCTATTTAAGTGCTTGCCGTGCACTATTTGATCATCTTCAATGCTGAGGTTTATTAAGGCTCTGGCCTTTTTATCTTTCTTAATCCAATCAGCATTGGGTTGTTCTGAGGGATTTTCTGTTGTAACTTCTAGCAATTCCTCTTTTATAAGCATCATCTCTATTTTAAAGCGCCAATTCGAATAATTTTGAGAATTTAATTTCTCAATTAATTGGCTATTACTAAACGAAGCCATTTTTCAAATCTCGATGTTTTTATTTTATTTTATTTATGTAATTATTTATTGCCTGCCTGCTTTGTTTTAAAATATTTCATATCAGTCTCATAATCAAATTGTTGCAATATATGATATAAAGTAGCATTTAACTAAATATCATCAGGAACTTAGTAGCGAGGGCTAATCTTTTAATACTTGAAAAGAAAAATGGTAAGGAAAGTTTTTCAGCTTACCTATTTCGGCGTAAGAGCAGGGTCAGGCACATCGAGGCAGTTAATCCATAAGTAATCCGGGACAGGTAATCCATAACTTGAGTATATCCATCAATTATAAATGCACTAAAGTATTCTTTAATGCTTCCTATATTATCTTAAGATAAAATTATAATTAGCAAATGTTTTATAAACAAAATGCATGGTTTCGTATTGAATTTAAACTTATTAACTGGTTAAAAATTACTTTTAATAAGCATTAGATTTATCTATTACAAGGACAGAGGAAATTAACATTTTGCTCCTCGTAAATATTTAGTTTTTACATTTTGATCCGTTCAGATCAAGAGAGAGATTAAAAGTGTGTTTATTAGTCCTTTAGAAGAAAGCAAAGTTCAGTTTTTGAATGATGCAATTGTCTCTGGTTATTACAGAGGGAGAAAAACAGTCATGTCGTCAGCCGATGCGCTTTAGGATGATGCAAGACACACCTCCTATTACGATTCTCGGTTGAAGATCACTGATGTAACATATTTCTTTCTTAAATTGGGTGATTATTTATTGGGGTTTTTCCAATAAGAGGTTCGTATCTCAGTTAAAAAGATAATAAAAGAGGATGTCGACATCTCAAGAACAGTTTAAATGTCCACATACTCGGCTTAGCCAAACTTTTGCAGAATGGGCTTTATTGGGAATCTGGGTTCGAGATTGTAAGAATACCACCAACACGTGATTTCTTACAATCTCGAACCCAGATTCCCAATAAAGCCCATTGAATGTATGCATGCGATACATAGACAAACAAATATAAACACCGCAGGGAGGTCACATGAGGGTGGTTTATGACGTTATGCCAATAAAGCCCATTCAACACCACACTTATGTCAGGAACGCTTATCTCAATACTCTGTAACTTTTTAGAACCATAAGCTACACACCTAACTTTTACCTTTTTCATTTTCTAAAACTGTTCTTAATGCAATTGCATTGTTTTTCAATTTGTCTTGTAACTCTTACAAGCATACTCGCGTCTGCATTACCCAGTTGTTGATAATAATTTCAACGTCATATTTTCAAAATCAAAAAGTTATTCGAATATGTTCCAACTCTGAATATAATACTTAAAGTATTTGTATAACCTTTGTATTAACTTAAAAAACCGTATTGCACCTGTACAAAATAGTACTGCTCGTTCTCTCTAAAATTTATACCCTGCTCAGACTAGGCTATTTAAATGACTTAACTGACATTTTTGAAGCGGGCAACCCGGAACGAGGCTTGACTTCTCCATGCATTGCTACGGTGTTTGAGAACGTTAATTTAAGTTCTTGTTAGAGTTAAATAACTTAAATCCTCTAGTATGAACGAGGTTTTAGCATGAAAATCACTAAAAGTGACACACACACATATATATATATATATATATATATATAGTTAAATATATTTAAAAGGAAATTCACAGGAATTGCGCCGTTATAATTATGAAAATCTCTATGTGTGATACACTGAATTGCAGCAATAATTTATGCATTGTAATTTTTAAACAATGTTGACAATATTTTGGTTCTTTTTTTTTTTTTTTTATTAATTTTATTTAACAATCTGCCGTGAACATTTTCGTTAAAATCTTATGGAGATATGTTTTCATGCTAAAAATATTAATTTTTCCCCTTACAATATTTTTACAACTGAACACAGAATAAAGAATAGCAACATATGCATGGAAATTGAAAAGAATTTGGGAAAATTGTAAGAAATTTCGATTATCTACGCAGTGGTTTTTCGATTCCTGATATCTGAAACTCTCCAATACTCCATGGCTTCGTCGTATGAGCAGTGAACTCGTTTGTATAACATGTTCAGATTAGAGCCAGCTTAATTGAGATTTTCAAGACAAGGTCAGATTAAGGCACGGGCACACGGGGTACTTGCCCCAGACACGGAGTACCACTACCTTCGGAAAGCCTATTTTAACGCATATTTTTTGTCATAAATGTAAAAACTACTATTTGGAAATAGTGTTGAATGTCTGCCCAGATTTCCAAAAGTGGTTAGCCGTACTCCGTTTCAAACTGTGGTGCTTGGACTTTGGCGCGTCCACCGATTTGAGATTCTATTAAAATCCAGCTAAGCTGTTTTAGGAGTTTGGGTTGGCGCAAGTAACGTAGTCATATTTCGCAGCCGTTGTAGATTTTAGACGCCCTGTCAGCAGCTGCGTGGAAAGTTACCTTTACGGAAGTGGTACGCTAATACTACCATACAATATCAGTATGAGATCGTTGATCTACGGCGAATTTCATAAGAAAAGCAATAAAAAGATTAACATCCTTTTACTATTAGCAACATATTTTCCCGTCTTAATTTTTTTTTCTGCACTCAAAAAAATTCCCGCTCTGAAAATTGTATCGCTCTCCAAATTGTGCCTCCCCTGTGCTGTGGCACATGTTGCACTTGCACATACCTGAATACGACCCTGCAGACACACACTTATGTAGTTATGTATATAAAGTTTTTCTTTTTTTACGATAAAAAGAAAAAAATGACGCAAAATTCGATTTAAACATTTAATAACTTCTTAAATTTTCTTATGAACGATTTTTCCCAAACATGTGTAGAGAATAAGAGAGTTTACGCTAAGATAAAAAAACTTTCAATAAGATTCCTCAAACATTATGAATTTTTGAAGATATGTTTTTAGTTTTTTTTTCTTTTCTTTTCTTTTTACGCCGTACGAAGTGTCTAGTGTCTGAGTTACTAATATTCCATTTCAAAAAATGTTTTCATTTGTAGAAACATTGCATAAAAGGTCACTATTTAGTACAAAAACATTATTGAAGAAAAGTTATATTCACACCAGTTTTTCTTTCTAGAACAAGTGGAGTTGCTTTTAAGAGTAGACGATAATTTCATACTTACTTGGCGCCTGAGATGCCTTGATCAATAAGGGGCTCTCTCGGTCGGAGGCTGTCCATCGCACTGCGGACAGCTGACGACTGCCACTTCCGCAAAAAGCGGTTGGTTGGGGCGTACAATTTTTGGTAGTCGGGACTGCGTTCGCGCTGTTCCCGGAAAAAATAAAACTAAGTCAAGGAATTTTAATTCATGTTCCAAAGACTATGGACTTTTCTACATTGAAACCATTAACGAACTGAAGATACGAATAGCAAATGCAAGGAAACACGACTATAAAATCAACAAGTACATTTTTATTTTGGATTATCTGATTGCATGATTTTTTTTTTGTTCAAATTTCGTTATTATTTTTTTTTTAACCGAAAGACGAATCAAATCTTTTGACGCCCGGGACACACACTCCGCTTGCTCCCCCGTAGTTTCAGTCCTGCGAACATGCTTCATAATATAATGGCGCGAAATGGAATGATTGATTGATTTCATGGATGTTTTGTATGTCACTAATAAGAGCTACTTAGAACAGTTATGGAATATGCAAACAAAACTTTGAGCTTCCTTCTGTATTGTGATTAAAGCTTTTTTTCAAATATTGTTTACAATACAGTTATTATCATTCGTATATAATGGGGTCATTCTTCCTCTACAATACACCTTGTATTATCTCTACACCTTGCTGAATGCTTTATAAAGCAAGGATATATATTCTTCTATTTCAGATTGCAGGAGGGTAATTCATTTTAGGGATTTTCTTCTGTTAAATACTGTTGCATATTGTGTTAAATATGATTCGCTTGTTCAGTAGCTCCAATAACATTTTAAAGTGTAACTTTCTTTAAATGATTTGATTTCATCAAAATTCGTAAAAAATTCTATATTCAAAATCATAATTTTCTGTTAATTGTAGTCAGACAATGTGATTATAACCATACTTTTTCATTGCATTACCTAATTACTGTAGTCTTGCTTTCCCTGTGTGAATTACAATAAGGTAAAGTTTCAGTTGCAAATTACATTTTCTTGAAAACAATTTTTCGCAACTATTCATAAGAATTTTTAATAAACAAATTTCATAATTGTTATAAGAGACACATTTTCATCATTTTTTTAACACTTTCCAACCTAGTTGAAAAGTGTTTATGACTTCGGTTTGTCTGGCCGTATGGCCGTCTGCCGTCTGTCCGTCTGTCCGTGCTCTAACTCCCGTAAATATGCTGGGATTGCTCTGCAATTTTTATATGTTATTGTCGTTATCTGTAGCATGTTCCCTATTTCAACGGAAGTGTGTAGCACTTATAGATTTTTTACAGGGACACTCAAAATATTCCGTTACATTGCGGTCTATGGGGAAAAATCATTTACGGTTTATTTAAATATTGTTTCACTATTTTAAACGCATTGAAATTTATATATATCACCAAGGTACATTAGAAGAAGCTTAATATGGAATAGGGTGTGCATAGCACTTATAGTTACTTTACAAGGACAGTCAAAATAATTCCGTAACATTACGTCTATGGAGAAAAATCGTCTGCGGTTTATTTAAATAATGTTTCACTATTTTAAACTCATTGAAATTTATATATATCACTAAGGTGCATTACAAGAGGCTTACAACAGAATATTGTGTGTATAGCAGTCACCGTTCATTTACAGGGACACACAAAAGAATTCTCTACTGTCTGTTAACAATACTTCCTGGAAGAGCGTTTTAAGTTACTGAACACGATTTTAATTTTAACTTGCATTTTGTCTATTACGTGGTGTGTATCAATTCTGTAGATCCTATACAGGGAAGCACAAAAGTTCGCGGACACATTTTCGTTTATTGACAGAAACTCCAAACGGAGAATTTTAAACTGTGCTACGCGTTTCCTAACTGAACTAAAATTTAGCATCCTATGTAGTATACATACAAATCTATAGATCCTATACAGGGCTGAATAAAAGTATTCGGATATTTTTCCGAATATTGTATATGTTGGAAATTCCTGAAATTATGTTTTTAAATATGTTATGCGTTTTCCAAATTGTTTACTTAGATGTTATCTTTTAGCTTATTAAACGGTATGATTTGTAAAATTATTTTGGAAGCGTTGGAAAGTGTTACATAATCTATGCTTGACGCATGATTTTTCGTTCTTGTTTTATTATTTAGTGTATTAGGGATACATTTTCTAAGCTCTTTTATTATTTATTAAGTAAGATTAAGTTTCCATCCCAAGAAAACACCATAAGAGAGTTTTTTTCTGTAGCATGTTGAAACTTAACTAATGTAATGCTTTGGTTTAACTAATCACCTTCGGGAAAATAAATGATGCTGGTATTGATATTATAATGATTAATACAAATCTTATAAATAAAGTCAAACATGCGAAGTTGAAAATTAAGGTAAACAGAATGATAAAAAAGCATTCGTTATATCGGTTTGACTAAGAATTTTCTCTTAACAAAAACTAAAAACGGTTACATATTTGAGTTACAAAGTACAGTAAGAATTTTACAGTTGTCACTTTTCGATATACAAAAGTGGAAATGAAAAACAGCCCACAGACCAAGGGCGGATCCAGCCCTCGATTTAGGGGGGGGGGGGGGGGGTCACATCTTTTTATAGACCTTTTAATGAAGCATTTTTCAAATAGTGCAAAATCTGTTAAAACAAAACCTGTCTATAATGGAATACTGTCTTAAATGGAAATTTTCATGGTTCCAATGAAAATAATCCAATAATCGACAATGTACCTGCTAAAACGAAAACCTGTCTAAAGGGAATTCTTTCTCGTCCTGTGCAATTTCATCTTAGTAAGTTTCAGTGGCGTATCCAAGTGAGAAGGGGGTCTGACAGGCTTGCAGCTCCCTTCCCCAAATTAAAAAAATATATAGTTTAATTACTAATGTGTTCCAAAATGTAGTGAATCATGAAATGGTGAAATCGAAAGGAACCAGAAAAATATTTTGTTTTAGACAGGTTTACATTTCAAAAGGATCGTCATTTTGTTGACATTGAACAGTGTTTAAGGGCAGATTGTATAAGTGCATTTTCTCCATTCAAGATTAGGAAACTGTCTGACACATGCAAGGATTCATTTTTAACCTTTAGCACTACAATGGTGAGGCTCATTTACCATGATATTCTTATCATCAACTCTAACAATATGAGTCTGACTCACCATCATAATGTACATGAACAATTAATGAACAACATGATCGACATCATTCAAAAGGCTCTGAAATTTTCTTTTTAAACTACATTTCCGTTATAGACAGTTTCCATTTTTACAGGTTTCATTGTATAAAGCATAATATATAGCGACTAAACTTGCATTGTAAATTTGTATTAAGTTTTAAAACATTGATAAAATACTTACTTCCCCTGTTTTTCATTTTTAGAGTGTTTAATTTAAAGGCTTGCACCTAGTCATGCAGTAGGGAAAAATGTTGTTTTTTTATACTTTTGCTTCGCTCAAATTATTTCGCTCAAATTTGGCACTTTAAGCCAATTTTCGGAACGCGACAGTCTCAGGAAAAGTCATGATTAGGAAGCGATCGACTGAAATTCCAAATGTATCCCATTTATGAGAAATCGAAAAACGCTGTTCGATTCTTCGATACATAAATAGTAAAGTCTGCAAATGTCATGTTCCAAAATGAGTTCATGCATGTGTTGCGTGGAGTAGGAGGGGGGGGGAGAGGGATGAGAATACCCTTTAAGTAATGTTAAATTTGCTGTTTACTTCGGTTTTATTTATTATTTATTGACGTTATTAATAGATAATTTTCAATATTCTGTTAAACTGTAACGCATATATTTTTAGATATGTGATTCAATAACACGGCCGGGCACAAAGGGGATGCGGCAATTACAATGTACTTGGACCCCGCACTTATAGAGATCACCAATGAGACTAAGATATTTTTTCTACCTTTGAAAAAATAATTAGACTCCTAAAAAGTTTGCACAGGGGCCCGAACCTTATAGGGCACGATATCTGAATGGCTTAAAAAAAAAAAAAAAAAAACTTGTAAGACTTAAACAATGTTTCTTGCACCAAAATGAGTAAACTTTAATGTGAAGAAGAACAGTGTTTAAGGGCAGATTGTATAAGTGCATTTTCTCCATTCAAGATTAGGAAACTGTCTGACACATGCAAGGATTCATTTTTAACCTTTAGCGCTCCAATGGTGAGGCTCATTTACCATGATATTCTTATCATCAACTCTAACGATATGAGTCTCACTCACAATCATAATGTACATGAACAATTAATCAAGAATTGTATCATTTTTTTTTAAATATATTTTTATAACTTTGGTGACAAAGGCTGTAAAATTCCATTATCTTTTATTTTCAAATGAATTTTTTTGAAAATTCTGGTGCAAGATTACAGAATCAACATTAGTGTATTCAACATTATCTGTGCCTGAACTTTAAAATGTTGTAAAGTTGTCAGTTCCCACATGAAAAAAAATGCTTGGGGTGCAAAGGGTAAAACGTAAAAACATAAAATTAGCAGGTAAGTTTGATTTGAAATCAAATAGCGTTTTCAATTATCGATAAATGTTATTACATGTTGAGTTATAAGTGTGACTAGTGACTCATAGCGATTTCTTTCTCGGGCTGTAGCACCCAGAAATTCGGTTCAAAACACCATTTTTGCTAATAAAAAAAATTAAAAAAAAACCTTTGCATTTATTGAAAAATGGAAAAAGCTATTCGATTTCATAGTAATAAAAAATAGAGATCTATGGATCACCCATTAATGCTTATGTAGAATGTACGGTAGCGATATTTCCAAACTTACGTCAGTCATTCTCACTAAAATTTTTGTGTACTTCCATCTTCCAGTCACAATTGCAACTGCAGCAAGAAGCTTCTGAACTTTGCAATCATTAAAAGCCTACATCAGTCATGCGAAAAAACGCGCAAGCTAATGTTAAGTCTATGGGAAGGTTCTTGCCAGATTTCTCGCTCGCATTTTTAAATTTAAAAAGGATTTTTTTTTTTTTTTTTTTTTTTTTTTTTTTTTGCGTAGGATAGCTGAAGTCGATCTCTAACGTTGTTAGTTTTTACTTTTTCGATTTTGGTTACAGTTTTTTTTATATAAGGATACTTTCACTTTCAGAACTGGTTCCAACCGGTTCCAAAATTGAAAATGTCTGCTTATAAAATAACTGTAACCAAAATCGAAAAAGTAAAAACTAACAACGTTAGAGATTGACCTCAGCTATCCTATGCAAAAAAAAAAAAAAAAAAAAAAAAAAATCATTTAAAAATATTAAAATTTGCCAAGAACCTTCCCATAGACTTAACATTAGCTTGCACGTTTCTTCGCGTGACTAGCGTAGGCTCTTAAAATCATATTTAAGAAATACAATGAATGAAGAAAGATCGAATGGCCTTGCAGAGTAACAGCAAACCTATGGCACGCGTGCCATAAGTGGCGCGTGGCGATATTTTTGGTATGGCAACGATTGCGGTTTTAAATCAAAATACAGGGAAATTACAGAAAATAAACAGATTTAGAAAAACTGAGCTGAGCTTGTCTCAATATGATTGATATTCAATGTGGGATCAAAAATGTATCAGATGAAGAGAAAATTTGGAAATAAACATTATAAGTGAAAATAAAATGTCGATGAAATAATGACAATTTATATTTCAATTTCATAGAGTTGTTTAAAGAAACTCGAATTTGCTATTTCAATTTTTGTTTTCGGATGCGGAAAGGTTCGTCCTTCCTGGTCTTCTATCTATTCACTGAAACGTACAGATACTGGATGACATATAGTTCTAGACAAATTTTCAAAAATATTAAGAAAATTGCATTTGTTATTGTAAAAAAGTATAGATATTTTCATGTTATAATTTTCAGAATATAAAATGTGAAATTGAAAAGTCAGATACCTTTCATGAAACGTTTAATTTATTGATTTAGTCAACACTGTATCTTAAAAAAGTTCATGACATAATATTGGTTTATCCAATCTATTTTATTAAAAAGTCGGTAATTCTAAGTAAACAAAATGTGAGTTGATTAAAAATATTTTACCTTTATTTATTTAAAATTAATTAAAAACATTTGCTTTTTTATCAGACTTCCAGACCAACAAGATTATAGGATATTTAATGAAGTAACATCTGTGTGTAGCGGAAACCTGCCTTTATAGAAAAATTTCATGATCCAGATTAAAACAATAAAATACAGTTACAGTAAAAGCTGTATAAACAAAACCTGTCTATAACAGTATGCTGCCTTGGAAGAGACATATTTGTAGTTCCAGTGAAAATAATGCAGTATAATTATATCTGTTAAGACGAAATCTATATGAAACATAATTTTTTTCCAATGCCACTGCGATTTCATAATAGCAGGTTTGATTGTATATGAGTTGGGGTATCTATTATGACAAAAGCCTGTTTAAAACGGATTACCCCGGTATACCCCGGATTACCCCCGGAATACTCCGGTCACTTGTAATTTTATCTTGGTAAGTTTGACTTTATCTCAGTCACATACTCCACCCCTCTCCTTTGCGAAATAATGTCTAAGATACGCTACTAAAAAAGGTTTACTGTATTAAAGTATAATATAAATTTACGGTTTAACTAATATGACTCTGACATCATTGCAATAACAGTCAATCCTTAAAAAATGAAATCTATTCATGCAATTTATATGTATTTTATTAAATGACAAATTCCAGTTTTCGCTTTTTGCGCGAAAAACGAGTAATGACGACATCAGCGTCAATCTTATCATGATGAACATTCATAAGAGCTAATACAGTGATCCGCTTTTCTTCCATAGAAGAACGAAGCGTTTCCCAATTAGCAGTTTTCTACTGTACAATAACATAGGACATAGTATATATTTCAAAATGTACTTACCATTATTTTTTTCCTCCGTTGTAAACTTTAGAAATAAACGAGCAATATAAGAAATTAAAAGTTTTATGTAGATTTACGAAATTTTGGACTGACACTATACAATTGATATTAACAATGACAGAATAACAATGTTAACTTGCACCCATGCAGCGGCAGCGCATTTTATTAGTCTGCAGGCGCCAGTGAGAAAAGAGGACCAGGAAATAAATGCCCGGGGCCTTGTAATGAATAGGACACTAAGGACCTGAGGGATTTTAGGACCTGATCGCAAAAAACAGTTCTTTGAAAAAACACTTAAAGTTCTTCCTGGCAAAATCAGAATCTTCACACTGTCCTGTTTGAATAGGGTTGGCAGGGGATTTTCGGTTTCCTTTTTGAGGGGTTAAAGAAAGAACTAATGGTCTGGCTGTGAGGTTCTTTTCCTGAGCTCTGAGCTTATACCCTGTTCACATCGGACATTTAAGATATCTTAGACCGCCATTTTTGAGCTGGTACCCTCCCGGAATTGAATACCTGTCCACACCGCAAAACTCATCTAAGATAACTCACTAAAATATCACCGTGTCCGAGATCCGAACAAACATAGAATGTGCGCATGCGCATTAGTTAAAGGCAACCTCAACAGCCAATCGGCCTCTAGAGCCAATCAGAGTGAGTGGTACTGGCTGTATCTAACAATAGAAAGTTCGAACTCACTTTTAAGTGAGTTTCTGGAACTCAGTGAGTTCGGCGGTCTAATAGGATATCTTAACTATCCGATCTGAACGTAGTATTAGCCTTAAATAGAAACTATCTTAAACCAAAACTTTCATGGTCCCGGTAAAATATTAAAAAAAATCAGTTATAACAGACAATATACCTCTTAAGATGGAAACTTGCCTAAAATGGAATTTTTTTCCCTGTCAGCTGCGATTCTGTTTTAACAAGTTTTACTGTATTTTAAAATCATTTTTGCACCACTAGTTTCATAAATCTAAAGATTAAAACATCCCTTGCAGTTTTCGAATCATTGCAGGTAAAGCAGAATGATTAATATAAATGTTATAAAAATTAAGTCACCTAGAAATGTCAAGGATGAATTTCGCTGTGTTTTATAGATATAAACATACAGTAAAACCTGATAAGACGGAATTGCAATGGACGATGAAATAAGTCCATCAGACAGATTTCCGTCCTAGTATATACAACATCTACTATAAATATGTTATTCTCACCGGGATCATGAAAATTTTCGTTTAAGACGAAATTCCGTTATAAGCAAGTTTTGTTTTCACATGTTTTACTAGATATGTATTTGTATAAGTTCGTTGGCCTTAAATTTGTATTTCCACAAACACACTTACAGAAAAAAGATTATTTTTCTGAGGAATTTCATCTTATTGATTACTATGTTGGCTATAAATAGGAAGAGCTTGGAGTCGAAGTTTCCGGGTTCGATGCTAACGTAGTCTGAGCAGTTCAATTGCAAGGTTCGATTGCACATTTTTTGGAGTTATTGCACAACATCGATAATTTGTCTATTTTTCTTCAAAACTCCTGACTAAAATCGTTATTTTTTCTTCGCAATATTGCAAAAAATTACCGATAGTTGAAAAAATAAAGTAAAACCTAGATAGATGAAACCTGTCTATAACAGAATACTGCCTTAAACGGAAAATTTCCTGCCTCCGGAGAAAAAAAATAAAACATTAAAAATAGACAGCATACCTACTAAGACGAAAACATGTCAAAAATGGAATGTTTTCTTTCCCTTGCTATTCGGTTTAAGCAATTTAAGTTCACATCATCTATCGATTTTGAACAGCTCCAGGGGGAGGGGGGAGGGGGGTCATGGAGGTCTTGGATCCGCCATTGAGACCAACAAGATTCAAAGTATTCGCACTATGAAATACTTAGCTCCTCCCACATGAAAAGCAAACGCCCAGATTTATGACTGAATAAAAGATTATTTTATGTGTTGCCAGATTGGGGATTTTGTCCCCATTTTGGGGGATTTATAACTTTCAGGGGAAATTTTTGGGGACAAGTAGTTCGTGGGGAAATGTTTGGGGACTATCAACATTTTATGGGGAAAAACATGGGGAATTTTTTTCTTTAGTCATTTGACAAAACTGGATCTGTCTCGAATTCAATTTTGATTCGGAAAATGAAAATCATTAAGTTAGAGTAACCATTTTCTATCTTCATGATGGAAATAAAATTTGGAAATCAGAAATATCAATCATTTTTCCCCTGTTCATGTGCTCGTCGTTTATACCATTACAGTTTACTCGTTTCTTTGCATCGTTTTCAACCATTTGTGTACATCTTTAACGTTGTGACAACGGAAGTTCTGTTATTACTTTTTATCTCAGGTTTTTGTTCTCTTTTCTTTCTTTCTTTCTTTCTTTTTTAAAGTTTAAATTCTTCTTAATTTTTCAATGCACCAATAAACAAATATAGTACGCGAAATTCTGAATAATTAATATCACAAACATTGTTGCCTTTTCTCCTAAACTAAATGTCATTTTGAATATAATATTTTTTCTTGTATTTTCATAAAAAAAAACTGTAGCGGAAGTAATCAAGAATTTAGATATTTGGTAAACATAAATAAAAATGAAACAACTCGATGACTTTCCGCTTTCCGTTCCCAATCATGAATTAGATGGAAGATTTGTGATAATCGATTAAATATATTTAAAATTATATATAATTTTAAATGTTTATTTTTTTGTAAATGGGGAATTCTTTCAGAAAAAGGCTTAATTTGGGGAAAATTTTTGAGCTTAAATTAGTTAAATATTTTTTATAGTGATAAATTGGAAATTGAAAATTTACATTTTTGAGTAAAAACTCTGTTGGGGACTTTTTCGAAAAAAAAAAACCCAATGATTTGGGGACTTTTTCAGAAGTTTTGGGGAAATTCACTTTCGACTATCTGGCAACACTGTAAAAAGAAAGTTACTATACAAGTTCTAATGTAACGTTCGTGAAAAGTTTGAAGGTATTTATAAGTTCTAAGATTTTATTTTTCTTTAATTTCATTTCATAAAGTTGTTAATTAAAAGATTGTTACTTTTAGAAGCAATGTATATACATACGCACATATATAATGTCATCCATATAGTATTTATTAATCAAGAAAATTATTTGCTTAATAAATGTCTAAGCAGCGTTGGAAGTTGTTAATTATTCTGCCTGTTTCATAAAAATTTAAACAATATGAATAGATGCGTAGTAATTGTTAGAGACAAAGAAAAAGAAAGAGAACAATTTGTTTTCTTTCTCAATAAATATTTTTAAATGCATGCATACATAGGGTTTTTCGGATAATTCAAAAGGGAGTTAAAATTGTTCAAATATACTGCTCACAGATTAATTTCTATGACATTAAAAAAAGAAAGACACTGCCTAAAATGTTTAAAGTGTTATGTGCTTGTGTTTGGGTGCACGCCTCGACTTGAAAATTATTAATTACTAAGATATAAAATGCGGGTTAAGGATAAAAATAAATTAACTAGAAAAATAAGAGTTCATTTGATTTAAAATTTTGTTTTGTTTTTATATCTTCTTAACCCTTTGAGGGGCGGTGGTATATATTATATACCACTTAATTTCAATCCGATTCAAACCAGAAACGTTTAGTTAAATTTTACTTTTTCAACTTTGACGAAAAAAAGTTGAAAAATTACTTATTCTTATTTTGAACTAAATTCTTTCCTAAATTCCGGTGGGAATTCAACGTTACAGGAGCACAAGTGCTTGCCCCTGTAAGGGTTAAGAGCTACACTGAGAGACCGATTAACCCTTGTGGGAAAGACCCAGTTAGGGACCTATAGCAGTCTTTAGCCACAATTAGTACTCATTTAAAAAAAAAACTATCTGTTTGTGTATTTGGGGAATCTCTTTTAGAGTTGGTAGCCCTAGCTGTCCCGTTTGCACTTTCGATAATAAAGCCCTGCCCACACTCAAAACATTTAATTATTTGAATTACATAAATATACGCTAGAAAAACTAGTACATACAGTAATACTTGGTAGATCTCCCATATCAGAGAACATGGTGCTTAGCGATCAGAGACGTTTGTAGATGTATAACGGGTCCTAGTGATTTTCAGTAAGACAATCTCCAGCCAGTGCTGTAGTTGGAAAAAAAAATATTTGTGGGAACTCACCTTTTCATAGAGTAGATAAGGAGTAAATTTTTTGCCTCTGTCATGATGTTATTCATACAGATGAATGCTCTTTCGCATTGACATTGAAATGGGTATAGTTTTCACAGTATGGAGAAAAAAAAAGGCTTGTGCTCGTACGCGTTATTTTTTTTTACAGTAACAAACCAAATATTTCTGGGAACGGCGTTCCCACCCAACTACAGCACTGTCTCCAGCCCTATTGACAAGCGGGATCCATCGCTTCATGGGGTTTGCATCACACAAGAATCCTTCCATCTGCGTGTTATAGTTGAAAATTGCCGACACCTAAAGTCTATATTCTGATAAACTATAAACCCGTAATTTGGCTACTGAGCCAGGTCTGGACAGTGTTGAATTCAGAGGGTGGCCCGGAGCACTGAAATGTCCCCTCGTGGAAGGTTTCAGATTTTGTGCTTTAAATGGTTAAAAAGTGCAATTCCTCCCCCCCCCCCCACCGGAACACTGTAATGTTCCCCCCGCAGCCACAGAATTCCCTCCCGGAGAAAAGTGTCTGAATTCGACACTGGGTCCGGCATAGTACATATTCTGAATAGTATGTTGCACAGCCCCGATGCTGATTTTTTTCTTTTTTTTTTTTTTAAAGAAATAGTATTCAATAGGGCAATTGCAATTGACGTCATGCTGGAGGTCACACATTATAAATAGGCAGTTCAGATTGGTGAAACTACCCTGACTTCCAGTTGAAGTACAATGATTGATCAGCTGATTGCAACTTCCCTATTCGTATAATACCCGCAACAATGTTGTACGACACTATGATAGCGTGAAACAATCGTTGACATGCGACGATGGTTACATTAATGTAACCATCGTCGCATGTCAACAATTGTTGCTATGTGAATTCACATAGATGCATAGAAAAGATGCTGTGTGAATTCACATAGCATCTTTTTATGATAACACTGGCGTCGCAAGCTGGATGCTTTGCTAGAATCAGTAATCCAGAGCCCGACATATGATAATTACTTGCAATGGTTGTCCGTAAAAATCCAAACATTTCGTCTACCTCCGAAATGCTATGATCCATTTCATGAGCATTACCTGAAATGAAATTCTGTTAAATCGTTACTGTTTGATTTTTGTCGTGTCGAAAACAGCTTTGAAAGCCGTTATGGCTATGTAGAGCTTTAGATACGCTCAGGGCCGCTGAGAGGAGAGGGAGTAGAGCCGGTACAAATTAACGGGACCCAGAATTATTAAAGGGTCCATCACGGGTCCTGTTTTTAAATAAAATAGGAAATAAGTCGACTGAAGCGTATTTTTTTACGGAAAACTTAGGAGTTAAAATAGCTAACTGACAAATTTTTAAAAAAATGTCAGAACTTGAGTTGTATAAAAGTTCTACATGTTAATGTTATTGTAAAGCGCTAAACATGTATATATATATATATATATATATATATATTAAAAATTAACCTTTCATCTGATAATATCATCTGCAATGGTACTACAATAAAGTAGCTAAGCAAAGCAAGGAACTTTTGACCAAGGTTGCTATTTTTATTTATTATTTTTTTTTTTTAAATTTTATCATTATACTGACATTTTCTTAAAAGTTAAACATCATGTTTAACTTTTAAGCAAATGTGTATTGCTTTTTAAAAAGCGGTAAATCAAGAAACTGATTTTCTGAAATGCATTTGAATCACTACCCGGGCCTGCACTCTTTTTAACACCTGATTATTTTTATGAGAAATATAAAAGTGTTGCATTATTTTTTCACATATTTAGTTGTTTTTTGCTATTTAGAAACATTTAAAACTTTCCAGACAGTGTTTGTATATACAGTCGACCCATACATTTAAATGTATGGGGTCGGTACATTGAAAATTTGCGGTATGTACATTGAAAAATACATTTAAATGTATGGGGTCGACTGTATATACAAACATGGTGATTAATTAATCACCAAATTGTCCCAGAAGAAAACGAAATAGCCATTCGACTGGAAGTAATGTCTTCTTTCATTTACGCTATAAAAATAAGCTTAAGTGATCGTCATCGTAGTGAAATTGTACCAAACTCTGAAATTTTCAATACGAACACATAATTTTGTTATCATATTTGGCTTTTTAGGTAAATTGCACCTTTGATTACAAAAGCGGAAGTCATTCGATCAAGTAATTTAGGACTCATGAAGGTTTAAAGTTTGGAACTCCTAATATTAAAATCATTTGTAGTCGTCGCAAAACAGGTTGGAATGCGGGATAGTTTTTTTTTGTATATCTCAAAACTGTACTGACAGTACATTCAAAGCTACTTGGGAGAATGAGCTGCAATTTTGGATTAGAATTTTTGGAAGCTTCTACAAAGCGATTTCTGTTTTTTTTTTGTTTTTTTTAATGGATAGTTTGCAATTCGAATTCTTTTCGGAAACATATCTTTTTCGTAATATCTAAAAATATCTCTTTCTTCTTCCTTTTGGCCGACAGTTCATTTTATTACAAAGGATAAAATCAATTCCCACCACTTATAACTAAATGCACAGAATATGATATATTGTCTGTGACTAATGGGTTGTCCATCACGTATCTAAACCACCTGGCCTGTGCCCGGGGATTCTCTCTCTCTATCTGTTAACAAACCGGCCAAGCAGCGAATCAGCACCACCACCACCAGTAACCGATTATCTAGACATCACCTACGCGGCCAGGATTATTTGCCGAACAGTTGCGGAACAGTTGATGTCGGTTAAGGGGCTTCCGAGTTGCGATCAACTTTACGCCCAGTCTATATGTGAGTAACCTGTCTTGTAAATATTGAGCCGTTGGGAAAAGTTAAATGTAGTATTAACTACATAAGAAAGAACAATTAAAAATAGAAGAAAAATTAAACAATGGGAATAAAAAAGTAAAGCTATAGAGATTACGGAAAGAGTCTAAAAAATGGAAAAAAGTAAATGGTATAGCTGTAGTTAAAATTAACTACTGAAAAAAGTTGAAAAAGTGTAAAATAGGGTTCGGAACATGTTCAAAAACAGTACATAAATGCCAGGTGGAAAAGGCAGGCAAAGCTAAGCTTTAACAAAAATAGCACTTAAAAAGAACAAACATATTTATTTTTTACAAAATTTTTATATTTATATTTATATTTTATTATTATTTTGTATAGCATAGGAATAAGTTTAAAAAGGAAAGTACAAATTTATATAAAAGTAAGAAAGAGAAATTTGCAGAATGGTGAGCACTAACGCTCATAATCAATAATGCAAGAATATTTTGGACGCTTGCGGTGACGTGGTTCGAATGCGTCATAATCCGGTAATTCTGCGATTATATCATTAGGGAGATCATATAATTTTTCATAAAATTTTTTGGCAAGGTGGTTGATTCTTTTATTTAATGTGGTAGTTTTGAGGTCTCTGCGAACAGTGCTATTACGGAGATAGAGAGAGGCATTTCTGACAGCAGATTTTTGTTATGGAGTTGGCTGAGGTTTTTCATGGAGGATTTGCAGATATAGCCCCAGACCGGACAGGCGTAGGTGATAATTGGTAAAATGCAGGAATTATAAAGGAGAAGTTTGTTATGGATAGCCAGTGTTTTACTATTAAGAAGAGGTTTTAGTGCAATCATAGCTCCAGCGACTTTCCCCCTGATGGTGAGGATATGTTTTTTGAAAGAAAGTCTTTGGTCAAGGGTGACCCCCAGGTACTTTGCTTCATTAGTCCAAGGTATAGTGGTATTATTAATGGTTATTCTATTGGGATATGTTAGTTTTCTAGAGAAATAAACAGCAGCAGTTTTGTTTTCATTGATCTTAATGCGCCATAGGTCGCACCAGTCTAAGAAGGCATCAATGTGAGTCTGTAGGTACCTGTAAAGTGTGTATGGGTGATGAGCGTAAGCGTAGATTGTAGTGTCGTCCGCATACAGTGCAAGGTGGGTGTTAAGTGAACGAGGAATGTCGTTAAAGTATATGTTGAATAACAAGGGTCCGATGACGCTCCCTTGGAGGATGCCTGCTAAGATACGGAAAATGCTAGAAAGAATGTTGTTAATGCGGACGCGAAAAATGCGATCGCTAAGGTAAGAGAAAATAAGGTGTATAAGTCTAGCAGGGAATTTAAGCCTAATTAGTTTGTATATAAGGCCCACATGCCAGACTTGGTCAAATGCCTTAGCGATGTCAAGAAAAATGGCAGCAGCAGGAATCTTCGAGTTTAGCTTTTCGCTGAGAAATTCGACAACTCGAAGTAGTTGGTGTGTTGTTGAATGTTTTGGGCGAAAGCCAAATTGTTCAGGCATAAGAGTGTTGTTAAGTTGAATGTGGTTCTGGAGTTGCGACCATATGACGCGTTCGACAACTTTGCTGAGTGAAGGAAGAAGGGAGATAGGTCTATAGTTTACTGGGTCAGAAAGGTTAGCACCAGGTTTGGGGATAGGAGAGATTATAGAAATTTTCCAAGGTTTCCGAAAATAGTTAAATTTGAAAATGGAGTTAGTAAGTTTCGTAATGTAGATGATATAGTTAGGAGGTAGGTTTTTAAGAGCCGTATTAGGAATTTTGTCGTACCCAGGGGCTTTACGTTTTTTGAGTTTAGAAATAATTTTGTGGATAATAATTGGTTGAATTGCAATTCATCAGGGGGATACAGAAAAATATAATAAAATTTAATTTTATATTTTATTTAAATATATTTATGGTGTGAGTTTTAAGAAAAAAATGTACGTAAAATTTTTAGTGGTAATATACAGCTTTAAAAAATAATTACCCATTGACCAAGCGGTCGGGTTGCGTATCGAGGAAAAGTATTTTGTTGGGTTCGCGTCAGGTTCAGGTTAACTTCAAGTGGATTTTTTAGTTTCGGGTCGGATACAGCCCCACTCGCGCAAGATGGGGGTTGATCTGTTGAATACAACTGAATCAGCTCGCTATTTGGAGGTGTTCATTATTTAGAGCGAGGTAAAAGCGTGCAGCGTACAAATATATAAATGTTAGGAATTGAAAAAGTATTAGTTAAATAGAGCTATTAGACTGAAATTTTGAAACCGAATTCCATTTACAAATGTCAAAAAATCGTCATAAAATACGAAACAAGGCTAAAATTCGCATTGAAAATCGCAAAAATTTCATATGTCTCGGAGGGCAAAATTTACTAAACTAAAAGCAGAACCGAATTTTTTTTAAAATTTTGTTAAAAAATCGCAGCAAAAGCCGAAAAAATGTAAAAATCTATAAAAACTCAAAAATTGCACAGGACCAGATTTCTTATAGAGAAAATTTTATTATCTATATATTTAAAACGCTAAGCGATTTCTTTCGACAATCCGTGAAAACAAACTACTGCATCAAATTACATCATTCTTTTTTTAAATGAAAGATATTTGGACACAGATTTGTTATCATACATTCGTTTGTTCGAAAATTTAATTAATTAACCGTAATTTTCAATTAAACTTTTACTTCTGCTAATGACGTCATAATCGGATAACGCCTACTGTTGCGAAGCACAGAGTTTGTTCTCTAAACTCTGTGGTTGAATAAAAGATAAATAATAAATATTAAAAGCACGCGGTTTTAAAGCCGAATTTGTTAATTTGCAAGTTAAATTTCGGTAAAAATACTTATCCGCGTGTTTTATAAGCGAATAAAAATTCATATTTATTGTGACGTCACGGGAATATTGTCCATTGGGTTTATTTTATCATTATGCATTATAACTTTGTTGATGCCATTTTTTCATTAAAATTAAATACAAAATATATTTATTTGTGTGCATGGTGTTTAAGCATTAATGTAAGGTATATGAAGTACGTGTGAAAAGTTTTCGCCGGTGAAAATGACGTTATGCTTAGCTTGAAGTGCATTTTAACATTGATAAAACTAAAGAGAAAAATGTATATGATTGTGTTAACATGACATAATTTTATTAATTTTTGCATTCATAATTATAAAGATTAGAATTGGAGCCGTCATTGATTTCTTCATCTTGATTGCATACCTTCATTACATGGTACCAATTGCTTTTTCTTAATTATGGGATAGAAGATTTCCTTTTTTAATAAAAAAAAACACAAAAGTAAAGGATTTCAGGAAATTTAAAGTTATTAAAAATAGTGTTATGGTAGAAAAAAATCTTGAAATAATGATTGTATTTTTAGCTAGAATAAACAATGTAAGACTAATATTTCATAGGAACCAGAGGGCCCGTGCGAGGATTTCGCACTGAAATCTAATATTTTTTAGGTACTTCTCTATTATCCCGTCGACCACTTTTCATAACAAAAAACTATCGCCAAACTGTAAGATTAAACGCCAAAAATGCAGCCCCATTTACTTGATGTCAGAAGCATTATACGTGTTTGTTACTTCAAGTGGTTTTTAATTCGACATTTGCGTGTATTTTTCATTATGTTTTACTGATTTATTAGTTACTTTATTAATTAAAATAAGAATTGTGTCCTTAAATTTTTATATTTTATTTATTTATTTATTTTGATATTCCAATGGCAACGTTCTCCCGTTTATTTGGCGATAGTTTTTTGTTATGAAAAGTGGTCGACGGGATAATAGAGAAGTACCATTTTTTATCAATATGTAATATTTATTAGATGCAGGTTTAAACTTCTAAAGAAAAAGTAAGGATAAAAATATCTGCAAACAACATTTAGTTTTTAGTCAATCCAAAATATTATCTCATTTATTCCATCAAAGTTAGAGTAAAAACTGATCCAAGATTGCAAAAGGCACGCTAGAGAAAAGAAAAATAACAATTATATTTTGACTGCATTAGAGGATGACGTCATACGCTTCGGGAAAAACATGGGACATAGAAATATAAATCTAAACATTTCAATTTCAATGTCGCTTTTTAATCATAAATATAAAATAAACC
This sequence comes from Maratus michaelseni, assembly GCA_963931845.1. Lineage (NCBI taxonomy): Eukaryota > Metazoa > Arthropoda > Arachnida > Araneae > Salticidae > Maratus > Maratus michaelseni. The sequence goes on along the minus strand of OZ007596.1, from coordinate 151,575,136 downwards.
CGTGCGGTGTTTTTTATAATAATTGCTGACCATCATATAATGTGGTATTTTATTTTTTTGGCAACAATAATTTGAGGAAAACCTTTCATTTCTTTTAAGAAAACAATGCCGATTTAATTTTTAATTTTCAGCAAATTTTAATCAAAAACATATTTTAACGAAATGTTAAGTGTGCTATGTCAGAAGCCTGTTCAAAATCCTTTCATATGCTATCTTATTCGTCGTTCTGCGTTTCGTATTTTCTGCGAAAAAGGGATGTTGACAGTAGAAATAATATATATATGATTATTTTGGTAGGTTTGTTATAAGTTCATTTAACAGTTCCTTATTAGCGCAAAGTCCTATTTCTTTCACTGTGAATTTCTCTTCCGATGTCAAAAAATGTTTTTCTACTTTTGGACGCCAGCCAAAATACAGTGGCAATTTTTAGAAATGTACAACAGTTGTGACAACAAAGGCGCTATCGCTTTAGTTTTCATCGCGCTTACATCAATTCGAAATACTACAAATTTCTATTTTTTACTACATTTTGCAATTTTAATTCTTACATCATCAATTAGAAAAAAAAAATTAGCTTCCGATTGAAATTTATTTGAAAACTGCCGCTTAATTTAACGACTTTTTAAATATTTTTCAAGCATGAAATTTTTTTCAATTCTATCTTATCAATGACCACCAGTTTACTTCAATAATGTAAAATAGCCCCTGGGAAAGTTGCCACAATTGAAAACAGATTTCCCTAACCATCATAAAAAGTGAATAATAATTTTAAAAAAAAGACTATTTTTAGTTTATGTTGAACATAAAATTGATATGTTGAATTCGTTGATGAATATGTTCCATCAGATATCACGATATGCTAGGAATTGTATTTTTTTTATTTTTTTACATTTGCTAACTGGATAAGAGGAAAAATATCCCCGACTGTGATGGAAAAGGGATAATCATCCTGATTATGTCAAGGAACCGAAGAAACCATACAAATAAATTACACTTGAAAACATTAAAAATCTCCATCTGCAGATAGATTTATTACTGTAAAAAATTTCTTAATCTTTGCATAAAAATTGATTAGCTTAAAACAATGGATGCGTTTTAGAAGATATGGATTTGAAACGAACAATGATTAAAGAGGACATTTTAAAACGTTTAATTTAATCATTTTAAAACTTTTTTAACGTCGAATTTTGCCGGTGCTTTTGGGCAGGTGCAATGCACATGCGCATAGGAGCTCATTCGGTTGCACTATCACAGAGGGGGGGAGATGTGTGCTTTATTTACTCTGTTCTGTTATTTACTGAATATGATATGAATGTAGGAATATACTATTTGTATATACTTCATAGGTCCATGAATTTTTTTTCTTGCCGTGGGGAATATGGTGGTAATGTCAAACTGATTTGCATTACACAGTTATTTACGGATTTTTTGTTTGGAGTTTGCATCGGAAATAGTACTGTATTTGACTGGGGGAAAAAAAATATTTGAAAGACTGTTTTATACGCAACCCTTCATAAATAATAAAGAAGCTTATTTTACTGATACTGTTATAGTTTTTTTTTTTTTTTTTTTTTTTTTTCTTGCGTCAAGTTTTGACGGGTTCCATCTAGTATTTATTAAAAGTTTAAAACCGAATTACTTTAACGAATGTCAAATATCACCACGGACCACAAAACCCCCCTACAAATCTCATTGAAAACCACATTAAAAATCTCTAAAATTTAAAAATCGAAATAAGTTTGTGTTTGTGTGTGTGCGTGCTGTGTTCTGACCGTTGACTGTGAGATCGTTGCACACAGCGCTACAAGATTTTTCAAGAAGGTACCTATTGTATCTGAAGTACTACACCTCGAAGCCCGATTTTGGATTTTTTTATTAGATTTTTTAATTTTTTTTAATGTGATTTTTAGTTTTTTTCACGTTTTGATGACATCCGGTTTCAATTTTTTAGTCCAATACAATAAATTTTGTTCTCTTTTCAATAAAGTTTATTCCGAAATCGTGCAGCGATTTTTAATTTTTTCTCGATTTTTTATTGTGATTTTTAGAGTTTTTCGCCTTTCGTGCTATTTTTTGACAGGCCCCTGCAAAGCTGGGCGTGTCACATAGCTTATATGTATATGGATGCAATGACAACGGAAAGCAGTTGCACTTTCACACTTCTGTTACATAAAATACACACACACAGATACTCCAGATCAAAAGGTAATTATTGTTGTCCATATCATGCGTGCTCAAAATAACAGTGCTTGGCCCCTTCACAGTTCAGCGCCGTATCGTGAGGAAGGGAGAGGGAGGGATAGGGATACGATACCATCATTTTCGTAAAGAAATCTTTGCTTTATTTAATCGCAAATTTATTTAATTGCGATTAAGTAATTTCATATATATGTAGCATGATTATGTCAATTAAAACAGTATGTATACTATGTTATTGTAAAAAAAAATAATAATAATAAAAATAAAAATAAAGTGTTTGTAAAGCAGTTATGTTTTATAATTAATATTTTTAATGTTTACTCTTTAAATAATTCTGTTGATAACCTGAGAGGCTGATAAATAAAAGTTTATTCCTTCCGTTATTGCATTTGTTGCTGTTTTTTTTTTTTTAAAGTAACTTTTTAATCTATTATAAATTATTAACAAATAAGTTTTTTTTTAAATCTTTTTCATATTTATAAAATAAAATTATTAGAGTTAAAAAAAAAAAAAAAATATATATATTTATATATAATTGTGTGTGTGTTTGTGCGTCTGTGAATACGATTCAGAGCATTTTGGCCGAAATTTTCTATGGCAAGTAGTTACGTTTAGAGACAGTTTATTTTATACAAATCTTGGCTTATGTTTGCATACAAATTATATGCTTTTTTTTTCAAATTTATTTAATCTTTAGCGGTATATTACAAGGGAAAGATGAAAATGGAAATGAAATTCTGCATTTCACCAGTTAATTAAAATTTTACGTTTGTTTTCCATTTTTAACACTTTCTAACATAGTTGAAAAGTGTTTATGAATTCCGTTTGTCTGTTCGTCTGTCCATGCTCTAACTCTCGTAAATACACTCGGATTGAAAGGTAGTTGATATATGTTACTGGGGTTTACTATGACATGTTTCGTATTGAAAATGAAGTGTATAGCATTTATTGTGCTTTTACAGGAACACCAAAAATAATTCTGTAACATTGCGGTCTATGAGGAAAAATCATTTGCAGCGTATTTTAGTGATGTTTCACTATTTTAAACATAGCCAAATTGATACATATCAGTGAGGCGCTTACTGTCGAACATAGTATGCATAATATATCGTTCATTTACAGACACTCAAAAGAATTTGGTTACAGTACTGTATATGAACAATAATTGCTGGTTGATCGTTTTCAGTTGTGGTACGCGTTTTTAAATTTAACTAATCTTTTGCATATTAATTGATGCATATAAATTCTATAGATCATATACAGGGCTCCTCAAAAGATCTCACGTACATTTCATTAATTGACGAAAATTGTTGAAGGGGAACTTTCAATTCTGCTGCGTACTTCCTAACTGAAGTAAATTTTAGCATACTGTGTAGTATACATACAAATTTATACACTGTAAAAAATGACCAATGTTTCTTATTTTATGAAAATATGCTATAACCACGAACGAAAATATAATATAATCTTCTGAGTTATCCGAAATTTCAAATAGCATGTTACATTGTCTTTTGAATCCCCAGAAACGAATACATTTTCAAAATTTAAAAAATAATTTATAAAAACAATTTATTTTTAGCTGCCCGAATTCTTCATAAACGTTTCCGAAGGGTTTTTAAAGTGTATTAATTAGTGTCCTCAGGCTGGAATACCTGTTTTTCGAATGTTATCCATTCTCAAGTACACGTTTTCAGCCGCATAAGTTAATTTATACATGAAAGAGTAAAGAACTTTATGTATTTTAATGTTATTGTTAACGCTGTTAATTTTGCATGCTTGTCTGTTAAACATTTTTTTTGAGCATGAAAATGTTTACTTCAGAATTGATAGCATTCGAAAAACAGGTATTCCGGGCTGAGGACACTAATTAATACACTATAAAATCCCTTCGGAAACGTTTCTGAAAAATTCGGGCAGCTAAAAATACTTTGTTTTTATAAATTATTCTTTAAATTTTGAAAATGTATTCGTTTTTGGGGATTCAAAAGACAATGTAACATGCTATTTGAAATTTCGGATAACTCAGAAGATTATATTATATTTTCGTTCGTGGTTATAGCATATTTTCATAAAATAAGAAACATTGTTCATTTTTTACAGTGTAGATCATATACAGGGCTGCACAAAAGGAATTGGATATTTTGTTTGACTGTTGGTAGTAATTGCTGAAATTGGATTTTCAAAGTGTTATATGCGTTTTGTAAATTGTTTATTTAGTAAATTGTGAATTTTTGTTACAGTATTCTGAATGTGTTGGAAAGTGTTTCATAATCTATGCTTGGCGCATTTATTTTTAATTCTTGTTTTTATTTCTTCGATTCTTACTTTTTTCATTTTAACGAAAATCAGTCATGTCCATTTCCGTATTCTATTGCAGACAACAGAGTCTATAATGTACATAGAAAAAGTAAAAGTAAATATTACAATTTTGGAGTAAATAACTATCAAACTTTTATGATTATGTTGTGTTCATCGTTTGACAATTTAATTTTTCTTATTAGAAACAAAGAAAATCAGTAATAATTAGACATTTTAATGTCTTAATATTAGACTGGAAATATTTTTGGGGGATTTTATACTTAAAATTAATTAAAGAAGCATAATTTGAAGACCAAATTAAAAAAATATATATGTTTTTATTTCCTAATTGTTTAAACCCGAAAAGAGATATATTTTAAGATATTTCATTCAATTGGCTCTAAATTTAATGTTTTCAGGATCTTTAATTTAAAAAATAAGATAACAATAACACTATTTTATAATGTATTACATTGTGTAATGCAATACATTGTAACGCATAAGAATATATTCAAGAATATATTTAATAGAAGCAAAAAGTTTGGCTTCAATCAACTATTTTTTTTTTTTTGTTATATATCAGTTAAAAAAATACTGAAATCCAAAAAACATTAATTTATGAATTTTTTTTTTTTTTTAAATTATAAATTTAGTTTTAAATATACAAAAAAATGTAGTTGAAGATGTTCATCATAAATTATGCTAACTGGCATTGAAACTGCAGCAATGAAATATTTTAAACATTGAAAAGTATAAAATATAAATAAAAAATAAAGAGAGCAATCAAGGATCTGTCCAGATTTTTCTCACAGGGTCCTGTTTTGTAAAATTGTGAAGTGCTTATATTTGTCATAATTCATGTATATTTATCATGTGTATTTATCCTTTATGCATCTTCAAAATATTTTACATGTTTTTACATAATTTTTAGATATTTCTCGGCGCTGTAACTACCGCTTACTGAATACACGCGCGTGTATTAGTCGAAAAAAAAATGGTATTAACCTATAAAAACTTATAAATTGGGAAAACGAGAAAATCAGTCGAAAAAATTCAAGTTCGATCGAAAAAGAGTATGTTCGGTCGAAAAAAAATGGTATTAACATATAAAAACTGGAAGAATAAGAAGAATAAGATCCATATAAGAATTGGAGAAATGTTTTTGTAGTTTTAATTAAATAAGAAAAACAAGTTGGATCGAAGAAAACCTATAGAATTTTATTCTTAATCGGATTTTTTTTTCTTTTTTGTAGTTTTAAATTAGAAAAATAAGAAAATTCAATTTAGAACGAAGAAAATCTATATAAATTTATTCTTAGTCGGAAATAATACTGATTTTCTTTTTTTGATAAAACTATACAGAAAAACTTTGAATTGTCGAATATTGTGAACTCGAAAACTTCGATATGACGAAAAATATATTTATATATATATATATATTCCAGCAATGTTAATGTTATTTGAAACCTTGATATTTTGATCGAAATACTTGATAGTCCGAATTTTTTCTGTGCCCTTTGACTTCGAGATATCAAGATCCAGCTGTATTTTTTTGCAGTCGGAAAGTTTTTTTGTTTAGTCTGGAAATTTTAAGATATACTGATTAAAGTGAAGAAACTTCTTTTTTTTTGTTATCCAACTTTAAATTTAGTTAGAAGTGTGTATCACGGAATTTAGGTAATATCCGATGAAAATTCAAAACTGAATTGCACATATTTAGTACTTTTCCTTATCAACATCTGGACATTTTCCACTCTACACGAATTTTACCTTTAATCGAAAATAATTATGGTTTTATTTTTTTCTACTAAATAATTTCGTGTTTTCTTTTTATTTTACTAAAAAAAAAAAAAAAAAAAAAAAAAATGTGAATTTTTTTTTACGTAATTTTAGATTGATTTAAAAATGTGTTTCAAGAAATTTATGTGATACAGGATGAAAATTGAAAACACCCAAATACTTTGAATTTTATTGATAAAAATATCAGAATCTGAAGCATTTTCAGTTTTAGCCGATACCACGGTGAAAAATGTATTCTGATTCCATAGCTTACAATTTAACCACACGATAATTGTCTGAGTGCAACGAAGACTCATACACAGCGCAGTATTACTTTGCCCCATATATAGCTACGATGGATATTAAAACCTTTCGTCAAGCATAACTCAAAAAATATTTAACGGATTTCATTCAAATTTTTACAGCAGGTACCTATAATGGTGACAACGACGTCTATTTATTACCAAGAATAAATGTCAAACCGTTTGGAAATTATATTAAAAAAATAGATAAAAAAGCACAATTAAAGTACATACGTCACGAAAATTTTGTGCGTAAGTCATTTTCACCGGCGGGAGATTTTCGTAGACAATCGGATATGAAAAGTTCATGGAGTACATGGAGCAAAAAAATATGCACGCATTAATATTCAGCACAATAAAATATATTTCAATTTAGTAGCAATCGTAGAAATGTAGTAATGATGTACTACAATAGTAGAAATGTTGATAATTTTCTGTTTGAAAGAAAAACCCCGCAATAACTTGGTAGACTTGGTATTAGAGATTTGGCGCAAATCTCAGCAATAGCAGCTTTTTTTTATTTCGCGTGTGTAAATAATAAAAAAAAAATTCTTTGGTGTTTAAATAAAAGGTTTCGATTTATGGCATTATTTCCTTTTTTTTTTTTCTCTTTTTAGCATTTTAAATAGGATTAATGAAAGGCATGTATTTTAAATTAAATGAGTGAAAGGTTTCCTTCTATATTAAAAAAAAGTAATCTGGCACTGAGCCAAAAACGAAATGGACCAATCAAATTCTGCGTAGATATTCCGGGTTAGTCTCATCGCCTTTTTATTAGGGACTTTTTTGAGAAGCGATTACTTTTTTTCTAGCCATCCTACGGATTCGAAAATCATACCACCAGACGCGAAATATAACAAGCTTTCAGAAATTCAAAAAAATTATCACGGTCGGACAATAAAAACTCAAAAAATCCTTAAAAATCGAGTAAAAAATCTTTTATTGAAAAAATCATTTTTTATATTGTTGCCAAAAAAGCGCAAATAATTATATTTTATCTCAAATAAAAAATTTATTTGCGCGAGACTATTAAAAACAATAATGAAAGTTTAAAATAATAATTGTGTTGATCACGTGTTGAAAGCAGGAAATAAAGAAAATTACGTCATAAAAATTGTGTTTACACATGAATCCTTCAAATACCTCGAAACGTATCTGATTGGTCAGAGCTTTCTGACTTTTCTTAGGAGGAATTAACATGAAAGTAGAGAATTTAGATAGGATGGGCGCTATTAGAGGGGTTACCAAGAGGAAGAGACCCGAGTCTGTCGCCAAATTTGGCGGCCAAAATTAGCTGCCAAAAATGGCGCCAACTTGACGCTATTTCCAATATTTCGCCAAATTTACATAGACTCCTATTGAAATCCAAAAGCGTTTACTCGCTTACAAAAAATCACCAAATTAAGATATTGCAATGCAACAAAAATTAATATTAGCTTATGAATAGAGCTTAATTGAACTATTTACATTATTTGTAAGCACAAACACTAGCTATTTACAATATTCGTAACACTATATATACAGTTGGTTCTTGTTAGTTATCCTGTCGACCAAATTACTTTCGCCAAATTCATATATATTAAACGAGCAAGAGATTTTCCCGATTATTCATATATATTAAACGAGCAAGAGATTTTCCTGATTATGAATGATATCGTAAACGACGTGGAAGATTTTCACGAAAATTATCCCCTGTACTAAATCGAGCACGAAAAAAAGATCTAGCTAGGTTCCGAATACAAGAAAATTCGTTTTTACAGGGTAAAACAAACTCAGCCCTGAAAATGTTTTTTGTTATAAATGGAAAAATACTCAAACGATTTACACGAAACGTGTTGCCTATACTAATTCGAGCACGAGAAATCAATCTAGCTAGGTTTCGAATTCGGGAAAGGTCATTTTGATCGATTAAAAGGAACTCAGCACTAAGAATGCTGCTATATATCGAAAACGGCACTAACAATTTTCACAAAAATTAATGACTACACTAATTCGAGCACAAGAAATCGATCTAGCTAGGTCACTAATTCGAGAAAACTTGTTTTCTGTGTTTAAAACTCGACGTGGTATAAGTCTTGAAACATAATCGAAAAAGTACAGGAAGTTCTTTGTCCAGATCGACTTTAGCTATCCAGTGCCAAAAAAAGTGGGTGCTTTTCGAACCAAAATGTACCAAAAAAAGAAATAAAGGGAAAAAACATTCATAAATATTGAAATGCAAACGAGATATTAAAACAAATGTATCCCACAGGACTAAAGTAAGCCAGCGAGTATTTTTGTGTGAGTGTAGTATCCTCTTTAACTAACGATTGTGTTTTTAAACGGCCTCGACAAAATTTTAAAAGCGGTAAAAAATTGAAAAAATTTAGTGATGCATAGTTACATAGATTAGATCAATTTCTATTGACGTCACAAACATTCACCTATCGAGAGGGATAATTATGAAAAATATTGTAAATAAATAAATATCCAATATTATTTTTTTTCTGTTTTCCTTAATACATTTCAAAATTTATTTTAATAAAATATTGATAGTGGACACTTGAGTAAATGTAGCTTTTCCGATTTTTTTTTTTTAAATTCCAATGCCAACATTCACCCATTTGTTTATTTGGCGTTAGAGTCTGGGTCTGGCGATTACTTTGGCGATAGTTTATTTTATGGAAAATGGTTGACGGGATAATGCGGAATTACCAAAAATAGTTTTTTAAAAACACTCTTTTATAAGCAACCAATGGTCATCTTGAAAATACCGCGGAATTTTTTTAACCGCAATTCATATTTTTTACGTAAAATATATATTACAATGCATTAATTTGGCCTGGGCAAAGACCTCTATTATGAAAAATTCACTTCTTTTTTATACGTTTGCCAGGAAGCTCAAAATAATGAATTTATTTGAAATATGTACTTTTTGCTCTGTTTATTTATCAACAAAAGAGAATCAGAAAGAAAAATGAAACATTATTTAAATTATCTTTTTACTCTTTTAAATTTATTTGTCATCGTGTAATCGTAAATTTATTGATATTTAATTATCTATTGATGAAAGCGTATTCTGTATGTTACATTTTTTTTTAACAATTTATATTTTACTTTTAACTCTTTAAAATATTAACTTTTGCCATTTCACAGCGCTTTGGCCTATTTTGGCGAGCATTTTACTGTCACATAATTAAATCCGTTGTTTTTCAACTCCCATACAATTGTACGAGTTACAGAGATATTTGGCGATTTATCACCTGTGACCACCTAATTGAAAAAGAACAACCAATTTCAAGTGAATGTATCATATATATTATTTCTCCTGTCAACATCCCTTTTTTTCTGAAAATACGAAACGCACAACGACGAATGAGATAGCATATGGAAGGATTTTGAAAACGCTTCTGACAATGCTTACTTAACATTTCGTTAAAACATGTTTTCGATTAAAAATTGCTGATAATTAAAAATTAAATCGGCATTGTTTTCCTAAATGAAATGAAAGGTTTTCATCAAAACATTGTTGCCAAAAAAATAAAATACCACATTATATGAGGCTCAGCAATTATTATAAAAAACACCGCACGGGTTTATTTTATACTTATGATTAAAAAGCGAAATTTAAACTGAAATGTTTAGATTTATATTTCTATGTCCCATGTTTTTCCCGAAGCGGATGACGTCATCCTCTAATGCAGTTAAAATACGATTGTTAATTTTTTTTTTTTCTCGCGCGTGCCTTTAGCAATCTTGGATCAGTTTTTACTCTAACTTTGATGGAATAAATTAGATGATATTCTGGATTGACTAACAACTAAATGTTGTTTACAGATATTTTTATCCTTGCTTTTTCTTTAGAAGTTTAAACCTGCATCTAATAACTATTACATATTGATAAAAAATGGTACTTCTCTTTTATCCGGTCGACCACTTTTCATAACAAAAAACTATCGCCAAATAAACGGGAGAACGTTGCCATTGGAATATCAAAATAAATAAATAAAATATAAGAATTTAAGGACACAATTGTTATTTTAATTAATGAAATAACTAATAAACCAGTAAAACATAATGAAAAATACACGCAAATGTCGAATTAAAAACCACTTGATGATTTAACAAACACGTATAATGCTTCTGACATCAAGTAAATGGGACTGCATTTTTGGCGTTTAATCTTACAATTTGGCGATAGTTTTTTGTTATTAAAAGTGGTTGACAGCATAATAGAGAAGTACCTAAAAAATATTAGATTTAATGCGAAATCCTCGCACGGGCCCTCTGGTTAATTTATAATTAAGTTGTAAAAATATTAAAATGTTGTATTGTCATCGGCGAAACACTTTTCAACATAATTTATATAATTCTTGCCTATCAGGAATTGTGTTAAAAATCGATTGGAAAATTCCATGAATAAAAAAAAAGTAATTAAAATAAGCTAGCAAAAAAATAAAATAAAATAAAAAAATACCTGTTGAAAAAAATTACCGTGCGAGGATTGGTCTACTAGGTACTTGTAAGATTAAATGCCAATAATGGTTGATCGAAAATGTCACATTCACTTGACAACACGTGTTTACGTCATCAAGTTATTTTTATTTCGACGTTTTATTTATATTTTTATTAATGTTATGTTAATTTATTTGTTTTTTCGTTATTTAAAATAAAAATTATGTCAATTTGTATAATTTAGTGAGTGAGCAGGAAAAATAAGAAAATTACGTCATAAAAATCGGGTTTACACATGAATATTAAAAATAAAAAAGATGAATTAAATGAAAAAGCATTATAACCAGTTAAATGAAAAAGCATTATAACCAGTTAAATGAAAAAGCATTATAACCAGTTAAATGAAAAAGCATTATAACCTGATTACAGAAGAAAGTCGCCGTTCGTTATATCACCATTACCTTTTTAAAACAGGATACATTACCAGGTTTTAAGAGGCTGTGAAATCAGAACGGGGGTTGGTGAGCGTAGCGAGCAGGGGGCAGAGCCCCCTAGTACATTTAAATGAAAAAATGAATTCCATATGAAAATGTTATAGGAACAATATTTGGCGATTTATCAACTGCGCCAGGAAAACATAAAAGTACCAATATATCAAACGGTATGTAGTATGTGAAATGAAACAATTATATTATAATCACCCATCGTACAAGAAAAAAAAACTAATATTCTGCATTCAGAGGGAAAAATCCATCTCCTGTGCCGTAAGATTTGGCGAGTTCTTTTTTGGTGATAAGTTTTTCGATGTGATTGTTGGGATCTGCAGGATTTGGCTTACTTTTTCTAAATCTTATTTTTTTGCAGATGTAGTATTATGCAAATATATTTTTTTGCAGATATTTTTCTATTTTGTATATTTGGTATTCTATTTTGTATATTTTCTATTTGGCATTTGGAAAAGAGATTTTTACCTTTTTATCTGTGCCTTCGGAAATATTAAAAAATAAAAAAAGATTTGCATATATCAAGCGTATAATGTTATGTTTTGCATTTTTATACGGACCACTTCTCCATTTTTAGATTTTAAATGCTATTTATTATTTACTAGCCGTTTATTAATTGTTTACAATTTAACCCCCCCCCCCTGACAATAACAATTATTTATCACAAAAATGCCTCTTAGGTTTGTTAAATAAGTTTGTTTATGTATTTTCATTACTTATTAATCAGAACAGGGGTTGGTGAACGTAGCGAGCAGGGGACAGAGCCCCCTAGTATATTGAAATGAAAAAATGAATTCAATATGAAAATGTTATAGGAACAATATTTGGCGATTTATCAACTGCGCTAGGATAACATAAAAGTACCAATATATCAAACGGTATGTAGTATGTGAAATGAAACAATTATATTATAATCACCCATCGTACAAGAAATAAAAAGAAAACTGCCCAGTTAAACTGAGGGCATTGAGCTCACAGGCTATTCACACTAATTGTATATTATACTCTTATTTAAAAGAATTTGAAATATGCCCCTCGAAAAATAAAGAAATCAACAATATATTAAGGGGGGGGGGTCACCCCCCCTCATAGTTAACTAATGAACCCCGTAAACTAATCAGGGAAGTCTCTAATTACAATGAATATATATACAAAATTTGAAGAAAATCGGATAATTCTGCATGAAAAACCCATTTATCTAAATTAAGGGGGATTAGCCCCCCTTTCCCCCTTTATACTTAACCAATGAACCCCCAAAACTATTCAGAGAAGCGCATTATCACAATGAACCTATATACAAAATTTGAAGAAAATCGGATAATTCTGCATGAAAAACCCATTTATCTAAATCAGGGGGTTATCCCCCTCTTTCCCCCTTTATACTTAACCAATGAACCCCCAAAACTATTGACAGAAGCGCATTATCAAAATGAACCTACATACAAAATTTGACGAAAATGGGATAATTCTGCATGAAAAACCCATTTAACTAAATTAAGGGGGGATTAGCCCCCCCCCCTTTCCCCCTTTATACTTAACAAATGAACCCCCAAAACTATTCAGAGAAGCGCATTATCACAATGAACCTATATACAAAATTTGAAGAAAATCGGATAATTCTGCATGAAAAACTCATTTATCTAAATTAGGGGAGGGTTATCCCCCCCTTTCCCCCTTTATACTTAACTAATGAACCCCCAAAACTATTGACAGAAGCACATTATCAAAATGAACCTATATACAAAATTTGAAGGAAATGGGATAATTCTGCATGAAAAACCCATTTATCTAAATTATGGGGGGTTAGCCCCCCGTTTCCCCCCTTTATGCTTAACCAATGAACCTCCAAAACTAATCAGGGAAGCGCCTTATCACAAGGAACCTATAAACAAAATTTAAAGTAAAACGGTTAGTTCTATCAAGAGTTATCGCGTTACGTACATACATACATACGTACGTACATACAGAACCGGCGGGCACATAAGCTCTCAGGCTTTGATAGCCTGTGAGCTAAAATAAAAGAAAACTGCCCAGTTAAACTGACGGCATTGAGCTCACAGGCTATTCACACTAACTGTAAATTATATTCTTATTTCAAAGAATTTGAAATAAGCCCTCGAAAAATGAAGAAATCGACAATATATTAAGAGGGGGGAACCATCCCCCGTTTCTCCTTCTTATAATTAACCAATGAACCCATAAAACTAATCAGAGAAGCGCCTTACCACAATGAACCTATATACAAAATTTAAAAAAATCGGATAATTCTGCATGAAAAATCCATTTATCTAAATTAAGGGGGGGGGGGGTTAGCCCCCCGTCCCCCCTTTATACTTAACCAAAGAACCCCCAAAACTAATCAGAGAAGCGCCTTATCACAAATTTGAAGAAAATCGGATAATTCTGCTTAAAAAACCCATTTATCTATATCAAGGGGGGTTAGTCCCCCCCGTTCCCCCCTTTATACTTTACCAGTGAACCCCCAAAACTAATCAGGGAAGTGCCTTACCACACTGAGCCTATATACAAAATTTGGAGTAAATTGGATAATTCTGCATGAAAAACCCATTTATCAAAATTAAGGGGGGGGGGCAGCCCCCGTTTCCCTCTTTTACACTTCACCAATGAACCCCCAAAACTAATCAGGGAAGCCTCTTACCACAATGAGCCCATATAGAAAGTTTGAAGAAAATCGGATAACTCTGCATGAAAAAAATCATTTATCTAAAATAAGGGGGGAGGATTAACCCCCCCGTTACCCCTTTATACTTAACCTATGAACCCCCAAAACTAATCAGGAAAGAACCTTATCACAATGAACCTATATACAAAATTTGAAGAAAATCGGATAACTCTGCATGAAAAAAATCATTTATCTAAAATAAGGGGGGAGGATTAACCCCCCCCCCCCGTTACCCCTTTATACTTAACCTATGAACCCTCAAAACTAATCAGGAAAGAACCTTATCACAATGAACCTATATACAAAATTTGAAGAAAATTGGATAATTCTGCATGAAAAAACCATTTATCCAAATTAAGGGGGGATAGCCCCCCCCGTTCTCCCACCCTTTATAGTTAACCAATCAATCCCCAAAATTAATCAGGGAAGCGCCTTATCACAAGGAACCTATAAACAAAATTGGAAGAAAATCGGTTAACTCTGCATGAAAAATTCATTTATCTAAATTAAGGGGGAGGATTCCCCCCCCCCCGTTAGCCCCTTTATACTTAACCTATGAACCCCCAAAACTAATCAGGAAAGAACCTTATCACAATGAACCTATATACAAAATTTGAAGAAAATTGGATAATTCTGCATGAAAAAAACATTTATCCAAATTAAGGGGGGTTAGCCCCCCCCCGTTCCCCCCCCCTTTATAGTTAACCAATCAATCCCCAAAACTAATCAGGGCAGCGCCTTATCACAAGGAACCTATAAACAAAATTGGAAGAAAATCGGATAACTCTGCATGAAAAATTCATTTATCTAAATTAAGGGGGAGGATTCCCCCCCCCGTTAGCCCCTTTATACTTAACCTATGAACCCCCAAAACTAATCAGGAAAGAACCTTATCACAATGAACCTATATACAAAATTTGAAGAAAATTGGACAATTCTGCATGAAAAAACCATTTATCTTAATTAAGGTGGGTTAGCCCCCCCGTTCCCCCCTTTATAGTTAAACAATCAATCCCCAAAACTAATCAGGGAAGCGCCTTATCACAAGGAACCTATAAACAAAATTGGAAGCAAAACGGTTATTTCTGTCAAGAGTTATCGCGTTACGTACGTACATACGTACATACATACATACATACATACATACATACATACATACATACAGAACGGGCGGGCACATAAGCTCTCAGGCTTTGATAGCCTGTGAGCTAAAAACTAATATTCTGCATTCAGAGGGAAAAATCCATCTCCTGTGCCGTAAGATTTGGCGAGTTCTTTTTTGGTGATAAGTTTTTCGATGTGATTGTTGGGATCTGCAGGATTTGGCTTACTTTTTCTAAATCTTATTTTTTTTGCAGATGTGGTATTATGCAAATATATTTTTTTGCAGATATTTTTCTATTTTGTATATTTGGTATTCTATTTTGTATATTTTCTATTTGGCATTTGGAAAAGAGATTTTTACCTTTTTATCTGTGCCTTCGGAAATATTAAAAAATAAAAAAAAGATTTACATATATCAAGCGTATAATGTTATGTTTTGCATTTTTATACGGACCACTTCTCCATTTTTAGATTTTAAATGCTATTTATTATTTACTAGCCGTTTATTAATTGTTTACAATTTACCCCCCCCCCCCCCCTGACAATAACAATTATTTATCACAAAAATGCCTCTTAGGTTTGTTAAATAAGTTTGTTTATGTATGTTTTGTTTGTTTTATCGAATATGGCGATAAAATTTTATTTTAGCATCGTGCTTAAATTTTTAAGATGGTGCAAAAACATGCTTTAATAAACGTATGTTTGTAAATATTTGAAAAACATGTTTTACCGCTCTCTTGAAAAATTTTGTAAGATGCTAAAACTACCTTTTGGCACCATTTAAAAAATTTTTCGCCAACCGCCATAGGATACGAAACTTTTCCCCATTCAGATACACAGGCAAGGCTGGTCTCAAACAAGAGTAAAGCTAGCAACAATATTGTTTTAACTCTATAAGAGTTACAATAATGATATTAAATGCTACGATTGGCTTTGGGCCCAATTACGAAAGTTTCTCCTAAAAAAAACTGTAGAAGTCTTTTACATTTGTTTCAAATGAAGCTCGGTCTACAAGGTTAATAATACAAACAACACAAATGGCATGCAGGCAAAAGTTTTAATTTAAATGTATATATTTGAACCCCCCCCCCCCCAAAAAAAAAAAAAAAAAAAAAAGAAGAAAAGAAAAGAAAGTTACAGTAATGAATTTAAAATGGCGTTAAGCCACGCTTTCTGACATAAGCAATTGGCTGCAAACGCGATAACGAAACTTTCACTTAACTTAATAACATGTAGCTAATATAGCCCTCAGGGTACTTTGCAGTTATACAGACATTGTGGGGTTTTTTAAAAAGCTTGAGACAATTCAGGTTTAAGAAGTTGAGATTTACTGTCAAATGATATAAACAACTATGAACACAAAACTGATGAATTATTATTCTGGTTTATGTATGTATTAAAAAAAAATTGCATCTGATTACACTTATTAGATAAATTAATTCTGTTTGCATTTAATAACTGATAAACGGTTTCTGTATATTAAATGAATTGTTTAAATATTGGGAAGAGGTGGCGAGAGGTAGAAAGACGATAGACCGGGAGGCGGCTGCACAGACAATCACCTCATCGAGTTCACGGCTGAAATTCCAGAACTAGTTAAAACTCGATTTGCATATTAAAACGCAATCGGTCTGCCAAATCATATCTTGGTGGAAAACACGTGAAAACCCGATTTTAGCGGTTGACTCGTAGGTTTACCATTGTGTTTTCCTGCACCCAATTCTCCATGTTTTCATACTTTTGGCTGCAAACCTACGAGTCAACCGCTAAAATCGGGTTTTCACGTGTTTTCCACCAAGATATGACTTGACAGACCGATTGCGTTTTAATATGCGAATCGAGTTTTAACTAATTCTGGAATATCAGCCATCAACTCGATGAGGTGATTGTTTGTGCTGCCGCCTCCCGGTCTACGAGTAAACAAACGGGTAGACAGAGGGTAGAGAGACGAGTAGCGACATAGGTAGGCTGACGGGTAGCGAAACGAATAGACAGACGGCTAGAGAGAAAGGTAAAAAGAGGGTTGACAGAGGGGTAGCGAGATGGGTCACGAGACGGGTAGCGACACCGGTAGAGAGGAATGTAGCGAGAAAGGTTGCGAGACGCGTAGCGTGGTAGATAAAGAAACGAGTAGAGAGATGAGTACAGAGACGAGTTGACTGACGGGTAATGAGATTGGTAGCGAGTTGGGTACAAAAACAGACGGATAGTGAGATGTGTATACAGACGAGTAGAGAGACAGTAGATGGGTACGGAGATGGGTAAGAAGATGGCTAGAGAGGCGTGTAGCCAGACGGGTAGAGAGACAGATAGACAAGTTGTGAGACAGATAGACAAATGGGTAGCGAAGTGGATAGAGACACGGCTAGACATACAAGTAGTTAGACGGATAGACAGACGGTTAGAGAAATAGATTGGCGGGTAGCGAAACCGGTAGAGAAATATAGAGACAGGTAGCGAGACGTGTAGAGAGATAGACAATCGGTTAGAGAGACGGGCAGAAGAACGGATAGGGAAACAGACAGATTGTGGAGAGACAGACAGACAGGCAAAAGAAAAGTCTGCGGATTGGCGCAGTAAAGGCGCAGGGGGCAGAGCCTCCTAGAGAATAATCAAGAAGTATATGTTAAGCTTAACTTTGAAATATATATAATTTTTCAATTTTGCCGATATGGAGATTTAATGTAAAAGTTATTTTACAGAAGTCATCGAAAGATATTTTGTATACTTTAATAGTAATTTAGACTATAGTTTTGCAATCTGGTTTGTAGCAAAGTATGCTATCAATGTGGTTTGAAGTGTAAGATTTTCTATAAACAGTTATACAAATAATAGATATATAATCAAGGAAAAAAAATTTTAAATTCACACAAAAAAAGATGCAACAATGAAATTAAATTTGCGTTAAGCCACGCTTGATAGAATAATCTATTGGCTGCAAATCCAATTACGTAACTTTAAAAAGCTTGGCGTTTTAAAAGATCCGGCGTTTTTTTTTTCAAGTTTTGCGCAATACGCGCTTAAGAAAATGAGATTATTTGCCACATGTTAAAAAAAAATTATGACAACACATCTGATGAACGGTACTTCTTTTCTATTTTCTAACAGTGTATATGAATTTATATATGATATTTTGTAATTCTATCATTTAATTTGCTCTTTTTCTTTATATTGTAATTGTTAATCGTATGTTCTCAGCAATATCACTCAGACTAATCCCTTTGAGGGAAGTCCTAGTAATAGAACAGGTGTTATAATATTATTATTTTTAAATAAACTGAAGCAGAAATACACGTGCGACAGCAAGCACTCCTCACCCCAGTTTGATTTTAACCCTTTCCGGCACAGACAAATTCTGTTCATAAAATGAGAAATTACTGACTGACAACGGAATTTACAAAAGACGTTTTTAGAAAATAAGAACACCCAATTTTAAGCACTCATTATAGAAACAAAATTTTATTAAAATATTCTTGGTGTCGAATGCAAGTTTTGAATAAAAATTAGGTGTGCCCATAGTGGGACCACTGTGCCGGAAAGGGTTAATGCAAACGTAGAGGTTGACCTTGAATTCCTAGGGTCTACTAAGGTCACATTATTTTTTAGTGCCCAGGCGTTACCATCGAGACAGTCAATGCCAAATGACGCTCTGAAAATGTTCTCATGACGTCATTGTTAGTCGACCGACCCGACCTCTCGTCTGCCTCATTCACTTTCGTCGTTTTGTGGAGCGCCATTTCAAACATAAACATATTTATTTTTGGAAGTAACGGAATTCTTATTCTTTATTCATCATCTATAAATCGTATAAATATATTAAAGAATATATTATTCTGAGTTTTCGGCATACAATCATGCCACATAGCTGTTTCGTTACGGGATGCAATGGAAATTACGACAATGGACCTCATATGCGAGTGTATAGTTTCCCAGAAATGAAGATATGAAAAAAATATTGATAGCTGTGATTCCAAGATTGGCGTTGGATTGGCTGTGATTCCAAGATTGGATTTTTTTTTTTTTTTTTTTTTTTTTTTTTTTTTTTTTTTTTTGGAGAACCGCTTTAAAGAAGTTGGCCAGTCAGATCTCAAATTCCCTCGCTAATGTTATATATATGGGAGTGGAATGTATTTTTATTTTTAAAATATCTCCTTGGGAAATTAATAGTTTTGACTCCTTTTTTTCTGTGTACTCTTTTAAAAGGATGTATTCTTTTTTTTCCTTATATGTCAAAATATTTCTAAAATCTATGCTTGTTTTAATACGGTTGCTAAAATCGTACGAGCTTTGAGTAAGATTGTAACACTTTAGATAAAACTAAGCTTATATTTTAGAAATATTTTGACAACTAAACCAAACAAGACCTTTAAGAAGAGTACGCAGAAAAAATAAGCTTAAAATATGATTTTCCTTTTGACATATTTTAAAAATAAGAATGCATTCCATTTTCGTAGGTTTAACGTTAGCGAGGGGAATTTGCGATCTCACTGATCAACCCCCGTAAGTAAAAGGTAAGTGAATTTCATATTTATACAAAATACTATTTTTTCCCTATCAGTGAATATAGAGTATGTTATATTTAATTCGAGAAATTCTGATTATCATTTATAAACAAAAAAGTTGTATAGCTAAAAACTGTTAAATGATTTTTTAAAAATATATAATTGTGTATTTTTTTTTCATTATTTTCTGACTATGTAATAACTATTAACTTATATAAAAGCTATCTTTCTTTGTTAAAAAATACTGAAATCAAAAGTGCTTTAAACTTATATATTGAAAAAAAAACACTTATTTAAAGTTTGTTTTTTTCTACATACGATTTGTAAATTTTAATTCTTTTGAACAAAAGCCCACAGAATATTCCATTAAAAAAGTATGATTTTTTTTTAAACGTTTAAATTATATATATATATATATATTTCATAATAATTATATATATATATATATATATATATATATATATTTCATAATAATTATATATATATATATATATATATATATATATATTTCATAGTAATTTTAAAGTTATTTAATTTACAGAATTTTTATTAATTTTCTGAGAGTATTATCATTTTGCAGAAATTTTCTCAACGTAATTATCGTAACCACCGTTACCTTCGTAATTCGCAATCTTATGTATACTCAAACTTATATAATCAACGTAATTATTCCCTTCGTAATTAAATATCTGTAAAAATGTTTTTATGAAGATTTGAGTAACTTTCTATTTATAGGTATTTAGAATAAATTAATAAAATATATCTACTTAAGTAAGGATAAATTAAAACATCCCAGAAGATTTATCTTAAAAAGAAGAAAAAATCAAGCTTTATGTGAAGTAATTGTTTGAAAGTTCCCTTTAAACTAATGAGGCACTTTCTCTTCACATAACTGATATGTGAGAAGTCGGTCCATTAACGATGACGTCACATTCTTGTCAGTTGGCCTTGAGTGTTTCTCGAAGGCAGTGACATAGCTCGGTCCTCCCTGCTGGTGAATTCTTATTCGCTTATAATAAAGTGCACATACATAAATATTTTTACCGAAATTTAACTTGCAAAATAAAAAAATCGGCCAAGTCTGAATATTTTCATTATTCCTTATTTATCCCCACAACAATGGAAGTAATCTAATTGCCGCCATTTTGAAGTAATAATAATAATAAAAACAATTAAAATTAAAATTCTTTTAACTAATAAAAGTAATGAACAAACTAATGCACGATAACAAATCTGTGGCTAAATATTTTTCTTTTAAAATAAGAATCATGTAATTGATGAAGTAGTTTTTCTCACGAACTGTCGAAAAAAACCCCTTAGCACTTTAAATATATAGATTTTATATTTAATTGTAACGAAAAAATGGCATCAGTTAAGTTATAATGCATAAAGATAAAATTAACCCAATAGACAATGGATCCTATTTCTTCTAATGTCAGAGTCACGTGCTTTGGGGAAACATTTCAGACATCGTAGGCCTTAATTATCGAACGACTCGTTTCGCAACCAAGGGCTGCAAGTAAAAGAACAGTAACGTAACGGACCATATTTTTGTGACCTTGAGTCACGTGCTTTGGGGAAACATTTCCGAAATTGTAGCCTAAAATCTAAACGGAGAATATGGTCCATAAGACTCCTATAATAGGAGCTGACGCATATCCATTTTGTTTCGGATTATTCGTGCTCAGTTCAGCATCAATCTACCGCAGCCGGAGTTGGGGTTGCCTAAGACTCGGTTCTGATTGGCTGAACCGGTTCTGATTAGCTTGGTTTTTCGACTGAACTTCAATTTGAGACCCAAATCTGCGAGGATGCGTCAGCCTGTATTATAGGAGCTTTAATGGTCCATATTCCCGTGACGTCACAATAAATACGAATATCTTTCGTTTATAAAAATAAAATGCACGTGCATAAATATTTTTACCGAAATTTAACTTACAAATTAAAAATTTCGGCAAAAAGCGACGTGCCTGAATATTTTCCATTATTTCTCTTTTATCCTCGAAACAATGGAATTAATCCAATTGCCACCATTTTGAAGACATTAAAAAAATTTAAATTAAAATTCTGCTAATTAATAAAAGTACTGGACAAACGAATGCACGATAACAAATCTGTGATGAAATATCTTTCCTTCTATCCTTCTATATATAAAAAAAAGTAATGGTTTGGAAATGGACCAATGACTATCTGCGTAGATACCGCGAAACGTATCTGATTGGTCAGAGCTTTCTGACTTTTCTTAGGTGAAATTAACATGAAAGTAGAGAATTTAGATAGGATGGGCGCTATTAGGAGGATTACCAAGGGGAAGGGACCCGGGTTTGTCGCCAACTTGGCGATATATCGCCAAATTTGGCGGCCAAAATTAGCTGCCAAAAGTGGCGCCAACTTGGCGCTACTTCCCGTATTTCGCCAAATTTCCATAGACTCCTATTGAAATCCAATAGTGTTTACTCGTTTGCAAAAAATCAACAAATTGAGATATTGCAATGCAACAAAAATTAATATTAGCTTATGAATAGAGCTTAATTGAACTATTTACATTATTTTTAAGCACAAACACTAACTATTTACAATATTCGTAACACTATATATACAATTGGTACTTGTTAGTTATCCTGTCGACCAAATTACTGTCGCCAAATTCATATATATTAAATTAGCAAGGGATTTTCCCGATTATTCATATATATTAAACGAGCAAGGGATTTTCCCGATTATGAATGATATAGTAAACGACTGGGAAGATTTTCACGAGACTTGCCCCCTATACTAAATCGAGCACGAGAAAAAGATCTAGCTAGGTTCCGAATACAAGAAAATTCGTTTTTACAGGGTAAAACAAACTCAGCGCTGAAAATGTTTTTTGTTATAAATGTCAAAATACTCAAACGATTTACACGAAACGTGTTGCCTATGCTAATTCGAGCACGAAAAATCCATCTAGCTAGGTTTCGAATTCGGGAAAGGTCATTTTGATCTATTAAAACAAACTCAGCACTAAGAGTGTTTGGCTAGGGCGCGATTACGCGGGGGGTTGGTGAGCGTAGCGAGCAGGAGGCCGAGCCCCCCTAGTATATATATAAAAAAGTAATGGTTTGGAAATGGACCAATGAAAATCTGCGTAGATACCGCGAAGCGTATCTGATTGGTCAGAGGTTTCTGACTTTTCTTAGGGGGAATTAACATGAAAGTAGAGAATTTAGATAGGATGGGCGCTATTAGGAGGGTTAGTAAGGGGAAGGAAACCGGGTATGTCGCCAAGTTTGGCTCCAACATGGCAATATATCGCCAAATTTGGTGGCCAAAAGTGGCGCCAACATGGCGATATTTCCAGTATTTCGCCAAATTTCCATAGACTCACATTGAAATCCAACAGCGTTTACTCGCTTGCAAAAAATCAACAAATTGAGATATTGCAATGCAACAAAAATTAATATTAGCTTATGAATAGAGCTTAATTGAACTATTTACATTATTTTTAAGCACAAACACTAACTATTTACAATATTCGTAACACTATATATACAATTGGTACTTGTTAGTTTTCCTGTCGACCAAATTACTGTCGCCAAATTCATATATATTAAACGAGCAAGGGATTTTCCCGATTATTCATATATATTAAACGAGCAAGAGATTTTCCCGATTATGAATGATATCGTAAACGACTGGGAAGATTTTCACGAGACTTGACCCCTATACTAAATCAAGCAGGAGAAAAAGATCTAGCTAGATAGAAAAATACTCAAACGATTTACACGAAACGTGTTGCCTATACTAATTCGAGCACGAGAAATCCATCTAGCTAGGTTTCGAATTCGGGAAAGGTCATTTTGATCTATTAAAACAAACTCAGCACTAAGAATGCTGCTATATATCGAAAACGGCTCTAACGATTTTCACAAAAATTGATGACTATACTAATTCGAGCACAAGAAATCGATCTAGCTAGGTCACTAATTCGAGAAAACTCGTTTCCTGTGTTTAAAACTCGAAGTGGTCATTATTCGAAAAGATGGTATCAATCGAAAAAAAATCCGACTATTTTTATGAAATATGATTTATTTGATTATGAGAAAAATATCTAACCAAGTCTTGATATCAGGAAAAATTAATTTTCCTCTGTTTAAATTTTGTTTTTTTCCTGTCTTTTGTAATCGAAATTCGTGCCTAAATGATCTAATGCCAGCTAACGGTCATTTATCATAAACACAATAAAAACTCTCTAGAATACAGCACTTACGGCTTATCTTCTATACGAAATCGAGCACTAAATAACGGCCTATATGTAAGTAAAAAATATGGTAAAATTTCTTTTAACTGGCTAGAAAAAATAAAATTATTTGATTTTAGCAATTGTTAATTTCGTGAACTTGAGTATTTTCAGAAACACTGGTACTTTTCGATTAGCCGGAAAACCCGGAAATGAATTAACCTGGTACAGCATTGACAAAGCAACTTTGACTGGAATCGACAGAACTGACACTCGAGAAGAAGAAGCAACACTCAGATATCCTAATGGATACTTACATTCACTTACTCCTTCTGGTATGCCACCTCACAGGTTAAAACTGAAAGTGAGATGCATAGTCATGCTGATTAGAAATCTATCAGTAGCCGATGAGTTATGTAATGGAACACGTTTGCTTGTTCTACGTTTTCGTTGTAGGGTTTTAACAGCAAAAATTATTACTGTTGATCAAAGTGGGACTGTAGTCAATATTCCAAGAATTCAACTACACTGCTCAAAACAATTAAAGGATATTGCAGTTTTAGGTGGATTTTGTATCTGGAAAACGTTTTAGCTGATTGATACATGATCGACAGACATAGTAGGTTATATGAGAATAAATTACACATGTTTGGCAGAAAAAAATGCATTTTATTGCGCATTTGTGTACAAAAGGAAAAAAACACAATTTGTGCATATGAGAAAAAAAGAATAAGAAAAGGTGTTTTCTTCAAAGAAAATCATTTTCAGTAGGGGGTATGGTTTCCACGGGCGGCCAGCAACGTTGAACACCTTTGAGGCATGGACTCAATGAGGCTATTAATGACGAGTTGGGGTATTCTGCCCCACTCTTCCAGAAGAGCTCTTTCCAGTTCTTGGAGAGTTTGTGGGGGTTGTTGGCGGCCCGAAACTCGTCTTCCTAGAGCGTCCCAAACGTGCTCGATTGGATTCATGTCTGGAGAACACGCTGGCCATTCCATTCGAACGATTCCTTCCTCGAAAAGGAAATCCTCCACCAGGTTTGCACGATGTGGCCTGCAGTTATCGTCCATTAAAATGAAGTTATCTCCGATTGCTGCAGCGTAAGGGACTACAATAGGTCTGAGGATCTCATCCCTATATCGGCGACCAGTCAGAGCTCCATCTCGAATGATGTAGAGGTCAGTGCGCCCGTCAATGGAGATGCCACCATACACCAACACTACTCCACCGCCAAATCTGACACTTTCGTGCACGAACGTAGGATTATTCCTACTACCACGGTCCCTCCAGATGAAAATACGCCTATTATCCGGATGCACAGAAAAACGGAACTCGTCAGAAAACAGAATATTGCTCCATTCATTTCTCCTCCAGTTGACATGCTCGGTTGCCCACTCCCTGCGGTCGCGACGATGCCTTGATGTTAATCTAACACATACCATCGGTCGGCGAGCATACAGACCTATAGCATGGAGCCGGTTTCGGACAGTCTGAGTTGAAATCGTGGTGCCTGTAGCCGAGCGAAGGTGTTGTTGGAGAAGAGTAGCGTTCATGTTTCGGTGTCTTCGAGCTGTTAACGCTAAATACCGATCTTCATTGGGCGTTGTTGCCCGTCTACGACCTTGCCCTGGTCTTCGGCCTGCACATCCACTCTCCAAAAAACGGTTCCAGATCCTGGAAATGACACTTTGTGACACTCCAATGGCTTGCGCTACTTCGGCTTGAGTTTGGCCCCCTTCTAACCTACCAACAATTCTCCAAGCTTCTGAATCTGTCAAATGACTTCGCTGAGACATCGTACTCATCGAAACAAAGCAATCACTGAATGCCGATCATCCTTGTCTTCATTCTCTTTTATCCAGTTGAAAGTCACATTTCATTCGCTGCCGCTGAAGCGACGTTTTTGACGTCGAACTCAAAATTTGCATACTCCACAGTTTGAAAACCAGAAAAATTTGCATTTGTGATTCTCTTCTTCTATTTTCGGCAAAAAAAAATTCGTTTATATCTTTATTTTATATAAAACTTCAAATATCCTTTAATTGTTTTGAGCAGTGTAGATACAACAGGAGGTCATTCATGCCCAGTTGTCATTTGTGATTTGTGTTATACCGCAGACAGTTTCCTGTTAGACTTGCTTACGCATTGACAATTAAAAAATCACAGGGACAGATATTTCAAAGTGTTGAAGTTTACATTGAACGCCCAATTTTTGCACATGGCCAGTTGTATGTTGCATTGTCAAGATGTGTATCTGCTAACAATATCAAGATTTTCATTAAGGATGGTCAGAAGTTGGAGAACATTGTTTACAAGGAAGTACTGTAGGAATGCAATAAAAGTTGTATGATGCATTGTCAAGATGTGTATCAGCTAAAAATATGAAGATTTTCATTAAGAATGACCAGAACTTGGAGAACATTGTTTACAACAAAGTATTGTACAAATCCAGTACTATTCAAGATATTGAAATCTAATCATAAAGAAAAATATTTGAAACTTATTTTTGAAATAAATTTGTTTTATTTCAATTTTTTTATCTTTTTCTTTCACAAATATTTGAGGTGATAGGCTGGATTTGTTTGGTGATGGATGAAGCTGATTTTTATAATAAATTTAGGTTTCATTTAAATTACAACAACAATTACGAAGTGGAATCTAAAAATTGAATGCATAGAAAATAAGGGATCGCGAGGCGATCCAGAATGGAAAGCGAAACGATTACGTCTGGGGTTGGCTAGGGTGCAATTACGCGGGGGGTTGGTGAGCGTAGCGAGCAGGGGGGCATGTAATTGGATGAAGTAATTTTTTCTCGCGAAATGTCGAAAGAAAGCGCTTTGCGCTAAGAAAAAAATTCCGATCGATCAAATAATTGTATTGTTCGTTGTTAATTTCGTTAAGCATTACATTTTCTTATTTTTAATCTGAGAAAGAAACAATAATCATGGATTTAATTAATTTTGCAATATGCGGTGCAACCCAAACAGTTTTGATTAAATCGGTACAGATTAGGGATGGTTGATTCTGAAAAATTTGATAATCGATCAACATCGATACTATATAAAACAACATCGATTAAAAAAATAATCGATTAACAAATTCTAATATCGATTCTCACATAGATAGTTTAAAAAGAGTAACTCCTAAACTTATCGATCAAATGACACGAAATTTGATCCTACATCGTGATAACAGGGATTAGCAGATAATCCTTATATATTATTTCTCCTGTCAACATCCCTTTTTCTAAGAAAATATGAAACGCAGAACAACAAATGAGATACCATATGAAAGGTTTTTGAACCGGCTTCTGACATAGCCCACTTAACAATTCGTTAAAACAATGTTTTTGATTAAAATTTGCTGAAAATTACAAATTAAATCGGCATTGTTTTCATAAAAAAAATGAAAGGTTTTCCTGAAATTATTGTTGCCAAAAAAATAAAATACCACATTATAGGATGATCAGCAATTATTATAAAAAACACCGCACGGGTTTATGATTAAAAAGCAAAATTGAAATTGAAATGTTTAGATTTATATTTCTAAGTCCATGTGTTTCCCGAAGCGGATGAGGTCATCCTCTAATGCAGTCAAAATACGATTGTTCATTTTTTTTCTCGCGCGTGCCTTTAGCAATCTGGGATCAGTTTTTAGTCTTTGATGGAATAAATTAAATGATATTCTGGCTTGACTAACAACTAAATGTTGTTTGCAGATATTTTTATCCTTGCTTTTTCTTTAGAAGTTTAAACCTGTATCTAATAACTATTACATATTGATAAAAAATTATACTTCTCTATTATCCCGTCGGCCACTTTTCATAACAAAAAACTATCGCCAAATAAACAGGAGAACGTTGCCATTGGAATATCAAAAAATAAATAAATAAATAAAATATAAGAATTTAAGGACACAATTGTTATTTTAATTAATAAAATAACTACTTTATCAGTAAAACATAATGAAAATTACACGCAAATGTCGAATGTAAAACCACTAGATAACGTAACAAACACGCATAATGATTCTGACATCAAGTAAATGGGACTGCATTTTTGGCGTTTAATCTTAGAGTTTGGCGGTAGTTTTTTGTTATGAAAAGTGGTCGACGGGATAATAGAGAAGTACCTAAAAAATATTAGATTTCAGTGCGAAATCCTCGCACGGGCCCTCTGGTCATATATATTATTTCTCCTGTCAACATCCCTTTTTCTCAGAAAATACGAAACGCAGAACAACGAAAGAGATACCATATGAAAGGATTTTGAACAAGCTTCTGACATAGCACACTTAAAATTTCGTTAAAACATGTTTTTGATTAAAAATTGCTGTTAATTAAAAATTAATTCGGCATTGCTTTCATAAATGAAATGAAAGGTTTTTTGAAATTTGTGTTGCCACAAATATAAAATACCGCATTATATCATGTTCAACAGTAATTATAAAAATAAATAAACAGTAGAAAAAAGATGAAGTATGATTTCTCTGCACGAGTTAATTTAAATATTTATTGTTAAAAAGCAAAATTAAAATCAAATAAAAGATATGCTTTATTATATTATTACTAGCTGACATGCCCGGCGTTGCTCGGGCCCCTGATAATCAACTTAAAAATACCTAAAATCAATGTTGAATGATTTTATATTTTTAAATGAAAATATATCCAAACGAACTGAAGGACAGTCGTTATAGTTATTGACGATTTAATGTCGATTTAATTTCTGACGTTTTGATATATTAAACTTTCAATTCTAACCAAAAGTTCTTTTGGAAACCTAAATAATATAAAGCGTTCCCCCACCTCTTTTAAACTCAAAATAATATACAGTATTGGCCAATTTATTAGTCCCATTCGAAAAAAATTTCCAAAACCTTGTTTCTAAGATGATTTTATTAAAATTAAATAAAACTCGTGGCATCACATAATTCACTTTTATATTTTAACAGAATAGTAAGACTGCTAGAATTTGTGACTCGTGCTATAGCCAGTATACGTCAGGACACGTGGCCGTTATCATTATCTTTTTACGCGTGAAGATTTTCTATTCTACTCCATTGTGAAATTTGGTAATTTTTGAAATTCAATATTTGAAAAACGGCATAACCATTAGATTTGAAATTTATATCAACAAAAATACAATTATTTACCTTTCTAACGAAGTTTGTCTAACAATTTTCTGACAAATACTTTTTGAACTATTAATTTTTCCAGTAACTTCAAATGTTTCGTTTTCCGAGTTTAATCTGTGGCAACGATTATCGAAAATCCCAGTCGTCAGCAACGCATAGCCTTTTATTAAAGAGGACATTAGAAATGCATTTAATTTATTTCATGTTTTTCAAGAATAAGCGGATGACGTCATCTTTTAATACATTTAAAATACGATTGTTAATTTTTTTCTCGCGCGTGCTTTAAAAAAAAATATCGAGTCTTTAATCGGGTTTTTATAATTTTTATACATGCGTCATCTATTGTTATA
Organism: Maratus michaelseni; assembly: GCA_963931845.1. Lineage (NCBI taxonomy): Eukaryota > Metazoa > Arthropoda > Arachnida > Araneae > Salticidae > Maratus > Maratus michaelseni. Next base: position 151,545,630 of record OZ007596.1, on the reverse strand, counting down.
TTTAACATGTTTGTGTATATGCATACTGTAACGGAGTAATAGTAAATTAACTTATTTAATGATTATCTTGGCAAAGTAATGAAAATGACATTAGCGAGAGAAGAAAATTTGCCAACATATTATTTGGCAACCTATTCACAAAAATTATTTTATCATAAAACACACACAGTGATCAATATTGTTATGAATTTTGTATATACCTGTAAATATTCCATTTGTTTAAATTTATTTTATTTTATTATTGTGAAAATTGCAATATTATTAATGTATTTCCTACTAGCAAGCTACGCCCGCTACGCTGGTCAATTCCTTTTAACGAACCTTTAATCAAATGAAATATTGACCTTGTGTTTTAAAACCATATGAAGCTTTACTTGGAATGTCCTCCTGCATTTCTGAAAATGATACGAACACCATTGCGTTATTACATTTTTAATGTGTCCGACAAAAATTGGGCTGTTAAGGACAAACTCTTTTCATTGATCATTTACAGTTGGATTTGGTAAAGACCGATAACATAATATGCTATATACTATAACCATCCTTGAAAACTCATCTAACAGTGAAGGTTCCGTCAAAATCCATTCGGCAGAATCTTTTTAAAAGGCTATGTTTTCGTAATCGGGTTCATCTGATTATAAAACTTTCGGCACAGATGTCATATACGCACTACGTTGGCGCGTTTTTTTCCCCCTCCGATTTTGCATAAACTTTGTTTTTGAACATTAGTTACAAATAGCATGCAATAACAGCACGTGATTTTTTATTTCAATATGAAAATAAAATAACGTTATATTCCAAACATTAATGTTATAATGTTAATATAAATTACAACGTTAATATTCAAAAACAAAGTTTTCGTCAAACTGGCGGGGGGTGGGGAGAGGAATAGCGGCAATGTGGTGCGTATATGACATCTGTGCCACACTTTCCGCAATAGTTCTACAACTAAGCAAAGTAGAACAATATGGGAGATACTAAAACCATCTCTGATAAATTATATAACTAACAGTGCAAGTCCCGCCAAAATCCATTGCGAAAGGTTTATAAACATTTCCTTTTTGAATCAGCGAAAAATGTAAGTTATAACTTAAAAAACAGTATTTACGATTCAAAAAATAGTAAATTAAAATATTTTGCATGCTTACAATTAATTATTAATAATAATAATAATAAAAGAGATTTGCGTTGAATAAATAGCGAGTCACAGTGCTTGGCACGGTTTGAAATAAAAATTATTTGCACATTCAGGGTTGAAATAAATGGCGCATTAGCATACATTTTGGCATGATGATGCTACAATGGAAAAGTACCAAAAGGTATCCAAAAAACTTCGTTCCAAATTAGGTCAATTCTCTGTAGACTCTATTATGGAATAGGTCAACTTAAAAAAAAAACAAGAACGAAAAATCATGCGTCAAGCATAGATTATGTAGCACTTCCCAACGCTTCCAAAATAATTTTACAAAACATACCGTTTAATAAGCTAAAAGATAACATCTAAGTAAACAATTTGGAAAACGCATAACATATTTAAAAACATAATTTCAGGAATTTCCAACAGATACAATATTCGGAAAAATATCCGAATACTTTTATTCAGCCCTGTATATGATCTATAGATTTGTATATGCTAGGATGCTAAATTTTAGTTTAGTTAGGAAACGCGTAGCACAGTTTAAAATTATCTTTCTGGAGTTTCTGTCAATAAACGGAAATGTGTTCGCGAACTTTTGTGCTGCCCTGTATAGCATCTACAGAATTTATACACACCACGTAATAGACAAAAAGCGAGTTAAAATTAAAATCGCGTTTAGTAACTTAAAACGCACTTCCAGGAATTAGTGTTAACAGACAGTAGAGAATTCTTTTGTGTGTCCCTGTAAATGAACGATGACTGCTATACACACACTATTCTGTAGTAAGCTTCTTGTAATGCACCTTAGATATATATATATAAATTTCAATGCGTTTAAAATAGTGAAACATTATTTAAATAAACCGCAGACGATTTTTCTCCATAGACGTCATGTAACGGCATTCTTTTGACTGTCCCTGTGAAGTAACTATAAGTGCTATGCACACCCTATTACATATTAAGCTTCTTCTAATGCACCTTAGTGATATATATAAATTTCAATGCGTTTAAAATACTGAAACATTATTTAAATAAACCGCAAATGATTTTTCCCCATAGACCGCAATGTAACGGAATTCTTTTGAGTGACCCTGTAATAAAACTATAAGTGCTACACACTTCCGTTGAAATAGGGAACATGCTATAGATAACAACTATAACATATAAAAATTGCAGAGCAATCCGAGCATATTTACGGGAGTTAGAGCACGGACAGACGGCAGACGGCAGACGGCAGACGGCCAGACGGCCAGACGGCAGACGGCCATACGGCCAGACAAACCGAAGTCATAAGCACTTTTCAACTAGGTTGGAAAGTGCTAAAAAGAATAATTGTGTTACGTTATGGTGTCTATGGGGAAAAATCATTTCCGTTGAATTTGAATGAAGTAATGAAAATAATTTGCCTCACTGAGGTGGACTAAAATATGCTATTTGTCCAGAATTAAATACAAATCATGAACTCGTGATATCATAATTCACTTTTATATTTTAACAGAATAATTAATAAAGCTACTATAATTTGGGACTCGTGCTATATCCAGTATACACGTCAAGACACTTTGCCGTTATCATTATATTTATACGCGTGAAGGTTTCGCTATGGTACTCCATTGTGAAATTTGGTAATTTTTGAAATTCAATATTTGAAAATCGACATAATCATTAGACTTGAAATTTATATCAAGAAAAATACAATTTTTTACTTTTCAAATGCAATTTGTCTAACAATTTTCTGACAAATACTTTTCGAGCTATTAATTTTTTCAATATCTTCAAATGTTTCTTTTTCCGAGATTAATCCGTGGCAACGATTAGCAAAAAAGCCAGTCGTCAGCAACGCATCAAGGAGTAAAGAGGAACTGGAGGCGAAATATTTACGTTTGGCGTGACGCCAAAAATGCAACCCTAGATTCGGCCTAAACAACTGGCGGCTTGCTTTGAAAACCTCTCCCCATCCAAAAAATCCAGTCCTCGTTCCACGTGCACGTGCACCCTCTCTCTGTCCAATGAAATATCTTGTTTGGGCCAAATTATTTGAGCGATAACCGGCTTCATACTGCAAGCCGTTTTTACGGTTTACTTACTCTCTATTATTTATGTTAACTCTGTGGCAACGCGTAGCGTTTTATTAAAGAGGATAACGATGAAAATAAGTCCAACGCGTTTCATCGACAGTTTGAATATCTTTCGTTGCTATAAAAACACATGTATTTTTAGAAATTATCATTGGTAAAGTTATAATTTTTTTGAGGTTTTGGCGCTAAAAACACCGTCAAATTAAAAAATATGCAATATCTCACAAACTATGGAACTTCGAAAAATGTAGTTAATTTTAATTTCTTCCATTGCTATAGTAACGGATGTACAGCCTGTCCGAGAAAGATCTTTATCATTCTAAACATTAATAACAAAAATACTAACAGGTGAAAGGGAATGCAGTTTTCTGGAAAAGAATGAAGAAATATAAGAGTTTTTTCTGGTACCAATTGACTGAGGTACGAAATGACAAATCATGAAATCATCACTCATCAATTCTCACTGTTACACCGCAAATGTTAAAAAATACTTGGAGGAAAATCGAGCACAGGCTCGACATTCTTTGCGCTACTAACGGAGCTCACGTACAACTACATTGAAGGTACTGCAAAATAACTCTCAGATTCCTGCATTCTTTTGCAGCAAACTGCATTTCATTTCACCTGTTAGTATATTTGTTATTAATGTTTAGAATGATAAAGACCTTTCTCGGACACGCTATATTTTCAGAAATTATTACTTGTTAGAAATTTTGGCGCCAAATTAGAAAAATGTGAAAATACCTCACGAACTATTTCCCTTCGGAGCATTTAATTGCCACCATTCGATTTAGCATACAAAAATACATTAAAATATGTTATCATTTTTCACATAACTCTAATACCCGATTTTTATAGAATTTTTAAAAAGTTTGTCCCTTTTTTTACCCACATTAGGGGTGAAGTTTTTAAAAATCCTTTCTTGGTGCGCCTCTACATACCAAGAATTATTTTGTCACCAATTTTCATGTTTCTAGGTTCAGTAGTTATGGCTGTGAGTTAATTATGAGTCAGTCAGAATATACACTTTTATAAGTATAAACGAAAAAAAAAAAAACCCTGGAAAAATGTCTTGCACAAACTATCTAATCACAAATCAGCAATAGTTGTCTCATTCGTCTAATCTTCCATAATCAAGTTCAAAGCCGATGGTGGCTACAAAATCTCTAAAATCGATGAAATATGTGTTAAACTGTTTTTTAATAGTTTTGTTATTCTGAATTTCAAGCTCTTACTTAAAACTGCTGCTGAAATAAGGCAAAATGACCTAAAACTTTCGACCCACATTTATTCCCCTTAGTAGTAGAATTTCTAAAATCGCTGAAATACGTTTTTTTTTTTTTTTTTTTTTTTGTAAATTTGTTATCCTGAATTTCACAATCTTACATAAAACTGCTGCTGTGATAGAGCAAAAGGGCGAAATCACCTAAATTTTTAACCCCCCCCCCCTTTAAACTCTTCAGAGGTTGAATTTCTAAAATCTCCCTAGTAGATTTGTTATCCTGGATTTCACGCTTTTAACTAAAACTGCTGTTAAGATATGGCGAAAAAGAGAAATCTTTCGACTCTCCATTTAACCCCTTTAGAGGTTGAATTTCTAAAATCACCTGAAATAGATGTTGAACTATTCTTTAGTAGATTTGTAATCCCGAATTTCACGATCCTACATAAAATTGCTGCTAAGGTATGGCGAAAAGACGAAATGACCTAAAACTTTCGACCCCCCTTTAAACCCCTTAGTTTGTGAATTTTTAAAATCTGTGAAATATGTGTTTAACTATCTTCTAGTAGATTTGTTATCCCGAATTTCACGCTTTTAACTAAAACTACTGTTGAGATATGGCGAAAAGACGAAATGACCTAAAACATTCGACACCCCATTTAACCCCCTTAGGTTGTGAATTTTTAAAATCTGTGAAATATGTGTTTAACTATCTTCTAGTAGATTTGTTATCCTGAATTTCACGCTCCTACCTAAAACTGCTGCTGAGATATGGCAAAAAGACGAAAGGTCTTAACATTTTCAACCCACATTTAACCCCCTAAAAGTGTGAATTTTCAAAAATACCTTATTAGTGGGTGCCTACATTGTGTAAGAAATATGTCTTCCAAATTTCATTGCTTTAGGACCAATGATTTAGGCTCGGCGTTGATTATGAATCAGTTAGGATTTATTATTTTATATTAGAGTAGATGTATCTTTCATAATTGTATTCACCTTTCCCATTACCTCTATCAGTAAGCAACTTAGAAGGATATGTTATAGGGTCATTAACCATACCTGAAAAATCACTTCCATCAAAATTTGTTCAGTAGAATTTCTTTTAAAAAGGTAATCTTTAATAATCGGGTTCACTTAATCTTAGAGCTTTCCGCTGTAGCTCTATAACAAAGTAACGTAGAATAAACGCTATACGCTAAAACCTTTCAAAAAACATTACCTAACTAACAGTGTAAAACCTACCAAAATATCATGAATAATCGGATTAAAATGTGAATATGCGGTTTATACTCATAGTAGATGATGATATGATTTTCTGTAATAGGATTCATCGTGAAGGTTTCGCTTCAAACATAAACGATGCTTTCAACATTGTAGCTAATACGCCAAATGGCGAAGTATCCGATAACGGAAAATTAGCCCGAAATCGTATGAATAACTACCCAAAGAAAAAGGGAAACATGGCTGAAGACTGAAAACAAATAAAGAAGTAATATATAATACTAAACAGACCTTCGAAACTTTATTTTAGTAAGCTCGTTTTATTTTAAATCGTGGCATTTGCTAAAATAATAATAATATACAATTACATAAATATCCGTAAGAATAATATTCAATTCCCATTTGAGCAGTTAATGTTTCTATCTGTAAAAATAAACAAAATAATTAAATAACAAAAATATTTAATTTGAATTGCTTCCATTGCTATAGTAACGGATGTATTTTTAGAAATTATCACTTGTATTGTTAGAAATTTTGAGATTTTGACGTCAAAGACATAGCCAAATTAGAAAAACGTGCAATATCTCACGAATTATTTGACTTAGGAGTATTTAATTGGTACCATTCGCTTCAGCTTACATTGTGAATTTTTAATTTGTAGAAATAATAATAATACACAATTACATAAATATCCGTAAGAATAATATTCAATTCCCAATTCAGCAGTTAATGTTTCTATCTGTAAAAATATACAAAATAATTAAATAACAAAAAGATTTAACTTGAATCTCGTCCATTGCTATAGTAACGGATCTTTTTTTAGAAATTCTCACTTGTAGTGTTAGAAATTTTGAAACTTTGACGTCAAAGACTTCGCCAAATTAGAAAAATGTACAATATCTCACGAACTATTTGACTTATGAATATTTAATTGATACCATTCGATTCAGCATACAAAAATACATTAAAATATGTTATCATTTGTCACGTAACTATAATACCCGATTTTTAGGGAATTTTTTTAAAGTTTGTTCCCCTTTTTACCCCCCTTAAGGGTGGAGTTTTTGAAAATCCCGTCTTAGTGCGCCTCTACACACTAAGAAGTATTTTTCCTGCAAGTTTCGTCTTTGTAGGTTCAGTAGTTTTGGCTGTGCGTTAATCATCTAGCCAGAAAGGACTTTCTTTTATATATAGAGATTGAGCATCATGTAACTCAATGCTAAAGGCCTCAGGTGGTTTGCAAGAAAAACAACCTTACAGCATCGGTTTTATAATGGAAGTCTATTGGAAAATCGCCAAGGAATGGGTTTATCGCCAAGTTGGCGATGGTTTTGGCGACTTATTTTTGTCGCGAAATTTGGCGATATATCGCCAAATGTCGCCAAGTTGGCGACGGATTTGGCGACTTTTTGTGCAACCCCCCCTTATACATTTACATTGGGATCCTTTCACGTTTGGAGTACTCTATCGAGAGTTGAAGGACCTTCTGGTAATTTCTAGCATCTGAAGGCTCTGCAATAATCTGGAAAGATCTCTGAAACCTATATAAGGACCTCCATCAGTTCAGTTAGTTAGTTGTCTGTCAACTGCGATTGAATTCATACGAGAGGCTTTGCATTGAGAACTGTGTTTCTCGGATCGATTTTGTCGTTGATACGTCGTATTGAACGCATTGTTTCTGTGTGAAATTTTGCTTAGAATATCTTGTAATTTTCAGAAGATATTTGTGATCGTATTGCACTGTTTATAGTGAATAAAGCCTTTTTATTGTTCTTATATATTGGCATAAGTCCTTTCGAACCCCGAGCTCACAACATTTGGTGTCAGAAGTGGGATTGAATGCCGATCACCAGAGCAATGGAGGGTGAACTGAAACAATTATTGGAGAAATTAGCTGCGAATCAGGCTGAGATGTCAACCAACCTTGGCGAGATGAAAGAAGAAATGAAGAAGGATATGTCAGCGATGGATGAGAAAATGACTGCCAACCTTGGCGAGTTAAAAGATGAAATGAAGAAGGAAATGTCAGCGATGGATGAGAAAATGACTGCAAATCTTGGCGAGATGGATGAGAAAATGACTGCCAACCTTGGCAATTTAAAAGATGAAATGAAGAAGGATATGTCAACCAACCTTGGAGAGTTGAAAGACTTAATAGAGGATAAAATAACATCTTTAAATGACAGAATTGACGGCGTGGAAAACAAAGTTGAAGGAAGATTTCAACAAATAGAAGGAAAAGTAGAAGAAATTCAAAGGACAGCCAATACCGTAGAAGAAAGAGTAGAAGAAAAAGTTCAAAAGATCGCCGAGACCGTTGAAGAAAGAGTAGAAGAAAAAGTTCAAAAGATCGCCAAGACCGTCGAAGAAAGGATTGAGAGTGTAGAAAAGGAGTTGGAAAATGCGAAGAAACAAAAGATAACTGCCGAAAACTATCCCGAAGATGCCAAGTATCAAGCTATGCTTCCTCGGGCCTCTATTAAACTCTCGACCTATGACGGAAAATCCTCATGGCCAGTTTTTAAGACACAATTTGGGATCGTAGCGGACGCCAATGGATGGGATTCCCAGACAAAAGCTTGCCAGTTAGCTGCTTCTCTACGAGCTGATGCTGCCGACGTCTTACAGACTTTGCCTGCAAATGAACCGCTGGATTTTGAAACGCTCGTCAGTGCCTTAGAATTGCGCTTTGGCGAGAAATGCATGAAGGAATATAGCAGACTCCAGCTCAAATCTCGACAGCAGAAATCCACTGAATCCCTGCAAGATCTTGCTACGGATGTCGAGAGACTTTCCCATCTTGCTTATCCTGACTGTCCGACTGAAATTAGAGAAAGCTTAGCTCTACAGCATTTTATCGATTGTGTGCGTGACTCTGAGATCCAGAAAGCACTCCGGATTGCAGATCTCAGCGATTTAAAAGGGGCTTTGGTTTACGCTCTGAAATTCGAGGCAGCCCAGCAAGCTACTTGGAAAGATCGACACTTTGTGCGAGCAGCCAACCTGCCTGAGACGTCGGATAGAGCTGTGGAGTGCTTACAGCAGCAGATGAATGACATAATGAGAAAGATGAACTCCTTAATGGCCAACAAACCTTACAGGAAGATCAAGTGCTGGAAATGCGGTGGAGAAGGCCATATCCAAATCGACTGCCCAAGACGACCCAGCACCGAAGGTAATAGCTCACCCGCTAACGGAGGAGCAAGAAAACTGATTATTGACCATCTTGCGGGGCGGAGGTTTCCAGATCTTAAGAAGCCTCATTTCCAAGTATGTGAAATTTCTGCAAGAAGTTGCGGCGAGAACGGAGTTTTTCTAGTCGGAAGTGTGAATGATTTGCCCTGTAATATGATCATCGATACAGGAGCCAATGTGACCATCATTCGGAAAGATCTAGCTCAGCGGCTGAAAGAAAAACTCTCCTGGACCCCGCCACGTGTAATCCTTCAAACGGTGACAGGAGATAAGATCGATATATTTGGAAGAATGACACTGGAAATAAAGTTTGGGAACGCCGCTTATCGCCATACAGTCTACGTGGCCGATATTTCAGACTCTTTCATACTCGGACTGGACTTTTTAAAAGAGCATGGATTTACACTGGACTTTAAGAATAATGAGTTACGCTCTGCTCAAGAAGATGTCACTATTTTCAAACTTGGAAATGAGTCCGGGTCTATTCAACGGATCACAGCCAAGGCAGATGTTATCATCCCTCCTCGGACCGAAATGATGATACCTGGATTAACTGGAAACGACAGAATTTTCCAGTATGGCTTGACTGGATATCCTGAGAAGAGCCCAAAGGGAGTGCTAATAGCATCAGCGCTGGTAGATCTGTCGAGAGATGTGATCCCTGTGAGGATGGCGAATGTAAGTGAAAAGTCTAGAACTATCCAGAAGGGTGAAGTGCTTGCTACCTGTGCTCCAGTCACCTGTGTTTGCAAAGACCCGAGCTTGACGTTGTCGGAGCCGCCTACAAGTTTAACACCTGAAATTGGACGAAATGAGAATTTATCTCCTGAGCAGAGACATGCCGCAGAAAGACTGTTCCAGGAATTTACGGATGTGTTTTCACAAAACGAGAATGATATAGGTCGCACTTCTCTGACACGTCATAGAATTGATACTGCCGACCATCCACCGATTAAACAGCATCCAAGACGCTTGCCGTTTGCAAAACAAGAAGAGGTTTCTAAGCTCTTACGAGAGATGCAGGATAGTGACATCATCGAACCGTCATCAAGTCCGTGGGCCTCTCCCATCGTGTTGGTCCGAAAGAAAGATGGCTCCACAAGATTTTGTGTGGATTATCGTAAACTTAACGATATCACGAAGAAGGACAGCTATCCTCTACCAAGAATAGACGACACGCTAGATACTCTTTCAGGACATAAATGGTTTTCCACGCTGGATTTGAAGAGTGGATATTGGCAAGTAGAGATCCATCCTGATGACAAAGAGAAGACCGCATTTACTACTCGACAAGGACTTTGGCAATTCAAAGTTATGCCGTTCGGGCTCTGCAATGCTCCAGCAACGTTCGAGCGCCTCATGGAGACAGTGTTAAAAGGCCTGACTTTTGAAGCTTGTCTCATCTACCTAGATGACGTCATCATTGGTGGCCGCACGTTTGAAGAACATCTTGGAAATATTCGAAAAGTGTTAAAGAAGCTAAGAGCGGCGAATTGAAAGCTGAACACTCTGAAATGCAAGTTCTTCCAACGCGAAGTAAATTATTTAGGTGAACCACATTGCAATTTTCGGTTATTATTTATTCTGGTGTCCATTCCCCCACTTTGTCCCCCAAAGGGGTGCTTTTCTAAATTTTTATCACACCCCTCTTGTGATATATCGTTGGAAAGGTCTGTGAACGCTTAATCACGCTTATTCATATTATGACCGGTATACGGTGCCGACTCGACATCTATAGCCTTAACGATTTTAGTACCCGAAGTTCGTGTAGAACAGATTGCGCCACCTGGTGGTTTAACGTGGAACTAATGGATATTGCAACGCGTGCGCAGCACGACTTCTATACAAAGTGCTGGAGGCAGCGGGGACCGAAGCCGGAGGTTCGTTCAGTTAGAGGTTTATACCATTCGATGTGCAAGTTAAGGGATTATCCGATGCCGAAGGCAGCGGTGACCCGGGTCGGATGTTCGTTCGGTTAGATGTTTACACTATTGAATGTGCAAATTATGGGATTATCCGTTGCCGAAGGCAGCAGTTATCCGATCCGGATTTTCGTTCGGTTCGAGGTTTTAGAAGATTCGAGGCCCCGATGTAAATTAAAAAGGGGGTGCTTTTCTAAATTTTGAAAATTACCCTCAAGGGGGGTACTTTTCTAAATTTTGCACACACCCCTCATGTGATATATCGTTGGTAAGGTCTGTGACCGCTTAATAATATTATGCATCTGAGGTGTCTATCCCCCCACTTTGCCCTCCCAACGGGGGTACTTTTGTAAATTTTGCACACACCCCTCTTGTAATATATCGTTGGAAAGGTCTGTGAATGCTTAATCACGCTTATCATCTTATGACCGGTATACGGTGCCCACTCAAAATCCGTAGCCTTAACGATTTCAGTGCCCGAAGTTCATGCATAACAGATTGCGCCACCTGGTGGTGGAACGTGGAACTAATGGATATTGCAGCGCGTGCGCAGCACGACTGCTATACGGTGCCAGAAGCAGTGGGGACCCAAGCCGGAGGTTCGTTCAATTAGAGGTTTATACCATTCGATGTGAAAATTAAGGGATTATGCGGTGCCGAAGGCAGAGGGGACCCGGGTCGGAGGTTCGTTCGGTTAGATGTTTGCACTATTCAATGTGCAAACTATGGGATTATCCTTTGCCGAAGACAGCGGTAATCCTATCCGCAGTTTCGTTCGGTTCGAGGTTTTACAAGATTTGAGGCCCCGATGTAAATTAGGGGCCCGCTAGCGGTCGAAGCCAGCTAGTTAGTTTTTTAAGTTGTATTTTTCAAGTTTCCAACCTTTCTGCTCCCCCTGCCCCCACCCCCAAATCATAACTTTTTTAGTTATGCACAGATTTAACGGACTTTTTCTGACATTCTTCCCAAGTCATTTGGTTAATAAATAAACATTGGTATTACATTTGCAACTGTTTGTCACCATTATTTATGAACAATAATAAAAATTTTCGGTTTTTTTTCCCAGTTAAAACACACCATCCTTGGTTTAGAGCCACTTTACTCCGGATGCTCATTAGTTAAGTTAGTTGTATCTGTCAATATTGTGTCCTGCACCCCCCCCCCCGTCTTCCTTCCTTGCCCCTCCCCCTCCCCCTCGCCCGAAATCTTAACTTTTTTAATTATGGTCAGATTAGAACGGGACCTTTTCTGACATTCTTCCCAAGTCAATGTTGAATTCCGACACTTTTCTTCGGGAGGGATTTCTGTGGCTCCGGGGGGGGGGGGGTTATACTTTTCTGATTATCTTTCTATATCTGAAATCTTCCGTGGGGGATAATTCAATGCTCCGGGGGGGGGAATGTCTCCCCCTCCGGGCCCCCACTGTATTCAACACTGTCCCAAGTCATTTGGTTAATAACTAAACATTGGTATTAATATCAGCAACTGTTTTGCACTATTTATGAACAATAATCAAAATTTTCAGCTTTTTACTTTCTTCTATCTATAATAGAAGAAAGTATTGTAATCGAAGTTTTTTTCGACTTCCGGTTTTCGACGGATTTACACGTTTTAGGGGTCAGAGATTCCGAAAAACACGTTTTTACAAAATGTCTGTCTGTCCGTCTGTCCGTCTGTGTGTCTTCATTGTATCATCGAAAAGTGTATGAAGTTATGCTTCAAATTGAACCTAATTTTTTTCTATGTTTTTGGCTGTGGCAAGCAGATTCTATCAGAATTTGGCGATATTTCGACGAAAGGGGGCGCTGTGATCGATATTTTTGTTCCATTTTCACTATTGTACCATCTAAAAGTGTATGAAGTTATGCTTCAAATTGAACCTATTTTTTTTTCTATGTTTTTGGCTATGACAAGCAGATTCTATCAGAATTTGGGGATATTTCGACGAAAGAGGGCGCTGTGATCGATATTTTTGTTCCATTTTCACTATTGTACCATCTAAAAGTGTATGAAGTTATGCTTCAAATTGAACCTAATTTTTTTTCTATGTTTTTGGCTATGGCAAGCAGATTCTATCAGAATTTGGGGATATTTCGACGAAAGGGGGTGCTGTGATCGATATTTTTGTTCCATTTTCACTATTGTATCATCGAAAAGTGTATGAAGTTATGCAGATAATTGAACCATTTTTTTCTATGTTTTTGACCATAACCTGCAGGTCCAGGTTGAATTCGGGGATATTTCGACGAAAGGGGGCGCTGCCATCGCGATTTTTTTTCGATTTTCACTATTGTATCATCGAAAAGTGTATGATGTTATGCAGATAATTAAACCAAAAATTTTTAATATGTTTTTGGCTGTAGCCAGCAGGTCCTACTAGAATATGGGGATATTCCGCCGGAAGGAGGCGCTGTGATAGTCATTTAAAGATTTCAAATTCAAAAAGATGTATAAAAAAATTAGAAATCCTAAAAGTTTTTTTCCGTTAAATGTTCGGCCTTGATCCGGAGAATTCGGAGCAGTTTTTGTTTTGTCTCTATATTAAAAAATGGCGGAGATATAGCGGTTTGAAATTTTAGGGTGGTTGACATTTTCAAACAAGCCAGCAGAATTCATCCATAAACGGGTTTAATTTATGAGTTTTAGTTAACAGGGTTTCAGCAAATTTTCTTTCATTGTTGTAACCATTGTTCCTATTCTTAAATGCTTAACACTATATATTTATATTCGCCAACGTCAAATTCTCGCCAAGCTTGGCGACAATTGACGAAATATCGCCAAATTTGGCGACAAAAATAGGCTGCCACAAATGAAGCCAACTTGGCAATAGAAGACTAATTTGGCGATATTCTCATTCAAATTCAATGTTGACGAGAACTGGGAATGAATCTTCTTTAATTGGGTTCCACGCATTTTAGCTTCGTGTTTTCCAGTAAAATTAGCTAAAATCTAAAACCAAGGAATAGGGAGGCTATCTGTTCCGGTCGGTACAGGCCAGAAGGACTTTTCGTAGTTTAGTATACATCAGTTGATTGCATCCCGGTAACCCGATGATTCGCAAGCAGCTGACGTACAACAGAATGACGAAAAATATTGATTTTATTGGCGATGTGAGGACGATATTAGAAGTATTAACATGATTGAGATAGAAGAAAGTTTTGGGATTGGCACATCCGACTAGTTTTTCTTGTTTCCAGTTAAAACACTCTTTTCTTGGATTAGAACCACAATACGCACAGGGTTATCGTTAGCTAAGTTGTATCTCTCAAGTTTATCAAAATGTTTGTGTAAGTTATATTTTAAAAATTTCTCCGTGCTCGGACAAATAAATCAGTAAAAATTCCAGTCGTTTAGAGTTTAGAACCAAACCCGCTGAGTTATGATACTTTGAATTTTATAAAATATCGGAGCTTTCCGATACTAAATAATCATCTGCTTGTTTTTCAAGAGTACACGTATGATAATGCTTTAAAACTTATTTTTTAAATTAATATATCAAATAATTTAAACAAAATGACCCAGAGAATTTTGTTGTTTTATTTCTTATATACAATACACTATACAGGAAAAAGACTACACCTGTGGATGTTCCAATTAAATATTAAGCTTGTATTGTTTATAAGAACATCATAAAACAAAATAAAAATAAAAGTCTTTACAAAATCAGTAATTTCAAGTGGATTAGAAAATAACATTATATGAAAAACATATACGAAAAACATTTATATATATTATATATATATATATATTCTGAAAAAATATTTGAGGTAATGCTGTTTATGTCTTAAAACGTAGAGAATTCTTTTTTCAAATAAAATTTCTTCTAATAGTACTAGCTGTAATGTTAGAGCAAGGCATTTTTATAATGAAATTTCTCCTCGTATTAGGACTAGGAGCTCTTAAGCACTTGAAAACACCTGCTTGCTAATATTAATCCTATGGGGCATTATTTTTCTAATATCTCGTTTGCATTTCAATATTTTTAAACGATTTTTTTGCATTGGATAGCAGATATCAATCTCTATTTCCGCCGTTGATTACTTTTTCGATTTTCATTGCGATTTTTTTTTAGGGAGATACTTTTACTTTCGAAACCTGTTCCGAAAGTGAAAGTATCTTCGACTACTATGAATCAACATACTATGAAATGAAATAGCATTAAAAGAATTCTCCATTCTGGTCTGTGGTTTTGTATTTATTTTTTATTTAACAAGATGACGTGGCTCTGAAGCCTTTCTAAATTCGCTTATCCAAGTTTTCTTTTTCGCCTTCCTTGTGCACTGCAAGCGTACTAAATACTGAATCACTTGCAATGCAGCAGAAGTTTGTATACGCATTAGCTGACTTAATAAACAAAGTTTTTCTACATCTGTGATAAAAAGACGCGAGCAGATTTTTCTCCCTCAAGATTGGCGCAGGCGAAAATCATCTTAACACTTAACAGTAGACAATGAAATTCGTTTATATCTTTATCAGTTTTTAAGCGTTTTGAAAAATTACATAAAATATTAATCAATTATAGAGTCCTGCAAAGTGTCTGGTTATCCACATTTACCCAAAATAGAAAACGACAATACACGTGGTTATGCGCTATATTTCTTCATTATGGGCCGGGCTGTCAAGCTGACACTACTTTTTTTCTGCGGGTCGGGATAGGAGCTAGTGTCAAGTTAACTTGCATTGTTTCGGGTTCCAAATCAATTTCGGATTGTGTTTTGTTTCGACTTTTGCGGGTCGGTGTCAGGCCAGGTTGACCACATTTTTTAAAAGAATGTACAAAATATTTTTTCTCCATTTAGGTGAAAAAATTATATACAATAAAACCGGAAAGTGGGGAGACCAGAAGACAAACATACTTAATACATGTACCTTTGAAAAACATTAATAACAAACAGACGATTATTTAGTGTCGGAAGGCTTCAATATTAAATTTCAAAGTATCATAACTTAACATGTTTGGTTCTAAACTCTAACAGACTGGAATTTCCACTGTTTTATTTGTCTGAGCATGGAGAAATTTTTCAAATATAACTTATACTTTGACAAACTTGAGAGATACAACTTAACTAACGAGCATTCTATGTAAAGGGGCTCTAAACCAAGAATGGAGTGTTTTAACTGGAAAAAGAGCCGAAAATTTTTATTATTGGTCATAAATAGTGGTGACAAACAGTTGCAGATATAATACCAATGTTTATTTACTAACCAAATGACTTGGGAAGAATGTCAGAAAAGGTCCCTTCAAATCTGTGCAAAACTAAGAAAGTTATGATTTGGGGGGGGGGGGAAGGGGTCAGGAGGAGGAGAAAGGGGACGAATTTGAAAAATACAACTTATTAAACTAAGTATCTGGCTTCACCCTCTAGCGGGCACCTAATTAACATCGGGGCGTCGAATGTGATAAACCTCGACCCGAACGAAACTCCGGACCGGATAATCCCATAATTTGCGCATCGAAAAGTGCAAACCTCTAACCAAATGAACCTCCGAAACGGGTCCCCGCTTCCTTCGGCACCGCATAATCCCTTAATTTGCACATCGAATAGTATAAACCTCTAACTGAACGAGCCTCCGGCTCGAGTCCCGAGTCTCCGGCACCGTATAGCAGTCGTGTTGCGCACGTGCTGCAATACCCATTAGTTCCACGTTCTACCACATTTGGCGCAATCTGTTTTACACGAACTTTGGGCACTGGAATCGTTAAGGCTATAGATGTCGAGTCGACACCGTATACCGGTCATAATATGAATAAGCGTGATTAAGCGTTCACAGACCTTTCCAACGATATATCACATGAGGGGTGTGTGCAAAATTTACAAAAGTACCCCCGTTGAGGGGCAAAATGGGGGCAGGATACCGGAGATGCATAATATGATAAGGCGGTCACATACTTTTCCAACGATATATCACATGAGGGGTGTGTGCAAAATTTAGAAAAGTACTCCCCTTGGGTGGGAGTGGGGGAATGGACACCGGAGATGCATAATATGATTAAGCTGTCAGAGACCGTTCCAACGATATATCACATCTAGGGCTGTGTGCAAAATTTAGAAAAGTACCCCCTTGGGGGGGGAAGTGTGGGGGATGGACACCGGAGTTGCGTTATATGATTAAGTGGTCACAGACCTTTCCAATGATATATCACATGAGGGGTGTCGGCAAAATTCAGAAAAGTGCCCCTCCCGTTTGGGCAAAACGCGCCCCCCCCCTCCGCATAATTTTTGACGGGGCCTCATTATTAAAATTTATGTTATCCTAATAATATTATAAATCTGATTTTTTAGACCTCCACCTGACCAGCAGGGCGGTTCCCGCAGCCACTGGTAAGACGGGTATTCACAGCCAATTGTAAGTACACTTAAATTATCCTTTTAGTAATCTTTTTAGTTTTATATAGCTTAAATTACTAGTTTAATGTCTTCTCCAGCCTCCTCCAAGACACAGGAGGAACCCCCCCCCTTTCGGCCACCTCAAAATTCTTCAGATTAATTTAAACCACTGCAGAGCAGCAAATGAAGCCCTTAAGGCACATATAATTGAAAATAAAATAGATTTAGCCCTGCTACAGGATGCATACTGCGGTCCGGACGGCACTATTGGGAGTTTGCCATCTTCCTGGGCCATCTTCCAGTCAAAAGCCAATAGTGCACATCTAGTGATCTCAAACACAGCACTGCAATACGCACATCTCTACACAGGCACACATTGTGCATTTGCCACAATCACTGCAAAGGAAGGTCAACTAATCATTGGCTCAACCTACGCAGCACCAAAAACAAATTTTGAGGATTCCCTCGAGGAGTGGAGCCACCTTATCACACAGAGGCAATTCTTTATCTGCGGAGGTGACTTTAATGCTAGCTCCACCTTATGGGGCTATGATCATGAAAGCCTCCGCGGGGATTCCCTCATCGAACATCTGACAGTCCATAAACTCTCCATTGCTAACATAGCCAATTCCACACACACTTTTGCCAAAACAAATTCTCGAGGAGATGTCATCGCCCAGGGTTTTCCAGATCATACCCTGGCGAACACAAAAGCACTCCAACAGATTCGGAACTGGCATGTATCAGATGTTCACTCTGCCTCGGACCACAAATACATAGAATTCGGCTTTGAAATTTCACCACTCTATACAACACAGAGAAGATTTAACACAACCCGAGGCAACTTCAAAAAGTTCAACAACATAATCAAATCACAGAAATCACTCCTCACCAGCCTTCTAAGGGACGTAACAAACAAAACACAACTCAATGTATTCACAACAAAATTAATTGAAACAATGCAAAATGCAGCGCGCGCGTCCTTTAGACTAAAGAACACTCGGAGAACACCAATCTTCTCATTTTGGACCTCCGAACTAAAAACTAAACGTAATCATCTCACGGCACTAAGGAAGAAACTTCGAAATCTTAGAAACACTGATCTCGACACAGAATACTATCGCACCCTCAGTGCCAATTACAGACATCTTTCGGCTAAATTTAAACGCAGTGTATTAGATCCAAGGAACACGGCCTGGAGGAAATTCTGTAGCAACCAAACAGACCCTTTCGGCACAGCTCAAAAATTCTTCACAGGCAAGTTTTTCACGCCTGATGAAATCAAGCTCGAACTGCCGCCAAACAGATCATCCAGACAGCATAATATGGAGCACCTCACAACAACCCTTTTCGGCCCTTCACAATATCCAAATGTAGATAACTCAGATCTTCATTTTGACTCACCACCAGACAAACCTTTTTCCAAATCAGAAATAGCACATGCGCTAAGAACATTAAACGATAAGAAAGCCCCCGGCCCAGACTGCGTAGATTTCAAAATTCTAAAACTAACACACAAAATTATTCCCGGGGTATTCACCAGTTGGGCCAATATGTGCTTACAGCACAACTACTTCCCGCACACTTTGAGACAGGGTGAAGTGGTATACTTCCTCAAACAGGGAAAGGATGCCTCTGAACCCACATCTTACTGTCCAATTTGCTTGCTCCCGACTCTAGGTAAACTCCTAGAGAAACTAATAGTCACCCGATTGGTTCATTTTCTGGAGAGCAACAACCTACTCCATCACAGACAGTATGGGTTCAGAGAGGGTCGGTCTTGTGACAAGGCCCTATTTGACATTCTTTCCACATGCACACAAAGTATAGAGGAAGGCAACTATACCTCACTCGTCTCCCTCGATATCAAAGGTGCTTTTGATAACGTGGAGTGGCGGGACATCTTACTTCAACTAATTGATATTCAATGCCCGAGCAACATAGCTGGAGTCATCGCCTCCTACCTCAGCGATAGAAGCATTTTAATAAATTGGGGAGCAGACTCCTCATCCCACAATATACAGAAAGGATGCCCACAGGGGTCTTGCCTTGGGCCAGTTCTCTGGCTAATTATTGCAAATGTCATCCTTTTAGAACTAGAAAGATTAGGCTTCATTCTATATGCATTTGCAGACGACTTCAGTTTTGTATTCTCGGGCCGTAGGCGTTTGGACCTGGAAAACTCAGCAGCTCGAGCTCTCCCGGTCTTTTGTCAACTCCTGGAACGTCTCCACCTCCAGCTCTCTACAGACAAAACACAATCCCTAACATTCGCAAAACCCAAGAAGCTTAAGCGCAAACCCATAATGAGAATTTATGGGAAAAGCGTTTCACATGTCACACACCTTAAATTACTAGGAATCGTCATAGACGAACACAGGAGCTGGACGGAACACATCAACACCCTCAAGACAAAACTAGCTAAGTATCAACACAATGCACGCAGATTAACTTCTAAGTCTTGGGAAATTAAACCTGCAATGTTAAAAATCTGGTACCACGCAATCATAGAACGGATCCTCTTTTACTGTGTGGGCGTCTGGGGAGGAAATCTCACCAAGGCAGTCAAGGAAAAGTTGGTTTCGATCCAAAGGATGTTCTTGCTGCAAATGGTGAGAGGGTATAGGACAATCTCAACGGACGCACTCACAGTACTAACGGGGATCCCTCCAATCCTAATATCACTAGAATACGAGCACCAGAAAAACAGAATCCAACAACTAGAACATGAACCAACTACTACGCTACACTTCCCAAAAACAATAATACAGAGAAAAGTTCCAAGTTGGCACCTGCACCCCGCGGAGGAGACATCACAATTACAGGTATGCATCGCCAAGAACAGTCACAGACCCTCGCAGCATCCAACCATCTACACTGATGGGTCGCGCACCGAAACGGGCGTGGCCGCAGCCTTCTGCGCCATGGTAAATGGAGTGCCGACCTATGAGTGGGCCTCCAGAATTGGAGACGATAACTCAGTATATCAAGCTGAACTGTTTGCAATTCTGAAGGCTTTGGAATGGATTGCTGCCTCCCCCACACAGGAAAATTTTAAATTTTTCAGTGATAGTCTGTCTGGACTTCAAGCAATTTTTGCCCTACGGACAAAACACCCTCTCATACTGGAAATTAAAATCAAACTTCACCAACTGTACAAAAAAGTTACCCTTGGCCACGTCACTGCACACATTGGTATCGCAGGCAATGAGCTGGCGGACAGCCTTGCAAAAGAAGCTACCAAACGCCAATCAATAGACTTCTCTCTTCCGGTACCCCCATCTTCTATTCGCAGAAAACTCAAATCTAAAATACTCCCCAACTGGCAAATCTACTGGGACACCTCCACAAAAGGTAGACACACTTACAACCTAATTCCAAAAGTTTCCAGAGAGCTACTTAACCTCACTCCTTATACAAGTGCCTTCTTATCCGGGCATGGCCCGTTTAAAAATTCCCTCTTCAAATTTAAAATTTCACGAACCGATGTGTGCGAGTGCGGCGATAGTGGTACCCCCATGCATTATTACTTCTCCTGCCCACTGACTGTTGCTTGGCATCTTAGGCCTGCTCCTTCTAACCCACCTCCTTCTTGGCTGCTGAACATAATTACGCGTCCCATCTTAACTCATAAACTTTCAGAAATTTACAAATTACTAACACACCTATCTAACATAACCTAATCATTCAAAGCAGTTTTCTTTCTCCATAAATTAATAATAATAACTCGCTTATTTTAGTCATTAACGTAATCATTCCGTCATTTTTTATCTGCTTAGCTTTCTCCATTTAGCTATTTTGCAGCTTAATAGTTTCTCTCATCCGCAAGTATTGTTCTCTTCCTAGCAGGGGCTGAGTCCCCATTAATTAATTTATTCTTATCGGGAACCGCAAGTTTGGTCAGCAAGTAACGTATCGACACCTCTAACACGAAGTGCATCCAGCCTCCATCCAGTGTGAGGGTTCCAGCGCAATTGTGTGGCGCTCCTTGTCGCGTGGGAATCTCACACTGGCACCTCCACATCTCAAGTGCCGTCATTTACGAACTGTACAATTGGTACAGTCTTATCTAAGAACTGCACCCTTCTACTAAATTAGCGGACTGTACAACTGGTGCAGGCGCACCTGTGGACCTCGTTCACCCTGTCTGTCGCTCCTTGTCACGTAGGAACGCTGGTTCCAGCGACAGACCCTGTAATTTTTTTTTTTTGTATGTCTTTAGTTCCTGCCACCTGTCGCGTGGGGATTTGCCCGGCAGGACCAGCCATTGGCGAAGCTTGTACTGCCACGTTTAATCCCTGCGTGCCGGGGAGCTAGCCGGGGAAGACATTAAACGCTCAACGGCTGGGTTCGCCCTCAGCCGAGTGGTCTTCCTCAGGCATTAAAAATTAAAAATGTTAGGCTGAAGCCAGCGTCAAAATGGAGCATTTAATGATTCTGTATCTTTGCATATACGTTGATTATAACCCTCATGTGAACATAGGCTGGTTTTTGTTTATTTTATTCAAACATTTTTCTTAATATTTGAAAATTTCGTTATTTTCATTGAGAATAAATGGGCAATTTTTCGTATAGCATTTTAAAATTGTTAAATTTACTTTACCGTTGCCAAAACTAACTCAAAACCCGGAATAATAATTTTTACTCAACAATTTAGTTTCAATTGAAAAATTTTCACGAGTAAAATGAAAATGAAATAAAAAAAATTAAAGAATTAAGAAGATTAAATAATATTATTAGAAATAAAACGTACTTTTTTTACTTTTTGATAATAATACAAGGTTTCAATATGCGTAACCATGGGAAACAGGCGAATTGGACGTCATTTATCGAAAATAAAGCGGATATGCTTTGATTGATGAAATAAAATGATCTTGGGTTTTTTCTTCACTTTTTTTCTTTTTTTTTTCTTTTGTATGGTAACAATACTTGCCGTTTTACCGTCTGCGCACGGCTAATATAACTATACCGTATTTTTTATTTAAATTTTAAAAAAGTAAAAAGAAGTTTCAAAAGAAAATGGTTAGCAAATGTCAATAATATGCTCCGCAAAATTAAACATGTCGTAAATGATGTCATGAATAGCGAGATATAGTGATTTTTCATTCTTAAAACTAAAAGAAATAACTTGATTACCTAAAAAAAAAAATGGCGAATGTTAATAGTTCCATTTTTGTTGATAAAAACCTAAAGATTTAATATTATTTCGTTAAAGTAACATAATTTTCTCTATGCCAGTATTGAAATTAATTGCCTGGAAAAGAAAATTAACAAGAATTATGTCATTAAAATGGGATTTCTCTGGGGGAAAACGAGACGTCATATTTGAAATAAAACGGGAATTTTCCAATAAGTTTTAAAATGAGTGTGAATCAATTCCTTACATTAATAATACAAGGATCAATAAGTATAGAAAGTAGATGAGTTTCACGCCATATTTATAACGAAAAATTTAAATGTTTTGTTATATATACTGATTATTAAGCATGAGTATCCGTTATTTCGTTATTTCGTTCCGCATGAGTATCCGAGTTTTCTGCTAAAAATCACATCATAATTTTAAAAAAAGGAAAATGAACACGAATCTGTTATATTAAAATCTGACCGTGTGTTTGTATTTCGCAACTACTCCTAGACTATCGAACGCAACGCGATTTACTACCGGTTAGTTTACTAACGGTTTAGCGAATACCAGTTATAATTGATCCAAGGATGTCACACAAACTCTCATGATTAAAAAAATTAAATTAAATGCCTTTTTTTTAACGAAGTTTCTCTAAAAACGGAAAGTAACTTACTCCATATTTGTGTATAAAAAAGGAGAAATAAAACATAACAGTATATTTTTTACACCATTTTCTCATTAAAACTGAAAAACAGAATTTATTTTCCCTTTGAATAGATGGTGAAAACAAAATCTTGATTTCAGTAAATTATCCGAAAAATACAAACATATATAATTTTCACATATTCAAACTTCATGAATCAATTTATTCTGGAGAACAAAAATTGCCTGCCAATATACTGTCATTTAGAAAACAAGATTTGTTTCAACTATATATTAAACCAAGGAGGCAGAATTGAATTTAAAGAAAAAGCATATACTATTTCTAATTAATGTTTTTTTTTTTTGAAGGATGGCTGTTAAAACGTTTCACAAAGGCGTTAAAAGTAAAATTGTCTATCAGGTAAAATTGACATTTGTTTTTACCCAATTCGTCTATTTCCACGATTTTATTTGGCCCTCCTTTTTGCATTGGTTGCAGTTTCATTTTCGCGATTATTTGGCACAAAATTTCACTTTTTTTAAGACTGAGTTATGTCAAGGTCCCTATAATAATAAATACCGCATTGTCTCCTATGAAATGTGATAAATAGTTAGTTAATTATTGGGAGTAAAATATTTTGCTTAATTAATGTATTTATTCTTCTTTTAATGTTGCGTCAACGAAGTCACGGGTAACAGCTAGTGTGTTATAAAATATCGTAAAATTTCAAACAGATCGCCTTATTGTATTTCCTAATTGTGTTCACGCCCCCCTCCCCTCCCCTCCCGGAAGGTTAAAACGCGCCCCCCCCCCTTTTCATAATTTTTGACACGGAAAAGTTCTTAAAATGTACGTTATGTGTTATAAAATATCGTAAACTTTCAAACAGATCGCCTTATTATATTTCCTAATTTTGTTCGCGCCCCTCCTCCTCCCCCCACTCGAAATGTGACGGGAATCCCTTATTTATACAAAATTTGAGAGCAACAGCTGCTCATCTGTGCCGCTAAAACAATTAAAGTGAAAGAATAAATATATGGAATTTAGTGCTAGAGAAATCGATCTATAATCTATAGATTTCCGTTAGGCGTTATCCTCTGATGTCTGATGGTGATAAGATCGATCTGCAGTGACGATTTGAAAGAAAATAAAAATAAATGATCGATAATATTCGTAGAGACATCGATAAAAAATTTTCTAAAATCGATCTGGCCATAGTATCGATTAAATCGACAAGAAATATCGACATCGATAAAAATTTGATAACATCGATTATAACGATCTGCCCATAGTATCGATTAAATCGATTAAAAAGATCGATGTCGCCCACCACTAGTACAGATGTCGCAGACACACCTTGGTTTCTTTTTGGCGTCAAAATGGCGATTTTTGCTTTGTATGGCAACCTGGTGTTTTATAATAAAATTTAATAGGTGTGTAAATAAATAAAATAAAATAATTGTCTGAGTGAACACGAAGACTCATACACAGCGCAGTTTTACTTTGCCCCATATATAGCTATGATGGATATTAAAACCTTTCATCAAGCATAACTCAAAAATATTTAACGGATTTCGTTCAAATTTTTACAGCAGGTACATATAAAGGTGACAACGACGCCTATTTATTACCATTACCAAGAATAAATGTCAAACCGTTTGGAAATTATATTAAAAAAAATAAATAAAAAAGCACAATTAAAGTACACGAGCAGGGATGACCGAGCTAAGCTCGGTCAAAATTAGCTTTGAGTTCAAATATCCTGACGCATGACCAAAATGTGCCCACTAATCAAATTTTCTCAAACATGTGACCTAGCCCAACAGTCTTCTCGTGCCCAAAAACCATAGGAGGCAAAATTTAATCTAAATAGTCTGAGCCGTTTTTAAGATCAAATAGCTTGACCCATAATGACCCATGACCAAAATGACCCACTAATTGAATTTTCTTGAAAATGAGACCTAGCCCAACAGTCTTTTCGTGCTCAAAAACCATAGGAGGTAAAATTTAGTCTAAATAGTCTGAGCCGTTTTTAAGATAAAATAGCTTGACCCATAATGACACATGACCAAAATGACCCACTAATTGAATTTTCTCGAACATGTGACCTAGCCCAACAGTCTTATCGTGCCTGAAAACCATAGGATGCAAAATTTAGTGTAATTAGTCTGAGCCGTTTTTAAGATAAAATAGCTTGACCCATAATGACCCATGACCAAAATGACCCACTAATCGAATTTTCTCGAACACGTGACCTACCCCAACAGTCTTCTCGTGCCCGAAAACCATAGGAAGCAAAATTTAGTGTAAATAGTCTGAGTCGTTTTTTAAATAAAATTAGCTTGTCCCGCAGTGACCCAAAAACGACCCACTAATCGATTTTTCTCGGACATGTGACCTATCCCAATGATTTTGTCGTGTCCGAAACTCGCAGAACACAAAATTTAATCAAAATCGTTAGAGCCGTTTTTAGATCAAATTAACTTGACCCGGTTTGACCCAAAAATGACCCACTAATCGAAAGTTCTCGAACATGTGACCCAGCCCAATAGTCTTCTCGTGCCCGAAAATGGCAAGATACAAAATTTAGTCAAAATCGATTGAACCGTTTTTTAGATAGAATTAGCTTGACCCTGACCCAAAATGACCCACTAATCGAATTGTCTCAAACACGTGACCTAGCTAAAAGGTGTTCTGGTGCCCCAAAACGGTAGGATACAAAATTTCGTCAAAATCGTTAGAGCCGTTTTTAAGATAAAATTTGCATATATATATATAATCACACACAAGATTTGCTCGTATTAGAATATATGATACGTCACGAAAATTTAGTGCATACGTCATTTTCACCGGCGGAGATTTTCGTAAATAATACGATTTCAAAAATTCATGAAGTAACACGGAGCAAAAAAATATGCACGCACAGTGAAATACAATATCAGTACAATGATCAAATCAGTACAATTAAGCATATTTCCATTTAATAAAAATGGGAAATTAATCTGGAATTTTTTCTGTTTGAAAGAAAAAACCCCGCAATAACTTAGTATCAGAGATTTGGCGCAAATCTCACCATTAGCCTAGCTTTTTTATTTCGTGTGTGTAAATCAGAAACATTTCTTTGATGTTTAAATAAAAGGTTTTGATTTGTGGCATTATTTCTTCTTATTTTCTTTTCCTTTTTAGTATTTTAAATGGAATTAGTGAAAGGCATGTATTTTAAATTAAATGAGTAAAAGACATGTATTTTTAATGTATGTATTTCAAGTGAAATGAGTGAAAGGTTTATAGTTAAATGAAATTAATGAAATATTAAGATGTTATAAAAACAATATTTGGTGATTTATCAACTGCGCCAAGTTAACATGAGAGTACCAATACATATGTGAAATCAAAACAAGGCACAGATGTCCTATACACACCACGTTGGCGCGATTTTTTTCCCCGCCAATTTGGCGAAAACTTTATTTTTTAATATTAGTTACAAATTAGCGCGGAATAATAGCAAGTGAATTTTTATTTCAATATAAAAATAAAATAACGTAATAAATGAAATAGCTTCCATTATTTTAAAAAAGGAAATAAAAATAAATAAATAATAGTTTGATATAAATAAATGGTACTTTTCGGTTAGCCGGGCGCCAGTGAGATATATACATGTATATATATATTCACACAAACACATATACACATATCTACGTATACATATATATGCATAAACATATATATACATATATGTATGTACATATATACATATATGTACATACATATGTATTTATATATGTACATATATCACTGGCGCCCGGCTAACCGAAAAGTACCAAATAAATATTGATATACATATAAAAAAATAATCTATAGAATTAAAATAAAAAATAAAAGGAAATAAACATAACAAACAGTTTTCGTCAAATTGGCGAGGAAAAAAATCGCGCCAACGTGGTGAGTATATGACATCTGTGCCGGGATTTTTACACTTTTATCTGTGCTTTCGGAAAAAAAAAATACTTATATCAGACGTATAATGTTTTGCATTTTTATATGGACCACTTCGCCATTCCATTTTAAGATTTTAAATGCCATTTATATCAGATATTTCTTTCCTGAGATTCCGACAAGTTATTTTCGGTAATTTTTTAGTTCGCTTATTAATTCTTTACAATTTGCCCCCCTGACAATAACAATTATTATTATTATGGTTTTTGAATTGTTGGCAACAATAAAGAAACATATAGAAAAACGTCCATTTATTCCCAGTGAAAATTATGAAATCTTGAATTATTAAGAAAAATATTTGAATAACGTAAATAAAACATAGCTTATGTTACTTCCTGGATTATAATTCATCTATATGCAACGGCATTTAATCCATTTTGATCCTGACGTCAGCCAAATAATTTCACTATTTCACATTTCAAATTTTATTAGAATTAGCACACAGTTAAAATTTTGTGGCAACGCGTACAAAAAGTGGGAAAAACTCTAGTAAATTAACTCGTTCAATGGGATTTGCTGTGTTAAATTAACATTAAGATGTCACACTGGAAATAAATAAGTATTGCGCTGCCGCGCAATACTTAATTTATCACAAAAATGTCTCTTAGTTTTGTTAAATATGTTTGCTATGTATTTTCATTACTTGTTAAAATATCAAAAATGGCAATAAAATTTTATTTTAGCATCGTACTTAATTTTTTAAGATGGCGCAAAAACATGGTTTAATAAACGTATATTTGTAAATATTTGAAAAACATGTTTTTCCACTCTCTAGAAAAATTTGGTAAGATGCTAAAACTGCCTATTAGCACCATTTTTAATTTTTCCCCCAATGGCGCCAACCAGCACATGATACGGAACTTTTCCCCATTCAGATACACAGGCAAGGCTCTGGTCTCAAACAAGAGTAATGCTAGTAACAATATATTTTTTTAACTCTATAAGAGTTACAAACAATAATGACATTAAATTTTCCGATTAGCTTTGGGCCCGATTACGGATGTTTCTCCTAGAAAAAAAAAACTGTAGTAGAAGTCTTTTACATTTGTTTCGAATGAAGCTCTGTCACCAAAGTATTAATTAATAATACAAACAACATTAATATTAACATGGGGACAAAAGTTTGAATTTAAGTGTAAATATTTGGAACCTTACCCCTCCACCCCCCAAAAAAAAGTTACAGAAATTAATTTAAAATGGCGCTAAGCCACGCTTTCTGACATGAGCAATTGGCTGCGAACCCGATTACGAAACTTTCACTTAACTTAATAACATGTATCTAATAGCCCTGAGGGTACTTTCCCTTCCTAGTTATACGGAGCTTGGGGCATTTTTAAAAAACTTGACGCAGTTCGAGTTTAAGAAGTTGAGATTTACGGACAAATGACATAAACTACTATGAAAATAAACCTGATGAATTATTATGTTGTTTTATGTATGTATTTAAAAAGTTGCATCTGATTACTCTTATTAGATAAATTACTCCTGTTTGCATTTAATAACAGATGAACGGCTTCTGTATACTAAATCGCTTAAATATTGGGAAGAGGTGGCGAGAGGTAGAGAGACGTGTAAACAAACGGGTAGACAGACGGGTAGAGGGACGGATAGCGACACAGATGAGGTAACGGGTAGCGAAACGAACGAATAAACAGACGGGTAACGAGACAGTTAAAAAGAGGGTTGACAGAGGGGTAGCGAGATGGGTAGGGAGACGGGTAGCGATTCGAGTAGTGAGACCGGTAGACAGGATGTAGAGGGAAAGGATGCGAGACGGGTAGCGTGGTGGATAGAGAGACGAGTATAGAGATGAGTACAGATACGAGTTGACAGACGGGTAGAGAGAGGGGTATATAGACAGACAGACGTGTTGAGAGACGGGTAGGGAAATGGGAAGCGAGACAGTTAGAGAGACGGATAGACAGACGGATAGACAGATGGGTAGCGAGACGGTTAAAGAGTAGGGTAGAAAGACAGACGGATAGTAAGATGGGCATACAGACGAGTAGAGAGACAGTAGGCAGATGGGTACGGAGAAAGATACGGTATAGAGACACGGCTAGACATACGGGTAGTTAGACGGGTTGACAGACGGTTAGAGAAACAGATAGGCGGGTAGCGAGAGCAGTAAAGAAACATACAGACATGTAGAGAGATGTGTAGAGAGAGAGTCAATCGGGTAGAAAGATGGTTAGAAGAACGGATAGGGAAACAAACAGATTGTAGAGAGAGACAGACAGGCAGGCAGAAGAAAAGTCTGGAGTTTGAAGTAGTAAAGGCGCAGGGTGGAGGGCCTCCTAGAAAATAATCAAGAAGTATTACCTTTGAAATTTTTTTTTTCAATTTCGCCGATATGGAGATTTAATGTAAAATTTATCTTTACAGAAGTCATCGAAAGATTTTTTATGTACTTTAGTAGGAATTTAGGCTACAATTTGGTAATTAGGTTTGTAGCAAAGCATGTTATCAATGTGGTTTGAACTGTACGAGTTTCTATAAATGGTTATTCAAATAAACAAGGAGAAATATTTTTTAATTCAAATGTAAATATCTGCTACAAAGAAAATGTTGCATCAATGAAATTAAATTTGCATTAAACTACGCTTGCTAAAATATACTCTTTGCTGCAAATCCGATTACGAAACTTTAAAAAGCTTGGCGTTTTAAAAGATCCGGCTTTTAGGTAGCTTTCAATACATAAAAGTATAAAGCTACCAATTGCAGCCATTCGGAGGAAAGCAATTCCGAAAAATTTTGGTATATTTTCACCAATCATGACCCCCAGACCCCAAAACCACCCTCCGTTCAAATGCTGATATATATATATATCTGATCTATGTCATACGATAACGCTCGTATTTATAAATTAATTTGGATGAAACTAATTGTGTGTATTAAGCTCACCAATGCCTCGACCGAGTTCGTTGGCCAGCTTGGTCCGCCATCTTGTTTCAAGATGGCGGCCTCTGAAAATTTTAAAACTAAAATAAATATACAAAAAAGTTAAAAAATCAAAAATCATTTTTATTAAGTGTTAGGCCTTGATACAAGGATTCCAGAGCATTGTTTGTTTTACCTCTATCTTAAAAAATGGCTGAGATAGAGCATTTTGAAATTCTAGGGCGGCTTACATTTTGAAACAAGACAGCACATTACAAAAAACCAACGATTAATTTATGAATTTTAGTGAACGCGATTTCTCGCAAATTATTTTCTTTCATTGTTGTAATCTTTTTCCCAATCATATGCATAAAATTAGATATTCATATCCGTTAGCGCCAAACTTGGCGACATTTGACGAAATATCGCCAAATTTGGCGACCAAAATAAGTCTTCATAAATGAAGCTAATTTGGCTATATCTCAATAATTTGGCGAATTTCTTATTCAAATTCAGTATTAACGAATCTTTTGTAAACGGTTTCTTTGCATTTTAGCTTGCTGTTTTCTAGTAACATTAGCTAAAATTTTAAAACGAAGATATAGGAAAGCTACCTTTTCCTCCCGGTACAGGCCGGAAGGACTTTTTTTTTTAAAGTTTTGAGCAATACCCGCTTAATAAAATGAGATGCTTTGCCAAATGTTATAAAAAAATATGTATGAAAACATGACAGTATATATGAATTTATATGTGATATTTTGCAATTCTATCATTTAATTTGCTCTTTTTCATATCTTCTTTATATCGTAATTGTTAACCCATGCTCTCAGCAATATCACTTAGACTAATCCTTTGACACTTAGACTAATAACTTTGAGGGAAATCCTAGTTTAAAAATAATGGTACGCATTATCCGCGCCAGGTAGATAGACCGCCAAAAATGGTTATTAATCGGCAATTTTGTTTATCGTTGTCAATCGTCAATAGTGTCCAAAGCGGTAATTTAATGTACCGGGTGATCAATGACTTTTTGAAGTTTGTGCCAAACAACCCCAAACGATAAATTAGTAGATACTAGGTACAATATATTCACAATTCTTACTAAACTTAAGGTAGTTTGGCACCGACTTCAAAAAGTAATTGATTGCTTTTCATATGTATATATTCGTAAACTGAATCATAAGTCTGTATATTCATCTCTTGTAAAATATATTCTCTCGAAAATCCATGTTTGGTGGGTATTAAACTGTACATATTAAATTTATCATTTTTATTCCGACACATGATATCAGATTTGTGGTTAATGGATAACATTTTGTCATTAGAGAATTTTAAAGAATTATTTAATACTTTTTAGTGCTTTTTTTTTTAAGTCTGTTAATATTTTTTTTGTAAAAGTTTATTTTATTTCCTAATTTTTAGTTATTAATACAGTAATAGACAGTTATTTTGATTTCAACATCTGCTGAATAAATAAGTAATTTGTAATAGAAATTATAATTTACCAAAATTATCCATTAAATAAATATTTTGTAATAAAATCTTTGACAGAATCAAATTCTTGTCAATCTGGAGGACAACTGGAGAAATATCGCCAAATTTGGCGATCAAAATATGTTGCCATAAATGAAGCCAACGTGGTTATAGTTGACTAATTTGACGAAATTCTCATTCAGATTGACGAGAATTGGGAATGAATCTTCTGTAATCCGCGCATTTTTTAATTTTGAAAAATTTTTAACAACAAAATTGTTCTAATCATCAGAATTTGACGAAATTTAAATGGGACCAACAGGGTGTCTTACACTTTTAAACAAAAATATATATAAATGAAAATCGGTGCACATTTACGAAAGTTATGCGTGAACAGGACTAAAACATACATACATACATTGGGTCAAATTATTAACATCCTCCTTTTCTCACCTTCTTCTATCTAAATAGAAGAAAGTATTGTGATCAAAATTTTTTCAACTTCCGGTTTTCGACGGATTTATATGTTTTAGGAGTCAAAGATTACGAAAAACATGTTTTTACAAAATATCTGTCTGTCCGTGCGTGCCGTGCCCTCTTTGTATCAATGGAAAGTGTGTCAACTTATGAAGCAATCTAGAACTGAACGAAATTTCATTTATAGGTTTTTGGCTGTGACCAGCAGGTCCCACTTGAATTTGCGGATATTCTGCCGAAAGCGGGCGCTGTGATAGCGATTTTTGTTCCATTTAAATTATTGTATCATCGAAAAGTGTATTCGGTTAACTACAGTATTGAACCAAATTTTTTGTATGTGTTTTTTGCTATGGCCTGCAGGTCCCAGTTGAATTTGGGGATATTCGGCAAGAAGGAGGCGCTATGATAGACACTTAAAGATTTCAAATTCAAAAAGATGTACAAAATCGTTAAAAATATTAGAAATCCTAAAGGTTTTTTTCAATTGAATGTTCAGCCTTGATCCAAGGATACCGGAACAATTTTTGTTTTGCCTCTACCTTAAAAAATGCCTGAGATATAGCATTTTTGAAACAAGACAGAAGGATTCCTCCATAAACGGTTTTAATTTAAGAGTTTTAGTGAACATGCTATCTCGCAAGTTTTATTTCATTGTTGTAACCATCGTTCTAACTCTCACATTCTCAACACTATATATTCATGTTCTCCAGCGTTAAATTCTCTCCAAGCTAGGCAATATTTGGCGGAATATCAACAAATTTGGCGACAAAAACAAGTTGCCATAAATGAAGCCAACTTGGCTATAGCTAGCATATTTGGCGAAATTCTGATTCAAATTGAATATTGACGAGAACTGCGACTGAATCTTCTGTAATCGGGTTCCATCCATTTTTATAGCTTGGTGTTTTGCAGTAAAATTAGCTAAAATCTTAAAACGAAGGAATAGGTAGGCTGTCTTTTCCTGCCGGTATAGACCAGAAGGACTTTTCGTAGTTTAGTATACATAATATATCAGCTACAAATAAATTAATCTCTCGTGTAAATATGTTTTTAAATTGAAACTGTTTGGAAGTAATGTTATTTGAGCATTTTAAATATGACGTAAGTTTTCTCATTTAATGTTTTGAACGTGTAATAATTTAATAATTTCTCTTTTTTAATATTCACGCGCAAGTATATTTTTTATAACGTATTTTTCTACATTTACTGCTTTTAACACGTGATCATTTAATTATTGTTTTAAAGTTTTATTTCTGTTTTTGATAGTCACGTGTAAATACGTTTTTTAATTGAAAGGGAATATTATTATGTGCGCTATTTTACAAATTGGCAACAATTCAAATAATGGACTTTTTGAAATATAAATTAAATTATCAAAATAATGGAAATTTGAATAAAATAATTTGTTCTAATGATCAGATTTTGACGAAATTGAAATGAGACCACCTTGGACCCTTACTCTTTCAAACAAAATAAAAATTATCAAAATCGATGCACATTTACGAGAGTTATGCGTGAACAACATAATACATACATACGGGTCGAATTGATAACCTCCTCCTTTTTTTAAGTCGGTTAAAAAGAGAAAAAGCATTGAAAAAATGTTGCAATCAACGCGCACAATAGATCAGTTTAAACTGACGTCATAAACATTTATCCACCAGGATAATAATAAAAATAATGTAAATAAATAAATATCCCAGATTTTTTAACCATTGGGAAAATGGTTGTTGTTTTCGGTCGAGAATGGACCTCTTGACGTCGTCACTTTATTTTTTTAAGCGTTTTAAAGCGTTTTTAACGAAATTCTGTAACTTTAGAAAAATGTTTCTTTGAATAGGCAATAGAAATGCATAAAATCGTTACAAAAATGTTAAAGTTACAAAAAGGATAGATGCAAATTATCAGATATGAAAAAAAGCCGAATTCAAAAATTGACGTCGGATGAGAAATCGTCTAAGCAAAAAACGTGGTCTTCAACTTTAATTTCCTCAAAATACCTTTAGCTCAGACAGCAATCTAAACAAGAGTTAAAGTTATTGTAGGAAGGACCCGACAAAATATTAAGGTATATATTAAAGATAAGGTATAGTAATGGAAAATGCGTTTCAATAACTGCGGCGATGGTTCAAACAAATATTTAAATATTTTTGGGAGGACAGAGAATGCCAGGATATCTTCAACTGTAGTAATGGAAAATGCGTTTATTTGTAGATGGTTTCGATGAATATTTTTGAATAATTAATATTTTTAATTAATTTGATTTTTTTTCTTTTTAAGCTTAACATTTTTCCAATGGTTGTTGTAATTTGTTAAATTATAATTTTTTTCTTTTGTTTTTTATTATTTCTTTCTGTTTTCATTACTATATTGAAAATTTTATTGTTTTAAAGTTACTGATAGTAGACACTTTAGTAAATAGAGTTTTTTCAAATTTCTTGTATTTTTTTAACCGACTTAAAAAAAGGAGGAGGTTTTCAACTCGACCCGTATGTATGTATTATGTTGTTCACGCACAACTCTCGTAAATGTGCATCGATTTTGATAATTTTTATTTTGTTTGAAAGAGTAAGGCCCCAAGGTGGTCCCATTTCAATTTCGTCAATATCAACATTAGAACAAATTATTTAAAATTTTTTAATTCAAATTTCCATTATTTGGATGAAGATTTAATTTATAATTCAAAAAGTCCATTATTTGAATTGTTGCCAATTTGTAAAATAGCGCACATAATAATATTCCCTTTCAATTAAAAAAAAAATTATTTATTTACACGTGACTATTAAAAACCGAAATAAAACTTTAAAATAATAATTAAATGATCAAGTGTTAAAAGCAGTAAATGTAGAAAAATACGTTATAAAAACATACTTGCCCGTGAATATTAAAAAAGAGAAATAATTAAAGTATTGCACGTTCAAAACATTAAATGGGAAAACTTACGTCATATTTAAAATGCTCAAATAACATTACTTCCAAACAGTTTCAATTTAAAAACATATTTACACGAGAGATTAATTTATTTGTAGCTGATATATTATGTATACTAAACTACGAAAAGTCCTTCTGGTCTATACCGGCAGGAAAAGACAGCCTACCTATTCCTTGGTTTTAAGATTTTAGCTAATTTTACTGCAAAACACCAAGCTATAAAAATGGATGGAACCCGATTACAGAAGATTCAATCGCAGTTCTCGCCAATATTGAATTTGAATCAGAATTCCGCCAAATATGCCAGCTATAGCCAAGTTGGCTCCATTTATGGCTACTTGTTTCTCTCGCCAAATTTGGCGATATTTCGCCAAATATTGCCTAGCTTGGCGAGAATTTAACACTGGCGAATATGAATATATAGTGTTAAGAATATAAGAGTTGGAATGATGGTTACAACAATGAAATAAAATTTGCGAGAAAGCATGTTCACTAAAACTCTTAAATTAAAACAGTTTATGGAGGAATCCTGCTTTCTTGTTTCAAAATGTCAGCCAAGCTAAAATTTCAAAATGCTATATCTCATCCATTTTTTAAGGTAGAGGCAAAACAAAAAATGTTCCCGTATCCTTGGATCAAGACTGAACATTTAATTGAAAAAACCTTTAGGATTTCTAATATTTTTAACGATTTTATTGTACATCTTTTTGAATTTGAAATCTTTAAGTGTCTATCATAGCGCCTCCTTCTTGCCGAATACCCCCAAATTCAACTGGGACCTGCAGGCTATAGTAAAAAACACATACAAAAAATTTGGTTCAATACTGTGGATAACGTCATACACTTTTCGATCATACAATAATTAAAATGGAACAAAAATCGCTATCACAGCGCCCGCTTTCTGCAGAATATCCGCAAATTCAATTGGGACCTGCTGGCCATAGCCAAAAACCCATAAACGAAATTTGATTCAATTCTAGGCTGCTTCATAACTTGACACACTTTTCAATGATACAAAGAGGGCGCAACGGACAAATATTTTGTAAAAATATGTTTTTCAGAATCTCTGACCCCTAAAACATATAAATCCGTCGAAAACAGGATGTCGAAAAAAATTTTGATTACAATACTTTCTTCTATTTCGATAGAAGAAGGTAAAAAAAGGAGGATATTAATAATTTGATCCTATGTATGTATGTGTATGTTTTAGCCCTGTTCACGCTTAACTTTCGTAAATGTGCACCGATCTTGATATATATATATATATATATATTGTTTGAAAGTGTAAGACACCCTGGTGGTCCCATTTGAATTTCGTCAAATTCTGATGATTAGAACAATTTTGTTTTTAGAAAAATTTCAAAATTAAAAACTTTAATTCAATGTGAAATTGTAATAACTCTTTTAAAAATCTATAAAATATTAAATTAAAAAGTGTACGAAATAAATTTCGCAGAAAAGTTGATGGTGGAAAAAAGAACTATTTTACACAATTTCAGCGTTTAATACTAGACAATGAAATTATATTATAATTTCCTGAAAAAGGAAAATGGCTTCTAACTCTGAGCTGTAAATATTTTTATCACCACTATAAACTTTATTATTTAAATAATTCGACATGTAGTTCAGAAAACATTCAGTCTTTTTCTGGTTATATACTCAACGAATTAAGTAGACAGCACTCGTAGTCTTTGCATCTCAGCTAGCGACTTGTGATCGTGTGGTTTATTTAGAGGTTTGTTAGGCTCCAAATCACACAAAGCTAATCTTTCTAAGCTCTTAGCTCGACTTAAAGCACATAAGCATGTCCTTTCGAAAAAACATTTTTTTACTGGAAAATGGAAATTAAAATGCGTGGAACCCGATTACAGAAGATTCATTCCCTATTCTCGTCAATCTGAATGAGAATTTCGTGAAATTAGTCAACTATAGCCATGTTGGCTTCATTTATGGCAACATATTTTGGTCGCCAAATTTGGCGATATGTCGCAAATTGTTTCCAGATTGACGAGAATTTGATTCTGTCAAAGATTTTATTAAAAAATATTTATTTAATGAATAATTTTGGTAAATTATAATTTCTATTACAAATTACTTATTTATTCAGCAGATGTTGAAATATAGATAATTGTGTATTACTGTATTAATAACTAAAAAGTAGGAAATAAAATAAACTTTTACAAAAAAAATATTAACCGACTTAAAAAAAGCACTAAAAAGTATTAAATAATTCTTTAAAATTCTCTAATGACAAAATGTTATCCATTAACCACAAATCCGATATCATGTGTCGGAATAAAAATGATAAATTTAATATGCATAGTTTAATACCCACCAAACATGGATTTTCGAGAGAATATATTTTACAAGAGATGAATATACAGACTTATGATTAAGTTTACGAATATATACATATGAAAAACAATCAATTACTTTTTGAAGTCGGTGCCAAACTACCTTAAGTTTAGTAAGAATTGTGAATATATTGTACCTAGTATCTACTAATTTATCGTTTGGGGTTGTTTGGCACAAACTTCAAAAAGTAATTGATTGCTTTTCATATGTATATATTCGTAAACTAAATCATAAGTCTGTATATTCATCTCTTGTAAAATATATTCTCTCGAAAATCCATGTTTGGTGGGTATTAAACTGTACATATTAAATTTATCATTTTTATTCCGACACATGATATCGGATTTGTGGTTAATGGATAACATTTTGTCATTAGGGAATTTTAAAGAATTACTTAATACTTTTTAGTGCTTTTTTTAAGTCGGTTAATATTTTTTTTTGTAAAAGTATATTTTATTTAATTTCCAATGGCAACATTCTTTGATATGTTTATTTGGCGTTACAGTTTGGCGATAAATTTTTTTGTGGAAAGTGGTCGACGGGATAATGGAGAAGTACCATATTATGTATTATTATAAATATACTGTATCAATGAATATCATATATTATATTTATATATATGTTATATCATATTATATAGTTTAGTTATATGTAAATAAATACTTCTGCAATTGGCTTTAATATGCAACTCAATAATATTAACTATGCAGTAAACAAGAAGAAAGAAAAAAAAATAAGGGTTACTGTAATTAATATTTTCTTTACCGTTGTTGGCGCATTTAGTAAGACCTGGCTCGGATAATACGTAAGTACCAAAATAATTAATATATATAATTAAATGCGTGTGTAATAAAAATAATGTGTGAAAATTGGGTTTTCTAGCAAAATGGCGCAAAAAAAAAAATCGCACCAATCCCGGTGCGACTGCGACATCTGTTCCATTAAATCCTGTAAGGATATTTTTTGTTTAATAAATAAAATTTATAAATGTTTTTAAACAAATTTATGAGTAATTCAATATATTTTAATCTTTTTGTATTAGTTTTATAGTTTCAGCAAACGTTAAAAGTAAATAAATTGGTCACATTGATTTGACATTTGAAGGAATGATGCTTTGAGACCTATAGCTACAAGGCTGTCGTCCCGAATGATCCATATACATTTTATTCACAGGAACACATACACGACTTCGACAATTATCTAAATCTTGACGAGATAGTACAAGGAAATTTACAACACCAAGAGTAACATTCGGGAGCTCCACATAGTGCGTGCAATGGAGCTGGCGGGAATCGAACACCACCGGCCTGCTTCCTACTCTCTCAAGCGATTAGCCGCGGCTAACGAAAAAGAAAGGCTACCGCGGTGCTTTACGCGTATATTTTTTTACAGATCGCGGGAGTCACGTGATACTCGAATCCACCAATGCAGGTGTACGAAAAGAGTATCACGTCACACTAGCGGTCTGTAAAAAAAGATAAGTGGAATGCACCGCGGTAGCCTGTCTTTTTCGTTAGCCTCGGCGATTAGCGGAATGGCGTCTCTAACCACTCGGCCACGGAGGCCCCTGGTGACATTGATATTTTTATAATGTAATCGGCTTTGTTTACAATTCTTGCATGAAGTTATGGTCAAAGTCAGACTTCAATTTCGAACAGAGTTGCAGCATCTTCTGGCGATTGCCTGTATGGCGTCATACGCAGAAGTAAAAGTTTAATTTAAAATTACGGCTAATTATAATGAAACTTTTGAACAAACGAATGTACGATAACAAATCTGTGTCCAAATATCTTTCATTTAAAAAAGAATGGTGTAATTTGATGCAGTAGTTTGTTCTCACGGACTGTCGGAAGAAAACGCTTAGCGTTTTAAATATATAGATATTAATAATAATAATAATAAATCTGTCGACATCTTAGAAACCCATATTTGATTATCATTGATACAATGATTATTCTAAGGATTATTGGAGTACACGAATTTAAGAAAAAAATCATTTTTAAAATATACATCAATATTTAGATATCTGTGAGATTAAAAGGATTTATTCCTTAAATTTTTGCTAAATGCAAGATTTGTTTATCCAAACTTGAGGGATATAGGCTCTTGAATGTCAGCATATTAGCCGCTTTTAGAATTTTTGTTTAGACAAATCAACAAAATCCTTTATTTTATTTCTTTCTAAGAATTTCTGCATAGCCATATCATCCAACTTTTGAATGTTTCATTCCTACTGGATCTGTGGATAGGCTTTTTTCTGATAAATATTGAGAGTCATAATTTGAAGAACACTTGGGAACACAGTAACGGTCAGGCATTTCAGAAATTAGGTAAATAATAATCAATACAATCAAGGATGAATAATACTAACGATACCATACACAAGCGTAACAAGCAAAAACGGAGTTCATGACGTCAGATCAAGTGGTCTTCAGCTCTTTTTTGGCCGACCTTGAAGTAGGCCGTGCCCCACACCCTAAAAAAACAACTTAAGTATAGAAATTAAAGTCCTGAATCAAGTAAGGTGGGTAATCGATTTTTCTCGAAACGCGGTTCGTGTTCGGCCAGGTTAACTCTGGATTTTGATGTCGGAGGTAACTGAAAAGAATTATTTGACAAATAACAACCGAAAACGTATGACTTGACCAAAAATTATTTAAATTGGATAAAGAAAGTGTCATAGTGAAATTTAGCAGTTAAACATTACACCTAACAAGAGTCTGGCCGGGGCCTCCGAGATGTCGCTGTGTGTCCTTCACCGGGCCTGCTACAAGTATTAGTGACGTCACAGTAGTGATCCACTTTGGTCAATGTATCGCAGCAGAAAGATGTAATAAAAAGAGCATTTCCGCTCTTATAATTTGTGATTACATAAATAATATTAAATTTCATAATCGTGAAATAAAAGGGAATCAATACACTTGTTTTATTAAAGGAAATTAAAAGTTTTAAATTAAAAAAAATGCTAAGATTAATAAATCAGATTGAACCCATTGACTTACCTTTTCCTAAACACATTATTTTACAATAAATATACGTACAAAAAATATAATAAATCTACCAAAAACTTTACAAAATCAATCCCATTCCTCCCTTTTACAACTACATACCATAATTTAACCACCAAAACACAATAAATGTCAATTTAAATAGAGAAATCGACATTTTTTAACTATAGAGACCTTGGCACTTCTTTTTAACGCTTTGGCGTAATCCGGGCTTCAGAAAGTTAGATATGTTTTTAAATTATATACACAATTATGAAAACAAACCTAATGAACTTTTATGTTTATTTATATATATAAAATTATTTATATATACAATTCTGTTCTACCTGCATATAAAAAGAGATATATGGCTTCTTTATATTAAATAAATTATATAAATATTGAAAAAAAAAATACTTATTTATATGAAACTACGAATAGGTTGCCAGAAAATATGTTGCCAACTTTCCTTCTCTCGCCATAAGCCTTTTTCGGTACTTTTCGGTTAGCCGGGCGCCAGTGATACATGTACATATATAAATATATATATATTAATTCATACATATATGTGTGTGTAGATATGTGTATATATATATATATATGTGTGTGTGTGTGTATATAT
Organism: Maratus michaelseni; assembly: GCA_963931845.1. Taxonomy (NCBI): domain Eukaryota; kingdom Metazoa; phylum Arthropoda; class Arachnida; order Araneae; family Salticidae; genus Maratus; species Maratus michaelseni. Next base: position 151,505,036 of record OZ007596.1, on the reverse strand, counting down.
ATATATATATATCACTGGCGCCCGGCTAACCGAAAAGTACCCAATTTTCTATCTTAACTTTGTAACTGACTTGTAATATTTTAATAATTGTCTATTTATTGTACTTGGGTCTAGGAACCACTCAAATTAACTTATCAAAAGTTTTATTTTCATAATATATTTGTACACTTAAGTTAGCTAAAATGTTAAATGGAACTACGTAGAACTACTAAGTTGTGTAAATCAGTTACTTTTAATTTTATAAACAAAGCACACTCACTTCTAACTAAATGTATCCAGATTTCATTCAATTTATTACAGTATTTCTTTCAAAATCATTTTTTAAACTGTTTATCGTCTGCTTCTTTTCTTTTCTTTTTTTTTTCTGAAGATCATTTGACTCTTTTTGATTTAGAAGTACAAATTCATTCAAATATGCCGGAATATTTCCATTACAGTAGGATGGACATTCGTTGTTAGGGTTATTTTTTTTTTTCTCAGCACAGCAAGTTCAATACCATCATATTAATTTTAGCTTCACGAATTATGAAACGTATATCGAAACATTTAATGCAGACCACTTCTGTTGAAATGTAAAAATAATTATCACAAGGTAATTTTCGTAGCTAAAATTTCTTCTTTTCATTATCAGCAGCGAATTTGAAGACTTAGATTAGAAACTAGGAGCACAACATTTTCTTCTCATTATTTTATAGATATAATCTACACTTTCTTTAATAAATTTAATCAATAATTATTGATAGCTCTATAATCTAAATACACTGAAAATATTATTAATTACTATATAAAACAATAAATAAAATCAAAATACTATCGTAAACAATACGTACAAACGAACAAAGTACATGAAAAATTTTAAGTTATTATGGATCACTGTTTTGACGTCAGCAGGTTGTGACGTCACTTGTAGCAGGCCCGGTTAAGGACACACAGCGACATCTCGGAGGCCCCGGTCTGGCCGGGGTAGTAAATAAAATTTCGGCCCTACAAATTATATTTAAAACTAACACGTAACCCGACCACCCGAAATACTTCAATCCAATCCAACCCATTCATATTGAAACATATAGTTTGTCATCTGAAATAGATTTCTGCAAGGCTTCGGTTGTACCAGACCCACACCCGAAAATTTCGCTTAAAGTCAACCTGAAATCCAACCCGTACCCGACGGGAAAAAATTCCGTTCATCCAAACCCCGACAATCTTTTTTTTTTCTTTTCTTTTAACCATAGGGAAAATGGTTGTTGTTTTCGGTCGAGAATGGACTTCTTGACGTCGTCACGTTATTGACGTCCTCATTCTATTTTTTAAGCGTTTTTAACGAAATCCTGTAACTTTAGAAGAATTGTTCTTTGAATAGGCACTATAAATGCATAAAATCGTTACAAAAATGTTAAAGTTACAAAAAGGATGTAAATTATCAGATATGAAAAATAAAGTAGAAATTCGGTACTTTCGTGTTATAGCGGCCCTCAGGGATGAAATATTTTTGTTTCTGTCTTCATTAATATATTGTAAATTTGGTACTTTCGTGATATATTTTGTTTCTGTTTTCATTAATATATTGTAAATTTGGTACTTTCGTGTTATATTTTGTTTCTGTTTTCATTAATACGTTGTAAATTTGGTACTTTTGTGTTATAGCGGGCACCAAGGATGAATCGTCAAGCGACCAAGATTTATCGCCAAATTATAAAGCATGTATGACATAATAATAATAATAATATATGATATATATATATAACATTTCTTGATGTATGTGGCCAATTTATAGTCATGTATGATGTATATATGATGCATATATGATGTATATATATGACATGTGTATATGATGTATATACGACATATAAGACGTAAACTAGGACTTCCCTCAAAGGGATTAGTCTGAGTGATATTGCTGAGAACATAAAATTAACAATTACGATATAAAGAAGATATCAACAAGAATCTAAGTGAATATACAGCATATGATAGACAAGAGATAGATAAAGATACAACATATGAAAAATAGCAAATTAAATGATATAATTACAAAATATCATATATAAATTCATATACTGTTATGTTTTCATATGCATTTTTTTTTTATAACATTTGGCAAATAATCTCATTTTCTTAAGCGGGAATTGCTCAAAACTTAAAAAAAAAACCGCCGGATCTTTTAAAATGATATTTTTAAAGTCACATAATCAGATTTGCAGCCAATGGCGTATTTTAGAAAGCGTAGTTTAACGCAAATTTAATTTAATTTTTGCAACATTTTCTTTGTGACAAATATCTAAATAAAATATTAAAAAATAAAATATTAAATATTGAAATATTAAATCAAATATTTAATATTTGAATTAAAAAAAATTCCTTTGTTTATTTGTATAACTATTTATAGAAACTCGTATATTTCAAACCACATTGATAACATGCTTTGCTACAAACGTGTCTACCAGTCTAACTACTCGTATGTCATAGCTGTGTCTCTCTCCGAACTCATCTGTCTACTGTCTCTCTACTCTTCTCTATACCCGTCTCAGTATCCGTCTGTCTTTCTACCCGACTCTTTAATCGTGTCTCTACCTGTCTCGCTTCCCGTTACACTACTCGTCTATCAACACGTCTGTCTGTCTATATACCCCTCTCTCTACCCGTCTGTCAAGTCGTCTCTGTACTCGTCTCTCTATCCACCACGCTACCCGTCTCCCTACCCATCTCACTACCCCTCTGTCAACCCTTTTTGCACCTGCCTCGCTGCCCGTCTGTCTATTCGTTTCGCTACCCGTTAGCTTATCTCTGTCGCTATCCGTCTCTCTACCCGTTTGTTTACAAGTCTATCTATCTCTCGCCAACTCTTCCCAATATTTAAACAATTTAGTAAACGGAAGCCGTTTATCTGTTATTAAATGCAAACAGGAGTAATTTATCTAAAGAGTGTAATCAGATGCAATTTTTTTAAATACATACATAAACCAGCATAATAATTCACCAGTTTTATTTTCATAGTAGTTAATGTCATTTGACAGTAAATCTCAACTTCTTCAACCCGAACTGCGTCAAGCTTTTTAAAAAAGCCCCAAGGTCCGTATAACTGGGAAGGGGAATTGTCCTCAGGGCTATTAGATACATGTTATTAAGTTAAGTGAAAGTTTCGTAATCGGGTTCGCAGCCAATTTCTTATGTCAGAAAGGGTGGCTTCACGCCATTTTAAATTCATTTCTGTAACTTTCTTTTTCTTTTTTTGGTGGGTGGTTGGGGGGGGGGAGGGTTCCAAATATATATACTTAAATTCAAACTTTTGCCCCCATGTTAATATTAGTGTTGTTTGTATTATCAATTAATACTTTGTTGATCGAGCTTCATTCGAAACAAATGTAAAAGACTTCTACAGTTTTTTTTTTCTAGGAGAAAGTTCCGTAATCGGGCCCTAAGCTAATCGGGGAATTTAATATCATTATTGTTTCTAACGCTTATAGAGTTAAAACAATATTGTTGCTAGCATTACTCTTGTTTGTGACCAACCTCTTCTGTGTATCTGAATAGGGAAAAGTTCCGTATCATGTACTGGTTGGTGCCAAAGGCAGTTGTAGAATCTTACAAATTTTTCTAGAGAGCGGAAAAACATGTTTTTTAAAATATTTACAAATATACGTTTATTAAACCATGTTTTTGAGCCATTTTAAAAAATTAAGTACGGTGCTAAAATAAAATTTTATTGCCATTTTCGATATTTTAATAAGAAATGAAAATACATAACAAACAAATTTAACAAAACTAAGCCATTTTTGGGTACTTCTCTATTATCCCGTCGACCACTTTTCATAACAAAAAACTATCGTCAAACTAAGATTAAACGCCAAAAATACAGTCCCATTTACTTGATGCCAGAAGCATTATACGTATTTGTTATGCCATCAAGTGGTTTTTAATTCGACATTTGCGTGTATTTTTCATTATGTTTTACTGATTTATTAGTTATTTCATTCATTAAAGTAACAATTGTGTCCTTAAATTCTTATATTTTATTTATTTTGATATTTCAATGGCAACGTTCTCCCGTTTATTTAGCGTTACAGTTTGGCGATAGTTTTTTGTTATGAAAAGTGGTCGACGGGATAATAGAGAAGTACCCATTTTTTGTGATAAATAATTGTTATTGCCAGGGGAGCAAATTGTAAATAATTAATAAGCGAACTAAAAAAATTACCGGAAAAAACTTGTGGGAATCTCAAGAAAGAAATATCTGATATAAATAGCATTTAAAATCTTAAAATGGAGAAGTGGTCCGTATAAAAATGCAAAACATTATACACATGATATAAGAATTTTTTAATTTTTTTATATTTCCGAAAGCACAGATAAATCGGGTAAAAATCCCGGCACAGATGCCATATACTCACCACGTTGGCGCGATTTTTCCCCCGCCCCTTTGGCGAAAACTGTTTGTTGTGTTTGTTTACTTTTATTTTTTATTTTAATTCTATAAATTATTTTTATATGTATATCAATATTAATTTAGGCACAGATGTCATATACGCACCAGATTGGCGCGATTTTTCCCCCGCCAATTTGGCGAAAACTTCGTTTTTGAATATTAGTTACAAATACCATACAATAATAGCATGTAATTTTTTATTTCAATATAAAAATAAAATAACGTAATAAATGAAATAGCTCCTATTATTCAAAAATGGGAAATAAAAATAAATAAATGATAGTTTGATATAAATAAATATTGATATATATAATAAAAACAATTTATAGAATTAAAATAAAAAATAAAAGTTAATAAACAAAAATTGAAACAAAATAACCGGGTTACCATGTGAGGCATAAAATTGCCATTTTGTTGCAATCGCGCCAATGTGGTGCGTATATGATATCCGCGCCTTTATTTATATCAAACTATTATTTATTTATTTTTATTTCCTTTTTTAAAATAATAGAAGCTGTTTAATTTATTACGTTATTTTATTTTTATATTGAAATAAAAAATCACGTGTACTATTTGTCACACTATTTGTAACTAATATTCAAAAACAAAGTTTTCCCCAAGCTGGTGGAGGGAAAAATCGCGCCAACGTGGTGCGTATATGACATCTGTGCCTTGTTTCATTTCACATAGAGGTACTGCTCTATTATCCCGTCGACCACTTTTCATAACAAAAAACTATCGCCAAACTGTTAGATTAAACGCCAAAAATGCAGTCCCATTTACTTGATATCAGAAGCATTATACGTGTTTGTTACGTCATCAAGTGGTTTTTAACGCGACATTTGCGTGTATTTTTCATTATGTTTTACTGATTTATTAGTTATTTCATTCATTAAAATAACAATTGTGTCCTTAAATTCTTATATATTATTTATTTATGTATTTTGATATTTCAATGACAACGTTCTCCCGTTTATTTGGCGATAGTTTTTTGTTATGAAAACTGGTCGACGGGATAATAGAGATGTACCCACATATGTATTGGTACTTTTATGTTAACTTGGCGCAGTTGATAAATCGCCAAATATTTTTCTCATAACATCTTCATATTGCATTCATTGCATTTAAATATAAATCTTTCACTGATTTCATTTGAAATACATACATTAAAAATACACGTCTTTCACTCATTTAATTTAAAATACACGCCTTTCACTAATTCCATTTAAAATACTAAAAAGGAAAAGAAAATAAGAAATAATGCCACAAATCGAAACCTTTTATTTAAACATCAAAGAATTGTTCCTAACATACACACTCGAAATAAAAAAGCTGCTAATGGTGTGATTTACGCCAAATCTCTAATACAAATACTACTCTTACTAATCTCTAATACTTTTCAAACAGAAAAAAATCCAGATTAACTTTCCATTTTTATTAAATTGAAATATATTTTATTGTGCTGAATATTAGTGCTTGCATATTTTTTTGCTCCATGTATTCCATGAACTTTTCAATTCCGATTGTCTACGAAAATCTCCCGCCGGTGAAAATGACGTACGCCCAAAATTTAGTGACGTATGTACTTTAATTGGGCTTTTTTATCTATTTTTTTAATATAACTTCCAAACGGTTTGACACTTATTCTTGGTAATAAATAGACGACGTTGTCACCTTTATAGGTACCTGCTGTAAAAATTTGAACGAAATCCGTTAAATATTTTTTGAGTTATGCTTAACGAAAGGTTTTAATATCCATCGTAGCTATATATGGGGCAAAGTAATACTGCGCTGTGTATGAGTCTTCGTTGCACTCAGACAATAATATGTGTATATAATGACGTATATGGCACATATACGAGTGTTTGGAATATATATATGCGTATATTAGGATGCATATATAATCTTTGCGATGATCTTGGCGAAATCATAACTGGGACCTTGGCATAATCATAATTAAGGAAGCCGCTATAACACGAAAGTACGTTTTTTTTTTTTTTTTTTTTTTTTTTTTTTTTTTTTTTTTTTTTTTTTTTTAAGCTTTCGAAACATTTTTCCAATGGTTATTGTAATTTAACAAATTACAATTTATATATATATATATATGTATATTTGGTAGAAAAATAATCTTATATGTAGAAAAATAAACATGTAAAGAGATTCATTCATATTTATATGCATAGTTTTCATCTGTCTTCCTTACCCGATGCAGGACTCTAATCTGAAACAATATTCTGGACACTTTTTGAAAAATCAGGTTAACTCGCGCGTCACATATGAACTTACGGGAGCTTTTTGGGGTGCAAATATGATAGGCTGGTGCTGAACGGGTTACATAACATTTGCCCTTTTTACAGTGCAACCACTACCTATATTTTATCTTCGATTTATTTCTAGCTCAAACCTTGAAATGTTTTGAGAAAACATTTATTCAGCGTCTACGTATACTTATGAATTATTCAAGTTTTCGTTAACGCAAGAAATATATAAAAATATTTTATGATGTTAAAACACAGCTGATTCAATAATGTCATTGTTTGTCAGCGTTTTTACGAATAATGTTGCCGTAAATATACCCTGGAATAGAATAGATCAGGTAAGTGAAATTATATGTCTATACTATACATCAATGTTTCCCAAATGCAGGACCGCAACCCGGCATCAGGCCTCGATAACAAAATGCTGGTCCAAGTAATAAAAAAGTAATGTCTTGAAAGAATGATATTTTGTATTTGGATTCTAAAAATTAAATATAGAAACCGACTGGAAATCAAGTCGGTCTTAAGAATTAAAATATCAACTCTCCCCCCCGCCCCCCACAAACCTGAAGAATATTGTTAACAAAGAACAGCATCACACTTCATATTAATTTGTATCATTCTTTTTATATTTTTGTAAGAGTAAATGCTGTTTTTTTACTAAAGTATTTGAACATTTTCTGTGGCTTTTTAAATCGGTTGTATTTCCTGAATAGATTTATTTGATCTAGATATATTATTAGCTATAAATACTGGGGTAAAATATTTTAATCGGTCGCTAGGGAAGGTTTGACAGTGAACCAGGCCGTAATAATAATAATAATAATAATAAAGGGGAAACCCTGTTATACATCATCCGTTTGTAATTTTTTTCCTACCGTTTAATCGTAGTTTTAAGCACCGGAAAAAAAAAGAAAAAAAGCATTATATAGAATTATTTTGAAAATACGAAGATCTTAAACTGAATTCTCGATAATAATTTTATATTATTTTATTTTATTTCTAACGATGGAGAAGCTGATATTTTTCATCTTAGTGGTAAAATTGTATTTTGTTTTCTGTTCGTGGGAGTACGAAATTCTGCCGTTTAAGATAGAAGTCCAGTCAGAATCGTTTCACTGATTTTATAACATTTGAAAATTAATGAAACAATCATGTGCTTAACTTCTAATTACATTAATCAAGACACGAAACTAAAGTAATTTATGTTATCGGTTGATTACTGTTTTATAAGACTCAGGTTTAAAAAAAAATGTACATACGTAAAATAGATAAAGAAAATGCATAGGATGATCAAAGTGGATTATTTATCTTTCTCTTCTTTCTAGTCTTTAAAGCACATAGACTTTTAATGAATATATTTGTAACGCATTTTGAAATAAAATGAATATATTTGTATTCTTATATATAAGTGTATTTCTCTAATCTAAGAAAAAAGTAACCAATGCTGCCGCAGCTGCTGCCTTAATTGATTTTATTGTGCCTAGAGCTCTTTCTTGTCTTATAATTAAAAAAATTGCCTATAAAAATATGAAAAACTGGTAGTTTTATAGAGAAATGTATGATAAACACGCTGAAGCAGATAGTTTTTAAATCGAAGAATTATTCAAAGCACTATTTAATGTTGAAATCAGTCAAAATAGTTAAAAAAGTTCCTATACGATCAAAAACTTTTAAATCGGTTGTATTTTCTGAATAGATTTATTTGATCTAGATATATTATTATCTATAAATACTGATAAACATTTTAATGTGTGAATATAATTTAACACTGTAAAACATTTTAATGGGTCGCAAGGGGTGGTTTCACAGTGAACCAGGCCGAATATAGCAATTTAACCATCTTTTGCTGGCACATAAGTAACTAGATTTTGCATAGATTGCTGTGTCCAGTCATTTATTTTTAAATTTTTTGATTTTTTTTAAAAATTTTTATTCAAAATTTCATTATCTCATTAGCGATTTACTCATATTTCGAAAAAATCATTTTATTACATATTATTGCTAGATTTTAAAAAAGCTCAAATATTAACAATATTTCTAAACACTTCTCAATTGAAAAATATAGCTACGCGTGAATATTAAAAGAGAAATGAAACTTTAAAAATAATCAATATATTACGTGCAAAAAAGCATTAAATGGGAGGAAATTACGTCATACTTAAAACAATATATTTAAAACGTCATATTTAACATCATTAATTTTCTTATAGTGTCTAAAAGAAAACTGTTCTTTTTGTAAAAGTTCGTGAGGCAATGATATTTTATTAACCATTTTCTACAATCTGATTTTCAAATTATGATAGATCTTATTTAATCAATCGCGAAAACAACACTCAGCTGTCGAGGATGCGACCATGGGAACCAAAAAATCTCTTGTCAAAATGAAATGAATGACAACCCAAGTAGAGAAGATCGTCACTACCCCATTGGTCTTGTCGGGATAATATCACTCAATCTTCTATAATAGGATAATATTTTTTAAAGTAGAACAACTTAGCCTATTTTTTTGAGCCTGCGGAGTCTGCAGGGGGGTTGGTGAGATTTCCATGTAGGGCTTAAGGAATCAGGAACGGTGGAATCCTAATTCGTCTAAAATCTCAAACTGTGTCCTCTACAAACCAAGGGTAGATAATCCATATGAGAAGGATTGACAAGTACAGTGAAAGCTAAACATTGATAGAAAAAACGCCAAAAACTGTACTCCAAGAATACACCATTTTTGAGCTGATATCCAAAAAAGTTCTCCCATCAAAAACGATTTGGTGACCGTTAATTACATTTAACGATGTCCCATTGACATTTCTAAAACCATTAAGTGATCAAAGAGAAACTGTTTGTTATCAGTTATTTATGGCGCCCAAATTGGGGATTGTACTTTTTCAGCAAAAAAAGCGTTACAAGTTCCTTTTAAAAAATAAGATACTTTACTAACCATAAGTGAAATTTTCGCAAGCAAAAATATGTATATGTTAACATACCTATAAATCAGGCATGTCAAACACGTGGCCCGCGGGCCACAACTGGCCCGCCGACAACTTATCTGTGGCCCGCGAAGCCTTTGGAAATTTACATGTGTTTAATTTATTTGTTAGAACACGGATGCTGAAAATATATTTTGCACGAACACACTTGCACAAATTGTGGTCTCAGAGATGCAACATAAAGATATGTATATCAGTGCTACGAGTTTGACGGGCTTTTTTTATTATTCAGAATGCTACCACTATTTTTCAATAGTAATAGTTGTATTATTTATTACGTAATTAAATAAGGGGAATATTTGTCTCCAGAATGCTCTACAGAAAAATTCCTGCTCATCTGTCAACAGTGATGTATAGACAGATATAACTAAATTTTACATTTATGCACAAAAAAATTGTGGATACAAAGATTACCAATCGGAACGTAACAAAGCGCAGTATCTTGAGTCTGAAAAATTAAAGATTCGTAAAATTTTTAAAGTATTTTACTTATAATTTTTATTTGTTTATGTTGAAAACTAATACTTTATTTTACTACTCTCTTCGATTTTACACCACTTTACAAAATAACATGCTGTATATTTTAACTAAGAAATGTATTATAAAATTTAAAAAATTCAGCACTAATTAAAACCAGTTAATTTTTTTTAAATCAAAATATTAAATTCAATAGCTTTAAATGAGTTGCTTTGAAAGTGGCACAAATTATTACTTGTGTGCTTGACTCGAAAACCCCGAATTTGCCATCCAGGTTCTTCAATTGATCATTAGTCGAACATATAAATTCTGGATTTTAGCTCTTTAATAATTTTCATTACTTAGGTTAGTAATTGTCTGTGATCTTTCTGGAATCCTACATGATCTTTCTTTCCTTTCTTTCATTTTTTATTGATATACACACATTTCATTGACAGACTCTCATACAACCCAGGATTTATAAAAAATATATATATGTTAAAGCTCTTTACCCTATGAATAAATATGATAAACTGAAGATGCACATCGCATATTTTTTAAAGGTTATTTACAACACAATTATAAAAGGAGAACTGAAAACTTAAAATTTGATATCTAGACACTGCTGGGGTTTGGAAATAATATAGCATTAAGAGGTGCTACAGCACAAATTATACAGAAAACTCATAAAAATCTGGCTAAACATCGAAAAGATAAACTGTCAGAATTCAAACTGATACCTCTTAAAAGAGAATCAAACTGATTTCATCAAGCTTATTAAATAAAATTATTTTGCTTTAAAAAAAAAAAAAAAAAAAAAAAAAAAAAAAACTAATTATTGTTTTAAATGTCCCGCGAGTCGAAATCACTCAAAACGAAATTGAAGAAATGATGCCTAGATCAGTTAAACAAATTTGAAAATACTATAGGCATAAGTACCATTGCTAGAAAGATTTATCTATAAGGGATTGATTTCTACAAAACCGGTATGTGCTTAAAAACTTGCTTGTAAACTTATATTCTTAATATCGCACATTCTTAATAATCGCCAATCTAGAAAATATCTTGGAAATATGGATATGCAGATAAACAGATCTACCTTCTTATACGGAATTTAATGGCTTTCTATTATAAAGTTTTAACTGTTATTTTCGAACTGTTAAAAAATGTTACAATTTTCATTTTAAATCAACAAATTATGAATCTGGATTATTAAAAGTCCCCTACTAGACAAAGTCCTTGAGTTTTCATTTGAAATTACAAAGCACCCGGGTAAACTAAAACTTCAAGGCAAATTTCATAATGCCATCTTGTTATTTGATAGTATATATTAGCGTTTTCAAATAAAATTTATTATTTTGATAAAACAATTTTCAAAAAGAAATTGTATTTCAATTTAAATATTGTCAGGCATTACTTCAAAAATCATCGAAGTGGAAATTTTTAGAATGTACTAAAAATATATTCAAAAATTAATTTAAAAAAAAAAAAGATTTTTGAATTTGAAGAAATATGAAAATCAGTTTACTCTATTTACTTCAACTCTAATGATTGATGTTGAAATTATTCTTCAGAGACATTACTGCGCGTCTAATAAAAAGTTCAGTGCGATTTCATATTAAAGCAAAAATATGTGGATATGGGCGAACTGCCACCACTAAATTTTTAGTAGTCGTCGCTTAATAAGAATACTAATAAAATTTAGGCGAAGTATACTAATAAAATGTAGGCGAAGCATGCTAATAAAATTTAGTGGTGATAATCGGTCCACTGGCGCCCCGTTTTTACATCCCTGGATATGGGGTTCCCAATTTTCTGTAATTATTCATCAATCGACCAATTTTTCAAATTACAGTGTGCAATTAGGCATATTTTAGCTATATTCGGCAGCACGCTTTTATGCATCTTTGCATAGCTACCAACTTTTCTTTTTCAAATCAAATAAACAAAATTTGAACCAGAAAATGTATTTAATAAAAATCAAATTAAGTAAGTATAGCGCATGGGTACAAGACACATAACTTTTCTGTTTCAAAATATGCTTATTTTTATTTTTTTACTCTAAGAAAACACGGAAGATTAGCAGCTATGCTTTTGATCAGATCAGGATTAGCAAACCAGCATGTACAATCAATTTTTGAAATAAATAAAATTTAGCAAATTTGATTAAATTTTATACATTTTGTTAATGAAAAGAAAATTTGAGTATTTTTTCGAAAAATAAGATAAAATAAACTATGTATAATAATAACTTTGAAACTTGTGAATATTTCTTTCACGTGGCAGTGTTTTGTACGTACAAATTTTATCCTGTGCAATGACATTATCTACAATTTTTTTAATGTGGCCCGCGGCTTTGCATATAATGCTTAATTTGGCCCTTCGGTGGTAAACGAGTTTGACATGCCTGCTATAAATGATCTATAAATAAGTATATAACATTAGCGAAGAAAAGTAATTAAAATATTTTAGTGCTAATATTAAACTGGGGATTGTAATTTTTCAGCAAAAAAAGCGTTACAAGTTTCTATTAAAAAATAAGATACTTTAATAAAACATAAGTGAAATTTTCGCAAGCAAAAATATGTATATGTTAATACACCTATAAATAATCTATAAATAAATATGTTACATTTGCGAAGAAAAGTAATTAAAATATTTTAGTTAATACTTCTGGACACGAAAGAAGGGAGAAACGTCAAAAGAACAGTAGACGAGACAAATCAACAAAATATACCTTCATGGTACATTTTATTAATTTGTTATTCAGTGAAAATAACCTTTTTTATGTTTTTAATTTTATCTAGCATTATATATTTGTGATTTTTACCTCTAAATAGCGGGAAAATTTCGCGCTCATGAGGTGTGCGTTATTTGGAGGTTTTACTGTAAATGTAATACGGTAATTTTATATCTCAATGCAATAATTACAGTAAGAAAGGAAATTTATAGATTGCATGATAGACCGGGAGGCGGCAGCATAGACAATCACCTCATCGAGTTCACGGTTGAAATTCCAGAATTAGTTAAAACTCGATTCGCATATTAAAACGCAATCGGTCTGCCAACTCATATCTTGGTGGAAAACACCCGAAAACCCGATTTTAGCGGTTGGCTCGTAGGTTTACCATTGTGTGTTCCTGCTCCCAGTCCTCCATGTTTTCATAACTTTGAGTGCAGGTAATGGTAAACAATGGTAAACCTACGAGTCAACCGCTAAAATCGGGTTTTAAGGTGTTTTCCACCAAGATATGACTTGGCAGACCGATTTCGTTTTAATATGCAAATCGAGTTTTAACTAATTCTGGAATTTCAACCTTGAACTCGATGAGGTGATTGCCGGTGCTGCCGCCTCCCGGTCTATGATTGTGCATAAATATGTTATATAAAAGAGTAGCCCCGGGTTATATCACTCATTCGCATAAAGAGCTATTTTTCATGCCTCCCGATTAAAAAAAGCTGTACTTTAATAGCATTTTCACTTTCCATACACATACAGTCCGATAATGAAGATATTGGTATATTTTTACAGTTTAAGCTGTCTTGAATTTTTTTAAAGCTATTTTCACAAGGATTCCATGTGTACGTCCCCCCACCAGTGGCAGAGAAGTTCTGCTCTCAAAACTGGTAGACAGGAAGTGCTGGGTTCGAACCCAATCGCGCCCGTCGGCCTAATCGTTCGGTGTTTTCCGTGTTTTTCTGCGAACCTTGGATAACCTTGCGTAAATACGGATTAGGTTCCCTTAGAATGATCCCCCCACGGAGGACACTCCCTCCTCGGGCCCTCAGTTGTGTGGATAATCGGACGTTATGAACAACATCAACACTATATGTATGTGTGGATGATTGCGTGTACATTAAAATTTTCTCGCGTTTTCTAGTCCCCAGAGCTCTTACCTTTTGTAAAATTAGGAACATTATTTTTATTTATTCTTATATTACTATTAATTTGAACTCACAGTATTCTGTAAAATAATCGAAAAGTTGAGTGGAGACATGTTCCGGATTTTTTTAAGTAATTGTATTTAAGTATTGATTGTATATTATGCATCTCTCAAAATTTCGCTAAGAAATTTATAATTAATTGGTGTATAAACTAACATTTTGGAGACAAACATGAAACTTTTTTTGCATGTTATCTTTCTTAAAATTTTAATTGCCCCGACTATATCGCGCTTATTTAAATGTACCGGGCAGTCGCGATATAACGAGCGGTCACTATTATTTAATTCGTGTCTTTAATTTCGAGTATAAATTAAATATTTCGTCGAAATCCGATAGTAACGAAGTACTGACTACTTTTGAAAAATAGTTTGTAGTCGCTACTTTTTAAATAAAGAAGAAGTTGTAGTTGCAGTTAACTACATTTTCGATAAAGTAGTTTTCATGATTTTTCCCCAAAAAATCCTTTACAATATGTTACTTAGCAGTGAGCACTGAACCCTATTATAGAGAACTCACTGCATTTTTAAGCATGGTAAAAAGCGCGAGCTAGGGAATTAATTAAAAAAAATTATGATTTTTAAGATATAGCGGCAGGAAAAGGGGAAAAAAGTATTATTTAAACTACCTTCAAATTCAAGCAAGTACAAAAAAAAAAAAAAAAAAAAAAACCAATAAAGAAAGAAAGATAAACTGAATCCGAAAATTGTTCTAATCAAAGAATTTTTCAGGAAAAAAAAAACGACTGCAAGGGGCATTTTCTTACATTCATTTCAGTTAATCTCTGTCTACTACACTGTTAAAAATTTGCAACAAACTGTCCAGTCATTTGACCGTTTTTGTAGAAAACGGTTACATAATTGTAATTTAACTATATTCTGACCGTATTATTGCTCACTTTACGGTCAGAATATAGTTAAATTACGGTTACGTAACCATTTTCTACAAAAACGGTCAAATGACTGGACAGTTTGCTGCAAATTTTTAACAGTGTATCCGTCCGTTCTCTAATATTCGTAAACATACTTTATTTATATTTTCATGTACGTGGTATATGATATTGAGATCTAATATTGGACATTCTCAATTGAAAATGCAGTTTGTAGCATTTGTAGTTCGTAAACAGGGACACGCAAACAAATTCCGTTACATTATTGAATGTTTGCAGTGTACCGTAACGCTTTCAGGGGCAAAAGTAATTCTGTTTCTAAAACGGTGAAATGATTGACTGTCACCAGAATTTACAGAACGAATGAATTTAAAAAATATATAAATCATTTTCCTCAAATACATTATAAAAGAAAAATTTTATTAAAAAATTCTGGATGCCATTTGGCAGTTGAGAATTAAAATTAAGTGGCATATATAATATTCCACCGCCCTTGAAAGAGTTAATGGTATTACACTATTTCAAATATAATAAATTTGATTTGCGTACTACACAGCATGCTTTCTATAGAACATGGTATGCGTAAGATTTATCGGTCATTTACAGGGACACAAAATAATTCGATTACAGTACTATCCAAGAGGGGTAATTGCTGGAAATAGGATTTCAGCTGTGTTGTGCTTTTTTAAACAACTAAATTTTAGTATATTACGTAGTTAAAAAGAAAAAACCCGCACCTTATAGTATACAGGGCTGCACAAAAAAAATTATAGATATTGCCGTTTATGGACGTGAGTTGCTTAAATGGTGTTTTGAACTGTGTTATTTACTTTTCAGCTAAACAATATTAGATAAGTAAGAAATGTTTGTAAAATCTAAATAAACTCATATGCTTGCTCTGAATAAATTGGACATATTACCGTCTATGAATGGTGATTGTTGGAAGTGCGTTTTTAGTTATGCTATGCATCTTATATTAAAATAAATGGTCAACGTAAAAATAGCACAAATAAAAATATATAAAATAGCAAAGCAAACAGCTGTTTCGGAGCCTCTAAAGCTCCACCATCAGTGCCAAATTAAAAAAAGATTACACCTATTTTAAATATACATCTTATAGCTAAAATAAATTTTAGCATATTGTGTGGTATATATAAATATTAATAGATCATATACAGGGCTGCAGAAAACAATATGAATGTATTACAGTTTATGGAAGGAAATTGCTGAAACTTAATTTTAAACAATTTTATGCATTTTCTCGGAATTAAATTCAAGCATTGTGGTCCTGTATAAAAATATAAAGGTTGCACAAATAAATTTGAATATCAAACTGCCTATGGGTGGCAATACTTAAAATTGTTTTTTCAGCTGCATTAGGCGTTTTCTTTTTTCATCGTATCCAAATATGAAACTGCGTCTAAACATTCTGGAAGTGTTGGAAAAAGTTTCATAATCTATGCCGTGAAAAATGATTTTTCTTTCTTGTTCTTTAGTTGCAACATTTTGCCGTTGTCTGCTTTTAATGTTCAATCTTTTACGAAATTTATTTATTCATATACAATAGATTTATTGTTTATTAAAAAAAGTTTCTGTGAAAAAGAAATTTCTCTAATATTTTAATAAAAAGCAAAAATGACATGAAGTTTTTCATTGTTTTCTGCCTTTTTCGAAGTATACGTGTTTGATTCTTTTAAACAGTTATTTGTATAGACGGCACATACTGTATAGCTATTTTAAAAACGTCAGTATTTTTCATATTATTTACTATTTTTCTCCTCTCAGAGTATTTAGAATTTTCCTGTGAAACATGTTGTTGTGGTTTCTTACAACCACTGCCATATGTTTTTTATTTAATTAGTTTAAGAAATATTTTATTAATCTTTATTCATTTAATATTAAAATTCGCATTCAAAAATTATTTTAATTACTTCCTTTTTAAAACTCCTCCTGTAAGCTTTTGTTTCTTACATAACATTTCGCTTTATCTTAAAGTGGGAATGATCGTTTTGATGTCTGTACTTACGGAATTGGATTCTGCTAGAACATTCTATAACATTCTTTGCGTGAGCTCACTTCCTATTCTAAGCCCCGCCCCTCGCCAATCAAATTCAAATGAGTTTAATACGTAATTTGAAAGTTGATGTTTATCTCTGCCGATTGGCGTTTTCATTTTTCGACAACACGCTTCCGTCTCAGCGCTGCGGCTGCGCGCTCACACTGGGACGTTTGCTACAGGAATGAAAGGTGGTTGCTTGGCTTACTGCGAAAAAATCGTATGCCTATATCGATAGCTATAATATGAAGGAAATAGCTTTTTAAAAATTATGATGTCCTCCATATTTTTACTCTGAATTACGGCAAGTATGCGAACGACTATGAGTATGATAACAATATACCAACGTAGATGCAATGACGGTCATGAGTGGTGCTAGGTTGCTTGAATCTTAAGATGATATATGGCAGGAGTGGCTTATTTTCATTCGAATGGTTATACGTTTTGTGTTTTTCAATTTGCTTGATAAAATCATATGGTGATTTGATTTTTAAAACCAACATATCCGTAATTCCCAAGAGAAAATTCCATTATTTTTTTCTCATGATGTTGTTTATTTAAAACGTCTGTTGTATACTAATCATTTAAAAAAAAGTGAATCTATAAAAAAAAAGAGATTCAATCAGAAATACAGCTTTTTCAAGATTCTTTATAAATTTATTCAAAGCTGCAAATTCTCAGTGCAAGTTCCTTTAATTACATCTACCACTTGTGTTCCTTTTTAGGTTAATTCAGGTAATATTTTTGTTCGTATTTTCCTTGTTCTTAATTATCAAATTTACATGAATAATTATTTAACGAATCATTTTTAATAATGAATGTCATGTTGGTGTGGTCTTTTGCGGCTATAACACATTGTACTCAATGTACTCATTGTACTCTTCTTGATAAAATCACGATATATTGAATTGGTTTATTAATATGATTCTAGTGTTAAAAGAAGAACTTATCGTCTACCACCACACATGTGGTCGCTATAATTACAAAAGTCCTTCCGGCCTGTACCGGGAGGAAAAGGTAACTTTCCTATATCTTCGTTTTAAAATTTTAGCTAATGTTACACGAAAACAGCAAGCTAAAATACAAAGAAACGTTTACAAAAGATTCGTTAATACTGAATTTGAATAAGAAATTCGCCAAATTATTGAGCAATAGCCAAATTGGCTTCATTTATGAAGACTTATTTTGATCGCCAAATTTGGCGATATTTCGCCAAATGTCGCCCAATTTTGCCAATTTTGTCGCCAATGTCGCCAATTTTGGCGTTAACTGATATGAATATATAGTTTTATGCGTATGATTGGGAAAATTATTACAACAATGAAAGAAAATAATTTGCGAGTAATCGCGTTAATGTGCTGTTTTGTTTCAAAATGTCAGCCACCCTAGAATTTCAAACTGCTCTATCTCAGCCATTTTTTAAGATAGAGGTAAACCAAAAAAAGCTCTGGAATCCTCGTTTCAAGGCCAAACACGTAATTAAAAAATAAATTTGAATTTTTAAAATTTTTTGTATATTTATTTTAGATTTTAAGTTATTTTACATCTTTAAATGGCCGCCATCTTGAAACAAGATGGCGGACCAAGCTGGCCAACGAACTCGGTCGAGACATTAGTGACCTTAATACACACAATTAGTTTCATCAAAATCGATTCATAATTACGGGCGTTATCGTATGACATAGGTCAGATATATATATATATATATATATTGTTATGAATTTTGTATATATCTGTAAATATTCCATTTGTTTAAATTTATTTTATTTTATTATTGTGAAAATTGCAGTATTATTAATGTATTTCCTATTGAGCATCATGTAACTCAATGCTAAAGGCCTCAGATGGTTTGCAAGGAAAACAACCTTACACCCTCATCTTTATAATGGAAGTCTATGGTAAAATCGCCAAGGAATGGGTTTATCGCGAAGTTGGCGATGGTTTTGGCGACTTATTTTTGTCGCCAAATTTGGCGATATATCGCCAAATGTCGCCAAGTTGGCGACGGATTTGGCGACTTTTTGTGCAACCCCCCCCCCCCCCCCCCGTATACCTGTACATTGGGATCCTTTCTCACTTTGGTTCTCTATTGAAAGTTAAAGCACTTTCTGGTAATTTCTAGCATCTGAAATCTCTGGAATAATCTGGAAAGATCTCTAAAGCCTATATAAGGGACCTCCACCAGTCCAGTTAGTGAGTTGTCTGTCAACTGCGATTGAATTCATACGAGAGGCTTTGCATTGAGAACTGTGTTTCTCGGATCGATTTTGTCGTTGATACGTCGTATTGAACGCATTGTTTCTGTGTGAAATTTTGCTTAGCTTTTATTGGATTTGAAGATTACTGAATATCTTGTAATTTTAAGAAGATATTTGTGATCGTATTGCACTGTTTATAGACAATAAAGCCTTTTTATTGTTCTTATATATTGGCATCAGTCCTTTCGAACCCCGAGCTCACAACAATATATATATATATATATATATATATATATATATATATATATATATGGATATATCTATATATATAAATCAACATTTGGACGGAGGGTGGTTTTGGGGTCTGGGGGTCATGATCGGTGAAAATATATCGAAATTTTCCGGAACTGCTTTCCTCCGAACGGCTGCAATAGGTAGCTTTATACTTTTTTGTATTGAAAGCTACCTAAAAGATTAACGGGTGCATATAGCACTTCTAAATCCATTTAACTGATGAAAGAAGGAGCTGTTTTTTTCTCATTAATTATACTTAATGCTCGCAAACTGATAAAAATCGTTGGAATCTCCTCTGTACAGTATAAAGCATGCATATAGTTATTGTACTGGAGCCCTCAAGTGAAGTACTTGTTTCTAATTCAAGAATGGCCAAAATTAGTTATATTAAAAGTGAGCGTGGAGGTTTGGTTTTAAATTACGAAAATTACATCTTCCGATTTAATAGAAAGTATCAAAACACAGAATACTGAAGATGTGTGACAGACAAATGCAGAGCGAGAATTAATATAGAAAACAACAATATTAAAAGTAAAATGAAATGTCAAATCATTCTAAATAATCTATATAAGATGTTTTCTTTTGAAATTTTCAATTTAATCAGAAAAGAACATAATTTCTAATTTAGAGCATTGACAGAAAAATAAGATATTGCAAATACTAAGGATTTCAAGAAAAATGTTTTGAACAGCTGCACAGTGGGGCAAAATCCCGAAAAAGAATTAGATAATAGTTCAGGACATTATCTCCTTAAATTTCGACACGGAACACTGTGGAACTTATAAACTTTCTGATGTTTGAAAACAAAAAAATAATATTTAAAAAAAAAATATTTTTATCAAAAATAATCATGACATTATTAATTTTTATGCGCTTAATATACTTTTTCTACTTTCTAAAGTTACTAGTTTGAAAACAAAAAAATAATATTTAAAAAAAATATTTTTATCAAAAATAATCATGACATTATTAATTTTTATGCGCTTAATATAATTTTTCTAACACATGCTAATAATTTACATACCATCATCGTGTGAATCCATTTTACAGAATTAAAATTGGATGATATGGAAAAATGTAGCACGTTTTTAGAAGAACCGCTGTTTTGCTCTTTTTGTGCACCTCAGATGATACTGCTCTAAGCGTCACTTTTGAAATGATGCATGTTGTCAGGGAAACGCGAAAACCTTTTTCTAAATACAGATTCTGACCCTCCAAACATTATTCTAGCCAACTGTATAATCAAAATTCCCGAAATAGTAACTTTATTTTTCGACTTTTGGCCAGCTTTTCGGGATTTTGCCCCAACTGTGAGCTGTGGGAAAATAAATCATATTTATGAAACTGCACTAAATATTTATTTATTATTATGAATTAAAAGATTCCTAATAAAGATAACCAAGGATTCATTGAGTAGAGCAGTTTATTTTTTTAACATAAGACATAGCTGTTACTAATGATGTTTAAATTATAAATCATTTAAATTTTCTACAGGACAAACTGTAATTATTTAATTTAAATTATTTTCAGATGAAGTTTTATTATTTGTATAGTATCCGATAATATTAGAGAAATCGAGACAGATGTACCTGAAACATGACAGCTTTTTCTTCATTCTTTCATCAAGATACTACAAATTGTGTAAGAATTTGTATTTAATATTTTAAAAGTATTAATAATAATCTTATTGGGTCTGTAAAGGAGAGACAACCTTGAAAATATGTAAAATTAAAATAAACAAATTAAAATCAGTTGTTGATTTAAATTTTTGTATTGATAAATTATCTGGATTCATCTTAATATGTATGAGTGGGATTTAAATCCGATCAAATTATCAACTAAATGTTACTAGTTTTATATAGTTATAAAATATCAACAATGATTAAAGTGTTCCTTATGAATTATTTTTCCCTCAACCCCTTCCATATTTCTCAAGTATATTAACTTTATTATTATTATTATTATTAAATAAATGGATATCCATATGAAACACAAGGAATAATTATCAAAGTTATAAATATCAAATGCAATATTAAGGGAAAATATCAAGAAAGGTCGCCCAATTTACAGAAAACATATCTATACTTCTAAGTAATAATTGATATACATGAAAATGAATACATATATATGTGTACTTTTAGGAGCATGGTTTTTATTAAGGTTGTTCTTAAATCCAAACGGGATTCTTTCGGTAGCATTTTTTAATTTATTTTTATTCGCAAACATATCAATCTGTCAAGTGCTCTTATTAAAAAACTATGTAATCGAACTGTATTTTTTTTTCATTTTTCGATAAAGGCAGAAGATTTTCAAAAATGCTGTCAAAGTGGGCATTTTGAAAAGAATTTCGGGACGCGACAGCGCAGAAATGAAAAATGCCATCCTGAGACAATAATAGCTTATAACTCAAGATGTAATTCATTTATTGGAAAATTAAAAGAAAACTGTTTGATAACAAACCACTTTAATAATCATACTTGCAAATATCATTATGCAAGTATGTAAAATAAGTCGGTAGGTGTGTCAGAAGTTTTGCGTTGTTGAGCGGGGAAATTTTTTTTTTTGAGAACCGCCTTATAATAATAATTAATTTTGAATAGTTTAGAAATTTCATAGAAAATTTGTAAAAAAAATTACTTTAGAATTATTTCTATTATTTGTATTAAAATTCTTTTTATTACAATTATTTAAATGTAATTTGACTTGTTAAAGCATAAAAGTCTTGGTGTAGTATGCAGTTTTTTATGTTGCTTACTAAAGCAAATGATACTTGAAACTGTCTAGACTTGAAACTTAAACTGTTTTGGAAACCAAATTAAGCTGTTTTATGGAAAAATTAACTTATCTTGTTAATAAAATTCATAATATTGTGTTTCAAGAACCATTAGGTGATGTTTGATAATATAAAGTTTAAAAAAGAACTATAATCCATATAGTTTTTAACATTTTCCAACATAGTTTAAAAGTATTTATGATTGATCTTTGTCCCTCCGTCTTTTTGGCAGTTTGTTCACACTCTGACTCTCGTGAATAGACTTGAATTTCCACGATTTTGAATTTCACGATTTTTGAATTTCCACGACATATTCCCTATTGATATTCAAAATGAGGTAGGTAGCTGTTATAGCTCGTTTACAGGGATAGGCAAAAGTTTTCGATTACATTATGGTCAATGGGAAAAAATCATTTGCAGTACATTTTAGTGATGTTATGAAACATCAAATAGGATGGAATTGGTATGTGTCAATGAGGTGGACTTAGAGTATACTTTCTATAGAGTATGAAGTTAGTAGCATATATGTAGTTCGTTTGTAGAACTACGAACCATAATTGCTGGAAGTGCGGTTTGAGCTCTTGTATGCATTTTTAAATGTAACTAAATTTTAGTGCATTACATGGTGAGTATGAATTATATAGATCATATACATAGCTGCACGAAAAAAATCATAAGCATTTCAGTTTATGGGAGTAAATTCCTAAAGTGTATGTCCAGCTGAACTATATTTAGATGCTTGTAGAATAGAAATAAATTCATATGGCTGCGTAAAAAAAATTAGATACATTGCCACCTATGGATGGTAATTGCTGGAAGTGCATTTTTTGTTTTGAGTTTTCAAGCTGAATTAAATATTAGTATATTACGTGATGTGTATAAAGCGTATAACATACAGGTTTACTCCACCAGCGGCCCCCCCCCCCCCAACACACACAAAAAAATCATATTAACGTCTATGGAAGGGTTTCCTGAAAATACACTTTTAACTGGTATACACGTTTTTTAGCTCAACCAAATTTTGCTGCAGTATTCATATACATGGTTGCTCTAAAAGATACTGATACATAATCATATAGTATAAGTAGCATTTCCCTAAAAAAACCTTTTTTAGTTGTTTTATACGTTTTCCAGCTCATTGAAATTTTAGTTTCATTATGTAGTAGTATGTTTAAAGCTCTATAGATCATATACAGGGTTGCACAAAAGGATTCTCATACA
The DNA here is from genome assembly GCA_963931845.1 of Maratus michaelseni. Classification (NCBI taxonomy): domain Eukaryota; kingdom Metazoa; phylum Arthropoda; class Arachnida; order Araneae; family Salticidae; genus Maratus; species Maratus michaelseni. The sequence goes on along the minus strand of OZ007596.1, from coordinate 151,481,542 downwards.
TTATCTGCTATGGACAGAAATTCTTGAAAATGGATTTTTAACTGCGTTCTGTGTTTTTAAATTGTTTATTTAAATGTCTCATTGCATTGATTGAAAGAAGGAAATTTCTTAACAGTATTCAAATAATGTTGGAAAATGTTTCATAATCTACTAGCCGGTCTTCGTCCGTCTAGTCGGTCGCTTCTGAGTGGGGCCCAAATACATTCTGCAGCGTACTGTCTTGACTTCCCTTAGTGCCCAGAAATTGCATTTCATATGCAAACAGAAAAATTTAAATAAAATACTTCATTTTAAAATATACGAAAATAACTGAATAATATATATATACATATATATTGAAAAATGTTAATAATCAGCATAACGTAAAATCGAAAGCACAAACAAAAATAAATATTTGGCGCTGTGTGGTGATCATAGTTTCATAATAAAAGTCTTGTTGTCTTTTCTTGGTTTTATTTAAAAACAAACTTAACAGAACAGTAAATTAATAATGATAATTACACTGAAAATTATAAATTTCAGGAGAGCATAGCCAAGATATTGCTCCATATTCGAGATACAAAAAAAATTCTAACTTAAAAAACAACATTTTTCTAATAAATTCGGGGTAAGTATTACGTCACGTTACGTAACGTCGTGAGCTTAACTCCTTCCACAGACATGTGATCAAATAAATTCTCAACATCCTGCCCCACCATGAACACATGGGGGTTCATCAAAAATTTTCAAAAATGTACATCATTTATATATAACATCATATATATATATAACATCAATACAAGTAACCTAGTTTTCAATTAACAAATAATAGCTCAATTATCAAAATTGTATACAATTTTCAAATTAAAAGTAATATTAAGGTATTCAAGTAAACAATTTAACATAATATTATTCAAGATCAATATCTATTCCAAGTACAAGATTTAAATTAAATTATAAAAGTTAAAATAATAATAGTAGTATATCCAAGATAAAAAAAATTCAAGAATGAAACCCAGTGAGCAAAACAAAACATTTTAAAAGTTTTGCCCAGGAATTTCAAGAAGACAGTCAAATATAAAGTAAATTATTTAAATTTAAAATAATTCAGGTCAAGATACAACTAATATATAGTCCTGGAAATCAAAGTTTGATATATTATCTAGATTAAATCATGATGATATACCATCTAGATTAAATCATGAACACAAGAAAATTTCAAATATTAAATTCAAGTAACAATGCAAATATATATTCCAGTGCTACTTACATACCTTCTTCAATTATAAACTAAACAATTTAAAATTGTATTTTCTACTAAAAATATAAAAAGAAACAGTTAAAAATATTATTCTAGAAAAATTCAAAAAAAGAGAAGTCAAAGAAGTTCAATATACATATCATCAAGAAAAATTTTTAGTCTTTTGAAAGTAAAAATAGTTTTTTTTTTCAGTTTTTCAAGTCTCTTATTTCGAGATTGTACAACAGATTGATTGGTCTTTTAATAGTTGAATTGTTTGTTTTCACTTCACAAGACCTTATTCTTCCATCTCTTCCAACAAATGTTTTTGTAACTTTTCCCAACTTCCAGAAAGGTTTAGGTAAATGTTCATCATGCACAAACACAACATCATCTATTTTGAAATCAGATGTTTTATTTTGATCCGTGCAGGGAGTAGATTTTAAGTTGAGGAGATATTCATTCTTCCACCGCTTCCAAAAATGGTTTAAAATTGTCTCACGTAAACGAAAACGTTTCACTAAAGTTTCTTTGGTTGCAGGTAAGGTTAAATCGTTTACTTTTATACTTGGTAAACACAAAACTCGTTTTCCTATAATAAATTGAGCAGGTGTTAGAGGAAATGGTTCATCTAGTTCAGAATAAACGTAAGTCAATGGACGAGAGTTAATGATAGCTTCTACTTCAACTAGAAGAGTTTCCAGTTCACTTAGAGTTAGAAAAGATTTGCCGATGACCTTAAGTAAAGTAAACTTCACTGAGCGCACCATTCGCTCATAAAAGCCACCCCACCAGGCAGCACGTTCGACAATGAATTTCCAAGAAATTCTCCGATCGGCGTAAAACTTTTTTACGTCCGGATGGTGGATAGCTTTCCACATTTCTTTTAATTCAAGCTCAGCTCTTTTAAAAGTTTTTGCACTGTCTGAATAGATTATAGCCCACAGCCCTCTTCTTAAAATAAATCTGCGAAATCCTAATAAAAATTCTGCAGTTGGCATGTCTTTCACAAGCTGCAAATGAATTGCTCTTGTGATAGCGCAAGTAAACAATAAGATGTAATTTTTATTCTCACTCCCCTTCAGATATAGGGGCCCCGCAAAATCAAGGCCTGTAATGGAAAATGGAGGTGCTTCGTTAATGCGGTCACCTGGAAGAGGTGCTATTACTTGTTGACCAGGACGTATGTTAAATTTCTTGCAGATTGTGCAGTTGTTGAGGACTGATTTTATGCACTGTCCACCTCTTAAAATCCAAAACTTTTCACGAGTTTGTACCAGTGTTTCTGATACTCCTGCATGCAAAACCCTTTCATGGGAATCTTTAATAATTAATTCTGTAAGTTTATGTTTGGGAGGAAGCACGATAGGATGTTTATCATAAAATGGCAAGTTAGCCTTTTGTAACCGCCCTCGTACCAAGAGTAATCCTTCTTCTGACAACACAGGATTTAGCTGCAAAAGGTTGGATTCTTTAGGGATATTTTTGTTAAGCTTCAATCATTTTATAACCTCAGGGAAACTTTCTTCTTGAACAAGCTTTACCCAAAAATTTTTGGCATTTATTATTTCATCAGCTGATAATTCCGCAAGATTTCGTTTTTCTGTTTTTACTTATTGGAAATAAATCTAAATACCCATGCAGTTACTCGATACAATTTCCTTAGTGAGCTATACCTTGAAAAATTTAAAATTTAAATTTTATCAGCGTTATTTGTGTTAACTACACAAGAAATAATTTCTGCTTTTCGAGACCTCTCTTCAGAAACATTAGACACTTGAGTTGCGGGTATTTTAACTCTGGGCCACTGATCTTCAGGCAAGGAAAGAAATTTGGGACCGTACCACCATTTTTGAGAATGGACCAATTGTTTTCCTGAACAACCTCTAGTGATTAGGTCGGCAGGATTAAGTTTGCCTTTGTAATGTCTCCATAAACTAGGATCAGACAAGTCATGAATTTCTGAAATTCTATTTGCTACGAATGGTTTCCATTTTTCTTTTGATCCTTTTATCCAATAAAGGACAATTTCAGAATCTGTCCAGAAAACAAACTTGAGTACCTGGAGAATATTTTTAAGATAATTTGCAACTCTTGCACCAATAACTGCTCCCATCAATTCAAGGAAGAGTTAATTTCTTCAAGGGGGCAACTCTAGATTTAGACATGACAAAACTAGTCTTAAATTTTTCTTTAGATGTTTGATATCGTAAGTATACTACTGCACCATAGGCTTTAGGATTAGCATCTGTAAAAATATGTAACTGGATACCCTCCTTTTCCATGATCAGGGTGCTAAAATAATATCTGGGAATTTTCAGTTGTGAGAGCTTCTGTATTTCTGAAATCCAAGTTTTCCAATCATTTTCTAACTCACCAGAAAATTTTTCATCCCATGATATGCCCATTACCCATAATTGTTGCAATAAATATTTAATTCGAATAAAAAAAGGAGTGATTAACCCAGCCGGGTCAAACAACATAGCTGCAATTTTCAAGACATTCCGTTTTGTACAAGAATCATTATTTAATTTTGATAACAATGGACGTAATTCTAGTCCCAAATTATCTTCATTATTGTTCCAAGTTAAGCCTAATACTTTTAGAGAGTTATTTGGGAGATCGGAATTAGAAATAGGTATGCTCTTATCAATCCATCTTTTCCTAAGCTCCTCGGAATGTTTCAAATTTTCTTAAATTCATCCCCCCTTCTTTCAAAATATCAACAGCTTCTTTAGATAAATTAAAAGCCTCTACAATATCATTTTCTCCGGTAAACAAATAATCTACATAAAGGGACGAATTAAGGATTTCAAATGTTTTCTTGTGAGAGTCTTTATATTTATTGATATGGTTTGATAAACGGACTGCAGGTGACACCAAAAATAGCCCTAGTCATTCTATAGGGAACAATTTCTTTATTTTTGTCAAAATCTTCATAATATAGAAATCTTAAATAGTCGCGATCTTCTTCCGCTATAGATATCTGGAGAAAGACTTTTTCAATGTCAGCTGAAAGGGCAATTTTGTGTATTCGGAATTTAAAAATATTATCCAGAACATTTGGGTTCAAGTTAGGACTCGGATTCAGGCATTCGTTTAAAGATAAGGAATCCGCTTGTTTAGAGGAAGCATCGAAAACAATCCGAGTTTTTGTTGTAATTTTATCCTCTCGGATGACAGGTCTATGGGGCATGTAATAACAGTTATTCTCGGAAAACTTTTTAGGGCACAATTCTACTATACCTTCTTTAAGTTGGTCAAGCAAAATAGAATTGTATTCTTTGAATAAAGACTCATCTTTCAGGAATTTGTTTTCCAAACTAGAAAACCGCTTTTTTGCTACTTCAAGATTATTTTAAAGAAAATCACGAGAATTTTTCCATAAAAGGCGTGTTTCATAGTGACCATTAACGATTTTTAAGTTTTCTTGAAACTCATTTATTACTTCATAATTAGGAATTTTCTTTTCATTACTTGCAATAATGCCAATTGCTTCAAGATCCCAAAATGCTTTTAATTGTGTATTTAAATTTTCACCCGAAACATTTAAACATGTTAAATCTCTTTTTTTCGAATAGCAAATTACATTTAAACAAGAAATAGAATTCCTCGAATAATTATCTGGCATTTGTCCAACTAATGTTGTTCCGAAAATAGACGTTTGAAAGTATAATTGCTTGTTTATTTTGGTAAGCGATCCACATAATGTTTCATAAATATAATTAGCCCCTAATAAAATTTGAACTGGTAAATTTACTTCGAATAAATCAGCTAATTGATATTCCTTTGAAATAAGGTTTTGAAACCGGGGATTAATATTTTGACATAATTGGGTACCACATATTTCATCCGTAATTAATGACTCAACATTAACAGAATTATACGGATGATATCTGCTTCTCAAGGTTATTAATACACATTCAAATTCTTTTTCTGTAGGATTTCTGTTAGAAAATGTGTAAATGAAAAGTTTTAAACTTTTCTTAAGATTTTGGCATTTAATGCCTTTGCCAAATCACTCCGAATAAATGTTTTTGTGGAAGCAGAACCATATAGTATTCTGGCTAATACTTTTTTAGATCCACTTTCCACCTGAACACAAGCCGTTTGCAGTAGAGTGGTATAATTATTTCTCAATTTTTTTGACTTATGAATAGATTGTATTACTGTTTCATTTTCAGGAATTTGGGTAACTTGTTTTAATTTTGGATCTTGATTTTCAACCAATTTTTTACATTTTCTTTGGGGGCAAAATAAGTGATTAGGTTGTGTACTCTGACATGTTTGACAGGGCTGAATTTTTACTTTACAAACTGACTTTAAGTGTTTGAAAAAGCATTTATAACAGCGTCCGTCTTTCTTTAACTTAAATCTTTTTTGTTCATTTGTTAGGATTTTGCATCCTAATCCAGTATGCAAATTAGAATTGCAAAAAAATGCAAACACTTTCAGTAATAGTATTTAATGCAGCTGATGTCGGGAAATTATTTTTTATTTTAAATTTCTCTTTAGAATATTCAACTTTCGAACGAAACGTTTCCTGACCTTTCAACGAAATTCCTGACACTAGATCTGCAGCCTCCCTAGATTCAATTTCAAACTTGATGAATTTCATTAATTCACATGCATCACCCATTTTCTTAGGATCCCTTTTTCTGTGAAATTCTACCACTAGATTATGTGGCAATTGTTTTAACAATATAGGGATTAATATATATCTAAATTTATCTGATGCAATACCCATAGATTGCAAATTCCTATTACTGACTTCACTTTCATCATAAATATGTCTGAGCCCCTTAATATTTGATGAAGATTTAACAGGTTGGATTTCTAATAGTTTATTAACAAAACAACTAATTAACTGGTCTTGTTTTCCGTATCTTTCTTTTAATAAGGTTAAACAAGACTTACAATTTTCTTCTTTTAAAGCAAAACCAGCTACTGATTTGTAAACTTCACCGGTTAAGAAAGATTTCAAATATAAAAATTTATCAACGGTACTTAATGATTCATTTTAATCTATAGCGCTTTCAAAACTATTATAAAATTCCAAGAATTTACTTGGATCACCACTGAAGGTGGTTATATTTAGTTTGGGCAAATTGACAGGATTCTGTGATGCATTACTTAAATTAGAAATAGTATTAATACTTTTAACAGATTTAGCTTGCTCGACCTTGAATTGTTTTAATTTACTCCTAATATTGGTTTTCGAATCAGATATAGATTCGTCATACTCAAGAGACTTTTGGATTTCGTTTTCGAATTGCGTTTCATCTGTAATTAATTCTTCAATTTTTTCATTTAAATTTTTAAGGTCATTTTGTTTTTCTTGTAAATTTATTAAATATTCCGAAAGTTTAAACTGATCATTGTCACTTTGAGTATCAATACTCTCAATAAATGTATCCATAGAAGAAATCAATTTCATGCATGAAGTTCGAGGAAGCTTTCTTTTTGCTTTTAACTTTTCAATTTTTTCCATAATAGAATAATAATAATAATAATAATAATAATAATAATAATAATAATAATAAAGTTTTTACAGTACCTTATATCCAAGCTTAGTCCACGAGAAAAAAAACTTGCAATAAATATTTTTTCCTATATAGTTACATCGACCACGAATTCAGAACATTTTCTTGAAATCCTGCGTTTTCGGTGCCATGAAAAATGTTGATAATCAGCATAACGTAAAATCGAAAGCACAAACAAAAATAAATATCGTGGTGATCATAGTTTCATAATAAAAGTCTTGTTGTCTTTTCTTGGTTTTATTTAACAACAAACTTAACAGAACAGTAAATTAATAATGATAATTACACTGAAAATTATAAATTTCAGGAGAGCATGGCCAAGATATTGCTCCATATTCAAGATACAAAAAAAATTCAAACTAAAAAAACAACAGTTTTCTAATCAGTTCGGGGTAAGTATTACGTCACGTTACGTAACGCCGTGAGCTTAACTCCTTCCACAGACATGTGATCAAATAAATTCTCAACATATATATACTAGTTGGCCTTCGTCCGTCTAGCCGGTCGTTTCTGAGTGGGGCCCAAATACAATCTGTAGCGTACTGTCTTGACTTCCCTTAGGGCCCAGAAATTGCATTTTACATGCAAACAGAGAAATTTAAATAAAATACTTTATTTTAAACTATACGAAAATAACTAAATAATATATATATATATATATATATATATATATAAGCACATAAATAAATGTTTCGTGAGATGAATAATATTTTTTCCATAATCCCTCGGACAAAATACTACTGGCCCTCTGCGTATTTATCTAAGATGAGCGGAGAGCTTTCAGATGAAATAAATAAAAATGGGATTGCCTAAGATAAATGGCGATCATTGTAAATGGGTACTGTCATGCTCATAAATTATTAATGAGGTGATCAAAATAACGGGGCCTTGTGTATTTCTCAGCCATACATCGTTAATGCAGCGATCACTATAACGTGGTTCAGTTATTTTGAGTTACTGACTATTTCACGGGAGAGGGGGAAATGAGGGATACGAAAAAGCAATTAACAGCCTGGCGACTTGTAAATAAGAAAGGTAGCCAGATTCAACCCTTTCTCGCTCCTTCTTACAAACAATCATTGATATACGGGCCCCGAATGGAGATAAAACGAAGAAACATTTTTTCTCTTTAAAAGACATCTGTAAGACATCCCCCTTCCTATGCATTATTATTCATTCTTCAATGTCAGTTCCTCTTGTAGATAAATCGCACAACTGTACTGTTTTCAAAGTAAAAATCACAGAAAAAAATCATTCTGCATATAAAAGTTTCATAAAAATTATAACTATACAATTCAGCTTTTTGTATCATTAGCAAAAACCATAACAAATTTCGTGTGGCCTGAAAAATAACAAGAAATGTATTATGTAAAAAATATAATTGTACAAACAGTTTTAGAACAATTGTTTATTTATTTCCTCATCAAAGATATTCCAAGATTCCGTTAAGGTGGATCTCAAATGATATGCTAAACAGCACGAAACTTTCTGACGCATTTTGTGACTCATTTTTAAACGTAAAGGCATAAAATTAGTAGGCCTGACTATTGAAACGATTTGGAATCCAAATAAGTTTTCCATTTTTTGATAAATAAATTACTTATCGAGTTATGAGCGATTCTTGTCACGGGACAACACGTTTTTCCCCTTTCTTGTGCTGCGGCATCGGAAATTCAATTCAAAACGCTGACTTTGACTGTTTTTTTCTGAAAGATCTTCAGCCTTTACCAAAAAATGGAAAGCGCCTTTCTATTACAAAGTTTAAGAACACTCGCGAATTAAGAACACTCGCCAATTTCCGAACTTCCCAAGTTTCTGTACAAAAGTAAATTAAAAAATATGTCGTAAAATAGCTAGTTTGGAATTGAGAATAGCTTTAAGGTGGTTGCTCAACCAGCTCTCTAATTCCCCTCGCTAATATTAAAGATATGGGCGTAGAAGAATGCAACGTACATTTAAAATATCTCCTTAGAAAACTACATTTTTTTTATTTCTTTTTTCTTCGTACTCTTCTTAAGAGATGTTTTTTTCCGCCTTAGTTGTCAAAATATTTCTGAAATATCTGCTTAATTTAATATTTTATGAGTTAAAAGCTGACGAGCTGTGAGTAATATTTTAACACTTCAAGATAAATTCTGATAAAAACATTAGCAACTATGAATTTCATTTCAACTAACGTTTAAAAGAGTCTGTATTCACTATCTTTGGTGAAATCTTGCGGTCTGATATTTATCGCTATTTTAATACTATTTGTGTGTTTACAGTTTGATTATTTTTAAAGTGTTAATTAAATAGCTGTCGTTAAGGATTATTAAGTTCAGTGTATAATTTGTTGAGGATATACATTTTTTGAAACATGGTCAATTTAGTGCAAAAACTATAAGCAAAATTTCGAAAGTTTATGTTTGCAAAATGCAGTGTCCAATGTTTTGTTTTACCCCTCTTTATTTTATTTTGTTCGAATTTTTCACTTCCAAATAAGCCAAAATTTACTTTATATGTATTATGTCAATTGATTTAACTGTGTAATTATAACAAAACAATTCGTGAAACTGATTTAAAACAATAATAATAAATAACCATAAAAAAAGAAATGTTGCTTTAAATTGCTGAATATTGTTTCATTTTCAGTTCTGTAAAAAAAAAAAAAAAAAAAAAAAAAAAAACGAAAAGCCATGCGTCAAGCATAGATTATGTAATACTTTCCAACGCTTCCAAAATAATTTTACAAACCATTACCGTTTAATAATCTGGAAGATAACATCTAAGTAAACAATTTAGAAAACGCATAACATATTTAAAAACGTAATTTCAGGAATTACCAACAATATTCGGTAAAATATCCCATTACTTTTATTCAACCCTGTATATGATCTATAGATTTGTATATATATTACATTAGGTTGCTAAATTTTAGTTCAGTTAGGAAACGCCTAGAACTGTTTAAAATTCTCCTTCTAGAGTTTTTGTCAATAAACGGAAATGTGTTCGCGAACTTTTGTACTGCCCTGTATATGATCTACAGAATTTATACACACCAAGTAATAGACAAAAAGTGAGTTAAATTTAAAATCGCGTTCAGCAATTTAAAACGCACTTCCGGAAATTATTGTTAACAGAAAGAAGATAATTCTTTTGTGTGTCCCTGTAAATGAACGATGACTGCAACACACGCAATATTCTGTAGTAAGCCTTTTGTAATGCAACTTAGTGATATATATAAATTTCAATGTGTTTAAAATTGTGTAACATTATTAAAATAAACCGCAAATGATTTTTCCCCATAGACCGTAATGTAACCGAATTCTTTTGAGTGTCCCTGTAAAAAAAACTATAGGTGCTACACACTTCAGTAGAAATAGGGAACATGCTATAGATAACGACAGTAACATACAAAAATTTCAGAGCATTCCGAGCATATTTACGGGTGTTAGAGCACGGACAGACAAACCGAAGTCATTACTTTTCAACTAGTTTGGAAAGTGTTAAAGAAAACGGGGATGGAGATTTTAGATAATAAAATTAATTATAATGTACTATATATATATATCATAAGCAAAAACAACTATAATCTTTCATATAAATCATTAAAAAATAATAATTAAAACAAATCAGTAAAAAAGATGCATGTGCTGTTAATATACTTTATCGTAATCGGAAATATAGACATGCTGTTTAATTAACATAAAAATAAATAAATAAATAAATAAATAAATAAATGTAGAATTGGGAAATTATTGCTAAAATTGAAACAAGGATTCGCTATGTAAATTGTCACAACAAGAACTGTTAACCCTTTCAGGTACAAGTAATTGTGTTGCTGTAACGTTGAATTTACAGCAGGAATTTCGAGAAATTTCATTTGACTATATAGACAGGTTTTCATCTTAGCAGGTACGCTATTCCTTATAGTTTATATTATTTTCACCGAGACCATGAAATGTTCCGTTTAAAAATGTTTTCCGCTTTCCATATGTTTTGTTTCACTGGTTTTAGTATTTAATCTAGCTTACTTAATTTAATTGTGATATGCATAACCTCTTCAAAATGCACATAAAATATAACATTTCATAAAAAATAATGTGTGCGATTTTTTAAAACTGAATCTGGGAAACAAATTCATACCACTTTTAAGCAGGGTTCGTTGATTTAAATCAGCTTGATTTTAATCATGATTAAGATTAAACTGATTTTTTTTTAAATCATTGATTTAAAACTACTTTCGTAAAAATTGTATTTCAAATTTAGGTCAAGAAATTTTGTAATAAATATTATGTTTTGAAAATAATAGTAATAATAATAATAATAAACTTTTTAAATTTAAGGAGTCGGGGAGACTGAGAACTCAAAATCCATGATTTTTAATTTTATTTAAATCAAATATCACACTTTAAAATAAAAATCCCAATATATTACTTTTAAATGCTAAAGGTGTAAAATTAACAACATAATATAAATTAAAATAACTTTTATTAGTTGTTTTACATGTTTCGATTTTTTCCGAGTCATTTTCAAAAACAAAATGAGAATATTCTAAAGCTGCACGGGCTTTGAAGTTATTATTTTCATGTATTTTTTAAATGTTTCGATTTACATGTTTCGATTTTTTCCGAGTCATTTTCAAAAACAAAATGAGAATATTCTAAAGCTGCACGGGCTTTGAAGTTATTATTTTCCTGTATTTTTTAAAAATTACGCACGTTATCTATTATTTTTTACTTGGTTGTTTATTTTCATATCTTTGACCATGAATATCTTTGAATAACTCTAGCCACAGTTTCGGTAAATTAAAAGATGCCGCATCGTTACATATTGTATTTTTGTGCGTTAGTATCTCTATGGTTTCTCTTATTATGGATGGATAGTATAGACTGGAGGGAAATATTATTTTACTTTCATTGAAATTTATTTGGATGGTTTCTTCTTGATATAATCTTGCCAGGGCTGTAGTTTTTCTATTGTATTTAATATCAGCTATATGCTCTTTTTTTCTGCAATTAAATTTCCTGCTGGTCATGCCTATGTAGTAATTCTTAGATCCGTCTTCTTTAATTATTATTATTATTATTATATTAATATAATTAATATAATTATAATATTTATTATTATATTGTTATAAAAATCCCAATTTAAAAATAGAGAATCTTAGCTGAAAAACGTTAAAAGATTAATGAATATTTATCTGTTAAAAAACATCTAAATCTTATGTAAATTTTTTAATACAAAATCATGGGGACTTTCTGCGAGGATATGGAAAACATTAGAATAAATAAATATAGGCCATTCAAAAGTCTTTTTAATTGAATTTATATAGACATCTCATTACTTCCACATGTAAATAACAAGTGGTTCAATATTCTGATGTAAGTTTATTTATGGAAATATTTGGAAAAAAAATGATTTCATGGCTTGTAATAGTCTGGTAATGTTTTTATGTATATTTTTATACAATATTTTATAATATATTTTCAACAAAGTTGAAAAGTGTTTATTAATTCGGTTTGTCTGTCCGTCTGAGCTCTAACTTTCGTAAATGTACTCGGATTTCCATGCAATTCATATGTCATTGAGGTCAACTATGGCATGTTCGGTATTGAGAATGAAGTATGTAGCACTTATAGATCATTTACAGGCACACTCAAAAGAATTCTTTTACATTACGGTCTATGGGGGCAAAATCGTTTGCGGTGTATTTTAATGATGTTAATACCATAATAACATATTGAAATTGATATATATCACAGAGTTTCATTACAAAATGCTTATCATAGATTATAGAGAGCATAGCATTTATCGTTCATTTACAGGGATGTACAAAATAATTCGGTACAGTACTGTCTGTGAACATTAATTTCTGGAAGCGTGTTTTCCGTCGTGCCACGCGTTTTTAAATGTAACTAATTTTCTACATATTGCTTGGTGTATATAAATTCTATAGATCATATACAGGGTTGCGCAAAAGATGTCGAGTACATTATCTTTCATTGACCGAAATTAAAGAATGGAATTTTTTAACTTTACTGTGCGTTTCCTAACTGAATTAAATTTTAGCATATTATGTGGCATGTATACAAATCTATTGATCATGTACAGGGATACACAAAAATAAATAAATAAATAAATAAAAAATAAAAAATTCAGATATTTTTTAAATTATTCATTTTAATTACTGAAACTGGGATTTCGAATATGATATACGTTTTCGAGAATTGTTTACTTAGATATCACATTTCACCTTATGAATCTATGAAGTTTTGTTACAGTATTCTGATTGTGCTGGTAGGTGTTTCATAATCTATGCTTAACGCATGATTTTTCGTTCTTGTTAAATATAATTTCAATTTTAATTACTTATAAATGTAAGCTAATTAACAACTAAACTTTTTAAAGTCTTAGAAAAAAAATATTTAATTTTTTTTTAAAATTTAAATTAAATAAATCCAACTTTGATTTGGTCTAAACTCCGTAATTGCTTAGGAACGCAGCTGGAAAATTGGTTTCTTTTCAAATATTTTAATAACAGAGAATAACTTTTTTTCAGATCTATTGCAATTTGTAACATATAATCATGATTATCTTTATGTATGTATAATACATTCTCAAAATTTATTAAATGAATATTGTATGTATTCCAGAATATTGTATATAATCCGGAATAGATGTTTTTAAAGGAATTCTGTACCAATCTGGAATAGAATGTTTAAAATTTCATTCATAACGGTTTTCTTGTTTTATAAATATAATTATATTTTGTATTTTAAGATTTTTAATTACAAAAATTGGTATCAAAATTTTTTAGCTTTTAATAATGAAGGGTGCATATGATTTTTAATTTATTAAATGGGTAATTTAAAGTGGTATATATTTTTTATATAGAATAGTATATATTTGTTAAATTTCAGTTTAAGGAAGTGATCATATAACACAAAATAATTCGTTTTATTTATTTCATGTTTTCAAAAGTAAAAGATAACTCACCTTTTCAAATTAAATCTGTTTCTATTGCTCCATTTATTGTAACTGTAATATTTAATTATTCATATGATTAAAATATTTCAAATTAACCAAGTGAATGAGTATTTTTTTTTATTTCAAATAAATTTAAATGAGCTTTTTTAGTTGTTAATTTTAATGATTTTGTAAAAAGGTTATTTTACTTTAAAAAGTGTAATTAAAAAAAATTAAATCTGATTTAAATTAAAAAAATGCGAATTAAATAAATTAAAAAAATCCGATTTATTTATTTATTTATTTATTTTTTAATACTTTTAATACTTCGAAATATACCTGCGCCGGTAAAGTGGAGCCAGCAAGGATTTATTTATTTATTTTGCTGTAAGAGTTGGTCCTATAAAAAACTTCTCAACATAAAACTTGTAGATAATATTAAGAAGATTTACAATAAATTTAAGCGTATTTGATATCTTGCGAATGGACGAAGTTATGAATTTTTTTCTTCTTAAACCCCTAACCCCCCCCCCCCCCCCACACACACCTTGAGGCCTTTTTTAATGATATGAATAATCTGTCATATAAATAAATTTTTGGCCCTTTTCCTAGAAGTAATAATAACTTTAAACGGATTCGATACGTATCATAATTAAGAAGTTATGATGGTTTTTCTGTTTTCACAAAAAATTAATGATTAACGAACATGACGAACTTGACCGAGATTTTATGCCGGTTGATTTTATGTATCACTTTGGAAGAGATTTTGCAGAATTATGGAAGTTATCGCGTCCATAAAAAAGTGATATAGACATATATATATATATATATAAAGTTTTGAACTAGGGTTGGTTGGGTTGTGGGAGTCATGATCGGCGTATAGATCTTAAAAAATGTTTCAGGAATTCCAACTTAGGGGAGAATGTAATAGGTAGTATTTCTTACGAAATCTACCTAATATTTATTTCAAAAGTTTGTCGACAAATTAAGTACTAATCTAATTTACGTGTCAAAGTGGATTTGGTATGTATGAACTTTATTGGTGGTAAATAAAAAAGAAGAAATGAAATAAAAAATCATGAACCTTGCTTTTAGGGCGCTTCTGGAGGGGAAAAAAATCCCCGACTCAATAATGCAAAACTCTAGCACATTTCAGTGATTTGAAATCGAATATATATTTTTTCATTTTTCGAGAAAGTAATATCTTGAGTTATAAGCAATTGTTGTCTCACAACGACCTTTATCGGGCTGTCGCATCCAGAAATTCTGTTAAAAACGTCATTTTTAACAAGTTTTTCTGAAAGACCTTCTATTTTTAACGAAGAATGGAAAAGCTATTCGGTTCCTGAACAACATGGTTTCTGAATAGCAGCACCTGCCAATCTCATGCGTTTGCGATCAAAAATGGATTCATATATATGTCGGCTCATCTGAGCATTACAACACAATCAAATTTCATTCTTACACAAGTATTTTTACTGAAATTGAGACATTCAGAGTGCGAACGAACATAAATCTGACAAACAAAAGTGAAACAATTTTTCATTTTCATTCGAAGTGTAAATAGTGGTATTTTTCTGGTACTTCGAGGCGAAATTGCTTTTCATAAAGACATTACTATAATTTACAATAATTATATTACTCTAATTTACAGAAAGTCTGAGAAAAATTTTAACGATGACTTCGTTGAGAGAATTTTTGAAGAATATCCATGCAGTCAACTGATTTTATTTCAGTTTCATCAATCAATTTTCATAGGGTCATAAATTATTTTATCTTTACCTTTTTTTTATTCAACTTAAAATTTCACAACTTGATAAAGTAACTACGCATGTTTATACAGTTTAATGCTTGCTAAGTTTTAGTTTTTAATTATTATTAGATTTTTATTTTTTTTTATCAAATATCTTGCATGTCTGAAATATAACCGAAGTCTGTATTTTTGTTGTTGTTGTTTCTTTAAATCATTAAAAGTATTTTTCCAAAATATATGTAATGAAATCATTCGAGTATATTAGAAGTGACTTTGTACAATATTTCTATGTCAATGTTCCATTTATTAGCATATTAGGTTTAAATTGATATCACACCTTTCCAGATTCATGTGTAGTGTATTATTGCTTGACTCTTCTCCCTCAAACAAATGTTTTGGGGTAAAAGTGCCTGTTTATAAAATGAAATACATGTTTGAAATAAAAGTCTAAATAATGTAAATCAACACCTTAAGTCTATTTTTCTTATTTTCTTGATAAATTCTCAGAATGTTAAAACATATAGAATTACTTGAACACCAGACTAAAAAAAAATTGACAATAAGTTTTACAAAAAGAACTTTGATGCAATCCGTAATGATTCATTGATGCAGTGATATTCAGTCTTCATAAATCCATTCTAGGTTAGTACAGTAAAACCTCCATAACGGACACTCCCGAATAGCGGACACCTCTATTTAGCGGACACTTTTGTGATCCCCAAAACCTGTATATTTGTACATTTTTAACTCTCAATAGCGGACACCTCCAAATAGCGGACAAATTCTGTGCACCCGAGGTGTCCGTTATTCAGAGGTTTTACTGTATTAGCATAAAACATGTTCTTTAATTAATAATAAAAGAAAAATGTTTTTATTATTATCCTAATCAATCTTCAATGATGGTGTGAGAAATACATTCTACATTATTTAAAAACAAGATATAAGGGCAAATAAAATGAAAGTTTAAAAAAAAAGAAAAAACTGGGCATAAATTATGTAATAATTTCTAAATTGATATATTCGTGTTGTTCCCCCCCCCCCCACCCCGCTGAATTATCATTGCAAAATATACAACATTCACGCTTAATAATAAATCCTAAGTTCATTCACTTTCAATAATAATGTTTAAAAAATAATCTTAATATAATAGTTTAAAATTTAACAATTTCGTCTCAAATAGAATTTGTTCCTATTTCAGTACTCATGTTTAAAAGATAAAGTTTTCGAAGCTTTCTATAAAAAGCAAATATTTTAACAAAACCGAGAAAGAGTGCAGGTGTGCAGGTGCCTTTTTACGGAAGTTAAAATAATCATTTTTAGTTTCCAAAGATGGAGAACATGTGGTATTTATTATCATCGCTCTGCGGCTTTGAAGGGACTATCTCAACCAAGAAATTTGCCTGAATGCAAATAGTTCAGTCCGCTTAGAGTTACCTTATGGTTAAAGAGGTAGTTGACGCACCCTTTCACAGTGTTGATTGATAATACCCGTGAGATTGTCATTATCCCGTTATTTTTCGTGCATAAATCATAAAAATGAAATAATTTTAGCAGGTCCCATTCAGTTGCACGCTTGTAATCTGACTATACGGTAATCACCATAAGGCATCCTTGTGCATACCCAAGCCCATAAATATGGCAATCAGTATTTAAATCGCAATTTTTTACTTGTATGTATTAAAATGTATTTTGAAAAAAGGTGGAAGTGTAATATTTTGTTTAAAATTTTAAAACCGATCGCTAAAAGACGAAACTCGAAAAAAAAATATAAAATGAGAAATTAAAAAACATATTTCTTGGAAAAAAATGTCACACAAAATATATAATAAAAAATCAGCAATAGTCATCTTTTTCGTCTAATCTTCCGCAATCGGGTTCACAGCCGATGTTGCCTACAAACTGGCTAGCTCTAAATTCTCTGAAATTACATGATTAACAACTTTTTTTTGTAGATTTGTAAAGCGGAGTTTCACATTCTTACTTAAAACTGCTGCTGTGATATGGCACAATTACATAAAAATTTTGACAAACAGTGTGACCCCCTTGATGGATTATTATCTAAAATTGCTGAAATACATATTTAACAATTTTTTAGTACATTCGTTATCCTAAATTACACCAAATTACCTATTACTGAGATATGGAAATGACATAAAACATTCGACCCTCATTTACCCCCCCCCCCCCTTATTGGCTGATTTTCTAAAATCGCGGAAATACATGTTTAACTATTGTTTAGTAAATTTGTTATCCTGAATCTGTTGTTTCAAGCTCCTAAAAATGCTGCTGAGATATGGCAAATATTCGAAATGACCTAAAATTTTCGACCCCCATTTAGTCCCCTTAATAATTGTGAATTTCTAAAATCGCTGAAATATGTGTTTAATTATTGTTATAGCAGATTTGTTATCCTGAATTTTACGTTCTTATCCAAAACTACTGATGAGATATGGTGAAAAGGTGAAATCATCGAAAATTATCGACCCCCCATTTATTAACCCCCTTAGTAGTTGAATTTCTAAAATCGCCTAAAATACATGTTTAACCATTCTTTGGTAGATTTGTTATCCCGAAATTTACGCCCCTACCTATAACTTCTATTGAGAAATGGCAAAATGACATAAAACAATCGACCCACTATTTAACCCCCCTTAGTGGCCGAATTTCTAAAATCACTGAAATACTTGTTTAACTGTTTTTTAAGGAAATTTGTTATCCTGAATTTCATGCTTTTTTTTCTAAAACTGCTGATGAAATATGGTGAAAAGGTGAAATCACCGAAAATTTTCGACCCTTCATTTAACCCCCTTTGTAGTTGAATTTCTAAAAGCGCCTGAAATGCATGTTTAACTATTCTTTAGTAGATGTGTTATTCCGAATTTCACGCTCCTAACTATAACTTCTATTGAGATATGGCAAAATGGCGTAAGACATTCGACCCCCATTTAACCCCCCTTAGTGTCTGAATTTCTAAAATCACTGAAATACGTGTTTAACTATTATTTTAGTAGATTTGTTGTCCTGAGTTTCATGATTCTACATACAATTTCTACTGAAATATTTCAAAATGACCTAAAATATTTGACCTCCTATTTAACGCATCTCAGTTGCTGAATTTCTAAAATTTCTCAAATACATGTTTGTCTATATCTTTTGTAGATTTGTTATCCCGAATTCCGAGCGCCTAAATAAAAACCTCCTTAGATATGGCAAACAGGCAAAATGACCTAAAACTTTCGACCCCCCATTTAACACCCTTAATGGATGAATTTCTAAAATCGCTGAAATATGTGTTTAATTATTTTTTTTAGTAGATTTGTGATCCTGAATTTCATGTTCCTACCTAAAACTGCTGCTGAGATATGGCAAAAACGCGAAATGACTAAAAATTTTCAACGCCCCATTTAACCTCTTTTGTGGTTGAATTTTTAAAATCGCTGAAATATGTGTTTAACTAACTTTTAGTACATTTGTTATCCCGAATTTCGCGCTTTTAACTGAAACTGTTGTTGAGATATGGCGAAAAGACAAAATGACTTAAAACTTTAGACCCATTTAACCCCCTTAGTGGTTGAATTTCTAAAATCGCTGAAATATGTGTTTAATTATTTTTTTAGTAGATTTGTTATCTTGAATTTCACCTTGTTATTTAAAACTGCTGATGTTGAAAATGTGAAATCACCGAAAATTTTCGACCCCCCATTTAACCCACTTAGTGGTTGGATTTCTAAAATCGCCTGAAATACATGTTTAACTATTCTTTAGTGGAATTGTTATCAAGAATTTCACGCTCCTACTTAAAACTCCTGCTGAGATATACCGAAAAGACGAAATTATCTAAAATTTTCGACCCCCATTTAACCCCCTTAGGGTGTGAATTTTCAAAAATCCTTTCTTAGTGGGTGCCTACATTGTATAAAGAACATGTCTTCCAAATTTCATTGTTCTAGGACAAACGGTTGAGATTCGGCGTTGATTATGAGAAAAGCAAGGTACTCTTTTATAAGTATAGATAACCGATGTACGAGTTTTCGTTCCAGTTTTTCTTCACTTGAAATGGCATAATGAGGTACAGTTCAAAATTCTTTTAATTAAAGGACAATATCATTTTTAACACTTTCCAACCTAGTTGAAAAGTGTTTATGACTTCGGTTTGTCTGGCCGTATGCCCGTCTGCCGTATGGCCGTCTGCCGTCTGGCGTCTGGCCGTCTGTTTCGTGCTCTAACTCCCGTAAATATGCTCGGATTGCTCTGCAATTTTTATATGTTATTGTCGTTATCTATAGCATGTTTCCTATTTCAACGGAAGTCTGTAGCACTTATAGTTTTTTTTACAGGGACACTCAAAAGAATTCCGTTACATTGCGGTCTATGGGGAAAAATCATTTGCGGTTTATTTAAATAATGTTTCACTATTTTAATCGCATTGAAATTTATATATATCACTAAGGTGCATTAGAAAAAGCTTAATATGGAATAGGGTGTGCATAGCACTTATAGTTACTTTACAGGGACAGTCAAAAGAATTCCGTTACATTACGTCTATGGAGAAAAATCGTCTGCGGTTTATTTAAATAATGTTTCACTATTTTAAACGCATTGAAATCTATATATATCACTAAGGTGCATGACAAGAGGCTTACTACAGAATATTATGTGCATAGCAGTCATCGTTCATTTACAGGGACACACAAAAGAATTCTCTACTGTCTGTTAACAATAATTCCTGGAAGTGAGTTTTAAGTTATTGAACGCGATTTTAATTTTAACTCGCTTTTTGTCTATTACGTGGTGTGTATAAATTCTGTAGATTCTATACAGGGAAGCACAAAAGTTCGCGAACACATTTCCGTTTATTGACAGAAACTCCAGACGGAGAATTTTAAACTGTGCTACGCGTTTCCTAACTGAACTAAAATTCAGCATCCTATGTAGTATATATACAAATCTATAGATCCTATACAGGACTGAATAAAAGTATTCGGATATTTTCCCGAATATTGTATAGGTTGGAAATTCCTGAAATTATGTTTTAAAATATGTTATGCGTTTTCCAAATTGTTTACTTAGATGTTATCTTTTAGCTTATTAAACGGTATGATTTGTAAAATTATTTTGGAAGCGTCGGAAAGTGTTACATAATCTATGCTTGACGCATGATTTTTCGATCTTGTTTAAATTCTTAAGCTAAAATTATACCGTGTATCCTAAAATGCATCACAGCAAAATTTCTGAGATATTTCCAATTAGTACCCTAGCAAGAGTTTTTTTTTTTTTTTTTTGACAAACTTATATAATTTGTTGCCATCTTGACTGAAGGCCTTGAACATATTTATCTCAACCACCTCCATAACCCCCACCATTTTAAAAATTCATCGAAAGCCTAGGGCTTTGACAAATTTTTATTTAAAGAGAGGGCTATAATTTTTTACAAAAAATGCCATATGTCAATATCGTTTTTCTTTTTCCTTTTCAAAGACAAGTTTCCTTTCACAAAATAGTATCAAAGTCGACTTTTGATCGATTATAACTCAAAATTGAACATATTTATCGATAACTGAAAATCGCTATTTGATTCCAAATCACTTGCATAGTTATGTGTGTAAATTTCATGCTTTTACTTATAAAAACGAAAACAGTGAACGTATCAAAAAATTTTGCATTGTTGAGCGGGAAAAATATTTGTAATAAATAAAACTTTATTTTACTTCATGTAATTGACTATTTTTATGATAAAAATTCTTATCTGCATTTTACTTCAAAAACAATAAAACAAGCTAGTTTCGGCTTTTTTTATTATTCTTTATATAAATAGTTAAAGAGAAATACGCAGTCCTTTTTACAGGAAGAACAAGGCAGAGAAAAGATTGATTTTTGATTTGAAACGATCACCTATCTAATGGCTGTTCGCTTCCTGATTACATTCACTAATGGATTATGATTACGTGGGCGTTTTCAAGGATCACCGGTTTCAAGTAGTTAAGATTCCAAGCATCAAAATGGCGGTTTGGTTTTTTAATACTAAAATACAGCAAAGAAAAATACTTCCTTAGGGATAGATTAAGTACTTGATTGATAATGATGGGGAAATTTGCACCACGGGAGATTTTAGAATCGTCCTAATTCAGCTAAAATCTCTCGTGGTGTAAATTTCT
This sequence comes from Maratus michaelseni, assembly GCA_963931845.1. NCBI lineage: Eukaryota > Metazoa > Arthropoda > Arachnida > Araneae > Salticidae > Maratus > Maratus michaelseni. The sequence goes on along the minus strand of OZ007596.1, from coordinate 151,459,924 downwards.
CCATCATTATCTATCAAGTACTTAATTTATCCCTAAGGATTCTATCTTAATTGGTCTAAAATCTCTTGTTGTGTAAATTGCTCCATCATTATCAATCAAGTACTTAATCTATCCCTAAGGAAGTATTTTTCTTCGCTGTATTTTAGTATTAAAAAACCAAACCGCCATTTTGATGCTTGGAATCTTAACTACTTGAAACCGGTGATCCTTGAAAACGCCCCCGTAATCATAATCCATTAGTGAATGTAATCAGGAAGCGAACAGCCATTAGATAGGTGATCGTTTCAAATCAAAAATCAATCTTTTCTCTGCCTTGTTCTTCCTGTAAAAAGAACTGCGTATTTCTCTTTAACTATTTATATAAAGAATAATAAAAAAAGCCGAAACTAGCTTGTTTTATTGTTTTTGAAGTAAAATGCAGATAAGAATTTTTATCATAAAAATAGTCAATTACATGAAGTAAAATAAAGTTTTATTTATTACAAATATTTTCCCGCTCAACAATGCAAATTTTTCTGATACGTTCACTGTTTTCGTTTTTATAAGTAAAAGCATGAAATTTACAGACATAACTATGCAAGTGATTTGGAATCAAATAGCGATTTTCAGTTATCGATAAATTTATTCCATCTTGAGTTAGTATCATCGACTTTATGTTGTGAAAGGAAATTTGTCTTTATAAGAAAATGAAAAACGATATTGGCATAAGCGTAACTGGGCTTTCAAACTTGGGGGGGGGGGGGGGTAGAAGGGGAGACTCAAGGTCTTTTTGTAAAAAATTATAGCCCTCTCCCTAAATCAAAATTTGTCAAAGCTCTATGCTTTCGATGAATTTTTAAAATGATGGGTGTTATGGAGGTGGTTGGATAAATATGTTTAAAGCCTCCCCACCCCCGAAAAAAAAGAAAACAAAAAACAATAACCTCTAGCTAGGGTACTGATTGGAAATGTCTCAGAAATTTTGCTGTGATACATTTTAGGATAGATGGTATAATTTTAGCTTAAGAATTTAAAAATTGATATTGTCCTTAAATTTTAAAAGTTTTGAACTGTACCTCTTCACACCATTTCAACGGAAGAAAAACTGGAACGAAAACTCGTGCATTGGTTATATATTATGAAACATTTTCCAACATTATTTGAATATTGTTAAGAAATTTCCTTCTCTCATACAGTGTAATGAGACATCCAAACAAACAATTTAAAAACACAGAACGCAGTTCAAAATCCATTTTCAAGAATTGCTGCTCATAACAGATAATGTATGAGAATCCTTTTGTGTAACCCTGTATATGATCTATAGAGTTTTAACATATTACATAATGAAACTAAAATTTCAATGAGCTGAAAAACGATAAAGCAACTAATTTTTTCTGGAATTTCTATTTATACTAGATGATTATGTATCAGTTTCCTTTAGAGCAGCCATGTATATGAATAATACAGAAAAATTTGATTGAGCTTTAAAAACACGTAAACCGGTTAAAAGTGCATCTTTTAGCATAATAAAATATAGTCCAGCTGGAAGTGCTTAACACAGTTAAAAACAAACTTTAGGAATTCACTCCCATAAACTGAAATGCTTATGATTTCTTCCGTGCAGCTCTGTATGTGATCTATAGAATTCATACTCACCACGTACTGCACTAAAATTTAGTTACATTTAAAAAGGCATACAATAGCTGAAAACGCACTTCCAACAATTATGGTTCGTAGTTCTATAAACGAACTACATATATGCTACTTACTTCATACTCTATATAGAAAGCCTACTGAGCCCACCTGAGGAACACATACCAATTCCATCATACTTGATGTTTCATAACACCAGTGTTAAAAGTGTTAAAAACTATATGGATTATATTTCTTGTTTAAACTTTATGTTATCAAACATTACCTAATGGTTCTCGAAACACAATATTATGAGTTTTATTGACAAGATAAGTTAATTTTTTTCATAAAACAGCTTAATTTGGTTTCCAAAAACAATTACATCATAAGCTTTAAGTCTAAACATAAAAAATACATACTATACCAACACTTTCATGCTTTAACAAGTTAAATTACATTTAAATAATAGTAATAAAAATAATAGTAATAAGAAGAAATTATATTTTTACAAATTTTCCATGAAATTTCTAAATAATTCAAAATTAATGATTATTATAAGGCGGTTGGTTCTCAAAAAAATATTTTCCCCGCTCAACAGCGCGAAACTTCTGAGACACCTACCGACTTATTTTACATATTACTTTGCATACTCTGCAAATAGAGGCGTCTTAAATTCAGACACCTAAGTGTCTGAAAAAGTAATTCAGACACTTAAGTGTCTGAATGTGAAATTTCAGACATCTATGATGTCTGAATTTAAGACACATAACTACGATACATACTAGACGGCTTACTATAATCATGGCATAAACGAACTAAAAAAAATGTCTGAATACTGATGAAATGTCTGAAAGTAAGATATTTAAAAATTCAGACACATAAATGTCTGAATGTGGTCATATTGTTATGCAACATAAAGTGTTATGTGATCATATGTGTTATGCTATGATAAAATATTATCCCTATATATGGCAGCGCGATCCAAAAACTGTTTTCTAATAGATGAAAGGTGTTTAAAATGCTTTCCAACCCACTAAATTTGGATTTACTTTAAAAAGAAATAATTTGATTACATCATACAACGTGTGCCAAAATTGCCCGAGTTCGCTTATCAAGTCTTGGAACTAAGTTATTATCGGTCCATTAAATAATTTAAAAAATGCTTTTATTTCAAAAAAATAATAATAATAAATAAATAAAAAATAAATAAATAAATTAAATTAAATTATAAGCTACTTGGAATTGTACGTATATATACGGGAAAGGTTCAGGGAATCCCCCACCCCCTAAATCCTAAGTTTAAAATATTAAGAGATATAGTTTGAAATACTCAGAGACATGTGTGTTAACAGAAAGAAATGTAGGGAGGGGTAAAATCTTGGAACAGCTACATCTGTGGTCCGCAGTCTAGTCCGCTGATTTTAAATGCATAATATAAGTAAGAAATAAGCTGAACTAAGAAAACAATTAAGAAATATAAAATAATGAAAAATAAGTTTCTAACAGCATTTTAAATAAAGAATTAAAACAGTTGAAAACAAAATAAAGAACTGAAAGGTTTTTTTTTTTTTAGGGTTAGGGGTTTAGCCTTTTTGTACCACCTCCTCCATAAATTTGAAACCCATGAACACTTAAAAGAAAAAAAAATGTGTTCATCAAAGAATTAAGAGGAGGAAAGGGCACGTGACAAAAAAATCTTAGTTTATTTTTTTTTTCTTAGCGTTTAATCATTCTGTATTAACTTGCAAGAATTAATTTTACCATTTTTTAAAATAATCAGACAAAAAGAAAAAGAAAACAATCAAATTTCAAAATCCGGGGAGGGGCAAGCCCTCCCCTTCCCCATCTTTCTACCAGCGCTCATGGAACGAGGTGAATGTGAGAAAGTCATTTCCGAAGTAGCAACGGGAGGGCACCATCGTAGACCACGCATGCGTTTTAGAGATGTTTTCGACATTCAAAGTTGTGTTCGAAGTATGTTCGTTGTAATTTAACCCGAGTTTTTTCTTTTTAAGTGTACATTCGGCAGCTTTTAATTAATAATTTAGTTTTATTTGATTCGTTTTTTGCGTAATGTTAAATTTTGTGACTTTAATTCGTATTCCTTCGTTAAATAATATTAATTTCATCTCGTCAACGCTTGATAAACAGAACTTTGTCTCGCTGATTCATGTTGTCAGAGTGAAAATGAATCATCTTGCTAATATGAATTTGCAAGATATATCAAGAAATTTTCTTTTGAAAACATGCAAGACCTCCTTCTTATTCATTGGAACAGTACAGCATTTTGGAGAAAAGGTGCAAGTTTTCTTAAAAAAAAAAAAAAAAAAAAAAAAAAAAAAATACAAGACTCTTGTGACAGCGAGCGTTTAAAGTAAGTGGTGGTAGATTTTTTTTAACATATTGACACATTTTCTTAAAGAAACGGAAAACAGTTCATGTATTTATGAGTTTAATGTGTTGAATTCCTTATAACATTCTCTGTTGCGGTTAAAACAATATTCTATTAACAATTGACTTTTTGTTTGTTCGATATAAAAGACGTGTAAATTACCCAATTTTTAATATTGGATTAAAAATATTTAAATATTCAAACATCTGTTGCGATCTAATTTTTATATTTTATAATTAAAATTCTCAATTTTCGAAACAAAATCTTTCTTTTTCCTCCAGTTTTGCCTCTTCAAATGTTTTAATAATTGGATTCTTAATTTAAATTTGTTATTAAAACTAATAGCTTTAATTCGATTGCATGTAAAATAAATTAATATTTAAAATATATAAAATAAATTAATATTTAAAATATGTAAAATAAATTAATATTTAAATGAATTTTTCATTTTTCTGCGATTGCATAATAATAAATGGGAAAATATTTTAATATAAAGCAGGTCTGGGGATTGTTCCAGAAGCAGAACCTCATTAAAGGATGGGCAAACTGTGCTATGGCACTGATTGTACCCCCTACCCCCCGATTTTAGGGGGCCCCAAATTTGGTTTGTAATTTTAGTAACACTAATATTTTAGTTTTTTTTTTTTACTTTGCACTGATTATAATCAATATTTTGACCTATTATGGCAAGATAAGATTAAAAATAGAAAATATGCCTATCTAAAAACTGTAAAACCTCTCAATAGCGGGCACCTCTTGACCACGGAATTTGTCCGCTATTCGGAGGTGTCTGCTGTTAGAGGTAAAAGTATGTAAATATGTGTGTGTTGGATGGGAAAATATGGGTGTTCGATAAATGGAGGTGTCCGCTATTCGGGAATGTTTGTTATGGAGGTTTTACCTTCACAGCGTAGTGAAACCTCCATAACAGACACATCTATTTAGCGAACTACTATTTCAATTCACGATGCATACATATTTACATACTTTTACTTCTGTAAAGCTGGCACCTCCGAATAGCGGACAAATTAGTGAGAGGTTTTACTGTTTTTAGATTAAAAAAAATTGTTTTCAATCTTATCTTACTGTAAAAGTTCAAAACATCGAATATAATCAATAGTACAATATGTAAATAGATTGAAAATATCAGCTTTACGAAAATTGCATATGAAATTTGGGGACCCTAAGATCGAAAGGGGGGAGGGAGGGAGGCAGTACCATGGCCCAGTCTGCCCATTCTTTAATCAGGTTTTGCTTCTGGAACAATCCTCAGCCCTGCTTTATATTCAAATATTTTCCCATTTATTAAAGATTCAATATGGTCAAATATGGCTGCTTTTAATGCTTTAAAAAAAATGTGGTCATAAATGGCCGTCTGTTGTCGATAAATCAGAGCACAAAAATGGTCGCGATTCAGACGTTTCAAATGTCTAAAATTCATACACAAATAAGTGTCTTAAAAAATTAAGACACTTCAAAGTGTCTCTTTTTTTTAACCATCCGTTTCAGACACTTAAGTGTCTGAATTGCAGACATTTCAGTTTGCAGTGTAATGATATTTGCAAGTATGATTATTAAAGTGGTTTGTAATCAAACAGATTTTTAATTTCCCGATAAATGAATTACATCTTGAATTATAAGCTATTATTGTCTCAGGCCGGGCAGTTTTTTTTCGTTCGTACGCTATAGTATCCCGAAATTCGGTTCAAAATGCCCACTTTGACAGCATTTTCTGAAAAATCTTTTGCCTTTATCGAAAAATGAAAAAAAAAATACAGTTCGATTACATAGTTTCTTAATGAGAGCACTTGCCAATTTGATATGTTTGCGAACAAAAATAAATTAAAACATGCTTCCGAAAGAATCCTGTTTGGATTTAAGAACAGCCTAAATAAAAACCATGCTCCTAAAAGTACATATATATATATATATATATATATATATATATATATTCATTTTCATGTATATCAATTATTACTTAGAATTATAGATATGTTTTCTGTAAATTGGGCAACTTTTCTTGATATTTTCCCTTAATATTGCATTTGATAAGTATAACTTTGATAATTATTCCTTGTGTTTCATATGGATATCCATTTATTTTTTAAAAAATAAAAAAGTTAACATACGTGAGAAATATTCATAAGGAACACTTTAATCATTGTTGATATTTGAAATTAAGTGTTAAAAGTAGAAAATATTTATATCCTTTAATTTAAAACACTTAAATTACAAAAAAAAAAAAAAAAAAAAAAAAAAAAGGGGGGGGGGGGAATTTTGTATTAGAATTGTTCTAAAAAATTGGTTTTATTTAAAAAAAAAGAGTTGGTTTAAACCACTTGATTTAAGTCATATCGAGCATAAAGTATCAGGTACTTTCTAATAATTAGCAGCATATGAATTAAATTACAAATCTTAGACCAGATTCTGTTATTATTAAAATATTACACTCTTCGTAATACCATTATTATGGGCGAAACAATTTTGATAATAGCTATTTGTGCACTGATATATCAGTAATATATTAGTATATGCTACTTTTCTTTTTGTTTTCAAATGCTTTACACTAGAATTTGAAAGTCTATGCAATACTATAACACTTAAGGCGTTTAGAAAAATATTTCCCCCAACTCAGCAAATCAAAACTGACATATTCACGGACTCTTTTTAAAAAAAATAAATGTATAGAATTTGCAGTCACGACTGTTGAAGTAATTTAAAATCGAATAGCATTTCGAATTTTCGATAAGTGTATATCATATTGAATTATAACTTATTGTTGTCTCAAGACGACCTTTCCTGGGCTATAGAATCCCGTAAAAGATGGAACATGATATTTGATTCCTTAGTTTATGAATAAAGAAGTTGCCTATTTTGGCATTTAAAAATAATAATAACTTTGTGAATATGCCAGAAAGTAGTCAATCTATTTCAGTACTTTTTCATTTTTTAATATAATCTTTCATTTCCCCAAAAATGTATTCTCTGTATCACCTCGCTTTTAATAACCTTAGAAAAGTGAAAATATTGCAATGAAAATTTTATGAGAATTAGACTTAACTTGGTTTGCGCGAAATTCGATTACATCTAGACAAGTGTTAGAAATTCCCGCTTTCCGCTCACAAACAGCAGGAACGGACACTCCACACTGAATACGGGTTGCTATTCTATGTTGTATCACTGATTGAATTATTGTGCTTTTCCAGCATTTTTCGTGATTCAGATTCCAAACAAAGTAAGACTAGTTTCATATTTTCAGTACAATATATTCACTATTATTAACTATTTAATAAAAATTTCGCCAGTTTTTTACTTACCCATCATACGTAGTAAGTCTTGTAATCGTTTTAAAAATCGAAAAAAATAAATTTGACGGATTTACACGTTTCAGACACTGGAGATTCAAAAAAACATATTTTTAGAAAAAAAAAATTGCCGTCCGTCTGTGTGTCTGTCTGTATGTCTGTGTGCCTGTAAACGCTCTATCTCCCGAACAAATTGAGATAGAGACTTGAAATTTGGTATGTACTTAGTATGTAATAATGGGAAGAAGCTTATTGAATTTCAGTAACCTCGATTATCCGGAACTATTTTTTTCGGACTCTCGAAATATTCATTCTGATAAAAGATATATAAAAATTTTCGAAATTGTTTATTTTAAGGAGTGAATATAAAAGACAATAAAAAAAACAAATTTTGCATAAAGAATGAAGTCGATCGGATAATGAGTTGCTGAGATATTTGTAATCCTATTTTCTACACTCTTCGATTATTCATGACCCTGTATTTGATCCAAATTTCAATTCAAAGATATATTTTAATTGGAAATGAGACGCTTAATCCGACGCAGTAAACATTTAATTAATATGATTATCAATTTTGGAGTTATAAGGAAGTTTCTTTTACGCAATTCAGGAATAGAGCATTTAAAGTTCATGACGGCATCAAGACACGATTTTATTCGAATTGCAATGCATTTTATAAATAATTTACACATGTTTTATTTTTATATTTTATATTATGCATATCCATGATGGGTAAGTATTACGGTGGCCACCAACGACTAGTTTTCTAATAAAATTATTTAGACCCTTTACTATAAATTTCCCCAAATACCAATAAATGCATGAATATTAGCAATTCGGAAACTTTTTCCTATTTTCTTTTTTCATTATTTATATTTACAGTATTTAGAGTAATGGTTGCAAAATGAGATTTCAATAGTAACCGATAATTTCTTTTCCATTGTAGAATTCAAAATATGAAAAATCAAAATGGTTGTTTAATATATATATCTGTAGGATTTCAGTTTCTGTAGGATTTCATTTCCTTATGACGTGCATGATCAACAAATTAACTGACGCTCTAACACTATTATTATCCATGATTTAAATGCACGAGTTGTAAATATTTTGGATAGCGAGACCAAGATTTGAACATCAACAAAATTGGAAAAGAGCCAGTCTTCTAATTTTTATTGGGAAACAAGCTTGAAAATGAAAAATATCCAGTAAAGGCGCAGTTAGGCCTAGTTGTTTTCTTTGGTAAATAAAAACATTGTATATGTTAGGCGAGAAGTGGATTAGCTGAAAAGAAATTGCTAATCAAGTATTGTAGAATTATATTTCTAGGACTGTATTAAAGTTCATATTTTGTTATTTATCGTCTATTTCTGATATAATTCCAGTAAATCTACTATTTAAATATCATCTTCTTAGATATATATATATATATATATATATATATGACAGCTACTTATTCGAAGTTTTTATATGAAAACATTTATAATTGTTCCAAGTTAAGATCCATACATACCTTTATTTAAAAGAGTGCATTTGTTTGGATTTAGATATATTTTCAACAAACAAAAATAAAATAAACACACACCAATCCTTGTTTTCTGCTGATTTCTGTTTCACTACTCAATTATTGGCCTCTGCTCAATTACAGCCGAATCCCCCTAGATGTAAGTATATTAGATAATTTCTAGATAGAACGCCCGATTTTACCTCGAATTTATGTTCTTTTAAATTATTTTATGACGTGTTTTATTATTATTATCAATGCCATGTTTTTTTTTTGTTATTATTATGTGATGTGATATAAACAATGAATTCTATTAAAATGTTTACTTGATAATAAGCACTAATTTAAATTTCTCCAAAGTAGGCACACATAAAAACTGCTATTTTAAAAATAATTTCATCGTTAAATATTTATTAGGTATGTATAAAATGTTCAGTAAGCCTAAAAATACATATTTCTTATAGTAAATATGAAACACACATACAATCTGACAGTAAGGCCGATTTTTTGCATTCTTATTTTTTTTCTTTTCTTTCCTTTTTTTTCTTTTTTTTTAGTACTTGCTTGAACTTGAAGGTACTTTAAATAACTTTTTTTCCCCTTTTTCCCGCTGCTATATCTTAAAAAAGAAACACATAAAAAATTATAAATTTTTAAAATAAATTCACTAGCTCGCGCTTAATACCAGGCTAAAAAAGCTGTGAGTTTTCTATAATCGGGTTCGGTGGTCACGACAAAGTAACGTATTGTAAAGGAACTTTTTTAGAAAAATCATGAATCACAGTCATGAAAACTACTTTATCGAAAATGTAGTTAACTGCAACTACAACTACTTTAATTAAAAAGAAGCGACTACAAACTACTTTTCCAAAGTACTCACTACTTCGTTACTTTCGGATTTTGCCAAAAGAAATTTTTCTCGAAATTAAAGACACGGATTAAATAATACAGTGACCCCTCGTTATATCGCGTCTGCACGGTACAATTAAATAAGTGCGATATAATCGGGGCAATTAAAATTTTAAGAAAGATAACATGCAAAAAAGTTTTGTGTTTGTCTCCAATATGTTACTTTATACACCTATTATAAATTTCTTAGCGAAATTTTGAGAGATGCATAATACAATCAATACTTAAATACAATTACTTAAAAAAATCCGGAACGTGTCTCCACTCAACTTTTCAAATATTTTACAGAATACTGTGAGTTCAAATAGTAATATATCGATAAATAAAAAAAATTGTTCCTAATTTTACAAAGGTGAGAGCTCTGGGGACCGGAAAACGCGAGAAAATTTTAATATGCACGTAATCATTCACCTATGCATATGGTGTTGGTGTTGTTTATAACGGCCGATTATCAACTCAAGGGAGGGTTCTAAGAGGAAGTGTAATCCGTGGTGGGATCATTCTAAGGGAACCTAATCCGTATTAACGCAAGGTTATCCAAGGTTCGCAGAAAAACACGAAAAACACCGAACGATTATAACGACGGGCGCGATTGGGTTCGAATCCATCCCCTCTGTCTACCAGCCTTGAGAGCAGAACTTCTCTGCCACTGGTGGGGGGACGCACACATGGAATCCTTTTGAAACTAGTTTAAAAAAGATTCAAAGCAGCTTAAACTGTAAAAATATACCAATATATTCATTATCGGTTTTTATCATGATTACAATACTTTCCTTAGACTGTATATGTATTGAAAGTGAAAATGCTATTAAAGTACAGCTTTTTTTAATCGGGAGGCATGAAAACATAGCTCTTCATGCGAATGAGGGATAAAACCCGGGGCTACTCTTTTATATAACATATTTATGCACAATCATACACTGTACAAATTTTCTTTCTTACTGTAATTATTGCATTGAGATATAAAATTACCGCTGACATGTACAGTAAAACCTCCAAATAACGAACACCTCATGAGCGCGAAATTTGCTCGCTATTTAAAGGTAAAAATCACAAATATATAATTCTATAAAATAAATAACATAAAAATGTATTTTCATTGTATAACAAATTAATAAAATATACCATGAAGATATATTTTGTTGATATTTGTCTCGTGCATTGTTCTTTTAATGATGATTTCGTGTCCAGAAGTATCAACTAAAATATTTTAATTATACTTTTCTTGCTAATGTTTTATATTTATTTATAGATTATTTATAGGTATATTAACATATACATATTTTGCTTGCGAAAGTTTCACTTATGTTTTAGTACAGTATCTTATTTTTTAAAAGGAACTTGTAACTTTTTTTTTGCTGAAAAGTACAATCTCCAGTTTAATACTAGTACTAAAATATTTTAATTACTTTTCTTTGCTAATGTTATATATTTATTTGTAGACTAGCTGTTACCCGTAACTTCGTTCATGTAACATTTAAAGAAAATTAATGCATTAATCAAGCAAAGCAACATATACAATTAACAAACTCCTTATCACATTTAATAGTAGAAATACTTCTGATAATCACAATTTGCGTGTTTTTGTATTTATATCGATGGTCATTTAAATTCTTTCATAAGCTTGAAATTTCATTCTCTTTCACTAAAATTAAGTGTGGGATGCATTTTTTTCTTTATTATTCTGTTTTACCATTTCTATTTATTCTTTTTTACAGCTATTCCGTTAATGGAAATTAATTTAAGTTTCTTTTCGAAGAATATTTTTTAAAATGAGTGTATTAGTAAATATTTTTGAGGAAATTTGTTAATTAACATCTCACTCTAGATAGGACTTTTATATGATTAGAATAATCTAAAAGTCAACATATATTACGTTTATATTCCAAAGTACTTCACATCTCAAAACAAATTTTGAAGTTATATGATATTTTAAAAAGAAATTATAACGTACTGGAGCAAAAAAGTTTAAAAATAAATAAAAGAAGTAGAAAAGATACCTTTTTAACCCTCATATTTTTATTGTACTTTTATTTCACAGAGCCACCACTTTTAACAGCTGTAGATCTACCAATAATATCGAAATGTTTACCACGCTCCAAAGACTTTCAAAGCATAAATGCTTATTTGTCAAGCAATAGAGTTGCTTATTCATTTTAATGATGAAAAGTATCGGAAAAAATCACCCCAATTATGGATAAACATTACTAGTAGGAAAATATCAATAGAGCCCCAGGAGCGAGGAGCAAGGAGGAGCATGAGAAGCAGAGCAGCTGCTCCTCCTCTTCCTGAGAGTTTATACTCTAAGAAGAGGAAAATAGTTTAGATTTTTTTTATTAATTTTAATTTTTTGATTTTAATTGGGAAACTTAAAATTTTTTAAAGCAATTTTTTTTTTTTTTTTTTTTTTTTTTTGCGGAGAATTGTCTACTAGAGTACAATGTGAGTTTCAACGGATTTATTTTGGAGAATTAGAAATTCATTTTTTTTTTAATTTTTTGTTTTTAATTGGGGGATTTAAAAAGTTTTCGAGTATTTTTTTTTTTTTTTTTTTTGCGTAAATAGGTGTACTCTAACACGAGGTGAGATGAAATACTTTTTGTTTAATGAAATAGAAATTTAGTTTTAATTGGGGGATTTATAAATTATTTTGAATAATTTTTTTTTCTAAGAAAAAAAAATACCAATTGAGTCACAGGAATGAGAAGCAAGGAGGAGTATGAGGAGCAGAGCAGCTGCTCCTTCTCCTCCTGTGAGTTGAGAGTGCTCCTCCTCCTCCTCCTCCCAAGAGTTTATACTCTAAGAGGAGGCTAACATTGTGAGGGGGGGGTGTCATAAAGTATGACATATTGTAGCATTTAATTATCTTTTTTTCCAACTTAATTTATCGAAATTGCTTAATAAATTTCTTCTTAAAAATTACATCTATTTATTAAGGGTAACCGTAAAGATAAAAATCTTTATTCATATGCACAAATCTTTTAAGAGATGTATTTAACGGTTATCTATAATAATGAGTAATTCAATAAATAAATCATAGAAAATGATTCAATCCTTCAAGATAATTTTTTGCAGAAGGCAATAATAAATAAATCAAGTATATGAAATTAAACAGAATCTATTTTTATCTCATTTCATTATATCAGCAAGATTAAGTAATAACTCAAATCAATCTGTTTACATCTCATTTCATTATTTTATCAAAATTAAGCAACTCAAACTATAATATGAAATAAATAAAATCTGTTTGTATATCTGTTTATATATCAAATCATTATTTCAGCAATAATGATTATTTTAACATATCATAAATTACACTGATATTAAATCTTTCCAAATCATTCAAGGCCAAGCTGATGCAACTAACGGATATTTTCAATGCGCTCTTAACGTATTTCTTACAGAGATTGTTACACTACTACAGAGCAGGATCAAAAAATGTAACGCTAATAGTTTTTCGAGAGGCCTGGCCTGGCCGTCCGTTGGAATTTAACGGCGGTCTGGTCAAACTCCACACCTTATTACAACGGACATTTTTTAACTTTCAAAATTTGAAATTTTTAAGGATTTTAAAGGACTATCACAGGAACGATGTACCTTTTAGTTCAGATCGAATTGAGTTGGTGACAAGGAAGGAAGTATTTTTACAAGAACTTCTGAAACGGCACTCTCCTGATGAGATCTTGGTTTTTTTTTTACATCAGTCCAGTGCAAAAATAATGTCACTGATATTCCTGGATATCTGCAATAATTTTACATCGCCAAAGAATATTTTTTGTTTTTTTCATCAGTTCAGCTCAAAATGTGTTTACATCTATCAACTCCGGTGAAATCTTCGAAGTTGTTATTTTATATACTTCGGTGCAATCTTCAAAGTTTCCTCGTTAGTGTTCCTATTATTAGTGATATGCATCCCATACTTTTCAAAGAAGAAATCCAATAATTCTTTGCTTGTGCCTCAATATACAGTGGTGTGCTAATATTTTTAGTAAAAAAAGGTCGATCTCTTCAGTGTCAAGGAAAGTGCAACATTGTGTACTTCTATTTAATATCATCATTATCATAAAGAAAAGTGCGACATGATAACATTTTACGTTATACTCAAAAAGGTGCGATATTGTGTATGTGTCTACACTGTTAAAAAATTTCGTTTAGTGACAGGTTGTCTTCCGTGAATTTTGATCAGAAAGTTTCCGTTTTGTTAGAAAAATGGAATCTCTCCCGTATATCTGTTGCTACCCAGCTAGAAAAAGTTTACAGAAAAAGTGCACAAAATCCGAGCGTATTTGGCACCTCTACTTATGCATAAAAACTGCAAACTGAATTGTGCACAAAAAGTGCATAAACGGTATCCCTAAATTGTACACTTTTTAGACTTTTAAGATTACAGAGTTTCAAATACGGAATTATTAATGTAAAAATCTATCATCCAATGGGATTGCAGTATTTTTGATCGCCACACATGCGCTTAAACTCCTTCGCGTCTGTATCGCTCCATTTATGGACAACAAAGACGGAACATTCCTTAAAAAACAGAAACATTAAGGCAACTCTGCTGCCAGTCCTTTTTCCGTAAATTGACGGAATTTTTTTTACAGTATACTGTTAAAAATAATCTGAAATTCACGGGTATTTTTTCCTGAATTTCACAGAAAAAATGCCTTTTCATGACAAAAGGGCATTTTCAGTTAAAAGCAGAAAATTTCCTCATATAAGAAAGCAGCCAACGGAGATATTCCGTTATCTGCTGCATGTTTATTTTCAATGTTTCAAAAGCTGACATGCTGCTGCACAGAAAAACTAAAAATTCCATAAATTAAAATTTCAAGTTTATTTAAAACAACAACAAGAAAATAGTGCTTTCGAATTTAAAAAAGCAAAAATCAATTCTTTCCATTCTTTTAATATTATTTGCAATTCATTTTTTAAAGTTATAAAAAAGTATTCGCACTTAAAATATATTCTGAACAAACAGATTAATATATATATAAAATAGCTAAATTAAGTGAAAAAAAATCGATTCTATTTAAAAAGGCAACAAACAAAAATAAAGGCTTTCGAATTAAACTCATTCCTTTAAAATTATTCGCAATTTTATTTTTTAAAGTTATAAAAAACAACCACATTGAAAATATATTCTAAACGAACACATTTAAAAAATACATAATAGTTGATTAAAAATCGATTTTCGCAAAAAAGCAAAAAAAAAAAAATTATCGAATTTAATTCAAAATATAATATTTATATTTTACATCTAACAATCAAATTAAGAATATATATAATTCATGTTTTTATCCTCTATTAATACTATAGTTTTCAACCATCATCTCATTACGAAATATCCCCGCAATTAACTTTAAAATTACCAGTTTTCTAAACCCCAAATTGTTTAAGTCCCAAGCTGCGATTTGAAGACATCCCGTATAATCGTTTCCTACTCTTACTCTAGCGAGGACCCGCTGGTCTTAAGGTGAAGCACGCGGCTCAAGCCGCTAACGTCCCCGGTTCAATCCTCAGGTCTGGCAGAAAATGTTCTTCCATTATATCAAATATTAAATACTACCGTAATAATCAATAGATGGCAGCACAAATAGAGATGGCATTTTTTAAAACCGAGTTTATTTACAAATAAAAAAAAATAAATAAAAAATAAATAAAAAAAATTACCCTTCCTTTATTTTTCAAAACGGAAAATGTACTAACGGAACGGAAAAAGTCCGGCAACTTTGCTGCCAGTAATTTTACCGTGAATTGACGGATTTATTTTTAACAGTGTATTTTATTATATCATCAATATGAAAATAACCTGCGCTAGGATAATAGCAAGTGTTTTCACTAGATGTGAATCAACCAATAAATGCATTACTAAATAATAGTTATCAATTAAAAAGATTGATCATGTTGGCCAACATAGAAAATTAAGTATTTTCCCTTTATTAATCTTATATTATTTGTTTTCTTTTCTTTACATGTTTCTCTAGTATGTCAATGTTTATCCTTTTATATATATGAATATATCTACGCTCTCTCGATATTTTTTACTTTGCAATGCCTTTGATGTTTACTGTATACTCTTTTACTTAATGATGATACTCTATATATTTTCTCGTTAAAAAAAGACGAAAAAAAAAGAATAAAATTATAAAAAGACAATTTTTATAGTAATTCTTCATTTTATCTGGTTATTTTATTGTTTTAATTCCTTCTTTACATCTCAGCTTTTTTTCGTTGATAATTTTTGGAATAATAGATATACATAATTTTATGACTTTTTAGAGAACTTTTTATTAATTATAAATTCTATTATCTGCTATATCCTTGTCTCTTTCCCCCTCTATACTTATATTACGGTCCTCATAACAGAGGGTAAAAATGTAGAGGGAGTAAAATGGGGGATGAATTTTTTGGCGAGATAAGAATTTTTATTGAATTAGAGTATGCGGTTTTGAACTAGTAAGATGGGGTATTTGGACGGGAAATATTTTTTCGAAGTATGATTAAAAAGAGTCATTCGAAATATTAATTAAAAATAGTAATTAAGAGATAAGTTAATGATCGAACTTAAGAATTTTCGCGGGATTTCTATTTTTTTAACTAGTGTACGCGTTTGAAATACATGTAAGATATATATATATATATATAATATTAAATTATATACAGGACGATATCAATATGATCAGGCTCGGAATTCTGTTTTAAAATGCAGCATTGGTTGAGAAGACAGATGTTGAAATCGATGAAGTTAATGAAAATTTATTTCAAGACAAGCGCTGACTGTGTCACAAAACTTACATAAACTAAACTTTTACATAAACTAAATTGCGAATATAAATCACACTCTTACGGTTAGTCAACAGTCGAGATTTTTAAGAGAATTTGCAGTCAAACATTCGAGCTGAGTAGTGGCAATCAGTTCCAAAGGTGTTTTTCCAAGACATTTACGAGACTGGATTTGAGATCAATAGTTTATTACATCCAAATCATATTAATACACAACTCCACGTAAACACAACTTCAGTAGAAGCTTGAGACCCGGTTAGATCTGTTAAGTTTTATTGAAGAAAATTTATCGACGAATAAAAATGGACTTCTCCAGTGACCGGCTTTATTTGACAATCAAAACAGAGTAAAAATCTGTCTTCCAAGCCAGTGTATGCGGTATAAATATCAAAAAGGTTTAGCTCAAAGTTACAAGGCGCATTCTGCGAAGCCAACGAAATCTGTGTTAGGAGGGAAAAAAGGAGTAGTAAGGGCGTGGCGTGCTCGCCAATGGTTAAAAAAGTGGGCCAAAAGGCGGTGCCAATGACATCAAGTCGTAACTCTTTCTTTTAGAGCGGAATTTTAAAAAGGTGAAAAGTTTAGACGTGCGAGTCGAAATAAAACATGGATATGGAATGATAATTTTAATAAAAAATAAAAATGGTATTACAAAATGTTCCAAAGAAATAAAAGCTCAATGTCTCAAAATATGAAGATATAAAACAGGTGTTTTTTACAAGAAGTGTTGCATTTAATAGAATAAGGTATTTAGAATAAGAATTAAAAGAATATGTTGATTAAAGATATGGAATTAAAATATAAATGATATTTGAGATATTAATTAAAGACAGGGAAAAAAGTAGAATTGTAAGAATTTAGAATAAATTAATTAAGGTAAAATGGCGATTTTTTTTTATTATTACATATGTCTCCCCACGCAAAAAGACGTATGAACTGGTAGGTCATATGACTTTCAAGTGCATAGTGGGGAATGTTACATGGACTTGGATTACAATTTGTCAACTGGAGAAGGTCAAAATAAGTAAATTTCCTAAAATTTTCATAAATGCCAAATAAAATTAAATTTAATAATTATAACGCAAACTAGTGGAGTTGTTAATAAAAAATACAATTACAAGATATTAATCTTGTTGACAAATTACAGAAAAAGTTTTAGAAATATTAAACACAATAAGAAACTATTGTAGAAATTTAAAATAATATATAACATCTTTCAAGAGTATCATATTAACAAAATATATTTATTTAAAGAATTATTTGGATACAATTTTCGTTCAGTCCTCTTATGAGTGGTAGTCCAATCAAATAAAGTCTTGCTGCATACCTCACTAAAGAATTAACTGAACATTTTACAAAGTCTTTTTTTAAGTCTTCTAGCAGGATTAATTGAAAAAATGTCCTTCAAACTAATGACTAGATTTCACAGTGACTTAATCTATCCACTTATACTTCTTAAACGAAATCAATATAACTCAAAATAGTAATAATAATAATAATAACAACAATAAAACACAATGATAAGAATAATAACAATAAAATAATAATGGTTCCTTCTGATTACCTGGGTAGTGACAATATTCTTCTATTTTTTTAATAACATGAAAATAAATTCAAGTTATCCAGTGGTTTAGAAATTCAAGCTCTTTAAAAAGTATTTTATTTTATTTTATTTATTATTCTATTGTATTACTTAAGAATAATTTTATTTTATTTTATTTTATTTTATTAGTTGAGTATAAAAATTCCAATCTAATTCAATTCAATATAAGAAATTCACAATCCAAACGAATCAATTATGCCAGCATAAAAGTTAATTCGAATAAAAATTTTAACAGTAATATTCCTAAAGCGCACAGCACACTAATACTAGTGTGTTTAAGAACACACTGTCACACTAAAAAGAATTGAGAATATTTAATCATAATTCTTTTTATTAAAAGTTTTATGCCTATTATAATTTTTAATTAAGCTATTAAATTGATATAACTATTACATGATTATTGAGAAAATTCTATAAAAGAAAGAGTCTAAAGAATAAGTTTAATTTATGCAACTAAAAATTCTAAGAACAAAATTTAGATTATATTTTATCAATAATATCTGAGAAAACAATTCATAATTCTTTAATTTTTCTTACAGAATCAGAAAGTTATAAGGAATTCTGATAAGAACTAAAGTTTGCTTCAACCAGAAATCTTATCCAATAAAATACATAAATATCTATTAAATTTTACTTATTATTTTTGCTGAATTTAATGTTAATACGATTCATTAAAACTCTTACTTACCTAATAGAACAATTTAACTAGAGTAACATAATGCTAATTCTTCATCATGTCTCAGTATGTCAATTTCTACCTGAGATCCTTTCTTTACCAAAAATTTCTAAGTTTTTATATTAAGTATTTTAGTAATTTGGTAAGTGCATCATATTTCAAAATATTAAATCAAAATAAACAACATAAATAAAATACTAAACTTTAGAAATTGTATTTACATATTTACAGTTTATACTCAGGGTTTTTTTATGATAATTTAAGTTAAGTTAATTTTAGTTTAAAAATTCTATTAATTTTATTTAAATAGTTAAAGAACAATGATAAATAGTAATTTAATTTAAATTTAATTTAACTGACTAAAGAAAGTGGTAAATAGTAAATTGCCAAAAGGATAAATTAGAAAATGTTTTTATAGATAATTGATCATACCATTATGGCTAAGGCCAAAAAGGAAGAAATATTCTTAAGAATAAATAAAGAAAATATGAATGATGCACCTTTAAACACAATAAATCAAGAATTTAACAGACATCCCTGCACGTACATGTCATGCAAAAACCATTCCTTAAACCAACATACAAACATACAGAAATAGACTATTAATTCAAGAAATTAGCAATTAATTCCTGGCCATTAGAAAAAACCACTAATACTGTGCAAAAGTAACAACATAATATTTAATTTTATGAAAATAAGTAATTAAAATTTATTAGAATTAAAATTAGATGGTTACTGAAAATACATATAAAACCAGAAGTTGATAATTAAAATTCTATTATATTTATTGTAAAATTCATAATTCCATACTCCATTTTCTGTAAATTCATAGTAAAATCCATCTTTTAGTCATTATCCCCACTGAATTCTATGATTATAAGGATTTGGGACAAAAATAGACTCACACCAGAAATTTTATTCACTAAAATAAAGAATTCCAAGTTAATTTAGAATTATGAAGTTCAGATTGAATGTATTGGATTCTTCTGAAAATTTATATTTTTTTTACCAAATTTATCAATTTACTATGAATTTATTGTTAAAAACCACATTCCACTCTCAAATTACTGATAGATATTTCTGATAAGCTTTCCTATTGACTTATTTAATTTATAGAGATTTGCAACAGAAGTATTTCTACATAGTAAATCAATCAGCAAAACATAGTATTTACTTATAAAATTTAGAGTAGATTAAGTTTATTTTACTAGTAAGAACTGTTAATTTACATTAATTTTCTCTCTTTCTTTTTTTTCTTTTCTTTTCTTTATTTTTCTTTATTTTTTTTCTTTATTTTTTTTATAATATATCCAAGTCATGGTACCAGGTAGTAACTTGCAATAATTCTAAAAATTCATGTTTTTTGAGATACTACATTGCAATAATTTACACATATTATTCATTAAAACTTCAAGTAATATAGAAAATAAAAAATAAAATACCATAACAGTTCAAAAAATTTCTGAAAATACCTATGAGCATAACAAAATAATATTATTTTTTCAACAAAAACACATAAGAATAAATATCCAAATTCATACTTCTTAATTTTCAAATAAAAGGAACAGTAATAGTCTAAATATTTTCAAGAACAATTTTTGTTCTTAGTTTAATTGCCGAATTTGTAAATAAGTTTCGAAATTCTATAAGTCAATATTCTAAAGAAATTAAAGTCTTTCATCAAAATTTGAAGTATAGTCCTCCAAATTATCAAGAAGTAATGAGGAAAATAATTAAATTTACTATCACAGTTCTTCGAACTTAATATTGTCATAATAGGGTAGACTACACAATATATTAGAAACTTCATGTTTAGTTTCAAATTAGAATTGACTATGTAATTTTTTATTTTTTTAGAACAAAGTAAATGTTTCAACTCCAGTAAATAAACTTCAAATTAGCTAACAAAATATAACATACTCTGTCTTTAATCAATAAGAAATCAACAAATATTGTAAATATTAACAAAAATAAAGGAATAAGTTAACTTACAGATAACTTACAGATATTACTTCCGGGATGAACAAGGCTATATTGTAAAAATAAAAAGATGTTTAATTAAATTTCTTTCTCATGAGTCACAATTATGGTAATTCGTCGGTAGTTTCTTCAATGTCGCTGGGAAGTCATGAAATCAAGGGACATCAGCACGTAAACAAGAGAATTCACCTACGCTCATATCCAAATTCTTCTTTAGTTTTCACAATACAGTAGGATGTCCCCACGCTGAAAAATGCCATTGCACAAGTCATTAAATCTTAGTCGACTTTGTATAATATTAATAAAAATAAAAATGATACTAAGAGACGTTCTAAAGAAATAAAAATTGAATGCTTCAAAAGAAGAAATAAATTAATGGTTTTTACAAATACAGGTAGCTTTTAACAGATTAAGATTTTTAGAATAAGAATTAAGAGAATATATTGATTAAAGATATGGATTAAAAATATAATTTAGATTTAAGAGATAGTTAAAAAACAGGGAAAAAAGTAGAATTGTAAGAATTTGGAATAAATTAATTAAGGAAAAATGGCGAAATTTTTTACTATTATATACATAAATTTATAATATCATATATATATATATATATATATATATATATATATATATATATATTAAAAGTTAAAAGGTGTTAGATTTAGCGAGATTTATTGAGTATTCAATGAAAAATAATAACTAAGAAATAAATTTTTGGGCAAAGAGATGGGATTTAATTAAATATGTTAATGAATCTAATTCGATGCAAGTTTTGCTAAAATAGAGATTATACTAAAAATACAGGGTCCCCTATAATATGTATGAATTATACTGCACTAGAATGTCACACCACCCCTATTGTCACAGAAGTACCTTCGATATAATTTGGACTAACAATATACACTTAAAAAAAGAGAGTGCGCCCAAAAAGGATACGAATGAATGAAGCATTTTAACATAAATATAAAATAGGATCTATAGTAAGTAGCAAAATTAATTTTCGAATAATTTGAAAAATTATTGAAATAAATGAATTAATAAAATATAACTTTTAAGACGAGTTTTCGAACCAGTGTAAAACTACCAGTTAGATTTTACTTTCGAATGTTTAAATTTGTGAATGGTTCAGTTTGGAGAGGTAAAATGTTTGTGAAAGGTCTAATTTTAAGATGAAAAGTTTTGTAAAGGGTCCTGTTTTGAGATGAAAAATTTTGTGAAGGGCTCTGTTTTGAAATGAAAAGAAATTGTGAAAAGTTAAAGGATTCAGTTTCTTCCTAAACATATCCCTGACTACAAATAATGTAGTTCGTATACATTCTGAAAAGGTATGAATATGTTTATACATCACACTGTAGTTTTTGAAATATTTTTTCAAAGTTAGATTTATACAATGAAACAATATTGATACTTAAAACCGTTAATGTATGCGAATTCTTTTGTATAGCTCTGTATAGGTTCTACTCACCATGTTATATACACAAAATCTATTAAGTGTTAAAATATGTTAGGATCGAGGTAAAGTAACTATTCTTTCGACAATAATTTATCTTAGTATATATTTTTTTTTAATAAAACCATTTCGAGTTAATAGTATAGGTAATGGCATGTATACAATTTAGAATAGCCGACGATTAATTAATACACGAAACATATATTAGAAAATAAGTTTTAAAAATTCTTTCCTTAAAGAAAACAACAATCTTTATTCTTAAGCAGGGTATGCGTCATTAATTTTAACACACAATACAATCGAATGTTGAGAGAGCCTTATCTGTGCGCCATCAACCTTTGTTGAGGAAATCTTATCTGTGTGTCATCAACCTTCTCTACCCAACATGCTTTAAAAAGCATGGGTTAAGGCTGAAAATTAATATTTTTTTATATTTAAAAGATGATTTCGATATTTTTTAAGTGAAAAACACTGACATACTAGAGAAACATGTAAAGAAAAGAAAACAAATAATATAAGATTAATAAAGGGAAAATACTTATTTTTCCATGTTGGCCAACATGATCAATCTTTTTAATTGATAACTATTATTCAGTAATGCATTTCTTAGTTGATCCACATTTAGTGAAAACACTTGCTATTATCCTAGCGCAGGTTATTTTCATATCGATGATATAATAAAACAGACACATACACAATATCGCACCTTTTTGAGCATAATGTAAAATGCTATCATGTCGCACTTTTTTTATGATAATGATGATATTAAATAGAAGTTGAATAAAAAAAACAACAAGTTGAATAAACACAATCGTGCACTTTCCTTGACACTGAAGAGATCGACCTTTTTTTACTAAAAAATATTAGCACACCACTGTATATTGAGGCACAAGCAAAGAATTATTGGATTTCTTCTTTGAAAAGTATGGGATGCATATCACTAATAATAGGAACACTAACGAGGAAACTTTGAAGATTGCACCGAAGTATATAAAATAACAACTTCGAAGATTTCACCGGAGTTGATAGATGTAAACACATTTTGCACTGAACATATGAAAAAAAACAAAAATTATTCTTTGGCGATGTAAAATTCGTGGAGATATCCAGGAATATGAGTGACATGATTTTTGCATTGGACTGATGTAAAAACACAAAGATCTCATCAGGTGAGTGGCGTTTCAGAAGTTCTTGTAAAAATACTTCCTTCCTTGTCACCAACTCAATTCGATCTGAACTAAAAGGTATATCGTTCCTATGATAGTCCTTGAAAAAATCCTTAAAAATTTCAAATTTTGAACGTTGAAAAATGTCCATTGTAATAAGGTGTGGAGTTTGATCCGACCGCGCCGTTAAATTCCAAAGGACGGCCAGGCCTCTGGAAAAATATTAGCGTTACATTTTTTGCTGCTGCTCTGTAGTTACTGCAACAATCTCTGTAAGAAATACGTTAAGAGCGCATTGAAAATATCCGTTAGTTTTGATGAAATAATGAAATGAGATGTAAACAGATTGATTTGAGTTATTACATAATCTTGCTGATATAATGAAATGAGATAAAAATAGATTCTGTTTAATTTCATATACTTGATTTATTTATTATTGCCAGCCGCAAAAAATTATCTTGAAGGATTGAATCATTTTCTATGATTTATTTATTGAATTACTTATTGTTATAGAAAAAAATTATTCAAAATAATTTCTAAATCCCCCAATTAAGATTAAATTTATATTTCATTAAACAAAAAATATTTCATCCCACCTCGTGTTAGAGTGCACCTATTTACGCGAAAAAAAATTACTCGAAAAATTTCTAAATCCCCCAATTAAAATCAAAAAATTAAAAAAAAATGAATTTCTAATTCTCTAAAATAAATCCGTTGAAACTCACATCGTACTCTAGTAGCGGAAAAAAAAAAAAAAAAAGTTCCCCAATTAAAATCAAAAAATTAAAATTAATCAAAAAAATCTAAACTATTCCCCTTCTCTTAGAGTATAAACTCTCGGGAGGAGGAGGAGCAGCTGCTCTGCTTCTCATGCTCCTCCTTGCTCCTCACTCCTGGGGCTCAATTGGTATTTTCCTACTACTAACATTGTCATATTGATTGTTGTATTGTAGCTTAGGAGTATGGGCCTTTCGAAATTTGACAGAAACATATTCCAATGAGGGGGAAAAATTACCTGCAGAGATATTTTTAACTATTGATTTAGATATTTTAAAATTATAAGGAATTATATAAGAACAGAAAAAGATAACTGATAATACCTAGATTTCTTACTGGCTTTTCTCTTACGCTTTTCTATAAACATGGTGCCTTTAAAAAATAGGAGGGAGGATTTTATTATTTAAATAGTGGAATCGACTCTTATTTTAATTTCACGAGAACGATGTCAAATGCAAATCCTAATCTCCAATGAAAAATGCATATTTAACAACTTTTACATCGGCCTTAATATATTTATTAAATTTTATCGGAATTTAAAATTCTGGAAGATTGTACGGTAAAAAGATGTTAAACTTATCTTTTGGCGACTATTACATTCTGCAGAAATTACCCTACTTTGTGTAATTGCTAAAATATACTAATATTTTCTGAATGAAAACCGGTACATGATTTAAAATATGACGACGCATTCACCGGGGATAGTTTTTTTTCTATGAACTGATACTTGTCTAGTTAATACAAATTATTTCATTTCATGAATCATGTACAAATATGCATTTATGTTTATAGATAATGTGCATGTTTGCGAACAAACTGGTTTTTGTTGCGTGTCTACTCAACTTAAAGTGTGCAAAACGTTGAGCTAAATTGTTTGAAGTTTCGCTAAATTTCTCCTAATTTTCAAGTAGTTATAATACATTATATTATGTGTAGAAAATAATACATTATGAAATACTAACTCTGCAAGAATTGTTACTTTTCGCCTACAATTTGTTGAGATATACGCCTTTACTTGAGTGCGTGACGTTACATTCACATTATCTATTTAAAACATGAAAGCGCTTAAAAAAATCCAATATTATTGTACTCATAGAAAAAATTAAACATTAATATTATTAAATATTAAATTTAACTAAGAAATTATATTTACAATGTAATTTAAACAGAATTTGCTAAAATTGCGTTTTAAAATTATGTGATTTTTGATGCAAAAGACTATTTCTAAAAAATATATAGTTCTTTTAAGAATTGGAATAAAATTTCGAAGCTGGTGAAATGAAAATGACGCCACTTTGTCAAATTTATAAAACATGTATTAGTTTTTTAATTTAAAATGAATGTTTTACATGAAAAAAAATCAAGTCATTTTTTTCCGACAAACCTTTTTACTATTACTCTCTTTTGTTTTAACAGCCATTTTTAAACAATAATTAATGAAATATATCATATTGTTTTCTTTAAATCCGATTTTTATTAATAGTGGGCAATTATTGTCCACCTAAATCGAAGGAGCTTAAATATGCCTCTTTGGTTGAAGCTAAAGATGAAAAAAGTTACGATGTAATGATTTCTCTATGTCAGTATTTGACAGACGATTTTTGGTTATGCAGAATAAATTGAATCATGAAGTTTGAATACGCCAAAATATGTTTTTATTTCTTGGAAAATTTAATTTAACATTAATAAACCAGTAGAAACAATTTACCTTTGTAAAATTAGGAGTTAAGTTATTTATTTTTTTATCTCCAAACACATTTTAATAAAAAAATTTTTAATGTCATTTAAACGCACTTATCTTTGTAATATACGAAACAAATCACATTATCTGCCCAAAATGACGCCAGTTTCGGATTTCAAATTATAGTGAGAGAATCTGAATTTTTATTGCTTTATAAAAATATTGTACATACGCAGTTTCTTTTTATGGCAACGGGAAAGACATTGCATGAGAAATTGAATAATAATAAAAAAAGATTTCTCTAAGGGTAAACTATGGGAGATGTTTGAAAAAAGTGGTAAATAATAATCTGAGAGATTTTTAAAGTTGACAGTAATTTTACTTGTGTTCTATAACATATGTACATTAAGTTTTGTTCGGACCAAATCGGACAAAAACTGTAGATTTGTATAAGAAACATGCACACATACCGAGAACGGCTTATATATATATATATATAGAGAGAGAGATTTTTATTTCATTTTCATTTTCACGTGGATATTTTTCAATTGAAAATAAATTGTTGAGTATTTTACTCAACAATTATTATTCTGGGTTTTGATTTAGTATTGGCAACGATAAAGTATTAGCAACGATAAAGTAAATTTAACCATTTTAAAAATTTATACGAAAAAAATGTCCATTTATTCGCTATAAAAATAATGAAATTTTGAATTATATTAAGAAGAACATTTGAATAAAATAAACAAAATCGAGCCTATGTTCAATCCTGGGTTATAATCCATCTATATGCAAAGAAACAGAGCCATTAAATCCTCCGTCTTGACGTTTACTTCAGTCAAATGTTCACACACACAATCACATTATTAGAATTAGGATTATTTATAGGTATATTAACATATACATATTTTTGCTTGCAAAAATTTCACTTATGTTTTAGTAAAGTATCTTCTTTTTTAAAAGGAACTTGTAACGCTTTTTTTTTTTGCTGGAAAAGTACAATCCCCAGTTTGGGAGTCATAAATAACTGATAACAAACGGTTTCTCTTTGATCACTGAAGGGTTTTAGAAATGTCAACCGGACATCGTTAAATGTAATTAGCAGTCACCAAATCGTTTTTGAGGGGATAATCTTTTTCTTTATTTTTTGGATACACCTCAAAAATGGTGTAGTTTTGGGGATCAGTTTTTGGCGTTTTTTCGATCAATGTTTAGCTTTCACTGTACTTGCCAATCCTTGTCATATCGATTACCTACCGTTGGTTAGTAGGGATCACAGCGGGAGATTTTAGACCAATTAAGATTCCACCAATTAGGATAGAATTCTGAGACCGATTGATTAGACCTCCCCATTTAGTTTTATAATCAACATTAAATTTAAACTAGATGGAACCCGTCAAAATTTGACGGCAAACAACTTGATAGTACCATAAAAATAAAATTTATAGTTGCTTTAACTTGACAAATTTCATAGTGGGGAGCATAATATGATTAAGCGGTCACAGACCTTTCCATCGATATATCACATGACGGGAGTGTGCAAAATTTCGAAAAGTAACCCCTTGGGGGGTCAAAGTGGGGGATGGACATGGGAGATGCATATGATTAAGTGGTCACAGAACTTTCCAATGGTACATAACATGAGGTTGTGTGCAAAATTTAGAAAGTACCCCTTGGGGGCGGGGGCAAAGTGGGGAGATGGACACCGGAGATGCATAATATGATTAAGTGGTCACAGACCTTTCCAATGATATATAACATGAGGATTGTGTGCAAAATTTAGAAAGTACCCCTTGGGAGGGGGAGGCAAAGTGGGGAGATGGACATCGGAGATGTATAATATGATTAAGCGGTCACAGACCTTTCCAATGATATATAACATGAGGGCTGTGTGCAAAATTTAGAAAAGTACCCCTTGGGGGGGGGAGGGGGGCTAAGCGGGGAGATGGACATCGGAGATGCATAATACGATTAAGTGGTCACAGACCTTTCCAATGATATATAACATGAGGTTTGTGTGCAAAATTTAGAAAGTACCCCTTGGGGGGGAGGGGGGCAAAGTGGGGAGATGGACATCGGAGATGCATAATATGATTAAGTGGTCACATACCTTTCCAATGATATATAACATGAGGGTTGTGTGCAAAATTTAGGAAGTACCCCTTAGGGGGGGGGGCAAAGTGGGGAGATGGACATCGGAGATGCAGAATATGATTAAGCAGTCACAGACCTTTCCAACAATACATGACGTGAGGGGTGTCAACAAAATTTAGAAAAGTGCCCCCCTAATGGGGGGGGATTGGCTGGATGGACCACAGAGATGCATAAAATGAATAAGCGGTTAAAGACTTTTCCAGCGATATATCACATGAGGGGTGTGTGAAAAAATTAGAAAAGTGTCCCACTTAGGTGGGGGGGAATTGGGGATGGACCTCAGAGATGCATAACATGAAAAAGAGGTCACAGGCATTTCAACTTGCAATTTTTTTTCTCGAAGGCATCTGACAATATTAATTTTTTTTTTACCCAAGACAATTTAACGATATTCTTAATTTTTTTGCGTAATTCGTCAAACGTTCATGGAAAAAATCATGAAATTCACTAATCAATAGTTGATAAATTATAAAATTCAACAATCGATAGCAGTAAAATTGGTCAATCGATAATGGAAAAATCACGAAATTCATCAAATGGTCTCCCGTAAAAAAAATGTCCTGCACATTGATGTGATGATCAAAAGGGTTTTGAAGTATCGGACAAAATTAGCACTTGCCAAACAGCGAGTAATAGTGAAAATTTGGCAATGGACTTTATTGCCACCACTGGTCAAACATAATAGTCACACTCACCAATTGCGATGATTGAATGGAAAAAGATTTTTTCTCTGCTGTCGTTCGACAAATTTCGAAACCATTTGGCGAATTTCGCAATTTTTTCCCCAAAATTGACGAATTGTGATTTTTTTTCTCGAAGCCATTCGACAATATTCGAAAACTTTTTTCCCCGAAACCAGTTGATGAATTTTGCGATTTTTCCACTGTCGATTAATGAATTTTGCGATTTTTCCGCTATCGATTGATGAATTTCGCAATTTATTGACTATCGATTAACGAATTTTTCCATGAACGAACAAATTTTGCACTTTCTTTCCGCTAATGTTTGACACATTTCGCCCTTTACAATTCAGGCAATGAGTTGAACGTTGTTTTTTTTCGAGAAATGTCAGGAATGAAACAATGATTCTTTAGGATGAATTCCCTTCGTTCGATGCCCCATGGAAGAATGTGTGCGATGCAGCAACGGGCGTCACAGACTTTTTAGGGCACCTGCACGCTAAAAACATCAAACCAATCTTCGCGGGGGAAAAAATCACAGATTTCGTCAAATGATTGAGGAAAAAACACTAATTTCATCAAAAGATCATGGGAAAACATGACTTTCGTTAAAAGACCACAGAAAAAACGTGAATTATGCAAAAGGATCGCGAAAGATAAGCAAATTTTGTCAAAGAATCGCAAAAAAGGAAATTTCACCAAAAAATCACGCTTTTTTACTAAATTTCTTCTAAAAATTCGGGAATAAAATGTATTTTATCAAAGAATCGCTGGAAAATGCGAATTTCGTTAAGGATCGCTGAAAAAACATGAATTTCGTCAAAGAATTGCTGAAAAAACATGAATCTCGCCCAATAACAGAAAAATCATGGTTCATAATCATTATATCTAGTAGTATATGTAAATACAGTTTGTGATATGACAAAATTAACACTCACCAATCGGCGAGTAATACTGAAAATTGGTGATGATGTTATTACCACCACTGGCTAAATTTAACAGTCACACTCGCCAATTGCAATGATGGAATGTAAAATGAAATTTTTTTTTCCCGCTGTCACTCAAAGAATTTTGAAACCATTTGATGAAGTTTTTCTCGAAACCATTTTGTGAATTTCCCAATTTTTTCTTCAAAATCATTTGACTAAGAGACTTTTTTCTCGAAGGCATCTGACAATATTCAAAATTTTTTTACCCGAGACAATTTGACAATATTCTTAATTTTTTTTTGTGCAATTCGACAAACGTTCATGGAAAAAATCATGAAATTCGTTAATCAATAGTCAATATAAATTGCTCCTATTGTTTTTTCTTGCACATTGCGTTAAACCTAGGAAGGTATTTATATAGAACTCACTGTGGAGTGTTTAGAAGGTATTTATTTTATTTATTTATTTTATTTATTATAATTTGTATGAATACATAGGTGTCCATTTCGGATTTACTGTTTAAAAATGAATTTAGGCTCATTTAACGTTCGCGAAATCAATCTCGATGGAAATTGTCTTTTTAGATCTATATCATTTTGTTTATATAGTACAGAAAATAATTATTCAAACGAACGTAAAAATATCGTAGAACATGTAATACGAAATTGGACCACTTATAGTCCGTTTATTATCGGGGATGAATCTTATGGTGTTCCGATTGCTAATGAAAACGATTATGTAAATATATGGTTCTTCATAGAAGTATATGGTTCTTCACACTTCAATAGAAGCATTGTTTAAATTAATATAATTCTACAAATATGATGCAGTTTTAAAATATTGAGTAATGATTAATACTGTCAAGTGTCAAAGGATTATACTCATATACGTAATTAAGTTTTGGTACTTCTCTATTGGGAATTCAAGCGCTCGAATACGCCATCTGGTGGAGAAAAGATACAACTGCTCACTTCAGGAAAATCCCTTGCAAGCCCATTGCATTACATGCATTTTTAATTTGTTCATAATGATTATTTTTTTTGCACAATTTCAGATTTCATGTTATATTTGTGTTCTGTGTTTATATGGCAAGGTAAAAATTATCCAAATTTGAATAACTAATACTTTAAAATGTGTTTACAATAAATAATGGTTTCAATGGCACTTTAGAATTAGTTAAAGGGCCAATTTTCCTGTACCGGCGGCTGCGATCAGCGCCTCTATAGGCCGTTTTAAGTTCCAATCTCGTCGACCACTTTTCATAACAAAAAACTATCGCCAAACTGTAACGCCAAATAAATGGGAGAACGTTGTCATTGGAATATCAAAATAAATAAATAAAATATAAGAATTTAAGAAAACAATTGTTATTTTAATTAATGAAATAACTAATAAATCAAATAAACAATGAAAAATACACGCAAATGTTGAATTAAAACCCACTTGATGACATAACAAACACGTATAATGCTTCCGACATCAAGTAAATAGGACTGCATTTTTGGCATTTAATCCTACAGTTTGGCGATAGTATTTTGTTATGAAAAGTGGTCGATGGGATAATAGAGAAGTACCTAAGTTTTTTATACCAAGTTTAAAAATTTATCTTTTTTTGACATTTAAAAAAAAAATAACAGAAAAAACCTTACAAATTTGGTCATTTGCTCAGTATAAAATGAATGTAATAAATCAAAACATTCAAGATTTGTATACATACAAACAATACAATGTAAATATTTCTTAAATATTAACCTGGTAGCAAAAACAGTGCAGCACGGCAGCAAGTGCTGCAAATTATTTTAGACATTGCAGATTAATTAAAAAGAAATGCTGGGCTTATAAAAGTTGTTAAAATTTAGTGTGTCTCTAGATTTATTGTATATTTAAAAAATAACAGAAAAAAACATCACAAATTTGCTCGGCGGTCAGAGGATTAAGTAATTATTAATAATAGTGGAACTGGTTCTATCTATGAAGTATATTATTTTGCCCAAAAACCCCCAACAAAAAAATAATTACAAAGAATAAGTAAACGTCTTTAAACATTAGACATTGCAGATTAATTAAAAAAAAATGCTGGGCTTATAAAAGTTGTTAAAATTTATATTGTATATTTAAAAAATAACTAAAAAAAACATCACAAATTTGCTCGGCGGTCAGAGGATTAAGTAAATATTAATAATAGCGGAACTGGTTCTATCTATGAAGTATATTATTTCGCCCAAAAACCCCCAACAAAAAAATAATTACAAAGAATAAGTAAACGTCTTTAAATAAACAAAAAACAATGTGATTAATGGCCAGGTTTTTTTTTATATATAACATTTTTTATATACAAAAGAAAAACCGAAATAACCTCAATCATTTCACCTGAAGTCAAAAATAGTTTTTTTTTTCGCATTCATGGGCAAAACACGAAATTAATAAAATCACTTATTTGTGACAAATTATGGGTTTCATATAAACGGCAGCAGGCGCTGCAGATTATTTTAGACATCGCAGATTAATTTCGCAGCTTTTAAAAAATGCTGGGCTTATAAAAGTTGTTAAAATTTAGTGTCTCTAGATTTATTGTATATTTTTATTATATTGCAAATCAAAACATTCAAGATTAATGAAAACATTTCGTGAAGTGTGAAGCATCATGTATGTATAATAAGAATTACGTGAATTATTTGCTGTACTATAGAAACAGAAGGAAAAAAGCGATTTCCATCTAGATTGATTTGGATTTGGCGAAACGCTAGAATCGAAATCGATACCTAGATATTTATGCTTAACATTAAATGAGCCTAAATTCAGTTTCGACACCTAGTTATTTATACAAATTATATTATATAATAAATAAAATAAATACCTTCAAAACACAGATCAGCGTGCATTTAAGCCTTGTAGATAGCGATAGATGTTTTGTCAATCCGAATCTGCTTCTGCATCTGCAGAGTAACAGCCCTCAGCTTATTGGCTGAATGCCGACGCATGCGTATTGAACAAAATTTTAAGGGAGTTCTGTTTCTGGATAGTAACGGCCCTCAGCTGATTGGCTGAATGCTCGCGCATGCGTATAAAACCGATTTTTGCACGAATTGATGAAAAGACGGGTTAGCTTTAAATAGATGGATAAACAATATTTAATTTTTTCACATCACACACAAATTCATAGTGACGGAATTTGATTGTGTAATTTGTCAAACTTATAAAATGTTTTCGATGTCGAGAGTTAAATCACATAGGGGAGATGGGGGATGAATGGGACAAGGTATGGATGGGACGTTCTCAATATTTCACGCAATAAACATTTCTTTTTAGTTGCTTCCTATCCTCATAGATTTCACTACTATAGTGTGCTTCAGAACCAAAAGCAAGACCACATGGCTGTTTCCATTTTCCCTCAAATTTGCATTTGCTGAAATGTCTGCTCAAAAGTAATTTTTTTTACATTTGAAGTTACTTAAATATCTTATGCAATATAAATAATTAAGATATGTTGTAGTTTTTTATTTAAAGGCTCAATATTAGTACTTAAAATGAATGAATATTAACCATTGTGACAGAATAATTTTTGAGACAAAATGGCTGACAATTGAATATATGCATCATGAGGATGATTGGAACATTTCAAACGGGGATGAATGGGACTGTCTAATTCCTCCCTAGATGATGCTGAAAAACATATTTATTAACTAAATAATGTTATACAGGTTGATAAATTAATAATTTATGGTAATTATTCTATAACATTTCATCCTCATTGTAGCCATCGTCTTCAGCCATTGAATGCTTCTGTTTATGGGCTTTTTAAGACAAAGTTGAGATAAAGTCCAAGATGATTGGCTGACAAATAATCCTGGAGATCATATTATAATTTATAATCTCTCAGCTTTTGCCAACGAGGCATTTTTGTCAGCTTTTTGTCCTTAACACTGAATACAGGGAGGAAAATATTTGTGTCCCATTAATCCCTGCTGTGGGGATGATTGGGACAGAGAGGAACTTTTTTTTAATTTCATAATATATATCTGTATAATAATAATCATGAATAGATATTGTGCATAAGATGTAGTCAAACACTTAATGTATGAAATGTGATATATAATCAGTACAAAAACCCTTAACGGGTTAAAAGTTGTGACGCAGCACTTTCTTTTGGCTCTAAGAATTTTAAATATGGGTCTTAAAAGCAATGCTATCAAATTTAAGTGACGCTATGTTAATAATTTTTAAAAAAATCATTTTCGTTTTCGTTTTATTTATGAGGATGCAATTTACAGGTACAATTATAATTTTTAACATGAAAAAATATATAAAATTTATTTGCTGATGCTTTTTCATTCACATCTCTCATTAATTCAAAATGTGGGTTTTAAAAGAAATGATATCAAAATTTGAGTGACACCTTGACGTGAATTTAATAGGGCTGTTTTATAATTCAATTTAAATTATTTTTGGGTTGTCTTCTAAAGTATATTTACACATACAAACAATATTTTTAATTTTTCAATAGACTGTTAAATATATTACTTTCACTGAGCCTATATTATGTATTGAAATGTATTTATTTCAAATAAATACATAGTGAAATAGCAAAGTTGAGTCTGCAATGCTTTTCTTACATTGTTCAAAAGACTGCGTAGTTGCATGAGTCCAATGAATGGGAGTATTGTCATTTTTGTTCTTTCCTTTACACAAGTCGTGCAATGGAGCCTGAATAGATGCCGTTCCTTTTAAATGTTTATGATAAAAATTTATCATAGCTAAAAATCTACGTAATTCATTAACAGTTTTAGGTAGTGGAAAATTAAGTAATTTATCGCCTTTTTCTGGCAAAGGAGCTATTCCTTTATTGTTGACTAAAAATCCTAAGTATGGTAACTCCTTTATAGACTGGGAGGCGGCAGCACAGACAATCACCTCATTGAGTTCACGGCTGAAATTCCAGAATTAGTTAAAATTCGATTCGCATATTAAAACGCAATCGGTCTGCCAAGTTATATCTTGGTGAAAAACACCTTAAAACCCAATTTTAGCGGTTGACTCGTAGGTTTACCATTGTGTTTTCCTGCACCCAAAAGTATGAAAACATGGAGAACTGGGAGCAGGAACACACAATGGTAAACCTACGAATCAACCGCTAAAATCGGATTTAAAGGTGTTTTCCACCAAGATATGACTTGGCAGACCGATTGCGTTTTAATATGCGAATCGAAGTTTTAACTAATTCTTGAATTTCAGCCGTGAACTCGATGAGGTGATTGTCTGTGCTGCCGCTTCCCGGTCTATTACGCCAAAGATGCATTTATCGACGTCAAGCACTAAACCATAAGAATGTAAACGTTCAAATATCTTTGCAAGATCTTTTAAATGTGTTTCCTCGTTTTCCGAGGCTACTAATACATCATCTAGATAAACGAAACAATTAAGACCTCTTAATATTTCGTCCATAAAGCGCTGGAATCTTTGCGCTGCGTTCGATAAACCAAAACACATGAATAAATATTCGAAGAGTCCAAAAGGTGTAGGAACGGCATTTTGGATGGACGCTTCGTCTAAAGGAATCTGGTGGTAGGCTTTCATAAGATCCAATTTAGAAAAAACACTTTTTCCAGTTAAGCCGTAAGAGAAATCATGAATGTGGGGGAGGGGATAGCGGTCAGGAACAGTGACAGAGTTTAAGCGGCGAAAATCGCCACAAATTCTCCATTCCCCATTCTTTTTAGGTATCATATGGATTGGACTCGCCCATGGACTTTTTGATGGTCTAATTAAACCTTGATCCATTAAGGATTTAAACTTCTTTTTAGCGACTTGCAATTTTTCATAAGATAATCTTCTGGGTCTCGAAAAAATAGGGGGACCTTTTGTCAAAATTGTGTGCGTAACAGCGTGAGGTTTGCGAGTGACATGAAGCATAGCCGGGTTAGTAATGCTGGGGTATTTCTGCAACAGCTTATGATAAACCGTAATGCCGGAAACTTTTTTTAATCCCAGGGCATTTCCAGACGTAAAAACACCTTTCGAGGATTGCTTAGTTATGCTATCAATGATTCTCCGGTTTTTCATATCCACAATTAACCCAAAATGTTGTAAAAAATCTGCACCTAAGATAGGGCGATCCACTTCTGCTATTACAAAAGTCCATTTTAGTGGTTTGTGTAACCAAAGATCAAGTGTTAACTGACATGTACCATAAGTTAAGATTTTTGATCCATTAGCAGCGTATAAGGATAAATGTGTATCAGGTGTTTTATGCAGTAAAGGGTCTCGGGGAAAAGTGCTACAGGCTGCGCCGGTATCCACCAAGTAGCGGAACTCCGGGTTTCCTATCTGACAAAAACAGACGAGTTGCACAGTTGTCATTATTTTCGAAAAAACACGAAGTGGTATCTAATCCCTTAGCGAAGTTACACAATCCTGTACATTTTTTAGCTTTATTTCCGAATCGAAAATGGTACCAACATAATTTCTGGTTCCTGGCTTCACGAGAACTACTTCTGGAACGATTACGTGTAAGAGGTTTGTTCTTACTTAAACTACGTGTCCGCGTAGAAGACCGAGTTAAGTCATCCAAACGTTTATGGAGTATGTCAATTTGACGTTTTAATCCATCAAGTTCTGAGGAAATACCATATGTTTTCACTTCAGATAATATTGGTGCCAAATCAGGAATGTCACAAATTTTATCAGCTATTTTAGCTAAACCAGTTAGATTATCTTTACTTATAGACAAAATTTGCTGAACGGATACTGGCAAACGCTGAAGCCAAAGTGTACGCAGAACATCTTCTGATATTTTATCAGTAGCGAGAGTTTTCATTTCATGTAATAGCTGCGAGGGGCGTTTATCGCCTAATTGCAAATCTTGTAATAGCGTTCTTAAACGAACACTCTCAGATTGAGTAAATTGTTCCGTAATGCGAGATTTTAACGTTCCATACGCGTTTGTGGCAGGGGGTGTATGGATTAGATCACGTACATAAGACAAAATCTCTGTGTCTAATGCAGCCACAACACAATGAAACTTTGTCTCGTCGTTAATAAATCCTGCCGTCACAAATCCAGATTGTACTTGAAGAAACCACAAGTCTATATCAGATTTCCAAACGGGGGGTGCACGAAATGCGATACGAGAAACGTGCTTTTTGCACTGCTATATGATACACGTAAGGCTGTAATATCCAGTTTGCATAGAAAGCTCTGTGATGCTCTCCTGGCCTCTTTAGACTCTCTTCTTGTCAATAACTTCCAGTTTAAATACAAGAGCATTCGACTGTTGCCATTGTGAAAAGAATTAATGAATACAGTCCTGTTTGAGAGATCTTGCATCTTATCAACACTTCCGATTCTGTCATCAGAGAATTCGCATCGGAAAGCCGAGCCATCGAAGTGGGTGTCGAGAAGTAGAGTACTTCCATATCTCAGTTCTAGTCGGTCTCGCTGGTGAAATTTGTCCACTGTCGAAACAGCTAGACTGACTGCATGAATGGGTTGCTCGAATCTAGGGTAGTTAGACTCTAGAGTGTGTCCACAGCAGCAACAGCTAGAGAGCACTGCACGGAGGAGTCGCCACAATGCCCACATATCCATAAATTTCGATTTTCCTTAATAATTCTCGAGAAAAATTTGCAAATTTTGTCCATAGATCGTACGAAAACATCATGAATTTCATCGATCGGGCTCAAGGGGGCGCACTCTGTTCTATACAGACATAGCTGAAATCTTTGAGGATGTCGATTTCAAGTCGAATGAGCCATACCGCGTCGTGATCGGGCCCATAGAACCCGAGATAGGAAAGCACCCCCTGGTGGCGAATTTTGGAACTAAAATATATATCCTGTCGATGTCGAGTCGAATGAATTAAACTGCATTGTGATGGGACCCATAGAACTCGAGTTAGCTGCAAAATCCGTTAGTTCCATTTTCCACCGCCAGGGGGCGCACTCTGTTCTATACAGACATAGCTGAAATCTATGAGGTTGTCGATTTCGAGTCGAATGAGCCATACCACGTCGTGATCGGGACCATAGAACTCGAGATAGGAAAGCGCCCTTGGTGGTGAAACTTGGAACTAAAATTGATATATCCTGTAGATGTCGAGTCAAATGAATAAACTACATTGTGTTGGGACCCATAGAACTCGAGTTAGCTTCAAAATCCGTTAGTTCCATCTTCCAAGGCCATGGGGCACACTCTGTCCTATACAAACATATCTGAAATCTTTGAGGCTGTCGATTTCGAGTCGAATGAGCCTTGCCGCGTCGTGATCGGACCCATAGAACCCGACATAGAAAACGCCTCTGGTGGTGAAACTTGGAACTATAATCGATATATCCTGTCGATGTCGAGTCGCATGAATTAAACTGCATTGTGATGGGACCCATCGAACTCGAGTTAGCTGCAAAATCCGTTAGTTCCATCTTCCACCGTCAGGGGCCGCACTCTGTTCTGTACAGACAGAGCTGAAATCTTTGAGGCTGTCGATTTCAAGTCGAATGAGCCATACCGCGTCATGATCGGGCACATAGAACCCCAGATAGAAAAGCGCCCCCTGGTGGTGAAACTTGGAACTAAAAGCGATATATCCTGTCGATGTCGAGTCGAATGAATCAAACTGCATTGTGATGGGACTCATAGAACTCGAGTTAGCTGCAAAATCCGTTAATTCCACCTTCCACCGCCAGGGGGCACACTCTGTTCTATACGAACATAACCAAAATCTGGAAATTTATTGAAATCCAGTCGAATGAGCCAAACTTCTTCGTGATCGGGACCATAGAACTCGAGATAGGAAAGCGCCTTTGGTGGTGAAACTTGGAACTAAAATTGATATATCCTGTAGATGTCGAGTCGAATGAATAAACTACATTGTGTTGGGACCCATAGAACTCGAGTTAGCTTCAAAATCCGTTAGTTCCATCTTCCAAGGCCATGGGGCACACTCTGTCCTATACAAACATATCTGAAATCTTTGAGGCTGTCGATTTCGAGTCGAATGAGCCTTGCCGCGTCGTGATCGGACCCATAGAACCCGACATAGAAAACGCCTCTGGTGGTGAAACTTGGAACTATAATCGATATATCCTGTCGATGTCGAGTCGCATGAATTAAACTGCATTGTGATGGGACCCATAGAACTCGAGTTAGCTGCAAAATCCGTTAGTTCCATCTTCCACCGTCAGGGGCCGCACTCTGTTCTGTACAGACAGAGCTGAAATCTTTGAGGCTGTCGATTTCAAGTCGAATGAGCCATACCGCGTCATGATCGGGCACATAGAACCCCAGATAGAAAAGCGCCTCCTGGTGGTGAAACTTGGAACTAAAAGCGATATATCCTGTCGATGTCG
The DNA here is from genome assembly GCA_963931845.1 of Maratus michaelseni. Taxonomy (NCBI): domain Eukaryota; kingdom Metazoa; phylum Arthropoda; class Arachnida; order Araneae; family Salticidae; genus Maratus; species Maratus michaelseni. The sequence goes on along the minus strand of OZ007596.1, from coordinate 151,420,995 downwards.
AGTCGAATGAATCAAACTGCATTGTGATGGGACTCATAGAACTCGAGTTAGCTGCAAAATCCGTTAATTCCACCTTCCACCGCCAGGGGGCACACTCTGTTCTATACGAACATAACCAAAATCTGGAAATTTATTGAAATCCAGTCGAATGAGCCAAACTTCTTCGTGATCGGGACCATAGAACTCGAGATAGGAAAGCGCCCTTGGTGGTGAAACTTGGAACTAAAATTGATATATCCTGTAGATGTCGAGTCGAATGAATAAACTACATTGTGTTGGGACCCATAGAACTCGAGTTAGCTTCAAAATCCGTTAGTTCCATCTTCCAAGGCCATGGGGCACACTCTGTCCTATACAAACATATCTGAAATCTTTGAGGCTGTCGATTTCGAGTCGAATGAGCCTTGCCGCGTCGTGATCGGACCCATAGAACCCGACATAGAAAAACGCCCCTGGTGGTGAAACTTGGAACTATAATCGATATATCCTGTCGATGTCGAGTCGCATGAATTAAACTGCATTGTGATGGGACTCATAGAACTCGAGTTAGCTGCAAAATCCGTTAATTCCACCTTCCACCGCCAGGGGGCACACTCTGTTCTATACGAACATAACCAAAATCTGGAAAGTTATTGAAATCCAGTCGAATGAGCCAAACTTCTTCGTAATCGGGGCCATAGAACTCGAGATAGAAACACGCCCCCTGGTAGTGAAACTTGGAACTACAATCGATAAGTCCTGTCGATGTCGAGTCGAATGGATCAAACCACATCGTGATGGGACCCATAGAACCCAAGTTAGCTGCCCATAATCCCATATAACTATAGATAAGAAAGCTCCTCTGGTGGTGAAACTCTGAACTAAAATCAGTAAGTTTTATCGATGTCGAGTCGAATGAACCAAACCGCGTCGTGATTAGGGATGCGCAACCTGTGGCCCGCGGGCAAAAATGGCCTGTGATGGGTAACTGGTGGCCCGCGGAGACCATACATGCCAACATATCCACAAATTTCGAATTTCCTTATTAATTCGCGAGAAAAATTTGCAAATTTTGTCCATAGATCGTAGGAAAACATCATGAATTTCATCGATCGGGCTCATAAAATCATGAATTGCGTCAACTGGATGCGAATTTTGTTGAATGGGCATGGAAAAATCACAAATTTCGACATTTTGTCGCAAAAAAAGATGTAAATTTCAATAATCGGTTAACAGAAACCAGAGATGCCAAAGTCGGAAATTCCGTAGTTTTGAATTTCGTCAATCACTCAAGAAAAAAAAAATCTTAAATTTTGTAAACCACTGGAAAAAACCCGCAAATTTTGTCACTAAGGCATGGAAAATCATGAATTTCATGCATCGAGCATGGAGAAACAGTGAATTTCATTGAATGGGCGTGAAAAAATCGCGAATTTCAACGAATAGTCACGGAAAAATGTGCAAATTGTCCATAGATCATAAAAAAACATCATGAATTTTGTCTATCGAGTCTGTAAAATTATAAATTTTGTCTACAGGCATAGAAAATCGCGAATTTCGTCAATTGGGGATGGAAAAATCAAGAATTCTGTCGAATGTTCGTGGAAAAATTGTAAATTTTGATGAATGGTTGCAGAAAAAAAAATCACGAATTTCACCATTGTCAAGAGAAGAAAAATTGTGAATTTCATTTATCGGCCGGCGGAAACTATAGATGCCAAAATTGGAAATTCCAGAGTTCCAAATTTTGTCAGTTTTATGCGAAAAAAATAATTTCGTCAACCACTCACAGAAAAAATTGCAAATTTTATCAATCACTGTTTTAAAAAAATTGCGAATTTCGTCAATTTGCTGCGAAAAAAATTCCCAATTTTATCAACCACACACAGAAAAAATTGCACATTTCGTCAATCATTCATGTTAAAAAATTGCAAATTTTGTCCATGAGCTGCAGAAATGCGAAATTCATCAATGTATATCAGTTAAAAATCATGAATTTCGTCAGTTAGGCACAGAAAAACATAAATTCTGTGGATCGGGGAGCGGAGATAATAAATTTTGTCGAACGTGCGCGTAAAAATCATGAATTTTGTTTATCGGGCACAAAAAAAATCACAAATTTCATCAAACGGGTGCATAAAGATCAAGAAATGCGTCGATCAGGCATGTAAAAACAATTAATTTCGTCCATTAGGCGTGTAAAAATCATAAATTTAGTCGATCAGGAATGTAAAAATCACGAATTTTGTAGAACAAGCACGTAAAAATCACGAACTCGAAAAAAGGGTGCATAAAAATTACAAATTTCATCAAATGGTTGCATAAAAATCTTCAATTTCGTTGTTCGGGAAAAGAAAAAACAAATTACATCGATCGGCGCGTAAAAGTCATGAATTTCGACGATCAGGCACGTAAAAATCACGAATTTTGTAGCCCAGGCACATAAAAATCACGAATTCATCAAGTGGGCGCATAAAAATGACGAATTCATCTAGTGGGCACATAAAAATCCCAAATTCGTCAAGCGGGCGCGTAAAAGTCACGAATTCGTCAAGTATGCGCATAAAAATCCCGAATTTTGTCAACCACTCACAGAAAATATTGCAAATTTTATCAATCACTCTTTTAAAAAAATCACGAATTTCACCAATTTGCTGCGAAGAAAATCCCGAATTTCGTCAACCACTCACAGAAAAAACTGCACATTTTGGCAATCACTCATGTTAAAAAATTGCAAATTTAGTCCATCAGCTGCAGAAATGCGAATTTAATCAATGTACTTTTCGGTTAGTCGGGCGCCAGTGATATATATACATGTACAGTAGACTCTCTCAAATCCGCACAGCTTGGGACCAGAGGTTGTGCAGATTTCTGGTCACTGTTTTGTTTACATTTTTAAACAGTAATTTGAATGTAATAATGCACTCAAAATTATCATGAATGCTTACAATAAAGTAAAATATTAAAATAACTATGGGAAATAATGTAAATGTTACATAAATAATTAATAATACATGACTAAATATGCATAATAATGATGAGATAATTTTTGCTTGAATTATTCAATGAAACTCGCCTCTTAAAGGTACACTAGTAATTTACATCAAAACCATAAAATTACAAAATTGTATTTGATGTTTGGCCAGATTTAATAAACAAAAAAACTTGATTAATATATAAGTGTATTTGATAAAAAGATCAATCACCAGTAATATCAGTGTTATATTGAAAATTTCGGGAAATAAATTTATACTTCCTTTATGAGAAATCAAGAGTTCAATGATATTAACCAGAATTACATAATAAAATTAGTACGGAATGATATAAAAATAAAAAAGCTTAAATTTCCCCCCTATATCTAAATTGTAAGTTTCATTGTTTACATCTGAAGCAATGTGCGGATTTTAGAAAATTGAATACTAAGCATACTAATGAAACAAAAAGTCATTTTCAAATAAATTTAACAGTTAGGATATCCATAGTATAATTAATAAAATATATGAGAATAATTCATGGCTTAAATGATTGTCACTATCACAGATAAATATTTTAATTATTTTAGATAAAATATTAAATTTCAAAGTATCACATTTATCGAGACAATTATTGAGACAATGGAATGTTTAGAAGTGTTACTAAAAAAAATGTTTTAGAGTATTAGTGCATTGAAATCATAATTCACATTATTCGTTACAGTCTAAACTTTTTAAACTACTTAATATATTACTCGTAGTAATTAGTTATTAGTATTACAAATATAAAATAAATGATATTGCACGTTGAATGTTTTAAATCTATACTAATAAAAGAAAGTTTCGCTCTGTGTGTCTGTGTGTGTGTCTGTCTGCGATGGCTAGCAAAATCTAGACCACCTAGAAGTCTGTAAATTTAGGTGTGGATAGTGCACCTGAGTCTCAGAATTTTAATATTTTGATAATTACTCATTAGAATATCATTAAACATCGCTTCTAAAATGCCGTCTTTTAAATCAAAATGGCTAAAGAAAAGAACTGTTGTTGTGGATTTCCAAGCCGAAATGAACGAATTCGAAATTATTTTACTAATTAGCAAATTTAAAAAAAACTAATTGAGATATTAATTTGAAAATTTCTGAGCATATGTTAAAAAAATATTCTGCATCCGTTTATGCAATTTTTGAAAAATTCGGACGGTATTTTTTCTTAATTTATGCAAAAAACTGCTAAAAATCTGCTGGCGCCAGTGAAAACGATCCGAGAAAATTTCAGACAGGGATCGGCTTTCATTAAAAACTGAACTACAAAGAGATCTGTTTCTCTGGCCGATCCCTCTCATTTAGTTTGCTAAAATGAAAGGAAATAATTGCCAAATTTTACTAATGAACAAATATTTAGGTAACTAATTAAGATATAGATTTGAAATTGAGGTCGGAAAGGGGTGTCATCTGCCGGCTATTTTAGCGTAGCATCTTCGTTATGTTCTAATTATCAGAAAAATGTAATTCTTTTTTTAATGATCGCGTTAATGTACGTGACGGTGGTTCTCTTAAACAAATTATTCATTATATTTGCGGGTATGGGGAGGGACAGTGTTAACGCCTTTCTCTGAGATTGTAATTATCTTGGGCCGGGCAACGCCGGGCGGGTTAGCTAGTACTAAATAAAATGGTTTTAAAATAAAGCTGCACAATTAACATTTGAGGCACCTGATCTGCCGATTTACTAACTTCATTACTACTAATATAAATTTAGTTAATATTATACTTTTTTAATGTGCAGATTTGAATAATGAAACATTTAAGATAGAAAGTGATAAAATTTTAAAACTTGTGTGACTTGATTACCAGATTATAAAATATACAAGTCATGGTTTTTAAAAAACCTTAATTTCATTGCAATACTAAAAATTTTATTAATTACATGAAATTAATTAAAAGCAGCTACATATATATATATATATATATATATATATATATAATACATTCTAGTAAGTTTAATTTAAAAATCCAAATTAGAGTAGCTGTTCCATTAAATTTAAAGATTTTAAGCACTATTACAGAAATTGCACTTTTAGAAATATCCACATGGGGATGTCCCATTACTGGAAATCGACTAATTAAGCATTTCAGTAATAGACACGGGTCTTAAAACCTTACAAATAAATAAAATTTTGTAAATGACCATTAGTATATAAAATTCGAAGTTTTATATTACTATCAAAGTAAAAACATACAATTTTTGCAAGAAAATAAGAAAGATATAAATAATTGAAGTCAGCTCTTAGCATGTCCATTAAGATTTTCACTGCAAAACAATGGAACTGTGAAACATTATTTTCTGCCACCTGATTGGTTTGATTAATGGTGTCAACAGTAACATAGATTATAAAACATGCAAGAAGTTACGAAAAAAAGCTAAATTTTTATTGGTTATTTTTTTATAAACCAAAAACTTTGAAGGGTTGTCCATTACTGGTCCATCTATATTTACCTTTGTTTTTAAAAGTCATTAGCAGAACAACGCTTGATATAATCAGCTAAAGTCAAGGCATTTTATTCATATATTAATGGTTTTACACTAAAACATTTAACAAAATGATAAGCATCATTCTAACATGTTGTATTACAACAAATCTCTGAAAATGAAGAATTATGTATTTTTGGTTTAAATTCTTTGGAAAATGAACAACACTCCTTCGGTATTTTTAATTATTGTGAATATTGTTTAGAAACAAGACAAAACAAAAATAGTTTTTTTTTGTTGTTTTTTCAGGTAAATTTCACTCTGATTTTTTTTTTTTTTTTTTTTAAGACGAGCAATATGAAACTTGAAATAACAGATATTATTTAATCAACAATAATATTAAACAAAATTATACCTTGGATTAATGCTGAAGTAGAATGTTGATTCCATTCTTCACTATTCCAAACCCTTCATTTCCACAGCCTATATCGAATTAGGATGTATTGAGAATAGAATTAGGTGTATCATTGAGCGAGTATTATCAATGATACGACATGAAATACTATCAAACCATATAGCAAAGACAATACTCATTCAATTAATATGCTGTGAGTTGCTGCTAGCTATCACAATGTAATAAAGCGATCAACAAACCGTCTCCGCGCACGAATACATAATCTTACCAGAGATTGATTGGGAGATTGATTGGTTGCAGACTTCAACTGCGCAAATAATGCAAAATATTTTATCCTTAAAAAATCGAAAACATCATGAATAACAGTAAAATTGAACACATGTAATTAAAAAATATTTCCTCATTTTGAAAAAGGAATCGAAATAATTTTTCGATCATATGCATGTTTAAAATCTGAAATTATTTCTTTGTAACAAAAAGGGAAAACATATAAACAACAATTGAATTTTATACATATGTATTACATGTTTATAGTATATAATTCATTGTTTTTGCATTAAAAAATCTAAATAATTAGCCGGCGAATATGCAGAAACTTTAACGTCAAACCGTAGTTCCATTTTTAACCTTATCTCGCCGTGGAGGAAAGGGGTAAAAAGTGCTATGCATTTCTATAGCAATAGGCTTAAGAAAATAGTCCCATTTTTAAACCGGATTATAAAAAAAACTATAGTTTTCCTATTTAAGCGGATCGGGGGATTCGCTTCATCTAAAACCGATTAATATAATATATTAATTTTAAAAAAATCGTCCGAGCCATTTTGGAGATAACAGGTATGTATTCATTACACCAATACATACCCCCATTTTAATTAAAAATGGATTTCCAGATCTCAAAATCTACTGCATGTAGAAATGTAGAAATTTCAGGATAGAGTTAGACCGGATATATAAGACAGCTGTGAAAAAATTAGAACGATATGCCTCATATTTGCTGAGATATTAAATGTCGGCGCTTAGCTTTCCCTTTGATCTGAAACTACGTGTATATATAGAGTGACGGATATCTTCGGTTTTGGGCTTTCGGTTTTCGGTTTTTGCTGCGTCACTCGAGAAAACTACCGTCTCTCATGATATTGATAATAACTTAAAAAATATATTTAAAATAAATATATTTGTTAAAATGTCCCATTCATCCTCCATCTCCCCTATACGTATATTATCATTGTGAAAATTTAAAAACTTAAAGATACAGAAATGTTAATGGAAAAGGAATTGAAAATATAAAAAAAGGCGAATAAGTTACATTTTAAATATTTTCCCAAAATAAGAATTAATAAACATTTACTATGATTATTAAGCTCTTAAATTGTTTAGAAAATTAAAATTTTATTTAAAAAATGAAGCAGAAGGAAGCAGTATCTAACACGAAATATGCACGAATCATGTATTTGAGTCTCAAATTTCTTAGGAGCTTAGTGATCATAGCCTGCATCAATGTTTTGTAATCTTTTCTGCCTCTAGGTACACGTTAACAAAGAAATTAATTTTCGTGACACAGTTACGTAATTATATTAAAAGAGAATAAAAACTGATTTTAAAAGAAGACGAACTATCAAAAAATCTTTAAAAAATCATTGTAATTTGCTATAAATAAGATTCCAATGAAAATTTCAAAACTTTTCAACACAAATTTAATTTTTTTTATTACAACTTCATCTATATTAATAAAATAACTAAATTAAATGTAAAAAAAGCTTAAAAAAACATGCTTTCATTAAAATTCACAAAAAACTCGACTTTTATTATAAAGCACAAATGTGTGCGTCTCTCACGAGGCTAACGAAAAAGGCAGGCTACCGCACCACTTTTCAAGTTAGACCGCGAGAGTCACGTGAGGCTCATTTAGTGCACCAGCATTCGTGCATCACGTGCCTCAAGTGGTCTGAAAAGAAGGGACACGTGTAACGAACCGCGGCAGTCTGTCTTTTTCGTTAGCTTCGGTCTCTTAATACTGACGTCATAAGGATGCGGGCAACAATGCGGTTAAAATGGATGAAAGTTGCAACAATGGGGCTATTTTTTTTTTCAATATTAAACAATCGAAACGTTATTTCTATGGGGAAAATGTAAGTTTTGGGCTGACGTTGCCCACCTTAGGAATCCAATTTGAAAAAAAACAATGTCCAATTCATGTATTGTCCTCAGGAATACATATACCGGGTGATTATAATTAAAGTTACGATTTCAAAAATCGATAATTTTAAAACTACTGGTCAGAATGACTTGATATTTTAGCAGAACAATCGTGAGGCAATGGAGTTTTGTTTGGCGAAGGAAAACAAATAGTTCCAAATTGTGCCGATAGATGGCGTTGTCAGGGTAATGTCAGGGGAAAGACCAAAAATGTATTCTTGAACCCTTTCCGGCGCGGAGTAAATTTGTTTGCAAAATGATGAAATAATAGACTGACACCGGAATTTATGAACGAATCCATTAGTAAAAAGAAACTTGCTTATTTTTCTGGTTCTTAATGAAAGGAAAATTTTAATTAAATACCGGGTGATTATAATTAAAGTTACGATTTCAAAAATCGATAATTTTAATTAAAACTACTGGTCAGATTGACTTGATATTTTAGCAGAACAATCGTGAGGCAATGGAATTTTGTTTGGCGAAGGAAAAAAAAAAAGTTTCAAAATGTGCCCATAGATGGCGCTGTCTGGGTTCACATTGTCTGAAGATATGCAAATTACTAATACGTGACATGTAATCCTTTCGACGTAATCCTTTCGCCTGTAAAAAATGGCATCCTTTTTCAAAAACAAACACAAATTTTCAGTCATAAAACTTTTACTATAATTACATCAAAATGACGTCATTTTCGGTTTATTCAACGGCTAATGATATTAAGCTCTCAAATATTCATGAATTTCGAAATAACGAACATAATTATTTTTTTATTTTAGTGATCTTGATTCCCTATTACCATCTCCCCAATTTCTCAATAAAGCAAAGCCGTCCTTACGGGTGTAGATCAGGGCTGTCGCACAGGGTCTCGTGTCCGCAAATTTTTTTTAAAATACAAAATAGCTAAATATTTATTATTCAATTTGTTGTGAGTTATTTGTTTCATAATACAATTTATATGTGTATAAACTTGCTTTTTAAAATAAAATATAAATTGTTTTATCAATAAAATATTCGGTGCAAGTTGTGGACGCTCGAGAAGATAAAAGATTCATAATGGACAGAGAAAAGTTTTTTTTTTCCAACTAGGTAAATCGTATTAAATGGTTGGAGTATATCATAGTTGAGATTTATTCCAACAGATTGAAAAATGCCGGCAACAGGACTCGAATCTGGGTACTTTGGCTTACGGTGCCAACGCTCTTCTTATTGAGCTATCCCAACGATATCCTGGAGTTTGTGGTATACAGGCACTACATGGTATACAGGAGTTTCCGTGTTGTATCACATTCATGATGTAAAATGCTATAGTTATAGCACGGATGAATAAAATTAGCCAGTTCGCAGCCATGTTCAATAAATAAGAGTGAATTATGCCAGCCAGGATAGCGTTGGGATAGCTCAGTAGGAAGAGCGTTGGCACGGCAAGCCAAAGTACGCAAGTTCGAGTCCGGGTCCGTGTATTTTTCGCTCTGTAGGAATAAATCTAAATCATATTCCAACCATTAAATAAGATATAAAATTGTTTGTATTTTATATTCAATATATAGGTGTTGTTATACTCTAGCCTAGGCAGCGTCAGGTGCACAACAAATCTGAACAGGCGCATGAACTGAATGGAAATGGGAATAATTAAGAGCTCGGTGCTGAAGATGATTCTAATAAACTGCTCACTAACATTTTAATGATTATTTGTAATGTAACAACACAGATTTGCTTTCCCCCTTATGTAATATTCTCTTTTTATTATACGAATAACGCATACCTGTCCACACGTATACGTATGTCTCGTCGTGTAAGCACGGCGATGAGGCACGGTAGCTGAAACCCTTGTTTCCCAGACCCCGAGTCTAAACTAAAGATTTAAAGTCTCCAAATATTATGAAAGTTTAATGTTTTGAAAGGTTCTTAAGAAAAAGAAAATTTTAGGAAATATTGGATTTTTTCTTCTTTGTAAATTATCTTATTAAATTAAAAATATTAGCATGTTTAATATTTGCTAATTAAATCAGAAACTTTAAACATGTTATAATTAAAGAAAGAATAGAGTTTATAGTTCAACACATTTTCATCTTTATCTCATTCATTAGTGGCATAATATGAAGTGGACTGATCAAGTAATTTAATTGTTTAACCCTTGGACTACGAACTTATTTTGATTTGAAATTGCTGCAACTGGCAACTTTTTTTTTTAAACACTAGGGGGCTCTGCCCCCTGCTCGCTACGCTCACCAACCCCCGTTCTGATTTCACAGCCTCTTAAAACCTGGTAATGTATCCTGTTTTAAAAAGATGATGATGATGATATCACGAACGGCGACTTTCTTCTGTAATCAGGTTATAATGCTTTTTCATTTAACTGGTTATAATGCTTTTTCATTTAATTCATCTTTTTTATTTTTAATATTCATGTGAAAACGCAATTTTTATGAAGTAATTTTCTTTATTTCCTGCTTTCAACACGTGATCATTTAATTATTATTTTAAACTTAAATTATTGTTTTTAATAGTCTCGCGCAAATACATTTTTTATTTGAGACTAGCTGACCCGCCCGGCGTTGCCCGAGCCCTTGTAATAAACTTAAATCTCTTAAAAAACGGAACTCTGGCCACGGTCTACGATGGCTTCGGAACCGTATACCAGGCATGCTCGTACGCTCTAGAAAATCTTTTATTTCCCCCTACCACCGCCAGGGGAGCATTCTGTTCTAAATAAACCTCTTTCCGAACGAACTTCTGAGACAGGTCCCCGCTGCCTACGTTACTGTATAGTAGGCGCACTACAAAATTGAGCTGGTTTCGAGAAGATTGGAACATTATTAGCCCAGTTATTGCAATAAGGCACAGTTAGAGAAAATAACCTTGAGTGAGGTGCCGAAGGGAGGAGATGTTCGAGTGTCCTGCAGAAAATGACTAATTAGGAGGCCCACTATGCATGCATAAATATTCGTTCGTTTTGTTAAGCTAGGAACTTAATTACAAAGTTGGCTTAAACTCTTATTTGTAAATAGTGATAACCGCTACTCATAAATTGAATTTAATGTTATAAAGGGTGACTATTAAGTTAAATATAATGTTTGGAATCACTTGCGTTGAAATCGGAAAGATAGTTGCTGATATATAGAAACGGGACATAGTTAGAGAAAAACCTTGAATGAGGGGCCGGTGGGGGGAGGGTTGTTCAAGAACCCTTCAGCAAATGACTAATTAAGAGGACCACTATGCATCTTTCGAAATTCGTTCGTTTGCTTAAGCTAGGAACTTAATTACAAATTTGGCTTACCCAATTATTCGGAAATAGTGGTAACCGCTACTCATAAATTTAGTTTAATGTTATAAAGAGTGACATTTAAGTTAATTATAATGTTTGGAATCACTTGTGTTGAAATCGGAAAGATAGTTGCTGAGATATGAAAACGGAGCATAGTTAGATTAAAAAACCTTGAAAGGAGTGCCGGGGGGGAGGGGTTGTTCAAGTGTCCTTCAGCAAATGACTAATTAAGAGGACCACTATGCATCTTTCAAAAAATCGTTCGTTTGCTTAAGCTTTGAACGTAATTGCAAATTTGGCTTAAACTATTATTCGTAAATAGTGGTAACCGCTACTCATAATTTTAGTTTAATGTTATAAAGAGTGACAATTAAGTTAATTATAATGTTTGGAATCACTTGTGCTGAAATCGGAAAGACAGTTGCTGAGATATGGAAACGGAGCATAGTTAGAGAAAAAACCTTGAAGGACGGGCCGGGAGGGGTGGGGGGGGGGGTTGTTCAAGTGGCCTTCAGCAAATAACTAATTAGGAGGACCACTATGCATCTTTCAAAATTCGTTCGTTTCCTTAAGCTTTGAATTTAATTACAAATTTGGCTTAAACTGTTATTCGTAAATAGTGGTAACCGCTACTCATAAATTTAGTTTAATGTTATAAATGGTGACTATTAAATTAATTATAATGTTTGAAATCACTTGCGTTGAAATCGGAAAGATAGTTGCTGAGATATGGGAACGGAGCAGAGTTAGAGAAAAAACCTTGAAGGACGGTCCGGGAGGGGTGGTGGTGGGGGGGGGGGGGAGGTTTGTTCAAGTGGCCTTCAGCAAATAACTAATTAGGAGGATCACAATACATCTTTAATGATTGATTCATTTGGTTAAGCTAGGAACTTAATTTGAAATTTGGCTTATTACTTTTACACTACTATTCGGAAATTCTGGTAACTGCTTTCTAAAAATACACCTTGAAGCTTAAATGTAATTAGACCCTTGTCCCTCTTAATTCCCGCAAATATAAAAAAAAATCTGTTAAATAAAGTTTTCTGTATTAACAATCTCCATCATAATAATAAATGTCATGTAAAAAAAAACTTAAACCCGACTAATTGTCATGAAGAAAAATATGCCTGCAAAATATTTCAATCAGTGGGACGTATGTGTAATTTGTCATGTACAGGTGGCGTGACATTCGCATGGCTCCTCTACGTGCGCGTCCAGTAATGTCACCGGTACGTAACCGGTCTGGTCGGTTAGTTACCAAAGCGTTCAGTGCTGCTAACCGGTACGCAACCAACGTCGTTCAGCGGAAGTAACCGAAGTGACCGGTAAGGGACCGAACTAAGCAAAGAAAAATCTCGGTTACTTGGGTCACGTGATCGGTTACACGAAAATTTACGATGATGTGATACAGATGTAATTACCAACAGATGGCGCTACAAGTAAATAATACCATTTTCGTCCAGTAGATCTGTCGACCGGTTAGAAACCGGTCACTTACCGCCCCGGTAAGTAACCGGTCACACTGGTCACTTTGGTTAGGTCTACTGGACGCGCTCTACGCTAATAACTTCAATCCATGTTGACACTATTTAGTTAGAAATCCTTATTTGTGCATCGCTACTCTGGTTTATTTAATTACTTCTGTGAAGAATCGATGCAACCAACCAGTGAACCAACCAACCCAAGAGAATAAAAGCGTATTTTTAATGAGAGTTATTTGTGCATTTTAATTAATATTTCAGAAAGTAATTAAAATATTAAAATTCTGAAGTAATGTTACACCAGGAGAGGGTTTGGCCTGCCTAAATCTAAATTTCCAGCCTTCTAGGTGGGCCAGATTTTCCTAGCCATCGCCAACAGACACACACACAGACACACAGAGCGAAACTTTCTTTTATTAGTTTAGATAAAACATAATCATTTGCGCTTATTTAGAAATTGGCAACAATAGAAAAAAATGACTTTTTCAATAAAAGATTTTTTACTCGATTTTTAAGGATTTTTTGAGTTTCTATTCTCCGACCGTGATATATTTTTTAATTTCTGAAAGCTTGTTATATTTCGCGTCTGGTGGTATGATTTTCGAATCCGTAGGATGGCTAGAAAAAAAGTAATAACTCCTCAAAAAAGTCCCTAGTAAAAAAGCGATGAGAATAACCCGGAATATCTAACGCAGAATTTGATTGGTCCATTTCGTTTTTGGCTCAGTTCCAGATTACTTTTTTTTAATATAGAAGGACTTCTATTTGTAGCACTTACAAAAATAATCCTTGTTGTACACTTTTGTGACAATTTCAAGAGAAATCTCCCACAAAGAATATTTTTTTAAGCAGTAGTACGTAGTACGAAGAGAATATAAAAATATTCGATAGTGGCAGCTCTGCTATCGGACCGTGGAACGTATAAATATGTCCCGCCGTAGTTAAATAGATAAATATATTAATCATTATCTATGATTTATGTTTCTGTTTAAATTATTATCAGAAAGGAGTTAACAAATTTCTCCAACAAATTGTTTTGAATAATTTTAATTGACTCTCGGCTGATCACTGATCACCTACTCATGAATGTCATGTAAATATACTAGAGGTCTGCATGGGCAAAAAAATTTTCAGACCCAACCCAAGCCAGAGACAGCTATCTTGACCCAATTAAAAGCTAAAAGCTCGGTCCCGGCCTGAGCCGAGCAAACATCATTAAAATCAGAGCCGACCTGACTCAATTTCTACAAAATTTTCCGATATTTGTTAGCCAGTATTATACTACAATTTAAATTCTTTAAAAGAATATTGAATACATATTTAAGCAAACATTTTAAAGTACAGCATTTTTCAGATTATTTGTCCGCAACCCGTGGTATACGGAATTACAGTATTAATGATTACATAAGACAATTATAGATTCAAACGAAGACCTATTAAAATTAAATAGTTTAGAAGGAAAGAAAAAGATGATTAAAAAAGTCATAATTTTGAAGCTCTACAAAGAAAAAAAAAGTAGACTTTTAAAAATATTTCTTTTTAATGCATTAAGCCAAAAAAAAATTTGTAAAGATTCCATTAACAAATGTACAATCGTCGAAAAAAGAAAAAAAAAGATAGATAGAGAGAGAGAGAGAGAGAGTACCCCATATTTTTTAATCGCAAAATTGTCGCAGAGTGATGCGAAAAGTAACTTTCGACTCGGAATTATGTCTGCTTTCCGAGTGTGAATGTAAATTTTGAAATAAGGTCATATACATATAAAAAAAATTGTGCCAGCTTTACATTTTCAAATGATAACATCCATATTTGACACCATATTTGACGTCCTTGGATCAAGGCAGCCTGGAAAAAAGTATTGTTTATAAACTTTTTCTTAAATATTTATAGAGTTATTAAAGAAAATGTGTTAGGTATTTATCTATAAATTTAAAAAGAAGAAGATAAAGTTAATGTCTTACAAGGAGATGTATCGGGAGCATTGAATTAGTTACCAGAAAAATTATACAGAATTTTTTAGAGTAAAAAAAACTCACTTTATATGTAAGAAAATGCCATATTTCCCCCCTGTAAATATCTAGCATTTTATTTTCTGTGGATGCTTTGATAACAGGAGATAGTCCCATTAGGCCGCCAAAAAGTCAAATTTATATATATCTTGATAATTAATGATTGGAAAAAGCTGTACCCATACATACCCACGTTTTTTAAAAAAAATTTGATTCGTTTTGTGTGAAAATTAATGTCAATCGTAATTTTTAATATGAATTTATTAATAATTTTCATAATTCAAAATTTGTTTTTAAATTGAAAAGAATGCCTGAATTATCTTTGGTTCTATGCATTGTAACGCATTTAAAACGCACACACACGCAATTGGATGATCTTTTGGGACGATAATAAATAAAAGTTTTTGTCACGTGAATTAACATTAGCATTCTAAAACTTTGAACTCATCTATTTCTACAAAGATTTCAGAAAAGTATGCAATCCAAATCGATGCTTTTTTCCTGGCGACCTTGATCAAAGGTATTATTCACTGGTGTTAAATGTGGGTGTTACCATTGGAAAATTCAAAGTCGGTACAATTTTTAATAAATGGAGATGACCTCTATTTCAAAATTTGTTTTCAAATTCGAAAAGTAGGCGCAATTCCCAGTCGAACAGTACCTTTCATATCTCTCTGTGGCAATTTGTCGATCAAAAATTATAGAGATGTCCTTTCTCTCTCTGTCTTTTTAAACGACTGTACACTAATTTATCACTAATTATCACTAATTTATCAAAAAGAAAAAAAAAGAAAAAAAGAAAAGAAAAGAAAAGAAATGCTGCTCCGACGTGACACAACAAGAATGAATTTTCGAACCGGCCCAAATCTGCAGATAAAGGAATAGCCACCCAAGTCCAATCCGAGTATTATGAAAGGAAATTGACCCGAGTCTATATAAATATCTACTAAAACATACCCCCCTTCCTACCCCATAAAAAAAGCGTAACCCGGCGTGCGCCACTATGTATGTCATGTGAACTTTTTCAAAAGGTGATTGCGTGAAACTAGGGAAGTAGCGTTGCCAACTTAGCGGATTTTTTAATTCAAAATATCTACCAGAATTTCCAAATAGTTACCTTTACTTTATTTAATCACGGTATGTCTGTCATTAAATAAATCAAAGACTACTATTCGAATTTTCTGATGGATGAATAAAAAAAAGTTGATTGGCAACATTGTTGCAACGGGAGTGGATTAACTAGTTTGGAAGGGAAGGGCCTCGCAAAGTTATTGCACCAGGCTTGACTTTCCCTAAGGAAAATTCATGCTCTGCAATGAAGGAAAACAATAAACTTGCCCGAAGTATCTTAACTAATCGAATGTATCTCATGGTACAAAAACATTGGTGCAATGCGAATGACTTAGAAAAATGAATCACAATTAATGCAGATGACATAATTTTCTATCAGTGTTAACACTTCTTTAAGTTAAAAAAAATGCTTATTCTCATATTATTGACATATTTTTAATATTTTAAAAACTGTATAGTTATTTTTAGAAAAAGTATTTTCATGATTATAGAAATTCATTAGTTAAGATGATCCATCGTTTTTTCCCCGGCATTTTTTAAGTAAATGCTATCTGATACAAATTTCGTCTTTTCATCTTATGTATTTTGTCCTTCACAAAATATTTTCTTTCAACACGTTTTACACTTATCTCAGATTTCATTTAACAGCAGCATATCTTTCAGTAAACTTGGTGACCTCTAATATTTTGCTTGAATTTTAAGTGCGATTGTATGTTACTCTTTTTTTTTTTTTTCATTTGATATTAGATCATTACGGGTAACGGATATTAAGTAAGCACTTCGCAACAGTAGATTATAAAATTATAGGTAAGTAAGTATACAACAGTTATGTTATTTTCTACAAATCATAGTTTAGACTTTATGCTATATTGTAATTTTCAGTATTTTTTAACGAAATGCGATTTATCAAATGTATAAGGAAATCTGCTTTCGTTACATTAAATACCAAATACATTGATTTTTTTGTTCTTCATCAGTGACTATGTTTTGTAATTTTGAACCTTTCGCCCGCGGAACATATTATTTAATTATATAAGAATGTGATATAGTTTTTTTTTTATATTGTTTTTGGAAGGCAAAAACATTCAGGAAGGATCAACTTTTTTTTTCATTTGATATTAGAGCATTACGGGTAACGGATATTAAGTAAGCACTTCGCAACAGTAGATTATAAAATTACTGGTAAGTAAGTATACAACAGTTATGTTATTTTCTACAAATCATAGTTTAGACTTTATGCCAAATTGTAATTTTCAGTATTTTTTAACGAAATGCGATTTATCAAATGTATAAGGACATCTGTTTTCGTTACATTAAATATCGAAAACATTGATTTTTTTGTTCTTCATCAGTTACTATGTTGAAACAAGTACAGTTTAATTGCGACGTGGGCGCCGAGTAAGTTAGTCGTGAGTGAGTGTTTTGTTTTCGTCAATAAATTTTCATTGCTCCTGTCAAACTTTATTGCAGGTTATTAGGAAAGATTAATTAGATCTTATTTTAGATGATCTTTATTAGACATTAAGATTGTGTTTATATAGATGCATCGGATTTTTATTATAATTGTGATGTTTGTAAGGCCAAAAAACGGTTGGGACACCATTGATTAATATGTCTGGGGCTACCCGCCGTTTTTGTGGCGCCAAAAAAAAAAAGGCCAAACTATTTTCAATATATTTCGTTCAATAATTCGATATTTTTAGCAATGTTTAATTAAAATCATTAAAGAAGTTCGTAATTTTATTTTTAGTATAAAACAAAGACAGAAATTTCATTCATTTGTTTTTTATTTGTAATTTATCCAAGTGTCCGGGGCTACCCGATCTTCCCTTATTCATATATTAGAGCAATTCTTTACCTTTAGCAGAATTCTGTGATTATATAAGACGAATATTTTTATTTAAAAATAGTGGTACTGGAACTGAATTTATTTATTAAAAGTTAAATTTCAATTTATTCATATATGTATCACTATGCAGTGTAGGTTTAAAAATTAAACGTTTTTCTGAAAAAAAAAAAAGATTTCATATATTTTTTTTAATTATCAAGAAACACAACAACTTAGGTTTCCAGAACTAATGTAGATTTTACTTTTGAGTTCACTCGAAGAGAAGATGTTATAGTTTGTATTCGAGTTCTTTCCCAAATTCATATAAGGTCATTGAGCCTAAATGCGATGCGATTTCTCATACGTTTGTCACATTTATTTAGAATATATTTCGTATTTTAATAAATATAAAATGTCAAATATAAGCAGAAAAAAGTATTGTTATGCTTCTACATCAAAACCAATTTGTTTTAAAAATTTTTAAATTTAATTATTATCTGCAATTTATTCAAAAATATATGATTGTCACATTTAGGTCATTTATGTCACATTTAGAGAACTTAAAACCACGAGCTCCATAATAAGAACGAGGGCTAACTCTCTGGTCTACTTTCTGCCGCGACCGCATCACACTTTCAATGCGCGCAAGTAATGAATCCTGCACTTTTTACTTACCCATAATACGTAGTATAGGGTAAGTCTTGTAATCGTTTTGAAAATCAATTTTTTTTTGATGGATTTACACGTTTCAGACACTGGAGATTCAGAAAAACATATTTTTAGAAAAAAAAAAAATTGCAGTCCGTGTGTGTGTCTGTAAACGCTCTATCTCCCGAAAAAAATGAGATAGAGACTTGAAATTTGGTATGTACTTAGTATGTAATAACGGAAAGAAGCTTATTGAATTTCAGTATCCTCGATTATCCGGATTTATTTTTTTCGGACTCTCGAAATATTCGTTCTGATAGAAGGTATATAAAAATTTTCGAAATTGTTTATTTTAAGGAGTGAATATAGAAGACAATAAAAAAAACATAAATTTTGTATAAAGCATGAAGTCGATCGGATAATGAGTTGCCGAGATATTTGTAATCCTATTTTCCACACTCTTCGATTTTTCATGACCCTGTATTTCATCCAAATTTCAATTCAAAGATATATTTTAATTGGAAATGAGACGCTTAATCAGATGCAATAAACCGCTAATTAATAGGATTATTTTTTTTGGAGTTATAAGGATGTTTCTTTTAAGCAATTCAGTAATCGAGCATTTAAAGTTTATGACGTCATCAAGCCACGATTTTATTCGAATTGCAATGCATTTTATAAGTAGTTTACACTTTTTTTTATTTTAATATTTTACATTATGCATATCCATGATGGGTAAGTAATACGGTGGCCCCCAACGACTAGTTTTAATCTCAGAGGCATTTCTTTTTCAAATTTTTTCGCATGCTTTTTATCACTTTTGGTTACTTCTACACCTTTTTCCTATTTTCATGAGCAGTACTACAGTGCCTAGAATAAATAGTGTGCCGTCCGTTGGCTACCAACGCTTTTTTCTTTGGCCTTGAAAGGAAGGATGCCGCAAGATGGCGCGCATGTTATCACCGACTGGGAATTTTGAAAGCTTTTAGCACTGTGACAGGGAAGCATATTGTAAACAAACGCCAGTTTTTCCATAAAGTTGTAATTATGTCTGTTTAAGATACAAAATATGAGTGAAAAAACAAAGATGAAATATCAGCAAAGGTATTGTTTTGTGCCTGGTTGCCGTACGAGATATTCTGGAGCTAAGAATAGCCTTAATATTCGTTATTCAAAGCTCCATCCGATGAGGAAAAAAGGAAACGTTGGGAAAAGTGCATTCCCAAAGCAGATAAGCCTTTTAGCGAACATTGCAGTGTGTGTGAATTACATTTTTATGACAAATTCATTGAACGTAATTTTCGTCATACAATAAATGGAAAGGAAACATTAATTTTAAGAGAAAGACCAGTTGTGCATCCTGATGCCATTCCAGATAGCAAGCAAGGTTCCGAAAACGGTCTTTTTTCCTTTTCTTTCGATTTTTCTGCAAAGGTATATTATCTTTACCGTATACCACGGTCACAGTAATGTTTTCAATATTAGATTTTTGGAATAACCGTCAGAAAACCTACGGTCTAAAATCATCCTTTGCACATTCATTTTCCGCGCATGCTCAACTTATTTCGCGCTGCAAATTGTCCTTGTGCTTGCGTTTCATGACTCATTGAAGGTGATATGATGTGCGAGCAGGTCACGTCGTAGCACCGGTCTGAAAGTGCCGGCTTTGCGTTTGCAATCATGCTCCATCTAAGGTAAGTTAAACTATTTTGTATTAATTTCATTTCATAAAGATTTACCTCGTTGTAAGAACTATATACACATGCATATTTCTGTTGTAGTTCTTGAAATTTCCATTTATAATATGTTTTTATTCTTAACGAATTAATGCGAGTTCTTTACCCATATTTTCATTACAAAATACAATAGAGAATAGCATTTGTTTATGTTTATCTTTTAAAATATATTATTATCGCTTATGTTATTATCTATTGATGCTCCCCAATTTTAAAATATTCATCTTATAGTTCATGTGCTTAAAAATTACCGTCAAAAGTTTGAAATATTGCGTAATAATAATAATAATAATAGATTTTGTACTAGTATTTAAACTGTAATTTAGTCAAAGTTAATTATTTTTGCACATACGTTTATTTTCTTATATTTTAGTAATTTATGTTGTATAAAATTTCATTTAAAAATATCATTCAATGACAATTGCTTTTATATTATGTACGTTTAAGATATAAAATTTTTATTGTATGCGTCGCTACAATATTTTAAAGTATTGTTATTTTATTACTTTGTTTAATACATTTTATTTTCATGAAGTTAAAAAAATGAGTTTTAATGAAATCAAACTATTTAAATTTTTGACATTTCAATGTACATACTAATAGTTATGAAAGATTTTAAAAATGAAGGTTTATATTTTAAAGAAAAAAGGTAAAATAAAAAAAGTCTAAATAATGTTAACCGATTATTATTATTATTTATTTTTAATTACGGAGCATCAATAGATTTAATTCAGAGATAAATCATTCTGAAAAATTATTGTTCTTCTGTATTAAGCAGAATGAAAACATGCTTAAAGTAGACTAAAAATAAACAAATAGGTAATATGCTTATGATATAAAAATATTATATATGGAAATTGCATTTTTTTTCTAGTAATTATTTAAACACCAAAATTTGGTTTTATATAGTTCTTAAATCTTTATGAAATTAAATTATGCAGTAATGTTTAACTTACTTTAGTTTGCCAATCAACTAATAAATAAGAGTAATTGATAGTGGGTAACCATTATCACTTTCCAAATATAAAAACACAAAAGTAAAGACAACATAAAAACCAAGACATAAACAATTCCCAACTCAGAAATTTAAACTATTGTGAAACTTTCAGGATTATGTAGTAGGGCTTAAGAAAAAATATGATATACAAATTTTCTTGTTGCCCGAATTCACTTTAAAAGGAAAATATTATCCCCGGTATAATTTAGACTTTATTTGTAATACTGAATGGTAGAAGATACAAAAAAAAAAGTTATCTATTTTAATTAGTTCTGTCAAATTCAAACAAAAGTTAGAAAACTTCTGTAAATTAATTCTTATAGTTCATTCTAACAAAATGTATATTAGATTTAAAAAAATTTAATGTAATCAACAATTAATATTTTTTTAGAAGCAATACATTAATTAAAATATAAAAAATCAAATATATTCAAATTTTAGCAATTACATAGGAAAGGAATTTTAGCAAAGGAAAAAAGAAATATATTAATTAAAATATATAACTTACTATGAGTTCTTAAATATAATATCAGCTAATAAAAATTCCTATTTTCTATTTTTTTTTTCTTCAGTATATAGAAATTAAGCTAAAATTTAGTGTCCCACAGAAACAAAGAAAATTTCTAAGTCAGATAATTTTGATGAAAATCTAATGCAATTAAGATTTAAAACTAACAGGTTATCAAAACATTTTTAATTTCTTTTATAGATGCTTATAATAAAAGCATTATTATCTGCCTTTGATTGTAATTCTTGTTACAATGTTTAATATGAAATCCTGTAACTAGCCTTACGTTTCTACATTTTGGTATGCTTGTCCTAAAACACTTACAAAGTACCTCAGATTGTGTCAACTAGCAACCTTTTATAATGCTTTTTAAAATGTTGGCAAACCTTTCAGACAAAGCCTTTAAAAAGCATCTAGTCATTTACATGTTGGGGTTATAAAAATGTTTTAAAAATCAAAAATTGTTATCTGGGATACCATCAATATTTCCCAACCTGCCAAATTATCTCAGTTTTAATCCTCTCAAAAGACCACCCCCTAAAGATCATCTAATATCCCTACCAAAGAAAAAGATTAAACCATCTCCAGTTCTTGAAAACAAACAGGTAGTACTTACTGATAATGACCATAATCATCATATATCAATCAGTGAACTATCCAATGTTAATTTGCCAGAATTTGGACCAAAATATGCTTCAGAAATAAGCCGTACTGTATTGGACTTTTTTATCCATGTAAATCTTTGTTTAAACTGATTTATGATTTGGAAAATAAATTTACAGAATGCTTTAGCAATGAGTGGATTAGATTTTAAGGATAGCTAGCTATATGATTGGTTGTGCTGAACACAAAAGTGCTCTCACAAAGAAAATTATAAAATTTTTTGTCATAACTCGATTGCACTTTTATAATAAAAATCGCCCAGCAAAAAGACAAAAATCTAAATGCTTAAAGATGCGACGCGTGCAGTAAGTGCATATTCCCATAGTTATATTAATTGCTTGGCCCATTTTTAATAATATTGTTTTTTTTTTTGTTTTTTTTTTCTTTTTTACATGCAAAATACACAGAAATTGATTTTAAAATAACCATATATATTTACACAACATTGGATGTACAATCAGTCTGTACTTTGTTTTCGATTGGGAATATATGTAATTTTTAAACATATGTTGCTTTTGCGTACATAATACAAAGAGGTAAAATAATTTTTTTTATATAATTTTTTTTATAATATTTTTTATGAACAGTTGTTGATATTTGTAAATAAAGCTAAAGCAAATTTAACCTTCGAATTTATTTTTGAAATTATTTGCTTTTCATACATAATTCATAAAGAAAAAAAAATTATAATTTTTCTTAAGAATTTTAATATGTGATTTCCAGTTTGAGAAAGATTTGTTTAACAATTGGGACTTTGTTTTGAAAATAACACAAAGTAAATATTGCTATTGTGAGTTTATTTTTAAATATTCTTTGTATGTTTGCACAGTTTAAGAAGGAGTGAACAGTTGTTGGTATTTGTAAATAAAGCTATAGCAAATTTAACCTTTGAATTTATTTTTGAAATTATTTGCTTTTCATACATAATTCATTAATATATATATATATAATTTTTTTTAAAGAATTTTAATATGTGATTTCCAGTTTGCGAAAGATTTGTTTAACAAATGGGACTTTGTTTTGAAAATAACACAAAGTAAATATTGCTATTGGGAGTTTATTTTTAAATATTCGTTGTATGTCTGCACAGTTTTAGAAGTAGGGAACAGTTACTGATATTTGTAAATAACGCTAAAGCGAATTTAACATTTGAATTTATTTATTTTTCATACATAATTTTCATTTAAAAAATATGTCTCTGTTCTAAAATAACAGTTTGTAAATAATATATTTATTATTGAAATATTTTAGACTTGTTTTCATCTAAATATCAATTCCTATAGTTAAATGTCTTCTTATATAATATTAAAATAAGTATCTAAAAAGCATTAATTTATCCAATTACTAGATCTGTTTTCGGAAATTTCCAGTCTGTAGTGCAGTCAGCGCCATCTATTGGAGGCTTACTTTCGCGTGCATTTTTTTAGCGTCGAACGGCACACTATGCCATTGTATTCATGGGCGGACTGCTGGATTCAATGTAACAGAATAGGGAGTTAGCTCTAAGTACTATTTTGGAGTTCAGTGGTTAAAACCTAAATGAGATGCCAAAAGTATCCAAATGTGACAATGCATTTTCTGCATGTTAGCTCATTTTAATTACATATATATTTTTTCAGCTTTTTAAATGTTAAATGCTGCATTATAATTAAATAATGGATCATTTAACTTTCATATTTTACACATTTTTAGCTTTAAAAACTAAAAGTACAACGCACGCAGCATATGCACGACGCAAGCAACATATTTTTACCAAAGCAATGATTATTACTGCATGTTCTAAACAACTATTTTATAAACTAAATTTCTTAGAAATTCATGGAACGCTGGTAGTTATTCCTGGAATTTAAGAATTATGGCATGCAGTCAAACAGGTTAACGAAACCTGAAATTTGTCTCCTCCTAATCCAATGCTTCCCACCCTGCGGAATAATCTATTGCCGTCTTTTAAGACTGGTCAAGCATTAGACTTTTTCCTTTAATCAAAATAGTCTTTTAATCTCGAAAATATACTGCTTTCTGAGGTTTCTAAAGTTAAAGAACGCTTTCCGGAATCATGAGTAACTGGAAAGAGGTAATTGTATATTTTTGTTTGTGCCTGTATTATATTTTCCTAGATTAAGAACTTACTTTTTGTAATATTTGTAATTTGTAATATTTGTAATATTTGTAATTTGTATGCAGTGTAGAGTTTTCAATCAAAAATGATTTTTATGTACTTTCTGTACAACGGGCAGTGTATCGAACATATTCAATCCGTGTAACCCAGATTGGATTGCCTGGTTTTTACAAATGCAACAACTTATGCAATGCAGAAATTCTAAAAATATCTCATCTTTTCTAGGTGGAAATCCTCCAAAAAAAGAAGAAATGGCCGAAAAATTCAGTTTATCATATGTGGATTATGGTGTATTTAGCTTTCTGCTGGTAGTATCCGCATGTATCGGTTTGTATTTTTCAATATTTGGTGGTAAACAGAAAACAAACAATGATTATCTCCTTGCGGGAAAGAATATGTCCATATTCCCGATATCGTTTTCACTTATGACCAGTTTTATATCTGTGGCCACCCTCATGGGTCTACCAACAGAGATGTACCTGTTTGGAACAAACATGACCTTCATAAACTTGGGTTTTATATTAGGGCCATTAATAGCTTCATATTTTTTCCTTCCAATATATTTCAACACAGGCGTGTCAACACCTTTCGAGGTAAGTTTTGATTTATATTAATTAATATGAACTGCATGAATAGTATGTTGGTGCCATCACAAACTTTTTTTCTATATTCATGTTATTTTGGTGTGGGGTTCGTAGTTTTTTCTTTAATGCTAAAAATTGAGTTATTTTCTATGTAAATACTTTCCTTGATTTGCGTGCATTTAACCCTCATAGTACAATTGGTGTCTTTATTGATACCATTATTTTTTGTTTTGAAGTTTTTTTATGCTTCGAACCAGAAAAAACTATAATTTAAATTTAATAAATAAAATTTTAAATTGGGGTAGCTTTACGCTCTTTTTGTTTCACTTTACTTATTAGCGAACGAATCTCCTTTTGTAACAGTTAAACATATACCTTTCTCTTCATTTTTTCACTTGTTTCTATTCAAAATTATCCTTTTTACTTTCTTCTATCTATAATAGAAGAAAGTTTTGTAATCGAAAGTTTTTTCGACTTCCGGTTTTCGACGGATTTACACGTTTTAGGGGTCAGAGATTCTTAAAAACATGTTTTTACAAAATGTCTGTCTGTCCTCATTGTATCATCGAAAAGTATATGAAGTTATGCTTCAAATTGAACAAAAAAAAATTTCTATGTTTTTGGCTATGGCCAGCAGGTCCCACTTGAATTTGAAGATATTTCGACGAAAGGGGGCGCTGTGATCGCGATTTTTGTTCTATTTTCACTATTGTATCATCGAAAAGTGTATGAAGTTATGCAGAGAATTGAACCAAATTTTTTGTATATGTTTTTTGACTATAGCCTGCAGGTACCAGTTGAATTTGGGGATATTTCCACGAAAGGGGCCGCTGCGATCGCGATTTTTTTTCCATTTTCACTATTGTATCATCAAAAAGTGTATGAAGTTATACAGATAATTGAACCAAATTTTTTGTATATGTTTTTGACTATAGTCTGCAGGTCCCAGTTGAATTTGGGGATATTTCGACGAAAGGGGGCGCTGCGATCGTTATTTTTGTTCCATTTTCACTGTTGTATCATCGAAAAGTGTATGAAGTTATGCAGATAATTGAACCAAATTTTTTGTATATGTTTTTGACTATAGCCTGCAGGTCCCAGTTGAATTTGGGGATATTTCGACAAAAGGGGGAGCTGCGATTGCGATTTTTGTTCCATTTTCTGGATCATCGAAAAGTGTATGAAGTTATGTAGATAATTGAACCAAATTTTTTGTATATGTTTTTGACTATAGCCTGCAGGGCCCAGTTGAATTTGGGGATATTGCGCCTGGAGGGGGTGCTGTGATAGCCATTTAAAGATTTCAATTTCAAAAAGTTGTACAAAAAATTAGAAATCCTAAAAAAACTTTTTGCGTTAAATGTTCGGCCTTGATCCAAGGATTCCAGAGCACTTTTTTTTCCCTCTATCTTAAAAAATGGCTGTAATACTGCAGTTTGAAATTATATGGTGGCTGACATTTTGAAACAATACAGCAGGATTCCTCCATAAACGGGTTTAATTTATGAATTTTAGTGAACATGGTTTCGCCAAATTTTCTTTCATTGTTGAAACCACCGTTTGAACACTTACATACATAACACTATATATTTATACCAGAGGGCCCGTGCGAAGATTTCGCACTGAAATCTAATATTTGTTAGGTACTTCTCTATTAACCCGTCGACCGCTTTTCATAACAAAAAACTATCGCCAAACTGTAAGATTAAACGCCAAAATGCAGTCCCATTTACTGCATGTCAGAAGCATTATACGTGTTTGTTACGTCATCAAGTGGTTTTACATTCGACATTTGCGTGTATTTTTCATTATGTTTTACTGATTTATTAGTTATTTTATTAATTAAAATAACAATTGTGTCCTTAAATTTTTATATTTTATTTATTTATTTATTTTTTGATATTCCAATGGCAACGTTCTCCCGTTTATTTGGCGATAGTTTTTTGTTATGAAAA
The DNA here is from genome assembly GCA_963931845.1 of Maratus michaelseni. Classification (NCBI taxonomy): domain Eukaryota; kingdom Metazoa; phylum Arthropoda; class Arachnida; order Araneae; family Salticidae; genus Maratus; species Maratus michaelseni. Next base: position 151,394,100 of record OZ007596.1, on the reverse strand, counting down.
GTGGTCGACGGCATAATAGAAAAGTATCATTTTTTATCAATATGTAATATTTATTAGATGCAGGTTTAAACTTCTAAAGAAAAAGCAAGGATAAAAATATCTGCAAACAACATTTAGTTGTTAGTCAAGCCAAAATATCATCTCATTTATTCCATCAAAGTGAGACTAAAAACTGATCCAAGATTGCTAAAGGCACGGGCGCGAAAAAAAAATTAACAATCGTATTTTGACTGTATTAGAGAATGACGTCATCCGCTTCGGGAAAACATGGAACATAGAAATATAAATCTAAACATTTCAATTTCAATTTCGCTTTTTAATCATAAATATAAAATAAACCCGTGCGGACGTGTTTTTTATAATAATTGCTATGAGCATCATATAATGTGGTATTTTATTTTTTTTTGGCAACAATAATTTCAGGAAAATCTTTTATTTCTTTTATGAAAGCAATGCCGCTTTAATTTTTATTTTTCAGCAAATTTTAATCAAAAACATGTTTTAACGAATTGTTAAGTGGGCTATGTCAGAAGCCGGTTCTAAAACCTTTCATATGGTATCTCATTCGTTGTTCTGCGTTTCATATTTTCTTAGAAAAAGGGATGTTGACAGGAGAAATAATATATAAGGATTCGCCAACGTCAAATTCTCGCCAAGCTGGGCAACAATTAATGTAATATCGCCAAATTTGTTGATAACAATACGTTGCCGTATATGAAGCCAACTTAGCTATGTCTGTCTAATTTGGCGATATTCTCATTCAAATTCAATATTGACGAGAACTGGGAATGATTTTTAAGTAATCGGGTGCCGCGCATTTTAACCTCGTGTATTTTCAGTAGAATTAGCTAAAATCTCAAGACCAAGCCAAAGGGAGGCTATCTTTTTAGGCCGGTACAGGCCAGAAGGACTTTTCGTAGTTTAGTATAATACATCGGCTGCTCTCATCCAGGTAAACCGACGATTCGCAAGCAGCTGACGTACAACAGAATGACGAAAAATATTGATTTTTTTTTTGGCAGTGTGATAGCGAATTTTGAAGCATTTATATGTATGAGATAGAAGAAAGTTTTGTGATTGACATATCCGACTAGTTTTTATTAAACTCGCTTATTATCATTCTCTTTCGATCTTAAATCACAAGTAATTCCTGATTGGCTGCTTTACGCAAGCTAAATCTTGATTGGTTAGCTTACTAATTTCGCATTGGCTGTTGAAGTTGACGGTGTACTCCATAGCTTCTGTTTCTTTTTTCAGTGTATTTTTGATACTTTTAAACTTTTATTTACATGGCTCCTTTAAGATGTGATACACAACTACTCATACACAGGGAGTAGAGTTGCTTGCAACTAGGAATCCCCTTGAAATGATAAACAGTTTCACTGTGTCATGGGAAGAAGCTAAATTTAATAGAATTAAATTTATGGTTTAAATAATGCAAAACTTAGAACGCGCGTCGAAATTTAAAACTTGGTACTAGAAGTGCTAAACTGGTGATATAAGCATGGCATATTTCGAACAATTCATCGAATTTCGGCATCCCTTCTTAGATTACAGAGACCAACATCGAATGACAATCTATTCCTATCATGATGATTCTAAATTTGATGTTTCGTTCAATTCCGCGCATGTAAACTGGAGATATAAGTATCACATAAATCTAACTGATAATCATCGATTTGCGGCACCCATTTTTGGGAGACATTGCCCAAAATCTAATCTGTGATGAATTTAGCTGGCAAAATCGGAGAATGCTTATCGGAGATGAAAGTGATCGTAATTTTCTTTTATACATTTGCGTTCATCGAAATAACCATGGGTTCCCCTCCTGATAGGAAACAGTGCGCAAAAATACAAAAGTTGAAACTAAGACGTTCACGTGAAAGTTTTCTTTCTTCAGGACATTTCGACACATGTGGAAAGGAGAGGGTGATCCTTTTACTCCTCTAAATAATCGACCTTCTTGTTCAACAGTTAGAGCAAATCTGATCTAATTTTTCGGATGCATTATCACCAACACATAAATGAAAATATGCCAAACAGCCAAACACTATACTTCTGGCCAGGCACTAACCGTCAAAGTTTGACTGTTAGAGATAAACCAATATTGATAATTTTGAATGAGAAATATTTGGCGGATATCAATTTAGTGATTTTTAACGTACAATCCAAGGTTGTTTTGAGAAAGTCAGAACATGTGCATAGCAGTGAACACAAAAAATGTTCAAACTGGATATTTTATGTATCAGTCAATTTATGAAAACGGTGCCTACATTTAACACAAGATACGAAAGAAAGAAAATCAGCATATGTTAAAATCATCTGGATAGTACATTAATATTCCGAATTGAAACCACAGAAAAGTAACGTACATTTAATGTTACAATGAAGATATCTGGGAACGTTTTAAGATAGGAAGAAATGATTGCTTTTCGGATTAAAGAATAAAAAGACTTTGAATAAATAAATTAATTCACATAAAGAAAATTTAAGATAGGAAAACTAAATTTTAGAATAAAACATGAAATATATATGATTCTATATCATATATATCTCCCGTTTGGCAAAATGAAAAAAAATGGCGCTGGCAAGAAATGCATTGGCATAAACACAGATAAACACAAAATATTCAAATAAAGATGAAGACGAGGACCACCATACACAATACATCATATAAAATGTAAAATAATATATGATTAAGTACTTGTAATATGTAATGGGTACAAAAGTGGTGCCAGGTATACCAATAACATATATAGACATAAAATGTCTCCAAAATGCCAAGTCTGATAATTTTTGATAAAAGGCTGCAGCATATAAATCAGACATTAATAAGAAATCTCTTTTTCTTTTAAAATCACGTCATTAAAGCCGGAAGGCCTGTAAAAATTCTTTTTTAGGTGTACACATTCAAATATAATACATGCTAGCAATAGTAATAGTAAACATAAATAATTTATGCTTTACCTGCAGGTTAACCGATGTGGAGTGGTATTTCTTTGAAGCATATATTCCAATTACATAAAAATCATACTGATAAAAATAGCAAAAATTATATTCTGTTTTCTTGTAAATCAGTATGTAAATAAACAATGAGAAGCAAAATAACATATATGAATATATAAAAGTGAAATTTTATGCATATTTATAGGATGCATTAAATCATCTTGTAATGTTCTTATGAGAAAACAAGCTCTAAAAAAGACTTGTAAAATTGATATGCATTCAAAAATAATATTTACAATATGGATACAGATATGGATATTGAATTGGGATATATAAATTTTATTTTTATTTATAATTTGGAAATCCAATTTGGATATCGACAGGAAACTCCGAATATAAGCATGGAAAATATATATGGATACTACCAATTTGCTATATATATATATTTTTGAAAGAGTGCAACAATTTGCGGTGTTGCCTAAAATGCCAAACCTTTATATATCTAAACTATAAAAATATCTGAAAATCATGACTTAAAATGGACTGAAGCCATAAAGTATTGCCAAAAATTATTGTATCTGCCAGGCAATATGATTTAGGAAATTCCTATCACCAACAAGATATATGACTGGTGTATGAGACTAGAATTTTAACATAACAGTTCCAAAATCACTAAAATAATGCATTAAAAATGTAAATAAAAGAAAAATATTATAGGAAGAGGTGTGTAAACCTTGATGATATATATATATATATATATATATATATATTTAAATTTAAAGTGACAAAAATATATAAAGTGAAATGAAAGGTAAGCGAATTAAGCTTTTAAGTGAATCCAACTAGTACGTGTGTTAGAAATTTAAAGATACAGACCTATCGTCCACCATATGAAGATACTCAGAAATTTTCATAGGACAGATCTGTAAAAGGAAAATGTGTGTGGTGTGGAGTACTAATCAACATCACATATAAGCAAATGATACTTATCAAACAGATACCTAAAATTTACAATAAAATGTGAAAAGGGGAAAAAAATCATGTTCGACATGTTTAAAACTTTACATGTTTTCTTGTACAGGCCGTAACTATGGTATGTATTTGTTTGTGTAAACGAAGAAATATAAAACATAAAGTGAATATATATTCTTAATAGTAAAATATACCCAAATAAATTTTTAAATCAATAAATAACCTGTAAATGTAATAGTACAACCTGTAAAAATATATGAAATAATATTGTAACCATATTTATATTGAAAGAGAGATTACACCAGTACATATAATTTATTTAAAAATAATGATATTGATAGGTGAAATGATAAATTCTAAACATTAAAATTAAATTGTATTGTAATTTGAAATGATTTATCAGTAACACGTAACATAGAAGTGTAAATAGAAGAAAGTGATTTTAAAATGTAACTTGAAAAATGATCAAAACAAAAGAAAATATAAGTATTTTATGTTGGAAAAGGTATTTGAATAACACGTGTGTCTTGAATGCCATCTCTTTAGAAAAAGAGTTAAAATACATTTTTGTCCAACCATTAAAATATCAAATAAAACGCAAATGTTTATTGTTAACATGTGAGAAAAAAAGAAAAACGTTTAAACAAATCCAACGGTATGAAGAGTGTATATCCAAAATAGCTATTTGTGCCTAGCAAATTTTGAGTACGACCAAAAGTGTATGTGTATGCAAAATAAAAAATGAGATAAGAAAAAAAACTCTGGCTACAAGGGAGACCAGGCCCAATGAACAATTTTGTACGTGTAGAAACAATGAACCAAAGAAGAGAAGGAAAAGTTACCGCTGGACTGTACACTATAAAAATGTAAATGAATTCCAAAACAAGTGTAGAGAAATGAAAAATTAATATTGCAAAAATTACGAGAAAAATGTGAATTGATATACTGATGTGCCGACTAAATGCGGTGAAAATATTATCCAGACAAATGTATCCAATAAGTATAACAAACGAATTTTAAAAGAGAAGAATTTACATATGAAATGGGGAAAGAAAAAAAAACACAGTCATAGAAAAATGTATGTTAAAATGACAATCTCACATCCAGAACTTATATGAAACAAAAAACATTGTAAAAATCTTTGTATTAGAAAAACATTGTACGTCTGTGTAATATAAGTCTGCGTACAAGAATATACGACAAAAGGATTGTGCAAATATCCACCAGTACTCGAAGGGGGGGAAATGTAAAGACCCATTGTACGACTGTGTAATTCGAATATCGGCGAATACTCACAAAATGCCTCTAGTTGAATAAAGTGTTGAAAAAAATTTAGAAAGATACAAGAATGCCAAGTATGGAAACCATATTTCCACACAAGACCCGCTATTTAAAATTTTTTTTTACCGTACACGGACATCCCTGTGAAAAACTCCGGGTCTCCACACAAAACATACCTTGCAACAAGTATGACCATGGAAATAGTTTAACTGAGTAAAAATAACAGACATTGAAAAGAAAAAGTACGGTGATAAATAAGACTGTCCAAAATGTATGTTAACAAAAAAAAAAAAAAAAAAAAAAAAGAAAATCTGCATGAGCTGCAATGAAGACTGTAAATATGTCTCACAATTAAATCATAACAGAATAGCTACGTTTAAAAATTTTGAAAAGTGAAATAGAAAGGCAAAAACAAAACATTTTAGGTTTCCAGATGAAGTCCTATCAATGTTTCGAGATTAAATCATCACAAACAAGTTGGAAATTGTACGTCAAACGTAACAAACGAGTTCGTACTGTAGCTAGTTATATAAATATTCAGATCTTGATGATTTTTAATTCTGTGAAATGAATTATATCGTCTGCAGATTAATTTCTGTCATAAAATAAGTTTCTCAGTCGCTTGACGATTAAACCTCGGAACCTCCTATAACAAAAAAGCACCGATTTTTTTTTTTAAATTTCAAATTTCTTGATAAATATTTTTATTAATATTTTCTAAAGTTGTGATTCGATTTTGATAAAATTTGAAATGTCTCGACAAAATTCTGCAAACATAATATATCTGAAATTTCAAAAAAATCGGTTGAGTAGTTTTTGCGTTGTTATATGCGGACAGACGGACAGACAGACAGACGGACAGACAGACAGACGGACGGACGGACCAGACGACGACAATAGGTGCTACGTATTTATATAATTACAAACGCACCTAAAAACAAATGGAAAACAAAAATGATAATTTTGAATCATTCTTTACTTTCTGCGCACAGAAGCAATGAATGAAAAGAGATTCCGAAACACACTTGTTAAAAAAAGGTACAATATCCACAAATACTATTATTACCATAGAAAAATGTGAGTATATCAAAACGTGTAAGCTGTATAAATTAAATCTAGAAAACTAAAAAAATGATGGAATCTTGTATTCCACCCACATGTATACAAACAAAGGAAAATGTATGCAAGTGGATAATATGACGCAAAATAATCATTTACATAAATTTTACTTATGATTTTGGATAGCGTGGCACAGAAAATAAATCAATTTATTGAAATAAGTACATTTCAATACATAATATAGGCTCAGTGAAAGTAATATATTTAAAAGTGTATTGAAAAATTAAAAGTATTGTTTGTATGTGAAAATATACTTTAGAAGACAAACGAAAAATAATTTAAATTGAATTTTAAAAGAGTCCTATTAAATTCACGTCAAGGTGACACTCAAATTTTGATATCATTTCTTTTAAAACCCATATTTTGAATTCATGAGAGATGTGAATGAAAAAGCATCAGCGAATAAATTCTATGTATTTTTTCATATTAAGATAATAATTGCACCTGTGAATATAAATAAAACTAAAAAGAAAATTATGATTTAAAAAAAAAAATATTAACATAGCGTCACTTAAATTTGATATCATTGCTTTTAAGACCCATATTTAAAATTTATAGAGCCAAAACAAAGTGCTGAGTCACAACTTTTAACCCGTTAAGGGTTTTTGTACTGATATCATTACTTTTTTAAGGTTATTGATGAAAATGTCAATTAGTCGAAATTAAGCATAGGGTATAAATTAATCATTAGAATAAAATTTTAAAGAAATGCTAAAAAAGATCCCTTGGACCCCAATAAAAATATGAGGGTGGTGGCCCAGGGAGAGGAATCCAAGACTCAACTTTTAAATTATACAGCGAGAGAGTAACACAATTAGAATGATGAAAATGCATGGCAAAACCCGATTGTTCCATCTTCCTCCGCCAAAGGGCGCAATCTTTTCAATACAAACATAGCTGAAAATTTTCAGGCTGTCGATTCCGAGTCGAGCCATACCTCGTCGTGATCGGTCCCATAGAACCCGATAGGAAATTGCCCCTGGTGGTGAAACTTGGAACTAAAATCGAAATATCCTGTCGATGTCGAGTCGAATGAATCAAACTGCATTGTGATGGGACCCATAGAACTCGAGATATCTGCAAAATCCGTTAGTTCCATCTTCCACCACCAGGGGGCGCACTCTGTTCTATACAAACATAGCTGAAATCTTTCAGGCTGTCGAGTTCGAGTCGAATGAGCCATACCTCATCGTAATCGAGCCCATAGAACACGATATAGGACAGCGCCCCCTGGTGGCGAAACTTGTAACTAAAATCTATATATCCTGTCGATGTCCAGTTGAATAAATCAAACTGCATTGTGATGGGACCCATAGAACTCGAGTTAGCTGCAAAATCCGTTAGTTCCATCTTCCACCACCAGGGGGCGCACTCTCGAATAGGCGGGTAAAACATCATTAATTTTGTCAAGTTTGCACATAAAAATCACAAATTTCATCAAACAGGTACATAAAATTCAAGAATTTCGTCGATCGGGTCATAAAAAAAATTTCGTCAATCCGGCACGTAAAAAGTATGAATTTTGTTGATGAGGTGCATAAAAATTGTCGCGTCGAATGAATTAAACTGTATTAGATAGCAATTAGTCTCTGAAAAAATTGCAAATTTCATCATTTGGCACCATAAAAACCAAGAATTTCATTGATGAATATGCAAAAATCATGAATTTCATCGATCGGCACAGAAAAAACATGAATTTTGTCGATAGGGGGAGAAAAGATCATAAATTTCGTCGAACAGGCGGGCGGGTAAAAATCCTGAATTTCATTTATCAGTGCATAAAAATCTTAAATTTCATCAAACGGTAACATGAAAATTAAAAAATTCGTTGATCGGGCATGAAAACATCATTAATTTTGTCAAGTTTGCACATAAAAATCACAAATTTCATCAAACAGGTACATAAAATTCAAGAATTTCGTCGATCGGGTCATAAAAAAAATTTCGTCAATCCGGCACGTAAAAAGTATGAATTTTGTTGATGAGGTGCATAAAAATTGTCGCGTCGAATGAATTAAACTGTATTAGATAGCAATTAGTCTCTGAAAAAATTGCAAATTTCATCATTTGGCAGCATAAAAACCAAGAATTTCATTGATGAATATGCAAAAATCATGAATTTCATCGATCGGCACAGAAAAAACATGAATTTTGTCGATAGGGGGAGAAAAGATCATAAATTTCGTCGAACAGGCGGGCGGGTAAAAATCCTGAATTTCATTTATCAGTGCATAAAAATCTTAAATTTCATCAAACGGTAACATGAAAATTAAAAAATTCGTTGATCGGGCATGAAAACATCATTAATTTTGTCAAGTTTGCACATAAAAATCACAAATTTCATCAAACAGGTACATAAAATTCAAGAATTTCGTCGATCGGGTCATAAAAAAAATTTCGTCAATCCGGCACGTAAAAAGTATGAATTTTGTTGATGAGGTGCATAAAAATTGTCGCGTCGAATGAATTAAACTGTATTAGATAGCAATTAGTCTCTGAAAAAATTGCAAATTTCATCATTTGGCAGCATAAAAACCAAGAATTTCATTGATGAATATGCAAAAATCATGAATTTCATCGATCGGCACAGAAAAAACATGAATTTTGTCGATAGGGGGAGAAAAGATCATAAATTTCGTCGAACAGGCGGGTAAAAATTATGAATTTCATTTATCAGCGCATGAAAATTAAAAAATTCGGTGATCGGGCATTTCGTCTGGATATTTCAATTTACACATACAAACATTTAGCAATTTTTTCCTCCAGATTTTTCTATTTAATAATTTTTAGCTATTTTTCCTCCTTGCTAAAACTTTGTAAATTGTCACAAAACCGAATAAAATCAATGTTTACTTCGTGAAAAAATTTTCATAGAAACTGTGTAAGTAGTGAATTCTCTGCTACAAAGAACACAGGTCATGATTGGGGAGAATCTAGAGATTTCTGATTTTTTCAAATGCACGAAACTCATTCAAACACCAGTTAGTAATATATATATGTACGCTCTGCGTACATTAACAGAAAAAAAAAATCCTGGATGCATGAAATTCGCTGTGCAGCAATCTCTAGAATGCATGAAATTCATTCAAACAGCGGTTACTAACTTATATATGTATGTACGCTTCTCGTACATTAACTGAAAAAAAAAATCCTGCATGCACAAAACTTGCTATATTCAGCACTCTCTAGAATGCATGAAATCCATTCAAGCTGCGGTCAGTAATGTTCGCACAAAAATCGGTTTACAGCAATCTCTAAAGTGCATAAAATACATCTTATTATATAAAATCAACAAAAGTGCACTTACCTTTATTTCTTATCCTTCCTTTTTTTTAATATTTCACAGGATTTATTCTTTATGACATACAACACATAAACCTCACAAAACACATTTCACAAACATAAATCAACAAATATGACACACAATAAACCAACCCACAGACAATAGAACTCTATTATAGAATATTCTAATCTGTCAACCAACCAATCAAATCTAATTCTCTCAAAACCAGCTCAATTTTCAGAACCATGCATTCTGATCATGCTAGAACCGAGCACAGAAGATGTGGAAAAAAGCGTAAGAAATAAACCGGTAACAAGAAAACTCATTTATCGCTTAGCTAAATTCGATGACGCCAAGCGTTTGGCTTGTTCTAGGATTTAACCTATTTTTCTTAATTATCCGTCTTAGTTTGTGAATAAATTTTTGTGATGTCAGTTGAAACTGATCTTTCATACATAACGATGCATCACTTTTTAATATTTTTTTTCTACACCATAATGTTGCTATTTAACAACATTATTTTAATTTTAATAAACAAAACAACTAATAAATCAGTAAATATGAACGTTTTGCAATAATGAAGCCCCCCCCCCCCCCCCAAAAAAAAGGAAAGATATATATTGTTTTAATTTTAGGATCATAGTAACTGAAGGGAAAAAAAATCCTTCCATAAAGTTTTCTATTTTTCCATGTGCCTTGAAGATTTTTTGACGTGTTTAAAAACAAATTTCACAAATACTTCTAACTTAATTAACATATACTTCAAAAATATATTTTTAATTCCATTTTGTTTATGTATGAAAAAAGATACTAAAGTTTGGTATACTTCTTTCTATCTCTGTTTAAATAGTCTATTTCAAGAATAAAAACATTCAGTAGAATGCATAGCTTTGACAATACATAAAAAAAAATGATACAGAACCTTTTTTTTTTTTTCATTTCTTATATTTGGTGCAAGATACTACTGAATACTTTGCTACAAGATTTGTTTAAAGATATTACCCTCTCGCATGATTTTTTGGTTTCCAATGCCACGTCCACCACTGCCCCGAGAACTGACAACTGATTTCGTGATTTATTAAGTAAAATCTATATTTAACATTTGAAAATCAACTTTCACTAGAAAAAAAACAAAACAAAAGAAACAATGGTAGAACTAACAAACGTGTCTTTTATCGTACATAAACAACATGGAATTAAAAATATATTCAAGAAGTATTCGTTAATTAAAGTTAGAAGTATTATGAAATTTGATTTTCAACACGTCAAAAAATCTTCATAGCAGCGAATCGGAAACGAAGAAAACAAACTGATGATTGAATCGTTGAATGATTCGTTACGCAAATTAATTGATAAGAAAAAAATCTGAATCTTTTTTTTTTCCTTTAAAAAATCACAAATTAAATATAAATAACAATTAAATTGTATATGTATAATTATAAAATATTTCAATATTTTAATCAAGGAATCTAAATATTTTTCGACTTAATGAAGATTTTGAAATAAGAAATTCTTTATTATAACAAAAAAGAAAAATATACAAACAATAATTTAATTTAATACATATATATTACATATTAAAAATTGCATTAAAAACTGTTTTCGTATTAAAAAAAAAGAATCTAAATAGTTTTTCAGCGATATGGAGATGTTTTAACGTTTAACTGTAACCATGATAGCCATGAGCATCGTTATTGCGGAGGAATAAAAAAGGGTGAAAAGTCCGAATTTCTACAATGATAATCTATGAGGAAATGCAAAGGAAAAGAGTCCGATTTTAAAACTGGATTATATAAAAAACAAGAGTTTTCCTACGTTAACGCAAAATCATTTTCGCTTCATCTAAAACCGATTAATATAATATATTAATTAAAAAAAAATCCTTCGAGCCGTTTTGGAGATAATAGATATGTGCTCATTACATTCCCCATTTTCGCTTAAAAATTGGTTTCCAGATCTCAAAATCTACTGCATGTAGAAATTTATAAATTTCAGGATAGAGTTAGGCCATAGATATAAGACTAATGTGAAAAAATCGAAACGGTATACCTCATATTTACTGAGATATTAAATGTCGGCGTTTCGATTTTCCTTTGATGTCCTGCTAGCTGTATATATGAGAGTGACGGAATCTTCGGTTTTGGGCTTACGGTTTTCGGTTTTTCGCTGCGTCACTCGAGAAGCTACCGTCTCTCATGATATTTCCGTAACGACCAGTCATAAAGAAATGAAATATGATCAACTCAACGTATATAGTAAATAATCGTATTTGGAAATAGGTTGTCAAAGTATCGATTTACATTTTTAGTGAAAGCAAAGAAAACAAAAAGTTATACAGTAACACTAATAAGGCACGTTTTTACATCATGTAGGCAAGGGGAGCAACAACGGTCCGACCTCGGGAGGCGGAGTGCAGAGCGATGGGAGATGGAGAACTCTCTTAGAGAACGATGGTTAAATAGGAACTTTAAACGTAGGGTGTGGCGAAGGGATGTGTTATAGGAGAGGACTTTTTAGGGGGGTAAGTATGTTATAGTAGGGGGTCTTAGGGGGGCTTAATGTTAAAATTTCCCATCTATCTTAGAGTATGAATGCAATTTAGGTATCGGTTATGGTACAGTCCGAACACTATCAACACGCCCCCCCCAGCTACCCCCCATATTTTTTTTATGGGAGAGAAAGTTTAATGAGGGGTCTCCCTCTTAGAGTACGATGATTAAATAGAAACTTTAAATGCAGGGTGGAGCGAAGGGGTGTGTTACAGGAGAAGGGTTTAAGGGGGAAGTATGTTATAGGAGGGGGTGTCTTAGGGGGGATTAATGTTTAAATTTTCCAACTGTCTTAGAATATGAGTGTAAATTAGGTATCGGTTATAGTAGAGTACACACACTACCCCTCTACACCCCCCCTATCCTCTGCCCCCAACCATTTTTTATAGGAGAAAAAGTTTAATGTGGTGTCGCCCTTTATCGTTAAGTATGATATTTGCAGAATTCGAAAATTACTGTTTAAAAGATTTAAGCTGTGTTCGAACCTGCGACAAAATGATCTCATGGTGTGTTGATTTGCAGTAGGTTTAAACGAACACACTATGAGATCATGCTTCTTAGACGAGATTTAAGATATTTAAGAAAAGGTATCACGAGATCAAACATACTGGATTATTTCTAAAAAGTTTTAATCATATTGTAAGTTAAGGGTTTGTTTTAAATTCTGAAAAATAATTTAAGCTTTACGAGAAAATTTAATGTTTAAACTTAACAAACACATTGGAATGTATTTTTTAATTCATAACACATAAAATCCAACAAACCAACAAACCAACCAACCTTGTAAAAGGTTGGTTGGTTTGTTGGTTTTGTGAACTTGTAAAAGCAAAATGCATTTTATCAATTTGGATACAAGTGATTCTGTAACATAAATTTTAGTTATAACATAACAATACATTTAATGAAGAAGAATATTTAAAGTTTCTTACCATACTGCAGGCATTGGAATCTGGAACATAAATTTTAGTTATAATTTTAATTAAGGAAATTTTAACTTACCAAACTGCTCGCAAAGGAATCTGTAGTATAACTTTAGTTAAACATTTTTAAAGTTTATTACCAAGCAGGGTTCTTTAACAAACTTTTAAAACACATTCACTCATGAAAATTTTGAAAAAAATTTCTTTTGAATGAGAATTTTTTTTCTTTTAATTTAGCCGAAATGTGGTCTTAGCTAAAATTTTTTATTTTAGTCGCTTTAAGAGAAAGTGACTATAATTAAAGCTCTTTTTGCCCAGGCTGCACCGCGGGGAGATTAAACACCACAAACCACATACTCACATTTACACACATTCACACACACTTAAAAGAAAAAAAAATTACCATACTGCATTTGAAGGAAACTGAAATAGAATTTTAAATTATATTGTATAATAAAGCAAAGTGTTCCTTATCAATCTGGATTTAAAGATACTATAACAGAATAATGTAGTGATAAAGTAACTTATCATGCCCGATTCATGGAAATCTGTAAGGTAAATTTCCTATTACATATAATGTATACTTTAAAAGGGAAAACGAATCTTACCAATCTGGAAAAGTAGGAATTTATGATAATTTTTTTTATTATATTATGTACTTTAAAAAGAAAAGTTAAACTTACCAAGCTCGATTTATAAGTACTGTATCAGATTAATTTAGTGAGAAAGTAACTAACGAAGCTTGATTCATGGGAATCTATAACGTAAATTTTTAATTAAAACATACAATGTATATTTTAATAAAGCAAATTTCAACTTACCAAGCTGGATTCAGGGGTACTTATAACAGAATTTTTTTATTATATACTTTAAAAAGAAACTTAATCTTACCATTATGCTCCTTTTTGAAATCTTAACGGAACAATTTTTTTAACCTAAGTGTACATTAAATAGAAAAATAACAGATCACCTTCGGTCGAGTTCGAACCGAAAACAGCATGATTAACAGACATGTGCAATTCCAATTACGCAACGAAAGCTTTAAAATATACAATTTATTATAATAAAAACTATCAAAGTATTACTTTAGTTAAAGAATTTTAAGCGAAATTGTGAAATTTCATCTTTTCACACGATGCGAATGCTCCTGTGGTCGTTTAACTCCCTCACTATATTACATGAAAGCTAATTTAGATTTCGACTACTACTACAACTTCTACTTTGAAGTAACGTAGTCCCTTTTTAAAAAATAAATAATAATTAAAACTGATTAAATTTTTTCTAAAGAACTATGATCAGCCTTTATATTAAAAATTTGTTGCTTTTCACTCTTTTAACAAACATTTTAATGAAGAGGAGTTTGAATTGAACACGCGAACTTTGGTTTAAATTCTTATTTTATAATTGTTCTATAAACTGTGAGATCACATTATAACCTTATTCACTACTTTGGAAAGTATGTTATTATAAATATAAACACTTTTTTTAATATAAAATATTACAATTTTTCTTCGGAAAACGTAGATAATTTGTTTTATTTTAATTCAATAATTAAGAATTTGAGACAATATTATACTATTTCGATAAAAAATTTTGAATTTATACCATTATTATAATATAACTTACGAATTACCCGAATATACATTATTTTATATATTGCAAGCAAAATGAATACTCCCCTTTACTTAAAGTTTACTTGATAAATTATTTTACTTTTAAACAATCCACACCATTATTATTTTACATTTTAAACTAAAATTATGCGAATAATAAATATATACATTCTCTAAGATTATGAATTTTATATACAATTTTTAAAAGAATTATACATCGTCTTACATTCGAAAAAAAAGCCGCCCGTTGTTTACAAAAAGGAAAATAGGAATCTCTTTAGTTTAAGTTATCAAAATTATTTCACTAAATTGTATACTAAGTTTATTTTTTAAATAATATAATAAAATCACTTGTTAACGTTAAATATAAGTATATTTTAGTTAACATTTATCTATATTTCTTGTGATATATAACTTATTTTGCAATATCATGTAATGAATAGATATTTATGCCCATACAAATTTAAATTTTAAACCACAATGAATACATGTATATAATAAAGAATAAAACATTACTTGTATACTTGTAACGTGAAAACATGAATTATGAGAAATAAATTTAAACATATTTATACATTATACTTACAAAACCGGACTTCTTACTATATGAAATCACTCACTGTAAAATAAAAGACACTTCACTTAAACATATATCAAAACACGTGATTACTTAAGGTTTTATGTTTAGTGTACAGACGAATTACTGTATAAGATATATAACACGTGACGCTATTTTTTAATTTTTCAATCCTCTGCCACCTCTATAATTAAATAAATATTAATGAAAAGTTTTATTTGCAATAATATGCGTACTGTTTCTGCACTGTAAAGCCGTTTTAATTTTTTCTCCTTTTAACTGATCTGCGATTTTAATTGATTTAGTTTAAATAAGTACAATGCAAGACATAGATTCTTCTGTAATAGACGAGCCCACAAAGATGAGAAAAGCCTTGACATCGGAGTTTAAAAAGCAAGTCAATTCTACTATTTCAGCTAAACCTGTTTTGAATAAGGAACCGATGGCCTCTTCATCAGATCAAGTCGATCAAAAGTTACCTTTTACTTGTGATACATGTTAAAAAGTATTTACCAAAAATTATTATGTTATTAAGGCATATGGACTTACATTTAGAAAAGAAACCCTTTAAGTGTGAAAATCTATTTACTACAAAGAGTGATTTACGGGATCATATGCTAATTCATCCCAAAACATCTGATATGTATAAATGTGAAAAGTGCAGTAAGAATTTCTCGCAAAAAAGTGTATTAGACACATGAAATTTCACTTAAAAAAGAAACCTTTTAATTGTGAAATGTGTTCGAAATCCTTTGTGCAGAAAAGCGACTTGCGAAAGCATAACTTAGTACATTCTAAACAAGGAGTTATGCATATATGTGATCAAAGTGCTAAAGTTTTCCTGGGAGATAAATTTAATAAAACATAGTACAATTCATATCATTCCTGAGTAAAAACAAAGAAAAATTCAACTGTTTCCTAGACACTATAAATTCGTAGATGGTTCTGAAATATTTAATCACAGATTTGACTTAGTAAAACATCGGAAAATTCATTTCTCATCCAAAGAATATAAATGTGAACAGGGTACTGAACTTTAAACCATTTACAGGATTTATTACAACGTGTACACAATTTACAGAATGCTATAGAAAATGAAACTAAACCTTCTTGAAATATTGATTCCAATATTTTTTACCAATTTATTTGGACTATACATATTACTGTATATCCTAATGTATCTGTATAAAAGGTTAAATAAATAATAGTTAAGTGAAAAAGCTTTTGTATTTTTTTTCTATTGATAATTCTGATTATTTAATACATTTCGCGTATGCTAGTTAAATTAATATGTAAATAAACTTATAAATTTTTACATAATCTATATTGGTAAGTTTTTTAAGTTTAATTTTTTTTAATTAAAACTTATTACACGCATTTCTCAAACCTTTTATATCAAACATAAATTTTACTACATATATGTAATTAAGCAAACTTATATTAATTTTCATTATACAAAAATTAGATTTGCTAATTATACATATATATGATTAATTTTTTATTGTTTATTTTAAAACCAATGTAATATTTAAGTTAATAACAAAGTTTTTATTAAATATTATAATTTTAGTTTCATAATACTAATTAGGTTTTATTAATTTATTGATTATAATTAACTAAATATCTTAGGCGATTAACTAATTACACTTTTGCTAAATAGCATGTGTTTACATACTCGATTTTATCTTGACTTGGATTCATTAAATGATTAGATATTATAAAGCATACTGATTTTATATGAAACGAGCAATATCCATACTTTTTCGATAAATGAACAATTTGAATCTTAATCTATGACGTTGTGTGTACTTTTTAATAAAAGGATTGCTTTAAACTGTAACAGTCATTCTTTATTAACTTATGTTAGTAACTGTTTGGATACGACATAATTAGTTTACTGTTGAGTTTTGCCGTGACTAAACCTCTTACTGTTTGTTATTTAAAATAACTAGAAAATGGCTTGTGAATTAGATATGGTTAAAAGATCTTCTGAAGAAAAGGCTTCTTCAACAAAGTATCAACGTTGAGATAAACCTATGGTAAATTCTGATTCTTATATTAATGAGTTTTTACCAAGATCTAATATAGAGGAGGACTATGAAATACTATCCCCTATCATGGACTTGTATGTTACAGAACATGTTCTACACATGGGCTACAACCCCAATATTTACTAAAAGTGGTGATGACGAAACATCTTTCCCTGATTCCTGCTGTGAGTCAACCTCTGCTATAGGTTTTTTGGGTACAATGGTTAAGGACCTAGATTTTAAAAAACATGGAAACATACCTTACCTCACCCCCTACAGGTGGCTTAATTTCATCGAATGAACAATTACAAGAACCACCAAGTAGCATTTCACATATTAATGAACAATTACAAGACATAACCCCTCCCATCGCATGTGTGAATGGCATTTCCAAAACCAAACATGGTAAATCTCGCATTTTAGCCGTGTTTCGGATTAAACTTGATGATTTCATATTTTTAACTTTAAAACGCCATTATAGAAAATATTAAGTGCGTATTGAAGAGATCAAGCACAATATATTTACAAACGAAGAAATTTCAACAACAAATATAATTTTTATGGATATTTCAACTTTGTATGAATTCCAATGTAAAATTTTTGGATTTAATTTAAAATATAAAAGTTCTTTGTTTCTTGCTAACAATATACAGTTTTCGTGTTAAATTATAATAATTCTATTATGCAAATAAAAAATTTAAAGAATTGTTAGCATTGTGTCTTAAACGATTATCAATTAGAAAATTTAAAAGAAAAAACTTTTGATTTTAATAACAAACTTATTAAACACTTATATACAGTTCAGCTACCGCACTTAATTAAGCAAAAATGTACACTTGCTAATATACCTTCTGAAATCGATTCTGTTTTATTATCGAAACTTATCTCTTCTATTGAGGATAATGTACTGACAATATTCAACAAAATTTACGAATGCACAGCATGTGTTTTGAGGCACCAAAGCCAAAGTCTGCATACATGCTTAACTTTTATTAAATTGAAAGATTTAATCAGTTAGGGGAAATGATTTTAATGCTTGTAAATTTTGGTTGTGTTATTTCGATGTTTTTAACCTTAGTTGAATGTATCAGCAAAAACTTTATACGAAACATTAACGTGGAATTTATTCGAAATGTATTGTTTAAATCATAAAAATAAAATATCTATATATTTAAAACGAAAAGCGCATTCTGTCTAATTTTTCCATACGAATATCGTATCTTTGCGCATGCGCCAACGTTTTTTGAAGGCTTCTCCCCTCACAAAGGGGAAACCTGATCGATTAGCCCTCACCTGTTTAGCCTAGGGGGATTGAAAAGTGTTGATTGAAAACGGATGGAGTCACCATTGCATTGAAAGCATAGACCTTTTAATATATTTTTGCTCTGAGATTGAAAGCTGAAGCTTTTTTTTAAAGAACTCATGTTTCCACTACTAAATATGCATATTTTTTCGCAAAATTTTAAAGAGAGCTTGGATACAGTTATATATTTATAACGGATTGAAATGTCAGAGAGTTTGGAAGATGAGAACAATTTTTTTATTGCTATGTTAAAGGAGCCGACGCGAAAACAAGCAAACAAACAAAAAAGCGAGTAGAAAACATTTCATTTACAACTAGATAACAATATTTTTTCACGAAATTTTTACATAGGTTGTAAAACCGTTTTATTTAAACCCAATAAAGATTTCAAAGAGTTCGGACAAAAAGAACTTTTATTTTAAAACTATGAAACGACCCTATGTAAACAAGAAAATGAGCGCTTTTATCACTAAATATCAATATTTTTTCCCGAATTTTTCATTTTAAAATATAATTTCATACAAAATTTTAACAAGAGCTTGGATACAGTTATATTTATAACCGATTAAAATGCCAGAGAGTTCGGAAGATGAGAACTATTTTGTTTTATTGTTATGTTAAACGAGCTGACGTGAAAACAAACAAACAAAAAGAAAAGCGAGAAGAAAACATCTCTGTTACAACTAGATAACAATATTTTTTCACAAAATTTTTGCACGGGCTGTAAAGCGTTTTATTTATCACCAATAAAGATTTCAAAGAGTTCGGACAAAAAAGAACTTTTTATTTTAAAACGATGAAACGACCCTACGTAAAAAGGAAAAAAGAAAAAGAAAAGAAAATAAGCGCTTTTATCACTAAATATCAATATTTTTTCGTGAATTTTTCATTTTAAAATATAATTTCATACAAAATCCGGTTAAAGATATAAAAAAATAACAGCTTGATGTTTCTTTTTAAATTTATTATCACGGGTTCGGGCAACGCCGGGCGGAGGTCAGCTAGTACTGCTTTAAATCTGCGTGTTTATTTAAACAAAATGTGTGTTTATTAATATAGTTTCACTTAAGATTATTAATTTATCTTTAATTTTTGTAACAGAAACATGGTAACATAGTATGTATACTATATACATATTAGTAAAATATTTTTTATCTATAATGAAAGTTTTTAAAAATTTATAAAACTATTTTTCATTAAAAAAGTTTTTATAAATTTACAAGTTTAATTTTTTTTATGAATTTACAACTAATAAAAGTATACCCTCTTATATTTTTATATGTTAGTAATACATACCAGTACAAAAACCCTTAACGGGTTAAAAGTTGTGACGCAGCACTTTCTTTTGGCCCTAAAATTTTACATATGGGTCTTAAAAGCAATTATATCAAATTTGAGTGACGCTATGTTAATAATATTTTTAAAAATCATCATTTTCTTTTTAGTTTTATTTATATTTACAGGTGCTATTATTATCTTAACATGAAAAAAATGTATAAAATTTACTCGCTGATGCTTTTTCATTCACATCTCTCATTAATTCAAAATATGGGCTTTAAAAGAAATGATATCAAAATTCGAGTGACACCTTGACGTGAATTTAATAGGACTGTTTTAAAATTCAATTTAAATTATTTTTGGTTTGTTTTCTAAAGTATATTTACACATGCAAACAATACTTTTAATTTTTCAATACACTGTTAAATATATTACTTTCACTGAGCCTATATTATGTATTGAAATGTATTTATTTCAATAAATTTATTTATCTTTTGTGCCACGTTATCCAAAATCATAAGTAAAATTTATGTAAATGATTATTTTGCATCATATTATCCATTTGCATACATTTCCCTTTGTTTGGATACTATGACGCAAAATTATCAATTACATAAATTTTACTTATGATTTTGGATAGCGTGACACAAAAGATAAATCAATTTATTGAAATAAATACATTTCAATACATAATATAAGGCTCAGTGAAAGTAATATATTTAACAGTGTATTGAAAAATTAAAAGTATTTTTTGTATGTGTAAATATACTTTAGAAGACAAACCAAATATAATTTAAATTGAATTTTAAAACAGTCCTATTAAATTCACGTCAAGGTGTCACTCGAATTTTGATATCATTTCTTTTAAAACCCATATTTTGAATTAATGAGAGATGTGAATGGAAAAGCTTCAGCGAATAAATTTTATATATTTTTTCATGTTAAGATAATAATTGCACCTGTAAATATAAATAAAACTAAAACTAAAATAATGATTTTTAAAAATATTATTAACATAGCGTTACTCAAATTTGATATCATTGCTTTTAAGACCCATATTTAAAATTTATAGAGCCAAAAGAAAGTGCTGCGTCACAACTTTTAACCCGTTAAGGGTTTTTGTACTGATATCATTACTTTTTTGCGGTTATTGATGAAAATGTCAATTAATCGAAATTAAGCATAGGGTATAAATTAATCATTAGAATAAAATTTTAAAGAAATGGCAAAAAAGGCCTCTAGGGCTCCAATAAAAATATGAGGGCGGTGACCCGGGGAGAGGAGTCCAAGACTCAACTTTAAAGTTATGCTATCGAAATCCAGTCGAATGAGCCAAACTTCTTCGTAATCGGGGCCATAGAACTTGAGATAGAAATACGCCCCCTGGTCATGAAACTTGGACCTACAATCGATAAGTCCTGTCGATGTCGAGTCGAATGAGTCAAACCACATCGTGATGGGACCCATATAACCCGAGTTAGCTGCAAAATCTTTTAGTTCCATCTTCCACTGCCAGGGGGCGCAATCTGTTCTATACGAACATAACTGAAATCTTTGAGGCTGTCGATTTCAAGTTGAATGAGGCCATACCTCGTCGTGATCGGGCCCATATAACCATAGATAAGAAAGTGCCCCTGGTGGCGAAACTCTGAACTAAAATCAGTAAGTTCTATCGATGTCGAGTCGAATGAGCCAAACTGCATCGCGATTAGGGATGCACAACCTGTGGCCCGTGATGGGTAACTGGTGGCCCGCGGAGACCATACAAGTCAACATATCCAGAAATTTCGAATTTTCTTAATAAATCGCGAGAAAAATTTGCAAATTTTGTCCATAGATCGTAGGAAAACATCATGAATTTCGTCGATCGGGCACATAAAATCCTGAATTGCATCGACTGGATGCGAATTTTAACAAATGGGCATGGAAGAATCACAAATTTTGCCATTTTGTCGCAAGAAAAAAAAAACGCAAATTTCAATAATCGGTCGACAGAAACCAGAGATGCCAAAGTCGGAAATTCCGGAGTTGTTAATTTTGTCAATCACTCAAGAAAAAAAAATCTTGAATTTTGTAAACCACTGGAAAAAAACCCGCGAATTTTGTTGATAAGGCATGTAAAATCATGAATTTCATGGAATGGGCGTGAAAAAATCGCGAATTTCAACGAACAGTCACGGAAAAAATTTGCAAATTGTCCATAGATCGTAGGAAAACATCATGAATTTTGTCTATCGGGTCTGTAAAATTATGAATTTTGTCAATAGACATGGAAAATCGCGAATTTCGTCAATTGGGCGTGGAAAAATCAATAATTCCATCGAATGTTCATGGAAAAATTCTAAATTCTGACGAACGGTCGCAGAAAAAAAATCGCTAATCGAGAAGAAAAATTGTGAATTTCATTAATCAGCCGACGGAAACCATAGATGCCGAAATTGTAAATTCTAAAATTTTGTCAGTTTTCTGCAAAAAAAATTATTTCGTCAACCACTCACAGAAAAAATTGCGAATTTTATCACTCACTCTTTTAAAAAAATCACGAATTTCATCAACCACTCACAGAAAAAATTGCACATTTCATCAATCATTCATGTTAAAAAGTTATAAATTTGGTCCATCAGCTGCAGAAATGCGAATTTCATCAATGTATATCAGTTGAAAATCATGAATTTCATCATGAATTTTGTGGATCGGGGGAGGGGAGATCATAAATTTTGTCAAACAGGTGTGTAAAAATCATGAATTTTGTTTATCGGATACATAAAAATCACGAATTTCGTCAAATGGGTGCATAAAGATCAAGAAATTCGTCGATCAGGCATGTAAAAACCATTAATTTCATCCATCGGGTGCGTAAAAATCATGAATTTAGTCGATCAGGCATATAAAAATCACAAATTTTGTAGAACGAGGGCATAAAAATTATAAATTCGTCAAGTAGGTGCATAAAAATCATTAATTTCATAGATCAGCCACAGAAAAAACAAATTTTGTCGATCGAGCACGTAAAAATCATGCATTTCGTCGATTGGCTGCTTAAAATTCATGAATTTTGTAGAACGGGCACGTAAAAATCATAAATTCATCAAGTGGGCACGTAAAAATCACGAATTCATTAAGTGGGTGCGTAAAAATCACGAATTTCTTCAATCGTGTGCATAAAAATTATAAATTTCGTCCATCGGGTGAAGGAAAATCATTAATTTCATTGTTCGGGTGCAGAAAAATTATCGGTTTCGTCGATCGGGTGAGGAAAAATCACGAATTCTGTCGAACACATGCGGAAAAATGAAAATAAGAAAATCCTGCATTTGGCCGGTTTTTTCCATACTTTTTATAGTCTGTTTTTCCAGTTTTAGCGCCGAGTGCTTATTTTCACCCTTACCCCTCCTTATCCCTCCAGCATACAAAATTTAAAATCTTTTAAACTTTTTACTGAAAAAAAAAGTGTTGTACTCGTTGCTATCAAGTAACAATAAATTAAATAAACAAACATATAACATAATCTCCTCCTCCTCCCAAACTCTTTGCTTTCCCTCCACCACCTGTTAAACAAAAGCAGTGTTTAAAACCTTTAAAACTAAAAATACATTTTTTAGAACCTAAATTTAATGGGAAATATGTAATCTGTATCATTTCAATCTTTTAAACTGTCCTGCTACACATATAATTCAAATACTGATTTCTCAACAACTTTTAGATAAAACCATTGCATCATTTTATTCTTTTAAAATGCCCTGTTATATCAGAGCAAACATTGGACGATTTCACGATTTGTAATTCACATTTTTACAGCGATTTTTTGAAGAAATTCGTCTTTTTCCCGCGATCCTTTGATGAAATTTGCTTTTTTCGCGATTCTTTGACGATATTTGCATTTTCTCTGCTGCCTTTTGACGAGATTCATGTTTTTTCAGCGATTTTGACAGAATTAGTTTTTTATTCAGTGATCCTTTGATGAAATTCGCATTTTTCTCGCGATCCTTTGACAAAATTCGAGTTTTCCAGCGATTCTTTAAGAAAATACGCTTTTTCCCGCAATTTTTTAACGAAATTTGGTAAAAAAATGAGATCCTTTTGTAAATTTTCCTTTTTTGTGATTCTTTGACGAAATTTGCTTATCTTTCACATTTCATGAAATCAGTGTTTTTTCCCCACGAAGATAAGTTATGTGTTTTTAGTCTGCAGGTGCCCTAAAAAGGCTGTGACGCCCGTCGCGCACATTCTGCCATGGGGAACCATTTGAATTTACTTTTAAATTTTCTGAAAGTTTTAATTCATCAAATTGAAATCAAAATATCAAGTTCATTAACTCTATCTTTCAATATCTCAAAATGTTCCAAAACCATCATCAGTGAAGGATTTAATTGATTTTCTAATGCACGTCTTGCCAGATAATGTTACAATTTTATTAATTCACATGTACTCGTATAATCTAGGGCTTTTCATGCGCATTAAAATGCATACATATACAAAATATTTCTTTATGTTTATTTTTTGTTAATAAACTTGCAGAATTTAAGACAATTATAATTGGCAGGTAAAATCTACACTCTATTTTTTGTAATGCTATTTAGAGCAAAGACTAGTACACTACTAGGTTCTATTGTTTGTGATTTAGAGTGAAACAACTATAAGGCTAAGTGACTGACTGAAGCATATTTGATGTAATATCCCTAATTCTCGAAAATTTTAATGTTTATGCTATAATTCGTTGTTGGTAGTAGAACATTGGAATAGTTTCATGTATTTTTTCATTAGTTTAAATTATTTTTTATTGTGACAATATTGAAAACAGAGTTTCCCCCCAGACAGCTTCAGAAGGGTACTGCACCCTGCCTGCCCTTTGCTTTACAAAATAGCACCCTTCTTGCCCATCAGTAAAAAAAAAAAAATGTCCTTTCTCCTTTTTGCATTAACAAATTTGCTTCCATACTAAAAATTGACTCAATGTTGTCTTGAAAATAGTGCCCTGACTTTTAAATATAAAAAGTGGCTTTAAAAACCAAAATAAAACCTTTTAACAATTAAAAAAAAAGTGTCCTTATGAATTCAAAAAGTGCACTCAAGAATCCAAAAAGTGCCCTTAAGAATAAAATAGTGCCTTTTCTCACTAGCAGCACCCTGCCCTTTTTTAAACCTGGGAGAAATGCTGTTGAAAATAAAATACTAATCACAACCTCATATTTTTTTTTATTAAAATCTTCAACATTCATTTTTTTTATTAATTTAAAATTTCCAACTATACTTTATTTTTAAATTTTACAATTAATTAAATGGTTTATGATATTTTGAACAATAAGGAGCAAAGTTTAATGTGGATAGTTAAGCTTAATATAATATAAATGCAAGTTTAACAGTTTAAGATTATTAACATTTTTATTATTTTTAATAGGAATATTTTTCAGCTTATTAAGTTTGGTAAAGATAATTCATTTCGAAAATCTGATGTAACCTTTAAGTGCAAAATCTAAACAAAAGAAATAATACGTTAAAAATAAAAATAAAATACAATAACTAACATATTAAATTTACATTTACGAACAGATAAGTATCGTTTGCTCTTCTGTATGACTTTTAGTAGCGATTTTTAAACAATTTAGATTAATCAAATATTAACAGAAGCCTTCGTTATTATTATTATTATTTTATTGGGAACATACATCTGACTTGGGTGATTGGTACAAATATCTCCCCCTCCCCTTCATTATTAATCTTAATTACAAAATAAATAAAAACATATCGCCAATGTATCACTTTCACGATCGTCAAAAAAAGCGATCGATAAATCACCATTTATAGCACCCACGCCATCAAAAACAACTTATTTACATATTTAAGCAATATTACGTAAACATCAATATACCTGCCCTACTTTTTCAAGATTTTAAAGTATTTACGAATGTACATTAAAAAAAATAATGATGTAAAACTATTCAAATTTGACGAACTATCACTTTGCGAATGCCTTACATTGAACCGGATTTCGTTTATGTATGCATTTTAATATGCATGAAAAGCCCTAGATTATACGAGTACATGCAAATTAATAAAATTTTAACATTACCTGGCACGACGTGCATTCGAAAATCAATTAAATCCTTCACTGATGATGGTTTTGGAATTGTCGAAAGACGTTTTGAGATATTAAAGTAGAGTTGCTGAACTTGATATTTTCCAGAGACATGGATCAATTCAACGTCAGTCGGTGATTTGAAGCGGTTTTGATTATGTTTACAGTTAAAATTCGGTCCAAAATAGGTACCAATCCTAAAAATATATTCAAGAAGTATTTATTAATTAAGATAGAAATAGTATTTGTGAAATTTGATTTTCAACACATCAAGAAATCTTCATAGCGAAAGTTGCGAAAGATTGAAAAAAAAAAAAGGTTGATTGGTTAATGTTGCGAACAAGACTCCCAGTGATCAAAAATATCTGAATCATTTTTCGTTTAAAAAATGACAAAGTAATTATAAATAACAATTAAATAGCATATATATAATTATAAAATATTTCAATATTTAAAACAAGGAATCTAAATATTTTTTCGACCTAATGAAGATTTTGAAATGCGAAATTCTTTATTATAACAAAAAAGAAAAATATATAAATAACAATTTAATTTAATACATATATATTACATATTAAAAATTGAATTAAAAACTGATTTAGTATTTGAAAAAAAAATCTAAATAGTTCTTCAGCCATATGGAGATGCTTAAACGTTTAACTCTAACCATGACAGCCATTAGTATTCGCGTAGGAAAAAGGGGTAAAAAGTCCGAAAAAGTCTAATGTTAGTTTATGGGAAAACGCATAGGAAAAGAGTCCGATTTTAAAACTGGATTATATAGAAAAGAAGAGTTTTCCTACGTTAGCGCAAAATCTTATTCGCTTCATCTAAAACCGATCAATATAATATATTAATTTTAAAAAAATGTCCGAGCCGTTTTCGAGAAAAAGAGTAATTGCCCATTACAATACATCTCCCATTTTCAGTTAAAAATGGGCTTCCAGATCGCAAAATCTACTGCATGTAGAAATGTATAAATTTCAGGATAGAGTTAGACCACATATATAAAACTAATGTGAAAAAATCAAAACGGTATGCCTCATATTTGCTGAGATATTAAATGTCGGCGTTTCGATTTCCCTTTGATGTCCTTCTAGCTGTATATATGAGAGTGACGGAATCATCGGTTTTGGGCTTTCGGTTTTCGGTTTTTTGCTGCGTCAATCGAGATACTACTGTCTCTCATAATATATATATATATAATATATATATATATATATATATAATATATATATATATATATATATATATATATATATATATATATATATATATATATATATATATATATATATATAATATATATACTATACACTGTAAATGTTACTATGTTATTATATATGTTACAATGTAAATAAAAGTAATTCAAACATGATAGTAAAAATATTTTACAACTATTATAAATTTTTTTAAAAATTTACAAAGTAATTTAAATATTTTCTTTTGAGTTAAAAAAATATAAATAAACAAAATAATTTTACAATTTTTTTTTAATTACAATAAGTTAACAAAATTGTTAAGTTGTAAAAATTATTTTATAAGGGTTTGAAAAAAATTATAATTTATTAAAATTAAGTTTTTATATAGCTATGTCTATATATATGCTTATGCCTGTATGTATGTATATATATATATGCGTATGTATGTATATAGATATGTGTCTGTTTAAATGTGTGTATGTATGTGTCCATGTATGTATATATGTACAGGGTGTCCCACAAGGTACGCAGCGTCTAATATGTGCAGATTCGGATAGAGCACGTCAATATGAGTATTTTGAATGGTAACATGTGGGGTCCCCGAATGTATCCGAAATTTCTCAATAAACATTGATTTATACTTGGTTTTTTCCTCATTTCTTGTGTTTTTTATATGACAAGCTTCACACCTTACTTACACTATCACGCTATATTCGGGGACCCCACATGTTACCATTCAAAATACTCATATTGACGTGCTCTATCCGAATCTGTACATATTAGACGCTGCGTACCTTGTGGGACACCCTGTATGTATGTCTGCATATATATACATATACATGTGGGACTTTAGTTATGTTATAGAACTTATTCACCCTTCCTCATTAGAAACTCTATATTCTGATAATTAATAACAATAAGATTCACATTAAAGAAATAGATTAATTTATACTTACAAACAAAGCCCGCTTGAGAAATCTAACCCTCTTAGTCAGTTACTTCGTATAATGTGTCTGTTACTATGATTATAACAGGATTTATGATACTAACACGTGATTTCCTCAAACGTCACGTGGTCATACAGATATGAGTTAAGGTATCCGACTACGTACGGAGACACATTTTTTTTTAAACTTTACTTTTGACACATTTTTTGGTATTTTTTAGTGTAATCTAACACAGAATAAAGAAAATAATGAAAAAATATAAAATATTTATGCAACTTAAAAAAAAATTCAAGAATTTTAGTCATTTTTTAGCATTTTTTTTTAATTTTATAAAAACGGCTCCGGCTCTAAAAACAAAAAAAAATGCATATAACACAAATATTTTTTTAACATACGCATATTAGACACTCTTGAGTGTAAGGAACTAAAAACTAGTCAATATATAGAAATCTAAAAGAAATACAGCTGATTATATACAATTACATAGAAAATTTCAGTAATTTTACGTGTAATTCTTCATAAAAATAGCTATATATAAAAAAATAAGTCACTTAGAGGTAATTCTTTAGTTCATTACACTCTAGACATTATCAAAAAGCTACACAAAAAATTGTCTGGTTATAGGATGATAAAATTTTGAGTTAGAGCAATAGTCGTTTACCTTTTCAGATGAAAATTTAATTTTTCAGAAAACGCATTTAAAGTTTTCATATGCGTTTAAAAGAACTTTTTTAATTAAATAAACACTTTAAAAATCACTAAATTTATAACTATAGCCTTCTGCTTGCTTATTTTACACATATTTCTATATTTTTATGCATTTAATTCTTTTTGGAGCATTTTCGAGTTTACTACTGTAAGTCGTTATGTTAATATTTATTGCTATCCGACTATTTAAAAAGCCATTTTTTTAAAAATAAACTGTAATTTTGGTATTGTTTTGGCACTTTTAAGTATAGTATAAGACAAAATAAGAAAAATAATGAAAATATATAAATTATTTATAAAACTTTTAAAAATTTTGAAGAATTTTGTCATTTTTTAGCATTTTTTTATAAAAACGGCTCCGGCTCTAAAAACAAAAACAAATACATATAAAACAAATATTTTTTTAACATATGCATATTAGACACTCTTGAGTGTAATGAACTAAAAACTAGTCAATATACGGAAATCTAAAAGAAATACAGCTGATTATATACAATTACATAGAAAATTTCAGTAATTTTACGTGTAATTCTTTATAAAAATAGCTATATATAAAAAAATAAGTCACTTAGAGCTAATTCTTTAGTTCATTACACTCTAGACATTATCAAAAAGCTACACAAAAAATTGTCTGGTTATAGGATGATAAAATTTTGAGTTAGAGCAATAGTCGTTTACCTTTTCCGATGAAAATTTAATTTTTCAGACAACGCATTTAAAGTTTTCATATGAGTTTAAAAGAACTTTTTTAATTAAATAAACACTTTAAAAATCACTAAATTTATAACTATAGCCTTCTGCTTGCTTATTTTACACATATTTCTATATTTTTATGCATTTAATTTTTTTTGGAGCATTTTCGAGTTTACTACTGTAAGTCGTTATGTTAATATTTATTGCTATCCGACTATTTAAAAAGCCATTTTTTAAAAATAAACTGTAATTTTGGTATTGTTTTGGCACTTTTAAGTATAGTATAATACAAAATAAGAAAAATAATGAAAATATATAAATTATTTATAAAACTTTTAAAAATTTTGAAGAATTTTGTCACTTTTTAGCATTTTTTTATAAAAACGGCTCCGGCTCTAAAAACAAAAAAAATGCATATAAAACAAATATTTTTTTAACATATGCATATTAGACACTCTTGAGTGTAATGAACTAAAAACTAGTCAATATACGGAAATCTAAAAGAAATACAGCTGATTATATACAATTACATAGAAAATTTCAGTAATTTTACGTGTAATTCTTCATAAAAATAGTTATATATAAAACAATAAGTCACTTAGAGCTAATTATTTAGTTCATTACACTCTAGACATTATCGAAAAGCTACACAAAAAATTGTCTGGTTATAGGATGATAAAATTTTGAGTTAGAGAAATAGTCGTTTACCTTTTCCTATGAAAATCCAATTTTTCAGAAAACGCATTTAAAGTTTTCATATGAGTTTAAAATAACTTTTTTAATTAAATAAACACTTTAAAAACCACTAAATTTATAACTATAGCCTTCTACTTGCTTATTTTACACATATTTCTATATTTTTATGCATTTAATTCTTTTTGGAGCATTTTCGAATTTACAACTGTAAGTCGTTATGTTAATATTTATTGCTATCCGACTATTTAAAAAGCCATTTTTTAAAAATAAACTGTAATTTTGGTATTGTTTTGGCACTTTTAAGTATAGTATAATACAAAATAAGAAAAATAATGAAAAAATATAAAATATTTATGCAACTTCTAAAAATTTTGAAGAATTTTAGTCACTTTTTAGCATTTTTTTATAAAAACGGCTCCGGCTCTAAAAACAAAAAAAAAATGCATATAACACAAATATTTTTTTAACTTATGCATATTAGACACTCTTGAGTGTAATGAACGAAAAACTAGCCAACATGCTGAAATCTAAAAGAGATACAGCTAATTATATACAATTACATAGAAAATTTCTGTAATTTTACGTGTAATTCTTCATAAAAGTAGCTACATATGAACAAATTATTTACCTATAATCAATTCTTTACTTCATTACGCTCTAGACATTATCAAATAGCTACTCAAAAAATTGCATGGTTATAGAATAATAAAATTTTGAGTTAGAGCAACAGTATTCAACTTTTCTTGATAAAAATCAAATTTTGCAGAAAATGCTAACTTGATAAAGTAGTTAAAAAGACAAATAAACCCTTTGAGGCAGTGCTATAGATAAAGCTAAAATATAATATTAACTGTAAAAACTAAAAAATGCGCGAAAACAGTTTAATAAACCTCAATTTTCGATCCACTTCCGGTTTAGATATCTCCACTTTCCGGTATAAATTAACGACGTCAGCTGTTTTTTAAAGGTCTCTAATTTCATTTCTAATAGGCGTACAGGAAAAATAAAAACAGATTTAGAAACAAAAATACAACAAACATGTTCATTCACATGTTCATTCAACAACAAACATGTTCATTCTATAAGAAAATCAAATAAAAAAAATTTCTAATTTTCATCGAAATTGACGTTTTAACCCTTTCCGGCACAGACAAATTCAGTTCGTAAAATGCGAAATTAATGACTGACACCGGAATTTACAAACGACTTTTTTATAAATTAAGAACTCCTTATGTTAAGCTTTCATCATAGAAGCAAAATTTTATTAAAATAGTCTTGGTGCCGAATGCAAGTTTGGAATTAAAATTAGGTGTGCCCGGAGTGGGACCACTGTGCCGGAAAGGGTTAAATGTAGGCGGATACCTTAAACACGACATGTTTGACATTTTCGCTTCTGCCATCGCACAGGCTAGTTTGGTGAGTTTTAATGTCTTCTATTTTTTATTTTACAAATAAACGACATATTTACATTTTATTAAAAAGATCTAATTTTTTTATAAATAACCTTTTATACCCATGTACATTACAATTGTATGGTAAAAACACTAAGTTATTATTTTAAAAGCCTTTTATTTTGTAATACTATCGACAATAAAATGACGCAATATATTTAAAATCTTGCTAGATTTCACATACACTGCTCAAAACAATTAAAGGATATTTGAAGTTTTATATAAAATAAAGATATAAACGAAGTTTTTTTTTGCCGAAAATAGAAGAAGAGAATCACAAATGCAAATTTTTCTGGTTTTCAAACTGTGGAGTATGCAAATTTTGAGTTCGACGTCAAAAACGTCGCTTCAGCGGCAGCGAATGAAATTTGACTTTCAACTGGATAAAAGAGAATGAAGACAAGGATGATCGGCATTCAGTGATTGCTTTGTTTCGATGAGTACGATGTCTCAGCGAAGTCATTTGACAGATTCAGAAGCTTGGAGAATTGTTGGTAGGTTAGAAGAGGGCCAAACTCAAGCCGAAGTAGCGCAAGCCATTGGAGTGTCACAAAGTGTCATTTCCAGGATCTGGAACCGTTTTTTGGAGAGTGGATGTGCAGGCCGAAGACCAGGGCAAGGTCGTAGACGGGCAACAACGCCCAATGAAGATCGGTATTTAGCGTTAACAGCTCGGAGACACCGAAACATGAACGCTACTCTTCTCCAACAACACCTTCGCTCGGCTACAGGCACCACTATTTCAACTCAGACTGTCCGAAACCGGCTCCATGCTGTAGGTCTGTATGCTCGCCGACCGATGGTATGTGTTAGATTAACATCAAGGCATCGTCGCGACCGCAGGGACGGGGCAACCGAGCATGTCAACTGGAGGAGAAATGAATGGAGCAATATTCTGTTTTCTGACGAGTCCCGTTTTTCTGTGCATCCGGATAATAGGCGTATTTTCATCTGGAGGGACCGTGGCAGTAGGAATAATCCTGCGTTCGTGCACGAAAGTGTCAGATTTGGCGGTGGAGGAGTGTTGGTGTATGGTGGCATCTCCATTGACGGGCGCACTGACCTCTACATCATTCGAGATGGAGCTCTGACTGGTCGCCGATATAGGGATCAGATCCTCAGACCTATTGTAGTCCCTTACGCTGCAGCAATCGGAGATAACTTCATTTTAATGGACGATAACTGCAGGCCACATCGTGCAAACCTGGTGGAGGATTTCCTTTTCGAGGAAGGAATCGTTCGAATGGAATGGCCAGCGTGTTCTCCAGACATGAATCCAATCGAGCACGTTTGGGACGCTCTAGGAAGACGAGTTTCTGGCCGCCAACAACCCCCACAAACTCTCCAAGAACTGGAAAGAGCTCTTCTGGAAGAGTGGGGCAGAATACCCCAACTCGTCATTAATAGCCTCATTGAGTCCATGCCTCAAAGGTGTTCAACGTTGCTGGCCGCCCGTGGAAACCATACCCCCTACTGAAAATGATTTTCTTTGAAGAAAACACCTTTTCTTATTCTTTTTTTCTCATATGCACAAATTGTGTTTTTTTCCTTTTGTACACAAATGCGCAATAAAATGCATTTTTTTCTGCCAAACATGTGTAATTTATTCTCATATAACCTACTATGTCTGTCGACCATGCATCAATCAGCTAAAAAGTTTCCCAGATACAAAATCCACCTAAAACTGCAATATCCTTTAATTGTTTTGAGCAGTGTAGTTTCACATAGATTTCACATAGTTTTAGTATAAACATTGTTTATTTAACTGGATAATGCTTTTAGAAGTAACTTAATTTTCTTACACAAGCGGAAAATAATAATTCTTCATTAATATATCATGTTTACAAAATCATTAATTTATTCATGAAAAAACGGGAAACTCATTTCGATTCCAAATCGCTTCCAGTCAATTGTCAGCCCTGTTAATTTTGTGTCTTTACGTTTAAAAATGAGTTCGTAAATGTGTCAGAAAATTTCACGCTTCTTGAGCAGTTGAGAATCGATTTAAGTATAAATAAGCTGCAGCAGGCGATGCTAGTTTGACAACACCAACACAGAAATATAACATGTCCAGTGTAGAGATCGGCATCGGACAGTTACATCGTGTATGAGATCAGAGTTAACTCTTTCAGCAGACTCGGGCCGGACCGGAATCAAGCTTACATTTGTCTTTCTACATACTCGAGCTGCGTCGAAACTGGACTTAATTTCTCCCAGGACGTGCTGGATAGGCAATATGTTTTATAAAAATAGTAATAACCGTAATAAACTTCTATTAACGGAATCATTGGAAATATATCTTAAGGTGGTTCTCAAATTCCCTGTTCAACAACGCGAAACTTTCAGACAGATTTTCTGATTCATTTTTAACTATAAAGGCATAAAATGGACACGCCTGACTATTGAAGCAATTTGTAAACGAATAGCGTTTTCCATTTTTTGATAAATAAATTACTTATTGAGTTATGATCTAATCTTGTCTCGTGACGACGGGTTTTCTCCTTCCGCGTGCTATCGCGTCGGGGAATTCGATTTAAAACGCCAACTTTGACAGTATTTTCTGAAAGATCTTTTGCCTTTGTTAAAAAATGGAAATCGCCATCCGATTACGCAGTTCCTGAATATGAACACATGCCCATTTTATACTTTTCCGAACAAGAATGAATTCAGAAATGTGCCAGAAACAGAAAGTACTTCCTTTTGATTTGACGACAGTCTTAATTACAAAGAAATATTTTCGAAAATCTACTTTTTATTACACATCTTCAAAAGTTATGATTTTTTTACCCTGTTTTTTTCTTTTATTCTAAACTACATTATTATTATTATTTAATGAATCTTTATTTGAAATTTGAAAAAAGTCCCAAGTTTCTAAATAATTATTAAGATTGCTATTGTGTATTTTCTGTCTTTCGAACACTATAATCTATAATATACCGAAATATTTCCCCATAAATATGTACTCAGTAGGTCTTGGCCCAAGTTTTTTTTTTTTTTTCGCACGGTCTGAGCCAGGTCTGTTTTCATTTATTTTTGCACGGGCCGAGCCGTGAACTGTGAAAATATGAACGGGCCGGGCACGGGCCGAATTTATTTTTACACTGACCAGGCCAAGATAGTTTTCAATCGGATCTAGCTGGGCCTGGGCCTGGAAGTTAGGTCAGTTCATACTAGTGATGGGAGTATTCGAATTCAAAATGTCTGAGGTCTCGATTCAGCCAAGTTCTGAAGTGATCTCGATTCGGACAAAAGTATTCGAATACAAGCCACCTGGCATTTATGTCAGTAACGAAAAAAAAAAACTGTGGTTTTCATAGTGATGGGAGTATTCGAATACAAAATGTCTGTGTTCTCGTTTCAGCCGAGTTCTCAAGTGGTCACAATTTCAGACAGGAGTATTCGAATACAAGTCACCTGGCATCTATATCGGCGACGAAAACTGCTGTTTTCGACTGTATTCAGTATTCAGTTCTCATAGCTGGAGTTTTCTACGGTTTCATAAGGTGCGCCAGCGAATGCTAGACTACTCGGCGCTGTTTGATACTTTTCTCTGGAATTTTGCGGTTAGCAGGATGATCAGCGTTCGTTTAGTTTTGAAATTTTGTTTTATTTTTTTAAGCGTACAATCAATTTAACTAATATACATATATACTTTTACTTAAATCGATCATATGGATTTTAATTTAAGAAAACGATTATAATGAATAACATTCTGTGAATTTGTATTTAAGAAACGTAAATATAATTCTTTTTTTATTAAATTTTTAAAAATTTTACGATCAAAATAATTACTCATAATGGAAAATAAAATTGTACGTTCGTAAAAAAAAAATCTTGATTTCGCTAATTAAAGAAAAATTGCTTACTTTTACGGGCGTATGCAGGGGAGGGCCGGTTCTTCGCCTTCTAAATCTTAGAAAATAATAAGATATAACTTGCAATACTAAGAGACATGGACGTCGGCAGAATTATACATTGGGACGGGCAAGATTTTGGAACACGTGTGGCAATGGCCCACAGTCTAGTCTGCTTTTAAAATTGCAGAATATAAACAGGAAATAATCTAAACTAAGATTTTTTTTGTCAGAGTTATCATGCAAGATAATTTTTAAACTTATCAGCATAAAAAGCAATACAAGAATTTATCAATTAAGAAATACTAAATATAAATAAGTTTTTTTTTACCAACATGCTTTTAAAAAGGAAATTGAAGCAGTTCTTTTTTCCGTCAAAGGGCTTTGCAACCTGAATCCTTTTTTTAAGATAAGTTTGAAACACATGAGCATTTACAGGAAAGCAAAATAAAAAAAAATCCCTGACGGCTCGGCCTACAGGCACAGGTAGATTTCGAAGGCACAGACCGTGAGGCGCCTGTTTGTTAAGAATTGTGAAAGAAATGAACTTTTTGTCATGATGCGGCATTTGGAAACGCCCACTTCGAAACCTACCTTGTTTGCAGGCGGAGCCGGCAGGAATTGTTTGTTTTTTTTTTTTTTTTTTTTTTTTTTTTTTGCTATAAGTGTTGGTCTTATAAAAAACTTGTCAATATAAAAGTTTTAGATAATATTAAGAGGATTTATAATAAATTTAAACGGATTTGATATCTTCAGAATTGACGAAGTCATGAATTTTTTTCTTCTAACCCCCCCCCCCCCCTTGAGGCCATTTATAATGATATCAAAAATCTGTCCTACATAAATTTTCGGCACTTTTCCTAGAAGTAATAATAACTTTAAACGGATTCGATACGTATCATAATTAAGAAATTATGGGTTTTTTCTGTTTTCACGAAAAGGCCCCTCATCCCCCCCCCCCTCTTGGTTCGATTTTGCCCATTAACGAATTTGACAGAGATTTTATGCCCCTTGATTTTATGTATTAGTTTGGAAGAGATTTGTGCAGAATTATGGGAGTTATCGTGTCCATAAAAAGTGACATAGATAGATAGATAGATAGATAGATAAAGTTTTCAACTGGGGGTGGTTTTGGGTTCTGGGAGTCAAAATCGGCGTAGATCTACAAAAATTTTTCAAAAATTCCAACTTAGGGGAGAATGTAATAGGTAGTAATACTTCGAAATCTACCTAAAATTATCTTACCCTGAGAGGGGTGGTGGTTCTGCAGCTGTAAATTATAAAACGTTATCATAAACAAAAGAGAACCGTTTGTACGAAAAATAAGCATTTCATTTGCTGAAAGAGGCGCTACTCATACTTCTCTAATAGACTGATGTGAATCTGACACGTGATCATAAAAAAAAGCAAACGATTTTACGTAGAATAAACATTCGAAGAGTGAAACAGACGAAATGTCGTCCCTCATTTATTAGTTTGAATGAAGTCTGGAGTAGTTCTTAGTGCTACTGCATTTGAATACAAAGAATCGATTCTGATTTCGATTCTGAAAAGTTTTCGAAAACTAAGGTATCGATTCTTAAAAGATCTCGAATCGGCCCATCACTAGTTCATACTTCTTGCTCTGAGCTGAATTTTTCTCTCTGGTGATAATAAGTCTGACTACGTCAACATAGGTTGCGAAAAAAAAATGTTATTAAATTAAAGCAATAAAATTTGAATACAAAGAATCGATTCTGATTTCGATTCTGAAAAGTTTTCGAAAACTAAGGTATCGATTCTTAAAAGATCTCGAATCGGCCCATCACTAGTTCATACTTCTTGCTCTGAGCTGAATTTTTCTCTCTGGTGATAATAAGTCTGACTACGTCAACATAGGTTGCGAAAAAAAAATGTTATTAAATTAAAGCAATAAAATATGCGTATAAAATATTATTAATATAACTTTTAACATTAAATACGGTATCTAATTATTTGTCACTGGATATGAGTGAAATTTTAAGTGAAAATTTTCAATTACCTTTTATGTAATATTTTATAAATATGTATTTAGGATTTTTTTAATGTTATAAAAAACAAAAACAAAATAACGTTCATTTTTATGCAATATAGTATATCGTTTAACGTCCATTGTGCATATCAACTTTTATTATTTAAATGTAAATAATGCAACTAAATCTAAATATTAATATTTAAAGTAGTAATCTATTGTTTTATTTCATTATATTACTATTCTCATTACATTATTAATGTCCATTGCTTTGAACTGAATATTTTGAAATTAAATTAATTTTAAATTATATAAAAATTACTCTCTTTTACTCTAATGCTCTTTTAATTACTCTAATGCTCTTTTTGATTCAGTCAACAATATTATATGGACCGACAATGTCTTACTTTTATGCTAGGTTTCACAACGCCGTAGCTATAAGACGATGAAAGTTTCTCTGTGTACAAATCAGGGGTCGGAAAAACTACTTTTTACTGTAGCGAACTACAACTGCAACTACTTTATCGAAAATGTAGTTAACTACAACTACTTGTTATAAAAGGTAGCGCCTACAAACTACTTATCAGAAGTAGTCACTACTTCGCTACTTTTAGATTTTGTCAAAGGATTCATTTTACACTTGAAACTGAATACACGGATTAAATAATACAGTGACATGCCGTTATATCGCGTTTGTCTGGACACAATTAAATTAAAGCGAAATAACCAAGGCCATTAAAAAATTAAGAAAGATAATATACAAGAAAATGTTTTGTGTTTGTCTCCAAAATGTTAGTTTATACACATATTACAAATTTCTTAGAGAAATTAACAAATAGTACATAATACAATCAATATTTAAATGCAGTTACATAAAAAAATCACGTGTGAATCCACTCGACTTTCCGATCACTTTACAGAATAATATGGCTTTTAAATAACTAATATAACAATAAATGAAATGAAAACTTAGATACTTTTATAAAGTGAGCTCTGGGGACCTGAAAACATGAAGAACTTTTAATATATACGCATACATCCACACACACATATGTAATCATTGTAAAAATAGTAAAATTGATTCGGAGCACCTCAAAATATAAAAATATACAATTTTTCCCATAATTGGGTTTTTATCAATCGTATATATGCACAATCATAGCAGTGTATAAATTTAATTTCCTATTTTTGTAATAATTATTGCATTGGGAAAATACACTTGACATATACTTGCCAATAGATGAATTTACTTAATATGTCTAAATGCAGTCTTAATATGTTAATTGTATTGAGTTCTGTTGAGAGTTAATTATATTGAGTTGTCTAATTTTATAATCAAAGAAAATTATAGAAAAGCAACTCTAAATGCAAACAATAAATAAATCTGTAAATAAAATAATTCCAAATAGCAATAAATCCAGCATTAAAACATGAAGATCTAATAACAAGTAAATAGATAAGTATTGCCAGCAAGAAACTGAATTCCATTGGTGGGTTAGTACTTGATTTTAGCAAAAAGTGTCAATGGGAAAAATCTATGACTTCAGGCGATGCGTAGCTATACACTGCAGCTCAGATTTGCCGCTGAGACTAGCAAATTGTGGAGCAGAATAAATTTGCGCAGAAGCAACAAGATGACATTGTGGAATGTGGACATGATGAATGATACATTTCCCCCCTGAAGTAGCGTTAAATGT
The DNA here is from genome assembly GCA_963931845.1 of Maratus michaelseni. Lineage (NCBI taxonomy): Eukaryota > Metazoa > Arthropoda > Arachnida > Araneae > Salticidae > Maratus > Maratus michaelseni. The sequence goes on along the minus strand of OZ007596.1, from coordinate 151,354,915 downwards.
AGCATCGGTTCCCGCTACGCTACACTACATTATTCAAAATATAGTGCGCCATACTACAAACTACTATAAAAAGTAGCGACTACTATAGTTTCTCTAATTGTAGCGCCCTACATCTGCCCCTGGTGCTAATTAATATGCTATCACCTCGAAGGCTTGGGGACCATGGTACCCTTCCGTTCTTTAATGTTTGGGGTCCAGTTTCAGCCCAACAGTGAATTAACCACATTTCAACATTTGTGATATCTTCCAAATAAAAATGATAACCGTTTTTTATATTTTATAATTTTATTCTTTTGTTTATTAGTATCTTGAAAAGCGTTTTGGAAAGACAACAAGAAGAATTCTTTCTGTGATATTTTTACTTCAACATGTGAGTATTATCGTCTTTTATTCATAAAATTGTTTTTGGTGCAATATCAAATGAAAGTAAATTAATTTATTAAACTCATTAATCTTTTCCTTACCGCAACGACATCTTGCATATTTTAGATTTAAATATATAATTTAAAGTATACAAGAAAAAAAAAAGCATTTTTCGAATTTAGTTAAAATATATTTCATGAGATTGAAATAAAATTGTACTGTGTGTATTTTGAACACACATATGTACGAAATTTATTTTTATGAGAATATATATTTCGGAACAATGGTATTTCCCAGTTTAATGTGAAAACGTGCTTTAATTCTCAATATAAGCAATTTATTAAATAAAAAATACAAAATTATTATAGCCATGCTTCTATAAATTGAATTTCCCTATCATTCAAATACGAGTTTCGCTGCTAACTTTAGCTAACTCAATAATGCGTTTCAAGTTTATGTAATACTAGTTACTATGTGAATATATGGTGATGAATATAATATGAAATTATGTATGTTGTATGAAATTATAAATATAACTAGCAGGCTATGCCCACTGCGCTGGTCCATTTTCCAAATGAACCTTGAATCAAACGAAATGGTGAATTCGACCATGTATTTTCAAATAATATGGATCTTCACCTGGAAAATCTTCCGCATTGCTAAATACAATGCAAATGCCATTGCGTTATCATATTTTATGCGTTATACAAAATTCGGGCTATTAAAAAGCAACTCTTTAATTTGCTGATTTATATTAGAGTTTAGTAGAGAAATGTGGCCGTTGTGACCAACAGAAATTAAAATGTTCTCTGCGTCGCCACACTATTAAAAAATAAAGTATTACTATCATTGCAGAGATTGACTTAAATAATGTTCGGTCATTCATTTTCGTTTGTTAGTTCTTGAACTCAGTTTGGTGCTATGTGTGGTTCTGGTAGCTTAAATACAATCTCACTCTAGGTTACGTTATATTTCGGAATATGCTGATCTTCTGGCAGGTCTGCTACAGTTTTCTATCTTTAGATTCCAGTCGATAAATTCAGTGAAAAATGTAATAAATTATTTGGACACGACGAACAGTGTTTTACTTTCATATTTAAAAGAAACGTTAATCATAAAAAAGTGGGTTTTTAAAGCTGAATTGTTTGAATAAAATTAAAATAACGTTATTTTCACTGCATTTTCATTTTAAATACCAATTGCAATCATGTTACCATTAACCTGAAAAAAAAAACCCTCAATAACTGACTCTGGTAAATAAAAATAATCCTCTAATATGCATCAAATAAATTGTTCCTAATCTTCCTTAATGGGGTCCACAGCCAAGTTTGAAGTCAACATTAGAAGCTTTTGCAACGATATAGTTACAAATGTACCCGAGTTAGCTACAAAACGATGTTAATTACGCGCCAAATTAAGTTCCATTAAATAATGTCAAATTGCGGTCTGCTGAATTATACATCTTTCACCAATAAAATTCCTTGAGAACGATAAGTAAAGGTAGTTATGCAAAATGTTTAGTAATAATCTTTTTGTGAAGTCATGAACCGAATATTTTTGTGTCTTTCTCTAATGAGCATAATGACTCGGAGAAATAAATAGGCTTGTTATTTCCTTTATTTTCAAGATTACATTATTCTCCAGTCTGTTGTCTAAATAAACCCCATAATGTACATAATCCGTTACTTTGTCACTAAGTTTAGCGGCTAGGGCTGTGCGGTGGGTGAAATTTGCTTTATAATAATCAAAATTTTATCTAATCTGAAATCCAGGTACTTTTGTCTTATCTAGGTTAAAATGATAAATCAACAAATATTGTTCCTTTGTCACCATTGGCATTTCAAAGTATGTTTCGTACATTGCAAGTATTGTTTTTTTGGTGATAGTAAAATAACTGTAGATAGAAAATATGTAATAGTAAATATCCTTTTGTCCGTTTGCTTCATAATGAAAAACCATAAATTTATTAATCTCTGAGTACAAATTCGCTGTAATCGGATTCACCACCAACAGCCCTTTCAAATATAAAAGAAATTTCCAACAATAGATAATCAATACTCAAATTGGCGGGTGACTCGATCACAGAAGATTAGTGCAATATGTTTAAAAACCTTCAAAAAGAAGAAAAGATATGCGAAGAAAACTAAAAAAAAAATTACTGGTGAACTTTTTTTTAATGTGTGGTAATAATTAGTGTGTCGCAGACATTTACACTAAAATTTAAATATTTGACTCTATTTTTATAATATTAACTGTTATTTATATAATTTACATTTGAATATAAAAAAAATACTCCAAAATGGTTGTCGTACACTTGAAAAAACACCATTATTATGAACATGAATTATTGTGCCAATATTGTGACCGATTTCATACTTATGCCTTTTTTGGTTTAAAATCAAGTTATTTGGAGACAAAAGTAAAATCAAATTCGTAAATAAACAACATGTGACTCAAAATTAGTCATTTTCATAATTACATCTGCTAGTTGTTAGAAATATTTTACCTAACATGAATTAGGCGTGAGAACGGTTTACCTCCTATGTTTGGTTTCTAACTTAATCATATTTCTTCAAAACATCTCATAGAAATAAATAAGACTGACCTTACCGTTTGGTAGCTTCGTCACCTCAATATCAGCGTAATCCATTATGAAACAACGTTGTTTGTCATTGTGTGAATATCATTTTTCTCGTGTATCCAATGAGAAAAGAAATTATATGCTTTTACTATATAGATGACCACTGCTGTAAAAACATATATTCCGTAGTGGCGTAGTGGTGCACTATGTAGAGCTATTCATCTTCACACATTAAAGAATAAGAAAGAGATTTAATATAAGATAAAATGAGAAGGACATTTTACACCCTCTTAGACGGGTGTTTGAGCAAAGAGTGAGACAAAAAACATATATACGAATTAGACACGTCCTTTGCTCAAAAGTAGGTTACATTTAAAGGTTAAATACGTTATAAACATCATTATCTAAATGGCCAATTTTGCATCATTAAAGTCAAATCAAGTGTTCATAAAATATAGAAAGTCTCATTAAAAAAGTCAAGCTAAACAGTCTTTATAAGTGTCCATCGCTGCTCAACACAAATGTTCTGCAGATGGCGAACGAAATAAACAGTCTTTCCTAATAGGCAATAAATTTGCATCACTACTGTCAGTTATCCGGTCCAGATGAAAGTTCTATGAAATGTAACTTTTTTGTCTTTATTTTTGGTTGAACACTTATCGTAATTAGGAGGCTTACTTGCATATCATGTGCAACAAAGCCCCCCTTAAGCCCCTAATGAAGATCACTTAGCAGTTTCAGTTTGTCCCTGTTTTCTTGAAATACAGGTTTGGGTTCCGGTTTCGTAAACACATCGGCAATCATAGATTTGCTTGGGCAGTAACACATTTCTATTGTTCCATTTTCCTTCATATGTTTGATTGAATGGAATTTCAAATCTATATGTTTGGTTTTATTTGTATATTTGTCCGATTCAATCATCTTAATGCACGAAATGTTGTCTTCGTAGACATTAATGGGAAGAGATTGGGTTAAATTTAAGTCTTTTAACAATCTCAATAACCATGTAAGTTCTTGAATGGCTGTTGCAGCTGCTACAAACTCAGCTTCTGCTGATGATTGAGCAATACACGACTGGCGCTTTGTTATCCCTTGTATTGGATTCTTCCCTAATAGGTATAAATTTCCAATAGTAGATCTTCTGGTTTGTGTATCACCGGCCCAATCAGCATCGGTGTACACTTCTAACACTGGTGGATGTTCGTTGCTGATTACCAAATTTAGATCTTTACTGTGATTAAAGTAACGAATAAGCCGTTTAAGACCTTTCCAATCTTCTTCGGATGGATTTTCACATTTTCGACTTAAAATGTTCACTGCCAGTAATATGTCTGGCCTTGTAATTGTCGCGATATATAATAACGCACCGATCGCTTGTCTAAATTTTGTGTTATTGGGCATTGGATTTTCTTCCTTTCCTGATCTTAGGAAATCCGTTTCCATTGGTGTCCCGTATGGCTTTGATTCTTCGAGATTAAATTTCTTAACAATTTCCATTATTTTCGCTGTTTGATTTAATTTAAAGCCATTGTGTGTTTTCTGAATTTTTATCCCAAGATAATTGCTGATTTCCTCTAAGTCTTCGAGTGTGTATTGTGTTTTTAATTTATTTATGACATCTTCAATTAGATGGATGCTTCCTGCAACAAGAATGTCATCAACATATACAACTATATACATTGTATCTTCCCCTTGTCCTCTAGAAAATAGACAGGTGTCTGCTTTATTCTGTATAAAATTTAACTCTTTAAGTGATTCAGTAATTTTTGTATACCAGCCCCGGGCTGCTTGCTTCAGCCCGTATATGGCCTTACGAAGTTTACAGACCTTTTCTGGTTCGTTTGCGTTCATATACCCTTCGGGTTGTGCCATGTACACTTCTTCATCAATTTTTCCATGCAAGAAAGCAGTTTTTATATCTATTTGCCTAACATTAAGATTTTTGTAAGCTGCGACAGTTAAGAAACATCTTAATGTGGTGTGTGATACTACGGGAGCATATGTCTCATCGTAGTCTATCCCGTATTTTTGCTTGAAGCCTTGAGCCACCAATCTGGCTTTATAACGCTTTATTTTTCCATATTCATCATATTTAGCCTTGTAGGTCCATCTGGATCCAATTACTTTGGCTCCCTGTGGTGGTTTCACCAAAAACCAGGTTTCATTTTCTATAAGTGAATTTATTTCGTCTCGTGTCGCGTCGATCCAATTATTTTTTTCTTGCGGATTCTCGATGTTTAGCATATCTTGCCAACCTTTTGGTTCATATACGGGATCGTGCCGGACTACATATGCAAACCTGTCCGGTGGCACACCTCTATTGTGTCTTTCAGATCTTCTCGTTTGTTGTGTTTGTTGAGACGCGGATGGTGTATCTGGAGCAGTTTGGTTTGGTGTTAGATCAAATTCTACTATACTTGTGTCATTTTGTTGCGCCTGTTTGTTTGTTTCTGACATCAGCTCAATTGTGTTAACATTTTTCTCAATATTTGAATTATGTTATTTTCAGCGAATTTGATGGTTCTGGCTAAAATTACTCTTCCGTCTCCTGTAAATATTCTGTACGCTTTACAGCGGTTGTCATATCCCACGAACGTGCCTTTCTCAGCTCTGTCGTCTAATTTGCCGCGTTTAGATTTATGGATATATGCGTAGGCGGTACACCCACATACTTTCAAATATTTTATATTTGGTTTTCTGTTTAACCATAGTTCGTAGGGGGTAGAGCTAATGGATTTCGATGGTAAGCGATTCTGCAAATGGTTGGCGGTACATATGGCTTCCTCCCAGAGTCTATGAGGGAGGTTAGCCTCACTTAACATGCTTCTAGTCATGTCTAAAAGTGACCTATTTTTACGCTCAGCAATCCCGTTCTGGCTCGGGCAGTACGGTACTGTGTGCTGATGCTCAATACCATTATGCTTGAGGTATTCTTCTAATTCATCGTTAACATATTCTACGCCATTATCGGATCTGATGGCGGTTGGAAATTTTCCGAATTTGTTTTTCACGGTCGAAATGTATTCCCTTAACTTTTCATACGCTTCACTTTTTTTCGTCATTAGATAGATGATACAAAATCTGGAGTAATCATCTATGAAAGTGATGAAATAGCGTTTCCCTCCTATGGTAGGAGTATTTATCGGACCACACACATCACTGTGCACTAACTCTAACCTTTTTGTGGTTCTATATGCGACCGATTTTGGAAATAGGGAATCGTTTGTTTTGGATTTAATGCATACCTTACAATAGGTATTGTATTTGCAGAAATTTAGGGTATTGCATTTACAAGTTGTTTTTGTACAATGGTTTTAATTGCATCGTAACTTCTATGTCCAAGTCACCTATGCCATAAGTCTATACATCTTGTATTTGTACAATTGTGCGTAATGTTCGCGTAATTATTATCCCCTGGTTTATTATTATTTACATGCACTTCATATAAGTTATTCTTCAATCTACCTTGTAGAATTATTTCCCCATTGTGTATCATGTCACACGTATCTTTATCAAACTTTACTTGACATCCGTTTTTAGTAGCCCTGCTAACTGATAGCAAGTTTGTTTCGATATCGGGTACATACAGTACGTCACGAAGTGTAATTTGCCTGTCTTGTTTTCCAGTGTTTATTACTATTTCACCTGACCCGTATGAAATTAATTTAATACCATTGGCAACAGTCACATTTGTCTCATCGTTGCTGGTTATTTTCAAGAACATTTCTTTAGAATTAGCAATATGACTTGAACTTCCACTGTCAATAATAAGTATTTGTTTGTTTTCCGATTGTTCAGTCAATAACGCTACGTTTTTATTTTCAGTTTTTTTGTATCACGCCGTTCCGCGATTTTGTCGGGTACATTTTCTTCAAAACACAAAGAAGTAGAATGATTTTTATTTTTGAACGGTTTGGTATGCTGTACTGTATGATTATTTTTCCTTTTTTGAAACCAACATTCACTGTATGAAGGATTTTTCATTTTACAATACGAACAAAATTTATTGTTTCTTCTTTGATCTGTGTAGCCTAATTTACCCTGTGTTTTATAGGCTTTAAACCCATTGCCTGAATTTTCCGAATTCTCGACTCTGCGAGTATACTCATCTATAAGCTTTCCTTTAATAAAATCAGGCGTTAAATCTATTTCATTTCTCACTTCAATCGCTGTGATCAATGTATCGTATGACGGGGGTAACGAACGTAATAAAATGGCAGATATGTGTGAATTTGAGATATCTTCTCCTATTCAACCCAATTTATCTACAAGTTCCAATAATTTGGTAATATATGTTATTAAATTCCCTCTTTCATTTAGCTTTGTGCTATAAAGTTTGCGAAGGAGATGTAATTTGCTTGAAAGATTAGAACGCTCATGTATACTTTTTAAAGTAGTCCAGGTTTATTTAGCTGTGTTAAGATGCTTTATATTTATTATTTGGCTATCTTCGATGCTAAGATTTATCAAGGCTCTTGCCTTGCGGTCCTTTTTCGTCCAATCAGCAGTTATTGGATTCGGAGCTTCGTCAGTGCCGACCTCAAAAAGCTCTTCACGTATCAATAGCATCTCAACTTTAAATCGCCAATTTGAGTAATTGTTCGCATTTAATTTTTCAATCGTCGCACTGTCCTTTGCGTATACCATTATCTTTCTTTTATTTTCTTTTAAGTTATTCAAGTTAATTGAATATATTTTTTTTTCTTTTATCGGATTACCGGATTTTTCTTTATTATTTGAGGATCTATGTTTTATTTTATCTACTTAATGAGACCTCAGTCTCATAATCAAATATGTTAGAAATATTTTACCTAACATGAATTAGGCGTGAGAACGGTTTACCTATGTTTGGTTTCTAACTTAATCATATTTCTTCAAAACATCTCATAGAAATAAATAAGAATTACCTTACCGTTTGGTAACTTCGTCACCTCAATATCAGTGTAATCCATTATGAAACAACGTTGTTTGTCATTGTGTGAATATCATTTTTCTCGTGTATCCAATGAGAAAAGAATTTATATGCTTTTACTATATAGATGACCACTACTGTAAAAACATATATTCCGTAGTGGCGTAGTGGTGCACTATGTAGAGATATTCATCTTCACACATTAAAGAATAAGAAAGAGATTTAATATAAGATAAAATGAGAAGGATATTTTACACCCTCTTAGACGGGTGTTTGAGCAAGGAGTGAGACAAAAAACATATATACGAATTATACACGTCCTTTGCTCTAAAGTAGGTTACATTTAAAGGTTAAATACGTTATAAACATCATTATCTAAATAGCCAATTTTGCATCATTGAAGTCAAATCAAGTGTTCATAAAATACAGAAAGTCTCATTAAAAAAGTCCAGCTAAACAGTCTTTATAAGTGTCCATCGCTGCTCAGCCCAAATGTTCTGCAGATGGCGAACAAAATAAACAGTCTTTCCTAATAGGCAATAAATTTGCATCACTACTGTCAGTTATCCGGTCCAGATGTAAGTTCTATGAAATGTAACTTTTTTTCTTTATTTTTGGTTGTACACTTATCGTAATTAGGAGGCTTACTTGCATATCAAGTGCAACACTAGTTTCTTTTGTATGTCACATGACACAAGAGTTAGATAAAAATAAAAATTAAATTAAAAACTAAAGAACCACTCAAAAATTAAATTGTTACTCAGATGCATTTTCAGATGCATTTGTCTTAACCTGACGCAAGCGATAAATCACCAAATATGGTTTGAATTGCAATATTTCACATTGAATAATTTTTTAAGCATTGCGAACCCTTTCACGTATAAATTAAATAGTTTCGTTTTATAACATTGTTTTGCATCAAAACTGTTTTGCTTATTTTATTTTAAATAAAATTAGTAAGCTTTTCTTTTATTTTTGAGGTGTTTGTATTTTTTTCTAAATGATATAGTCGTTTTAATTCTTTCACCAACGATAATGGTCGCCAAAAAATAACCAGTGGTAACCTTTTCGTCCAAAATAAAGGAACTTTCCGTCATAATTCTAGAACTAATCTACGTAGAACATCGTGTTATATACTAAAACCTTCCCTGAAAAATTATCAATCGAACAGCGCAAGTTCCATCAAAATTCATTCAGCGGAACTCGAGTTATAAAGGAACGGAACGAAATTTTCGTTTGTGTTTTATATATATATAGTAGATATGAAATATCAAAAGCTAAACATTTTACGTAAATTAGAAAAAAAAGAAGTACTTAACATTTCAATGCAATAGAGTGCATTGAAATAACAAAGTGCAAATCGAAATATAGCTAGTAGATTTTTACTTTGTTAAGAATGACAGATTACGGTGTTTACCTGTAAGTGTTTATTTTACTTTGTTAAGAATGACAGATTACGGTGTTTACCTGTAAGTGTTTATTTTACTTGGTGATTTAAACTTGTACTTTGTTATAAAACAATTCTACTATCATAATATTTTAGTGAAAAACTATTTTCATACTAAAGACTTACATGAGAAGGTATATTCAAAGAAATAACATCTGAATACAATTTTCTAAATATTGTATTCATCTAGAATAAACCTTGGCCTTATCCCGAAATAACAGAATATTAAATAGTATTTAATATAAGGTAAAGCCAGGAGAGATGGCGTGGTCGGAGAGATTGCGCACATAGAGGTTCGGGGGGAAGGAGTAGAGTGAGAGCGCAGCGACTCCAGGTAGTTGCACAACAACAGTAGTGGAGTGTCTACTTGAAAGTGCACGTTGATAGCTTTGAGCGTCTAAGATAAAGCATTGCTATTTTGTTCTGTTTTCCCAAAGTAAGTGCTTGAATTTTCATAGCTATTCATCAGAATTTCTATACAATGTCAATAGTACAAAATATTTTAAACTTAAACGATTTCTCATACGCTACTAATCTAGACTAACAATGTGAACACCAACGGTTCGTTTTAGTAGCGGCCATATTTAAATACAAGTCCGCGTAATCTCTCCTACCGAAATTGGAGAGTTTGTGCATCTGCTACTTAGGAAAGATGGCGCATTGTTCCCATTAGTTTAAAAGCTAGGAGAAATTACTCAGCTTATTGGTAAATTTGCATAAAAAATGAAAAATGAAAATTGACTAATTTTAAGTTAAACGTGTTATTAAGTTACATAATTTTATTTTGTAATCTTATCTGGACTTGCTTTTCTGATTCTTTAATTTTTTTTCCTTTAATTAAAATATTTTAATCGTTTATGAATTATTTCCTTTTTCTGATTCTTTAAGCATTAGGTTAAAATAGTCACTCCCAATACAATAACATTTATTCACAAAAACATTACAGCAATGTCATTTAAGTGTAATTATTATTGTTAACAATTTAATTGTAGTTATTATTAGTAACAATCTCTCCTACCCATGTGCGCAATCACACCAACCCTGTAAGGTCAGATTGCGCAAAATAACTTTGTTGGTTTTATTACAACTGTTCTATTAAATTTCAACATAACAACAAAATAGCAATGGAAATGCATAAAAAAGAAATGAAGTAAAAATTATTCATGGATAGTTTAGCAAAAAATTAATATTTAGATTTTTTATTGCTATTCTTTTGAATTGTGCGCAGACTCTCCGAGCTTTACCTTATACTTTTGTACGTCAGTTTAATATATAGTTCTAGTTTTTAGAGATAGACACTTATCCAGAGATAATGATGTCAGTCTTTTTCTCGAATTTATTAATACTTGTATTTTGTTTTATTATTAATTTAAACTCTGATATATATTTTTGCATTTATGAAATTAAAACTTCATATTGAAATGTTTCAGGTTTTATACAGCGGTGTATCGCTATATGCTCCAGCACTTGCATTGAGTGCTGTTACAGATCTTTCCATGTGGATATCTATAATATCCATAGCGGCTGTTGGTATTTTCTACAGCACACTTGTAAGTAAATATGATATTAGCAATCATAACAACTAGCAATTATTACATACTTGTCAAGAGCAAGATAATCATATATCCGAGCTATTATCCGCAAAATGTATTAAAAAAACAAAATTGATAACAAATAAAAGAAAAAAAAAACAAAATTTATAAAAAATGAAAGAATTTCTCAATGTTTTCTAAGGGATATTTTCAATTTAATGCACTTTTAATGGGTAATGTGCAAATGATTTCTTTTTAGTTCAACGAATGAGACATAGTTGAAATAATGAATAGGCAGATTTTAAAAAAATTCATAAGACAAAACTTTTTATAGACCCAGATAATATATATGTATACACTGTAAAAAAAAATTCCTGAAAAAAAAACGGAAATTGTACTGGCAATCGAGACGCCAGTACTATTTCCGTATTTTAACAGAAAAAAAATCCGTAAATTCCTGGAAATTTTCCGTGATTTCTGAAATATCCGTTTTTTAATTTCCGTTTTATAACATATGTCTTCCGTATTTTTTAGAAATTTTTATAATGTTAAAACAAACATTATAGGAACAACAACAAAAAAAAAAGTTACTTCTCAAGAACAACCTTATAAAGAACAGATATTACTGCTTTTTTTCTCATTTCTGAGTGAGTTTTGTGCAAACAACCTACCCTTGCCACGATGAGAATCGAACCTGCAATATTTCACTTACCTGAACCGGAGGTCCCGACCACTACGCTAAGACTTGACATGCCAGTTTCTCAAATGTTGCTACTTATTTCAGTCGCTTTTTATGATGTAAAAACTTGAAGGTTCCATGGATTTTTTTCAAGAGTTCCAATGTTTTTAATATTTTCTTTTCATAATTTTCAATATTTTGCTTTATTATTTGATGCCTTATATCAGATAAACCAGATAAATTTTAACTTATGCATTATATGCGTAAAACATTGTATTAAGATACATTGTATTAAGAGTCATTGTATGATTGCATCCTTTTGTAATAGTACAACATTTTCTTTTTTTTAAACATATACTTTTTTAATTTTTTGTCTGATGATCTATTTATCAATTCCAATAAAAACAATAATTATCTGAAGGAGACGTATTTATTACATGCTATTACAAAAAAACTTTTCGCTATATCTTATTTTGAAAAACTTACGTAAATAAACAATTTTATAATAAATTAAATTATTATATTTGAGCTATACTGAGAACTTTTGTGTACGGTTCTGTCAAACTGAAAAATTTTAATAATATTAAAACAAAAAATAGATTTTTTTAAAGACAATTTCGAAATTAATGATCTTGTGATAGGTAAGTTTAAATTTGGACTTATTGATTTAGTTTAAATTAATTTAGTTTAATTAAAAAAATTATAAGCTAAAGAAATAAATTATAAAGTTAATAAAATTATAAACTTCATTTTTATAAAAGTAAAGAAAAATTATTAACTATTTTTATAAATTTAAGGAAAAATTATAAACGTTGTAAAATTATAATTTATAAAATAATAAATTTTAGTTTGATTCATAAATTTATAAGCCAAATCAGTTTAGTTTAATACAATTTACATAGCGATAACTTGCAGAGATATTATGTTATGAAACCTTTAAATAACCCAATATTGCCTCACGTTTGAAAAGTTAAAATAAAATTTTAAAAAATTAGTGAAAAAAAAAGGTCATAATTTTGAAGCACTATCAATAAAAATAAAAAATATATTAAAAAAAAATTTCTGTAACTTCAAAATCAATTTCTAAATATATCATTAAAAAAATATAAATATTATTTTTATTTTCACAAAAAATTACTGTCCAGACATGGACCCGTTTAGAATAGGCAGGCATGTCGAGCCGGGTTAGGTCTGGATCCTTGAAGAACTCTAGTAAATATAGCAATCTTAATTCCCATTTCAAACAAGGCGATTTCTGTACGCAAACCTCTAAAAGTTATTTACGGAAATTGCACTGTTTTGAAAGAAATACGGACAAAATCCATTAAATTTACGGAAAACTTTATGCATATTTACGGATTTGAAATCTCCTTTACGGAACTAATGTCATTTACGGAAATTGTACTGTTGTTTTGGAAAAATGAAACTTTTCCGTGAAATTTTACGGAAAATCTCTTGTATTTTCACGGATTTTTTAAAGAGTGTATATATATTATTTCGCTAAACACATGATAATGCTATCTTTTATTTTGATAATATATATATATTTTATTTTGTTATATATTTTTTATTTTGTTTCCGCGTAAAGTATGACTCTATCACCGCGATTTTCTCCCTTCACCAATAAAGTGTCCCAGCACGCTTTCTAATTGGTTTAGAACTCTTTGAGCACGTCACTTTTTCTGTAATCTTGGCTTCCTACGCACTACCAAAAAAACAATCTTCACAAGTTCTGTGACAACTTTTTTGAGTGTTTTGTTGTCTAAAACTACACGTTTCACTCTTTATTTGGCTTGACTAATATTGTGAACGACTTCACTGTATAGATTCGAACTGATGACTCTAACATCAATAAACTTGACACAACTAGTTACGTCACACATACACACACACATACACACACACACACACATACATATATATATATCATAGCTGCCAACTTTTACGCTTTTTCGTTACCACTAAAAATTAATAGAAAATTTTTGCCTTATTGAATCATGTGATTTCGGAGATTTAATAAGGTAAAATTTACTATAAAATTTTAGTGGTAGGAAAAAAGCGTAAAAGTTGGCAGCTTTGATATATATATATATATATATATATATACTCATTTAACTCTGCGATAGATCGTATATCTTCAGTTTAATTGTATAGAATATTTCAGTTCGAATACCATACACAGGGTTGCCCCCGGTACACTGTCAGAAAAACTCGTCTTTATACACTAAATTATTCCTCATTTTTCAACAAATAATTTCCGTACTCCTAGAAACATGCTTTTTCCGTGAATTCTTCTCGAAAGTCTGAAGAAGAGAGAAAATGTCCGTTTATTCCCTGCGCGCATGCGTATTGGCTCTAATAATTCTAAAGTTTGAATTTATTTTAAAAATGAAAACCTAAAAATTCAATAAATTATTATTTCAAATTTATTAAAGAAAAAAAAAGTTCTTTTGAATTTAAAACAGTAACAATCAATTTTTTCATTCATTTCAAATTATTTGCAATTTATTTTTTAAATTTTTTAAAAAGTTATAAAAAAAAATTCGCATTTAAAATATATTCTAAACAAACAGATTAATATATATATATAATAGTTGAAACAAATTGCTTTTACTCAAAAAAGAAACAAACAAAAATAATGCTTTCGAATTTTAAAAAGTAACAAATAATTTTCTCACTTCTTTAAAATTATTCACAATTTATTTTTCATTCATTTCACATTCGAAATTAAAATATATTCTAAAACATCGAACCGAACACCTTAAAATAATAATAATAATAATAATAATAATAATAATAATAATAATAAATGTATAATGCTTGAAAAAGAAATCGATTTTATTAAAAAAGTAAACATTTCTTCTCGAACTTAAATAAAAATATAATAGCCATGTTTTACGTCTAACAATAAAATTAAGAACCTATAATTCATATTTTTATACTCTATTAACAATAAATTGTTAAAACCCCAACGATCTTCTCATAACGACAAAATCTCCCCGCAATTAACGCCCCACCAGTGGCTGAGAGGTTCTGCTCTCGAAGCTGGTAGACGGTAGGTGCTGGGTTCGTTCCCAATCGCGCCCGTCGGCCTAATCATTCGGAGTTTTCGTGGTTTTCTTCGAGCCATGGATTTATCCATGCGTAAATACGAGTTAGGTTCCCTTAGAAAGACCCCCAAGAAGGGCACTCCCCCCGGTCCCATATCCCAAGTGCAGGTAATTGGCCGTCATTAATCAACCCAACCCAACCCCGCAATTAACTTTCAATTTGCCAGCATTCTAAACCCCAAATTTTTTGTGCCCAAAGCCGCCATTGGAAGAAAACCGTATCATCATTCAAACTCTTCTTCAAGCAAGTGCCCACTGGCCTATCGGTAACATACTTGACTCGAGACCGGCAGTTCCGTAGTTCGATCCCCAGGTGAGACAGGAAACATTTTTAAAATGTATTAAATAAAGAATACTTCTGCAACAGTCCATAGATCGCAGCACAAATAGAAAGACAGTTTTTTAAAACCGACTTTCTTCAAATAACAGAAAATTTCCTTCCTGTAAAAAGAGAAAAAAATAAACGGAAATTCTTCAAATAACGGAAATTTTTCCTCCTGTAACAGAGAAAAAATAACCGGAAAATCTTCAAATAACGGAAATAACCCGGCAGCAGAGCTGCCAGTAATATTTCCGTGATTTGAAGGAAGTATTTTTGAGAGTGTACTATTTTTATATTTTAGTTGTATGTACCACTACTTAAAAAAAATCCCTGACGGCTCAGCCTACAGGCACAGGTAGATTTCGAAGACGCAGACCGCGGGGCGCCTGCTTATTTGGAATTGCAGAAAAAATGACCTTTTTGCCATGATGCGGCAATTGAAACCACCCACTTCGAAATCTACCTGTGTCTGTAGGCGGAGCCGGCAGGGATTTTTTTGTTTTTAATTTTTTTTATCTGTAAGGGTTGGTCCTATAAAAAAAATTGTCAATATAAAAGTTGTAAATAATATTAAGAGGATTTATAATAAATTTAAGCAGATTTGATATCATGTGAATTAACGAAGATATGATTTTTTTTCTTCTTAAACTCCTATTCTTCTTTAAGGAGTGATAGAACACGCCTAGACAAGCTCAAAACACCATCATGCATGGTCATAACTCAAGCAGTGAAGCGCTACAGGGTGCTTTCTGATTGCGAAGAGAACCATGTTTTCTACACAATATCTAAGAAATTATTGCTGATTTCATTTATGCGGAATAGTGTTACTAACTAGGATGCTAATATGGATGAAAATTAGAAGAAGAAATAAAGAAATTGCAAAGTAAGTAGCTCAAGAGACTGAGAGGGGGGGGGGGGAGAGGTTGTATCTTAAATTGGGCCAAATTTCCTTCAAAGACGTTGAGGGTGAATCAGTTCAGAACTCTTGGGCGAAACTTTAAGGGGTGATAGAATACTTCTAAACAAGCTATTTTCGTAACATACATAGCGCTGGTGTTTTACACACATCGTCATTTCTACAGTGGATTGCAAAAAGGAGGGCTGGTTTTACTAATCAGGAAAAGGTGGACATGCATTTCATGCATGGTGCTGCGGTTGCGAGTACTCGGTAAGTCTGGATTTTGTACTAGATAGGGTTTTCTCAACAATCAGAAAACGCTCTGTAGCGCTTCACTGCTTGAGTTGCGACTGTGCATTGTATGGTGTTTTGGGTCTGTCTAGACGTGTTCTATCACCCGTTACAATTTGAGTGCAGTTTACTTATGAGTTCAGGGACACTTGTATAATGAATTTTATCAATTATAGATTACTTTAAAATGTTTTTATGTCTTTGAGACATGGGCGCCTATAAAAGGGAGACTTATCTGACCTTGCCACCAAATAGTAGCTACCAACTCCAGTCCTTCGGTTTCTTAGTTTTTCAACCCTTTAAGGGTTCTACAGAAAGAAGTCCAGAAATTCAGGCATAAGCATGTCATACCATTTTGAAGAATATGTCGGTGAAAGATATAAACAAACAGCAAGAATTTAAAGTGATTTTAAAATAATTTTAGTTTTATTTTCTGTTAATGTTTATTTGTAAATACGATATGCAATACGATGCGCTCCCAATAATATATAGAATGGTAAAATTTCTTCAATCGATTATGTCTAGATCTTAATTAACTTAAAAAAAACTGTCTTATTGTGTATGGCTCACCCTTATGTAGTTGATTAAGTGGTCTCGGTATTCTTTTTATTTTGCGAAAAATGTAGAAAATATCAGGGTTTTTTTTAACTTTTTGCTTAAAATGAATTTAGACGTCTGTAGTAATCACGAAGAGCCGTAAAGACTGATAATAAAAAATATAATAAATGTTTTTTCCCATGATTCTATGATTCACACTTGCAATATTTAAATTCATTTCTTTCAGTTCGTAATTTTTCAGTATATCGATATGATTAAAATGCAACATGTACTTTTCAACTGATTCGCAAATTTTTATAGGTTATCCGTAAGGTGCATTTCATTACTCGCTTAAACCACTGAAATTATCAAAATCAAGAAGGCTACTGTAAGTAGAGAAATCTTTTTAAATTCCTTTGGCTATTAACTCTTGACATGCGGCTAATACGAAAGTATCGCTTTTAATAAATTAAAAAATATATTTGACTACATTAGTGATATTTTTCATATAAAAAACTTTTTGGTGTTGTTAGCGCGCAATCTAAAAATATATTAAGCGTAAATTGTTTTTAGAGTTTTCTATATGAAATATGGTTTTCACCTATGTTCTGTTTTCCCGGAAACTCGGGTTGCATCCTCTAGTTTATCTAAATCCCCGATCTTATCATTTAATTTAATATATTTCTCGTAGACAATGATGATTTATTTATGAAGGCTTTGTGTGAGCATGGAAGAGTGTCAGTGAGCTTTAGCTACGCACAGGGTGTGGTGAAAATAAAATGAGATTGCGCATTTTGGCATTTTATGTTGTTGATAACGTAGATATTGAGATTCCTTTCATATAATCGAAGACTTTCTGGTACACTTGTTTCATCGAAAAGTAGCACTCATAAGGGTACGACAATGCTTCTAGGTTAGGATTTACAAAAAGGCTGAATATATTAGACAAAGATCTATCAAAGTTCAGGTGAATATTACGCTGACAAATGAATGTTGGTGCTGTAGAGATTCTTGTGGACCATCAAAGCCAGCTGAAAATTGCAGCCTTCTTGGGCTAATATTGCAGTGGATGATTTAATGCTCGTATTAATTTGCTCTGACGATCCTTGGGTCTGATGATGTCATGGTGATCTTTAGGCTCACTGCAAAAATATTAAACACTTGGGATGTAAACTGAGAACTCGGATCAGACAGTAAGTCAGCTGGACTACCAAAATTTGTAATATAATTAGTAAGAGCATTAACCTCAGATTGAGATTTAGAAAAGACTTGATCGGGAACAGTTCCATTATGTTTCTAAAAATGGTCAAGAAACATTAGAAGATGAAAAACATTAGAAAAAAGTTCCAAGAAAATCCATCGATACACTGAGCATGGATGGGTAGAATATTTCTTGTAGAGGCGCTGGTGGAATTCTATGAGGTTTGTGCTTGATACATAAGGTGTATGATAATACAAAATGTATCGTAGCCTTGAAATTACCTGACCAATGAAATTTCTTAAGTAATTTTTAGTAGGCATTTCTAATACCGAAATGAGGTATTTGGCAAATGTTCAGAACTCTGGGTTTTAAAATATTTGGCACTATAGTTTTGGTATGGGGTGAATTTTCGGGTTGTAAAAAGTTTCTTTTGAACATGAGAAGACCAGTATCAAGGTGAATGAAAGAATATGGTATGTTGGATCTGGATTTTCTGATATAATTGAATCAATTATTTTTATTGTGTCGGGATCATGTCTTTGCTAACAAAGGAATATTGCTTCAGAAAATTCCTTAGCGGTCTTGAGATTTCTGATTATTTTGAGGAGTTTTACGAGTAATATGATGCAGTTCTATTGTCGATGAAGTAGAGGTTAATGTAAAAATAGTTTCTTGATGGATTAATTCGGGATTGGTGTTGAGATCTTGAGAATGGTTAGCGAAGTCTTCCGGAGAGAAATAATGCGTCAATAAATTACTCTCGCCTTTAAAATTGTTAAATGAAAATTCACAATTGCATATATCAACTAGTCATCTGGTAGTTATAGATGGGCAGGAGAACTGGAACGTTGATAATACTCTAGATGTTTGCTGTCGCTTAAAATGGGGAGAAAAAATTTGAAAGCATCGATTAATTTAACAATTGCCATGAGTTCAAGTTTAAGAGCTGAATATCGCTTTTTAGAAGAAGAGAGAGGTTTGCTAAAGTAACAAACATGTAACAGAGCACCATTCCTTTGCTGCAGGAGTACAAAGTAATTGCAGTACCACTCGCATCTATATTCAGGAAAAATGGCTTAAAGCAGTCAGGTAAAGAAAAAAAAGGCTTGGAGGAAAATACTTTCTGTACATGTTTAAAAATTTCATCATAATCTTCTGACCACTGAAAAGGAACTTTAAGTAAAGTGAATTTAACTAATAAATCCATAAGTTTTCAGTAATTAAGAAGGAGTCTGCGTTAAAATCCACAGGGGTCGATAAATCTCTTTAAATGTTTCTTATTCTTTGGAGTAGGAAAAGCTGTAATTTTGGTTATATTGGAAGTTATCGGCTGAATGGTATGATTATGAATATGAAAGCCAAGGTAATCAATAGCTGTCTGGTGGAATTGACATTTAGAAGGAGAAAAGGTAAGGTTATATTTCGGTAATATTGAAAATAAAATTTGCAATTTGTGAATCATATCATCAAAAGAATCCCTTAATGTCATCCTGATAAGCGTATGAATCTTGTAGTTTGCTTTCTTAAATAGCAGCATCAATCAGCATTTGAAAACTTGATGCTGTGGACCTAAGTCCAAACATCAAGCGTGAAAAGCTATAAGTGCCCCATTCATTAGTAAACGATAACAGTTTAAGAAATTTTTCAGGGAGATTGATTTGATGATAAACCGATGGGAAGTTCAATTTTGTAAAATATTTAAATTTTAAAATGTTACGGAGTGTTACTGATTATGGTGTCAATTCTTGTCAGAGGATATGATGAACTGAGAATCATAAAATTGGTTAATTGCCGGTCAAGGGACATTTTGAATTTAGGATTCTATGTTGGAGAGGTTGCTTTGATGATAAACCGATGAGAAGTTCAATTTTGTAAAATATTTAAATTTTAAAATGTTACGGAGTGTTACTGATTATGGTGTCAATTCTTGTCAGAGGATATGATGAACTGAGAATCATAAAATTGGTTAATTGCCGGTCAAGGGGCATTTTGAATTTAGGATTTTATGTTGGAGAGGTTGCTTCTTTCAAACAGAGCATTAGACATGCCCATTCAGAGATGCGTCTCTTTATGAGGACAGCTTCAACTAACATCTCCAGTTGATGTTTCGCCTCCTCCTGGATAGCTGAGAGATAGGGGAGGGCAGGGTCTTAACAAGTACATTAGAAATAAATTGGATATAGGGTCTGACTTGATCTGTATGACCTAATGCCTTATGGATGAGGAGAAGACTGTACTATATTCAATTAATACATTTGGAAGAGCATTTTTTGATGTGAAGACAAATGGCTTAAATTGGAGTTGTTGATTTTAAATTCTGATTTTCTTAAGTTTAAAATGTCTTAAGTTGCTTGAATTAGGTTTACTTGATTAGGAGAAACAATATTTTTAGGATCTGCATTCTTTTGAAGTTGATCCCAAGACTGAGTTTTTATTATAATAACCAGGTTCATCAGAATTATTTGTTATAGGAACAGAAAATTTAATGCCAGAATTTTTATTGAATTTACTATTGGTTCTAGGGTCTGCAAGTACTATTGATTGATAAGAACAGGTAGGTGATTGTTGAGTTTTCGGCTCGAAAAACAATTGAGTATTACTTGAATTAAAGGAAGACGCCGCCTGTACGTATGCAGCACTATTTGTTGAAAAGTATTAAGGCGTTCTTCTTTAGGTAACCAGAATTGCTTGAGGAGTGGGAATCACAAAATTTTATTGTGGAATTGACAGTCACGGGATTAATTTGCGTACTGGAATCAGGAGAAGAAATCTGTTTAGATATGGCATTAACTTGCAAATATTGAGTCTCTTTAACTTCTTGTGAGAGAACTGAGTCCAAGATATCAAGAAGGTTGCGATTGATTTTTATCTGATTGTTATGCAGATCAATGATAAGGTCTTGAGAAGCCAGAGCCAATAATTCCAATAAATGTTGAATATTCAGAGATGTCAATAAGGAAAAATGAATGCTTGTAGAAATTTGTTACAATTTTGAAGGATAGGTTAAGACATCCATTCACAAATGTAATAATTTTCACATTGGACGAAATACGACTATAATGCACAGTATGTTTGATTTGTTGGAAAAAAGAATTTGACAATAAAGGTATACTCGCACCAGAATCAAAGAGAAAAATTTCAGGAACTTTATTTATTGTTGAATTATAGGCAAGTTAGGTTGATACATTTCTGTGAGCAACAGAATTGATAAACGAAAACTGATTGTGATCAAAAATACGTCTGAGTAGAAGAATTGCAGATTAGTAGAAGAATTGCGGATTTTACAAGTATTTGAGACGAAACAGGATATTGTGCTTTTGTGACAGAAGAACGAGATAAAATAGTTTGATTCTGTACAGTAAACGGAAAAAATTGTCAACTATTGAAGAACAGATATTAAAAGATGAAGGCTGAATATTTACAAGAGAAAACAAATTTTCAGAAGCACCGTGAATCATGTTAGAGTTGAAGAAGATTCTGGCACGATAGCACTCTTTATTTACTCTAAGGCATTTCTCTGGTGGAGCATAAAGTTTAGAAAAGAAGATTTGTTCACTATTAAAAGTATGAGATGATTTTTAGAAGCTATTGTCTAGAGAAAAAGCAGCAGAAACTGTAAGATCCACCCATGGAGAAAACTGGCACAGGGAGAGACAGCCCCACGTCTACCTCTCCCCACAAACTTTCAATATTTTTTAGGATTTCGACGTAAGTATGGCTAACAGAAATTTTTGTTTTTGGAAGAAAACGTTGCTGAGTTGAAGTTGTGCGTGAGTTACGGTTGGAGGAGTGATTTTGTTGTTCAGTGAAAGCAGAATTTGCCGTGTTTGAAACAGTAGGGCTCTTTAATTTGAAACACTTATTACCTTAGTGCTCAGGACGAGGACACAATTCACAAATAAACTGTTTGTAGTTTGCTTTTAAGTATTGTAAGGAACTTCTGAACTTTAAGCTGGTGAACTGACCTGATTACAGCCTGAGCAATCGTCACAAGAAGCAGCCAGTGCATTTGATCTCGTGTGAGATACAGAAGAAGATGCAGAACAACAATCAATGTTTGCAGGCTGTTCTAAAGCTACGAATTTAAGTTATGTACGGAATTGAAGGAAGCAGGTAATCCAGGAAATTTGCGGAATTTTGTACACACTGCAAAATTTGTTGATACGAAAAAGCTGCTTCAATCATTTCCTCGTGGGACTACAACTTTTTGGTGAGAATATGAATTTTAAGTTGATCAAGAATGAGGTCTATTAATAATAAATAAAGAAATAATAATTATTAAATTTAGAAATAAGATTTTTTTAGTATAAGGATCTGGTAATGAGATAAATCTTTTACGGACAATATTATCAAGGAAAGAACGGATTCTGAAGGATCAAATTTTATGCTGTTGTATTGAATAACTATTGTATTGGCTGATTTAGCCTTGAAGTGTTTCCTTAAAATATTAAACATTTCCCGGGGAGTAGACGCATTTTTGAAGCTAGTAAAAGAATTTTAGAATTTTATTTTAGCACTCTCTCAGCAAGTTTAGATTTAAGAAAAAGTAAAGGACTAATCAATGAAAAACTGCAGAAAATCTGGATCACCCGAAAATGGCGTGACCACTAACCTGAGAGGATACTTTTTGTCTGTCATGGTTTGGACACAAATAGTTCATCTCAAGTAATTATAGGTTAAAAAATATAATACTTCAATATATAAAAATAAAAATATCATATCTTCAAAAATATGTAATACCCATAAAACTTATTTCAATTTATTGTGTTTTTTAAAATTATATATAGAAATTCATGAAACCCAAATTCGCCATAGCCTTCAAAAATCAAATCAAATTTTCTTAAAAACATAATGTATATTACGTAAAAATAAAATCATGCACCATAGTTTATTTCAAAGGAAACAGCTTAAATTTTTTATACAAAATAATGTCTTCAAATAAATCAAAAACAAAAAAAAAAATCTTCAAAATAGAACATCTCTTCAAATTTAATTCAAAATAATAATAATCTTTAAATAATTTAATAATATCTATACAAAATAAATAAAATATCACAACTTCAAAATCTTTCATATTCTATAAGAATATTAATCCAAAGTTAGAAAGAAAAGTACAGAACATCGGAATATCCTCTTGAGACCCAAGCTCGTATTTTTCGTGCAATTTTTACCATAATAAAATTATCGGTCCTTTTGAGACTAGAAATCACTAAGTATGTTCATTTATTTAATATATATACATATATATAGTTTTTTATTGTGTCCAGTAAAATGGACATTGGGTCTTCGTCTTGTGAACAACATATTATTGAATTACATGAATATGAATGGAAAATTCTTAATATTGGACAACAAATAATGACACAAAATTGAATTAGACACAAAAAATGACACAAAATTGAATTGGACACAAATTTACTATAAAAAAGTTAATTAGACACTAAATAATAATTATTATTTTTGTAAAAAAAATTAATTGCACGAAAAAAATAAATAGGTGAACTTAAAATTCAGTACTTTATGAATGTGCTTCTGCAAAGCGATTATGCTTGGTAGCTAAAGTTGCATTTCCATGGACACTTTTTCCCCCCTCACAATGAATTTTATTTGTCCATTATTTTAGGTAACTGTTAGATACCCTTTTTAGAAATGAGTAGACTCGGTACTTTTGCCCGATATTTTGAGTTTGCGCGTGGTTGCTAGGTCGAGAAGTGTTGGGTCTTGAGTTTTCGTCATGACTTGAAAAACGCAACTTCAATTTCTTTAAAAGCTGATTTGTCACAACACGGCAAGCTCTGACACATCACAATTCATTTTATTGCTTCCAAAATTGTCTCAATAACTTTCTCTAGATCTAAATAAAACCAGTTTCCAAATATCTCTAAAAAAATATAAGCCTCAAAAATCATATTTCTAGCGACAAAATTCTATTTCTTTCACTGCAATCTTTTCTTCCGTCAAAAGTGTGTTTTTATTACTCATCCATCAATTCTAAGCATCACATAATTTCAATTTTTGCATCCTCAAATAGAAAAAGTGTATGCTAATTTAGTGAACTTTTAAATAATTTTCAATTAGAATTTCGTTTAAAATCTATCTCAACAACAACCTGTCGTTTCCCAGCATAATGATAATAATTAGTGGCACATCTACCACAGTTGGCAATTGAATGCCAAGTGGAAATTTAAAAGAAATACAATTGAGTTTATTTATAATCTTACAATGTTAATTTTAATTATATTTTCTTTTAGTTTTGGTCATTTTAATTTGAATAAGTTAATTAAATTAATTAGAATCAACATACTAACAGAAAAATAATACAAAAATCTTGCAATGATTAAGAAAAGAAAAACCTATTAAAAGAAAAGCTTATTTGTAAATCTCTTTATTTATCAAATACTGCAAAATAAAACGTTTCACTGAAGAAAAAAAAAATTAAACAATGTACTAATTTGGAACAAGCATTTTATTAGTAGAATTATACACTTCTAGGACAATAATTAATTAATTATTTAATTACCAATTTAAATGTATGTTATCTACTTCTGTGTTTACTTTTTTTTCAATACAGTATGGAGTTTTGAGTAAAAACTAAACTTTCCCTTCAGTATTCAAAAAGAGCCTAATATGAATATAAACAACTGATGAAGACCCAACGTCCAATACAATGGACATCGATAAAAACATTTTCCAAAATATACACTCAATTACTTAAACTACGGTTTAATTCTATTAATATAACATTTAAAATTAGATATATACTGCATTAATATCAAAACACTTTTTCAAAATTTGAATTAAAACTGTGTACCTACCTTTAACAATCTTTCACCTGTTCGCCGCCACTTTCAAATGATTAAAATACACATTTTGCTGCGATTTTTTTTACTCTTTCTGTATACATATAGCAGCACTAGTCTATCTATTATAATGGACAGTAAGGTTTTACAAATTCCAACTGAAATTAACTATTTTATACGGAAAATAAAAATGTCCAATAGGATGGACGCGGGGTCTCAGGAGGATATTGAAAATTGCGAAAAAAGTTTTCTTTCTTCAGTCGAAAATGTGGTGAAAATAAAATGAGGGTATAGTGAGAATGTTGTGGAATTTTAAATATATGAGCAATAATACTTACAGGATTTCTTTTCAGTCAAATTTGACAGATATTGAATAAATAAAATTGTTATACCATTCGTCCCTGGAGTTAAAGAATTGGAGCTATTCAATGAAGAGGCCTTTTCGCAGAAGAAATTCGATTTTATTCTATCCAACCAAATAATATGAAAAGTAGTTTTCTTTTTTTACCATAATCTGAAGAAAAGTCATGTTGAAATGAATTTAGATCCAAATTTTTACAAACCAGAGAACTTCATGTAGTAGCATCGTTTCAAAATCAGAAGAAGCGATATTTTTAAAACCGACACATGCATGACCCCAAAGTACTTCCAATCAGCCATTAACAGTAATGTAAAAATGAAAGGTCAGCCATTTTATATGACTTATACAGGTGTAAGCCGAATTGAAATGAATATTTTAAAATTGATTTCATATAAACGAAGACGCAAAATTAAAAAGCCCCAATTAAAAACAATCCCATTTCAGGAGCGAACCGAAACGTAATCAAGCCATGCCTCTGAGAACCCCTGTCACGTGCTGGCACACCAGGCGGCCTGACTCACGCCGCCATTTAATTGTCCATACGAGACGAACGATTGGCCACGCCGCATGGGCAACAATCGCTGATTGGTCTAAGTGAGCATCAAAATGCTTGATGATTCAGCCTGTATTATAGTAGCTCTAACCGGGGCTAACGAGAAATACGAGCTACCGCGCTTCTCCAATTTAGAGTAGTCACGTGACGCCCATGGTCTCAGCTAAGCTGAGAAAACCAGGTGATATAATAGATCATTGCCTCCACTTTAGATTACTATCATATACGAGTCATTCTTTAATTTGATAAAATTCGTTACTTTCCCAATCAGCGGAATCATGATTATTAAATCTTACATATATTTCAAAACACTGGGATAATATTAAGTACTAATTAAAGTAATTTGTAACGAGATATAAAGTTGTTAAAACTGAAAAAAAAATGAGCCCTTTACAACCTACAAATCATTGTGAATACACCAAAATGTAACACAAACTACGTAAATATAATTTATTTAACATTTAAAATTTTCAAAACTGAAACAAAATTTAAGATTTTAGAAAAAAAAAATCGATTTTTTTTTTAAATCTCTTATTTCTCGATTTTATTCTATCCAACCAAATAATATGAAAAGTAGTTTTCTTTTTTTACAGATCTTTTATACCCTAAATATCAATATTTCTCCACCAAAATTATATACGGTCTTGGGATATATATTATATAAAATATATATAATTTTTTAAAGCTTTAGTAGAAAAATAAATATTTAAAAAAATGAAATGTGCTCAATATTATATCTCTGAGCATAAGATAAATAAAACATTTTTAACACACAAAATATCTAAAAATTAATTTTTTTGACCAAATTTTCCCCAGCAGCGGAATTATGATTAAATCTTATAAAAATCTCAAAACACTATCATAATTTTAAGTATATTAAATAAAATAATTTATAAACAGTTATAATGTCAAAAGTGAAAAATATATGTATATTCAACTGAGCTCTTTGTACCCTAGAAATCACTGTAATACAAAAAAATTAACACATACTACTTAAGAATGATTTATTTAACATATAAAAATTTCAAAGCTGTAGAACAATTTAAGTTATTGAGAAAAAAAAAAAATACGACTGTAGAAAAAGAGAGAGAGAGAGAGAGGGGGGGGGGTATTCCTTAATATCAATATTTCTGCATCAAAATTATACACGGTCATTGGACACACTCTTTATATAATATATAAATTTTTTAAAGTTTTAGTACAAAAATAAGTAGTAGTTAATATATATATATATATATATATACAGTGGAACCTCGATTTTACGATACCCGCTTCGTACGTTTTTCCGCTTAGTACGTCATTTTTCACAGGTCCGAACAAATAACCTATACTCATAATATTAAAAAATCCCGGATTCTGCGTCATCCATTTTGAAGATTTCCCGCATCGTACATTTTTCTATTGAGAGGCGGAAAATATTTTTTTCTCGAATTTTGCTTGTTACAAACAAGCTCTAGAGCTCAAGAGCACAATTCACACTAGAGCTCAATACAGGATGAATCAACATTGCCATTTAAGAAACCTTCGACCAAAAACAATGTTAAAACCAGTTAGTGTTAGCCAATGGCAGACAGCGGACAGCGAATGCATTTCATAGCTAAAAAGATTAAGAAATGACGTCACATCATCTCTTTTAGGGAAAAATAGTTTTTGACATTTCTCTTTTTTCCCCTGAAAAATAGCTGACAGCGAATGCGTTTCACCACAGAGATGACATTTCACCACGTCACCCACATTTTCACGACAGAAGACGAGACAAATTTCAGATCAGTTTTTGTCGCGTGGGCGCCAGTCTTATTCTGTTGCTGTTAATGTACGTACAATGTCTAAGAGAAAGTGTTTTTAGGTTGCCGAAAAGGTGGAAATTATCGAAAAGACTAAACATTTTCACGTCACTAAAGTAGATCTGGCAAAGTCGTTGAATATTTCTTTTTCCACATTACAAACAATTTTAAAACAAGAAGTGACATTGGAATTACATTCCGAAAAACTGGGAAAGTTTGCTAAGAAAAGAAAAACTCTCAAAACATCTCCATACGAAAAAAATTGAAAAAAATTCACTTGTATGGTTCAATGGCGTGCGGGCAGCTAACATTCTGATAAATGGATCCATTTTAAAGGAAAAAACTCTAGAAATTTCAGCTAGACTTCAACTAAAAGATTTCACAGTATAAAACGATTGGATAGACCGATTTTAAAAAAGAAATAACTTATGTTTCAAATCTATCTATGGAGAGTCGAATAGCGTAGAGCATGCTACTGTTCAAGAATGAATTGAGAAAACATTGTCTTCTCTGGTGGATGGTTATTCAAAAAGGAACATTTTTAACGCTGATGAAACTGGGCTATTTTTTAAATTGTTTCCAGACAAGACATACACGATTAAAGGGGAAAAATTGCCATTTGCTGTGTGCAAATTCAGATAGAAGCGAAAAGCTGACGCCATTTGTAATCGGGAAAGCCAAGAAACCTCGCTGTTTCAAAAATGTAAAAAGTTTACCAACTGATTACGACACCAACACAAAATCATGGATGAACCAATCACTTTTTGAAGATTTTCTTCGGAAATTGGATAAAAAGATGCGCATGTAAAAATTGAATTTTTTTTTTATTTCTTGACTAATGTACCGCTCATGTTGATCTCAAATTAAAGAATGTGCGTGTGGAATTTTTCCCTCCAAATTGTACAGGCAAACTTCAGCCGGGTGATTTAGGAATAATCCGAGCATTCAAAGTGCATTACAGAAAAGCACTAATAAAAAAGGCACTTCTTGCACTAGACTTTGGTGATCTCCAAGATGCCTGGAAACAAAAGATTAATGTGTTAGAAAGCCTTCATTTGATCTGTTCGGCGTGGGATAATATTGGAAAATAGTGCATTTCCAATGCTTTTATAAAAGCGAGATTTCCGAAGTCAACCGATGAAGGATCCAGTGAATCACATCCAGACGAGACAAAACAGGAAGATTTTATTGTAAATATTGAATTTGATCATCCAGAAATCGATGGTCATGAATATGTTGAATGTGATAAAGATGTTACCACTTCAGAAATTCAGACCATATCTGATTTAATTTCATGTTATGACAGTAGAGATGATGAAGACGACGAACCAACAGATAGTGTGCCTTCATCGAAAGAAGTTCTTGAAAGTTTGAAAATTGTAAAAAAAACTTTTTATCTGCTAATGTAAAGCAAAAATTGAATTTACGAAAACTTGCAAGCATTGAAAATGCGGTAAATGACATTGTGTCTAAAGCAAAAAACAAGGTAAAATAGCAGATTATTTTTAGTGTACCAACGTGAGTGTCTGTTTCATTTATTTTCGTTTCAATGTATTAGTTTTCCTTAAACCCCGATTTTACGATTTCCCGCATAGTACGTTATTTTCCGTCGGTCCTTTGAAAAACGTAAAACCGGGGTTTTACTGTATATATATATATATATATATATATATGTATATGCTCAATATTTATCTCTGAGCATATAATATATTAATGCGAGAAGCAAAAGTCTTAATTTTTCAGTGCAAATTCGACCTTACTTCGCATGCCTCAACTTTTTTTTGAAGGGTGGATAAAGCAGAAAATAGAATTAAGAAGAATCAAGAGGGTTGGGGAAAGAATAGCTCGCCTATTGACCTTCACTGCTCACAACCCTACCCCTATGAAATACTCCTTCTACATTCTATTTTTATTCCCTTTTCCTGGAGGGAGCATCCATTCTTCCACCTGCTTCGTTTGAGAGAGGGGTGAACAAAAGGGAAAGAGAGGGGTGAACAAAAGGGAAAGAGAGGGGTGCGCTTTCACTTTTTTGAAGACTGGAAAGAGAAATGGGAGGTGGGAGATTTCTTCCCTTCTATAGAATTTGAAAAAGGTAGTTTTCTGGGGAAGAAAACATATTTATTTTACAACCGGATAACTATATTTCAGAGGTAATTTTTACACTAGCTGTAAATTCTTTATTTTTATAACTATTAAAATTTTCAAACGGTTTGGACAACAAAAGCTTCTTTATTAATGTTTTCTTACGAGCACTTTTATCACTAATTATCAGTATTTTTTATTTGGGGTTCATTTAAGGTTTTATCACGGGCCCGGGCAACGCAGGGCGGTTCAACTAGTAGGTGTTAATAACGGAAATAAAAGAATTTTACGACACAAAATATCTAAAAATTAATATTTTTTCACCGAAATTTCTCCCAAGCAGCAGAATTATAATTGTTAAATCGTATAAAAAGTTCAAAGCACAGACATAATTTTAAGTACATTAAATTACAAAAAAATTGCAACCAGGTATAATGTTGTCAAAAGTGAAGAAAAAAATTGAAAATATCCAACTGAGTTCTTTGTCCCTAGAAAACATTGTAAATGCCTCAAAATTTAACACACACAATTTCAGAAAGATTTATTTAATATATAAAAATTTGAAAGCTGTCTCCCAATTTTAAATTATTGAAACAATACGGATTGTCAAAAGAAAGCGAAAAAAAAAATAAGATTTTTTTTCAAGCAGAACTTTTATATTTTAAATATCAATATTTCTGCGCCAAAATTATACATGGTCATTGGATACATATTTTATTTAATATATTATAACATTTTCAAAGCTGTATTACGAAAATAAGTACTTAAGTAAGGGCTCAATATTTACCTATGAACATGTATAAGAGTTAATAACGAAGTAGAACAATTTTAACCCACAAAATATCTAAAAAATAATGTTTTTTCGCCAATATTTTTTCCAGGCAGCGGAATTATAAATGTCAAATAAAAAGTTCAAAGCACTGCCATAATTTTATGTATATTAAATGAAATAATTTGTACCCAGATGTTACCAAAAGTGAAAAAAAAAAGCAAAATATTCAACTGGGCTCTTTATATCCTAAAAGTGATTGCAAATACTTCAAAATTTAACACAGCCTATTTAATAATGATTATGTTAACATATAAAAATTTCAAAGCTGTAACACAGTTTTAAGCTATGAAAAAAATACAGCAGGATGGATTAATATCTATTTAAACATTAGCCAATTTTTCTAGATTACGATTTTACCGATTTACTCAATTTCGTAGAAATAAATTTATCCGCATTCTGGGGAAAAGACTAAATTGTTATAATTCACCAAAGATTTAGAATATATAACATTATACACTTAAAAATCCTAGATATAACACTGAAACGTAGAAAGGGTTAATACTTACATTCGACAGATTACATATTATTATCCCCGGTCTCGACTTCATCTAAAGACAGGGGCGTAGCTACCTTGGAGCAGTTGGAGCAAACTGCTCCAGACGCACGAATCTCAAAGGCGCAAAATTAGAAAGAGCAAAATACAGATTAGTAAAAATATTTGCAATTTTTTTTTTCACTATTAATCAGATATTATGGATGAATCAAAACTGTTACAATCAGCATAGTCCTATGATATTTTATCTTGTTTTTAACCTCAACTACTTGGACTTAAAACATGTTTTTATACTAAGCTAAAAAAATTACATCTATTCGATAAGTTTAATTTTAATTCATACTGTACCGCAGCCTCAAGTAACTTCTTCGACACAGTTTCAGCATGCCTGATTTTTTTGTCCCAACTTTTGCCATTGATGATAGTTGAAGATTTTCAAATCTTAAAGTAATCAAAACTCATTGACGAGATTCTCAGCGGTCGCTTTATTGGCTATTACTATTTCCAAACAATAATCTTCCTGGCACATTTCTATTGAAAATGTTGCAGACATTTATCATGATGATTATTGTACGGAAATAATGGTAGCTAAAAAAGTAATTGCTGAGAAACCTATATTTAAGATGTAACAGAAATGCCTTAGCTATTTATCTATTTTACGGATTGAAAAAAAACAACAACGATAGTTTGACAAATTTAAGAACATTATTGACTATTTTACAAACAAAAAGGCGTCAAAATCAAAAATTAGAAGGATTTTTCCTTTTGTGGAAACTGAACATGCACATGCTTTATGAATACAGATTTGTTAAAAAATAACAATAAGTCGGAACTAGGCATATCCCGCCCACGGTGATAACATTTAAAGGGAGGGAGGGGGGGGCGGGGGAAGAGGAGCGACAAATGAAATTTTGTGTGTATTGTTTTCCAGAATTTGAAAATAGGGCAAATTTCAAATGCAGAATGTATAAGCTTTTTTTTTCAAAGGAGAGAAAAAGTTTATTATCAAACCGGTATCCCCTGCTTAGAACCTGATTATAAAATGAAAAATAATAATAATAAAAAAATCTGAAGTTACTCCTCTCAACTTTCCAAACATTTTACAGAATACTTTTCGTTCAAATATATAGTAATATAAGAATAAATAAAAACTTAGATCCTAATTTTACAAAGTCGAAATATTACCTTTGGTAATAAAGACATGTTTTAAAGATAACGTGCACTTTCATCCATAAAGCTTAAACATTTTTCTAATGACATAATTTTCAATAAATTTTCATTCCGCCTGTGCTGAAATAAGGCCTATAAATTAACAAAACTTAGAAAAAAAAAGATTTTACTAAATTAAGTCACATTTAGACAGGCTCGGACTGACCTGCCGGGCAACCGGCCCGTGGCTCGGTGCGCACTCAACCAAATAAAGCTACGCCCTAGCTCAGGTGAAACTAATAGTTACAAAATTTGCTGCAAGCATTATATTTGAACACGTTAATTATTTAATAGTTTTTTTTAAAAAAATTCACTTCTTTGAAGCATTTTTTATTAGGGATTTTTTTTCTCTTTGTAAAGCAAAAGAATTGCACTTTTTTTCCTTGAAAGGCTTTCTGTTTCAGAGGAAAATTCAAATCTTTTAAAACATAATGTATAATCTATCTGTTGCCAATGGCGGCATTCTTTGCCGCAAAAATCTCCAGCCTCTCTGACACCTAAGAACGTTACATCTGTTTAAAAAAATACATATATATATACATTTATTTTGTTCTTTTTTCGTATAATTATTTATTAAAAATATTTGTCTGAAATGTGCAGGGGCTTCGTGTATTCATATATAAATTCAAACGTTGTGATGGTAATTTCCAAAATATAAATGTTTATTATATAGATTTTTGTGCCTGATTTAATTTTAATTACTTCTTGTCGTCCGAATGTTTCGAGATTTTAATAGGTGATGTAAATCCAGTGTACTAAGAACATGTAAAAAGATTGTGTTAAAATATCGACGTTTAGTTACTTTTAGCGTAGAAAAAAAGACTGTCTCCTCGAGGCGCGAAGTGACCTGCAATCGCAATTGTTTTTGAAAGGGTAAACATTCGTATTTTTGAAAACGAATAGCACGCTCGTAAAGAAGGTGTTCGCTTTAAGGGAAGGTTCTACTTCTTTGGCCTAAAATTCCCATGATTTTTACGTGTTTTTTTTTCTTTAGTTATGAAGAAAATAGGTATAACCTTCGGACAATTTTCTCCGATCACAAGCATGGGAAACAAATTGGGTCGCCAAATTATGAAAGGACATGCATTACATTTTGTTTTCTTTGTAACATTTAGTTTAAGAAGTTGATTTTTTTTGCAAAATGGCGGTCATTTGTACAAAAAAGCTGAAAAATTTCGCCTTTTTTAAAACCTTTTGTGAGCTTTAAACAATAATTAATCAATGAAAATTACAATTTTCTGTGGTATAAGTTCCAGCAAAATCGATTAGCTTTCTTGTAAATAAAAAATGAATGAAATCGGACGAAAATATCTCTAGAAAAATAGTAGCACAATTTGAAGAACATGGTGTCGAGAAAAACAAGTATAAAGTTTTACGAAATAGCGTTACATTGAACAAGCAAACAAAGATTGTAAGGAATTGGAATATTGCGAAACCGATTTAGGACTTACACATTTAAGGGGTGCCAAAAATGGAAAGGAAAAAAATCGAAAATTTTGACGTAAAGCAATAGAATGTCCTCTTAAGTATGTATTTTTTGTTAAACCGTACCTCTGAAATTGAACCCGATACGAAGCTCGACAAAAGGGAGAAAAAACATAGTGAAATAAACTTTTATGAAAGGGTTAATAATAATTATTTTTCGGACGAATTGCGGTGTTTTAAGCGTAAAAGTACGAAATTTAAGAATATGTATTTTTTTTCAATATTTCCAACGGTTGTGCCGGTACGTGTTTCGAAAAAAGTCCGAAATGAAAAGCAACTATCGTACTTTTGGTTCTTCTCTGCGTTTGTGCTCCTTAAACAGACTTTCAGAAAAAAGTCACGGCGAAATCGAAAAACGGCGAAATCGAACTTTTTTGAAAGGGTTAATATTAATATGTTTTCGAACGGACTACTGCGTTTCAAAAGTAAAAGTACGACATTTAAGAATACGTCTTCCGTTTGGCAGTATTTTCAACGTTTCGTCTAACGTGCGTTTAGAAAAACTGTGAAAAAAGTCGATATCGCACTTTTTGACCTTCTGCTTGCTGGCTTCGGAAAACTTTGAACTGAGCAAGAGCGAGAAGCCAATTTGAAAATGCTTTTTGATGAGTTTTTAAATATTATCTCGGAGGATTATATAAAAAAAAAAAATCTGAGCCTCACGACCTGCCTTGAACTATCCTCATCCAAATTTTCAGACTCTACGTGCGATAGATTTTCGTAGCCTTCCCCCCACCCCCCACACAGACAGACAGAAAACTTATTTCTTTTATTAACATACATTATTTATTTATTATTATTAATATTTAGTACTTTCAATATCTGGTTGTTAAAATATTTTGACTTTCAAATAAAGATAAGGTTTTAAATCAAAATAAGAATACATAATTTTAAATTTTGAAAACAAAATTGTGCTGAACTTTTTCGAGTGCCAAGAGGGCGCACCAACTTTGCTTGCTCCAGGGCGCTGAATATGTAGCTACGCCACTGTCTAAATATATGACCATTTTTGATAAACTCAATAAATGAAAGTAATTTTTAAGTAGAATAACACACTCGCAATAAAATTTACGTTATTTTTTCTTATCATTTCAGGACAATCTAATTACCAAATCGAATACGGTAGAAAACAAACTAGCGGAATTCCTTTGTTAATAGCTGCGCGTCAAAGTGCGTTTTGAATAAGATCACGACTGTCACGTGATTTTTAACCGCGGTAGCCCAGTACGTAAGCATGGCTGACACACAAGCCATATCCACACGCGCCGAAGAAAGAGTAGAAATAAAGTGCCAAAAAAAGATCGCAATTTCTCCCGGCAAGGAGGCCGTACACGCACGGTATCAAAAGGCACGCTACCAGTGGTTGTAAAAGCCGAAGTAGTGTTCCTGTGTTGGGAAAAACGAAAGCATCGATATAAATTCTAACTGGCAAAAAAAAGAGGTACTATGAGAGTGCCTCAGCTAGTGGTTATAGACATATGCAGTATACCGATGATATGATTAATTAATTTACCATTGATTTTATTAAATTGAAAAATTGAAACAGATATGCAATTTAAATAAAACAACAAGTCGCATTTTGCCAAAATATATGTTTTTGCTCACTACCACTTTCAGTTCTTTCATAGCAAATAAGAAACAAGTTTGAAATTGTACGTCAAACGTGACAAATGAGGTACGTTCGTACTATAACTAGTTACATAAATATTCAGATATTTTCTGATTTTTAATTCTGTGAAATTAATTATATCGTCTGCAGATTAATTTCTGTAATAAAATAAGTATCTCGGTCACTTGACGATTGAACTTCGGAAGCTCCTATAACAAAAAAGCACCGATTTAAATAAAAAAAATTCAAATTTCTTAATAAATATTTTTATTAATATCTCCTAAAGTTTTGATTCGATTTTAATAAAATTTGAAATGTCTCGACAAAATTCTGCAAAGATAATATATTTTAAATTGCAAACCAATCGGTTGGGTAGTTTTTGCGTTGTTATATGCGGACGGACGGACAGACGGACAGACAGACAGACGGACGGACCAAGCGACGACAATAGGTGCTACGTATTTATATAATTACGAACGCACCTAAAAATCGCACCATCAGTTTAAATTCTATTTAAATAATGGAATTTATGCTTGTTTAGTTTAACGAAGTCCATATGTATAATTTTACGCTTTTATTTTTATTACTTGCTAAGTTTTACACGTATAGTTATAATAAGGAAATATTACAGAATTTTTCAATTAAAAAGTTACATACAATACTCCTTTGATAAAATCTTATTTTTTTATATTTTCAGGGCGGAATGAGAGCTGTTATATGGACAGACATGTTTCAGGCTGTTCTAATGTACACATGCCTAATTTGTATAATTGTAAAAGGATGTTTTGATTTGGATGGTATACAAAACATTTTCAAAAGAGCAAACGAAGGTGAAAGAATCATTTTACCAATGTGAGTAATAAACTCCTTATATTTATGAATTTGTGTATGTTAAATCATAACTAAATTCATAATATTTTGTTCAGTGTGCGTTGATTTTTGAATACATATGCGTCTGAACAGTCAATAATAATAATAAAAAGTATCCCCCATGCTGTCGTAACTCGAAATACCATTAGATAGGGAATTGTGTCATCTAAAATTCTGTATGAATTAAGAAAGCTCAGGGGTCCATCTCCATATTGAAAGAGAGAAAGTTAAAAAAATTATTAAATATTAACACCTAATTTTGACATTATATTTGGATTCTTGGATAAATTGTACCTTCGGACATCAAACGGGAAGTCGTTCATTGAAAAATTTAGGAATTATGCAGATGTAAATTTTTGAACTTTGTTATGGTCTTGTCGCCTTTTGCGGTCCCTGTGGTACTTCTTCTAGAGTTCATACCTTAGTCTTATGATATTTGCTGTCACCACCGGCATTAAACTAATACCGGACACGTTGGAAAAGAAGTTCTCACATAAATAATCAACTAATAATTTATTGATTAAATTAATATGAAAAAAATGTTACAGTGATAGTTCTCATTAGTCAATACAGCTTATTGTCACTTGCCGTATGTAACTGTCGAATGACAATCTCCCTGATCGCACGTTTTACTCTATTTCGATATGCACTATTCATACACACCGTTCCGTCTACGTGGTAATTAATTCATTCTGGACCAAACTGTCCGATGCACGTTCTCTCTGCAATTCAATACACTCTTCTGCGCTCTTGCCTCTGCACGTCTATCCTCTACGCTGTGCCCTGGCGACTCTGGCTTCCTACTCTTTCCGCTACACATCAACGAGTGACACGTCCTACCCTCTTCACGGCACACCAGTCACTCTGGCGTCCTACACTCTTAGCTGCACCTCCACGAGTGACATGTCTCACACGGTTCACAACACTCTCCAAAATCAATGGGGCTGTGGTTCTTCTTTCACGGAGTTTCCCTATCTGTAGAAACATCTCGAAATTTCCACCCCTCCATTATACTCTGAACTCCAGCTTGCTAGGAATCAAGTGCCCATTGTATTTTCCTTCCAAAGCCGGATTAGTACTTTTACAATGATCTCGTGAACGTCCCA
The DNA here is from genome assembly GCA_963931845.1 of Maratus michaelseni. Classification (NCBI taxonomy): domain Eukaryota; kingdom Metazoa; phylum Arthropoda; class Arachnida; order Araneae; family Salticidae; genus Maratus; species Maratus michaelseni. Next base: position 151,317,858 of record OZ007596.1, on the reverse strand, counting down.
CAAATATATTATCGGATCAGGAAAATTGCAGTGTCAATCACATACGGAAGTTTTACAGAAAAAGAAAAAATTATATATCAGAATATAGTAATATATAATAATGATTAAATATAATTAATTAAATTAATTAGAAATATACAATATAGGTTCTGTTAAAGTCAGAAACATGACAAACTCCTAACGTTAAATTTATTTTTAATAGTTGGAAAACAAGCTTCGGTGAGGGAAACTTTTTAAGCATAACTCAAAACTACTTGTCGGAATGTACTGAAATTTTAGATTTGCATATTTGAAACTTCTAGAAATCAATTTATGTTAAAATATAGGTTACCATGCATATATATTTTTTAAATGTTATATAATATAACATTTAGATATAAATTATAGATAAAAATTGTGAAAATAAATATTAGAAAAAAATAGGTGTTTTAACCTATGAAAGACGCTATTTATATTGAAAATATATACCATTTGATATTAATATTCGAAAAAAAAAAGAGTTGTAAAATATCAGCGGTTTAAAAGAGATCAATTTCTAGAAATTTCAAATATGCAAATCCAAAATTACAGCTCTTTTCGACAAGTAGTTTTTAAATTCAGCTTAAAACTACACGGTTATTATTTTGCAACTATTAAAAATGAATTTAGCATTAGGAGTTCAAAACTTTAAATCTGCATAGTCTCGAAACTTCTTTACCGAATGACTTCCTGTTTGGTATCTGAAGGTAAAATGTACCGAAAATCCAAATATGCTGTTAATATTGGCTGTTCGTATTGAAAATTTCAACATTTGTTAAAATTTCAGATGAAGACGTTCCTTAAGCTTATTTTCAGATACTTAAAGAAGACATAATTCCCACTTCAATATCTATTTTCTTTTTCCTCTGCATCTCTTTGGCGATAAAATAGATGGGAGTGGGAATTCCTTTTTTTTTTTTCGTTTTCTTTTGTTGACCGATTGTATGCGGATGCTACTAAATATTTCAAATCTTCCTTTTTTGTGTCATCTGGTGTATAAACTCTTAATGTTACCTTCTGTAAAAAATAAGTTTGCTGTTACGTCAGAAATTCGAATTTGACTCTGGAATTAAGGAGGCATAGAATCGAAATAAAAGTCAGTTTTTTATACGTTTCTTATAGCCACCTTAGCTGGTATCGTCATTCCAGGAATAAAAACATCTAAACATAAATTAAACAGCTTCTGGTAACATTTGAAAACAAAACCAATACCATGATCTTTATATAAAGGGTGATCAATTTAAAAGAGTACCGTTTTTTTTATTATCCACATCTATATAATATATATAGCAAGACTTTCAACATCATTACTTATTTAATATGTCTATATTTAATGTGCGGGTATCGTTTTTTTCCACTTTCTAAATGCAAAAAACTCGTGTTTTAAACATAAATTCGTCAATATTTCGTTATTTCATAATATTTCGTTTAGTTACTATGATAGAATTTGCAATTCTAGCGAAAATGTACAATTTGAGCTTTCTGAGTTATTGGGGGTTCAATAGGGCGTTCGAATTGCTTATTGTAAACATATTGCATAATTTCCTTATATGACAGATATGTAAGAAATTGCCCTGTGTACTGCTATGCACTATATTTAAAATTATACTGTTATATAATTGAAATTAAAAGAAATTTTAAATTTAGTGCAAGTTGTGTATCTAATGTTCACAGGTTTAAGATGGATTTTTCAGTTCGTTACACTATGTGGAGTATACTTATACAAGGTATGATAATATCTGCATCTAGTTTCGTTGGCGACCAAGCTCAAGTACAAAGGCAATTAACGCTCGAAACTCTAAAACGATCGATAATGTAAGTAGGAGATGTTTACATAGCTTTTTCAGTTCTAGTATCGCATTGACATTTCTGGGTATAAATATAAACTTCTTTCCATTTTAGATGTAGCCTACTTAGCATACCCATGATAATTACTTTCCAACTTCTTTGCTGCATGTGTGGTATAATCATTTATGTTTATTTCCAAACATGTGATCCTGTGACTTCATCTTATCATCAAATTGAATCCTACGATCAGGTAATTCCTTTAACTCTTTATGCTCCAACTGTGCTTTTAAGTAAATTAAAGACAATTTAATATAAAATGTATCTAATCCGTCCTTAATACATACCTGCTGAACAACAGTAATCTTTTGAATAAGAAAGAGAGTCAAGAGGGAAAAATAAAAGAAGAAGGAAAAGTTATTCCAATTTTGAGTCGGAGCGGAACCGAAATGGCAGTTGAAAGCTTAGATTCGAATTCAATGCAGGAAAATGTAACAAAGCCCAGAGAGAGAATGCTCCCTGAATACCAACATAACTAGTCATAGGGTATTTCACGCATGTGGGGAAGCATTTATATTACAAAGCATTAGATATTTTAATGCATGTGAAGTTGCAAAATGTTATTGAAATAGCTAAAGAGCAGTGGGCACTCAGATTTACCGACAAGTTCAAAGAGTTCACACCTTAATACAGGGAATTTGTTCTACAATGCATTTCGGTTGTAAAAAGGTACAGGATGAAAGGTTCAGTGTGTAGCTATTTGACCATTCCGAGGGAACTGGTCAGTGGCGGAACGCAATGCCAAGGGGTACATTTTTAGATACATCGGCGGCAAAATAAGGCACGGTAAAGACGCAACAATTATTGTATAGCACAAAGCAAGAAAACCCAAGGGATGTTAGACGGATTTCAGGTGCAGTAGGCGACATTGAATAAAAGAAAATTATACATCCTCTGATATTTTACGAGAATGGAGCGCTTGGAAGGGTCTTTTTACGTGCGGGAACTGTAGCAATTGTATAAGCATTTTATGTTCTCTGAATAATTTCTTTCACTGTCTAAAAAGGGACATATGGGAATTTGTCGAGGTACGTTCAAAGTCCAGAAAAATAGAAATTAAAAAAAAAAAATAGGAAAAGGGTAAACTTGTACAGGATGAAAGAGTGTAAAAGCAACCAATAGAATATTGGATTTGCGGGAAAGTAATCAGTGAGATTTTCAGAAATTATATTATTCAAAATAGGAAAGAGATGTAAGACGGGAGCATAATTTTGATTATAAGTTGACATCCAATGATCACATGAAAAAGTTGTGATTGTAAAAGTTGAAGGGGGCTTTTATTTAGGGGGAAAAGGGGAACTGGATCAAAAACGGGAAACACGAAATGTGCACTCAGAGTTAAGAAATTTTAAGAAAGTGAAAAGTGGGTAGCTAAGGATTCTTGAGAGAGTTAAAATGTTACTAAAAATCTTTAAGTGTGTTCTACCACGTATCATTAGCCTGATGATACCTTTCGAGATGATTTCCGCCAAGCAGGTCTTGGGTAATTACTTACTATTTAATATATCTGAGCATAATACATTTTTTTTTGTCGTACAATTAGTGAAATTTCTTCAAAATATGGCAATCTCTAAACGATTTCTATTACTATCATTGTTAATATTATTGTGTTAGAACTATATTCGATCTAACTAAAAGTTCATAAGTAAATTAGAATTGTAGTGATTATCAAAATGATTAATATGAATAATGCTTTATATTTGAGTACTTTTTAATATTTTTTATGTAAAGCTTAACTGATAGTACGTTGTTTTAAATAAATGTATTAATCTTAACTTATGACTCCTTAATTTGAGTAATATGATACATACTCTTACATCTAGTAAAGGTTCCATCCACTCAGTATCTGGGTATACTATATTCACGACCGATTTAAATAACGATTTTCAAAATTAGAATATGAATGAATTAATGATGAATTATTAATAAAAATAGAAATTACGAAGAAAGTACGTCGGCTGGACAATGAGTGCCTGACAGGTTAATACTTTTAAGTATTAGCAATGATATTAATAATGATAGTAATAATAAATAGGACATCTACAAAAATTAAATTCTAAAGGAATGCTTGTAAATAAAAATTATTGATTTTTATGCACCAAAGAACTTTAAATAAATATTTCTTTTCTTTTTTTATCTTTTAAGACATACCAATTTATAATGATCAATCATCGGAAATTATTATTTTATTATAACAAAATGTGTATTTAACTAAAAATAGTAGAAATAAAATAAAATAAAATAAATAAATAAATAAATAAATAAAGAGTAAATTAAATTTAACATTATTCTTAAAAATCACCAAATTTCATTATTCAATCAAAATTAAGATTAAACATGTTATGTGCATTCTTTGTATATATATATATTTATATAGTATGACACAAAATGCTAAAATTCAAAGTAATATTATTGAACAATCAAACAACAACAACAAAGAAACATCTTATATATAGAGAGAGAAAGAAATGAATGTTTACAATTGAATGATGATTTTAGTTCTTCTTCTCTCTTTCTTTTCCTATCTTTTCCTTTTTAATTTAAGAAAAGCATTTAAATATGTGTGAGAATTAAATTTACTATATTCAGCTATTTGAATTAATTTCTAGTGAAACTTTTATGTGTTTATACTTTGAAAATTTATACATGCTACACATTATTATTCGATATCAGAACTTAATTTGAAATTTACTACATTACTACATTACAACATTTGGGTTAATTTTTTTTTTTTTTTTTTTTTTTTTTTTTTTTTATTATGTGTGTTTATATTTTAAAACTTATAAATATCATATATCATTATTTGATGTGAAATTTATTTTAAAACTACTATATTCTAAAATTTGAGTCAATTTTTTTAATTCCATGTTATATTTCTTTTCTTTCTTGTTTGGAAATTTATAAATACAACATATTATTCGTGTTTGATGCAAAATTTCATTAAAAAATTGCTAAATTCTAATATTTAGGTCAAATTTTAAAATTTATATATTTAATTTTTTGAAATTTATACCTACAACATATCATCGGTAGTTGGCATAAAATTTTCATTAGAAAATTGCTATATTCTAATATGTGGGTCAAATTTTTTTTTTATATGTTTATAATGATATGTTTATAATGATTTTTGAAAATTTATAAATAACGATAAAACATATGCTTTTATTAAGTAATATTGTCCACTATATATAATTCTTCAATTTACAAGTTTGTATAGATACACATATATATTATAAATTGAATCTTAAGATATATTTCTGGTATTTTCTTTACATTATTATATGTAAAATAGAGAAACATTCTGATATAGCATAAGTAAGAATAATTTATACGCTATAATAGAGAAACTTTTCTTATTGAAAATTATTATATACTTCATATAAATTTTATTCCATGATTATGTCTATATAAATCTATATTACCAGATTGAATATTCAGAGTCTTTTCCAGTGTTTAATTTTATTATTGTACGTGGAGTAAAGAAATTTTCTGATATGATCTATACATTATAAGGTAAATGAAGGAAAATTTAGTAAACGATTCTACTTACTCCACATTATTTTTATAACCTATACTTATGTGTTTTGAATTGAATTTTAAGACAATTTTTCCTAGTGTTATCATTATATTATTGTATATGGAATAAGGATATTTTTCACATGATATAGTTTAATGTGAATTTATACGTTATAATTAGAGAGAGGAAGAAAATTTATTAGATATTACTATTTACTTAACATAATTTTTATAAATTAATGGTTATGTCCCTGTACTTATGCATTGCTGAATTGAATTTTAAGATAATTTTCCTAGTGTTATAATTTTATTATTGTACGTAGAATAATGAGAGTTTTCTGATATAATATAGTTTAATGAGAATTTCTACGCTAGACTATAAATTCAAAATTATACTTATAAGAGTAATATTTTGAAAGGAAAATTTATAAATAATTAGTTAAAATGGATGAAGCGCAGGCTCAACAAGCCGAGGCAATGCTTCGAAGATTAGCGGGTTTTCAATCGCTAATTTCACAATTTGATAATTTGACTTCGATCACGCAGAATTTTTTATAGAAAGTCTAAAACAAATCACCGCATTAACCAATTGCACCAACGAAGAAAAACTATAATGTGATCTAGAATTCGTGGTTATGCATTAACTAATATCATTAATTCACCAGATTTAAACCAGGAAAAAGACTATGAGGAATTAAAAAAAAATTTCTCGCGTATTTCGATACTCAATATAGTCTAGGAGCGCGTCAGAAACAATTTTCTATAATTGTAAAATGCAGCCCCGAGAGCCTGTAAAAGTCTATGCAGCTAAAGTTGCAGTCGCCACACAACTATTCTTTAATGACCCAGATTTAACGATCGAATCTGTTAAAACTATTTTTGAACAAAGTAAATTACCGAAGTTTATTGATGGGCATTTACCAAATTACAAAGAAAGTTTAATTCTTAAAGACTCGAAAAATTTCGAAGAAGCAGATTTTACAAGCGAACGAAATTGAACCCTTCGACCATGAAACCGGCCCGACAGTTAACAATGTAAACACGAGCGCGGTTACGGATCAGCTAAAAACACTGATTGAAACGCATGCATTGTATACACAAGAAATAGTAAATTCACTAACAAAAGAAGTAGAAAACTTGAAAATTCAGAATCAAAATCAGCCTCAACCCCCGCGGGTTGAATATACTAGACCTCCTTTTAGACAACCACAAATTTATAATAACAATCGAAGTAGACAAACTGGATATTCTGCGCATTGAACCCTTCCCAGATTTAACGATCGAATCTGTTAAAACTATTTTTGAACAAAGTAAATTACCGAAGTTTATTGATGGGCATTTACCAAATTACAAAGAAAGTTTAATTCTTAAAGACTCGAAAAATTTCGAAGAAGCAGATTTTACAAGCGAACGAAATTGAACCCTTCGACCATGAAACCGGCCCGACAGTTAACAATGTAAACACGAGCGCGGTTACGGATCTGCTAAAAACACTGATTGAAACGCATGCATTGTATACACAAGAAATAGTAAATTCACTAACAAAAGAAGTAGAAAACTTGAAAATTCAGAATCAAAATCAGCCTCAACCCCCGCGGGTTGAATATACTAGACCTCCTTTTAGACAACCACAAATTTATAATAACAATCGAAGTAGACAAACTGGATATTCTGCGCATTGAACCCTTCCCAGATTTAACGATCAAATCTGTTAAAACTATTTTTGAACAAAGTAAATTACCGAAGTTTATTGATGGGCATTTACCAAATTACAAAGAAAGTTTAATTCTTAAAGACTCGAAAAATTTCGAAGAAGCAGATTTTACAAGCGAACGAAATTGAACCCTTCGACCATGAAACCGGCCCGACAGTTAACAATGTAAACACGAGCGCGGTTACGGATCAGCTAAAAACACTGATTGAAACGCATGCATTGTATACACAAGAAATAGTAAATTCACTAACAAAAGAAGTAGAAAACTTGAAAATTCAGAATCAAAATCAGCCTCAACCCCCGCGGGTTGAATATACTAGAACTCCTTTTAGACAACCACAAATTTATAATAACAATCGAAGTAGACAAACTGGATAATCTGCGCATAGAAATTCTCCTTCTTACAGCTACTGCTACAAAAATTCCCATAAAACGCATGAATGCTATTTTAATCCGCCAAATAGGGGAAATTACCGTGGCAGAAGTCACCAATTTAAAAAGAAATGGGAGGGGGACCTTTAGAGGTAGACCCACAGAATCGTATCAGTCACAGCATTACGGATATAGACAACGGTCGGAAAACCCCTAAGGGAACGCCATATAGTTGCAGGTCCACATAATGACCGTTCCCTTAAGAATATTAGTAAAAGTGGATCTGAAATTCTTCGCACGGAACATGTCAACACTCAATTGTTAAATAAAAATTCCAATTTACGCCATACATTACCTGTTACAGAAGCGAAATTGGCAGGATATGAAGTAATTAGTTTTACAGATAGCGGATCTTGTATTTGTATTTTAGAACAAAGAATTTTTATTTTAATTAAGAAAGATAAACGCATTAAATATTTAAAAATTGATGCTTCAATAAAGAGTATCAGCCGAAAATTGTGTATGGTTTGCAGACTCTAACGATAATCACTTGTTCTCATTAAAAATAAAGTTAGAGGCTGTAGTGTGCAAGTTCCACAAAGAACGGCTTTATTTCACGTTCCCCGTTAAAACCAAGCAGCTGAGCCAAGTATCCTGCATTTTTTATAAATTTTGCGGTTGTTGAGTACATTGCATCAAGCGCAGTATAGGGAAACAAGGGCTCCGCTTTCAAGCTGAAACCCCAGAAAGCCGAGAATTTCCAGGTTTCTCCGCCTGTGCTCCCGGCAGTTTAGGTGTTTGTTGTGCTATCCTACATCGAGCCTCGTCTAACTTCTATAGAATGTGGTACGAACATGATCTGATTAATAGCTACGAAGTCTCTCAAATCCGAGGACACTCTTGTCAATACCAAATATCGGTCACTCACCTCGAAAACAACACGATGTCCAGAGTTGTTGTCTCAGATTCAGCTATCACAGACAGTAGAATTAAAATTACTATACTTGGAGCGTATGACCAGCCTCAAATTCATATCAACAATAAATTGATTCAGAGAGTTGGCCGCCCTTCTGAGGCATTCCTTGCGCCCGCAAGCGAAATGTCCCGGAAGCACATATGATTGGAGCTGTTCAGGCTAACACGTCATTCATAACCGATTTTATATTTGACCCCACGATGTCAGTATGTGATTACTACAATCGAGCCTTCTGTTATCTTCTGCAGTACGAGTACAATTACATTTTTCAAATTTCCAATTAACTGTCCGCACGACAAACGGGCGTCCACAAATGGACGAAAACACCATTAAAACGAGTGGCTGTTACAATTGTGGTGTGTTGGCTAGAATAACTTTCACAGCATATAGTTCATGCCAACCTGGTACGGTTACAGTCCAATTCCAACAAACTAACCTACATACTAAGGCTATCTATTTGGCAACGGAACCAACTTTACAAACAATAAAATTCCAAGCTGATTTAAAGTATTTCACCGAGAAAATTTGCCTAAAATCAACAACTCTCATGCAATGCCGAACATTACGTATTTGTCTTGATGAGCCCTCAGTAGAACTTTTGCAACTAAACGTAAACTATACCCAAATACGAAGCTCAAACATTGCGAACAATATGTGGGACTGGTTACAATTGCCAAACATAAAAGTTCCAATGTATTTACTGAAACTTATAGGATCAGTCCTGTTTATTATTTGTCTACTAATCACCACATCTGCTACATTCATCACCTGTTGTTGCAGATCTAGATAGTGTGTCGTTACCTGATCAGGAAATAGTAATGTACAATTTTCTTTTACTAAAATTTATTTATACTAATTTATATAAATCCCATTGTTCCGTAATGACTTTAACAATGGCAATCATATATGTCATCACCTATTTCCTGGTAAGAGACGACACATTATGCATACGTACTCCGGTGGAGTATGATTTTGAATATCTTATCCTAATTTTATTATTGTATTATTTATTGTGTACTATTTCAAATTTTCTATTATAATGTGTTTATGTAAAATGTATCATTACAACTGAGGGATGCCTTATTTTGTATTACCGGGACGTAAAATTTTTTTCTCTTTTTTTTTCTAAGCAAGTTGTATTATTACTGAACAACAGCAATCTTTCGATTAAGAAAAAGAGTCAAGAGGGAAAAATAAAAAAAGGAGGAAAAATTATTCCAATTTTGAGTCGGAGCGGAACCAACATGGCAGGTGAAAGTTTAGATTCGAATTCAATGCAGGAAAATGTAACAAAGTCCAGAGAGAGAATGCTCCCTGAACACCATCATAACTAGCCATAGGGTATGTCACGCATGTGGGGAAGCAGTTATATTACAAAGCATTAGATATTTTAATGCATGTGAAGTTGCAAAATGTTATTGAAATAGCTAAAGGGCAGTGAGCACCTGGATTTACCGGCAAGCTTCAAAGAGTTCACACCTTAATACAGGATATTTGTTCTACAATGCATTTCGGTTGTAAAAAGATACAGGTAATGAAAGGTTGAGTGTGTGGCCATTTGACCATTCCGAGGGAACTGGTCAGTGGCGCAACGGAATGCCGAGGGGCACATTTTTGGATACATCGGCGGCGAAATAAAGCACGGTAAAGACACAACAATTATTGCATAGCACAAAGCAAGATAACCCAAAGCATGTTAGACAGATTTCAGGTGCAGTAGGCGACATTGAATAAAAGAACATTATACGCCCTCTGATATTTTACGAGAATGGGGCGCTTGGTACAGGAAGGGTCTTTTTACGTGCGGGAACTGTAGCAATTGTATAAGCAATTTTTGTTCTCTGAATAATTTCTTTCACTGACTAAAAAGGGACACATGGGAATTTGTCGAGGTACGTTCAAGTCCAGAAAAATAGAAATTAAAAAAATAATAATAAAATAGGAAAAGGGTAAACTTGTACAGGATGAAAGAGTGTAAAAGCAACTAATAGAATATTGGATTTGCGGGAAAGTAATTAGTGAGATTTTCCGAAGTTATATTATTCAAAATAGGAAAGAGATGTAAGACGGGAGCATAATTTTGATTATAAGTTGACATGCAATGATCGCATGAAAAAGTTGTGATTGTAAAAGCTGAAGGGGGCTTTCATTTAGGGGGAAAAGGGGAACTGGATCAAAAACGGGAAACACGAAATGTGCACACAGTGTTAAGAAATTTTAAGAAAGTGAAAAGTGGGTAGCTAAGTATTCTTGAGAGAGTGAAAATGTTACTAAAAATCTTTAAGTGTGTTAAAGTTCTACCACGTATCATTAGCCTGGGGATACCTTTCGAGATGATTTCCGCCAAGCAGGTCTTGGGTAATTATTTACTATTTAATATATCTGAGCATGATACATTTTTTTTGTCGTACAATTAGTGAAATTTCTTCAAAATATGGCATTCTTTAGTAAATCTCTAAACGATTTCTATTACTATCATTGTTAATATTATTGTGTTAGAACTATATTCGATCTAACTAAAAGTTCATAAGTAAATAAGAATTGTAGTGATTATCAAAATGATTAATATGAATAATGATTTATATTTGAGTACTTTATAATATTTCTTATGTAAACCTTAACTGATACTAGGTTGTTTTAAATAAATGTATTAATTTTAACTTATGACTGCTTAATTTGAGTGTGACATGTTGAAAATTTCCATTGCTCTATACTCAGAAGATCAAGCTAATCCTTTATGAAAGGGGTCTTGTGAATTGTCACTATTCAAGTGAGATAGTGCTATAGAGAAGGGTGACAGGTTGACGTGGTCAGATGGTCTCTCACTTGCAGAAAAGGGATAATCTCCTTGGAATGTATTTGTTGTATTGAAGGCATTGAAGGCTCTCTGAATGAGTAGATAAGAATTGTAAAGTATTGTTCTTTTGGATACAAAGAACTGGGCCCCTACGAAATGCAATTTTTAGACTGGGAAGTAAAGGGATTAAAAAAGATCGTCAATTAGAAGATAGTATGGGGGCGTTTCTTTCCCCATAGAAAAAGGGCAGTTCCCAGAAGGAAGGGACTGAGTGATATCTGGGGTTGCAAGAGGTTTTGGTTGAGGGCAGGCGAGAGATCAGTTGGTGGTGAAACAAGCTAGAGTGAGGTTGTCTTTGAGCGGACTTCAGAATCTTAGGATTTTCTGAAATTGTAATTTCACAGCATGGAGATGAATAATCATATTTTTTCATTTTTACTTTTGTTTCTTTTTTTAATGTGTTAATTTAAAATAAAGTTTTTTTTCGTTTCAAACGATAAATGGATTTCATTAATTATATATACAGGTATCCACGTTACCACATGAGTAATATGATACATACTCTTACATCTAGTAAAGGTTCCAACCACTCAGTATCTGGGTATACTATATTCACGGCAGAGTTAAATAACTCATTTTTAAAATTAGAATATGAACGAATTAATAATGAATTATTAATAAAAAATAGAAATTACGAAGGAAGTACGTTTGTTGGACATACCTTAATAAAAGTCCTTAAATAAAAGTAGATTTTACTTTTCATGCAAAATATTTGCTTTATTGCATTCTGAAAGCACAGCGGAACAGTTGAAGCTAAATAATTTTAAAGTGATTATTTTTTAACCATTTACATAGGTCTAGTTGTTTTTCCTATTAAAAAATGTTATATGAAAAGTTTGCAACTGCAAAAACCTTTCCATTTCCATTAGGTTTACAATATATATATTTCTATATTTTTTTAAATAAAAATTCTTAAATTTCCATAACAGTATTTTTTTTTAATTAATCTTGTTATGATACCTTCCATTTCTACTTTTAAATTCAATAGTTTTCATTAATTTATTTATTTAAAATAAATATTTAATCGTAATTAATCACTATTTATAAGTTTTCATAATATTAATCAACATTTAAATTAATTATTTAAACATTATTTAAACAGTCAATATTTTCTATCTTTTTAAAATTAATCTTTTTAACTTTTCTTCTAAGATATTTTATTATTAATTAAAATTAACTTCTACAATTAAATGAATTTTTAAAATCAATAATCATTTTTAAATTAAATTATAATCATGCATTTAAGTCTCTGGATAAAAGAATAAAAAATTGCCGTTTTGTTGACATCGATTTCGGTAAAGTATCGTGTGTTTTCTTCTGATTTAAAATATATATTTTCCACTTTTTTTAATATTAATTTTGTTTTAAACCTTATTCTAAAGATTAAACAAAATTTTTTATGCAGTTTGCCAAAATTCTAGCAAGATTCAACTTAAATCTTGGCAGATATGTTTTTTTAAACATTTTTTCTAATCTCAATGTTTACATTGTTCATTTTCGAAATGACGCCTGGCCATTTTGAATTCTAGCTTAGCGCGTTGTTGAAACAACTTAGTGGTCAATCGTCAACCATGTTGGTTTAGGGGTCGTTCAAGTGGGCATCCAAGGTTAGGGGGTGCATTTTTCAGTGGGGAAAAAGGGGATTTGAAATTCTTTCGAGAACATTCGAGGACGAACTATCTTAATTTCTACCGCTTGTTACTAGGGCGGAGTTGTTTTCAGTACGCTCGGATCGTTCGCGTGTAGCGTTGAGTTGTCGCGGGTATACTTTTTATCGACGACGGTTGAGAGTTAAGCGATTTTAAGATGAAGAAGAGGAATTTTCGCCTTTTCTGATTGGATCGTTTGGTTTTGGAAGTCAGTTAGATGAGTTTGAATTACAATTTTTTCAGTCTCTCTTTTTGAACGGGTGGATGTAGTGTGCGTCGCTATAAAAGCCGTATTTGGCCGTAAGGCCAGACACACTGTTACAAAATTTCTGGTAGAATAGAGTCGAAGTTCTGATGATCTTCGAGTACTTTTTGTAATTCCAATTACTTATATTTGTTTTCGAGGATTTGAGATGAAATTCTAAAAGTTTTAACGGCTGCTTAGGAGTCCATCTGGATTTCGTAAAACAGTAATAACATCACCTCACCTAACTGCTTAATCTTCATTCCATAGTCTATTTTACAAATGATTTTACTTGATAAATCCTAAGAATTGAAATGGAAGATTTCATCGTTATTGGTGCTCTTCCTCGACATAGAGTATTGTAAGTTCCAGCGTTTTCTACGTGTATCAATAGTCATCCGGTAGTCTTGGAGTTAATCTGCACAGCATTAAATCGTCTTGCAGCATAATTATTATGTCGTGGATTCTTCTTCGGCAGTGTTTCTTCAGATCAGCGTAATTGTCTGCTAAATAATCATCATCTTAAATTAACTTTATAGAATTCTTTCTTCTGAACTATTTCCCTCCAGTAACTAGTAAGTGAATCATCATCGTAAATTAACTTTATAGAATTCTTTCTTCTGAACTATTTCCCTCCAGTAACTAGTAAGTGAATTATCATCGTAAAATGACTTTATAGAACTTTTCCTTCTGAAAGTTTTTCCTCCAGTGAATAAAAAGATAACAAGTAAAAAATATATGAAAATGTTATTATTATAACAACAATTTAATTTAAGTGAATTTTCATTTAAGCTTTAGGATTGGACTGAAATATCGGTTGATAAGTGTAAGTGATCTATAATTACATAAGAATTTAACATCTATAAAATGGCCTATGATATCGATATGAAATATACTTTGTGTTGAAATAAATTTTGCTGTTCTTCTACTAAACATCTGTTTGTCATCTTTATTATTTGGGTGAGTCACATTTTTCCTTTTCTTTTCAGATAATTATGAATTCGTACGTATATTTCAGAATGAGAAGATAGATAGTCAACTTAAAGTAAATTCTAAATTAGATTTTAATTAAAGAATTTGTAGCAAATTTAACTTTAAATTCATTCTCAACTGTTGATATTTTTAGTGCTAAGTTCAACATCGCAATTATGCTAACTACTATACTTTTTCGTCCTGTATTGACGAGTTGGGGTAGGATGTAGAGTAAGCATTTATTCTATTTTCAGGCTTATTTTTTTATATATTCCGATCCCAAAGTGGTTGATATATCATTTTTAAGCATTTATCAAGAATTTCTGTTTGCTCTATCTCCTGCGCCGATTCTTCCTTACAAATCTAATTATTCTTGTAAATATTTTGCAAAAAGAGCTATACTACCAGCTAATTAAACTTTTAATAAAAGAACTTATCTAAATTACATATTATTATTATAATATAAATTTTCTAATATATCTTCGGACATTACGCAAGTAGCACAGATTGTAGGCTCATCGTTGGTAGTTTGTAGAAATGGTTGGGAAATGGTAGGATACAGTCTAATTTGAAGCGTACCTGAGCAGGATTCTGAGCAACTAACGGTTGGAACACTGTTGGGTCTTTGTTGGCAAAGTGTTCGTTAGCCAATTGTAAAGCAAGGCGGACATTTCTTACTGTGGGCCAACGTGGACCAACAATGAGCCAACAATTTGCCAACATTGGCCCAACCAGTTTGTTCTATTTGGATAAGGAAGATAATTATTGAGTTGGAACAATTTCTTGATTCATAATTTGGGCCTTAAAGTATGTAGTTTAATGTAATAGATATATATTATCTAACGTTTTCGCGACGAGTTTTTAATATTTTATTACTGATTTTTCAAAAGAGAAAATTTTGCCTAATTTAATCGCAGAAATGCTTATTAAACAAGATTAAATTTTCAATTAAAATTTACTGGTATTAATAATCAAGGATTGTGAGTAATTTATGCGTCACGTATAAGCGACACTCGTCGCGAAGTGGTTAATGGGGGAGATTATTAAATAGTGAAATTATTATTTTTTTTTTTTACTTAGTGTGTTAAAGTGCAATAAATTTTGTTTAGTCTGCATAAATTTTTACAAAGAGCAAATACTACTTGATGTAATATTAAATAAATTACATAAAAAGAAAGAATATTATTGTATGTAATAGTATTAGTATTTAATTATGTTGCAGTGTTACTACAGATTTTTAGTGTGCTTATGCAATTTTTTTCAGTTTATTTCGATGGATATGAAAAATGGGCGAAAGGGTAATGTTTAATGTACATTGCGTGTTTAAACACCTTTTTAGAATTAGTGTTAAAATGCTGTAGTCGATACAATTAGATATCAAAATTTTCTGATAATCGAGTGGAATGACTCCAGATTTTCGTCTGGTAAGAATATAAAATTTGGTATTTGTTAAGGACATTTTTTTCCCAATTAAAATGAATTTATCATGTCAAAATCCGGATTTCATCTAAATGTGTTTTTGAATGAAAATACCTTAGAAATGTTGCTGCAATAAACATCAACATTTATAATTTCTTAATTGTGTATGGTTTTACATTATTATTTTTCTTATTACAGTTGCTGCCTTATTACATAATTTCTGCTATGAACGAATATCCCGGTCTTCCTGGGTTGTGCATTGCTGGAATTTTCAGTGTATCCTTGAGTACAATTTCTTCTTCCATGAATGCTATGGCTGCTGTCACATACCAAGATATAATTCGGACATTATGGACAGATCTTAAAAAAGAAGTATTCATTACTAAAACAGCAAGTTAGTAAGCTTGGATTGATCATTTTAAACCGTTATAGAAATGTTTGATTATTTCAAATTTCAGTGATTTTTTTTTTTTAACCATCTTGAATGTGATATCCAGTGCATCTTAATCTCATATTTCAGATTGTAGCTTTTTTTATTCACTTAACCCATGACTTATGTGCTACAGACATTGATTACTCAAAAAAACTTTTGTGTGTTAAAACAAAGTTTATTCTTACACATAAAAAGGGAAGGGCTGTAACACCAACCACTATTCTTTACCGACGGTGCACTTTATTGGAATAAATGTATGTCTAGAATTTTATTTTAATTATTTTTTAAACTTTATTTCAAATAACACCACTCATTTAAAATTCTTACCTCGCTGTCTTATTTGCATAAGGTCTTGAAAGGAGTCTTAGATAGCGTGCTCTTAAGGGGAGTCGTCAGATTTCAACCTTCAAAAAATCGATTTTCTGATTTTCATATTTTTTTTTATGTAAACTTATACAATTCTCAATCGAACAAAACAAACCGCATAATATTTAAGTTAGTATTTAACCTAATATTTCAACTAGAACCAGGTCAATTTGAAACCGACATGTTTACGTTAACATGGACTCCAATTGATTTTTAAACTTTGCAATTTGAAAACTGTGTTTTTGCTACTTGCACGCACTGATATAAAAAAAATGTTTGCCGACAGATAATTTATTTTGCACAGATATGCCGGTTGGTTCCTATTTGAGACCACCATTTGGCGAAATCTTGCCAAATCAATCGTTGATAGTCAGCCAGATGTAGCTCTTTTATTGTTGGAAAGGCTGAGCTATGATATTTTTTGTGATGACCCGTTTGTTACGTCATCAAGTGATTCCTTATTCGATGTTTATTTGTATTTTAATGATGTTTAATGATATATTAGTTATTAAAAATTTTTTTAATATAATTAAATAACACTTACGTCATTAAATGGATATGTCATGATATTAAAAGAAAAAAAGCATTGAAAAAATTCCATCATCTGCTTGTTTATTTAAAGCTTGATTTTTTTTTCTTTTTTTATGTTTGTGAGTGGTTACTCTTGTTACTTTAGAACAGTATAACAATTAATTGACTGCAGTTTTTATGGAAGTCTCATGTTCACGAAGCGATCATACATGCGGTATAGTGATCGCCCAATTTACAAATTTTGTGTATTTTTTGGGATTCCGATACGACGAGGTTGCTGTATCCAGTGATGTTTTTTTTCGGTTTCATGTTCGCGAAGCGATCATACGTGCGACATAGTGATCGCGGCATTAACGAATTTTGTGTATTTTTGGGATTCCGATACGCCGAGGTGGCTGTATCCAGTGATGTTTTTTTTTCGGTTTATGTTCGCGAAGCGATCATACGTGGTACAGGGATCGCGGCATTAACGAATTTCGTGTATTTTTGGGGATTCCGATACGACGAGGTTGCTGTATCCAGTGATGCTTTTTTTCGGTTTCGTGTTCGCGAAGCGATCATACATGCGGAGCAGTGATCGCGGCATTAACGAATTTCGTGTATTTTCGTTTATTTAATTTCATATTAATCGTTAACTTTTATGTAATATCGATGAAATGTGTTGTTTTTTACTGCTCATATTATCTTTTTATATCTATCTTATTAAATTTGTCAAATAAAATATTTTATTTCACTCATAAATGCAGTATCTAAAAAAATCAACTGTGTATGGTTTAATTTAATAATTCTGTATTTAAATTATCATTCTTTTGTCCAAATTGTTTTGAACGAATAAAAGTTTACATTCGTTACATTGTTACTCTCGTATAAATGCAATCTATTTTTCAGTGACTTTTTATCGCTAAATACATTACTTTTCCTATGTGTAACAAATTAAAAATTAAGAATGGCAACATTTTACCACTTGCTTATTGTGGGTTACAATATGATAAATTTAAGTAAACAATTTAGAAATCGCCAATGTGGCATCATTTTTAAAAAGCGCCAAATGGTGGCTTGAAATAGGATTATGCCGATATGTCCATATGTACTTTTCGGATTCTTTCTAAGTCAAAAAAAAATATGGTACGATAAAATTTATTTAGAAAAACTATCTAACGTGTTTTTATCGGGTAGTTATTTGATTTAATTTTTTAAGAAAAATGTCTGGTTCAAATATGCTTTTTTTTTTAAACTTAAAAACCCGAGAAGGTTGGCAACTATGTATGTATAAAATGATTATATCTTCAACCTCCACCTTGTTTAGTCAATTAAACGATGCAATTTCTTTTGTTGCGATTAAAAGGTGTTTTTTAAAGTGATACAGTTTTAAAAGCACATTCAAATTGCAACAAATAAAATCTGCCTCGTTTAATTGTCAAAACAGTAGGTGGAGAAGGAGATGGTAGGTATGTCCATTTTATACATATCTGTGCAAAAGAAATTTCTGTCTGAAAACAATTTTTCTTTTACAGTGCGCGCAAATACAGGGTAGCCTAATATGGGCCGAATATTTTTAAAATCCTTAACTTGTAAACGGTGACAGTTATTGAAGTAATTCTTGCATTAGATTAATGTATGATGCTAGGAATTTTTATACCGTGTTTCCTGTTTTAAGTTTCAGTTATCAGCGATAAATGGCGTTACAAGCAACAAGTGCACCATTGAGACAGGAATCACATATCTTTGAATACTAGGCCTACACGCGGACACAAAAATGGCGGCTGTCGTAGGCGATTTTTTTTTCAGCGTTTGTGCGGTCCCTTGATTTCTGAAAAAAAGTATTTTCTAAAAGTATTCTTCGCCTTATTTAATAGCAGAAAAAGAAGGCGAAGAATATTTTTAGAAAATACTAGTATTCAAATTCAAGGGACCAGAAACAGAAAAAATACTAGGTTAGATGCCAAGAAGAAAGTTAAAAATATGGAGTTAATATTATCCTACTATTCATTCCTACGAGCATGAAGCCTGCCACACTGGCTTATCCTCCCAAAACACTCAAGGACATAGAAATGTATCGTAATAGCATTGCCTGAAATTCGAATAAAATAAATTAAATTGGCAGTAATAAATTTTTTGGATGATTTAATATATTTGAACTTAAAAAAAAAAAAAAAAAAAAAAAAAAACTCATTATATGTGTTTATCGTAGAAATAATCTTCGAAATGAACAATTAATCTCATTAACTGAGCTATTAAATAAAGGAAGTATCAATCATCTTTAATAACAAACATCCAATCTTCATTCCACCCATGCAATGAACTGATTGCCTGATTAGCAGCAATAGGTGCAATAACTGAACTCCCCACGCATTGTCTGGGCTTCCCAAGGTTTTTTCCTTAATTAACTCTTTATTTGTGATTCCCAAGTGAAAGTGAAACATAAGAGACGGATATTCCCAACCTTTCATATCAGACTAAAACTCACAACGGAACACAGCAGAAGTTCACTCGCACCCGCATGGGGACTTAAACTTGTACCCACGCAGTTTAGATGTTGTCTTTCACCCGCGCCAGAAGTACCGCACGGTGATTCTACTTACTGATTATTATACCGCAACATAACATGCATTATGCTTTCAAGCAGAATATCTGCCCATCTCTTCATTAACGCAAGTATACCGGAAGAATTTCGTTCTGTACATATTTAATATATGGTTTGTTTGTGCAATTTTCTACAGTTATTTCTTCTACTCTACACACCTACACATCCCCACCTGTGGATACGAAACCCAACAATATGTTAAAACAAATAATACACGTAAAATAGTAAAACGAAACAAAATCACTATAGGTCTAAAAAGTTTGTTTTTATTGATTTTTTATAAAAGGCTTCTTGTCTTATAAAAATTAAAACTTCTCAGAATGTAACAAGTTTTATGAAATTTTTAGCAGAATAAATATTGAATCTTTTCACCGGATGTTTAAAATGCCTAACAAACAAAACAAAAATATTTGAAATCATATAAAAATGGGCAATTTAATCCATAAATATAAAATTATGTAACAAATTGAATGCTGCTTATTAAATTCATTTTATTCGAATGCAATGCAACACTTTTAGAATACTTCTCTACGGGTCTTTGAAAGTTTTCTGAGGTTGAATGGCTGTGCCGGGCATATTCACAATATCTACACGATTCAGATTAGAGTCCTGCACGTGCATGGGTCGGGTTGTACCCGACCCGAACTCGCAAATTCTATTTGAAGGTAACCCGCAACCCAACCCGAACCAGACAAAAAATATTTCCTTGACCCGCAACCCGATCCGAACGTTCAGATTGACACTGGTATTTCTCAGTACAGTAGAACCTCAATTAACCGAGCTTCGATTAATCGAGGTTTCTGTTAACCGAGCCGATAACAATTTTTTTTTGAATGAGCTTTTGAAAAGACCACACGTTTTAGTTCACTGTCCATGCTACAGGCTCTTCTACTCCAAAAGCACTCAATTTCCAAGAAACATTGCACCCTGAGAAGTCAACAGCGAACAATGCTTTGTTTCCAGTAACCCTGTGGCCCTATTGAACACCAGGTGCAATATGTTATCGGACAATTACACCCCCCTCCCCCCTCCACACACCCACTTGACTGGCGACAGTGGAGGGGATTGGCGACTCTCGCAGTAGACATTTGGGTTTCATGACATTCTTCTGTTTGTCCTTTTTTTCGCGAATCCACTGTTTTGATGTGAACCTTTTCTTTAATCATTTCACGTCTGATCATCGCGCAAATAGTAAGTCATTCATTTTTAAAATGCAGAACCAAAAAAGAAAGATTTGTTTCGGTGGTAAAAAGCTCGAGGCTATTAAAAGAATTAATAATGGCGAAAATTTAAAAAAAAATGGCTCTGGAATTTGGAGTTGGCGAAACCACAGTAGGCGATTGGAGACGTAATAAAGCTCAAATAGAGGCTTTTTGTTCAAAGATGGATTCGTCAAAGGTATTAGAAGAACGGTCGACATTAAAAAAAAGCCAAAAGTGAAAAGCTTGATGAAGCAGTCTATCTTTGGTTCAAGCAACAACGCGCGCAGGAGATTCCAATTTCCGGGAACACTCTAAAAGAGAAAGCTCTTCTTCTCAGCCAAAAATTACACAAAAGTTTTTCTGCAAGTCAAGGTTGGTTAGATAAATTTAA
Source organism: Maratus michaelseni (assembly GCA_963931845.1). Taxonomy (NCBI): domain Eukaryota; kingdom Metazoa; phylum Arthropoda; class Arachnida; order Araneae; family Salticidae; genus Maratus; species Maratus michaelseni. Next base: position 151,296,769 of record OZ007596.1, on the reverse strand, counting down.
AAAAAATTCGCAACTGGCGATTGCAGGAGAAAAGTCGTCTGCCAATGAAGATTCTGCTAAAGATTTTGTTATAAGATCTGAAGAATTGATCGAAAAAGAAAATTTGACATTAGATCAAATTTATAACGCCGATGAAACCGGCTTGTTTTACAGAATGTCGCCATCGAAAACTTTGGCATCTAAAAAAGAAGCCAGTGCTCCGGGTTACAAAAAAAGCAAAGACAGGGTGTCGCTTCTTGTTTTCGCAAATTCAAGTGGAACTGATATGTTACCGCTACTTCTCATCGGTAAATCAAAGAAACCGAGAACATTTTAAAACATCAATGTAAATTCCTTGTCCGTGATGTACAGAAATGATAGGTTTGCTTGGATGAACTCCGAAATTTTTGAAAAATGGTTTCATGATGACTTTGTACGGAACAAAACAATGATTCCAAACCACGGAGTAAAGAGGGACTGGAGGTGAAATATTTACGTTTGGCGTGACGCCAAAAATGCAACCCTACATTCGGCCCAAACAACTGACGGCTCGCTTTGAAAACCTCTCCCCGTCCAATGAGTCCAGTCCTTGTTCCACGTGCAGCCTCTCTCCGTCCAATGAAATCTGTTGTTTGGGCCTAATGATTTTAGCGATAACCGGCATCATATTGCAGGCCGTTTTTACGGTTTACTTCCAATTTATTCTTTCTCTTAACTCTGTGATTCCGAACAGTTTAGACACAGTTAACAGTTAACAGTTAAGTGTTTTAGCCAATCAGATTTTCAGTCGTATTCAGAAATGCGTTGGGGCTTGTTTTTAAACTTTAAAAATTAATGGCTCACTACTGGTACATGGCCCACAATAGGTGCATTCACCTTATTAATACCAACTAGCTAACCCGGCCGGCGTTGCTCTGGCTCCTGATAATAACCTTAAATATGAAGTCATTTAGCGCAGTCTTTAATTAGTTTAAATTCTCAGTTATTTAGTTTCTTGACAGTAAATACAGTTTGATATTGGTAAGTAAGTAAGTGTCTTACCTTTTAAATCTTCATTCGAGTTCCTTTGGATTTCGTCTAGCACCGTCTCGCACAAGTATGATTTATCCATGGATATCCAGACGTTGCACTAATCCTATCCTATCCTATCCTAATAATATTATAAATCTGATTGTGTGCAAATATTAGGCTGAAGCCAGCGTCAAAATGGAGCATTTAATGATCCTGTATCTTTGCATATACGTTGATTATAACCCTCAGATGAACATAGGCTGGTTTTTGTTAATTTTATTCAAATATTTTTCTTAATAATTCAAAATTTCGTTATTTTCATAGAGAATTAGTGGACATTTTCCCATAAAATTTAATCATTTTACTTTATCGTTGCTAGGGCTTTGATCGTTGCCAATAAATAAAAACAAGGAAAATAATTTTTCCTCAAAAATTAGTTTTCAATTGAAAGATTTTCACGTGAAAAATGAAAAGGAAAAATAATTCAAAAGAAGATGAATTTCCGTGATATTTGAAACAAAAATGTGGAGTATTTGTTATTATACATGAAGTATGAATATCGGTTACATTAAAAAGATCTTTTTCTGTCAAAAACTGCGTTATAATTAGAAAGAAAAGTGAACAATAATTATATTCGTAGAAATAGATTTCGCTTGGACCATGGAACTATGAAAAGGATCCTCCTCGGCTTGGACAAATATGACGTCATAAATAAAACCTGTATTTTCAAATAGTCGTAATAATAAGGAGCATGAATATCAATATATAATGAAAGTAGATAGATAATGGACGTAATATTTAAGATGAAAAACTGAAATATTTTTATCGATACTGATTAATAATTAGCTTGAGTACCAGTTACATACAAATGAGAGTTTTCCGCTAAAATTTACGTCCTGATTGCCAGAAAAAGAAAATTAGCAAAAATTATGGCATTAAAAAGAAATTTCTTTTAGGAAAATGTGACGTCATATTTGAAATAAAACGGGAATTTTCAAATGTGTTTTACAAGGAACGGGAATTAATTCCGTACATTAATAATACAAGGATCAGTAAGTATAGAAAGTAGATTAGTTTCACAACATATTTAAAAAGAAAAATTGAAATTTTTTTTATCTATACCGATTATTAAGCATGAATATCAGTTACATACAGATGAGAGTTTTTTGCCAAAAACCACACCATGATTATTAGGAAAAGAAAAATAAATACGAATCTATTATATTAAAATCTGACCGCATGTTTGTTTTTCGCAACTACTCTTTTCAGATTACCGAACGCAATGCGATTTACTTAACACCGGTTATCATTCATCCGAGGATGTCATAAACTCTCAGAATTTAAAATAAAGATTTAAATTCCGAGATATTATTAATATTATTATTATTATTATTATTTTTTTTTTTTTTGTAAATTTTAACGAAGTTTCTCTAAAAATGGCAACTAAATTATTCCATTTTTCTGGATAAAAAAGAAGAAATAAAACGGATTAATATATTTTTTCTCATTAAAACTGAAAAAAAAAGAAAAGAATTCATTTTCAATTTGAATAGATGGTGAAAGGAAAAAAAAAAATCTTGAATACAGTAAAATTTTTGAAAAATAAAAACGTATTTTCACATATTCAAACTTCATGAATCAATTTATTCTGGAGAACAAAAATCGTCTGTGAACATATTTTCATTTAGAAATCAAGATTTTTTTTCAGTTATAGATTAAATAAAGGAGGCAAATTAAAGCTCCTTGCATTTAGGTTTACAATAATGGCTCCCTATTCACAATAATTGAATTTAATGAAAAAGAATATACTATTTCCATTGTCTTTGAAGGATTGCTATTAAAACGTTTCACAAAGGCGTTAAAAGTAAAATGGTTTACCAGGTAAACTTGACCTTGACATATGTTTTTACATAATTCACCGATTTCCACGATTTTGTTTGGCCCGCCTTTTTTCATTGGTTGCAGTTTCCCTTTCGTGATTATTTGTCACAAAATTTCACTTTTTTAAAACTTAGTTATGTCAAGGCCTCTATAACATAGAAATACTGTATTGTCTCCTATGGAATGTGATAAAGAGTTAGTTAATTATTTACGTTTCTAATTATCGGGAATGAAATATTTTGCTTAATTAATGCATTTATTCTTCTTTTAATGATACGTGAACGAAGTCACGAGTAACAGCTAGTTTATGATAATATCCACAGATTGCTGAAAAGTAAAACATTGTTTCGATTAATATAATGTTTAAATTAACTTTAATCATTACTCCACTCATTTTAATAAGTTAAGTAATTTTATATAAGATTTAAAGATTAACATGTTATAATTACGTATAGCTTACATATACAGGATTTTTACTCTTGATCACATTTTAAAGAAGTGAGTAGAAAAAGTTACACGAGTCCTTGAGAGAAAGAGAAGATTCATTGGGTCATTTTCCCGAAAAAAATCCCATTACGTCAAACGTTGCTTGTTGTTGCGCAAAGGTTTTTACCTCCGGGATTTTCACTGGCGTTTCCCGTACAATACTTTGATGATACGAGATTCACTTTCTCTCCAATAATTACAATAATGTTTATGAGTTCATTTCCAATAAATAAGATTAAATGCTTTCCTTTTTCTTACAAAATAAGCCTCAAATTTGTATGATTTTATATCTTTAACCCGATTTTATATGATTTTAGTTTTTTTAATGAAAAATTGGCGTAAAGAGCTTGTAAGAAAACATTTTCTTGTTTTTTCACGTAGAGTCGTTTCATAGTTATATATAAATAAAAAGCTTGTTGTCTGAACTCTTTGAAATTTTTATCGGTTATAAATATAACGGTTTTGCAGCCCGTGCAAAAATTTCCTGAAAAAATATTTATATCTAGTTGTAAAAAAAAAATGTTTTATTCTCGCTTTTTTTGTTTGTTTGTTTTCGTGTCGGGTCTTTTAACATAACAAAAATAAACGTTCTTATCGTTTGAACTCTCTAAAATTTCAGTCGGTTATAAATATAACTTTATTCAAGCCTTCTTTAAAATTTCGTGAAAAAATATGCATATTTACTAGCGAAAACATGAGCCGAAGCCGCGCTGAAACAGCCCACGTTTTAGCGTTTTCATCGAAAATGTATGAGATTTTTTAAAAATATTTCTACTCGCCAGAACGTTTCGAAATTTTTATAGATTATGTAAATCCGATCTGTCGAAATGCTCTAAACAGATTGTGCTGTTTAGTTGCTTTTAGCGTAGAAAAAAGATCGTAACGAGGCGCAAAGTGACCTGCAGTAGCGAATTTTTTCGGAAGGGCTGAATTTCGTATTGTTCAAAACCGATTTCACCGTTGAAGAGAAGAAGGTTTCAGCTTTAAATAGGTATTTTTTGTGAATCAGTACTCCTGAAATCGAGCCCCAGGAGAGCGTCGGCGAAAAAGTCAACCGCGAAAACGACACTTTTTGAATTTTTTTTCAATGAGAACAATATATTTTTTAACTGATTACATCGTTTCTGTATATGTATTCTATTTTTTTATATCCCGAATGGTTAGGCCGATGGGCGTTAATACAAACTGCCATAAAAGGCAACATTTGGTTTCTCTGCCTTCTACGCGCCCCAGAAAGCGGGGACTGATCATGGGAGCTCGTCTCCGCCAATTAAAAAAATATATACTATTTTTGATGAGTTTTTAATTAATACCTCGACTAATTATTAAAAAATTAAAAATCTGAGAATCAGGTGCATCAGACCTTCCTTGGGCTATCATCATACAAATTTTCAGATATCTAAGAGCGGTAGATTTCGCTAGCCATCGCCAACAGACACACCCACACAGACCGAAACTTTCTTTTCTTGGTATAGATACAACCTATCTATTTTAACAGAGAAATACAATTGTGTTTATTTTCAGATTTTTTTTATGGTGTCCTCTCGATATTTGTGACTCTCCTTGTTGCGTCTATGGGTAACATCGTGAAGGCTTGTATTCTGGTACTTGGAATTGTAGCAGGTCCTGCATTAGGGGTATTTTTTCTGGCTTCATTTACAACAACAGCAAACGAAATGGTAATACTATTCCAATTAATACATCATTCTTCTTTATGTTTAATGCTTTGTTAATACTTTTTACGCGAAAATGGAATTAAAAATTGTGAAATCAATGGAAGTAAATGATGGTTTTATGCTAGTTAATTTCTTTACACTAAAGTGTAAAAAAAATTCTCAAAAGTCTGTATCTATGTATGGAAAACAGCACTAAGTGTGTTATGAGTCGATAAAATGCTTTCGTAAATATAATTAATTACATTGGTGCAATAAAGAATTTAAGATATACAGGGTATTCCGTTATTATGGCAACAAACTCAACGGAGTGATCGTCCATCACATCAAGACAAAGTTTTCAATGGAACCCATGGGCGCAAGTAATGTTATTTCTTTGATTCTTCAGTATTCAGTTACTAAGTTATGTAAGAAACAGTCTATAGAATAATCAGGTTCGGAGTTGTAAAATGAAAATTGATAATCCACAGAAATTACCGAAGGCAGAAGAGAGGGTTAAAAGTCTTCAGCAGTTACAGATGAGAGTCAGGAGCAAAAGTGATAAATGTTTCACATACGAATACCGAATTCAACTGATACAGACCGTCGCCAATAGGGTTTCTTTGGCGACAAAATTTCAAATGAAGCATAGCTTAGATCATGAACCTCTATAGAAGAACTTCTAACGCAATAGTGATACATCGTGACGAGACTTGGGCACTAAATGGCAGCTGCACAGCTACGCGCACGGTTCTGCGCAACTGGCCAGAATCCGTGCTGCAGCAGCACCCATGGCTGTCACTGCCAGTGTCAAACGGTGAAGCAGACGAATTTTAGTGACGTATGCAGGATCCGTCTTCACATGCGCCATCTATTTGAGGCTTTTTTCGAGGAACGATTTCCTTCTTGGAAAGGCTATTTCGTTAGAAGTCCTGTTATAGAGGTTCATGGCTTAGATAATGATATTTATTGGGAAAGGTTACAATTTTTGGCTCAGCAAATGCATTTTATTTCAAAATATGACTTTGCCAAGGACATCGCAACGGCATCTGGAGCGTTCCTGTGAGAATGGCATTTTTAGGGAGCAACATTGAATAGTTTTTAGCGAAAGCAGAATTATTTTTAGATTAAGGAGTGTTAAAGATTCATTAACGATGCCATATAAGGAAATGGTACGGTATAGCAGATGGCCCATAAGTGACTCACAGTGGGCGCAAAAAGGCAAGCGAAATAAATTGTGTTGGGAAAGTAGATTACAGAAAAGGAATCTATGAAGATTCATTCTTTTCGTTTTCTTTTTTTTTATTTAACAGAAACGACGTGAGATAGGAGAGCGAGCAAGCGGCGAACAACCGCGATGAGAGAAAATTTAATTAAAGAGTGATTATTGTTTCAAGTTAAATATTACATATGAAATTTTGAAAACAGGAAAAATGATTTATAAAATAAAAGGGAAGGGGTTAAAATTTAATATATGATTCTCGTATCATAGCGCAATTCACGTATTAGGTCAAAAATACAGGGTATCATATTCCAACTCTAACACAGTTTTTCGTTAATAACTTGAAGAACATTGAATATATTACAACAAGATTTTCAATAGACTTACTTTGCTTATTGTTAAATGCAAATCTAACAACTTCTGAAAGTAGCGAACAATCGCGTCCAAACAAACACTGTGCTAGATCCTTTTCCACGCGGAACATTTCAGATTGCGACGCTAAGTACGTACAATGCTGCTAACCGAATTATAATGCTCTTTCATCCTTTTGGCATGATGTCATCACTTTTCGTAAAAAATAAGGTAAGTCTGCAAAAATTTTATTACAATATCTTCTTTATTGTTCAAATTTGTAAAGGAAAACTGCATGAGTGTTGAAATAAGGTACCCCTTTATCTTTGCAATCCTGGGTTCCATTGGAAAATTTGCTTGTCTCGACGTGGATTATCATCCTATGTGAATTTGTGGCAATAACTGTCCGGATACTGACTGTTACAGATAATAGCTGTACAATAACAGAAAACCCTTTAGATTAAAACATAGCATAAGCAAAGGAAAATAATTATGTGTAGTCGTAAAATACTCTCTAAAGAATTCGATTTAAGACGCGATCAATATTAGCGTCAATGAAAAATAATACAACTGTAGGTCGATTGATATAGGCTTTAAAAAGTAAATTAAAATCCTGTACACTATACATATCTGAAATTTAGACTAAAGATAAAACCAGAAATGTAATTGTTGACATTATGTATTTATTTTACAGGCTCTTTAAAAGTTCTTTTTGTAGACAAACAGACAAAACATTACTGTAAAGGAAAGTAAGAAAACAGAGCGTAAAATTTCTGATACAAGTAGCTGATCTGCCCGGCGTTGCCAGGGGGCATGATAATAAATGAATAAAAAAAAAGTTTGAATGATTTTATATCCTTAACCCGATTTTGTATAAAATTATTCTTTTAAATGACATTTAAAACGATAATGCTTATTTATTCATCAACAAGTGGTGTAATTATGATCCATATTCTAACTCATTGATAAAATTGAAAAACTCATGTATTTATTTTTTAATAATTTATATTCCATTAAAATATTACTTAAAATTTATTAACATTTTGCATACCCTCCCTGGCGGTGGAAAGTGGAACTAAAATATCTTAGGCGATCGAAATCAAGTCGAATGAGCCAAATCTTGTCGTAATCAGGCCCTTAGAACGCGAGATAAGAATGCGCCCCCTGGCAGTGGAAGGTGAAACTAAAATATGTAAGGCTATCGATATCAAATCCAATGAGCTAAACCCCGTCGCAATCGGGACCATAGAACCCAAGATACATTGAAATGTAATTTTAAAAATCTTAAATTATTATTCGAAAAGAGTGGTATATACAATTCACAAGTTTACTTTAATGTTATAGAGGGTGATTATTAAGTTAATTAAAATGTTTGGAATCAGTTACATTGAAATTGAAAAGTTAGTTGCTGAGATACGGAAACGGGGCATAGTTAGACGAAAAAACATGCGGGAAGAACCGGGGAGGGGGAGTGGATATTCAACTGCCCTTCGCTAAATGACTAATTAGGAGGACCACTATGCATCTTCAAAGATTGATTCATTTCGTTATGCTAGGAACTTAATTTCAAATTTCGCTTAGATTATTATTCGAAAATTATTGTAGCCCTTTACTAGAAATACACCCTGAAGCTGTGAATGCTGATTGTTATACTAATTTGACAAAATGGAACTGGTTTAGAAAAGCTCGGGACATTATTAGCTGAGTTATGGTATATCCCACATTTATAGAAAAAAAAGTTAAGGAGAGACGCTAGGGGGCGCGAGGTCAGTGCTCAATAACAAATCACTAACTTTCATTTTACGTATGCATCAACTGAATACGGGTTGTGTACGGAAGTTTTACGAAAATTGTTTTTTGAAAAATCCAGTATTCTCTCCATATAACAGCAATTAAACGGTACTGATGAAGCTACAAATGTTAAATTTGTTAAATGGAATTAGTTCTTTCGAAATCAGAGAAGTAGATACATTAAAAATGGTTTTAAATAACGAAAAAAACCGCCGCCAGGGGGGGGGGCGGTGAAGTACAATGAATGCGATATTTAATAAAAAGTCGTTTATACCTCCTTCCTATTCCCTCAAATATAACAACTAAACAGTTAAAAAAAACTTCTATGTAAATTAGGGGCCCGATAGCAAGCGAAGCCCGCTCTTCTGCTCTATCATAATATCGGTCATGTGGACTAAATGCGATATTTAATAAAAAGTAGTTCTCCCTCCTCATATAATAAATACAAATGCTTCTTTATTAATTACAACCATTGTGCCGATAGCGGGTAAAGCCCGCAAGTATGCATTGTAATAATATGTGTCACGTTGAAAAATGACATATTTAATAATAAGGCGTCCCTCACCCCCTCCCCATCCCCGTAAATATAAAAAAATGCAAACGTAACTTTAATTATAAAAGCCATGGGCAATTCGATTTTTATTTTTCTCCATTAAATAAATGAGGAGTTTTATAACATAAAATTTTTGGTTTTTTAGAAAACCCTAATGAATGTATCAAAATGCGCCTACATTCCAATTTTGAAATCAGTATCTTATATACATTTTAAAATATGTTTGTACCTTAAAATCATCGCTGAGTTAAAATTGCTGAATTAAAAAACTGGCAGCCCTTGTTTCTGGCAACCCTCGACTCATTTCATCATCGAATAACAGCTGTGCTTTTGACTTAATAAAAATGTATATTCGTTAACAAAAAGTTAATTGATATCTTTGGTTGTAATTATCTTTCTTATGAAAATTATATTTCTGGGTTCACCGTTAAAAAATACGCTTAGATGCATAATTTTCAAATCGATAAATGCAATATTTCAAAAAATTTGAATAGAGCCCGAATTTGCCAAATAAAAAAAACTATGAGTCGACTTTCCTGGCAACCCCATTTGCAATAACCCTCTTTTCTGTCTGGGTCTAATTCTCAAGTCTGGTCAGTTTTTGGCCGAAATAAAGCTACAAATTTTTACAGATGGATCATCTATGGGAAATGGAGTGGCAAGTGCATATACAGTCTCTCTTAATAATAACTTCATCCATGATCATGCAGTAAGACTACACCCAATTAACTCAATTTACCAAGCCGAATTATATGCGATCCAGGAAGCAATAGTTTGGTTAACACAATCACAATTTACATCAGCCCTTATTTTGACAGATAGTCGCTCATCCTTAGATGCACTCAAGATAATTTTTCCTTGAAACTCCATAATTTTAAATATCTACAATAGTTTACTACAAAACCCCAATAAATTCATCAAAATAGCCTGGATTAGAGCACATGTAGGCACCACTGGTAACGAGCGAGCAAACCTTCTTGCAAAAAATGCAATTGCAGAAGACCATTATGATGACATCTCTGTCTTACCATTTCCAGAATCCATTCTAAAGAATTAATTTAATAACAAAATCATCACGGATTGGCAAAATGATTGGACCAACTCAACGAAAGGAAGAGAAACGTATAAAATTCTTAATAAGGTAAATGTTAAATTTTTATGTGTTCAGAAATCAGCAGCATATTATCTTAGCGGCCATGAAAGCTTCGCAAGCTTTTTATATAAAATTGGTAAAAGAACCACGGATAGATGTCCTTGTGACAAAACCCCTGGAACTCCTATACATTACATCTTCGGTAACTGCCCTCTTATGGAATACCATTTTAACTTCAATAAAAATAAAACATTAAAGAGAAACCTACAACGTGAGCTATTAGATGCTTCCAATTACGAAAAGTTAGATAAAAACTATAATGTCCTAAATAAAAACTTTTCATATATCAAAGAATTATTATAACCTATATAAAATCCTAGATCTATAGATTTTAAAAACTATGTTTTAAAAGACTTAATAGACTAGTGCATAATACAATTGAAAATTTTCAGTACAATATTATTAATGTAAATATCTGTATGTATCTTTAATATTATGTAATCTTATCAGTATATTCATATAGAACTTATATACATGTAATAACTTTGGGCTCACCCAGCAATAAGCAATATTGGGTAGCTCGTGTGATTGTTTTTTTTTTTTTTTAACTTGCTGGGGACTCCGGGTCCTTGGACACTGGGGTTCCTGGTAGATATAGGTTTTCCCCTCGTGAGCTATAGTTTATATGCCGAGAAGTTGGCTGTCCACGAGTGGGAGGTTTCTGTTTCTGTTTCTGTTCGACTTTCACAAAATTTATATTTTTGGAATCAGAAATATAAACTGCGTATATACCATGAGTTTCGAATCGATACCTCCAATATATTTTTTTAATATTCGAGAATAAGTAAAAATGAGAATATTTCGTTGTCTGGAATTATCAAAACGGCAATTTCTTTTGTTGTTACGATAAAAATCGACATTTTTGAAGCGCATTTTAGTGAGTTTTTTTTATGCCATGCTTAATGAATTTTTAATTAATAGGCTAATTTTCAAAATATTAAAATTCTGATTCTCAGGTGCACCAGGTCAGGTTTTGAACTATCCTCACCTCAATTTTTAGACTTCGACGTGTGGTAGATTTCGCTTAGCCATCGCACACACACACACAAAGACAAACAACTTTCTTTTATTAGTATAGATACTCACATATACATATTTGGACATTTTGTAAAAACCTCTCAATAACAAACAAAATTCCCTAAAAATGGGAAAATGCGTTTTTAATGCCGAAAAAAACAAAATTCAAAGTTTTGTATCTCGGTAAGTTTTTGTCATAAAAGATTGGTATTTTTTGTTGAGTTATTTTACTTTTAAGAATGAGGAGTATGTTTTTATGAATTACATTTTAAAAGAACCCGGAGCCGTATAAAAATTTAAATTTCTTAACTTTTACAGAAAAAAATATTTTGACTTGAATGGCTTCTAGGATGAGATAGTTGAGATGACAAAGTTTGAAACATTTTTGCAACTCGACGATATATCCTTAAAATTAACCGTTTGTGACTCAAGAACTCCGATTTGAAAAATATTTACTCAGATGTTAGAATACATAATTTTAAGCATGTAAAAAAAAATAACAATACAAATTAATAAGAATAATAATAACTAAAAGGCATTTTTTCACATCTGAAATAAGCAGAAAATTACATATTTTTCATACAAAAATATTCAATTTTCCAATACAAAATTGTAAAGTACACGAACTTACATTTGTAAAAATTCTATTTTGGACGTCTCCAGTATTTTTAATTTTACAAAATTTACGAAGTTCATTTTAGCAATAACGATGCGAAACTGCTCAAATGATAAATAAAACAATGGCATGGAGAATTATCTGAGTATCGCCGTCTGTTGAGAATTCTATGAACAATTTATATTAACTGCTGTGCTGGGAGATAGCAGCAATAAATAAAACCGTCTTTTAATTTCAGAGTATAAGTAACATTGAGTTTTGGATATGTTGCAGATATACAACGCGGTGACACAAAGGAGTTAACGGTTTTGGAATTATCTATTTGGCAGCGATAAGACATGCCCTGTATTGCCTGTATATTTTTTGCTTTACTTTTAAAATTATGGTTTAATTGTTTCCTAATCTCTTAAAAATGTAAAGAGTTAAATATTTTTACCTATGCTTTTAAAATTTTTTCTATATTTGCAAATATACTGATCAAAAGGTTATTGTTCTAAATGCCATTAAGAGCCTGCGCTAGTGACGCGAAAACACTAGCAAGCTAATATTAAAAACAATATGCGCGTCCTTTTAAAATTTCTCGATCACATTTTAATATTTTTTAATAATTTTTTTTGCATAAGATGTCTGAGATCGCTGTCTTACCCGATACGTTTTTTACTTTTCCGATTTTAATTCGATTTGTTTTCTGAGGCCATGTTCACTTTCACAACCGGTTCCGAAAATGAAAGAGTACTCAGAAAACCAAAAAATAAATCTGCAACCAAAAAACGAAGATTCCCGGTAAGACATCGACCTCAGATATCCTATACGGAAAAAAAAAAAAAAAAAAAAAAAAAAAAAAACTAGACTTAAGTAGTTTCCAAAACTTTTTTCCTATCTCAGACATGTTAATACTTCAAAAAGCATAATTTTTTTAATTCTGCGGTTTAGAATTAAAAAATGCAGCATAGCAGCGCCACCTATTGTGCGATTTACACCAAAAATAGCCAGTACCAATTTATATCAAGGTCTAACATAATCTGAAGTTTTATTAAATTCCGTGCATTAGTTCTTGAGATATGGCTATCGTTAAAATCGAGTAAATCCTGAAAAATGCAGAATAGCAGCATCACCCGTTGGGAGATTTAAATGAACAACGCATGTGAACATCAAATGGATTCTGAAGTTTGATGAAAATCCTTATACTAGTTCTTGAAATAGAGATTTTTTGGAAATCGTGAGAAATGCAGCATAGCAACGCCACCTGACACATTATTGAGCGATTTACACTAAAATCATATCAGCGCCAATTTATATCAAGCTCTAACAGAATCTAAAGTTTTATTAAATTTCGTGCATTATTCCTTGAGATAGAGCGTCCACAAAATTTTTATCACATACAGACACACACACACACACACACACACACACACACACAAACAGACAGACATTTTCTAAAAACAGTCATTTCGTGTTTATTACCTTCTAAAACGTATAAATCCGTCGAAAACCGGAAGTAAAAATTTTTCACGAATCCAATACGTTCTTCTTGTAAATATAGAAAAAAGTAAAAAATCATTAGAAAAAAAAATTAAACGCAAACGAAAAATTTGAAACGAACTCACCTATTGGCTTAACGTTAGCTTGCTAGTATCTTCGCATTTCTAACATAGGCTCTTAATGTAAGATTAGGACAAGCGAAGCTTAAATGATTTAATATTATATTTACAGGGAGTAAATATAGGAGTTCTGGCTGGATTCTTATTGGCCGGCTTTCTAAGTTTCCTTCCAAATGAAAGAAATTATCCTATATTACCAATAGAAAACGATTGCTCTGGAGAGGTAATTAGAATAGCAAATGCATCTGTGGCAAAATACGATATTAATTCTTACCGTTACACCTCAAATACCTCTTTAGTACATTCAACGTCTACTCCCGTCTTACCAGAGTAAGTATATTATATGGGTATTACTACACTGAAAAAAAAATGTTGATTTTACGGTTAAATACTGGCAGCTGCACTGTTAAAACTACAGGTGACACATGGCACCCAAAAGGGGTGAAAGGCTTGTCTCACTGGTGACACCCCTAGGGCAGCCAAAATGGCTCCCTTAACTAGGGTGAAAGGATGGCACCCCTAATACAGGGTGCCCCAAGGGGTGAAAGGATGGCACCCAGGGGAGAATAATGGCACCTCTACTCTAAGGTGCCAAGCGGCACTCCACAAATGAAAGCATCTCCCCCCCCCCGCCCTTGTCTAGCAATTATATTGAAAAGAGTTTGTAAATTCTCATACTTAAAAAAGAAAAGAAAAAGCTAAACATATATAATTATAATGCAATGTTTAACTTTAGCTGCAATAAACTGATCAATACTTCATTTTCTCTGTTAAAATTTATACAAAGTTAAAAGTTGATCATCTCATGTCAAGGGTCGATCCCGGCAAAATTTGGGGCCTATTCAGAACTCCTTCACAAAAATCTATTTAATAAAACAGGCTCCTTCACAAAAATCAATTTTATAAAATGGGCCCCTTCAGAAAAATCAATTTGATAAAATGACACCTTCACAAAATTTCTTTTAATAAAACAAAATCCCTTCACAAAATTCCTTTTAATAAAATAGGTCTTTTCACAAAATTCTATTCCATAAAAACATACTATTTTTATTAATTATTTATTATTTTGTTATGTTTTAAAATGTGCAATTTGTAAACAATCAAGTTCACCAGAAAGGAAAACAAATAGGACTTTAAAAAGTTTTTATGTTAATAAATGTTTGGTTCGAAAGATTGTTTACAAATTACACATTTTAAAACATATCAAAATAATGAATAATTAATAAAAATAGTAAGTTTCTATGGAATAGAATTTTGTGAAAGGGCCTATTTTATTAAAAGGAATTTTCTCAAGATACCTGTTTTATTAAAAGGAATTTTGTGAAGGGACAGTTTATGAAATAGATATTACTGAAGGGGCCCAATTTATTAAATTGATTTTTGTGAAGGAGCCTGTTTTATTAAATAGATCTTTGTGAAGGAGCTCTGAAAAGGCCCAAAATTTTGCCTGGATCGACCCTTGACATGAGATGATCAACTTTTAACTTTGTATAAATTTCAGCAGAGAAAATGAAGTATTGATCATTTTATTGCTGAAAAGTTAAACATTGCATTATAATTATATATGTATAGCCTTTTTTTTTTCTTTTTTAAGTATAAGAATTTTCAAATTCTTTTCAATACAATTGCTAGACAAGGGGGGGGGGGGAGGCATTTTGTGAAAAATATAATAAATTTCACAAAATGCCTCCCCCCCCCCACACACAAAAAAAAAAAAAAAACACTTGCATCGACCCCTGCATGTGCAGGTTAATATCTATGAGAAATGTATTATATACATCATCAGGTCATTTCTGTTACCTATAAAACCGGTTAGTATTTATTACCATATATATTAGTATTTATTACCATTTTAAGTTAGATGTAGTAGTACAGAGATATTTATTTATCATTATTATTTTAAGAGGGGAAAAAAAATCTTCTAGCTATGCGAGTTAAATATATTTACATAAATCACTCAATCATCTAAGCCATTCTTACATCCAGCCACACTACTGTGAAATGTTCCAGTGTTTTATTATTATTAATATGTTATAGTACAAGAGACTCACAAAACATTTTTCAAAAAGACACATGTATAAATGTCAAATATCAATTCAGGAATTACGATTTATATATTTTGTTAATAATTTATAATATGTAATGAGGTATATTTTTAGTTCATTTCATCATCAAACACAAGCTCTAAAAATTTCGATAGTAAAAAGTATTTGATTAGTAAAAACATCTGCAGAAATTTATATTTTATCAAGTTTACTATTTCTTATGTTACAAAGTTTACTATTTCTTATGTTACAAAATTTATTATTTCTTATGTTACAAAGTTTACTATTTCATATTATCAAATCAACTAATTTAAAATTGTCAAATATTCAAATTAATACGTTTCAAGTTAGTAAAAATCAATTCCCTTTAAAACTTGTAAATTCTTTAATTGTTTACAAATAGTTTGTTTATATATCGGAAAAATAAGAAATTAAACTATTTTTTTAAATATAACAAGTTATGTTTCTCTCTCTATATTTTTTATTACTATAATGCATCATTAAATTTATTTCTAGATCGTAAACAACAAAAACTGTGCGAGAAAATTCATTAGATAAAAATATGAATAAAATGAAATTATTATAAGCTCTGCATAAATAATAATTTAAAAAACAAGGAAATAGGTGCGGCTACATCATTCTAATTTCACGCGATACAAATTTCAACTTTCCACATCAAGATTATAACTTAAAATGTCTGCTTGAAAATAATGTGTGGAGCCACTTGTAATACAACATAATATAAAATCTTTTTATAATAATAAAACATAATATACAAACAACACTGAAACATTTCACATACCTGTATATAAAGAGTGATTCTTTTTATTGACTCCCCTGGTTTATTTATTCTAAATAAATGTCGTTATTTAGTTATTATATTAATACCTATGCGGCAACGATTATGCAGCAGCGATGCACTGAAATTCAAAGTCAGCCATCTTGTTCGAACTCCCCTATGACTTGCGAAAAATGAGAGGAAACAAGTCAACACCTCATGAAGAGGAAACGAATCAGCGCATGCGCAAGATACCAGTCGAATGGCGGGGTGAAAAAGTTCGAGCAATATGCATTGTACGGCACCCTAATTAGCTTCAATCACCCAGTGAGTGACCAAATGGCACCCTAATCACATTTTCAAGCCTGTACGGCACCCTAGCGTTTCAAACGGCACCAGAATTTCACCCCGGGTTCCCAAAAGGCACCGAATTGTCACCTTTAGTTTTAACAGTGTGGGGTACCGTATTACTGCTTATTTTACTGTTTATTACTGTTAATTTTACGATATAATACTGGCAGCTGGGGTACCAGTATTATGCCTTAAAATAAAAATAAAAAAATTTGTTGCAGTGTAACAATGTTTCATAACATGCATTTATCTAATGTATCATAATAATCTTCAATTTAAACTGGCATGAAAGAGTAAACATTGTAATATGGTGTCAGTTATTACATTAGGGGCTATGGAAAAGTAATTGAAATACAAAGTAGAATTTTTTGCAATATATTTGTCACAAATTTTATGAACAGAAAATAATGACATTAAAAGAGCTTCATTACAAAATTAATGATGACGCTTCTCATTAGCTATTCATTAGTTTTTCAGCTTTACATATAGAACAAAAAAAATTACTGTTGCCACAGAACTACACTGGCCTCCAAAAGTTAAGGTACAACATGTTTTTCGAAGCTCACCAGACAAAAAATGGCAGTCAGATTAAACTTCATAGTTTATATGAATGACAATAATAAGCTTTAACCCCTTCGGCACCGGCGGCTTTTACACAAATTTTATTCAGTTGGCACCACTTTAAAAAAAAAAGCTACCTTTACTTAAACTATCACAAAAATGCTCTAATTAGAGAAAGCAAATATCACTTTTATTTTTTACTGGTGCCTAAAACAAATTCTGTATGCTCTTTTTGAGGGTGCATATATGCACCCATGGTCCCGAATGGGTTAAAAAAACTTACGCAAAAATTACAGCTACCACTTTTATTTTATAGAAAAGAATAGGTATTTGTGAATGAGAGAAAAATATGCAATTACGAAGCTTTCGTAATTTCGCGTATAAGTTTTGTTGTATTCGAACTATTGTTGTCAGTTTTGTTCACAACAGCCTGTAGAGTCTAGAAATATCTAGAAGAAGTCGTTTGCCCGATTCATTAAGGTGGCGGGCGGTAGGGTGGATGGAACTGGGGTTGTCACAGGCCGATACTGCTAGATGGCTCAATGTGTCTCGCAGTGTAGTCCAACGACTCTGGGATCAGTATGAATCTGAAGATTTTGTGTTCAGAAGATATGTTCCAGGCCACCCACGTGTTACAACACCTGCAGAAGACCGGTTTTTAGCTCTTTCGGCCCGAAGGAGAAGACGCACTACTGTGCCGCAACTCATTGCAGACCACTTTGCAGCATCAGGGAGAAGAATCTCCGCTACTACGGTGCGAAGACGTCTTCACAATGCAGGTCTCTATGCAAGGCGACCAGTTGTGTGTGTCCCCCTCAACAAACGACAGAAAAGGGCCCGCTTATGTTGGGCAAGAGAACATGTTTCCTGGACCAGACAACAGTAGGCTTCTGTACTCTTCACAGACGAGTCCAGATTCACACTGGAGAGCGATTCAGGACGTCTTCTGATCTGGAGAGAACAATGCACTCGATACCATCAATCAAACACTGTCGAAACACACAGGTACAGAAACGGTGGAATCATGGTTTGGGCAGGGATCTCACTCGGAGGCCACACTGACCTGCATATGTTCCATGGAGGAACTGTGACTGGTGAGAGATATCGGGATGAGATCCTTGATTCATATGTGCGCCCATATGCCGGTGCTATTGGCAATGGTTTCATTCTAATGGATGATAATGCGAGACCACACCGAGCTGTGGTTGTTGAGGATTATCTTGAGGATCACGGTTTGGAGAGAATGGAATGGCCAGCTCACTCTCCAGACTTGAATCCGATAGAACATCTTTGGAACTATCTTGAAAGGCAGGTTGCGGCTTTAAGTCCTCCTCCAAGGTCATTAAATGAGCTGAAACAAGGCTTACTCCAAGTCTGGTCAGTGTTGCCTATTTCGGTGTCCGACAATTTAATTGAGAGCATGGAAAGTCGATGCCGCCAATGCATTCAAGTCCAGGGTGGACATATTCCGTATTAGAACCAGTTTTTTAAAGTTTCTTTCTCATTTTACTGCATAATACTGCGATGTACTGATTTCTCCAAGAATGGAATTTTCCACCATGAGTGCTTTTTTGTTGTAATTTCATTTATACTCGTACGTTTAACTTAAGTAAATTTCTATGTCGCATTTAATAAATAACAGTTTAGCGCACATTTCCTCCAAATTTTTTGTTTTTATATTCATTCATTTGCAAATTAGACACAAAAAACCGGTTGTACCTTAATTTTTGGAGGCCAGTGTATAATAATAATTACGTTACACCTGAAATACGACCTCTATTTTAAAATGTGCGGAATACACATTTCGAAATTTTCTGTCAAAATAAAAATAGAAGTATATTTTTTCAGAATTGCTTAATTATTAAAAAATGGATTCGCATTTCAAATTTAACAAAGCAGTGTAATTTAATAAGCATAGGGTTTTAGCACTAATGGTTTTATAGCTACCATTTAAGTGTCAACAGTTTTGGTAAAATTTATTTTGTATAAAAAAATATTTTTTTTAAGATAAAATTTTGTTGATAGAAACATATCTAAATAGAATTGATGATGGAGAACGGAGTTTTGAATTTTGAGATGGACCTTTCTGAAGGAGGAACTATATTAGTTTAGAAAAAAGAATAATGAAAATTCTTTTAACCCCTTCCTGACGAGCGACAAGCATATCTGCCATAAATATCCTTGAATTTGGATATCAGTTTTCTGCTCAGTAATATTCGCCTTTTCTAATGACACAATTCCTGCGATTAAATAATACAAAAATTACTGTTTTTAAAAAGTGGTGCTAAAATGTTTAAAAATGCTTACCTGGCCGCTCGTCGCGTAGATATTAAAATTACATAGTATAATGCCTTTTAAATTATCTTACAATTTCGAGAGAAATATTTCTAATCCTAAAGTTGCCTAATGCAGTGAACAAAAAGTAATGAAATTTTCTGAAGCGCCAATTATATCTATAGTGAACAAACTACATTTCCTCATTCTTGACATATTTTAAAGTGTGAACTTACTCTAACAGGCAATTTTTTTATAGCAATTTTCCCGTATCTTTCATGTGGATATCACCCTTATCGTTGCTTGTTTGCCTTATAATTGGATATGCTGCAAGCTGGATCATATCTTATATCAGAGGTACATACCAATTTTATTAATTATGCTCTTTTAATCATAATTATAAATTTCAAAAGTAAAAATTAAAATACTAAAAGAAGGGTTTAAATACAGTAAAGAAATGTGTGTTACATTTATGTGTAACATATACTGAAATCTGAATTGAATAATTAAATGTTAAATAAAATGCGAATGTGCTTTATTTAGTTAGAGCCTTTTGTTTAGAAATAATATATTTTTAATCTGTTAATCTTATTAGAAAGCTTTGCCATATTAGGATACAGATTTAATTTCACAGTAAAAAAGTTGCATTAATTTGAAAGTTGAATTATAAATATAACTGTCATAACGTGTGTATATATTTCTTTTCACTGCAAGACAAAGCATAATAAATTTAAGTCACAATGAAACCTTTAAAAAATAATATATTTTATCCAACGTAATAATATATGGTCATTCGGAGCTAATATGAGACATACCAACAAAGGTACAAAATTTAAAGTAATAAAATTGGTTAAGTGATTATTTTGCACGCATTACACCATTTTACTTATATCCATTAAGAATGCACTCAAAATTTAAAAATATAAAATTTAAACAATACATTATAAAACCTTATGTTTTTTTATAAGAAAACTTTTCTGTCAGTCTTCAAAATTTTCACGTGCAACACTTAAATAAAAACTTAAGTGAATTAATCTAATAGGTCTTTATTCAGTAAGAAATGGTGACTTTTTTCAGCCTTTAAAATTTGGAATATGTTTAACGTACTGTATTGTTCTCATAAGAAAAACCCTGGAATCGGCCTCCTCTTTGTCCTGTTACCTTGCCAGGGTAACTGCTCAGTCGACTTCATTTTAGGAAAGTCTGGCATTTTCTTTTCCCGCCAATTTCCTCCCGTTTAATCGGTTAATCGCTGAATTATCGCCGTCTTTTTCGTCGTTCCAGCGCGACATGTTTTGTATTTCGATATTCTCTCCCTACAAATTTTGGAATCTTTTTGAGCAGCAACCCTACCCAGGGTTTTTCTCATGGCAGCCACACGGTAGCCTGAGTTACAAACCAACAAACTCTGCAGGCTAATGTGAGACAATGTATAGGGCTAATATAGGACAATGCTTAGGACTGTAATAATACTGCGGGATCGGAAATAATATCCATCTGTAAATTAATATTCTTAACAGTAAAAGATAATAGACTTAAGGGTACAATTAGTAGATACACGATATAATATGGAAAGAAAAAGTATAACAATAGGAGCTTGGAGAAATCGCAAGATTATTATGAGGCTCGTGAAAGGTGAAGTTTAAAAAGAAAGCGAGAGAAAATGGTTGTTCTATAGTTTGTACCTCAGTATGAAAGATTATAATCCGATACTAATAAAATAAAGGATTAAAACTAGAACTCTAGGTGAATTCCTGTTTATGTTTACAACGATATTATAGTATTGATGGGTATGATGTATTGTGATTTCATCATCCAATTGTTTGGTTGAGTAAGTAATAAAGATTGTTTAAAGTTAAATTGAAGACATATAGTTTAAAACATTCATACAAAAACAAAAAGTGTTAATCTATAATTGTATTTTTGTTTTCGTATGTCAGCTCTCAGCTATGATATATTTTTTTCCAAACCTAGCAATGTATTCTTCTACGTTTGTTACAGATCTTTAATCGAATGATATGAAATGCTAGCTAGTTGATTTTACAACTGAGTACACACACATGATTTACACCTCATACTAATAGTGACATTGAAGGCATGTGTATTTTTGAACATTGAAAACTGTGCGTAATTACAGACCGAAAAGATGTAGGAGAGTTTATTCAGAAGGTATGTTAGATGAAAGCATAAAAATAATATTGAATGGGTAATCATTACGTTGATTAGCAAAAATCGTAAGATTGACAAATCGATTTTGTGCCGTAAAATTATGCTGATGGGAACCAGTTCACATTCTGCATCTTCTATCGTAACTCCTACAAGCGAAAATTCCTCGGTTTTGCCAAGTTCTTTTGAGATGTTGCTTTTACAGAAAAAAATATAAAATTTCTACTGCAAAGATGGAAAGGTAAAGAATTCTAGCTAGTTCAAAAGCCATTACAAGTGAAGAGTGGATATTGAACAGAAAAATTAGAAATAGAAAATAAACAAGAGAAATCAAAATCAAAATAATTTAAATTACTTAACAAGTGTAGAAAAGGAAATGGGCCAAATTAAGAAAGTAAAATAAACAAATGTCTAACGAAAAACAAAAAACAAATCATGATACTATAAAAAGAAAGGACTATAAAAAGTGTTAATACAGGAGAAAATAAAGATACAGCGTTTGCATAAGCACATAAATTATCACCCAAATAGCAGGTGAGATACCGGAAGACTAAATTAAAAATGTTGTAAAAATACAAAAAGATAAGAAAAAAAGAAGAAAAATATCTTGATAGATAAATTATTGAAAGGCGACAGCATATATAGTGAAGAATTTCTTGATGTGTATAATAGTGATGTGTATAATAGATTTCGTTGCAAATGTCACAATGGAAGAAACAGATACAGTTGTCTACGAGACACCATTAGTTCAAGAGAATATTAAAAAGGAAGCTATTAATTGGAAGCTATGACATTAAACATGTAATTAGAAAGCGTATTTACTATAAATGTGCTTGTCTCATAAACAAAGTAGATGGAAACGAAAGGGAGGTAACATTGTTAAAAGTTTGAGGTGTTCTAAAGATCTAACACTGATTTCGTGTAGAAAGATGATGAAATCTTTGCAGGGGATTTTCTCGATACTGTTGCGTCCTCCTTTCCCCCGAAATCACATTAAAAGTCCGGAAAATTATTTAAAATTTTCCAGGTTGTGTAAATATTAATGAACAATGAATTAACTCAATCAGTCAAAATCGTAGACTACATTTTTGATTTATTTCTTTTTCAATAATGGATGTTATAGCATTGGAAATTTACTTCTAAAAACTCATAAAAATATAGCCAAAGTGTTGTAAAATAGTTTCCCCTAGCTTCCCCCTAAATTACCATTTAATATATTAGGAATTGAATTTTTTGTAGTGAGTTTTCACCAGTATTCTGGTGTGAAGATGTCCCAAAATTAAGGCAAAATGAAAGTTATATATTTTTAATAATACAGCTGAAATGGGCGTTATTGCAGACTTCTCCTTTTCTTGTGCTTAGAACAACTTACAAATAGTGGTGTCTCACTTTACTCCCATAGCCGTCTCGTATTATCCCCATTCTGAGGGCTAATATGTGATAGGATTTTTTTACATCTATTTTTAGAACATGCCATATTTTTTTTAAATCTATAGACATATAAAGAAAATTAAAATTAAAATTATAGTACAGAACAACAGGTCGGAAGTGACAATAAAAAGTTTAGAATTGTCTCTTATAATAGCCCGATTGACCCTACTTATAGTTTATTCAAAATAAACAATAAGAAAAAACTGCGTAATTTAGGAATTTTCTACGTTTTCTTTTACTTTGTACTACAAGAAATACTTGAGATTTTTTACGTGTAATAATCAAACATTAATTTAGTTTAATAAACACCATATTAAAAAAAAAAATATTTAAATACAGAAATTACCATCAAGAAAACGACAAGACATAAACATCACGTTTTAACTCGTCTTATTTTTAAATTATCAATAATGCAAATAATGTTAAAAATTTGAAATTATCGGAACATCTATTCCTTTATTCAATTCTGATGGAATTGTAACCAAAAACTGGAATAATAAAATTCCTTTTCACAGCATTAAAAAATAGTTTAAAAATTATTTTATTTCTTATTGATTATTTCTTTTATACTTCTATCAAAATTTTCTTCGTTTTTCTTATCAATTTATTTAATTTTACACTAGTAAATCTGCAGATCAGGAGCCTCAACGTCAGCTCAAGTCACTATTTTTTAATCTCACTTTTCATATTATTTAGCATCTTACAATCCGCAATTTAATTTTTTTCTATTGCATATATATTTATAGGCATATAAAATTCTTCGGAGGTTTCAGAAATTAGAAACGTTCAATTAAACACGGTTTATACAATGATATTTTGAAAATCTTATGAATTTCTTATTCATGCAACATTTTAGACTGAAACAAAAACTTGTATTAAAATAAAGTCTTCATTTATGTTAATAGAATACAAAAATAATTTATTTTGCTAATAAATTATTGGAACGATATAGTGCAAGTTACTGCAATTTTATTATTTTTATCTTCTTTGAAATATCGTTGCTAGGCAACTGATAAATTAAAGAGCAAAGTAAAAAGAAATGCATTTTAAAATTTGTAAAAAATAGGAAAATAAAAGTTTTATATTTCCGGAACAGATGCAAAAAAATTTCCAATAATTTAAACAAATAATATCTCAATTCTAATAAATGTATCGGCAATTTTTCAAAATTGTTGGATATATTTAAAACCTCCATATCGAAAATCAACATCCATAATTTTATGTTGAAATCCATTATTCAAGTATGCGATTTCCATTTCAGTTAAAAATGAAATTTGAAAATCGTCTGCAGTCCTATAGGAAAGCATTATGACCTAAACAGAAATGTTCTATATTTTTCGAACGAATGAACCAAATGTAACTAAAAACTATACAGCTAATTCCGGGTACCTCACCAACATACCTACCAAAAATCAACGTAATCGGATCATTTTTACGGCAGTTATCGCGGAACAGACAGACAGACAGACAAACAAACAAACAGACAGACAGAAACCAAAAACTTTTCGGGTCTCAACAGTAAGCCTTCACTGACGTTTCGGCAACTAATGTTTAAAGAAATAACTTTATTAGTTTTAGATTATATTCTTTCATTTTTTTCTTTAAACATAATTCTGTTCACCATTACGTAACTATCTCCAACACCTGAACATCATATGAAGTATCTAACTTAAAGGATAAAAGGTCATATTTTAAAATCAGTTTTCAGAAAAAAATTGTGTGTAACCTTTTAAATATTCAACCTTCATATAAGGCGTAAATAATTTTTTACACGTTGCTGATTAGAATTTTAATTATGCCAATTCAGAGAAAGATTCGTGAATGAAACTGCCTGTGGGAGAATGATAAATGTTCACTTTATTTAGCGAACAATTCTGTTTTCGTTTTATCTGTACATGCGTCCGAAACAGGTAGATGCTTTCTGCGTATTCTTGTCGAATTGAATATTTTATTACTCTTTTGTAAACACTTATCATAATCTGGTATTGACATAAAAAATAAATGAAAATTCTTTCGCGGACTACTTTCTACTCTAATCATGAAGGAACACTTGAGGTTGTAACGTCACGACCAAAAATAATTTTATTTCGGGATGGCTTTTTTTACTTTTTTAATTACATTCATAGCTACAGGACAACACAGAAAGACATTTTTAGAATAAAGCATTGCCTTTTACACAGCTAATAGTTACACACTAATAATTGTCTTTTACGCGCGCAGCTAGACTAAAGAAAATTTAGTCTGTCGACAGTCTACATACTGTCCGTGGGTCAGTCTCGCAAAAGTTATTTTTAGCTAACGTTCGTTAAATCTCTCCATGAGACAGCTTATTTCTCAGGGCAAAAGCCTTCGTCCAGGTTTCAAACACTCGCCTCCTCCAACGAGTAGTTCAGAGATGCTCACAGCTTAAGCTTTAATGATCAAGTCCCCGATGCAGCTCCTTTCAAATCGACTTTATGTGCACGCGTTTCTGCTGGAATCAGGAGTGGAATCTGAAGTATGATCATCTGGGCCCAAGCATACGAAAATTATTTCATCCCCATGTTAGATGAAACTTTGAAAGTTCCAAGTGCTCATAGAATTTTGATACTTGAGTTGTCAGAACTAAAATTTAGCCGAACTCTCGAAGGCAGTTTATAGTCAATGAAAAAAAAATGTTATTTACAGAAAAGTCGCTCTCAAGGAGGGATATTTCGGGGCACCCTGAGAACAGCGTGACCTCATACTTTTCTTAGTAAAAGAGATGAATGCCTCACAAGGTTAAAAATGATACATATGTGCATTGAGAAAATTTGTTAGACCTTAAATATAACTTCAGTTGACGCAACTATAGTTTCGGCAGCAATTAATTATTGACTACCTTCGATAGATGTTGCTACTTGCGCGTACACATTGAGGGTTTGAGTGAATGTGGCTCCCTTCAACAGGTAAAACAACATGCACATACTCTATAAAGGTGTGAGTATATCTGAGATTATTTCAAACTTTTAGAATGTACTTGGGTGTTGTTCAACCTGATGGAGAGAGGTTGATAATTAATTGCTCATGAAATTATACTCATGTCAACTGATATGGAGGCCTAAGAAGATTAACAATTTACATATCTTCTAAACTTGTTGGTTTAAATATTTCCAATTTCATGAAGGAAGTCGGTAATTGATCACGGAACTATTAATCATACGATTCTATTGATTAATATTACTCTTATTATTTATTAACTCCTTCATTTATCGTTAGCTTTTATTTTCTAAAAATAAATCCATAGTGATATTTCCTTTCTTTTTAGGAACGTCTAAAGCTGTCCCTCCAGAATTCTTGAATCCTTTTCGTCAACGATTTTGTGGGGAAAATAACAGAATTCAAAACAGGAATCCTAAGACAGATGCAACAACTTATAATACTTGTATGTAGAAGAGCTGTGTTTTCGGAAGAAGGTAAAAAAACAATTATTGAATTTCACAAAATCACACTGTTTGGTAGTGAAAATGGGACTTCATAAAGAATTAAATACCGGGTGATCCAAAAGTCAGGGAGAACTTTCAAAATGAATAATTCGAAAACGAATCAAGATACAAAGATACGGTTTTCAACAAACGGATGGAAAAGAAACCAGCTTTTGTGTGGCAACGAAATAAAAAATAGTTCTGTTGGCGACCAACAGATGGCGCTGTCGGATTTCTGATGTAGGATTATGCAAAGAAAACAAACGATATAAAAAGGAGCAACTGCAGCAGGTAATGGTAGTCGAAGCTGGTATGCATCGAAATACTGTCCATAGTTGAGAAAGCCCTCTTAGTTAAACTGTATTATAAGAATTCGGAAAGTGCCATTGCGGCATTGCGAGCATATCTCTAAATGAAGGGTATGCGAGATAGCAAAGGACCAATAACGTCTTCTGCATTGAACAAAATGATGAAGAAATTTGAAGCTACAGGTTCTTTGGCGTCACGTCAAAGAAGTGGACGTCCCTCAACAGCCACTGCTGTTGCCACGACAGTGGAGCAGACGGTGTAATCCATGTCGGCGGTTGCTGCACATGGGGAGTGCATGGCTCGAGAAGTTTTGAGGCAGACAGGAGTATCGTACGTAAGTGTCTGGAGAGCACTGCGAATAACTTTGCAACGCTATCCCTACAAGTTGCAACATAACCAAGAACTGAAACCTCCTGACTTCGACTATCGCCGAGATTTTGCGAATTTGGTATTCAATAGGATGGAAGAGCAGCACGAGTGGCTTCACACTGTGCTTTGGACAGATGAAGCGCATTTCACACTCTCTGGCGCTGTTAACACCCACGATTGTCGAGTGTGGACCACAGAAAATCCACATGCATTTGTCGAGGTACCCTTGCAACAGCCTAAAGTGACAGTCTGGTATGGCTTCACTGCTGATTTCATAATTGGTCCATTTCTTTCGAGGAAGTCACACGGACGGGTTTCAAAACAGTTTCTGTCACTGGTCAGCGATATGTAGCACTGTTACAGAACAACATTATTTCTGAACTGCAAGCGCGACAGGCACTCCAAACAGTCACCTTTATGCAAGATGGAGCACCACCTCATATTGCTCTGCCTCTGCAACGCCTGCTACGCTCAACATTTGGGAAGAATCGCATTATCAGTCGCTACTTTAATCACGCATGGCCTCCAAGATCTCCCGATCTGACACACTGTGACTTTTGGCTGTGGGGATTCTTGAAGTCAAAAGTGTACCGCAATCAACCGGCATCACTAGCAGCACTGAAAGATGCCATCCGCCAAAATGTGTCTGCCATAACTCAAGAAAAGCTACTAAATGCTGTGAACAGTGTGGTGCCTCGTCTCACAGCTGTACTTCTGAATGATGGACAGCACATTGAACATTTACTGTAGTACTAATGAACTGTAATTAAGCTGAATTGTAAGTTGTCAACATTTTTTCATTTGTAAATCATCTTTTGGCGCAATAAAACACTGTAGCGCCATCTGTTGACCGCCAACAGAACTATTTTTTTTTTCGTTGCCACACAAAACCCGGTTTCTTTTCCATCCGTTTGGTGCAAACCGTATCTTTGTATCTTAATTCGTTTTCGAATTATTCATTTTTAAAGTTCGTCCTGACTTTTGGATCACCCGGCACTTTGTCATGAAATTAACCTGTTGTGGGATTTGCACACGAGCAAGTTGCACTAAAGATCGCATTTGCAAATCAATCGGGCTGTTAGCACGCGAGGCATAAGTATCTAAAGAGGGGGAGATGTCATTATTTTCGGCATTGACATGGCTTATAATATGGCGAATTTTACTTTTGATTTCGGTCTTAGTGGATGCGGAACACAAAGTAAAGTTTTTAAGACGTAAACGTACTCAATATCAGCAAACGGGCACGTTTATGAGCGGTTTCAGTTTACTCTTTTCAGATCCGCGGAGGGAACGTGGTTTAATGACACAGTATAAAGGAAATTTCCAGTGCCCAGAGCAAGGAGGAACAAGTTCCGAAAGAAACGCCAACTACTTCCGAAAGAAACGCCGAGGGTGAACTAATCGCATACCTGCCAACTTTCAACTAAACTTCCGTACAATGTGAGTTAATTTGATCCAGGTTAAAGACATTTCTAACCAGAAAATATATCTGGAAAAATAAGATATATTTAGTTTCATATTCTTACGTGGAACCTATTTGAATGCATTTCTAGAAAACAATTTCTCGTATGAAACGTCTTTAACCTCGGTTAAATTAACATACATTGTACGGAAGTTTAGTGCGACATAAGTGTTTAATCTGGCGCATAAAGACAATAATAAAAGTAATTTAAAAGTATGAAGACCAATGCGAAATAAATTATAAATGTTACCTGACAAAACTAAATTGGTAAAATGCCTAAAACTAGTTGACGGACACTGCATGATGTTTTGCATTAAAACAGATTCTCTTTTTATGTTATTCTGAAGTTTTCATTTCTAAGATAGTCCAAGTTTAAAATTATTTAGTGACTACAACTAACAAAATGAATATTCATCAAAAGAAGTCTTTTGTTTGGTGCCAGACGTTAGCCAATCACAGAATTTTC
This sequence comes from Maratus michaelseni, assembly GCA_963931845.1. Lineage (NCBI taxonomy): Eukaryota > Metazoa > Arthropoda > Arachnida > Araneae > Salticidae > Maratus > Maratus michaelseni. The sequence goes on along the minus strand of OZ007596.1, from coordinate 151,267,801 downwards.
TCTCCTTATTTACAGTAAATTTATGTCAACTAATACATGCGCAATAATTACCTTATATTTGTATGCACTAAATTCCGTGTTATTGAGCAGCCAAGGTCACATTTTATACCGAAATAATAAGAAGTTGTTTGTCGTATTAATAAACTAGTTAAGAAACAAGTTTTATACAAAACTATAGCAAGCTTTCACTAAAAGTTTTATATGTTTTTTTGTTTATTTGCAGGTTTCAAAGGATGTTCCCGTTAAAAGAATTTGGAAAATAAGAAATTTCTATTGCAAATATTTCAGTGAAAAAGAGCGAACCCCACTGGGGGAAAACAAATTTTGCACATCTTAATGAAAATTTTCTTCTCTTGAACCAACTGTTAAATTTTTTTTAGTATTAAAGTTTTTTGCTTAAGTGGTGTCACTAAAATTGTTTAATTATAGCAATTATATAATCAGTTACCAACAGTTTTTAAAAAAATATATTTCCAGAGAAATAGATATTAAATGGAAAAATAGTCTAAATATGGATTTCAAGTTCTGAAATTTTTAAAGCTAGGGTTAAGTTTTCCACTGGAATTTTCTATAAATGTCAACAAAAGATGAAATGTTGCCAACTTAAAATATACTTATTTTATTACGGAAATTAAATATATCATAATAACAGACGATATAATTCATTTCACTGAAACTAGTTATATTCATGTTTGACGTACAATTTACGGCTTGTTATTATTAAAAATGAAAATGGAAGCGCTCGATCTTGCAAACATCGTGATGGGCTTGTAGCATAACTTTAAGAATTTTCATCTGATCGTCCTCGAAATTTTAACTACATATTGTTAAAACTTTTCTCTACAGAAGTACCCAAGATTATTATGATTGATTAAATATTTTTTAAACAATCTACAAAGTCAAATTTTTATATGAAATATCGAACCTATTTTTTATTCCATTTTTACAAATATCAATATTTTTTAATGATCCTGTGTACTTCTCTTACAAATTTGATGTAGTTGATCCAGGTTAATTGAGGGAGCGCTTGGGCTGCAAACCGCAGAGGGATACATTTTTGGCATCACGATGTTGCCGCAGCTCCAGTGTTGCCATTTCATAGTAAGAATAATAATAAAATTTAATAATGTTAAACATTGGTATAATAAATATTTTTAAGCGAATTTTAATTGCGATGTATAGTTTTCTTAAAACAATTTATAAAAAAAATCATTGATTTTTCAGGTGTCGTCATTAGCGTTAACCGCAATGCAATTAATATTATGTACATTACTGAAATAAAGTTTTTTAAAAATGCGTATTTTAACTTTATCATTTGTACTTGTGGTATTTATACGGGCTAAAATTTATTTCGTTGAAATGTGTCATCTACATTTTAACCCTTTTAAACACAGTTCTTATTCACCCGGATGTAATACAGAATCTATATATTTGATATAAAAAACCAATCAGACCAGAGGTCATCACATCGGTCAGATCACATCGACAGATCACATCGGTTTAAATATACAAGGTTATTCAAAATGAATCATCCGATTTTAAAATTCCATATTTTCAAAAATAAAGGACACAGAACGATAAGTAATACATGAATACAAAGGAAAAAGATGGAAGTTTTATATTGTGAACAATAGATGTGTTCTCATGTGTTCTTCGTGAAGCTATTTTACGAAAGCTGTTTCAGAAGATTTTCAGCTGCAAAAGTGATAATGGCGTCAGCGGAACAGAAAGCTTTTTCTGTGCTGTGGTTTGCGCAATATGGATATGGAATCACCGTTTAGCGTGAATTTCCTAAAAGTACTGAATTAATCCACCTACGGCTAAGAGTATTCGAAGGTGGTATCATCAGTTTGATAGCAGTGGATGTCTTTGTAAAGGCAAAAGGGCAGACCAGGTATATCTGCGGAAAATGTTATAGGAATGAGAGACACTTTTCTACTAAGCCCAAAGAAATCGACTGTTTGCGCCAGTCTAGAACTGGACATTCCTACATGACACTTTACAACGTGTTTGACAGGAATTTACATACCGTCTTATCATTATATGGGTCACTAAAGGAAGTTATATCGAACACTTGTAAAAAAAACTTCAATATTTTTCCTTTGTAGTCATGTATTATACTTATCATTCAGTGTCGTTTATGTTAGAAGAGTGATTTCTGATATAAACATTTCATCTATTATTGTGAGCCTGAATATTCATCCATCCGACTTCAAGCTGGTGAAACGAAACACGTGTGCGCTGACAAAGTACTTTTCTGTTTTCTGTGAGATTCTCATTAAAGAACTTACACGTGTAACCTCAAGAGTTCAAGGCTAAATGACGTAGACTTGACTGTGTTTTTTTCTCTCATCCAAGAACTAATACTTCAGTCTCTGAGTAACTTTTATTTAATGCAGACCTGCTGAACAATTCTATTAAATTAAATGTTTTAACTTTTTATAGTGTGATGTAAATTTTATAATGTAAAATTAATCTTTCTTTTTCTTCAACAGTAATTAAATAATTAACTTAGAAATTATACAATGAAGCAATACTTTATTTAGAGAAGATGTTTTTTTTATTTTCATCAGTGATCGAAAGAAGTTATTAAATAGTGCCATTGGATTTATAGTAAAATTGGATACACTTACTACACCTTCGCGGATTCAAAAGGTAGGACAAACTTTCTCTACCTTTCTTTTATTATCATGAAGTCTTAAAGTGAATTTTAAGAATAAAATTAGAAGAAGAATTTATTTACCGTAGTTCTAAAAATTATCAGTTTATTTATGAAAATATACCATTTTGAAATCGGATGATTCATTTTGAATAATCCTGTATATTAAAAAGAAATGATCTAACAGCTAAAATAATGAACTGCAGCAAATTAACAGAAAATAGCCAACGTATATTTAATAAAAATGTGTCATCATTTAAAATAGACAGTGTAAATGATGTTTCAAATATTTCCAGAGACTGAACTTTAACCTTACTGGACTAAAACCATATATCTTACTCAATCTGTACATTCTCTAAAGTTTTCGTGACTTTAACATACGTCATATGTCCATTATATGATTTTTGTTGGCTTGTATGTTTATATTTTAATTAAAAAAATTATATATATATATATATATATATATATAAACATATGCTGTAAGCTTTTTAACACTTTCCAACCTAGTTGAAAAGTGTTTATGACTTCAGTTTGTCTGCCATCTGGCCGTGCTCTAACTCGCGTAAATATACTCGAATCGCCCTGAAATTTTTGTATGTTATTATCGTTTACTGTAGCATGTTCCCTATTTCAACTGAAGTGTATAGTACTTATAGTTTTTTTACAGGGACAGTCAAAAGTATTCCGTTACATTAAAGTCAATGGGGAATAATCGTTTCAAGTGCATTTTGATCCTGCTACGTCATTTAAAAGATGATGAAATTGATATATATTTATGAAGCGCATTAAAACATGCTTTTTGTAGAATATGGGGTGCAAAGCATTCATTATTCATTTACAGGGTCAAACAAAATAATTCTGTTACATATTGTTCTATGGGGAAAAAGCGTTTGCAGTGTAATTTAGTGATATTTCACTATTTCAAACATAATGAAAATTATATGCATTACTGAGGTGCACCATGAATTGTTCTCTTGAAAGTTTGGTGTGCATTGCGTTTATTTACAGGGGCACACAAAAGATATCGGTTACTGTACACGTGCGACATTTACAGTCTATGTGTGATAAGTGCGTTTTCAACTTTGGTTTGCGTTTTTAAGTTTAACTAAATTTTTTCATAGTAGGGTAGACCGGGCGCATATTTACGTGGATTTTTTTCAATGAATTTTCTAATTTTTATGTTTTAACTTAGGTAATTTTAGACATTGTGGTTTTATAAAGCAGTTAATAAAGTCAAAATTTGTGTATTCAGTTGTTGCCCTATTTGGGTTTTTAACCGTAAAAAAAATTCTTTTAGGCCCAAGTCATTTGCGTAAACTTGCCCCGGGAACGGGGCACGTTTACGCATATTCTAAGTGATACCAAAGAGTAAGTGAAATAAATATTTAATCAAATTGAGATGTTTTATTTATAACTTAAAACACTGTTTAAAAACAAAAAAATTAAAGAGAATCAATTAAAGAACATTTTATAGGCTAAACTAAAAACATAGGGCTTATTGCTAGTTAAAAACAGAAACTATTTAGTCATCTTCATCATCACTGTTACAATTTTTACAAACAAAAAATAAAGTATTTCCTTTTGCACACTTGTCATGGGACCACCTTTTGCCACCTTTTTTGGATTGGTAATCACAGTAAGAACGTGCGTAAAGGTGCCCCGATGTCAATGCGTAAACGTGCCCCGTCGCCATGTTTGGATTTATTTTTAACGTGCAACGAAAATTAATAACATTTCTGTTCATACAAATACAGTTCTCAGAAAAAGATAAAATTCTGCTAATGTTCATATATTTGTTTATCCTTAACTAAATATTATTAGTTCACAATAAGTTTCAATAAGTTCAACACCAAATTTACTCACCTTGAAAGAAAACAGGTTATCCTTTCCGCATGCTAGACCGAAGCTCGACTGACGCTCAAAAACTTGTGAGAATACCCGCTATGGAGCAGCATCAATCTGTTATGACTAGTGGGGCACCAGTTATAACTCGTTTCGGAAAAAGTGCAATGCTTGCCCCATGCGTAAACGTGCCCCGGTCTACCCTACGTGTGTGTTTATAAACTCGGTTGTTCATATACAGGGCTACATAAGTGAATCCGTAAGTATTACAGACTATGTGAGTGAATTGCTTAAGGGAAGTTTTTGATTGTGTTACGCATTTTCCTGCTGAACTATATTTAGTAGACTAATAGCAGTTTGTGGAACATAAATAAATTCATATACAGGGCTACGCAAAGAAGAAGATACATTGTCGTTTACGGTTGGTAATTGATGCGAATGAGTTTTAAGTTGTCTTTTAGCTTAATATGTGGTGTGTACAAAAGACTTCAGATAATATATAGGGCTGTACAAAAGATTTCGAGTGCATTTCCATCGATTGGCGAAAATTGCTAAATGTGAATATTCTAGCTGAACTAAATTTTATCATGCTATATATCCACATTTATTCATTATATACAGGGCTGCACAAAATAATTCGACTACTTTTTTGACACAGGAAGGTAATTTCGAAAACTGTATTTTTCAATGTGTTATACATTTTCTAAACTGTTTACTTACATATCTTCTCTCACCTTATTTAACAGTGAAGTTTCGTTACAGTCTTCTGGCTGTGTTGGAAAGTGTTTCATAATCTATGCTCGACGCATGATGTTTCGTTCTTGTTTTTTTTTAAGTATCGGTGGAGCCGGTGGAGCAGAGAAGCTATAAACTTCATACACTGGACTATGACTCTCTCTATAATATATAATTTTCAATTACAAGCTATATGCACATCTTATCCCTAACTAATGTATTGTCATACACATGGAGTGTGTGACACATTAGAGTGCATTCCATCCACTAACTTGAATAAAGCAAGGATTTGTTTATGAAGAAATTGGGTCCTTTAAAGGACCCTTCACAATTTTTTTCGGTTAAATCCTCAAACAAGTGCGACACTTGGCGGCGTCGAATTGGGCGAAGAGATACATGAGTTTTCTTGCTACCGGTTTGTTTCTTGCATTTCTATCCCGCCTACTGTGGTTTGATCTGGAAATTTGATTGGTTTATGAGGGAATTACGTTCGTTTGGTTGGGTTGGTTGGTTTATTGTGTGCCGTATTGTTGGATTCAGAGAGTAATGAGGTAGATAGAGATGTACTATACCGTAAAAATGTCTTGGAGTATGAAGCCGGTAATTGCGGAATTTACTAGGCCCAAAGGCGAGAAGCATATGGAAGTAGGGCTGAATTTATTGGACGGTAAGAGGTTTTCAAATCAAGTCCGAAGTTGTTTGGGCCGACTTTAGTGTTGCATTTGTAGTGTCACGGCAAACGTATACATTGCATGTCTATTTTCGTTTGAACTCTGGGTTTTGCGAAGTGAAGTGAATTTAATCTTTTGACGTGTTGTGTTTTTGATGAAAAATTCTGTATTGCGGTAAATACAAACTTGAAATATTGTGCGTAGTGTGTCGTTAATGAAAATTAAGGATAATTGAAGTGTTTTTTTTTTTTAAAGATTATTTGGGGGTAAGTTTGAATTTTGTCCTCTTGAGTGAGCAGTTTTGTTTGTTAGGGTAATTTTTGTATATTTTCAAATCGTTTCGTAAGCACTTTAGTTGAAGTGTCAGGATGCCTCGAAAGTCCGTCTCAATGAATGAAAGGAATGATTTACGTTTTATTTTGGACATGAGCTGTAAGGGTAAAAGGGCTGTGGTTGATTTTTGTATGGAGAAAGGTTTGATTGAGAGTGAGTATGAATGTCCGAAATGTGGGAATGGTATGAAATTGTGTGAAAAGAAGAATTTGGATGGATTTCAATGGCGATGTGAAAGGTGAAAAGCATTGTGTTAGGCGGAATATAAGGCTTGGTAGTTGGTTTGAAGAAAGAAAAATGAGTATGCTTGATGTTTTAATTGTTACGTATGCTTGGGTTGAGAGATTGACGCATAAACAATTTGTGAGAAAGGCGCGTGTGTCATACTTGAGGGTGATTATTCAGATTTACCCCAAAGAGTGCAGGATGTGGTGGAGGAAGTTGCTGATATAGATACTGCTGCATCATCGGAAGTCAGCGGCGATAGTGTTTATGAGAAACCGCGGAGCCTTAAAAAAAAGGGGTAAATTTGAAAAATAAAAGTAAGTGAATTTTTATTGATTTTATTTGATAATAATCGTGTGTCTTGCATTTTAGAGATTACTGTAGAGGTAGTTTCGTGCATCGAGTGATGGTTTTTTGTTTTGGATAATGTGTACAGGATACATACATAACTTATTGATTGCTGTGTGAACGAATTTCGTACATTCTAGAGATTGCTGTACCGCGAGTTTCATGCGTCCAGTGATTTTTTTTGTTAATGTACGCGAAGCGTACATACATAAGTTACTGATCGCTGCTTGAATGACTTTCATGCATTCTAGAGATTGCTGTACAGCGAGTTTCATGCGTTCAGTGATTTTTTTCGGTTAATGTACGCGAAGCGTACATACATAAGTTGCTGATCGCTGCGTGAATGAGTTTCATGCATTCTAGAGATTGCTGTACAGCGAGTTTCATGCATCCAGTGATGTTTTTTTCTGTTAATGTGCGCGAAGCGTACATACATAAGTTACTGATCGCTGCGTGAATGATTTTCATGCATTCTAGAGATTGCTGTACAGCGAGTTTCACGCGTCCAGTGATGGGTTTTTCGGTTAATGTACGCGAAGCGTACATACATAAGTTACTGATCGCTGCGTGAATGACTTTCATGCATTCTAGAGATTGCTGTACAGCGAGCTTCATGCGTCCAGTGATTTTTTTTCGGTTAATGTACGCGAAGCGTACATACATAAGTTGCTGACCGCTACTTGAATGTATTTTATATGTATTTAAAAAATTAGGAATTTAGAAATTTTCTCCAAATATAATATTTGTGCTTTGTTCTAGAGAAGTGATTCTTTACACAATTTCTATAAGAGTTTCTTTCCCGACGTAAACGTTGTTTTTATTTCGTTTTGTGGCAATTTACAAAGTTTAAGGGGTATTTTCTTAGAGATTTTTTATTTGTTAGGAAAAAATTGACTGTTAAATTTGCCAATTCTTTGTAAAAATTGGGAGAAAAAAATTTGTTAGAAATTTGTAAAATTGGAAAAATCTGTTAGAAAAACTAGTTAAAAATTTGTAAAAATGGAAAAATCTGCAGGAAAAAATAGCTAAAAATTTATAAAAATGGAAAAATCTGGAGGAAAAAATAGCTAAAAATTTGTAAAAATGGAAAAATCTGGAGGAAAAAGTAGTTAAAAATTTGTAAAAAGAGAAAAATCTGGAGGAAAAAATAGCTAAAAATTTGTAAAAATGGAAAAATCTGGAGTAAAAAATAGTTAAAAATTTGTAAAAATGGAAAAATCTGGAGGGAAAAACAGCTAAAAATTTGTAAAAATGGAAAAATCTAGAGGAAAAAATAGCTAAAAATTTGTAAAAATGGAAAAATCTGGAGGAAAAAAATAGTTAAAAATTTGTAAAAATGGAAAAATCCGAAGGAAAAAATAGTTAAAAATTTGTAAAAATGGGAAAATCAGGAGGAAAATCCGGAGGCAAAAATAGCTAAAAGTTGTAAAAATAAAAAAATCTGAATGAAAATATTGCTAAAAGTATGTAAAAATCGAGAAATCTCGCAAAAAAAAAACTTTTCAAAACTTTGTAAATAGCACTAAAACGAAATAAAATCAGTATTTACTTTGTGAAAGAAGTTGGTCTAGGAAGTGTGTAACTAGTGACTTGTCTGCCGAAAAGTACGTGTTCTGTTTGGGTGGAATTCGGAGGTTGCCGTTTTTTCCGTTGGAGCGCGTCCGTGCTTGGCGCGCTTAAAAAAAATCGCCAAATCGGGTGTTGCCCTTGTTTGAGAATTTTGCCTTTTTTCATTTCAAAACGGGACCATTCACAATATTTTTTCATTTCAAAACAGGACCCTTCACAAAACTTTTTCCTTAACGCAGAACCCTTCACAAAATTCTTTGTCTTAATAATAGATCTTTCACAAACCTTTTTCCTGTCCAAACTGAACATTTCACAAATTTAATCATTTAAAAGTAAAACCTGACTGTCACTTTTACATATGTAAAGGAAATATGTGTATTTTACATGTATGGTATATCTTCTTAAAAATGTATAAACAAGAACCTGAATATAACAATCATTTCAAATTCACAAAATTATGACTAGATTTTTCACAAATGTATTGTCATACAAATGGAGTGTACTCACAATTGCACAATTCATAATTCACAATCTGTTCACAATTTCACAAAAACAGGACACCGGGAGAAACGTGTGAAAAGTCCCTGTAAAGTTTAGAAACACATTGAAAGAAATGCGAAACCACCGTGGTTTCCAATAAATATATACAAGGAGTCCTAAAGCGCACTGAACGTTTTAAAAATTCAGTAACAAGTAAACGGATATGGACAGCAATTGAAGTTATTTTTGTAGTAGAGTAATGTGTAATGTCGGGAATTTCTTTACTACGCTTCCTTGTTTTAGTTTCGAATATTACCTACAGATGACACAGCACTATCTCAAACTGTAATGATGCTCAGAATAAAAATATCCCTGGCGGCTCGGCCTACAGGCACATATAGATTTTGAAGATGAAGACCGTGGGGCGCCTGTTTATTGGGAATTTCAGAAGAAATGACCTTTTTGCCATGATGTGGCTGTTGGGACCGCCCACTTCAAAATCTACCCATGTCTGTAGGTGGAGCCGGCAGAGATTTTTTTCTGTAAGGGTTGATCCTATGAAAATCTTGTCAATATAAAAGTTGTAGATAGTATTAAGAGGATTTATAATAAACTAGCTAACCCGCCCGGCGTTGCCCGGGCCCGAGATAATTACAATCTCAGAGAAAGTCGTTAACCCCCTCCTTCCCGATACCCGCAAATATAATGAATAATTTGTTCAAGAGAACCACTGTTACCTACATTAACGGGATCATTAAAAAAAGAATTACATTTTTCTGATAATTAGAACAGAACGAAGACGCTACGCTGAAATAGCCGGCAGATGACACCCCTTCCCGACCTCAATTTCAAATCTATATCTTAATGAGTTACCTAAATTTTTGTTCATTAGTAAAAATTGGCAATTATTTCCTTTCATTTTCGCAAACTAAATGGAGTGATCGGCCAGAGAAACAGATCTCTTTGGAGTTCAGTTTTTAATGAAAGCAGATCCCTGTCTGAAAATTTCTCGGATCGTTTTCACTGGCGCCGGCAGATTTTTGGAAGTTTTTTGCATAAATTAAAAACAATTACCGACCGAATTTTTCAAAAATCACATAGTCAGATGCAGAATATTTTTTGACATATGCTCAGCAATTTTCAAATTGATATCTCAATTAGTTTTCTTAAAATTTGCTAATTAGTAAAATAATTTCGAATTCGTTCATTTCCGTTTGCAAATCCAATGCACTGGTTCGTTTCTTTCGCCATTTTGATTTAAAAGATGTCATTTTAGAAGCGATGGTTAATGAGAATCTAATTAATATCTAGGGTAATTATCAAAATATTAAAATTCTGAGGGTCAGGTGCACCAAGAGAGGGTTTGGACTACCTAAATCTCAATTTACAGACTTCTACGTGCGCTAAATTTTCCTAGCCATCGCCAACAGACACACACACACACACACAAACAGACACACACACACAGAGAGCGAAACTTTATTTTATTAGTTTAGATTTAAGCGGATTTGATATCTTGTGAATTGACGAAGATATGATTTTTTTTTTCTTAAACCCCTATTCTTCCCCCCCTTGAGGCCATTTTTAATTATATCAAAAATTTGTCATACATAAATTTTCGGCTCTTTTCCTAGAAGTAATAATAACTTTAAACGTATTCGATACGTATCATAATTACGAAGTTAAGGGTTTTTTTCTGTTTTCACAAAAAGCCCCCCTTTTTGGTTCGATTTTGCCCATTAACGAGCTTGACCGAGATTTTATGCCCTTGATTTTATGTATCAGTTTGGAAGAGATTTGTGCAAAATTATTGAAGTTATCGTGTCCACAAAAAAGTGATATAGATAGATAGATAGATAAAATTTTGACTGGGGGTGGTTTTGGGTTCTGGGTGTCATGATAGGCGTTGATCTGCAAAATTTTTTTAGAAATTCCAACATAGGGGAGAATGTAATAGGTAGTATTTCTTACGACATCTACCTAAAAATCTTACAAGTTCAAAACGCAAACCATTTTTTTGTGATTCTTCAGCTAAACAAAATGAAGATTTCAACCTTAATCCATCTTTATACATTAGCTGTCGCATTCTAACAGTCTGGCACAGCGTATCACACATTAATGGTGATATGTGTAAGTAAAACGAGGAAACGTAATAAAGAAATTCCCGATTTCAGACATTACTCTCCGGCAAGAATATATTCAATAGATACCAGCTTTTACAAGTCCATGTACAGACACATTGCAGTTAGTAACATGTAAAGTTAACATATCAGTACATATCAGTAACTTATCGGTTTTAAAAATATATTTTATGCATAAAAATAAATCTGGTGACTGTCCGATATTTTCAAAAGTTTAAGCATATATATAAGAGAAGAGAGCTACACGAAATACTATGCCTTAGGGCTAAGAGAGTATGGGTCTAGCTCTGAGAAAGAGACAGGCGGCGATACATCCACCCTTCTTTGCTGTCACGTGTTGATAATAGGTTGGTTTCCACCAATTGAGGAACTGCCTCGTGTTCAAGGTAGGCTGAAAAGCAGCCGAGATCAGTAGAGTATCGTGGCCTGTCTCCTTCTTTGGATACATCTTTGCACACTCATACACACATGCACACACACACGTGCACAAAAGAGATTGTTCATTAATATCATTTTCTATTTATTCATTCATTGTCCCTATATATATTCTCCTAGTTACAAAAAAATATTTCAATATTTATAACAATTCAGTTTACAAGGGTTTATATCAATAATTATGCTTCTGAAAATGCATAGCTTTATTTTTTGTTTTGTTTTCTTTCAGTCTTAACAGTTATAATGAGTAAGAATGTCTTTGTCTTCATATTTTAATGTTGTTCTTGTTGTTACTATTGTCCCCTGGCGGATCGTAACGGTAGGTCATAGGGAAGGTCCCGAAAGCGCTGGGAAAAAGTGGTACAGTTATCATTTCACGAGGCCCTCTCACAGGAGCGGAAGACTGACGAGGCCTGATATGAAACAACATAAAGAAATTTGTTTAGAACTAAAACAGATCATGTTAGCTAATATTAAGCTGAGTAAAATACGAAAAAAGCTCACCAGTGTATGAATAGCAGATATATTAAAAATTCTCAAAATTTATATATATTACTTACACAATATTAATTACATATATTTATATTACAGCACAAATATATCCCGACAGTTTCGGGTCAACAAAAAACTTGCCTATCATCACGGGTCGGGGGTAGCATTTGGAGAGCTAGCACAGTCTTATGCGCACTCTGCGTATATTTCTAGATTCAAAATAAACAGTAATCACCCAGTAGTCGAATCCCTGCAAAGCCAAGCTACGTAAGTCATTGGAAATAATTGCAAGAAATAACCAAATTTGTAACGACGGAGTCTCTTGTATTATATCGAATATATGGAAAGAATTTCTCAAATCAGTGCTTAGCTTCCTTTAAAACATTAAAATTGTAATTCGAGTATGATACAATAGATGGCGCCACTGCAGTTTTCTTACATACGGGTTTTGGGAAACTCCCTCCTATAGAAAGGATATTATTTATTTTGAATCTATGATGAAAGATGGAAGTATCTCGAGTGACGCAGCAAAAAACCGAAAACCGAAAGCCCAAAACCGAAGATTTTGTCACTCATATATACAGCTAGAAGGACATCAAAGGAAAACCTAAATGCCGACATTTAATATCTCAGCAAATATGAGGCATATCGTTCTAATTTTTTCACAGCTGTCTTATATCTCCGGTCTGACTCTATTCTGAAATTTATATATTTCTACTTGCAGTATATTTTAATATCTGGAAGTCCATTTTTAAGTGAAAATGGGGAATGTAATGGGGTAATGGGCACATACTGGTTTTCTCCAAAACGGCTCGGACGATTTTTTAAAAATAAATATATTATGTTAATTGGTTTTAGATGAAGCGAATAAGACTTTGCGTGTATTTAGGAAAATTTTTGTTTTCTATATAATCCACTGTTAAAATCGGACTATTTTCCTACACGATTTCTCATAGAAATACATCGAACCGCATCACCTCTTTTGACTGCTCTAAGATAAGGTTAAAAATCTCTTCTTGGAATACAGTTAAGCCTTCTGCATGTAGCTAATAAATTATTTATACTCCTTTTTTTCATACAAAAATATTTTTTAATTTGTAATATATATGTATTAAATTAAACTGTCGGTTATGTATTTTTCTTTTTTGTTCAGAATATATTTCACATTTTATATATCTGCATTTCGTTGAAAAACTATTTAGATTCATTTTTTAAATAGGGCAAATATTTTTTAATTATATGCATTCAATTTTACTGTTATTTATAATAAGTTTACAATTTTTTAAGGATAATATATTTCTTGTTGGTTAGATAATATATTTCCCATTGCTCAGCAGAATATCATTTTTACAACCAACTATTCGCTGTAACGCCTTGTATTCATTCACGTAATTTTGTAAACAACAGAGGAATTGCTGTTTCATTCACAGGTAAATTTTAAGCTTTTCGGTGTTTCGTAAAAATCTTAATTTTTTATATATCTATGTAGTTTAACAATTGTAATAGAAAATAGAATAAAAAATAATTAATGCCTGATTTTAATTATAATGACTTTAAAAACTTGACTTCATAACTTTTTTGTCTGTCATGACAAAAAATTTTAGCTTTTATCAGTTACAGAAGTGTGTTTGTTTATTTATTTATTTTAAAAAGAATTTTATTTGCATTATACATTAAGTAAAATTAGTAGTCAGATAGTCTTTAAATAAAAATAATAAGATGACTATTTTCGCTTTGGAAGTTTTACAATTGATTATTGAATAAGAAAAACACACAAAAGAAAAAAAAGAGAGTGTGTGTGTAATACAAAAGTCGTACTTGCTCTGAAATTCCTGAAAAAAAAAATAAAACGTCCTGAAATGTCCTATAATATGGTAGTCTGTCCTAAATTTCCTGAAATTTTGCGAGTTTTGTGCTATATCGGCATTTGAAATCATCAAATAGGGGGTAGGTGTACCTTTTTACCGATGCAAAACGATCACAAAAGTCGCGATTTTCTTTAATCTATCGTTAAAAATAGTGATTTTTGTCAATTTGCATTAAGAAATCGTAATTTTTGGTGACCGATTACCAAAAGTCACAATTTTTATCCCTCAGTCATTACAAATTTTTGCTATTTTTGTCTGTCAGTCACAAAAAATCGCATTTTTTACCAATCAGTTATGAAAAAGAAAATCTTTTGCATTTTTTGTCGATCAGCGAAGGGAAAAAAAAAAAGATTTTCGTCATTACGTAATGTAAGAATTGCAATTTTTTAGCAGCTTGGTCAAAGGGTTCTGGTAAAATTACTTTTCTTTAAAATGCATACTTTTAAAACAAAAAAAAAATTGTGTATATAGATGATATTAAATGATTTATTATATTATTTATGATAATAAAATGTATTGAACAGTGAGTTAAGGGGTTTTTTCCGGTTAGTATACCTAGCAAATGTGTCCTGAAATTATCCTGAAATATCGAAAAAAGTATGTCCTGAAATATCATCCAGAGCTGTAGTACTCCTGGTAATATCACAGAATGTCTCAAATGCATTTTAAAATTAATTTAATATGAAAGCATGAAGTTAAAATAAATAGCCATGGGTATTATTTTAAATATTTTAAAATTATAATAAATAAATAAATAATAAGTATTACTTATATTTAACTTCCTTTAGATTAATATTTATATTTAAATGAAGAAAATCTGATTCACTGGATCAATCTACTGTCACATATTAAATTATAATATGTAAATCTAACCTTATATAAATTTTTCATACCTAAAAAAAGAAAAAAAAAAAAAAAAAAAAAAGATTATTATTAAACATATTTCTATGACTGATAGAACTTTAATGGCATTTATTTTCCCCTCTAATTTGTTGTTTGAATAAATTAACTGATAAAAGCTAAAATTTTTTGTTATGACAGAGCAAAAAAGTCATGAAGTCAAGTTTTTAAAGTCCTTATAATTAAAATCAGACATCAACTATTTTTGCTTCTATTTTGTATTACAATGGTTAAAGCTACATAGATATATAAAAAAATTCAGATTTTTACGAAACACTGAAAAGCGTAAAACTTATCTGTGAATAAAAAAGCAATTCCTCTTTTGTTTACAAAATGTTATATGCATGCTATGTGGATGAATACAAACCCAGCAAACTCCATTGCACCATACGATTTAAAATTTTTGATTTGATCGCCCAGATCTCTAAGTAAATAATGAATTTAGTGTTGATTCTGAAACAAAACAGCCACTGGACAACACACTTGTAGAGAAGTTTCCGGCACACATTGGATGAAGAAGAACGAATTCAAGTTTTATGTCAAATATGTTACTTCCGTCGTATACCTGGAGTACATTTGCACATTGAAGTGACACCACAACAACACAGATAAGCGAAGAGACAAGCATCATTCAGAAAGTGGCTTTTTGCAGATGTTTAATGGCAAATTAATGTTGGGCGATTACATGACCCATCGGGAGTGACCCGACCAAGCACAGAGCGCCTTTAGAGGCTACATTTTCCAACGAGATCAGGAACAGAATTGCTATGAATAATTACTTCAGAGTCCTTGACAGCTGGTACATATTTGGCGTGCGGTTTCCGCCAAATTCCTTTGAAGAATTACCGATTTGGCGATAATATATGCAGAGAGATACAGAAGACAGTGATGATATAAAATAACCAAATGAGATATCTATGAAAAATTGCATCCTCAATGCATAGCGCTAAAGGGTTGCGAGAGGGCAAAAGTTAGTCATACTGAAAACAGAAAATTATCTCAAGGATTTAGACAAAACATCCGCAGATTGTAGAAAGTATGAACTAACAATATACATATCTAACAGCGACATTTTTAAGTGTAAATGCAGAAGTGCAGACATGAGAAGGAATTATTCTTTCTTCTTTATTTTTTTTATTGAGCAAAATTACATCTGCGCGAAATAGAGTGTAGGAGGATGATTTTAAAATAAAAGCGTTATCTTTAATAATAGAAAAAGATATATTTAAATGCAGGGAATGGGATGCACAGACAAATTAAATTTAGAATATAAATTTAAAATAATTAAATTAAATGCATATTGAATACGAAGAGAGGGTTAACTATTTAGAAAAGCATATATAATGGAAACTCCATTATAACACTGTTTTTAAAAGACGTTCTCTTGCATTCTATTCAAAAGACATATTTTACTTAACTGGTTTGTTTTGAGGCCCCATTAATCAGTAGAATTTTGTGATATTTTCCTGCGACTGACAGACTAATTTTGTGACATTTTCCCCCGACCGACAAATTTTGCGCTCTTTTCTTGAGAACGATTACAAAGTTTCATAATATTTTTGAGATTTTTCTTTCATTTGATCGACTAACGACTTTTGCTATTTTTTCTCAGGACCTACAGACGAGTTTCACGTTTTTTGACACATTTTTCTCCTGTGACTGATTGAAGAATTTCACAATTTCTCTCCCAATCTACAGACGAATTTCGCAACATTTTTCAGATTTTTCACTCGACTGGTGAATTTTACGATTTTTTCTCGTGACCGATCGACGAATTTCACAATTTTTTTCCTGCGACTGATTGAAGAATTTCGGAGTATTTCCTATGATCCACTGCCGAATTTCACATGTATTTATCCACGACCCGAATTTCGAGATATTTTTCTTTTGCTGATTGACAAATTTTGCAGCTTTTTCTCACGACCGATTAGCAAAAATCAGGAGTTTTTTTCGCGACTGGTCGTGATCGACAAATTTTGCATTTTTTCTGCAACCAACTAAAGAATTTCATGATTTTTCCCCCCACGATCAACTGATAAATTTCGCAGTTTTTTTCTCGCGATCGATCAACTTCCTAATTTTTTCCCCGCGACTGATTGAAGCATTTAGCAACCTTCTCCACAATCTAGAGATGAATTTTACAATTTTTCTTCGTATCTAGTTGATGAATTTTGTAACATTTTAAAGATTTTTCCATCAATTAACTGGCAAATTTTGCGATATTTGCTCGTGATCGATCGATTAATTTCATAATTTTTTCCCCGCGACAAATTGAAGAATATTTCTAACGATCAACTAACGAATTTTGCATCTTTTTCCCTGCAACCGATTTGTTAATTTTCAGATATTTTCTGCCAACCGATTAACAAATGTTGTGGCTTTTTCTTGCTACCGATTAGCGAAAATCGCAGTTTATTTTTCCCAACTGATCGACGAATTTCACATTTTTTTCCACAATTGGCTGAAGAATTTCATGATCGACTGATGAATTTCGCAATTTTTCCCACTACCGATTGACAGAGTTGTATAATATAGATGTATGGGCGAACACTGTGTGCGAAAACTTTTCCACAAAATTCGGAACTTCGCGGAAAAACTTTTAGAAAAGAAAAACATAATATTTTAAAAATTATTTTCTTGTATCTTTACAAGAAAGTATTGGATTCATTTTTATGCAGTGTAACACAATCTTTTTTCCTGGGGCTTGCCGTGATATACCATTCTTCTAGAAATTTGACACAATTTTCTATTTCTTGGCTCACCTTTCTCTTTATTGCTGTTTTGCCTGTTCTAGACATTTGACTTGAGGAATATATTTGCTTGCAATCTCTTTAACAAGTTTGATACATTTTCTTGGGCTTGAGGGTAAGGCCCGTGAAACTCTATGAACAGCTTTGGACAAAGTTTTTGGCGATTTGTATGGACTTAAATCTGTGGATGAAGATGCCTGTAATACTCTCCTTCGACAATTTTGTTGGTTGATTTTCTGTTTTAATCTCACTTTTTTCAACTCTACAGCAGTGAGGGATGGATCTTTGACAATTTTATGTTTCCGGTCGTTTTCTTTTATTTTTTCATGTAAGTATTTAGCTTTCAACCATTCTCTGTAAAGGCGCTGCTTTTCTGCTGCAGTTAACATCATTTTTAGCTTGTAAAGACCATAAAAAATTCAAAACCATTGCATATATTAAAATTCTTGAGAAATGATATTAAAACAAGCTTATAAGACAAATTCAAATAAATTTCACATAAAATTAACATTTACTACATTTGCCAGTTAAATCTAAACCATGTCAACAAAACCCAAACCATGTGCTTTGCATAATATAGTACAACTAATGGTTACAGTTAAAGGCTAAAATTCCCAGTCACCACTTACCACAGGGCGACTAAATGTAAAAAATTGGCGACTTTATGCTGTGCATCTGATCACCAAAGTGGCGATTTCTATTTTTCATGTAACAGTATATCCGATATTTTAGCGCCATTTTGTTTCCACGGATGCCACTTTTGAGCCAAAAGGCAGATTTCCGCTTTTTAAATTAGAAGATAAAACAGAAGCCTCAATTTCTGTGGAAAACAATCACAATTTTCGTCAAGTGATCGCAGGAAAAAAAACTAGGATTTTCGTCAAACGATCGCGAAATAAAACCACGATTTTCAGTAAGCGATCTTGAATTAAAACAGCTATATTCAGCAATTGACCGTGAAATGAAACGGAAATTTTTGGCAAACGATTGTGAAAAAAAAAAACACGATTTTCATCAAAAGATTGCGAAATGAAACAATGATTTTTATCAGGCGATCGCAAAATAAAACCGTGAATTTCATCAAAGTATCACAAAATAAAACTACAATTTCCGCAGGCGATCGCAAAATCAAACAGATTTTCATCAGACGATCATAAAATAAAAGCACGGTTCCACAAAATAAAACTGATTTTTGGCAAATGATCGTGAAATAAAACTATATGTTATTGTTATTGTTGGGGTAAGTAAACTGCCACTGTGATAATTTTATATTTATATACCTAAAAATATGTCTCATAATATTCATATATTTTTTAAATATTACTTGTAAAACTGTTTAAATCTTCAAACCATGGTGAACAAAAATAATAATTGACTGATAAATGATACAGATCGTAATAAAAGAAAATGTTTCAAAATCAAAACATATCAACATAAAGTTGATTTTTATTTCTTGTAAAATATATGAAAACATAAGCTTCTAAGATATGTTCGAAATGCAAATAAATTTTACATAAAATTAACAATTTTACTACATTTGCAAGTTAAATCTAAACAATGTGAGCAAAACCCAAATCATGTGCTCTGGCATCTGGCATAGTACAAATAATGCTGAAACCCTTTAGGGTTATTAAACAGAATGTTTATTTAAGGTTACAGTTATAATAGAAAAGTAAAATACACTGCTCAAAACAATTAAAGGATATTGCAGTTTTAGGTGGATTTTGTATCTGGGAAACTTTTTAGCTGATTGGTCGACAGACATAGTAGGTTATATGAGAATAAATTACACATGTTTGGCAGAAAAAAATGCATTTTATTGCGCATTTGTGTACAAAAGGAAAAAAACACAATTTGTGCATATGAGAAAAAAAGAATAAGAAAAGGTGTTTTCTTCAAAGAAAATCATTTTCATTAGGGGGTATGGTTTCCACGGGCGGCCAGCAACGTTGAACACCTTTGAGGCATGGACTCAATGAGGCTATTAATGACGAGTTGGGGTATTCTGCCCCGCTCTTCCAGAAGAGCTCTTTCCAGTTCTTGGAGAGTTTGTGGGGGTTGTTGGCGGCCAGAAACTCGTCTTCCTAGAGCGTCCCAAACGTGCTCGATTGGATTCATGTCTGGAGAACATGCTGGCCATTCCATTCGAACGATTCCTTCCTCGAAAAGGAAATCCTCCACCAGGTTTGCACGATGTGGCCTGCAGTTATCGTCCATTAAAATGAAGTTATCTCCGATTGCTGCAGCGTAAGGGACTACAATAGGTCTGAGGATCTCATCCCTATATCGGCGACCAGTCAGAGCTCCATCTCGAATGATGTAGAGATCAGTGCGCCCGTCAATGGAGATGCCACCATACACCAACACTCCTCCACCGCCAAATCTGACACTTTCGTGCACGAACGCAGGATTATTCCTATTGCCACGGTCCCTCCAGATGAAAATACGCCTATTATCCGGATGCACAGAAAAACGGGACTCGTCAGAAAACAGAATATTGCTCCATTCATTTCTCCTCCAGTTGACATGTTGACATGCTCGGTTGCCCACTCCCTGCGGTCGCGACGATGCCTTGATGTTAATCTAACACATACCATCGGTCGGCGAGCATACAGACCTACAGCATGGAGCCGGTTTCGGACAATCTGAGATGAAATCGTGGTGCCTGTAGCCGAGCGAAGGTATTGTTGGAGAAGGGTAGCGTTCATGTTTCGGTGTCTCCGAGCTGTTAACGCTAAATACCGATCTTCATTGGGCGTTGTTGCCCGTCTACTACCTTGCCCTGGTCTTCGGCCTGCACATCCACTCTCCAAAAAACGGTTCCAGATCCTGAAAATGACACTTTGTGACACTCCAATGGCTTGCGCTACTTCGGCTTGAGTTTGGCCCCCTTCTAACCTACCAGAAATTCTCCAAGCTTCTGAATCTGTCAAATGACTTCGCTGAGACATCGTACTCATCGAAACAAAGCAATCACTGAATGCCGATCATCCTTGTCTTCATTCTCTTTTATCCAGTTGAAAGTCAAATTTCATTCGCTGCCGCTGAAGCGACGTTCTTGACGTCGAACTCAAAATTTGCATACTCCACAGTTTGAAAACCAGAAAAATTTGCATTTGTGATTCTCTTCTTCTATTTTCGGCAAAAAAATTTCGTTTATATCTTTATTTTATATAAAACTTCAAATATCCTTTAATTGTTTTGAGCAGTGTATAATAATAATTGAATGAGAATGATATTGATTGAAATAAAAGGTAAAGTTTCGACATCAAAACTTGTCCAACATAAAATTCATTTTCTTTCCCTTTTTTAAAATATATGAAAACATAAGAATTAACATTTAATTTGTTTAAACTAGATATAACTTCAATTGGCATTAATGCTCTTTGATTTTAATAATTATTATTTTGACTATCAGTGCATATTGTTTGTTGCCTTGTCATTCTATTATTATATTTTGTCATTCAGTTGCCTTATTTTTGTCATTCAGTTACCATGTTTTAAGCATGTAATTATTTAACTTGGATGTTGTGGTATTTTTTCTTCAATTTACACTCAAAACTGGCTTTGAAGGAAAAATATCTTAGTGTCTAATGCAAACAGCCAATTAGTAAGAATATTTTTTAGTAGTTTTTGGTAACGGAATGACATCTGAAACGTAGTTAAATAAAATTGTTAAGTTTAAAAAATATATATCACCCACATTAAAAATGTCCTGTAGAATCTAAGGAAACAGTCCAAAGGTGAAAATTAATCTTAGTATGAAACATGTAGATAGTAAAAAGTTCATTAGATTGTTTATGGAAATATGTGTGTATTAGGGGATTTCAATCATTAATGACAACAACATACTTTATTGGCGTACATTTTTAATTTGAGAGATCATATCATTTAATACTGTCTGTAGCTGAATAGTTGAATGTTGTTTGATTTAAATCAGCTTGATTTAAATCGTGATTTAAATCATGATTTAAATCAAATGATTTTAAAAAAAAATCTTTGATTTAAATCAGTATTTTTAACATTGATATTTACAAGCTGAGTAAGGATTAAATTAATCATTTGTGTTCAAATAAATGTCATAATTCAGGTCAGATTAAAAATTACCTTTTAATAATGTTAAATAAAACTTTTATAAGTTGAAAATAATTTTTTTATGAAAGAAAATACAACACTACATTCAAAATATTTATCCCTAGTGCATCCCAAAATAACTGATAAATGCTCTCTCATTTTTAAACTTTTGTCTTTCCTAGATGATCACGTTATTTTTGCAAGTTAGATGCTGCAGCTAAAGTTAAATATATTCAATATAAAAGTATTTAATATATAATAGTATTTTCAGTGAGGAATCACTTCCTCTAAAGTAGATTATACACGATTCACAAGTTTGTTTTATGTTTAGTTGCTTAGACCTGCAAATTTCAATATCCCATATGTTTATGGTTGATGTATTGATCATATAATATGACAAGGACTAAATTGTAACATAATAAATATTTAGACTTTTGTTTGTCTAACATAGAATTATAGAATTCTAGTTTCACGTTCCTTCTATAACTGAAAATTATCTAATCCCTGTGACTGATCCCTTTGCCCTTTCCTTTCCTTGAATTCATTGCTTACTGCAATGGAAAATATAAGATATGTTATTATACCTTATTTCTAAGCTAAACAGTCATTTCTACTGTTAAATAAGCATGATTGATTGCTGAAATTGTCAATGGCTGAGGGCTCGATAACACTGACATTTGATAGCTTTGTACTTTTTGTTATGTGATTACCTTGCATCTTATAACTGTTTTGTAATCTTTAATAAAGTCCTTCCGGCCTGTACCGGGAGGAAAAGGTGACTTTCCTATATCTTCGTTTTAAAATTTTAGCTAATGTTACACGAAAACAGCAAGTTAAAATGCAAAGAAAACGTTTACAAAAGATTCGTTAATACTGAATTTGAATAAGAAATTCGCCAAATTATTGAGCAATAGCCAAATTGGCTTCATTTATGAAGACTTATTTTGGTCGCCAAATTTGGCAATATTTCGCCAAATGTCGCCAACTTTGGCGATAATTTGGCGCTAACGGATATGAATATATAGTTTTATGCGTATGACTGGGAAAATTATTACAACAATGAAAATTTTTGTAATGTGCTGTCTTGTTTCAAAATGTCAGCCACCCTAGAATTTCAAAGTGCTCTATGTCAGCCATTTTTTAAGATAGAGGTAAACCAAAAAATGCTCTGGAATCCTCGTATCAAGGCCTAACACTTAATTAAAAAATAAATTTTAAATTTTAACATTTTTGTATATTTATTTTAGTTTTAAATTTTTAATTGGCCGCCATTTTGAAACATAATGGCGGACCAAGCTGGCCAACGAACTCGGTCGAGACATTGGTGAGCTTAACACACACAATTAGTTTCATCAAAATTGATTTATAAATACGAGCGTTATCGTATGACATAGGTCAGATATATATATATATGCCATCAATTAGATTTCATCTAATTACAGCCCAAATTTTGGCATATCTTATATTTTCATAATTATTAAATACATTATTTTAATGCTGCCTATGCGCATATTTTGATGTATTTCTTGTATTTCATTACCATCATTTTAAGTTGCTGCATTCTTAACTTTTTGTATTTTTGCTATTGAAATAACATGTTGATTTGGCCGTTTGCATTGATTATGTTTGGGTCAGAAGAGTTTGGTCATTTTGCATATTGAACTATCTGGTTTGTATATTCTGTAAGGGCTTCTATTGTTAAAAATTTTATTTCATTCCTTATTTTCTATTTATTTAATTTTTTTTTCTTCTTTTTAATTTGAATTAATAATGTTACTTTTATTAGGACTACAATTTTAATTTGTAAATTGACAGGGCTCTTTGGTATCGGGATTTCAGTGTATGTGGTCAGTTTCTTATGTTTCAATGGTTAAATTTTACTCAAAGTTTTATATATTGAACTTCCATAATGACATGCTGCATTTGCGCAATCATTTGTGGATAGTTATATTTTTATTTTAATTTTTATTTTAATTTTTATATTCATTTGAATATCGTTCTATTGCAGCCATCAATTAGATTTCATCTAATTACAGCCCAAATTTTGGCATATCTTATATTTTCATAATTATTAAATACATTATTTTAATGCTGCCTATGCGCATATTTTGATGTATTTCTTGTATTTCATTACCATCATTTTAAGTTGCTGCATTCTTAACTTTTTGTATTTTTGCTATTGAAATAACATGTTGATTTGGCCGTTTGCATTGATTATGTTTGGGTCAGAAGAGTTTGGTCATTTTGCATATTGAACTATCTGGTTTGTATATTCTGTAAGGGCTTCTATTGTTAAAAATTTTATTTCATTCCTTATTTTCTATTTATTTATTTTTTTTTCTTCTTCTTAATTTGAATTAATAATGTTACTTTTATTAGGACTACAATTTTAATTTGTAAATTGACAGGGCTCTTTGGTATCGGGATTTCAGTGTATGTGGTCAGTTTCTTATGTTTCAATGGTTAAATTTTACTCAAAGTTTTATATATATATATATATAACCATTAATGGAACATTACCGAAACACCAACTGAAACTCGAAATTATGATTTAGGAAGTAATAATTTATTGACAACGAAATTGTAACCCCAGCACAATGAATATAAATATTAAATACTTGTTTAAAAGAAGTAGAAATTAAATTAAAAATTGAATGAAGTAAATAGAATGAATGAAATTTGTGGAATTTATACAGAATTATCAAGTCCCAAATGCATAAATTCCACAAATAAAATCAGTGGTTTCATCTTCATATTAGCATTAAAATTGCTAAAGAATATGAATTTGGGACGACCACTCTTATACATATAACCAACTAGTGGAAAAAAAAGACTTAAAGATCATAAAACAAATACAATACTAATACAATATCAAGAAGGAGAGACACCTTACCCATATTTATAAGAGAAAAACTTGATAATATATCTCCAAATACCAAAAACTACGCGATGAAGATGGATTCCTGCTAACAACACTGACCAGATACATTAAGACAACAATAAAGGCAATGAATTGCAAAAAAAAAAATTCTAAACGTTGCCAAAAACATTTTTAGAAGATTACAAACCCTGTTGCCAAAACAATTTAGAAAATGAATTACTTGGATATACGGAATAATTTTAAAGCATCACAAACCATGGTGCTACCATCTATGAGTTAGAAAATGAATTACATGGATATATGGAATATTTTAAAGCAAACAAACCATGGTGCTGCCATCTATGATCTGAATATATAGTGAATATCAATATTAAAAATTAAACCATTCTATCTAAAGTGATAATAATTAGTTAATAAATATAAATTAAATTAAAAATAAAATAAATAATATTTAGTTAATAAATATATATGAAATTAAAAATAAAATGAATAATAAATCCAATTACATTAAAGTAAAAATGGATGTAGTAATGATTAATTAAAATACTAAATGTGAATTAAGATGCTATGGAGTTAAATTTAATATTAAACATATTATACAAGAGGTTAGGGAATAACATTAATTTAAATTAATCCATATTATTTTATCGTTTAAGAAAGTATTACAATATCTTAGAATATGATATTGTCCACTGTGGGCAAATTAAAATACTAAATTATGTGAATTAAGATGCTATGGATTTAAAAATAATATTAATTAAATATTGAAATTAATAGAAACATATTATGTTTTGCATACAAAGTTAAAAATTAAATACACATGATATAAGTGGTGAGGGAAGAAAATTAATTTAAATTAATATATATTATATTAGCGTTTAAGAAAGTATTACATTACATTAGAATATCATATTGTCCACCATGGGCATAAAAGTAAATACAATTAATCAATAAACATTAGCAAACGTATGTGTAAATCAAAACGCCCCATTTTTTTTTTTTTTTTTTTTTTTTTTTTTTTTTTTTTTTTTTTTGTAAAATTTTTTAACCATGCGTTTTTTCCCATACAACTCCGCCACACACACACACACACACACACACACATATATATATATATATATATATATATATAAATCAACATTTGAACGGAGGGTGGTTTTGGGGTCTGGGGGTCATGATCGGTGAAAATATATCGAAATTTTCCGGAACTGCTTTCCTCCGAACGGCTGCAATAGGTAGCTTTATACTTTTTTGTATTGAAAGCTACCTAATAGTTTAGTGTGAAACACAAGTTGGGACAAGAATATCATTTACTAATACTAGATACAGTACAAAGAGCGTTTGGATACATTATTAATGCATAAGAAAAATGGCTGGCAAAAAGAAAGATGCAATGTGACAATATTTTAATAGAGAAAAAACAAACAAACAAACAAAAAGAACTATTTCTGGAAAATGTGCGACAGCAATATGCAAACCATGTAGTGCAGAAATGGTGGAGATTGTGGCAAAAAAAAAAAAAAAAAAAAAAAAAAGAAAAGAAAGAAACATAGAGTGTATGTGATAAAATATGACATTAGTGAATCGGAATCGGTTGAAATCAGGGTTGGCTTTTTGCCAGCAAAAAAGTATTTTTGTCAGGACAGTCGAAAAAAAAAAAAAAACAGACAAAAATTGGAAAAAACGGAAATTGATCAAGATTATATTTTAAACCACTGATTTTAATCGGTTAAAATTATGGTTTAAACATTGAAATCATGTAATTAAAATCAGTACAAAAACCCTTGATGGGTTAAAAGTTGTGACGCAGCATTTTCTTATGTCTCTAAGAATTTTAAATATGGATCTTAAAAGTAATGATAGAAAATTTAAGTGACGCTATGTTAATAACCAAAAAAAAAAAAATCATTTTCTTTTTCGTTTTATTTATATTTACAGGTGCAATTATTATCTTAATATGAAAAAATATATAAAATTTATTCGCTGATGCTTTTTCATTCACATCTCTCATGAATTCAAAATATGGGTTTTAAAAGAAATGATATCAAAATTTGAGTGACACCTTGACGTTAATTTAATAGGACTCTTTTAAAATTCAATTTAAATTATTTTTGGTTTGTCTTCTAAAGTATATTTACACATACAAACAATACTTTTAATTTTTCAATACACTGTTAAATATATTACTTTCACTGAGCCTATATTATGCATTGAAATGTATTTATTTCAATAAATTCATTTATCGAAATGTATTTATTTCAATAAATTCATTTATCTTTTGTGCCACGCTATTCAAAATCATATGTAAAATTTATGTAAATGATTATTTTGTGTCCTATTATCCACTTGCATACATTTCCCTTTGTTTGGATACTATGACGCAAAATAATCATTTACATAAATTTTACTTATGATTTTGGATAGCGTGGCACAAAAGATAAATGAATTTATTGAAATAAATACATTCCAGACACGTGGCCCGCCGACAACTTTACAACTTTATCTGTGGCCCTCGAAGCTTTGGCAATTTACATGTGTTTAATTTAATTGTTAGAACACGGATGTTGAAAATACTTTTTGCACGAACACACTTGTACAAATTGTGGTCTCAGAGATGACAACATAAAGATATGTATATCAGTGTTACCAGTTTGACGGGCTATTTTTATTATTCAAAATATTACCACTATTTTTGAATAGTAATATTTGTCTTATTTATTATGTCATTAAATAAGGGGAATATTTGTCTTCAGAATGTAGTAGCATTCTGGAGGTTACAGAAAAATTCCTGCTCATCTGGCAACAGTGATGTATCATAAGAGACGGTAGTCTCTTGAGTGACGCAGCGAAAAACCGAAAACCGTAAGCCCAAAACCGAAGATTCCGTCACTCTCATATATACAGCTAGCAGGACATCAAAGGAAAATCGAAACGCCGACATTTAATATCTCAGTATATATGAGGCATACCGTTTCGATTTTTTCACATTAGTCTTATATCTATGGCCTAACTCTATCCTGAAATTTATAGATTTCTACATGCAGTAGATTTTGAGAGCTGGAAACCAATTTTTAAGCGAAAATGGAAGATGTAATGGTGTAATGGGCACAGAGTTGTTATCTCGAAAATGGATCGAACGATTTTTTTAAAATTAATATATTATATTAATCAGTTTTAGATGAAGCGTTTAAGATATTGCGCTAACGTAGGAAAGCTCTTGTTTTCAATATAATCCACTTCTAAAATTGGACTATTTTCTTATGCTTTTTCTGGTAGACTAACATTACAGATCTTCAGCCTTTTCACTGCTTTTTATTACTGCGCAATAAGGAAGCTCTTGCCTATTACGGTTACAGTTAAACGTTAAAGCATATCCATATCGCTGAAAAACTATTTAGATTCTTTTTTTTTTTAAATACGAAAACAGTTTTTAATGCAATTTTTAATATGTAATATATATGTATTAAATTAAATTATTGTTTGTATATTTTTCTTTTTTGTTATAATAAATAATTTCTTATTTCAAAATCTTCATTAAGTCGAAAAATATTTAGATTCCTTGATTAAAATATTGAAATATTTTATAGTTATATATATACAATTTAATTGTTATTTATATATTTAATTTGTCATTTTTTAAAGGAAAAAAAGATTCAGATTTTTTTTTTTTTATCAGTTAATTTGAAACAGCCTCTAATCAACAAATCAATCATCTGTTTGTTTTCAACGAGTCTCGAATGTTGTTTTTGTAAGAATAACACTCATATGGTTTGGATCATTCGAGACGACAGCCCTGCCGCTATAGGTCTCATAGCCCCCCCCCCCCCCCTTCAAAGTTCAAACACTCATATGAGGTATTTTATTATTTATTTATTTATTGTTTGTTTACTTATTTTGATTAGATTGTCCTTTTAGAAATTGTTTTTTGATTTAGTGGCGTAAATAATGAGATAATTGTCAATAGTATTACCTGTTTTATCGTTAAAAATAATCAGTGAATCTTTTAAAGAAGTCTTTTAAAAATCTGATGATGATAGAAGATTGGTTTTTTACTTGTTAGCTATATTTTCCAACTCTCCAAATCAAACTTTCCCATCATTCACCTCACACAAATTTAATAACTAAAACTTTTTATTTCAGTGTGATTGAAATACGTTTAATTGTGATGAAACTTTGGTATATTATATAGGGAATTTATATAACGTAAGTTTTCACTTTTATGTATATAAAATTAGATACGATGTTTTCATTATGAAATACAATGTTTCTAATTTATGTTATGGCTTACTTTAACATTTTTTTTATTGACTTAGCCTATCATTAATATAGGGGAGACCGGTACACAGTGAACCTATGGACACAGTGGACCACCCCCTAATATTTTATTTATTTAAATTTTTTTTAAGCTTCTCTTCTATCCTAATAGACAACAGCACTGCAATGATTATTTATAGCCTTCAGAAAGTATGTTTAGCTCAGATTGAACTATTTTATCCTGCTTTGTTGTTTTGAGCTTCTAAAAGTAAAATTTTTCATCATCATATTTTTATTTTTTTAGTAATTAAAGGTTGTAGATAAATAAAATAAAACAGCTTTTTTGAAAAGCTAAGATACTTGTTTTTATTTTACTTTAAAGTTATTATGTTTAAAAGAAAGCTATAAACAATATTAATATGATTATTTATTGAACTTCAACATGGGGTACAGTGGACCAACCACTCCTGGGGCACAGTGGTCCACAATCCACTCTGCTCCTCTAATGCAGAATGTTCAAAATATGTAATAATTGTTTTCTATAAAGAAAGATTGTTTTAAAGTAGAATTAACTGTAAAATAAAGTAAACAAATAAAAATAACAATTTTTTTAACATAGTAAGTAATATTTTGTTTTGTATTTACTGCCTTTGATAAATATAATTGTAGTCTAATTGTTGATGATTCTATTCAAGTAAGATTCATGAGATGCAAATTGAATGGAAATCAGTTTATTTCTCCCGAAACTGTAGATGAATCTGCTGTTGATGTCAATGATTTCATAATGTTGCTCGCAGACCCAAAATTATTTCTTGAAAATTCCAGGCTCAATCTTACTGATAAGTATTTTGGAATTTCATTTGCAAATTTTATTGTGAGCTGATTTTTTTTGTACTTAAGTAATAACTTCAACTAAATTGCAATTGTTCCTGTATTAATCTGTTATTATTTTCAAAATATAATTAATTTTTTGTTTTTGTTTCAAAATTTATATTACTATGTTATTTTGCGAATGAAGAGGCAACAAAAAAGAATTAGATTAATGAAAAATAGATTTATATTATATTTTAGATAATACCTAATAGTGGTACACTGTACCCTGGTGGGTGGACCAGTGTATATATATATATTTTTTAATGTATTGAAAACTATGTTGTGAGAAAATTATGATGGATGTAAGAAGGTTTAAGGAATATTCAAAAATATTTTCATACAGATTGGTCAGTCTGTTAAAGAGAAAAAAAAATTTAACTGAAAAAGTGGTCCACTGTGTACCGGTCTCCCCTACCCGATTACATGAGATTTTGTTATTTGTATTGATATGTTTGTGTTTACGTATTTTATCAAGATTATATTTCAGCTATTTTTAAGTAAGTTTTTTAAGATACTATATAGCAATGTTAAAATGTTGGCTATACTTTATTAGCTTATGTTAAAGATTGGTCAGAAAAAAAAGGTTGACGAGATTAAAAAATTTTGTCGATCAGCTAGTGCTCGACTAACATAACAACAGGGCTGCTGGGATGGAATTTAATTTTTAAAAAGGACACATTTTGAACCGGTTTGTTTACAGTCCCATTTTATTAGTAGAATTTTGTGATAATTTCCCGAATGGCTGGCGAATTTTGCATTTTTTGTAAAAAAAAAAAATCTTTAGATGTAATTTTAAACAAAATCTCTTTTCATTTCTTTAATTTGCAAATATTTTAAGTTTTCTTATTTAAAATACTGTGATTAAATGTCCAATGTAAGATTTCCCTTAGTTGAAAATTGTTATGACAGAATTTACACAACTGCAAAAATAATTGATTACTACAACAATGCATTTTCAGGGTTTTTTTCCAATAAAATTAGCTATACAACAGAGGAAAGTTAACTTCATACTATATTTACATTGCAGTAATTTGGAGAGTTGCAAAATATAGCTAACAAGTAAAACACAAACCTTCTTTAGTCTGCGGGTTTTAAAATACCTCCTAAATATTCACTCGACACGATGCAATTTCCTTACCTTGTATCATTTTTATCGATAAAACAGGTAATTGACAATCATCTCACCATTTAAGTAACAATCTAAAGTCAATTTCTAAAAGGACAAGAAAATCAAATCAAAATAAGTAAACAAACAATAAATAAATAATAAAATACCTAATATGAGTCTTATTCTTGTAAACAAGAATTTGCATTGCAATCACCGCTCATGAATACATGACACAAGCGATAGGTTAATTTATTGTTAATTGATAGTAGAGGTGCCCAATCTTTTTAGGCGAAGGGCCACTTAAAAAATTGTTGGGTTGTCGAGGACCACCATCAGTAGCACAGAGAGAATTTTGTTTCGAGGAGATGTTGGGTAGGGGGGGATAATTAGCATTATCCATACATACAGCACTGTTCGGTTGCAAATTTGGAAGAATGCACCCACTAGATGGATTTGTGATTTTTATGCGGCTACTTGACAAAATTGTGATTTTTATGTGCCCGTTCTAAAAAATTCATGATTTTTATGTATAGGTTCAACTTTTATGTATAGGTTTCAACTTTTTTCTCAGTGACCACTGGCCAGTACATGGATTTTTTTACTCCTGTTTTTCAGCAATGACCAATAACAAATTTACAAATACTTGATAAAAAATTTATGAAATTTGTCAAACGATTGTGGAATAAACGGCGAAATTTGTCAAATAGTGTTGGGAAAGAAATCGCGACATTCGTCAAATGGTCTCGGGAAAGAAATCAGGCATTGCAGGAAAAAAATTAATTATGTCTAACTGTCGTGAAAAAATTAGAGAAATTCGTCAAATACGTTCGGGGGAAAAAAATCGCAAAATTCATCAAATGATCTCGGGAGAAAAATAGTGAAATTTGTCTAACAATCGCGGAACAGAATTGCAAAATTCGTCGAATAGCAGTGGAAAAAAAGTGCACAATTTGTTCGTTTATGGAAAAAGTCGTGAAATTCATTAATCGATAGTCGATAAATCACGAAATTCATCAATCGATAGCAGAAAAATCACAAAATTCATTGATAGTGGAAAAATCACAAAATTCATCAACTGGTTTCAGGGGAAATTTTTTTCAAATATCGTCGAATGGCTTCGAGAAGAAAAAAAGTCACAATCCGTCAAATAATTTCGGGGAAAAAATCGTGAAATTCGCCAAATGGTTTCGAAATTTGTCGAGCGACAGCGGGGAAAAAATCTTTTCCATTCAATCATCGCAATTGGGACTATTAAGTTTGACCAGTGGTGGCAGTAAAGTCAGTCGCCAAATTTTCAGTATTACTCGCCGATTGGCGAATGGCAATTTTGTCCTATATTTTTACACGCCTGATCGATGAAATTCAAGATTTTTACGCACCCGATTGATGACTTTCTTGATTTTTATGGATCCGTTTGACGAAATTAATGATTTTTATATGCCCGATAAACAAAATTCATGATTTTTATGCATACGTTCAACAAAATTTATGATTTTCCTTCTCCCGATCCACAAAATTCATGTTTTTACTGTGCCTGATTGACAAAATTCGTGATTTTCAACTGATATGCTTTCCGTCGGCCATTTAATGAAATTCACAATTTTTCTTCTCTAGACAATGGCAAAATTTTCATTTTTTTTTTTTTTTTTTACCGTTTGTTGAAATTTACAATTTTTTCACAAACATTCGATGGAATTCTTGATTTTTCCACGCCCAATATACGAAATTTGCGATTTTCCATGCCTATCGACAAAATTCATAATTTTGCAGAACCGATAGACAAAATTCATAATCTTTTCCCACAATCTATGGACAATTTGCAAATTTTTTTCCGCGACTGTTCGTTGAAATTCGCGATCTTTCCATGCCATTCGATGAAATTCGTTGCTCGATCCATGAAATATGCGATTTTAAGTGCCTTATCGACAAAATTTGCAGGTTTTTTCAACTGATTTACAAAATTCAAGATTTTGCGTGATTGACGAAATTTACAACTCCAGAATTACCGATTTTGGCATCTCTGGTTTCTGTTGACCAATTATTGAAATTTGCGTTTTTTTTTTCTAGCGACAAAATGGCGAAATTTGTGATTTTTCCATGCCCATTCGACAAAATTTGCATCCAATCGATGCAATTCATAATTTTATGCACCTGATCGATGAAATTCATATTTTCCTACGATCTATGGACAAAATTTGCGCATTTTTCTCACGAATTATTAAGGAAATTCGAAATTTTTGGATAGGTTGGCATGTATGGTCTCTGCGGGCCACCAGTTACCCATCACGGGCCACAGGTTGTGCATTCCTAATCGTGATACAGTTTAGCTCATTCGACTCGACCTCGATAGAACTTACTGATTT
Organism: Maratus michaelseni; assembly: GCA_963931845.1. NCBI lineage: Eukaryota > Metazoa > Arthropoda > Arachnida > Araneae > Salticidae > Maratus > Maratus michaelseni. Next base: position 151,234,800 of record OZ007596.1, on the reverse strand, counting down.
TAGTTTCACCACCAGGGGCAGTTATGTTCATATAGAACAGAGTGCGCCCCTGGCAGTGGAAGGGGAAATTAATGGATTTTGGAACTAACTCGAGTTCTATGGGTCCCATCACAACATGGTTTGATTTATTCAATTTGACATTGACAGGATATATCAATTTTAGTTTCAAGTTTGACCACCAGGGGGTGCATTCCTATCTCAGGTTCTATGGCTCCGATCATGACAAGGTATGGCTCACTCAACTCGAAATCGACAGCCTCAACAATTTCAGCTGTTTGTACAGAACAGAGTGTGCCCCCTGGTGGTGGAACATGGAACTAACAGATTTTGCAGCTAACTTGAGTTCTATGGGTCCCATCACAATGCAGTTTGATTCATTTGACTCGACATTGACAGGATATATCGATTTTAGTTCCAAGTTTCACCACTAGGGGACACTATCCTATGTCGTGTTCTATGGGCCCGATTACGATGAGGTATGGCTCATTCGACTCGAAATCGACAGCCTGAAAGATTTCAGCTATGTTTGTATAGAACATAGTGCGCCCCCTGGTGGTGGAAGATGGAACTAATGGATTTTACAGCTGACTCGAGTTCTATGGGTCCCATCACAGTGCAGTTTGATTTATTCAACTGGACATCGACAGGATATATAGATTTTAGTTACAAGTTTCACCACCAGGGGGAGCTTTCCTATCTTGTGTTCTATGGACCTGATCACGACGAGGTATGGCTCATTCGACTTGAAATCGACAGCCTGAAAGATTTCAGCTATGTTTGTATAGAACAGAGTGCGCCCCCTGGTGGTGGAAGATGGAACTAACGGATTTTGCTGCTAACTCGAGTTCTATGGGTCCCATAACAATGCAGTTTGATTCATTCGACTCGACATCGACAGGATATATAGATTTTAGTTACAAGTCTCACCACCAGGGGCGCTTTCTTATCTCGGGTCCTATGCGCCCCATCACGACGAGGTATGGCTCATTCGACTCGAAATCGACAGCCTCAAAGATTTCAACTATGTTTGCATGGAACAGAGTCCGCCCCCTGGTGGTGGAAGATGGAACTAACGGATTTTGCAGCTATCTCAAGTCCTATGGGTCCCATCACAATGCAGTTTGATTCAGTCGACTCGACATTGACAGTATATATTGATTTTAGTTCCAAGTTTCACCACCAGGGGCACTTCCCTATCGGGTTCTATGGGACCGATCACGACGATGTATGGCTCATTTGACTCGGAATCGACAGCCTGAAAATTTTCAGCTATGTTTGTATAGAAAAGATTGCGCTTCTTTGGCGGAGGAAGATGGAACAAACGGGTTTTGCCATGCATTTTCATCCTTCTAATTGTGTTACTCTCTCGCTGTATAATTTAAAAGTTGAGTCTTGGATTCCTCTCCCTGGGCCACCACCCTCATATTTTATTGGGGTCCAAGGGGTCTTTTTTAGCATTTCTTTAAAATTTTATACTAATGATTAATTTATACCCTATACTTAATTTCGACTAATTGACATTTTCATCAATAACCTTAAAAAAGTAATGATATCAGTACAAAAACACTTAATGGGTTAAAAGTGTTGACGCAGCACTTTCTTTTGGCTCTATGAATTTTAAATATGGGTCTTAAAAGCAATGATATCAAATTTAAGTGACGCTATGTTAATAATTTTTTTTTAAATCATAATTTTCTTTTTAGTTTTATTTATGTTCACAGATGCAATTATTATCTTAATATGAAAAAATATATAAAATTTATTCGCTGATGCTTTTTCATTCACATCTCTCATGAATTCAAAATATGGGTTTTAAAAGAAATGATATCAAAATTTGAGTGACACCTTGACGTTAATTTAATAGGACTCTTTTAAAATTCAATTTAAATTATTTTTGGTTTGTCTTCTAAAGTATATTTACACATACAAACAATACTTTTAATTTTTCAATACACTTTTAAATATATTACTTTCACTGAGCCTATATTATGTATTGAAATGTATTTATTTCAATAAATTGATTTATCTTCTGTGCCACGCTATCCAAAATCATAAGTAAAATTTATGTAAATGATTATTTTGCGTCATAGTATCCAAACAAAGGGAAATGTATGCAAGTGGATAATATGACGCAAAATAATCATTTACATAAATTTTACTTATGATTTTGGATAGCGTGGCACAGAAGATAAATCAATTTATTGAAATAAATACATTTCAATACATAATATAGGCTCAGTGAAAGTAATATATTTAAAAGTGTATTGAAAAATTAAAAGTATTGTTTGTATGTGTAAATATACTTTTGAAGACAAACCAAAAATAATTTAAATTGAATTTTAAAAGAGTCCTATTAAATTAACGTCAAGGTGTCACTCAAATTTTGATATCATTTCTTTTAAAACCCATATTTTGAATTCATGAGAGATGTGAATGAAAAAGCATCAGCGAATAAATTTTATATATTTTTTCATATTAAGATAATAATTACACCTGTGAACATAAATAAAACTAAAAAGAAAATTATGATTAAAAAAAATTATTAACATAGCGTCACTTAAATTTGATATCATTGCTTTTAAGACCCATATTTAAAATTCATAGAGCCAAAAGAAAGTGCTGCGTCAACACTTTTAACCCGTTAAGGGTTTTTGTACTGATAGACAGATATAACTCAATTTTATATTTTTGCACAAAACAAATTGTGGATACAAATATTACCAATCGGAACATAACAAAGCGCCGGATATTGAGTCTCAAAATTTAAAGAATCGTAAAAAAAATTAAGTATTTTACTTATAATTTTTATTTGTTTATGTTCAAAACTAATACTTTATTTTACTATTTTTTTAGACTTTACACCCCTTTACAAAATAACATGCTGTATTTCTTAAATACTAAGAAATCTATACTTATATTATAAAGAAGTATCGATTGTTTGTTTGTTTGTTTGCAGGGGGGTAATCTCTGGAACTACCAAAGCGATTTCAACAGTGATGGTGGAAAATTGATGGTGACAATCCCTGCTCCAACATAGGCTATATTTTATGTCGGTGCCACGACATAAAATTACGCGAGCAAAGTCGCAGGTTTTGCGAGTGTATTATAAAATTAATTAAATTCAGCGCTAATTAAGACCAGTTAAATTAAAAAAAAATCAAAATATAAAATTCAGTAGCTTTAAATGAGTTGTTTCGAAAGTGGCACAAATTATTACTTTTGTGCTCGACAAAAAAAAAACCCGAATATGCCAGCTAGGCTCTTCACTAGGGCTTTAGTCTAACATATAAATTTTGGATTTTAGCTGTTTAATAATTTTTATTACTTAGGTTAGTAATTGTGTGTGATCTTTCTGGAATCCTACGTGAGCTTTCTTTCCTTTTTTATTGATATACACACATTTTATTGACATACTCTCATACAGCCCATGATTTATAAAAAAAATATATATATGTTAAAGCTCTTTACCCTATGAATAAATATGTATAACTGAAGAGGTACATCACATATTTTTTAAAGGTGATTTATAACACAATTATATTAAAAGGAAAAGCGAATTTTTATGTTTGATATGTAGACACTGTTGGAGTTTGGAAGGAATGTAACATTAAGAGGTGCTACAGCACAAAGTATAAAGAAAACTCACAAACATCTGGCTAGACATCGAAAAGATAAACTGTCAGAATTTAAACTGATACTTCTTAAAAGAGAATCAAGCTGCTTTCACAAAGTTTATTGAATGAAATACATTTTTTTAAAACTAATTATTGTCTTTATTACATTAAATGTCCCGCGAGTCGAAATCACTCCAAACGAAATTGAAGAAATGATGTCTAGAGCAGTTGAAGAAATTTGAAAATACTATAAGCGTAAGTACCATTGCTAAAAAGATTTATCTATAACGGATTGATTTCTAAAAAACCGGATATGTGCATAAAAACTTAGTGCTTGTAAACTTATATTCGTATTCTTAATAATTGTCAATCTAGAAAATATCTTGGAAATATGGGTATGAAGATAAACAGATCTACCTTCTTATACGGAATTTGATGGCTTCCCATTATAAAGTTTCAAGTGTTATTTTCGAACTGTTAAAAAATGTTACAATTTTCATTTTAAATCGACAAATTATGAATGTGGATTATTAAAAGTCCACCACTAGACAAAGTATTTGGAGTTTTCATTTGAAATTACAAAGCATCCGAGTAATAATGCTATCATAAATAAAATGTTTCATAATGCTATCTTGTTATTTGATAGTATTGACATTTTCAAATAGAATTTATTACTTTGATAAAACAATTTTCAAAAAGAAAATGTATTTCAGTTTAAATATTGTCAGTCATTACTTCAAAAATCATCAAAGTGGAAATCTTTAGAATGTACTACAAATATATTCAAAAACTAATTTAAAAAGAGATTTTTGAATTTTAAGAAATATGAAAATCAGTTTAATCTATTTACTTCAACTCTAATGATTGATGTTGAAATTTTTCTTCAGAATTCATTTCTGCGCGGTTAATCAAAATTCTGTGCGATTTCATATTCAAGCAAAAATACATGGATATGGGCAAGGGTTTAAAAACTAGGGGCCAATGGGCCAATTGCCACAGTAAATTTTGAGTAGTCTTCGCTGTGGTAGTTGGACGATAAGCTCTTCTTTTAACACTGGAATCATATTAATATTCCAATAATATTTATCGTGATTCATCAACCAAAATATATATATTCGAGTACACTGTGTTATGTCCGCAAAAGACCACGCCGACATGACAATCATTATTAAAAAATGATTCGTTAAATAAATATTCATATAAATTTGTTAATCATGAACAAGGAAAATAAAAGGAAAAGCATTACCTGATATGACCTAAAAAAAACAAAGTGGCGGATGTAAATAAAAAGAATTGTACTGAGAATTGCAGCTTTGAAATTCTTTATTTATGAATAATTTTCTTGAAGGCAAAATATTCAATTATGTATTCTCTTATTTTTAGAACCATTTTTTTTTAATGAGTAGTACACAATAGATGATTTTTTCAATATGCACTTTTCAAGAGAAACATAATAAAAATTTCTCTGGGGATTAAGGAGGTATTTGTTTAAAATAAAACAAATCATTATATGATTACTCAGCCATTTTCAAAGCACAGAACATAGTATCAGTCGAATAAAATAAAACTAATCTCGCCATACAGGATCTGCAGGCACTCCCCATTCATCATTACATCTCCGTTGGTGGAAATGTTGTCATCGTTGCCGTAATCAGAGTAAAATATGGAGGCCATCAAACCATCACAATTTTACAAAGAAACTTGTTTCATATTATTGCTTTCGATGTACGCACATGATTTTTTTGCAGAAGACAAGCGACCACCTTCCACACCTGTAGCAAACATCCCAGTGTGAGCGCGTAACCTCAGCAGCGCAGACAGAGGGAAAAGGGGTTGCCGTAAAAAATAAAAATCTCCAATTGGCAGGGATAAAGAATACTAGCATCTTGCGTTGGCATAACTTGCAATGTTATTGAATATGAAAACAGCTTTTATTGGATTAAATCTTTATAGATTTTTTTAAGATAAGATGCCAAATAGTAGTAAAGTGTTACAATTTCATTTGAGAATTTCACATAACAAAATTCAAAATGTAAGCAAATGTCAAGAGAGAATATTTAGACTCTCATAAAGAAAAGTATATATAGCACTTTCTAAGAAATCAACTTTTCTTAGTTGAATAACTCTAATATCGTGTTATTCTACAACAACAACAATAATACTTTCAAAGTAAATAATGGCAAAGGGAGGATATTTAAGCTCTCAGAAAAGTACATAAATAAATGTATCATTCTACCACATAACTTTAATAATATTGGTCTTACAAAAAATATCACACAAAATATTTATACTAAATATCTTGAATGCTTATTGAATATGTTTAATTCAAATTTTCAAGCATTTGTAAGTATAAACACGTATTTTTTTTTTTTACATGTACAATACATAAGCATTTTTTTTAATGTAAAGACTTAAAACAATCTTTGGATCTAAAGTATGTAATTTTTATATGCATAAGCATTTTTTTCAATTTGTGGACTTTCAAACACCTAGAGAGCTTAATGTATTTTCAACCATTTTACATAATACACCAATAATAATAGTAGAAGTATTAGCATGCCTAATTTTTTTTTAGATGTTAAAAAGAGGTTAGATGTTAGAACATGCAAGAAGTAACATTTGAATTATTCTAAAAGTCAAAATAGGGAAAGCGATGACATATGTACTCATATTATACTTTACATCAATAACAATTTACTTTTTAAGATAAATACCTTATCAAAATAATTTAATCAATGACACTTCATCTCCAACTATAATATTGAATTATAAGTTAAAAATCAATTACTGAATTTAAGAGTTTTGAGTTATCAGCACATTTCACATTAAACATAAATTCTAAAAATGAATATAGTTTTGAAGAAAAAATTTCTGTGAGAAACATAGTAAACATGAGAAAAAAAATAAGATTTACATACTTTTACAGGATGACAAATCCACTGCGTCAAGGCTAAGGTAACTTAAGAAAAATAAAAATTACACAAATGCTGCCTGCAAGCTTTGGTAGAAGTAAACAAATAAAATAATCAGTCAGTCTTCGCATTTGACAATCCAATCAAGCTAGCATAGATGAGATTTTTTTACAATGGTACAGGCATTCTAATAAAATGAATATTAGTTTACACTTTATACTGTTTATGATTGCGAGAGCGAAGGTCATAATGTTTTTTGCTTTGAGTAGATTTGTTTAGAACTGTAGTGGGAGTTTTACTACCAGATGCTTGAGAATGCACTAAACTATGTGAATGCGAAGATGTTTGTTGGCACTTTGAAGAGGTGTCAATTTGAGAAGATGTATTATTATTAGTGTGAGAGCAAGGAGAATCACAGTTAGCAGTATGAGTACGAATATGTCGTTTCACAGGAGAAGAAGATGTACTATCAACAACTGTTTGATCATGTGTTGCACTTCTAGAGGAATCAGAAGGATGAAGCAATGCTTCATTTCTTTTCTGGAGTTTCAAGATTCTGTTAGTATGAATTAACATAGTTTATACTTGATTATTATTGCAATCTTAAGTACAGGTGAAATTATTTTCTGTACCATATAAGGTCCTTGTACTTTTTGGTTAAATACACTGAGAAATTTTACATAAACAATATCATCAACTTTGATATTAGCAAATTTTAATTTTTCCCTTGATTTCTGACACACTCTTTGTCTAGAAGACTCGTTATTTTTATAAGCTTGATAGTATACTTTTTCAATAACATCCATTAATTTATGGATTTCATATGCAGTGTTAAGAATTTTCCAGTAAGAATGGGTTTTATAATTAGCATAAATATCATTCACCTCCCTTCCACAATGAAGAAGATTTGGAGTGAATTTTGTAGCTGGATGAGGTGTAGCATTATATATGGATTGGTGGATTTTTAAAGCAGTTGGAACATCAAATCCTTGGGAAGCCATTGTATTCATAGATGACTTTATTTGAGTGTTGCATCTCTCGCTCAGTCCAATAGCCTGTGGATGCGCTACTGTACTGTACTCTAGTTTTATGCCAAGTTTTTTGTTGAAATAATAAAACATATCACCCGTAAACTGAGAACCATGATCAGTAAAAGTTAACTCAGGTTTTCCATGAGTAAAAACGTAATTCAACAGAGCTTTAGTAACCGACTCAGCATGAATGCTATTCAAGGCATATAATTTAAGATGACGAGAAAGATGGTCGATTACAGTCATAACAAATTGGTGATTTTTCAAAGGGCCAAGTAAATCCATCGAAACCTTTTGATTGGGAGCTGTAGGAAGTGGTGCTGGGAGATATGGAGCAGTGTTTTTCTTATGATTTTTATTTATTAAACAAATTTCACAAGAGTTGACATAGTTGATTGTATCAGAAACTAGAGTTTTCCAAGTGAACCTTTTCTTTAAATTAACAATGGTTTTATGAATACCAGTATGAGTAACATGAGCAATTTTTAAAGCTTTAGCTTTAAGTGCAGATGGTAAAACAACTCTATGTAGATCAATGTCTTCTGAAGAGAAGTATCCATTATAACAAAGCATTTCATTCCTTGAATTAATGTAATAACTATTTAAACTTTTAGATTTTTATTAGTTTTAATATCTTCATAAATTTTCTTAATTTGAGGATCTTTTTGTTGTTTAGTAAGGATGGTTTGATCAAAGATTTCTAACAATGGATTTTCATTACTAGCATTATTTGTAGATGGAGAGTCAATTTGGAGATGGCAATTATGATGGGTTTTGCCAATTAATCCACATGGATACTGAGCAATTTCATTATGTAGATCATATTGATTATCAACAATAAGCAGTACTTCTTGTTCAAAAATGAGATCTGGATTAGTATGGAGATCTTCAGTATGAATGTGTTCTACTTAGAAAATCTGCCAACACATTCTCTTTGCTTGGAACATTCTGGAATGTGTAAGAGTATTCAGATAATTCTAACATCCAACGTGTTGTGATGTCAGCAGGAGATGTTGATTTTTTGTAGTTATTGAGAGGTTTAGCATCAGACAAAAGAATGAAGGGTCTGCCAAAAATGTAATATTTAAAAGCTGTTATACCTTTATAAATGGCATAAAGTTCCAGTTTGATGGCTGGGTACTGCTTTTCAGACTGAGATAGAGTTTTAGAGTAATAAGAAATCGGGCGAAGTTCACTTTGAATTTTTTGTATAAGAACAGCTCAGATTGCTGTCTTTGAAGCATCTGTATTAACATAGAAAGTCTCATTTCAATTTGGAAGATTGAGCATGGTTTTATGGAAGAAAATTTCTTGTAATTTATTAAATGCATTTTCTTGTTTAGATTTCCAACAGAATTTAGTTTTAGGTTTGGTGATTTCAATAAGAGGAGTAATCAATCTAGCAAAATGAGGTATAATTGACCTGTCAAATGAACATAAGCCAATAAAACTCTTTGTCTGCCTCTTAATTTTTGGCTTCGGAAAGAAAGTAATTTTTTAAATATTGCTTGTAATTGGAAGAATTTTATGATCTGTGAGTTGGAAGCCTAAAAAAAGTTAATGCTAGTTTGCATAAAAGAACACTTTTCAGGAGAAGAGTAATGTTGTTGGCAATAAGAGTATCCAAGAGTCTTGTGAGTTTCGCAACCATTTCTTCAAACGAATTAGCGCCCACAACTATGTCGTCCTGGTATGCGTAGCAAGAGTCAATTTCAGATAATTGAATAACTGAATCAATTAACTGTTGAAAAGTACTCGCAGCTGTCTTCAAGCCAAAAACAAGACGAAGGTAGGTAAACATTCCCTATGGAGTGGTAAAACTGAGCTTATCTTTCATCTCCTTAGGTACAGCATTCTGACAGTACGCAGAGGGCAAGTCCAGTGTAGTGTAGTATTTAAATTTTGACAATTGTACTATTAGATTTTGAATGCGAGGTAGAGGATATGAAGATGGAATAATAATAGAATTTAATAATCGTAAATCTAATGCCAAACGATATTTTTGAGGTTTTGACATGTCAGTTCTTTTCTTTTTAACTAAAAGCATGGGACAAGCCCAAGATGAATTTGATCTTTCTATAATGCCAGCATTTAGCATTTAGTTGATCTGGTCAAGAGCTTCTTGTTCTAGTGCCTGTGGCACAGGAAAAGGTGGGGTTTTCACCGGATGAGAATTCATCATTGAGAACTGAGGATTAACTAGGTCTGTATGACCCAAAGTGTCTAAGGATTTAGAAAATTATTGAGCTTTATTGCACAATAATTTTATTAAACAGTCACTTTCATGTGGGGGCAAGTGTTTTAAGTCAAAATCATTTGGTGACAGGACAGCTCTTGTATCCGTTTTCTTTTAATTTCCTCAGATGGTAAAATTAAATTACAATATTCATTTTTAAATCTGAAACAAAGGAATATTTTTCAATATCGTTCTCATCTACATTAATGTACTCACCAAGAATTATATTTTTATTTAAATGAATATCCACTTTGGAAATATTCTGACATACAACTAAAAATAAATCTTTTTGAATTGAAGATTTAGAATGCAATGATTCATGCAAAACAAGAGCTTTACTTTTCAAAGCAGGCTTAAAAATAAAATATTCAGATAGAAAATTCAAGTATTTGACATGTAAATAAACAGAAGAAATGGGGGGAATTAACTCTCTATTTACAGTTTGTACCATGTTAGAATTCAATAAATTTTCATTACCATTTTTCAAATTGCTATACTTTTTACATACATAAATAATGTCATTGTCACATTCAGATGTGACATTTTTGTCATCAGAGGTAATTTTGGTATTACTGTTAATAGAAAAATTATTTATAACATTAGCATAATCAAAGTTTGTGTTGGTGGGAAAATAATTAGGAAACTGGGTAAAAACTAGAGCATGACCTTCTAAATTTCTGATATTAAGATTAGCAATCACAAAAGAATTATCATAATTCCTATCAGTATTACCAACATTATTTATAAACAAACCATTATTTGGAAAACAGTAATTGTAAGGATAGTTTTCATAAATATTTAACAAATGCAAATAATTATCATCAAAATTTCCATTCACATTATTAAAATAAGTACCATTATTTGTGTTAACTGACATAGAATTTTCATAAATAGGCATATTGTGTGCATTAAAACAATATGGCACTGTTATATTGTCATTAGTATACTGAGAATTCAAATAATAACTGGTAGGAGATTCTTTTTGAATGTTAAGAGGTATACGTTTATCTTTAATTAATATAGATTTAAAAGTTGGAGAGATGGTTACAGAATGCTTATTTATAAACTCAAAACCAAGTATGGCTTCAAAATTAACATTTTTTATATCAGTAAGGTAAAAGACGTGATGAAAAAAGAATTTATCTATTTTGAATGCAATCTCGATACATCCTTTAAAGAAAACTTTAGAGTTTATAGTTGATATAGAAACATTTCTAGATAAACATTTATAATGGATTTTGGATTTAATACTATTAAAGCATTCATGATCCAATAAAGATAAAGTTGAGCCTGAATCAACGAGAGTTGATATTTCATTATGTTGTACATTCATAATTATACATGGAAGCGAATACATGTTGTCAAAAGAGCTGCAAATTACGTGTCGTTGTTGTACACAATCATCAATTTCAGAAGATTACTTTGATAACAAAGAATTTTCAGAACAGTAAGGAGATGTCTGTGTAGTAGCGCTTGAAAAGGAAGTAGTTGAAGAAGATTCTTTGTCAATGTGACATTCGTTTGTTTTGTCACAGGAGAGTACTGACCCTAACGAGGAAGATTGGGAGAGAAGGCGGTCAGTAGGACCAATCTCCCTTACTTGTTTAAATGATAATTTTAATCATAATTTTTATTTTTAGAAAAAGAAGTAAAGTTTTTCTTTCTCTGAGAAGAATTCGTAGAAAACTGAAAGTTTTGAGTGTGGTTGGCATTTTGCGTAGATGAGTCAAGTAAATTTTTAAACTTGTAAAACATGTCTCCATAAGGTGGTTAAAGCGTCCGCAAAAAGCACATTGGATAACATTTTGTTTGTGAAAAGACTCTGAAAAGCCTTTCTTGTGAGAAAACTTATCAAACTTTGGCCGAAAGAAAGATCGTTTTTGATATGGCTTATGCTGAATAAAGTTTGTTTTGTTTCTAGAAGCAACGTTTTGCCTAACTGGTGAAGGAGAGTAAGTTACATGATTTTTTTTGTTACATTTCTAAGTCTAGGAGAATGTTCATTATGAGATTCAGATGGTGAGAATGCTATTTGCGAAATTTTATAAACTATGTTATTTCTATGTCTGATAGGAGCTTGTTCAACAAAACTATCAGAAATTTTTGAACTTTCACCACTATTTTCATTATTCAGACTATAAACTTAGTCATAATGTTGATTAGATTTTTGAAGAGGTGATGAATCATAGATATCTTGTAAAAATTGTGCTCGTTCAAGAGCTAACTTAAATGTGGAAATATTTTCTTCTTGAATTTTTCTTTGGATTTGTTTAGGCAAAGTTTGAAGAAAATGAGTAAATTTCAAAGACTCTAGAGCAGCTGGTGCTAACTTAGGATACGCAAGTCGAAGCTGTTTAGCCAGGCGATATGAAAATTTTTAAATTTTGAAGATTTGAGAGTGTCAGTTTTTTTTATTTGGCAGAAAATAGTTAATAAATTCTTGTCGAATGCTTTTAAAGTTAGAGTTTTTAAATTGAAATTGTGTCTCAAGAAAGAAATGTAATGCACCACCCTGTAATTTTGACTTGAAAAGATCAAAAATTTATTTGTCAGAGTAATTATATAATTCCTGTAAATCTGATAACTGATCGAAGAAAATTTGAAAACCTGAGGATTTCCATCAAAAGGTTGAATGGAAAGGTTTAAATTTGCTTTTGGAGGCATGGTGACAAATTTCAAAATAATCCTGAATAAATTTCAAAATAATGTTGTTTAAGAGTTAACTGAAGTGAAACAAAAAATTAAATTCATATGAAGTCACCTTTTAAAATAATGTCAATGCAACAGAATAATTTTTAAGAATGCAATAATTGTTCTCAAAATATTATTAAAACAAAATGGCATAAATCATACTAAATTAATCATGTACTTATAAGTAAGAAAATTATTTATCTAAACTCATCTTATTTTGTAAATAACATCATAAACAACCATTTTTTTAGTAATAAAATGCAAATATTCCAAGATAAGAACACATTAGATTATGTAGAACCATATGAAAACGTTTTGTTTTCAAAACAAAATCTTATTGTAATTCTAGAATTTTTAGAATAAAATTGCATCTTCCTCATAAAAATTTTCAAAAATATGCATTAAACATTACTAAAATGACTTGTCAATAGCAAATAAAATATAAAATGCAATTATCTGGCAAAATTATTTTAAATCAAAGCACTTTAAAATACTTACGTAAGCCACTTTTCTAATTATCAAATATTTCAATAAGAATGCATCAAAAATTTTTTTTTATCAAATTTTATAATATATCAAACTATAATTTAATAACTGTTCCGTAATCGGCATTATTTATTTATTTTTCACGCGAATCACGTGATCAGCATAAACAATGTAAAAAAAAAAAGACTGGAAGTGACATTTTAATATTTTGTTTTATCGCGCGTACACATGTGATTGTCTCGTGTTAAAAAAAAATCAGAAAAACCAAATTTTGATGTATTTTGTGGCAACGTCCACTCTCTTTTTTATTATGGAATTCCAGAGAGAAAATAAATAAATGCCGGTAGCTTGTTTTTTCTTGAGTTATTTGCAAGTTTTTGGGTTATCTCGCCGTAGGAGTTGTGAAAGATATTTTACGACTATGCGAGCACAAATGTGCTAAAGTGAGTAGTATCTACATTTAAGATTTAAAGTTTAGTAAAAGACTTTTATTCATAGAATTAAAGTTGACATAAATCAGCTTTCAAGGTAAGTTTAGAAGATTGTTACAATAACCGTCATGTCGTAAATATTTCTAAAGTTTCACGGCTCCAAAGAGGAAAACTGTGGTGGTTGGACGATAAGCTTTTCTTTTAACACTGGAACCATATTAATATTCCAATAATATTTATCGTGATTCATGAACCAGAATATAATATCGAGTACACTGTGTTATGTCCGCAAAAGATCACGCCGACATGACAATCATTATTAAAAAATGATTCGTTAAATAAATATTCATATAAATTTGTTAATCATGAACAAGGAAAATAAAAGGAAAAGCATTACTTGATATGACATAAAAAAAAAACAAAGTGGTGGATGTAAATAAAAAAATTGTACTGAGAATTGCAGCTTCGAAATTCTTTATTTATGAAAAATTTTCTTGAAGACAAAATATTCAATTATGGATTCTCGTATTTTTAGAACCATTTCTTTAATGAATAGTACACAATAGATGATTTTTTCAATATGCATTTTCAAGAGAAACATAATAAAAATTTCTCTGGGGATTAAGGAGGCATTTGTTTTAAAAAAAAATGATTACTCAGCCATTTTCAAAGCACAGAACATAGATAGTATCAGTCGAATAAAATAAAACTAATCTCGCCATACAGAATCTGCAGGCACTCCCCATTCATCATTACATCCCCGTTAGTGGAAATGTTGTCATCGTTTCCGTAATCAGAGTAAAATATATGGAGGCCATCAAACCATCACAATTTTAAAAAGAAACCTCTTTCATATTATTGCTTTCGATGTACGCACATGATTTTTTGCAGAAGACAAGCGACCACCTCCCACGCCTGTAGCAAACATCCCAGCGCGAGCGCGCAGCCTCAGCGCAAAAGCAAAAATATATGGATATGGGCAAGGGTGTAAAAACTAGGGGCCAATGGGCCGATTACCACCAGTAAATTTTTAGTAGTCTTCGCTTAATAAGAATACTAATAAAATTTAGGCGAAGTATACTAATAAAATGTAGGCGAAGTATACTAATAAAATGTAGGCGAAGCATGCTAATAAAATTTAGTGGTGATAATCGGTCCACTGGCGCCCAGTTTTTACACCCCTGGATATGGGGTTTCCAAATTTCTGTAATTATTCATCAATGGCCAGATTTTTTAAAACTATAGTGTGCAATTAGGCATATTTTAGCTATATTCGGCAGCGCACTTTTATACATCTTTGCTTAGCTGCCAACTTTTTTTTTCAAATCAAATAAACAAAATTTGAACCAGAAAATGTATTTAATAAATCAGATTAAATAAGTAGCGCATACATACAAGACCCATTTTATTAAATAACTTTTCTGTTTCAAAATATGCTTTTTTTTTTTTACTCTATGAAAACACGGAAGATTAGCATTATATCCTTTTGATCAAATCAGGATAAACAAACCAGCGTGTACAATAAATTTTTGAAATAAATACAATTTAGAACATTCAATTAAATTTTATAGATTTCGTGGATGAAAAGAGAATTTGAGTATTTTTTCGAAAAATAAGACAAAATAAACTATGTATAATAATAACTTTGAAACTTGTGAATATTTCTTTAACGTGGCTGTATTTTGTACGTACAAATTTTATCCTGTGCAATGGTATTATCTACATTTTTTGAAATGTGGCCCGCGGCTTTGTATATATTGCTTAATTTGGCCCGCAATAGTAAACGAATTTGACATGCCTGCTCTATTCTAAGGCTGATGTCACACAAGCGTCTGCAGCGAGCGGCGAAATAAACGGCCGCTTTTGGGGGTGCAGTGGCTGGGGTTTCGGCTGTTCACACGGACACGGACACGACGCGACGTTTCAAATTTCGGCCGTGAAAAACTACGCGCAGAGCATCACACCAAATCCTCGCGTTTCCCCCAGCACGCTGGACGTTGGCCCCATACTGGGCGCGTGTTGGTTTCTTTTGTTTATGATATTCTGTTCACACGAGCTGTGATTTTGACGCTGCAGTTTGACTTTTCTTTTGAGTTTTCAGGCGATTTTTATTGCTGTTCCGTATAGAATTGTCTGGCTAGAATTTTAAAAATGGATACAGACGTGGAGTAACTAATTTTTGAGATACAAGAATGTCCAATTGTGGGATACATCGTCCAAATTATATAAAAATAAAAATAAACAAGAACGAAAAATCATACGTCTCGCATTGATTATGAGACATTTTCCGACAGATTCAAAATACTGTAACAAAACATCGCATTTATAAATTAAACAAGGTCAAGGTCAAACCGGTCGGGGAGGTCTACCTTTCGGCTTAAGCTCAACTAGCCCCGTCCAGCAGCTTTATTTACCCAATTATACTGAGCATTACTAAATTATACTTTGTGATATTGAGCAATAATTATACTATGTAATGCTGAAATACAAATTCTGAAAATACAAAATTCCAAGATTACAAATTCTGAAAATACATTTTACCAATCCTACTCAGCAGTACTAAATACTACTATGTGATACTGAGCAATTATACTACCATGTAATGATACTGTAAGATGCTGAAGTAGATAATAATAATGGATAGAAGTAAGTACTAAATGAACAATAATGAATGACTAATAATACTAGAGTAAACAATGATAAATCCTTCTATATTAAAAAAAAGTAACCTGGAACTGAGCCAAAAATGATTTAGAAATGGACCAATCAAATTCTGCGTAGATATTCCGGGTTATTCTCATCGCTTTTTTACTAGGGACTTTTTTGAGAAGCTATTACTTTTTTTCTAGCCATCCTACGGATTCGAAAACCTTCGGACTTTTCCGACTTTTCACTCTTGTTCTTACAAACAATACACTTATCTCTTCCTAGCATTTTGTATAATTATAATAACCTATTTGATCTTCAAAGAATAATTTTAATAATAAATATTAATCAAGATTCAAAAATCAAATAGCGAACTCCGAAAATTTGCACATTTGCAAATGACAACAGCAAAAGACGCCAAGCAGAATAGGGTTACAATTAAACTGAAATCACGAAGATAAAAATCTCCAAAGCGATGATTTAGTTTTTAAGTCATCCGCTGCAGTCGCTCTTTTCAAGCGAAGTTGGGGCTCTGTTTAAATTTTTTTACTCTGTGGGCATCATTTTACACATACCTTTTATTTCCCAATTTCTATTACTGGTTAAAACTTAGTGTTATGTTTACATTAGAGAAATTGGGAAAAACATGAAATATGGTCATTGATTAAAAAATATAAGAAATTTTTTTATATTTATAGAGAGCAGTATGTAAAAGACTGTATAAAAATTCACTCGCCTGGTCAGAAAATCCTATCACCTGGGGCAAGTAAATTAATGTATTCATTTCTAAATAGCAAAACTGGGAATTTTCATTAGAGACTAGTGCCCAATAGTAGCAGTTTTATAAGTGGCCACTTTTTTAAGTACTTTTCGGTTAGCCGGGCGCCAGTGATATATATATACACACACATACACATATCTACATGTACATATATATACATACACACATATATATACATATGACTGTATATACATACACATGTATATACATATGAACCAGAAGGACCCGTGCGAAGCTTTCGCACTGCGATCTTTGAGATTATTTTATGGTACGTTTTAGCACTAATTTTTAATTAACTGATTTTTTGAATCAAAGAACGCGTTTTACGAATTGTGAGTGTAATATCTCAGAAACTCATTCAAAAACTTTTCGAATGATACCTCATTCATCGTTGTATGTGCATGGAAAAATGTTGTTGACAGCAGAAATATGTGATGATTGCTGGTATATAAGAAAATGGGAATAGATTGCCAGAAAATTTTGTGCAAAATTTTCTTCTCTCGCCAAGGTTATTTCTTAAGGTTGCCAAGACCCCTATACTGAAAAATAAAAAAAAACGAATTATAAAAAAATTGAAACACTGAATCAGACGTTTAGGGAATTCATATGAAAGCATTTCCTCAGATTTTGTAAAACTGTTCCAGAAAAGTCTTAATTACATAAATCAATGTTTGGTACACCACTTTTTAGCAAACGTATGGGAACTTAAACATGGGATGTTCAAATTTTGTGGTCTAGTAGCCATTTAAGTGACGTCAGACTTCGCTGACGTATTAACAACTTAATGAAATATTTAAAAAAAAAATTCAATTTTTGTGAATTCTAAAGAACTGTATATCTAAATGGAAGATAATCCTTAAAATGCGTAATCTACTGGTGCGCCGATACAGTACGCATATACACAGCCATGATTAAACAAAATAAACAAATAAACAATAGGTGACGCACGCGTATAATTAAATAAAAACCCAATTAAAAGCTGGATATTTTTTCAAAAAGTACGCGCAAGAAATAAATTTACAATAGTATATTTTAATTGCATTATATGATGACTTCATCGATAATTCGGTATTTTATTTGTGTGGCAACACTGATTTGAAGAAAACCATCAATTTCTTTTATGAAAACAATGTCGATTTAATTTTTATTTAACTGCAATTTTTAATCAAAAACATGTTTTAACGAAATGTTAAATGTGCTATGTCAGAAGCCTGTTCAAAATCCTTTCATATGCTATCTCATTCGTCGTTCTGCGTTTCGTATTTTCTTAGATAAAGGGATGTTGACAGACATATATATGATTTATATATGTACATATATCACTGGCGCCCATCTAACCGAAAAGTACCAAAAATTGTCTGTCAGCGGCCACTTTCCTATAAGGAAAAAAAAGTTTTTTTTGGCATTTCATCAAGGATTCTATTTTTTTTTTTTTTGTTATATTACCATATTTATTTGGGCTGTTTAATTTTAGATTAATACTAATTGAAATTTTAACAAAAGTTAACTGTTTAGAACTTTTAAATAAAAATGGGTACTTCTCTACTATCCCGTCGGCCGCTTTTCACAACAAAAAACTATCTAACTGTAACGCCAAATAAACGGGAGAACGTTGCCATTAGAATATGAAAATAAATAAAATATAAGAATTTAAGAACACAATTGTTATTTTAATTAATGAAATAACTAATAAATCAGTAATATATAATAAAAAATACACGCAAATGTCGAATTAACCACTTGATGACATAACAATCACGTATAATGCTTCTGACATCAAGTAAATGGGACTGCATTTTTGGTCTTTAATCATACAGTTTGGCGATAGTTTTTTGTTATGAAAAGTGGTCAACGGGATAATAGAGAAGTACCTACCCAATTTTTTTCATTTAGTTGCTCTGTGGTCGGTGGCTAGTGTTAATTTTGCCCTATATTAAATTCTCAGTTACTGGTCAACCTATAATACTGTATACCTTCTAGACCTTGTGCGTTTTTCACAATATTGAAAAAACCAATATTTTTCGGCACTTTTTTCGATTTTTCTTAAATAACTCAATTTTAATGCATATTACAGAAAAAAGCACTGTTACCATTTTGTAGAGCATAAAATTCTCTACAACATGCAGTATTCAGGTTTGTAAATTGTCCAAATAGGGGGTAAGATACGGAGCCGGTAAAAGGGTTCAATTTGGAAAAAATGTAAAAATCCACAAATGACGTTAGTTTTTGTTTAATAACCCACTTTTAGTGCATTTTAGAAACAAAATTGTCATAATCAACTTTTTAGAGCATGAGATAGTCGATAGTTTCATTTATTATAGGTTGACCCTCTAATAAAAAAACCAAGTTTTCGATCTTCTAGACCTTGTGCGTTTTTCACAATATTGAAAAAACCAATATTTTTCGGCAGTTTTTTTTTATTTTTCTTAAATAACTTAATTTTAGTGTATTTTACAGAAAACGCATTTTCACCATTTTGTAGAGCATAAAATTATCTACAACATGCAGTATTCAGGTTTGTAAATTGTCCAAATAGGGGGTAAGATACGGAGCCGGGAAAATAGGGTTAAATTTGGAAAAAATGTAAAAATCCACAAATGACGTTAGTTTTTGCTTAATAACCTACTTTTAGTGCGTTTCAGAGACAAAAGCACTTTCACCATTTTGTACAGCATAAAATTCTCTACAACATGCAGTATTCAGGTTTGTAAGTTGTCCAAATAGGGGGTAAGATACGGAGCCGGGAAAATAGGGCAAAATTCGCAAAAAATCCAAAAATCCACAAAAGACGTTACTTTTTGCTTAATAACCTACTTTTAGTGCATTTTAGAAACAAAATTGTCATAATCAACTTTTTAGAGCATGAGATAGTCGATAGTTTCATTTATTATAGGTTGACCGTTATAGTATTAGTGTTTGTTTTATAAGTTAGGTATTTTGTAAACTTTATTGACTTTACTGATTTTGACTTGCTGGGTGTTCATTAAGAACTCACTTTTCTTTTCATTTAGTATTGTCAATAGAAACGTTGAAGTCTTTTTTTTTTTTTTTTGAAGTAAATAATTAATTTTAACCATTTTTTGTGAAAACTAAATCCTCAGATGTAATTTAATAATAATAATAAAATAATAATAATAAAATCTTCATTTATTTCTTTAATTTACATTGTGCAAAATGTGTGGATTTTTAAAAGTTGATTGTAAATCTGAAAAGTGGGGATGAAATTAAATTTGGGTAAAATACGTGGAGAACAATTATTTTGATGCTTAATGTTTCAGATGTAGGCACAGTGTAGGCTTATGAAATTAGCACTTGAGATAGCATAATAATATTGTGAAAGTGTCTGCTGAAATAGTGGATTTCGTCGATTGGCTGCGGAAAATATCACGAAATTTGTTAATATTTTAAGTTTTCTTATTTAAAATACTGTGATTCACTTTTAAAATTTTAATTTTCAGTCTCGGTGTTTCCACATAAGTTTATCATGCTTATAGTCCAGTAGAAATAGTGCAAAAAAGGGCCTTGCCTTACAAAAATTCGGGTAGTTCTGATTTTTGGGTATGCTGTAAAGGTTGACCCTCTAATAAAAAAACCAAGTTTTCGACCTTCTAGACCTTGTGCGTTTTTCACAATATTGAAAAAACCAATATTTTTCGGCACTTTTTTCGATTTTTCTTAAATAACTCAATTTTAATGCATATTACAGAAAAAAGCACTGTTACCGTTTTGTAGAGCATAAAATTCTCTACAACATGCAGTATTCATGTTTGTAAATTGTCCAAATAGGGTGTAAGATACGGAGCCGGTAAAAGGGTTCAATTTGGAAAAAATGTAAAAATCCACAAATGACGTTAGTTTTTGCTTAATAACCCACTTTTAGTGCATTTTAGAAACAAAATTGTCATAATCAACTTTTTAGAGCATGAGATAGTCGATAGTTTCATTTATTATAGGTTGACCCTCTAATAAAAAAACCAAGTTTTCGATCTTCTAGACCTTGTGCGTTTTTCACAATATTGAAAAAACCAATATTTTTCGGCAGTTTTTTATATTTTTCTTAAATAACTTAATTTTAGTGCATTTTACAGAAAACGCACTTTCACCATTTTGTAGAGCATAAAATTATCTACAACATTCAGTATTCAGGTTTGTAAATTGTCCAAATAGGGGGTAAGATACGGAGCCGGGAAAATAGGGTTAAATTTGGAAAAAATGTAAAAATCCACAAATGACGTTAGTTTTTGCTTAATAACCTACTTTTAGTGCGTTTCAGAGACAAAAGCACTTTCACCATTTTGTACAGCATAAAATTCTCTACAACATGCAGTATTCAGGTTTGTAAATTGTCCAAATAGGGGGTAAGATACGGAGCCGGGAAAATAGGGCAAAATTCGCAAAAAATCCAAAAATCCACAAAAGACGTTAGTTTTTGCTTAATAACCTACTTTTAGGGCATTTTAGAAACAAAATTGTCATAATCAACTTTTTAGAGCATGAGATAGTCGATAGTTTCATTTATTATAGGTTGACCGTCTAATAAAAAAACCAAGTTTTCGGCCTTCTAGACCTTGTGCGTTTTTCACAATATTGAAAAAACCAATATTTTTCGACCCCCTATTTGGACAATTTACAAATATGAATACTGCATGTTGTAGAGAATTTTATGCTCTACAAAATGTTGAAAGTGTTTTTGTCTCTAAAACGCACTAAAAGTAGTTTATTAGTATTACTAAAAGTAGTTAAATGGTGAAAGGGCTTTTTCTGTAAAATGCACTAAAATTGAGTTATTTAAGAAAAATCAAAATAAGTGCCGAAAAATATGGGTTTTTCAATATTGTGAAAAACGCACAAGGTCTAGAAGATGGAAAACTAGGTTTTTTTATTAGAGGGTCAACCTATAATAAATGAAACTATCGACTATCTCATGCTCTAAAAAGTTGATTAGGACAATTTTGTTTCTAAAATGCACTAAAAGTGGGTTATTAAGAAAAAACTAACGTAATTTGTAGATTTTTACATTTTTTCCAAATTTAACCCTTTTCCCGGCTCCGTATCTTACCCCCTATTTGGACAATTTACAAACATGAATACTGCATGTTGTAGAGAATTTTATGCTCTACAAAATGGTAGCAGTGCTTTTGTCTGTAAAATGCATTAAAATTGAGTTATTTAAGAAAAATAAAAAAAAGTACCGAAAAATATTGGTTTTTTCAATATTGTGAAAAACGCACAAGGTCTAGAAGGTCGAAAACTTGGTTTTTTTATTAGAGGGTTAACCTTTACAACATACCCAAAAATCAGAACTACCCGAATTTTTTGTAAGGTAAAATGCTATTTCTATTGGACTATTAATTTAACACGATTTTTTGTAATATGATTCAATCTCAATCATTACTCGTGGGTAATACCCACTACTATATCACATCAATACCAACACATAATTGTTCTCCACATATTTCACACAAATTTAATTTCATCGCCCTTTTTCAGATTTACAGTCAACATTTCAAATGTATTAAGCGACAAAAACTAAATGAAAAGAACAATTAACAAGTCAAAATAAATAAACAATAAATAAATAACAAAATGCCTATGGATATAACATATATATAACGTACTAATTCTTAAGGCGATCTCCGCGAACGAATACATACACATACGAGAGATTGTTTGGGATTGGGAGATTGATTAATTGGGAGCTTGATTGGTTGCAGACTTCAACTGCGCAAAAAATGCAAAATGTTTTATTCTTAAAAAATCGAAAACTTATTTAAAATAACAGTAAAATTGAACACATGTAATTAAAAAATATTTCCTCATTTTTAAAAAGGAATTGAAGTAATTTTTCGACTTTATGCATGTTTAAAATCTGAAATTATTTCTTTGTAACAAAAAGGGAAAACATATAAACAACAATTGAATTTTATAAATATGTATTACATGTTTATAGTACATAATTCATTGTTTTTGCATTGAAAAAAAACCTAAATAATTAGCCGGCGAACATGCAGAAACTTTAACGTCGAACCGTAGTTCCATTTTTAACCTTATCTCGCCGCGGAGGAAAAGGGTAAAAAGTGCTATGCATTTCTACAGCAATAGGCTTATGAAAAATAGTCCCATTTTTAAACCGGATTATATAAAAAACTAGAGTTTTCCTATTTAAGCGGATCAGGGGATTCGATCTTCATCTAAAACCGATTAATATCATATATTAATTTTTAAAAAATCGTCCGAGTGGATTTCCAGAAAAGCTGTTTACGACATGACAACATTACGGCCAGGGAGAAAAATTTCCCATTTCACTTAAAAATGGGTTTCCAGATCTTAAAATCTACTGCATGTAGAAATGTATAGATTTCAGTATAGAGTTAGACCGGAGGTGTAAGACAGCTGTCAAAAAATCAAAACGATATGCCTCATATTTGCTGAGATATTAAATGTCGGCGTTTCGCTTTTCGTTTGAACTGAAACTAGGTGTATATATAGAGTGACAGAAATCTTATATTTTGGGCTTTAGGTTTTTGCTGCGTCACTCGAGAAACTACCGTCTCTTATGATGTGTGCAATATTCTTTTAAAATAATTTAAAAATTCCATAAAATGTTGCATAAAAAATATAGGAATTTTTTGTAGAAATTGGGTCACACAGTTAAAAAAATTTCTGTGAAATTACGGAGAATCTACTGGTAATCTGTTATCTTAAGTCTTATGTAAAATTACAGAGATTGGGAAACAGAGATTGTGTTAAATAATAGAGAAATTATTTGGTAAATTTACAGAATCTATTGTAAATTTTTCTGTTATTTTTTAAAAATTATTATTTATAAAAGAAAAAATAAAGACAGAAAACACCGATTCTACACCAGTTATAGATGCCGTTAGAATTACTTGAATGAATTCTAATCGCTGTAACGCAAGGATTTACAACAACCGCTTCGACGACAGCCCTGATTCGAACCCGCATCATCTGGATGGAAGGCAGGTATCCTAACAACTGTACCATTTGAGCAGTTGCTGCTTTGTGCCAAGTACGTCTTTTATAATTTAGTCGAAAAATACACTATATTGCCAAAGGTGACCGGTCACTTGCGATTTTAGACGTTTTGTTAACTATCTAGTAAAATACATGAGGAATTAACCTGAAACTGCATGTGTGTAAACAGTATAGTACAGGTTATATATTTCCGGGACGATTTTTTCCCGAAACCCCATAGGGGACTGTCAACAAATTGAAAAAAAAAACCAATATCTTTTGGATTACCCTGTAAAATCTAATGTAGCAAAAGCGTTCAAACTCGAGATTACTAATAAGTGGCTTATTGTAATATACTGTGTTCATTTTTATGAGGATAGCATGTATACTCGAAGAGAAATTAAGGTTTTTATAAAAACAGTCCCAAATTTCACCAAGTTTTTTGCTTATAATTTGCAGAGTTCTTAATATAAAATAAAGTTATTTTGAGAAGATATGTCGAACAACATTGTACATAACACTTTGCAATCGGAATTAAAAAATAATAAAAATTGGATGAAAAATGAGCAGGTTTACTAAAAAATGTTTCACTGCGCATGCACAAATGCAATCAAAATATAATATGCATAATGTATTATCTAAGTATATAGAGCAACTTTTATGAAAGTCTCAAAATCATAGCTTGAAAATTCTGAAAATTATCGTCGATAGAATAATCTCGAAATCCGTTGTTCCCAAAAAGAAGCAAAAAGATGAGGGTTGTATCAAATATCTGTTGATTAGTGCCAAGATAGCGTACACAATATTGCACGTTTTGCTTCCTTTTGGGAATGTTGTTTGACATATTTTCTCAAAATAACTTTTTTTTATATTAAGAACTCTGCAAATTATAAGCAAAAAACTTGGTGAAATTTGGGACTGTTTTTATAAAAACCTTAATTTCTCTTCGAGTATACATCAGGGTGGAGCGCTCGTCTATGGAAATTTTTTTTTCCTCCAAATCAAAATGGGACGGTGTGGGAAAGTTGCTGTATCATATCCTCATTCTAAATATAAAATATCTTTGAAAAATATAAATATTAAATACTGCCCCAAGGTAATTGAATATTGAGAAAAAACGTAAAAGCGCTCGCCTTATGAAAAAAAAAAAAAAAAAAAAAAAAAAAAAAAAAAAAAAAATTCACCAAATCAAAATGGGGTGGTGTAGAAAAGTTGCTCTATCATATCCTCATTCTAAATATAAAATATATTTGAAAAATATTAATATTAAATACTGCCCCAAGGTAATTAAAGATTGAGAAAAAAAGTAAAAGTTGTGCATTTTTCCATTTTTTTCCTCAAATATACAAACTATTAATAATAATTTAATTTAAAAGGATGATCATCGAATTATTATTATTATTATTATATATTTATAGTAAAATTATGTAATATTTATATCAAATTCGCTTTTATTATACTAACTCAACGATTATACTTTTTTAAAATATATATGAAATTTGGGTAATTGTAATTGTTTTATATTTTTTACTTAATCTATGTAAGAAAATATAATTTCTAATTATTTTAAAAGAACTATTGTAATAAGGTAAAAATAATTTACTATTACAATTTACAAGCAATGAAGTTACCATTTTATAGTAGTCCATACTGTTTTTTGGTTTCAAAAACTGGCATTTTTTTCCGAGACTCCAGGCAAGTTTTAACGAATCCATCGCGTCTCAAAGGACCACAAACAGCTGAAGAAGCCTACGTAACAAGTTTCACACATCTTTCAGTGGCTTTATTGTGACAAGGGAATAGTTTAATCTTAGGTAAAATGTATTCATCTATTGCCTTTGGATTTAGGATGCACTTTGTAAGAATATTATGATCTAATTACTTAGTTAATGGTAGTTCTGTCACGGTCACTTCAGCCCAATTTATAAAATCGATATAGTCTTTGGCTTCAAAATTGATCTCAGGTAACTTGAACGCACGTAAAGAATTTCTTGACTTTCGAGATTTTATTATTCTACGTAGTGCCAACACTCTTACATAGTCCCTATCGTCAGCCAACATGGCAATCAAAATATTTTCCGGATGACAAAAATAACCATTTCGTTGAATTACGGGATCTATTATTGTTTGTAATTCCTTTGGTAAATATTATAATAACATAACTGTTTGACGCAAATGCTTTAGCTCCGGAAATGCATGAAGGCTTAGTTTTAATTTGAGACCATATAGTTGAATAAACTCTTAGTATAAAATTTGTCAGAACTAACAAATTTTAAAGCGGTTCACTTGAAGAAACGTATAGCCTAAGAATTTTATTTGCCACTGTAAACCCCCTGGTATGCATAATTTTACCAGGATTTCTTTTATACAATTTTTTGGGACACAATCCCGAAGAAATTGCTTCACATATCTCAAACAAATAGAGTTGATCCGTGCTTAAATCCTTTTTTTAGTCATTTCTAGCAAAGCACAGCTTATTCTCTTATAATGTACAAGAGGAAGAAGTTCACAATCTTTTAGAGGTTTTCCAATAGATTCTGTAAAACTTTGAGGCCCATTTGTTGTACCGTCAAGATGCTAGAGCAAATGATTCAAGATAAGCTCATTGGCATTTATTTGGCAAATAAGCCATTGAAGTGGGTTTCCTACTTTTTCTATTAGAAATCGCATGATACCCTTTGTAACCCGTGTTAACTGTAGTTCCATCACAGCCAATTACAACAAGCTTACTGGTATCAATATTTTTTGTAGTTAATTTTTTTTTATTTCTTCATTTAAAATTAAAGCCTTTCCTGATTGTAACGAAAGGTGCCTCAAATACTCAGAACCTGGTTCCTTTTTTTAGGCTTATAATGCTTGTAAATTGTAATAATAAATTATTTTTTCTTGTTATTCCATATCTTCAAGTATAATTTTTTAAAATATATTCTTACGAAGTATAAAATAGAACACAATTTTGTTGTTTTGATTATGCTTTACAATTACCCAATTTTTATACATTTTTCAAAATTTTGAAGTCATTGGGGCAGTATAAGACACCTGGATTTGATATAAATATTATATAGTTTCACTATAAGCGTATAATAATAATAATTTAAGAAGAATACTTTAAAATTAATTTAATATTAATATTTGGGCAATAAACACAGTATATTACAATAAGCCACTTATTAATAATATCGAGTTTGAACGCTTTTGCTACATTCGTTTTTACAGTGTAATCCAAAAGATATTCGTTCTTTTTCAATTTGTTGACAGTCCCTATGGGGTTTCGTGAAAAAAATCTTCGCGGAAATATATAACCTATTTCATATGATATAAAAAGAAAACATAACCTTAAGTTAAACGTATATTAATCCGAAAGATGGCAGCATCAAATATTAGCTAAATTTATTTAAAGATAAATTTATTAATTTGTATACTGTTTACACACCTGCAGTTTCAGGTTAATTCCTCATGTATTTTTCTAGATAGTTAACAAAACGTCTAAAATCGCAAGTGACCGGTCACCTTTGGCAATATAGTGTAATTATTGTACTTGCAAAATTTACCATCGTTTTTCAAAGATTTTGTTTAATGTGATGATTAGTCTATATAAGTATAGGGACATAAAAAAGAGCTTTTATTTTTCTAGTCTTTAAATAAATTTAGCTAATATTTGATGCTGCCATCTTTCGGATTAATATACGTTTAACTTAAGGTTATGTTTTCTTTTTATATCATATGAAAATAAAATACTTAGCAAACTACTTTGTAAAAATTGTATTTTAAAATATTGTCATTGTTTTTTTTTTCTCAACTTGTGTAATATATCATTTAGAATTCCTTTCAACGCTTAGAATAATATTCATTGCAAAGGTGTGAAATATGTTTATTTTTTTATACGTAAAAAATGTAAAAAATAATTTTGTGAGTTTTTTTTTTAATGAAAGAATTTTAATGTATTTTTTCAGCAAATTTAATAATTTTTTCGAGAATTTTTCGAAGTTTTAACACAATATGTTTTTTTTTTCTCATAATGGGCGGATATTTTTGGAAAAGAATATTTTTGGAAAGGATTTTTTTTTTAGTAGTAAATTAAAGAAAAATATATTTAAAACATATAAGTTATTTAAAAAAAATGACTATTTTCATATAATTAAATTTAGAAGATTAAACTTCATTAAAAAAATTATTTTTTGATATATATAATATTTAGAAGGTTGACATATTTTTATAACGCATATATCATTACAATTCTACGATTCCTAATAATAATATACTATAAATTTTTATAAATATTAACACAAATTATAAAGACTAAAATAATATTTGAAAATTTTCTTACTTACATTGTAAATCCATTTTGAAATAAAAATTTATTCTTTAAATAACCACTCTCTCTTTCCCTTTTTTGATCAAAGTGATAGTCGATAAAATCCATGCTAACTCCGCAGAGATAAATTTCCCCTTTCTAAAATATTCTAATTTTTAATAAAACAATTTTTAAACGAAATTTTTTTCTTTAATATTTCTAATAAAATTGTAAAAGAATTTTAAAAGAGTGTATTTTGAATTAGAGGATATAACAAATACAAAATATCTTTAAATAAAGACACGGAAAATCCCCATAGTGCATCTAATATAAGAAAAGGGAAATGTCTGTAAAATGATGACCGAGAAACTCGATCAAATGCATTTAACGGAGAACTAGTGTAAATATACAGAGAGTCTCAGTTTTTTTTCTGTGTTTTTACAGAAATTTTTAACAGTGCAATTGGGATCGGTTTTACTGATTTTTGCTCTGGCCGAACTTTTAACTTTTACATTGGTCCGATGCCAGGACAAGATAGCTTTCCTCCGGGAAGGGCAGGGCTGGGCCTGGGTCTGAAAATTTCAGACTCGACCAATTTCATAATAGTACACTTGCATAACATTTGTCAGCAGACGATCAATGGTCAGCAAATAGTCAATTTAAATTAGACAAGATCAAGCTATTTTTTAAAAATCTTGGATGAAAAAAACGTTTTCTCTGGTAATTTAAGTTAGAAAAAATAATAAATAAAGCTAATGGTTAAAATATTTAATCGATGAAATTACTCGACCATTCCGCATCATATTATGGCAGATATGAATTTGGGAAAAAGAGAAAAATGAAATATTTGACCTAAAGCCTACTCTTTGTCTAAATGTAACATGTTAAAAGGTTAAACATTTCAATTAGCATATATTAAAAGTGGTTATATTTTTTATTTAAAAATAAAATTTCTAAATATGAAAAATTCTGAAGCAATATCAATATTTCTCAAAATTTCCGTTTTCTAGGACCTTTTTTTAAAAAAAAAATTAACTTTTCATAATTTTAGCAAACGTTAAAGGTTTAGTCTAATCTCAGGGTCTGGGAGGCGATTCAGCCCCGTTAACCCCCCCCCTTCCCCCTGTGGTTTCGCTACTGCACGTTAGACAACGACCTCAAATATCCTATGGATAAAGAATAATTTTAAAATATTGAAATGCAAACAACAAATTTTGCACAGTCATTAACAAACGTTTAAGTCCACTCGATCCGTATGACAACATTCCAAGACTACTTGCTGTTCGCGATGGCAATCCAAATTCCTTGCTTAAACGCCTAGATGCAATCAGGCTTACATTTCATTCTGCCGCAAGCAAAGCTGTCTTTATTTTTTTACAGGAACTCGTGAGCGAACGCATATCTATTCGTCGAACGTAGCAGCCTTAGATAGGGTCGTTTCGAGACGTTGTTGATCTTAGCCCACCTGATCGTTCCCTTGCAGTAAATATCCTGTCTGAACCTTAATGCAAGTAAGACTGCTGTACATAATGAAGCATGAAATAGATGAGATATTTACTGCAAAGGAACATTCATGTCGACAAAGAGCAACGTCTCGAGATGACTGTACCATACGGCGAATAGCTATGCATTCGCCTAGGAGTTAATTTAAGAAAATAAAGACAGCTTTGCTTGTGGCAAGAAGTGTAAGCCTGATGACCCTATCTTGGCCTTTAAACAAGGAATTTGAATTGTTATCGCGTAAAGCAAATGTTGTCATAAACATCGAGTGCTCTTGAACTTTTGTTAATAACTGTCGACAACCGTCCTATTCGTTTTAACATTAGTTTATGAATGTAGTATGCTGACGATTTTAGGCTCTTAATGCGGCCTTTGCTTCTCTTTCGCACCAAAAACGTTCGTGGCTAGTGTATTATAATTGCGTTTTCGTTCGACTGATCTCTTCAGCCATTTAACTGACTGGCGTCATACACATTAACGGGTTATTAACAGCAATTACAGGAAATGGATTTTTAATCCGTTTTGTGTTTTTAAAATTGTTTATTTAGATATCTCATTTCATTATATGAAAAAATATTTATATGAATTTTTTTAACAAAATCTTGTTAGTGTTTGAAAGTGTTTCATTATCTATGCCAGATGCATGATTTTTCGTTCTTTTTCTATAGTTAAATTTTTTTATTTAAATGCTATTACCATTAGAAAGAACAATTTTGTTTAGTGCTAGCTAGATCATGTTTTACATTTTTTGGTCAAGTGCTCCTTTTGCTCAGAAGACTTCAATTGTTAGCTAACACTTCGTCCCAATTTCATGTTTCTAAGGATGGGGGGGGGGGGGAGGATTCTATTGTAATTAGACGCAGAAAATTGGTTGCTCGTGAACTCTTTTAGAAGCCAGTATACATTAGTATGTAGAGAAATTGGTACGATGACGGAACTTTTAAAATTCTGCTTTAATATTTTATAAAACATTATAACAATGTAAATTATATAGATTCTGAAATTTTTCAAACAAAGTAAAACAGACATGACTCGTTTATTCATTAGTTAATTTTATTTAATAACACAAAACACTCCTTTACCAAAAAATAACATAAATTGAATTGTCTACATATAAACATAACATATGTATAGATTAATCTAAAAAAGCATGCTTTATGTGAAAATAATACAGTAGAATATATTACATTTTGTAAACTGATAGCAGAAAATTGAGGATAAATTATTGGGACATCAAGATTGGCAAAAAGAAAAAGGATGGTTTCTATCTGACGTTTCCTTTTAAATACAAGAATTCTGGTGAAAATTCATCAAACATCATAAATTGGTGTCGGTTGTATCATCTAAAAACTGAAAATGAAGAATAAATTAATAAAGATACTTTAATATATCAAATTTCTAAATATTTTAACACTACAGAGTTTTTATATCACGCATATTACATTATAATACGCTGCGATGTAATAGATCATCATATAACTTTAAAATATTCATTGTTTTTTAAAAAATAAATTCACTATTTAGTTACATGAAATATTTTTTTTTAAAAAAGAGACCATATAATATCAAGAAAAGCAATAGAACAGCGCATTACTTAATTTTTTGTGTAATATCTTAATGAAAATTATTTCAATCCACTAAAGTTTTTTTTTAAATTAAAGACAGCGAAAATCACTTCACGGCTATTAATATTATTATGGATGACAAAGTTCGTTTTTTTTCCACTGGAGGGCAGACCAATATTTAAGATTTTAATGCTTATTTTTCACACAAGTGATTAGAGTAAACAGTATAGTAGGAGCTAAAATGTACGTAGAATGAATGGTGCACTGTTCCATTCCATGAAGTAGATAGAATGATAGGTTGTTGGGCAGGGACTAATATATGTGATCATCTCATGTGGATAGTGTTAAAGATTTTCACTTTATTCTATATTTATATATTTTTTAAAAAGTGTTGGATTCTTGAAAATTTTCGATTTGCGGTTTTTGATAGATTTTCATGTTTTAGGATGACTTGCATACAATTTGACTATTTTATATGATAATCTGTCTGGCTGTATATTGCACTAATTTTGTGAGAAGGACTAATGCACGGAATTTTATGTAACTTTTCATATATTATAATTAGATTTACACATAAATTTGAGCTGATAAGATTTTTGATGTGTATCACCCAGCAGCTAACGCTGTTATGTCGTTTTTTTTAAACGATTTTCGTAATAATTATACTCCGGCATTTATCAGATAGACTTGCCCCAAAATTAATATACTATAAGGTACTTATTATGAAGAACGTACCTGGCCTAATTTTTGGATAGATCATCTAAAAGTGTGGAGGGCGCTGCTATGCTATGCTTTTTGCGATAAAAATTATGGCTTTTAGTTAGTTTCTATAGGACAGAAATGCACCAAATTTTAATATATATATATATACAGAGCTGGCGCGTGGATTTTCTGTAATGTGTGCAGAATAATTCGCCCTTTTTCAAGAAAAAAGAAAACAAAAATCTTGTTACCCATAAATTATAAAGAACGTTCCATTTTTATTCACATACATCTCAATAATACATCAAAATTTCATTAAAATTTTTTCATAAAAAACTTGTAAGAGAAATTATCATTCATTTTTAAAAATAAATTGAAGCATTCAACATTAGCCAGAACTTTTGACAAGTTTATGGAGATTTTATTCAGTTAATAAAGTCTGTAGTTTTAGTTAGAAAAAAAAATTATAATCCATCTGAATAATATTTTGAAATTTTATAATTATTTAAACCATTGAAAAGTTAGTATGCATCATAAAAAATGAGTTCTATTTGCAATTCATATTAAATGATAATTTTTAGCTATTTAATTCCATTCCGGAAAAATATTTGTTATTATACACTTCTAAAAACGACTATATGAAAGTATCATTTCGACATCAATTACAAATTTAGTTTCGGCAAGAGTTCATTATAAAATATATAGTGCGACCGAGTAAATAAACATGAAGAAAGTTATGAAATATTTTTCAACCAGTATCAAATATTAAACAGTTTGATCAATTAAATAAGGGATGCATACAAAATTCAATTACTTTATATAAAATTTTCAAGTAGTTGCATTTTGCAAAAACAAACAATCCTTACAGAAACCTTTAATTTTCGTAAAAGGAATTCTAAGGGTTTTATTTTTGCTAATTTCTGCCACATGAATGGTTCACTTCATTCAACGTCTAAGGGTTAGCTAAAAAATTTTTTATTTTATTTTAGAGAGAGTCTGATGTGTGTCCTAGGCTCTGAATGAGATGAAATTTAAACTATAGGTAACTCAAATGGTGCATTGAAAAAAAAATTGATCTTACGGTATAATACAGACAGCTGGGGTGCCGGTATTATACCGTAAAATTTACAGTAATAAACAGTAATACACTGCCGCTTATTTTACTGTTCCAACTCTGGGGGTGCTAGTATTATACCGTAAAATCAACAATTTCTTTTGCAGTGTGTTTATAATATCCTTTATAGAATATACCTTATCTTAACATAGTATAAAACAAAGTCGCTTTTTCTGTCCCTATATCCCTATGTACGCTTAAATCTTTAAAACTACGCAACGGATTTTGATGCGGTTTTTTTTAATAGATAGAGTGATTCAAGAGGAAGGTTTATATGTATATCCATTAAATAGTGGAGAAATACTGTTATTTTTGAGGTTTTTAATGTGATGTCGTAAATAATTTCATTTTTTCCGCTTATACATTGCAAACGCAGGCTGAACCCTACAAGATTTATCAAAATAATGTACTAATTATTGTACACATTAAAAAGGTCTACAGAAAACACAAAGAGATGAAGGTTTTCAAGGTTAACCCGAAGCAAAGCGAAGGAGGGCCGCTAGTTATATAAAAATATTCCTTACGAAAATTCTTCAAAAGGTATTGAAATAAGTATTCAGTAGGATTATACTGGGTGAGTTTGACATAATCTGCCAAACGGAAGGGGGTGATATAAGAGCCCATGTGGATCATAAAACACCATAGGAACCCCGTACTATCTCTAACCTTTTTTCGAGTTATGGTGGATAGAAGGAAAATAAGTCAAGTCTAAAAAGCCCAAATTCGTAAAGGTTTGGAAAGTGCTACACGCAAATTAAACACATATTTGGAACGAGACAAATTCCTATAAGATGATACCATTTTCATCAGAATACCTATACCTGGAATTAATTGCACGCTACAAGCGCATAAACATTGGCGAAGGGCAACATCAAATTGTCGCCAAAATCTTTAACCAGCATTATTGCAAACACCCTTCTAGTTAAAATCAGTCAAATTTACCAAAAACATGTCCTTTTAACCAGCTTTTGAATAAGCTTACAATAAACCGAATCGATTTACTACTTGTGGAGAAATTTGGCCTTTCATAAATGCATCACTGAAATCACTGGGATAGTATTGCACATTTGGCATCATTACGCCCAACAAAATCCATTTGCAAGGGCAAAACTCATCGTATAGCGCGATCGCCAGCCATTCCGAGCCAAACATTTAAGGTGAATCGTGTATGGAAAGATGAGTTTCGCCCTTGCAAATGGATTTTGTTTCGTGTAATGACGCCAATTGTGTAAATTTAACATAATATCCCGAGTGATTTCAGTGATGCATTTTAAATAAAAGGTTATATTTCTCCAGAAGAAGAAAAACCGATTTGGTTTATTTTAGGCTTATTCGAAAGCTGGTGGAATGGACAAGTTTTTGGTACATTTGACCGATTGTAGCTGGACGGGTATTTGTGGAACTGCCGGTTAAAAAATTTGGTGACAATTCACTTTTTTATTTCGCCAATATTTCTGCGCTTGTAGCTCACAGTTAAATACAGACATTATTATGAAAATGGTGTCACCATATGGGATTTTTTCCCTGTTCTTTCCAAATATGAGCTTATTTTGTGTCTAGGTTTTACAGAAACATCAGAATCAGATTTGACGCATTTTTGGCGCCATTCCTTCTATCCACCATATATTGAAAACGGTTAGATATAGGACAAAGTTTCTATGGTGTTTTATGATCCACATGGACTCTTATATCACCCCCTTTCGTTTGGCAGATTATGTCAAACTCACCCTGTATATGTGATTTAAGGTTACTTAAATGATTAAAGCAGTCTTCCAACTAAGTTATGCTTAATATAAATTCTAGAAGGCTGCAACATTTAAAAATATCTACAGTAAAAGGGAGTATATACGGGGGGGGGGGGACTTAGGAGTTGGAACTTACAACAAGTTCTAAGGCCGCCTCCTCCGTCAAAAATAAAGCTCGCTCTCTGCCTGAAAGATATCATTTTCTTCACGGGCCATCATTTCTTAATCAACATAAACATATGGCTTTTCCATTATTTTACCACATTGATATTTCTATCTGGCCTGGACTTTTACGTCATACTTTAGCCGCCCTGTTGCTATGGCGTGGAGTAATAGATCTGAAGCAAACAGCCATGTTACGAGTTATTTCTAGGACATGTGCTAAACGCCGCGCCGGGGAGAATCTGTGCATTACATACAGGGGGATTTTTTTTAAAGTTGTGAAAGTAAAACACTATAAAAAAAGAACCATTGAAGCAAATGACCTGAAATTTCACCAGTATGCTCCCAAAGCAATGGGAATTTTTTGGTGTAGTTTTAAAAAATTTTTAAATCGCACCAACACATGGCGCTGTAGGTTAACATCAACTGTTTTTCTTCCTGTACCGGGTTTTAGGCTCAATGGACCAGTCTGTTCAAATTTCAAAACCCTCTTCTGTAGGTCTTCTGTCGTCATTGGACCTTTTCTTAAATTCTTATGTGTCCTAAATCTCCTAAAAGCAGTTGCTGCCCTGCATTATTCTGATAATACAGTTTCACTAACAACGCTCGGCCCGTCAATGGCACAGTCATTGTGAAGATATTCGTAGAATAATGAACACGAGGTGTGCATGCTTCACGTTTTTAACGCCACGGTACGTGTGTCGTACACAAGCTCGTCTTCCGACTTTACTGCATATACAGCGCCATCTGTCGGTGGGATTTTAAGTTATTTTTTAACCATGTCTAAAAAATGCCCATTGCTTTGGGAGCACGCTACTGAAATTTCATGTAATTTGGATCAGTGGTTCTTTTGTTATAGGGCTTTACTTTCCCAACTTTAAATAAAATCACCCTGTATATTTTAATGCCTTCATATAAATATTTTATATGCTTAAAATAAATGTTCAATATGCCAACCTTCATTTTAACAACATGCTGTAATCGCAAAACTATATTTCCTATCGCTAAGTTCAGTGAGTCTGTATATATCCAAAACATGACGTCTATGACGAGCGTATAACTTGAATTAAATGTAGTTTATATTTTAGTAGAACGCCACTCACAGTCTTCTGAAGTGTGTAATATATTTTTGTTAGTCCTGTATTTCATAAAGAATCGACATTTCAATATAAGTTCATCGCTTGTATTTATTCCATTTTGCATAGCAGAAAAAAAGTTCGGTGTATACTTAATTAATGAAATCTTGTCTTATGCCGCCTGTAATTAGTTCATTTATTTGCAACCAAAATTTTCACTACAAAATATTTTAGAACAAAAGTAACAAATTTGCATAAAAGTTATTTAAATATGAACGTATACTTCTTCACAAAATAGGTCTTCGCAATATTCTATATATGGATGATCATAGTTAAATTTCTAACGATAAATATTACATTGGGTTTTTGAATTTCAGCATAACCACATATATATTAAATATTAAAGTTTAAGATTTAAAATTTTCTCAAATACTAAGATTAGAGTTTTTGAAAATATATTCATAATTATGGAAAATTTGTAGGCGTCTCTTAGTTCGAGGTCCACCGGCTCTCTCTCTGCACACACACACACACACATCTACATACATATGCACACATACACACATATATATATATGTATAGGTATATGACTGATTTTATTATTTTCTGCCTTTAATATTCTACAGAATATTTTAAATTTAAAATCATATTACTGTCTTAAATTTAAAGTTTTTTATATTTCGTGTCTTAAAGATTAAGTTTGTTTTGTACCTTCTCTGTCGTTGAGCATTCTTGAAAATGTCGATTTTTTAGGTAGAATCGTCGACGAATAGGACTCAGCAGTTCTGGTTGAATATCTTTAGAATTCCCTATAAGTAATAAAATAAAATTATGAGAGAAGAGTTTCCTAGGGAATAATAAGGATAAAACAGTGACCGCATAAAATATAAATCATCGAATATCATCTAAATTTATCTATCGTGTTTCCAAACTAATGCAGAAAATCTTCAGGGTTATGTCTAATAATACACGTCAATACAAGCAATTTCTGTATAGGAAACCAGTGTCTCAATCTACTTATTTGGTTAAAAATACAGGATGTATGACTCAAGCCGAATGCAAATTTTCGTTCCTAAATTTAAGAAAAAGGGCGATATTTTCAACCAACATTTTCAACCAATTTACTTTGTGTTTTATGAAATAGGATGCATCACGCGAAATAATGGACATTATCAACTGTTTGCCTTCATGTAACACTGATGTAGAAGCTCAAAAAATCGGAGTGTAGCTGGCATTGCGTTAGGTGTGACTGAACAAATTGCAAGTAATTTCCAGCACTTCCCATCATGTCATTACATTCAATATAAAATAAAGTTATTGGTGGCAGAAATTTACCATCTTGTAGTTTAAACTGTTATGAAAATGTTATACATATATTTATGGTGTTTTTATTTAATTAATATAATTATATGCTATTTTGCATATTATGTATAATTATTATATTATTGTTTTCATTTTTAATTGCATACTGTATCTACCTAGCATACTATTTCTGTGTAAAGTATATAATGGGTCACATCATGTATCTAGCTGAGTGACACTTTAATGAGTGCAGTCTGGCCTAAAATGCCGGTTGGAACCTAATTTGAAGGTTTTATTGCTGGATGTTTTATGGGCTTGTTGGTCATGTTTCGTGGGGGGCCCCTTAATTTTCAGTAAGGGGAGAGGGCGCCTAGATGTCTATAGGGGGTCAAGTGTGAAGAAAATCTCTGTCCACTGAACACGTGTGGGGTGGTTTAAGCTTGGGTTTGATGGTTAAGGAAGGTAGGTGGGGTTGTTAGCCCACAGTAGACATTTCAATCTAAGTATGCCAATTTTAGGTACTTGGAGAAGCCCAGCCCATTTCTGGAAAAAGAGGAGTTCGAATATAAAAAAAGATCACTGGATGTGTGACACTGAACGAGGAAACATTTGTGAGATTTCACCAGTCTTTTGAAAAACGTCTTCTGGACTTATGACTAGGACGATGATATTTATTTTTCGAGACTCACATTTTCAACTTGTCTCTGGACAGCACTAACTAGTTCGGTGAACTTCTCTCTATAATGAGTCATAGTTTATAAGAATAAATTAGATAGTATATAGTAGTGGTTCCCAAACTTTTGGGCTCGCGGAGCCCTTTTGAGAAGACTTCCGGACTTATGACTAGGACGATGATATTTATTTTTCGAGACTCACATTTTCGACTTATCTCTGGACAGCACTAACTAGTTCGGTGAACTTCTCTCTATAATGAGTCATAGTTTATAAGAATAAATTAGATAGTATATAGTAGTGGTTCCCAAACTTTTGGGCTCGCGGAGCCCTTTTTGAGAAGACTTCTGGACTTATGACTAGGACGATGATATTTATTTTTCGAGACTCACATTTTCGACTTGTCTCTGGACAGCACTAACTAGTTCGGTGAACTTCTCTCTATAATGAGTCATAGTTTATAAGAATAAATTAGATAGTATATAGTAGTGGTTCCCAAACTTTTGGGCTCGCGGAGCCCTTTTTGAGAAGACTTCTGGACTTATGACTAGGACGATGATATTTATTTTTCGAGACTCACATTTTCGACTTGTCTCTGGACAGCACTAACTAGTTCGGTGAACTTCTCTCTATAATGAGTCATAGTTTATAAGAATAAATTAGATAGTATATAGTAGTGGTTCCCAAACTTTTGGGCTCGCGGAGCCCTTTTTGAGAAGAATTTCTAAGGCGGAGCCCCTTAACCCCACGGTACTCTATGGTTTACAATTAGTTGTTTTGTTTTTTAATACCTATGGAAAAGAGAAAGATCTGCTAGATAAGAGCCCGAACCAGTAGTTTCCAACATGGGGACAAGGTTCTCAGTTTAGCCCTTTTCTTGATACAGAAATTCCGAATCCATACTAGAAATTTTGAAAATCAAATTTTCTATTATTTAACCCTTTCAAGGGCGGTGGTTCATTTTTTGACCACTTAATTAAAATCCCTAAATACTACATTAGCACCAGAATTTTGGAATGAAAAGTTCCCTTTTATCAAGTACATGAGGAAAATTGTTACTTATTTTCGGATAAATTTGTTTCTAAATTCTGGTGTCAATCAATCATTTCACCATTTTACGAATAGAAGTACCTTGCCCCTGAAAGGATAAACCCCTTAACAGTTTTATTTATTATTACTATTATTGAACACAATAAATTAAAAATAAGGACTAAAAAAACCTTTTTTTGTATTAAAATATCTGCCTTGTATAGTCGAGATATGTCCGCGAAATACAGCAAAAATTATAGTTAAAAATTTGTGGTTTCTGAAAGCTTTTAGTAACGAAGAAAACAAACTCCTCTTACCCGAGCGACACGTTCCAACAATACTGTTAAAGGGTTAATGACATATCCATTTTTAAAATAAAAAATATTCTTTCGGGATTTCCAATATGAACTTGGAACTAAAGATCAAAATGGTAACTCTGTCTGGGCCATGCATTGCATTGGGAATTACGTGAAACTATTATTATTTATGGCGAAAACTAGAGATCGATCGAATCAGGTTTTTAAGACCGAAACATAAACTGAATTTTGGTGATCTTCCCATTTTCTGTCAAATCCAAAACCGAAACCGTACAAAAAAAAATTAAAAACTGATAAATACATACATAACTGCATATAATTATTAATTAATTAATTATTTAATAACAAATAATTAATAATAACTAATTACGTTACTAATTAATTTATTAATTATACGTGTATTGAACCACATTTCTAACAAGCAAACGTTTATGAATGTAGAACTTTTGTCTAAATTGATGCGGAATATTGCATTTACTGTGCTATGCATGTCACCTGAACAATATTTTGCATAGAAACGGCAGTATACATAATTATTAATTAAACGTTAATTTTATTAAAAATGAATTTAAGTAAAAAATAATTATTGAAATTAATTAATTAAATATAAGTTGTTATCTACCCTATATATATAAAATCCTAATGAAACAAATTTGTGAAACGATTTTATGAAACGAATTTATGAAACGAATTTATGAAACGATTTTATGAAACGACTGATTAAACGACTGATTATGTTTCAGGGCTATTTTTAATAAAATATTAAACGCTTGATGGTGAAATTAATACCAATTGTCCATAAAAATCCGCGGATGTCAAAACTGGTAATAGAATTTTGAAATTGGATATAGTTTTCGAGATATTAATTTTTTTCTAATTTTAATGACATTTCTGTAATGATGGCAACTAATTACTCTGTTTTTTGGGGACAAAAAAGGGAAAAAAATGAAAAGGATCCCGATAGGGATTATTGATTTCTTTTTATTTGTCATTTTCAAATTGAAATTGAATTTATCTTTTATTTCAATCGATAAGGAAGACAAGATTGTGATTAAATTATGTTTTTCAGGAAAATTTGAAAAAAAAAATCACATTTCTATCGTCAGGATTCAATTGTCTGTCAGCATTTAATTTAATTTATAAACTGAAAATATTTTGAATAAATTCGTCCAAATGACGTCATTTATGTAAACGCAAAAGAAAGGAGCAAAAAAATATTTATACAATTTGTTTAGTGTAAAATGTCATTTATCCTATTTTATATATAATCAGAAGTAATTTGTATAGAAAAACAATAATAATATACGTATAATTAAAATACGCATATAAACACAAAAATCGTCGAATTTGTTTCCATGGCTGTTTATGTCATTTGGCACCAAATCTCACTTTCTGATGCCCGAATTGCGCCAAGCTTTTAAAAAAACGTCAAGACCCCTATAATAGAAAAGCACCAAAAGCTCATTGGGTTTGTTTTCATAACTTTTGGCAACAAATCTATGTATATTAACGAATCTATCCCTGTTTGAAGCTCGAATTACGCCAAACCTAAAAGCAAAGGATCCTATACTGGAAAAGTACCCGATTTTCTTATGGACAATATTCAAGTGACATAACAAAGTGTAAAATTATCGCGGACAGCAAATTTGTTTAAATATGTCATCAATTGATGCCGAATAAATGCAGGCATGCATGCACAAAATGTTTAGGTAATTTTGTATGATAAATAATTATTAGAAAATTTGTATATACATATTAATTAAAATAAATAATTTACATATTTAAAATAACATGAAAATGTGCATGATGGTGCACTAAAATAGAGAGAAAATTAAAACCTGTTACTGAAAATGTCTTTAACAGTACTTTTCAATACCGTAGTTCTTAATGTTATTCACAAGCAGATGGAATTTTTCTCATCCTTAAACACAAAGGAAGAATAGAATACAGATCGTTGTTATAAAAGTCCGAGAGGTAGCCACAATTTAAACCTAACCATTTTATACAAGCTGGTTTTCAAGTTGTAATTGATTTTACTTATCAATCCCGAAAACAGTCGTCAGTTGTCGCAACAGCTGTGTATGAGGCCATGGTAATCATAAAATGCCCCATTAAAACGTTAAAAGCATGGCAACCCAATTAGAGATTTACCAATATTTTTAAAACAAAGCACGCTGTCATGTTTTTAGAGGCTTCGAAGTCTGAGCGGGGGTTGGCGAGCGTAGCTCGTAGGGGGTAGGCCCCCTAGTAAACATATAAAATTAATATAAAATAATGTAATTTAAAATAATGCATTTAATCAATATCGTTAATACCTTTTATGCACCCATATGTGCGATTTTTTACAAACAGTAGTGTCATTTGAGAAAGTTAGGGGAGGGGGCAGTTTCCCCCTCAAAGAATGTGATGAGAATGTATGAGTCATTATAGGTTAGTTTAAGTAAAGGGCACAAAAACTAAAATAATTTGTTCAATTTGATTAAAAAAGGAAAATTAGCATTAAGACAACATTTTAAGCCTAGAAATCATTAATTATAAACTTTATTTTCCATTTCAAAATTCTCAAAGTCAGACATGTTTAACATTATTTTGTACTTTAGCTAATTTTAAATGTATATATATATATATAAAGATAAAAATGTAACAGTTGTCAATTTTCTTTTAGGATGTGCACAATAAGATCAAAATAAATCTTTGCTCACTCACCGCCTCCCCCTCCACCCCCCCAAAAAAGCTTTGCCACTCCCTGCCTCCCAATATTAAAATGGCACCCCTGTTTGAAAATTTTATCTGTAGTGCCAAGTTGACTCTCTGTGCTTCTATCTAAAACTATTTATTTTCATATAAAATAAAACGTAATTCATTTATCAATAAGACAGAAATAGTTTCGAATTACACGAATGTCATCAAATAAAAGATATTTTAAGTATTTTTAAACCGAGTTTATCTATAACGGAAAATTCTCTTTCCTGTCAGTGCTACGAGGAATATTTTCGTGATTTCTGAGAGCGTTAACGGAAAGTTACCGCTTCTGCAAACGGGGATTTTCCTTCTTTTATCTTTCAAAACGGAAAATCTACTAACAGAACGGAAAAAGTCCGGCAACTTCGCTGCCAGTAGTTTTACCGTGAATTTACGGATTTATTTTTAACAGTGTATGCATCATAATTCACAACGCGATGGCACTTTTTGATGTTTCTTTCTTGTTTTAATATTTGGAATCTAGCTAGGTAACGATCACCAAGTCTTCTGTAAACAGACGCCCCTTTAAAGATAATTCATAAGTTAGGGTAAAGGTGTACCCAACACCTTATTATATTTATGTCTGAAGACTCTTTAATTACGGACATAGAGTAACCGGCCTTTAGTAGGTTATGTCTAGAGCTTGCCAGCAGTTATCATGCTGAATTTTTTGCTAAAATGTCTTTTTTATTGTTAAAGCCATGGACAAAAATGCAGGTTCTGCTGGAGAAAGACACCCTGTATTTCTGACTAAATGGGTTGCAATCCTGGCTTACAACATGTTTCTTTTTGTTTTGTTTTGTTTTGAAGTGTATTATTATTTATAAAATTTTGCTGCATTTCTTTTGAAATTCCTCGTAAAAAACATTGTTGCTTAGACAAAATGTTCTTTCTGACTAAACTAAGCCAGCAACTATTGAAAAATTCAACAAGGGACAATATTAATGTCTGAAACAAACCATTAAAACTTTGATTAGTCATCACACTGAATCTGTCGTCAAAATTTCTTGGTCTCGTGTATTTCTCATAGGCACAAGTGTATTAAATCCTACAATCCGTTATCTTAGAAAAGGTTCACTATTGTGTATAAATTGGCGCCTCAAGTAACATATTTCAAACATGCGTTACGATAATAATTGACTTTTTAAAATACCATTTCAAAACTTCTTTAAGTGTCATGGTCTGGTATTTTTGGTTTGTTAGTATTTTGATTTTCGAAGCGGATGACGATATACATGGCACACACACGCACACACACAAAAAAAAAAAAAAAGAGAGAAATTCTGGTGATTTTCGGAAATTTTTTCTTTTTAAAGGGTTAATATTCATACTTTTCGATACGTATTGCGGATTTTGGAATGAAATAAACGTACATGTGGTCTGGTATTTTTATTTTCTTTGTATCTTGATCGGAAGCGCTAATTCAAGCTTTTAAATATTACAGAAATCGCGAAAATCCCAAAAGTGACTTAAGGAAACAAACGTTTTGAAAGGGTTAATATTAATATATTTTCAAAACAAAGTTTTCGTCATAAAGGAAATCACTGTGAATGTGGTTAGGCGACTTTTGTTTGTTTGTATTTTTTCTTACGGATACGATGCACAATTTTAAAAATCGCAGAAAAGAGGAAATTGCAAAGGTGAGTTTTGTAAACGAAATTTTTTCAAAGGATTAATATTCGTATTTTTCTAAGCAAATTATATATTTCAAAATGGGAATAAACGTACATATGGTCTGGTATTTTAGTTTTCTTTTTTTTTTTTGTAGCTTGATTAGAAGCGCTGATACAGATTTTTAAAAATCGCAGAAATCGCAAAAATCGCGAAACAGCGTACGGAAAAAAAGTTTTAAGAAGGGTTAATATTGATACTTTTGAAAACCAAAAGCAGAGTTTGAAATTACAAAGTACGGTTTTTAATTTGGTGCAATTGGTTTTTCTGTATTGTTTTTTAGTTCAGTGGATGTTAG
Organism: Maratus michaelseni; assembly: GCA_963931845.1. Taxonomy (NCBI): domain Eukaryota; kingdom Metazoa; phylum Arthropoda; class Arachnida; order Araneae; family Salticidae; genus Maratus; species Maratus michaelseni. The sequence goes on along the minus strand of OZ007596.1, from coordinate 151,190,808 downwards.
GGTCGTAAAAAACGGGAAAATGAAAAAACATGAATTTGAGGTCTAAATTTTTTAAAAAGGGTTAACGTTAATATATTTTTTAACAGATTATGGTGTTTAAAACATAAAAATTCAAAATTTAAGAACATGTCATCCGTTTTTCCGTATTTTCAACAGTTCGGATGCAGCGCGTTAAACAAAACTGCAAAGAAAAAATGCTGATCTCACATTTTGCTTCTTCTCTTAAAACCACTTCCGGAAGATCGGAACTGATTTTCGGAAAAAAGAATGCGTTTCCGATGAGTTTTTAATTAATATCTGAGCTAGATATCAAAAATTAAAAAATCTGAGCCTCAAGTGTGCATCAGGATCTGCCTTGGACTATCCTCACCCAAATTTTCAGATTTCTATTTGCTGTCGATTTCGCTAGCCTTCGCAGACACACCGCCGACAGAACGAAACTTTCTTCTATTAGTATAGGTATAATCGAGATTAACTCGTATTTACTCCGATTAATAAAATGAAGCAGAAATTTAAGATTAAAATCAAAGTCAATATAGTGGTGTTTTGCACTGGATGTTTAGCGACGCAAACTTCGGCATCTGGTTTGTTTCTAAAATGCATTATTAAAAAAAATATTATTTTTGAAGTATTAACATATATGAGATAGGATACATTTTTGTGATTGGTACACACGACTAGTTAAAGGAGAGCTTCACAAATTTGGTGTGCTTAGAGCTACTTTTTAATTTTTGCAAATATTACCCTTCGATTGATACATGACAGTGAAGATCAACTCTTATAAACTTTGTAGCCGTCTAAAGGATTTACCTAATCAAACATATGGTGGAAGTATCTGATTGTGTTATCTATATTAAATAAACAAATCCCTAAAGCATTTTAAATTAAGTTCAACAGAACATAAGTTTGTATAAAGTAGTTCACGTAAGTCCAGGTATAATGGAATTTATTTATAAATCCACTATCCTTTCCCATCGTTGCAAAAATTAAAATGATTTTAACTTAATATTTGTGTCATAAATTAATAAGTACATTATGTCAGAGTCAGTTTAGGCCAGAGATGCTACAATGTGTTAGCATAAAATCTTAATGTTCATCATATTTTTTCTGCGCTAAAATTATTCATTTATAAAATGCACTTATATAAGATTTTAAAACGCTGCTGGAAAGAATAAATTCATTGAAATCGACAAAAAATTATCTTTTTCCGAAATATACTTGTTTGAATAACTGATTTGAAGTTGTTTACTAAAGATCTAACTATAAATCTAGGAGTTGAAAAAAAAATGTATTTTTCATATCAGAAAATATTACTTTTGCATTTTGTTTTTGCTGACACATCATTCCGGCCATTCTTTGAAAGTTGTTGCTGTATGAGTTATAAAAGGTAAAGAAATAGACTGTAAAAAATGTATACCTCGAATATAAGATATGATCCAACTTCCAATGTATCCCGTTATGACACAAACTAGCGAGGACAGAGGCGTTATCCACATGAATGATATGGCAAAATTGCTATTAAAAAAGAAAATTTATATGTTTTAATAATAATTCATAATTAACAATTTATTTCAGCGATAGCTTAATAATAATTTATAATTATTTCAATTACAGTTTAATAATAATATATAATTTATTTTAGTTATTTTTGATTTCATCAGATACAATCAAAATTTCAACGTGAATCTCCACACGTTTATTGAAACCTTCATTTTATTTATAGTAGTAGGAAAGTGAGTTGATTGGGGGTAGCAAGTAGAGAAAGAATGGTACGTTCAAGATAATATTACGTTTAATATTCATATAAAAGGGTTATTGAAAATGATTTTCCTGACTACAAATGAACAATAATTTCGTTGAAAACAGCAATTTGAAGGAAGAATTGAACTCAATACAAAACGAATTTTAAAGTTTTGGTTGCTTACTTTTATGTCACTCATCTTTGTCACAAGGAAGTCAACGTTTTCAGTGAGATTTCAAAAATAAATATTGCGCGGTTCTTCTTTCTTCACTCAGTCCACTATTATAGACAAAAAATGTTTTTGGATATGTTTCAGATATGTTTTATGCCACAACGTAACAATCAGGCGGATTATCAGTGACTGTGAATATATGTCACAATGACCGGTCTGTAATGGATGTTTACCGTGCAAAACAAAATAGAGTAAAACAGTAAAGTTATAAAAAAGTACGCAGAAAATTAAAAAAAAAAGATATTTAAAAAATTTAGATTTAAAATTTTAGATTACATTTTTTTTTAAGTAATAGTTCAACGAAGTAGTGTCCAACGACATGTTTGACGCTTAAAATAAAAACAAATCCTGTGTATTCTTATTATTATTGTTATTGTTGTTGTTTCAAATTAAAATAATCAAGAACAGTTTAGCTAAATATTTTGTTTTGGTTGAATGAAAGTAACTTACATCAAAATCACTGTTACATATCCTCTTTAATAAAAAGGTACGTGTTGCTGACGACTGGGATTTTCGATAATCGGTTGCCACAGATTAATCTCGGAAAATGAAACATTTGAAGTTACAAAAAAATATTAATTGCTCGAAAAGTATTTGTCAGAAAATTGTTAGACAAACTGCGTTAGAAAGGTAAAAAATTGTATTTTTCTTGATATAAATTTCAAATCCACTGATCACTTTTTCAAATGTTAAATTTCAAAAATTACCAAACTTCACAATGGAGTACCATAGCGAAAACTTCACGCGTAAAAAAATAATAATAACAGCAATGTGTCAGCACGAGTCACAAATTATAGTAGCCGTATTATTCTGTTAAAATATAAAAGTGAATTATGATGTCATGAGTGCATGATTTTTATTTAATTTTTCGACAAATACTAGATGCGCCATTTCTTTTTAGTTGTGAATAATATAGGTTAATTCACGTCATTAAAAAATGTAGCTATAAAACATATAAATCAATGGAAAACAGTAAGTAATAAATTGTAAACGTAATAGTAAACCATATTAAAAAAACACAACTTAGTGAAATAAGCATCCGTTTTTATGTTATTTTAGGATATTCCAGGTAAAGGTACAGATTACTTTAAAATACAAGGTTAAATTCACCGATATATTTCGTTTGATTCAAGGTTCTTTTGTAGAAACCGACCAGCGCAGCGGGCGTAGTCTGCTAGTATATAATATTAATATAAGACAATTTAGAGATATAAACGTTATCATTCAAACGTTTGAAGCAATTATTATTAAATGCAGTGTAATAGTTTGTAATTGAGCACATTGAAAAAAAAATCAAATTTTCTGAATTGAACTAATGTTTGATTGTTATATTAGTGATTTTTATGTAAACTACATTAATATACAATTAAAATGAGATGTTCAGCTAAAATGCTCTCCATTATCTTTATTTGAAATATAATAAAAATAACTCTCAGTATACATTATTATTTTAAGGGACTGAAATTGTGTTAAATTATTATTACTTTAAGCAAGAATATTTAACATCTATGAGTGATATTTCTTTTAAATGCTAAAAGGTGTAAACTAAAAACATAATATACATTAAAATAACTTTTATTAGATTGTTGACGTGTTTTGGCCCACTCCGAGCCATTATCAAAAACAAATGAGAATATTCTATAATTGAACGGTCATTGAAGTTATTATTTGAAATGCTATTATTTAATTTTCATGTACTTTTTAAAATTACGCACGTTATTTTTCATTTTTACTTGTTTGTTTATTTCCATATTTGTAACTATGGAGTAACTCGAGCCCCAATTTCGGTAAGTTGAAAGATGCTGCATCGTTACATATTGTATTTTTGCGTGTTACTATCTCTATGGTTTCTCTTATTCTGAAAAAAAAGAAACCATAGAGATAGTAACTTAGTTAGTTCTTAGTAACTTAGATAGTTCTCTTATTATGGAAGCCACAACAAGGGGGAACGTGACTACCTTTGTAGGTTTTCACACCCCTCGAGCTGTGGTAAAGCAAGAGCCGTCGCGAAGCCTAGCATTTAGCATATGACCTAGAAACCGGCTCCCCTCCTGGGGTTTCGCAACGAAGTCACTGGGATTTCTCGGCGGTTCATCAAGTGTCCGTTCCTGCGGAAGTTTCCTCCGAGATGTGGGGTTACTGTCGCAGCGACCTGTGTCGTCGACACTTGGTAAATTGGCTTGGGGGTCCGTAGTTGAGGAGCGGCCCCAGGCCGATCGCAGCGCCATGGCGAGACAAAGCCGCTGGCGCGATATAAGTCCTTTAGAGACTTGGTATGTATGGTCGGAACGCTAGCCGGCGACCCCCGTGGGCTACTGGCGGCGCGAGCGCATTTTCTCTTATTATGGATGGATAGTACAGACTGGAGGGAAAAATTATTTTACTTTCATTGAAATTTATTTGGATGGTTTCTTCTTGATATAATCTTGCCAGGGCTGTGGTATTTCTATTATATATAATATCAGCTATATGCTGCTTTTTTAAAAACTACATTTCCTGCTTGTCATGCCAATATAGTAATTCTTAGATCCATCTTCTTTAATAAAAGGTATTTCATATACTCCTGAATAATTCTCAAAATTAATTTTGTCAATTTTACTGCAAATGATATTCTTTAATTTCTGAGGGAGTTTGGCTATTCAACAGATATTGAAACGTTTAAGGCTGTATTTTAATTTTTCAAAAAAGCTTGGATAATATTGAAGAGTATAAAGTTTGTATTTTCGCGAATTAACTTTGTTTTCTGGTTTCTTATTATTGACGATGTCCACGATTAATTTATTGATTAATTATTATTAACATTAAAATTAAATGATAGCATTTCAAATAATAACTTCAAAGACTGTGTAATTATAGAATATTCTCATTTGTTTTTGATAATGGCTCGGAGTGAGCCGAAACATGTCAACAATCTAATAAAAGTCATTTTACTGTATATTATGTTTTTAGTATTTTTCTTTAGCATTTAAAAGAAATATAGTATTACAAAGTGCTACAATTTATTATATCTGTGAGTTATTTTGCTGATCTTTGTACAAATAAGATTGATGAAAATATTTATTAGATTAGGTATCATCCCTATTATTTTGACTTAAAATATAATAAATTTCACACCCCTCGAGCTGTGGTAAAGTAAGAGCCGTCGCGAAGCCTAGCATTTAGCATATGACCTAGAAACCGGCTCCCCTCCTGGGGTTTCGCAACGAAGTCACTGGGATTTCTCGGCGGTTCATCAAGTGTCCGTTCCTGCGGAAGTTTCCTCCGAGATGTGGGGTTACTGTCGCAGCGACCTGTGTCGTCCACACTTGGTAAATTGGCTTGGGGGTCCGTAGTTGAGGAGCGGCCCCAGGCCGATCGCAGCGCCATGGCGAGACAAAGCCGCTGGCGCGATATAAGTCCTTTAGAGACTTGGGATGGATAATCGGAACGCGAGCCGGCGACCCCCGTGGGCTACTGGCGGCTTTAAAAACGGAAAATGAACATTTTTCTGTGAATTATAGACCTAAAATTCGGAAATACGTTTAATAATTTAAATTCACTGTAATTTTAAACAGGCGTTGATTATGCTTGATTGTTCTCTGTATCAGGAGCGTAGCTACCTTGGAGCAGTTGGAGCAAACTGCTCCAGACGCACGAATCTCAAGGGCGCAAAATTAGAAAGAGCAAAATACAGATTAGTAAAAATATTTGCAATTTTTTTTCACTATTAATCAGATATTACGGATGCATCAAAACTGTTACAATCAGCATAGTCCTATGATATTTTATCTTGTTTTTAACCTCAACTACTTGGACTTAAAACATGTTTTTATACTCAGCTAAAAAAATTACATCTATTCGATAAGTTTAATTTTAATTCATACTGTACCGCAGCCTCAAGTAACTTCTTCGACACAGTTTCAGCATGCCTGATTTTTTTGTCCCAACTTTTGCCATTGATGATAGTTGAAGATTTTCAAATCTTATAAAGTAATCAAAACTTATTGACGAGATTCTCAGCGGTCGCTTTATTGGCTAGTACTATTTCCAAACAATAATCTTCCTGGCACGTTTCTATTGAAAATGTTGCAGACATTTATCATGATGATTACTGTACGGAAATAATGGTAGCCAAAAAAGTAACTGCTGAGAAACCTATGTTTAAGATGTAACAGAAATGCCTTAGCTATTTATCTATTTTACGGATTGAAAAAAAAATAATTTGACAAATTTAAGAACATTATTGACTATTTTACAAACGAAAAGGCGACAAAACCAAAAATTAGAAGGATTTTTCCTTTTGTGGAAACTAAACATGCACATGCTTTATGAATACAGATTTGAAAAAAAAATAACAATAAGCCGGAACTAGGCATATACCGCCCATGATGTTAAAATTAAAAGGGAGGAGGGGGGGGGGGAGAGGAGCGACAAATGAAATTAAGTGCGTATTGTTTTCCAGAATTTAAAAATAGGGCAAATTTCAAATGCAGAATTTATAAGCTTCTTTTTTTCAAAAGGAGAGAAAAAGTTAATTATCAAAGTAGTATCCCCTGCTTAGAACCTGATTATAAAATGAAAAAAAAATAATAAAAAAAATCTGAACTTACTCCTCTCAACTTTCCAAACATTTTACAGAATACTGTGCGTTCAAATATATAGTAAATTTATATTAATAAAAGAAGGTTTTGCTCTGTGTGTGTGTGTGTGTGTGTCTGTTGGCGATGGCTAGCAAAATCTAGCCCACCGAGGAGTCTGGAAATTTAGGTGTGGATAGTCCAAGGTCTGGCCATGTGCACCTGAGCCTCAGAATTTTAATATTTTGATAATTACCCAAGATATTAATTAGATTGTCATTAACCATCGCTTCTAAAATGACATCTTTTAAATCAAAATGGCCAAAGAAACGAACCGGCCGGCGCATTGGATTTGCAAGCGGAAATAAACGAAATCGAAATTATTTTACTAATTAGCGAATTTTAAGAAAACTAATTGAGATATCAATTTGAAAATTTCTGAGCATATGTAAAAAAATATTCTGCATCTGACTATGTGATTTTTGAAAAATTCGGTTGGTATTTTTGTTTAATCTATGCAAAACACTTGTAGCGTGCTTACTATACTGTAACGTAGGCAGCGAGGACCTGTCTCAGAGTTCGTTAGGAAAGAGGTTTGTTTAGAACAGAATGTTCCCCTAGCGGTGGTAGGGGGAAATAAAAGATTTTCCGGAGCTTACGAGCATGCCTGGTATACGGTGCCGAAGCCATCGTAGACCGTGGCCAGAGTTTCGTTTTTTAAGAGATTTAAGAGACAGGGGCTCGGGCAACGCCGGGCAGGTTAACTAGTAAAAGAATAAATAAAAACTTAGATCCTAATTTTACAAGTCGAAATATTACCTTTGGTAATAAAGACTTGTTTTAAAGATAACGTGCATTTTCATCCATAAAGCTTAAACATTTTTCTAAAGACATAATTTTCAATAAATTTCCATTCCGCCTGCTCTGAAATAAGGCCTATAAATTAACAAAACTTAGAAAAAAAAAAGATTTTACTAAATTAAGTCACATTTAGACAGGCTCGGACTGACCTGCCGGGCAACCGGCCCGTGGCTCGGTGCGCACTCAACCAAATAAAGCTACGCCCTCGCTCAGGTGAAACTAATAGTTACAAAATTTGCTGCAAGAATTATATTTGAACACTTTAATTATTTAATAGTTTTTTAAATAAAATTCACTTCTTTGAAGCATTTTTTATTACGGATTCTTTTTCTCTTTGCAAAGCAAAAGAATTGCACTTTTTTTCCTTGAAAGTCTTTTTGTTTCAGAGGAAAATTCAAATCTTTTAAAACATAATGTATATTCTTTTTGTTGCCAATGGCGGCATTCTTTGCCCCCAAAAATCTTCAACCTCTCTGGCACCTAAGAGCGTTACATCTGTTTAAAAAAATACATATAGATTGTAGCAATTCCTCGTTAACCAGACTTAATAAGTCTAATTAAATCTTATTCTCACTGATTTTTAATTTTTACTCACACATGGAAATCTGAAGAGTAAACCAGATGTGGGCCCCTAACCTCAGAAGAAGCCGCATGTTCAGAATAAAATTTCGTCTGTGCAGACCGCCAGATTACTTCAAGATCTCGACCATCTGAGTTTTCTAATAAACTTGAAATTTATTGCAGTTATAAATTTGTGCCGCTCCCTTTCAAGTGACGTTATATGAACATTAATGTTCACATATATTCTAGCCACTCGAGACCAGATGCTTATGTCTTTCAGGCACTACAGATATCAAAGAACTGTTCATCTCTGAGAGACTGAACACGTGCGAACACTTCAAATCTACCCAAACCTATATACTCAACGGGCGGAGGCCTGAGTAGGTAGTCTGATTTCAGTTGCATCCAAGCAACCAGCTCCCAGGCTTCTCTAGTGTGAGAAGGTCTATGTATGCGGCCCATGTGCCGATTAGGCAAGAACCTTGCCGTTTAATTGAAAGTACTCTGATTCCTTGAGTGTAAGAGAGCGCCTTGCTCAGGAAAAACCTCTCCCTTGTGAGACTGTGTATTTCGGCTCCCAGTGCCGAGTAGAACTATTCGGAAATCTTGACGGAAAATCCCAATGGAAACCCACTACATGTTGCTTATGTATTTGTTGTGTGTACTGTGAAAGTAACGTAATTAAAGTCCATGTTTGCTTAAAAACTGTTTGATGATTTATTAATTACGCTACAATATATATACATTTATTTTGTTCTTTTTTCGCATAATTATTTATTAAAAATATTTGTCTGAAATGTGCAGGGGCTTTGTGTATTCATATATAAATTCAAATGTTGTGATGGTAATTTCCATAATATAAATGTTTATTATATAGATTTTTGTGTCTCCTCGAGGCGCGAGTGACCTGCAATCGCAATTTTTGAAAGGGTAAACATTCGTATTTTTGAAAACGAATTGCACGCTTGTAAAGAAGAAGGTGTTCGCTTTAAGGGAAGGTTCTACTTCTGTGGCCTAAAATTCACATGATTTTTACGCTTTTTTTCTTTTCTTTTTTTTTAGTTATGAAGAAAAGAGATATAACTTTCGGACATTTTGCATTATACTGGATTAATTTTACCACAATTATTCTAATTGGTAAAGAAATCATAAGAGATGTAATCTTACCAATTGGACGAAAAAGTCCGGGGCCCGTCAAATCCTGGCCCGGACTTTTTCGCCCAGTTAAGATTACATCTCATTTTTGCTTTATATTTATTGATATTCTACTTACATATTTAAATTTTTGGGACTGGGTGCAGGTGCGCGACAGGCGTCTATTTTTCCCCGATCACAAGCATCGGAAACAAATTGGGTCGCCAAATTATGAAAGGGCATGCATTACATTTTGTTTTCTTTGTAACATTTAGTTTAAGAAGTTGATTTTTTTGCAAAATGGCGGTCATTTGTACAAAAAAGCTGAAAATTTTCGCCTTTTTTAAAACCTTTTATGAGCTTTAAACAATAATTAATCAACGAAAATTATAATTTTCTGTGGTATAAGTTCCAGCAAAATCGATTAGCTTTGTTTTAAATAAAAAATGAATGAAATCGGATGAATATTTCTCTAGAAAAATAGCAGCACAATTTGAAGAACATGGTGTCGAGAAAAACAAGTTTAAAGTTTTACGAAATAGCGTTACATTGAACAAGCAAACAAAGATTGTAAGGAATTGGAATATTGCGAAACCGATTTAGGACTTACACATTTAAGGGATGCCAAAATAGGAAAGAAAGGAAAATCGAAAATTTTGACGTAAAGCAATAGAACGTCCCCTTAAGTATGTATTTTTTGTTAAACCGTACCTCTGAAATTGAACCCGATGCGAAGCTCGACAAAAGGGAGAAAAAACATAGTGAAATAAACTTTTTTGAAAGGGTTAATAATAATTATTTTTTGAACGAATTGCGGCGTTTTAAACGTAAAAATACGAAATTTAAGAATATGTATTTTGTTTTTTAATATTTCCAATGGTTGTGCCGGTACGCGCTTCGAAAAAAGTCCGAAATGAAAAGCAACTCCCGTAATTTTGTTTCTTCTCTGCTTTTGTGCTCCTTAAAGAGACTTTCAGAAAAAGAAAACGTCGAAATAGAACTTTTTTGAAAGGGTTAATATTAGTATGTTTTCGAACGGACTATGGCGTTTCAAAAGTAAAAGTACGACATTTAAGAATACGTCTTCCGTTTGGCAGTATTCCCAACGTTTCGTCCAACGTGCGTTTAGAAAAACTGTTTAAAAAGTCGATATCGCACTTTTTGACCTTCTGCTTGCTGGCTTCGAAAAACTTTGAACTGAGCAAGAGCGGGAAGCCAATTTGAAAATGCTTTTTGATGAGTTTTTAAATATTATCTCGGAGGATTATAAAAAAAATAAATAAAAATCTGAGCCTCACGACCTGTCTTGAACTATCCTCATCCAAATTTTCAGACTCTACGCGCAATAGATTTTCGTAGCCTTCCCTCCACCCCCCCACACAGACAGACAGAAAGCTTCTTTCTTTTATTAATATACATTATTTATTTATTATTATTAATATTTAGTACTTTCAATATCTGGTTATTAAAATATTTTGACTTTCAAATAAAGATAAGGTTTTAAATCAAAATAAGAATACATAATTTTAAATTTTGAAAACAAAATTGTGTTGAACTTTTTCGAGTGCCAAGAGGGCGCACCAACTTTGCTTGCTCCAGGGCGCTGAATATGTAGCTACGCCACTGCTGTGTATTACATTAATTAAAACTACATAAATATTTAAAAAAAATAAAGTTTTTCCGAAATACTGAAAGGCGTTCATAAAGCTTATTAGGAAGACTAAAATATAAATAAAATAAGGTAATAAAATAAAGAGCAAAATCAGTGAAAAGAACAAATGAAAAGAAAAAAAAAAGATGCAGTTAGTTTGCGCACTGCCCTGTAAAGTTGTCTATCGCGCACTACATACTGGGGAACCCACGTGATTCGATGCATTTACATTATGCCTACGGCAGTTAACCTTCTTTACGGAGTAAATATTCTTTGGCCAAGCTTCTCCTCTCGGTACAGTATGAAAAAGTTCAAGGCAAACATCTTAGCGACCAGCCATGTGAACCATTTATAGGAAACGAGAACATCTGGTCCTATTATAAATAAAAGACGTTGCATGTCTAATGTCTAACGTCATCCTGTGTACTGCGTTAAATAAAAGATAATGTAATATATTTTATTTATACAGCTGCAATACATATTTCCACAAAACCTTCAAATACTCAATCTCCATCAAAAGATCGTGGTTTTATTGCATCCAAACTAAAATGCTCGAATAATTGGAACAAAACCTTTAATTAAAACAAATCTCTTAATTGAAACAAAACCTTTAATTAAACCCTATCCTAGGTACAGAACCTTTAATTGCATGGGAAAATCTAAAATGTATTGTATCTTTTAAGCCCAGATCTATTCGTCTAAAAGCATTTGTATGTGGTTATATTCCCAATAAAAATGCGAGAGGAAAAAAGATTTCTTATGTCCTCAAGATAAAACAAAAACTCTTAAAGCATAGTAATATAAAACAAAAAAACTTTAATATATTACAATAATTTAAAAAAGCACGCTTGATATAACTGTTCAAAGATAAAAGTATGCTATAAAGGTAACTTTATAGAATTTTGAATAATTAAATAATTCATCCAATTTGGAATACAAAATTAATCTAAATTACCTTACATCTCAAAAAGAAAACAAGGAATCAGCCTAAACGTTTTCGAATTAAAAATCTGATCGTAGAATAGAATGTCATGTCACGATGTATTATTTGTACTCAGGATTTAAACTATGGGACCAACTTTAATGGTTTACTAAAGACAACAATGTAAATAGACATTACACCAGTTTACACAAAGCGAAATATGAAAATTACGTAGTGAAAACGGCTCAGTCCTTTAAAGATAATAAAATGGCTAATGAATTTTAAAAAAAATCCTATCCCACCAAATATTAAGCGAAAGATTAAATGAAATCAGAACAAAAGTTTCGAATATTCTTCATGACATTCTATACATAATTGTGAATATTTCTCTTTAGCTCGAGATGAGACGACAGGTACAAAATATATAAATTAGCAGACATTTGAGCCAAGTATAAATTCTAACTTTAAAAATAATGAAGAAGTATTAAAAGTACGCCCTTTAGAAATTAGTACCAAAGATATTGACATATTTAATGTGTCAAGAATTGTCTTTAATCAGTTTGGAGACTTCGAAGATGTTCCTATATTGCAACATAGGGACCTATACCAAAGATTGGTCATTAAACTTTATTAGTAGGACTTCTTAAGAAAAATGGAACAAATTGCCTTTATAATGCTTAATAACTCAAGAGGCTCTTTGGGTGAAATAATAAAAAATCAGTAACATCGTGAAAATAGTTTTAAAAATTGTAAATTTAGTTACGGGGAGGGGGGGGGGAATTTAGAGAAAGATGCCATTTATTGAGGTTTTAGATAATTTGGATACAGAATATGGAGAACTTCTATTAAACTTTTATAATGCGGGAAATGTCTACAGCATTTTTTAGACTTAGAAATGAAAATCTTACTTTTTTATGAAAAGAAAATATCAGAAGAGATTATATAAATATACTGAAAGGCAAAATACTATTGCTCGGGCTACTAACAGTTTTAACTCCTCATTTAAATACCTTAAATTTGAAATTGCACATTTGAATGCACGAATTTGCGATGCACACTGCAAATAAAGGAGTCTTAAAGTAAGACAAAAAAGACTGAAAAGCATTTAAGACACATAAATGTCTTAATATAGAGCTTAGACATAATAGATACCTTAATTTAAGACACTCGTGTGTCTTAATCGACTGGTGGTAGAAATGAGCAAATAATAAGTGTCTTAATATGGTAAAATGTCTTAAATTAAGACATAACGTTAGTGATCACATCTCAAATGAGAAGGGAGGGAGGGAGGGGAGGGCGGCAAGCAGGTGCAGTGATGACCATAAGAGATATGGACGATGCCAATACATGACGGCTTAATGCATTCACAAATTATAATAAATACAACAGCTCCTTGGATTATAAAAGAAAATATTTTAAAGAATAAAAGTAAGTTTTAACTTTATGTTTTCTTACACTCAGAAAAACGAATTGATTAAAACTACAAAACATGTTTTGTTGAGTACATTTTGGTTGTTCTCAGCAAAATTTTTAGTTGAAGTAAATAATCGGTTTTCTTGTTTGGACAAAAAAATATTGTTAATACTCTTACAAAATTTTAACAAAATTTCATTAATTTTACATGAATTAACAAAATCTGTTTTTTAAATTACACAATAATTTTGTAATTTACATTTGTAATTCCAGCAAAATTTTGTTGTTTTTGCAAATTTTAAATTGCTGTGTAGTAGCCCGAACTCTCTTACGCAATTTGGTTTATTTGACTTATATAGCTATATAATAAAAGGATTAACATAATTTTTGGATAATTAAAACTTTTTAAATTGGGACGTACCAAGGTAGTTTTAAAAATCCCCGTCTCCCAATTATTTTTCTTGATTTTTTATTAGAAATTGAGGATTTAGATTTTAAATAGTTCAGAATATTTAGCAGGTAAATTACATCAAAATAATATGTACTGTACATAGTTAATTCTTTGTTGAGGTCTTAATTTTAAGAATAAGAAAAAATAATACAAGACAAAGACAATTTTTTTAGGAAATAAAGTTGTTGCAAAGATTTTATCCGTATTAAAAAAAAAACTAAATTAGTCTGAAATATTTTATTTCTATACGGATTTTATTTATATTCTAGCCGCGCTTTGCCCGTCTAGATAAAAGTTCCTGCTGCCTTTGGCTGCGTGTTTCCTGGGCACCTTCAAAGAAATCACTTCCTATTTATAAACTCCCCCAAAATTTCCTTCCCGTTCAGTAAAGTAGTTCTCAAGAAACAAATTAATCGCAAAGAATCACGAAATGTTCATGGAAAACAGAAAAAAAAATCTTAAATCATCGGTTCTTGCGAGCGATTTTTGTGAAAAAAATTTTCGACTACTGTAACAAAAAATAAATAAATAAATAAATAAATAAATAAAATAAAATCTGGACATTTAATGTATAATTTTACTGTAAATGTACGCATTTTAGTCTAAACGGGTAAATTCCGTAAATTTATGTTATGGAAGTGCAATTTTAGAATATTGGCAAATTCCTTCACCGTATGTCTTTCAGTAACGCAAAGCAATCAAACGTATGCGCAGTAGAATTACAAAGGCTAGAAAAAACCCGGTTTAAACCTGGGAATATATCAGGTTTTTTGGGAATATACCAGGTCTTTGGGAAATAAACCGGAGAATAAACCGGCTCTATTGGAAATAAACATGGGAATAAGCCGTTTTTTTTTGCAACTCTAATAAATGCTTCCTACAAAGCAGACAAATTTCCTTTTACAGAGAGAAAAGCAAATGACCACAAATGTAACCCCCCCCCCCTCCTTCCGTTCCCTTCCCTTTCAAAGGCAAGCGTAGAGTAAAAGGTGATATCGGAAATCTCATCTCAATCCGCCTGTTGATTTGCCTCAACGGAAGTGTTTTAGGGTTGCTGAAAATTTGGAAAAATTTGTCTTTCTGACATGGCAGCTGGGAATGCAATTACTGCAGCAAAAGCAAAAATGCCTGTTGAACGATATTTTTTATATAATATCGTGTAAAAAATACCCCTTATTAAATTTATAACAAGATAATGACATGACAACAATTAACAAGAAAATATATAAAAACTGCCTGAAACAATCGTTTTGTAACCTATGCCGAAAATCTGCAGCACCCGTAGTGCCCTCTGGTGCAATCTATTGGAAACAAATTTAAAATTTAAATTAAAAAAATGGTAATTACATCTCACTTATGAAATTTGCGTCGTTTCAAAGAAATAAGTCATATTTATCACCAAAAATTTTTTTTAAATAAATCGGTTCAATAGTAAATGGACAGTTCTGATGTTAAAAATATAGCATTAGCAGTATAAGGGAAAATATAAGTGATGATCACCCTTAAATATGAGGATTCCTGATTGATTGGCAAATCCATTCTTAGCATCCAATATTGTGAAAACCTTACAACATTGAAGTTTTGTTATGAGTGAATCTGTAGTGGGTATTTGGTAATGAGGTCTTTGAATTGCCTCATTCAAGGGTCTGGGGTCCAAACAATGCACTATTTATTTGGTGAATTAACAATAACCATATTACTCACCCACTCATTTGGTTCATTAACTTTAGTTATGATACCAGTCTCAACCATTCTTTCAAGTTTTTCAACTTTGTTATGCAAAACCAGTGGAACTTTTCTAGGTACTGCAACACGGGGAGTAGAATTTAATTTTAATGTAAACCGTTTTATTTAACCATCCAAATCCAGTAAAAACAGCAGAAAATTCTTTTATAATTTTATAATTTGTTGTAGTGTGTCAAATATCTTTGGATTTTTATTAATTAAATTCGATCTCTTTATTAAACCTAACTTTTTACAGGTATCAAGGCTTAAAATAGGGCAAGAATCAAAGTAGGAAATATAAATTTAAACTAACTTTCAAATTTATCAGTTTTATATTGTAAATGACACTCACTTACTATAGGAACGACATTATCACTGTAATCTGATTATTTCTTACCGCTGGCTTTTCTTTCCACCTAAGCAGTTCTGCTTTTTGTATTACATTTACATGAGATCCGGAGTCCAACTTGAATATAACTTTGTTATTTTTTTCTATAAGCTTTTGAAGGCAAACCTAATCTAATTTTTCAGAATTTAATTGATGGAGCGATTTTAGTTCACCAATATAAACAACGGCAGAATTTTATTTTTGCAATCGTGTTCACTCTTTCAGAATTACGATTTTTGTTTACTTTCGTTTTACACACGCCCAGTGGTTATTCCCATCACATGGCTTGCATTTTGTACCATATGAAAGACATTTTTCCGGTTCATGGTATTTTCCACAACATCAACAAACTTTCTTTTGTTCATGATTAGTTTTATGTTGAGAAAATTGAGGCGATGTCGAGTGATTTTTTGCTTGCGTGATAGCGTTTATAGATTTGTTCTCAGTATTTATTTCAGAAACTTGAGCTTTGCAGTGCTCAGCTGTTTTGCATTCACTCACGATATCTGTAAGACTTTTTTCTTTTCTACTGGTTTCTCGTATTAGTCTTTCTTGTAGCGGCTTATCCCGAAGACCTTGAATTATTTTATCCTTGAATTATTTTATCTTGAAGCATTCGATCTTGTAAAGCACCATAACTGAATTCAACTAGCGCGCTACGAAGTCGTTTATGTCAGAAAAATTTTCTTCTTTTGCATGTTTAATTTATAAAAACTTGAAGGATACATACACTTCATTTTTATAGTCTTTGAAATATTTATCGAATTCATCTAAGATCTGATTTAAACTCATTTGTTCCGTGTCACTGGACGGTTGAAGATCGAACACGCGTAATTGCTTTTTCAGTTCCTCGCCACATACATGACGAAAGAGTGTAGTTTTTGTTTTTTCTGATTCAACACTTCAAATCTAATATATATATATATAAGATTACAAAACACGTCACATGACCTCCTTGTTCGAATCGTAATCGCTTTAAAGGGATTTAATTATTATTTACGGTGCAATAATTTTGAAGAAAACAAACTTCTTGGCGCCAAAATTGTTCTAGATGCTTCCCTAGCCTCACTCTCAGATGAATGAAGCATAAACAAAACAAAATATCTGTTTCGAGATTGTAGTTAAAAATAGCTTCCAAGTTAACAAGTGATAAATAAAAAAAGAAAATGAATCATTGATGTGGGGGAAAAAGAAAATGCATCATTGATGTGGGGAAAAAATATGAGAGTATTTTGAAATATTGTAATAGACATTTAATACTTAATGAAATAATGTTTTTTTTAAAGCAATAGCATTTTTTAGAGCGGAATAATTTAAGAGATATGACATTTTAACATTTAAATAAAGAATTTATAGCGGATGTACACGGATTTAATAATGAATTTTTAATAGTGGATTAAAAATAAAAGTGTTCTAATTAAAGAAAAAATTTAAGTAGTTAGCGCCATTTTTAGATTAAGTACTTTGGAATAAATATTATAAAGAGATTAAGATCTTATACCTTTACGTATGGAGATTGATTGTTTAATTTAAGATGGGATTTTAATTTAATTAATCGGATTATATATGGAATATTATAAAAAGGAAAAATTTTATACAATAAAAATTAATTATGGCGTAAAATAATAAATGTTGCAATATATATACAGTGGTGGCCAAAAGTGTGGACATTTTTTGAAAGTTTCATGTTTTTCAACTTTGTGTGCTTGTAGCATATATTAATTTTCACTTAAATACAAACGTTTATATATCAAATTGAAGGTAATTTAATGTAGAATTTAATAATAAAAACAGTATTACAATATCTGTATTACAAAAAAAGTTATGCAACTAATAGTAAGATCTATCTTAGATTTGCATTTTTTTAAAGTGATACTTACACAATCAATACTTAGTAGGATAACCCTTATCTTTTAAGACAGCTTCACAGCGTCTTTTCATCGAGTGAACGAGTGTTTGTAGTTCATCTTTCGTAATCACATGGTTCCAAGAATCAATTATAGCTTTAATAAGTTGTCTTTTATTGGATGGACGTTTTTTTCGTACAAGAATTTTCAAACGTCGCCACAAATTTTCAATTGGATTGAGATCAGGGCTGTTTCCTGGCCATGATAATATATTTATGCCTTTATTTTGAAACCATGCTTTGCATACTTTTGCTGTGTGGCATGGAGCTGAATCCTGCTGAAAAATAAATGGTGCGTTGTTAGGGAAGAGATCCCTGATGGAAGGTATCAATTTTGGTTCCAGGACAGTTTCGATGTATTTTTTGGCATTCAGAATGCCATCAATCACTTGAATTCGGCCCATACCATCTGCAGACATACATGTCCAAATCATGACATTTGTTGGGTTTTGTGTAGTTGCTTCAGTGCAATCAGGATGAAGTGCTTCTCCTACTCTACGTCTCACGTATTTTCTACCATCACTACCAAAGAGCGATATTTTACTCTCATCGCTCCAGATTACTTGCTTCCATTGATTTTCTGACCATTTAATGTGTTCTTTTGCCCACTTAACTCGTTTTTCGCGTTACTTTTGATTTAAATATGGTTTTTTCCTTGGAAATCTAGCTTGTAGTCCAAATCCTGATAACCTTCTTCTTATTGTTCTTGAACTTACTGCAATACCCGCTTTATTCATTTCACATCTAATGGCATCTGATGAAATTTTTCTATCTTGAAGGCATAGCCGTTTAATTTTTCTATCGGCAGTAGCACTTGTGCATTTTTTTCGGCCTGATTTGGCCTTAATTTCCACTAATTCCGTTTTTTCATAACGTAAACATAACTTCCGTACACCAGAACAAGTCACTGAACCACTAACTTGTCTTGCAATTTCAGCATAAGATAGGCCATTTTCTCTCAATATGACAATTCGGCTTCTTTTTGTAGATGTCCAATTAGATCTTCTTGTTGTGACATTGTTTAAAATTAGTTTAATAAAAAAAAAAAGACTTTAAATATTCAAAAAGTACTCTTATTAATTGTACTAGTATGCATCATTCCGCAAAATATTTCCACAACAATAACTCTTTTACCATCCAAATAACCTAAACTATGGTTACAGACATTTGATTGGTCCTCAGAACAGTGTTTGTGATTGGCTAGTACGCTTTTATTACAAAACACGTCCTTATTCAAAACGATTTGTGTTTGTTTGTTCTACTAAAATAAACATAACTTTTTTTCTAATACAGATATTGTAATACTGTTTTTATTATTAAATTCTACATTAAATTACCTTCAATTTGATATATAGACGTTTGTATTTAAGTGAAAATTAATATATCCTACAAGCACACAAAGTTGAAAAACATGAAACTTTCAAAAAATGTCCAAACTTTTGGCCACCACTGTATATATATATATATATATATATATATATATATATATATATATATATATATATATATATATATATATATATATATATATATGTGAGTATCGCAGAAGGGTTTCGCAGTCCATAGCAACAGTGATACACGTATAAAAACTAAGCCCATAGCAACAGACATACTCAGCGATTCTGTTGTGACGTAAAACCCTTTCTTTAAGAATTATCCTTGCACAGCAGAAAAATGGAGCAGAGTAATCTGTTTTCCTTAACTCAGTTAAGATTGAACTAACTTCTCTTTGTCCAAAACAGCAGAGTCAGCCGTTATTAAATCTATAAGTAGGAGTACGACCGTATTGTGTCGGGTTGTCGAGAGCAGAATCGCACAGAATGTGTTGCAGAATTGTAGCACGGGACTTAGATGAAAACCCCCGTTTCCCTTATTATTATAATTCCCCATGTAAATAATGTAAATAGTCTATAGATTAGTAATTAAAGTATAAAATGTTAAAAGAATCGTGGTTTTTTCCACCTACAAACACCCAGAGAACGAGAGTCTGCTATACTCTTCGTTCTTAACATGAGGGCTCGACCGGTCCCTAGGCAAAAACCCAGCTATTTTTTGAAGAGAGATGCTACTTCTCCCTAGTCGCTACTTTTCTGCACGACCTCGCCCGAGTCGGCCTCTACACAACAGCTACTTTTTGGAGAAGTCCGCCGTCCCTGCCAGCCGCCAGCCTGATGTGTCCCGACCCACCCAAGAAACGCCACAGCAAGGAGCCCCACTCTGAGAAACGCCGTAAACCAGATGCCGCGTGAAGTTTAAATTTTCCTCATGTACAGACGACTTAAGAAGCGAGCCTGATGCAAAGCGAGACTTTTTTTTCCGTTGATTGAAGAAAACAAGAACGAGGAGAGAGTTGACCTAGATTGACACCAAAAGAAGCAGCGCTGACCCATATCTGTGCAAGGCGATAAGAGAAGCTACGAAAAAAAAGGAAAGAGAGAGAAGGAACCGCTTTGTTTATGTGCTAAAAGAGTGTCTAGTATAGTGAGTGAGTACTGATATTTTTTTAGGTGCGTTCGTAATTATATAAATACGTAGCACCTATAGTCGTCGTTTGGTCCGTCCGTCTGTCCGTCCGTCTGTCTGTCTGTCCGTCCGTCTGTCTGTCTGTCCGCATATAACAACGCAAAAACTACCCAACCAAATGGTTTGCAATTTAAAATATATTATCTTTTCAGAATTTTGTCGAGACATTTCAAATTTTATTAAAATCGAATCAAAACTTTAGGAGATATTAATAAAAATATTTATTAAGAAATTTGATTTTTTTTTTTTTTTTAAATCGGTGCTTTTTTGTTAGAGGAGCTTCCGATGGATGTTAAATCGTCAAGCGACCGAGATACTTATTTTATTACAGAAATTAATCTGCAGACGATATAATTCATTTCACAGAATTAAAAATCATCAAGATCTGAATATTTATATAACTAGCTGATACATATATATCTGAATATTTATATAACTAGTTAAGATATTTGTATGAACAGTGTCATAAAATATATACTTAACTAGCTGTTTAACCCGTTCTACGCACGGGATATCATGAATTTAATTCTAAAACGTGCGTACGAACGCACCTCGTTTGTAACGTTTGACGTACAATTTCCAACTTGTTTATTATTATGTCCCGATTTTATCTCTTTAGTAAAAATGAAATTAATAGATATTCCCCAAATGAAGGCTGTTCTGCAATTGGCAAAGGCAGATAAAATTAAATTATTGCACCAGTTTATATTTAATAAAGATGAAAATAGGCTGAATCGAAAAAATTTGCGAAATTTTGAGGGTTTCGCATTTGAAACTGACAGCGCTGATTTTAAGGCCAAAATACTCGAAATAAAAGGCGCGTTTTCAAAATTACAATTGATTAGCATCGCGAACTTATTATCGGTGGAGATAGAAGGAAATGAGCAGGAATTGACGCACCGTATGTTGAGTGCATTGACAAATTTAGAGGCATTTTCCAATACACTGGGAGTGGTCAGTGAATCCGAGCCAGAAGACCTTGATTCTGTTCCGCCGACAATACATAATAATGCAAATACGAGCTTGCAGACAATAGGTAACTCAAGCGGTGCAAAAATTTCACCGAAACCACTTATTTCATTCGCGGATTTTGAAAATTTAATTCCCCCTTTTTGTGGCCGGGAAACAGAGAATATTAATAATTGGATAAATCGCTTTGAAAAACTAGCCGAATCATTTTCACTTTCTGAAATACAAAAATTTATATTTATTGAGCGTGCTTTAAAAGATATAGCATTATTATTTGTACGCAGCGAGCCACACATAAACTCGTACGAGAAAATTAAAAAAGCGTTGCTAAAAGAATTCGGACACTATTCCTCACCTGCCCGTATTCATGAGTTGTTAACAAATCGTAGACGGCGGCACAATGAGAGTTTAATTGAATACTTTTTGCATATGCGAGAAATCGCAAATACGGGAAATATAGATGAAAGATCGCTTATCCACTATATAATGCACGGCATAGATGATTCGTCGCGTAATAAGGCTATTCTATTTGGATGAACTGATTTGGCTCAATTTAAACAAAAACTTTTAATTTATGAAGAAATCTGCAGCTCGACACGCGAAACTAGAACGCGTACCCAAAACTACAGACAGAAAATGTCCCCTGCCTTCGAAAAACAGACCAAGTTTAGCTGTTATTTATGCGGAAATTTAAATCATAAGGCGAGCGATTGTATACATAAAAGTAAGGGCCCCAAATGTTTTTCTTGTTTTCGTTTCGGTCACAAAAGTTTCGAGTGTAGAGAACGCGCTGCCGATAGAAAGTCTTCAAACCCAGGCACCCCAGCTCAAAATTGCGCGACAAAGCGCGATAAGAAAATCCACGTAGTGGGAGTAAATAAACCACACGGAAATATGCAAAAACTAGCATTAATTTCCAATATAGCAGTAGAGACGTTAATTGATACAGGCAGCGGAATAACCGCTTTAAGGGACGATTTTTACAAATTACTCGGAACGCCCTCCCTAAACAAAACAACCATACAACTTAGCGGTTTCGGCGGTGGTACTGTAACACCTATAGGATTTTTCAGCACTGATACCCAAATAGATGACACTACGTTCTATAGCTTACGTAATAGATACTTTACGCATGAGTATTCCCCTTATTGTCGGAAGAGATCTAATATCCCAGGGTACACTCACATGTGATCAGAACGGAGTCTCACTCTCAAAACCACCTCAGGCAGAAACATTCATAAACTGTATTAACATTTGTGAAGATATAGACGAAGTGAATTTAGACCACATCACTAATAAAACAAGCCGCAAGACAGTAGCCATCTTAATTCAAAATTATCAACCAACTAAACGTAAATCTACAGATTTAAAGATGTCAATAGTACTCACCGATGATATACCCGTTTACCAACGGCCGCGACGAATGTCACTCACCGAAAAAGAACTTATTCGTAATCAAATTGACCAGTGGCTACAGGACGGTATTATACGACCATCATCTAGTGACTATGCAAGCCCAGTCGTGTTGGCAAAAAAGAAAGATAATTCCATGCGTTTATGCGTGGATTTTCGAAAATTAAATAAAAAAATTATTAAAGATCGCTTTCCCCTACCCCTCATTGATGATATACTAGATCAACTCAAACAATCAGAAGTATTTACGACTCTTGATCTCAAAAATGGATTCTTCCATGTCGATGTGGACCCGCAAAGCATTAAATACACAGCTTTTATTACATATGACGGACAATTCGAATTCTTTAAGGTCCCTTTCGGGCTTTGCTGCAGTCCCGCCGCTTTTTCACGATACTTAACCTGTGTTTTCCGTGAATTACTGATAGAAGGCGTATTAATTTTGTACATGGATGATCTCATTATCCCTGCTAAAACAGAGGCAGAGGGTCTCTTAAAACTGAAACGAGTATTAGAAACTGCTTCGGACTATGGATTAGACATTAACTTTAAAAAGTGTCAGTTTCTACAAAGAAAAATTGAATTTTTGGGGCATATAATTGAAAACAACACCATCGCACCCTCCCCTGCAAAGATTAAAGCAGTCCAACATTTTCCGGAGCCAAAAAACTTTAAACAGTTACAATCACTACTCGGATTAACGGGATATTTCCGAAAATTCGTTCCGCGATATGCCTCTATCGCACGCCCTTTAAGTGATCTCTTAAGAAAGTCAGTACCTTTCAAATTCGGCCCAGACCAGAGGCAAGCACTAAACACATTGCGTAACCTTCTCACTAGCAACCGAGTTTTGCAAATTTTTGTACCAGGTTCGAACCTCGAAGTACATACCGACGCCAGCAAATATGGTTTTGGCGCAGTACTTATGCAAAAGTCTGCTGACAGTCACTTCCATCCGGTTCAATACATGAGTAAAAAAACATCACCGCAAGAAGAAAAGTTGAGTAGTTACGAGTTAGAAGTATTAGCAGTTATAGAGGCGCTCAAAAAATTCCGCGTCTATCTACATGGTACTCGATTCCGTATCATTACTGATTGTGAAGCGTTTCAAAAAACGATGGATAAGAAAGACCTGACACCAAAAATCGCACGTTGGGCCTTATTCCTGCAGGATTTTGATTTTGAAATTCTACACAGACCAGCTAAAAAAATGCAGGATGTAGACTCACTAAGTAGATATCCAGTTATGCACATTACGCACGATGAGCTAACACTAAAAATCATGCAGGCGCAAGAAAATGATCCGTTCGTGTCTAGCATTAAAACAGCAGCTTCAGAAAATCCTGTAGACGACTTCATGGTGCGCAATAACATTCTATATAAAGTAAAAAACGGCCGAGACTTGTTAGTAATCCCTGATGCGATGCAATTTAATATAGTCCAAGATATACATACTAAAGGACATTTTTCGGCCAAAAAGACGGAAGAAATTGCGTCTCAGAACTTTTTCATTCCTAAACTATCTGAGTTGTCGCGTACGATCATAACTAATTGTGTACCGTGCATTTTAGATTCACGAAAGTCGGGAAAACAGGAAAGTTTTTTACATCCGATCCCTAAAGGAGATGCACCATTCGATACCTATCACTGCGACTTCTTAGGTCCACTAGCATCTACTAATAAAAATTATAATCACCTGTTTACAGTGGTAGACGCGTTCACTAAATTTTTTGGTTATATCCAGTCAAGTCTACGACAGCGCAAGATGCCCTTGACAAACTTAGGCTTCAGCAGACCACATTCGGAAATGCGAGAAGAATAATTTCAGACAAAGGCCCCGCTTTTACGTCGACTGACTTTAAGAATTATTGTGAGCAAGAAAATATCGAACATCACCCAGTCACGACGGGTGTAGCCCGCGGGAATGGTCAGATAGAAAGACAACATGCTACGCTTATTCCTATCCTGACTAAATTATCTTTAGATGACCCAACAAAGTGGTATAAACACGTCCCAGCGGTGCAAAGAGTAATTAATGGCACTACCTCCGCTACAACAAAGTTTTCTCCATTTGAATTACTCACTGGGGTTAAAATGAAAAATAAAGAGGATATGGTCATTAAAAAACTGTTAGATGACGACCACATTGAGTTAATGATGGATCAAAAACAACAATTACGAGACGTCGCAAAAACTAATATCTTAAAACAACAAGAGGTTAGCCGATCCCAATATAACAGAAAGCGGAAACCTTCCACGATCTATAAATTAGGTGATTTGGTTGCAATTCAAAGGACACAATTCGGCACCGGCTTGAAATTACGACCTAAGTTCTTCGGCCCATATAAAGTAACCCGAGCCATGCCGAATGATCGTTATCAGGTCGAGAAAGTGGGTCAACACGAAGGCGCGAGATTGACAACCACGGCTGCAGATCTTATGAAAGCTTGGACGTCATATTAAACAGCTGATAAGAGAGTCACCGATTTTTTTTCTCCTTTTCTTTTCTGTGATCTATGCAAAGAATTTGTTTGTATTGGAGTGTATTAAGTGGAAGGAACAGTATTAAGTGCAAAGAAAATTTTTGGTATCGCTTGAGTGATTTTTTTTTGTTTTCAAGCTGATATATTATTTATTTTTCTCCAAATATCTTATAGTGTTTTTTCTTCTTAACAATGATGCTCAGTGATTTTTTTTGTGGGCTCATACATTTATTATTTTATTATTTTTTAAACAATTTTAGGAAATTCAAGTGATTTTTTTGTTTTTGAATTTCCACAGTAAAGTACAACTGACAGAAATAGTGATTTTTTTTGAATTTCTGGTCAGTATATGTTGTATTTTTTTCCCCTAATAGAAGTACAACTGACAGAAAGTGATTTTTTTTTTAATTTCTGGTCGGTATATGTAGTGTTACAAAGTTTTTATTTTTTTTTCCTACTTTGGTGTTGTGTGTGAAGATGCTCAAGAAGTAAATTTTTTCTTGTTGTTGTTGAAGAAAGGACGATGAACAATAGTAATTTTTTTAATGGTATTTTCGATGGACGATGTCTAATACAGGACGATGATACGATGTATAACGATGAACGATGCTTCCCGGACGATGATTAAAAGGAGTAGTGATGTATAGACAGTTCTGCAAAAGGAAATTTTTTTTCTCTGTTTTTTAGTGATTTGAAGTGTAATTGAATTGTGTTTATCTGTATTTTATATATATTTGTGTATTATACTCATTGTTGCTATGCCGACTGGGGGGCCAGTCTAAAGTCAGATGCCCGAGTGTGAGTATCGCAGAAGGGTTTCGCAGTCCATAGCAACAGTGATACACGTATAAAAACTAAGCCCATAGCAACAGACATACTCAGCCATTCTGTTGTGACGTAAAACCCTTTCTTTAAGAATTATCCTTGCACAGCAGAAAAATGGAGCAGAGTAATCTGTTTTCCTTAACTCAGTTAAGATTGAACTAACTTCTCTTTGTCAAAAACAGCAGAGTCAGCCGTTATTAAATCTATAAGTAGGAGTACGACCGTATTGTGTCGGGTTGTCGAGAGGAGAATCGCCCAGAATGTGTTGCAGAATTGTAGCACGGGACTTAGATGAAAACCCCCGTTTCCCTTATTATTATAATTCCCCATGTAAATAATGTAAATAGTCTATAGATTAGTAATTAAAGTATAAAATGTTAAAAGAATCGTGCTTTTTTCCACCTACAAACACCCAGAGAACGAGAGTCTGCTATACTCTTCGTTCTTAACATATATATATATATATATATATATATATATATATATATATATTACAAAATTTAAAATTCCATACCCTATTAAATTTATTGTACAAAAAATTCCTTCTTATTAATATTCCATTTACAACCCTAGTTTATTAAAATATTCCCTTTCTTAAAAATATTCTATTACTGTCCATATTTAAAACATTTTTTATCCTAATATACTTAAATTCACTTTTTATTTCCCAACAAATAAGATGTAAAAATCACATTTCAAAAGAATATTTCTTCTTAAAAAACCTATTTTCTTAAATTCTTTATTAAATTAAATATTTCCTATTTATTCCCGCATTTAAATCAATTTTAATTCTTTTAATCTGTGTTATTTACCAAATCCCTTTCCTAATAGTCTAAAAAATCAATCTTTTCAAATGTTTTGTTATCGAGAAACTTACGTTCTCAATACGCAAAAAGCCGAAAATTATTCTATTAATCTCCCGCGCTTTTTAATTTCCACAATGTTCTAGAGAATTCTTTTCCCGCCAAAAGCATGGGAGAGACGTATATTTTCAATATTAATTCACAGAAAAAAGATAGTGCGCAGCGAAAGTTGAACATGCATTGGTTAAAGTAAGTGACGTGTTACGAAATGCTTTATGCGTTTTCCTATCTTAAAACGAACTGACGGACATACAGAAAGAAGGGATTTTAACTTCGAAATGTGTGTTTAAATAAAATGTTGCTGGCGTAAAGACACTTGCTAAGATTATAATTATAGACAGAGCATTCCCTCTGAAATTAAAATGATTGGATTTAAATAAATGGATTCGAGTGCCATCGTGTTCGTCTTTTCTTCTATCTACATTTTTACTCGGCTGCTGATGCTTAAACTTGGTAGTACGACTGCATTAATTTTTGAGATGTGTGCCATATTTTTTTATCTACTGCTGGATGGAGCTAAAAAATAGGAGAATACAACATATATATATATATATATATATATATATATATATATATATATATATATATATATATATATAT
Source organism: Maratus michaelseni (assembly GCA_963931845.1). Classification (NCBI taxonomy): domain Eukaryota; kingdom Metazoa; phylum Arthropoda; class Arachnida; order Araneae; family Salticidae; genus Maratus; species Maratus michaelseni. The sequence goes on along the minus strand of OZ007596.1, from coordinate 151,163,591 downwards.
TATATTACGATGATTTACCGTCATATGTTGTAGTTGCAGTAACGTGGATTATAGAAGGAGCACACATGGTTGCACAACGAAGTTAAGAACGTTGGTTGTTATGGATGATATAAGTATTTTTAGAAAAAGTCGTAACAATTTAGTTGCAGTCTCGACGTGGCCATAGCGGCAGTAGAATTTAAAACCCAGAGGCGTTTCTCCATAAATTCAAAACGAACGAGGTTTTCCATTTCAATCCTTTATTAAATGTTTCTCTTGGGCAGTTTCCACCATAACCATAATAGCCTTGCATCACTACATCATCAAGGTATAGAGGGTAAGTATCAGAACATCTCAAATTCTCAAAACGAGCAGCCAGGGAGTTGTTTACAAGTGAAAATACGACTTAATTCTCAGGGAGCGCCGCAGGTAGCTGCTTTTTGTTATCCCGCGCAATAACACACATTATGACGTAGAACGCGCACTGAACCAATGAAGAATTAAAGAAGACGCGTCATGCTACGTCACGACCAATGAAAAATAATTAGTAAAAAAGTTCGGACAGAGAGGAGTGGATTAATTTAAGTTAGTAAATTCTGATACTGAATTGAATTAGATTAGAATAATAATTTAAACAGTATTAACGAAATTAATAAAATAAACTGGATTAAATTCTATATTAAACTAATCAAATATGATATCTTAATACTAATTGAGAATTAAGTCGTATTTTCACTTGTAAAAAACTTCCTGGCTGCTCGTTTTGAGAATTTGAGATGTTCTGATACTTAACTCTATACCTTGATGATGTAGTGATGCAAGACTATTATGGTTATGGTGGAAACTCCCAAGAGAAACATTTAATAAAGGATTGAAATGGAAAGCCTTGTTCGTTCTGAATTTATGGAGAAACGCCTCTGGGTTTTAAATTCTACTGCCGCTATGGCCACGACGAAACTGCAACTAAAATGTACGACTGCTTCTAAATACTTATATCATTCATAACAACCGACGTTCTTAACTTGTTGTGCAACCATGTGTGCTCCTTTTATAATTCACGTTACTGCAACTACAACATATGACGGTAAATCATCGTAATATAATATAGTTTGTATCAAGAAAATGTAACAACAACATATAAATCATCTCTCTTTGTACCAATAATTTAACAATAATCAGGATTATTCACTTATTTATAGTCCTTAAGTTATTTTTTTTTAGTCCTACTGAATTGTAGAGTCCAATTATTGGATATTATAAGAGTCCTTAATGTTGCAATGGCAGTATGAAGTTGCAATAAATAAATTTAAGTAATAATATAATAACAATATATAAATCATATCTCTTTTTATCAATAATTTAACAATAGTCAGCATTATTCACTTATTTATAGTCCTTAAGTGAATTTTAAGTCCTACTGACTTGTAGTAGTCCAATTATTGAATATTATAAGAGTCCTTAGTGTTGCAATGGCAGTATGAAGTTGTAATAGGTAAAATAATACAATAATAATAATAATAACAAGAACAATATCAACAATAAAAATTTAAAATAATAATACTTAATAATAACAATAATAATAGTATCATCAATAGAAAGAATAAACAACAACAAATACATCAAAATTTTATTTACATAACATCAGAGACTTTTTTGAATGCAGTTTACCTAAACTTTCAATTCCACTCTTTAAATACTTTTTATCCATTATAATCTTCATATTCTCTTTCAAAATCAACTTATAAATAGTGTTACTAATATTAATAATTCTCTACAATAAGTTCAGCAATAACAAGCAGTATAATTCAAAATATCACACACTTTCTTTAATTCTTTCTTAAGTATATCATTAATATCTCATTCATATAGTAGTGAATGAGGCATGAGAATATACTCAAATAAAATACATAATGCAAAATAAGGAATAAATAAGAAATATTCGTGAAAACAATCATTATTGTGTAGATGATAGTTATGTAACTAAATTGCTTTCAGTCAAACAAGAAAACATAAGTTGTGAAATGAAAAAATAGGACCTTGTAGCATATTAAGAAAGTTTGGACAATTCTCAATTAGTATTAAGATATCATATTTGATTAGTTTAATATAGAATTTAATCCAGTTTATTTTATTAATTTCGTTAATACTGTTTAAATTATTATTCTAATCTAATTCAATTCAGTATCAGAATTTACTAACTTAAATCAACCAGTTTATGCCTGCACAAACAGTTAACTCAAGTGAAAACTCAACAGTGATGCTCCTGCGAGCTCAATTCAAGAACACACTGGTATACAGAAGAGAATTGATGATAATTAATTTTTTATTTAGTAAATTTATTTTATTAAGTTAGTTTATTTTATTAAATTTAATTAGTTTTATGGCTATTATAAATTTTTTAATTAAGCTATTAAATTGATATCTATTACATGATTATTGAGAAAATTCTATAAGAGAAAGAGTCTAAAGAATAAGTTTAAATTATATAACTAAAACCCTAGGAACAACTTTTAAATTATATTTTATCAATAATATCTGGCAAAGCAATTCATAATTCTTTATCTTTCCTTACTGAATCAAAATGTTATAAGAAATGTTGATAAGAACCAAATTTTACCTCAACCAGAAATCTTAACTAATAAAATACATAAGAATCTGTTAAATTGTATTTACTATCTTCGAACCTTTTCATCATAGTAACAAATACAACAACAATAATATTTAAATTTGTGAAAATAAGTAATTAAATTTTATTAAAAATAACTTATATGGTCACTGTAACGCATATAAAACTAGAATTTGTAATTAAATTTCTGTTATATGTGTTGTAAAGCTCATTATTCCATACTCCATTTTCTGTAAATTCCTAGTAAAATCCATCCTTTAGTCACTATCCCTACTGAATTCTATGATTATAAGGATTTGGAACAAAAATAGACTTACACCAGAAATTTCATTCAATAAAATATAGACTTCCAAGTTAATTTAGTGTTATAAACTTCAGATTGAATATACTGGCTTAAGTTTTATCAGAATTATTGAAATTTTTAACAACTTTACCCATTTACCATTAGTTTATTAGTAAACACCATATTACTTTCTCAGAATACTGATAGACATCTCTGAAAAGCTTCTCTACTGAATTCAATTAATTATAGAGATTTGCAACAGAAATAATTCTACATAGTAAATGAGTCAGTAAAACATAATATTTACTTATAATATTTAGAGTAATTTAAGTTTAATTTACTAGTAAGAACCTTATTTTTTTTGTAATCTATTCTTAATAATATTTAATATCAATTCGTACTATATTAATCTTTAACTTAACAACAACTGTAAAAATATCTAACTCTTAATAATTTAACTAACAACTAATATTTAACAGTAAAAATGTCAAATTCATATTTAAATTCATTCCACTTAAATAGAAAATGTACTGTTACTCTATCTTTCTATAAATAAATTTGCTGTATATGGGAAAAATATCACAAAAGAAAATAGAATGAATAAATAAATAATAAACACTTTTTAAAATAAGTAGCTTGATTTGTACTCTCTGAACATAGCATCAAAAAACAAAAGTAATGAAATAAAACAATAATTTACTGCACACAATAATTTTACCTTTTCAATGTTACGCAACTTCAGCGCAACTTTCTTTTGAGATCAAATGATTCAAATGATGATTTTAATTAAATGATGATTGATCAAATGCTGATTGATCAAATGCTGATTTTCTTTTGACTAAATTGTTACGACTGCTTCTAAAAATACTTATATCATCCATAACAACCAACGTTCTTAACTTCGTTGTGCAACCATGTGTGCTCCTTCTATAAACCACGTTACTGCAACTACAACATATGACGGTAATCATCGTAATATAATATAAGCCGGACAGGATCTCAAAGGACTTATGCCACAACTATTCTTCCAAACGATGTGGAAAGAATATTTGAGAATCAAGTTACTGCTTATTTACTGAGGTGTCGTAACAAAAAAGAACGGAAGCAAGGCATCTACGAAATATATTTCATTATAAAGTCAACCCCCCTATCGATGTCAGCCAGAAGAAGTATTGGAACATCGCGTCAATGAAAACAACATAAAATTGTTGTATCTTTTTTTTTCATAACAAGATTTGATTGCGTAAGTTAGATTTTATTTTAAGTAATATGTATTATTTATTTGTTGCTAAATGTTATAACAACCTTTTTTATTTTGTTAAAATATCTATTCTTACGTAACAAGAAACCAAGTGACAGAGTTTTTTAACAGTCTGAGATTTTTATTTATGTTCTTGTATTATTAATTATTCTGAAAGATATTATAAAATTTATTTACTGTTTATGTTATTTTTCTGTTAAAATTAATATATTAAGGAAGAATTAAAATTATGTTATTATGCTTTAAAGATTGAACTAAGTTGATATTTTGGATTGATGCAATGAGATGCACTTATGAGAATTGCTACTACAATATGAATTGAATAATTTATGTTATCAGTTATTACTTGGCACATGACTTGGAGTATGATTATGAAATTTACATGATGATATTTTACGATAACTAGAAAAGAAATCTTAAAAGAAGTTGTGCTGAAAACTTGCGTAACATTGGTAAAGTAAAAATTGTGTGCAGTTTAATTTTTTTTTTTCATTACTTCTAGGTTCCGAAGTTCAAAGCCAGAGACAAACAATTTGTTCTTAGAATATTTTAGAAGAATTTTGTTCCTTTTATCATGAACATTTAGAATGTACGAAATTTAATATTTATTCTTATGTATTGTTAAAAAATTAATATTATTTGGTTAAGCTCACAATATTACCAAAAGTTTTTGAACTGTTCTGATATATATTATTTCCCATATTACTTCATTTTACAAGAGTAATTTAATTTTATGTTCTTATTTTATCATTTAATTTAGTCCCTTTTCATTCGGTGATATTTATTCATAGGAAATAATTTCTATTTATTGAAAAAATATATGAGTAATCTCTTTTCATTATTTACTAAGTAAAATGTATTGGAACATATTCTATGCCATTTTATAAATGCATAAAGATTTATTAGAGTCTCTGAAACTACAGCTTACATCATTGATTGCATAATATCGCAAAAATAGCTTTTGGAGTTTCTTACTTGAAGAGTAAAAAAAAAAAAAATAATAATAATAATAATAATAATAATGATCTCAAAAGAAAGTTGCGCTGAAGTTGCGTAACATTGAAAAGGTAAAATTATTGTGTGCAGTAAATTATTGTTTTATTTCATTACTTTTGTTTTTTGATGCTATGTTCAGAGAGTACAAATCAAGCTACTTATTTTAAAAAGTGTTCATTTATTTATTCATTCTATTTTCTTTTGTGATATTTTTTTCATATACAGCAAATTTATTTATAGAAAGAGAGAGTAATAGTACATTTTCTATTTAAGTGGAATGAATTTAAGTATGAATTTGACATTTTTACTGTTAAATATTAGTTGTTAGTTAAATTATTAAGAGTTAGATATTTTTACAGTTGTTGTTAAGTTAAAGATTAATATAGTACGAATTGATATTAAATATTATTAAGAATAGATTACAAAAAAAAAAAAAAAAAAAAAAAAAAAGGTTCTTACTAGTAAATTAAACTTAAATTACTCTAAATATTATAAGTGAAAATTATGTTTTACTGACTCATTTACTATGTAGAATTATTTCTGTTGCAAATCTCTATAATTAATTGAATTCAGTAGGGAAGCTTTTCAGAGATGTCTATCAGTATTCTGAGAAAGTAATATGGTGTTTACTAATAAACTAATGGTAAATGGGTAAATATGTTAAAAATTTCAATAATTCTGATAAAACTTAAGCCAGTATATTCAATCTGAAGTTTATAACACTAAATTAACTTGGAAGTCTATATTTTATTGAATGAAATTTCTGGTGTAAGTCTATTTTTGTTCCAAATCCTTATAATCATAGAATTCAGTAGGGATAGTGACTAAAGGATGGATTTTACTAGGAATTTACAGAAAATGGAGTATGGAATAATGAGCTTTACAACACATATAACAGAAATTTAATTACAAATTCTAGTTTTATATGCGTTACAGTGACCATATAAGTTATTTTTAATAAAATTTAATTACTTATTTTCACAAATTTAAATATTATTGTTGTTGTATTTGTTACTATGATGAAAAGGTTCGAAGATAGTAAATACAATTTAATAGATTCTTATGTATTTTATTAGTTAAGATTTCTGGTTGAGGTAAAATTTGGTTCTTATCAACATTTCTTATAACATTTTGATTCAGTAAGGAAAGATAAAGAATTATGAATTTCTTTGCCAGATATTATTGATAAAATATAATTTAAAAGTTGTTCCTAGGGTTTTAGTTATATAATTTAAACTTATTCTTTAGACTCTTTCTCTTATAGAATTTTATCAATAATCATGTAATAGATATCAATTTAATAGCTTAATTAAAAAATTTATAATAGCCATAAAACTAATTAAATTTAATAAAATAAACTAACTTAATAAAATAAGTTTACTAAATAAAAAATTAATTATCATCAATTCTCTTCTGTATACCAGTGTGTTCTTGAATTGAGCTCGCAGGAGCATCACTGTTGAGTTTTCACTTGAGTTAACTGTTTGTGCGGGCATCAACTGGTTGATTTAAGTTAGTAAATTCTGATACTGAATTGAATTATAGATTAGAATAATAATTTATACTGTATTAACGAAATTAATAAAATAAACTGGATTAAATTCTATATTAAACTAATCAAATATGATATCTTAATACTAATTGAGAATTAAGTCGTATTTTCACTTGTAAACAACTTCCTGGCTGCTCGTTTTGAGAATTTGAGATGTTCTGATACTTACCTCTATACCTTGATGATGTAGTGATGCAAGACTATTATGGTTATGGTGGAAACTGCCCAAGAGAAACATTTAATAAAGGATTGAAATGGAAAGCCTTGTTCGTTCTGAATTTATGGAGAAACGCCTCTGGGTTTTAAATTCTACTGCCGCTATGGCCACGACGAAACTGCAACTAAAATGTACGACTGCTTCTAAATACTTATATCATCCATAACAACCAACGTTCTTAACTTGTTGTGCAACCATGTGTGCTCCTTTTATAATTCACGTTACTGCAACTACAACATATGACGGTAAATCATCGTAATATAATATATATATATTTATATATATATATGTCGTAAATTCAAGTTTGAATTCGCTCTTAGTTGCAGTCCGAAGCTTGTTGATAAACATGCTTAACTCCGTGCCAGGTTTCCCGTCTCGATTGCATCAGGAGGCCGTGTGGTGTCACCAACAACAAATCACTTCAGTCAATTTTCAATAGAAGTAAATATTTTACAGACATTTTAAAACGTCAAGTCAGGAGGAATGCTCGGTAGACTGTAGTTAAATCTATTCATCAGTACGTTCCGCTGCGACAGTCAGTAATTTCCACAAGCATTTCCCAAATATAAAAACATTTTATTCGGTGAATGAGTTGGATCCACTGGGCACTAAACCTTTCTGAAACTTTATTAAAAGTCTCTACATTACTAACTAAAAAGGCGATGTATCGAGCAAGACGCCAGTCAAATTTTCATTCTGTTCTTTAGCCAAGCAAAACGTAAAAATCTCTCTCTCTCTTAGCATTGCAAGCTATTTTAAGGGGAGCTATGCAGAAGATTACAAACGCGACATGTGATCTGTTTTAGCCAATCATAGTCTGAATTTGAAGGACTTAATCCAATTTCCGGCGTAGAGATATCGTAGTGATTAAATTTCCGGGATGCTTTTGGCGCCAAAAAATCTTTCTGGTTAGAACTAGAATTTTCTGAAAGCTTCTAAAAACGCTGTAAAATGAAGTAATATTTTAGCTTCGAGAATAGGTGTAAAATATATTCTTTAACTGCAGAAGATTTTTTAGAATACTGGAGAAGAAATTCAATAATTGACACAGAATAGAAGTGAGAAATATTTAAATATAGAAACATACTAAGAGACATTTAATATTTTAATATAAGAAATATTTTACGGAAATAGGGTTTTTTAAGATGAAATAATTTTAAGAGATATGATATTTTAGCATTTAAATAAAGATTTTATAGCAGTTTGTCTACACGGGAAAAATAATAATGAATTTTAATAATGGATTAAAAATAAAGATGTTCTATTTAAAGGATAAATTTAAGTAGCTATCGCCATTTTTAGATTTAACTACTTTGGAATAAATATTATTCAGTGGAATATGCAAAATGGCTTTACGTACAGATATTACAAGATTATTTTAAGAATAAGAATTATTTTAATAAGCCGGGGTTATATACGGAACATTACTATGTAGAAAAATTTTATAGAATAATTTAGCAGACTTCGGAAAAAATTAAATTTTGTAATATTATCCCCCTTCCCTAAAGATTTTGGATGAAGTTAATAGTTAAGCAACTATAAATTCAGACAATATAAATTTAATACTTTAGAAATTTGAATTTTTAATACTATAAATTTAGAGACTGTCAGCAAGGAGAGGAAAAATCTTCTGAAGCAATATGAGACAAAAAAAATTATTAATTAAAATAAAATAAATAAATAAATAAAAATACATACAAGAAATGGTTACAATCTCACTTACCATTTGTAAGTGCACAAGAAAAATATAATAACAATAATAAGTAATAAATATGAAGAAATAAGAAATAATAAAGGTACTATTATGCTTTTATACACTATTAACAGCAATTATCTACGTTTTAATTGAATCAGTCTCTTTTTGGAACTTTATAAAGTCGTCATTTTTTCAAAATGATTGGTACAGTCCCTTTTAAATAGACAGTCTTAGGCTGAAATAAAAACATGTTTCCATCAAATGTATAACTCTAGGTATTTCCTCAGTGTAATGTTTTTCACCATTACTTCACAACTCTTGCACTTTGTCACAACATTTTTTATCATAAGTATCATAGTTACCATAAGTATCATAGTAATTTTTTACATAATAAACAAGTCTTTTGGTAATGACTAAACTACTTTTAAAAGCTTACTTATCAATTACTTTCTTGAGCTCGTTTACATTTTACTTCGGATCCCAACATCTTTAACTAATATTTTTCAAACATATTTTTTTTCTTTCCAATAATAAATAATGTAACTCTCAGCAATATAAATAAATATTATAGTAAAATTCAATTCATAATAACACTCAATATAACTAATACTTCTCAATATAACCAATACTTATCAATATAAATAGTAATTCATAGTATAATTCAATAGTAGAAATAATAATAATATAATAACAGCAGTATGATCTAAGAAAATATCACAGTTTGTTTATTTATTGTTACGGAAAATATTAGTTGAGAATAAAACAATTACATAGCAAATAAATAAATTTCTTATTTTTTTAATTACATAAGAATGTATTTTTGCCAGTCGAAAATATACGAAAAAATATATATATAATAATAATTTTAAAATCCAAATAAATTTAAATCAAAATATTTAGAAAGTGAACTCTCAACCAGTAGTTCCTTACAATAACTTTTTTCTCTGATACTCTTTTACAAAATTACACCATTAAGTTATAAGTTTCCCTATCCTAAATGTAGAAAGTTGTTTTTGACAAACTTAGAATAAATAAAGACAATAAATCACAATAAAATGATGTTAATTTTAGCTGAGAAATGGAATACAAAGGCAATTTTGTCTAAATACTTAAATTTCTATTGTTATACACAGCAGTCATTGTAAAATCACATCATCATTATCCAACTATTTTATGTTGATATAATTGTAGATATATTTATAAACTGTTACTATTTTATTATCTATTGAAATAAATAACATAATATTAAATTTTTGAAAACAATTGGTTTAAGAAAAGTAAATATAGTTTATTTTGATATAGAATTAAATGATTTAATTTTATTTTTCAACATCAATTTGAAAATTCATAAAATCAAAATACACATGCCTGCATAAAGTGTCTAAATTAAGCTCAAAAACTCCCAGAAACAAGTAATATTCTCGTTGTGCACCAAGAAACTACCTGATAATGCTGAAGCTAGAGTTTAATCTATTGTTTTTACTTTAGTTTGATTTTATGATGGTGATTGTGGTGGTTGTTATACTTTTTTTTTCTTTTTTGGTTTGTTCATGAAAAAGTTTGAAATTTTCTGGTGAAAAATATGGTCGTAATTTAGAAACATGTACAATAACTGAATTTAGTCCTGTCTCATAATTAAATTTATCTATTTCATAGGTTGCATCAGAAAGTTTATTTATTATTTTGTAAAGCCCAGAGAAAGTAGATTCGAATTTTCTAGTGTTAGGATACTTAAGTTCTTCATAAATATTCTGAGTACTCAATTCTAGTAAATTTATTAATGCTAAGGATCTTGGTAAATAATAAACTTATTTTTTACTCAAGCTATGGACAAAATGAGGTGGTCAATCCCCATTGGTCAACTTCAGATTTATTAAAATTCAAAATTACCTAATAGAACAATTTAACTAGGGGAACATAGGGCTAATTCTCCATCATGTTCCAGTAAATTAATTTCTACCTGACCTAGCATTTTGTAATAAATATCATCATCATCAAAATTTTCTAAGTTTTTATATTAAGTATTTTATTAAGTTGGTAAAGGCATCATAATTCCTACATTAAATCAAAATAAACAATAAAACAATAATACTCTATTCATAAACCAAAATAAACCGATTCTTACTTCCGTAGTGTAGAGAACTGACGACTAACTCAGGTCTTGTCTGGCCATACTTTCAGATTAAAACTATAACTAAATCAGTAGATGCAGGTAAAAAAAAATTATCAGTGACAATGCATGTTTCCTACAGCTACAGGTAGAAAAGCAAAAGTAGATGCGAAGATCGTTGGAAACTTTTGAAGTAAAACTCCACATGGAACTTTCTGTTTATCACCAGATGTTGTTATCACCGATACTCACTGTCTTGAAGATAGTTTTTTTCTTGTCCATTTTCTGATCTCCCAACTGATCACAAAACAAAGATTGCTCATTTCACATAACTTCTGTCTGTTTATCAAACGTCTCATCCTGTCGTATTCTGTGTTGTATAGATTATTAAAAGATTATTTTAAGAATAAGAATTATTTTAATAAGCCGGGGTTATATACGGAATATTACTAAATAGAAAAATTTTCTAAAATAATTTAGCAGATTTCGGAAAAAATTAAATTTTGTAATATATATATATATATATATATAAACGCTGCAAAAATATGCAAATGATATGTGAACCTTGCGCAAAGCAGCTCTCATGAGCACACAAACTATACAAATACTATACAAGAGGATAGATTATGAAATTTAATGAAATGCAGGTGCAATAACAAGATTAAAAACTTTGAATATAAAACACATGAACCATAAATCACAATTCAAAAAGTCAATAATTCGTAGCTCTTTGGAAGGTGGGAGGAGCAAAAATATCAAAAATATTTTAAGCCTATCAAGTTTTGCAAGACAACGCCAGCTTGCATGCTCCAATGTATGTTAAAAAAAAACTAAGAAAATAAACATAATTTCAGATAAATTAATAAAATTCAAATATTTTTTTTTTGTTGAAAAAACACAATCTTTTAATCAAAATAATATAAATATGTGTAGTAAAACTAATCATGACTGTAGTATAAGATGTATTGAAATGGAAATAGAGTTGCCAAGTCTCCGGCTTTTTGCACACCACTAATTTTTTTAGAGAAAATGTTGTTCTTTTAAATCTCAAAATGCTCTGATTAAGCAAAACAACATTTTCTGTACTAAATTACTGGTATCCAAAAAGCTGGAGACTTGGCAGGTCTGTGGAAAGAATATAAATTTTAAACATATAAAAACTGAAACAGAACTTAATTATACTAAAAATTTAATGAAATATAGGTTCTCAATCCAAAAATCTCAATTAATATATTTTTAAAGGTATATAATCGAAAATGCAAAATTTCAAAAGAAGAGTATTGTAAATTACTGTTATTGACATTAGACCCATGATTATTATTACAAATATTTAATGCATTAGAACTTTCTCTGATGTATGCCTGTAAACAAGTCAGTCAAGTAATGTAATAAATAACATCATTGGATTTGAAGAAAGTTGTGTAACTACATGGAAAACATCTAATGCATTAAATATTCGTATTAATAACAACAAATGTAATGTTAATAACAGTAATTTACAATAACCTTCTTTTGAAATTTTGCATTTTAAATTACATACCTTAAAAATATATCAAACGAGATTTCGGCACATGTTGAGAGGGAGAGTGACCGTTTGAGAATTAAAAATGATTTCATCTTTAAGCACAGAACTTTGTACCCTTACGGTTTAAACACTGCTTTGAATGGCTATGACATTAAAGGTATTGGAAATGTTTTTGATTTTTTAAATTTGTTATGTGCGCTAGAGTTATTCAAAGAAATAGTAGAGGTGTTATGGTGCTAGAGTTATTCAAAGAAATAATAGAGGTGTTATGGTGCTAGAGTTATTCAAAGAAATAATAGAGGTGTTATGGCGCTAGAGTTATTCAAAGAAATAGTAGAGGTGTTATGGTGCTAGAGTTATTCAAAGAAATAATAGAGGTGTTATGGTGCTAGAGTTATTCAAAGAAATAGTAGAGGTGTTATGGCGCTAGAGTTATTCAAAGAAATAGTAGAGGTGTTATGGTGCTAGAGTTATTCAAAGAAATAATAGAGGTGTTATGGTGCTAGAGTTATTCATAGAAATAATAGAGGTGCACATGATTTTTCAAAGGAATTAAATTTTCTGGTCCCTAGTAGTTGGATGTGTAAAAAAGAATTTTTGGCAACTTATAATGTTGATGCAGTTAAAAAGATTGTATTTGCCCTTAAAACTACGCACTTTGAGCAAAATACATAAGGTGTGTACTAATTATAAATTTTCAAATTTGCATTTTAAAGACCCTTTCCATGATTTGATCAGATTTAAATTGAGATATTTAAAAGATACAAACAGATATACTACATTTTTTTACTATGATTTTTCAACAAAGGTCGTTTTAATTTAATATTAAGCAAATTTTTAAACAATAAAATTTTTATTTTCCTTCGAAAGATACTGCTATAGATGTTACTAATAAATACACAATCCTACTGAGTAAAAAATTGTTCAATTACAGATCATTTGCTTTTGCGTTACAGATTTTTGACAACGTAACAGTTCATACGTTGATTTTGTTGATGTTTTTCATGGAGATCTAAATATTACAAGCAACAAAAATTTGCGTTTTATTATGGGATTTTATACAGGGTGAATCTAAACTCTTGGACAAAATTTTAAGGGGTGATAGTACACATCAAGACAAACAATAATAAATAGGAAACTAAGGGTCCCAAACGTCTTCCGAAGGAGATAGGCGCCATTAAAGTTTAGGGTCCAAATTTTCAAATGATTATAAAAAACGGAAAAATTGGTCGATTCGTTTGCGGTTTTCGCTAAAACTGTTCTTTATGTCAGTATTTTCTTAAAAATAAATTTTAAAGATAAAGTTTAAAAAATGCCGATAGAGGGCGCTTTAGACTTTGGAGTAACAAAAAACTATTTTTTACCGTTATTTTATGTATCTCATTAAAGGCTTTCAAAAGCTTAGATTTAAACTTAAATTTTGAGCTCAAAATCTGAATCGTTGGGAGTGATTAAGTAGCGCAAACTGAACTGCGTTCAGGAGTTGAAATTTGAAACACCTCCCTCTCCCCCCCCCCCATTCCTGAACACAGTTCAGTTATTCCCGATCTTGGTGTCGTAGACCAGGCAGAAACAATATGAGTTGTAATTTTCCAACTGAACGGAAAATGTCCGGGCTAGAATTCGAACCTGGGATCTCTTGAAGCTGCCATGCTCTACCAACTGAGCTATCCCGGTTGAATCTGGAGGGCATATTTCATCCAGTTCATGCTAGGATAGCTCAGTTGGTAGAGCATGGCAGCTTCAGCCAAGACATCGCAGGTTCGAATCCTGGCCTGGACATTTTTCGTGCAATTGGAAAATTACAACTCATATGATTTCTTTAACAATTTGAATAATTGCGTTAAAATTAATCCAGGCAGAAACTACTACCCCCTACACGTAAAATAAACGATAGAGTAATAACAAAATTAAATAGAAAATTTATTCATAACAGACATGAGCAATTTCTCCGCGCAAAATAAAAAAAAAACAATTTGATGTATATATGCATGTAGTGCGCAATATGAATAAAGGCTGCCACGTAGAAAATGGTACATGCATGAAGTGCGTGAGGAATCACAAAAACTGCTCGAAAGAGTGCCCGCCAGCAACGATGCAGGCCTCACGCCTCCGGCGGAGGGAGTTGCGAACATTAGTGAATACCCCGGGCATCTCCCGGATATCGCCTGCTACGACGACGGTAATCCTCGCAACCAGGTCCTCGTCGGAGTCAACGGTAAAAAATAGTTGTTCATTACTCCAAAGTCTAAAGCGCCCTCTATCGGCATTTTTGAACTTTATCTTTAAAATTTATTTTTAAAATAAATTTTTTATTTAATTTTGTCATTCCTCTATCGTTTATTTTACGTGTAGGGGGTAGTAGTTTCTGCCTGGTCTACGACACCAAGATCGGGAATAACTGAACTGTGTTCAGGGGGAGTTCAAATTTCAACTCTTGAATACAGTTCAGTTTGCGCTACTTAACCACTCCCAACGGTTCAGATTTTGAGCTCAAAATTTAAGTCTAAGCTTTTGAAAGCATTTAATCAGATACAAAAAATAACGGTAAAAAATAGTTGTTCGTTACTCCAAAGTCTAAAGCGCCCTCTATCGATATTTTTAAAACTTTTTCTTTAAAATTTATTTTTAAGAAAATACTGACATAAAGAATAGTTTTAGCGAAAATCGCAAACGAATCGACCAATTTTTCCGTTTTTATAATCATTTGAAATTTTGGACCCTAAACTTTAATGGCGCCTATCTCCTTCGGAAGAGGTTTGTGACCCTTAGTTTCCTATTTAATATTGTTTGTCTTGATGTGTACTATCACCCTTAAAGTTTTGCCCAAGAGTTTAGATTCACCCTGTATATGGGCACTTTATTATGGGGTACTAAATTTAGGATGAACAGGAGGTTAAATAAGCAGAATGCTGTTAGTGTTTTTGAAAGGGATTTACTGGGTTGTCCGAAAAGTTCGCGCTGGTTGGGAAAATCAATTCGTACCGGAAAATTCTGACTGTTAATTATTAGACATTAGATACCAGAATCTATGTCTAATAATTAAATGATAGAATTTTTCCGTACGAATTGATTTTCCCAACCGGCACTTACTTTCTGGACAACCCAATAAATAAGATTATTCTGAATTTACGTTATAAATACAGGGTGGTTCAGAACTATATGTCAAAAATGTAAAGGCATGTAGAGGAGACAAAAATAAGCAGATTTCGTATAGGAATGTAGGTGCAGAAATACAGCGTTGAGGTAGTAGAGGGCACTGTTGAGTTCGGTGGATGAAAGCGTTTCGCTGGCTTAAATCGTCATTCCCCACACGATTTCAAGGAACATGCATCGTTACACCAATGCGGAGGTTGTCGACATGTATTTGATGTATGGGACTGCGCAAAGAAATGGACGGTTGCTCAAAGGATGCGCACGTTCAACTAGTCTCGAGCTTGTCGAAGGACTATATTCTACTGTGCATAATACTTCTTCTTCTACTGCTGGAATTCTGCAATATTTTTCAGTGCTCGTATCACTCCTGGAAGCATAAAACGATCCACTCGTGCACAACTCCCGATGAAGACACTCGGCGATCCGGCAGATTCCTACCCGGGAATCGTTCCATGTACATCCTTTGAGCAGCCGCTGCATTTCCTTGCGCAGCCCCATACATGAAATGCATGTCGACAAGTTCCGCATTGGTGTAAGGATGCATGTTGCTCGAAAAAGGTGCAGGGAATTACGATTCAAGCCAGCGAAATCCTTTCATCCGCCGAACTCAACAGCGACCTCTACTGCCTGAACGCTGCATTTGCTCACCCACATTCCTATAAGAAATCTGTTTATTTAGGTCCCCTCTACCTGCCTTTACATTTTAAAAATATAGTTCTGAACCACCCTGTATAACAGCCCCCTTTGAAGCTTTTTTGGAATTTGAGTGGTATATTTTGAATGAATTTTTTTTATTGTCAATTGTGAGCTCAACAGTAAAAATTGCAATTATCATAAACTTAATAAAGGGGATTTGGTATACATTGAGCAGTTCATAAAGATTTTGTTTTTGTACCAGTTGATAAAGCAGCTTTTAATTATGCAGTTATATGAAAATTGCTTTATATTAATAAAATTACAGGCGAATTGACCAATAGTAAGTACATATTATGAAAAAAATAAACTGAGCCAAAAAGATATTGTCAACAAATTTAATGCATATATTAAATAATGTAAAACTATGCATTCTTTTAGTTTTGCAATTGACAGTTGTCGTATGTTTTCTTTTTTTTTTGTTTTTAACTCCTAAATTTCATAAAAACCCAATTAAATTCAGATTTATATGCTGCAATCCAAGAGGTATTGTTAAAAATCTTAATATTAAGCTTCAGGATTTTTTTTAACGTATTTATGGCTTTTTGACATTTTAATTTAGGGATACTAGTAGTTTTGGTGTATTGACAATAGTAATAACGTTTTGAATAAATTTAAAACTACACCCACTAATTTATCATATTATAATACAAGCGAATCTTGTGTGTCTGTCTGTCTGTCTGCGTGTATGCAAATTTCATCTTAAAAACGGCTCTAACGATTTTGACAAAATTTTGTATCCTACTATTTTGGGGTACCAGAAGACCATTAAGCTAGATCACATGCTCGAGAAAATTCAATTTGTGGGTCATTTTGGGTTACTTTGGGTCAAGGTGAAGCTAATTATATCTAAAAAACGGCTCAAACGATTTTGACTAAATTTTTTATCCTACCATATTCGGGCACGTTGAAGTCCATTGCGCTAGGTCACATGTTCGAGAAAATTCGATTTATGGGTTATTTTTGGGTCACTATGAGTCAAGCTAATTTTATCTAAAAACGTCTCTATACATTAGGACTAAATTTTGTATCCTACGGTTCTGGATTACGAGAAGACCATTTGGCTAGGTCACATGTTCGAGAAAATTCGATTAGTGGGTCATGGTTGGGTCACTGCGGGTCAAGCGAATTTTATCTAAAAACGGCTGTAACGATTTTGACAAATTGTGTATCTTTCCGTTCTGGATTACGATAAGACCATTGCGCTAGATCACATGTTCGAGAAAATTCGATTAGTGGGTCATGTTCGTGGTCAAGCTAATTTTATCTAAAAAACGGCTCTAACGATTTTGACTAAATTTTGTATCCTGGCACGGGAAGTTCATTGGGGTGGATCACATGTTCGAGAAATTTTGATTAGTGGGTCATTTTTTGGGTCACTACTGGTCAATCTAATTTTACCTTCAAAATGGCTCAAATGATTTTGACTAAATTTTGTATCCTACTGTTTTCGGGTACGAGAAGACCATTGGGCTAGGTCAGATGATCAAAATAAAATTATTAGTGGGTCATTTTGGGTCACTATGGGTCAGGGTCAAGATAATTTTATATAAAAAAACAGCTGAAGCGATTTTGAGTAAATTTTTTATCCAACCGTTTTCTGGGACGAGAGGTACGTTGGATTAGATCACGTACTCGAGAAAATTCTATTGGTGGTTCATTTTGGATCGCTACGAGTCTGGGTCAAGCTAATTTTATTTAAAAAACGGCTGAAACCATTTTGACTAAACTTTGTGTCCTACCATTTTTGATTACGAGAAGATATTTGGGCTAGGTCACGTGATCGAGAAAATTCGATTAGTGGGTCATTTTGGGGTCACAACGGGTCAAGCTAATTTTATCTAAAAAATGGTTCTAACGATTTTGACGAAATGTATCTTACCGTTTTGGGGTACGAGAAGACCATTGGGCTTTGTCGCATGTTCAAGAAAATTCGATTAGTGGGCCATTTTGGTGTCACTACGGGTCAATGCATTTCAATGTGAATGCATGAACGTAGAAACAGTTATTAAACTGTTGAACAGTTGGCAGTAAACGAAGTTGCAAAGTGGGCGACATTTCGTCAAATATCGCAAAAATTTGGCTAGATGTTGATGATATTGGCGAAACATAGCGGGAAAATGAAATTTCACGATTAGCAATGCCAAAACGCATGCTTTTCACCAAATTTAAAAAGTGCCAAATTTACGCATTTTCATCAAATTTTGGCAAATTTGGTGACAAAATTGGCTTTAAGAATCTGAAGAAATTTTCTAGATATTCCCAATAGAAGCCGAAAGACATGATTCAACCAATCAGCGCCCATAGAAGGTTCTCAAAAACAGAATAATTTAACTAATCAGGATACATAGAACAGATTATTATATGTTGTGCAGATAATTTATTGTTACATTGAGTTGAACACAAAGCTAATTTTAATGGATCATAGCTCGGTCTTCCCCGCTGGTATACATATGATTTTGAGAACCGTTTTTCTAATATTTTAATCGATTTATTTTATGTTACTTTAAAAAATATTTTTGATTTTTTTTTATATTGAAGAGGAATTAAATATTAAGAGATTTTTTCTTTAGCTTATGTAATTTCTGTTTTAAAAATAATTTTATTAAATTTAATGATTCTATTTATTACCAAGTCTGTGGCCTTGGTATGGGTACTAACTTTTCTAGTACTGCAGCAAATCTTTTTCTTTTTTAATATGAATATAATTATGTTTTCAAATCTTACTTATAATAAAATCCAAAGGCGAGAAAGTGTCTGTAACCAATCCGAGCTGGACCACTCTGGTCTGCGAGTCGACCGTAGTTAAACGCCATGTTAGGCTTACTGCAAAACATATGCTAGCACATGACCACTAAATGATAATTTCTTTTACTTGAAATAATGTCTGTTCAGCATATTTTCATATAAAACATGTATATCATATCCAGTTATAATGTTTTAAGTTTTAAATTAAAAATAACAGATTAAACATCCGATTACCTGATGTAAACAAACGAATAACGTTGCCATTCAAAAACACAAATCCCATATCTAGAAAAAAATGAATGACTCTTTGAACGTTTCATTAAAATATCCGATTATGCTCTTAAAATATTTGTAAAATCATAAATAAGTCTTTAAATAATTTAAAGGATTTCTTTAATTTATTTCTGTAAGCATTTTTTTCTGTAAGCACTTTTTTTAGAAATAGCGATGATAGATAACTTTCATAGAGAGGCTTTGCGATGATCCTTCAGTATTATTACATTTCGGCGCAGTTCTGGCGCCATCTATTGGCGATAAATATAAACGAAGGAAGTTTTTTGTTGGAAAATATATTTTATATAAAATATTAATAAAGTTGTAAAATAATATAAAATATATATAAGGATATTTTAGCACCATTTATGGACAATTAATATAAACAAAGATCTCTCTGTTGGAAAAAAATATTATATAACATAATAATAAAGTTGTAAAATAATATAAAATGCATATAAGCTTATTTTTAAACTAAGAAAAATTCAGGGTGTATTGATTTATTTCAAGATCAACTTTTAAAAGCTTCAGCTTAATATCATATCTTTCTTAAAAATCTAACTTGGTTAAATCAAATTTTAATCGCCTAGCTTATATCCAATTAAATTCTGAAATTTTGCTTGCATTGTAAAATGAATATTTCTTATGAAACACAGTTAAAATATAAGGAATATATAGTACAGCATATCACATATGTTAATTATATCAATGCAGATTCAAATTTTGATTTTTAACATAGTAACGTTTAAACCTAACTTTATAGTGAAAAAAAAATGTAATTTAATAAGAGATTGTGAAAAGTTATTTTCCAATCATGCTAATGCATTTAATAATTTCAATTTACTTAAGAAATAAAATAAGATTATTTTTAATGATCAAAATTTATTTTGTTTTTTTTCAGGTATATTTTTAAAATAAGACAAAATCAGGTTTTAATTTGATGAATACTTTTAAAAGTTAAAGTTATATTATCTACTTTCGTCGTTGTATTTATTTTAACTATTTCTTCATTACTGGAAAACTTCGTTTTTTCGTCCTTTTAAATGGGATATTTTTCTACTGTGAATTAAGAAGCTAATATCCATAAAAATGCAATTTTCTGTCTCTTTTTATGTTTTTCTGCTATGTATTTGTTTCTTCGTGACTGGAATTCTTTGTTCTTAAAGAAATATTAAAATTCAAATCTATTATACTATTAACTTAGACAATTTAAAACGAACAAAATTTTAATGTTTTGTACAATCGTTAAACCATTTCAGAATTTCCATTTAATTTTTCTTATGTAACCAAACAATGAGCTGTGAGTCAAACTCTTTAGAAACACATTAATGTTTTTTTTTTATAAACTTTCGCACATGGATTATTTTTTAAATATTTAATTTGAATGTTTTGTCCAATCGTTGAACTATTTCAGAAATTTAACATTGAGTAAATATATATATATATATGTCCTCATCATTTTTATCTCTAGAAATCATTTGTCATTTTTAAAAAGTACTTTTCTACCATACAAACCTTTCAATAATAAAATTTTCATGCTGTTTGTTTTTTATGAAGTCTTATGAAAATGGAACGCTGATCAACATTCCGTCATTTTTGACGGGGGTTATATACTAGTTTAATAATATTTTTTAAGCTTATAGATATATCGATGACATACTTATTTTTGACAACCATTTGCAGCTTGCAATTAAAAAGATTTATCCCAGTTGTTTAAAATTGAATGAAGCTTTTGACAATAGTTTACATGTTAATTTTCTGGATTTAGATTTACACATAGATAAGATAATAATTATTTACATATTAATCTTTTTGATAAAGACGATTTTTTTAAATTTTACTACTTAATCCATGCCACATTGCTTTTCTAATTTAAGTAAAAAGATTTTCATTCACATTATTTTAGGGCAGTGTAATTGATATTATAAGATTTGTAACAATAGGAATTTTTTCACGAAACAGATTTTTAAATTTACAGCATATTTAATTTACAATATTTTATTTTTCATTACGCAAAAAAAAATTCTAAAATTTCTTGAATGGCAACGATAGTAGGGACAAACACTGCAATGGACGCTGGTGAAAGGTCTTGATATTTATAAAGAAACACAGCTAAAGTCCTAGAAAGAAGGCGTGTTTTTGGATGTTCACTAATGACGAAAAAAAGGCAGACAGGAAGGAAAGAATATGTAGAGTTTGGAGAGGACAATTCAAGTTTTTTCTTTTTTTTTTTTAAATGCTGGCTTTAACATCTTAAGACGATATTTGTTCCAGCTGAAGATGGATGTCGGGGAGAGTTGAGCTTGTGTGTATGTAGTATCCTAATTAATAAGGACTTTACGTTGCACATATAAATACTCATCAAACACTTGCTTCCAACGTAAATTTCATTTAATAAATATGAGTTACTTTAAAACTACATATATAGAAAACAAACCTCGACGTTTCGGTTAATCTTTATAACCATCATCAGGAGAAAAAACCTTCATAAATATGAACAGCAAAAATTAAAATGTGTTACATGATTGAGTCACGATATTCAATCTGCCAAGACGCTCAAATAACGGAAATTATAACAACATATTCAAAATACGCCTGTTATTGTTATAATTGTTATAATTTCCGTTATTTGAGCCTCTTGGCAGATTGAATATCGTGACTCAATCATGTAACACATTTTAATTTTTGCTGTTCATATTTATGAAGGTTTTTTCTCCTGATGATGGTTATAAAGATTAACCGAAACGTCGAGGTTTGTTTTCTATATATGTAGTTTTAAAGTAACTCATATTTATTAAATGAAATTTACGTTGGAAGCAAGTGTTTGATGAGTATGTAGTATCCTTTTGGAAAGTCTTATTAGGTCAAGGTGGGGGATAGCGGCTAGCATTTTCATTTTATTACAATACATTTTTAGTATAATAAAATTCTGTTCCAGTTTTGATGTGTTTAAAATTTATATTGTTTCCATTTCAATACATCTTATACTACAGTCATGATTAGTTTTACTACACATATTTATATTATTTGGATTAAAAGTTTGTGTTTTTTCAAAAAAAAAAAAAATATTTGAATTTTATTAATTTATCTGAAATTATGTTTAACCCATTTTAGGCCAAGCATAGAAATTTTATAAAATGTGGTATTATTTCCATTGAAATTTGCTTAAATTACATTCATTAAGACATCAAAAAAGTCTCGTGCATGAAAAATAATATATTTTTTTTAATTTGACGTTACCATTATTAATTTATTATTATTAATTTACCATTAAATTTAAATAAAAAATTTTAAGTTTTCTTATGGCATTTGTTTTATTTTTATTTTATTTACAGAACTTGCAACTTTACTCCATTATAAAAACATATGATTAATCTCAAGTGGAATAATTATACATTTTCAAAAAGTCGAATTTGTCAATAACCGTTTCAAGTAAAAAAACAGCGTATTTTGAAAATTTCTCAACAGAAAATGATTACTTCAATTGAATTACTAATATTTTATAGATGTCTTCAGAAGCCTTAAAAATAGCAGAAAAATAAAATTAGCGAAAAATATACGTCACAGTGTTAATAAAAAATATTTATTGAAATGGTGCGTTTACGCACCTTTGGCCGAAAATGGGTTAATTTATGAGTTTTTCAATATATACATTGGAGTATGCAAGCTGGCGTTGCCTTGCAAAACTTGATAGGTTTAAAATAGTTTTGATATTTTTGCTCCTCCTACCTTCTGAAAAGCTAGGAGCTGTTGTCTTTTTGAATTGTGGTTTATGGTTCATGTTTTTTACATTCAAAGTTTTTAATCTTGACATTTAATCACATACATTTCATTAAATTTTATAATTTATCATCTTGTATTAAAGTATTTATGTACAGTCGAACCCGGTTAAGACGCGTTTCAAGGGACTGGACAAAAGTCGCGTATTAAGCGGGATCGCGTATTAAACATGATCTGTATAACGTTCCAGGAACTGAACTTATTTAGACATCTAGTCGTCTAAATGAACTTTAGAGCTTTCGCTTAAATTTTTACGGTCGAAAATAGTGTATTTTAGCTTTAGGCACATTTAGATTACTGTATTCAAGTTTCATTCATTGTGTTTTTCTACTAAAAATGTAAATGAAAAAATGTGGATTCAAATAGGATTTTATTGTCGATTACTATGTTACAACAAAAAGTAAACAAAAAATATAATTTTCCTGCTAGCCTAATTTTTTTAACACAAACTAAACATATTACATATTTGCTGAACTATTATTAAAATCATATTTATCATTTGTGATAATGATTAACGCCTGCCCTTTTTTTTTTAATTTTATGACTATTCCCCATATTAACAGAATATTTGGTGAAACTCGAAAACACAGTAACAGACGGCTTGGCTCCATGAAACACATGGTGCAAGTAACTCACATGTCATGAATAAAACAGCAGAAGGCAGAAATCAGAAGAAAGTAA
Organism: Maratus michaelseni; assembly: GCA_963931845.1. Taxonomy (NCBI): domain Eukaryota; kingdom Metazoa; phylum Arthropoda; class Arachnida; order Araneae; family Salticidae; genus Maratus; species Maratus michaelseni. The sequence goes on along the minus strand of OZ007596.1, from coordinate 151,140,015 downwards.
CGAAGAAATAGAATCGAAATCGAAAGCCAGCGTAAACAGAATTAAAAGCACATATATAAGGCTTTATTTACTACAATGTATGGGAGGAAAAAACAAAAATTGACAACATACACCGCGCAGAAGGAAGAATAAATATCAAAAATTGACAACATACACCGCGCTAAAAAGGAAGAATAAATATCAAAGAAATTACTATGACCAAAGCGATTAAAATTAGTCTATCTTTCTCTACTTCAATAAAAACATACACGAATAGAGAGACAAAGAATATTAGTACGCGGAATCAAAGACGAATTCCCCCCGTTACTAATTTAGCGGGATTTTTTTTTTCATTCAATTCTTACTATTAACTCACACTCTCTCTATATTTATATATCTTGTTCAAATTTACAATCGTTAATAAAATATTTTCTATTCATCCTATCAAGTTGAAATAATTTTTTTTAAAACTTGTACTGGATGACAATTGATGTTAATACAGTTTTTTCAAATATTAATTAATTCATTAAATTTAATTAATTAATTTTAATTTTATATTTCATTTCTGTTCAAAAGTATAGACTCACTCCATATTTATAGTCTCACCTTCACACGTAAAAAGATAATGGGGCTGTTCACGGACGAAGATCAGGCGGCTCGCGGGTGAAGGAGACTATAAATGTGGAGTGAGTCTATACTTTTGAACAGAAATGAAGTATAAAACTAAAATTAAATAATAAAATTTAATTAATTAATTAATATTTGAAAAAAAAACCTGTATTATCGTTAACTGTAACATCGCTATGGCACTTTATTGTGAAGTTTCGTAATTTTTTAAATTCAATATTTGAAAAACGTCATAATCATTAGATTTTAAATTTATATCAAGAAAAATACAATTTTTTTACCTTTCTAACGCAGTTTGTCTAACAAATTTGTGAGAAATACTTTTCGAGCTATAAATTTTTGGTATTTTAGCTACTTATTTTTTATTTAATTTTTAATACATTTCAAAAATTTATCTTATGTAAGATATTTAGCAGGATATAAATTTAGGAATAAATACCGTCAGTGGCGAAGCGTGTGTAGATCGCTGGAAAAAAATTTCTATTTGACCTAAGTAGGAATTGACTTAAAAAAAAGTTTTTATATTACTTGTTCTTCTAATAACTACCACTATTTCCAAGTAGTAATATTCGTCTTAATTAATCTACCATTCAATAAAGCGAATATTACTAGTCGGAACTAATCCTCTTCAATAAAAAGCTATGCGTTGCTGACGACTGGGATTTTCGCTAATCGTTGCCACAGATTATTCTCGGAAAATGAAATATTTGAAATTACTGAAAAAATTAATTGCTCGAAAAGTATTTGTCAGAAAACTGTTAGACAAACTGCGTTAGAAAGGTAAAAAATTGTATTTTTCTTGATATAAATTTCAAATCCTCTGATTATGCCATTTTTCAAATATTGAATTTCAAAAATTACCAAATTTCACAATGGAGTACCATAGCGAAAAGTTCACGCGTAAAAAAAATAATAATAACAGCAATGTGTCAGCACGAGTCACAAATTATAATAACCGTATTATTCTGTTAAAATATAAAAGTGAATGATGATGTCACGAGTGCATGATTTTTATTTAATTCTCGACAAATACTAGATGCGCCATTTCTTTTTAGTTGTGAATAATATAGGTTAATTCACGTTATTAAAAAATGTAGCTATAAAACATATAAATCAATGGAAAACGGTAGGTAATAAATTGTAAACGTAATAATAAACCGTATTAAAAAAAAACATAACTCAGTGAAATAAGTATCCGTTTTTATGTTATACTAGCAAGCTTCGCCCGCTACGCTGGTCGGTTTCTCCAAACAAATTTTGAATCAAACGAAATATACCGGTGAATTGCATGCATCCAATAATGTACGCTTTCGATCAGACAGCTACAGGAAAATATGAAAAGAGATCGCATATCAAATTACTGCCTTGGACTACTAAGTATTTGTCTGGCTTTAATTATGTTCCTCATATTGATCATTCCAGGAATAAGACTTGATCTCGGATCTTAGTTACCCTGTACCTTGTGCCGTACCTTGAAGTGGCAGGATGAGACTCCCTGGATATATTGCGGTGGCGGTAGTAACGAAGATATAGAAATAGGTGTATTTTTAGAAATTATAACTTGTAATGTTAAAAATAAGGATGTGTTGGCGCTAAAAGCATCACCAAAATATAGAAAATGTGCTATATCGAAACCGTACAGACCATCGAAACTTTATTTCAGCAAACATTTTTTATTTCAAAATCACAATTACATAAATATCCGTAAGAATAATAGGTACTTTTATGTTAGCTAGGCGCCAGTAAAAACTCGCCAAACCATGTTTCAATTGGCATGATTTGAATTGCAACATTTTGCGTGACATTTTATTTGTATTGATATGTTTGTGTATATGTATTTTATTATGATTATATTTTAGTTATTTCAAGTAAGTTTTTTAAGATATTATATCGCAGTGTTAAAATAATGGCTAGTTGTTATTAGCTAATGTTAAAAAATGAACTAAAAAAAGGATTGGCGAGATTTTAAAAAAATTTGGCGATCACTCGCGTCCAGCTAACATAAAAACACCGAATAATATTCAATTCTAAATTCCCGAAGCAAAAAAAAAAAAAAAAAAAAAAAGTTTAAAAAAGAGCCCGAAAACTGGCATTATTGAGATTTCATATGATCAAACTTTAAGGTACATTTTTTTCTTATCCAGTATCTTATAAATCGCCAAGTATTGTTTGATCTTTAACAGTGACGAATGTATTTTAGAAAATATCACTTGGCGATCAATGCAATAAATTTTAAGGTTTTGTTGTCAAAGACAATGCCAAATTCGAAAATGTGCAATACCTCCCGAATTGTTGGGGTTAGAATATTTTTATTTCATACCATTCGATTCAGCACGCAAAAATACACTGAAATATGTTATCATTTGACAAATAAATATAAAACACGATTTTTAAGGAATTTTGTTAATGTTTGTTCCCATTTTTACCCTCTTTAGAGATGGAATTTTAGAAAACCTTTCTTATTGCGCCTCTACATCCTAAAAAGTATTTTCCCCGTAATTTTCGTGTTTGTAATTTCAATAGTTTGAACTCTGCGTTGATGATATCCCCAGTCAGGACTTTCCTTTACATATATAGAATTTTATATACAGATAAAATTAACCATTATTATTCCCTAGCAGCTTTGCTCGCTACGCTGGTCGGTTTCTCCAAACACAACATGAATCAAACGAAATATATCGGTCAATTTGATCTTGTGTTTTAAAGAAACATGAACTTTTACCTTGCATGTCCTTCCGCATTTTTGTAAAACGATACGACAGCTATTACGGAATTTAGGCTGTTAAAGACCAACTCGCTTATTTAATCATTTAGCGTAGGATTTTCTAAAGAACGATATAACGATATGCAATATACTAAAACTATCCCTGAAAAATTAACAATGCAAGTTACATCGAAATCCATTCAGCAGAATCTTTAAAAAAGTCTAATGTTTCATAATCGGGCTTAGCTGATTATAGAAATGCCTCCCCCCGCCTTCCCTAATTCTATAACTAAGCAACATAGAACGATATATACACTAAAACTTTCCCTCAAAATTTAGCTAACTAACAGTGCAAGTTCCAGCAAAATCCATTCAGCAGAATTCAAGGTATAAGCAGCAGGATCGAAATTCCCCTTTCATTATACATATACAGTTGACAGAAAAATGTATCTTTCATAATCATCTTCACCTGATGATAGAAGTTTCAGAGATTTTGTAGAGAGTATATGCTGTTATACGCCTTCAACCTTCTGGAATTTTTAAGACGAAACGCTACACATTTTTATGCCTGCACTACTGACAACTTTCTTCCATAGCTCCATAACTAAACAATGTAGAAAATCAATTCCTAAAATCGCACTGCGAAACTCCCATCAAAATCCGTTCAGTAGAACTTTAAAAAGGGTAATCTTTCATAATCGGGTTCATCTAATTTTATCTATATCTTTCTCCTGTAGCTCTATAAATAAGCAATGTAGAACAATGTGCTTTATTTTAAAACCTTTCTAAAACAAATTACCTAACCAACAGTGAAATCCTATAAAAATCTGTTTGGTAGAATCTGAGTTTTATCCGATCGGAAGGAAATACGAATTTGCGTTTTATAAATATTGTAGATGATGATGGTATGATTTCTGTAATCGGATTCGTTGTCAAACGTTCGCTTCAGAAAACACAACGCAGACGAAAACTTTGCTTCAGATCCAGAGTAGTACCAACCATCCCCACAAAATTGCCTAACTAACAGTGTAAATCCCACCAAGTCCGTTCAGCAGAACTCAAATTATAAACGGTCGGAATGAAATACGTATTTGCATACATAGTAGATATATCTTTCATAATTGCATTCACCTTTCCCAATCACTTTTTCATTAGCTCTATCACTAAGCAAAATAGAATGATATGTTATAGGGTCATTAACCATACCTGAAAAATCACTTCCATCAAAATTTGTTCAGTAGAATTTTTTTAATGTAATATTTAATAATCTGGTTCACTTAATTTTAGAGCTTTCCTCTGTAGCTCTATAACAAAGTAACGTAGAATATCTATATGCTAAAACCTTTCAAAAAACATTAACTAACTAACAGTGTAAAACCTACCTAAAATATCATGAATAATCGGATTATAATGCGAATATGCGGTTTATACTCATAGTAGATGACGATATGATTTTTTGTAATAGAATTATTCATCATGAAGGATTCGCTTCAAACATAAACGATGCTTTCAACATTGTAGCTAATACGCCAATTGGCGAGTTATCCGGTTAGGGATAATTTGCCCGAAATCGTATGAATAACTTTCCAAAGAAAAGGGGAAACATGGCTGAAGGCTGAAAACATATAAATATGTGATACATAATACTAAACAGAGTTTCCAAACTCTATTTTAGCAAGCACGTTTTATTTTAAATCGTGGCGTTTGTAGAAATAATAATACACAATTACATAAATATCCTTAAGAATAATATTCAATTCACAATTGATCAGTTAATGTAATCTGTAAAAACATCTGTAAAAATAAACAAAGGAATTAAATAACAAAAAAAGATTTAATTTGAATTTCTTCCATTGCTATAGTAACGGGCGTATTTTTAGAAGTTATCACTTGTATTGTTAGAAATTGAGATTTTGACGTCAAAGATATTGCCAAATTAGAAAAATGTGCAATATCTCATGAACTATTTGACTTAGGAGTATTTAATTAATACCATTCGATTCAGCATACAAAAATACATTAAAATATGTTATCATTTGTCACGTAACTATAATACCCGATTTTTAAGGAATTTTTTTAAAGTTTGTTCCCCTTTTTACCCCCCTTAGGGGTGGAGTTTTTGAAAATCCCGTCTTAGTGCGCCTCTACATACTAAGAAGTATTTTTCCTGCAAGTTTCGTCTTTGTAGGTTCAGTAGTTTTGGCTGTGCGTTGATCATCTAGCCAGAAAGGACTTTCTTTTATATATATAGATTAGGATATTCCAGGTAAAGGTACAGATTACTTTAAAATACAAGGTTAAATTCCCGGCTACATTTCGTTTGATTCAAGGTTCTTTTGGCGAAGCCGACCAGCGCAGTCTGCTAGTGATATATATTTGAATAAAAAATCCACTAAATTGGCAACGCTGGAGAAGAAATTCGTATATTGATCTAAGAATTCACGTATTAAGCTAGATTTTTCGGGTCAAGAGACCGAAACTTTATCGCGTATTAACCGTGAGCGTCTTAACCGAGTTCGACTGTATATTATATATTATATATATATATATATATATATGTGTGTGTGTGTGTGTGTGTGTGTGTGTACGTATTTATGTAGTAGTGTATTGTGATACAACTTTAGGTACAACTATACAAAAATTACTAAATAGAAAAATATTCAAAATTATTTGTTTCTTCCAAAACAAATAAAATACCGTATATACTCGTGTGTAAGTCGACTCGTGTATAAGTCGACCCCCCCCCCCCCAATTTTTACGCAAAATTTTGGAAAAAATTGAATTTTCGTGTATAAGTCGAACCACATTTCTGGTAGTATGTTGAAAAATAATTTGTAATCGAGGATGAAAAAAAAAATTCATTAAATTAGTAAACTTTTACGTTTCTAATCAGACTTCTTTTTTTTTAAATTCAACATTTTAAAATTGTATAATTATGTAAAACTGAAGAAGCTTAAACTATTTTTAAAACTATTCACATCAATTTAATGATTACTTACTTTGTTTTTTTGAAAAATCTATTCGAGCCTTATTTACAAGGGTAAACAACTTCTTAAACTGCTAAAATAGAGTACTTCTTTGTATTGCAGGACTTTTAGGAGAGAAATCTAGGTGCATTCTCAAGTTGAAGTCTTTTTAAAAAGGGGATTAAAATGTTGAAAGGAATGCCCCTGTATTGAAGGGAATTCTATCCCAAGAGAAAATGAGTGCAGAACAATTACAGAGACATTATTGTTCAGCTTTTTTTTTTATCAATCACCATTGTCAGCTTTTATCTGTCTCTCCAACCTAGATCCATATGTGATTAATTAAAAGACTTGCGCATTCACCAATTATCTGCGAAAAAAATATGACTCCGGTATTTTACTCCGCTATTTTTTTTTACTTACTCGTGTATAAGTCGACCCCCCATTTTCAGCTCCCAAATTTTGTCTAAAATTCTTTTACTTATACACGAGTATATACGGTATTTATAATAGATTGACTTTTCTTGTAAAACTATGCTTTTCTTCTAACAACCGAAACTTTTTATTTATAGCTACACAATATTGTGTTGGATAGAAGAAAAAGGCTCGATAATTTGTACACTTATGTAGATAATATTTTTATTTATATTAATATTTTCAAGAACAGATAGCAGATTAAAAGTTATTTAATGAAGAATTCACACACAATCATGATAGATGAATTTTTAATATTTATATCTTAGTTTCGTTAATAATCTATAATACTAATAAAAGAAAGTTTCGCTCTGTGTGTCTGTGTGTGTGTCTGTCGGCGATGGTTAGCAAAATCTAGCGCACCATAAAGCCTGAAAATTTAGACCAAGCCCTCTCCTGATGCAGCTGGGACTCAGAATTTTAATATTTTAATTATTTACTGAAATATTAATTAAAATCCACAATGAACTCTCATTAAAAATATGCTTTTTTTCTTCGGTTGGATGGTTGTATAGAGTCTTCACAGAAGTAATTAAATAAACCAGAGTAGCGACGCAAAGCTAAGGACTTCTAACGAAATACTGTTAATATGGAGTGCAGTTACCGTCATACAGCCAATGTAGCCATGCCACCTGCACACGACAAATTACACACACTTTATTTTACTGTTTGAAACATTTTTCCAAGCACGTTTTTCTTCATGATAATTAGCTGGGTTTAAGTTTTTTTTTTTTTTTTTTTTTTTTTTTTGCATGACATATATTATTATGACAGATATTATTAATACAGAAAACTTTATTTAATCGATTATTTTTATATTTGCGAGGATGGAGAGGGGTAAGGGTAAACAACTTTTTATTCAATATCGCATTTATTTTACTTGACCGCACGCCACCTGGCGGCGGCATTTTCTTTCATTGACCCCCCCCCTCCCCCTATTAATAAATCCAAATCTACTGCTCTGATTTCAACAAAACTAATTACATTTAACAAATTTAACATTTTAGCTTCACCCGTAGCGTTTAATAGCTGTTTTACGTAGAGAATACCACTATTTTAAATCTCAGCTAATAATGTTCGGAACCTCTCCAAGCCAGTTCCATTTTGGTAAATTATCGTAAAAATCGGCATTCATAGCTTCAAGGTGTATTTGTAGAAAGCAGTTACCAGAATTTCCGAATAATAGTCTAAGCCAAATTTCCAATTAAGATCCTAGCTTAATCAATTTTTAAAAATGCATAGTGGTCCTCCTAATTAGTTATTTGCTGAAGGGCACTTGAACATCCCCTTCCCCTCTGGCCCCTCCTTCAAGGTTTTTTTCTGTAACTATGCCCCGTTTTCATAACTCAGCAACTATCTTTCCGATTTCAACGCAACTGATTCCAAGCATTATAATTAACTTAAAAGTCACCCTCTATAACATTAAAGTAAATTTATGAGTTGCAGTTACCACTATTTCCGAATAATAGTTTAAGCCAAATTTGTAATTAAGTTCATAGCTTAACCAAACGAACAAATTTTTAAAGATGCATATTAGGTGTTAGGCAAATTAGGTGGTCCTCCTAATTAGTCATTTTCTGAAGGACACTTGAATGTCTCCCCCCCCCCCAGCACCTCCTTCAAGGTTATTTTCTCTAACTGTGCCTTATTTCAAGAACTCGGCTAATAATGTTCCCATCTTCTCCAAACCAGTTCAATTTTGTACCACGCCTACTATACAGTGCCGCAGGCAGCAGGGACCTGACTCAGAGGTTCGTTCGGAAAGAGGTTTGTTCAGAACAGAATGCTCCCCTGGCGGTGGAAGGGGGAAATAAAAGATTTTCCGGAGTGTTCGAGTATGCTAGAGATGACACGGGCTCAGCCCGAGCTCGAAATCCTGAGTCCGATCCTGGGCCCGATAAGGGCTCGGGCTCGATTTTTATACCAGTCTTCGGGCCCGGGCGGGCTAGGGATCATTCTTTTTGAAACTGATGATTTCTCATATAGAAAAAAAAAAACGTTTTTTTCCATAAAAAATTACATATTCCATTTCAAGTCATTTTAATGCTATTTTGATCCGAATGAATAAAAGAGGATGCAGAAATCTTATTTTTCTTTTCCAATTTTAGGACGCTAGTTTAAAAGAAAATTTGAAATATTTGCAGATTTATGTGTGACATTGTGTGATATGGTACCAATGGGAAGAGACGTAAGTAATTTCGTTTTTCGTTTGTGAAAGTAGGATATTTTTCAACTGGAACGTTTATTGATTTTTTTTTTTTTATATCTAACGCGAAATGAAAATTTTCCCTTGTTTTTAGTCAATCAGCTTTAGCTTAAAGTTTGGAAATTTTTAGTCTTCAATTGTGTGCGAGTCATAATGGCTCTTCTTATGAAAATAACATTAGTGATTCTATTTTTCATCATGAACTCTGCTCAAGTTAAAGCTCTGCTCTGAACATTTACGAAGTCACTTTCATTAGTAAGTCATAATAAATGTCATGTATTATTATTGCGATAGAAAGCAATCGAAAAGTGCTTCCACTTTGCCTATAAGAGCATAGGATCTTTCAGATAACGGTGTCAAATTTCAAATTTAACCTGATTTTCAGGAACTCGAAATATTGTTTTAATTAAAGAATCAATTATAATTTACGAAATACACCTTTTATAGGAAATAAAAAAAACGGCATAGAAATAGTAGTTTCTGCAAATTTCGTGCATTTATTCATAAAACGCACTTCGTTAATGTGTCCATCAGGTTTTCTTGTTGGGAGAGAAAATTATGAGAATCCTTTTAACGAAGTATATTTTTATTTCATACCAAACTTCTCTTTTGATAAGATTTTATGCAAATTCCCATAAAATTAATTATGTGCTGAGGATTAACAGTTATTTTCATGTAAGAAGTTTTTTTAAAAAAAGATATATTACTTTTAAAACAATTTTTAAATATTACGCAATTTTTTTATTGTTTTTTTTTTTCGTATCGCGCTCCGACGAGCTCGGGCTCTGATGACACAAAATGCTGCGGGATCGGATTTAAAGTCGTCGAGCTCCAAAAAGAGAGCCCGAACTTATCTCTAGAGCATGCCCGTTATACGCTGTCGATGCCATCGGAGACCGTGGCCAGAGTTTCGTTTTTTAAGAGATTTAAGTTTATTACATGGGCTCTGGCAACGCCGGGCGGGTCAGGTAGTATCAAATAAAAGCGTTATTTATATCTACCATTATACATATAATTAATTATATGCAATCAACACGAAAATAAATGAGTACGCAGAACTTGACATACTTACTCTGGAAGATCAATTGAAGGTGTCTCTTCTGTTGTAGAGAAATTTGTAAAGTTGGTTGATACATACATGTTATTCGTTAGTGCAGACGAATTATCTGCACTTAAGAAATCCCCAGAACAGTTGTTTTGAATTGGTAAAATAGGATAATGTCTTTCATTGGGAATAAAAGTCATACAGCCAGCCAATAAGAAAGCTACTAGTACACCTATATTTACTCCCTATAAGTAAAATGCAAAATAAATTAAAATATTCGAGACAATCAATAACCATGTCAGAGTAATAATAAAATATACTGATAAAACATTAATAAAGGTTGTTAATGATTTCGTTTAACGAGGAAATTTTCAAACATTTTAAAGAAAGGCATTTCTGTAAAAGAAAAAAAAATTATAAATAAGGAAATCATCCGTTCAAAATAAAAAAGCAATATATTTCTGAATATATATATATAATATTTAATTTTTTTCTATGCTTTTCTTTTGTTATGACGTACCGTACCACATGAAAACTTTGAAAACTAGCTAATACCGGGAGCGGACTGAACGTTTTTAAAATTCAATGGCAAATAAACAGTGACAACTATTGAAGTTATTCTTGCAGGATAGTCATACACAAAGTGGGAATTTCTTTACAAGAGTTACTTGTTTTAGTCCCAAATATAACATATAGATGGCGCTGCACTATCTAAAACTGTAATGATGGTGAAAAGGACTTTGTTATTTCAAACCGCGAATCATTTTTACGAAGAATTAAGGACAAAAAAGTAAAATTTAATATAATAATTGTCTTTAAACAGAATTTAAAAAAAATTCTATACACGTATGTATTAGAAAAAGGTTATCATCTGTATTATATTATTTCTGATACAAATAATCCCACATCAAAGATATTTGTACAAACTGATTGAAAAGCTGATGTCTAATTCAAAATATGTATATTTTTTAGTTTTAAATCTTACCGAGTGTGTAACTTTATATTAACCTGAGTCCAAAGTTGAAATTTTTAAACATTAGCAGTCCGATTTGATGTCAAAAACACATTATATATTTCTCAAGGAATCTAAATACAAGCTTTCACGGATTAAATTGGTCTAATATCAGAGTTAATGATTATTTTAAAACGAGCTGACTTCAGCGGTTTTCTCTTCAATAGAAATTTCGAGACACCACTCGTACTATTTAGTAAGATTGTGATTCTACTGTATGATCATAAATCTGTAATAAACAAAAATGGTAACTGTCAAATGAAAACTGATCAGTAAATCAGTAATCATTTTAACATATACATAAAGCTAAGTTGAGGTGCAAAATGGTAAGAATAACACAAAAAAACCAGTTCGCGTTAGCTATGCAAATGCCCAAATCTTTGTATTAAAGTAATACATAATATTCCAATTAATATTAAAGTAATCATTTACAAAATTTGTATATATATATTTAAATCTATTTTAAAATAAGTATCTATATATATAAAACGCTAAGCTACATGGCGGCGAAACAGCGGTTATTTCTCTTTTGCCGATGGCAGCGAGTGGTTTGTTTAGAAAATCAAATCTGTTAAACATAAGTTTAGCCGGCTTCATTATTTGTATTAAGAAAAGTATTTGAGGTATCGATTTAAAACTCGCCACACATGTAGTCCAGGCAATAGAGACCTAGCAAAATTCATGGTAGTTCTGGAAAAACGCGTACTTTATGTTTTTTGGGTCGCTGAATCCGAATTTTTAACTTCCCACCAAAATTTAACCCCCGCAACAACCCCAAATTTTGGTAAAATGCCCCCAAAATAGTTTTTTTTAGAATTCAATTTTTTGTATTGTTTTATGGAAAAAGTATCAAAAAATTCAGAAAGTAGACAAAATTTGCAACAAATAAGATTTATGACATTTAGATGTAGGATGAACGGGGAGGGGGGGGGAGGCTGCCTCGGAACATGCGCTGCATGCACTACGTTACGCAATTCCGCTTAACCACTCACGTCGTTGTGAAGGGTGATTAGGGGCGTAAGTAGATCGTGGATCTTGGTGGATTTATGCACCACCTCCACTTTTGAAGGTGGATTTTAGCGGATTTCGACGACGTCTCCACTTTGGACTACTGATTTCAGCGATAAGATAAGAAACCGCCACGTTCGCCACTTTTTGAAGTTCGTCCGCCCCTTTTTTCTCAGGAGATAAGATTTTTTGACTGTGTTAGAGTAGGGGGTCAAATATGGATTCAAGATCAAAAGTATGGATTCAAGTGAGTCTAAAGATACAGCATGCGCATCGAAATAATGAGTTATGTTCAAAATACAAGCACCCATAAAAAAAAGGTAAAATGCACACGCGTTAGAGTAAAAATTATGTTCAAAATATAGGCGCCCATCAAAAAGAAACTAGAAAGTATTATATTTTATATAAAAATCCCCAATTTCCGGAAAAAAAACGCAAATGTTATTTATTTCAAAAATTAATTTAAGTTAATTTAAGTGAGGAATCTACAAACTGAAGTAAAATATTCGTATAGTTTAATTAATTTTAAGACAATTCTTAAAACAAATATTTTTCCCCGCTCAACAACACGAAATTTAAATCATTGCAACCTCTTATTCGTTGCAGTGAATGGTCGGCACTCAAAGGGCGGAGTCCAGTTTCAGCTAACATACCTTTCATAAAATGGACTCATCTAAAAGAAGGTGTTTCCGAAGTCTCTACTCGTAATGGGTCCAAATCCAGAATACAGTGACTTTACCACGAAGTGAAATCGGAGATAAGCGATGCGCTGCGGAGTTGCTGCATGATCGCGCTCCCTTCGACCCATATTCGGAGACTAGCGTCCCCCTTCCTGTTCATCCTACGTCAAACTGTCACATAGCTTTTGTGTTTCAAATTTTGTTTACTTTTTGAATTTCTAGGTATTTTCCCCCCAAAACAATTACAAAAACGAATTTTTTTCGAAAAATCTATTTTTTTTCGGGGAGGGGGGAGGGGGGAAATTGGGAAGTTACAAATTCGGATTCAGAGACCCCCAAAAACATCAAGTAAGTCGATTTCCAGAACTACCATTAATTTTGCCAGGTAAAATCCCCTATTGCCTGGACTAATATGTAGAAAAAAATTTCGAAAATCCAATTTTTGTAAAAATTGGCCGGTAATTTTTTTATTTTTTGCAAAATACTGGTCCAGATTCTGAAAAGGAAAGAAAATAAAGTGCGATGTCAAATAAACAAAAAAAAAACATTTTGTTTCTGTTTCAAAAGTTACCTATATTTTGTAATGTTGAAGGTTATTATTTTTTTGGGGCGGGGGGGCGGGAGTGGGAGATAGTTCGGTCGTAATTTAAATATCTCGTTAATGTTAAAGGTATATAGATCTGGCGTCCCCTGTCGTGGAAGGTGAAACTAATTTATTTTTGAAAGATTTTTCGGCACGTGCGCAGGACACCTGCTATACGGTGCCTTAGGCAGCGGGGACCCGTTCCGGAGGTTCGTTCGGTTGGTTGATTTTATGAGGCCGATTTTCTACACGAGGGATATAGGCCCAAGGGAGGAATGCCCTCCGTGGGGGTCTTTCTAAGGGATCCTAATCCGTATTTACTGCAATGTTTGAAGAAAACTACGAAAAACTCCGAACGGTTAGATCAACGAGCGCGATAGGGGTTTGAACCCAGCACCTTCCCTCTACCAGCTTTGAGAGAAGAACGTCTCAGCCATTGGTGGGGTGGAGGTTCGTTCGGAAAGAAGTTTGTTTAGAACAGAATGAACATCCTGCTGGTGGAAAGTGGCACTAAAAGATGTTTTAAAAAAGTGGGCGTAGCCTGCTAGTTTTGTTAAATTTTCGCTTGAGCAAAACCTTTGAACGTTGTAATTATTTCATAACTACGTCTTGTGATTGATGGATATTTTCACACATCATTTAGTAAGACATTTGAAAGGTATTCTAATCGCATTCGTTTGGTTTGCAAAATGTTTTGAAAGTGGGGAGAGAGAAAATACTTTCTGACTTCGAAAGAAGCCAAATACTAGTTTATAAATGACGTTGGATGGTCCATTCAAAGAATTCCTGATAAAATTAAACGTTCAAGGACTGTCACTTTTAATTTTTTACATAATTCGATTATTTATGGTACTTCAAAATCTACAGGAAGGCTGAGAATGCTTTGGAAACAATCCAAACGTTTGAATATTCGCAAGATTGGAAGTAAACGAATGACAGTCAGGGGAATTGGAAACAAGATTATCATACCAGCATGAGTAAGGACTATAAGAAAAAAAAATTAAAAGGTCGGGAATCTTTAAAGATGTTAAACCACGTGTGTCCGTGTTTAATATCTGCCCATAAAAAAGCCTGCACTCAGTTGAAAGAGAAACATTTGAAGCAACAAGCGAATTGTTTTCAAAATAATTTGATCGATGAAAAGAAGTTTAATTTTAATGGTACGGACAATATTCATTCATAATGGCCTGACCGTAAAAAAAAAGAACATATTTTCCACGCATCAACAAGGTGGAGACTGCCTAATGGTGTGGAATCCTTTCCCCTTGGGAGATAAGCTATGAATTGCTTTCCTAGAAGGATGACAAAATAGAAATACGTATATTCACTTGCTGAAACGCCATTTGTTGAACCAGGGTGAAACATTACGGATCTTAATTATATTTTTACCAAGACAATGAATTAATCCATTCTGCAAAAGACACAAAAATGTGATGTGAAGATAATAAGAGTCTCAGACTCCATTGGCCAACAAATGGACCAGACCAATAATTTCATGGAAAACGTTTGGCGTATTATAGAGCGCAATATCTACCGAAAAATGGTCAAATGGTTCAATATAAAACAAAAGCAGAAAAAATTTTGCTGTTTGTGAGGCATGTGTAACGCTCTTTTGGATATGTAAATTTTGATAAGTAAAAGACAGTTTAGAAATTGAAAGATTAACTAAAAATGGAATTTAAAAATAAAATGAGATTTGCGAGATTAATCAAAATTTACAGCTTCAAAACATCGTCACAGGACGCGATCGTATAGCTTTTCTTAACATGACAATCAATATCTACATAGAATATTAAAATAAGTTTAAGACTTTACAAATGGGCCGGAAAATAGTATTCAAATACTTAATATAGATTTAATATATAATTTTAAATAGAAATAATAAAAATATATTGATTACCAAAATTAGAATTGCTAAAAAATATATATAATAAATCAAAGAGACTCACATCAGTGTAGTAACGTTGTAAAATGAAGACTCATGGAAGTATTACACACTTGTATTTATTTAAAATCATATATAATTATCTTAAATATAGAATCTGATGGTCGGCTAAACACATTAATACATATTTCATTTAACTAATTAATAATATGATTATTGCAATACTATACTTAATGATTAGGATGATCGATTATATCACGATGAACAAAATCTGCAAACATTTAATTATGATAGTTGGAGAAATCGTCTATAAGTCTAGAACTTGAAAATAATTCATGATTAAGTTGATCAATCATGTAATATAGAAGGCTGTTTCAATGTAAATTACGATGAATAAAGTCTGCAATATTAAATGATGATAGTTGGAGAATTAGTTCATAATTATTAAATATTACTATGTAAAGCAGATAAAGATGGGAAGATTGCTATTGACGATTTGAAGCAATGGATTTATGATACATGGTAGTAGGATTAAAATAATTCAAGGCAACATACTTACGCCCAAAAAATTTCAAAATATTGAAAATGACCGTCTAGATGAGTACGATAATTCCCATGATCAGCTGTACAAAATATTTATCGCAGGAAGAGTCGTGAAGATAACAGGCCCTTATTATCGCATGGGCAAATCGGGACTTTGCCCAGGGGCCCCACACCTCAAGGGGCCCCCAAATCCATACATTAATTTATAAAATACTTACTTTTTTCTCCCCCCAATTCCAGCTCTGAAAATTTTCAAATACAAAATACGAATTTCATCTTTATTAGGTTCTACTAAACTTTCTGAAAAACAAATTTCATTATGAACTCACAGAGCTTTCGCAAAGCTAACCCCAACCACTCAGTAGCGAAGCACCGCGTTCCACTTTGGCTTCAAACACAGAGCATATAGAACATAATAGCTATATGCTTTATTAGCTAAATTGTCATCTTTTTAGATTTACTGAAAAAACACTTTCTATTTGTGAAGTAGAATCTATTTGATTTGATATTATGTTGTGTGTAGTACAACTAAAAAAGATGTAAAAAACAAAATTAACTTGATTAACTCATATATACATGTTAAAGTATTTGACACTCTTCCATAAGTTGAAGTTATTAAATTCATTTACAGTAATATAACAAGTTGCTAAAGTTATATAAAAGAGTTTTGTTCTGTACTAAGAAAAAAAAGAGTATTTTTATTAATTAAGGTACTTAATTTAAAACTGACGGAGCTAAGAATTTTCTTCTATTTAAAATCCAAGATGCGAAAATATTATTTATGCATTACACATACGACTGATTATCATTGTGCATGTTGCAACAATTCAAATGGGGCCCCTTAATTTATCTTTGCCCAGGGCCACAATTAGTCATGATCGGGGCCTGGAAGATAAAGCTAACTAAGATTTAAGATTAAAAACTATTTCATACCCAGATAGCAAGCAAGGTTCCGAAAACGGTCTTTTTTCCTTTTCTTTCGATTTTTCTGCAAAGGTATATTATCTTTACCGTATACCACGGTCAGAGTAATATTTTCAATATTAGATTTTTGGAATAACCGTCAGAAAACCTACGGTCTAAAATCATCCTTTGCACATTTATTTTCCGCGCATGCGCAACTTATTTCGCGCTGCAAATTGTCCTTGTGCTTGCGTTTCATGACTCATTGAAGGTGATATGATGTGCGAGCAGGTCACGTCGTAGCACCGGTCTGAAAGTGCCGGCTTTGCATTTGCAATCATGCTCCATCTAAGGTATGTTAAACTATTTTGTATTAATTTCATTTCCTAAAGATTTACCTCGTTGTAAGAACTATATACACAAGCATATTTCTGTTGTAGTTCTTGAAATTTCCATTTATAATATGTTTTTATTCTTAACGAATTAATGCGAGTTCTTTACACATATTTTCATTACAAAATACAATAGAGAATAGCATTTGTTTATGTTTATCTTTTAAAATATATTATTATCGTTTATGTTATTATCTATTGATGCTCCCCAATTTTAAAATATTCATCTTATAGTTCATGTGTTTAAAAATTACTGTCAAAAGTTTGAAATATTGCGTAATAATAATAATAATAGATTTTGTAGTAGTATTTAAACTGTAATTTAGTCAAAGTTAATTATTTTTGCGCGTACGTTTTATTTTCTTATATTTTAGTAATTTGTGTTGTATAAAATTTCATTTAAAAATATCATTCAATGACAATTGCTTTTATATTATGTACGTTTAAGATATAAAATTTTTACTGTATGCGTCGCTACAATATTTTAAAGTATTGTTATTTTATTACTTTGTTTAATACATTTTATTTTCATGAAGTTAAAAAAATGAGTTTTCATGAAATCAAACTATTTAAATTTTTGACATTTCAATGTACATACTAATAGTTATGAAAGATTTTAAAAATGAAGGTTTATATTTTAAAGAAAAAAGGGAAAATAAAAAAAGTCTAAATAATGTTAACCGATTATTATTATTTATTTTTAATTACGGAGCATCAATAGATTTAATTCAGAGATAAATCATTCTGAAAAATTATTGTTCTTCTGTATTAAGTAGAATGAAAACATGCTTAAAGTAGACTAAAAATAAACAAATAGGTAATATGCTTATGATATAAAAATATTATATATGGAAATTGCATTTTTTTTTCTAGTAATTATTTAAACACCAAAATTTGGTTTTATATAGTTCTTAAATCTTTATGAAATTAAATTATGCAGTAATGTTTAACTTACTTTAGTTTGCCAATCAACTAATAAATAAGAGTAATTGATAGTGGGTAACCATTATCACTTTCCAAATATAAAAACACAAAAGTAAAGGCAACATAAAAACCAAGACATAAACAATTCCCAACTCAGAAATTTAAACTATTGTGAAACTTTCAGGATAATGTAGTAGGGCTTAAGAAAAAATATAATATACAAATTTTCTTGTTGCCCGAATTCACTTTAAAAGGAAAATATTATCCCCGGTATAATTTAGACTTTATTTTTAAAACTGAATGGTAGAAGATACAAAAAAAGTTATCTATTTTAATTAGTTCTGTCAAATTCAAACAAAAGTTAGAAAACTTCTGTAAATTAATTCTTATAGTTCATTCTAACAAAATGCATATTAGATTTTTAAAAAATTAATGTAATCAACAATTAATATTTTTTTAGAAGCAATACATTAATTAAAATATAAAAAATCAAATATATTCAAATTTTAGCAATTACATAGGAAAGGAATTTTAGCAAAGGAAAAAAGAAATATATTAATTAAAATATATAACTTGCTAGGAGTTCTTAAATATAATATCAGCTAATAAAAATTCCTATTTTCCATTTTTTTTTCTTCAGTATATAGAAATTAAGCTAAAATTTAGTGTCCCACAGAAACAAAGATAATTTCTAAGTCAGATAATTTTGATGAAAATCTAATGCAATTAAGATTTAAAACTAACAGGTTATCAAAACATTTTTAATTTCTTTTATAGATGCTTATAATAAAAGCATTATTATCTGCCTTTGATTGTAATTCTTGTTACAATGTTTAATATGAAATCCTGTAACTAGTCTTACGTTTCTACATTTTGGTATGCTTGTCCTAAAACACTTACAAAGTACCTCAGATTGTGTCAACTAGCAACCTTTTATAATTCTTTTTAAAATGTTGGCAAACCTTTCAGACAAAGCCTTTAAAAAGCATCTAGTCATTTACATGTTGGGGTTATAAAAATGTTTTAAAAATCAAAAATTGTTATCTGGGATACTGTCTGAGCTGTAATAATATATATTTTAAACCATCGAAAATCTCAGACGAAAATACTGCTGGAGCCCGCAGGCCCGCAGCTTATAAATCTGCCTCTTTCCACGTTAATCCCCTTTTAACGACTGACTGAAAACAGATGTAAAAAAACAGCCGTTGGAGTTTGAGATCACAACTTTTAGCCAATGGACGCGAGCCAACGCCCCTTAGATAAGGCAGAAAGCGGGACTAACGAGAAAGACGGGCTACTGCGCTTCTCCAATTTAGAGTAGTCACGTGACGCTCACGGTCTCAGCTGAGCTAAGCAAACCAACTGACATAATAGATTATTGCCTCCATTTTAGATTATTATTATATCCGAGTCATTCTTTAATTTGATCAAATTCGTTACTTGCCCCCAAGCAGCGGAATAATGATTATCAAATCTTACAAAAACACTGAGATAATTTAATTATACTAAATAAAATAATTTGTAACCAGATAAAAGTTGTCAAAAGGGGAAAAAGTAATGAAAATTGAGCCCTTTATATCCTAAAATTCATTGTGAATACACCTAAATATAACACAAACTACTTAAAAATAATTTAATTAACATTTAAAAATTTCAAAGATGAATTACAATTTAAGAAAAGAATGATTTTCGTAGAAAAATAAAATAAAAAAGATTTTTTTTTTCAAACAGTTCTTTTATACCCTAAATAACAATATTTTCCCCACCAAAATTATATGCAGCAATGGGATATATCTATACTATTATATAAAGAGGAAACGGTGACTGACTGACTGACTGGGTGACTCATCAACGCCCAGCCGAAACTACTGAAGTCAGGGTCACGCAATTTGGACTGTAGATTGCTGTTATGGCCTAGGCAAGCAATAAGAAGGGATTTTTGAAAATTCCCCCCCGAAGGGTGTTAAATGGGGGTGGTCGAATGTTTTAGGTCATTTCGCCATATCTCAGCAGCAGTTATAGGTAGGAGCTTGAAATTCCAGAAAACAAATCGACTAAAAAAATGATTAAACACCTATTTCAGCGATTTTAGAAATTCCCCCCAGAAGGGGGTTAAAGGGGGGTGGTCGAATGTTTTAGGTCATTTTTCCATATCTCAGCAGCAGTTATAGGTAGGAACGCGAAAATCAAGAAAACAAATCTACTAAAAAAATGATTAAACACCTATTTCAGCGATTTTAGAAATTCCCCCCAGAAGGGGGTTAAAGGGGGGTGGTCGAATGTTTTAGGTCATTTCGCCATATCTCAGCTGCAGTTATAGGTAGGAGCGCGAAAATCAGGAAAATAAATCTACTAAAAAATGATTAAACATTTATTTCAACGATTTTAGAAATTCGCCACCCGAGGGGTTAAAGAGGGGGGTGGGCGAATGTTATAGGTCATTTCGCCATATTTCAGCAGCAGTTATAGGTAGGAGCGCGAAAATCAGGAAAACAGATCTACTAAAAAATGATTAAACATGTATTTCAGCAATTTTAGAAATTCACCTCCCGGAGGGGGTTAAAGGGGGGGGGTCGAAGGTTTTAGGTCATTTTGCCGTATCTCAGAAGCAATTTTAGTTAAGAGCACAAAACTCAAGAAAACAAATCTACTAAAACCATGATTAAACATGTATTTCGGGGATTTTAGAATTTCCCCTCTCGGAGGGGGTTAAAGGGTGGTGGTCGAATGTTTTACGTCATTTCGCCATATCTCAGCAGTAGTTATAGGTAGGAGTGCGAAAATCATGAAAACAAATCTACTAAAAAATATTTAAACACATATTTCAGCGATTTTAGAAATTCAGACACTATGAGGGGTTAAAGGGGGGGGGGGTCGAGTGTTTTAGGTCATTTTGCCATATCTCAGCTGCAGTTATAGGTAGGAGTTTGACATTCCAGAAAACAAATCTACTAAAAAAATGGATAAACACGCATTTCAGTGATTTTAGAAATTCCCCCCGAAGGGTTTTAAAGGGGGTGGTTTTGAAAATTTTAGGACATTTCGCCATATCTCAGCAGCTGTTTTATGTAGGTGCGCGAAATTCAGGAAAACAAATCTACTAAACAAATGATTAAACATGTATTTCAGTGAATTTAGAAATCCCCCCCCCCCCCTCGAAGGTGGTTAAAGTGGGATTCGAAAGTTTTAGGTCATTTCGCCATACCTCAGCAACAGTTTTAGGTTGGAGCGCGAAATTCAGGAAAACGAATGTAATAAAAAAATTACATTGTCTACCCGTGCAAAGCCGGGACGGGCCGCTAGTATATTATATAATATATTATATATATATATATATATATAATTTTCAAAGCTTTAGAACAAAAATAAGTATCTTTTACACAAGAGCTCCTTGTACCATACAAATCATTGTAAATACACAGAAATTTAACTCATATTACTTAAGAATGATTTATTTAACATATTTAAATATCAAAGCTGTAGAACAATTTTCAGTTATTGAGGGGGAAAAATGTTTTTTTTTTTTTTCAAACTGGACCTTTATAATCTAATATCAATATTTCTGAACCAAAATTATGCACGGCCATTGGATACATACTCTATATAATATATAAACTTTTCAAAGTTTTAGTATAAAGATAGCTTTTTTTTTTAAATTAAATGTGCTCAATATTTATCTCTGAGCATATAAGTTAATAACAGAAAGAACACAATTTTAAGACACAGACTATCTAAAAATTAATATTGTTTTTAACGAAAATTTTCCCAAGCAATGGATCTATGATTGTTAAATCATATTAAAAGTTCAAAACACAGGCATAATTTTAAATATATTAAATTAAAACACTAGTATGTTTTATAGTCATCACAAGACTTTCTTCATAATCATTCCAATATATTGATTTAAATAGATCCTAACACCAACTATCATGAATATGAACTATAGTGCATATATTTGAATTTAACATGGAGTTACAGTGATCAGTAAATACAGTTAACGTAGACATATAATAATAATATTAATAATCCAGAAATAATTTTAAAGGTATACGAGTATGCAATTTTTTTCCCCAATGATCTGTTACACCAAAAACACAAAAAAATGTCTAACTGACCAAATTTGTCTAAGGGCAATTGATTAAAAAAAAATGAAAGTGTAATTTTTTTCAAAATTATTTTTAAAAAAAGTGTTTTATTGACATAATTTTATTTCTTACTTAATTTTGAACACTTTGGCAATTTACATTGCCACATTACCTCCATCATGTAAAAAAATTAAAATGTGTTTCAATCTTTTGGGACATCAGTCCTGAGTACCTGAGTAATGCTACATACCCAAAGACAAATATAGGAAAATATGGAAATATTGTAAACAGAAATTATGACAAAAATGATAAGCAGACATTATGTGGCAAAAAATTAGACATGTTATAATAAAAAAAGTATATGATTTCTCACTATCGAATCTTGATTTAGAAAAAATTCCTATACACTTAATTGTGACGGAAATTTAAGACTTGTTTACTTTCCCAAATCGCTATTGCTGAAGATGTTTTAACAATATCTATTTGGGAAAGTAGGCAAGTCTTAAATTTTCATTACAATTAAGCATGTCGGATTTCCTTGTAAAACAAAGTTCGATTGTTAGAAATTCATACACAACATAATTGAAAGTAAATAGTACCAATGTGAAAGTTTAAAACAATATCTGGCAATTTGTTCTTTGTGTTCAGTCAAAATCTGAATTTATTGATTTATTATTTTATCATAAATTTTTTTTTAAATATTTAACACATTTATTAGTGGAGTGTATTCAATTTGCTAATAAATAAATTAAAATAACATTTCATTCATGTATACATAAAAAAAACCATGAATTGTTTAGTGGAACCAAAATGCAAAGTATCATATATATAGTATATTCTTAATGTTAATCCGTATTAATATTACAGGTGTAGTATTCTGAATATTAAATCTTTAAACATAATCTGAACTTGTTAAAAACTTCAACTTGTTTCTATCCTGTTTATATTAATAAGTGAAAAACTTTTAGAATAAACAGTACAAGTAAAGACATATTCATTTAAAATAAATTATCTTTACTCATATTTAAACAATACAAAACAAACATTATCATATGAATGTATTGCGGCTTGGTATACTAGCCACTCATATTTGCAGAGTCATCATGTCATCTTATGAAAAGACACAGACGATGTGTGTGAAGGTTGAAGAATAAATTAGAAACACACAAGTTTACTTTAAAACAACAACATATTATTATTCAGGAAAAACAAGTAAGAGATGAGATGGAACTGACGCGACAAGATAGTCAACAACACTCAGCAAGCGGCAATAACAGACTGCCTGTTCCGTTGCGGTTACAGTTAAAAGTAACTCATTACAAATTGAGTTGAGTTGTATGAAAAATGTAATACAATAAAATAAAAGTTAAAATTGCAGTTAACATAGATCATGTTTAACATGGAGTTAAAGTTTATGGCTAAACAGTTCAGGGTTACAGTTAACCCACTACAAATGTAAAGGTTAACAAAAATACATCACCAAGATTAGTAATGCAACGTTGAATTCAAGGGGTGATATTCCCTACATATGATTTCGGATTTTACATTTATTAATGGTCTAGAAATGAAAAATCGCCCCCGAAACTCTGTAATGTCCTAGACCCGAAGCTGCAAAAACCCCTCAATTAGAAAAATATATATGTAATCGACACTGCAGTAATGGTACGTTATATTCAATAATAATCTTGCGATTTTTCTGAGCTATTTTATTTCACATAAAGTAAAGTTGCCGGCATTCTGTTTTCCGACGATTTAAAGTATATAACATTGCACAATTAAATGTTATGCATATTACATTAAAACGGAAAAATGATTAATACTTACATTCGATAGATTATCCGGCGTAAATGGATTAAACATTACTACTTAAGAAAAGCTTAACAAAATTAAAGTAAAATAAAAGATTCGCAATAAAAAATATGTTTGTTTTTATAATTAAAGAATTTATTATAACACGCACACGAGTTAAAACCAAAGTTATGGAATTTCTTTGTGTACAGCTGCGCGTCAAACTCCGTTTTGAGTAAGATCGCGACTGTCACGTGACTTTCAACTGCGGTAGCCCTTTGCGTCAGCCCCGGGAGAAAGCCTAGACACGTAATTATGACGTCATCCAAAGCAGGGAACTCTGACAATATATGAGGGATCAGCCGAATCAAAATATAGTTACATATTTTTTTCACTTCTGATGAAATTAACTTACTTTAATTACTTGATTATACATACATTATTTAATTCAATTATTTGATTATTAAATATATATATATTTTACATATTTACATGGCAGTTTAATCAAAGTTATAACTATTAGAAGATTAAATTAATTATTATTGGGAGGAAAATTCACAGATGAAAACAAATACAAACATATTAAAAGACTGAAATAAATAATTACGTAAACGGTAACAAAATATGGAAAATAAAAATAAAAGTTTTTTTTTTCCTTTTTTAAACCAAATCTACCTACATATTATTTAATTTAAAAAAATGAACGAAAACATATTATAAATTACTTACTTTTGCTTATTTTAAATGCGTTGTAGAATGTACACAAATACACACATACATATATGAACATAGGTTTGTATTTGTTTTATATTTTTAAATTAAATATTTATTGTTTGAAAGTAAGAAAAGTGCATTAAAATTTGCAAAAACGAAACAATTTCATGGTCTCAACAATTCAGTTACTATTCCTGCTAAGAAAGAAAGTGTATAAAACGACAAACTTCCCCAATTTTTTGTAATTCCGTTTTAGCAGGTATTAACTGTTTATACTTTTCACAACAACTTTGTACATTGGTTTAAAAGTTGGATAAAAACAAATTAAATTCAAAATATTAAGATCTGTCTGTATATAAAATATTCATTACAAATTTTGAATTAATAAACTTCCAATGTTTGATGATTCAAAACTTTCTTCCACATTATCATTTAAAACATTTATCTTATATAATTTTAACTGTGAAATCTACATTTTAAAACACTTTTAATTTACTTTAAAACCATTTAAAAAGAGAAATTTTGTGATATTATTTTACTAAAACACAATAGTATTACGCAAACCTTATCGTGAAATCTCATAAATGAAATTACTTATTTTAAAACACTTTTCATTTATATTTAAACCAGTTAAGGAATAAATTCTGTAGCTTATATTAAATTTAAAAAAATGTAATCACTTGACATAATTTGTTTTAAAAAAAAATATTTGCTTTTTTTATATAGTGATTTATTAAAATAATATAAATTACAGAATTTTTAGACAAATTTTAACAATCATTGGTTTAATATTTCTTCAAGTTTCTTATATTTTATGCAGAAAAAAAAAGTAATAGTATAATAGCATTTATATCTTTGTCTTATAGCTTTTTATATCATGTCTGTTGTTCATATTTGGATTGTTAAAATACTATACATAATTTTTTGAATTCAAATGCTTAAGAAATGTAATGAGTTTCTAAGTATTTTAAAAAATGTTAGTTCATTATAATTACACAAACTTGCCTTGCTCCTCCTGTCTGATAAAAGATTCAATAAGTGAAAATACATGAAAGAAATAAAAATAAAAACATGACATGTATCTCCAGCTAAAAATACATTTATGAAATAAGAACAAGAATGTAGAAAACATTTAGTTTTTATTAATGAGTAACAAATATTACAATCAACAGAAACATTGCAAAGCTCTTATTACAGAACTGTTATATATCAAAGCTAATTTTCAGTCCGAATTGAAATATATTTTGGTGCATAATTGATATACATTATTTTTTAACTCATTTCCAAACGGATTTATATTTGTCTACCGAATCAATTATAGTATTAAAAAAAGTGGCTTACCTTTCCAAATAGGTGATTCAAAACAATTTTTAAATATTGAAGTTTACTAATAATTTATGGTCACTTTCTACAGCTGCTACCGAAAAACTACATTTTGCTGTTCAATTTTAATTTATGCTGTAACCCTATATTTAACATGTTGTAGTTTTTGATGCGAGTGCTAAAACAACAGGTGTTTCTTTAAACGACACTCTAATGGTAGGTCCTAAAATACAAGATGATTTAATTTGCATTTTATTAAGGTTTAGATTTCATAATATTGCCATAACAGCTGATATAAGAATGATGTATAGGCAGGTAAAAATTCATGACAATGATAGGGATTTTCAGAGAATATTATGGAGAGATAGCCCAGATAAACAAATACAAGTACTTCGCTTAAATACTGTCACGTATGGAACTGCTGCTGCTCCATATCTTGCAACTAAAGCTTTGAGTCAGTTAGCAATTGATGAGGGTCTTAATTTCCCAAAAGCAAAGACTATAGTTTTAAGAGATTTTTATGTCGACGATGTTTTAACTGGTGTTGAGAATAGTCAGGAAGGTAGTGAATTGATATATGATTTGCAAAAACTGCTAAAAAAAGGTGGGTTTGAGCTACATAAATGGTCCACAAATGAACCATCACTATTGAAAAATGCTGGGTTAGCAAACACAATTAACGATAATATACATAGTGTAGTGGGCAATAAGGCCACAAAAGTTCTAGGAGTGGAATGGCATCCTGATAATGATATGTTCAAATGTAATTTCAGTGATATAAATTATCAATGCGTCCCTACTAAAAGAATTATTCTGTCCTTTGTATCAACGCTGTTTGACCCATTGGGGTAGATTGCACCTTTTGTGATTCTAACTAAAATGATCCTTCAAGAACTGTGGAAATTACAACTATCATGGGATGACCAGTACCAGAAAATATTGACCAAAAGTGGAAAATTTTGTGCCAAGAAGTCAAACTCTTAAATTCCATATATATACCTAGAAAAGTAATCTTGCCCCATTATTCTCGATGTGAACTTCACGGATTTTGTGATGCGTCAGAAACGGGTTATTCAGCAGTTATTTACGTTAAAACTTGTGATAACTCTAACATTGATGTGAAGATTTTAACAGCTAAAACTCGCGTAGTACCACTAAAACCTGTCACGATTCCAAGACTTGAATTATGTTCTGCAGTATTACTGGCACACTTAATACAGGCAGTCAGAGCTGCATTACATATAAAACCTGATTCTGTGCACGCATGGAGTGATTCACAAATTGTATTGTCATGGCTAAGATCAAATCCTAAAAGATGGCAAGTCTTTGTAGCCAACAGAGTATATGAAATCCAATCCATTTTACCAGCTGAGAATTGGAACCATGTAGACGGAAAAGAAAATCCTGCTGATTGTGCATCACGTGGGTTACTTCCTGCAGAACTACTGTCCCATTATTTGTGGTGGAACGGCCCACTATGGTTAAGAAGCAGTGAGGTTCCCGTGCATGAACCTATCCCCATAAATGAAGAAGAATTACCAGAAGCACGTAAAACCTTATCATTTGTAGCTTCTGAAAATGTGAAAGAACTTGATGTTATATCAAAAATATCTTCGTATTCCAAGTTTCAACGCATATTTGCTTGGATATTGAGATTCATCTCCAATTAAAAAGTAACACGTGTAAAAAGAAATACATCCTTTTTATCAAGCAGTGAAATTCAAGCCGCAACACGCTGCATTATACGGATAGTTCAACAAGTGAACTTCAGTAAGGAAATTCAGTATTTAGAAGCTGGAAAAGAGCCACCTGCAAATAGCAGTCTCATTTGCTTGTGTCCAATTTTAGATGATAACAAAATATTAAGAGTAGGAGGAAGATTGAAAAACGCACAGCTGTCGGAGAATGAAAAGCACCCAATCTTATTACCATCAAAGCACCATGTGACTAAGATCATAAACATTTTCATGAAAAATACGTATTTACATGCAGGTCCAGAACTTCTTCTTTTTTTAATTAGACAGCAATTTTTTATCATTACTGCTAGGTCTGTTATTCGGAAAATAGTAAGAGCTTGTGTTACGTGTTGCAGATATAAAGTTCAAACTGCAAAACAAATAATGGCTGATCTTCCAGTATCCAGAGTAACACAATCACGACCATTTCATCGAGTTGGAACAGATTTTTCAGGACCATTCATGATTAAATATCGTGCAGGACGCGGAGTAAAACCATTTAAATCATATGTGTGTGTATTTGTCTGCTTCGTCATCAAAGCAATCCATCTTGAAGTCGTCGAAGATCTTTCAACAAAGGCATTCTTAAGTGCATTAAAACGATTTATTGCAAGAAGAGGGCAACCTTTTGAGATTTTTAGTGACTGTGGAACCAACTTCAAAGGTGCAGAAAAAGAAATTAACAAATATATTTTGCAGTGCAAGCAGAATGAAGAAATTCGCAAATTTTTGTCGTCAGAGGAAATAACTTGGACATTTAATCCGCCTTCTGCTCCACACTTTGGTGGACTGTGGGAAACTGCAGGAAAATCAATGAAATCGCATCTGAAGAAAACCGTTGGTGACACTGTATTAACCTATCCTGAGTTCCAAACCTTGGTTACACAAGTTGAAGTCTAGGCCACTGTGTCCCATATCATCTGACCCAACAGACTTAACTGCTCTAACTGCAGGTCACTTCCTAGTTGGAACTTCGCTAACCTCCATACCTGAACAAGATCTAAGTCACAGTCTTTGAGTCACCTCGATAGATGGCATGTGAGACAGTTCATCCTACAGCAATTTTGGAAAAGATGGAGCCGGGA
Organism: Maratus michaelseni; assembly: GCA_963931845.1. NCBI lineage: Eukaryota > Metazoa > Arthropoda > Arachnida > Araneae > Salticidae > Maratus > Maratus michaelseni. The sequence goes on along the minus strand of OZ007596.1, from coordinate 151,111,353 downwards.
ATATTTGTCTCAACTTCATCAAAGACCTAACTGGCAGAAAAGTGAGCGAAATTTAGAAGTCAATGACTTAGTCCTCATCAAAGATGACAATCTTCCACCACTTAAACGGAAATTAGGGAGAATAATAACTGTTCATCCAGGTTCAGATAATAAGGTCAGAGTTGTTACAATCAAGACTAGTAGTGGTGTAATCAATCGTCCAGTAGTGAAACTGTGTCCTCTTCCTATAGAAACTAAAAACTGTGAACTGAGAACTGTTTAACATTTTTCTATTATTTTTTGAATTAATTTGTTTGTGTTATTAATTGTTTTTTCATTATAGTAATAAATTGTAAGCAACTAACCACTTGTTGAAATCCCAGGGGATTTCAACGGGGGCCAGAATGTTTATGTAAGTATCGTCTGCAGCGAGCTAAAGCTGTATGTTCCTTGGTTTCATGTGCTCCGAATTCATGTAAGTTTCTTTTTCTTACTTTCCGCGTTTGGCAACAGTCAGTGTTCTGTTTTGATTCTGATTTTTTGGAGAAAAAAACGATGTTATAGAATAAGCCGTGTGATGGATCGCTTTTATTTGTTTGTGAATAAACCGCTTTTAAAGTTCATTGTGTTTTTAGTTAAGAACCAGCAGTGTGTGTGTGTGTAGTGAAAAACGCAAAAACACATATAATTATCATAAATAAATATAACGTTAATGAAAAGGATAATACATCCTACTGAAAAATTGGTTATTAAAAATATATGAATTATTTAAATGTTATTTACCGGGTGCGTCATAAATTCATCCAAACTTTAAAAATTCATAATAAAAGACGTAATGCTCTGAAAAATTTTCGGTTTGCGCGAGTATGATCAGAAGGATTTTGAATTTTTTTTCCATGTGCAATAAAAAATGATTCCAAAAGTAACCGATAGAAGGCGATCACACGTCATACTGAGGCGTTTTATGCAAATCAGGCAAACACAAACAGACAGTGAAATAAATCACAATAACATGACACTGTGCATTTATTTTAAGGTAAAAGATGCTCAACATGACCACCACCACCAGGCATTAGGCAAGTGAGGTGCGTCAATACGCCTGTTACGGCTGAGTGTAGCATGTCGGCATCGATGCAACCGACGGTCCGTCGACGACGTCCGCATCTTTCAGTTCCGCCAAAGTGGCTGGGGAGCACCGGTGTATACGAGACCTTAAGTATGGCCACAACCAAAAATCTGAAGGGGTGAAGTCTGTAGATCATGCGGGCCACTCAAACTTACAACCTCGACTTATCACTCGATCTTCAGTGAAAGTGTCCAACAGGAACGTCTTGACTTCACGTGCAAAGTGGGGCGGGCACCATCCTGCATGAAGGTGACAACAGCTAACGTATGTCTTTCCTGCAATGCAAGCACAATATGGTCACGCAAAAGCGTAAGATACCATTCTGCAGTGACTGTACAGGTTTTCCAGCCGGATTCAGGATAAAGCTCTTAAAAAACAGAAAGGACCCAGAATGAAAGACACGGTGAAACCACACCAAACAGTCACATGAGGAGCATGCAGTGGCTTGGTCAAGTACTCACGAGGGTTTGACGTTACCCAGATATGACTGTTTTGCGTATTGACGTCACCATGCAGTGAAAAGTGTGCTTTATCCGTCTACATGACGTTCATCAACCATTGTGGGTCACGCTCCATTTGTGCCAGCGCTCATGTAGCAATCTTTAGTCTTTTATCTGTATCTGCCGGTAATAACTGGTGAAGTGCCTGTATCTTGTACGGATACAGATCCAAGATTCCGTGCAGAATACGTCGAATCGACGATTCCAGAATCCCCGTTGATGTCTGGGCTATCAATTCTTTCATGACACCTTTTACAACATGGACGCAATCCGCGCTCGAGGATGGCCTGCCACTACGTGGACAATCCTCCAAACTCACCGTTTCCTCAAAACGTCGTACTAAATTGAGTATCCCATTCAATGAAATAAGGCTTTTTTGTGCCTTAAGTCCTTTCTCTGTGCGACACTTTCGCAATGCAATAGTTGTGGATTCACCATTCTTGTAGAAAAGTTTAACCACCAGCGCTCGATCTGGTAACGATAGAATGCTGCCGAGATTGAATGACGAATCCATTTCCAGCCAGGAATTTTATTGCAAGATTTGCATAAAACGCCTCAGTATGACGTGTGAGCGCCCTCTATCGGTTACTTTTGGAATCATTTTTTATTATACATGGGAAAAAATCCAAAATCCTTCTGATCATACTCGCGTAAACCAAAATTTTTTCCGAGCATTACATCTTTTATTATGAATTTTTAAAGTTTGCACGACTTTATGACGCACCCGGTATATAACTTACAATAGTATTAATGGTCTCTCGCAAGTATGAGGCCATTATCAAACCCGTAAACTAAATAAATATAAAATATTAATATGCATTTATTACAATTTACAAATGTACTAATAGCCTCTCTTGTTAAACCATTAGCAAATCTACAAACCAAATAAACATAAAGTACAATATAAATTCATCAAAAATTTACAAAATTGCCAATAGCGATCTTCATAAAATATTAACAAATCTGCAAATCAGATAAAAATATAAATATTATTGTTAAATCTATTGTACAGAAACAGAGGAATATTGCTAAAAAAATATATACTTTGCAGGAAAATTTTTACATTTGACGGATAATTAACGTTCAGCCATTACATAATATTTATCAGATGGGATAACTTTAAAAGTAGTGAAATCACTTTTTACTGATTTTGAAAGAATATCACACTGAAAGAAAATATATTACCCGTTGAAGAGTTTGCATTGTAATAACAAACAGTTTGCGTGGCACACTGGTTGTATTTGGTTGACACTATGCAATGACACTACACTGTAAAAAATGACCAATGTTTCTTATTTTATGAAAATATGCTATAACCACGAACAAAAATATATTATAATCTTCTGCGTTATCCGAAATTTCAAATAGCATGTTACATTGTCTTTTGAATCCCCAGAAACGAATACATTTTCAAAATTTAAAGAATAATTTATAAAAACAAATTATTTTTAGCTGCCCGAATTTTTCAGAAACGTTTCCGAAGGGTTTTTATAGTGTATTAATTAGTGTCCTCAGACTGGAATACCTGTTTTTCGCATGTTATCCATTCTCAAGTACACGTTTTCAGCCGCATAAGTTAATTTATACATGAAAGAGTAAAGAAATAATCTTAATTTTAATGTTATTGTTAACGCTGTTATTTTTGCATGTTTGTCTGTTAAACATTTTTTTGAGCATGAAAATGTTTACTTCAGAATTGATAGCATTCGAAAAACAGGAATTCCTGGCGGAGGACACTAATTAATCCTAGCACACCAGAAGATTCACTAAAATCATTTTGTCGACGTAATTGGGAATACTTCTTTCTGATGCGCTAGTAAGTCTACAAAGAATACGTCGTGCTTCTTTGTATGCATATTTTCATATAAATATAAATGAATGGTGCAAAAAAAAAATCTTCATTTATATAAAATATCTTCTTAATTATAAAATAATTTCATGTATTGAAATGAAGTGAGGCATATGGTAAAAAAAAATAATTAGAAAACATTTGGGTTATAAAATAATAATAGAATGAAAAGGCAGTGTAATTTAAGTATGAGAATTTTTTTTAAATAATAATAATAATTTTCTTAAATTTGAGAAGTTCTGTATCAGGAAGCAGCAATTTCTGTAAAAACTGTAAAACTAAACTTTAAAATAGACGAGAGCACAACTCTTGCAATGCGAGGATAAATGCGACACACAGTGCAAAGGTTGAGTAAAACAATTTTACATGTGGAATAATATTTTGTTGTAAGGTAAACTAAATTTTCTTGAATATTAGAACACAGTAACTATCATTTTTAGATTTAAGCACAGAAATATTGAAGAACATTGGAGAAGGTCAGACATAATGGCTTATTTACCCATTAATTAATGACGACCTTCTTCACATGTATATCATATCAATGCTCGATTATGTAGGATATATGGTGGGTTGTTACTGTAGAATAATTGGAAGAATGTAGGTAAGTAATTATTTTAACTTTAGGAATCCTCATGACATTTGCAGACAGCAAAGAAAATTCGATCAAAGATGAATAAAGGGCACATTCCGAAAGACTTTTCCACCAGGTTAGCAAAGTTTGATGAGAATAATAACCAGTTTATTGTAATTTTAGGAATTGATTCAGGAACAAAGATGATGCAGCTGTTAGGCAATGGCTACTACTTCTCAAAGAAAGAAAAACAAGCATAAAACGTCTCTTTTTTTTAAATTGTGGTATGAGAATTTCAATCAAACAGATGCACAGAGAGGCATACAGAGTAATGCTGTGCATATGAAAAATTTATATATAGGATGAAGCAACAACTTTTTGAAATTGAAATAATTGAGAGTTCTCAAAATGTAGAATAAAAATATAGAATATTATGATGGAATCATATATTTTACTAGATTATTTTTTATCTAGATTTACTAGATTTTTACTAGATTATTTTTTCGTATCCAGCGTTTACTGGAGTTCCATTACCTGCGATCTTTTCTGTTGAGCTGATTAAAATATCAGACCAGATGCTTCGATCAATAAGGTTAACTGGATGAATTATGCCCTCCAGATTCGACCGGGATAGCTCAGTGGTAGAGCGTGGCGGCTTCAGCCAAGCGATCCCAGGTTCGAATCCTGGCCCGGACATTTTTCGTCCAGTTGGAAATTTACAACTTGTATCATATATTTTAATTCATTTTTATTAAAAATCAGTTGTTATCATTCTAAATTCTTTTTCATATAAGATAATGTAATCCTAAAGTAAACACTTCTTTTATTTTTATCGATATAAAAAATACCTTTCTAAACTAACTGCAAGCGATTTATTTATTACTTTTATTCCAAAATTTAAGAATGCTTTTCCATTAATAAAAGATCATAAATCTCTTTCTAGTTATTATCAGGTTTGCTTATTTACATTTATGTACTCTATATTATATACAAATGTAAAACAATGAAAAATCTTCACTAACATCTATTTACAATTTATTTCAGTATTAACTGCCACTAAATCATTTAGTGATTTGATTTTTAAGATATAATAATTTTCTTTTCATATCGCTGATTCAATTGTAAACATTTGATCAGTTAATTTCATTTCCTTAGATAGGGTTTAACTCAATATAAAAGTGTTATATATCTTTAATATTATTTATTTAATGACGTGTGTACAATTTTCATTTCACTCTTTCTTGATCTGATGCAATCGTTAATTACTTTTTACAAGCTCTCATAGATGTAAGTAGATAATAAACACGTCAGATTTAAATCAATTGTAGTTATTGAACGACTCTTTCGTTTGATATATTTTTGATTACTTACAGAGTTTCCATTCACTCATTTTATTTCATGGAAATGATAAATAATGTTTGATAGTAAACCTTCTAATACAAAAATATTCATTCACCTCAATCTAAAGGCCATTTTAAAATTGGCGACTTGGTTCCATCATGATCTGAGCCAAGAAAATGTTGGCGTTAAAATGAAAAAATTCTTTGACACACTTGGATTGTATCTTTTCTACGACCAACACCTATATCTAAGGGGGCTATCGCATCTCGTTAACTATCAACTTTTCGTACTTCATGCTTCCAAAATAAAAAGTCCTTCCGGCCTGTACCGGGAGGAAAAGGTAGCTTTCCTATATCTTCGTTTTAAAATTTTAGCTAATGTTACACGAAAAGAGCAAGTTAAAATGCAAAGAAACGTTTACAAAAGATTCGTTAATACTGAATTTGAATAAGAAATTCGCCAAATTATTGAGCAATATCCAAATTGGCTTCATTTATGAAGACTTATTTTGGCCGCCAAATTTGGCGATATTTCGCCAAATGTCGCCAATTTTGTCGCCAATGTCGCCAATTTTGGCGCTAACGGATATGAATATATAGTTTTGTGCGTATGATTGGGAAAATTATTACAACAATGAAAATTTTTGTAATGTGCTGTCTTGTTTCAAAATGTCAGCCACCCTAGAATTTCAAACTGCTCTATCTCAGCTATTTTTTAAGATAGAGGTAAACCAAAAAATGCTCTGGAATCCTCGTATCAAAACCTAACACTTAATTAAAAAATAAATTTGAATTTTTAACTTTTTTGTATATTTATTTTAGTTTTAAATTTTTAAGTGGCCGCCATCTTGAAATAAAATGGCGGACCAAGCTGGCCAACGAACTCGGTCGAGACATTGGTGAGCTTAATACACACAATTGGTTTCATCGAAATTGATTTATAAATACGAGCGTTATCGTATGACATAGGTCAGATATATATATATATATATATATATATATAAATCAACATTTGAACGGAGGGTGGTTTTGGGGTCTGGGGGTCATGATCGGCGAAAATATATCGAAATTTTCCGGAACTGCTTTCCTCCAAACGGCTGCAATAGGTAGCTTTATACTTTTTTGTATTGAAAGCTACGTAAAAGACTTCTGCTATCAAATCCTGATTTTTAATGTTTCTTTAAATTAGCTTCCTCCGCAACGTACTTGTGGTTCTTGCATCGCAATGTATCCATTATATTATACGGCTATAGACAAGAAAAATAACTATACCATAAATATTGTGCACTATTGTAAAAAAATGAACAAAGTTCTGGATTTTTTTAAGTAGAAAGAACGTAGACTGCTTGCACATTGTAATCATACCAAATGGACATCAGTAGTAAAATGGCGAGAGTCAATGAACTTGTAAAAATATTATTAATTATATTGTATAAATGCTAATTTAATTTTTATACAAGCAAGCAAGACTTAAAATATTTATGTATGATGGAACAAATACAAAATCATATGAAAACTTGAGCCTCTGTGAGGCAATTGAATATTTTCAGGAACTGAGAAAAAGTGCCGCAAAATTATTAATATGATGAGAATATAGTTTCAATTTATAAATTTCAATAAAAGTAAGCTTCAATAAAATATTCAACATTCATAAAATATATAAATCAAATTTCATTTAAAAGTGCCAATAAAATACAATAAATTAACCAAAATTAAAAACCATAGCTTCTTTAATTTAATTTTGTTCGCAAAAACTTAGAGCAAGAACAATTTTCATATTTTTTAAAATTTATTTGCATTTATTATAAAAATAATATATATATTTCAATTATATACAGGGTGTCCGAAAAGTCTGGAAACGGTCGAATAACTCGAGAAATATACATCGGATTCAAAAACGGAAAACTGCATGTTCAATAGTTTTGAAAAATCTATTTAGGGATATCAAAGTTGCCCCCCCCCAAACTCCGCCCTCCTGGGGGGGAAAGGGGGCAACTTTCAAATCTTAAATGATAACCCTCCCTTTTTTATTGCAGATTCGGATTCTACGGGGAAAAAATACGTAACTTTTATGTTTAACATTTTCTTCGAAACATCGTAGATGACGCTGTAATCGAGTAAAATGTAGTGAGAATCGTTACCACTGCAATGTCTCTAAACTCTCGAATAATTCGAGAAATATATTAGCCTACGACATATACATCGTATTGAAAAACGGAAAAATATGTGTTGAATATTTTAGGAAAATGACAACTTTTATATCCCTAAATAGATTGTTCTAAAGTATTGAACACGTAGTTTTACGTTTTTCAATCCGATGTATATTTCTCGAGTTATTCGACCGTTTCCAGACATTGCAATGCAATGGAAACGATTATCACCGTATTTTACTCGATTACTGAGCCATCTACGATGTTTCGAAGAAAATGTTAAATACAAAAGTTACGTATTTTTCCCCGTAGAATCTGAATTTGCAATAAAAAAAGGGGGTTATCATTTAAGATTTCAAAGTTGTCCCCTTTCCCCCCAGGGCGGCGGAGTTGGGGGGGGGGGGCAACTTTGATATCCCTAAATAGATTTTTCAAAACTATTGAACATTCAGTTTTCCGTTTTTCAATCCGATGTATATTTTTATAATTATTCGACCGTTTCCAGACTTTTCAATGGAAACGATTCTCACTGCATTGCACTGGATTACAGCGCCATCTACGATTTTCCTATCAAAACATTCAATACGAAAGTTACGTATTTTTTCCCGTAGAATCCGAATCTGCAATAAAAAAGAGCGGTTAGTATTTAAGATTTCAAAGTTGCCCCCCCTTTCCACCCAGGGGGAGAAGAGTTGGGGAGGGGCAACTTTGATATCCCTAGATAGATTTTTCAAAAATATTGAACATGCATTTTTCCGTTTTTCAATCCGATGTATATTTTTTGAATTATTCGACAGTTTCCAGACTTTTCAGACACCCTGTATATATAGAGAGATAACCATAATATATTTTAATTACTAAAATTAATTCATTTTCAAATAATATTTCATACTTCATTTAAAATGAAAAAAGAATTTTTAGGACATCTCATGGAAAAACACCAGAATAAAAATTAATTTCTCTTAAAATATAAATTTTCAGATAAAAATAAATTATTAAATATATGAAAGCAAATTGAGAACATAAGTTCCTAAATTAACGCTGTATTACAAACATCTATCTTCGGCAGAAATTTCTTTAATTTCAACATTATAGAGCACAATAATATTTTTAACTTCTTAAAATTTAATAAAAATAGCAATTTTTCAAAATATTTTATCAAATATCATTAAATTTTAATTTCTAGAGAGCAGCATATTTTCAAAAATTACTTCAGTTAGAAAAATCAGTTAAGAACAGTTTCCAGGAACAAACTTTTTAAAAGAACAATTTCACCATGTAAATATAGGTACCAATTGTGATGATGATAATTATTAAGATGTCATAAAATTAATATATTTGCAGAATAGAATGGATCGTATAGCTTAATTACTATTGCAGTTGTGAAATAATAACAATAATCCATGCACAATTCGTGCATTCTGTTCTTTGGGTCAAAACTTCTTAGAAGAGAAAGTATAAATTAAAATGAATAAAATATTCTTACTTTAGATGAAGTACACACTGATTTTTTGAAGTAGAAATGAAAAAGCCATTTATAGAGAAATCCATTTTTACTATTTCTTTTGAATCAGTAAAGGAAGGCATTAAGATTTGAGAATAATGTACACTGCACATTGATTATATTAAAGGCCTCCATACACTAGATACTAGAATCATATTTTTGATTATGAGATTATTTAAGTTCTTTCTGGTCGATTCCATGAAGATACTTTAATAATCAATTTAAGAATCTTTATATTACTTTACCAAACTTTTAAAATATTGAAATAAAATTATATATAACAGTATTTCAGACATCTTAGAATATTAAAAATTACGAGTAGAGGCCAACACGATAACGGAGAACCGCAACGAACGGCCGGATATCGGATCGGAACACAATACATGGTATAAATATGAATGAATGGGGAACACAAAAGTATGGGCAAGGTAATTAAATAAGCGAATAGCATTCCGAAAACGAATCTAGAACTTTTCCTTTTTGCTACATAACAAACGTGACGCCGTTGATTTGTAAAAGTACGCACGGAGAGGAAAAATTCAAAGCGAGCGCCGATGATTACCAACTGAGCATGCGTGCCAAACTAGAAAGAGCCGAAAATGCGAGGAGAGGAGAAACCGTAATTAAAATTTGGAGAAATTTGATACGCGCGCAACATACGCCGGTAAAAATGACCGAACGCCACCGGAGCTATCGCTAAAAATACGCAGCCGGGAGTACGATGAAACGGCGAAATACATTGCAAAACATACCGTACGAGTCGGCGAGACATCGGCAAAAGATCGCGTGCGTAAATGCTGAAAACAAATGCCGATAAAATATAAAAAGAACGGCAAAAACAAACAATGTGAGAATTTATCTCACACCAGTTGCTATGCAGTCCTATAGAACACAATGTATTCGTACAAAACTGACAGGACTTCCAAGAATCAATACTTAAATTACTTTTAACCTCACTAGATGGCAGCAGTAGTTATAAATATCGAAATCTTTCTTTTTAAATATTTATTTCAGCGTCTCTTCCTGCATTTGAGTCAGCCATATTGTGAACATCTGCTTGCTTGATATTATTTCGAATCCACGCAAAAATACTGCAGGTAGGTGAATGATAATTTTTTCGCATATTTGTTATGATCTTAGAATACGATTTAGCATAGTCTTTTAGTTAAGTATTATTTATAATTTATTTACGAATTCCATTTTTGGTTGGTAATAAGTACCGTCAGTTTTGATTAGTATTGGTAATTGTGTGAATTTGTTAATAAAGAAAAAAAGAAGTCACAAACTGAAGTCCCAGCACCTACTATATTTAAAGACTATAATGAACACATGCGTGGTGTTGACAAATTAGATATATGTTGCGGTCTTTCTATGATAGAAACAGAAAATCCAAAATATGATAGCATCGATTCTATTTGCTATTTTGGAATTGACCCTTGTGAATTCACACATAGCATATGTAGAAATACGTGAATATATATATCTTCTCGAGTATAAACGTTGTGTCACACAAGGTTTGCTCGTGAAGTCCAAGGCCGAACCTAAACCTAAACGAAGAGAAAGGCCAAAATCGGTTGACGTACCTAAACCTTTTTCAAGGGCAGTGTCTTCAAAAAGAAAAAGAAAGGAGACTTTTCTGTTTCCAAAGACATTCACCTGCAAAATACAGGATGTCACTGGCCAACATTTGTATCGAATAGAGGACGGCGTGAACTTTGCGCACTTAGGAAAATACAAAAAGAACTTAGCAAAATACATTTGTTTAAAAAATATATATCCCTGATGAAGGTTGCGCACGTAACCGAAAGTACTCGGAGGTTTAAGTAAATGTGTATTTTAGAGTTTACATCTTTTGACATCTATTTATTTAATGAACTTTTTGAGTTCATGTTACATTTTATGATTAACTCAAGGTGAATTTTGCATTTCGCCTAAGATTTTTATTTAATAAAAACTTACAAGAAATCTCTTTAAAATTAGATTGTCCTATTTGTTTGAAAAAAAAAAGTTATGTTATTATACTTAGTCATAACTACGTAATAGCTATTTTATCTATTATAAAATGAAAGAATTGTCAAAAATATATCATATTTTCATGCATTGAAAACAATATGAATGCATGATCTTGTCTTTTCCCATTTTTAGACTGACAGGGAGTTAACAGTGTCTCAAAATTGGCTTGAATAGGCAGAATTTTAATTCTATTTCACAATTTTCTCTAATGACATTTGATATCTTAGTAGTATAATTTATTTCTAGATCTTATCAATAAGAAAATTAATTGTATAAAAAGATAAGGACTGCACATGTTCAGAAACTTTCTGATTAAAATTTATCTTTTAACTTCCTAACGAAACTAAAGGCTACTGGAAATTATTAATGAAAACTTTACCACACTCAACGACAAAACATGTCTATTTCATTTTACTGCCCAAAATCAGCGTGCAGCATCACTTTTGCACCAATTGCCGAAAATGTAAAGTATTTTTATATAAATGGTATAAATAGTATGTATACGAAATGATGTTGCATTTTCTGCAGCACATTCTTTAAAAGGGAGCTCTAAATACTTATACTTCAATTATGACCACCTTGTATTTGAAATACCAGCGGAGAACACCGAGCTACGTTCGGTTAAAATTAGCTTTGTGTTCAAATATTGGGAATTTCTAGAAAATACCTTCAGATTCTAAAAGACAAATTTTTGCGCCAAATGTGACCAAAATTTGCGACATTCTTTCATTTAGCGTTAAGCATGTGTTTTGGCAATGATAATGTTGAAAGTAGATTTTCCCGCCAAATCTCGCAAAAGTCGCCAACCTTTTGACCAAATTTGGCGAAATGTTGCCAACATTGCGACTTTGTTTACTGCCAACTGTTCAATAACTTAATAAATGTTTCAACCTTTGCCATTGAAATGAATTGACCCGTAGTGACAATATAAAATGACCCACTAATCAATTTTTCACGAACATGTGACCTAGCCCAATGATCTTGTAACTCAAAACGGCAGGATACAAAATTCAGTCAAAATTGTTAGAGCTGTTTTTTAAATAAAATTTGCATATATATATAGCACATACACAAGGTTTGCTCGTATTATAATAATGATATAATCACAAGGACTATTCCGGGTATTTTTACTTACCCATCATACGTAGTATAGGGTAAGTCTTGTAATCGTTTTGAAAATCGAAAATTTTTTTTTGACGGATTTACACGTTTCAGACACTGGAGATTCCGAAAAACATATTTTTAGAAAAAAAAAATTGCCGTCCGTCTGTGTGTCTGTGTGTCTGTGTGTCTGTGTGTGTGTGTGTCTGTAAACGCTCTATCTCCCGAAAAAATTGAGATAGAGACTTGCAATTTGGTATGTACTTAGTATGTAATAATGGGAAGAAGCCTATTTCATTTCAATAACCTCGATTAACCGGAACAATTTTTTTCGGACTCTCGAAATATTCGTTCTGATGAAAAGTATATAAAAATTTTCGAAATTGTTTATTTTAAGAAATGAATATAAAAGACAATAAAAAAACATAAATTTTGAATAAAGCATGAAGTCGATCGGATAATTAGTTGCCGAGATATTTGGAATCCTATTTTCCACACTCTTCGATTTTTCATGACCCTGTATTTCATCCAAATTTCACTTCAAAGATATATTTTAATTGGAAATTTGACGCTTAATCAGATGCAATAAACCGCTAGTTAATAGGATTATTATTTTTGGAGTTATAAGGAAAAACCTCTTTCAAGCAATTCAGTAATCGAGCCTTTAAAGTTTGTGACGTCATCAAGCCACGATTTTATTTGAATTGCATTGCATTTTATAAGTAGTTTACACATTTTTATTTTAATATTTTACATTATGCATATCCATGATGGGTAAGTATTACGGTGGCCCCCAACGACTAGTTATTATCTGGTTTGAATTTATAGGATTGAAACAAAGAGCTATACTAAGATATTTTATTTAAAACACATTAAAAGTAATATACCATACCATTTCATTCGCTGTTGTTGTAAGTGAAGCAAGCAGGAACACTCCTAATGAAGGACCAGATATCATCCCAATTACAAGAATAGAAGATTTTATTAGGCTACCCATAGATGATACGAGGAAAGTGACGAAAATTGTTAGAGCACCGTAGAAGACACCTGAAAAAAAAATTCCATGTTCAGTGATAGTTTGGAAAAAAAGTTTCTTATTTATAAATTAGAAAGCTACTACGTTGTTAATGCTATTGTTGAGGACAGTATAAATTAGTATGCTGTGGCCATCGCAAAACTTTCTTCTATATTATCTGTGTATACAAAATCTTAGTGCAACGATTATATCAAACGATTTTATAAAAGGACTATATGAAACGAAACGACTTTACGAAACGGTTCCGAAATGATTAAATGCAGCGTTTGTAGAACGCTGGCGGTTATATAATTTTAGTGCGTTTTTATAGTCAACACAGCATGATTTTTCTTGAAGAGGATATGTATGTATACAACAGACAGTAACTTTGCCGGCACGCATCTAATCTTCCGATTACACTGCCATCAATGGACAGTAATTACAGTAAATGCTGTATGTTATCATGCCATTATGCTATATGAAACTCTACGAAATTCGCATATGTTACTGAGTCTAATAACGACATGATCTGTATTGAACACACGGGGTATAACATTTATAAACTCTTTTACAGACTGACACAAGAGAATTCAGACACATTACACAATTCTATGACATTATTATTTAACTTGTGATGCTTAATATATATAAATATGTATTCATCTAATTTTTAGGACGCAATTTAAACTCATTTCACAAGAACAAATTTCGCTAAAATCTTCAGAATCAAATTTATGTTTTGAAAAAAATTATTCACATAATAGGTTTTTTTTTTGTTTTGTTTTTTATCGTCCTTGATAAAAATTGCATAACTAAGATATTTTTAAATGTTTTTTCATATGGCAACTACATTCCAAATAAAATTTAGGTAGGATAGATTAAACTCAAATTTCTTTTATAGCAAGAAAATATTAATCAAATTAAAGTATTGAATAAACTTGTGTGATACTATAAAAGCATAAAAAACTTCTTAATAACACCATAAAATTAAGGAATGCACAAGGCCTTTCAAAAAAACTTTGTCTTCGTCAGGCTCAAAAAAGACGTGCAACCACTTTGAAGGCAAGAGCAAGACTGAAAGGAAATGGGAGGGAAAGAAGGACACGTTAAGGGGACAGCCAATAGGAAAACAGAAGGCATCAGCCAATCACTTTAGAGAATTACCTTGAACGCAGAAAAAATGAAAATTATGAAGAAAATTTGAAAAAAAATTTAAAATGCATATAAAATGAAAGTAAAATAGAGGTAAAAAATTCATAATATAACCAAACATAAAAATAAATACAAATAATAATAAATATTATTATTAGTAGTAGTATATGGTTGAGCTGAACAACTTTTTCCAAGCTGCAGAGAGCATGGTCGAATCAGATTTTTCATTAACAATAACCTCACGATTAAGATAAATAGCTAAATTTTCAAGAAAGTCCAATTCTGAGGGTCTAGTCGCATTAAAGATAATTTTAGCATTTTTTAAAATTAAAACTGTGGCCGGAATCCCAAGAATGCTTGGAAATAGAATATTTAGAAATATATAATAGAATATTTATGTTCTTTTAAGCGGGTTTCAAGACTTTTTTTGTTTGTCTTATATAAGATAGATGACAACCATTGCAAGGAACATTATACATAGATTTCCCATTTTCGAAGATGAGGAACGGGAGACTTAGTGGAGGGGAATTTAAATTTATTGACAGGTTTAAAGATAACACTAAAGTTGAAGTGAAATCTACAATCTACAAGCCAGTGGCGCAGCCAGAATTTGGTTCTAGGGGGAGGGGGGGGGTTGAGTTTCTGATAAAGGTGGTCGCCGGTTATATGAATCACTGGTTAATGGAATCAATCTTTTAAATGAATGAAATCATAATGCTTTTCTCCGCAATTAAGTTGGTTATGATTCATTTAAACAACATTAGAGTTACAAACGATAAAATGCACCAATGAAATAACACAAAACTAGATTAGATTTATAAAGTGTTTAAAAATGATGAGGGGCAAACTTTAAGATGGAAGAGTACAGTACAGCAAATAACTTTATATACAGTACAGTCGCTGAGTTTCACACGAAAAGTTACTTGTCAATCATATTTGACGTAATAGTAGACAATTTTAAAGCATTAAAATAAAGTATTCTGAACAACGCGAAACTTTCCGATTCATTTTCAAAAATGAAAACATATGCAGGCATGATAATTCAAGTGATTTGTTATCGAACAGTGTTTCATTATAAATGAATTACATATTGAATTATAAGCTATTGTTGTCTCAAAATTACTGACTCTTAATGTCTTGGAATTATTCTACGAATTATTTTTCAATGTTTGCCTTCAATAATTGAATTCAGTTGGAAATGAAAAATGTTGACTCTCACTGTGATTCGTCTTACCTAAAGCAAAGATCTTATACAAAGTTTAATCTTAGCATTGTGCCAAGCGCGCTTCAGAAGGAGGTCACAAAGTAGCAACACTTTTTTATCCATGCCTTTGTTTTCTAGATGGGTTTTTAATTAATATCTCAGATAATTACAGACACATTGAAAATTATTACCAACAATCCTTAGATGATTCTACGTCGATAACCCTCAACTCCCCTCTGAGCACCAGAAAAATAAGACACATGAGTGATCTTATAATAGTTCAGTTTTTACTTTTTAAGTATGGAACCTTTAATAATGGTATCAAAATTCTGGTAACCATCTCCTCTCTAACATTGGCTATATTTTATACAACAATTTCCAAACAATTTTTTGGTACAACAATTTCCAAAGGGGTGTAAGAACAAAAAACATTCTAAAATTGCGGTTTCTACGATATTGTTGATTCTAGCAATTTGAAATTTAATCTCGCGGTTACTTTAGAAAGATGTAAATGCTCACTAAAAATGGTTTCTAAAATGTTCAAAATTTAAAAAGGGGAAAGGAGCAGTAAACGTTCTAAATTACCATTTATTTGTGCAGTTAGGGCTGTATGGAGAATTTCGCTGTCAAAATCGGAGATGAAAATGATCGTAATTTTTGGGGCATTTACGTTCATCGAAATAACCCTAGGTTCCCCTCCTGATAAGAAACAGTCCACAGCAAACAAAAAACCAGTACAATCAAAGACGCATAATCACGTGAAAACTTTTCTTTATTTCCGGACACATCGACACATCTGGAAAGGGCGAGGGTGGTCCCCTTTACGCCTCTAAATAATCGACCTTCTTGTTCAACAGTTAGAGAAGATCTGATCTAATTTTTCAGATACATTTTCACCAACACATAAATTAAAATATGCCAAACACTACATTTTCTCACCAGGCACTCGTTTTTTTTTTTTTTTTTTTTTTTTTTTTTTGAGAAAGCCAAACATGTGTTAGCAGCGAACACAAAAATGTTGATATTGCATATCTCATGCAGGAATCAATTTATGAAAACGGCGCCTGCATTTAACACAAGATACGAAGAAAGACAAAACAGCATATGTTAAAGTCATCTGCAGTACATTAAAATAACGAATTGAAACCACTGAGAAGTAACGTACTTTTACTGTTACAATGAAAAATCTGGGAAAATTTTTAGCTAGGAAGAAATGATTACTTTCGAGATTAAAGAATAAAAAGATTTTGAATGCAGACATTAATTCACATAGAGAAACTTTAAGATAGAAAAATTGAATTTTAGAATAAAACATAAAATATATATGATTCTATATCATAGGCTCGAAACATGAAATTTGGCATAGTTGTTACTTTAGAGACTTAAATGCTAGCCCAGAACAGTTAGCAGGAGCAAAAACATGTTCTAAAATTGCGATACAGTTGGTATAGAAGCTTGGAATTTGGCATGGTGGTAACTTTTGGGATGTAAATGCTCCCTAAGAACGATTTCTAAAGAAATTCTAAATTTAAAAGGATGAAATGGGCGGAAAACGGTCTGAAAATGATCTAAAAACAATTAATTAGGAATTGTTTGTGTGAAATTTGGCACGGCTGTTACTCTAGAAATATAAATGATCATCCGGAACAGTTTTCTAAAATTTAGAAATGTAAAAGGTTGCAACAAAAAAGTTCTAAAATTGCTATTTCTGTGATACAGTTGGTATTAATGCTTGGTGTTTGACATAGCGGTTACTTTTAAGATATAAACACTCGTTCAAAACGGTTTTTAAAAAATTCAAAATTTTAAGAAGTGAAATGAGCAAAAAACGTTCTAAAAATGTTCTAAATCATAATATATTTAGAACTTTTAGGGCTAGACTCTTGAAATTTTATATGATGGTACTTAAGAAACGTAAATGCTCGCCCAGAATTTATTTTTTCAATTCGAAATTTAAAAGAATGCAAGAGTAAGAAGCATTCTAAAATTGTGATTTATGTGATACAATTGGTGTGGAAACTTGGAATTTGGCATGATGATTACTTTTATGTAGTAAATGCTTCCTTAGAACATTTTTTTTAAAATTCAAAATTTAAAAGGATGAAATATGCGCTTTCACAGTTTTAAGTAGAATTCTCGCCGTTTAATTGAATCACATTGTTGGATAGAATTTGATTTAACAAAGCGGCGGATTCCGCTAAGGAGGAATTTTGATTCATATAAGCGGTAATTATAGTAATTTTTTTAAGCTCTGGGGGGTGTTTAAACCCCCAAACCCCCCCCTCTTGGCTGCGCCACTGTACAAGCTATAATCAAGAAATCTACACTTGCTAAATCTGTTAAAACCAAAAGTGATAATTTAATTGTTCTATCCTTTTATCCTTCTTTATGTTTCAAATTAGCTAATGTTTTAAAACGTTTCAATTTTGGTGTTATTTTTAAACCTGCCAATAAATTTAAATTCCCCTCCACTAAGTTGTTTAAAGGGAGTAATCTCTGGAACTACAGAACCGATTTCAAAAGTGATGGTGACAGTCCCTGCTCCAACATAGGCTACATTTTATGTCGGTAACACTACCCCCAAGGGGGTGCAGCAGCGAAAAACTTTCTAAAATCGAAACTTTTGTGATACTGAAGAGGCTAAAAATTTGAAATTTGGCATGGTAGTTACTTATAATATGTAAGCTGCCCTCTATGAAGAGTTTCTAAAAAATTCGAAATTTAAAATAGTCAAATGACCGAAAACGTTCTAAAAACATTCTAATTTACAATTTCTATGAAATCTCTGGAACTACCGAACTTATTCGAAACATAATCGTGGCAAATTTATGGTGACAGTCCCTGCTACAATATAGGCTATATTTTATGTCGGTGTTAAAATTCCAGGAGGGGAGGGGGTGCAAGAGCGTAAAACTCTCTAAAGTTGCAATTTTTGTGATACTCAAGAGGCTAGAAATTTGAAATTTGGCATGGTAATTACTTATAAGATGTAAATGCTCTCTATGATCAATTTCTAAAAAAAAAATTAATTTAAAAGGAGGGAAATGAGCGAAAAGCGTTCTAAAAACTTATCAAATTCCGATTTCTATGCAATCTCTGGAACTACCGATCCGATTTCAAATGTAATAGTGACAAATTTATGGTGACAGTCCCTTCTCTAACATAAGCTATATTTTATGGTGGTGCTACTACCAACAGGGGCTTGCAAGGGCGAAAAAAGTTCTAAAATGGCAATTTTGGTGATATTGAAAGACCTAGAAACTTGAAATTTGGCGTGGTAATTACTTATAAGATGTAAATGTACTCTAAAAACAATTTCTAAAAAATTCGAAATTGCAGAGGATGATGTGAGGGAAACCTGTTCTAACAACGTTCTAAATTACGATTTTTATGGAATTGTTATGAACACAAACTTGAAATGTGACCTAGCTGGCTACTTTTTAAAACGCAAATGCACACACAGTAATTTTTTTTTTTTAAATTGAAATTTAAAAGGATGAAGGAGAAAAAAAGCGTTCTAAATTACTGCTATTTGTGTGATACTTAAAGGACTAGAAACTTGAAATTTGCATGGTGGTTACTTTTAAGTTACAAATGCTCCCTAACAATGGTTTGTAAAGAAATTCGAAATTTGAAAGGGTTAAATGAGCGGAAAGTGTTCTAAAAACGTTCTAAATTATTGGATTTTATTGGATTTGTTAGAGATAGAAACTTGAAATTTGACATGGCTGTAACTTTTAAAACATAAATTGTCGCACAGAATAGTTAAAAAATAATTGAAATTTTAAAAGTGTGAAAGCGCGAAAAACATTCTAAATGCGTTCTAATTTACGATTTATTTGGAACTGTAAAGGCTAGAAACTTGAAACTTGGCATGGCTGTTACTCTAGAATGCTCGCCCAGAACAGTTTTCTAAAAATGAGAAATTAAAAAGGGTAAAAGGCAAAGGCAAGGGCAAAAAAAATGTTCTAAAATTGCGATTTATGTGGTACAGCTGGTTTCTTATTAAACTGTTTATAATAACTTTATTTATACTAAGGAAAGAAAAGGCCGCAGAATAAAAATTTCCAGTGTATAACTTGAGCATAATTATACTTGTGAAATAAGTGATGATGTCAACAAGTAAATGAAAAGCTTACAGGGTTAAATCGTAGAACGAGCGAGATAGTAGGTGGCGTCGAATTCGGCGAAGCGTTAAATGAATTTTTCTTGCTACCGTTTTGTTTACAAAATTCCCTGTGTTTTTTGCATGCATATTCGTATTGTTGGCACTATGTTTCTTATTAAACTGTTTATAATAACTTTATTTATACTAAGAAAAGAAAAGGCCGAAGAATAAAAATTTCCAGTGTATAGCTAGAGCATAGCTGTACTTGTGAAATAAGTGATGATGTCAACAAGTAAATGAAAAGCTTACAGGGTTAAATCATAGAACGAGCGAGATAGTTGGAGCCGTCGAGTTTGGCAAAGCGATAAATAAATTTTTCTTGCTACCGGTTTGTTTACAAAATGCCCTGTGTTTTTTGCATGCATATTCGTATTGTTAGCACTATATTTCTTATTAAACTGTTTATAACAACTTTATTTATACTAAGAAAAGAAAAGGCCGCAGAATAAAATTTTCCAGTGTATAACTAGAGAATAATTGTACTTGTGAAATAAGTGATGATGTCAAGAAGTAAATGAAAAGCTTACAGGGTTAAATCGTAGAACGAGCGAGATAGTTGGAGGCCTCGAATTTGGCGAAGCGATAAATTAATTTTTCTTGCTACCGGTTTGTTTACAAAATTCCCTGTGTTTTTTGCATGCATATTCGTATTGTTGGCACTACGTTTCTTATTAAACTGTTTATAATAACTTCATTTATACTAAGAAAAGAAAGGGCCGCAGAATAAAATTTTCCAGTGTATAACTAGAGAATAATTGTACTTGTGAAATAAGTGATGATGTCAAGAAGTAAATGAAAAGCTTACAGGGTTAAATCGTAGAACGAGCGAGATAGTTGGAGGCCTCGAATTTGGCGAAGCGATAAATTAATTTTTCTTGCTACCGGTTTGTTTACAAAATTCCCTGAAACTTGAAACTTGGCATGGCTGTTACTCTAGAATGCTCGCCCAGAACAGTTTTCTAAAAATGAGAAATTAAAAAGGGTAAAAGGCAAAGGCAAGGGCAAAAAAAATGTTCTAAAATTGCGATTTATGTGGTACAGCTGGTTTCTTATTAAACTGTTTATAATAACTTCATTTATACTAAGAAAAGAAAAGTTCGTAGAATAAAAATTTCCAGTATATAACTAGAGCATAATTATACTTGTGAAATAAGTGATGATGTCAAGAAATAAATGAAAAAAGTACAGGGTTAAATCTTAGACCAAGCGAGTTAGTTGGTGGCGTCAAATTTGGCGGAGTGATAAATGAAATTTTCTTGCTTTTTCCATGCCCAATTGACGAAATTCGCGATTTTCCATGCCTATCGACAAAATTCATAATTTTACAGACTCGATAGACAAAATTCATGATGTTTTCCTACGATCTATAGACAACTTGCAAAATTTTTCCGTGACTGTTCGTTGAAATTCGCGATTTTTCCAAGCCCATTCGATGAAAGTCACTGTTTGTCCGTGCTCAATAAATGAAATTCATGATTTTACGTGTCTTAATGACGAAATTCGCGGGGTTTTTTCCAGTGGTTTACAAAATTCAAGATTTTTCTTTTTTTCTTGAGTGATTAACGAAATTCACAACTCCGGAATTTCCGATTTTGGCATCTCTGGTTTCTGTCGACCGATTATTGAAATTTGCGTTTTTTTTTTTTTTTTGCGACAAAATGGCGAAATTTGTGATTTTTCCATGCCCATTCAACAAAATTCGCAACCAGTCGACAGACTTCTTGCGGTGGATGGGTCCCATCACACATGGGGTCAGACAGATGGGTCCCATCACAACATGGTTTGATTCATCCAACTTGACATTGACAGGATATATCGATTTTAGTTCCAAGTTTCACCACCAGGGGGCGATTTCATATCTTGGGCTCTATGGGCCTGATCACAACAAGGTATGGCTCATTCGACTCAAAATCGACAGCCTCAACGATTTCAGCTATGTTTGTATAGAACAGAGTGCACTCCCTGGCGGTGGAAGATGGAACTAACGGATTTTACAGCTAACTCGAGTTCTGTGGGTCCCATCACAACATGATTTGATTTATTCAACTTTACATTGAGAGGATATATCGATTTTAGTTCCAAGTTTAACCACCAAGGGGTGCTTTCATATCTCAGGTTCTATGGGCCCGTTCACGACGAGGTATGGCTCATTCGACTCGAAATCGACAGCCTCAAAGATTTCAGTTATGTTTGTATAGAACATACTGCGCCCCCTGGTGGTGGAAGATGGAACTAACAGATTTTGCAGCGATCTTCAGTTCTATGGGTCCCATCACAATGCAGTTTAATACATTCGACTCGACATCAACAGGATATATCGATTTTAGTTCCAAGTTTCACCACCAGGGGGCGGTTTCCTATCTGGGCCCGATCACGACGAGGTATGGCTCATTCGACTCAAAATCGACAGCCTCAAGAATTTCAGTTATGTTCGTATAGGAAAGATTGCGCCCCCTGGCAGTGGAAGATGGAACTAACGGATTTTGCAGCTAACTCGAGTTCTATGGGTCCCATCACGATGCAGTTTGATTCATTCGACTCGACATCGACAGGATATATCGATTTTAGTTCCAAGTTTGACCACCAGGGGGCGCTTTTTATCTCGGGTTCTATGGGCCCGATCACGACGAGGTATGGCTCATTCAACTCGAAATCGACAGCCTCAAAGATTTTAGCTATGTTTGTATAGAACATAGTGCGCCCCCTGTCGTTGAAAGATGGAACTAACAGATTTTGCTGCTAACTTGAGTTCTATGGGTCCCATTACAATGCAGTTTAATTCATTCGACTCGACATCGACAAGATATATCGATTTTAGTTCCATATTTCACCACCAGGGGCGCTTTGCTATCTCGGGTTCTATGGGCCCGATCACGACGAGGAATGGCTCATTCGACTCGAAATCGACAGTATCAAAGATGTCAGCTATGTTTGTATAGAACATAGTGCGCCCCCATGTGGTGGCAGATGGAACTAACGGGTTTTTCAGCTAACTCGAGTTTTATGGGTCCCATCACAATGCAGTTTAATTTATTCGACTCGACATCAACAGGATATATCGATTTTAGTATCAAGTTTCTCCACCAGGGACGCTTTCCTATCTCGGGTTCTATGGGCCCGATCACGACGAGGTATGGCTCATTCGACTCGAAATCGGCAGCCGCAAAGATTTCAGCTATGTCTGTATAGAACATAGTGTGCCCCCATTTGGTGACAGATGGAACTAACGGGTTTTTCAGCTAACTCGAGTTTTATGGGTCCCATCACAATGCAGTTTAATTCATTCGACTCGACATCGACAGGATATATCGATTTTTGTTCCAAGTTTCACCACCAGGGGCGCTTTTCTATCTCGGGTTCTATGGGCCCGATCACGATGAGGTATGGCTTATTCGACACGAAATCGACAACCTTAAAATTTTGAGCTATGTTCGTATAGAAAAGAGTGTGCCCTCTGACGGTGGATGGTGGAACTAACGGGTTTTTCAGCTAACTCGAGTTTTGTGGGTCCGATCTCAATGCAGTTTAATTCATTCGACTCGACATCAAAAGGATATATTGATTTTAGTTCCAAGTTTCACCACCAGGGGCGCTTTCCTATCTCGGGTTCTATGGGCCCAATCACGACGAGGTTTTTCTCACAAAATTTGAAATTGACAGCCTCAAAGATTTTAGCTATGTCCGTATAGAACAGAGTGTGCCCCTTGTGGGTGGAAGGTAGAACTAATGGATTTTACAGCTAACTCCAGTTATATAGGTCCCATCACAATGCAGTTTGATTCATTCGACTCGACATCGACAGGATATATGGATTTTAGTTCCAATTTCTGTTCCCAATTAGTCTCCCATTTCTGCATTTCAGTTCAGACCCTTCATCTTAAGGTCATGTTCAAAACTGTCAACTGGGCCCTATTGGGCCTCCCTATAGCTCCCTTAAATATCGTCCAATTCACTAGATTTTTTTTCTAGCAACTTCTAAGGACTTCCAGCTACTACATGAAAAACACAAAATTTTCTTGGACAAGACCCGTTCCCCCAGTACCCCTTTAAGTTTTTGTGCCCTAAATTTTTAATAACTTACCGCCTTTCCTCCGATGATTTTTGTTTTTAGGGCCCTTTTCTCCATTTAGTTATTACCCCATTTCTGCATTTCAGTTCAGATCCTTCATCTTAAGCCCCTGCTTAAAACTATCAATTCGCCCTTTTTGTGCCTCCTACTATATCTCCCCTAAAAATCGTCGAAATCACTAACCTTTTTTTTCTAACAACTTCTTAGGACTTCCAGCTGCTACATGAACAACAAAATTTTTTCTTGGACAAGACTCGGCTCTCCTGGACCCCTTTGAGTTTTTGTGCCCTAAATTTTTAATCACTTGACTCTTTTGTCTGATTTTCTTCGTTGTGGGGGCCCCTTTCTCCAATTAGTTATTTTCCTTTCTACAGTCTAATTAAGACCCTGTGGGCCAGTACGCGGCCCCTTGAAGTTTTTGTTCCCTAAATTGTTAATAACTTGACTCCTTTAATCTGATCCTCTTCGTTTTTTGGGACTTTTTTACATTTAGTAATTCCACCATTTTTACATTCCATTTAGGACACTGGCCTCCTGGGAACCGGTCCGGGACCTTTGAACTTTTTTTGCGCCATGCATTTTCATCCCTTTAATTGTATCACTCTCACGCTGCATAACTTTAAAGTTGAATCTTGGACTCCTCTCCCCGGGCCACCACCCTCATGTTGGGGTCCTAGGGGTCTTTTTTAGCATTTCTTTAACATTTTATTCTAATGATTAATTTATACCCTATGCCGAATTTCGACTAATTGACATTTTTATCAATAACCACAAAAAAATAATGATATCAGTACAAAAACCGTTAAGAGCGTACACTAGTCACGGAAAGAAACGTTTAAGCTAATGTTAAGCCTATGGGAATGTTCTTGCGCGATTTCTCGCTCGCATTTTAATATTTTTAAATGAATTTTTTGCATAGGATAGCTGACGTCGACCTCTAACGTTGTTAGTTTTTACTTTTTCGATTTGGTTCCAGTTTTCTTATATAAAGGTACTTTCACTTTCAGAACCGGTTCCAAAATTGAAAATGTCCGCTTATAAAAAAAATGCAACCGAAATCAAAAAAATAAAAACATACAACTTTAGAGATCGACGTCAGCTATCCTATACAAAAAATCATTTAAAAATATTAAAATGCGAGCGAGAAATCGCGGAAGAATCTTTCCATAGACTTAACATTAGCTTGAGCGTTTCTTCGCGTGACTAGTGTAGGCTCTTAACGGGTTAAAAGTTGTGACGCTGCACTTCCTTTGTACTTCCTTTTGGCTCTAAGAATTTTAAATATGGGTCTTAAAAGCAATGATATCAAATTTGAGTGACGCTATGTTAATAATATTTTTAAAAATCATCATTTTCCTTTTAGTTTTATTTATATTTACAGGTTCAATTATTATCTTAACATGAAAAAAAATATAAAATTTATTCGCTGATGCTTTTCCATTCACATCACTCATTAATTAAAAATATGGGTTTTAAAAGAAATGATATCAAAATTTGAGTGACACCTTGACGTGAATTTAATAGGACTGTTTTAAAATTCAATTAAAATTATTTTTGGTTTGTCTTCTAAAGTATATTTACACATACAAATAATACTTTTAATTTTTCAATACTCTGTTAAGTATATTACTTTCACTGAGCCTATAATATGTATTTCTTTCAATAAATTGATTTATATTTTGTGCCACTCTATCCAAAATCATAAATAAAATTTATGTAAATGATTATTTTCCGTCACTATTATCCACTTGCATACATTTCCCTATGTTTGGATACTATGACGCAAAATAATCATTTACATAAATTTTACTTATGATTTTGGATAGCGTGGCACAAAATATAAATCAATTTATTGAAAGAAATACATTTCAATACATAATATAGGTTCAGTGAAAGTAATATATTTAACAGTATATTGAAAAATTAAAAGTATTGTTTGTATGTGTAAATATACTTTAGAAGACAAACCAAAAATAATTTAAATTGAATTTTAAAACAGTCCTATTAAATTCACGTCAAGGTGTCACTCGAATTTTGATATCATTCCTTTTAAAACCCATATTTTGAATTGATGAGAGATGTGAATATGAAAAAGCATCAGCGAATAAATTTTATATAGTTTTTCATGTTAAGATAATAATTGCACCTGTAAATATAAATAAAACTAAAAAGAAAATGATGATTTTTAAAAATATTATTAACATAGCGTCACACAAACTTGATATTATTGCTTTTAAGACCCATATTTAAAATTTTAGAGCCAAAAGAAAGTGCTGCGTCACAACTTTTAACCCGTTAAGGGTTTTTGTAGTGATATATAATACATTCAAAATACATTCTAAATTACCATTTATTTGGAATTAATTTTAGCTCTTCTCATTCACTTAAGTCCCATCTTCGCCTAATACAGTATAGGAATGAAGTTTACACAAAATGTAGCTTAATTAGTAAGTTTAGAGTATACATTTCTCTAATAAAAATACACGAACGAATACTGCTTGGCCTATATCAACAATTACACTAGCAAAGCCACGGGTTTTTTCTAGTGTTTTGATAAAATGTTTGATGCGATGTTTGTTTGTTTTTTACACTGATGGTGCACCTGGTGGGAAATTGCATAAATTTTAGTAATTAAATAAATTTAATTAAATTTTTATAATTTTTAAATTTTTAATTAAATAAATTTTAAATTTATTCCAAGCCAAAATTATATTTAAGAGATTCAACTCAACGTTATTTTGTACCGATAATTTATATATTTTGTACCGTACTCAAGATAAAAATAGGCTGGACAGATAGAACACAATTTAATTTTTTTTATTATTTTTTATTTTTATTATTATTTTTTGCCTTTTTGCGGCAAATAAAATAACTACATTTAAGTAAAATCGATTTTTTATGTTTTACAATATGAAGCCTACAACATTGAATACTCAAATAAAATATAGGTTGAACAGTTTTCACACAATTTATTTTTTATAGCGCCACATGGTGGGAAATGGGGTAAGTAAATCTAAATAAAAACTATTTTTATTTTTTTGTAATAAATCTTCGTAATAAGCTTCTGCCGCACCAATTTTATGTTTCGGAAAAAAAATTGCATGATAGTTTTTTTTTTACGCTAGTAGCAGACCCCGCTGGGAAATTGCATAACTAATAGTTTAAAATGGATTTTTTTAAGTTTTCTGATATGACAACCACATTCCAAGTTAGAATTATGTATATACAATTTTTTTTTAAATGCGTATATAGCACTTCCTGGGACAAAATAGAGTAACCAAATTCAAATAAAATTGATTTTATTTATTTATTTTTAAATAAATCTTTTGAATAACCTTATGCCTTGGTCTTGTTTAAGTTTTGATTAAAAATGTACACCTTTTTTTTTCTAACGGTGGTAGCATCCCCGATTGGAAATTGCATAACTAAAACTTTAAAATGGATATTTTTACGTTTTCCCATATGACAAACCATACTCCAATTTAAAATTATGATATAGGGATTCCACAAATTTTTCTTTTGCGGGTAAAAATAGGGTAACAAAATTCATATACAATTATTATTTTTATTTTTTAACAAATCTTAACAATAAGCTTTTGTCACGTTCAAACTAATGGTTTGATTAAAAAAAAATTCACATGATACTTTTTTACGCTGGTACCTCCCTTGGTTGGAAACTGCACAACTAAATTTTTAAAAAGGATTTTTTTAAATTTTCTCATATGGCAACTATATTTCAAGTTAAATTAAATAAGTCCGATTGAATTCAACTTTCTTTAACACGGATATCATGCGGAGAAAGAGTTTAAATTTAAATAAAATCAACTCATTATGTTTTACTGTATGGTAATGAAACTCAAATTAAAATCTGGTAGGTCAGATTCAATACAATTTTCTTTTCCCTAGTGGGAAATAGTGTGGTTAAATTTAAATAAATTGACTTTTTTATGTTTTACTTTATGATGCAATACTCGAGTTAAAAATAGGTAAAACAGTTTCAATATAACTTTATTTCCATTTATAGCCTCCCCTGGCGTGAAATAAGATAGCTAAATGTTTGAAAAGTATTTCTTGTTTGTTTGTTTGTTTATTTTTCATATGAGAATTCTATCCCGAGATGAAATTATTTCAAAAGAACAGTAGTTTGTGTTGTCTTAATCACTATTCTCATGTGATACCAGTTGATGCTTACTGAATTAAGATTTATTAGCTATATGAAGTAGAAAATTCAGTCTACATCTAGCATAACATTTAATAGGAAACTTGCACCGTTCCAATACAGTAGTGGCCAAAATTGTGAACACCTTTTGGGAAAAATGCTTTTTTGAAGTTTGATGGATCATAAAGGTAAATATTTCTTAGCAATGCCGTAAAAACTGTATACCACTGGACAGATAATTTAATCAAGAATATTATGCCATACAGTTTGTTGAATTATAATTATTTTATCAAACGTTATAGGCCAATAATCAGAAAAAGGCAATAAAACCTGGTTAGGTTGAGGATAATTATTTTTTCTTTTCTTGAATGTAGCTAATGCATATGAATGTTTGGAGTGAGAGACAGATTCCATTTCATTTGGTAATGTAAGCCAGGGTAGGATTTAAAAAGAAATATG
Organism: Maratus michaelseni; assembly: GCA_963931845.1. Classification (NCBI taxonomy): domain Eukaryota; kingdom Metazoa; phylum Arthropoda; class Arachnida; order Araneae; family Salticidae; genus Maratus; species Maratus michaelseni. The sequence continues at coordinate 151,082,994 of OZ007596.1, read as the reverse complement.
CCATATTTTGGTACTTATAGGAGAACTTTTATGACTATTTTTTATGATTGATATCAAGTTGCTAAAGTTCTTTGTCATCTTTCAATTTTTGAGCTAGTATAGCATAATAAAATTAAGCAAATATCATAAAAAGTTGATTAGTTACCCATAAATCAATATATAACAATATTTTTAAGTGTATAAAGCTATAGTTATGAAGAAATTGGAAGTAAATTAACAAAGGGATGTCTAAGTCACGTAAAACAAGACTGGTAAAGGCAGGAAAGGTGCAGGAGAGCAATTGGCGGTATAAGATTAAGGTCCCTGTGTATAGGTCGCAGAAAATAATCATCTCGGTGTATGCAACTTGAAATAATGCACTGAAATGAGGAACTGAATCAAAGTACAGTTCTGTAGAGAGTGCAGCAATTTGGTCTAAATGCTAGAATTTCATGAAACAAAAATTATAAATCTAATAAAGGATGAAAATATTAATATGAGCTAAAAGTCATATTTACCAGACAGAAAAACAGTAGGATCATGTTATTTGGAGTATTAAAATTTTTTTATGGAATTCTAGAATTTAGACCAAAATACTGCACACTGCATAGAATTGTTGGCTTTGATTCAGCTCTCCATTGCAATGCAGCCTTTCATGTTGCATACACCCAGATTATTGTTTTTTGTGACCTATACACCGGAACCTTACTCTTCTCCCGCTAATTGCTCTACTTAACCTTTTTCTGCCTTTATCAGTCTTGTTTTACGTGATTTAGGCATCCCTTTGTTAATTTACTTCCAATTTCATCATAACCAGAGCTTTCTACATTTCAAAATATTGTTATACATTGATTTCTGGGTAACTAATAGACTCTTTATGATGTTTGCTTAATTTAATTATGCTTTACTAGCTCAAAAATTGAAAGTTGGCAAAGAACTTTAGCAACTTGATAGCAATCATAAAAAATAGTGATGAAAGTCCGCCAATAAGTACTAAAATATGACATTTTTTAAAAATCCTACCCTAACTTTGATTGACACATTACCAAATAAAATGGAATCTGTCTGTCACTCCAAACATTCCTATGCATTAACTACATTAAAGAAAGGGAAAAATAATTATCATCAACCTAACCAGGTTTTAATGCTTTTTTCTGATTATTGGGCTATAACGTTTGATAAAACAATTATAATTCAATAAACTGTATTGCATAATATTCTTGATTAAATTATCTTTCCAGTGGTATATAGCTTTTCTGATATTACCGTATTACTAAGAAATATTTGGTGTTATGATCCATCAAACTTCAAAAAAGCATTTTTCCCAAAAGGTATCCATAATTTTGGCCACCACTGTATTGTAGCGTAATTATTATATCATCAAACAGTTTTTTAAGCAACACAGACTTTAATTACGATACTTCTTCACAGTACACTTAAGACAAATTACATAAAGCAAAACATGTAGGCTTTCTATTGGGGTTTTTAGTCAAGATGACTGAATCCATTCAGGTTAGATTCTACATGCATATCTTCGGCACGGACGGCCGGAATAACACCGTCTCACAAGGGAGAGGTTTCCAGAGCAAAACGCTCTTTTCACTGCAGGAATCAGACTACTCCTTAAGGCCTCCCGCCAGTTGGGTATATCTGTTCGGTGAAATATTAAGTGTTCATGAATGTTTAGTCTCTTAGAGGTGAGCAGATGTCGGTATCTTTAGTACCTGAAATACTTCAATTCAAAAGCAATCTGGTCTCAAGGGGCGAGAATATATGGGACCATTTCTGTCCATGTAACATCACTTCTTAGAAAGCGACACAAATTTATAACTACTTGAAAACGCAATGAGTATCAAGTTTGTAAGGAATTACATCTGCGAGAGATCTTGCGGTCTGAACAGACGAATTTTTATGCCGAACATATGGTCTCGGCTTCCTTTGTGGATTACTGCTCACATCTGGTTTACCACTTCAGATTTCCATGTATGAGTAATATTAAAATGAGTGAGATTAAGATGTAATTGGACTTATTAAAGTCCGGATAAGGAGGAATTGTCACAACCTCTCCCCTCTTCGAAGAAAATTTTTTCATTAGAAAAAATTTCACCTAATATTCTAGAGTTATTGTATTACGAGGCAAAAATACAGCCTTTAGAACTAGAAAAAAATTTTAACTTAATTTTCCTTAAAATTTTAGAAATCTAGTGAATACCTGAATTCTCAAGAGAAGGATGCATATAAATACAACATCAAAATAATATTATACACAATTCAATACAATATATAATCGCTTATTCACAGAATTTTTCTCTAGAATATTCCTCTCATCTCATTCCTTTTAACGTTACACAATCACATACAATAATTCTATTAATTAAATTCAATTCTTATTTATTATTTATTTCAGTAAAAGAAAAATTAATTTTCTCTAAACACTCGAACACTTTCAATTATTTCCAAATATTTTCATTTTATATATCACATATATAAAAAAAATCTCAACTTTTAAACATTTTCACTTAAAAGTTTAAAATTTAAAACATTTTACTGTTCTAGCATTAATTCATGTTATATATTCAGTTATTATAACTGTATAACAATATATATAAATTTTAGTTACTCTTCTTAAGGTTATATAATATAAATATATAAACAATACAACACACATAACGAAAATAAATGAGCAACTCATTTTTTTTTAGAATGCAGCTCGACTCAGACTATCGGCATTTTTATTGTTTTTCCCTGATCGATGTTCTATTTCAAACTCATATGGTTGTAAAGCTAATGACCAACGCATAAGTCTCGGATTTGAACTAGCATTTGTTCGCAACCAACATAAGGGATTGTGGTCGGTAACTATTTTAAATTTCTGACCATCCAAATAATAATGCAATCTTTTTATTGCAAATATTATACTGACACATTCTCTTTCCGTCGTGCTATAACGTTTCTCTACCTCGGAAAACTTTTTACTTAGATATAAAATTGGATGCTCTTCATCCTTATCATTCTTTTGACTCAATACTACTCCAACACCTGAATTCGACGCGTCTGTCTGTACGATAAATTCTCGGTTAAAATCTGGGGTATACAACACTGGTTTGTCTGTCAACTTCTCTTTTAAAGCCCGAAAAGCATCTTCACATGCGTCATTCCACTCAATTTCGCCTTTCCTGACTTTTCCTTTCAACGCATCGGTAAGGGGAGACGTTAACACAGAGAAGTTCTTTCTGTATCTTCCGTAGTATCCTGCTAGTCCAAGAAAAGCTCGGATTTGTGTTTTCGTTTTCGGGGTAGGTAAATTTTTCACACTTTCTATTTTCGCTTGCGCGGTCGTTCGTGACCCATTTCCTACAATGTGACCCATATATTTAACATGGTTTGTGCGAATTTACATTTGGAGGGTTTAATTTTTAATTTGGCCTTAGCAATTCGTTCTAAGACGGCACTTAAATGATCCAAATGTGATTTCCAAGTATCTGAAAATACTGCAACGTCATCTAAATAAGGGACCGCTAATTCTTCCATACCTTTTAACGCTGTTACCATTAATTTACTAAAAAAAACGGAGCGTTCTTCAAACCAAATGTCATTCTTAAAGGCTTAAATTTCCAAAGGTTGTCCAAAACGCAGCATAACGTTGAGCTCTCGGAGTCAAGGGTATCTACCAATATCCCTTAACCAAATCCAGAACGGTTATGTACTTCGCAGACGATACTTTTTCAACACGCTCTTCAATATTCGGAAGCGGTTACAGTTCTAATAATTTTGTTTAGCCTCCTATAATCTATGCAAGGTCGGGGATCCTTTTCTGGAGCTTCCATCAAAATTAATGGCGAGGTAAATTCTGATTCGCCCACTTCGATAATCCCTAATTTTAACATCTTTTGGATTTCCTCTTTTAAAATTTCCGTTTGTCCTTGTGAGGTTCGATATGGTCTCGATCTAATAGGCTTATCCTCTATTAATGTTATATCGTGCTCTATTAGGTCGGTAAGCCCAGGGTCGTTCGAAAAACACCCAGCATATTTTTCTAACGGTTTCTTTAATTGTTCAATCTGGTTTATTTCTAAAGTCCTTTCTAACTCACTTTGACGCACTACGTCCTGAAAATCGAATATCGTAGGATTGTTTTCCAAATACGGAATCTCTAAATCCGGTTCGTCTTTTAGATTTACGTTCTCTTCGCAGTATATTAAATTTACAAGTTCAGGTCGCGCAAAAGAGGGTTTTAACATATTAACGTTGTAGATTTGAGTTCTATCCTTTTTTTCAGGAATCTCGACAACATAATTAGTTTCGGATATTTTCTTCTTTATCGTACCAGGACCTATCCATTGTACTGACAATTTGTTAGGTCTGGCCGTTGCTAAAACCAACACCTGGTCTCCTTCTTTAAACTCAAGCTTTATCGCATTTTTGTCGTACCAATGCTTTCGTTTTATCTGCATTTCCTCCATGGTTGTTATTGCTAGTTCGAGACATCTTTTAAGCCGATTGATTAATTTAAATACGTAATCAGTTACTAAATCATATTCTGGTGGAGGTTCTAACCATTTCTCCATCATTAATGTCTCTGGCGTGCGCAAGTTCCTACCGTATACTAATTCAGATGGACTATATCCTGTACTTTCATGCACTACCGTACGTAAAGCTAACAAGATTGCGGGTAATTGTCTATCCCAATCGGTTTCTGATTCAAGACATATTGCTCTCATAAGTCTTTTTAACGTACGATGAAATCGTTCTACCGGGTTTCTTCGCGGATGATGAACTGAACTATGGCTTACTATAATACCAAATCTATCTAAGAATTCCGTTGTTAAAGCGCTAGTAAAGGAGCGGCCTTGGTCACATTGAATTTCGCGAGGGTATCCCATGCGACTAAAAATATCTAACAGCGCTTCAATCACTTTAACTGAACTAATATCTGCCAAAGGCAAAGCTTCAGAGTATTTTGATGACAAACATATGGCAGTGAGAATATAACGATTCCCACTCGTTGTTAAAGGCAAAGGACCACATGCATCAATGTTAATTTTACTAAATATTTCCTGAATAACTGGTACTAAATTTAGCGGAGCTTTCTTTTTCTCATTCGGTTTTCCCGCTCTTTGACATGCGTCGCAACTGCGAACGAACTCATCCATGTCTTTGTAACAATTCGGCCAGTAAAAATACCGAATCAGTTTATCCTTTGACTTTGTTGCCCCTAAGTGTGCCGACGTGCCTTCGTGACACAGTTTCTGCACTAACGATCGTAATTCTTTTGGAATAACTAGCAATTTAGTAATATTGCCAAAACGATCCTCTCGATTACTGCGATCACTGTGATTACTGTGATACTCGATTACTGTGTCTCGATCCCTGACAAACAACCCATCGACAATCGCATAGTTTTTGTTTAACTTTTCTTCCTTCTTCTCCTGCACTCGTTTAACCAAGTCTTTTATCTCTTCACATTCCTGTTGCTTATTTAGGAATCCCTTTTTATCTATCATTAAGAGATCCAATTCTGGAGCATCTTCTTCTAAAGCCGGAATTTCTATCGGCTCCTCATTTTCGGTCGAAATATCAATTCCGACCTCTTCCTTATTTTCTAAGTTTAACTCACCCGAAGAATTTACACTTTGAACTCTCCGTTCGGCCATCTCGACTTCTTCTCGCAATTGTTTTGCTTTCGCCATCGTTTGAACCCCATTTATCTGCCCGACCTGAAAAAATTCATATCCGCTTCGTTCTTTAATCATTTCAGCGGTTTTATTCCCTAATAAATACCGATTCTGGCCTAAATGATTTTCACATACCGCAGCCGTAGTTTGAAACGTCCCAAAAGGCCCAGAAATTTCTACGCGAGCTAACGGTAAACTAACGAGATCTAGACTAAGCGGTTGCTTAATCCATATTTGTTCACCACAAAAATCTCGCGGACGCACAAATTTCCTTGCAAGTAAATCTAGGGTAGCACCACTTGATGAAATAACAAAGCAAATAAATAGACGAGGCCTTTGGATTGAATATGTATTGAGTTACAAGAGAACATTACTCAATGACAAAAACATAGTAACTGAACTGAAAATTGAACATCACTTATATTTATAAATTCGTCTGGGATTCTGCCAGTCATGTTCCCGGACGTGCAAGAAAGCTCACACAAAAGTATAATCCAATAAAATTTAAGATGTAATGATACGATTACAATTACGATACGATATACTAACACCCGCCCATAATCTAGCATTACATTAGAAAAACACAGAATTAAAAAAAAATTACAATAAACAAGCATTAAAAGTATGACAGAGTTAAAACATTAATTATACAAACAGCAAAGAACCAACAATTCATAAAATTTAACTTTAAGCAATGCCTTTGTAAACATATCAGCAATTTGCATATTTGTAGGATATTCAATTTTGATATTATTTTCTTTTACAACATTACGAACAAATTTGAGTTTTATATCAATATGTTTCATTCTGCCATAACTATTTTCATTACTGATACATTTTATGCAAGACTGATTATCCTCTAAAATAACTAAATCCTTAATACTTACAATTTCACAAGCAACATTTTTGAACCACAACAGGTCTTGCAAACTTTCAGTTAAGGCAATAACTTCAGCTTCAGTTGACGATAATGCAACTGATTTTTGTGTATTACAGCACCAGAGAATAGGCATGTTACAAAACATTAAAATGTAACCTGATACTGATTTTCTATCATTTGTGTTTGCACCCCAATCAGAATCAACATACATAGATAATTTATGATCAGATTTTTGCTTTTTATACACAAGTTTTAAGGACAAGGTTCCTTTCAAATATCTTAAGATTTTCTTTAGTGCAATCCATGCAACTTCAGTAGGATTTTCCTGCATTTGACTCAAACAATTAACACTATATAAAATATCAGGTCGTGAAATATATGCTAAGTACAATAAACATGGACCATTAAATGGTTTTCCATTTTTGAAATCAGATGGAGTGGATTTAGGAGAAATGGGAATATGACTAGGTTTACATTCTAGCATATTAAATTTACTTAACAATTTAATTATATGAGACTCTTGATCCATTATTAAACTATCAGATTTTAATTTCATTTGAATATCCAGAAATTCTGAAACACATTCTGATTTTGACATATGAAACTCTTTAGAGAGTAAAGAAATAACTACATTAGTTTCTTTTAAATCTGAACCTGCAATAAGCATATCATCAACATACAGAGCAATAATTATTTTATGACCATTACTATAACGAATAAAAATACAAGGTTCATTATCAAGAGATTTAAATTTTAATTTTGAAACAAATTCAAGAAACCTTTCAAACCATTGTCGTGAGGCCTGTTTCAGGCCATATAAACTCCGTTTGAGTTTATATTTTAACCCACTTTCGTCATCACAGCCTTGCGGCTGATCCATAAAAACAAGTTCATTTAACTTACCATTCAGGAAAGCTGTTTTTACATCCAAAACAAATGCATGTAAGTCTTCATTTAAAATCACAAAAAGCACTAAACGTAAAGCCGGCATACTTATTACAGGGGCGAAAGTTTCACTATAGTCTAGTCCTTCTTTTTGCATAAATCCACGGGCTACAAGGCGAGCCTTATAACGTCCATCTCTTTTGTTGGTATACACCCATTTGCAGGAAATAGCTCGTTTGTCAGGTGGTAATTTTTCGAGATCCCAGACGTCGTTGATTTTCATGCTTTCTATCTCTGCATCCATAGCTTCCTTCCATAAACGTTGTTCATCAACAGGGAGAAATTTGATCTCATCAAAGGATAAAGTTTCTTGTAGGCAAAGTAATGCTTCATACACCTCAGGAGCTGGATACCAAATAGGTTGTTTTCTTGATCTCTCGGATTTTCTCATTTTATCCTCTTTCTCTTCAGAATCCTCTGATTCTTCACTAGTTCTTTCTTGAGAATCTGGGGTAATTTCACAATCAGTCAATTCTGAATTTTCCACTATGTGTTGTTTTGAGATTATGGTATGCTTCTTCTCTTCATCAAATTTGACATTTCTTGAAATAGTTATGCGTTTCGTCTCAGGATCTAACAATCGATATCCCATTGAAGAATAACCTATGAAGATCATATGTTTAGACCTATCATCAAGCTTCTTACGATGAACGGAAGGAACTAACATGTAGGCACTGCATCCAAAAACACGTATGTGCTTCAAATCGGGATCTTCTCCAAATTTTAAGAAATACGGCGTTAAGTTCTCAGTAGAGCTGCTTGGCATTCAATTTTTCAAGTAAGCTGCTATAAGAATAGCTTGACCCCAAAAAGTCTTAGGTAAATGTGATTCAGCAATTAAAACCTTTCCTATATCCAGGAGCGATCAATTGCATCTTTCAGCAACTCCATTCAAAGCTGGAGTATATGGAGGAGCGGGATCAATCACTATACCAAGATTTCGAGTGAAATTCACTAAATCATTGCTTAAATATTCTTTTCCGTTATCACATCTGATTTTCTTCACTGTAGGATTGGTTTTTAAAAAAACTTTCAATTCTTCTGAAGCTTCACTTTTATGCTTCAATAATCGAACTTCAGTAAATCGTGAAAAATCATCTATGATAGTCATAGAATAGCATTCACAAGAAAAAGTTTTCGGAACAATAAGTCCACATATGTCAGAATGAATAGCAGTCATTGGAGTACTTTCTCTTTTTCTAGGTCCTCTTCCCATTGGTGTTGCACTCTGTTTTGCTCGAACGCAAACATCACAAAAAGAAAATCTTATTGGAAATTTCATTTCCTTCAACACTTTGGCGCTTGGATGGCCTATTCTGCGATGCAAAATTTCAGAATCACTTTGTTTTGATGTGAGAACAGTTTCATAATTTGGGACAAAATAACTAACATATTGTCCATTTGAATCACGTTCACCAAAACAAAAACGATTTCTTCCTTTTTCTATGAACACCTTTTCATTCTTGAAAATAACTGCATAATTTGCGTTTTCGATTTTTCTAACGGAAATCAACTGTCCACTTAAATCTGGTACGTAAAGAACTTTATTTAGTGTAATTTCCATTCCGTTTGATAATTTTCCAATAATATTTCCAACACCTTTAATTTCCAGATTCGTTGTTTTCGACGCACACTTAATAGTTCCTGAAGATGGCTGTAAAGACGTGAAATATTTCTCATTAGAGCACATATGGTAAGTAGCTCCAAAATCCACTATAAATTCATTCTTTTTAATGTTCCCCGCAACAAAAGATACCACTGAAGAAGCAAATTTTTCATCATTTGAATTTTTAACAGCTTTACAGTTACGTTTAAAATGGCCAGGAAGTCCACATTTGAAACAAGTAAGTTTCTTTCTACAATATATAGCTATGTGCCCCTTTGAATTACAGTTTTTGCACACATATTCCTTGCGAGTTGATACAAACGCGGTATTATCATGAGCAGTTTTGGACTGCACTTTTTCTTTCTTTGAGTCGAGCAGAAGTGCTTCAGCATCTAACAGCCGTTGTGTGACAAAATCTAGAGTCAAAACAGTATTCGTTTGATTTTCTAACGCAGTTTTAACATTTTCAAATTCTTGAGACAACGACATTAGAATATAAACAATAGTATCGGTTTCACTTACTTCAGCACCGTAAATTTTAAGTTCCGAAATTAATTTATTTATTTCATCAATGTGACGTCTCATAGACACAACACGATCCTTTTTAATAGTTGCTAACTTCTTTCTAATTAAAATTTGATTAACTGCACGCTTGGTATCATATGTTCGTTCTAATTTATTCCATATCTTGTGCGCAGTATTTTCTTCTTGCAATGATGCAAGAACCCCATCGCTTAAAAGCGATAATAATAAAGCAAAAGCCTTTTTCGATTTTACAACTTCCGCTGTTTCAGTCGTCGCTTCATTGTCTAAAAAATTATCCAAATCTTTCGCCGCAAATACGGCTTTAACACGCCTTTTCCAAACAGAAAAATTTCTATCGTCGCCGTCAAAAAAAGCAACTCCATATAATTCTTTTTCACTTTCCATCGATGGGTAAAAAAACAGAAACAAAAGAAAAATAAATTTTCTCTCTCAAAACCACAGCAATAAATATGAAAAGGGACTAGCGTCACTCTGTCTGCGATTTAAACCAAGCTCTGCTAATGAAATAACAAAGCAAATAAACAGACGAGGCCTTTGGATCGAAGATATATTGAGTTACAAAAGAACATTACACAATGACAAAAAGATAGTAACTGAACTGAAAATTGAACATCACTTATATTTATAAATTCGTCTGGGATTCTGCCAGTCATGTTCCCGGACGTGCGAGAAAGCTTACACAAAAGTATAATCGAATAAAATTTAAGATGTAATGCTACGATTACAATTACGATACGATATACTAACACCACTATCCCTCAAAAACTTTATCTCTTGCCCATTCACTGTCCCTTCAAATGAATATGCTTCCAATAAGTCATTGGTTTCATTTTGCAAATTATTCACGCACCCAAAAGTTTTATTCTGCAATTTCGGACATGCTGACTTTACATGACATTCAGCATTACACGAAAAGCACCTTACATTTACTCTTCGTTCAAAAGCTCTGTTCCGGTTTACCTGTCCTCGGACAGCCGTAGAACCAATAGAGGGTGTGAACCGCGGTTTATATTCTTTCGGTTTCTCAGGAATGAACTGACGCGTTCTTTCTACCCTACTATCTCTAACATCTCTCGACTTTTTACTTGTCGCCCTCATACTCTCATATTCGTCTAGCATTTGAACTATTTCTTCCTCCGTTTTAATCTGCGACCATTTATCTATAAAATGTTCTCTGATTTCCGGTTTAACCCGTTTTTTAATCTGGTCTGCCACTATTAGATCTCGTAATCCCTCAAAAGAATCAATTCCAAGACATTCCAGCCACTCATTCAAATAGTTTCTCAACTCAAACCCAAAATCCTTCCAATTTACTCCAACATTTCTCTGGTGTGTGACGAATTTTTGACGAAACGTTTCTGCCGTTATTCAAAATCGTGTAAGTAATAACTTTTATACAAAGTCGTAATTCTCAGATTGCAGCTCAGGCTCGCTTGCGATTAATTCTATGATATTAACTGGCAATAACCCTATTAAGTGTGTTACCCAAATTTCTTTATTTATTTTTGTCTTCTTAGCCTGTCGCTCAAACATCACTAGATACAAACTAATATCCGTTTTTTCCGGAGAAAATTCAGGAATCAATTTTTTCAAACTTATTTCATTTACGCGAACATTTTCATTAGATGTTGACGCGAGAGGTGGACACCTTGTTCTATTTTTAACCTTTCTAATTCATGATTCAATTCTATTTCTCTTTGTTTTCTTTCTAGTTCCTTTTGTTTTAATTCTTTTTCGGCTTCCAATTTTTTTGCTTCCCGGTGCAAATATTCCTGTCTCACCTTTTCCTGACGCTCAAAAGTTTCTTGTCTTAATTTCTCCTCCCGTTCAAAATTTTCTTGGTTCGATTTCACGTGTTCTTCCCTAGCTAATCTTTCCTGTTTTTCCGCGAGAATCGTCTCAAATAATTCTTTGACTACCACCACGTCGTAATTATCATCACCCGTTATTAGCGCCTTAATTTCTAAAAGCGTCTCATTTCCCACTAACGGAATCTCTAATTCACGTGCGAGTTCAACAACATCGACCTTCTTCCCTTTACCAAAGTACGACATTTTACCCTTCAATATTTAACTTTAAATTCTAACAACAATAAAATTCAAAGAGAAAAAAACACAGATAAACATCAATTATTAAAATACAATCCTTCTCTTTTGAATCGTATTCAACTAGCGTTAACTCCAAATTTTCAATATTATTATTTTCAATAATAAAATTTAACTCACAGTAACAATAACTCTAAAATAACTTTAGTACTCACTCATTTCAGATCTGTAGAGGCACGATTTATCCAAGGTAACCACAAGGGATCATTTCTTCAGCAATTTTGCCCACAGCACAACACACACCGGTGAAAATCGCCTTTTCCAAATCAGCAACACTTTTTCTCACTTTCCTTTTCTTCCTTTTATCACAACAACGCTTCTCTAGGTCGCGCACCACAGCTGATCGGGGGACGGAAGAACCCTTTCTTTCTCGTAAAGCACCGACTTCACCCAGCTGATGCAAGTGACGTGACGTGACTTGGAGGGGGGAGAGGATCAAAGAACTCTCCTCTACTTCCGTAAACACAGGGCGACAGTTGACTCCCGCACAAATCCACCGGAACGCAAATTCTCTCTTCGTCTTATCGTCTTACAGCATACACGGATCTTCGGATCTTCCTTCTACCGCCTCGTCTCGTTTTCTTTTTTTCTTTTCTTTTCCGAAAAACAAATGATCAGCAACACCTCTCAGCACAGCATCTTTCTCGGAACTAAATTCTTTCTTTTTCTTTCTCTTCTAGAGTAATGGACTCTTAAATAAACGTAAAAGTTTATCAGCAATGACTTGCACTCAAACAGCTTTTCTTCTCTTACAACCGTGTACTGACTTCTTCAAATCGTATCCCAACTTCCGTACACCAACTGTAGCGTAATTATTAAATCATCAAACAGTTTTTTAAGCAACACAGACTTTAATTATGATACTTCTTTACAGTACACTTAAGACAAATTACATAAAGCAAAACATGTAGGCTTTCTATTGGGGTTTTTGGTCAAGATGACTGAATCCATTCAGGTTAGATTCTACATGCATATCTTCGGCACGGACGGCCGGAATAACACCGTCTCACAAGGGAGAGGTTTCCAGAGCAAAACGCTCTTTTCACTGCAGGAAGCAGACTACTCCTTAAGGCTTCCCGCCAGTTGGGTATATCTGTTCGGTGAAATCTTAAGTGTTCATGAATGTTTAGTCTCTTAGAGGTGAGCAGATGTTGGTATCTTTAGTGCCTGAAAGACGTAGCAATCCGGTCTCAAGGGGCCAGAATATATGGGGCCATTCATGTCCATGTAACGTCACTTCTTAGAAAGCGACACAAATTTATAACTACTTGAAAACGCAATGAATATCAAGTTTGTTAGGAATTACATCTGCTAGAGATCTTGCGTTCTGAACAGACGAATTTTTATGCCGAACATATGGTCGCGGCTTCCTCTGTGGATTGCTGCTCACATCTGGTTTACCATTTCAGATTTCCATATATGAGTAATATTAAAATGAGTGAGATTAAGATTTAATTGGACTTATTAAAGTCCGGATAAGGAGGATTTGTCACAGTATATAAAAAATGCTTTTGGATGTTTTCTTTTTCTTTCTTTTTTACTTTTACTTAAAAAAAATTGTTCAAGTACATTTTTTAATTTTTTTAGAAATAAAACTTTTATTTCAATTAAAAAAAATTATTTTTTTAAGTTCTTTAAAGTGACAAAAATTAGACTTCTATTTTGTCACGCATTTAACTCTTACATACAAACATGATTTAAAATTTTTTAATTTCTAAATCACTGTACGTAATAGCTCACGATATTTTGATGAAATTCTCTTACAAAACTGAAAAATAGGGAAAAAATATAATTCAAAAAATTTAAACACCCTTACTTTTATTAAACTACTGACTTTTATTATTCTGCTTGTTTTTAAATGGACTAAAAAGTAAGATATATATTCTATTTTTCAATCAGTGAATAAAATGAACATTTTTCTCTATGATTAATAACTTCCATATATTTCATTTTTATCTGACATACACATCTATAATATTATATAAAGAGGAAACGGTGACTGACTCATCAACGCCCAGCCGATACTACTAAAGTCAGGATCACGAAATTTGGACTGTAGATTGCTGTTATGGCCTAGGCAATCAAATAAGAAAGGATTTTTGAAAATTCCTCCCCAAAGGGGGTTAAAGGGGGGGGGTTGGATGTTTTAGATCATTTTGCCATATCTCAGCAGCAGTTTTAGATACGAGCGTGAAATTCCAGAAAATAAAATTACTAAAAAAATAATTGAACACCTGTTTCAGCGATTTCAGAAATCCCCACCCCCCGAAAGGGTGTTAAATGGGGGTGGTGGTCGAATGTTTTAGGTCATTTCGCCATATCTCAGCAGCAGTTATAGGTAGGAGCATGAAATGCCAGAAAATAAATTTACTAAAAAATTAATTGAACACGTGTTTCAGCGATTTCAGAACCCCCCCCCCCCCCACCGAAGGTTGTTAATGGGGGGTGGTCGAATGTTTTATATCATTTCGCCATATTTCAGCTGCAGTTATAGGTAAGAGCGCGAAAATCAGGAAAGCAAATCTACTAAAAAAATGATTAAACATGTATTTCAACGATTTTAGAAATTCCCAATCCGAGGGGTTAAAGAGGGGTGGTCGAATGTGTCATTTCGCCATATCTTAGCAGCAGTTATAGGTAGGAGCGCGAAAATCAGGAAAACAAATCTGCTAAAAATGATTAAACATGTATTTCAGCGATTTCAGAAATTCCCCTCCCGGAGAGGGTTAGAGAGGGGTCGAATATTTTAGGTCATTTTGCCATATCTCAGCAGCAATTTTAGTTAAGAGCGCAAAAATCAGGAAAACAAATCTACTAAAAACATGATTAAACATGTGTAATATCATGACAGCCGAATGACGCAATGATTCTTCTCTTTAAAATTTAAATACAGAGTTTATTAAATATGAGAGTTGGTATTTACAATGATATGTACACTAGATACATTTTTACTATTATTCATAACAATTCCACCAAAACCACATTACTTCTTAAAATAACCAAAATATACTCGGATGCATTCTCATATCCTACTCTTTCGAACAAAAGACCATCCCTTCTGTCTTCTCTTCACTTCTGTTTAGTTTTTTAAAAAAGGTTGGAAGGATATTGGTTGCATGACAACATGTATTTCAGTGATTTTGGAGGTGTTAAAGGGGGGTGGTCGAATCTTTTAGGTCATTTCGCCATATCTCAGCAGCAGTTATAGGTAGGAGCGCGAAAATCGGGTAAACAAATCTACTAAAAAATCATTAAACACGTAGTTCAAAGATTTTTGAAATTCCATCCTGAAGGTGGTTAAAGAGGGTGGTCGAATGTTTTAGGTCATTTCGTCATATCTCAGCAGCAGTTTTGTGTAGGAGCATGAAATTAAGGAAAACAAATCTACTAAAAAATTGGTAAAACATGTATTTCAGCGATTTTAGAAATTTCCCCCCAAAGGGGGTTAAAAGGGGGTCGAATGTTTTAGGTCATTTCGTCATATCTCAGCAGCAGTTTTAGTTAGGAGCGTGAAAATCAGGAAAACAAATCTACTCAAATATAGATAAACACGCCTTTCAGTGATTTTAGAAGTTCCCCCCGAAGGGTTTTAAAGGGGGTGGTTTCGAAAATTTTAGGACATTTCGCCATATCTCAGCAGCTGTTTTATGCAGGTGCGCGAAAATCAGGAAAAAAAATTACTAAACAAATGATTAAACACGTATTTCAGTGAATTTAGAAACTCTCTCCCCCCCCCCCCCCCCCGAAGGAGGTTAAAGGGAGATTCGAAAGTTTTAGATCATTTCGCCATATCTCAGCAACAGTTTTTGATAGGAGCGCGAAATTCAGGGAAACAAATCTACTAAAAAATGGTTAAACATGTATTTCAGCGATTTTAGAAATTCCCCCCCCCCTGAAGTGGTTAATGGTGGGGGGGGGGGGGGTCGAAAGTTTTAGATCATTTTGCCATATATCAGCAGCAGTTTTCGGTAGGAGCGCTAAATTCAGGAAAACAAGTCTACTAAAAAATTTGTTAAACATATATTTCAGCGATCTTTGAAAGCCACCCTCCCCGAACTGGGTTAGAGGAAAGTTTTAGGTCATTTCATCATATCTCTTCAGCAGTTTTAGGTATGAGCGCGAAATTCAGGAAAACAAATTGGCTAAGCAATTAATCACATGATTACTTTGAAACAAGCACCCTCTATAATTTTATTACTTTAGATGATGCAAGACAATTTTGTCAGATGGATTGCAGTAATCGTGGTGTAAAGACGTTCGCTGATGCTGTTTGTTTAAGTTAAAGTTCTGCCAATATAAGACGACTCTTCGAAAAATAGGTAGCAAAACGGGTTTTTTTCACAAAAAAAAGTATTATATACAGAGAGGCAGATTTATTAATCCCAGCTGCACTAACTGTTTTAACATAGCCGATTCATGGAGTACGCCATAAAAAATATTTTTTTTTTGTAACGTTTGTGTTTATTTATAGAATTTTTTTTTACTAGAATCATAATTTTTAATTAACAATACTCATTAATTATTTTTAATTATTAATTATTTTAAACATACTAGTGTTTTAAACAGTTTATTGAAAAGTTAAATATATTAAACTTTACAATTTTTTTTTCAGTGATTAATGAAACCTTTGTTGACTTGTGTTGATAACAATACACATAGTTAAACATATTAGTAAAATAAGAATGTATGAAATGATTTTACTTAAAATAACGCAAATTTACTTTTAAGGATAGAAATTTAAACTAAGATTTTAAAAGAAGGATAACATTCCAATTTGGCAAAAATCCTGTTTAAAACTCGTATTATAGTTGACCCCTTTTATTCACTCATTGATGCTTCTATAACTGTAGCGTTGGTAATGGGTAAATTAAAAATTTTCCATTATTCTCTTTAGAATAATTTCATTTATAAAAAAACATTTGAAATCTAAATTGTGACAAGTTCTTTGTTTTTTTTTTTTTTTTTTTGTACTTGGGATTCAGTATTTAAAAAGCAGTAAGAAAATCTGTTGAAGTAATTGTTGAAAAATTGTTGAAATAAGAAATAGAAATAGGAAAGTTTAATTTTAAATTATTATTATTTTCTTTGAATAACAAATTATAATTTTAAACAAATATTTTATATCAATATTATTAAACAAATCATTAAAATCAAAAGTTTTAACATATTATTTAGATTTTTAATATTATTCACATATCGAAAGCTATTTTAATGCAATACTTGTTGTAATTTTGAGTAGTGATAACATACAATTTAGTAAGTATAGTTAATAATAAATTGCTAGCTTTATTGTTGTAAGTATTACATCAAATTTTAACAGTACGAAATTTTATTGGATTTTGGGGGAATTTAAGTATGAAAACAATATAAGGATAATGATAGTTGTAGTATTTTACTTTAAGAGTTTATAAAAACTGAGGATGTGTCTATTATTGATGACTGTAGTGAGAGATGTTTTTTTAAATATAGTACTTGAGTTAATTGCATTAGAAATTAGTTGTTTGTAAAAATATTTGCAAATAAAGGCATAATTATTCTGTGATTTGTAAACATATGTTACAATAAATTTATTTTGCAAATTCTTAATATTACAATTTAAATGTTTTATATTTAGATTATGATTATACTGAAAATGTTTGTAAAGTTCTATGTTTAATTTGTTTAAGACATTAAATTTCCATTCATTAAAATATTCAACAGGTTTGTTATAATCAATTGAAATTTTATATATAAAAAGTACTAAAACAAGATTAAATTATTTTAATATTGAATTCATTGTATATTTGGAAGGAGTACGGAACTTTGTATACCATATGACATAAGCTTACGTAATTATCATTTGCAACAATAGTTAAATCACCAGCAATAATATGACCACGATAAGTGTCTACAGAAACATTGTGGGTTATCATTAGAAGTTAAATATTTTCCAAAATGATTATAATTAAATGTACGACGCCCTAATGTAACATTCTACTTGTAAGTTTTATGGATAGTCAAATGTTTAATAGGAAAGAAGTTACTGTCATTCTTAATAATATTTTGAAGATTAATTTTATTAAGTACTGGATTGGAAAATTTAATAATTAATTGAATATTGTTTGCTTTATCGTATGGTTGTTTTGAAAGTTTTACATTTAGAAGTGTAAATCTATAATGAAGTAAATCTAAGAAAACATCACTGAAATGTGAAGAAAATTTAATAGAATTGAAAACACTGTAATAAAGATGTTTCTTTCTTATAGAAAAAAAAAAGTGTTTTCTGATATCAAACCAATTATACGATGTTTTAAAATTTACATCAAGATTTGCTAATTCTTTGCTAATATGTTTTCTTGAAATGTGTTGAGTATTATTTTTTTGTTTACATCTTTGTGACCCAGTAGTTTTTTGGTTGACTGAAGGATTTAATTCAGAATAAATATTTCTGTATTGGTCAAATTTAGTATACATGGTGTGGTCGATTAAAAACATTTGAATTAAGTCCATATTATATATATATATATATATATATATATATATATATATATATATATTACAAAATTTTAATTTTGTTTCACCAAGGTTAACATTATTCTATATAACTTTTCCTTTTAATAATATTCCATATATTATACCGGCTTATTAAATTGAAACCTATTCTTAAACTAATCTATCAATTTCCATATGTAAAGATATAAGATCTTAATCCACCTAATAATATTTATTCCAAATTGCTTGAATCTAAAAATGGCGCTAACTACTTATATTCCTTAAATAAAACCCTTTTATTATTTAAATCCCTATTAAAATTCACTATTATTTCCCGTGTATATCAAACCTCTCTAAATTCTTTACTTAATTGCAAAAATGTCATAATTCCTAAATTATCACGTTCTAAAAAACCCATTTATTTAAAATCATTCTTTTATAAAAATATTAAAATGTCTATTATAATATTTCAATGCTTTAATATTCTAATTTTATTCCACGTCAATAAATTCATTTTTTCTTTTCTGTTTTTCTCTAGCGTAAGCTAAAATTATTGTCTGGCAATCCAAAATCTACTTTTAGCGGGCATTCTCGAGATCAGAGCTTATTGTTTGTTTACACGTTGTGTACATGATTTCGAGGCTATAGATTGTTCTAGAAAAAAACTCTCGCGCTACCGAAGTTGAATCACCTCAAGATTATTTCATCGGAATTGTTAAAAAGTTCCCCTTAAAGCAATTATTATTGGAGAATGGAAGTCAGGTGACTTGATTCTCACTTTGCGCTAGATTAATTTAAATACGCATGCGCGCCAATTCCGAGGGACAGAGGAACGAGAAAGAGAAGTTTTTCGGGAGGTTCGAAGATTTACGAGACGTCCAGTTTCCACGACGGCTGTCATGTTTAAACCCAGTGATAGTTGTACCGTACCTAATAAGATCTTTGGTACATATAATAACATCTTTCTTCGACAATATCATTGTATTAATTCTAAGACCTCATAATGTAAAAAATGTTTGAAGCTCCGACTGCCGCATAGAGACGATTAAGTAATAATTTTAATCACGATTTGCAAGAGCATTCCTCCTGCTTGGTTTTTCCCGATTATCTAATAAAGCTTTGAGACACAAAATTCGACTGCTTACTTCTGGAGTACACATATTTTCTTAGTAATATATGAGTGATACATACATCCGGCCTATGCCTGTGCGTCGATACATGGAAACCCAACCTAAAAAAGATTTCGCCAACTGCCTTTTAAGCTTCAATATGTCACTATATCACATATATATTTATTTATTTTCTTGAAATAGAATATTTTTGCACTTTTTGTTTAAATTTGTATAATTTTATTGCGTTTTAAAAATGTAGAAAAATAAAAGTAAACTAACTTGCTATCTTTGTCACCAATACAGGTTTTTTTAGATTGGGCCAAAGGGGTCGAATGATATCTTCAGATGTAACAGAAGCCATAGAATTCACAGCAGATGAAATCGTACTCAAGGATGCGCTGAAAATGCCTGCGATGCACAGGCCTGGAAGACCTGCATATTCTTTCATTGTAGAAGTAATGTAATATGGCATAAGCTGCAATGCAATATAATGTTAACAAAATTCAAATAAAAGTGAAATTTGGAACAATAAGTAACATGATTCTACACCTGATTAACTGAAATAGTTTGAGGGTAAGAGGTGGGAAAGGATGATACTCATAATAAAATATATAGATAGTTAAGTAATAATTATTCGTCGTTTTTAACACTTTCCAACCTAGTTGTTAATACTTTCCAACCTAGTTGAAAAGTGTTTATGACTTAGGTTTGTCTGGCCGTCTGCCGTCTGTCCGTGCTCTAACTCCCGTAAATATGCTCGGATTGCCCTGCAATTTTTATATGTTATTGTCGTTATCTATAGTATATTCCCTATTTTAACTGAAGTTTGTAGCACTTATAGTTTTTTTACAGGGATACTCAAAGGAATTCTGTTACATTACGGTCTATGGGGAAAAATCATTTGCGGTTTATTTTAATGATGTTACACAATTTCAAACACATTATAATTGATATATATCACAAAAGTGCATTACAAGAAGCTTAATATGGAATAGGGTGTGCATAGCACTTATAGTTATTTTACAGGGACAGTCAAAAAATTCCGTTACATTACGTTTATGAAGAAAAATCGTTTGCGGTTTAATTAAATAATGTTTCACTATTTTAACCCATTAAAGCCTAGCGGTACCATATGGTACCAGATAAGTTTCAACCATTTTTATATTTATACACCAGTATTTTTTTACGAAAACATTATCGTTATTTGATGACTCCAAGTTCTTGATAAAGCAAATAAAAATTGCTAATTTAAAAATGCTGGTGTGAAATGTAAGTTTTGCATTTTAAAGACAAAATAATTCCGGCTTTAATGGGTTAAACGCATTGAAATTTATATATATCATTAAGGTGCATTACAAGAGGCTTAGTACAGAATATTGTGTGTATAGCAGTCATCGTTCATTTACAGGGACATACAAAAAATTCTCTACTGTCTGTTAACAATAAATCCTGGAAGTACGTTTTAAGTTGCTGAACGCGATTTTAAATTTAACTCACTTTTTGTCTATTACTTTGTGTGTATAAATTCTGTAGATCCTATACAGGGCAGCACAAAATTTTGCGAACACATTTCCGTTTATTCACAGAAACTCCAGAAGGAGAATTTTAAACTGTACTACGCGTTTCCTAACTAAACTAAAATTTAGCATCCTATGTAGTATATATACAAATCTATAGATCATATACAGGGTTGAATAAAAGTATTCGGATATTTTACCGAATATTGTATATGTTGGAAATATATGTTGGAAATTCCTGAAATTACGTTTTTAAATATGTTATGCATTTTCCAAATTGTTTACTTAGATGTTATCTTTCAGCTTATTAAACGGTAATGATTTGTAAAATTATTTTGGAAGCGTTGGAAATTGTTACATAATCTATGCTTGACGCATGATTTTTCGTTCTCGTTTCTTTTTTTCTTTAGCTTTGACTTTCATTGTTCTTTACCTTTTATGCCAACATTCAACTAAGGTAAAGCCAGGAGAGATGGCGCGGTCGGAGAGATTGCGCACATAGAGGTTCGGGGGGAAGGAGTAGTGTGAGCGTGCAGCGATTCCAGGTAGTTGTACAACAGCAATAGTGGAGTGTCTGGTTGAAAGTTCACGTTGATTGTTTTGAGCGTCTAAGATAAAGCATTGAAAATTTGTTTTGTTTTCCCAAAGTAAGTGCTTGAATTTTCATAGCTATTCATCAGAATTTCTATACAATGTCAGTTGTACAAAATATTTTTAACTTAAACGATTTCTCATAAGCTACTAATCTAGACTAACGATGTGAACATCAAGAGTTCGTTTTAGTAGCGGCCATGTTTATATAAAGGGCTGCGCAATTCTCTCCTGCCGAAATTGGAGAGTCTGCGCATCTGCTACTTAGGAGAGATGGCGTATTGTTCCCATTAGTTTTCATGCTAGGAGAAATTACGCAGCTTATAGGTAAATTTGCATAAAAAATGAAAAATTAAAATGGACTAATTTTAAGTTAAACGTGTTATCAAGTAACTCAATGTTATTTTGTAATCTTACCTGGACTTGCTTTTTCTGATTATTTATTTTTTCTCCTTTAATTAAAATTTTTTAATCGTTTTTGAAATTATTTCCTTTTTCCGATTCTTTAATCATTGGGTTGAAATATTCACTCCTAATACAATAATATTTGTTCACAAAAACCTTACAACATTGTCATTTAAGTGTAATTATTATTGTTAACAATTTAATTGTAGTTATTATTAGTAACAATCTCTCCTACCCATGTGCGCAATCACACCAACCCTGTAAGGACAGATTGCGCAAAATAACTTAATTGGTTTTATTACAACGGTTCTATTAAATTACAACATAACAACAAAATAGTAATGGCATGTAAATGCATAGTAAATGCATAAAAAACAAATAAATTAAAATTTATTCATGGATAGTTTAGCAAAAATTAATATTTAGATTTTTTTATTGTTATTCTTTTGAATTGTGCGCAGACTCTCCTAGCTTTACCTTATGTTTTTCAGACGATTAATTTCATTTTTGATTTTATTCAAGGTTTTCAAACGACACTATGCTTAATTCCACAGCTTCTGACGATTTTCCATAGGATATTGGATGATTAATCGTATGAAGTTACAGTATTCTGGCGATTGAAAATTTTCATGATTCTAATTTTTGTATTGTATTATCTGATAATGAAAAATGAGTTTCAATTATAGAAATATTTTGGAATTTTGTAATTGGATAAAATGTCCTTACCAATAAATTTCCCGAAAACATCGGAAATGACAGATGTGTTAATTATATTTGATGCAGAATTCTAGATTTTTTTTCTGTACAATTACTCCATACATCTTACCAATAAAAAAAATCCCGTTTGCATGAAATAAAAATGTGTTTACTGGTTTTCAAGTTTCCGAAAATTGTTCGAAAAATCATGAACCCAATTTGTTCACAAATTACATTGAGATATAAACGTTTGGTGTCTAAAACACATATGGAACGCCCTGAATAACAGATATTAACACGCAATCTCAAAATGTATTTTTGCTAAGTTAACCCGTTGAAGGGCACCGGTATATTACATATACCACTTAATTTTAATCCCAAAATGCCACAATGACACCAGAATTTTATAATCAAATTTTGAATTTATAAGGTACATGAGGAAAAGCCTTTACTTATTTTAAAATAAATTCGTTCGTGAATCCTGGTGTCAATCAATCATTTCAATATTTTAGCACGCTATCGCGCATGCGCGATAGCGTATTACTGTTTATTTTACTGTTTATTACAGTTAATTTTAAGGTATAATACCGGCAGCTGGGATGCAAGTATTATATAGTAAAATCAAGATTTTTTTTTTTTTTTTTTTTTTTTTTTTTTTTATGCAGAATCATTAAGGAATCTTTCAATTAACTGAAACTTATTTTTTTCTAGAGCTTGTCAAACTGTCATGTAGCTCTAAAGGTTTGATTCCTTTTTTCTTTTTTTTCTTATACAAAGTGCGCTATTTAGCAACCGAAATTCCTGGGTTGTTTAATCTGTGCTTTTCATGATAGAAAATGAAGACTGGGGCACCTTAGGATACGGTTCAGATTGGGACACCTTCTGTTTCAGGAGATGTAGTGCAAATAAACAGTATAGTATCCATAGGTAGTGATCGATAACGGAACTGTCTACGCACGAGTGTAAAGTGAATTTCATGCGATGAACAGATTAGACTTTATATATCACTTTATTTTGACAATATTGCAATAACTTTACTCAGAACCAATGTATTTTCGAGATTTAAAGAAGCAGTTATAAAAGCAAAGTTTCTTTTGCTGTCACAAATTTTCGGAAACGTTTCCGATTGTTTTTTTTCTTTTTTTGTGTGTGTGTCTGCGCAACCGTATTTATACGTGCGAGAGTAACAAAATAATATTACTTTTAATGTTAAGGTCGATGCTGTCAATTTTTCATGTTTGTATGTAAATCATCTTTGTTGAACATAGAAAAAATGTATACTTGAGAATTGATAACATCTAAAAATCCTATGTTCCGTGTTGAGAAAACAGAGATTAATGCATTATTAAAACTATAAAGTTTCCGAAAATTAGTGGCAGCAAAAGAAACTCTTTTTTTACATAGATGCATCTTTAAATCTCTAAAATATATTTGTTTTTGAGCTTTCTAAAGATAGAGGAAACTTTTCGGAATCGTGGGTAACTCAGAAGAGGTTATTATATGTTTTCGTTCATGGTGTATTATATTTTCTTAGATTAAGAAACATTTGTCTTTTTTAACAGTATAAAACCGTTAAATGCTTCATCCCATTTAAAATATGTACGATGACTGGCATGTCATAATGTGTTAATGTGTTCAGAACTTGAAAAGAGCCACTAGGTCATAGGGCTATTTTATTAAATTTTGAATTAAACATATTCAATCACATGAAGTATAGCATTACTAAAGTACGCGTAATTTACAAACTACTATGTTCTAATACTATTACTAATTACACACTACCAAGTTCACTTCATAAGTAAAATATTTTAAAAAATTATATAACAAAATAAACAGATATATATTTTATAAAATATACTTTTTAAGGGGTCAGGTAACCTTTAAAATGTCAGAAATTCGAAAAAAATTTTTAGCTTATAATTAACTATGATTCTTTAGGAACAATTTAAAATAAACCTCGTGCAAAAATTCCCTTTAGAAGTGGAGTTATGTCTAAAACAGTTTGAGCTTTTTTTATATGATCAAGGGCTGGTTTGATCTTTGAAGTCAATTTTCTCAAAACGACGATTTTGGTCATTGCGCGCACGATTTAAGAAAAATGGTTGGTTAGAATTTAATGAAATTTTGACTGAATGTCTTAACCAGGCAGATGCACAAAATGACCTACTATTATGTTTCTCAAGTAACAAGTTTAGAATTTATGACTACTTTTGTAGTTAAAAAAACTCGATATTTCGAATTTCTCTAAAAAACATTTTTTTTCTCAAGATCTACACATTTTATTTTTTTCATCGTAGGTCATTTTGAGAACACATTATATATGTATTCACTAAAAAAAAATTGGCTGGTTTTAGCAATTCAAATGTGAAAAATCATGCGCGCAGTACATGCAAGAATAATTCTTTCGTAAAAAAATTATTATATTTAAAAATAATATTAAAAGTTTATATGGGTGTATATATTTTTGGAGAATTTTAATTTATAAAATAAACCTTTATTAATATGCATTTTAAATTTTATAATTCAAAGTCAAATAGTTACGGAGTTATGGTAATTCTTATAGAGGTCCCTTTTTCATGTATTTTGTGAGTTCAAAGTTTACCTGACCCCTTAAAGAGCTCGTGTTTGTTTTTAAAATCTGCTCATTTAATCTCGTTTTATTAAATAACCCCGATACTAGAGTAGAATGTTGAAAGTCTATGGTGTCTATGGAGTTTCATTTCATCTACAAGATTATTCTCTGTTAGCGACAGGAACGTATCCAACCCATGTTAATATTAAATTGTTAACATAAGATAAAATTACTAATTACGTATTTATTAATAACATATATCAGTAATGTAATATAATAGATGTGCATCTGACTGCAAAAATGAAGTGCGGCCCTCGAGCTCAGTTTTCTGTTAGATTTTGGATGTTATAGAAATTTTAGTGGATTAAATAATTTTCTGCAGTTACCAGAGTTTTCTGCACATGTTCATATTTTAATACATTTTTTTTTACATTCAACTGTCCCAACATGACCTACCGGGGGGAGGAGATAGGGGCAGTTGAAACAGTGTACATTACTTTTACATTACATTAAACTTTTCTAAATTCACTATTTCAGTCACATATTTTTTTTAGAAAGCCAAGGGGTACAACAATTACACGCAACATTCCTTGTGTAAAAATTTAACAAAAAATTAAATGTACAAAAATCCTTAATCAAACAATTTCCCAAGGTGCCCCAGGCCCCCACTCTGCTCTACTATTTTATTAGCATTTCTGTTATCATCAGTGATTTCCTTTTGCAAAGTACCAACGTGATTTCTTCGAATAAATAACACTGGTCGGCACCAATATCCTCCCTGTAAAAATAATTGTTGATCCTTATAGATTTCAGTTCACTAAATCAAAATATGGCAATGAAATTACCGAATCACGTACCATTTAGGTAGATTTCGTAAGAAATTCTACCTATTTTAAGGTAGGAGGGCTTGCTTTTCAAATTGAGATATTTTATGTCGCACTATATCACCAATATAAATGTCATAATTAATAAAATGAATAGAATAATGGATAAATAAACCTATAAATAAATGTATATAAGCATTAGCGAAAATACAGTGGGAAAAGGAATTAAATATCTAAGTTGATTAAAAACAAAGTATATATTCATGATATATTTTATTGATTTGTTATCTAAAACAGTGAAAATACCTATTTCATATTTTCAATTTTTATCTAGCATTTAATTCTGATTTAATATAACGATCCTTCATTATTTGTTATTATTAGAAAAATGTTTCTCGGAAAAACGGCACTAGTGTTGGAACAATTATTTAGATTTATGAATATCAGATCTATATAGTTCACATACTCAATGCAAAAAAAATAATTGTTGATTTTACAGAATAATATTAGTATCCCAGCCCCAACTGCCAGTATTATACGGTAAAATTAACAGTAAAATAAGCAGTAATACGCTACCGCGCATGCGCGGGACTGGCAGCTGGGATGCCAGTATTATACAGTAAAATCAACATTTTTTTTTTTTTTTTTGCAGTGTACTTGTTTAGCAGAGAGGCAAAAGTTTTATTTTTTGTTTTTGCCGACCAGTGTGATTAGTACAGTATGATCAGGGGTCGGAAAAACTACTTTTTTATTGTAGCGAACTACAACTACAACTACTTTATGGAAAATGTAGTTAACTACAACTACAACTACTTCTTTTAAAAAGTAGCGACTACAAACTACTTTTTCAAAAGTAGTCACTACTTCGCTACTTTCAGATTTTGCCAAAGGGTTCAATTTACACTAGAAATTGAAGGCACGGATTAAATAATAAAGGGACCCTCGTTATATCGCATCTGTCGGGATACAATTAAATAAATGCGACATAGCTGAAGACATTAAAAAAATTAGGAAAGATAAGATATAAGAAAATGTTTTCTGTTTGCCTCCAACATGTTAGTTTCTACACACATTGCAAATTTCGTAGCAAAAGTAAGAGAGATAGCATAATCTAGAAAGTTACAGAAAAACAACTCTAAATGCTAACAATAAATAAATTTGTAAATAAAGCAATTCCAAAGAATAAGAAACCTGGCGTTAAAACATGAAAACCTAATAACGAGTAAATAGACAAATGTCGTCAGCAAAAAATTAATTCCTTTGGTGGGTTAGTACTTGATTTTAGCAGCAAGTGTGAATGGGAAAAATGTATGACTTCATTCAATGTTGCTAATACATTGTAGCTGAGATTTGCCGCTGAGATTCGCAAATTGTTGAGCAGAACAAATTTTGCACAAAAGAAGAAAGTTTCGATCACTTGATTTCCAGAGTGGCACATTTTTTTTCTAAAGTAGCGTTAAAAGTAGTGTCGACTCTCGCTACAAACTACTGATTTTTGTATCGCGCTACTCGCTACACTACATTATCCAAAATGTAGCGCGACACTACAAACTACTGTAAAAAGTAGCGACTACTGTAGTTTCGCTACTTGTAGCGCGCTACTTCCGACCCCTGAATGATAAAGCAAACAAACTTCTTGATAACACCACAAATTTAAGAGATGCTTTAGGCCTTTCGAAATAACTTTGTCTTTCTTCATCAGGCGCAAAAGGCGTACGATCACTTGGTAGGCGGGAGCAAGACTGAAAGAAAATAAGGCGGGGGGGGGGGCGGTTGTTTGCTCTATTATATCACACCAGTGTGTTAATTATCTTAATATAGTAGAGTAAAATCTAGTTCAGGGTATCCGAAACTAGAGTACGCGATTTTTCAGATACTGGTAGGTGATTCTTTCTATTTTAAATGGATATAAGCTAAATAAGAGTTCCTAAGGTCTCCACACAACTTTCTTAGAAAACAGCAAAATGATACATTACTCTTTTATTCGATGTTGAACCAATGGACTATATGGCAGATTTTAACGAAGTACCTAGGAAGATCGCTATACCTTCGTTAACCTTCCATCGAAGGTGTAGTGTCGAATATCTCTGGTGCGTAGATGGATTGAGAAGATGGTGGGAGGAACTTGACAAGATAAATTCCGATGCATTGAAATTGGTGGATTCACTGTTAATATTGAAAGAGTGCAAAATATGATTTAAAAAGATATAACGCATTGTATAACGTTGACAGTTGTGGTACTCGTTTTTAAGCTTAACTAACATTTTGCATACTACGTGGTGTATATAAATTTTATAGATCATATACAGGGTTACACAAAAGAATTCGTAAGCATCACTGAGTATGAAAGTGAATTGCTTAAAGCAACGGTTTTTAACTGATTTATGCATTTTCAAGCTGTATACTAAACAGTATATTAAGAGAGGCTTGTAGAAGCAAATTAAATTCATATACAGGACTATACAAAGAACTGGATACATTTCCATCCATAGATATAAATTTCTAGGTGTGATTTCAGTTGTTTTAAGCGTGCTTTTGCTTGAATTAAATTTTAGCTTAAGATGTAGCGTGTATAAAAATCTGGAGATAATATACAGGGCTATACAAAAGAGTTTAAGTACGTTTCCGTCAATTGATATAAATTGCTGAAGGTGAAATTTCAATAATGATATGCATTTTCTTGCAAAACTAAATTTTACCATACTACGTAGCATATATAGAATCTATATATATGTGGTGAATGGGAAATGGACTCTGTGGACTCTGTACCGCAAAGCCAGCAAATTCTCTAATGAGGCTCTTGATGAAGACATAAACTGCCGAACAATTGGTTTTGATGAGTGCAGTAATTTTTACAGCGTGAGAACAGAAGGAGTCGAGAGACGGAGTCAGACGGAGTCAGACGGACTCTCGGAGAGATGCTCTAAGATCTCCGCGGCCAGCCTTTGCGAGCTGATCTGAGTAACGGCTTATTGGAAAACGGCCTTCACGAGCTGCAATGTGGTTAATATTATCTGTAAACCTGTAAATATTTGTAATTATTTTACATATAACCAAGAATATTAAAATGAGTAAGATTTCCTTAAGAATCTCTCGTGGACTTATTTATACCCATTTAGACAACCGAGCATATTTAAAATAAGATATCTCTACAAAATTTGGGGGCTCGGCCGGGATCAACGTGATCAACGGAATCTATGTGAATGGATCTACGTGAATGGATCTACGTGAATTTCCAATAAAGAAGAAAAATGATTTGTGCATCGTATATAAGTGGTTCACGAGAAAGTTGGTTGTGCTTCGAAATTTTTTTTTCTTCTGCGTATTACTACACATCCAAGTGTGTGTGAGTGGTTATTATGTGAGTGATGTAAGTGATGATCAGCTATGATCTGCTGTGCAATTATGTGTCAGTGATGTGCTGTGATGAATCACTGAAAAACCGATAAAATTCTTTTCGGTAAAGAGTGAATAAAATATTTCGGGTGTCGGTGGAGAAAGGCTGACCCATTCATATCTCCGTGTGCTTCGATTTAAGTGTCGTGTGTTCGCGGTGGGGGAAAGTGATTTTTTTTCTGTTTTTCGAGTACACAAGTGGAAAATGTGTTGTTTATCAGCAAGTCGGGTTGCTCGAATGAAATAAAGAACGTCTGCTGTGTATTTTTTTTTTCAGACTGGAAAAAAGAAAAGTGAAACGATTAAAGTGTTTTTTTTCTTTCTCTTTTTCTTCGTATGGTATGCTTATAAATAGAGGAAGGAGAATTATTATTTTTTATTGATTCCTCGTGACACTGAATGTTTCTTTTTTCTAGAATGGAGTGAAGAGGTATATTATATTTTTATAATGATATATTTTTTGTAGCTTGTTATTTTTTACGTGAAAAGAAAGAAATATATATTCAATTTAGAACATTTAGATAAAAGTAAGCGTTTATAAAATTGTTGAATATTATTATATGTGTTATATTTGATTCGTCAGGTGAATATATGGAAGTAAGTGTGTTATTATAATGGTTACATATTATTATATGTATAGATATATTTGATTTATCGGTTGAATATACGTATATGATTGATTTATTTAATGATATATTTTATTTTTATGTGTTAATTAGTTTATGATAAAAATGGCACATTTAATAAGGTAAAAAAAGATCGATCTGGTTACTGTGGCAGTCGAATTAGGTTTAAATCCACCAGAATCGGCCAATAAAACTCAATTAACTGATTTAATTGTAAAATCCAAAGGGTATGATGAAGATTTAGTGAAAAATTTGTTAGAGGGAATTGTGAGTGAGCGCGAAGAAGCTGAACGATTATTACAGCAAAAAGAAGCTGAGAATCGCGAGTTTGAATTAAAACGATTACAATTGGAAAATACACAAAAAGCCCAATTACATAACTTTGTACCTACAATCGCCGGAAAGGGTTCCGATGTTTTAAAATTGTAAATAGGTACAATAACGAGGAGGAAATCAGTGTATACTTAACCCTTTTCGAACGCCAGGCAAAGCGGTTAGAGATAGACAAAGATGAATGGGTAACCTATCTTCTCGCATTATTACCTCTCGATATAGTTAATTTAATAAATCGCGAAAGTGAGGAACAATCCAGTGACTACGACTATGTAAAAAAAAATACTTTTAAGACGCTTTAGACTTACACCGGAGCAATTTCGGCAAAAATTCTTCTTGCATAGAAAGCAAAATTCGGATTCGTGGAAAAATTTCTCGTTTGAACTCTCAAATTTCTTGGATAATTGGTTATATGGCTTGCAAATATCAACGTACGAACAATTAAAAAATATTTTAATTATTGACCAAATCAAGAGAAAATTGTCTTTAGAAATGAAAGAACTTCTTTCTTTTGTGATGAACTACCCAAAATTACGAATATAGATGATTTGACTAATAAGTTGGATGATTTTGAAACTGCTCGAATTTACTTACGGAAGGCTGAAATTAAGTCCCCAAATACGGAATTTCGAAAACGTCAAGGTTTTGAAAATAATAGAGCGTTCCACCGAAATGATATTAGCCGCGTACCATCTGAAAAAAATTACGCAAATGCCCCCCAAAAGAATTTAAATACAAAAATCCGTTGTTTTAATTGCAATGAATTTTCGCACCGCTGGAGGGATTGTCCCCGAAAAAAAGAAGGCCCGGTGTGCTGGAAGTGTAAAATTCCTGGCCACAGGTCTGACCAGTGTACAAACAATTCTCCTAAAAATGCAAATGCCGCCATAAGCAACAACTCTAATCCAGCAGATAAAATAATAAAGAGCGTGAGGATTTTAGGAAAAAATATAGATGCCTTGATAGACACAGGGAGCGACGTAAATATGGGGAATAACGATATTTATATTGCCCTGGGATGCCCTAAACTACATGAAAATGACTTGGTTTTGTCAGGTATTGGTGGAAACCAAATAACACCCATAGGATTTACGACCGTAAACATTGAAATAGATGGTTATACAGTAAATTCAGATCTATACATCGTAAAAAAATTTTAATCATTCTATAATTTTAGGGAATACCTTTCTGAGACAGTTAAATTTCAATATTTCAGAAAAAGGATTGCAAATTATGGGAAAACGGAAGTTAAAAGAAGTTAGGGTAAATTACGTCACTGCTTTCCCACAAGAAACAGCCATGACGAAAATCAGACGCGTCAGCTATGTCACACCCAGATTTCATACGATGTTGCGGTCAGAAAAGCAAAACAATCCCACGATAGGAAAAATGATCTCGACAGCTGAATTAGTGAGAAAGGAACAAACTAATCAAAATGAAACAGCTTTTAACTTTAGTGAAAAAGTAAACATGCAGTTAAGTACTGAGAAAAGTTGTTTATTAGAAAGCGAACAGTGTTCTATCCCACAGTTAGACTTAACGAAAACCACAGACATTTATTTAGCTGAAACAGCAAATTCTATTAATTTTCAGGAAGTTGAGCTAAATTATATTACAAACAACACTATTAAGAAAGAGATAACGGAATTGATTACTAATTATAAGCCAAACAAAGTTAAGGACACAGAGTTAAAAGTAAATATAATATTAACTGATGATATCCCGATTGCGCAACGACCGCGTAGATTAGCGTATCCGGAGCAGGAGTTTGTGGACAAATAAATACAAGAATGGTTGGAAACGGGAATTATAACGGAGAGCAACTCTAATTATGCATCTCCTATAGTGTTAGCGGAAAAGAAAAATAATTCCTGGAGACTTTGCGTAGACTATAGATTGCTAAATAAAAAAATAATTAGAGATAATTTTCCCTTGCCAAGAATAGAAGATGTTTTAGATAACATTGAGAATGCAAAGGTTTTCACAACATTGGATTTAAAAAATGGTTTTTTTCATATAGACGTAGCAGAGGAGAGTAGGAAATATACAGCATTTGTCACGCATAACTCACAGTACGAGTACTTAAAGCTCCCATTCGGATTATCGGTTGGACCTCAACAGTTTCAAAGATATATTCAAGCTGTTTTTAAACAGTTAATTAAAGAAATAGTAATATTAATTTACTTAGACGATGTCATAATACTTGCAGAAACTGAGGAAGAAGCCTTGGTAAAACTGAAACGCGTCCTGGAAGTTGCATGGGATTACGGACTTGAATTTAATTTTGCAAAATGTCAATTTCTTAAACGGAAAATTGAATTTTTAGGCTATATTATCGAAAACGGAACTACTAGACCCTCGGAAGCCAAAACTTTGGCAGTAAAGAAATTTCCTGAACCCCGCACCCTTAAACAATTACACA
This sequence comes from Maratus michaelseni, assembly GCA_963931845.1. NCBI lineage: Eukaryota > Metazoa > Arthropoda > Arachnida > Araneae > Salticidae > Maratus > Maratus michaelseni. The sequence continues at coordinate 151,050,293 of OZ007596.1, read as the reverse complement.
GTTTTCTGGGTCTAACTTCTTATTTCAGAAAATACATCCCACATTATGCAACTATAGCGAGACCTTTAAGTGATTTATTAAAAGCGGGAAATAAATTTAAATTTGGAATACCCGAAAAGCAAGCTTTTGAAACTCTTAAAGAAAAATTAGTTCACCCTCCAGTATTGCATGTATTCCGACGAGGCGCCAGACTAGAATTGCACACCGATGCAAGCGCCATAGGTTTTGGTAGTGTCCTACTACAAGAAGATGAGAACAAAAACTTACATCCTATTCATTACATGAGCCGTAAAACTACACCTACTCAAGCAAAATTTTCGAGTTACGAATTAGAGACCCTTGCGGTAATAGAATCGGTCAAAAAATTTCGAAACTACTTATTAGGAACGAAATTTAAAATTGTGACAGATTGTTCCGCGTTTCAAAAGACTATGGACAAAAAAGACATTACGCCAAAAGTAGCAAGATGGGCGCTATTCTTACAGGAATTTGATTTACATCGAGCGGGAAATCAAATGAAGCATGTCGATGCATTAAGCAGAAATACAGTATTGGTAGTAAAACGTTCTTATGACGAATTAACAGCAAAAATTAAATTAGCGCAACAAGAAGATGAACATATTCAAACCATAAAAAAGTTAATAGAAAAAAATGAAAACTCGGAATATTTTAATCGAAACGACATACTGTATAAATATGAAAACGACAGAGAATTGTTGATGATTCCCGTAAATATGCAAAAAGAAATAATACGCAATGTTCATAATAAAGGTCATTATGCGGTAGCAAAAACCGAAACAATTCTAAAAGAAAACTATTTTATACCCCAGTTAAGGAAGCAAATAGAAAATGTCATTGCGAATTGCGTAGAGTGCATTTTGTGTAATAAAAAACAAGAAAAGGAGAAGGTTTATTGAACCCAATTCCAAAACAAAATATCCCCCTTGAGACATCCCCCTTGAATATAAAATTTTGAAATGTTTCCCTCATAATTAGAAGTACAAAATTAATAAAAAGTAAATATATATTTTATTTATTACAAAAATCGTTTTCTGTTTAATGCTGTGACAGTGATTATAATTACTCTTTATTAAATTCATTTTTGATGGGGTTTTTATCCTCTTTATTAATTTTATAAATGTATTATACTGGATGCTAGATTGAAATAGATTTTATAATGGCGTTTATCTCTTAATATGTCGGCGATAGAAACACATTCTTGCAATAACAAAAAGTATACAAATCAACTAGATAAGGCATTTGCTTTCAAGGAGCAGTATACATGTAAAATGCGAAATTTAATTTTTTTTATACGGCACCCATTTTCCATAAGTTACAATTAGAAAAATGTTGTTCTGTGTCTAAGAAGGACATTTAAAAAATCCCATTCTTTTAGGTTCAAAATTTTTCTACTAATGATGGTTTGAATTTTATAAAATTTCAGTGTTTTTTCCCAGCACTAAAACCATGATTTTCCATTTTTAGTTTTGGAAAATTATGAAATTTCATAAAATTCAAACTATTATAACTCGAATAGATTTCTTTTGTAAAAGAAAGAGGTTTTTTTAATGGTCTTCTTAGACACAGGACAGCATTTCCCCAATAAGACTTATAGGAAATGAGGATCATCTAAAAAACTAAATTTCGTATTTTTATATGTATGCAGCCCCTTGTAAAACAAAGATCATATCTAAAACCTATACTTTATTTGTATACTTTTTGTAGTTGGATGTAATGTTTCTATCGCCAACAGATTAAGAGATAAACGCAATTACAAATTTATTTTGTATCAGCCGATATAGTACTGTAACTTGCTTTCATTGAATACAAACATCTATTTCATAATAACTTATTATTTAATGATAATACCAGAGATACATATTATATATTTTTAAATAATTAAACATGCATCACATCATAACCACACCAAATAGTTTATTTCTCCAAGTCTGAGAAAATTACCTGATCATAAGATTCTATGGGATGATCATGTGAAGTAACTGGATTACATAAACGAAAATGCACATAAAATATGAGACCACAAAAACAGCACAGAATTTGAAAGGTAACTAACATAGGAATGCTTAGAAGACTGGCTCTAAAATGAAGAAAAGCAAAATTAATTGAGTGCAAAATAATTTTTAAAATCAAGCAGTATCTAACATCAATCACAAATAATAAAGAATGATTCAAAGAAGATTGAAATTCAAATTTCAACCTATCTATTCCTCAAATTTCATTTTTAGTCACATAAGTTCGCAAATGATATAAGGGTGAAGTGATGTACAAAAGACCTTATTTATCAAGTTTCTTTCGCTTACAGTTTTATACAGGGTGCCTCGAAAAGATTGAAAGACATTTTATTTATTTATTTATTTGTTTATTATTATTATTATTATTATTATTTTTACTTTTTGGAGATACGTAGGCAATGTAAGTTGCAAAAGTGTTCAAAATAAGGAAGGAAATAAGGTTATGTCGATAAAAGAGTTCTGCAATCTATTTTCAAAAAGTTAAGCTTTTTAAATATTTATATGTTATCCATTATATTCGGTCCTGTAAGTTATATTTAGAAACATTTTTGGCATCCTCAGAGAATAGAAACAGTACGATTCCATTCTTCTATAACCAGAACTTACTGAGTTACGACAACTGGAATTTTATGAAATTTCGCTGTTTTCTGGCACTAAAAACACGTTATTCTGATCTGTTTTTAATGCTGGAAGACATCTTAATTTTCGACATTTCATAAAACTGAAATTATCTTAACTTGGAGAGTTTTGGTCTAAAGAATAGAATTTTTACTTTTTTTAATTGCCAGAGCATTGTGTTGGAACACAATAAATCTGAGAGCAAATTAATCTAATTAAGAGACAATTTATTATAAACACCAGATGGAGAAAATTATATCAAGGCATCTTTACTTCTTTGAAGTGCAATCATCTTTCTTTTTTTCTTGTTTGTTATATTTTTTGCTAACATCATTCCTATTTTTTGTCATTAAAATCTAATATTCTTTTATTGTTTATAATTTAAATCTTAAAAAATAATCTAGCATAAAAAAAAACGAGTTTATTTAGTTACAAAATACATAATCGTTTACATTCGTGACTTCTAATGGAGATTTATTATTGTTATAATGATTTTTAGATCGCCTAATCATATATTCTAATACGAGCAAATCTTGTGGGTGGTTATATATATATATATATATATATATATATGCAAAAATTATCTTAAAACGGCTCTAACGATTTTGACGAAATTTCGAATCCTACCGTTTGGGGGCACCAGAAAACCATTGGGCTAGGTCACATGCTCGAGAAAATTCGATTAGTGGGTCATTTTGGGTCATTTTGGGTCATGGTCTAGCTAATTGTAGCTAAAAATCGGTTCAAACGATTTTGACGAAATTTTGTATCCGACCATTTTCGGGCATGAGAAGTCAATTGGGCTGGGTCACACGTTCGAGAACTTTCGATTAGTGGGTCATTTTTGGGTCAGCGCGGGTCAAATTAATTTTATCTAAAAAACGGCTCTAATGATTTTGATTAAATTTTGTGTCCTACGAGTTTCGAGCACGATAAAAGCATTGGGCTAGGTCGCATGTCCGAGAAAATTCGATTAGTGGGTCATTTCTGGGTCATTGTGGGTCAAGATCTAAAAAGCGGCTCAATTTACACTAAATTTTGCATCCAATGATTTTCGGGCACGAGAAGACTGTTGGGCTAGGTCACATGTTCGAGAAAATTCAATTAGTGGGTCATTTTGGGTCATTTTGGGTCATGGTCAAGCTAATTGTATCTAAAAAACGGTCCAAACGATTTTGACGAAATTTTGTATCCGACTATTTTCGGGCACGAGAAGACTATTGGGCTGGGTTACATGTTCGAGAAAATTCGATTAGTGGGTCATTTCTGGGTCATTGTGGGTCAATATCTAAAAAGCGGCTCAATTTACACTAAATTTTGCATCCTATGGTTTTCCGGCACGAGAAGACTGTTGGGCTAAGTCACATGTTCGAGAAAATTCAATTAGTGGGTCATTTTGGTCATGGGTCATGATATTTCAACTCAAATTTAATTTTGACCGAGCATAGCTCGGTCTTCCCTGCTCGTGGGTTATGATAGGGCAATAAGTATTGTGTCAACAGGATGTGGTAATTATTTTTGACGATTTTTTTTTGTTTGTTTAAGTGCGGATCTTCATAAATCTTGGAAGTGTGGGTTCAATTGCGGCGCAATCTCAGAAATACGGTTTCTCAGAAAAATAAATGATTACTTCATATCTTCAATAAACGAGAAATGAATTGGAATTATACTACCCTTTCTGTCGATGATCACCATACTTGTAGTTTCACACTGTTATCCATATAAAAATGTATCCAGTGAAGAACGTTGGTGTATTACATGAATAGATTCTTTATAATTAGAGGTCTGGAAAAACACTTTTTAGAATGTTAGAATAAACACAAATAATAACACAAGTTTTTTTTTTTTTTTTTTTTTTTTTTTTTTTGTATGAGTATTAAGTATATATTACTGAATTTTACAATTAATTAAATTTGAATTTTAGATTAGATTTAATTAAGTTACAAAACAATATTTAGATTGCTAGAGATTACGAGAGCCACTTGCTCCTTTTAGAGATGTTGACAGGATTATTTTTAATGGCAGACTAAATTAAAAGTTTTTTAAAAGTCAAAAGGAATGAGACTGTTTTATAACTTTGTCATTGATTTGTATACAGTCAAGAGATTTTCTTTTAATTAGAGTTTCTGGCACACGTCACTAATAAATGAGCACAATTCACGAACTTAAAGAGTATATTACAAATATAAACACACTTCACAAATATCTGGGATTTCCTACTTGTTGCACCAACTATAATAGTTCTTTAATTGGCGTGTGTACTATGTTCATTATTTGATGATATAAACAAAATAGTCATTAAATGATTTCATTATCGCTTTTGATAAAAAAAATAAGCTGGGTACTGTATTTGAAGATAATTGGCTATAACTGCTTGCAAGATATTTATTTCCGATGAATTCAGTTCATGAGATATTGCACTAAGTAGAAGAAAACTTCCTGCTGGTTTTTAACACTTTCCAACCTAGTTGAAAAGTGTTTATGACTTCGGTTTGTCTGCCGTCTGCCCGTGCTCTAACTCACGTAAATATACTCGGATCGCCCTGAAATTTTTGTATGTTATTGTCGTTTACTATAGCATGTTCCCTATTTCAACTGAAGTGTGTAGCACATATAGTTTTCTTACAAGGACAGTCAAAAGTATTCCATTACATAACAGTCAGTGGGAAATAATCGTTTCAAGAGTTTTGATGATGCTACGCCATTTAAAACATGATGAAATTGATATAATTATGAAGCGCATTAAAACATGCTTTTTATAGAATAGGGGTGCAAAACATTAATTATTCATTTACAAGGTCAAACAAAACAATTCTGTAATACGTTGCTCTATGGGGAAAAATCGTTCGCAGTGTAATTTAGTGATATTTCACTATTTCAAACATAATGAAAATTATATGCATTACTGAGGTTCACTATAAATTGCTCTCATGAAAGTGTGGTGTGCATTGCATTTATTTACAGGAACATACAAAAGATATCGGTTACAGTACATGTGCGATATTTACAGTCTATGTGTGATAAGTGCGTTTTCAACTTTGGTTTGCGTTTTTAAGTTTAACTGAAAATTTTCATAGTACGTATGTGTTTATAAATTCGGTTGTTCATATACAGGGCTACACAAGGGAATCCGTAAGTATTACAGACTATGGGAGTGAATTGCTTAAGGGTAGTTTTTAATTTTGTTATGCATTTTTTTGCTGAACTGTATAATATATTTAGTATGCTATAATATAAGTTTGTGGAATATAAATAAATTCATATACAGGGATACACATAGAAAACTATACATCATGAATAAAATCTTGTGTGGATAAATATACACTAAAAACACCAACGTTTAACACACAATATCATAATACAATGGACAGACGTACGTTTCGTGAGTAACTTGGACTCACTTCCTCAGTGTCAATAAAATAAAATTAAACATTATTGGATTCCCCCCAAAGACATGAAATTGAATTGAGAAACCCAAATGAAAACACCAACACACCGAGAAACTCATCACGCATGAGCCACCAATCAGGGACCTATAAAACGGAAATTCCGTTTTATTGTAGATATGTTGATGATTCTTTTGCACTCTTGGACCCGTCTATTTCATCCATTGATAATGTCTTAACTATTCTAAACTCAATAGAGCCTGTTATCCAATTTACATATGAAGTTGAAGTTGAAAATAAATTAACCTTTCTTGATGTGTTAGTTACTCGTCAGCCTAATACATTTGATACCTCATACCTGTGTATACCGTAAACCCTTTGCAGTCTCACTCCCCCCTCATTTTAATTCGTGTCACCCCCCCCCCCCCTTCTCAGAAAGCCTAGGCTTTTCATTTCTTTATTAATAGAGCAATTTCCATTTGTTCTGATAATGTTTCCCTTGTTACAGAATTGAATTATATTAGATCAGTTGCTATTAATCGTGGTTTTAGTTTGGCTTATATCAACCGTTTAATTTTTCGTTGTCTAAATAAAGGTATTAGTAATCTTGATTCTTCTGTTGTTCCAGTATCTTTTTCTAACCTCATTATTTTGCCCTTTTACAATAGCATTAGCTACAAAATAGCAAATATTTTAAGACAGTATGATTTTAAGGTTGTTTTTAAGCCAGTTAGTAAACTAAATTTTTCACAGTTAAAGGATAAAATTTCACATCAAAACTTTTGGGGCATTTACAATATTCAATGTCAATGTGGTTTGTCCTATATAGAACAGACTAAACAACAACTCCGTTTCAGACTCAATGAACACAGAAATTATATTAAGAAAAAAGAATTACAAAAATCCTCTATTGCTTGTCACTTTTGGAGTGAGGGACATAATTTTAACTTTGATTCAGCCACTATTATTAAGAAATGTAACACTCCATTAGATTTAGACTTCTTTGAGGCAGTTTATATTCATAAATTTGGTAACTCCCTGGTCAATGATTTTTCAAGTGTACCTTACATCTCACCTTTCTGGGTTGAGTTACTGCGTCATAGTGAATCACTTCCGGCTTAATCTGATTGGTGGCTCAGGCGTGATGAGTTTCTCGGTGTGTTGATGTTTTCATTTGGGTTTCTCGATTCAATTTCATGTCTTTGGGGGTATACAATAATGTTTAATTTTATTTTATTGACACTGAGGAAGTGAGTCCAAGTTACGAAACGTACGTCTGTCCATTGTACTATGATATTGTGTGTTAAACGTTGGTGCTTTTAGTGTAAAACTATACATTGTCGTTTACGATTGGTAATTGCTGTGAGTGAGTTTTAAGTTGCCTTTTAGCTTAATATGTGGTGTGTACAAAAGTCTTCAGATGATATACAGGGCTGTACAAAGGATTTCGAGTTCATTTCCATAGATCGGAGAAAATTGCTAGATGTGAATATTCTAACTGAACTAAATTTTATCATGCTATATATCCACACCTGTTTACCATATACAGGGCTGCACAAAATAATTCGACTACTTTTTTGACACTGAAAGGTAATTTCCAAACTGTATTTTTTAATGTGGTATATATTTTCTAAACTGTTTGCTTTCATATCTTCTTTCACCTTATTTAACGCTAAAGTTTCGTTACAGTTTTCTGGCTGTGTTGGAAAGTGTTTTATAATCTATGCTTGACGCATGATGTTTCGTTCTTGTTCTTTTTGAACTGGGTTTTTGAGTGGTTGCAGAAATACTAATTTTATCCACTATCAGGAATTATTTCTAACAATAAAAAGGTTCAGTGCTATCGTGGCTCTGTAACGAGCAGCATTTTCTGTAATGAATAAAGATCTGCCCTCATGCTTGGGATGTTAAAAGAAGTTTTTGTTTTAAGCTTTTCATTAATGGATAACGAAGATGCAAAGAATTTTTTGGCTGTCAGGTAACTGACCAGGTAAGAGGCTTTACTTGATAAAACTGTGCATTATAACGTTGTTATATGCGGCTGGATAGCATCCTCACTCTTTTCTGGACTGGTGAAAGAGAGATTTTATTTATGATAATGTTTAACATCAAATTCGGTAGAATTTGGTAGTTATTTTTGTACTTTTAGCTGTAAGTATGAAACACATTGAGGAAATGTTTTTATACATAAGTTGTAGCAGAGCTGTTCAGTAAGGCAAAGACTGAAGAGCGTCACTATTCACATGACTAGAAACATAAGACATTATTATCTCACTGATAGGGGACAGGGTTGCCAGTTTGGACTCCGAATTCATAACGGATATATACCTAAAGAAGTATTTTTACTTTTAGCAATCCAGAAATGACTGTCATTAAATAAAGCAAAATATACTATTAGGAATTTCTGGTATGAATTCGAGATTCTTCAATAAAAAAAGAGGCCAAACTGTCAACCCTGGTAAGTGAGTAACAGTATGCAGACGTTTTGTAAAATACACATATACCTGACAGCGTAAGCCACAAGGCGACCTGCTATGCTGGGCTCCATGTGAAAATGATTGCAGCAAAAAAAATATGAATCACAGTAAATTTCGATTTACATTTTTCTTAGAGAGACCTATCTCAAAAACTTTGTAGAGAAATGAGCCAAAATTTTTAACGCCGCCTTTAATAAAAAAAATCACGTGGAAGACGTAATTATTTTATAGAAGCATCTTTTAAAATAGATTTTTATCTTTAAAAGTCCTAGTAACAGGAAGCATTCGAAAGAGCGCCGCGTTGGAAGCCCTGACTTATAGACCCAGTGAACAGTTTAAAAATTTAAAAACTGTAATTTTTTTTAAATAATTGGCGGAACTATTTAATCAACATAATCCTAATTTCTTATTATTTTGAACACTTTTAAAACTTTCATTATCTACGTATCTCCAACAAGTTAAAATATTAAAGCTCCTTACAATTATTTTGGGACCCCTTTTTATAGCCTCTACTCATTTTCTGTTAATCACATTCCTGTTACTATGCGCGACATTAATCCTTTGAACATTTTCATGTTCCCCTTACTACTGTGAATACTTTTTTCCTTTAAATATACTTATAACACTATGTGATTAAGAAAGATTTCAATATCCTAAATATTATTTAGATATAATTGGAAAAAGTTACTTGAGCTGCATAAGATGTGAAGGCAAGAAGGTGTGAATCGATCTTTATGGGTGTCTGCAATCTGCATCAGGGTTTTTTTTTTTTTTTTAAAAAAACCTTTATTTTATTATTATTTTTTTTTAATTTAAACTGTTCCTTTCAATTTTTCAGTTTCTTAAAAAATTTGTTTTTTATGTTATGTTATAGAAACGTAGGCTGCTGAACACTTGCAAGATGAAAATTTGACGTTCCAAATAATCAAATAAGAATACGGACAACTAAGTTTATTATGAAAATCTCATATCTATATAAATTTTAGATAACTTGTAATTGAATAAAAAATTAGTAACCTTAAGTTGTAAAAAGGATTGAAGCTTTTTTTATAAAAAATATCCACATAAAAAAAGAAACATTTCAGAAAAGAAAATAATAGAGACAGTAAACATATGAATTTGCTTATTTAATTTTTCATCTTTCAACACATCAGAACTAATTATGACTATTCAACATTTTAAACAAAAATACAAGCTCAGCAGCTTTTACTATGTCCATGCCGAATCTGTTTAACAGATTTCACTTTACACGGGTCACTCTCTTATAAGTGTGATTTTTGCCTGCACAGATATCTGAATATCTAATTTTTGAAAGTCTCATATTATGCTCAACTTTAATTTTTAATAACCACTGATATATTGAAAAATAATAATTAATAGATGGGCACAAACTTTATTGAAAAATAAATATGATATGGCAGCTTTTATCAGACAAAACACAAATTGTAAGAGACAGGAGGGACAGGCACAGTAGTGATATGTTTTGCAATTTTGCCACTTTACTTAAAAAAGAATATGTTTGAAATGTTGTATGCACTATTGTACCCACTATTTTCAAAGACATATCAAATCTTCAATTAAATGGCTAGATATTGGTTTATCTATAATTATCAAAATTTAAACTAACAATGCGGACAGTAGTGATGGTTAATAAAGGTACTCTTACATTTTCCCCATTCTTTTCAATAAAGGAAATCTTCTTTATGAACAAAGAGCAAGCATTGGCGACTAAACACATGTTCTCCCCTATTAGAAGCAATACTGAAAATGACTGCTTACTGACATCTGGTGGAAATATGAGGAAATTCATACACCAGGACAGTAGTAACCAAAAAAGTGAGGTACACAACTTTAAACCCAACAAAAACAAATATTGCACATTTTACTCTTACAAAAATTACATTATCATGCTCCATGAGATTCATATTTATAATAAATGCATTGGATTTTCAAAAAAAAATTAATAATTGTTGTTTGTTGGTGATTTTAATGATCAAGGTATAGGTTGAGGACAGGAGAGAGTAGTGACTTTTGAGATATTTAAATTCTATTTTAAAGATTAAAAAAACAGATTTTCACAGTAGAAGTAACCTAATATTGCAGAAGAATTACAGAGAAACATTTTAACATTAAATGAAAATTTATATTCTAAAGAAATGCCGAGACTGAGAAATCACACTTATGAGATATCGTTCCACATATCCAATGAAGAAAACACTCTTTCGACATTAGCAGTTGATGCTTTTGAAGTAAGTTAGCAACAATTCCAATTTCACTGACGATGTTATTTTTAAATATCCCATATATCATGCTCCATGAGATTCATATTTATAATAAATGCATTGGATTTTCAAAAAAATTAATAATTGTTGTTTGTTGGTGATTTTAATGATCAAGGTATAGGTTGAGGACAGGAGAGAGTAGTGACTTTTGAGATATTTAAATTCCATTTTAAAGATTAAAAAACAGATTTTCACAGTAGAAGTAACCTAATATTGCAGAAGAATTACAGAGAAACATTTAACATTAAATGAAAATTTATATTCCAAAGAAATGCCGAGACTGAGAAATCACACTTATGAGATATCGTCCCACATATCCAATGAAGAAAACACTCTTTCGACATTAGCAGTTGATGCTTTTGAAGTAAGTTAGCAACAATTCCAATTTCACTGACGATGTTACTTTTAAATATCCCATATATCATGCTCCATGAGATTCATGTTTATAATAAATGCATTGGATTTTCAAAAAAATTAATAATTGTTGTTTGTTGGTGATTTTAATGATCAAGGTATAGGTTGAGGACAGGAGAGAGTAGTGACTTTTGAGATATTTAAATTCCATTTTAAAGATTAAAAAACAGATTTTCACAGTAGAAGTAACCTAATATTGCAGAAGAATTACAGAGAAACATTTAACATTAAATGAAAATTTATATTCCAAAGAAATGCCGAGACTGAGAAATCACACTTATGAGATATCGTCCCACATATCCAATGAAGAAAACACTCTTTCGACATTAGCAGTTGATGCTTTTGAAGTAAGTTAGCAACAATTCCAATTTCACTGACGATGTTATTTTTAAATTTCCCATATATCATTCTCCTGAATGCTCAATCCTTGAAAAGTTGTAATATTCATTCTTAAATTCACTATTTACAATTTTGTTTGGCGAAAAGAATTTTTTAAATTCGTTAACGTTTGGTGTAAATATTTAGTCAATGATGAATTGTTTGAGAATGTCTTTCTGACATATTTAAATTGTTGTTTCTGATAGATTAATATTTTATATATGAATAAATTTTATAAAAGATATTAAAACCAAATTAAAATTGAAAAATGAATGCAAACCACATGGTTTTAATTTTTAAAAAACAGTTGATATAAATAGTACTTAAACCATGCTTAACTCAAATGATTTAAATCATGCTAACGCTAGTCAGCTTATCACTGAGTACGGACTTCGAACGATGCGGCTGAAAAACCTTGTGAAATCCTTTTGCAAAAATATCCCCGATTACTAGATGTGGACATCTAAGAAGTCTGTTTTATACGAATTTCTAGCCCTCTCGAATAGGATAAGAACTGCAGCGCTTAAAAGCATGTAGAAAATTATGGGAAGCTCGTGAATAGGTAGTGTATTAGTTGCATGGCCACAATGCAAGTAGTATGTTTTGTTATCGAGACATATTTATGAAACCTGATCGATTACAGACACCGATCAAGAGCTTTAACAGTGATTTCCAGAGTGTGCTGCATCTAGAGATTTGGTTTGAAAGTGTTAGGGTAGGTTTTTTTCATTTATTCTAAATTTTCCATATTTTCTTTATTTTTTCTATATAAGTTGTAGCCCTCCCCCCCCTCCTTTTATAATAATCGTAATGTTTTTCATTTAATATTCTCTTTATTTTAGTCTGAAATAATGGAGTTAAAATACCTTTTCTTTCTTTTAAATGTCTAAGCTAAAACAAATTCATTGTCTCTTTTACTTAAAATCATAATTTTTATATTTCCCCTGTAAGTTATAATTTCACTGGGGTGGTCCTTGTTACCCTGGGAAATTTTCAAATGCTCTTGGACATTTGGGCAATAAAAATCCATTTCCCAGACAACGTATATTAGCTTGTATTGTCAGGAGTTTTATGACTCCATTTATGCTGTTTTTTCGTAAACAACATTCACGTTGTTGGTCGCCAGTAATCTGCTATGTAGATCTTTCGTGGAAAAAGCAGGACTTGGGCGGCAGATAGTGGCCCGTATTGTTAAAGTTTTATGATTCGTTTTTACGAGCCCAATTATTTTGTTTTACGTAAACAACAGTTCACGTGGGAGGTCGAAAGAAGGGAACGAATACAATTCAGCTGCCATGCGATCACCCCTATGTGAAGTAGTTCCACCCGCAAGAGAGCGACGACCAATGGTTTTACGTAACGTATTCGCGGGGAATGTTTTTTTTCCCCTGGTATCGCTTAGCGCGGGAGATTGTAGCCTGGGATATAGGGGATATGAGTTTTTTTCGGGGAAGGCTGAGGCCAAAGATACTACACTAGAAGATATGAAGCTTGGGCGAAGTCGTGACTGCGCCATCTATTGCCAGAATTGTGCAAATTGGATTTTTCAGCAAAGGGAATGTACTGCAAAAAAAGTTATCTTAAGGGGCAATATTCGTGTACGCCAAACATGAGGCCAAATGGTTGCAACAAGCTAACTTAACTCTTCGAATGGGGCATCTGCTGTAGAACCCAACTATAGTTTCGACGAAGTGAGAAAATGAAATAAATTTAACCTATTTATGAAATTATATAGAAAATTTAAGACAAGAAAATAAATTCCCTTTTTATATTAATAAAATAATTTTAAAGCAATTTACTAGTTCAAGAGTGCACCATTTATACGTCTCTCACTTATGCAGTTGTATTTATTTATATAATTTAGTCATTTATTAAACATTTTCTAGATAGGGAAGACTTATTACTTTTGTATTAATTACTGTATTCCCATTGGGGGGGGGGAGGGGGGCGGGGGGAGTATCCCATATTTTCTAATGATTACACTTTTCGACAGAAATAATTATTTTATTTAATTTTTGCGTTCTTTTTCCCTCCCTTAAAAATAAAAAAATTATAAAATATTTTTTTTATATTATTCTAGTCCAAATTCTGAACTTAGATATGTGCTTTTCCATATTTTTTCTTAATAATTTTTCGTTATTGTTAGAAGCAATATATATATATATATATATGATGATACATTTAGTCAAGAGATTATTTTTCGATCATTTTAATTTGTCATTAGATTATTCTTTATCATTATTATTTTCAAATAATCTTAATTAAAAAAAAAATTGTATTATTAGGAAAATCTTGTATATTTATATAGTTTATTATTTATCCATTTATTTAAAGATTTTTAAAAGATTTTAATAATAATAATAATAAATATACATATTAATTTATATTAAGTACTTAATATAAATGTAATTTAGTAATATTACAATTTTATTATTATCGTCGCACCGTCATTATACATTAATAAACTGAAATTAATTTTAAATTATACGTTTTTCTTATTCAAGTTTTTTAGTTCGAACCAGATTCATCAAAATAATATAGGTCAATATAAAAATAATAAGTGTACATTTTTCAGTACAAGCCAAAAAAAAAAAAGTACAAAGTCTCCTGCTAATCCTAGATACCGTATTCAATCTTTCTCTGTAGAAAGGCGAGCACCGATGGCTGAATGGTTATGATAACAGACAGGAAGCGTCTAAGTGAACTAGTTGAGGGTTCTGTCCCCAGTGAGGGTCAGCGCCTTTCGGAATTTTTTTGGTTTTTTTTTAAATTCTTTTTATATTTCTTATTTATACTTAAAATTTCTTTTCAATTTTAAGATAACGTGTGTATATGTATTCTAATTTTTTTTCTCGTATTTTGCAACAGAAATTGTGCCTCTGCTTCTAATTTCTTTAACTAATGAATATATCTATTCCAGTCTATAAAAAATAAATAATAGTTATAACATTAATGATATTTTTTACCTAGGTGCCTACGATTTAGAAATATGCATTTATCTTTTCTAAATATAATGAAAAATACACCTTGTTAATTTAACGATTCTTTCTAATACAAAAAAGAAAACAAAAACGCGAACATATCCCACTTTTTGATTGACTAGAATTGGCGACTTATCGCTAATAGATTTAATCCGAGTATCCGGGCGAGCGCGCCAATGAGTTCACCCTGTAATGCAACTTTGCTATATCGCATATCCTTTGCCGAAAGCCGTTTTACATTAAGTCTACGGAACTTTCACATCTTCTAGTGTATAGAATCTTTGCTGAGGCCTTTCCTCCCCCACTCCCAGATAGTTTTCCTTATTGGAAGCGTTAGAGTTCAGTAGTGAGTCGAAATGTAACTACAGCGTTGGAAGGTGGAAAAAAAGAAAAAGATCATCGGGTGCTTCTATATAGAAAGATGTTCTGACCGACAAACTAGCGAGTTGTTATAATAGATATGTTTAAAACCAGGATCGTACCACCGGGAGCTGCGACGGTTGTGAGCATTTTTTTTTTGTTGAAGTCAATATTCACTCGACAATCGTTAAATATAAATTAGGTTAATGGAAAGACTGTCATATACTGGGGATAATAGGCTGAAATCTTTGGCAGGAAGAGAAATCACAGTATTTCGAGAGAGGAGGAGAAGATGATCCTAACTCCGATCAGATGATCTTGTTGAATTACAGAGCCTGCGTCGAGATTCATCTTTAAAGAAAGTGAACATAGCTAGCTACATACTCCATTTTTTTGTCGGGAAAGTAACAAGAAAATTAAACCATGAGCTATTCGAAAAGTGTTCCTTGTAAAAGAGACTGTCAACAAGTAGTCAAAACTGTCTAATAATTTCCGTTTGGCAATCTACAATTACATATATGTGATGAATCTGCTATTGAAATTTCGGTAAATATGTGTCTTTTTATTAGTTCAATACTGCTTACTGTCACTATTTCCACAATCCGTAGATTTTAATACATATGTAAGTAAATAACTTTCCTATCCACAAAAAAAAAAAATATATATATGTTTCACATAATTTAGAAATACTGATCAAGTGTTGTTCTAATTGAGAAATCTGCAATAAGTTAATAAATTCAAATCCATGTTAATGATGTCTCTTTTCTGTTTTATTTATATTGCAGAAATTCATTCCTTTTTTTTATACTTAAGCCAAATTTGATTGTTAAGATAATGATGAGATTTTTTTTTATTTAAATAATCAGAGCAAGTAATTATTTAATATTTAATTCTTTTCTAAGATGAATTTACTGAAATTGAAATTCCAAGTAACCTACTTTTGTCAATAAAAATTAATATAAGTAAAATTTAAATTCTTTACTTGTTTTTGAGAATGTTGTATTATTCTTATTAAAAGAATTAAATTTAATGAAGTAAATTTAAATTCTGGATCTGTTTCTAAAAATGTTTATTAATTTGGTTTTTCTTAAATATTAAATTGCTTCTTTTAAATATTGTGAAGTACCTTTTATTTTCCTCTATAAAGAAAGAGATTTAATAAATAAAGTAAATTTAACCTGCTCTTTATTGAAGTAAAAGAATTGTAGATAACTGTAAAAGAAAAATTTTATATTAACTATGTTTAATTCTTAAAGTTTATTAGCTGCATTTAAGGTAATTAAGTTACACCAAATTCTTATTAAAAAGGAAAACTATGTTTTATCTAGTTACTCTTGGTTTGTTACTAGCCACTTTACAAAATCACTCGCATGGTTCTGGCAAATTGGTACATTGATATGATCATGTTTTGTAACTTTAATTAATTATCTATATCCTTATTTTAATTAACTTCTTTCCCCTTTTTTTTGTGCCTTTCAAATTCTGGAAGGATTCTGGGACCCTTTTTTTGTTTTTTCTTATTCAAAATCTGTCCTATAAAGTTTAATGATTTTTATTTGTGTTACCATAACAATGTTCCAATCCGTCAAACCACTTGTTGGGTGTAGGAGGTATTGTGATAAATGAGAATTTTGTTGATACCTTTTGGCAAATTTATTCATTTACTTAATTAATTTTTAGTTATTCAAAATTTATTTGTTTTGTTTTGTTTATCGCATCTCTCTGTTTAGTTTTTTTTAATTAGTAATTGTTTAAAAATTGTTTCAATTTCCGAAATCAACAAAATTCATTCTTTTGGTTATTTATCACTTTATCAAAAACCCCAACAAAAGCATGCATAGTTGCCAAGTCTCCCGATTTTTGACTACCACTATTTTTTTAGACAAATATTCGGTTTACATAATCACAGATTTCTGCGACTATATAGACTGAACATAATTTTTTATTTTAAATTAGTGGTAGCAAAATATCGTGTGACTTGTCAACTATGAGCTTGTGGCCTCGGAATAATGTAAATAGAACAGGCACACGATGAATGCTACCTTTAGCACAACACATCACTCGAGTTTTCAACAAATTGGGCCATTGAGAAGTAACCAATCGTCTAATTGCGAAATATTCTTAATCCTAACCGAACTGTGCAATGGAGACATAGTTTTAAATTTTGTTTAGTTCCCATGCGTATTGCAAAAGATTGATGTATTTCATTCGATTACGGTATCACAGAAATAGCATTCTTCAATATGAAATAATCACTGTTATGTCGTACTGTTCCCAGATTTTACTGATTATCAAATTTCTTTTGATTTGATGCATACATTGAATTTTTACATTGCCGAGTGCTAATTGTTTGAAATCTGAGTACTTTACCGGTATACCAACACCATGCGAAAATATATGCTAATAAGCCATTTATTTCAATCCTGACCGTGCAACGGATTTTTATTGCAAACCTTGCCAAGCATTATTATGACTATCTATTGAACGTGAATCATTTTTACTATTATTTTATCGTAACCACGAAAAATAACTTTATTTGCTATTTTTCGAATCGAAAATATTTTTTATTAAGTTATAACTTACATTTCTTGTTACGCTCAAATGGATTTTACCATTTGGCACTGATGACGAAGAAGCTGCAATAACATTGTTTCAGGGCTATAGAATTAAGTATACATAAAGTCTTTTGCGAGATCCCGCCTACAAACATTTCACAGTAAATCACAAATATAATTTTTTTACCTTTAGCGCTGGATGACATATCCAATCTGTTGAGATACAATCTGTCATATCCAATCTGTTGAGAGATTTGTTGCAATATTGCATAATAAAAGACAGCGCAGCATTTTCCGTCATTATTTACAGTCCTATCTCATAGAGTTCTTGTGGCGATGTCTTTATTCAAAAAATAAATTGTTTACAGTAATTCTAAGAGAGATTTACAATTTCATGCCTGCAGTTTAAATTAAATTAAATTTTACTGTATAATATTTATTTGTTCTTTTATTTTAAGTATATAATTGAATTTATATAATAAAATAGTTCGAAAAATATTTGTATTGTTGAAATGTTATATTTT
Source organism: Maratus michaelseni (assembly GCA_963931845.1). Lineage (NCBI taxonomy): Eukaryota > Metazoa > Arthropoda > Arachnida > Araneae > Salticidae > Maratus > Maratus michaelseni. The sequence continues at coordinate 151,032,285 of OZ007596.1, read as the reverse complement.
TTAAATGATCCCTTTCGCACCAATTTATATTAATTTTTTTAAGTGTTTCATTTGGCGTTAACTATTACGCTTGGCGAAAATAGTGCTGGGATAATGCAAACGTATTGAAATCTAGGAACAGTGATTCATTGTAGAATCATTCAGCATTGTAGCGGACAAGGTATATTTTGTTGTCATTTGAGACTATGTTTAAGCCAGAAACTGAAATTCCGTAGATGTTCCTATTCGCGTTCATTTTTTGTACGACATAATCCAATATTTTATCATTCAGTAGATCACTTTGGCTCAGTTTCAATTTTATATAACTATTAACTTTTTTCGCAGTCAGTGCTAAATTTTTTATTTTATAAATTATTCATCTCTGCTATTTAGTACGTTTTGTAGCTAACTAGAAAAGTTTAAGATAAAATATTTTAAAAAATATTTTAGTTTTTGAAAAGACCTTATTCTACTACGGCGATCGACAGTCCCCAAATTTGAGTCACGTAATCCTCCAGTTCAGCAGTTTTGGATTTAAAACACTTATTACATTTAACGAATATTATAATTTCGTGGCGTTTAAAAAAAATAAAGCTTTAAAAGTTATACATTTTAAAGTTATGATAGCATTAAATAAAGTTTCGTTGTCAATTTTGGTCACCCTAGTTTTGTTTATCCGAAAAAAATCACATATCTAAGAAACTCGTTACATACATACATTTTAGATCGCTTAAGATTTTTAAGAGTCAACTGTCTCTGCACTTGAATTTGATCTCCGCTATAAGACGCTGTAGTGATTATGATACCTTGTAGCACTATACTCCACATAGTGTATCGTTCTGAAAAATCCATCTTAAACCTGTAAAAATTACGATATATTATATTTAGCAACTTCAAGAATCAGTTATCTGATTTTATTTATAAAATAAATTTTGAGCATTAATGCGAAAAGTTATTATAAAGCATGAAAGAAATTCTTTATATTCTCTATTACAAATACATTCTCATTATAAAATGTATTTGCATAAGTGACACCGATTCACCGACATCTGAATTAGGGTGGTGCCTCTCCCCTCTCCAACGCAATCTGCACAAAATATGGGAATACGTCTCGCTATCTCAACATCTTTAAATCATATTGTATTGCTGGATTTGTAGTAAAAAGCCGGCTGAACTAAAATTTTGAGCAGCGAATTTATGAAAACAATATCACAAAGTACTAGCGCTATAATATATCACTCACCCGCAAGAAAAGTGATCCAAAAAATTCATTTTGTGTATTATTGCACTGACCAGTGGATTCGTGCGAAGAATTCGCACTTAGCTGCCCCGCCCTCTTCCGTTGTTCAAAGAAATGGAATAGATGTAGAAATACTGTATAAAGAATAGGTTTGACTTAGGTGCGCCTTGGTACAGGTAAAGTGTCATAAATATAGTTATCCGGAAAACCGCTAGATTACGCTAAACTATATGGAATTTTGTCACCACAGAAGGGGGTTGCGTGTGAGAATAAATTTCTTGATCCTCCCTATCTCTGCTACTTCTTGATTGATTCTTAAAGGTTTTACGTTTTATGCACGTTTTTACAGCTGCATATAAGCGAAGTTCTATTAGAGTAAAAAGTGCGAATCTTCTTTTGTCTCTTCTGTGAAATGTAGTACTTTTGAGTTGTGTCACTTTTCTTGCGGGTGAGCAATATGTCGTAACTTTTACAGTTGTTAAATATTTTTTACTTATTTTGTAAGAGGGAATCTATAAGTATTCATTGGTTAGATTGTTTTTTTCCATTTGGAACACTTCTGTGAACCTATATTGCACCAGTAGCTACCAACTTTTGCAAAAGAGCTGGAAGAAGTTTCTGAAATTGCTACAACCCTCCCTTTGAAATTTGTTAAAGCGGGTGTTTCTTATCTTATATTAAGAAACTTGGTCCCCATTTCGCTGAAACCTTTCATGTCTCTAAATATTGTATCAAAATATAATGTACTGCTTTAATTGACAACCAGAGTAGTAATATGGAATGCCTAAGCGATATCATGCAGACATATAGTATGCATATAACACTAGTTGGGACACGTGTATTATGTGAATATTTTGAATGATTTATCATGAGTTCTTTCAACTGTTTCTAACTTTGTTGATAATTATGGCTGCTCTTTCTGACAAGCATCCTTGAAATCGACATATTATAAATCACTCATCCGGTTATTTAAATGAATTCTTTAAAAAAAATATATAAAATTTATTATAATTTTATTATTTAACTCATCTAATTACATTAGTTGCTAGTTTATATTTATTTCAAATGGGGTGGTTATGAATATTTTTTAGAAATATTGTTATATCCCTTGTCTGGGTAACTTGGGTATAAGTGAGGTGATTTGAGTATAAATTGCATTTTTATTTCATAAAACGTAACATTATTTTTATATATATATTTTTTAATTTATACCATAGACTTATACCAATTTTTAGTGTGAACAAGTTTTTGATAATTAATCTTAATCTCTGTTAAAAAAAAAAAAAAAAAAAAAAAAGAATAAAAAAGAAAAAAAAAGTTTAACTGCTTTTTTTTACAAGTCTGTGGGCGGAACCATTATCTTCAAAAGCTCATTGATACAAAACCATCTGGTGCACAGCTTTCTAATTCAGTATATTTACTTTACATTTGTTTAGAATAATTTCACTTAAACGTTTAATGTTAAATGGCAGTGATTAGTATATAACTGTAATTTATTAAATGCGGAGTATCTGGGTATACGGTCAACTTAAAAAAAAAAAAAAAACCCTATAAACTAAACTAGTTGTTCTTTTCCAGATATGCCTCGCACATATGTAAGAAAAGACCCTTGAGATTTGATGTGAATGATCTCAAAATTGCGGTAGATGTCAAGCAGGGCGTATCAGTATATGCTGCAGCACTCAGTGGGAAAAATTATGATTTTATTATATTTAAGCCTAATAAATTTTCATTAATAAACTCTAAAATGTCTTCTTTATTTCTTAACATACTTAAATTTACCTGTTGAGGGATAACTTAAGTACAGCTATAATATAAAACACACATTTCTTCGTTAATATACATTATACTCAAATTCCCTCATTCACGGTGTCAATTTAAATATAGTTTATATTTTTATTTAATTTGAGGTAATAAAGGGATCAATAAATCTCTCACATAGTTTCATTTTAGAAGATAACATTGGTTAAATGAAACCAGAAAAAAAAGAGAAATCATGTTATTTGTAGTATAAGATTTTAAAGTTACGAACATGCGACTATCATACATCAATCACTCCGAGAGGAGATATTACATATGTAAAAAAAAACAAAAAAAACCGCTTACGTTGGTACAAGAATCCTTTCACCGTTGTATGATATTTTGAAGATAGATTGCATTCCTCCTAGATCTAAGCATCCTTTTATAATTATTGCAAATAAACAGGTATACATTAAAAGGGCTTGAAGCACGTCTGTCCATATAACAGCTTTCATCCCTCCCTGCAAATATAAAACAGTGTAATATATTGTAGTTGTAACGTATTTGGCATTTTATAATGAACAGTATCGATAATGCTTTGAGAATTTGTAATTATTTTGGCAAATGATATGAAAAAAATATATATATAAAAATGTATTCAGAGATTTCTGTGAGTTTTAATTACATCAATCTAACCAAATTGTTTCTATTAAAAAAAGTTCAATTGTTATTGAGATTATTTTCTTCTGGAATCGAGTGAAACATTTAGATATGTTTCTGTAAATAGCTTTATTTATTTTCTTCTATCTTTATCAGAAAAAAGTACTCATTCGTGAAAATTTTCAATTTTTACACTGAGAAAAAATTCTACCACTGGCATCTAGATACTAAATTGTGGCTCTAGAAAAAATAGTTCCATGTCATCCTTATAAATTCCAGTTTCCTTTGCTAGAGAGTTCTAGTCTCCCCTACTCAAATTCAAGAGCGGTTTTCTATATTATCGTGGTCAAACTTATTTAAAAATCTCTGCAAATAAATGTGAACACTAGAGGTTTGTTTTAGTAACTACAGGGTGGTCATAAAAAAACTTTGCCGATATATCGAACTCTAGCGGCCGGCCGGTCCGTTCAACCGATCGAAATGAGATTTCAGATATAGTTATTCACAGGTATGAGCTCGGTATTCTGTGAACGACAACAAATTGGCGCTGACGGTTACGGTTATAGCTACAGAAACTCGAAATTTTCAAATGGCAACGCCCATTTTTTTTCATCGCAAAATGCTCAGCGCATGCGAAAACCCTAAAGAGCGTTGGAACGGTACGTGTATCGCAATAAACGGACGTGTTATACACGCACAAAAACAGCTCTGCGAACGGCCAAAAAAAAAAAAAAAACACGATCAGGGCGCACGAAGGAAATTTGCATATGACAGAGGCAAAACACCAATCACGGAACGCCGTTCCCCAGATAGTCAGAGTAGAAAACGGATAAAAAGTAGGGTGGAAATGTTAGTTCTTCAGTCGGGAGCACGCACATGCGGACGAAATGACTCTTCCGGTGACAGTTCGTGGTGAATTGATAAAACTCTATTATCAAAATGGGATGAATGCTGCGAAAACCTTGCGTGTTTACCGTCGAAACCATCGCCAAATACGTCACCCATGTAGCGCACAAGCTCTTCGTGATTTAGTAAAGAAATTCGAAGAATCTGGCTGCACCTGTGATAGACCGCGATCCGGACGACCAACTGTTCCTGAGGATACTGTTATGGAAGTGCATCACACAGTCACTACAGGACACATGGAAACTGCAAGAGGTGCATCACGTGTATTGGATATACCGAAGTCAACGGTCCTAAAGCTATACTGCGCTCTGTAATCCGCATGTTTCCTTACCGGTACCAGCGCGTCCAGATGTGGGAAGTGGGGGACCATCAACAACGTATAGATTTTGCTAATGAATTTCTTATCCGATATGATGGAGATAACGACTGTTCTCTTCGCATATTATGGAAAGACGAGGCACATTTCACCTTAACTGGAAAAGTCAACACCAAAAATTGTGTGCACTGGGCAGACATGAATCCGCACGCTGTGGCACCAGTACCTTTGTACGACGTGAAAGTTACTGTGTGGTGCGGCATTGCAGGCACAATTATTCTCGGACCGTACTTCTTTGAGGAAGCGACACCAACGGGATTTGTAACTTGCTCTGTAACAGGCTCCCGCTATACGGCAATGGTGCAAAATTACGTCATATATACCAGAATTGCTGCAGCGAAATACACTGAATGACTTCGTTTGGATGCAAGATGGTGCACCTCCACATATAGCGAAGTCTGTTCGCAAGGTCCTGGAACAGCATTTTGGCGACGGATTTCTGGTTCTGGGGATAGCTCAAATCTAGAGTGTACATGTGCAATCCGCAAATTTGCCGGATTTGAAAAATTCTATCAAACGTGAGATTGCAAACATCCCTCGTGCGATGTTACGTTCGGCTGTTTTGTCCACATTGCCTGTGATGGCACCATGTGGAAAATGTGTACTCAAAATAAAAGTTTTCTTTTCTCCGATCTGTGTTGTAATCCGTGATTGGTGTACTGACTCTGTGTCATATGAAAATTTCCTCCATGCGCCCCCGATCGTGTTTTTTTTTTCTTTGGCCGTTCGCAGAGTTGTTTTTTGTGTGCGTGCATAACTAGTCAGTTTTTTGCGATGTACGTACGGTTCCAACGCTCTTTAGGGTTTTCGCATGCGCTGAGCATTTTGCGACGAAAAAAAATGGGCGTAGCCACTGGAAAATTTCGAGTTTCTGTACCTATAACTGTAACCGTGAGCACTACTTTGTTGCTGTTCACAGAATCCCGAGTTCATACCTCTGAATAACTATATTTGAAATCTCACCTCGATCGGTTGAACGGACCGACCGCTAGAGCTCCATATATCGGCAAAAATTTTTTATGACCACCCTGTATAATTCTTTTTTATGAATTTTTTTCAGAAATCAAGTGATAATTTCTCGCAATTCAAACGATTCATAATATAATTTATCGTTTCATCACCTAGAAAACTATAGACTAGAAATTCTCGATCATTTCGTCTATTCAGGTTGTTTGTTTACCTTATTCGCATAACTCGGAAATCTATATTTCTAGTTTAGGGATTTAGAAAATGACTACTTATTCGTTCTAGATGAAGGCGGTATAACTTTTCTTTCAGTGCACTTTTCGACGGATTTTTACGTTTTAGAATGTCCTGACACGATTTGACCGTTTTTAGAAAATTCCGTCCGTGAGTCTGTCTGACACTATGTGTCTGTCTGTATGGGACACAAATTTTGTGGGCGATCTATATCAAGAACGAATTCACGGAATTTAATCAAACTTCATATTCTGTTAGACCCTGGCATAACTTGGTACAGATTTGGTTTTGGTGTAAATCGCCTAAAAGGTGGCGTTGCTATGCTGCAATTTTCACGATTTCTGCGATAGCTATATATCAAGAACTAATGCACAGGATTTCATCAAACTTCATATTCTGTTACACCAGAACACAAATAGACGCTGATTAGTTTTTGTGTGTAAATCACACAGGTGGCACTGCTATGTTGCATTTTTCCCGATTTCCTCCACAGCTATATCTCAAGAACTAACGCATGGAATTTCAACAAACTTCATATTCTGTTAGACACATTCACATAAATAGATCCTTATTAGATTTGGGTATATACCGCCCAACGGGTGTCGCTGCTATGTTCGGTTTTTCGCGATAGTTAAATCTCAAGAACGAATGGATTGTCATTTAATTTTGGTAGCAGATAATTTGATTTATATAGAAGAAAGTTTCGTGATGGCCACAACATAATAGTTTATTCATAATTAGGGAAAATTTAATACATAGTCTACATTAAAATTGAAGACATGAATCGTAAAGGCGTTACATAACAAAAACATCAAATTCCAGAAAATCAAAGGGAAAGGTTCTAGGTATAATTTTATTTATTTATTTTCTTCTTGATAGCATGTTTAAAATATTGATATATATGGTACCAAACTCTCTCAAAAAAACTTATAACAATTTATTATTACATATTAAAAGTTAATTTTTTTACTTAGTATATTAAATATTAACACATTTTTCCATTCGTATCTTCAATTATATATATGTGATAAAACGAATAGCGGTTATGAATTCCCATAACATGCCCAACCTCAGAGAGAAGAGGCGCGGCAGATCCCACGGTAATTCGCTAGGCTAGCAAAAACTCAACACGATAAAGTTGATGACTAAAGAGTTTCGCCTCTCTGACCTGAGAGCGGAATATTAAAATCCTGGTTAGATTTACTTCTCGGGTTGGCTTAGGCAGACGGTCTAGACGGGGTCTAATATCGAGAGATGCTTTAACGGCCGATAAGCTACGGCAAAATCGTCCCATTTTCCCCTTAAACTTGTATATAACTTTATTTATCCTGTATATAGAATTGTGTCTTACTCCAGAGATTAAAACAGTATAGTTTCTACAAAAGAGTCTTCAATTATCCACATTAATTACGTCATAGTAATTATTATATGGGGGCCCAGCCGGTCCAGAGTTCGCAACCAGTTATTTAATCTCCCTAGACGAGACCAGCCACGGACTCTGTTTTAAAATGCCCTAGAATTTTTTCCGCTGCGGGAAAAAAGAAAGATCTGTGTTTTCGACCAGCCCAGCTCAAATTCACTTTTGAAGATAAGAAATGAAGATTTTCGTCTCCACAAGTAATGTGTGTCACAGAGAGTGACAGTGAATCATTTCGTGTTTTCTTCAGCATTGTTAGAATCCAAGTAGATAAAAAATCTTCTTTTCCACTCTTCAAGATAGTAGTATTTATATGTTTATTTCTCTGGATTATCTATTCACAAGAAAGTGGAATTTCTATTAATTTAAAATGCAACTTAACGACATTCCGTCTATTAGACATCTATTGAAAACTGTTTAAAAAAAAGAGAAAAATCCTATGAACAAAATCATACCTATATCTTTCTCATCAACCGACATCTGTGCACCAGTGCATAAGTGAAATGATTCAAAAAGCGATGTAGAGGAAAATTTATTTTCCTCTCTGAGTGAAACAAATTGATTTAGTTAGTGTTTTTTAAGTGTCGTCTTGCACGATAAAACGAATAGAAATAAGCCTTCGATTATTTTTAATTAAGCATGCTTTTAAAAGAAATAAAGCCGGTCCTCGCTCAAATTAATTCGACACGAGCCGAACGTATTAAATTATTACATAAACTTGTCTTTGGTTCTAATGAGACTCGGAGTAATAGAAAAAATTTAAGAACGTTTGATGGCTTTAGTTTTAAAGCAGAAAATACCGAATTTGATGAAAAAGTTGCTTCAACTTCTAGTGATTTTACCGTGGGCCAACTAATTTAAATAACAAATATATTATGCCTCGACATTACAGGCAATGAAACTGAAATTTCAGAACGCATTATTGAAGCACTGTCAGATTTAGAAAAATATCAGAGTTCTCTGTCACCTCAAACTGACTCAGAAACTGAAAATCACGATGAAAGTGACTTCCGCAATACCTTAAGATTCCATTAATTGTCTAACTTTTTATGTGCTCCTTCGCTAAACACATAATCCGTCGTCCCGATTACGCCAAGTGATATTCATTATGCACTGCGTCAATCAATTTCCTTTACCGACTTCGAAAATTTAATTACACCCTTTGTTGGTAAACCGGTAGAAAATATTTTACAATGGTTCCTCGACGGATTGGCATTAACCTTTCAACTTAACGATTTACAAAAATTTATTTTCGTTGAAAGAGCCCTGAAAGGTACCGAGTTATTGTTCGTCCGTAGTGATCCTACATTAACATCCTACGCAGCATTGAAACAAGCTTTGATACACGAATTCGCGCACATCTCCTCCCCTGCACAAATTTATGAAATGTTAGCTACACGTACCTGTAAATCAATGAAAGAATGAGCGAATATTTTCTTGTTATGAAAGAAATTGCACAGCGAGCTAACATAGACGATGCATCGCTTATGCATTACGTTATCACCAGTATCCGAGATACTCCTACTAATAAAGCAATTCTTTTTGGCTGCCTACCCTCACTGAATTCAAATGTAAACTTCAAACCTATCAACAAATTTGCGATCAAAGTCCCCATTATCGTCAGCCTCAGAAACCGCCTACCCAGATCGTTCATAAAACCTTGCACGCCGAAAAAGACCTGTTACGATTGGGGAAAAATCGGGTACCTTGCAAAACATTCTGTGCATAAAAACGAAGGAATTAAGTGCTTTGCGTGCAACAGCTTCGGGCATAAAAGTACGGAATGCACTCAGACTACCCGTCGTAAAGTGTCAAACTCCAGCACTCTTCCCCCGAAATTCGCGTAGTGGAATTTCATAAACCTCATCAAAACATGACAAAATTAGTAAAAATTGCAGATTTAGTGATAGATGGATTGTTTGATACTGGTAGTCACATAACAACCATACGACAAGACTTCTTCCGCTTTCTCGGCTCCCCTACACTACCCGAAGCAAACTTGCAACTCACGGAATTCGGCAGCGGCAACGTAAAATAGGATCGTGTTTAGCGCAACTATCCATATAGATGAGAATGCTTATACCACCACAGCTTATGTTATTGAATTTCCTCGCATGAGTCTTCCTCTTATCATCGGTAGAGACACAATTTCACAAGCAACACTTACGCGTGACCCGAAAGGCATCTCACTGCAAAAACCACCTCCAGCCAAAATATCTGTCAACTGTATCACTGTTTGTGATAGTGTACGCAACGTGGAACTAGACCACAGACAAGACAGTATTATGATGAAACCCACAGTTTCGAATACCCCAGTAAATACTGAAAACGTGCTTCCTCAGGTGCCACTTTCCACTAATTTCTCTCGTTACTACACACCTATGCAAAAAACGTCGCCTACCAACAATTTCCTGATTCTGGTACTATGCTGTTTACTCACCATATTTTTTTTTTCTCAAAGGAATCGCCTGACTATATTAATGGTATATCCACAGTTTCCCTTTTCCTTGAAGCATATTTTCTACTGGTTATACCGGCATATTTTTACATCTCACCCGGTCCATTTATTAAGCACGCAAAAGTGAAGAAACTGCGGAAGAAAAATAGGAATAATATAAGACGGTGAACAAATGCATCGAATGCAAAGTGCAACTCTTCATTCCGCGAGTGATTTTTTTTCTTTTTTCTGGTTCGTTCTAATGCTTTTTTGGAGCCATATTTATCACAATTGCGAAACTGTGATTTTTTTTTTTTTTCGCTTTATTTTAAGTGTTACGATTTATTTTTTTTTCCTCTTTTTCTTCAAACCAGTATGGTATCAACGAGTAATAAAGTTTGAGTGTGTTTTTTTTTTGTCAAGTTATATATACAAATCAGTTTTGTTTTGTTTTATTTTTTTTTTAAATCTTAGGTGCATTGTGAATTTTACGAAAAATATTAGCAGACAGAAAAGATGCAATTTTACTTTACTAATGTAACCCTAGTGAATTTTTTTAGGGCACATTGCATTGTTTTTTTTAAAAGAAACAATTTGATGGAATTCAAGTGTGAATTTTATTTTTGGATTCCGTCATTACCAGTTACAGACATTGTGATTTTTTTTTTTAAATTTCTGATAAGAAAAGCTGTTTTCTGTGTAAACTATATATATATTTTTCGTTATTACATCTTCAAATCTGAACTGACAGATTCAATTTCGAGCCGTATTTTCTTTTCTTTTTCTGCGAGCCCAAAACTAATCTTTTTAAATGAACTTACCGCATCTTTTTTATAAACAGTCTACAGAAATTAAACTCTGATGGAGTAACTTTTTTTTTATTTCATTAACGTATTTGTGAATAAACTGATTAGATCTACTGATTAGAATATACTGATTAGAAAGTATTCTATCTACACATCTTTATTTTAATGTTTCAACTTCATCGATTATGTGTATTTTGTTATTATGCATCTGTACTTTATATATTTAACAATTTTTTGTATATTTTAAAATGTTTGATTCAATTGATATTTAAAATATTTGTTGTTAAAAAAAATTACAATGTCTGTAACTGGTAATGACGGAATCCAAAAATAAAAATCACACTTGAATTCCATCAAATTGTTTCTTTAAAAATAATCAATGCAAAGTGCCCTAAAAAAAATCACTAGGGTTGCATTAGTAAAGAAAAATTGCATCTTACCTGTGTGCTAATATTTTTCGTAAAATTCACAATGCACTTAAGTTACTCTTACCCTATCACCGAAATTTATTTATTTTTTTATTTAGTTGACTGCTACACTATGTAAGACGTATTTTTTTTACGTCTTATTTTTTCTTTCTTTGTGTAAAGTATCTTACCTCCATCTACGAAGACGAATAAATGGAACGTACCTTACATTTTAAAGACGAAAAGACGATAGCGAAAGACGAAAGACGATTGCGAAAGACGAAAGACGTTCTGCATGTTAGACATAACACACAACGACGTTTTCTATTTTATTAAATTCCTACTATTAGTTCACACTCTCTATATATATTATATATATCTTGTTCAAATTTTCAATCGTTAATAAAATATTTTCTATTCATCCACTCAAGTTCAAATAATTTTTTTTAAACTTGTAGTGGATGACACTTTATGTTAATACAGTTTTTTCAAATATTAATTCATTCATTAAATTTAATTATTTAATTTTAGTTTTAAATGGGAGACAAAAATTCCTCCCATTGTTTTCATAAATGAAGTGAAAGATTTATCTCAAATGAGTGATACTAACAAAAAATAAAATACCGCAACGATGATTATAAAATAATGTTCAATAAAGATAACGTGGGACATTAATGCTGCACGGGTTTATTTTATATATTTATGATTAAAAAGTAGGAATTGACTGGAATTCAATAAAGATAACGTGGGACATTAATGCTGCACGGGTTTATTCAATTCCTACTAGACTATTAGCTCACACTCTCTATATATTTATATATCTTGTTCAAATTTCCAATCCTTAATACAATATTTTCTATTCATCCACTCAAGTTCAAATACATTTTTTTTAACTTGTACTGGATGACACTTGATGTTAATACAGTTTTTTCAAATATTAATTCATTAATTAAATTTAGTTTTATATGGGAGAAAAAAAATTCTCTCATTGTTTTCATAAATGAAATGAAAGATTTTCCTCAAATTAGTGTTGCCAATCAAATAAAATACCACAACGATGATTATAAAAAAAATGTTCAATAAAGATAACGTGGGACATTAATGCTGCACGGGTTTATTTTATATATTTATGATTAAAAAGTAGGAATTGACTGGAATTGACTGGAATTCAATAAAGATAACGTGGGACATCAATGCTGCACGGGTTTATTTTATATATTTATGATTAAAAAGTAGGAATTGACTTAAAAAAAATTTATATTACTTGTTTTTATTTTATTTTGGTTATAATTATCTTCCTTTCCTCTTAAGACGTGTTTATATTTTTATAGTGTTAGTGCAATCCAAACTATGCATCCACAACGGAAAAGTCTAAATTTAATTTTTTTTGTTAGTTTGTTTCTCTTCCTTTTAACTTTAAAAAAATATATTTTTTTTTGCTTTAAGATTTACGAAAAATTTCGTTTCTATGTTAAGTTTTCTTTTGCCGTCTTGTTGCTAATCTTGGTCGGACGTGTGCGTCGGCACACACATGTCGGATAGCCAAGGATGTTAAACACACATGAGATGCGGTTAGTAATTCCCATAACATGCCCGACCGTTAATCCATTCCCAATATTTAACAAATGAACAGAAAATTGACGATCCAATATGTTTCCATAAAGATAAGCTCTCATAGTTTTAGTTAGTCGCAAACTGCGAACATACCTCCTAAGGTTTGACGATTTAAGGCTTGCGCTAATTTCATCCGCCATTGTTCTTTTTAGAATGACCGGTAATGTTTATTGGAAATCTCCAGACAATTCAACAGTGCCTCCATCCATTAATAAATCGTTGCTTCTTAAAAATTGGAGTGTCTGATTGAAGGCCTGAAAAGTAATCTTGTGTGACAAGGTGCATTCATCCCATACAATGACAAGACATTTTATTTAAAAAAAAAATCTGAAATCTTTATTTCAGTTCTTCACAAAGAATGAGCTCTGGGGACCTAAAAATTTGTGGAAATTCTGATATGCACGCATACACACATATGCATGTGGAATACATTTAAAAATAGCGAAAACGAATTCAGAGAACCTCAAAATGTTAAAATATGCCGATTTTTCCATAACCGGGTTTTTATCATTATTCAATACGTTCCTCAAAATCATAAGACGTTATATTCACCACGGACGTTAACTACACTTGCTTTTTTGTACTTACTCATATTGACACACTCTTTGTATGATTGTTAAATATTTGAAATTCCGTTCAACTTTCAATATAACGTCATATTAATTTTCTTTTTAATTATCTAATGACGTCATAATAACTTGCTTTCTGTACTTACTCCTTGTATTATTGAGAAATGTTTGAAAATGACCATTATACTTCCAATAGGACGTCATATTAATCTTCTTTTTAATTGTTGACATTTTTTATTTAATTTTCATTTTTTACGGGGAAATCTTTCAATAGAAAATTAATTGTTGTGGAAAGAATTTTATTGTGGATTTTTGATTGATGGCAACTACTATAACGAAAAATGTTTAAATTTAATAGGAAATGGCTGTTGGATTGGTGGTTTTTTAATTAATTAAAAATTAACTATAATTAATTTCTATTCCGGATTACTTTAGTTGCCTTGGCTGTGTTTTAATACACGTGTGTGTAACATTTGACTATTCTCGCTTCTAAACTGCGAATTTGTATCGAAATACAGACCCAGACAAATTTTCATTTTTATATATTAGATATTTCATTTTTGTTAGGAAAATCTTTATTTTTAAACAGAAGTCGCTTGACAAAGGGATTATAAACTAGTACATTTACATCCAACATACAAAGCAACAATACATTTAGACAAACAATAAAAAATTCAATAATGTCGTTTTACCAATCTTAAAAAATAACCCCATATATTGCTGTAAGGAAATCTAAAACTCATAATTTAATAAAAATCTTGCACAAATATTAAATATCCATCTGAATCGTCATAGAGATTTGTCATAGATAATTGTTATGATTACATAGAAAATTACACAAAAATCCACAAGACTTCGTAGTACCAATTCAGCCCTGTTTCTTTCCATTTCAAGATTTACAGGACGTTGCTTCATCGACGTAGGTTAGCATCCAATATTTGCCAGGTTTTCAAATATGACCGCCGAACTAGACATGCTCAAGATCAGAAAGAGAAATACAGTAAGCAGCGTCATCAGCAGATATAAATAACTTAGCGCTCCGCTTGAACAGTCATTAACGATCTCTGACATATCTAATATGCCTTAGCTGCAAAGTTTCTAAACTTTAATTCCATTGTTAAGAAAGCGGTTGTATAATATGTTCTTTACACGCGCGAAAGATCAAACAACATGGATCCAGGTCAGGCACCGATTCAACTCCAGGAATTATTACCGAGCAAACGTTAATTTCTAAATTTCATCCGATAATGTGCGTATATCAGCTGCTATCTTGAGGTGCCTCTGGACAATATCGATACCAAGGCAATATTGTTAACTTTTCTCAAGATATTTCTGACATTACCCGACTTCTACCTCGTCATTTAAAATCATTCAATGTAATTTTGGTCAAGCTAGTTCATTGAATTTCGAGTTAGGCAGCAGAAAATAATCGACGCTTTGCTTTGGTTAAAAGTAAACAATCTCCTCCAGCTACATCCACAATGAAATCAATACAGGTGTTTTGAATGTTTTAACAAACAATGGTAGTATTGGTAACGAAATTGATATGATCCAAATGCCGAGTATTTTGACCGATGATTTTGAAAATTATATTGTTGTTGCAACGTCATAATTCCACTGATGGCATACCTGTGCTGTTAGATGACCAGATCTGAACAACACATAAATCCAGCTATTACGCGAAGAGTCTTACAGAAATATCAGAATTGTGAAAAGATTACTGGCGCACGGTGTGACGCACATTCCCGGCAGCAATGTATACTGGTGAAAAAGGTGCAATGAACTTGAAATTATGTGTTCATCACTAGGTGCTATTGCCATATATTTAAGGTTAAGTTCAATAAAGTTGTGGTTATCTTCCGTGCAACGAAATTTAAGATTGAACAATCTAGTCTTTGTTAAAAAAACGTTAAATGTCAAGAAAGATGCAAACAGCATTAAACGACAGTCTTGCTATTGCTGGCGAATACTTTGTAAAACATCTTAAAGTCTTATTTGAAGTTTTCAAGAAAATGTACAAAGTTCAAGATTTTTGGTACCGATCCGAATATCAGCACAAAGGAAGCCCTCATCTTCACTGTTTACTTTGGCTCGAAGACGTTCTTGATATCTTCTTGTTTTACTCTACTTAGCCTGAGCAACCTGAAGAGTACAAGAAATATTACAACAATAGTGTATCAGTATTCAACTCTGGATGGGGCGAACCACTAGCCGAGGTTCATCCATCGCGGAAGTATGCCTCAGATACTCAGTTAATGCGCTCAAATGATAAATACAATATAGCGACATACGCAACACAGTGTTTACTGCTAACTTTACGTTAGTGATGGTTGAATGATATATCATTTCAAACATTCTAAAGATCTTGAAACCAAATCGAAGCTTTTCAAAAATGAACGTGGCCACCGGAAATATGTTCCTAAACAAAACGACCCTCTTTAGGATGACCGTAATTCATCAATTTCCCATATTTCGTGAGCGAACATTGTCTTCAAACTTGTAACTTCTCTACAAATGATGGTTAACTACTAAATATACAGCTAAAAGTAAATCTTCTTCCCAATATTATTGAGACATTTTGACCGAAGTTCTTCAGTGATTCGGTAACGTATATCGTCAGCACTTCAACGTATGCTTATTGAAATTATTGGTCAGTGAGATATATCCGTTCCCGAAGTAATGCGATTTCTTACAGGAGGGGAAACAAACTGCATCATTCGTCTCGCGATTTCGCAACATTGTTTATATCAAATGATGCATTCGTGTTGATTAATCCTGTCAGAAGTCGAGCACGTTCTACATTGACAGAATATTTGAATCGATGTACTAACGTGGCTGCCAAATCCTTGACGTTCTCTAGTTCTTGCGACCTCTAAATCCTACAATTTTATCGTTCTATCGCAAACACAATGTTGTTCAAGTTTTATCGAAAGTCGTTTTTGATGTATCAGATCAAAACAAAAATAGCTGTATTTCAAACAAACAGTTCTCTTAGCATCGACGTTTCGAAATGTGGAATTAGCAAAAACGCTTCCAATTTGGCGTGAAACATTTTCCAATTTCAAATACAGCTTAAGGAATTTCAATGGTGAACCTGATTACGAAGAAGAAGACGATTTTATACCTCAAGAAATTACAAAATACCCTAGATGACGCAGGCTGATGTAGTCTCATAAGCCAATAGTTCGCTCTGTAATGAAAGACGAACGGGAAATTGATCGTCAATTTGATTGGTTTGTTGCTACTCAAGAGCATAGGCATCATAAACAACATTGTGTTTTTACAATGTTGCAAGGAAACAAATTCATATGCAGCTAGTAATCGCATTGATCATTCATTCAATCATTCTCAATCGAGAACAAAATACAGTCCTAATTAGCTTGACTGACCAATTCAATGGCCTTACTGCCAAAAAGAGATCCAAAACTCTTGGTGCCGCTGGGTTGGTAAATCCTAGCGTTCACGCTTACGTTAACTGCTCTGGGCGAGCCTGGATCTCTCACCTCATGTTATATTATATTTAATTTATGTTTTAGGTGGAGAAAAACTGGAAGGCATCTCTACAGAAATCATGGATCCTTTGGCCGAGAGGGTTCGGTTTGACTGATGAGTTTAAATTCAACGTCAATAATCATTTAATAAGTGTTGTATAAAATACCTATCTACCTATTTTATTATATTGTTTAACATTAAACAGTTTTCATACTATTCAACCATGAATCGTTGTTTATCATTTTGTTGTACCTTTAACCCTTTAAGGACTGACCTACACAATTGTGTAGGTGATCCTAAAGTAAAAAAAAAACTTTTCTCTTTTTGTGACGATTTTAGGCCGAACCCGCACATTTGTGTGAGTTAATCGGTTTCAGGTGTTTTCATAAGACACAACTAGATGGCACCAGTTCCAAGATAGGATTTGTTTTTTTGCTTTATAAGATGACTATATCATCTGACACCAACACACAAATCGTAAGTACTGTCGCAAATTCTTTTAAATATGATTTTCAGTGTTTGCTTAGATTTCATTTTTATTTTAATATATTTTATTCATGATTTCAATTGATTTTGGCCTTGATAGCTTTAATTATGCTTTACAAAAGTTGAAAAAACTAGCGACCAACACAATTGTGTAAGTCCGGCATTTACCATTTCAAGAATAGTTGAGATTCTTAATATTAATAAAATTCGTTATATTTTAAATACATTTTTAAATGAATTTTTCTAACGGTCCTTAAGAGGGAGGAGAGCACTGAGTACGTCTCAGACAATGATGGTCGAGTGGAAAGATAAGAAAGTTGTACTAGCATTGACGTGTACAGGACGTCACCCGCTGCAGACCGTCAAGGGGTGTTCGAAAGACGAAAAATTGAAAATCGACAAAATACATCTGCTGTCCATCCATCGTATAGAGTTACAATACATCAATGGGAGGTGTGGACATTTTCAATTAGCAGCCAATGCTTAGATGGCATAGTCTAATTTGCGATTAACAAATGGAGGCACATCGAACCTGGTTTAAAACAAGGAAGTGGACCTGGAAACCAACGGTTCATTTTCTCGACCTGGCTGTAGTAAATTCAAGTTGTAACAATTTCAGTAAATCTCTCACAGTCTGCTAATTAGGCAGAGTAATCAAAGATAGAAGTTCCCAAGAGTTGGAAAACTTTTCTCACGCTTAGCTGTGGGGGTGACAAGAATGCCGGTTACTACAATAGGAAAAGATGAGCTTCGATCAATCTTGTGAAACTGAAATTGCTAGACAGCAAATATTTCTCTGATCTGACCGTCTATATGTGGGGTCTCAGATCGTGGGAATTTCCTGCGTGAACATTTAAAAGTTCAGTAAGACCTCCCTAAAAAAGGCTTTATCCAATGACGTAAACTAAAACTTTTTTGATTGGTGATCGGAGAATCTTTTGTTCGAGCAAACGGACCGGAGAAGAGGATCGAGAGGAAAGTAGTTAGAGTTTCGGCAGGAGAACGAGTGTTGGTGGAAAACACTCATCTAAGGACAGGTTTGCTGACAGATTTTTGAATAAGAGAGTGCGATCTCTCTGAAGTCAAGGCAACAGCCTTGGATTTGACCTTTCGGGGAGAGTGAAAAGTAGCACTAGTTAAGACTTTAAGATTCTAAAACTACTGTAAAAGACTGGACTATTTGGTGATTTGCTATAAATTACAAGTCGAGCGAACTCAGCTAAAAAAAATTGTTGTAAATAATTTTTACCTCTAGAAATTTCAAGAACGCTTTTTAAATAAAATTTGTTCTGAAATATTTAATGAAGGTGATCAATTGTGAAACGGCTCCACGCTACCCCATTTCAAAAACACACAACATCGTGGATTCTTTACAGCTGGTGGCAGCGGTGGGATATTTCGACAAAAATTTATTAGCATTAGTGAAGAGAGTCCAGACAGTAGCAGTGACGCCCGCCCGCATCTAAGCGCGCAAGATCTGACGCCAGTTCAGGAGAGGAAAGCAGAGACCGAAGCAAGCCTTGCAGTGTCACGACAGACAGCAGTTCCGTCCTGGAAGCAAGCCCGTGTTTACAGAGAACAAGCCCGAAGCAAGCCCTTGCATTGTCACGACAGACCGCAGTTCCGTCCTGGAAGCAAGCCCGTGTTTACAGAGAACAAGTCCGAAGCAAGCCCTTTCTAGGAAACATCAGGAGCCGACAAACCGAGATAACCTGTGAAATCGACGACGTCTAGGCCAGACCCGAAACCGGCGACAGATAATGCAGACAAAGACTGTAGAAAAGGTAAGCTCAATTCATTTTTGAGTGGCTCTCATTTTGTTTACATATTCTTTGTTGAGGAAAATTCATTTCTGAGAAATTTTTTATTTGAATATTGATATATGATAAATTATGATAAATTTTTAAATCTAATAACTTTGAACATATTTGGAAAAATATATGTATATTTGTTATCAGCATAAAATTTGATAGTGTGAATTTTCTTTTGGCAGTAAAATAATATAAGGATTGTCAGGCTAAATGTGTATATATATAATTTTTTTTTCTCGAAAAAAAAAAGAGATAAAAATTTTGATTTTTCAAATAAGTCGATTGTCTAGTTATTCATGATTGAAAGATTTCAAAGGTGTACTTTTTTATATTATTAGTGAAACAATAGATGTTGTTGATAATCAAATATTTTGAATATGTGATGTTAGGAAAATTTTTTAGCAGTTGCAAAAAGTGGTCATTTTGTTACCTGCGGGGTCAGAAATATCAAGTATTGGTTGAATTATGTGCACAGAATTTCAAATTTCTAAATTTGTTTTAAATGTGTATGATCGACACCAAAACGTGTCAGTGTATTGAAAATTTTACAATATTGAAAGTCTATTTTTATATGTATACTATTTTTATTATTCCTCAAATTGAATTGTATTTAAAATTGTTAGTATTATGTGGGTAGTTGCAGAAAAATTTCCATAAAGTGTTAGAATCCCTATTGCATAAGTTAGCGAGCGAAACTATCATTTTCATCTTTATATTGTATTTACATAAAATTTTAAAATGCAAGAAGTAACTGATCTGAAACAGTGCAGGAAAATTGATTTGCAGAATTTAGCGGAAGAATTGGGAGTGGAAATAGGGAAAAATGACAGGATACCGGTAATTATCCAAAAAATCGAAGCTGCCGATGATTACGATAAAGATTTTGCATTCACGCAAGCTGCGTATATCATAAAAGATCGAGAAGAGAATAAAGAAAGGGAAAAGGCTGAAATACAAAGGGAATATGAGGAAAAACAAAGGGAATATGAGAGGGAGAAAGAAGAAAGAGAAAGAGAGGAAAAACAAAAAGAACGCGAATTTACGTTAGAACAACTTAGATTGACGCAAGATGCAAATAGACGTAGTTCAACTAACAGTACCGGGTCGGAACGCCCACCTAAATTGCCGCTTCGAACAATCATGCATCGATTTGATCCAGAACGCTCGGATATAACTTTGTTTTTAAATTTGTTCGAACGACAGGCGACCAAAGCGGAAATAGAGACAGGTGACTTAGTGACGCATTTATTAGCTTTAGTGCCGGTCGAAATTGCAGAATTAATTTTAAGGGAACCGCAAGATCAGACGGATAACTTTGAATACGTCAAAAAGTTTTTGCTTGAACGATTCCGTATGAGTCCCGAATCGTATCGTCAAAAATTAATGAAACATCCACGCAATCTAGATGCTCCATGGAAAGATATTATTTTTGAACTCAATAGTTATTTAGAGGGTTGGTTAAATGGGTTAGATGTTACAGATTTCAATAGTCTGAAAAATTTATTGATAACGGACCAGATCAAGCGCCGTACTTCTAGCGAATTGAAAGAGCATTTCATTGATTCGTGGGCAAACTACAAAGACCCGTTAGTTTTGGCAAAATGTCTGGACGAATATGAAGCAGTGAAAGGGATTTCAGATAAAAAAGAGAATGCGAGATCTTTTTATGATAGGAAATCTGAAGAAACGAAACTCGAGGGAAATTCTGGAGAAAACAAAAATTCCGACAAAAAAATAAATTGGCGAGACAAAGAAATTAAAGACAGGGAACGTATCTTTGAACGAAAGAGACGTTGCCATACGTGTGGAAGCGAATTTCACCTAATGGCACGTTGTCCGAAAAGACAAAGGGATATTACGGAAGTAAAATCTTTCGAGAGCATAAATCACTTAGGCGATATAAGCGAAGACAAAAGCTTGTTCCGACCTTTTTTGAGTGAAAACAAAATAAATGGGAAGAAGGCGTGTGTACTTAGAGATTCAGGTAGCTCGTATTGTGTTTGCCCATGGAATTTGGTAAATAAGAGCAAATTAGGCAATGAATATGTTTGGCTTAAACAGACATTTGATAAATATCCAAAACGATTTAGAGTGGCACGTATAAAAATGGAAATAAAAGGTCTCGGATATGTAAATACGAAAGCGGCAATCCTGCCTAGACACTCTAAAATTAAACACTATATCTTAGGTAATAAGACGCAGGCTTTAATAAATGAAAAGATAAAGCGAAAGCAAAAATCGCAAACTAATTCCAGTTTTGAGAACCCGGGGATTGAGATAAACCCTTTAACAGATCCACAAGGGCAGGAAGAAATTCTTTCGTCATTCCCCCCCGAAATGAAGAACCACCGTTCTCAGTGTATTGCGGAAAAAGAAACCCTTTTGAAAAGGTCAAGGAAAGTAGATGAGTTGGTTTTCGACCGGCAGGGTAATTCGAAAAATAAACGCGAAAATATGGAAGTGAGTGTTGACAGGAAGGGTTATCATTCGAAAGTTAATCTGGAGGAAGTGAGCGGATTCACAAAGAGTTTTCTAAAATCCTTCGAAATTCTGTTGAAAGAGAGTAGGGACAGTGGAAATTCACGCCTTTGTGACACTCTTGTTAAAGAAATTGAACGGTTGTGTAAAACGTATTGTTCGGCAAACACAAGTAAAGAAATTCAGTAGTAAGTATTTGAGTAAAATCCAATCTTTTGTACATATTTGATTATTTTTAGTTTTATTGTTATTTTGGGCATGTGTAGTAAAAAAAGTATCTTTCAAAAAAAAAAAAAGTCTCTAAAGCTAGATGTTCAAGCAATGGTAAGCAGTATATAAGAAATTAGGTCACTGATGTATATAGTGAGGTTAAATTGAAATGTTATTTGAGCCACTCAGATATGTTGAGCTAATCCTTTTTTTGCAGATTTTCCGCGTTTTAACCCGGAAAATGTTTTGATGGTGGGGGTGTTGTAACAATTTCAGTAAATCTCTCACAGTCTGCTAATTAGGCAGAGTAATCAAAGATAGAAGTTCCCAAGAGTTGGAAAACTTTTCTCACGCTTAGCTGTGGGGGTGACAAGAATGCCGGTTACTACAATAGGAAAAGATGAGCTTCGATCAATCTTGTGAAACTGAAATTGCTAGACAGCAAATATTTCTCTGATCTGACCGTCTATATGTGGGGTCTGAGATCGTGGGAATTTCCTGCGTGAACATTTAAAAGTTCAGTAAGACCTCCCTAAAAAAGGCTTTATCCAATGACGTAAACTAAAACTTTTTTGATTGGTGATCGGAGAATCTTTTGTTCGAGCAAACGGACCGGAGAAGAGGATCGAGAGGAAAGTAGTTAGAGTTTCGGCAGGAGAACGAGTGTTGGTGGAAAACACTCATCTAAGGACAGGTTTGCTGACAGATTTTTGAATAAGAGAGTGCGATCTCTCTGAAGTCAAGGCAACAGCCTTGGATTTGACCTTTCGGGGAGAGTGAAAAGTAGCACTAGTTAAGACTTTAAGATTCTAAAACTACTGTAAAAGACTGGACTATTTGGTGATTTGCTATAAATTACAAGTCGAGCGAACTCAGCTAAAAAAAATTGTTGTAAATAATTTTTACCTCTAGAAATTTCAAGAACGCTTTTTAAATAAAATTTGTTCTGAAATATTTAATGAAGGTGATCAATTGTGAAACGGCTCCACGCTACCCCATTTCAAAAACACACAACATCGTGGATTCTTTACAAAGTTTCTCTACAAACGAGATGCGAAAGCAAACAAGTTATTCAGTAAACAAACATTTGATTTGCTATCGTTCCGCCTAAGTGTGGCTCAGATCCTGTTGAATGCATGGAACTAAGACTAAACATTATATTAACTATTTATAGTTCCATGGTTGAATGTACCATTACCGAGCAAGAAGAGATCAAGGGCTGTCCTCAGAGAGAGAGATTGAAGATTGATGTTGCTGAGTTATGCAGATCCAAATTCTACAATCCACCCACAAAGATACTATCTGAAATTAAGAGGTTAAACGCAACTAGTCACTGGCCTTTTTTTTACGATCTTAAAACTGCCAGGAGTTGCCGGTTTCAAAACTGTTCCAGCCGTACAAGAGCGAGATGCGATAAATGTGATGTTTATTTATGTCTATCCAGAAACAGAAATTGCTTCAAACATTTTCATTGTGATGGATGAAAATTACCTTAATAAACAACAATAGTTTTTGTTTAAACTTTTATTTTTAGATATTTGTACACGTAATACGAACATACACAATTGTGCAGAGTTAGTCAAAAATGACTGCAGTAAGGCCGAACCCACACAATTGTGTGAGTCCTCCCTCGGCATAGCCTGACATCGGGTGTTTTTTTTTTTTGTTAATATTTTTTTCAACCAAATATGATCCTATCAATTAGGGGAAACCACCGAAACTTTTAATATTTATCAAAGAAATTTCAGGTCTTAAAGGGATATAACCTAACGTTAACGTTTTACATATCAGACGTAAAATGATGCATTTAATTTATATGCCTTCAATAAGGAGGCGGCTGACTACTTCGTGCATTCGTCATTGTTTTTCTCATAATTATTCAAAACCTGAAAAAATTACTTACACATAAATTGTAAAGAATTTTATCTACTTTTTGAAAACATACGATAATGTGTAGAGTGAAATGCTTACTTTTAGTGTTATGAACAAAAAGGCTGTGAAAATTGCGTTTTTGGCTATTTTCCAAAAATGACTGATGTTCGCCGATTTTTCAACGTCTTTTTGCGTGGAAACCATATGCAGTACAAACAAATTATAAGAACATGAATTGTAGATAATTTTCTTATCTTTATTTTAATACAGAATCACCTTTTGCGTAAACAGCTTACTTTGCAAGCTATAAGCCAAAAAAATAAACTGTGGTTTTTAGTGTTTTTTTTTTCATGATTTCTCCTATTTCCAAAAACATTTTGTTGGACAACTTCAGATTCGTGCTCAGTACCCCCCAAAAACACAAAGTAAGCCACTAAAAATAACTACACCAGTATTTCCCACCTTGAACTACCATTTGACTGAACTATTATGCCATAACTCATTCAGTGTGCGTGATTTATTCGTCAAGTGGGGTGAAATCCTGTAAATCAAATTATCAGAAACTCACAATAGGTGCATTTCTTAAATACATTACTATGGCATGTAATTGCCTTATTTTTTTTCCTTCTGTACTTTTTTTTTTAAACCAACACCTTCCGAGGCTACTTTCTTCTGAATCACACTCTACTATTAAATGATTTACCCTGTTTTTAATTACTATAATTTTTATGACAAGTTATAGTAATTATTTGTCTGTAATATTAATTGCATTACTTACTATTGTACAGTAGAAAGTGCAAACAACTCCTATGCATATGACAGAGGTCCACAATGATAAATCTGAAACTGCACTGAGAGCCAGAGCTGGCGCGTACAACGAGACACCATTGAATAATACCTAAAGAATTATTTAAAATATATATATATATATATTATATACACTACTGTGTGTAGGATAAACGTAATACAAATGATTTGAATTTTAAGATAAAAATTTACAATATTATTATGAATCACAGATTCAGAACCAAACCCTTTTTTGAGCCTTTTGGTAAGAGGGACGACCAGAAAAGCTTGAAATAACGAATTGGTTTATTATTATATCTATCTATATTATATAGGACAAACGTGTCCGTGCGTAAAGCTGACGTCATTTTGCGAATGGCAACAGTTCACGATGAAATTTCGGTTTTGCTATGTTTGCTACTGCAATTTTTTAAATTTCTAAACATCGCACATTTAAAATTTTTACACCATTAGATAGGGAAAAAATCTACTTTCAAATGCAATTTGTTTGAAAACTGTATCGCAATGTACTCATTTATTATAGCATTTAAATTGAATTTCAAGCATGATTTAAAAAAAAAATCTATCTGTATCGCTTGCAGACGATTAAAAAATATGAATCCGTTTGAACATTCAACATATAAATAACAAATTTAACAGACATGTAAATAATTGAAATAATTTCTTAAAACCGCTGAAATTATCAGAAAAAAAACTGCTGTAGATAACGATTTTTAGCGGTTTCTTTAGCTATTAACTTCTCGCACGAGGCCAATACAAAATTACCGCTGTTATTAAATTTCAAAATTTTATTCGAATTTATATAATTGACATATTTCAAATAAAAATGCTCTTTGTTGTAGTTAGGGGGCAATCTAAAAAAATGATTAAATGCAAAAATCTATTAAAAAAAAAAAGTGGTTTTCACCTTATATTCTCCAACCCGGGTGGCCCGGTGTTGATGACCTAATTTTTATAATGTTATAGTACCTTTAAGAATTTCGTATAGATGTTCCAGTAGGAAAAATTCTTAAAATTATTATGGTCGTACTAAAGATAACTAAGCTAAATAACGCCTAACTATAAAAATGTGCTTAACTATAAAAATGTTGTCTAAAATTTTAAACTTAATTATTTCGAATCACTATTTTTCAGCGGTTTTGCCGCGATAACTTTTGAACAAACTAACGCATATACAAGTTTGTTTGTTTTTTTAAATAAAGGAAATTAAATTCTCTACAAACCGTACCTGTAAAACAAACATTTTTTTCAAGCTCTAACAAAAACTTTAAATAATTTTTATAAATTTTGAATTTTTTATTTATAATTTTTGCAATTTTTAGATTTTTTTTTGTTCTAGGTACAACCGATATGTATCAGACAACGTAACGCATTTAGAGCTTTTTGGTTATAATTTATTTAACGCATTTGTGCAAATAACTATGCGAAAATCCATAAAAATGTAATGATCTCTCAATAATTTTTTTGACATTTTCCAATGAAATAAGTAATTTACATATATATTCTATATTTTGATAAATTGAGCTTATCGGAAACATTTTTCCGGTGCAAATATAAGAGATAACGGATCCAATTTATAATGCGATCAGACAGCATTCTGCGACGGTGGCTCGTTTGTCGGTATCTTTGATATGCTGAGCCTTCTGTCGTTATTGCAAGAGAGAGAAAAACCACGAACGAGAATCTCTGACATGTTTATCACCTCCTCTTTCTTTTTTCGAGAGTTCACTTTCTTTTGTTGATGACCACAGAGCGTTTGAAAAGGAGATTGCAATGAAATAATTTGTGATTTTTCGTCACAGAATTTTAAAATGTGGTCTGAACGCAGCCTTAATCGATGAGTTTTGACTTCAGCGATGAGAAGCTAATTGCATACAATGAGCTGATCCTACCAGGGTAGTCGTAGCCATTGGCGCACCCATGGGGAGGGGGGGGGGGCTAAGGGGGCTGCAGTCCACCCAGACCCTGAAACTGAATAATGAAGTAACTGTATAAAATTTTCTATGAAATTATAAAAAGTTTTTTTTTTTTTTTTTTTTTTTTTTTAGGACTCTAGAAAATTTTCAAAACCTTTGTATCTCATTTCATCTTTATTCTCAAATTTTTTTCGACATACGTTAGGCCTAAAGACTTATAGCGGTACTCTGATTCTCCCAGTTCTTAGTACACATCCATCATCCATATTCTTAGCACGGTCAATCTGATTCAACTCCAAACGAGGGTGGTATTTCTTCTACGTTGTATATCTGTGTAATGGACAATACGAGTCATTCAAGATCAACAAAACTTTCAGAGAACCCTCCTTTTTTTTCTAAATCTATCCCACATTTCTAATAAGGCACGTGTGCTTGGGAGTCTGCTTTTCTTGTCTATTTTATTGGTATTTCTGATTATACACTGTTTTTTTTAAGCATCATTCGTGTTAAACATAACTCAACGCGTAAAAAAATAACCATAGTTTTAAATTTTATATTTGGAGAATTTATATTATCAAATTTCGAGAAAATCATCTAAGATTAGAATAATTCACCAGCACTTCATCATTAGAATGCTAAGCATACATATTAATTTCTTTCTAAGGATAATTGCACTAGTATATTCGTAAGTGTAAAGTTTCAAATTTATTAATAGCCAAGAGAGGGCATATCCGGCGGTCTGTGCCGAACAAAATACTAATTTACGGAATCATGGACACAAACAAAAATAAAACATGCTAAGACAAAATTGCAATGAATCGGTGAAGAATTCCGTTTTATACAGGTTTTTGCTTTAGCAGGTAAACTTTCAAGGTGTTTCTTTGGCTGAGGCCATGGAATGTTTGCGATCAAGACAATATTACGTTATAGACAGGTTTCATTTGCACAAGTTAAACAGCATGGAGTTATTTACACAAGTTTTACGTATACAGTTTAACCAGTGTAAATGAAACCTGCCTATAACGGAATATTATCTTAATCGCAAACATTCCATGGTCCCATCGAAAGAAAAACCTTTAAAATTTACCAGCTAAGACGAAAACCTGTATAAAGCGGAATTTTTCACCGATTTATTGCAATTCCGTCTTAGCATTTTTTACTGTTTTTGTATCCACTGTGTTCAAGACAAATAAGACTCCATATTATAAAATTGTCTTTTTTTCTTATTTACAATAGATGTAAATTTTCATGTTAACAGTTTTTATCTCACAGCTTGTCAAAGCCTGAGAGCTAATGTCCGCGGTTCTGTATGTACGTAACGCGATAACTCTTGATAGAACTGACCATTTTGCTTCACATTTTGTTTATAGGTTCATTGTGATAAGGCGCTTCCCTGATTAGTTTTAGGGGTTCATTCGTTAAGTATAAAGGGGGAAAGGGGGTGGAGACTAATCCCCCCTTAATTTAGATAAATGGGTTTTTCATGCACAACTGTCCGATTTTCTTCAAATGTTGTATATAGGTTCATTGTGATAAGGCGCTTCCTGATTAGTTTTAGGTGTTCATTGATTAAGTATAAAGGGGGGGGTAACAGGGTCTAATCCCCCTTAATTTCGATGAATGGGTTTTTCATGCAGAACTATCCAATTTGCTTCAAATCTATACTATCTATACTAATATTATAAAGTAGTAAAGATTGTTTTGTTTGTTTGTTTGTTTGTTTGTAAGGCGTAATCTCTGGAACTACTGAAGCGATTTCAAAAGTGATGGTGGCAAATTGATGGTGACAATCGCTGCTCCAACATATGCTATATTTCATGTCGGCGCCACTACCCCCAGGGTGGTGCAAAATCGAAAAACGTTCTAAAATTTCGATTTTTTTACACTGAAGGAGCTAGGAAGATGAAATTTGGCATGGTAGTTACTTATAAGATGTAAATGCTCTCTAAGAACAAATTCTAATAAAATTCGAAATTTAAAAGGATGAGATGAGCGAAAAGTGTTCTAAAAATATTCTAAATTACATTTTCTATGGAATCTCTGGAACTACAGAACCGATTTCAAAAGAGATGGTGACAATCCCTTCTCCAACATCCTCTTTAATATAAAGCTATGCGTTGCTGAAGACTGGGTTTTCGCCAATCTTTGCCACAGATTAATCTCGGAAAATGAAACATTTGAAGTTACTGAAAAAAGTAATAGCTCGAAAAGTATTTGTCAGAAAATTGTTAAACAAACTGCGTTTGAAAGGTAAAAAAAATTATATTTCCTTCTATATTAAAAAAAATAATCTGGAACTGAGCCAAAAACGATTTAGAAATGGACCAATCAAATTCTGCGTAGATATTCCGGGTAATTCTCATCGCTTTTTTACTAGGGACTTTTTTGAGGAGCTATTACTTTTTTTCTAGCCATCCTACGGATTCGAAAATCGTACCACCAGGCGCGAAATATAACAAGCTTTCAGAAATTAAAAAAATTATCACGGTCGGACAATAAAAACTAAAAAAAATTATTAAAAAACGAGTAAAAAATCTTTTATTGAAAAAGTCATTTTTTTTTATATTGTTGCCAATTTCTAAATAAGCGCAAAGGATTACGTTTTATCTCAAATAAAAAATGTATTTGCGCAAGACTATTAAAAACAATAAGGAATGTTTAAAATAATAATTAAATGATCACGTGTTGAAAGCAGGAAATAAAGAAAATTACGTCATAAAAATTGTGTTTACACATGAATATTAAAAATAAAAAAGATGAATTAAATGAAACAGCATTATAACCTGATTACAGAAGATAGTCGCCGTTTATGAT
The DNA here is from genome assembly GCA_963931845.1 of Maratus michaelseni. Classification (NCBI taxonomy): domain Eukaryota; kingdom Metazoa; phylum Arthropoda; class Arachnida; order Araneae; family Salticidae; genus Maratus; species Maratus michaelseni. Next base: position 151,003,048 of record OZ007596.1, on the reverse strand, counting down.
ATCATCATCATCATCTTTTTAAAACAGGATACATTACCATGTTTTAAGAGGCTGTGAAATCAGAACGGGGGTTGGTGAGCGTAGCGAGCAGGGGGCAGATCCCCTAGTCTTAATACAAATTTCAAATCTAATGATTATGGCATTTTTAAAATATTGAATTTCAAAATTTACCAAATTTCAAAATGGAGTACCATAGCGAAAAGATAATGTTAAGGGCGACGTGTGCTGACGTTTATATTGGCTATAGCACGAGTCACAAATTATAGTAGCCTTATTATTCTGTTAAAATATAAAAGTAAACTATGAAATGTCAATATTTTGTTTGATTAAAGGTTCGTTAAGAGAAATTGACCAGCGTAGCGGGCGTAGCTTGCTAGTAATATTATAAAGGAGTAAAGATTGTTTTTTTTGTTTGTTTGTTTGTTTGTAGGGGGTAATCTCTGGAACTACCGAACCGATTTCAAAAGTAATGGAGGCAAATTGATGGTGACAACCCCTGCTCCAACATAGGCTGTATTGTCGGAAGCGCAGTTAATTTAAACGTGTGAAAAAGTTTCTTTTATTGTAATAAAACTTCACTTGAAAAGAGAGATAAGTAAGCGTGCATTGCTTACCTGAATGGACGATCAAAGCACTTAGTGTATCCAATTGTTAGATATTTGACCTGTTAGGAGTTTGTTTTTCTTATTGAGTAATCCATATGATTATCGACGATGAGCTAATTGATTCACCTCTGAAATATTTTAATATTAGTATGGTTGAATATTCACTGTAGAATTAATAAACTGTTTCTAACATTTAAAATTAGGATTTAATAAATGTTGTTTTTCTGGATTACATTTTAACACAGAGCATTTACATTGCTCTGACATTTAACTAGACTACATCGTAAAAGAATATATACAGAACTAAGAGTCTAAAAAGTTTTGAGTTCTTTGGTAGCCTTGGATGACGTCACAGGGAAAAAACACATAACAGTTCCTGATAATATTTCTTTCGTGTGAGCGGTTATTCCATTTACGTAGCTGATAAAACAGTTTATGAATGGGTTTTTTCGATGAGATAATTACAGTCATTTTGCTGCAATCTTAAAGTACTTTATTATTTGTTGATTGATGAGTTGTTGAATTCGCATAGAATATTATCCTATAGTTGGTATTTCGTCATATATTTTATGTCGGTGCCACTAACCACAGGGGGGTGCAGCAGCGAAAAACGTTCGAAAATTGCGATTTTTTTTTATACTGAAGGAGCTAGAAATTTGAAATTTGACATTGTAGTTACTTATAAGATGTAAATGCTCTCTAAGAACAAAATAAAAAAAATCGAAATTTAAAAGGGTGAAATAAGCAAAAAGCGTTCTAAAAACATTCTAAATTACAATTTCTATGGAATCTCTGGAACTACAGAACAGATTTCAAGAGTGATGGAGGCAAATTGATGGTGACAATCCCTGCTCCAACATAGGCTATATTTTATGTCGGTGCCACTAATCCCAGGGCGGTGCAGGAGCGAAAAACGTTCCAAAATTGCATTTTTTTATACTGAAGGAGCTAGAAATTTAAAATTTGGCATTGTAGTTACTTATAAGATGTTAATGCTCTCTAAGAAAAAAAAAATCGAAATTTCAAAGGGTGAAATGAGCGAAAAACGTACTAAAATCATTCTAAATTGCAATTTCTGTGGAATCTCTGGAACTACAGAACCGATTTCAAAAGTGATGGTGGCAAATTGATGGTGACAAACCCTGCTCCAACATAGGCTATATTTTATGTCGGTGCCACTAATTCCAGGGGGGTGCAGGAGCGAAAAACGTTCTAAAATTGCATTTTATTTTATACTAAAGGAGCTAGAAATTTGAAGTTTGGCATTGTAGTTACTTATAAGGTGTAAATGCTCTCTAAGAACAAAATAAAAAAAATCGAAATTTAAATGGGTGAAATGAGCGAAAAGCGTTCTAAAAACATTCTAAATTACAATTTCTATGGAATCTCTGGAAATACAGAACCGATTTCAAAAGTGATGGTGACAATCCCTTCCCCAACATTCCTCTTTAATATAAATCTATGCGTTGCTGACGACTGGGTTTTCGCCAATCTTTGCCACAGATTAATCTCGGAAAATGAAACATTTGAAGTTACTGAAAAAAATAATAGCTCGAAAAGTATTTGTCAGAAAATTGTGAAACAAACTGCGTTGGAAAGGTAAAAAAAAATTATATTTCTTAAAATAAATTTCAAATCTAATGATTATGCCATTTTTCAAATATTGAATTTCAAAATTTACCAAATTTCCAAAATGGAGTACCATAGCGAAAAGATAATGATAAGGGTGACGTGTGCTGACGTTTATATTGGCTATAGCACGAGTCACAAATTATATTTGCCTTATTATTCTGTTAAAATATAAAAGTAAACTATGAAATGTCAATATTTTGTTTGATTAAAGGTTCGTTAAGAGAAATTGGCCAGCGTAGCTTGCTAGTAATATTATAAAGGAGTAAAGATTGTTTTTTGTTTGTTTGTTTGTTTGTTTATAGGGGTAATCTCTGGAACTACCGAACCGATGTCAAAAGTAATGGTGGCAAATTGATGGTGACAACCCCTGCTCCAACATAGGCTATATTTTATGTCGGTGCCACTAACCACAGGGAGGTGCAGGAGCGAAAAACGTTCTAAAATTTCGATTTGTTTTATACTGAAGGAGCTAGAAATTTGAAATTTGGCATTGTAGTTACTTATAAGATGTAAATGCTCCCTAAGAATAAATTTTTAAAAAAATCGAAATTTAAAAGGGTGAAATGAGCGAAAAGTGTTCTAAAATCATTCTAAATTACAATTTCTATTAAATCTCTGTAACTACATAACCGATTTCAAAAGTGATGGTTGCAAATTGGTGGTGACAATCTCTGCTCCAACAGCCTCTTTAATAAAAAGCTATGCGTTGCTGACGACTGGGTTTTTGCTAATTGTTGCCACAGATTAACCTCGGAAAATGAAACATTTGAAGTTACTGAAAAAAATAATAGCTCGAAAAGTATTTGTCCGAAAATTGTTAGAGAAACTGCGTTTGAAAGGTAAAAAATTTTATTTTTCTTGATATAAATTTCAAATCTAATGATTATGCCGTTTTTCAAATATTGAATTTCAAAAATTACCAAATTTCACAATGGAGTACCATAGCGAAACCTTCATACGTAAAAAGATAATGATAAGAGCGAAGTGTCCTGACGTGTATATTGGCTATAGCACGAGTCTCAAATAGTAGCCTTATTATTCTGTTAAAATATAAGAGTGAATTATGAAATGTCAATATTTTGTTTTATTAAAATTTCGTTAAGAGAAATTGACCAGCGTAGTGGGCGTAGCTTGCTAGTTTTGTATATATGTTCTTTGCGATGAGGCACTTTCCTGATTAGTTTTGTCGTTTCATTGGTTAAGTATAAAGGGAGAAAGGGGGGCTAATCCGCCCTTAGTTTACATAAGTGGGTTTTTCATGCAGAATTATCTCATTTTCTTCAAATTTTGTAGATATGTTCATTGTGATAAGGCGCTTTCCTGATTAGTTTTGGGAGTTCATTGATTAAGTATGGAGGAGGTAACGGGGTCTAATCCCCCCTTAATTTAGATAAATGGGGTTTTCATGCAGAATTATCCTATTTGCTTCAAATTTTGTATATATGTTCATTGTATTAAGGCTCTTCTCTGATTAGTTTTGAGGGTTCATTAGTTAATTATAAGAGGGTACGGGGGATGATCCCCCTATTATATATTGTCAATTTCTTTATTTTTCGAAGGTTTATTTCAAATTCTTTGAAATAAGAGTATAATATACAATTAGTGTGAATAGTCTGTGACCTCAAGGCCCTCAGTTTAACTGGCCAGTTTTCTCTTTATTTATTTGCTCACAAGCGATCAAAGGCTGAGAGCTAATGTGCCTACAGGTTCTGTATGTACGTAAGTATGTATGTACGTAACGCGATAACTCTTGATAGAAATATCCGATTTTCTTCAAATATTGTATATAGGTTCATTGTGATAAGGCGCTTTCCTGATTAGTTTTGGGAGTTCATTCGTTAAGTGTAAACGGGGAGGGAACGGGGCTAATCTCTCCTCCTTAATTTATATAAATGGATTTTTCCTGCAGAATTATCCAATTTGCTGCAAATTTGGTATAACTGTTTTTTCAGTTAAGGCGCTTCCCTGATCAGATTTGGAGGTTCATTGGTTAAGTATAAAGGGTGGGAATGAGGGAGATACCCCCCCCCCCCTTAATTTAGCTAAATTGGAATTTCATACAGAATTATTCTTTGAAATAAGAGTATAATATACGCAATCAGTGTGAATAGCCCCGTGAGGTCAATGCCATCAGTTTAACAGGGCACTTTTCTTTTTTCTTTTTTTTTTTTTTTATTACTAGGGGTAATAAACAACCCCCGTTCTGAAACCGCATGATTTAAAAACACTCTGATTTGATCATCTCTAAAACGATTACGGAAGATTGTATTATAATTAAACGACCAGTGGCGAAGTGCTGTAACCGGGTTTCCATTCATTTTCCTCTGACTAAGGGATTTTAAGGTCGAATCAACTGCTGTTGAAACAGATTACAACTGTAACTGTCGCCAAAATATATGATTTAACGCCAAAGGTGCATAATCGTGGCGTCGCGTCATATTCAGTTCACATCAAATGCGTTACACGTATTAGTTATTGCATCGAGGAATTTATAATGCAACGTTTATTTGTCTTTTAATACTTCTCCATTATCCCGTCGATCAATTTTCATTTTAAAAAAACTATCGCTAAACTGTAATGAAAAATAAACAAATAGAAGAATTTTGACATTGGAAAGGAAATATTATTATTTACGCTGTTTTAAAATTTTCAATAATAGATAAAAGATTTGTCAAAATAAATTGATATCTCATGTAAATATAATTTTAATTGAAATTGTTTGGAAATATTGTTATTTGATCATTTTAAATGTGGCGTAAATTTCCCTACTTACTCGTATTTCTCTTTTTAATGTTAACTCGCAAGTATATTTTTATTACGTAATTTTCTACATTTACTGCTTTTAACACGTGATCATTTAATTAATATTTTAAAGTTTTATTTCTGTTTTTAATAGTCACGTGTAAATACATTTCTTAATTGAAAGGGAATATTATTTTGTGCGCTATTTTACAAATTGGCAACAATTCAAATAATGGATTTTATGAAATATGAAGTAAATCTTCTTCAAAATAATGAATATTTTGAATAACAAATTGAAATATAACCTCAAAAAATGAGTCAAATTGAAAAAATAATTGCAGTCTGCACACCACAACCTTGTCAACTATATCCTTACAAATTATGGTTAAATTGCTGTGCATAGTTTTCGTTTCTATAAAACTTTTATAAGAAAATTATTTTGACCAACTTTAATATTAAATATCTCTTAAAATAATTCTTTGATTTAAAAACTGTCTACTTCAGCTTGTTTATCAAGCATTTCTTTATAAAAACACCAATTTTCAAATTTTTATTTGCAATAGTTTTCTGGATATTAGTCCAGAAAGACTTCAAGGCACAAAATCTTCATTGACAGCATCTGTGGCTGCGGTGGTTACTTTTTTTTAATATAGAGAGAAAAAAAAAGTTTTAAAAATAGATTGAATGTTCATAATATTAATTAATTAATATAAGAATAATTTCCCCCCCTGTAAATATACAGCGGCAAAACACCGTTGATATTGAAAAATAAATAAGTAGATAACATTTTCTGTCATTCATATCAAGGATCTATTTATCGTAACAGGCTAAATATTTTATTATAAAATTACATTCCTCTGTTTTCTTCACAAAATGTTTCATTCTGTTCATTTATGATAAATAATATACGTTTTAGTATATGTTCAAACGATATCGAATTACTGATGATAAAGCAGAAACGCACAAGAGAAGTCATCGTAATTTGCACTAGAACGAATAACGTACTATTACATTACATAAAATATTATAATACAGAATATGTAAGCTTTATATCGTAAAATAAAGCATTTTTGTAAAATTTTTCAGTAATCGTAAAGTATAAAGGAAAGAAATAAAAAATCTGCACATATCCATAAATAATTAACAAATTTTGTATCATTGATGGATATCAGAAGTGATTATACTAAATTTCAGCGACTGTTGCAGTGCGCAAATGCAGCTGGTCACTTGATCACCAACTCGTGAGTGTCATGCAAATGCACTAGAGGTCTGCACAGGCCAGAATTTCGAGGTCACTCCCCGAATGAAATCTATCTTGCCCGTTGCAAAACTTTAAAAAGTTTGGCCCGGCAAGTACAAAAATCAAAGAAAACAGGCCTGACCCGACCCCGGCCCGTGACAAAATCAGTTAAATAATGGCCTGTCCGGTCCGCTCAATTTGTATTTAAAAAATTCTGATTTTACTCAACATAAAATTAAGATTCTTTTAAAGAATATTGCATACATATTTTTGGAGAAATTTTACAATATATTTTAACTTTTTATATGTTTACAAGACAGAAAAAACAGAATAGCAACATTAATGATTACTTAGATTTTTCAGCCTTCAAATAAAGATTCAATCAAAGAATTAATGTCGTTTAGAAGAAAAGAGAAAAAGAGGGTTAAAAAACATAACTTTTAAGCTGTATGAAAAAGTAGATTTTTGAAAATATTTCTTCGTAATTTATTAAGGCTCTTCTCAAATCGAATACTTTCTGACACATTTATGAATTCAATTTTCTTCAGGAATGCATAAAATTGACAGGTATTTTTATTCAGAAACTATGTAATCGAATAGCGTTCTCCTTTTTCGGACAAATGCAAAAAATCTTTCAGAAAATACTATCAGAATTGGCGTTTTGAATTAAATTTCCGGACGTGATAGCATGGTAAAGGAGAAAAACCTATCGTCACAAGAAAGGAATACTTATATTTCGGAAAGCTATTTATTTATCAAAAAATGGAAAACAGTACTCGATTCCAAATTGCTTCAAAAGTCAGGCCTGTCAATTTTATGCCTTTACAGTTAAAAATAAGTAAAAAAATGTTTCGAAGAGTTTAATGTTGTTAAACTCGGAATTTGAGAATAACTTAAGTTCTATTTTCACTGAATTCGTTATAAGCAACTTATTAATTTCTATTACTATTTTGACAAAACAAACTGCTTAGTCACAATTAAGTCCAGTTCCGTCCTGGCTCGACTGTATATAAAAGAATTTAAGCCTGATCTTGGCTCGGCCCGAGTTTGCTAAAACAATAAAACTTGGACTCAGACACGATGTAAACATCCGATGCCGATCTCTACGCTTGACATGTTATATTACTTTATTGATGATGTTGCCAAACTAGCGTCACTTCATGAAGCAGATTTATACTTATTCTCGCGAACGTTATCATCATATTTTACCGGCTTTGTTTAAATTTTTATATCGAGGCCGGTTAAACGTAAAATTAAATTTTAAATTGGTAGTGATAGTGACAGTGATGAACTGATATTCATTCAAACACGAAAAAATGAGTGTTAAACGTATATCTTTTAAATATTCTGATTCTGTCGATGCATGAAAACAACTGAAGTTTCAACAAGTAAAAATCTACAAGTCATATTCACGGGTCTGAGGCCCGTAACCCGGCCGGCGGTCCCATTAAATTTTTTTGTTAGCCCGTTTATTTTGTCAATCGGCCCGGCACAGCCTATCAAAAATCTTCTAATTCTGGCGCCCCGGCCTGTTTTAAAGTTTTCCTGTTTTAAAGTTTGCCTATCTACTACGTCATGTGTTGCGTGCAATTTTTGGAGCTCCGACAACTAAGTTCATAATTTGGTAAATTTTTGTTTAAATCCTTAATATACAGTATAATCCTACTCTATATCTTTTCTAATTTCTATTTTGTATAATATTATTGCTTTACTTAATTTATTTTTATGTTAAATGGACTTGTAAAATTTTTCATGGCGATTCGCCATTGTTTCTGTCTTCCAGATTAATATTTTACTAATTTTTCTTATTAATTTATTAATTTTTATGAATTGAAGTATAGTTCGGGTACTTACCTCTTTGCTGTCTTTAACCGCTAAGTTGTATTTTATTTAAGACTTGTATTTCTTGAGTTATTGTAGTTTTTGTATTTGGATGGCTCCAAGGTGGGCGTTTCAGCGCTCGTTGTTGTCATCCATTTTGTGTTGGAGTTAAGATGAGTTGTATTTTGCTGCTGTTCAGTAATTTGTGGATTTAGTTTTCGTGTTGCGTAAAGAGCTAGCGATCTGTGCGGTCACTCAGTTTTTGGGGTGCTTGTGTATTGGAGGAGTTCAAGTTATTGGTGTTTGATTCCTAGGTTGTTAGGCAACAGTTATTATTTGTTTATTTTGATTTTTGTAATTCATAGTAATTGAAGATTTTTTTTTGAGTATTTACGGCTGTTTTGTATTGTTATTGGTGGCCAAGGTGATTAGATTGCCTTTGTGATATTTTGATTTCTTGGGCAGGTTATGTTTGGATTTTGATAAATTTTGTGATTTTGGTCTGTTATACTATCACTTCCGGTGCTTCATTTCCGGTCATAGCTGAGGCATATGATTGATTATTCATAGCGTTGCTGGTTTTGATTCGTTGTGAAATTGGATTACTTCAGGTGGTTCCAATCATAGGTTGGTCCACATATATGCTGAAAGTTAGTTCCGTGTGTGAAGACCCCTTGGCGGTTTGCTGATTTGTTGGATTTTTGTTGTATATCTTTGGTCTTATATTTTGGCTAAGGTGTTTTTGGAGTTTGGATTAGTTGTAATTCTAGTTTAGGTCTTGGTTAGGCTTATTTCAATATGGACGACCCGGATAGCTGGTTTGACGAAGTTAAAGATTCTGAATTTTTGCCGATGATACAGATTTTGAGTTCGAAGTTGTATTCATTTCTGGAGTATAGAGAAGTAAAAAGGTAAGATAAGTGGTCCAACTGCATTAACGGCTAAACGTGTTTTGGATCATATTGTGATGCAAGCCATTGATGTCTTCAAAAATATTGTGCAGATGGAAACAAAGATTGAGGCTTACGGCGAATACAATAAGAGATTAGAGGATATAGCGGGAAGAATAAGTAGACAATCGGTGAGCTCTGCTGATGAACTGCAGAGGCCTATAGTAACTGAATCAAAAAGTAAAAGAGATGATCACGCGATTATTATTACAATGAATAAGAAGGACGAGGATGTGGATTTGATCAAGAGTGAAATTAAGACTCTTTGCCGATCAGACGTTAGTATTCCTATTCCTGGAGATGTAATTGTCACAAAGAATAAACAGGTTATATTAAAGATGGGAAATAGAAGGGATACAGAGAAAATGAGAGAAAAGGTGATTCAGGCTGAGTCAATAAAGGATAAAATCAAGATTTCGGTTCCACAGAGAAAAAGAGAGAGAGTACTTATATTGAGTGTAGATTCGGCAGTGGATGAAGAAATGGTAAAGGGCTCAGTACAGAGGCTACTGGATGATTCTGTCAGTAATGAAAATATGACTAGGGAAATCTCCAGGAAATTGAGGGATCCTGACTTAGATGGTGCGGCAAAAGAGTCATTGGAAACTTTATATGATGAAATTCGTCCTGACTTCACCATAGTTAAGAGGATAAAGACAAGGAATAAGAAATCTAACTGGTTACTTGATGTCGATGCGAATAGTAAACAATGGTTACTTGACAGAAAGAAAATATGTATAGACTTCGAGAGATACAGGGTGGTGGAATTTGTTTCCATCACTCGGTGCTTCCGTTGTCAAGAATTTGGCCATTATGCTAGTGGTTGTAAGGGAAATCAACATTATGTCAAGTGTGCTGGTGAACATGACATAGAAGACTGTAAAGAAACACAGATTAAATGTTACAATTGCTATTTTGAATCGGCATCGGGTGCGTGTGATCACAGGGAAGATAGTCCTGATTGTCAGGTTTATCAGCAGGTGAGATTAAAGACTATTCCTAAACGGAGATAAGTGCTCCGTAGGTAATTTAGACATCTTTTTGGGTCTTAAGTTTTTGCAAGTTAATTTGAATCATTGTCGAGCTGCCAATGATGCATTGGGGATCTATGTATTGGAGAAAGGAATTGATGTGGTTTTGGTCCAGGATCCTTATGTCTTTAATAAAGTTGCTTTGGGTGTTCCATCACACTGGCCTTCCTTTTATTCTTTTAATTATAATGCTGCTATTTATATAACTAACAGGGATTATACTTGTATACAGTGCCTTACTCTGAATAATAGTGTGTTTATCTCTTTAAACATGAGTGATAGAATTATATATATTGGTTCACAATATTCAGCCCCGTCGGGAAACTTGGAAGAAGACATGGCGGATTGGTCTGGTTTATTACTTACCCATCATACGTAGTATAGGGTAAGTCTTGTAATCGTTTTGAAATCGAAAAAAAATTTTTGACGGATTTACACGTTTCAGACACTGGAGATTCCGAAAAACATATTTTTAGAAAAAAAATTTTGCCGTCCGTCTGTGTGTCTGTGTGTCTGTATGTGTGTCTGTAAACGCTCTATCTCCCGAACAAATTGAGATAGAGACTTGCAATTTGGTATGTACTTAGTATGTAATAATGGGAAGAAGCCTATTTCATTTCAATAACCTCGATTAACCGGAACATTTTTTTTCGGACTCTCGAAACATTTGTTCTGATGAAAGGTATATAAAATTTTTCGAAATTGTTTATTTTAAGGAGTAAATATAAAAGACAATACAAAAACATAAATTTTGCATAAAACATGAAGTCGATCGGATAATTAGTTGCCGAGATATTTGTAATCCTATTTACCACACTCTTCGATTTTTCATGACCCTGTATTTCATCCAAATTTCACTTCAAATATATATTTTAATTGGAAATTTGACGCTTAATCAGATGCAATAAACCGCTAGTTAATAGGAGTATTATTTTTGGAGTTATAAGGAAAAACCTCTTTCAAGCAATTCAGTAATCGAGCCTTTTTATGACGTCATCAAGCCACGATTTTATTTGAATATCAATACATTTTATAAGTAGTTTACACATTTTTATTTTAATATTTTACATTATACATATACATGATGGGTAAGTATTACGGTGGCCCCCAACGACTAGTTTCCAGATTTTGATAATATAGTAATAGGTGGAGACTTTAATGTTCCATTACGATCTCTTGGTTATTCACGTGAAAATGACAGAACAGAAACTCTATTAGATTACATTATGCAGAATAATTTGTGTATTTTGAATGACTTAGAGGCACCGCATTCTTTTAATGAAGGTGATTTACATGGACGTCCGGACTTAACGTTGAGTGGTTATGAAATTTGTAACTATGTTGACAGTTGGAAAGTTGATGCTGACACGTTTTCCTACAGTGATCACCGATATATAACATTTGTTTTAAACTGTGCTCCAATAATTATGGATAAGAAAAGATATAAAACTAAAAATAAATCATTTGTTAAATTTAACAATATAATTGAGGGAATTAAGAGGAATTGGTTGAGCTCTTTGCTGAATGTAAATGACGTGACAGCACTAGATGATTGGATGGAACAATTTCAGGTTTTGATTATTGATGTAATGGACAAATGTTTTACAAAAGGTGTATTATCTTACAAACCTACTATTACATGGTACACTAAAGATCTGAAAATATACAGGAATAGAGTAAGTGCTTTGTATAAAAGAAGTACTAAAAATTTGGATAAACAGAGCTATAGAGATGTTTATATTGAAGAAAGGAATAAATATAAAAAGATGGTAAAGAATGCTAAAAAAACAGCATGGCTGGACTATTGTAAGAGAACAAATGAAAATTATGGTAATTTATATAGATTTATATCAAACAAGAAATTGAAACATACAGATTTAATTTTTACGTATTTGGAAAATTCGGCTCCTTTTTCTTCGTATGATGAAGTTGCCTCAGAATTAATGAGTGAACATTTTAATATAAATGATACTCCGAAATAACATCTTTTCGTATTCTTCAGATAAATCTTTTTCTGCCGATGGGGACTGTTCATCTGTGACTACGAGGGAATTAAAATTTGTGGTTGCCCAGCAAGGACTTTCGAAGGCTCCGGGCTCAGATAAAATAGATGCCTTGGTGGTTAGAAACTTATGCAAGAAGTTTCCTGAAATTATAAAAGCGATCCTAAACAAGTGCTTGATCTTTGGACATTTTCCACGAATTTGGAAATCGGGAATTGTAATCTTCTTCCGAAAAAGGAATAAAGACCCTAGTTCTGCTAAGGGATATCGTCCTATTACTCTGTTATCGATATTGGGTAAACTTTTAGAAAGAGTAATTAAAACAAGAGTTATGATAAAGCTGGAAAAAGATAATTACCTTGACGTTGATCAACATGGATTCCGTGAAGGAAGGAGCACATTGTCTGCTATGTCTTATTTTAGAGGCATGGTTAGAAACGTTTTATCTAACTTCAAATATTGTGCAGTTGCGTCACTGGATATCCAGGGTGCATTTGATAGTACAGACTGGTTTATTCTGGCGGAGATCATTGATTCTACTCCAATTCCAAGCTATTTAAAATCAATCCTAAAAAATTACCTTTCTGAAAGAAAATAGGTTTTCAATATTCAGATGGCATCAGATGGTTTCTGTTACACAAGGGTTGCGCGCTGGGCTGTTGCATTGGCCCACTGTTGTGGTTGTTAATTACGGACGCTTTAATTAAATTTTATGAGGCTGAATATGCACTCATAGTCTCCTACGCAGATGATTTCCTTGTAGCAAACGGTTATGATACAAGAAGAGAATTGGAGACAGTTATGAACAAATCTTTGGACAGGTTTGTGATTGGATGTCAAAACTTTCACTTAAATCTTAGTATTGATAAATCAATAGCAATGTTATTTGGTTCAAATCTTATGGAAAATAGACATCCGATTTTCAAATTAAACAACATCACAATTGATATTGTTGATTCATTCAGATACCTGGGCTTCAATCTTGATAGTAAATTCACATGGCTTATTCATTTGGACACTGTGAGGTCAAATCTAAGAAACTTTGTACTTAATATAGCAAAGACAGGTTATAGAGATAAAGGTATTCGTCATAAGATTTTGAAGACTTGGTATTTGACCGTAATGGAAAAGCAAATTGCATATGGTCACGAAATTTGGTATGATGATTTGAAATACCATGCGCTGCGTAAGCTCAGCTCCTGTCAAAGAGTGGGTTTGAGGACAATTATGAAGTCTTATAGGAATGTCTCAACGGAGGCATTGTGTGTTTTAGCGGGAGTCCCTCCAATTGGTATCAAACTGAAGTATGATGCATTGCAATACAATGTTTTAAAAGGGAAGTCTGCAATACAAATGTGGGGGAAAGAGCTTCGCGGCAAAGATTTTATGACTAACATTAAGCAGTATGAATATCCAAATTATAATATGATAAAGAATTTAGTTTTTATGAACCCATTGCGCGACAGTCCACCTTTTTCAGTTAATCCAATTATTTTTACAGACGGTTCTAAAATGGCCAACGGTACCTCTGCAGCTTTTACTGTATACCACTAAGGAAATTATATATTTGATTATAAAGTCAGTTTATCAAAATGGAACTCAATTTATCAGGCTGAATTGGAGGCAATTAAGCAGGCAATAAAGTGGTTTGTACAATTAAATTTTAAATCAGTGAAAATATTTTCATCTTCGGTCCTAGTTCTCCAGCAGATTTTTCCTGCAGATATCATAGTTAGAGATATATTTGATCTATTATATCAAAATCCAGATAAGGTGGTGAACATTGGCTGGATTAAGGCACACATCGGTATATCGGGAAATGAGAGAGCAGATGAATTAGCCAAAAGTGTGATCATTAATGGTCAGGCGTTTATACACATAGAATTGCCGGTACCTATCTCGGCCATAAAGTTGTATTGTAGGAGGGAAGTGTTAAAGACCTGGCAGTTGGAATGGCAATTTTCTACAGTTGGTCGAGACACGTACAGCATAATTAAGGAGGTAAAAACAGATAATTTGTGCAGCTCACAGGTGGCACAATACTTTTTCACTGGACATGGCAGTTTTCCTCACTTTCTATATAAGATTGGAAAGAGAGAAAACGATCTTTGTGAATGCGGCAGTAAAGGAGACGTGGTACATTATATTTATGGCAGATGTAATTTAATGATGCATCATTTCAAATTCAATTCAAGCTTGACTCTTAGACAGAATTTATTCAAAACTTTGAATAATCCCGCTAATTATAAAAAACTGGCTGACAATTACAATATTTTAAATGATCTTTATTCTTTTATCAGATATCGCTTTTAAATTGATAATTTTCTTTTACTGCTCAAGAAAACTTCACATTTATTTATTGACGTACATATATTGGAGTTAAATTGGTATGACTACTTATGAACTTTTTCAAAATAGACTATGAACTTTTATAGATTATGAACTGTTATGAACTTTTTCAAATTAGACTATGAACTTTTATAGACTATGAACTGTTATGAACTTTTTCAATATAGTCTGTCTTATATAATGATGAGCACAGTTGCAGAAGACACCTATTATTTTCATAATATTTAGACTTGTGTAACCATACTGGTCTTAAAATTTTGTTTCATTTATTGTTTTGTTTGTAGTTAATTTTTATTTAGTTTTTAGCATAAGGAGGTTGTGTGTAACCTTGCTATTTTTTTATGTTAGGATTAGTTTATATATTTTAGTTTAGTAGAATGAATCAACTGGATTCATTGGCGATGTCGCCATTTTTGCTTTTGAGTTTGATTATTGTTTTAATTAACGCTCGTTGACTTAGTCTGCCCCTGTGGCTGGGTGGATTTGGATGGTAGTTGGGAATTTCCGCCTGGTGGTACGCCCATCAGCCTTACGGCTGGGCTCCAGGTTGGGTGCCCCCCCCCCCCCCTGTTTTAAAGTTTACCTTCATTTTGCCGGGTACGGGTCAAGCCCGGGCCCGTACAGGTCTCTAAAATGCATTACCACCCCCCCTCCCCAAAGCGAAATCCTGGGTGCGCCTGAAAAATTAAATTAGGCTAAATTTATATTATGTATTTACTTAATGTAACATACAGAGTATCCTGAAATGGATTCGATGTTTTAAAAATTCAATAAATGTAAACGTTGACAATTATTGAACTATTCTTGCAAGAAAGTAATGTTTGAAATCAGGAATATCTTTGCAACGCTTTTTGCATTCGTTCGAAATATCATCGACCGATAGCTGCACTCTCTCAAGCTGCAAATAGTTACTTCACTGTCTCAAGCTGTACATAGTTACCGCACAAAATAACCTTTCAATTTCCAAAACGCAAACATTTTTTTCACTAAACAGAATGAAGATTAAAAAACTGAGTGAATTTTGATTAATTGTTATGCGTTAATTTAAGCGTTCAAACAATTTGAGACAGAGAAGTGCCCTCTATCTGCGATATTCGTAACTAAAACAATTGAGCATAGTAAAGAAATTCGTGACTTCACGCATTATTTCATTTTTAAAATCTTCAGCTCATTTCGACATCCTGCATCTACTCACACATATTATGAATGATTCCTTATTTTCATTAAATAAATTTCTTTAATAAACAGTACACAATCTTATTTCAATCTGACAAGAAAACAATCATATGGGCTTACTTAATAACAATATAAGATAAAAAGCACTTGCAGAAATTGATATTTATTTTCCAACTGAGTGCAAAAGTGCCCATTCACACTTTTCCCTCGGAAAAAATGTCATTTCGTATGCCATCTTAACCAATCAATATAATTGAGTTAAAATATTAAAAATTACTTACGTTTTGAATTAAGAATATCATAGAAAGGATTCTTCTTGTTGTTTTTCCAAATCGTCTTTCTAAATACTAGATAAAAAATATTAAACTATACAGTGAAAGTCCGTTAAATATGACGAAAGTAAATTCTAACAATAGGTAAAAGAAGAAAAAGTTTTCGATTTTAGTTAGGGAAAATTCCACCTAAAGTATAGAGCATACATTACATAATATATTGCAACAAAAATGGATAAAACAGTTTATCTTATAATTGACATACTATATTTTCTTTAAAGGTAAAAAAAAAATTAAAAAAAAAAGATTGCTTCAAAGATTTTTCAATATTTCCTTCCAGTTTAGAACCAGTTTAGACATTTATATTTGGCGTAAAGCAATGCTCACCAAAAATTATTTTAAAATGGAAAAAATGTGATTTACTGTTAATTACCATCTTATTAAATTATGTTTTTAAGGCAATTATTCTAATTAGACTGCTCGGCGACAACTTCCCCCTGTATGTAACGTAATAGTTGTTTCTTATAGATTTACTAAATAAGGGGACTGGCCACTCTACAAATATCGAAATTTCGTAAAAATTTCGATTTGCAAATTTTTAACTTACTACATACTACATACTTTCGACTACATCCAGGCAAAGTTTCAGTCTGATACTGCAAATAGAACAAAAGTTACGGTTGATTAATTATCAAACATATGTTGTCATTTTGTCCCTTTAAATGCCACGCCTACCTCTTTATTTACACAAGATTCCCTGTCAGTTTATTGGTGCATTTCCCCCTTGACTGACACATGTTTTTTATTTGCATTTGAAAGTAGCGTTTTACTTGTCGCTCTTTTGTATAAAATTTTTACTTTTTGTGATAAAACTCTTTTTCATGACAAAATTACATTTAATTTTGTATCTAAATGTGATAGTTATTGTTCTTATTATTATAATTGATAAATATGCTAAATCTTTACATATGAACTATCTATAGGTGTCAATAATTTGACTTAACGTTCTAAACTTAAAATAACACGTTTCCGTCATTTTTGAAGGGGGCATAGGCTAGTTTGTAAATAATTTTCCCTTTTCGAATTTTATTTTGACATAATTTTTGTAAATGTAAACGTATTTGTTGAAAAGGTTATTAAGAAAGAAAACTTGCTCAGTTAATTATGGAACACCTATATGTCATACAATCTGTTGCTGTTGTGACAATTCCTTCCTTCCGGGATTTAATAAGTCCAATTAAATCTTACTCTCACTCAATTTTAATCTTACTCATACATAGAAGTCTGAAGTGGTAAACCAGATGTGGGCCTCTAATCCACAGAGAAAGCCGCAAACATATGTTCGGCATAAAAATTCGTCTGTTCAGACCGAAAAATTTCTAGCAGATATAATTCTTAACAAACTTGAGATTCATTGCAGTTATAAATTTCTGTCGCTTTCTAAGAAGTGACGTTACATGGACATAAATGGCCCCGTATATTCTGGCCACTTGATTCCCGATTGCTACGTCTTTCAAGCACTTCAGAAACCGCCATCTGCTCCCATCTAAGAGACTAAACATTCATGAACACTTAAAATTTGGCCGAACTGATATACCCAACTGCCGGGAGGCCTTAGGGAGCAGTCTGATTTCAGTTGCAGTCGAGCGACAAGCTCCCAGACTTCTCTCGCGTGAGAAAGTCTCTGTATGCGGCCCAAGTGCCGGTCAGGCAAGAACTTTGCGTTTTAATTGAAAGCACTCTGATTCCTGCAGAGTAAGAGAGCGTCTTGCTCTGAAAAATCTCTCCCTTGTGAGACGGTGTTGTTCGGCTCCCAGTGCCGAGTAGAACTATTCGGAAATCCTGATCCAAAAATCCCAATGGAAGCCCACTACATGTTGCTTATGTATTTTGTTATGTGTACTGTGATAGTGTTGCAATTAAAGTCCGTGTTTGCTTGAAAAAACTGTTTGATGATTTAATAATTACGCTACAATTGGTACTCAAGAAGTGGGATTACGATTTGAAAAGTCAGTACACGGTTTAAGAAAAGAAAAGCTACTTTGAGTGCAAGTCATTGCTGAAAAACTTTTGCGTTTATTAGAAGATAAAGAGTCCATTACTCTGGAGAAAGAAAAGAAAAGAAAGCTTAGTTCCCGTTTTGAAGTGTCTGCAGAGAAAGAAAAACGATTCTGTGAGCTGCTGAAAGAAAGAACTGAGAAACCGAGAACCGACCTCTGTGCTTGCTTTGAGGTGTTGCTGTTATTCCGAAAAAGAAAAAGAAAACGAGACGAGGTGGTAGAAGGAAGATCCGAAGATCCGTATATCTTGTAAGAAGATAAGAAGAAGAAAGAATTTCCGATCCGGTGGATTGTACGGGAGTCAACTCTATCGCCATGTGTTTACGGAAGTAGAAGAGAGTTCCTTGACCTCCCCTCTCCAAGTCACGTCACTGCATCAGCTGGGTTGCTTTACGTGAAATAAAGGGTTCTTCCGCCCCGATCAGCTGTGGATCAGCGGTAGTGCGCGACTTAGAGAAGAGTTATTTGTTGATAAAAGAAAGAAAAGGAAAGAGAGAAAAAGCGTGGTTTCAGAATGAATCGATCGGAATTGCTGGCTAAGTAAAGGCGATTTTCATCGGTGTGTGTGTGTTTGTGGGCAAAAAATTGCCGAAGAAATTAACATTCTTGGATATAAATCATGCTGCCTCTACAGTTCTGAAAATTGAGTGAGTACAAAAATTTTATTTTAGAGTTACTGTTCTGTGAGTTAAATTTTATTATTGAAAATAATAATATTGAATTTGGAAATTAGTGCTAGTTGAATACGATTCAAAAGAGAAGGAGTGTATTTTGATAAATTGATGTTATCTGTGTTTTTCTTTCTTTTCCTTTTTCTCTGAATTTTATTGTTAGAATTTAAAGTTAAATATTGAAAGGTAAAATGTCGTATTTTGGTAAAAGAGATATGCGCCGCAGGCGTCCCGGTGCGGGACGCACCGCA
This sequence comes from Maratus michaelseni, assembly GCA_963931845.1. Taxonomy (NCBI): domain Eukaryota; kingdom Metazoa; phylum Arthropoda; class Arachnida; order Araneae; family Salticidae; genus Maratus; species Maratus michaelseni. The sequence continues at coordinate 150,984,245 of OZ007596.1, read as the reverse complement.
CACAATCGACCACCGTTCCCAAGTCCTGAGAGACTTTTACTGCGCCAGTAGCTTTGCTCGTCGTATTTTGGTAAAGGGAAGAAGCTCGATGTCGTGGAACTAGCACGTGAGTTAGAAATTCCGTTAGTGGGAAATGAAACGCTTTTAGAAATAAAGGCGCCAATAACGGGTGATGATAATTAAGACGAGGTGGTAGTGAAAGAATTATTTGAGACCATTCTTGCTGAAAAACAGGAAAGATTAGCTAGGGAAGAGCACGAAAATCGAGGCAAGAGGCTTTTGACAGGGAGGAAAAATTAAGACAGGAAAATATAGAGCGGGAATCGGAAAAATTAGAGATAGAAAAAGAATTAAAACAAAAATAAATAGAATTGAATCATGAATTAGAAAGTTTAAAAATAGAACAAGGTGTCCCCCCTGTGGCGTCAACATCTAATGAAAATGTTCGCGTAAATGAAATAAGTTTGAAAAAATTGATTCCTGAATTTTCTCCGGAAAAACGGATATTAGTTTATATCTGGTAATGTTTGAACGTCAGGCGAAACGCGCAAAGATAAATAAAGAAAATTGGGTGACGCACTTAATAGGACTATTACCAGTTAATATTATAGAATTAATTGCAAGAGAACCTGAACCTCAATGTGAGAATTACGACTTTGTAAAAAAGTTATTACTTACACGATTTAGAATGTCGCCAGAAACGTTTCGTCAAAAATTCGTCACACACCAGAGAAATGTTGGAGTAAATTGGAAGGATTTTGGTTTTGAATTAAGAAATTACTTCAGCGAATGGCTAACTGGTCTTGAAATAAATTCTCTTTCAGAATTACGGGATTTAAAGGTGACAGACCAAATTAAAAAACGGGTTAAACCGGAAATCAGAGAACATTTTATAGATAAATGGTCACAGATTAAAACGGAAGAAGAAATAGTTCAAATGCTAGATGAATATGAGAGTATGAGGGCGTCGTGTCCAAAGTCGAGGGATACTCGCAATAGTAGGGAGGAAAGAACACGTTCACTGGTTTATGAAAAGCCTGGATATAAACCGCGTTTTACTCCCCCCACTAAATCACTGAGTCGCAGAGCGATATTGAAAGACAAAAGGCGTTCGAAAAACGCGTGAGACTGAAATGTTATAAGTGTGGTTCGGAAAATCACGTCTAAAAATTTTGCCCAAAGTTTTTGCAAGAAAAACATAGCGAAACCTTGAATACTGTCGAGGAGGAGACTATAGTTAAAAGTCGAGTGAGCTATGTCGGTGCGAGAAACTTGTATAGTAAGAAAGGGAGTAAAAGAGAGGAATTGTCTCGTAAAGATAACTTGCCAATAGTTAGTTTAAAAATATTGGGTAAGAAAGTAAATGCTATAAAAGATTCTGGGACAGAACTTAGCATTTTTCGAAGGAATTTAATACCTGAAAAATTCCACACGGGTGGAAAGTTAGACTTGATTCCTGTGATAGGAAAGATTACGAGGGCAGAATTGTTAAAGTGCCCCTATCACTTTGGGACAATGAATCGGGTAGAAATTAGAACCGAATTTATATTACTGCAGCTGTTGTGGCTTCATTAAACTGCGAAGCGTTAGTTACGCCAACAGTTTGTAAACGTTTAGTTTCGATAACTAAGGGAAATCTTTCAAAGCCGGTTAACGAAGGTTCGGTTGGAAAACAACGAGATAAATTTAACGAGTTTAAGAATTGTGAAAAAACCGAAGATCGTCGTAAAGTTACGACTGAAGTGGTTAACAATGCACTAGAAGTGCATGAGATTAAAAAAAATTGAGGCTGAAACGAATACTTGCGTGTCAAAAGATTCGAAAATTGGTGCCCAAGTCGCGGAGCATTGCGAGCCAAAAAAGTATGCGAATAAAATTTCTCAAACTTGCGAAAATTTCGACACGGAGATTCTAGCAGATAAATTACCCAAAAGCAACTCTAAATTAATTAAAATTAATTTGGAAGGAGATAAATCCGATCCCCATGCTATGGTAAATTTATCAGAGGAAAAGCCGAGGATATTGCAAACCAATATCTTAAAGGAATTCATGATTAAATTATTAAATAAAAGAATGCTCGACATGAATTCCGGAATCGAAAAGAATTCGGTTAGAAAAGAACAGGTTATATGTTCAGATAAGAGTCTTAAGCCATTACGCGTTGTTAAAAAGAATAAAGAAAATATTTCGTTTGGGTTTCCGATGAACGAAGAAGATTTCTGTAAACAGGAGATAGCGAATCTTTCGTGTTACTGTTTCATGAAAGTGGGTCACCACTGCCTCCTCCCTTTTTGATGATAGAGGGTTGGAAGATCCCCGAAAAAAAAATTTTTTTAGGATATTAGATAGGAAGTGTGGAAGTTAAATGCTTTGTTGTTGTGTAGTAATTTCCGTTACGTATCGCCCGTGAAAGTTAGATAAGAGTTTTGTTGTTGTTCTTTTTAGAGAGAAAAAGATTCTGTACTTGTTATTGTATTTGATGTATTCCAAATATAATGTGGATGGTTTTAAATGAAAATTATTTATCAGTGTGATAAATGTAAGTGAAATGTTTAAAAGTTAAGATTTTTTACATATGTGTGATATATAAAATGAATTATTTAGAAATAATTGAAAGTGATCGAGTGTTTAGAGAAAATTAATTTTTCTTTTTACTGAAATAAATAATAAAGAAGAACTGAATTTAATTAATAGAATTATTATATGTGAATGTGTAACTTTAAAAGAATGAGTTGAGAGAAATATTCTAGAGAAAAATTCTGTGAATAAGAAATTATGTATTGTACTGAATTGTGTATAATATTATTTTGATGTTGTATTTATATGCTTCCTTCTCTTGAGAATTCAGTTATTCACTAGTTTTCTAAATTTTAAGGAAAATTAAGTTAAAAATTTTTACTAGTTCTAAAGGCTGTATTTTTGTCTCGTAATACAATAACTCTAGAATATTAGGTGAAATTTTTCTAATGAAAAATTTTCTTCGAAGAGGAGAGGGGTTGTGACAATTCCTTCCTTCCGAGCTTTAATAAGTCCAATTAAATCTTACTCTCACTCAATTTTAATCTTACTCATACATAGAAATCTGAAGCGGTAAACCAGACGTGGGCCTCTGATCCACAGAGAAAGCCGCAACCATATGTTCGGCATAAAAATTCGTCTGTTCAGACCGAAAAATTTCTAGCAGATATAATTCTTAACAAACTTGAGATTCATTGCAGTTATAAATTTGTGTCGCTTTCTAAGAAGTGACGTTACATGGACATAAATGGCCCCGTATATTCTGGCCACTTGAGTCCCGATTGCTACGTCTCTCAAGCACTTCAGAAACCGCCATCTGCTCCCATCTAAGAGACTAAACATTCATGAACACTTAAAATTTGGCCGAACTGATATACCCAACTGCCGGCCGTCCCGCGCTCCCTCTCGGTGATTCTGACCCGACCCTTTCGGTAGGGGAGGTGACCGGAAGCCGGGCATTGCGCGGAAGCTTCGTCGGGTTTCTCCGAATCGGCCCGTTCAATCGGGAAGAAGACCGGGTGCCCGACGCATGAAGCCGAAGTCGACACGAGGGGAGCAGTAGCCGACGAATCCGATTCCTTGCCGTGGTGGGACGGCTTAAATGCGGTGTCTGTCTAGTCGGAGTGTAACTCCCTCCTCCATATTGGTGCGGTCTTCGTGTTCCAGGAGGAAGGCCGATGCCGTCTCTTGAGAGTCCTATGTGTAGAACGACCCGTGTCGTAGTCGCCGAGAGGCCTCAGGTTCACGGGGGGCCAAAGAGCCCGTTCCGCGGGACACTCGGGACGACAGAGGTGATGAAAGGACATCGCGCAGACCAATCCCTCGTGCCCGGAGCAATGAGCTGCCGGGGGGTGACGCGAGGGCAAAGGTTTACTAAATCGGATCGGGCGGTTGCAAACTTTGTCTATGAGGAGACGAGAGCACAGGCAGGATCTGATGAGCACGACACGCATGGTTCCTAGTGAAGAACTTCGCGACCGAAGCGGGTGTGGGACCCCGTAGGTCGCCTTGCGAGTCCTCTGCGGCAGGATCAGTTGGGAGTCGCCTTCGAAGCCTGGTTCGAGATTGCCCGACCAGAACGAGCAACTACACGGGAGCACGGCCTCAGCCTGCGATAAGTGTCTTGCAAGGTTTCTGGGCGGGGGGGACCTTTCTCGAGATAGGGCCACGGAGTGCGGACCGGAGGCTCGTCGGTAAAATGACGATGTCTGGGCTCGAAATCAAATCATGGGCCGTAGCCTAGTCCAGCACGTCTCTCGTGCAGCCAGGAACTTCCACGTCTGGCGGGCGGATGAGTGGCTCGTCTTCTGACTTTCACCCAAACACTAACCTCGATCGGGCCCGTCTCTTTGGCGCGTTTGGAGGAGCTTTCCGCGACCTCCAGAGTCCGATAGCGGCCTCTAATTCCTTCTTGTTGTGTTTTTAAATTTTTATTTGTTTGTGCATGTTTTTGTGATATTGTGTTTCTGTGATAGCCATACTTGGTGTGGCGGGAGTCCCATGATAGGGATTCAGTCGCTGGTTTACCGTCTAGTCTCGCCTAGTCGGGTTCAAACTCGCGCCGTCCACTAAGGGCAACCGAGCCGAGTCTCGTCTATGAGACAGAGACCGATTTTCCCCGTGGTCTCGGGTCGGCCAGGGGCACCTTCCGACACACGTAGTGTCGCCCGCGGAAGAAGAGACCAGTGGCTTGCCCTTCTATGCATTTCACGATCGGACTCCGCGGGAAAGCAAGGGCCGTAGGGATGCCGGACATCAGGTGGATGACCCGACTCCCTTATGGGTGTTCGGCGATGAAGCCGTTCGACAGTCTCTACGGTTCATCAGGTGTCGCGTGGGGAAGTATCCTTTGATGGTGGGAACTTCCGCCGAATCGTAACGACCTCTGTCGTCGACTCTGGGGCAAAAAGATGAGGAGGCGTCGCTGGAACGCGAACCCTCTGAATCGATCGTAGCGACCTGGCGAGACAAAGCCATGGTCTGCGTTATAAATCCCTCAGGATTTGGGCACGATGAGGAGTGGGCTCGCTCGGCGCCGTGAGGGCGCCGACGGCGCCTGTTAGTTTTATACCCAACTGCCGGGAGGCCTTAGGGAGCAGTCTGATTTCAGTTGCAGTCGAGCGACAAGCTCCCAGACTTCTCTCGTGTGAGAAAGTCTCTGTATGCGACCCAAGTGCCGGTCAGGCAAGAACTTTGCCTTTTAATTGAAAGCACTCTGATTCCTGCAGAGTAAGAGAGCGTCTTGCTCTGAAAAATCTCTCCCTTGTGAGATAGTGTTGTTCGGCTCCCAGTGCCGAGTAGAACTATTAGGAAATCCTGATCCAAAAATCCCAATGGAAGCCCACTACATGTTGCTTATGTATTTTGTTATGTGTACTGTGATAGTGTTGCAATTAAAGTCCGTGTTTGCTTGAAAAAACTGTTTGATGATTTAATAATTACGCTACACTATATTAAAATGCTAATGTCTTTAATTTTTTTCTGTTTTTTTGCATCTATATGTAGCGAGAGATGGCATTAAACTCACGTAGGAACACATGCAATTTTAACGATTTTTCATTATTTTGTTAGTTGGTTGAAGCGCTGTGAGCCATAGGCAACCAAAGCTTCCTATGCACACATTCGAATCTGTCAATGTTCCGTTCCAATCTGAATACGATTTCTAGACAATGGATTGATCAATTACTATGTATCTTTACCACAAACATAGATCTTAGTAAAACAAATGTACAGTCCGACCAAGTTTATTGTGGAAAATTACCTATTGTAAAATAAGGACGAATTCAAATACCGCTGTCACGCAGAAAGAAGGAAGAAATACGGTAATCCACCAGTGAATTTTAATGGAAATTTTCTGCTTATTTTAACACCTTATTTCTGCAGAATTTCTGTCATAAATAATATAAAAAATTCTATTCGGTTTTACTGGTGGGAGTTTGTCCCTGCGGTATTCAGGCCCTGACATACCATTAAACCGGATGTTTATATTTTCATCTAATCGGTGATACAACAGTAATAACGTTGCCCCATTTTTTAAATTTGATCTGTCGCCTGAGGAATTAAAGGTAAAAATTCTAATGTTTACCTTATGTGCAACAGTCTTCAGTAAATGGGTTAAATATTGCCCCGGTTTATATACGACCCTCCCTCTCTCCTCCTACCGCAGCCGATGAAAAGGAATAAAAATCGGCTCGTCGATTATTCAACGCCCCAAACCTCCGCAAACTGCTCTTTTAAGTCTTTTACTTATTGAAAATTGCTTTAAAATTTTTACGATAGGCTGTTTTGAAGTCAGGCAAGGCATTTACGCGGAGTATATAGTCGTCGGTTATTATTCGCAACGAAAGGATTAGTTTAGCAGTAAAATTTAAATGTAATATTTATTTTATTGCATTTTATTTTTATATAGTATTTCCTTTTGAATTAGGCATTCTTTTAAAAGCCACTGTAAATATGGTACGAGAAGTTCTCCGACACAACGATTTCACAGACAGAAGCTAACAGGCTATTTGTTCAGTTACGCATTTTTTATTCAGTCTTTTATAGTACCAGACATTGCAGAGTGCATTGGGCACTGAGACAAAAAATCACTTTAAAATTCTCCTACACGACACTTCTAAATCTATTATACTAACAATAAATCGTAAAAAAATGTCAATATTCACATTTACGTGTCATTGTAAATACAAAATTTAGGCAACAACGCGTGTTTCGAGTTAAAAACGCACGAGGAAGTTAGAAAATTATTAAAATTACCTGGTTATATGACATCAATTAGTGTTCAATAGAGATCCTATAGTGTTAAAGCGATATAAACACCTTCATTATTTACTTAAGAAGTCAATAAATAGGCTTTAACTTGCCGGCGAGGAATATTTTAATATTTATGGAGCAATAAAGATGTGCAGCCTGGAGGGTGCATGAGGAACTGAACTATTATAATGCTCGAAAAACTGTTGGAAAATAGTTTTATAGTTTTTTGCTGCTATTCATGTTAGGAGAAAAAACATCACTTACCTCAAAAGATGTCGAAATACCCGTCTTGAAATATATGGGAAGAAATAAATTTGAAGCAATTATTGGTCCCAGTATAAAGCCCAAGTTTATAAAAATCATGTTTGTTCCAAAGAGATACATTTCCGCTGGAATTCCTAAGATCGTGGAAGCCGATAGAAAAGATGCCATGAGTGAAAAAGAAACTGGAAGTATTGACATGTCTTTGCCAGCAAGAAGGTACTCATCGTATGTTTTCTGTTTTCCACCAAAAATAAAAAAGTAGAGTCCAGTCGATGCAGATACTGTCAATAGCAGGATGAGTATAGTATAATCAGCACTGGACAGAATAAATTTTTCGGACATTTTTTGCTTTGTTCAGTAACGTTTGCCTATAATTAAAAAAACAAAAAAATGTCAATTAAGTTAATTATAATGTTTGGAATCAGTTGCGTTCAAATCGGAAAGATAGTTGCGGAGATACGGAAACGGGCATAGTTAGAGAAAAAAAGGTGAAGGGGGGGTCGGGGTGGAGGGGATATTCAAGTTGGCTTCAGCAAATGACTAATTAGGACAACCAGTATGCATCTTTAAAAATTCGTTCGTTTTGTTAAGCTAGGAACGTAATTCGAAATTTGGCTTAAACTATTATTCGGAAATAGTGGTAGCCGCTACTCACAAATTTACTTTTGTGTTATAGAAGGTGACTATTAAGTTAATTATAATGTTTGGAATCACTTGCGTACAAATCGGAAAGATAGTTGTTGAGATACGGAAACGGGGCATAGTTAGAGAAAAAACGTTGAAGGAGGGGTCCAGGAGATGGGGGGGGGGGGCGGATTTTCAAGTGACCTTCAGCAAATGACTAATTAGGCGGATCACTATACATCTTTAAAAATTCGTTCGTTTGGTCAATCTAGGAACTTAATTACAAATTTGCCTTAAACTATTATTCGGAAATAGTGGTAGCCTCTACTAATAAATTTAATTTAATGTTATAGAAGGTGACTATTAAGTTAATTATAATGTTTGGTATCACTTGCGTTCAGATCGGAAAGATAATTGCTGAGATACGGAAACGGGGCATAGTCAGAGAAAAAACGTTGAAGGAGGGGCCCCGGAGGTGGGGGGGATGTTCAAGTGACCTTCAGCAAATGACTAATTAGGAGGATCACTATACATCTTTAAAAATTCGTTCGTTTGGTTAAGCTAGGAACTTAATTACAAATTTACCTTAAACTATTATTCGGAAATAGTGGTAGCCTCTACCCATAAATTTAATTTAATGTATTAAAAGGTGACTATTAAGTTAATTATGATGTTTGGAATCACTTGCGTTCAAATCGGAAAGATAGTTGCTAAGATATGGAAACGGGACATAGTTAGAGAAAAAACTTTGAAGGAGGGCCCCGGAGGTAGGGGGGAGGGCGGATGTTCAAGTGACCTTCAGCAAATGACTAATTAGGACAACCAGTATGCATCTTTAAAAATTCGTTCGTTTTGTTAAGCTAGGAACGTAATTAGAAATTTGGCTTAAAATATTATTCGGAAATAGTGGTAACCGCTACTCATAAATTTAGTTTAATGTTATAAAGGGTGACTATTAAGTTAATTATAATGTTTGGAATCACTTGCGTTCAATTCGGAAAGATAGTTGCTGAGATATGGAAACGGGGCATAGGTAGAGAAAAAAATGTTGAAGGATGGCCCCAGAGGTAGGGGGGGGGGGGCGGATGTTCAAGTGACCTTCAGCAAAAAACTAATTAGGAGGATCACTATACATCATTAAAGATTGATTCATTTGGTTAAGCTAGGAAATTAATTTGAAATTTGGCTTAGGCTATTATTCGAAAATACTGGTAATTGCTTTTTAAAAATACACGTTGAAGCAATGAATACCGATTTTTACGATAATTTAGTGAAAATGGAATTAAATGGAGAAGTTCGGAACATTATTACTGAGATATTACTGAGAAACTGAGATTTAAAATAGCGGTATTCTGTATATAAAACAACAATTAAATGCTACGGGTGAAGCTAAAAAAAATGTTAAAATTACTAAATGTAATTAGACCCTTACCCCTCGCCATTCCCGCAAATATATAACAAATAATCTGTTAAATAAAATTTTCTGTATTAATAGTCTCTATCATAATAATATATATCCTGTTTTAAAAAAAACCTTAAACCCAGATAATTATAATGAAGAAAAAGGTGCCTTGAAATGTCTTAAGGCTCCCGTTGAGCAAGCGCTCGGGAATACGGTGCTATGTTAATCCAATGGGGCTTTATTTTGCTAATATCTAGCTTGCATTTGAATATTTTTAAACGATTTTTTTGCACTGGATAGCAGAGATCAATCTCTATTTCCGCCGTTGATTACTTTTTCGATTTTCTTTGCGTATTTTTTTTTTAGGAAGTTACTTTCACTTTCGAAACCGGTTCCGAAAGTGAAAGTATCTTCGTAAAAAAAATGCGCAAAGAAAATCGAAAAAGTAATCAACGGAGGAAATAGAGATTGATCTCTGCTATCCAGTGCAAAAAAAATCGTTTAAAAATATTCAAATGCAAGCTAGATATTAGCAAAATCAAGCCCCATTGGATTAACATTATAAAGTATTCCCGAGCGCTTGCTCAACGGGAGCCTTAAACAGGTAACGTTTGTGTAATTTGCCGTGAGTAGATGGCGCTACATTAACTTGGCTGTACGCAGGTAACTCCAATCCATGTTGGCACTGTTTCGTTATAAGTCCTTATCTATGCATCGTTACTCTGATTTATTTAATGTCTTTTGAGAAGATATTCTATACAACCAACCAACCGGAGAAAAATACGTATTTTTAATGAGAGTTCTTTGTGCATTTTAATTAATATTTCAGAAAGTAATTAAAATATTAAAAGTCTGACGTTCAGGTACACCAGGAGAGGGTTTGGACTACCTAAATCTAAATTTGCAGGGTTCTAGATGGGCTAGATTTTGCTAGCCATCGCCAACAGACACACGGACACACACACGGACACATACACAGACACACACACAGAGCAAAACTTTATTTTATTTGTATAGATTAGGATTCAAATCGTATCCCGGGTCAAGATCCTCATTGCGCAACTGATGAAATAGCACTCAGATTAAGGAAAAGTATAGGGACCTCGATTATAGAGAAGAGCGAAAGTAATAAATTAGTGAAATATATCATGTTTTCAAGGTGTACTTCTATCTTCCCCCTTAGTGTGTATTTTTGCCAAATTACGCAGTGACGAGATACGAACTTTTCTATCACAGCATTTGTCGGCAGTGGCGTAGTAATTAAAAAAAAATCCCTGACGGCTCGGCCTACAGGCACAGGTAGATTTCGAAGACAGGTAGATTTCGAATATCCCCCTCCCCCCCTTGGGGCCATTTTTAATGATATCAAAAATCTGTCATACATAAATTTTCGGTCATTTTACTAGAAGTAATAATAACTTTAAACGGATTCGATACGTATCATAATTAAGAAGTTATGGGTTTTTTCTGTTTTTACAAAGAGCCCCCTCCCCCCTTTTCCCCCCTTGGTTCGATTTTGTCCATTAGCGAACTTGACCGAGATTTTATGCCCCTTGATTTTATGTATCAGTTTGGAAGAGATTTGTGCAGAATTATAGAAGCAATCGTGTCCATAAAAAAGTGACATAGATAGATAGATAGATAGATAGATAAAGTTTTAAACTTGGGTGGTTTTGGGTTCTGGGAGTCATAATCGGCGTAGATCAGCAAAAATTTTTCAAAATTTCCGACTTAGTTGAGAATGTAATAGGTAGTATTTCTTACGAAATCTACCTAAAAAATTATGGGAGATACTCAAGTAGTTATTTTAAAAGGAATTCAACAATCAAGATTTTCAAAAATTAATAAATATTTATATGATATGAATAATTAATTTATGAAATTTATTTTCAATGCGATCATCAGAAAATTAAAATTTTAATTTTTATAGACAGAAATTTTAAGATAAAAATTTCTAGAAAATTGTTATCAAATTAATGAGAAAAAGTGGGATTCAAGAGAGCAGAGTCTCCTAATATAATAAAACTTTTTCAGAAAAAATAAATTATCCTCAAGAATTAATGTATCTAATTTTTCAAACTAATTTTCGATGCCATTATCAGAAAATGAGTACTTTAATTTTTTTATATAGAAACTTTAAGATACTGATTTATAGAGAATTGTTATGAAATTAATGAGACAAAGTGGGATTCAAAGGAGCAGAACCCCCTAATATAATAAAAATTCTTTAGAAAAAATAAACTATCCTCAAGAATCAATGTATCTAATTTTTCAAACGAATTTTCGATGCCATTATCAGAAAATGGATACTTTAATTTTTATAGATAGAAAATTTAAGATGCTGATTTCTAGAGAATTGTTATCTAGTTAATGAGACAAAATGGGATTCAAGGGAGCAGAGCTCCCCTAGTATAATTAAAATCTTCAGAGCAAATAATCTATCCTCAAGAATCAGTGTATCTAATTTTTCAAACGAATTTTCGATGCCATTATCAGAAAATGAATACTTTAATTTTTATAGATAGAAATTTTAAGATACTGATTTCTAGAGAATTGTTATCTAGTTAATGAGACAAAATGGGATTCAAGGGAGCAGAGCCCCCCTAATACAATAAAAATCTTCAGAGCAAATAATCTATCCTCAAGAATCAGTGTATCTAATTTTTCAAACTAATTTTTGATGTCATTATCAGAAAATGGATACTTTAATTTTTATAGATAGAAAATTTAAGATGCTGATTTCTAGAGAATTGTTATCTAGTTAATGAGACAAAATGGGATTCAAGGGAGCAGAGCTCCCCTAGTATAATTAAAATCTTCAGAGCAAATAATCTATCCTCAAGAATCAGTGTATCTAATTTTTCAAACGAATTTTCGATGCCATTATCAGAAATTGAATATTTTAATTTTTATAGATAGAAAATTTAAGATGCCGATTTCTTGAGAATTGTTATCTAGTTAATGAGACAAAATGGGATTCAAGGGAGCAGAGCCCCCCTAATACAATAAAAATCTTCAGAGCAAATAATCTATCCTCAAGAATCAGTGTATCTAATTTTTCAAACTAATTTTTGATGTCATTATCAGAAAATGGATACTTTAATTTTTATAGATAGAAAATTTAAGATGCTGATTTCTAGAGAATTGTTATCTAGTTAATGAGACAAAATGGGATTCAAGGGAGCAGAGCTCCCCTAGTATAATTAAAATCTTCAGAGCAAATAATCTATCCTCAAGAATCAGTGTATCTAATTTTTCAAACGAATTTTCGATGCCATTATCAGAAATTGAATATTTTAATTTTTATAGATAGAAAATTTAAGATGCCGATTTCTTGAGAATTGTTATCTAGTTAATGAGACAAAATGGAATTCAAGGGAGCAGAGCCCCCTAATATAATAAAAATCTTCAGAGCAAATAATCTATCCTCAAGAATCAGTGTATCTAATTTTTCAAACTAATTTTCGATGCCATTGTCAGAAAATGAATACTTTAATTTTTATAGATAGAAAATGCAAGATGCTGATTTCTAGATAATTGTTATCTAGTTAATGAGACAAAATGGGATTCAAGGGAGCAGAGCCCTCCTAATATAACAAAAATCTTCAGAGAAAATAAATTATCTTCAAGAATCTGTGTATCTAATTTTGTTTCGCGTTACAATTAGGATTTGTTAAGTCTCCAAAGACTACTTAGTAATACAAAAAAAAAAAATGGAACTGGAATTTCAACGTTTTAAAATACAAATAATTGCGCTTAAAATAAGAAAACTACTTACTTAATTGTCGTTGATGGCCCTGATCTGCAGATTCACACGTTAGAAATATAGAATCAATATTTATTGTAAAGAGTTGTTTTTTCAGAGATAAATTATCAAACACTGAGCCAGAAAATAAAAGTTTTTAGACGCCTTTGAGACGTGGTCGCTCAAGTCATCTTTAGTTTATGAAAATTAAAATTGCAAATCATTTATTTACCTTAATTTGAAATACTTTATTTTTTTTTCTTTCCACGTATCAAATGTACAGTGTAAGTAAAAATATACATATATGCTGATGCATATCAATTTCTTTTAATTAATATAAACAACACTAGTAGCAAAACTAGAATCTGCTTCAAAACATCATTACTTCTTCTGACAGTGTTAATTTTATGAGTTTAGAAAAAATGTTCAATCTGATAACGTATTTTCATTATTTTGAATGAGTGAAGAAATGTATAGCTTTATTCATAACCAAGGAGTCGTTTTAAAATAATAAGTTATTTCGTCCGTTGTCATTTTATATTCTAGGTCAGATCAAAACATTGCGGACGATTAGCGAAAGAACGGGTCATTCGCCAAGCAGGTGCTCAAAACGTGAGACTTTCTGAAAAAGCAACTGACGCGCATAGGAGTTTTTGAGGGGGTAAACTGGATAAAAGTAAAAAAAAAATCGTAATATTGTTTGTTTATTTTAAATAGTTAAATAGTCATTACACCAGAATTTTCTTCCAAATTTTCTTTCCGCACTTTCTGTTTTTATAGGAGCAGTTGTATTTACCGTAACGTCAGTTGAGGCTCACTTTGGAGACCCGAAAAGTTTTTGGTTTCCGTCTGTCTGTCTGTTTATCAAGGTTGCCAGGTTGGCCTTTTTTTAAATTCAGAATTCTGAACTCAAACCAGAAATTAATAGGCGTAAATTTTGTTTTATTTAATGAGAGACATTTTCTGACTTCTCAAGGTAAAAATTCTTCTTTTGAAATTTTCGGTATGAATTTGGAAATTCCGAATTTAAAAAAAGGCCAAACTGGCAACCCTGCTGTTTGTCTGTTCCGCGATAACTGCCACAAAAATCATCCGATTAGATTGGTTTTGGTGTGTATGTTGGAGAGGTACCCGGAATTAGCTGTATAGTTTAAGTGGCATTCGTTCGAAAAATCTAGAACATTTTCTTTTAAGTCATAATGCTTTTCCATAGGAAGCCAGACGATTGTTAAATTTTGACATTCGTCGAAAGGAAAATGACGCATTGGAATAATTGATATGTCAAATTATGGATGCTAAATTTCAAAAATGGAGATCTTAAATTAATCCGATTTCTGTAAAATTTGCCAATAATTTCTTAGAATTTCGAAATTAATTGCATAAATTAGTGAAAATTTTACACATCGATTGAAGAGATATAAAGCATTTTAATTTCTCATTTTTTACAAAAATATCCAATACATTTTTTTTTTCTCTCTTTCATTAAATGGTTGCCTAGCAACTCTCTTTCAAATAATATCAAAAAAAGAAAATTAGAGAAAATCGCATTACTTTGACGCAAAATTTTATTAACAAAATAGCTGATTTTAGGGTGATTTAAGTTTTTATTATGCTTTTTCTAAAGAAATAGATGAGGATTTATTTTAACTACTAAAAAAAGATGACCAAATCGGTTTTCCAAACGAAAATTATTAAAACGTTGAAAGTGTAAATTGAATATAAGTCATAAAAGGAACTTACATTTGTATAAGTGTATTTAATACACGAAATTTCATTCAATTTCAGCAGCATATGATGATGTTTAGTGATTGAAAAATACCTTTTCTTTTAACGATAGGATAAAATCTCCTGTACAAAGAGGTGGTTAATGTGATGAAATTGCAATAGTAAATGCATTCAGACATATACTCGAGTAAGGAAATATCATAATTACTGGAAATTGAGAACATAAAAGTAAAGCGACAGCGGGGGGAATGCACTCTTATTCTGAAAAAAAAAATACAACATATCATTGTATAAAATTGTGTTTAATGTGATATTTCTAAAAATTCCGGAAGTTTCGACAAATCTTATATATTTTTAAATGTATAAATAACTTTTAAAAAATTGAATTTTAGGATATCAATTGGAATGAATCAATTAGGATATCGTATTGTGCAGATTATATTAAAAATTAGTGAGATTGATGAACAATGATTTGTAGAGCTGACGTTGAGTCCTCTTATCTGTAGATTTACTAGTATAGTAGATGAAACGACTGTCTCTTTTTCAAAAAAATTCTATTATGAACGCTATCTGTTATTCTAGCAAAATTCAAATCCATTGCTGAAATTATTGAATATCTTAGTTAAGAATACATTTTCCTATATCGCGCATTTTTTAGACGATTTCGGGTTATAATGTGAATATTATTTTTTTAACTAATCTATCTGATAATCTTGTTTCTGGATTCTAATTCTGCGTCATACTTTCCACGACAAAAGGTTTTTTTTTTTTGTAAAATTTAGAGGGGTTTTCTTTCCCATGCCTCTTTAAAAACTTTCCAGAATCCATCATTCGTGGTGGTTTCCGCTTTGAAAGAGCACTTTTCAGCAGACCAAATGCACAATAAACCATAAATTAAACGTCAGGTGACTTCTATGATACAGATCATATATTTTTAATTTAAAGTAATCTTAAATTATACTCCTCTCTTTATTTCATATAAATAAAATAAAATCATCTTTCTAATTTAATGTTTAAGATAAATCATTTTACATTTTATTATAAATAAACCGTTTTTCTATTTATTAGGTTCTATTCATCAGAACTGCATGATATATCTAAAAGAAAAAAAAATAATATTAAAAATCAATCTTTGCACTTTCATTTCTATCTTAATTTCAAATGACGTATTGCATCGCGATATTTTTAATTCTATAATGACTGCTTTAAATCTTCGTAATTTCTGCTATTCATTTATGATTGATAACTAATTGTCAAACGCCGATATATAACTCAAATTAATGATTTTGTTATTTATCTAATTTTTTACTTAACGGTCATGTTTGACTTTCAATTATGCAACTCTTACTTTTAATTATTATACTATATTTACACCAAGATAATAATATATGTGATCATAAATCTGTCAACACATTTTTTAATCGTATATAATTTCATCTCTCATATTTCACGTTTTTACGCAATTCCTTGAAAATCAAATATTACAGATTTATGTTGATAATATATGACAGAATTCAATCAATTGAATTGTTTATGACCATTTCGATTATTATTATTTCATAGCTAAATGACTGCTTTGTACAGGTTTACCATAGTTTATTTCATTTTTAAGCTTGAGATAATTTTGCCAAATTGCAACACAGTTTTTGTTGGAATTTTATATTGCTAATTCATAACGGTTATTTCAATTGGCTTTTTATTTTAAATTTCACCACGGCTCAATGAAAATATTATGTTGGCGATATGAACGAATGTTTTTCAAGCACTTGGATTACGACGGTGCTGCTGTAAAGTCGCTTAAAAATTCGACGAAGGCCATCCTTCTCTGTCCTTTACTGAAATTTCTTCCCATTTGCAATATTCCTGTTAAGAACAATAAAAGTTTACCAGATTATCCTAATTATCTTGGAGTTTCTTTTTATTGGACTGTTTCTCTAGGTACAGGAAACGTGCTGGTGGTTATTGATAAAAAAATATACGCAATGTTACAATATTTTCAAAAGTTATAAAATCACGGTTGTACTCATCTTTAAACCTGCACAAAATAACTGCACCACAACTTCTTAGGAATATGTTGAAATGTATAAATCCAATACCTGTGTGAGTTCTTATTTTTTCAACGAATACAGCGGTAGTTTTTGAAGTATGAGCGGTGGCTTTGCGTTGGTGCAGTTTCACTCTTTGAAAGTCGTTGAAATTTTAAAAAAATCGAATTTTTTCTGTAAATATCGGACGTAACACATTCTCTAAATAGTATGATGAATTGATTGTTATTCATGATGATGAATAACAATCAATGAATAACATGATGAATTGATTGTTATTGACAATAAATGTTCCAGAATCATTGTATTACAAACTAAGTGCACCCAGAAAAAAGTTTTGTTGAATCAACAAAAATTTGGTTGACCCAACAAAACTTTTTGTTTAAATATAGGTCAAGGAAAATTTTGTTTGAATCAACAAAAAATTTTTTTCTTTGCAATTCCAAAAAAAATGTTTGTATCGTCAGCAAAAAATGTTTTGTTAATTCAAGTAAAATGGTTCAATTTTACTTGAATTTTGCTAAAACAACCAAAATGTACTCAACAAAACATGTTTCGTAGTTTTAATCAATTCCTTTTTCTGGGTGTGATACAATGATTCTGGAACATTTTTTTTTTTTGGCTTTATCCTAAAAAATGGCTGAGATATGGCAGTTTAAAATTCTAGGGTGTCTGACATTTTGAAACAAAATCTGATTTTTGTTATGCTGTAACTCTCATGCTGAAATTCGCATTCAAATTGAGTATCAACGAAAACCGGGATTGAATCTTCTATAATCGAGTTCCAAGTATTTTAGCTTCGGGTGTTCGAGTAAAATGAGTTGAATTTTTAAAAACATGGACTATGAAAGCTACCTTTTCCTCCTGGTACAGGCCGGAAGGAATTTTTCATCTTCTCTTTTTCATTTAGAGCATTTTTACTATGTATAAGTACTGATTTTGGGGATGGCCATTTCCGATTAATAGTTTGTTTATTTTGCACTTAGAGATTTTTATACTATGAGCTTTAAAATCATTTTAAACTTCCGAATAAGAATATTTCTCTTCGGTTTCTATAATTTAAAATACGTATCCTCCTATTTACAGCATTTCTGCATGCGCCATCTCGAAAGAAGAATAAATTGAAAAGTATCAGACAATAATAGGAATTACAAATAATAAGTTGTTACAAAAAAATTTTCATCCAAATTAATTTCATTTTTTAAATTATTTATCAAACTCGTCTAAAAAATATGCAAACGGCCTCTGTAATGCAAAAATTCTGTAATGCAAAGTATGTAAGTTGGTCGAAGTTGGGTGTATTTCACAGTGAACGTGCATAGCCTTTCTGCCTTTTCTAAAATATGGCAAGCAATTCTCTTTCCTCCTCATTTTCAGCGTTCTGTGGTTTTATTGACATATGTGGTTGAAAAAGTTCAAGATTCTAATGGTTTTTCAGTGACGCTGCTTGGTAAAAACTAAAAAGTCAGTATAAAAAAGAGTCATTTTTGAAAAGCCTTATACCTGTTACTTTAAATCCTTCAATGATATTAGTAACTGTAACAGTTTTTTCAAAAGCCGGTGTAAATATTGATGCAACTTTAAAGGTCTTTATTGTTCGACCTGGATGATTTCTCATCCAGTTTCCGCACTCAGCAGAGTAATATGTCTAGTGGACTAAAAACATCTATCTACCGATTGTGTTTTGTAACTTCTATGCTGAGGCAATGAAAGAAGAACTATGTGATGCTGTTGACAGAAATCAACATGCGATGAATGATTGTCGAGGATCAAAAGGTGAGTGCGCACTCTTGCACACTTTGGCACTGCACACTCTTGAACTATCGTCACTAAATAAATTTGAAACGTCAGTAATACAAGTTACTAAGCAAATACAAATCACTTAGGCGACAGGTAGTCGAATAATAACTTAATCGAAAATAAAAATAAACAAAAAAAAAGTAAATTACCTTTGTAATCTTTATTATGATCCTGTTTTCAAAAACCATAAATATTATAATGAGAAGGCCCAAATTACTTTTTCTCTTCTAAATCTTTAAAAATTTCAGCGAAATACGCAGATTTTTTCACCACGAACTTATCATGTCATTACATTGTTTACAACTGTAACTAAACACAAAACTATGTTTTGGGAATAGATATTCGCTCTGCGTACACCGTGCTCTCTCGCAAAACCCTACTGTAATCCTAATGTATTGCTCTAAAGCATATGTATTTCATATTTCAGTAAAATAAAGGGCTTTAAATACTATGGCAATCCGTTAAGTACGTTCCTTTTTCAATTTTTGCCGCGGAAGCGCTCCGTTCGTGATTTCACGCATGTGCGTCCACTTTGCTGACTTATTGGCAAACAATTGAAGTTATTTGTAGATCGTAGAGTATTGCGCCAACTGCATGCTAAGCATTTAAAATGTTTAAGATATTTGAACATCCCGCCGCATGCGAGTTACGGGCTGTCAGCCGCTTTTCTGAATGCTAGGAACACTAAACCAATTGAGATTCACAGACAAATTTGTGAAGTTTACGGACAAAACGCGACGAGTGATTTGATGGTAAGGAGATGGGTGGGAAGTTTCTATGAAGAACGTGAAAACGTTCATGATGAAGAAAGACGTGGGCGACCGTCTCTGATTGATGATTATTTGATTACAGAAGTTGAAGAGAAGATTAAGGAGCAAGGAATTCTGGCAAGCAGTTCACGGTAGACGACGAAGTGAAAGATGCTATTACCAAAATGGTTGGCATTGCAGGCGGCATCTTTCTACGACGAGGGCATACTAAAGCCCATGCCCCGCTATGATAATTGCTTCAAACAATGGTGGCAACTATGTTAAAAAAATAATCTAAGTATTGTACTTCATTATGCAATAACAGTGTTTCAATAATCGTTTCCTTTTGTTTAATTGCTTAACGGAAATTATTTTCTGGATTGCCTGATAATTTTGTCCGATTTTTTTAATACAAATACTCCCATATTCAACGTTAGAAACAGAGAATGCGGTGAACCCTTGTATATCATTAGAGTACAGTCAATAGATACACATATGAAAGCCAAAAAATGTAATGTTTAGAGGGTCTTTGTAAAACAACCCCTGAAGTTTGCGCGTCATTTACGCTTACGTAGATAATCGGATAAAGTACCTTCTTTTCTGACCGACTGTGTTGCTCAGAGAGACTTCAGATCTCCAGCCTTTTCTTCGGTATGAGTTCGATTAATGATTAAACTGTTAATCCTGACAAAACAATGATAAAATAATATATTTTCGAAATACAATTAAATATATATATGCGTAATTATTTAAATTTGAAACAAAATTATATAAATGAAAGCTTGTTTTTAAGCATTTATTTATTTACTGAGGGAGTGCATTAATTAAGAATTTTTCCTATTTCATGGGTTCAATGAAAAGTTTAAAAAAAAAAAAAAAAAAAAAAAAAAAAAAACATTTGGTTTGTATTTGTTCAGTCGGCAAAATTTTTCTTTAATTTACAATGTTTTACATGAATAAACACTTATTTTGCTCGGTGAAATAGATTGAAATAAGGTACATAAAAATAAAGTAAGCTATTTTAATTTAATTTTTTTCCATTACCACAAAAATTAAATTTTTTTTTAAAGTTTTCGGAATTCTTTAAAAGTTTTATAAGCATATACGATTCCAAGATATTCTTTTAAAACGTCATACAATCAAAATTTTAAAAGCAACTTTTTTAAATTGTTAAGGTAGTGGAAAAATTAGAATTAAAATAGATTTTTAGAGTATTCAATATTTTATATCCTATAAATACACACTGAAATTACTTATGAATAAAATCAAAATGCTGCTTTTAGATAGAAAACGCGTGTTACATAAGATTGTCTATTTTCTCTTTTTAGGGTTTCGTTCATCTCACGAAACCCTATTCGTCTCACTCCTTTCTCTGTCTGTCTGTCTGTCCGTCACAGAGTCCGTTCTCAGAAACTGTATAAATTAAAGACTTGAAATTTTGTGTACTTATAGCTGAATGCGTACTGTCACACGACAAATGATAAAATTTTGAAAATGTCTTCATTAACGTAAGATATTAATTAAAAACCCACTCATTAATGGAAAATATTCAACTAAGCCTAGAATTTAATCAAACCGCAAAGAAAAATCATTCTGAAACTCCAGAAGACGGGGAAGGGTTGCCACAGTCATAGCATTGCAATGGCGATAACGAACTGGACATTTTCAAAGACACCCCTATCTCATAAACTATTCCACTTAAGAAATTTCGGACACACACACAAAAAAAAAAAAAAAAAAATTACCGTTCAGAATTTCTAAAAAACTTTAAATTACTCCCTCTAGAAGTGTAAATATTAATTAAGAATCGATTTGAATAAATTTCTTTAATTTCCTTTCATTGGAGAACCACAGACGAACAGTCTGACATCTGTTCCCACAGCACAAAGATTGCGGACTAGGTATTTTTCAGGCTCTACCGGGTTTTTTTTTTTTTTTTTCATATTGCATTTATCGCTTTGAAACTAACACATCTGTGCGTATTTTTTTTTACGGTGAACACAGAAATCTAATTTTCATAAAGATCGCATTATAAGAACCAAAGTTATTTTTTATCACAAAATACTGAATTTTGTACAGAAAAAATGAAACGCTAATAGACAATGATGTTATTAATAATGCGAATAGGGATTATTAATAAAGAGGGGGAGAGGGGATGGGAAACCTGTTTTTATTAAATATCGCATTTAGTCCACATGACAGATATTATTATGACAGAGCAAAATAGCAGGCTTCGCCCGCTATCGGGCCCCTAAGTTTTCTTTAACTGTTTATTTGTTATATTTGCGGGAATGAGCAAGTGTGGTGGTAAACGACTTTTTATTAAATATCTCATTCACTGTACTTCACCCTGTGCACCGGCGGCGAATTTTTCGTTATTTGACACCATTTTTATTGTATACATATCTACTCTTCTGATTTAGTCAGAACTACTTCCATTTTAACAAAATTAACATTTTTAGCTTCTTCCGTACCGTTTAATTGCTGTTATATAAAGAGAATACCGGATTTTTCAAAAATCAATTTTCGTAAAACTTAAATTTACGTTTCTAATAAAAGTACACAACTCGTATTTAGTTGATTTCACTAATAAAAATGCATATTTTTTAAAACGGCCATGTATTTCATTAGCTTTTGGACTGAAAAAGCTAACTTTTTAGTCTTATTGTGCGTGAAATCTGCGAAGAGTTATTGTGTCACCGCTTGACTCTCTATTTTCGAATCGCTCCTGTCCATTAGCTGTCAAGCCGCTGTTTTTTAATATATCAACTAAACAAAATACAGTTTTCTACTTTAATATATGTATAATAATTTAGTATAAATGGATTTTTGAGACATTCCGCATTTTTTTAAATTATTATTATTATTCTCTAAAATGCTTTACATTACCGGGCGTCAAAGTGGTGTTAAATCGAGTTCGAATCTCAAGTCGTATATTGGTCGCTTTGAAGTTCGACCGCGGGGTAAGTGGACGTTAATGGGTCTGTGGTAAACGTTAATGGAAATTTATCAAATTTATCCGATTCCTTTATTTTAATTTAGTGATATAGAATGTTCTAGATTAATGGTCTTCAACCTTTTACGATCGCGCGCCACATCAGCAAATTCTTATAGTTCCGAGGGCAACCCGTAGGCAAGAAATTTATACAACGGATTAAGGTTGTTTATAGAGGCTGAAGAATTAAAAAAAAATTCTATTGTCGTCTTGGTTCGTAAAATAAAACTCTATTTATGTTTGCAAGTAATATTAAATTTGCCATCAGCAATTGTATACAATTACTTCAATTTAGTAGCACAAGTAACAGAATTAATAATAATAATGATGATGATGGTGATAATAATAATAATAATAATAGTAATTTACCACTATTAATAAGATTTATGATGTTGATTTTGCTCGTGGTAAATAAAGCAGGGAATCCATCCGGATAAATTAAGGCCGATCGTATGAAACATGATTCTGGGAAAAACTGAATGGCCGGATAATTTGGTACATTGTCCCAGTATTGTGTCCACAAAACCGTCAAGCTCGTAATCCCTTGTTAATAAAAATTAGAAGTAGAGAGAATGAATAATAACACCAGCAGATACTTGCAAGCTTCCTTTATTGGCCATAATAAGACATCAAAATGTTATAGAGGAAAGGTGATCTTTATACTTAGTACAAAAAGTAACCTTCTTGTTCGATGGTCAGATAAGATCTGTTTCTCTGTCTGTAATTAGCTCAATTTGTGTTTTCCACAATTTTCCCTACGGTTTGGCCAACACGCCAAAACAGAATTTTTGTACGTTTAAGATAAAAACGCATTAATTTTTTGAATGATGTAACGCCAAGCGTATTCCAGATTGACGACTTATCAATTAAGAACCTTAAAAATATAACCCCGTTATTATTTGTGATAGGCTTTTTAAAATAACGGATGTGAGTGATTTATTAGCCTTTGATTATATTATTGCATTGCAATAGGAAACTGATTTCAAAATATTGAACTAAAATGATTGCCTATATAATTAGAATCTGTCAACACTTAAAAGCTTAATGCTTTTTTTTTAAAGCAACGGTTAAAAATTACATGTATGCATGAAAGCATATTATCTGAAAATGTATTTTGAAAAAAATAAATCATTAAGATTAATTTGCGCTACTAATAAATATCGCTTGACTTGAATGAAAAGCATTTTGATGAAGAAGAAAGAATTCAAATGCGTATAGACAGATATTGCAAGATTTATGACTTCCTAAATGAAATAACGGAAGGTAATTTAGGAAATAAATTAATTTTGAGTACATAACTTACAAATAAATGCTAAAGTAATATCAAGCGCATTTTGACATGGGGAAAGATATTTCTTTTTGAGGTTTAAAATAAAAATAGATTTTTAATGAAGGAAAATAATTAACATAGAAAATTTAACATCGGAAATATTATTTTTGGAATAACAAGAAATAGAAATATATGATTTCATATCATATATATATCGATAGTAAAAACTTTAATAATCAGTCAGGTAGCAGCCGCTTAACATAATTAAAGATGCTAGCAACCACAATGTTCACCCCAATATCATACTAATACATGGCGCATAAAACATACATATTTCATCGGAAGCTATTAGCAGAAAACGGTATTGTACGACTCGCAAAATTCCAATCTTCTATAACAGGAGAGGTGAAAATTCACTACGCCGATAAATGGAAGGACCACATTTGTATATATAGAGAGCAAAATGGTACTTTTCCCTATCATTCAGTTACTAGTTCATATAATTGCAACTGAGTGAAAAATAATCAAGCCAGGAGTAAAACCTTCGATCTTCGGCTTCACTCGCTAACTTTCTACCAGTTGAACCATCCCGGACAACTGTGGCAGACATAATTCACTACACATACTTCCACTCCTGTCTGACATTTTTCACTCAGTTGGGATGAAATGGTGTTCTCTCGTAAGATTTCATCACTGTATGATCGAGATAAAATTAACTTCATTCAATTAGTATTAAAGTACAGCAATCAGATAAATCTGTTAGTTTAAAAAATAACTTTCGGATTAAATGAAATTGATATCGTAAGTATATCCCATAAATTTTGGGAAGAATTCAAAAATAAACTATAGACAACACATGCAAAGGATATTGCTAATTAGGTGCATTTTTATTAACACTTTCCAACATAGTTGAAAAGTGTTTATGAATTCGGTTTGTCTGTCTCTCTGTCTGCCGTCTGTCTGTCTGTCTGTCTGTCTGTAAGCCGTCTGTCTGTCCGTGCTCTAACTCGCGTAAATATGCTCGGATCGTCATGCAATTGATATATGTCATTGAGGCTTACTGTGGCATGTTCGGTATTGAAAATGAAGTGTGTAGCACTTATAGTTTTTTTACAGGGATACTCAAAAGAATTCCGTTACATTGCGGTCTATGGGAAAAAATCATTTGCGGTTTATTTTAATCATGTTATACAATTTCAAACATATTGAAATTGATATATATCACTGAGGTGCACAACAAGAGCCTAATTATAGAATATGGTGTGCATAGCACGAATAGTTCCTTTACAGGGCTACTCAAAAGAATTCCGTTACATTACGGTCTATGAAGAAAAATCGTTTGCAGTTTATTTTAATAATGTTTCACTATTTCAAACTTATTATATCACTAACGTAGATTACCAGATGCTTACTATAGAATATTGTGTGTATAGCTTTCATTATTCATTTACAGGGGCACACAAAAGAATTCGGTTAAAGTGCTGCTTATTAATAATAATTGCTGGGAATGCTTTTTCAGTTGCTGAATGCGTTTTTAAATTTAACTCATTTTTTGCCTATTACTTGATGAGTATAAATTGTATAGCTTGTATACAGGCAACACAAAAGTTCTCGAGTACATTTCCGTTTATTGTCGGAAATTGCAGAAGGGAAATTTTAAACTGTGCTACGTTTTTCATTAACTGAACTAAAATTTAGCATTCTATTTAGTATATATACAAATCTATAGATCATATACAGGGTTGCACAAAAGAGCTCGGATATTTTTCCGAATATTGTTGGTAGTTTCTGAAATTGGATTTTTAAACATGTTATGCGTTTTTTAAATTGTTTAGTTAGATATCATCTTACACCTTACGGTAAAGATTTGCAAAATTATTTTGGAAGTGTTGGAAAGTGTTACATAATCTATGCTTGACGCATGATTTTTCTTTTCTGTTAAAAATTACAACAGAAAATTGTGATCTTGGTTAAATTATTAATAATAAGAAAATTCGTTTTATTCGTACAATGCCTGCATAATATATGTATATATATATATATTAATGTTAAGTATAATGCGAATATTTCTGAGGAAGGCTATACATTAGAATGGATAATCTTCTTGTGACGTCAGAGTAGGTAAAATGGCGGCGTGATTGTTTCTTTGCGCGTTGCATTCACGGTTTTTTTTTTTTGCTATTTCTCTAGTCATGTTATTTTATTGTCACAGTTATGACCTCTGAAAGCAAAATAAATTAAAACAAAAGCGCATATTCTTTCATTATTTAATTATTAATTAATGAAAAATTTGATAAAAGCATGATTTGCAAAATTTAAATGAAAATTTTTCTGAATACTAAAAATTAACATTAAAATCATGAAATAAAAGCATATTTAAGTAAAATAAGTTTAATTTACATAATTTATAAACAAATCTCAATTTAAACACTTGAAATTTCACTCATTTTTATAGACATTGGCTATAACATACTTAATTTTAACGTTATATTTCTAATAAATTCGATAATTAAGACAAGATTAATCTGAAGAATTAATATTCCTTATATTGTTCAGATCTATTGAATATATTTCTATCGTTTCAATAGCAGAATAAAAAATAAGCGAATTAGTCAACAACATAATGCTTTCAAATGGAGCGATTTTTCAATGTTTTCTCAAACAGCTGGTTTTTCATAGCCTCGAACCGAACAGAAGAATACTGTCAGAGACGGAAAAGACTACTGTCGAGAACTCATGGCCATTCACCAAAATTTGGGAAGAACTTCGTATTGGCAATACACTTGAAGATACATGTGGTATATTTCTTTAAAAAATCTCAATGAGTTAAAAGAGAGCTGAATCAATACATTCTTTTACATTACATTTTACATTGCATTATATTTACATATAAAAATAGATTATAAAAACAATTGAATATATAATACGAAATGATTGTAATTTAAATCTTAATGCGAAATTTGATATTTTTTTTACTGATTAAATTTGCAATACCTGGATAGATTTCAGTAGTGGCGATCCGCAATACAGCTTCCAAATGGTTATCTGTAAAGCGTGTTCATTTTGACTTCGTATTCTTCCTTTGGTTGAACAGCTGCTTGCATATATACACTGTAACAAATTTTCCGGAAGGTTCCGGGAAAAAGCCGTGGCATTAAGATGCCACGGCTACGTCTTTACGGGACGTCTTTTTTCTGAACCTTTCATATCAAAATACTGAAATGTTTCAGTTTCACGGAACGTCTTTTTTCTTTTTTTTTTTTTTTTTTTAAATTTTGAAAATATTATTTTTTATTTATCAGGTAACAAAATCGAAGCTGTACAACAAAAATATACAGGGTCATTCATAATTCCCTCCGGGGTTTCGAAACGTTATAGTAAAAAAACGAAGACGAATATGAAAAAAAGAAACATATGAAATTATTCCGAAACTATTCAAGTTTTACTTACATACATTACAGGTGTTCTATGTGTGAACCCTTGGTCACACGGCATACATCCATGCGACAGTCCAGTTCCTGCCATACTCCGTTTCTTTAAATCTGAATCAGTGGTGTCAGTTCAACGGGCCTTTCGTAATAAATATCGAAAACAGGGACCAACTGACAAAACAATTCATGTGTGGTACCGGAAATTTAAAGAAACGGAGTATGGCAGGAACTGGACTATCGCATGGATGTATGCCGTGTGACCAAGGGTTCACACATAGAACACCTGTAATGTATGTAAGTAAAACTTGAATAGTTTCGGAATAATTTCATATGTTTCTTTTTTTCATATTCGTCTTCGTTTTTTTACTATAACGTTTCGAAACCCCGGAGGGAATTATGAATGACCCTGTATTAATCGAAACTCACGACTAAACATATAAAAAATATTTGCTAAAATTGAATTCCGAGCTCGGACTTGCACAAGTAAATAAAGTATAAAACTGTTAATTATATTTTTTAAAAATGTAAACATTATTTTTATTCTTTTATTAAAATCGTAAGTTTTTAGAAAATATAAAATTTCCTTTTAATCAATATTTTTCTGATTTAATAATTTACATCCTTGCTAGAACATTCGATAAGCAATACAAAAGATAAGTATAAAAATCCCTGACGGATCGGCCTACAGGCACAGGTAGATTTCGAAGACGGAGACCGTTGGGCATATGTTTATTGGGAATTGCAGAAGAAAGACCTATTTTCCATGATGTGGCAGTTGGGACAACCCACTTCGAAATATACCTCTGCCTGTAGGCGGAGCCAGCAGGGATTTTTTTTTAATTTTATTATTATTTTTTTTTTTTACCGTAAGAGTTGGTCCTATAAAAAACTTGTCAATGCAAAAGTTGTAGATAATATTAAGAAGATTTATAATAAATTCAAGCGGATTTAATATCTTAGGAACTGACGAAGTTATGATTTTTTTTTCTTCTGAAACCCCTATTTCTCCTCCCCCCCTCCTCCTTGGGGGCATTTTTAATGAAATCAAAAATCTGTCATACATAAATTTTTATACCTTTTCCTAGAAGTAATAATAACTTTAAATGGATTCCATATGTATAAAAATTAAGAAGTTATGGGTTTTTTTCTGTTTTTACGTCTGCTTGTAGGCGGAACAGCAGGGATTTTTTTTTTTTTTTTTTTTTTTTTTTTTTTTGCCGTAAGAGTTGGTCCTATAAAAAACTTGTCAATATAAAAGTTGTAGATAATTTTAAGGATATTTACAATAAATTTAAGCGGATTTGATATCTTGGGAATTGACGATTTTATGAATTTTTTTCTTCTGAAAGCCCCCTTTCCCTCCACCCTTAGGGCCATTTTTAATGATATCAAAAATCTGTCATACATAAATTTTCGGCCCTTTTCCTAGAAGTAATAATAACTTTAAACGGATTCGATACGTATCATAATTAAGAATTTATGTTTTTTTTTCTGTTTTCATAAAAAGGCCCCCATTTCTCCCCTCTTGGTTCGATTTTGCCCATTAACGAACTTCACCGAGATTATATGCCGCTTGATTTTATGTATCAATTTGGAAGAGATTTGTGCAGAATTATTGCAGTTATCGTGTCCATAAAAAAGTGATATATATATATATATATATATATATATATATATATATATATAAAGTTTTGAACTGGGGGTAGTTTTGGGTTCTGGGAGTCATGGTCGGCGTAGATCTGCAAAATTTTTTCAAAAATTCCAACTTAGGGGGGAATGTAATAGGTAGTATTTCTTACGAAATCTACCTAAAACGTCCAAAAACTACTTTTATGTGTTAATTTTTTCCCTAATTTTACGTAATAAAATGAGAGAAATAGTACATTACACTTATTTTACGTATATCATATTTTAAAAATAGGATAGGCGGGACATTAAAAATTCTAAAATTATTTCACTCGCCCCTAAGACACAAAAAATTATTAAAATCATTTTGTTTATAATTAATTGAACGAAAAAAAAAAGACAATATATGGTTCTATCAACGGATAAGATTTTTGAAAACAGTTTACATATAACATAGGCTTAATGATGTATTTAAAAGACATTTTTATTAATTTATAAATTAAAGAAAGTACAAAAACTGATTAATAAAATATATAAATTTCTGAAAGATAACAGAAGTTGAACATGGACCTGATTTTATTACTCTTTTAAAAAATACATAAATAAATAAATAAATAAAAACACTTGTAGCATTTCCTCTATGACGCCAAATGCATTAATCCTTTGAAGGGCAGAGATACATGTCAAAAGTACGATATTTTACAAGCAGTATTTTTCTATAATAATTTTTACGTGTAAAATCTCCAAAATATAAAAGCAAACATTTCTATTTGAAAATACATGTGGCAAATTTGGGAATTTTTGGATATTTGCGCCATGCAAACGGCACCCGTTAAAGAGTTAAAAAAGCTAAATTTCATTAAGTAATACAAAAATTATAAAAACCGTTTGTGAAATATTTAAATATGCTTTATTTCATAAATTATAAAAAAAATTTAATTTTTAATAGCATCATTGAATTTGATTATACTGCAATTCTATGAAATTTTTAAAATAAAATATGATGTTTAACTTAAAAAATAAATTTTATAACGTGTTAAACTTACTAATGCATTACTCATATTAAATGATAGGAAGCTTATTTCAAAAGAAAATTGAAAAATATTACTTATCTATACATTTTAATGAAAAGCATTTGCTCAACTGGCAGATACATTCAGTTTTTATTACAAAGAATAATTATTTCATAACTAGACATTATAAAAATAATCAATGTACTTTTTTTATTCAGTGTCTTATTTAAGCAACTAAATTTTAAAGTTTCGTATTACAGATAAAATGAAAATTCAAATAATCTATACTAATATTATAAAGGAGTAAAGATTGTTTGTTTGTTTGTAGGGGGTAATCTCTGGAACTACCGAACCGATTTCAAAAGTGATGGTGGCAAATTGATGGTGACAACCCCTGCTCCAACATAGGCTATATTTTATGTCGATGCCACTACCCCAGGGGGGTGCAGGAGCGAAAAACATTCTAAAATTGCGATCTTTTCTATACTGACGCAGCTAGAAATTTGAAATTTGGCGTTGTAGTTACTTATAAGATGTAAATGCTCTCTAAGAACAAAATAAAAAAAAATTCGAAATTTAAAAGGGTGAAATGAGCGAAAAGCGTTCTAAAAACATTCTAAATTACAATTTCTATGGAATCTCTAGAACTACCAAACCGATTTGAAATTTGGCGTTGTAGTTACTTATAAAGATGTAAATGCTCTCTAAGAACAAAAAAAAAAAATCGAAATTTAAAAGGGTGAAATGAGCGAAAAGCGTTCTAAAAACTTTCTAAATTACAATTTCTATGGAATCTCTGGAACTACCGAACCGATTTCAAAAGTGATGGTGGCAAATGGATGGTGACAACCCCTGCTCCATGTCGGTGTCACTATCCCCAGGGGGGTGCAGGAGCGAAAAACCTTCTAAAATTGCGATTTTGTTTATACTGAAGGAGCTAGAAATTTGAAATTTGGCATTGTAGTTACTTATAAGATGTAAATGCTCTCTAAGAACAAAATAAAAAAAAATTCGAAATTTAAAAGGATGAAATGAGCAAAAAGCGTTCTAAAACATTCTAAATTACAATTTCTACGGAATCTCTAGAACTACCGAACCGATTTGAAATTTGGCGTTATAGTTACTTATAAGATGTAAATGCTCTCTAAGAACAAAATAAAAAAATATTTGAAATTTAAAAGGGTGAAATGAGCGAAAAGCGTTCTAAAAACATTCTAAATTACAATTTCTATGGAATCTCTAGAACTACCAAACCGATTTGAAATTTGGCGTTGTAGTTACTTATAAAGATGTAAATGCTCTCTAAGAACAAAAAAAAAAATCGAAATTTAAAAGGGTGAAATGAGCGAAAAGCGTTCTAAAAACTTTCTAAATTACAATTTCTATGGAATCTCTGGAACTACCGAACCGATTTCAAAAGTGATGGTGGCAAATGGATGGTGACAACCCCTGCTCCATGTCGGTGTCACTATCCCCAGGGGGGTGCAGGAGCGAAAAACCTTCTAAAATTGCGATTTTGCTTATACTGAAGGAGCTAGAAATTTGAAATTTGGCATTGTAGTTACTTATAAGATGTAAATGCTCTCTAAAAACAAAATAAAAAAAAATCGAAATTTAAAAGGGTGAAATGAGCGAAAAGCGTTCTAAAATCATTTTAAATTACAATTTCTATGGAATCTCTAGAACTACCGAACCGATTTCAAAAGTGATGGTGGCAAATTGGTGGTGACAATCCCTGCTCCAACATCCTCTTTAATAAAAAACTAATGCGTTTCTGACGACTGGGTTTTTCGCTAATTGTTGCCACAGATTAATCTCGGAAAATGAAACATTTGAAGTTACTGAAAAAAAAATAGTAGCTCGAAAAGTATTTGTCTGAAAATTGTTAGGCAATCTGTGTTTGAAAGGTAAAAAATTGTATTTTTCTTGATATAAATTTCAAATCTAATGATTATGCCATTTTTCAAATATTGAATTTGAAAAATTACCAAATTTCACAATGGAGTACCTTAGCGAAACCTTCATGCGTAAAAAGATAATGATAAGGGCGGCGTGTTCTGGCGTGTATATCGGCTATATTGACGAGTCACAAATTATAGTAGCCTCATTATTCTGTTAAAATATAAAAGGAATTATGAAATGTCAATATTTTGTTGGATTAAAAGTTCGTTATAAGAAATTGACCAGCGTAGCGGGCGTAGCTTGCTGGTTAACGTAATAAGGACCCTCTATAACATTTTAAAAAGTTTCTGAGTTTATGACACTCTTTTCGAATAACAATATCAGAATTTATTTTTTAATTTAAAAAAATCTCGAGTTCTACGAGTCCAATCGCAACGCGGTTTGGTTCATTCGACTAGATTGCGATAGCGCTTACATATTTTAGTTCCAAATTTTACCACCAAGGGGAGCTTCCGTTAATCGGGTTCTATGGGACCGATTACGACAGGGTTTGGCTCATTCGACTGAATTTCAATAGCTTTACAGATTTCGATTATGTTAGTAAAGAACAGATTGCGCCCCCTGGCGGTGGAAGATGTAACTAAATGATTTTGCAGCTAACTCGTGTTCTAAGGTTCACATCAAGACACGGTTTGGCTCATTCGACTCGACATCGATAGAGCTTACCGATGTTAGTTCGTTTTTTCTCCACCAAGGAGCACTTTCCTATCTCTGTTCTATTGGCTGGATCACGAAGGGGTAAAGCTCATTCAACTCGACATAGACACTCGGTTAGAGGTTTATATTATTCGATGTGCAAATTAAGAGATTATCCGGTACCGAAGGCAACGGGGACCGTTCGGTTAAGGGGAGTTCGGTTAAGGTTCGTTCGGTTAAGGGGATTATCCGGAGCGTGTGTAGCACGACCGGTATACGGTGCCGATTGCAGCGGAGACCAGAGTTTCATTCAGTTCGAAATTTTACAAGATTCGGTTCGAGATTTCTCATATTATAAGTTTTCTACAATTCACCGGTACACGGTGCCGATGGCAGCGGGGACCCGATCCGGAGTTTCGTTCGGTTCGAAGTTTATCATATTCGAGGTTTTACAAGATTTGGTTCGAGATTTGTCATATTCGAGGTTTTCTACAATTCGAGGCCCATATGTAAGTTAGCGGCCTGCTAGTGGGCGACGCCAGCTAGTAAAGCATAAAAAGATTTAAATTATCTACTTACTTTATCGGTTGATATCCAAACAAAGAATGACATTTGTTCAGATTGCATTTGTCTCTACTTACCTAGGCAGCTGTTTTTAACACTTTCCAACCTAGTTGAAAAGTGTTTATGACTTCCGTTTGTCTGGCCGTCTGCCGTCTGCCGTCTGTCCGTCTGTCCGTGCTCTAACTCCCGTAAATATGCTCGGATTGCTCTGCAATTTTTATATGTTATTGTCGTTATCTATAGCATGTTCCTACTTCAACGGAAGTGTGTAGCACTTATACTTTTTTTACAGGGACACTCAAAAGAATTCCGTTACATTACGGTCAATGGGGAAAAATCATTTGCGGTATATTTTAATGATGTTAAACAATTTCAAACACATTGTAATTGATATGTATCACTAAAGTGCATTACAAGAAGCTTAATATGGAATAGGGTGTGGATAGCACTTACAGTTAATTTACAGGGACAGTCAAAAGAATTCCGTTACATTACGTCTATGGAGAAAAATCGTTTGCGGTTTAATTAAATAATGTTTCACTATTTAAACGCATTGAAATTTATAGATATCACTAAGGTGCATTACAAGAGGCTTACTACAGAATAGTGTGTGTATAGCAGTCATCGTTCATTTATATGGACACACAAAAGAATTCTCTACTGTCTGTTTACAATAATTCCTGGAAGTGCATTACGTGGTGTGTATAAATTCTGTAGATCCTATACAGGGAAGCACAAAAGTTCGCAAACACATTTCCGTTTATTGACAGAAACTCCAGAAGGAGAATTTTGAACTGTGCTACACGTTTCCTAACAGAACTAAAATTTAGCATCCTATGTAGTATATATACAAATCTATAGATCCTATACAGGACTGAATAAAAGGTATTCGGATATTTTTCCGAATATTGTATATGTTGGAAATTCCTGAAATTACGTTTTTAAATATGTTATGCGTTTTCCAAATTGTTTACTTAGATGTTATCTTTCAGCTTATTAAATGGTATGATATGATTTGTAAAATTATTTTGGAAGCGTTGGAAAGTGTTACATAATCTATGCTTGACGCATGGTTTTTCGTTCTTGTTTATTTTTCTTTAGTTATCAAAATGGCTAATGGAACATAAAACATGGAGCACGCATGCTCAGAATGTGGTTTACGGAAAAGTTGAAACGTCTCAAAAATATTACACGAATTATAGCCGTAATTGACGTGGGATTTAAGAAATTCGAAATTCCGGTAAAATATGCGAAATGTTTCGGGATAATTTTCTGAATCGTTCCGAAATTTTTTTACAGTGTAGTACTGCTTCCGAAGATGGAGAACATAAATAATGTATGTGCTTTCGAAGATGGAGAACATGAATAATGTATGTTCATGTATTTCTGGGTATTTATCCTTGAACACATACTTGGAACAAAAACCAATTAATGAAGTTAAAAAAAAACTTGCTTTTCACAGAAGAATAAAACTGTAAATCTGCAAATTGGGTGGAATACTTTAGATATCAACTGAGAATGATGAAGCGAGCATTCTCATCGAAATTTCATTTTGATATCATAAGTCAGAAAATCAGCTCTAGAATTTCGCGCTGAGATTTCTATTTGTTATGATTTGTATTTGTATGTTTTCCTATAATAGAGGAAAATGCCCAAATACCGGCTATTAGCACTTTCATTTTCAATCTAGATCCTACAATTTTGAAATTTAGTGGAAGAAAAAGTCATAGTAGGGTAACTCTGATATGTTTCACATCCGTTTGGGGGGGGGGGGGGAATTCAGTTTAAAAAGCGTTTTCTGTTTCTAAAAAAAAAAAAAAAATTGAAATTTCAAAGGGTGAGATGAGCGAAAAGCGTTCTAAAACCATTCTAAATTATTATTTCTATATAATCTCTGGAACTACAGAAACGTTTTCAAAAGTGATGGGGGCAAATTGATAGTGACAGTATCTGCTCCAACATAGGCTATATTTTATGTCGGTGCCACTACCTCCAGGTGAGTGTAAGAGCGAAAGACGTTCTAAAATTTCGATTTTTTTTTCACTGAAGGAGTTAGAAACATGAAATTCATCATGGTAGTTACTTATAAGATGTAAATGCTCTCTAAGAACAAATTCTAAAAAAAAAATTAAAATTTCAAAGGGTGAGATGAGCGAAAAACGTTCTAAACACATTCTAAATTACAATTCCTATGGAATCTCTGGAACTACAGAAACTTTCTCAAAAGTGATGGTGGCAAATTGATGGTGACAGTATCTGCTCCAACATAGGCTATATTTTATGTCGGTGCCACTACCTCCAGGTGAGTGCAAGAGCTAAAGACGTTCTAAAATTTCGATTTTTTTTCACACTGAAGGAGTTAGAAACATGAAATTCAGCATGGTAGTTACTTATAAGATGTAAATGCTCTCTAAGAACAAATTCTAAAAAAATTCGAAATTTCAAAGGTTGAGATGAGCGAAAAGCGTTCTAAAAACATTCTAAATTACAATTTCTATGGAATCTCTGGAACTACAGAACCTTTCTCAAAAGTGATGGTGGCAAATTGATGGTGACAGTATCTGCTCCAACATAGGCTATATTTTATGTCGGTGCCACTACCCCCAGGGGAGTGCAGGAGCGAAAAACGTTCTAAAATTGCGATTCTTCTTTTATACTGAATGAGCTAGAAACATGAAATTCGGCATGCTAGTTACTTATAAGATGTAAAGGCTCTCTAAGAACAAATTCTAAAAAAATTCGAAATTTCAAAGGTTGAGATGAGCGAAAAGCGTTCTAAAAACATTCTAAATTACAATTTCTATGGAATCTCTGGAACTACAGAACCGTTTTCAAAAGTGATGGTGGCAAATTGGTGACAGTATCTGCTCCAACATAGGCTATATTTTATGTCGGTGCCACTACCCCCAGGGGGGTGCAGGAGCGAAAAACGTTCTAAAATTGCGATTTTTTTTTTAATACTGAAGGAGCTAGAAACATGAAATTCGGCATGCTAGTTACTTATAAGATTTAAATGCTCTCTAAGAACAAATTCCAAAAAAATTCGAAATTTTAAAGGGTGAGATGAGCGAAAAGCGTTCTAAAAACGTTCTAAATTACAAATTCTATGAAATCTCTGGAACTACAGGACCATTTTCAAAAGTGATGGTAACAGTCCCTGCTGTAACATAGGCTATATTTTATATCGGTGACACAACCACAGGTATGGGGGGGTGGGAGGTATAAACAGCAAAAAACGTTCGAAAATTTTGATTTTTTTTTCGACATTAGTGCGGCTTAATTAGTAATTTCTGAATTATCTATGGCAATAAAATTTCCTCTAATGAAAATAGGCCAACGAATACCACTTGGCATTTTTTAAGAATTACGCGAGCAAAGCCGCGTGTTTTGCTAGTATTTAAATAAAGTTTTAATTTAGATAAATTTATAATTTAGATAAATTACTTCGAAGTCGGAAATATAAATTAATATTTAAATAAATAAAAATTCCTATTTTCCCGTGAAAATCTGTTTAAAATTAAATTAATAAATAAATGTTATTACTTCGAAATCGAAAATATAAATTAATATTTAAATAAATAAAAATTCCTATTGTCCTGTGAAAATCTGTTTAAAATAAAATTAAATAAAAATTCCTATTTTCGAAGTCGAAAATATAAATTAATATTTAAATAAAATTAAATAAAAATTCCTATTTTCTCGTGAAAATCAAATTCCTATTTTCCTGTGAAATTTATGTTAAATTACTTTTAAGTCGGAAATATAACCCATCCTTTTCTGGAAAATGTAACTCATATCAGAATTTTCTTCGAAGTTTACTAAAACCGAAAACACTCCTTTTCTCTAGCTGGAAGGAAAACAGAGAAATGTACAAACAGGTTGCAGAACGATAGTATTTGCCGAACCACACGAAGCGGAAGTTATCGCGACCTAGCTTGGCGGCTTGGCGAAGG
Organism: Maratus michaelseni; assembly: GCA_963931845.1. Lineage (NCBI taxonomy): Eukaryota > Metazoa > Arthropoda > Arachnida > Araneae > Salticidae > Maratus > Maratus michaelseni. The sequence continues at coordinate 150,947,670 of OZ007596.1, read as the reverse complement.
GGAACAGAGAACGGAAGCATCCCCTATATTCCTACAAATACACAACAATACATTTTGTCCGTATTTCAAATACTCTGGAAAATGATTTTAACACTGAAATACCCCCCCCCCCCCCCTCCTATTTCGCTGCCCCAATGCTTATATAAATCTACAATTTTTGACAGACTTTCATGAAACTTGATATACACATGTTTTAGAGCCAAAACAAAATTGCCAACTTCAAAAAATTAAATTTTCTAATGCAACATTTTCTTTCCTGTTGCATAAAAAGAGTCTTATATATGGACAATATTTTTATTAGCCAAAAATATCAAACTTGCTCTGTTTTCACATACAAAATTGGCGTCATTCAGAGCAGATGATGCACATTTTCATATATAAAATTTAAAACTTTTACTATAAGTGTGTTAAAATGATGTAGTATCTTCCTTTAAACATATTTAGAATTAAAACATTTATGAAAATAAACATACCAATTTCAAGGGAAAAAAATTACTGCACATGACATCTCTTTCAATAAGACGCTTTTAGTGTGACGTTAAAATGACTCCAACTAAAAAGTGTTACTATATTTATTTCGTTTGTATACTACACCTATATCTTATAGCTAGGTGTTTTAATACTGCTGCAATGGTAGTATTTTGTATGATTTGTATTGATAAATAGAGAGTCTGTTCTTGCTCTTTTCAAACAAAACTTTCTGACTGATGCACGGACCGATTTACAAGTTTGGGAGCCCTGGGCACAGATGCTTATAAGGGGGGGGGGGGTTGCACCAGTGCTTACAGTGGTTTTGAGTAAAAAATACGTATCACTAATAGCGGTAATTATTAAGATAACCACTACTGATTTTAATAATTTAGTGACATTTAATAATTTTTTGTATAAATTTTCTTCTTAATTTTTTAGCAATAAAAGTTTTTATTACAGCTTCATAATGAATCTTTAGTGTTCTATCTCGATAACGATTTTTCGAAATCGGTTCCGAAAGTGAAAGTGTGTTAATAAAAAAACCTGTAAACAAAACCGAAAAAGTAAAAAAGGGCCTTTGCATTGATTGACCTCAACTATCCAATGAAAAAAAAAATATTTTAAAAATAATGAAATGCAAGTGAGATATATATTAAAAAATTTTCCCATAGAATTAATATTAGCAAGCGAGTGTTTTTGCGCAAGTGAAGTAGTTATTTTTAAATGAAAAAAATAAACAGGTTTTTCAATATTAATTTTGTGTTTTAATCGTGAAAACTTCCAGATTTTGGCCAATAATTGAAAAATCTTCAGCAGCATTTGGGGGGCCCCTGGACCTGTGCCGCAAATGCTCTACTGTAAATCAGGCACTGGATTGATGTCACGACTAAAAGCATCTAGAAAATGGCATTTTTATGTAATCATTGAGGATTTAATTTTCATGAATGAAAATGCAAGTTTCCATTTAAAAATAATGCTTTATCATTAGAAGAGGCCACTTCACCTTCTGAAATTAATGTGCATCCTAATAATATTATAAATCTGATTGTGTGCAAATGTTAGGCTGAAGCCAGCGTCAAAATGAAGCATTTAATTATCCTGTATCTTTGCATATAAGTTGATTGTAACTCTCAAATGAACATAGGCTGGTTTTTGTTTATTCTATTTCAATATTTTTCTTAATAATTCAAAATTTCATTTTTTCATAGAGAATAATTGGACATTTTTTCGTATATTTTAAAATGGTTGGTTGGTTTGGTTGGTTTGGCCCAAAGGGCCCGGTTTTGCAGCGTTTTTTAAAATGGTTAAATTTATTTTACCGTTTCTAATACTTTATCGTTGCCAATATGAAATAAAACCCCTGAGTAATAACTTTTAATCAACAATTTATTTTCACGTGAAAAATATCCATGTGAAAAATGAAAAGGAAATGAATTATTTAAGAATTAAACAGAATATGAAATGATGTCATATTAGAAATAAAACGTGCGTTTTCAAATATTTGATAATAATACAAAGTGCATAAATACGAGTAAGTATAGAAAGCAAGCGAATATGATGTCATATATAGAAAAATCGAGGCTAACGAAAAAGACAGGCTACCGCGGTGCATTCCACTTATCTTTTTTTACAGACCGCTAGAGTGACGTGTTGCTCTTTTCGTCCACCTGCATTGGTGCATTCGAGCATCACGTGACTCCGGCGGTCTGTAAAAAACGACACGCGTAAAGCACCGCGGTAGCCTTTCTTTTTCGTTAGCCTCGTAGAAAAATAAAACAGATTTGTTTTGATGCTAAAATAAAATGATCTTGGGTTATCAAATTATTTGTGAGATTAATTTCTCTTATTTTTTTGTTTTTCTTTTTCACATGAAAGGAATTATTTTAAATGTACGTAATATATATATTTTAAATGTATGTGTTGTAAATTAAAGTTCTGTGTTTTAAATGAAATGATTGAAAGATTTATATTTTTAATGAATTCAATACAAATGATGGGATAGTTTGGCGATTTATCGTCTGCACACGGCTAACATAAAGTTACCATATTTTTAATTTAAATTTTAAAAAGTAAAATAATAATAATAATAATAATAATAATAAAATATTGGATGGCATGCATCAATCAATCAATGATATGCATCGCAAAATTATCCGTATCGAAAATCAGAAAATCTTAATAAAAAGAACTATAATTTTTAGAATAAAGTTGTTTTTCTCATAAAAGCTAAAGATTTAATATGATTATGTCGAAGTAACAGAATTTTTCCTCTATCATTTTCCCACAATCGAAACACATTTGTAAATCGTCGTTTCAAACCGGAATTTAATATTACATTTCTTTTAGTTTTAAAATAGGAAAAACTTTGTTGTCGTTTTTAAATATAGCTCTTTTTAAAGTTGTTTCATAATAGATTTTTGTAAAGTCTTGTAGGATAAGAAAAATTGCATAGATTTTAAAGCAATGTTTAAGTAAAATTACAATATTTTTTAAACTTAAAAAACAACAATGTTATCGAAAAGAAAATCGATTTTACCAACAAATTCGCGTAATGCAAAAGCAAAGAAGAAATCAAAAAGTAATAAATCTTTTATTCCAGCCGAATTGTGTAAACTTGAACAAGCCGATCGTGCCAATTCATAACATTATAAACGTGAAAGCGCGTTCTATATAGTAGAATTTTTTTTTACATATAGGTAGAAAATTTTCGAGAATAGGAAGGTTAGGGGTCTAAAATTAGGTCCATAGTCAATTTGGATTTTTTTTTTTTTTATCAAGTGAAATTTGGCGCAAAATTAAATACATTGCTGTAACCAGATTTGTTTTTTGCGTGGTAAACACTTAATGGTATTTTAGATGATCATTTCCCCGCTCACCTTTGATGTCAACTATGACTGTAAAACATATTAAAAAATATTAGCCGATAATTTTCTAATTTTCTTATTGCTATGATGTAAATAGACATCCTGTTTCATACTTTAAACCTGAATCGGTCATGCCATTGTCGTTCAATTTTTATTCCTAATCCTAACCCTAATCGTATCCTATCCTAATCCTGATAATAACTTTAAAGAATATTCTTTGACACGAATATGTAAATTAAATCAATATCCATAAATGGAATGAATGGAAAATAGAATAAATAGAAATGGTAAAATAAAATAACAAGAAAGTACATTTATTCGACACCTAACCCTAGATAAAGCGTAAAAAATTTCAAGCGCATGAAATAAATCAAAATAATCCTATATATACTAACAAAAATATGTAAATTTAGATCATCATATTTCTGTCGTCGGTATTTATTTGCTTGTAGTGTTCTTGACGCGATAGAGAAAATATCGAGGTTAAATTGGGCAGAATTTAAAGTACTTTCTAGCAACCTTTATTTACATTTTAGAATCGCATCAGATTGTTATATATTTGTGAAATATCTATCAATGTATTATAAAATCCACAAGCAGTTTGTTCACTATTTACACCACTTAGCGTGAAGCACTTAATTTAATATATACATAAACAAGATAATGTAGTAAGAAATATATAACATATGTCTATGCAAATAAACAATATAATAATGCCCATTTAGCAATGCACACATATACAAATTGTACACCAAATACCATCTAAAATGCACTGTTGTATAGAAGAATTCTGCCAGTGTTGTTTTTCGTTTTACGAAGAGGAATTCCTCGATTTTCACGATTTTACTGGGTCCTCCTTTTTTCATTAGTTGCAGTTTCATTTTCGCGATTGTAATATATTATTTGGCATGAAATTTCACTTTTTTAAGACTGAGTTATGTCAATGCCCCTATAGCAAAGAAATACCGTATGGTCTCCTATAAAATGTGATAAAGCTTTGGTTAATTATATATGTTGTTAATTATCAAGTGAAATGTTTTGTTAAATTAATGCATTTATTCTTTTTTTAATGTTACGTGAACGAAGTCACGGGTAACAGCTAGTTATCTATAAAGTAGAAACTTTATTTTCAAACCATGAGAAATAGAATTCCACTGAATGTCATGTCATTTGGTTTCATTTTCTTTTTTAGGTGCGTTCGTAATTATATAAATACGTAGCACCTATTGTCGTCACTTGTTCAGTCCGTCCGTCTGTCTGTCCGTCCATCCGTCCGCATATAACAACGCAAAAACTACCCAACCGAATGGTTTGAAATTTAAGATATATTATCTTTGCAGAATTTTGTCGAGACATTTCAAATTTTATTAAAATCGAATCAAAACTTTAGGAGATATTAATAAATATATTTATTAAGAAATTTGAATTTTTTTTAAAAATTGGTGCTTTTTTGTTATAGGAGCTTCGGAAATTTCACGTCAAGCGACCGAGATACTTATTTTATGATAGAAATTAATCTGCAGACAATATAATTCATTTCACAGAATTAAAAATCATCTAGATCTGAAATATTTATATAACTAGCTATAGTACGAACACACCTCATTTGTCACGTTTGACGTACAATTTCCAACTTGTTTCAATATTGTTAGGGAAATGGTATATTTTTCTGTTAGCATCAAAGAAAATCTGCATTCTCACTTATGAAACAGGGGCTTTTACTGTGTTTGCATCAAAGTAATGTAATTTTTTCCTGATTTTGTCATTTTAATGATTTATAGCCCAGGAGACATCGTCACATTTTGTCAAACCGATTTCAGTGTCAACGATTCTGATATATGATAGATTAGATGTAGAAGCACCGCACACTCTGCTACAATGTGAAATGAATGGTAACCTGATTACTGATAATGTCTTCAAGACGGGGTAACATCAGTAATCAGGTTGACATTCATTTCCCATTGTAGCAATGTAATGTCAACATAAAAAGCAGTTCAAACATATAATAATTAAGAAACCAAAAATAAGCTGCTATTGACATTTTATAAATGAAGAACAGTCTTTATCTACCCTATATATATAAAATCCTAATGAAACAAATTTGTGAAACGATTTTATGAAACGATTTTATGAAACGAATTTATCTACCCTATATAAAATCCTAATGAAACGAATTTGTGAAACGATTTTATGAAACGATTTTATGAAACGAATTTATGAAACGATTTTATGAAACGACAGATTAAACGACTGATTATGTTTCAGGGCTATTTTTAATAAAATATTAAACGCTAGATGGTGAAATTAATACCAATTGTCCATAAAAATCCGCGGATGTCAAAACTGGTAATAGAATTTTGAAATTGGAATTAGTTTTCGAGATATTAATTTTTTTCTAATTTTAATGACATTTCTGTAATGATGACAACTAATTACTCAGTTTTTTTGTGACAAAAAAAGGGAAAAAAATTGAAAAGGATCCCTATAGGGATTATTGATTTCTTTTTATTCGTCATTTTCAAATTGAAATTGGATTTATCTTTTATTTCAATCGATAATGAAGACAAGATTGTGATTAAATTATGTTTAAAAATATATATATCACATTTCTATCGTCAGGATTCAATCGTCTGTCACCATTTAATATAAATTATAAACTGGAAATATTTTGAATAAATTCGTCCAAATGACGTCATTTATGTAAACGCAAAATAAAAGGGGGGGGGGAGGAATTAATAGTAATTATTATTTATTGATATCATTTTGTTATTTTTTTGTAAAATTTAATTAAACGAATTTATAAAATCACTAATTCGGATATTTGAAACGAATATATAAAATAATAATTGGCCAGCAAGGAGAATAAAATATCCTGCTTGGTTTTCTTTCCAATTTGAATGAGAATATGACATCAATTATGGTAAAATGACGAAACAGAGAAAATAGTCTTGGCGGAAAAGGAAATTTGGCAACATACTTTCTGTCAACCTATTCACGTTGTCATTTCGTATACAGAAGCATTTTTTCAATATTTATACAATTTGTTTACCGTAAAATGTCATTTATCCTATTTTATATATAATCAGAAGTAATTTGTATAGAAAAAACAATAATAATACACGTATAATTAAAATACGCATATAAACAAAGAAATCGTCGAATTTGTTTCCATGGCTGTTTTTGTCATTTGGCACCAAATCTCACTTTCTGATGCACGAATTGCGCCAAGCTTTTTAACCCCTTGGGGACGAGCGACACGTATACGGGACGCATAAGATGCTCAGAATCCTCGATTATTCCCACCAGTTACTTTTTATTGTAAACGTTGCCTTATTTAATGAAAGCATTTCTGCGATTCGATTACAAGAAAATATCTGTTTTCAAAAACCAGTGGTAAAATATTAAAAATTCTGTAAAGGACGCTCGTCGCGAAGGGGTTAAAAAAGTGTCAAGACCCCTATAATAGAAAAGCACCAAAAGTTCATTGGGTTTGGTTTCATAACTTTTGGCAACAAATCTATGTATATTATCGAATCTATCCGTTTTTGAAACTCGAATTACGCCAAACCTAAAAGCAAAGGATCCTATACTGGAAAAGTACCCGATTTTCTTATGGACAGTATTCAAGTGACATAACATGGTGTAAAATTATCGCGGATAACAAATTTGTTTAAATATCTCATCAACTGATGCCGAATAAATGCAGGCATGTATGCACAAAATATTTAATTAATTTTGTATGATAAATAATTATTAGAAAATTCGTATATACATATTAATTAAAATAAATAATTTACATATTTAAAATAACATGAAAATATGCATGATGGTGCACTAAAATAGAGAGAAAATTAAAACCTGTTACTGAAAATGTCTATAACATAGTACTTTTCAATACCGTGGTACTTAATTTTATTCACAAACAGATGGAATTTTTTTCATCCTTAAACGCAAAGGAAGAATAGAATACAGATCGCTGTTATAAAAGTACGAGAGGTAGCCACAATTTAAACCTAACCATTTTATACAAGCTGGTTTTCAAGGTGTAATTGATTTTACTTATCAATCCCGAAAACAGTCGTCAGTTGTGGCAACAGCTGTGTATGAGGCCATGATAATCAAAAAATGCCCCATTAAAACGTTAAAAAGCATGGCAACTCAATTACAGATTTACCAATATATTTAAAACAAAGCACACTGTCATGTTTTTAGAGGCCTCGAAGTGTGAGTGGGGGTTGGCGAGTGTAGCTCGCAGGGGGTAGGCCCCCTAGTGTTCAATTAATTTTTTATCGGGGGGAGGAGCTGAACCCACCATTTAAGATCCTTTTTGAGCACTTAACACTTAAATTTAGAAAGAAAAACAAAACTAATTTTTATTTTGAGGAAAAGGATGATCAGAGCCCTTCAGCCAAACAATAATAATAATAATAATAATAATAATAATAATAATATTTCTTTTTGTCTTAGTGATTAATTATTTTATTATTATTTCTTTTTGGAAAATAATCAGAGAAAAATAAACTTTAGTTTATAAAATTTGAAAATTCAGATAACAGCAATTGCCTTGCTCCCATTGTGGGCACACATGCATGTAAAATGCTTTATTTCTATAAATTTACATGTAATTAATATGTCTATGCTAAGTTAGTTCTAATACTGATTAGAATGTTTTTTTCTTTTTGTTCATATTTTTTATTTATATCTTGATGGGAATTTTCTTATTTTGTATAATAAATTAAACCTTATTTAATTACTTTTGTCAGTATTATTTTGCAACAAACTGATCTCCATATATTTTTATTTTTATAAGGGGAAATAAAATGTGCACAGAAATTGTGAGACAGATATGGAATAGGGCTTGTGCATGCACTGTATATGGCTATATTTAATACGAAATTGGCTGCTCAATGAGCCTTTCTCTGTCCAATACAAATATATCTCTTGTATCTATATATCCTGTGCATTCCCCCAAACATTTAATAATAATAACGAAAGAAGCACGTTAAAAAAAAACTCACTTTTTTATTATCTGCCTTCCGCTTTTTAAGTAAAAGAGAAATTAGCACATGCATTAACCCTCAAAATATTTGCATGTTCATTTCATTGCGAATGTAAACAAACAAACACTACCCCTCAACCTCCATCCATCCTGGAAAACTTACGCATGCGCAAAAATAAGTTTCTTCTCCTTACGCCAAATTCTTATGCCATAGTGTAAACGCAATTTTTTCTACTCTTGGACCTGAAAGACCCAACAGACCTGAAAGACCATATAGTGTAAACGCAGCATAAATTAAGCATGAAAAACTTATGTGGAAACACCGAGACTGAAAATTAAAATTTTAAAAGTGAATCACAGTATTTTAAATAAGAAAACTTAAAATATTAACAAATTTCGCGATATTTTCCGCAGCCAATCGGCGAATTCCTCTATTTCAGCAGACACTTTCACAATATTATTATTCCATCTCAAGTGCTAATTTCATAAGCCTACATTGTGCCTACATCTGAAACATTAAGCACCAAAATAATTGTTCTCCACATATTTTACCCAAATTTAATTTTATCCCCACTTTTCAGATTTACAATCAACTTTTAAAAATCCACACATTATGCACAATGTAAATTAAAGAAATAAATGAAGATTTTATTATTATTTTTTTTTATTATTATTAAATTACATCTGAGGATTTAGTTTTCACAAAAAATGATTCTAAAAAATAATTATTTACTTAAAAAAAAAAAGACTTCAACGTTACTATTGACAATACTAAATGAAAAGAAAAGTGAGTTCTTAATGAACACCCAGCAAGTCAAAATCAGTAAATGAGTCAATAAAGTTTACAAAATACCTAACTTATAAAACAAACACTTCAGTAATTGAGAATTTAATATAGGGCAAAATTAACACTAGCCACCGGCCACAGAGCCACCAAATGAAAAAAATTGGGTAGGTACTTCTCTATTATCCCGTTAACCACTTTTCATAACAAAAAACTATCGCCAAACTGTAAGATTAAAGGCCAAAAATGCAGTCCCATTTACTTGATGTGAGAAGCATTATACGTGTTTGTTATGTCATCAAGTGGTTTTTAATTCGACATTTGCGTGTATTTTTTATTATGTTTTACTGTTTTATTAGTTATTTCATTAATTGAAATAACAATTGTGTCCTTAAAATCTTATATTTTGTTTATTTTCATATTCTAATGGCAACGTTCTCCCGTTTATTTGGCGTTACAGTTTGATAGTTTTTTGTTATGAAAAGCGGACGACGGGATAGTACAGAAGTACACTTTTTTATAAAAAATTCTAAACAGTAAACTTTTGTTACAATTTAAATTAGTATTAATCTAAAATTAAACAGCCCAAATAAATATGTTAATATAAAAATTTTTTCAACCAAAAAAAAAAAAAAAAAAAAAAATAGAATCTTGATGAAAGGCCAAAAAAAAATTTTTTTTCCTTATAGGAAGATGGCCGCTGACAGACAATTTTTGGTCAGTTAGATGGGCGCCAGTGATATATGTACATATGTAAATTCATATGTATATACATGTGTGTGTATATGCAGTCATATGTATATATGTATGTGTATGTATATATATGTATATGTAGATATGTGTATGTGTGTGTATATATATATCACTGTCGCCCGGCTAAAAAAAAGTACTTAAAGTGGCCACTTATAAAACTGCTACTATTGGCCACTGGTCTCTAATGAAAATTCCCAGTTTTGCTATTTAGAAATGAATACATTAATTTACTTGCCCTAGGTGATAGGATTTTCTGACCAGGCGAGTGAATTTTTATACAGTCTTTTACATACTGCTCTCTATAAATATAAAAAATTTCTTATATTTTTTAATCAATGACCATATTTCATGTTTTTCCCAATTTCTCTAATGTAAACATGACACTAAGTTTTAACCAGTAATAGAAATTGGGAAATAAAAGGTATGTGTAAAATGATGCCAACAGAGTAAGAAAATTTAACCAGAGCCCCAACTTCGCCTGAAAAGAGCGACTGCAGCGGATGACTTAAAAACTAAATCATCGCTTTGGCGATTTTTATCTTCGTGATTTCCGTTTAATTGTAACCCTATTCTGCTTGGCGTCTTTTGCTGTTGTCATTTGCAAATGTGCAAATTTTCGGAGTTCGCTATTTGAATTTTGAATCTTGATTAATATTTATTATTAAAATTATTCTTTGAAGATTAAATAGGTTATTATAATTATTCAAAATGCTAGAAAGAGATAAGTGTATTGTTTGTAAGAACAAGAGTGAATTTTTTTTGTATTACCAACTAGCAAGCTACGCCCGCTACGCTTGTCAATTTCTTATAACGAACTTTTAATCCAATAAAATATTGACATTTCATAATTCACTTTTATATTTTAACAGAATAATAAGGCTACTATAATTTGTGACAAGTGCTATAGCCAATATACACGCCAGGACACGTCGCCCTTATAATTATCTTTTTAGGCATGAAGGTTTCGCTATGGTACTCCATTGTGAAATTTGGTAATTTTTCAAATTCAATATTTGAAAAATGGCATAATCATGAGATTTGAAATTTATATCAAGAAAAATACAATTTTTTTACCTTTCAAACGCAGTTTGTCTAACAATTTTCTGACAAATAATTTTCGAGCTACTATTTTTTTTCAGTAACTTGAAATGTTTCATTTTCCGAGATTAATCTGTGGCAACAATTAGCGAAAAACCCAGTCGTCAGAAACGCATAGTTTTTTATTAAAGAGGCTGTTGGAGCAGGGATTGTCACCACCAATTTGCCACCATCACTTTTGAAATCGGTTCGGTAGTTCCAGAGATTACCCCCTACAAACAAACAAACAAACAAACAAACAAAAAATCTTTACTCCTTTATAATATTAGTATAGATGATCGGTAAGTTGTGATTTATTTTCATGTGTTATTTTTATTCTTTTCTTTGGTCATAATGCTTTCCTATGGGGATGCAGACAATTTTTCAAATTTCATTTTTATCTGAAATGAAAATGGAACATTTGCATAATGTATTTAGACGTGAAATTATGAATGCTAAATTTTCGATATGGATTTCCAATAGTTTTAAAATTTTGCCGATAAATTAAATTCAGAAATTAATTGCTTAAAATATTTGAAAATATTTTTGCATCTGTTCGTGAAATATAAACGTCTTATTTTCATATTTTTTACAATTTTTAAAAGCGTTTATTTTTTACTTTCCTCTTTAATTTATTCGCTGCTTAGCAGCCGTATTTCAAAGAGTATAAAAAATAATAAAATTCAAGGAACTCGCACTGTTTTGGTGAAATATCTTTTTATTTATTTATTTATTTGGCTATGATGTCATACACTCACGCACAAGTTTTTTTTTTTTTTTAATCTGTTATAAAAAGGAAAAAAGTCGCCAAATTTAGAGGATTTTTTCCTTTAATGGCAATCTAGCCATTGTATGAAGTTATTGGTTTGGCGAGGGTTTGAAAATCGCGCCTACCAAAGAGTCGCCAAACATGGCTGCGTGAGTGTAAAGCATATTCATGTAATATGTCATATGTTCCAAAGAATAATCAATTAATCAGAATTTCAGAATATTATTGTATAACACAGTGTTTAATTTAAGGATTCCAATTTCTGGAACATTCGAAGAATTTTATCTGCTTATAAATATGCATGCAATTGAAAAAATAATAATTATGGATTTTTACGATGTTAAATTATATGAAAAATGAGATTTAAAAAACAAGCAGCAACAAGCTATCGCCATTTTTTTTTCTCCTTCCCTCATTTGTCGCCAAGAAAGCGATATCTAGCCGTATTAGAAATCTCGCTTTTAATATGGCCGCAGTTCTTGCGTCACCTGCAGCAATCGCTATTGTCTATGTTTAATACCATGTTAAAGAAGTTGCCATTGCAGTGTATGAGAATTGATTCTCTGTTTAAATCTCTTTACTCTGTGATGATGCCTACTGTAAATGTTTTAGGCATCAAATTAAATTTTTTAGTTGGAAAAAATTGCGATACAGCTGTCGCAAATGCACCAGAGTATCTTTGTGGTACCAAAATGGCAATTTTATGCCTGAGCAACAATTCGAAATTGGTGAGATTTTGCTTTGTATGGCAAAACACTAGAGCAGTTTCCATGAGTTTTATATTAAAATAAATATTGTGTATTTTATAATAAATTAATCAATGTCTGTGTTTTGTAATAAAAATTGTGTGTGTTTTATAATAAAAATGTGTTTTTTATAATAAAAATGTGTTTTTTATAATAAAATAAATTGTTTCAAAGTAAAATAAAACTAACATGCAGTTAAGCAAGCTAGGCCTAACAGTTATCCAAAAGCAGGGTTTTCTCACCAAAATGGCGAAAAACAAAAATCACGCCAACCCTTGTGCATCTACGACAGCTGTTCCAAAATTGCAATTCTTTAGAGCAGTGGTTCCCAAACTTTTGGGCTCGCGGAGCCCTTTTTGAGAAGAATTTCTAAGGCGGAGCCCCTTAACCCCCACGGTACTCTATGGTTTACAAATTAATGTGTTTTATGCCTTTGGAGCAGAGAAAGATCTGCTGGATAAGAGTCCGAACCAGTGGTTTCCAACATGGGGTCAAGGTCTTCAGTTTCGCCCTTTACTTGATACAGAAATTCTGAATTCATACTAGAAATTTTGAAAATCAAATTTTTCATTATTTAACCCCTTAACAGTTTTATTTAATATTACTTTTATTGAACACAATAAATTAAGAACTTAAAACCACTTTTTTTGTATTAAAATATATGCTTAGTATAATCGTGATATGTCCGCCAAATACAGCAAAAATTATAGTTAAAATTTGTGGTTTCTAAAAGCTTTTAGTAACGAAGAAAACAAACTCTTCTTACCCGAGTGACGTTCGAGCAATACTGTTAAGAGGTTAATGACAACCATTTTTAAAATAAAAAATATTATTTCGGGATTTCCACTATGAACTCGGAATTAAAGATCAAAATGGTAACCCTGTCTGGGGCATGCACTGCATTGGGGCTTACGTGAAACTATTATTATTTATGGCGAAAACTACACACACACAGAAAAAAGGTAAGTGGTACAGTTTTCTTTCACAAAGAGAGACTTCTGTATAATCCCAATAGGCTAGTCGAAAAAAAAATTCGTAGGTCCAGTCGTCCATGAGTAATCGAAACACGTTTTCGTTAGTCTCGCCCACCCGTAATAGAATCATGCTATTGCGGATTCTTTTTTTCGTTCTCCTTTACGTTTCTAGTATTTCTAAACATGCAACGAAAACGAATCGCCTCTGAGGTTCTTCTTTTGAACCATTTATAAAAAATAGATTTAGAAGCAGATCATCGTTTTAGTGTTTAAGTGGGTGGGGCAAAATCTATAACCTGTATTGTTAAGTGCAGTATCGTTCACTTCTTTTGAATTTTTTATTTGAAGTATTTAGCTATTAATTATAGTTTTGATAGAAACTTTCTTTCACCAATGTTTTTGCCTCAAAATAGATATACAGTTAAAAACTACACATGTTAAAAGAACTGCAACTAGTAGAAAAACTATACTAAAAAAACCGGGATATATGGATGTGGTTAAATTTATGTCAGGACGGTACTCACTGACGAAAAGGCTAAGCAGGGTGTCGCTGAGCAAAAGTTTAGAATTTAGATTGTTAATGTGATGATGACAAATGTACAAAACGAATATATATTTTTTAAATTGCTACAGCCTTATTTCTGATAGGAAAATGTGGCATCATAACATAAGAATCTTAGCCAATGCCGAGACCAATTAAAACAAAATTTTAAAGAGGGGTTGTTAAATGATACAAGATGTTTAAAAAAAGTGCGCTTTTAGCCACATACATTGCTTTAAAAATTAAGTACAATTATGTAAAACAGCATAGAAAATTTGAATTACTAAGAATTAATAAAAATAAAATAAACAGATTAAAGGAATTAAAGTTACAAAAAGTAAAAAGAAAACTATATACACAACGTATACAAATAATAAATAAATCTAATGAGGGGTTTATTAAATGATACAAGATGTTACAAAATAGAGGCGTTTTAATCGACAAACATTGTTTTACTATGAAAAACAGTTTAGAAAATTTAAATATACAAATAACATAAACAGATTAAAGAAATTAAAGTCATATATAAAAAAATGAAATATATATGCACAATATACACAAATGTGAAATGAATCTATGAGGGGCTTAAATGATACAAGATGTTATAAAAAATATGTTTTAAGCGACAAAGATTGTTTTACTATGAAAAAGAGTATAGAAAATTTAAATAACTAAAAATTAATACAAATACCATAAACAGATTAAAGAAATCAAAGTTATAAAAAGAAAAAGAAATATGTGTACATAACATACACAAATGTAAAATGAATCCAGTAAGAGGCTTTAAATGATGCAAGATCTTATAAAAAAAGACGTTTTAAGCGATAAACATTGTTTGAAAAATTAAATACAATTATGAAAAATAGGACAGAAGATTTAAATAACTAAAATAAATTTAATAATAAAATAAACAGTTTAAGCAAATTAAAATTCCAAAAATAAAAATAATACAATATGCAATATATACAAATAATAAATGCCGGTAGAACTTTTTTTATTCTGCACAAAGTGTGACGAGCAATAACGTATAAGGATCTAGCAGGAAAAATGTGGTTGAATTGTTTTGCACAGTTTTTTTTATATCTGCTGCAATTTTTGACAATTGTAAGCGAATGTCTGGCTCTTCATTTAATCAGCTTCTGTACTTTGTTTTCATACTTGTGTAAGCGTGATGTAGCTTCACACAGATAAGTCGTTGAGACTGGGAGTAAAATTAATTTTGCTCTGTCTGACAAGATTTTGTATTCCTCTGTCAAATGACATAAAAATTTTATGATACGTTGGTTTTGAAAATAGATTTTTATAATGCTTTGAGATGTTAAATCAATGAGAGTGAAGTTAGAACCTGGTTACTAAGCAAAAAAGAACTAAGTATAAACATATGAATAGTCGGAGCTCCAAAGAACAAAACTGTTGAACAGAACTCCCGTTTGTTCGGCAAATTGAGATAACAGCACTGGCGCGGCCTTTGTTCTTTCGATTCACGTTGTGCATTCGATTCAGAATACTATTTCTTGTAGCTTATTTTGAATCGAATTTTTAAAACACATTAAATGCAGAAACATAAAATAAAGTAGCTCAAACCAAAAAATATTTATACAGAAAATAGATAACATGTATAATGCAAATTTTTATATGATTTGAGAAGACATATTATAGTATTTTTCAACCTAGTGATAGATGTACTTATTTTTGATACACACACAAAAAAAAAATTTCTACATACTTTCTAAAAATTTTCCCTTGCAATATGCTAATTTCTTTCATGTTTTGTTTATTTTCTTGGAACGCCGCGGAGCCCTTGAAAAGTATAGGCGGAGCCCCAAGTGCTCTGCGGAACACACTTTGGGAACCTCTGGTTTAAAGTATTATAACTTTGGGTGATTCTCACAGGTGATACAGTAGCACTTTTATTATCTTAAATTTGTATAAAAAAATATTACGAACTTCTAATAGACGCACAGAAATGTGTTTAATTTTTAAATTAATGTTTATGTCTTTAATTTGGAATTGTTTTTAATTTAGAACTGATTTAATTACCAACTATAGTTGGTGTATTTAACTTTGCGTACGTAAATAAATGTTGCTTTCCTTTTGAATCTCTAAGTTTCATCTGCTAAAAGTGAGCCTACAAAATTGGGGTTTTCTTGGTAATTTTGGTAAGATAACAAGGTGCTTTAGCATGTGTTTGTTTGGATACCATAAAATTCAAAATTTCAGCTGAAATAATTGTGTGCTTGCAGCGAGCTGTAGTCTAGATCTTAGACCAGACATGTCAAAAGCTTGGCCCGCCGACTACATATCTGTGGCCCGCGAAGCCTTTGGCATCTTACCTGTGTTTAATTTACTTGTTAGAAAAAGCATGATGAAAATAAACTTTGCACGAATACACTTGCACCAACCGTTGTCTTTGAGATGACAAACATTAGAAAGGTATGTATCTCAGTGTTGCCAGTTTGGCGGGCTCTATTTTTATTTAGAATGCTACCTCTATTTTTGAATAGTAATATTTGTCTTATACATTTTGTCATTAAATAAGGGAAATATCCCTCTTCATCTGAATTTAAAATCCCACTCACCTGCCAACAGTGAAGTATATAGACAGATATAAATCAATTTTAGATTCTAGTACTAAAAAAAAAATGTGAATACAAAATTAAACATCGGAACGTAGCAAAGCACGAGATCTTAAGTACGAAAATTAAAAAAATTCGTAATTTTTTCCCAGTGTTTTACTTATAATTTTTATTTCTTTTATACCGAATCTAATACTTAATTTTAACTATTTTCGATTTTACACCACTTTACAAAATAATATATTGTATTTATTAAATACTAAGAAATGTATTGTAAAATTACTAAAATTCGGCACTAAATAGGAACAGTGAAAATTTTAAAGAAATCGAATTGTAAAATTAAATAGCTTTAAATGAGTGACTTTGAAAGTGACACAAATTATCACTTATGTTTTTGAAATAAAACACCCGAATATGTCATCCAGGTTCTTCACTTGGACTTTAGTTGAACATATGGATTTTGGATTGAAGCTCTTTAATTATTTTCATTACTTAGGTTAGTAATTGCGTGTGATCTTTTTGGAATCCTGAATAATCTTTTTTCCGTTCTTTCATTTTTTTAGCTAGTAGGCTATCAAAGCCTGAGAACTAATGTGCCCGCAGGTTCTGTATGTACATACGTATGTACGTAACGCGATAACTCTTGATAGAAGTATCCGACTTGCTTCAAATTTTGTATATAAGTTCATTCTGATAAGGTGCTTTCTTGATCTTTGGGGAATCCTGCATGATCTTTCTTTCCTTTCTTTCATTTTTTATTGACATATACACATTTTTTTAATATACTCTTTACACCCCCGGTTATATATATCTTACTTATAATAAAATCCAAAGGCGAGAAAGTGTCTGTAACGGTACCGGGTTGTACCACTCTGCGATTCGACCGTAGTTAAACGCCATGTTAGGCTTACTGAAAAAGAAGTTATATTATCTACTTTCGTCGTTTAAATATTTGTAAAAGCATATTCAAGCTTTTAAATCTTTTAATTTTGTTTAAAACCTTAAAACACTATTTCATAAAAAAAAAAAAATGTATATTAACATTTCTGTAAAAAAAAAAAAAAAAATTCTGTAGCACTTTTTTTTTCAGAATGCGGTGATTTATTTCCTTGGGAGAGATTTGAGGTTGATTCAGTATAGTGTCGCCATCTACTGGCGGATTTTGAAATGGCTTCCATCGTTCCGGATTTCGGGTCCTCCCGAAATTCACGATTATTTGACAAAATTCATGTTTTTTTTTCGTAATTCTTTGACAAAATTTGCATTTTTTCTGCTGTTCTTTGACAAAATTTCATTTTTTCGTAGTCCTTTGAAGAAATTTGCGTTTTCTGTTTGCGATCCTTTGAGGAAATTTGCGTTTTTTGCTATTCTTTGACGAAATTTGCCTTTTATTCACGATCCTTTGACAAAATTCGAGTTTTTTCTGAGATTGACGAAATTAGCGGTTGTTTTTTTCGATCCTTTGACGAAATTTCACTTTTTTCGCGATCGCTTAACGAAATTAGACATTTTTTCGCAGTGCTTTGAAGAAATTTGTGTTTTTTTTTTCTAGACCCTTTGAAGAAATTCATGTTTTTCCGCGATTATTTGACGAAATTCGCAGTTTTTTTTTTTTTTTTTTTTTTTTTTTTTTTTGCGATCCTTTAACAATTTTTTTTTTTTTTTTTTTTTTTTTTTTTTTTTTGTGATCCCTTGATGAAATTTTACATTTTTTTCGGAGTCTTTGGAAGAAATTTGCGTCTTTTTCGTAAGCCTTTGACGGAAATCGCGTTTTTCTGCAATTTGTTAACAATATTAGCGGTTTTTTTTTTTTCAATCCTGCAACGAAATTTGCGTTTTTATTTTCGGTACTTTGACGAAATTCACGTTGTTTCCACAATCCTTTGATGAAATTTTCTATTTTTTCTGCGAACGATAGACATAATTGATTTTTTTCGGCGACTATCGTTCAAAATTCGAGATATTTATGTTCGAAATTTTGGACTGAAGACTTAAATTTTCGAAATCGAATGCCTTAAATTTTTAGGAAAACTTGAACAGAATCACCCCTGATGAAATAAATACATAACTATTTTTTGTTTCTAACGAATCGTAATATAAATTAATTTTAAACTAAAATTTGAGAGAAAAATGATTTGTTTTTAATTTCGGGAAGAGAAGGGGGGGGGGGGGGACCGTGTTCACCCGCCACTGAAGTAACAATATTTTAGTGATTAAACATTGAAACACAATAGACTGAAAAAAAATTAGGAATCGGTAAAATTTTCGAAAAAATTCAGAAAATCTAAAATTTTAGTAAAAACTTACAAATTTGGAAAATTTTCGAATTTTTCTTTCCGGACTTCGGGTTTTTCCGGATTTTGGATTTTCGGATAATGGGTCATATGCTATAAAATGATTCTTTCTTATCAAACGTAATTAAAATATAAGAAATGCATAGTCCAGCGTAATTTCCATTTAATTTTGCTTATGTAATCAAACAATGAGTTATATGGTAAGTCAAGTTGTTTAAAAACTCATGGATAACACTTTTTTACAAAAACTTTTTTTTTTATTTGTAGAAATCATTTGTCCTTTTTAAAATGTATTTCAATAATAAATCTCCATGCTGTTTGTTTGTATGAAGTCTTATGAAAATGAAACGCAGATCAACAATCCGTCATTTTTGACGGGGTTATATACTAGTATATATATATATATATATATATATATATATATATATATAATATTGTAAAGCTCTTTATCACTATCAATAAATATGATAAACTGAAGATGAACATAGGAGATTTTTTTAAAGGTGATTTACAATACAATTACATTCAAAGGAAAACTGAAATTTTATGTTTGATATGTAGACACTCTTGGGGTTTGGAAATAATGTAACATTAAGAGGTGCAACAGCACAAAGTATAAAAGAAAAACTCATAAAAATCTGGCTAAACTTCGGAAGGATAAACTGTTGGAATTGAAACTGATACTTCTTTAGAGAATCAAAGTAGTAACCAAGCGTATGGAAGAAAATATATTGGCTTTAAAAAACTAATTATTGTCTTCATTACATTAAATGCCTCGCAAGTCGAAATCATTCACAACAAAATTGAAGAAATTATGTGTAGAACAGTTAAAGAAAATTGAAAATGTTATGTTATTCCTAGAAAATTTTATGTATAGTGGATATATTTATAAAACCCGTATATGTGCAAAAAAACTTATAGTGTTTATAAACTTATGTTATATTCGTATGCACATTCTTAATCATCGTCAATTTAAAAAATATCTTCGAAATATGGGTAGTGAAGATAAACAAATCTATTTTCTTATACAGATATTTGATGACTTTCCATCATAAAATTTTAACTGTTAAATTCGAACTGTTAAATAAGGCTGCAATTGTCATTTTAAATCACAAATTATGAATATGGATTATTAAAAGACCGCCAATAGACAAAGTACTTGGAGTTTTCATTTGAAATTTTAAAACACCCGAGTAAACTTCAAATTCAAGACAATTTCATAATGCTATCGTGTTATTTGATAGTATTAGCGTTTTCAAATACAATTCTTTGATAAAACAATTTTGAAAATGAAAATGTATTTCATTTTAAATGTTGCCAGGCCTCATTGCACAAATCGTCGGAGTGGAAATTTTTAGAATACACTAAAAATACAGTAAAAATGAATTTAAAAGAAGATTTTTTAATTACTTGATACGTTGGTTTTGAAAATAGATTTTTATAATGCTTTGAGATGTTAAATCAATGAGAGTGAAGTTAGAACCTGGTTACTAAGCAAAAAAAACTAAGTATAAACATATGAATAGTCGGAGCTCCAAAGAACAAAACTGTTGAACAGAACTCCCGTTTGTTCGGCAAACAGAGATAACAGCACTGGCGCGGCTTTTGTTCTTTCGATTCACGTTGTGCATTCGATTCAGAATACTATTTCTTGTAGCTTATTTTGAATCGAATTTTTAAAACACATTAAATGCAGAAACATAAAATAAAGTAGCTCAAACCAAAAAATATTATACAGAAAATAGATAACATGTATAATGCAAATTTTTATATGATTTGAGAAAACATATTATAGTATTTTTCAACCTAGTGATAGATGTACTTATTTTTGATACACACACACAAAAAAAATTTCTACATACTTTCTAAAAATTTTCCCTTGCAATATGCTAATTTCTTTCATGTTTTGTTTATTTTCTTGGAACGCCGCGGAGCCCTTGAAAAGTATAGGCGGAGCCCCAAGGGCTCCGCGGAGCACACTTTGGGAACCTCTGCTTTAGAGGAATAAATATGATACATTTTTTAATGAAATAATTACAATACATTTTTTTGAAAAGGCAAAATATAATGTAGGGATATGCACAACCTTTTTAAGCAAAGGGCCTTTTAAAAAATAACAGGGCTGTTGCGAGCCACCATCAGTAGCACACAGCATTTTTTTTCGGGGGGAGGGGGGGAAATCTAAGCCTATAATCAGATTTTTTAAAAAACATCAATTTCAGAAGGGTAGATTTAGCCTCATAGTTTCCCTCTTTTCAGTCAATATATACAATTCTGTTGGCAAGGGTATATCAAGAATAGGGGGTGCACAACTTTTATAATAAGAGGGCTAGTCACAAGAATGACTGGTTTGTCAAGGGATATTGTCATATTGTCATCCGTAGCACAGACAATATTTGGTTTCGTGGAAGGAGGGGGAGGGGGATTGAAAAAAAATTGCAATTTTTTCCGTGAGTGGTTGACGAAATTATTTTTTTCGCATCAAACTGACAAAATTTGGAACTCTGGAATTTCCAATTTTGGCATCTATAGTTTTCGTCGGCCGATTAATGAAATTCACAATTTTTCTTCTCTTGACAATGATGAAATTCGCGATTTTTTTTCTGTGACCGTTCGTCGAAATTTACAATTTCTCCACGAATATTCGACAGAATTCTTGATTTTTCCATGCCCAGTTGACAAAATTCGCAATTTTCCATGCCTATCGAAATCATAATTTTACAGACCCGATAGACAAAACTCATGATGTTTTCCTATGATCTATGGACAATTTGAATATTTTTTCGTGACTGTTCGTTGAAATTCGCGATTTTTCAATGCCCATTCGATGAAATTCGCTGTTTCTCTGTGCTCGATCCATGAAATTCATGATTTTACATGCCTTATCGACGAATTTCGCGGGTTTTTTCCAGTGGTTTACAAAATTTAAGATTTTTCGTTTTATTTTTTATTTTTATTTTTTTTTTTTTGAGTGATTTCCGAAATTGCCGATTTTGGCATCGCTGGTTTCTGTTGACCGATTATTGAAATTTGCATTTTTTTGCGACAAAATGGCGAAATTTGTGATTTTTCCATGCACATTCAACAAAATTCGCATCCAGTCGACGTAACTCATGATTTTATGCGCCCGATCGACGAAATTCATGATGTTTTCCTACGATCTATGGACAAAATTTGCAAATTTTTCTCGCGAATTATTAAGGAAATTCGAAATTTGTGGATATGTTGGCATGTGTGGTTTCCGCGGGCCACCAGTTACCCATCACAGGCCATTTTTGCCCACGGGCCACAGGTTGTGCATCCCTAATCGCGACGCGGTTTGGCTCATTCGACTCGACATCGATAAAACTTACGGATTTCAGTTCAGAGTTTCACCACCAGAGGCGCTTTCCTATCTATGGTTATATGGGCCTGATCACAATGAGGTATGGCTCATTCGACTTGAAATCGACAGCCTCAAAGATTTCAGTTTTGTTCATATAGAACAGATTGCGTCCCCTGCAGTGGAAAATGAAACTAACGGATTTTACAGCTAACTCGAGTTCTATGGGTCCCATCACAATGCAGTTTAATTCACTCCACTCGACATCGTCAGGATATATAGATTTTAGTTCCAAGTTTCACCACCTGGGGACGCTTTTCTATCTCGGGTTCCATATGCCTGATCACGACGTGGTATGGCTCATTCAACTTGAAATCGACAGCCTCAAAGATTTCAGCTATATTTGTATAGAACAGAGTGCACCCCCTGGCGGTGGAAGATGGAACTAAAGGATTTTGCAGCTAACTCGAGTTCTATGGGTCCCATCACAATGCAGTAAATTCATTCGACTCGACATCGACAGTATATATCGATTTTAGTTCCAAGTTTCACCACCAGGGGACGCTTTCCTATCTTGGGTTGGTTCTATGGGCCCGAGCACGACGTAGGATGGCTCATTCGACTCGAAATCGACAGCCTCAGAGATTTCAGCTGTGTTTGTATAGAACAGAGTGTGCCCCCTGGCGGTGGAAGACGGAACTAGCGGATTTTGTAGCTAACTCGAGTTCTATGGGTCTCATTACAATGCAGTTTAATTCATTCGACTTGACATCGACAGAATATATCGATTTTAGTTCCAAGTTTCACAACCAGGGGCGCTTTTCTATCTCAGATTGTATGGGCCCGATCAAGACGAGGTAGGGCTCATTCGACTCGAAATCGACAGCCTCAAAGATTTCAGCTATGTTTGTATAGAACTGAGTGAGCCTCCTGGCGGTGGAAGATGGAACTAACGGATTTTGTAGCTAACTCGAGTTCTATAAGTCCCATCACAATGCAGTTGAATTCATTCGACTCGACATCGACAGGATATATCGATTTTAGTTATATATCGTTGGAAAGGTCTGTGACCACTTAATCATATTATGCATCTCCGGTGTCCCACTTGCCCCCCAAGGGGGGTACTTTTTAAATTTTGCACACACCCACCATGTTATACATCGTTGGAAAGGTCTGAGACCGCTTAATCATATAATGCATCTCCGGTGTCCATCCCCCCACTTTTCCCCCCAAGGGGTGCACTTTTCTAAATTTTGCCGATACACCTCATGCGATATATCATTGGAAAGGTCTGTGACCGCCTAATCATATTATGCAGCACGACAGCTATACGGTGCCGCAGGCAGCGGGGACCCGAGCCGGAGGTTCGTTCGGTTTTGCACACACCCATAAGATTTCGTCATAGTATCCAAACAAGGGGAAAAGTATACAAGTGGTTAATATGACGTAAAATAATCATTTACATAAATTTTACTTATGATTTTGGATACCGCGGCACAAAACATGAATAAGTCTATTGAAATAAATACATTTCAATACATAATATAGGCTCAGTGAAAGTAATATATTTAACAGTGTATTGAAAAATTAAAGGATTGTTTGTATGTGTAAATATACTTTAGAAGACAAACGAAAATTAATTTAAATTGAAATTTAAAAGAATCCTATTAAATTCACGTCAAGGTGTCACTCAAATTTTGATATCATTTCTTTTAAAACCCATATTTTGAATTCCTGAGAGATATGAATGAAAAAGCATCAGCGAATAAATTATATATATTTATTCCTGTTAAGATAACAATTGCACCTGTGAATATAAATAAAACAAATAGAAAATGATGATTTAAAAACAAAATATTAACATAGCGTCACTCAAATTTGATATAATTACTTTTAAGACCCATATAATAATATATAATAAATAATAAAAATGCATTTTACTAATGCCTTACTTATACAACATATTCAAAAATGAATGCTACATAACAAATGAATGACATAAAATTGCAGAATATAAAAACTTTAGTTTGTAGCATATTATTTCTCATTCACATTCGTTTTTACAGTTGCACAATAATGTGCAAGACAGACCAAACTTCCTACAACTACACTTATTTTTGCAGATTTTGCACATACATTTTATTAGTTCTTTGGAAGAATCTGCGATCTCGGGCAGCTCCAACCATTTTAATTTCCATTAAAAATTATCCAACCACCATCCCCATTTATTTGGAGAGGGGGGACATATTTCCCGCTCATGTGCTTGTCCCCAAATGTGTCCAGCTTGGAAAGCACTCCGTAAAATATGTTGCTCTAGTGCACCCTTGATTGATGGAAGATGTTCAATAGGACGATTTTTTGTCATAAACAATTCCTGTCTAGCACCATTTACACTTATGCTGTTACATGTTGAACAGTACAATACTGCGAATTTTTCTAAAATATTTAGAATATCGTCCGGTATGTATGTTTGCGGGTTTGATAAAATGAAAATGCGATAGTAGCATGTTTATAGAGAATCCATATCTTCCAAGCTGACTTTTTTGTTTTTCCTGTGAAACCAGGATTGCTGTCGCAGCCTGTGAAAGCATGGAGTAACGACTTCCTAGAAACACTTCCTAGTAACGACTTTTCTTTTTCTTTTTCAATAGCTGCAGCTACAGTATGGACGGGAATAAGTCTGTAATTCTTCCCTGTTCTAAATGCAATCCAAACAGTTTGCAGGTGTCTATCTGACAGAGTAAAGAAAGTGCAATTGCTAAAACTAATACATCAGTATCTACAGAGCGTATAACAATATTTTTCAATCCGTTTTCTGCCATGTATTTGAGGTGCAAGAATATCCTTGTATCAGCTTCTTCATGAACAGGGCAAGTCATTCCAATTAAGGAACTTAGTGCAATATTATTTCCTTTAACTTCTTCACCTAAAGTGGTTATAACTTGTGTATTTTTTATGGTATGTATAGCTAGTGTTCCAAGCAGATTAAATAACTCTTCTTTATTACTTGAATTTCTTAAAAAATCTTGCCAATTTTTAGGTAGTTTGACATGCGATAGCACTTGCCGCCTGGTTCCTGCACCCCTTTTCTGTCTGGTTTCACCTTTAATGCTTGGTGTAATGTATCTATCCCATATCAAATCTATTCTTTGGCAACTAAAACTCTCAATGTCGTTACATAAATGGGGTTTAAATGTGTTAATGTAGTAATCATTAAAGGTTTTTGAAGACTGGTGAGGTTTTAAAATGTAAATTAAAACTGGCCCATGATAAATTAAAACATCGCATGTTCCTGGAAAGGTGTTTCTATTCTTCTCAATAGTTTCCTCTAAAATACGTGCTAAATCACTTTTATTGCTGGGTCGAAATTCACCGTTACTGGAAAAAGCAGGGGGAATTGGTTGATTTTCAAATTTGAAAAAAATTTCAGGTCTAACTGACGATTCTGTGCAACTATTTATTTAAAGGAAACTGGATTCTTAGAAGAAACGAAAACATTAATTAACATGAAAACGTAAATGGTACAGATACTGACACTGAATATTTACAAAATTAATTTTTATCACACCATTCTGTATATAATCGTGCATCGCGCTATAAAACTATGTATAGAACAGATCTTTCATAAACAAAAATCTTTTCAGTTGAATTGCTAGATTGATCGTCTGCGCACCAAAGAGTCTGAGAGTAGAGTAAGAAATCGCAACATTAAAATGAAATATGTTTTGGAATTTTGGAACAAAACCCCATAGTGAATACATCTCATTTTGGGTGGTGCCTCGTCATCAGAATTACATTGTAATAAATACATAAATACACGCTACATTGTATATTTATATAAAAGAAAATGTTCATATGACAATTTGCAATTCTTTCATATCTAGCAAAGTTCAAAAACACATTATATAATTTAAAACGCGCATTGAGACAGCATTGTGCTTATTGAAAGTCCTGTGACCGTATTATTTTGTGAGCCCCTGTAAATGAACGAAAACTGCTATGCACTGCATATTCTATAGTAAGTATCTTGTACTGCACCGCACTGATGTATACTAATTTGAATATGTTACAAAGAGTATAACATCATTAAAACACATTGCAAGCGATTTTCGTCTACAGACCATAATGTAACCGAATACTTTTGATTGCCCCTGTAAATGAACTATGAATGATGCACACTTGAAAATGAATACCGAACTTGTTACGGTATACTACAATACCATATTTTAATTATCTGGACATCCTGTTAGTTTTTTTTAAGTTAGCGCGCGACTAGGCAGACGACCAGACAGACAGACAAACATGCAAACTGAATTCGTAAATACTTTTCGACTGTGCTGTAAAGTGTTACAAATAATATTTTTTATCTAAAAAATCTACATTTCCATCAAACATGCTTTTATACGATGAATTGAAACGAAATTGCACTAATTTCCGATTATGACGCCATTTTGAATAATGGCCTCCATCTTGAATTCCCCGCACTTTCCGCGATGATTCCCCTTCTTATATGCTTTGTATTAATATAGAGTAGATACTGATCAAACGGTATAACTGTATCACGATTTGCAGTTTTTTCACTCCTAGCACCTGGACTATACATTGCTGAAGAGTTTTTATTAAGATCACGATTTCATCATACAAGGATAATAAATGAAATATGAGATGAAAATATTCATTACTATATTTCAGCACATCTACCTAATTAATTTTAATTATTAATTAAAAAAATATATCATATTTTAAGCAAAATAGCACAATTTCAATTTTCGAGTGATTTTTTTTTCTTTTTTTTTTTTTAAGTATAATTTTAAAATCTTTCATCTGTGACAGGGGAATCATGATAAATTAACCGAAAGAAAAAACTGTATAATCTGATCATTTCTGAGTTTTAAATTTGTGTAACAAACTTTAATGATGAAGCTTTACAATAGTTATGTTTTAAAATTTCATTTAGAAACATTTTCGTTTTAAAATATATACTAGATTTATAATATTGAAATGTGATTTAGTATCTTATTTTGCTGGGGAAGGAAAACCGCATTTTTTTTCAAATTTTATGATTTTGAGCTTCATAGTAAGTATTCAGCTATAAGTACACAAAATCTTATAACTGTAAGTTATATAGTTTCTGAGAACCGGCTCTGAGACAGACAGACAGTGAAGTGGGACCAATAGGGTTTCGTGAGATGAACTAAACCATAATAAAAACGAAAAAATGCATGATAAATTTTGAACGTACAGAAATAGAATTTGAACCGTTTTACTGGGAGAAAGTTGTTCTAAATACAGTAAACCCTGTCAAAACAGAACCTGTCTATAACGGAATTCTGTCTGAAATCGAAATAGTTTATTGTCCCGGCGGGAAAAAGAAAAACACACACAGTTTATATGTGCTAAAACTAAAACTTTTTTTAAAAGATTTTTTTTTCTTCCCGATCCCTATCGATTCCTTTTCACAGGCTTGAATAAATTATAAACAGGTATTATAGTTAGGTATACGGGCAAATTTTCTTTCACTAGACTCCGGCCATTGTGATCCCAGCTTATTTTTTCTTGTATAGATTTTGGTCTGGAAGTTGTTCTTACGTTTTTCTGCATTTCGGACCAAGAGTCAATGAAAAAAAAATGCGTGATCTTGCGTCGCGCTGGACAGTTATCTTGTAAAAATAATTGTGATATTGTACATTTGTTTAAAATATCTTTAGAAATTGAATTTGGTTTAATAAATGAACTGAGAAATATTTAAGTACAGATAAGAAGTTTTCTTTTTTTTTTCATGCAGCTTTACAATTGTGATTTAAATGCATGAACGATTTTTTTTCTTTTCAAATTACATTAATTTTTTAAAATGTCGTCTCCATACAAGTCATTATCTCTACATGCCACATTTTTAAGGTAGTTCTCAAATAACCTGCTCACCTCAACGACACGAAGCTTTCTGACACATTTTCGGGCTCATTTTTAAACGCAAAGGCATAAAATTGGCAGGCTTGACTATTGAAACGATTTGGAATAGAAATGAGTTTCCATTTTTTTTTCAAACAAAAACGAATTAAATAATATGTCATAAAGTAGTCAGTTTGGATTTGAGAACAGCCAAGAACATTTGTTACATACGGAGGAGTGAGCATTTATAACGCTTGTTTGAAATTTCACTAACTTTGAGGTGGTTCTCAAATTCTCTGCTCAACAAACGCGAAACTTTCTTTTAAACGTAAATTGGCCGACCTGACTATTAAAGAGATTTGAAATCGAATACGTTTTCCATGTTTTGATAAATAAGTTACTTATTGATTTATAAGCGATTTTTGTCATCTGACGACAGGTTTTTCTTCTTTCCCGGCCTGTTGCGTCCGGAAATCGGTTCAAAACGCCGAATTCGATAGTATTTTCTGAAAGATCTTTTGCCTTTACCAAAAAAAAAAAAAAAAAAAAAAAAAGGAAAACGTTATCCGATTGCATAGTTTCTGAATAAGCACACCAATTTCATGTGTTTCCGAAGAAAAATGAATTCTGAAATGTGTCAGAAAGTAAGTCCTCTGGATTTGAAATGAGCTTCAAACACAATATACGTCTGACAAAAAATTGTTTACTGACACACTTATTTATGAAGCTATATGAAGATACACAATAGTTGTCTTTTAGTTTACAGCATAAACATTTAATATTTTCAAAAGAAACGTTAAAACTAATTCAGTAAGAATTATGTAAAATAATAGAAAAAAGGTATTATAGAAAATTTAAATACGAATGTATTTATTCGCTGGATATATCTATCTATTCATTTTTAATGACACTTGCCACTGTATGTTTGTTTTTTCCCGAGAAAGGGTGAATAAATGATAGTTCTAGTATTTTTCTTTAGCAAATAAGCGCTTTTTCATTTTTGCTATTGTAGGCAATTAAAAAAATTATCGGGTATTAAACTTCAGAGGTGAGAGGTGAAAAAAAATCTTTATCGATCCTAAATCAATAATGTTTTTTAAAAATCTTTATGATGCCTAGTAAAACAAATAATCAGCATCTATTTACATCATTCAAAAAGCTATTTTCAAAACTTTCTTCTCTGCTCTGAAAATGAAATTTGCAGCTTCCTACAAGTTGCATACAGCTAGCCAAAGGCAAAATTTCACACATCAGGTGGTCTTTCTTATCGCTCCATGAAGATTTTCCCCGTTTGAAAGCGCTATCCAAAATCATAAGTAAAATTTATATAATTGATTATTTTGCGTCATATTATCCACTTGCATACATGTCCTTTTGTTTGGGTTCTATGACGCAAAATAAACAATTACATAAATTTTACTTATGATTTTGGATAGCGTGGCACAAAAGATAAATCAATTTATTAGAATAAAACTAGCTGGCTTCGTCCGCTAGCGGGCTCCTAATTTACGTCGGGCCTCGAATCTAATTGAATTCTCCATTTGTATGATAATCCCTTAATTTGCACATCGAATAGTATAAACCTCTAACCGAACGAACCTCAGACCCGGGTCCTCGCTGCCTTCGGCACTTTATACCGGTTGTGTTACGCATGCACCGTATAATCCCTTAATTTGCACATCGAATAGTACAAACCTTTAACAGAACGAACCTCCCCGCTGCCTGCAGCACCGTATAGCAGTCGAACTGTGCACGCGCTGCATAATATGATTAAGACGTCACAGACCTTTCCAATAATATATCACAGAGTGGTGTGTGCAAAATTTAGAAAAGTAACCCCCTTGAGGGGGCAAAGTGGGGGGAGGGATACCGGTAATGTACAATATGATTAAGCGGTCACAGACCATTACAACGATATATAGCATGAGGGATGTGTGCAAAAATTTAAAAAGTACCCCCTTTGGGGGCAAAGTGGAGGATAGGCATCGGAGATGCATAATATAATTAAACGGTCACAACCTTTCCAACGATATATCACATGAGGGGTTTCGGCAAAATTTAGAAAAGTGCCCCCTTGGGGTCGCAAAGTGGGGGAATGGACACCGGAGATGCATAATGTGATTAAGCAGTCACAGACCTTTCCAACGATATATCACATGAGGGTAGTGTGCAAAATTTAGAAAAGTACCCCCTTGCGGGGCAAAGTGGGGGGATGGACACCGGAGATGCATAATATGATAAGCGGTCATAGACCTTTACAACGATATAACTAATGAGGGGTATCGGCAAAATTTAGAAAAGTACCCCCCTTGAAGGGTCAAAGTGGGGAGATGGATACCGGAGATGCATAATATGATTAAGCGGTCACATACCATTACAACGATATATAGCATGAGGGTAGTGTGCATAATTTTAAAAAGTACCCCCCTTGGGGGGGGGGCAAAGTGGGGTATGGGCACCGGAGATGCATAATATCATTAAACGGTCACGACCTTTCCGACGATAGATCACATGAGAGGTTTCGGCAAAATTTAGATATGTGCCCCCTTGGGGGGGCACGAACACTGGAGATGCATAATATGATTAAGCCGTCACAGACCTTTACAACGGTAGATAGCATGAATTTTGGTGATCATGAATTTTGTCAATCAGGCAAGTAAAAATCATGAATTTTGTAGACCGGGTGCGTTGAAATTACGAATTCGTCAAGTGGGTGCATAAAAATCATGAATTTGTCAAGTGGGCATGTAGAAGTCACGAATTCGTCAAGTAGGCGCATAAAAGTCACGAATTCATCAAGTGGGCACATGAAAATCTCGAATTTTGCCCTATATTAAATTTCCAATCCCTGAAGTGTTTTATAAGGTAGGTATTTTGTAAAAATTATTTACTCACTAGCCGCCACTGGCGACCAGTTTGGTCTTCCTTAAATGTATGTAGCATTGGTTAAGCATTGTAACACGTTACTTTTATTCATAATTAATTTTTTTTCCTTAATCCTTCGCGAAATCCGGAGATGATTCTAATAGACAAATCAAGAACTTTTGCAATCATGGTAGCATTTCGCATATTTTTTCTTGTTATGTATTTCATCTTTCTTGACAAAAACCGCTTAACCCACTTTGCATTTATGCTTTATGTCCATTTGCTTATCAGTTGCAATATGTTCGCTAATGCGGAGATTCTTAAACATATTAAGTAATTTTAAGTAATTGGGTACGTTGCCAATTGGCACATTTTCGTTAATACGATTTGATGCTATGAGGCCTATTTTGTGAAAGTCTTTAATCATATCCACATTTACACTGAACCATATTGTTTCTAATATTTGTTTTTGTTTCTCACTAACTTCGCTGTAGTCTCGATTACGAAAGTTTATAAAATCTATCATTATTATCATCTAAAACGTCTTTAATAATGTGCCATACTCGGGCTGGATATTATTACACGTAATTTTCGAGTATGGTTTGGTGAAACATTAAACTTTTGAAAGCCAGTTTTGATAATCACATTCCCTTTAAGCAATATTTGCTGTCAGGACTTTTGACTCGTGGCGTACAATCTGATTAAAACTCACGAACGTCCTTCTAGATGCCGATCTCTGTACGACTTTGATTTTGTCTGCTCCCCTTTCTTGATATAGTTCAGGAAATTTTATAATTGCGTAATTCCCTTACTTCGGCAATTCTGCTTAATGTTTACTGACTATTAAGATCCGTAACAGGTAAAATATGCCATGGTAACATTGTCGCCTATAATTCTAATTACAGCAACCCGTTTTTTTCTCTCTATAGTTAATATGATGTAGTAGAAATATAAAAGTGTATTGAAGACGCTTTTCTTGATATAGTAGATATAGATATGTATATTATATCCGTAGGTACATAGTATGTGATTAGAATATATATCTCATATTCATTACGGTGGATATAACATACCGCAAACAAAACTACCATCGTAAATATTTAAGGGTGTATTCAAATCCAAACTGCTTATTTTGAGACACATTTGTAAATTCATTTTTGCTCTAAAATGCTTCCAATTGGCAGGTTCTCTTATTCAGAAACTTTATAATGTCCCGACTGTCTCGATCTTTTCATAAAGGCAGAATATATTTCAAAAAATGCTGTCAAAGTGGACATTTTGAACCGAATTACCCAACGCGATAGCGCTTGAAACAAAAAAAATTATCGTACTTTTAAAAATAATTGTCTGTAAATCAATTTCTAATTAATTGAACGAAAAATAAAAACATGGGGCCTTTATAAATGTCTTTATAAATCACGCCGCCAAGTTTCCTGTTGTTACTTTTAAAAATGAGTCTGGGAATGTGTCTCAAAATTTTGAGTTGTTGAGCGTGGAAAAATATTTTTTTTTTAATACCGCCTTAAGCTAAAAGCCATCAATATGATGTTATGTATTTAATAAATGTATACAAAAAGAATTTTCTGTACTTCTCTATTATCCCGTCGACCACTTTTTATAACAAAAAACTATCGCCAAACTGTAAGATTAAACGCCAAAAATGCAGTCGCATTTACTTAATGTTAGAAGCATTATATGTGTTTCTTATGTGTGGTTTTTAATTCGATATTTGCGTGTATTTTTCATTATGTTTCACTGATTTATTAGTTATTTCATTAATTAAAATAACAATTGTGTCCTTAAATTATTATATTTTATTTATTTATTTATTTTGATATTCCAATGGCAACGTACTCCCATTTATTTGGCGTTAAAGTTTGGCGATAGTTTTTTGTTATGAAAAGTGATCAACGGGATAATAGAGAAGTACTGAATTTTCTGTATTATTTTACTTTGAGTAGCCGCCACTGGGGACCAGTTTGGTCTCCCTTAAATGTATGTTAAGCATTGTAACACGTTACTTTCATTCCTAATTTATTTTTTCCCTTAATCCTTCTCCAAATCGGAAGATTCTAACAGACAACTCAAGAACTTTTGCAATCACGGTAGTATTTCGCATATTTTTTTTGTTGTTGTTGTTATGTATTTCCTTGTTCTTAACAAAAGCTGCTTATCCCATTTAAGCATTTATGCTGCATGCCCGTTTCATATGCTGCATGCCCGTGTATACTTTTAACATGTATTATGAGAAATAAATTTATACATTATACTTACCTTATGAAATTATCCTCTGTATAATAAAAATACGTTACTTAATTTTATATCAAAACGCGTAATTACTTATGTTTTTTTTTTTTTTTTGCTTAGCGTACAGGCCAATTTCTGTATAAGATATATAACACGTGACGCTATTTTTAATTTTTTAATCTTGCGCGCCCTCTATAATTAAATAAATATTCATGGAGCGTTTTATTTGAAATAATACATATATTGTTTCTGCACTGTAAAAACCTTCTAATTTTTTCTCCGTTTAAGTGATCTGCGATTTTAATTAATTTATATTAAACTAACAAGCTACGCCCGCTGCGCTGCTCGGTTTCTACAAATGAACCTTGAAGGAAACGAAATATATCGTTTAATTTGACCTTGTATTTGAAAGCAATCTGTATATTTACCTGGAATATCCTTCGACATTACTGAAAAATGACATCATTCCGCTATTATATTTTCTAATGTGCAGTCAAAATTTTAGCTGGTAAGGACCAACTCTTTTATTTGGTCATTTACAGTTAGGGTTTGCTAAAGAATGATAAAACTATATGCAATATACTAAAAACATCACTAAAAATTATCGAACTAACGATGCAAACAAATAAACTAACAAAATCCATTCAGTAGAAGTTTTTATAATCCTTGATAATCGGGTTCATCTGATTATAGAACTTTTCCACATAATTCTAAAACTAACAGAACGATATGAAATATACTAAAACCATCCTTACAAATTATCTACTTAACAATGCAAGTCGAAAAAAATACGCCCAGTAGAAAATTTCAAAAAGGCTAATCACCTGACTATATAACCTTCACACATAACTGTTTGACTAAGCAACGTAGAACAATATGTAGTACACTATAACCATTCCTGAAATAGCACCTAACTAACTAACAATATAATTCTCATCAAAATCCGTCCAGTAGAACTTTTTCAGAAGGCTAATATTTCATTATCGGAATCAAATATTGAAAAGGCTAATATTTGATTAAAAAAATGGTCACCCTATTTTCGAATTTCCCCCTATAATTCTAGAACTAAGTAACGTAGAATGATATGTTATATAATAAAACTTTTCCTAGAAAATTATCTAACAGTGTAGGTTCCATTGAAATCCATTCGGCAAAATATTTTAAAAAGGCTAATATTTCATAATCGGATTGATCTGATTATAGAACTTCATATAATAATTCTATAAATAAGCTACGTAAAACGATATGTTATACAATAAAACCTTCCCTGAAAAATTATCTTACAGTTTAAGTTCTACGAAAATCCATTCCGCAGAACACGAGTTATCAGCAGCCGGAACGAAATTTCATATATGTAGAAGTAAATAGAAGTATATTGTCATTAATATAGTTTGCGTTTGAATAAAAAAAAGGTACTTTTCGTTTAGCCAGGCGCCAGTGATATATGTACATATATAAATATATATGTATATATTCATACATATAAGTGTATATATATGTATGGATATATATGTATTTGTGTAGATATATGTGTATATATAAGTGTGTGTATATATACATGTATATACCTATCACTGGCGCGCGGCTAACCGAAAAGTACCAAAAAAAATATTGCAAAAATGCTGTCGTACACTTGAAAAAACATCTTTTGGCTTAAAATCTCTCATCAAAATTGTTTTTCTTTTTCTTCTTTTCTTTCTTTTTTTAAATAAAATTAGTAACAGTTTTTTCTTTTATTTTTCCAGATGTATAGCCATTTCAATTCTTTCTGCAACAAAAAAAATACCTTTTGGCTTAAAATCAAATTGTTTAGGGTCAAAAGTAAAATCAAAATCGCCAAAAACAAAAGATAAATCGCAAAATTTTGTTTCAATAGCAATCTTGCCCCTTGAATAATTTTTAAGCATTACGAACATTCTTAATCATGTTTAAATTAAATATTTTCGTTTTATAATATTATTTCTCATCAAAACTCTTTTTCTTTTCTTTCTCTTTTCTTTTTCTTTTTTTTTTAATAAAATTAGCAACAGTTTTTCTTTAATTTTTCGAGATGTATAGCCTTTTCATTTCTTTCTGCAGCAATAATGCTCGCCAAAAAATTAGCAATGGTAACATTTTCGGCAAAAATAACAGAACTTTCTGACATAATTCTGTAACTAATGTTACAGAACAATATGACAATACAGAACAATAGAACAATATATTATATACTAAAACCTTCCCTGAAAAATTATCTATCGAACAATGCAAGTTCCATAAAAATCAATTCAGTGGAACTCGAGTTATAAAGGAACGGAACGAAATTTCCGTTTGTGTTTTAGATATATAGTAGATAAGTAGAATGCAAGACATAGATTCTACTGTAATAGACGTGTCCACCAAGATAAGAAAAGCCTTGACATCGGAGTTTAAGGAGCAAGCCGACTCTACTATTTTAATTAAACCTGTTTTGAATAAGGAACCGATGGCCTCTTCATCAGATCAAATCGATCAAAAGCTACCTTTTACTTGTAACACATGTAAAAAATTGTTTACCAAACAATATATGTTATTAAGGTATATGAACTTACATTTAGAAAAAAACCGTTTATGTGTGATAATCTGTTTACTACAAAGAGTGCTTTACGGGATCATATATTAATTCATCCCAAGACATCTGCCATGTATAAGTGTGAAAAGTGTAGTAAGGCTTGCTCGCGAAAATGTGTATTAGTTAGACACATGCGATTTCACTTAGAAAAGAAACCTTTTAATTGTAAAATGTGTTCGAAATCTTTTGTGCAGAAAAGCGACTTGCAAAAGCATAACTAAGTACATTCTAAACAAGGAGTTATACATAAATTTAATCAATGTGATAAAAACTTTTCACGTGAAATAAATTTAATAAAACATACTACGATTCATAACACCCCTGAGCAAATGCAAAGGAATATTGCACTGTTTCCAAGACACTATAAATGTGTCGATTGTTCTGAAATATTTAATCACAGATTTGAAACATAGAAAAATTCATTTCTCACCCAAAGAACATGTATCTGAACAGCGTACTGAACTTTTAAACCATTTACAGAATTTATTACAACGTATACACACTTTACAGAATGCTATAAAAATGAAACTATACCTTTTTGAAATATTGACTTTACCAATTTATTTGAACTATACATATTCTTCTATATCCTAATGTATCTGTTTAAATGGTTAAATAAGTAATATATAAGTGAAAAAGCTTTGGTGTTTTATTTTTCAATCTTATTTTTTTATATCACTATTATGTGAGTGAATGGACTTGTATATTAATACACTATCTATAAAAATAAATTTCCTAAAATTGAATTTTACAAAAAGTAAAATTTAATACAAGTTACTTAAATTATACATTTTTTATTTTTTAAAATATATATTCACATTTTATTGTTTCACATATGCTAGTTAGATTCAAATGCGATTAAACATATAATTTTGTGAAATCTATATTGTTGATTTTCTTTAAGTTTAGATTCTTTTTTATTAAAACACGTTACTTTTGTTCAATAAATTGATTTAACTAATTATGCATTTATTTAATTAAACAAAGTTATATTAATTGTTTTAGTAAAACATTAGATTTTACTAAATATACATATTTGTAATTAATCGAATTTTATTATATATACAATAAATTTTACTAATTATATACACCTGATTAAACTTTATATCTTATGCGATTATCTCATTGTACTTTTGATAAGTAACTTGCGTTGGCATACCCGCTTTTATAAATGATTAGATATTATAAAGCATACTGATTTTATATGAAACAAGCAATATGCATTTTCGTTAAATGAAAAATTTGAATCTTTAACCTCTTAACGTCATGTTTAATTTTAAATAAAAGGCTTCCTTTAAACTGTAACCGTCACTCTTTATTAACCTATTTTAGTAACTGTTCGGATACGACATAATCAGTTTACTGTTGACTTTTGCCGTGACTAAACCTCATACTGTTTGTTATTTAAAATATTTAAAAGATGGCTTGTGAATTAGATAAGGTTAAAATATCTTGTGAAAAAATTGCTTCTTCAACAAAGTTTCAATGTTTAGATAAACCTATGTAAAATTCTGATTCTTATACAAATGAGTTTTTACCAAGATCTAATATAGAGGAGGACTATGAAACACTATCCCCTAACCTGGACTTGTATGCTGCAGAACCTAAGATTGATAAAGTTTATACAACCCCAATATTTACTAACTGTGATGATGACGAAACATCTTTCCCTGATTCCTGCTGTGAGTCAACCTCTGCTATAAGCATTTTGGATACAACGTTTAAGGACCTAAATTTTAAAAGTTTGGATACATACCTTACCTTACCTCCTGCAATTGGCTTAATTTCATCTAATGAACAATTGCAAGAAACACCAACTACCTTTACACATATTAGTGAACAATTACAATACATATCCCCTACCATCGCATGTGTGAATGGCATTTCCAATACCACACATGGTAAATCTCTCATTTTAGTCGTGTTTCGGATTAAACTTGGTGATTTTGTATTTTTAACTTTAAAACGTCATAATAGGTAATATTAATTGGATTTTTAAAATCTAAATAAATTTAAAAAATCTAAAGTCATAATAGTCAATATTATGTCCTACAGTGGCGCTGATGATGAACTCGGTTTCCGTCATGAACACCGAAAGTGAAGCAGCATCGACTATGGTCAATGCTTGGGAGGGTGACAACCTCTCTCGACTGCGGCTGCTGTGGGACCGTATACGTTAGAGGGAGCTGCTGCACGTAAAATTTGTTCGTGGCTCCAATGTCCTCCAAGTTTGAAAACGACACCTCTGGGGGTGCCAATCCAGGTGCAGGTCTCTCATCTGGAAACGGCTCAAAATTAAGAGATCAGCTCTAGAAGTCCAACCTCTCTTGAGGTTCTGGCAACCCTTCTTTCAGAGAAGTGCCATGGCACTGTCTCTGATACGACAACAACAAAAACAACAGACAATATTATATACATATTGAAAAGATCAAACACAATGTATTTACAAATGAAGAAATTTCATCAACAAATATAATTTTTATGAATATTTCACCTTGGTATGAATTTCAATATAAGGTTTCTGGATTTAATTTAAAATATAATAGTTCATCGTTTATTGCTAACAATACAGTATTAGTGTTAAATTACAATAATTCTATTATGCAAATAAAAATAATAAAGAATTATTCTTATTGTGTTTTACACAATTTTCACTTAGAAAATTTAAAAGAAAAAGCTTTTGATTTTAATAACAAATTTATTAATCACTTGTATACAGTTCATCTACCGCACTTAATTAAGCAAAAATGCACACTTGTTAATATACCTTTTGAAATCGATTTTGTTCTATTAACGAAACTTATCTCTTCTATTGAGGATAATGTGCTGACAATATTAAACCAAATTTATGAATGCATAGGATGTATTTTTAGACACCAAAGCCAAAGTCTACATACATGTTTCACCTTTAATGAACGTGAAGCATTTTAATCAGTTAGGGGATAGGATTTTAATGCTTGTAAATTTTGATTATGTTATTTAACGTTTTTAAACGGAGTTGAATGTATCAGCGAAAATTTTTTACATAACATTAATGTGGAATTTATTCGAAATGTATTGTTTAAATCCTAAAAATAAAATATATTGCTTTAAATCTATGTGTTTATTTAAACAAAATGTGCGTGTGTTTATTAATATAGTTTAACTTACAATTTAAGATTAATATTTTCTTTTATATGTTTATAACAGAAACATGATAACATAGTATGTATAACTAAATGTTAGTAGCGTACTACACAAGTTAATAAAAGTATTTTTGATCTATTATAAAAGTTTTTAAAAGTTATTTTTGAATTAATTTTTTTTTAAATAAATTTTTTAATTAAAAAATAGTTTTTATAAATTTACAATTTTAAAAAAGTTTTTATAAATTTAAAACTTAATAAAGGTATTCCATAATTGAAAAAAAAATTATTATGTTTTAAAATTAAGTTTATATATATGTATGCATGTACGTGTGTATGGATGTATGTACCTATATACATGTGGAACTTAGTTATGTTATAGAAATTCTCACACTTCCTCATTAGAAACCGTATATTCTTAATTAATAACAATTTTTGCACATTAAAGAAATATATTAATTTATACATACAAACTAAGCCCGTTTGCAAAAATTTGTCCATTAGTCTCAGCTACTTCAGACAATGTGCCTGTTACTAACATCGTGACAGGATGTTATGATACTACCACGAACTTTCTTTAAAAGTCACGTGATCATGAAGATAAGAGTTAAACACAACATGTTTGGCATTTTCACTTCTGCCCTAGCACAGGCTCGTTTGGTAAGTTTTATTGTCTTCTATTCTTTATTTTAAAATATGCGACATATTTACGTTTTATTAAGAAGATCTAATTTTATTGTTTTGTTAAATAACCTTTTATAAACATATATATTACAAATGTACGGTAAAAACACTAAGTTATTGTTTTAAAAGCCTTTTATTTTGTAATACTATCGACAATAAATAATTGACAATATTTAATCTTGCTAATGGGTTTTATTTAGTTTTAGTATAAACATTGTTTATTTAACTGGCTGTTGATTTTAGAAGTATCTTAATTTTCTTACACAAGTGGAAAATAATATTTCTTCATTATTTTTCATATTTACAAAATTCTTAAGTTATATATAATATAACTTGTTAATACATAGTATATTTATATACTATAAGTATCTAAAAGTATATGTATTCTTTAAGTATACATATACTTATATATACTAAATAAAACCCATTAGCAAGATTAAATATATTGCGTTATCTTATTGTCGATAGTGTTACAAAATAAAATGCTTTTAAAACAATAACTTAGTGTTTTTACCATACATTTGTAATATACATGGGTATAAAAGGTTATTTAACAAAAAAATTAAATTAGATCTTCTTAATAAAATGTAAAAATGTCGTATAATTTAAAATAAAGAATAGAAGACAATAAAACTTATAAAACTAGCCTGTGCTATGGCAGAAGCGAAAATGCCAAACATGTTGTGTTTAACTCTTATCTTCATGATCACGTGACTTTTAAAGAAATCTCGTGGTAGTATCATAATATCCTGTCACGATGTCAGTAACAAGCACATTGTCTGAAGTAGCTGAGACTGATGGACACATTTTTGAAAGCGGGCTAAGTTTGTAAGTATAAATTAATCTATTTCTTTAATGTGAAGCTAATTGTTATTAAATATCAGAATATAGGGTTTCTAATGAGGAAGTGTGAGAATTTCTATAACATAACTAAAGTTCCACATTTATATAGGTACATACATATATACACATGTACATGCATATACATATAAACTTAATTTTAATAAATTATATTTTTTTCAATTATGGAATACTTTTATTAAGTTTTAAATTTATAAAAACTTTTTTTAAATTGTAAAATTATAAAAAAAAATTAATTTAAAATTTATAAAAAAAATTTTAATTCAAAAATAATTTTAAAAACTTTTATAATAGATCAAAAATATTTTTACTAACATGTGTAGTACGCTAATAACATTTACTTATATATACTATGTTATCATGTATCTGTTATAAACATATAAAAGAAAATATTAATCTTAAATTGTAACTTAAACTATAGTAATAAACACACAAACATTTTGTTTAAATAAACACACAGATTTAAAGCAATATATTTTATTTTTAGGATTTAAACAATACATTTCGAATAAATTCCACATTAATGTTACGTAAAAAGTTTTCGCTCATACATTCAACTCCGTTTGAAAACGTTGAAATAACATAATCAAAATTTACAAGCATTAAAATCATATCCCCTAACTGATTAAATCCTTCACGTTTGTTGCAAAATGAAAAGGAACCACCAGATGGCGCTAAACGCGTAGAACATTTTTAGACTGACTGACTGTTTTTGTTTACTTTACGTTTGTACATAGCTTGTTGTGTATTCGTTTTGTATCGTCATTAAGTGTGTCTATCGTCTCTTGAATAAAATAATCTTCATTAGTAAAAGATGTTTCTACATTTAAAGAAGCTAAATAGAAAAGTACCAGAAAATTAGGTGAGACCAAAGCTTTTATTAACTTTCATTGTCTTGTGTATGATTTAAGAAAGTTACGAATTAGCTTTTATGGTGCCGAAAATTCCCAAGAACTGAAATTAGAAAATGGCGCAACCTAGCGAATTAGATAAATCAAAAAGCATGCGTAAGTCTCTTAGAACATCTTTAACGAAGATTATTAACAAAATAACTGAATATTTGGCAGGAGACGAGATAGATATTGTAGAAATAGAAGATCTCAAAATCCAATTAATCGAGAATGCAGAACAAGTTTACAAATTAGATTCAGAAATTCATAAACTTGTAGATAACTTAGATACACTCGAAAAAGATGTATCATCCAGTGAAGAATATCGCGAAAAAATTACAAAAACGAAAGCTAAAATCTATCGATATTTAAAGCGTAATGTTCCTAACGAAAGTAAAATAAACTCTTCTATTCTATTGTCCACAGAACCTGATGAATTAAAGAATTATTCTCACGTAAGATTGCCGAAACTTACAATACAACCTTTCGATGGGAAATATGAAAATTGGCAGGAATTCTGGGGGCAATTCGAAGTAGCTATACATGAAAATGTAAAGTTAACTAATATAGAGAAGTTAAGCTACTTAAAGAATTTCTTGACAGGATAAAAATGTATTCAAGGTTTAGCTTTAACACAAAATAATCACGATGTCGCGATCGGATTGTTAAAAGAAAGATTCGGAAAAAATGAATGAATAATACGATCGCATGTAAACAAGATTTTAAGCCTAAATCCTGTAAAATCGAATTTTACAGGAGAAGAGTGAATTTAAGAGAGCTTAGACAATTGCATGGTACCTGTATTATTCAAATCAGAAGTCTCGAAACAGCCGTAATAGAATTAAATAATTATGGGGGAATCTTATTTGCTATTTTAGTCAAATTAATTCCTGAAGAAATTGTTCTAGGATTTAATCGTTCTGTGAAAGCCGAAGATTCTTGGAACTGTGCCAAATTATTAGAATTTCTAAAACATGAAATCGAAACGCGAGAAAAAACGCATATGTTTCGAAATGATGAAGTATTTGAAAAGAACAAAATTAAAGAATTACCTTATCGAAAACGTGAAACTCATAAAAATATACCCACCGCAGCTGCTTTAAATGCACTTATCAAGAAATACTGTTTATTTTGCGCAGGGGAACACGAAAATTTTAATTGTCCCTTAAAGATTAATGAACGAAAATCGAGTCTTTTACGAAAGGGTCTTTTCGAGTCTTTTCTTTGCCTTCGCAAATCACACGTATCAAAATTTTGCCGCGAAAAAATGCGTTGCAACATTTGTAGTCGAAGACATAATGTTTTAATTTGTGACGAAACTGAAAAGCAAAATAACAAAAAGGAAAGCGTCTCAAAGTCTCTCGAAGGAAAAAATCATTCCAATGCTCTAAATTGCGTAACAACTGCAGTAAACGAAAATGTATTTTTACAAACAGCTGTCGCCTTTTTGAGTAATAATTCTCAGGAAACAAAAATAAAATTTATCATGGATTCGGAGTCGCAAAATACGTTCATCGATAAAACTTTATCTCGTAAATTTAATTTAGATGTTATAGGAAAAGAAAAATTAGCAATTTATGCTTTTGGGTCAAAACCAAAGAAATCTATTGTAAGAAATAGGGTAAAAGTAAATTTACAAAGCATTTATGATCCAAAGAAAGTTATTTCGATTGAAGCAATTGAAATATCTTCTATTTCGGAAGCGGATATTCAAGGTCCTAGTAAAGAAATTCACAAATTTTGTAATGAAGCCAAAAAACAAAGAGCTGATATTGAAGCGTCTGAAAATTTAAGGGTCTCTCTTTTAATTGGGTCAGACTATTTTTGGAAAATCTCTACAGGGAAAGTCAAAAGAGTGTCCGGTGCTTTAGTAGGAATGGAAACGAAACTAGGTTATGTATTTAATGGTTCTGAAGCAAAACGCGAGAATTTTAAGAATGTTAGCGTTATGAATGTTATAGTGCGTAATCAAAATTTAGAAGAATCAGACATTTTGAGAAGATTGTTCGATTTAGAAGGTTTGGGAGTATCGCGTAGTGACAATCTGAATTTCGAAGATGACGAAGTTATGAAAGAATTTGAAAATTCTACGAAACTAGTCGAAGGGCGCTACCAAGTTAAACTACCATGGAACGAACATTCCGTGTCGCTACAGGACAACTATAGTAATGCTAACAATCGTTTGCGAACACTTGTTAAAAGATTTAAGAAAAATCGAAATTTTTATAGTCAGTACAAGGACATTATTTCAAACATGTAATTCAAGGAATAGCTAAAAGGGTCAATGAAAATGAATGTGGGGATAATTCTAAGATCTGTTACATGCCACATCACGCAGTAATACGCGAAGATAAAACAACGACGAAGATGAGAATAGTTTTCGATGCCTCCTCGAGTGAACACAATTTTCCGTCCCTTAATGATTGCTTGAGTCCAGGTCCGAATTTAACGCCCGATATCCTAATACTCTTCTTTTGCAGTTCCGTCTGAATAAGGTTGCCATAACGGCAGATATAGAAGGTGCATTTTTGCAAATTGCCTTGGCGCCAGACGAAAGAGATGCAGTTAGATTTCTATGGGTTACGGAAGATTTAGACGCTGAACCCGAAGTTTTGAGGATGACGCGTGTAATTTTTGGAGCAAGATCGAGCTCATTTTTACTGAACGCGACAATTAAACATCACACCAAGAAGTATAAGGATATTTATCCAACTGCCTTCAGTGTTTTGAACTGTAGATTGTCCGTAGATGATCTTATACACAGTTTAGAAGACACAGATTTAGCGTACACCGTCCATGAACAAATCAGACTCATTTTTGGAGAAGCAGGCTTTAATATGAGAAAATGGAAAACAAATGTACGCTCATTGCAAGATCGATTTAAAGAAGAAGTTAACGATGAATCCACGTTATGCAAGGTCCTTGGCTATTGCTGGAATTCAGCAGATGATGTCTTAAGCGTTGATAGTGATAAACTTTTAAGGAATAAGGACATAACAGAATTAAAATTTGCAAAGAGAAGCGTAATAAAAACTATGGGAAGAATCTACGACCCGTTGGGCTTAATATCACCATTTGCAGCTCGAGCTAAAATACTATTGCAAGACATATGGAAGAAAAAACTCAATTGGGACGATGCTTTACCAACCGACTTAGCAAAAATATTTCAAGATTGGTGTGAAGAATTGTTTTATTTGAAGCAGATATCTGTATCAAGACATCTATTCTCAATGAAAGGAATGGAAGAACTTACGGACTGTCCATTTCACATTTTCGTAGATGCCAGCAAACGAGCTTACGGAACAGTTGTTTATGCACGTTTTTGCAACTCTGACGGAATTTTCCATTCGAATTTAGTCACTTCAAAGACTAGGGTTGCACCAGTTAAAGAAATAACTCTGCCGAGGTTAGAGCTTCTTGCTGCACTTATAGGAGCCAGATTGTTCGATCATATTCGACTACATTTAAGTATACCGAAGGATGCGAAGACTATCTTTTGGTCAGATTCCACGATTGTTCTTCACTGGATCAAGAATAATTCTCGAAAATTGAAGGTGTTTGTCAAGAACAGAGTAGATGAAATCAAGAAAATATCTGATCCTGATTGCTGGAATCACTGTCCTGGAAATGATAACCCTGCTGATACGTTAACACGAGGTGAAAATTTAACCAGTC
The DNA here is from genome assembly GCA_963931845.1 of Maratus michaelseni. NCBI lineage: Eukaryota > Metazoa > Arthropoda > Arachnida > Araneae > Salticidae > Maratus > Maratus michaelseni. Next base: position 150,902,674 of record OZ007596.1, on the reverse strand, counting down.
TAAAGGACCTGGAGCTTTGGTGGTTTGGGCCACCGTGGCTAAGGAAGTGCGAAAGTCAATGGCCACAATCCAACGTTCATACCGATCAGGAAACCAACTTAGAAAATAAAGAATATGAAGTGGTGAATATGCTCCTGACAACGAAACTTGAAGCTCTTTTCGATATCCGAAGATTCAGCAAACTTAAACAAATATTACGAATTACTGCATGGATCCAAAGATTCATCCACAATACAAGGAATCCTCAGAGTAAAAGAAGTGCGCCCTTGGCTACAGAAGAACTTGAATTTGCCAAAGAATACTGGATTAAACTTACACAAATGGAGCATTTTCCTGAAGAATATTCAGCGCTGACGCAAAGAAAACCAGTACCAGCAAACTCAGTTATTCGACCGTTCAATCCAATTTTAAATGAAAGAAAAATAATCTTGATTGGTGGACGATTACAGCAAGCTAATATCTCATACCACGAAGTTCATCCAGTTTTACTACCTAGTACATCTCATTTATCAAATCTTATCATCAAAGATTGTCATGAAAAAACAAGGCATAGTGGTGTATCGGAAACTTTAACACAACTCAGAAAAAATACTTGGATATTGAAAGCAAAACAAAGAATAAAGAGTTTGATATTTAGATGCAATTTATGTGAAAAACTTCGTGTTAAACCTGCCACCCAGATTCCTGCACCTCTACCTGCCGACAGAATAAATGAAGCCTATCCATTCCAAGTTACAGGCCTAGATTACTTAGGTCCGTTGTACATTAAAGATCACAATAATACTAAGAAAACCTACATATTGCTCTTCACATGTGCCGTAACAAGAGCAGTACACCTAGAATTAACTCCGGACTTAACCACAAAAACATTCATTCAAGCGTTCCGAAAATTTGTAGGAAGACGAGGGATATGCAGTACTATCTACAGTGATAACGCGAAAACGTTCCATAAGGCAAAACGAGAATTAAATTTATTATGGAATATTATGAAAAATGAAGAAGTGAAAGATTTGTTCAGTGGATTGTCAATCAAATGGAATTTTATAGTTGAAAGAGCAGCTTGGTGGGGAGGTTTCTGGGAGCGTCTTGTAAGATCAGTTAAAACGCCTCTAAAAAGAATTCTTGGAAAAACTTCAGTTTCCTTTCAAGAACTGGAAGTAATTGTGATTGAAGTAGAAGCGATTCTCAATTCAAGACCTCTCGCCTATGTATTCAGCGATCCTCGGGAGCCAGAACCCCTCACACCTGGCCATTTCTTAATTGGCAGAAGATTACTAACTCTACCTCAAACAAAGATAACAGTTCCCCAATCCAATGAATACCAAATAATAAAAATGAGAAAATATCAAGAAAATATTTTGACTCAAGTTTGGAAACGATGGAAATCCAACTATCTACTAGAATTAAAATCTTCTCACCAGCACCAACTGGTTGACCGACCAAGCGAACTTAGCGACCAAGGAAAACACCGTCGTTCTTATAAGGGAAAACACCCCACGCCTCATATGGAAAATGGGTGTTATAATCCAGACTCATCCTGGACGTGATGGTCGGACAAGAGCATGCACAGTGAGGTTGACAAACGGAGCCATCATCAGAAGACCGGTGCAGCTTCTTTGCCCTCTTGAACTTTCAACACTTTCGTCTCCAGACGAACTTCGCCCGGCGAAAGATGTTGCAGAATGAAAAGGAACCACCAGATGGCGCTAAACGCGTAGAACATTTTTAGACTGACTGACTGTTTTTGTTTACTTTACGTTTGTACATAGCTTGTTGTGTATTCGTTTTGTATCGTAATTAAGTGTGTCCATCGTCTCTTGAATAAAATAATCTTCATTAGTAAAAGATGTTTCTGCATTTAAAGAAGCTAAATAGAAAAGAACCAGAAAATTAGGTGAGACCAAACCTTTTATTTACTTTTATTGTCTTGTGTATGATTTAAGAAAGTTACGAATTAGCTTTTAACGTTTATTAAAGGTGAAACATGTGTGTAGACTTTGGCTTTGGTGTCTAAAATTACATTTTATGCATTCATAAATTTCGTTTAATATTGTCAGCACATTATCCTCAATAGAAAAGATAAGTTTCGTTAATAAAACAAAATCGATTTCAAAAGGTATATTAACAAGTGTGCATTTTTGCTTAATTAAGTGCGGTAGATGAACTGTATACAAGTGATTAATAAGTTTGTTATTAAAATCAAAAGCTTTTTCTTTTAAATTTTCTAATTGAAAATTGTTTAAAACACAATGTGAATAGTTCTTTAAATTTTTAATTTGCATAATAGAATTATTATAATTTAACACTAATACTGTATTGTTAGCAATAAACAATGAACTTTTATATTTTAAATTAAATCCAAAAACCTTATATTGCAATTCATACCAAGTTGAAATATTCATAAAAATTCTATTTGTTGATGAAATTTCTTCATTTGTAAATACATTGTGTTTGATCTCTTTAATCTCTATAATAAAACCGTAAGTCATGTGACAGTCATCAACAGTTCCGGGATGCCCGCATCGCTTTTCATATGCCAGGTGGCCATTTTTATACAAAATTATTTTTCGAATAAAACTGCATAAAAGTTACATTTTTAGAAAGATCGTTCAAAATAAATTAATATTTGAGAGATGACTTACGTTCAATTATGTATATATTCTGCAATAACTTCAGTTGAAATTTGCTTCGCAGTTCAAATTCTCTATCCATGAAAGTAAACAAACAAACAAACAAAAAAAAGATTCATTCGTCGTGAACTTTTAAAATATTAAACCCTTAAACCATGGGGATAATCGTTCGTAAAGTAAGTTTTCCGTGAATGATTTTTTGGAGCGCTGCCTGGTGTCAAAAAAATAATTCGCACCAGAACCTGTGAGACAATTAAAGTTTACCATTGATGAAGTGCTTATACAACTCAACTTCCTTCCGAATCTTTTCTTGACGTAAGTTGAATGTAAACAAATACAACTCATGTAATAATATTTAATGAATCAATTTTTGAAATGATCAGTTAATTTGGTATTTATGTATTATACGTGGCAGGAAGAGACATCACCAGTAAAACAATGATTGTTAATCGCGAATCATATTTACCATTAAGAACTAATCGCGTTCAAGACAGTAATTTAATATACATTTATGAAATACACAATATTATTAAGTACTTTTATGTTATTTGGGCGCAAATCTCGCCAATAACATTTTTAAAATCGCCAATACCAGCTTTTATTTTTCGCGTGTGCAAATTAGAAACAATACTTTGATTTTGAAATCAAATGTTTTGATTTATAATGTTATTTCTTATTTTTTTATTTTTTATTTTAAACTAAAAGTGTGAACAGCATGTATTTTAAATTCTAACAGCTGTCGCAGACGCACCGGGGTTTGCACGATTTTTGTTTTGCACCATTTTGGCGAGAAAACCCCATTTTCAGGTACCTGTTAGAGATTGCTAAAACTGCATGATTCTTTTATTTTATTATGAAATAGCTTATTTTATATTAAAAAACACAAAATTTTATTATAAAACACACACAAAGGTTAATTTTTTCAGCCAATAATTATATCGCCAAAATGATATCCAGTGCGTCTGCGACAACTGTACCCAAAAGGACCCATCATTAAAAATGGTAAATAATATAAAATCAAAGTAAAATAATACAAAAAATAATTTAGTGTACATTTATAAAACACATAAAATCGTATTGATGGCATTTAGCTTAGATATTTACGAGGGTAGTTTTATTGACGGCATTTTATATCCGCCGGAATGAATATGAGATATATATTCTAATCACATACTATATACCTAAGACTATAATATACATATCTATATCTACTATATTAATAAACACGTCTTCAATTGTCTTTTATATTTCTACTACATAATATTAACTATAGAGTTACAATATACAGAGAAAAAACGGGTTGCTGCAATTAGAATTATAGGCGCCAATGTTTGTGTGGCGTATTTACCTGTTACTGATCTTAATAGTGAGTAGACATTAAGCAGAAATGCCGAAGTTAGGGAATTACGCAAGTATGAAAACTCCTGAACTATATCAAGAAAAGAGAGCACAGAAAAACAAAGTCGAACAAAAATCGGCATCTAGAAGGAGGTTCATGAATTTTAATCAGATTATACGCCACGGGTCAAAAGTGCTGACAGCAAATATGGTTTAAAAGGAATGTGATTATCAAAACTCACTTCCAAAAGTTCAATATTTCACCAAACCATACTCGAAAATTACGTGTAATAATATACAGCCCGATTATGGCACATTATTCAAGATGTTTTAGATGAGAATAATGATAGATTTTCTAATCTTCCGTAATCGAATCTACAGCCAAAGCTAGCGAGAAACAAAGTAAAATATTAGCAACAATATGGTTCAGTGTAAATGTGGATATCATTAAAGACTTTTACAAAATGGATTTCATTGCATCAAATAATATTAACTAAAATACATTAATTGGCAATGGACCCAATTACGGAAAATTACTTAATATGTTTAAGAATCTCTGCATTAGCGAACATATTGTAACTGAAAACCAAACGGGCATGAAGCATAAATGCGTAAATGGGATAAGCAGATTTTGTCAAGAAAAATGTCAAAAAAAAAAATATGCGAAATGCTACCGTGATTGCAAAAGTTCTTGACTTGTCTGTTAAAATCTTCCGATTTGGAGAAGGATTAAGAAAAAAAATTAAATTAGGATTGAAAGTAACGTGTTACAATGCTTAACATACATTTAAGAGAGACCAAACTGGTCGCCAGTGGCGGCTAGTATGTATGTAATATTGCCTATTATGACGTTTTAAAGTTACAAATATAAAATCCCCAAGTTTATTCCGAAACACAACTATCATGCGAGATTTACTATGTTTGATATTGGAAATGCCATTCACACATGCGATGGTAGGGGATATGTCTTGTAATTGTTCACTAATATGTGTAAAGGTAGTTGGTGTTTCTTGCAATTGTTCATTAGATGAAATTAAGCCAATTGCAGGAGGTAAGGTAAGGTATGTATCCAAACTTTTAAAATTTAGGTCCTTAAACATTGTATCCAAAATGCTTATAGCAGAGGTTGACTCACAGCAGGAATCAGGGAAAGATGTTTCGTCATCATCACAGTTAGTAAATATTGGGGTTGTAGAAACTTTATCAATCTTAGGTTCTGCAGCATACAAGTCCAGGTTAGGGGATAGTGTTTCATAGTCCTCCTCTATATTAGATCTTGGTAAAAACTCATTTGTATAAGAATCCGAATTTTACATAGGTTTATCTAAACCTTGAATCTTTGTTGAATAAGACTTTTTTTCACAAGATATTTTAACCTTATCTAATTCACAAGCCATTTTTTAAATATTTTAAATAACAAACAGTATGAGGTTTAGTCACGGCAAAAGTCAACAGTAAACTGATTACGTCGTATCCGAACAGTTACTAAAATAGGTTAATAAATAGGTTAATAATAATTTTCCATTTAACGAAAATGTATATTGCTTGTTTCATATATAATCAGTATGCTTTATAATATCTAATCATTTATAAAAGCGGGTATGCCAACGCAAGTTACTTATTAAAAGTAAAATGAGATAATCGCATAAGATATAAAGTGTAATCAGGTGTATATAATTAGTAAAATTTATTGTATATATAATAAAATTCAATTAATTACAAATATGTATATTTAGTAAAATCTACTGTTTTACTAAAATAATTAATATAACTTTGTTTAATTAGATAAATGTATAATTAGTTAAATCATTTTATTGAACAAAAGTAACGTGTTTTAATAAAAAAGAATCTAAACTTAAAGAAAATCAAAAATATAGATTTCACAAAATTATATGTTTAATCGCATTTGAATTTAACTAGCATATGTGAAACAATAAAATGTGAATAATATATTAAAAAAATTAAAATGAATAATTTAAGTAATTTGTATTAAATTTTACTTCTTGTAAAATTCAATTTTAAGAAATTTATTTTTATAGATAGTGTATTAATTTACAAGTCCATTCACGCACATAATAGTGATATAATATAATCAGATTGAAAAATAAAATACAAAAGCTTTTTTACTTATCTATTATTTTGTTAACCATTTAAACAGATACATTAGAATGTACAAGAATATGTATGGTTCAAATAAATTGGTAAAGTCAATATTTCAAAAAGGTATAGTTTCATTTTTTATAGCATTCTGTAAAGTGTATATACGTTGTAATAAATTCTGTAAATGGTTTAAAAGTTCAGATATGTGTTCTTTGGGTGAGAGATGAATATTTCTATGTTTCACTAAGTCAGATCTATGATTAAATATTTCAGAACAACCGACACATTTATAGTGTCTGGGAAACGGTGCAATATTCCTTTGTTTTTGCTCAGGGGTGTTATAAATCGTAGTATGTTTTATTAAATTTATTTCCCGTGAAAACTTTTTATCACATTGATTACAGTTATGCATAACTCCTTGTTTAAAATGTACTAAGTTATGCTTTTGCAAGTCGCTTTTCTGAACAAAAGATTTCGAACACATTTTAAAATTAAAAGGGTTTTTTTTCTAACAAGGAGACGGCAAGGGTGTGGGGTATCCAAATCAAAGTAAGGTTTTGTGTGTAAATAGTACTCAGTAAGAGAACTCAGATGACCAAATCGTAGAGCGCACTGCTTAGTAGTTACTGAGAAAAAAAATTAAGTTGGAAAAAAAATTATTTTATTACTATATGATAATTTGTTATGATTAATTCTCTTAGTACACATTTGAACGTTATAGAAGGACATATTTAATGATTAATTACTTTTTAATAATCAAAATATATAAAACACAAAGAAATTTTTAAATTACATATATGAAATACAGAGTTATTTCCATTTATTTTCCGTAATACATTATTAAATATAATGAAAATACATTATGTTTATAGTATTAGAAATTATTGATTTAATCAGTCACTTTTTGCAATACAAGAACCTGGTTGATAGTTATCATAAAAACAAGAAAAACGCCAATTGTGTCGACAACTAGCATCCTAATCATAATCATATTATAAATCTGATTGTGCGCAAATGTTAGGCTGAAGCCAGCGTCAAAATGGAGCCTTTAATGATCCTGTATTTTTGCATACAGATTGATTATAACCCTCATTTGAACATAGGCTGGTTTTTGTTTATTTTATTCAAATATTTTTCTTAATAATTCAAAATTTCGTTTTTTCATAGAGAGTAAATGGACATTTTTTTCGTATAATATTTTAACATGGTTAAATTTACTTTACCGTTGCTAATACTTTATCGTTGCCAAAACTAATTCAAATTCCGGAATAGTAATTTTTAGTCAACAATTTAGTTTCAATTGAAAAATGTTCACGTGAAAAATAAAAATTAAATAAAAAAAATTAAAGAATTAAAAAGAAGATTAAATAATATTATTAGAAATAAAACGTACTTTTTTTTTAGTTTTTGATAATAATACAAGGTTTCAATATGAGTAACCATAGGAAACAGGCGAATATGACGCCATACATCAAAAATAAAGCGGATATCTTTGGTGAAATAAAATGATCTTGGGGTTTTTTTCTTCGCTTTTTTCTTTTGTATGGTAATAATTCTTGGCGTTTTCCCGTCTGCGCAGGGCTAATATAACTATACCGTATTTTTTATTTAAATTCTAAAAAAGTAAAAAGAAGTTTCAAAAGAAAATGGTCAGCAAATGTCAATAATATGCTCCGCAAAATTATCCATATCGAAAATGATGTCATGGATAGAGAGAAATATTTATTTTCATTCTTAAAACTAAAAGAAATAACTCGATTACCTAAAAAAAAATGACGAATGTTAATAGTTCCATTTTTGTTGATAAAAACTAAAGATTTAATATTATTTCGTTAAAGCAACATAATTTCCCCTATGCCAGTACTGAAATTAATTGCCTGGAAAAGAAAATTAACAAGAATTATGTCGTTAAAAAGGGATTTCTCTACGGGAAAAAGAGGCGTCATATTTGAAATAAAACGGGAATTTTCCAATGTGTTTTAAAATGAGTGTGAATCAATTCCTTACATTAATAATACAAGGATCAGTAAGTATAGAAAGTAGATGAGTTTCACGCCATATTTATAACGAAAAATTTAAATGTTTTTTTATCTATACTGATTATTAAGCATGAATATCCGTTATATACAGATGAGAATTTTCTGCAAAAAATCGCATCTTAATTTTAAGAAAAGGAAAATGAATACGAATCTATGTTTGTATTTCGCAACTACTCCTCACTGTAAAATTGCTGCAGTAAAATTACTGCAGTAAAATTACTGCAGCAGAGATTCCAGGCAATGTCCATAAGAAAACCGGTTTTGTGACTAGATAAACGAGCTTTGTTATTAGATAAACGGTTTTTGCCCGTAAAAACATGAAATTTACTGAAATAGACCGTTTACCTTGAAAAGGGGGCATTTCCCGTAAAATTACGGCAGCAATTCACGGAGAATGCCCGTGAATTTACAATTTTCATTTACAGTGCCAGAATATCGAACGTAACGTGATTTACTTTATACCGGTTATCATTGATCCGAGGATGTTACACAAACTGTCAGAACTTAAAAAATTAAATTAGATGCCAAATTTGTTTTTTCTTTTTTGTTAATTTTAACGAAGTTTCTCTAAAAACGGAAAGTAAATTACTCCATATTTGTGTATAAAAAAAGGAGAAATAAAATAGATCTGTATATTTTATACACCATTTTCTCATTAAAACTGAAAAACAGAATTGATTTTCCCTTTGAATAAATGGTGAAAACAAAATCTTGATTTCAGTAAATTATCCGAAAAATAAAAACATATTTTCTCATATTCAAACTTCATGAATCAATTTATTCTGGAGAACAAAAATTGCCTGTCAACATACTGTCATTTAGAAAATAAGATTTGTTTCAGCTATACATTAAACCAAGGAGGCAGAACTGAATTTAAAGAAAAAGCATGTACTATTTCCAATTAATGTTTTTTTGAAGGATGGCTGTTAAAACGTTTCACAAAGGCGTTAAAAGTAAAATTGTTTATCAGGTAAAATTGACATTTGTTTTTACCCAATTCGTCTATTTCCACGATTTTATTTGGCCTTCCTTTTTGCATTGGTTGCAATTTCATTTTCGCGATTATTTGGCACAAAATTTCACTTTTTAAAGACTGAGTTATGTCAAGGTCCCCATAACAAAAAAATACCGTATTGTCGCCTATGAAATGTGATAAATAGTTAGTTAATTTTAACGTTTTTAATTATCGGGAGTGAAATATTTTCTTAATTAATGTATTTATTCTTCTTTTAATGTTGCGTGAACGAAGTCACGGGTAACAGCTAGTAATATTATAAATCTCATTATGTGCAAATGTTAGGCTGAAGCCAGTGTCAAAATGGAGCATTTAATAATCCTGTATCTTTGCATATAGGGTGATTATAACCCTCATATGAACATAGACTGGGTTTTCTTTATTTTATTCAAATATTTTTCTTAATAATTCAAAATTTCGTTATTTTCATTGAGAATAAATGGACATTTTTTTTCGTATAGCATTTTAAAAGGGTTAAATTTACTTTACCGTTGCTAATACTTTATCGTTGCCAAAACTAATTCAAAACCCGAAAAAATAATTTTTACTCAACAATTTAGTTTCAATTGAAAAAATTTCACGGAAAAAATGAAAATTAAATTAAAAAAATTAAAGAATTAAGAAGAAGATTAAATAATATTATTAGAAATAAAACGTACTTTTTTAGTTTTTGATAATAATACAAGGTTTCAATATGCGTAACCATAGGAAACAGGCGAATATGACGTAATTTATTGAAAATAAAGCGGATATGCTTTGATTGGTGAAATAAAATGATCTTGGGTTTTTTCTTCACTTTTTTTCTTTTTTTTTCTTTTGTATGGTAACAATACTTGGCGTTTTACCGTCTGCGCACGGCTAATATAACTAACTATACCGTATTTTTTATTTAAATTTTAAAAAAGTAAAAAGAAGTTTCAAAAGAAAATGGTTAGCAAATGTCAATAATACGCTCCGCAAAATTATCCATGTCGTAAATGATGTCATGGATCGCAAGAAATAGTGATTTTTCATTCTTAAAACTAAAAGAAATAACTCAATTACCTAAAAAAAAATGACGAATGTTAATAGTTCCATTTTTGTTGATAAAACCTAAAGATTTAATATTATTTTGTAACATAATTTTCCCTATGCCAGTATTGAAATTAATTGCCTGGAAAATAAAATTAACACGAATTATGTCATTAAAAAGGGATTTCCCTGGGGAAAAAGGAGACGTCCTATTTGAAATAAAACAGGAATTTTCCAATATATTTTAAATTGAGTGTGAATCAATTCCTTACATTAATAATACAAGGATCAATAAGTATAGAAAGTAGATGAGTTTCACGCCATATTTATAACGAAAAATTTAAATGTTTTGTTATCTATACTGATTATTAAGCATGAGTATCCGTTATTTCTTTATTTCGTTCCGCATGAGTATCCGAGTTTTCTGCTAAAAATCACACCATAATTTTAAGAAAACGAAAATGAACACGAAACTATTTTATTAAAATCTGACCGTGTGTTTGTATTTCGCAACTACTCCTAGACTATCGAACGCAACGCGATTTACTACCGGTTAGTTTACTACCGGTTTAGCGAATACCGGTTATAATTGATCCGAGGATGTCACACAAATTCTCAGAATTAAAAAAATTAAATTAAATGCCATTTTTTTTAAGGAAATTTTTCTAAAAACGGAAAGTAACTTACTCCATATTTGTGTATAAAAAAGGAGAAATAAAACAGATTAGTAAATTTTTTACACCATTTTCTCATTAAAACTGAAAAACAGAATTTATTTTCACTTTGAATAGATGGTGAAAACAAAATCTTGATTTCAGTAAATTATCTGAAAAATACAAACATATTTTCACATATTCAAACTTCATGAATCAATTTATTCTGGAGAACAAACATTGCCTGCCAATATACTGTCATTTAGAAAACAAGAATTGTTTCAACTATATATTAAACCAAGGAGACAGAATTGAATTTAAAGAAAAAGCATATATACTATTTCTAATTAATGTTTTTTTTTTTTTTTTTTTTTTTTTTTTAAGGATGGCTGTTAAAAACGTTTCCCAAAGGCGTTAAAAGTAAAATTGTTTATCAGGTAAAATTGACATTTCTTTTTACCCAATTCGTCTATTTCCACGATTTTATTTGGCCCTCCTTTTTGCATTGGTTGCAATTTCATTTTCGCGATTATTTGGCACAAAATTTCACTTTTTTAAGACTGAGTTATGTCAAGGTCCCTATAATAATAAATACCGTATTGTCTCCTATGAAATGTGATAAATAGTTAGTTAATTATTAACGTTTTTAATTATTGGGAGTAACATATTTTGCTTAATTAATGTATTTATTCTTCTTTTAATGTTGCGTGAACGAAGTCACGGGTAACAGCTAGTAATAAATAAATGCAGCTTTTTTATAAGAACAAGGTGTCTTTAGAAATTCTTCGGAAAAACAGACCATTTACATTCATGAATATTTCTCGATGTTCAGATAGTTTTGACGCATATCAGGCATACTTTATCATTTTCGAAAAAATTGGAGAAGCGAGCTGATGATGAGCGATTGATTGAATTTTAATACTGTCCTCGCGAGAACTTATTTCCCGATTTTCTTCAATCAATTGCGAACAATTTTGTATTTTTTAATCACATTTTTAACTTGTCTATAAAAATAAATAGCACAAGGTTGTACTAGCGGGATACATTTTGGAGGTATTATTTTGACAGTACACGTAGGCATTTTCTCGTCATCTTGTAAAATTTCATCATATATCTCGGGATTAGTTCGTCCTTCCCACGAATCGACGGGAAAAAGAAATTTTTCTTTGCCCACGTAAGATTTTATGCATTTCGTGAGAAAAGTAGAATATAAAGATGTAGTAAGTTTTTCGGATTTTGAAGATGGGACAACAGCATTTTTATATTTCTTCATATATTCATCAACCTGCTTCTGAACCCTGGGTCGAAATGTACCAGTTACGTCTTGCAAACAAACAAATACCTGAGGCAATACAAGCCCAGACAAGATAATACTGTATTGTGCAGTATATGAATGTATAACCTTGTTCATATCTTTTCTTTGAACATTACACATACCTGTTTGATACGTATTTATTACATAGTCAGCGTTGAATTTTGGTATCAAGCGCAAAGTTTGTACACGGAAGGTTTCTGCTGAAGCTAACGTCTCTTCAATGGACACGCTTTCTTTTCTGGATACATATTTGGTAATTTTACGTTGATGAATTCCATGTTTATGCTTAAAATTTGTCACCCAACGTTCTGAAGCTTTGAAATCAAAATCTTCGAATTGTGCAGCGGCAGTCAATGCCCATTGTTGTAAGCAGGGCTGCGGAGTCGGTGGGAAAAATGACCGACTCCGACTCTGACTCCTGAAATTTTAAAGGAACCGACTCCGACTCCGACTCTGACTCCGACTCCGGGATGGCTAAAGTACTAGTTTTGCTTGTTGATTCCTATTATTCAGATTGCTTCATTGCTGTCATTTGTTTTGAAACAGTAATAGTCGCTTTATTAAATGTCATTAAATAAAATAAATATTACTAATTAAAAAAAGTGTCAGCAATCAAGCAATCTGAATTTTTAAAAAACCTCAACTGGCAACACTGCAACCTGCTGTTACATTCTTGTTTGACCTTGAACATATAATGTACATATCAACCGATATATATTTTTTTCAAGTTTCATTTTTTTGGATGAATTATGGGTGTAAGCTGTGATAGGGAGTCAAGACTAGGACTCATTTACTGCAGCGGCAAACTTCCGACAGTATTTTAGTATAAAAAGTTTCACCTTTTTTTAAATGCAGAGTTTTCTTTTTTAAATAAGGCAAAAATATTCTTATAAAATGCCTGTAGAACTTTGCCCCTACATTAATTGGCTCTGGTCAAGACTGAAAATATTTTGAACATCCCCCCTCCTCCATCTCCCAGATACTCTATGCACATGCACTCACACAAAAACATAATATGCATTAAATTTTATATGTGGTAAAATTTAAATATGTCAAAACTCTGCAAAAACTGCATGTAAAATATTTAAATGCATGTAAATTGCAATCGAAAAGTTAAACTTGAAGCTATTAGATAGAAACAACAGTAAATCTAATAAATCTCCAAAATTTACTTTTTGAACAACACACACAAAGATCTATCAGATGAATCCAAACAACATATAATATGTTGGTATATCATTTTAAGACGATAACCAAAATATTTTATGCCAAATCAAACATATATTATAACAAAATATGGGTGAAAGGATGTTTAATTTTGGTTTTATATCTATTCCTGCAGACCCAAAAAATAGGAGACAAAAATGTTACAATTTAAGCATCATTTTGGGTCTCCAGAACCCGAAAAATTCTGAGAGAATGCAAGAAAAATAAAGATGAAAATTTTATATTTCCTGCGTTAATTTTATAATTTTGGCTTTATTTCGGGTCTGCAAGACCTGAATATCAAAAGGAGAAAGATAACAGAAATTTCACTATTTCATCATTATTTTGAGTACTGCAGATTCATGAAAAAAAAAATTACAATTTCCCTTTTTTGGGGGGGACGGGTCCTATACACACGAAAAAAAGAAAATTTACAATTTCAGCATTACTCCTGGTCCCACAGACCTGAAAAATCTGAGGAAAACAGGAAAAAAAAGGGAAAAATTTCCAATTTTCGCATTACCTCGGGTTCCGTAAACCCCCCAAAAAACTAGAGAAAGGACTATATACGAAATATAAACTAGAGATTTTAATTCAGAGCAGTTTTTAAATATGCTGTACACTGGACAGTATATTAGGCCTGTTTAACCTGAGTTTCCTTGTATATATAGTCCAAATATAAAAATAATAATTCAGTTTTTAAATTTAAAATTACATAGAATTGGTTTAATTTCACTTCAAACTGTCTAAAAAACAAGCTGGAGTCGGCCTGTTTTTTTGTGACTCCGACTCCGACTCTTTTGCCCCAAAATAGGCCCGACTCCGACTCCGACTCTTTTGCCCCAAAATAGGCCCGACTCCGACTCCACTACTCCGACTCCGACTCCGACTCCGCAGCCCTGGTTGTAAGTTTCTCTTTGTGACTTGTTGGTAGTTTTGTCTGGCTTCAACGAAACGATCATAAGTCCATGAGTCAATTATAGTATATTTATCAAAGATAGTTCCTTCTTTTTAACATCCTCCTTCCACTTCGAAAGATACTCTTTGTTTTTCAAACGGCTGCAGCCTTGTTTTTGTAGAGTTGTCAAGCTCCATGTAGGATGTGCCTCTGCAATATTAATAACTTTTGTTTTATAATCCAATGAAATGTAGTCATTAGGTTTACTTTTTTTATACTCGGATTCGTATTGTTCTAGTGACGAATCATCGCGTACCATCTCAAAATTTACTTTTTCACATTCTTCATTAATATGTATTAATTCTTCATCTTGGATAAATTCCATTTCATTAATTATTTCCAATATCTTATTATACAGTTCTTCGCTAATTAACATTGCATCTTCAAGTATAACAGGTGAAGAGTTTGATGTGATTAAATTAGTTTCGGTAAGGAGACCTTCATAATATACTACTGCATTTTTTAGTAACAATTTCGACTTATCACTGCACAAAGATGATTCAGGGATAGGATCTCTACTTAAAGAGGAGCCAGGAAGTTCTTCGCTGGTCGCCATTTTGCTAAAAAAAATAATTTGATATATTATATATCACACAAATAACAGAACACATCCGTTTAGAGCAAACACACACAAAAAAATAAATTACAATTTTTTTCTCAATCACTACTAAGTAGTGCGCTGTATGGCTTGATCATACGAGTTCTCTTACGCAGTACTGATTACACACATAACCTTACTTTGATTTGAATACCCCACACCCTTGCCGTATCCTTGTAAAGGAAATTTCATGTGTCTAACTAATACAATTTTTCGCGAGAAAGTCTTACTACACTTTTCACACTTACACATGGCAGATGTCTTGGGTTGAACTAGCATATGATCCCGTAAAGCACTCTTTGTAGTAAACAGATTATCACACATAAACGGTTTTTTTCAAAATGTAAGTTCATATGCCTTAATAACATATATTTTTTGGTAAACACTTTTTTACATGTGTTATAAGTAAAAGGTAACTTTTGATCTGATGAAGAGGCCATCGGTTCCTTATTCAAAACAGGTTTAATTAAAATAGTAGAGTCGGCTTTCTCCTTAAACTCCGATGTCAAGGCTTTTCTTATCTTGGTGGGCACGTCCATTACAGTAGAATCTATGCCTTGCATTGTACTTATCTACTATATATATAAAACACAAACGGAAATTTCGTTCCGTTCCTTTATAACTCGAGTTCCACTGACTGGATTTTGATGGAACTTGCATATTTCAAATGGTTACATTGATCAAATAGTACATTGTTCAAATGGTTATTATAAAAGTCTACATTCATGGATTCAAAAAATGAATAAGTACAATTACATGAACATTTCTCTAACAGGTTTTTCACAAATTCCTTAACGTTGAAATTTAACAGTGCACTATCACTCAGTAAAGTGAGAATACTTACATTTTTTAAGTTTTTTAAAACATAAACTAATAAAAGATTTGTTAAAAATGTTTGAATAGGACATTCGCTAATTTTAATATAATTTTTCTCTAGTTTAAGAAATTGTTCTTTTGTAAGTAGTAAATAATCAGGTTTCAAACAAAACCCAGACTGTTCCGATTTCAATAGTTTTACAGTTTGCATGATTCCTTATCCACATAAATCGTTAGTAAGTCGTTGTTACTTACGAATATGTCTTTTTCAGAGATAAAATTAAATTTAGCCATTCTCGTTTCAAATTTATTGAAGGTTGCGCACGATATTGTAATTCCTTCATTTGTAGTAGGTTAAAACATCAAAAAACTGAAATATTCTACTAAACTCGCTGATTTCTGAAATTTCATAATAAGATGTGTTAAGCGAATTAGTCATTTTCAGGTTTAGAAGTATCCAAAAAGCAGGGTAAACAGGCAGGTAATCAAATATGCAGCAAGGTATTAGGTAATTAGAAGAACAATAATGTAAGTCAGGAAAGCAAAGTACAGAACTTTAAACAATAAATTCATTATTTTGTGCGAGCTGCTTATATTACGATTCTTATCGCTGTAAAACAGGATGTTATTCTACAAATGTTGTCACATCCTGTTTTATTAACTTATACATTTTTCAAAAATCTTTAAAAGAAGTATTTTTGTGATAGGTTTGATTATTTATGTTAATTGTATGGAGTCTTCGTAGCGTAACTGGGAGCGCATTTGGATGCTAGCCAAAAGGTTGACAGTTCGAATCCGACCATAGACATAATGGTAAGTTAAACTTTCCTTTTTAAAGTATATAATTAAAATGCTATTACTGTATCCTTAACCCCACCTGGTAAGTTAAAATTTACTATATTATACAGTATAATTTACAATTTATGTTACAGAATCTATTGTATGCAGATTGGTAAGATACACTTTGCTTTGACATGTTCATAAAACCAACAAACCAGCCAACCTTTTACAAGGTTATTTCATTTGTTACAAATTAAAAAGTACATCTCAATGTGTTTGTGAGTTTAAACATTAAAGTTTATCGTAATGCTTAAATATTTTCAAAATTTATAACACACCCTTAATTTACAAAATCAATTATACTGTATAGTAATAATCCAATATGTTTGATCACGTGACAGCTTTTCTTAAATATCTTAAATCTCGTCTAAGAAACATGACCTCATGGTGTGTTCGTTTAAACCTACTGCAAATCAACACATCATGAGATCATTTTGTAGAGGGTTCAAACCCCTCTTCATTTAAATGGATGTTAAAAGCTAATAATTTTTAAAAAGGGACTACGTTATTTCAAAGTGAAAGTTGTAGTGAAAATCTAAATTCACTTTCATGAAAGATAGGTGGGGGTTCAATGGCCACATGCGCAACAATGGTCAAACCCAAATTTCTCTTTATCACAAGAGGATTTTGCATTACTCTATCTAATATTTTCTTTAAAAGGTCTGTGTGAAAAAATATGTTTTAAGAAGTATGCACGTCTTTCATTTTATTACAATTAGTTCACTTCGTATATGTATGCTTGTGTCTGCCTGTCTGTCTATCTACTCATATGTCGGTTTATAACTATAAATATTTACATATGTCACTTTAAAATTTTTATAAAGTGGTATGCTATAACTGAAAATTTCTATTTCTGATTCCATTGTATGCAGTATGGTAAGATACTTTAATTTTTTTTTATTTAGTGGTATGCTATAATTGAAAATTTCTATTTCAGATTCCATTGTAAGCAGTTTGCTAAGAAACTTTAAAATTTTTTAATTAGTGGTGTAACAATCTACTAAACGTACCACGAAAGCAGATTTATGTCAACTTTAATTCTATGAATAAATGTCTTTTACTAAACTTTAAATATCAAATGTAAATAATACTCACTTTAGCACCTTTGTGCTCGCATAGTCGTAAAATCTATTTTACAACTCCTACGGTCAGATAACCACAAAAACTTAGCAAATAATAACTGAAGAAAAAAAAAGCTACCAGCATTTATTCATTTTCTCTCTGGAATTCATAAAAAAGACTGGACGTTGCCACAAAATACATCAAAACTTGGTTTTTCTTGAATTTCTTTTAACACGAGACAATCACATGTAAACGCGCAATAAAACAAAATATTAAAATGTCCCTTCTAGTCTTCTTTTTTTTTACATTTTTCATGTTGATCGCGTGATTTTGAACAAAAAATACATAAATAATGCCGATTCCGGAACAAGTGGTATGCTATAACTAAACATTTCTATTTCAGATTCCATTTAAGCAGTTTGGTCTGATACTTTAAAATTTTTATTATATGCTATGCTATAAGTAAAATTCTTTTGCAGAAACAGTCATTTTCGAATTCCGTAACTATCATACTTAACGATAGATGGCGACACTCCATTGAACTTTCTCTCCCATAAAAATAAAAATAAAATTGGGGGGGGGGGGGGTAGGGGGGTGCACAAGGGGATAGTGGTCGGATTCTACCATAACCGATACCTCGTACTATGACATTTAAAAATTTTAACATTAAACCTTCCTAAGACACCCTCCTCTTATAACACACTTCACTTTTTCCAACCCCTCTCTTACAGGCCCATTTTTAAGCCCCTTTTCGACCATCGTATTATAAGACGATGGTTTTGCTCCTCGGCTCCTCCGCATGGAGTAAAATTCTCCTTTTACCTCTACTCATGTAAATGTCGCATAAAATTGGACTAAGAGGATTGCCCATATCCAAACCGTCAGTCATACGAAAGAAATTCTCATTAAAAACAAAAGTAGTTTGCGACAGGCAATTACGAGTGAGTAGGGTAAGCTCCTCAATTTCAAAATAAGGGAAATGGAATTCACAAAGCCTTTTCTCGAGGCAATCTAAAGCCCCATCAACCGGAACATTAGTAAATAATGAAGTAACATAAAAAGAAACCATAATGTGGCCCTGTGGCTTAAAACTATAAAGTTTCTTAACAAATTCAAGCGAATTTTTAACAGTGAAACTAATATTGCTCAAACGTGGAGAAAAAACATAAACTAAATATTTGGCAAGCTTATAAGGAGCTGTACCGATACTAGAGACAATAGGTCTAAAAGGAATGTCAGGTTTATGGACCTTAGGTAAAGAATAAAACCTGGCACAATGCACAATAGAAGGAATAAGAGACCTCTTAAAATTAGCAGGAATAATGGAAGATGACTTGATGGCGGACTTAATACAGTTAATTTCACTAGTGGAAGGGTCTTTGTGAATATCCACATCCACATTAATTAATGTTTGAGATTTTTCCAAATATGTAGATTTATCAAGTTGTTTTGCTATTTTTCCCTTAAAATCAGTCAGCAAATTTCTAAAATGTTAAGAAGGTTTCAATTCAATGTTATTTTTTCTCCTGTTAATAAAATCTCAAACACCCCATTGATCGTATAGATAGCTGGGGTATTTACCAAATCTCTTGCCAGTGTGGTCTCTCTTATATTGGTCAGATTAAACGTACTCTTGGATTTCGTTTAAAAGAGCATGAAGGTTATGATAAAAGTCAGGAGCTTAAACGTTCTTCTATTGCTCAACATTGTTGGTCTTTTCAATATAGGTTCAACTTTTCTTCAGCCAATATTATCCAAAAATGCTTTTCTAACCTTGATCTTGATTTTTGGGAAACTGACCACATCATTAAAAATTCTCATTCCTTAGTCAATGACTCCTGATTTTCCAAGTATTTGGAGAGTATTAATTTAATTTCCCTTTTTTGGTTTTCGTTTCTTTTGTTCTCCGGTAGGTGTCTCTACTTGTCCACTCAGTTGTTTCATGCTGCTTTTTTTCTCATTGGTTGCTTTTGGCGCATTCGCTACCCGCATCGGGTATATAAGCCACCACTCCTCTGTCGTTTTGCCCAGCCTTACTTTTACTAGCGCGCTGTGCTTTGCTCTTTTTCGCACTGAAGAATCTCGCTTGTAGATTCGAAATAGCTATTTGCTGCTTTTTTGTGTATTATTTGTGCATTTATAACGTTGGTAGTTGGTATTCTTCCTTTTAATATTATTGCACAAAGGTTTTACTTGCTATTTTTATACAATTGTATAACTAATTGAATCCCTTTAATCAAATGAACCTCACATTCATTTAATGTATAAAAAACTTAACAACATAATATGTTGCCATAAATTCTTTTTCTATATTTTTATTGAAAACAAAACTTATTCGGAATTAATTTACAATAAATAAATAAATAAAAATGTGGCATTAGTTATGTTTATTTTGAAACAGATATTTGTGATGCAAAAAGGCACAGTCGGTCAAAAAAAAAAATACTCAATAAACAAAACGTCAGAGAAGAAAAAATAGAAATAGTTATTCGACTGGAAATTATGACTTTTTCAATTTATGTTTAAAAGAAAATAAGTTTTGGGGGCATCCTCATAAATTGCACCAAACTCTGAAATTTTCAATACGAGACCCTAATTTTGACATCACATTTGACTTTTTCTGTAAATTTTACCTAAAGTATACCAAATGGGAAGTCCTTTGGTCAAGTAGTTTAGGAATTATGTAGGTTTAAAGTTTAGATCGCCTAATGTTAAAATCCATTTGTAATCATTGCAAAACAGATTGCAACATGTATAGTTCTTTTATGCATAACTCAAGAACCACTTGGCGGAATGAGCTGTAGAAATCGATTTCTGGTTTAAAATATCATAAGTTACAATTCATATTTTTTTTTTTTTTTTCAAAAAATAATTTTATTTCTCGAAAAAAATATGAATTTTAACCTATGATTTTTATTTTAAACATAAATCGATTTTTAAAGGCTTCAAATATGTGAATTATAAAAATATAGCTTATTCCGCAAAATAATTCTGGAATTATGCTTAAAAAACTACCCGCATTGCAATCTGTTTTGCAACGATTACAAATGGATTTTACATTAGAAGTTCCAAATTTTAAATCTTCATAATTCCTAAAATACTTGACTGAATGAGTTCACGTTTGGTATACTAACAAGTGAACCACTTTTGGTGCAGCTTGCACCTAGCGTCGAAAGGAGGCGCATTTTGTAGCCCTATATACAGGGTGATTATAATTAAGTTCCACTTTTGAAATGGTCATAAAAGGAAAACTACTGGACCAAATGTTATCCAACTTGGTAATAGTTTAAAGGAAGTCATGAGAATTTATTTCCCGCCAAAAAAAGTTCAAATACTCACCACCAGGGAAATGGCGCTGTATGCAATATTGTAAAACGAAATAAGACATGAAGACATCGGTTTAAAATGTGTTGAAACGTTTCTGAAACGTGTTACAAAGCATGTTCAATGTGGCGTCCACCATTTTTCGAAAACAAGTGAAATCATATTACTGTATTCTCAACAGTAGCTCTTAGCATATCAGAATGAATGTTAACGACATGTCGGTGTATCGCGTCTTTCAATTCCGCCAAATTGTTTAGAATATCGCCATAAACAGTGCTTTTGAGTTAACCCCATAGCCAAAAGTCACGGGTTGAAGTCTGGTAACCGGGGTGGCCAAGAAGTGGGGAAGTTTCGGCCTATAATCCGTTCATTCGTGAAATGTTGCTTAAGAAACTGTGTGACACATGTACCAATGTGCAGTGGGGCTCCGTCCTGCATAAAAATCGTGGAGTCTAAAATGCCACGTTGCTGGAGTTCAGGTATGACGAAACCTCTTAACATTGACGATAAGCGAGCTGCAGTGACAGTGCATGTAACAGGTCCTGCTCTTCAAAGAAAAATGGTCCAATTCTGAAACTTGCTGTCATACCACACCAAACGGTGACTTTAGGAGAATGCAATGGAACTGGGTACACAACATGAGGGATTTGTTTGGCCTAACACTCCTACAATAGGAGCTGACGCATATCCATTTTGTTTCGGATTATTGGTGCTCATTTCAGCATCAATCTACCGCAGTCGGAGTTGGGGTTGCCTAAGACTCGGTTCTGATTAGCTTGGTTTTTCGACTGAACTTCAATTTGAGCACCAAATCTGCGAGGATGCGCCAGCCTCTATTATAGAAGCTCTAGTTTGGCCCAAATTCTGCTGTTATGGGTGTTGATATCGCCATTTAGGTAAAAATGGGCCTCATCTGTCCACAAAATGTTCCATGGCTAATGTTCGTCCACTTCCATCCGTGCAAGGAATTCCAAAGCGAAAGATTCTCTTGCAGCAGGATCGTTACATTGAAGTCCTTGAACATGTTTCATTTTGTATGGGTAGAACTGAAGCACTTTACGGACAATTTTGTACACCGTACTCCATGGTACGTCCATTTGACATGAGGCAGCACGTACCGCGTGTGTTTTCCATTGTTGCTTCCTCTACTCCTAATGCAACAACCTCCTCGGTTTTCACAGAAGCAGGATTCTTTCCCCTCCCAGGTGCAACAGATAACAAACCCGTGGCTTCAAACTTTGCCATCATTTTCCTCAAACCCTGCGGTGTCATTGGCCCTCGGCGTATTCCTCTTACTGAACGATACCTTTGCAAAGCATGCCGTTCATTGCTATCGCATTCATAATAACATTTAACGAGAAAAGCGCGGTCTTGAATGGTTAGAGACATTGTCGATTCGTAACAATGAGAACTCTGACAAACAGGCTCACTTTTATCTAACAAATCAAATGACGTGTAAAGCGCATTTGCATAAATGTAATTTTCTTTTTCCTGCCGTAAGCCAGAGAAGAAAGCCATTGCGCACAAGCCATTGCGGTTTTGCATAACCCCACAAACAGTTTCGTTTTAGAAACGATGAAAAACATTTTAAACCGATATCTTCGTGTCTTAAGGCCGAATTCAGGCTTCAAAAATCACAAATTAGCGATCTGTAAGAAAACGATTTCCGGAATGCGCACACATTTGCGATCTCAAATTTTGTGATCGCTAATTTGTGGTTTCAACTTTTAAGAACACGAACGGACTTTATTACACGGATGGCGCACTCGACTTTTGTCGCCTTCGCTTTAAATGGTAATTTTGTTTAGGTCAATGTTTCTTAAGGGTACAAAAAATGTCAAACCCGTGTAACAAAAGGTTAAGTTAGATTCCGAGACTTATTTCGTTTACAATATTGCATATAGTGCCATTTCCCTACCTGGTGGTGAGTACTTGAACTTCGTTTTTTTAGCGGGAAATAAATTCCCATGACCTCCTTTAAACTATTACCAAGTTTGATAACATTTGGTCCAATAGTTTTCCATTTATGAACATT
Source organism: Maratus michaelseni (assembly GCA_963931845.1). Taxonomy (NCBI): domain Eukaryota; kingdom Metazoa; phylum Arthropoda; class Arachnida; order Araneae; family Salticidae; genus Maratus; species Maratus michaelseni. The sequence continues at coordinate 150,879,734 of OZ007596.1, read as the reverse complement.
TCAAAGTGGAACTTTAATTACAACCGCCCTGTATATAAAAGATAGACGACCGATAAAATTTCTCTGTTAAAATCATATTTTATATATTTTTTTTGTACTCTTAATTTTTAGGTAGCTTTCAATACAAAAAAGTATAAAGCTACCTATTGCAGCCGTTCGGAGGAAAGCAATTCCGGAAAATTTCGATATATTTCCACCGATCATGACCCCCAGACTACAAAACCACCCTCCATTCAAATGTTGATTTATATATATAGATATATCCATATATATCTATATTTTTAAAACGCTAAGCGTTTTGATTCGACAATCCGTGAGAACAAACTACTGCATCAAATTACACCATTCTTTTTTTTAATGAAAGATGTTTGGACACAGATTTGTTATCGTACATTCGTTTGTTCGAAAATTTAATTAATTAGCCGTAATTTTCAATTATACTTTTAATTCTGCTTATGACGTCATAAAGTCGGCAACTCCCACTGTTGCGAGGCATAGAGTTTATTCTCTAAACTCTGTGGTTCGCCAATCTTTTGACATTAGCTAATATCAACTAGGTAATATTTTAACATTGTAATATAAAATCTTAAAAAACTTACTTAAAATTAGCTAAAATATAAATATAATAAAATGTCTAACACAAACATATCAATATGAATAACAAATCTTACGTAAAATGTTGCAAGTTAAATGATTCCAATTGAAACAAGATTTGGAGAGTTATCCCTCACGCCCAGCTAACATAAAAGTACCTATTTTATTTTATTTATTTACACACATATTCAATTTTATTATAAAACACCAGGTTGCCATACAAAGATAAAATCGTCATTTAGGTGCCAAAAATTAAACCCGGTGCGTCTGCGATATCTGTACCGATTTAATCAAAATTGTTTTGATTGCACCGCATATTGGAAAATTAATTAAATCCATGATTATTGTTTCTTTTTCAGATTAAAAATAAGAAAATTTGGTACTTCTCTAATTATCCCGTCGACCACTTTTCATAACAAAAAACTATCGCCAAACTGTAACGCCAAATAAACGGGAGAACGTTGCCATTGGAATATCAAAATAAATATATAAATAAAATATAAGAAATTAAGGACACAGTTGTTATTTTAATTAATGGAATAACTAATCAATCAGTAAAACATAATGGAAAATACACGCAAATGTCGAATTAAAAACCACTTGATGACATAATAAACACGTATAACGCTTCTGACATCAAGTAAATGGGACTGCATTTTTGGCGTTTAATCTTACAGTTTGGTGATAGTTTTTTGTTATGAAAAGTGGCCGACAGGATAATAGAGAAGTACCGAAAATTTAATGCTTAACGAAATTCAATTATTTGATCGATCGCAAATTTTGGTACTTTTCCGTTATATGGACACCATGCCATACATGTAAATGTATGTATTAAATATATGTAAATGTATGCTTGGCGACAATGGTGTTCGTATAACGGAAAAGTACCCAAGTTTTTCTTAGTTCGGGCTATACCAAAAACAAACATTTTACAGGTAACAGAAAAATCGCCAAAAAATGACTGCTTCATCAGCGGTTATGACAGCAAATTTGGATAAAATCTAATAACTTGAATTTTACAACGTTCATGCGAAACACCACAAAGAACACAAGCTATTTTTATACAAGTAGGGATATTTAAAAGAATAAGAAAACTAACAACCTTCAATAATATAATGCATGAAAAAGTAAACAAATAAGTGATTCAGCAAATCTTAAAAATATGTATTTGTTACTATAACTATAAAATGCAGAAAAATATTCTGGTACTTATTCATTATCCCGTCGTCCCATTAAGAAAAAAAAACTATATCCAAATTAGGTACTTTTCGGTTAGCCGGCGCCAGTAAAATACATACATATATATATATATATATATATATATATATATATATATATATATATATATATATATATATATACTAGGCACAGATGCCATAATGCCATATACACACCACATTGACGCGATTTTTTTCGCCCGCCAATTTGGCGAAAACTTTGCCTTTGAATATTAGTTACTAATAGCACGTGATTTTTTATTTCGATATAAAAATGAAATAACGATATATTTAAAGCGTTTTAACGTTATATTCAAAACGCTATAACGTTATATTCAAAACGTTATAACGTTAATACTATAACGTTATTGTTATAACGTTGGTGTTATAACGTTAATGTACATTATTATAACGTTAATATTCAAAAACATAGTTTTCGCCAAACTGGCGGGAGAAAAAAATCGCGCCAATGTGGTGCATATATATATATATATAATTATTTTATACATACAGATTTGTTATCGTACATTCGTTTGTTCGAAAATTTAATTATTTAGCCGTAACTTTAAAGTAAACTTTTACTTCTGCGTAAGACGTCATAAAGTCGGAAATAACTCCCATTGTGGCGAGGCACAGAGTAACCAGAAACTCTGTGGTTGCGAAGATAAAAGAAAAATAATAAATATGAAAAGCACGGGGCTTTTAGGCCGGATTTTTTAATTTGCAAGTTAAATTTAGGTGAAAATATTTATCCGCGTGTTTTATAAGCGAATAATAATTCATATTTATTGTGACGTCACAGAACTATTGTCCATTTGGTTTATTTTATCATTATGCATTATAACTTTGTTGATGCCATTTTTTCATTACAATTAAATACAAAATATATTTTTATTTGTATACATGGTGTTTAAGCATAAAAGTAACTTATACAAAGTATGTGTGAAAAGTTTTCGTCAGGGAAAATTACGTTATGCTTAGCTTGAAATGCATTTTAACGTTGATAAAACTAAAAAGAAAAATTGATTGTGTCAACATGACGGAATTTTAACTGATTTTTCAATTTTTAATTTTAATGGTCAGAATTGGAGCCTTTATTGGTTGCTTCATCTTGATTGCATACCTTGATTACATGTTACCAATTACTTTTTTTAAATTATAGGTTAGAAGATTTCCTTTTTTAACAAAAAAATTCACAAAAGTAAAGGATTTCAGGAAAATTAAAATTATTAAAAATTGTGTTATAGTTAAAAAAAAAAAAAAAAAAAAAAAAACTTGAAATAACTATTGTATTTTTAGCTAGAATAAACAATGTAAGGCTAATATTTTATAGGAATTATTTTAGTAGGTTTGTTATAAATTTATTTAACAGTTCCTTATTAGCGGCAAAGTCCTATTTCTTTCACTGTGAATTTCTCTTTCGATGTCAAAAAATGGTAGTCTACTTTTGGACGCCATCCAAAACACAGTGGCAATTTTTAGAAATGTATAACGGTTGTGACAACAAACGGCGCTATCGCTTTAGCTTGCATCGCGCTGACATCACTTCTAAATACTACAAATTTCAATTTTTTACTACACTTTTTACAATTTTAGTTCTTACATCATCAATTAGAAAAAAAAATTAGCTTTCGATTGAAATTTATTTGAAAACTGAATATTTAAATAATTTTCAAGCATGAAATATTTTTTAATTCTATCTCAACAATGATCACCAGTTTGCTTTAATAATGTAACATAGTCTCTGGGAAAAATTCCTCAATTAAAAATAAATTTTCCTAACCATCATAAAAACTGAAAAAAAATAATAACCCCTGATAAATCATAAGATCAGATTATCCATAAGATAGAGCATTTTGGTGCTAAAAAAAAAGTTTATGATTAACATAAAATTGATATGCTGAATTCATTGATGTATATATTGCATCAGAATCTGCTAGGAACTGTATTTATTTATTTTTTTAAAGATCCATTGGATATTTAACTGTATAAGAGGGAAAAGATCCCCGACTGTGATAGAAAAAGAATAATCATCCTGATTATGTAAAGGAACCGAAGAAACCATACAAATAAATTACACTTGAAAACATTAGAATCTCCCTTATCTGCAGATTGTTTTATTATTGTAAAATAAATTCTTCTTCTTTACATAAAAATTTATTAGCTTAAAACAATGGATGAGTTTCAGAAGATATGGATTTTAAACGAACAATGATTAAAGAAGACATTTTAAAACTTTTTTTAACGTCGAATTTCGACGGTGCGTTTGGGCAGATGCAATGCACATGCGCATAGGAGCTCATTCGGTTGCATAATCACAGGGGGGGGGGGGGAGATGTGTGCTCTATTTACTATGTTCTTTTATTGACTGAATATGAGATAAACGAAGGGATATACTATTTGTATGATACTTCATAGGTCCAGGAAATTTTCTTTCTTGCCGTGGGGAATATGGCGGTAATGTCAAACTGATTTGCATTACACAGTTGTTTACGGATTGTTTGTTTGGAGTTTGCATCGGAAATAGTACTGTAATTCACTGGGGGAAAAAAACTTTTAAAATAAAATATTTGAAAGACTGTTTCATACGCACCCCTTTTTTATGTAATAAAGAAGCTTATTTTACTAATATTGTTATTGTAATTTTTTTCCGTCAAGTTTTGATGGGTTCCATCTAGTATATATATATCTGATCTATGTCATACGATAACGCTCGTATTTATAAATTAATTTGGATGAAACTAATTGTGTGTATTAAGCTCACCAATGCCTCGACCGAGTTCGTTGGCCAGCTCTGTCCGCCATCTTGAAACAAGATGGCGATCACTGAAAATTTTAAAACTAAAATAAATATACAAAAATTTAAAAATTCAAATTTATTTTTTAATTAAGTGTTAGGCCTTGATAGAAGGATTCCAGAGCATTTTTTGTTTGACGTCTATCTTAAAAAATGGCTGAGATAGAGCAGTTTGAAATTCTAGGGTGGCTGACATTTTGAAACAAGACAGCACTAAAATTAAAATCTAATTAAAATCTGGAGAAATGCTTAAGTGCACGAAGCAAGTTCGTTAAGCTTAGCGAAATATTAATTTTTACGATTACAGTTGGCTACTTCAAGCACCTGCTTTTCTCATTTTTTTACATATTTGGATCTTGTGATTCGTGTTTTCAAGGTTATTTTTCAAAATTTGCAAGAATACTTTGTTTATCTTTATATTTCTTGAAAATGACGGCGTAGTGAGCGTTGAAACGTATGTTGATCATCCAAAAGGATTTTTTTAAACCTTTTGTTGTTTCTTTTAGTATCACTTAACATTTCTCTAGATTTTAATTACATTTAGTGATCTTATTTTGTGATTATGTAAGACAGCACTACATTACAAAAAAACAACGATTAATTTATGAGTTTTAGTGAACGCGATTTCTCGTAAATTATTTTCTTTCATTGTTGTAATCATTTTCCCAATCATACGCATCATTACATAGTATAAAACAAAGTCGCTTTTTCTGTCCCTATATCCCTATGTACGCTTAAATCTTTAAAACTACGCAACGGATTTTGATGCGGTTTTTTTTAATAGATAGAGTGATTCAAGAGGAAGGTTTATATGTATAACACGACGTTCTACGTAGATTAGTTATTGAATTATGATAGAAAGTTTTGTTATTTTGGCCGAAAAGGTTACCATTGCTATTTTTTGGCGATCATTATTGTTGCAGAAAGAAATGAAAAGGCTATACATCTCCAAAAATAAAAGAAAAACTGTGTTAAATTAATTTAAAAAAAAAAAAGAAAGAGAAAGAAAAAAGAGTTTTGATGAGAGAATATTATAAAACGAAAATATTTAATTTAAACATGATTGGGAATGTTCGCAATGCTTAAAAAATTATTCAAGGGGCAAGATTGCTATCGAAACAATATTTCGCGATTTATCTTTTGTTTTTGGCGATTTTGATTTTACTTTTGATCCTAAACAATTTGATTTTAGGCCAAAAGGTGTCCTTTTTTTTTTTTTTTTTTTTTTTTTTGTGCAGAAAGAATTGAAATGGCTATACAGCTGGAAAAATAAAAGAAAAAGCTGTTATTAATTTTATTTAAAAAAAAGAAAGGAATTATAGGGGGAAATTCGAAAATCAGGTGATATTTTTTTTATCAAATATTAGCTTTTTCAGTATTTGATTCGGATTATGAAAGATTAGCCTTTTCTGAAAAAGTTCTACTGGACGGATTTTGATGAGAATTGTATTGTTAGTCAGATGCTATTTCAGGAATGGTTTTAATGTACTACATATTGTTCTACGCTGCTTAGTCAAACAGTTGTGTGAAGGTTATACAGTCAGGAGAACCCAATTCCGAAAGATTAGCCTTTTTGAAAGTTTTTACTGGGCGTATTTTTTGCGACTTGCATTGTTAAGTAGATAATTTGTAAGGATGGTTTTAGTATGTTTTATATTGTTCTGTTTTAGAATTACGTGGAAAAGTTCTATAATCAGATGAACCCGATTATAAAAGATTAGCCTTTATAAAAATTTCTACTGAATGGATTTTGTTAATTAGTTTGCATTGTTAGTTCGATAATTTTTAGTGATGGTTTTAGTATATTGCATATAGTTTTATCATTATTTAGCAAACCTTAACTGTAAATGACCAAATAAAAGAGTTGGTCCTTAACAGCTAAAATTTTGACTGCACATTAGAAAATATAATAGCGCAATCACGTCATTTTTCAATAATGTGGAAGGATATTCCAGGTAAATATACAGATTGCTTTCAAATACAAGGTCAAATTAAACGATATATTTTGTTTGCTTCAAGGTTCATTTGTAGAAACTGACCAGCGCAGCGGGCGTAGCTTGCTAGTAAAACTATATATTCATATCCGATAGCGTCAATTTCTCGCCAAACTTGGCGACATTTGGCGAAATATCGCCAAATTTGGCGACCAAAAAAAGTCTTCATAAATGAAGCCAACTTGGCTATAGCTCAATAATTTGGCGAATTTCTTATTTAAATTCAGTATTAACGAATCTTTTGTAAACGGTTTCTTTGCATTTTAGCTTGCTGTTTTCGAGTAACATTAGCTAAAATTTTAAAACGAAGAGATAGGAAAGCTACCTTTTCCTCACGGTACAGGCCGGAAGGACTTTTTTACTTTCTTCTATCTTTACAAGTAGAAAGTATTGGATTCATGAAAATTTTCGATTTCCGGTTTTCAACGGATTTATACGTTTTAGAAGGTCCTGAACACGATTTGACTTTTTTTAGAAAATGTCTGTCTGTGAGTCTGTGAGTCTGTCTGTCTGTACGTGACAAAAATTTTGTGGTGCGGCTCTCTGACCGGCCGAAGCGCCGTAGCGAGACAAAGCTACTGGCGCAATAAAAGTCTTTCAGGACTTGGGATCGGTGAGGGCGCCTGCGGCGCATGTTACTTTTACCCCAACAGGTGGCGCTGCTATACCACTTTTTTCTTGATTTTTGCGATAGCTATATCTCAAGAACTAATGCACTTACTTTCATCAAACTTCAGATTCAGTTAGACCTTGACATAAATAGACGTCGATTACGTTTTGGTCCCTACAGGTAGCGCTGCTATACCACTTTTTTCCTGATTTTTGCTATAGCTATATCTCAAGAACTAATGCTCGGAATGTCATCAAACTTCAGAGTCAGTTATACCTCGACATAAATAGACATTTATTACGTTTTGGTGTAGATATCCCAACAGGTGGCGCTGCTATACCCCCTTTTTCTTGATTTTTGCGATAGCTATATCTCAAGAACTCGGAATTTCATGAAACTTCCGATTCTGTTACACCTTGACATAAATAGATGCTGCTTACGTTTTTGTGTAAATAGCCCAACAGATGGCGCTGCTATGTTACTTTTTTCATTATTATCACGATAACTATATCTCAAGAACTAATGTACGGATTTTCATCAAACTTCAGATTCAGTTAGACGTTCACATAAGTTGTTGTTGATTAAGTTTTGGTCTAAATCTCCCAACAGGTGGCACTGCTATGCTACATTTTGCAGGATTTACACAATTTTAGCAATAGTCATATTTCAAGAACTAATGCACGGAATTTAAAAAAACATTAGATTCAGTTAGACCTTGATATAAATTGGTGCTGATTCTGTTCAGTGTATGCGAAACCTGTGTGAGATAGAAGAAAGTTTTGAGATTAGCACATCCGACTAGTTTATTATTGGAATTTTAATTGCTAATTTCACGCCAAAAGCGATTTAAGTCGCCAAATGGTGTGCTACAAATCCAAACCACTTCTCACTCACACACAGCAGAAGCTTATGACATTCGGCCAGTGTTGCCGGGAAAAAAATCTACGGTAGTGAATAAAGCCAACGTTGCGCCGCCAAAAATGCGATTATAATATTGTATTTTTTTAAAATAAAATTCGTAGATTTTAAAGAAACTTTCAAACTTTTTTCAATATTTTATTCTTACAATTAACTAATTTGTATTTTAAAGTACTTAAAAAATAAATAAAAAAGCTTCTATGTTAATAGTGCAATAAGTGGTCTCGAAAATTGCATTTTCAGAATATTATGCTGCTGTAAAATTAAAAAATATGATTTTAACCGAAAAATTTCATTGATTCTGAAACATCGTAACATAGGGCTTTAGAATGCACCAGTTCTCAATGCTAGGTGCGAGCTGCACCAAAATTGGTCCACTTCTAAGTTAAAATTTAACGATAAAGCCAAATATGATGTTAAAAATAGGTTCGTTTGGAAAATTTCAGAGATTTTGTACAATAAACATTTTTTAATGTAAATTGAATGAATGCATCATTGACAGTCGGATGGCAATTTGTTTTTTTGTTGAGACAATTTTGTAATTAAAATGCATGGAGAAGTTTTTTTTCTTTTTTCTTTTTTCTTTTTTTTTTTTTGGTGGTGGTGGTGGAGGGGGGGGGGGGTTGACTGTACTTTGACAGCGTCAGATTTTCTTTAGAATTAACCTTTATTTATGAAATTGGTCATCACATGAAATTAGATAGTACTCAACTTAAGACGTATGAAATTATTTGCAGAAAAAAATGAGTGTACCTGTAAAAGAAAAGTCCCGTGAGAAGGATTAGAGAATATGCCTCCTTTATTGGAGTAGCTTACGTATTACTAATACATTAGCTAAAATGGCATTGTACATATTAAGTGCATCTGCTACATAATAAAGAAAGTACTACAATAAACTAAAAAAATAATAAAATTGAAAAATTATTAATAAAATTAAATGAATTTATTATAAACTAGCGGCCCGTCCCGGCTTTGCACGGGTAGACAATGTAATTTTTTTAGTACATTTGTTTTCCTGAATTTCGCGCTCCTACCTAAATCTGCTGCTGAGATATGACGAAATGACCCAAAATTTTTGAATACTATTCTAAATCGTTGGAATTTCTAAAATCGTTGAAATATACAGTGGAACCCGGTTAAGACGCGTTTCAAGGGACAAAATTCGCGTATTATGCGGGATCGCGTATTAAACGTGATTTGTATAATGTTGCAGAAACTGGGCTTATTTGAACTTTTAATCGTCTAAATGAACTGCACAGCTTTTATTTTTAGGTTGAAAATTGTGTCTTTTACGAACATTTAGATTAATTTCTAATTGTATTCCACGTAAACTCATTGTTTCTTTTTGTAGGACCGACTACAATAATAACTGAAAAAAATATGGATGGATTTATTGTCGACTAATACATTGCAACCAAAAATAAAACAACAAAAATAATTTTTCAGCTATATTAATTTTTTTAACAGAAATTTTAAAAAAATGTTAAATTTCTCAAGTACAAACCCGTTTTTAAAATCATATTTAGCACTTGTAATAATAAGTGCCATTATAATTTGTCCCTTTTTTTTAACGTAAGAAAAACTCTTATTAAACTTTGTGCAAAAAATAGTGTTAGTATAGTAAAAAGTAAAGAAAACATAGCAGACATAAATGAATTATCTAACCGCATACATATTTGTTTAATCTTTAAGCGTTTTATCTTTTCTTGCCCAAACTGAAAAAAAAATGTTTTTTAATTTATGAAAACGGCAATATACAAAATCCTTTACCGAATCACCCAAGATTCCGAAAAGCGTTCCTTTATCTTTAGAAATCTCACAAAAGAATTTATCTTTGAAATTTAAAGAAGAATTTACAAAAATAAATTTTTATTAGCTGCCCATGCTTTTCGAGTAGCTTTTACAGTGCATTAACCAGTTGCCTCTACCCAGAAAACCGGTTTTTCGGATGCTATGAGATCTCGAGTAAATATTTTCTTGTTCAGCAAACATGTTTAACTGAAAAACATATAGGATTAACAGCATTAACATTAAGATTAGCATTTTTCTGTTACAACTGCATGCACAATACTGAAAATATTCAGTTGAGGTCTGACAGCATTCGAAAAACGGATTTTCCGGATAGAGAGAACTGAAGAATGCATTGTAAAAGCTACTCGAAAACATTTCCGAAAATTACGGGCAGATAACAAAAAAAATATTTTTATAAGTTATTCTTTGAATTTCGAAAATAAATTGTTTTTTGGGGTTTCTAAAGATAAAGGAAGAGTTTTCGGAATATTGGGTGACTTGGAAGCGGTTGTCGAATGCTTTCGTTCGTGATTATAGTAAATTTTCGTTGTTTAAGAAACATCTGTCTTTTTTTACAGTGCATAATACGCATTTTAAAACATAGTATAGATATAATGTACATTTAAAACCTCACTAACGATATGTAGCAGGATCTCTAATCATAATTTTTAGGGCGTATTTGTGAGTAACCTGAATTCGTCTATATTTACAATAACAACACATACGAAGCGAGAGACAAAAAATGTTAGGAGGCGGGATCAAACAAGAATTGAAGTTTTGCTAATTTCGTGGGGTTTTGTTTTATTCCTATTTCTACCACGATCTCCGATTAGTAATAATTTTCACCTTAATTAATCTGTTATTAATCAAAGTAAATAATACTATTCGGAAAACAGTGTTTTTATCTGTATAAGACAAAAAAAAATCTGCTAAATTCTTGAGAAGAGAGAAGGAATTGGCATCTTGATCAATGAATGCGCGTCTTAAGCGTGATTTTTTCCTCAAAAAACCGAAAATTTATCGCGTATTAAGCGGGATCGCGTAATAACCGTTCGCGTATTAAACGTGATATTTTTGCATTAGTCCTACGGAAGATAATCAAGGGATCTTGAAAATTTCGCGTATTAAGCGGGATCGCGTATTAACCGTGAGCGTCTTAACCGGGTTCGACTGTATGTTTAATCATTTTTTATTAGATTTATTTTTCTTATTTACGCGCTCCTACCTATAACTGCAGCTGAGATATGGCGAAATGACCTAAAACAATCCACCCCCCCCCCTTAACACCCTTCTGGGGGGAATTTCTAAAATCGCTGAAATAGGTGTTTAATTATTTTTTTAGTAGATTTGTTTTCTGGAATTTCAAGCTCTTACCTATAACTGCTGCTGAGATATTGCAAAATGACCTAAAACATTCGAACCCCCCTTTAACCCTTTCCGGCGCGGTGTAAGTCTGTTTACAAAATGATGAAATAATGAATTGACACCAGAATTAAAAAACGAATTCATTAGAAAATAAAAACTTGCTTATTTTCCCTTACTTTAGAAAAGGAAAATTTTAATTAAATATTCTTGGTGCCATTTGTCAGTTTTGGAATTAAAATTAAGTGTCCTTTCTTGTGACCACCGCCCGCTAAAGGGTTAACCCCCTTCTGGGGGGAATTTCTAAAATCGCTGAAATAGGTGTTTAATCATTTTTTTAGTAGATTTGTTTTCTGGAATTTTAAGCTCTTACCTATAACTGCTGCTGAGATATGGCAAAATGACCTAAAACATTCGAACCCCCCTTTAACCCCCTTCTGGAGGGAATTTCTAAAATCACTCAGATAGGTGTTTAATCATTTTTTTAGTAAATTTGTTTTCTGGAATTTCAAGCTCTTACCTATAACTGCTGCTGAGATATGGCAAAATGACCTAAAACATTCGAAACCCCTTTAACCCCTTTCGGGGGGGAATGTTCAAAAATCCCTTCTTATTGCTTGCCTAGGCCATAACAACAATCTACAGTCCAAATTGCGTGACCCTGACTTTAGTAGTTTCGGCTGGGCGTTGATGAGTCAGTCAGTCAGTCACCGTTTCCTCTTTATATAATAGTATAGTATAGATAATATAATTTTTTTAACTTTATTAATAAAATTTAAAAAATAATAAAATTGTTCTTCATAAATACTTTAGCTCTTTTACATTCATTATAATTTAAAAATACAATTAAATTCAATATTTAAATGTAAAATGTTGGGTTTCTTCAAAATTTAAGAAGTCAAAAGTTCTAAATTTTTCTTAATTTTACATTAATCTATTTTAACTAATAGCAATATGAGTGTTTTTCACGCTACAGTACAGTGGTGGCCAAAAGTTTGGACATTTTTTGAAAGTTTCATATTTTTCAACTTTGTGTGCTTGTGGAATATATTAATTTTCACTTAAATACAAACGTTTATATAATATCAAATTGAAGGTAATTTAATGTAGAATTTAATAATAAAAACAGTATTACAATATCTGTATTACAAAAAAGTTATGCTCATTTTAGTAGAACAAACAAACACATATCGTTTTGAATAAGGACATGTTTTGTAATAAAAGCGTACTAGCCAATCACAAACACTGTTCTGAGGACCAATCAAATGTCTGTAACTATAGTTTAGGTTATTTGGATGGTAAAAGAATTATTGTTGTGGAAATATTTTGCGGAATGATGCATACTAGTACAATTAAATAGAGTATTGCTGTTTTTGAATATTTAAAGTCCTTTTTTTTAATTAAACTAATTTTAAACAATGTCATCAACAAGAAGAACTAATTGGACATCTACAAAAAGAAGCCGAATTGTCATATTGAGAGAAAATGGCCTCTCTTAAGCTGAAATTGCAAGACAAGTTGGTGGTTCAGTGACTTGTTCTGGTGCACGAAAGTTCTGTTTACGTTATGAAAAAACGAAATCAGTGGAAAATAAGGCCAAATCAGGCCGAAAAAAATGCACAAGTGCTACTGCCGATAGAAAAATTAAACGGCTATGCCTTCAAGATGGAAAAATTTCATCAGATGCCATTAGATGTGAAATGAATGCAGCGGGTATTGCAGTAAGTTCAAGAACAATAAGAAGAAGGTTATCAGGATTTGGACTACAAGCTAGAATTCCAAGGAAAAAACCATATTTAAATCAAAAGCAATTCTAAAAACGAGTTAAGTGGGCAAAAGAACACATTAAATGGTCAGAAAATCAATGGAAGCAACTAATCTGGAGCGATGAGAATAAAATATCGCTCTTTGGTAGGGATGGTAGAAAATACGTGAGACGTAGAGTAGGAGAAGCACTTCATCCTGATTTCATTGAAGCAATTACAAAAAACCCAACAAATGTCATGATTTGGGCATGTATGTCTGCAGATGGTGTGGGCCGAATTCGAGTGATTGATGGCATCCTGAATGCCCAAAAATTCATTGAAACTGTCCTGGAACCAAAATTGATACCTTCCATCAGGGATCTCTTCCCCAACAACGCACCATTTATTTTTCACCAGGATTCAGCTCCATGCCACACAGCAAAAGTATGCAAATCATGGTTTCAAAATAAAGGCATAGATATATTACCATGGCCAGGAAACAGCCCTGATCTCAATCCAATTGAAAATTTGTGGCGACGTTTGAAAATTCTTGTACGAAAAACACGTCCATCCAATAAAAGACAACTTATTGAAGCTATAATTGATTCTTGGCACCATGTGCTTACGAAAGATGAACTTCAAACACTCGTTCACACGATGAAAAGACGCTGTGAAGCTGTCTTAAAAAATAAGGGTTATCCTACTAAGTATTGATTGTGTAAGTATCACTTAAAAAAAATGCAAATCTAAGATAGATCTTACTATTAGTTGCATAACTTTTTTGTAATACAGATATTGTAATACTGTTTTTATTATTAAATTCTACATTAAATTACCTTCAATTTGATATATAAACGTTTGTATTTAAGTGAAAATTAATATATTCTACAAGCACACAAAGTTGAAAAACATGAAACTTTCAAAAAATGTCCACACTTTTGGCCATCACTGTAATTGAAGAATAAACACCCAGGTAAATACCCATTTTGGGTATTTACCCGGGTATATACCCTGGGCATTCACCCTTAAAAATAAATTCCTGGGTATTTTACATCACTGGTTGTGCATGACTGCTTTTTATAGAAATGTACGTTCTTTGGCTACAGCAGTAAATAAACTACAGGTGCACATAAACTTTAACAAGTTGGAAATTGTGCGTCAAACGTAACAAATGAAGTGCGTTTGTACTATAACTAGTTTTATAAATATTCATATCTTGATGCAATAACTGTTCCGCTCTTATGTAAAAATACATGAATACAAAATTTATTTTATGTGCAGATTTTCATAATGTAGATATTAATTTTATTTTATGGTTTTAAATGCAGTAATACGGAAAATAATATGACTCCATATTTAATATGACGTAATCACCATGGCAACCTAGAATCATTACCTATCATGGGATATCATTGAATTAATGACGTATGATAGGATTTAATAGAATGAAGAAAACTTTTATTAATATCTTTTTAAGTTTGGATTCGATTTTCATAAAATTTGAAATGACTCGACAGAATTCTGCAAAGATTATATATATTAAATTTCAAACCCTTCGGTTGGGTAGTTTTTGCGCTGTTATATACAGACAGATGGACGGACTATAGGTGCTACGTAATTATATAATTATGAACGAACCTAAAAAAGACAGATGTTTATTAATCAATGAAAATATAATATAAATACGTACGAAAATATACACTAACCTCTTCTGAGCAACCCATGATTCCGAAAAGCGTTCTTTATCTTTATAAACACCAAAAAACAATATATTTTCTAATTAAAGAATCATTTATAAAAACACAAGGTTTCATTTGCTGCTATTGATTTTCGGAATCGTTTCCGAGTAGTTTTTAAACAGTATTAATCAGTTTTCTCAAACTTGAATATAGGTTTTTAGGATGTTTTCAATATTCAAGTAAATATTTTAATATACACTAAAAACACCAACGTTTAACACACAATATCATAGTACAATGGACAGACGTACGTTTCGTGAGTAACTTGGACTCACATCCTCAGTGTCAATAAAATAAAATCAAACATTATTGTATCCCCCCAAAGACATGAAATTGAATCGAGAAACCCAAATGAAAACAACAACACACCGAGAAACTCATCACACATGAGCCACCAATTAGATTAAGCCGGAAGTGATTCACTATGACACAGTAACTCAACCCAGAAAGGTGAGATGTAAGGTACGCTTGAAAAATCATTGACCACAGAGTTACCAAATTTATTAATATAAACTGCTTCAAAGAAGTCTAAATCTAATGGAGTGTTACATTTCTTAATAATAGTGGCTGAATCAAAGTTAAAATTATGTACCTCACTCCAACAGTGACAAGCAATAGAGGATTAATACAACGTATTAATCCTCTAATTTTAACAAGGATTTTTCAAGTGTACCTTACATCTCACCTTTCTGGATTGAGTTACTGTGTCATAGTGAATCACTTCCGGCTTAATCTGATTGGTGGCTCATGCGTGATGAGTTTCTCGGTGTGTTGGTGTTTTCATTTGGGTTTCTCGATTCAATTTCATGTCTTTGGGGGTATACAATAATGTTTAATTTTATTTTATTGACACTGAGGAAGTGAGTCCAAGTTACTCACGAAACGTACGTCTGTCCATTGTACTATGATATTGTGTGTTAAACGTTGGTGTTTTTAGTGTATATTTATCCACACAAGATTTTATTCATAAATACTTTAATGTTCAACAAGCATGTTTTACCGACAAACATACTAAACTAACAGTATCAACATTAATATTAAAATTAATATTATTTTGTTGTTCTTACATACATAAATTCAACTACGCAATTGAAAATGTTTATTTGAGAATTGATAGTAACGTAAAAACAGTTATAACGGTTTTCGAAAACTTATTGTGCACTATAAAAATTACTTGGAAACGTTTCCGAAAATCAGTGACACCAAATGAAACTTTGTTTTCAAAATTGCTCCTTTAAATTTCGAAAATATATTGGTTTTTGAAGTTTCTAAAGTTAAAGAACGCTTTTCAAAATCATAGTTAACTCGGAAAAGGTTATTGCGTATTTTCGTTAGTGGATATATTATTTTTTCACAGAATAACAAATATTTGTCTTTTTTTACAGTGTACCATTAATATGACAATAAGCTATGGGAAAAGAAAGTTTTCGAAAAAAAAAAACTTTATTTTTGTTTAGATCGGATTGTTGCAAAGAAAGCGGAAATATGTAATTTTACCCCACTAAGTTTATCCATACCTGTTTAATAGTCTATTAATACAGAAGTATATATATATTATAATTGAATTAATTTTTTCCGGTAAAAAATTGCCTGATACCTGGAGTCTCATCGTTCGTCAAATTTGCTTTATGTTTTTTTTTTTAATAACCCAGGCTCCTTTCTTAAACTCATCTTTAACCTAATCTTTATGTATATATATATATATATATATATATATACTCTGGTGTCCAGAAATTAAGGGGAAGGGATCAATTTCAGACGTTTCGTCGAATATATTACTGAAACTCGTGAGGAAATGCCCTTGAACTTTGAGGATATAAAGAACATGTTTGACCTCATGTTTTTCAGTGAAGATTTAATCGCGAGAACAATTAGGTGGGAGGGGGGGGCAAGAATAATTTTAGTAATAAAATAATATTCACCCAATAATGATCACCCAAGTAACAAAAAATGCTAAAAACGGTCTGTCACTGTAGCAAATGACTATGTAGGTCCTGTTCAACATTTTTTGTGCATTTCTGTAAGCATAGCACGTATATTTGTGAAGATGTTAACGTTTCTGTGAAAAATTCAAACGTTTTTTTTTTTTATAGCATACTGAATTTTCAGCCGAATTTAACACCCCTTTCCGAAAACTTGACAAAAAATCATAGAAATTGTATACTGTGATTAAATTATTAATATATTGAATATTTGATGAGATGTAGGTATTTTTGTGAAATAAATTTTAACTGCGCATGCGCGAACTACAGCAGAGATTTTTACTCATGATTTGATAGTCAATACGACAAGGCAACTCGTATAAAAAGACCAGTGAAATATCGTGAAAACTCAAAACGTTACAGCAATAATTGAAACATTGAGAAGGATATTCCATATATTTCTATGGAATGTCCTTCTCAATTTATCAGTTATTGAGGGGGTGTTATTGTTCGGGTCTGTTTCGTGTTGAGTTTTGATTCTTGTGTGCCAATTTTGGGTTAGCCCCATTTTTCAAATGAAATTCCGGAAAATTTTTACATATATTTAATATATGAATGAGTATATATAAACTTATTGCTCAACATCAAAGATGAAATTGATGTTAGAGGTAAAATTATAAAATACCTGTCCATAATTGTATTAAAAATAATTGGTTTTCTTTCCTTTCAAGTTTTCGAGGTTCGAAAATTAATTTATTGCTTTTAGAGTCACAATTATGTTTATTTATTTTGCCGAGTTCGGGGTGACTTCAGATAGAATTTTCGTGTTCTATTCCGGTTAGGCCAGGACTTTAGTCTGCCACTGAGTATGTCAATGTGTGCAGCAGTTACCTTTCCAGACTGAGGAACAAAACGAATTGATATAGATAATTACCAAGCTGTTTATGGCATCTGAAAATATTCCGTTAACATGAAAATACCGGCCAATCAAGTATCAAGGGACCAATCAACTAAAACAGATCATAATTTATAGAAGCTACTTTTGCGAATTCTGTCAATGATTTATTTTGTGCAGAAAGCTGAAGTATAATGTCTTATTTCCTTTCTTTCACGAAGGATATTTTATGGTTTTGTGAAACATCGGCATTAAACTTTAGGTTTGGTAAAAAAAACAAAAAAAAAAAATCTAGTTTAAAAATAATTTTTTCTAACAAAATTGTAATTTCTCCCCGACGAAGAAGGAGGGGCGCTTTGTATTTTCCCCCACTGTATGCTCAGGTGCTCCAACAAAAAAATCTGAAAATTTTTAAGAACTTCGGGTGAATATTCCCAATACATCAGGAATAATAAAATATTAATTGAGTTTTCTGAAAAACGGGATTTCCATGTACACTGTTTGCATTTGATCCAACACAATGATGAGTTCGAAATATTTTAACTCTTCAAGTTTGTTTTGGTTATCACAAAATTTATTTACATACTTAGAAGTGCTAAATATGGGACATTCGAAGAGATGTTGATATTGACAGTTATTTACATATTTACAAAGTTATAGATTAATTTTACTTTGAATTCGGATCATCGTACTTTACACAATAAAAGATTATCCTAAAATACATCTTCTATCTGCACTTTATTCTATTCTCGTCATGCTTTTTCAGGAAAAGAGACGGAATTCTTTTAAATAACATTCATAGCTACAGACAACAAAACATTACTTTTTTGAAAAAACCATAGCAACGAAATAAAAGAAACAATTTTATAAGCATTAGCCAAAAGTCGTCTGCATAAATAAAGATATTAATTTACCGATTCCTAACATACCGATTCCTAACATAATTTAGGTGGAAGCCAAATTAAACCTACGATCACTTATGATCAAAGAACATACTAACACAAAATAAAAAAGCATAAATATAATAAAAATAATAACTGAACGCAAATAAATAATAAAACATTTAGAGTTCTAGAAAAAGCCAATTGAGAGTTCTAGAAAAAGTCAGTTCAGAGTTCTAGAAAAAATCAGTTCAGAATTCTAGAAAAAGTCAGTTCAGAGTATTCTCACAAGTTCATTTAACAAACAACAGTCATAAGTTCTTCAAAAGTTAAAGTTGAAGTACCGAGTGTTCTGATCAAGGGAATTTTAACAGACGCTTCCACCATTCACCCCACCAAGCTGCTGTTGGAGGGAGGAACTTCAATTTAATAGGAGACTGTTCTTCAGAAGAAACTATTTCCTTCCAATTCAGCGATTTTAAGAAGTTATTTGTGCTTCTAAAGTTGGTGCCATTATCACAGTATATAGTGGTCGGCCTTCTTCTTCTGCATATAAATCTGCAGAGTGACTGAATGAATCCTTCTGTTGAAAGACTGGATACAAGTTCCAAATGTATTGCTCTGTATACTGCACATGTAAAAAGTACAACCCAAACTTTAGACCTTGGCTTTACGAAAAGCGGACCGAATAGATAAGTTCCAACAACTTCATATACTTTGAAATCTCTGACTCGATCTAGAGGTAGATGAATTGGGGGTGTAGTGTATGGTTTTACGGAGTATCTTTTACATTTGTAACACTTAGACAGTTGACTTCTAATGTTGCATCTAGAAGAAATTATCCATATTTTCCTCTTAAAATGGATCCAACTGTTTGAAGTCCAGCATGACAGTTCTTTAAATGACATTCTTGCATCAGACAATTGACTACATGATGTTTTGATGGTAATAAAATTGGATATCTGAATGAAAACTCGTCATCTCTCTCTAATACCTTTGTTTTCACTCTTAACAATCCCCCTTGGTCTTTCATAACCTTCAATCCTTTTATTGCATCAGTGGTATCTCCAAAACTTTCAGATTGTATTCTAGACCAGAGTAACTTTTCCGCATCTTCTTTCTCTTCGGTGGACGATTCTGATGGAAAAGATCTATATCTATTTCTGCACTTCAATATGAATCTCTTCACCCAACATATGATATTTATAAATCTACCGAATTTTGAAATTCTACTATATATCATAAATGCATGTGAATTAGAACATAAAAGGGTAGATGCTGTAGTTTTCTTCTTTTCCGTCATTACTAATTCTTCGTTGGGGTTTATTTCTGATTGTGGCCAATTTTCTTCCGAAAACTTCAACCCTTCTGGTCCCTCCCACCATCTCATTTTCAGTAGCTGTTTAGGATTACATCTTCGGGAAGGTAGATCAGTAGGGTTCAGATGACCAGGTACAAAATTCCATTGTTGAGAATCAGAAAGTTTACAAATTTCTGGAACTCTGTTGCCCACAAACGTTCCTTATTGATCATTCCTTCGAATCCAAGCAAGAACAGTCGAAGAGTCGGTCCAGTACTTTACTGGTATGGAAATACCATTGAAGGCTTTCAAAACAAAGTTAGTCAATCTCACTCCTCAAAAACAAATAAGAAGCTCTAAACGTGGGATGGTTATACTTTTCTTTGGTACAAGACGAGACATAGCTCCTAAAAGTTGTACAAAAACTATGTCTTTATCTTCACAACGCAAGAAAACTGCTGTTGCATAAGCTCTGTTACTCGCATCCCAAAATGTATGAATAGACCAGTTTTTTTTTTAACCATAGCCTACACGTCTATCTATCTTCACGTTATTTAAATATTTGAGCTCACTGTACCATTTTGTAAAATTGTTCCGGATTTCTTCTGGAAGTGGAGCATCCCAATCTAATTTCGTTGACCAGGACTCTTTGAATTATCAGTTTGGCTGGCACCAATGACTGGGCTAAAAAACCAATTGGATCGAAGATCCCCTGAGTTATAGCTAATATCTTTCTTCTAGACAGATTTTCTATTTCATCACTAAATTTATGAGTAATCTTCAAACTATCTTCCATTATATCCCACTTCAGCCCTAAAACCGCAACTGTCGTAGTTACAATTTTGTTGAGCAATTCTTTCTTGCTAAATAAACTGCTGTCTTCTTTTTTAACTGACCCAAATTCCCACATTCTTAGTTCCATTTTCGCGTCAGCCATTATTTCTGTAGATTTTGAAATAAAATTTTCTAGTTCAGGCACACTGTTGACTGAAGTCACACAATTATCAACATAGTATGATTTTATAAGCTTCTCAGCTATGTGTTTATTTTCTTCATCAACATTACTCAAATGATATCTTATAACTGCACCAAGTAAAAATGGACTACAAGTGGCTCCAAAACTACTCTATTGTGTTGATAAACATTAGCATGATTGTACATTAGCGACAACCAATTAAAAAAATTCTCTGACATATACTTCTATCAGTAAATCTTTATTCCCAAAACGCTCTTGAAATGCCTCTACAGCTTTCGGGTAGTTTACAGAAGTCATTGGATAACTTTCTAACAGACGGCTGGCAGTTGTTCCAGGTTCTACCGATTGTATAAGATACTGAAACTTATCACTATTAACCAAATTTATGCCTTCATGAATTTTCTCAAACTAGGACTAAAACGAAAGATAATTTAGCGAATCGAACGGCTTGATATTAACCGCTTCCCTTACAAATTTTTTTGAAAAAAATTGCAAAAAATCATCACATTTTTTTTATTATTATTAAGTACAAGGAAACGATACAAAACAAAATATGTAGGTTTTAAGTCGAATTTTTAATTTTTTACAGGTGTAAAAGCATTTAGTTTTAACATTAGTTTACTATCCCGAGTTATCTCGGGCAAATGAAAAGAAGTTAAATATTAGTCTTTGTATGATAGTTTTTGAAATAATAGGGACAACACAAAGACATACCTGACATTGTGTACACTGGTATCCGGTCTCTTTTCTTACTGGTTTACCTCTAGAATCTCTTTTATGAGAGTTTTTATCTCTCTTCTCTCGTCTTCAATAAGGCTACATACAGAAGAATCACTTCTACTATTTTCAAAGTCTACCTCTTCATAATCACTATCTGAAAAATCATCGCTTTCGCTATCTTCATCATCGCCATTATTATTATTATTTTCAACGCAACTATCCTTCTTTATACATTAAAAGGGTGGCTAATGGTCAGGGAAAAGTACAGTAAAAAAAAGTGATATACACCAGTATATTCTTATAGAAAAATTCATGTTCATTATTTGATCGAATAATCAACATAAATTTTTGAAGTGAAAACTTCTTTAGGCGCGGTGGGCATTTTTTGAGATGGGAAAGAAACATTGAACTCGCGACACTGTTACTGTAACCGACACCTCTGTATATTTTAAGTGAAATTTTCTTTAGGCGCGTTGGGCATTTTTTGAGATGGGAAAAACCATTGAACTCACGACACTGTTACTGTAACCGACACCTCTGTATATAAGTATGTACATGTATTGTGTATAGTTAGGCATGAGGTAGGGTGGGGCGGACGCGTCGTGCGCCGCATGCTTGCCTATGCGCTATTGCACCGCGGTATAGTAAGCGGTATAGTAACGCAGAAAAATGTCAGCGGTATAGTAAGCTCTATAATGAGCGGAATTGAAGCGGTATAGTAAGCGCAGAAAAATGTAAGCGGTATAGTAACACAGAAAAAATGTAAGCGGTATAGTAAACGCAGAAAAATGTAAGTGGTATAGTAAGCGGTATAGTAAGCGCAGAAAAATGTAAGCGGTATAGGAAGCGCAGAAAAATGTAAGCGGTATAGGAAGCGCAGAAAAATGTAAGCGGTATAGTAAGCGGTATAGTAACGCAGAAAAGTGTGAGCGGTATAGTAAGCGGTATAGTAAGTGGTATAGTAGCGGCAGAAAAATGTAAGCCGTATAGTACGAAAATTGAAGTGAAAACTTCTTTAGGCGCGTTGGGCATTTTTTGAGATGGAAAAAAAACATTGAACTCGCGACACTGTTACTGTAACCGACACTGTTACCGACACCTCTGTATATTTCAAGTGAAAACTACTTTAGGCGCGTTGGGCATTTTTTGAGATGGGAAAAACTATTGAACTCGCGAAACTGTTAATGTAACCGACACTGTTACCGACACCACTGTATATTTAAAGGGAAAACTTCTTTAGGCGCGTTGGGCATTTTTTGAGATGGGAAAAAAACATTGAACTCGCGACACTGTTACTGTAACCGACACCTCTGTGTATAAGAATGTAGATGTATTGTGTATAGTTAGGTATGAGGTAGGGCGGGGCGGGCGCGTCGCGCCGCATGCTTGCCTGTGCGCTATTGCACCGAGGTATAGTAAGCGCAGAAAAATGTAAGCGGTATAGTAAGCGGTATAGTAAGCTCTATAGTAAGCGGTATAGAAGCGGTATAGTAAGATCAGAAAAATGTAAGCGGTATAGCAAGCGGTATAGTAATACAGAAAAAATGTAAGCGGTATAGTAAACGCAGAAAAATGTAAGTGGTAAAGTAAGCGGTATAGTAAACGCAGAAAAATGTAAGCGATATAGTAAGCGGTATAGTAAGCGCAGAAAAATGTAAGCGGTATAGTAAGCGCAGAAAAATGTAAGCGGTATAGTAAGCGCAGAAAAATGTAAGCGGTATAGCACGCGGTATTGTAACGCAGAATAAGTAAGAGGTATAGTAAGCGGTATAGTAGCAGCAGAAAAATGTAAGCGGTATAGTACGAAAATTGAAGTGAAAACTTCTTTAGGCGTGTTGGGCATTTTTTGAGATAGGAAAAAACCATTGAACTCGCGACACTTTTACTGTAACCGACACTGTTGCCGACACCTCTGTATATTTGAAGTGAAAACTTCTTTAGGCGCGAACTCGCGTCACTGTTACTGTAACCGACACCTCTGTATTTAAGTATGTACATGTATTGTGTATAGTTAGGTATAAGGAAGGGCGGGGCGGGCGCGTCGTGCGCCGCATGCTTGCCTGCGCGCTAAAGCACCGCGGTATAGTAAGCGCAAAAAAATGTAAGCGGTATAGTAAGCGCAGAAAAATGTAAGCGGTATAGTAACGCAGAAAAATGTAAGCGGTATAGTAAGTTCTATAGTAAGCGGTATAGAATCGGTATAGTAAGCTCAGAAAAATGTAAGCGGTATAGTAAGCGCAGAAAAAAGTAAGCGGTATAGTAAGTCGTATAGTAACACAGAAAAAATGTAAGCGGTATAGTAAACGCAGAAAAATGTAAGTGGTATAGTAAGCGGTATAGTAAACTCAGAAAAATGTAAGCGGTATATTAAGCACAGAAAAATGTAAGCGGTATAGTACGCGGTATAGTATGCGGTATAGTAACGCAGAAAAATGTAAGTGGTATAGTAAGCGGTATATTAAACGCAGAAAAATGTAAGTGGTATAGTACGCGGTATAGTACGCGGTATAGTACGCGGTATAGTACGCGGTATAGTACGCGGTATAGTAAGCGGTATAGTAACGCAGAAAAATGTAAGCGGTATAGTAAGCGCAGAAAAATGTAAGCGGTATAGTAGCAGTAGAAAAATGTAAGTGGTATAGTACGCGGCATAGTTACGCAGAAAAATGTACTCGGTATGCGGCATATTAACGCAGAAAAATGTAAGCGGTATAGTAAGCGGTATAGTAAGTGCAGAAAAATGTAAGCGGTGTAGTAAGCGGTAAAGTAAGCGGCATAGTAACGCAGAAAAATGTAATCGGTATTGTAAGCGGTATAGTAACGCAGAAAAATGTAAGCAGTATAGTAAGCGGTTTAGTAAGCGGTATAAGAAGCCCAGAAAAATGTAAGCGATATAGTAAGCGCAGAAAAATGTAAGCGGTATAGTAAGCCGTATAGTAACACAGAAAATATGTAAGCGGTATAGTAAACGCAGAAAAATTTAAGTGGTATAGTACGCGGAATAGTTATGAAGAAAAATGTAATCGGTATAGTAAGCGGTACGTTAAGTGCAGAAAAATGTAAGCGGTATAGTCAGCGGCATAGTAACGCAGAAAAATGTAAGCGGTATAGTAACGCAGAAAAATGTAAGCGGTATAGTAAGCGGTTTGGTAAGCGCAGAAAAATGTAAGCGGTATAGTAAGCGGTTTAGTAAGCGCAGAAAAATGTAAGCGGCATAGTAACGCAGAAAAATGTAATCGGTATAGTAAGCGGTATAGTAACGCAGAAAAATTTAAGCGGTATAGTAAGCGGTTTAGTAAGTTGTATAAGAAGCCCAAAAAATCTCAGTGATGTAGTAAGCGCAGAAAAATGTAAGCGGTATAGTAAGCCGTATAGTAACACAGAAGAAATGTAAGCGGTATAGTAAACGCAGAAAAATGTAAGTGGTATAGTAAGCGGTATAGTAAACGCAGAAAAATGTAAGCGGTATAGTAAGCGTAGAAAAATGTAAGCGTTATAGTAAGCGCAGAAAAATGTAAGCGGTATAGTACGCGGTATAGTAAGCAGTACAGTACGCGGTATAGTACGCGGTATAGTACGCGGTATAGTAAGCGGTATAGTTACGCAGAAAAATGTAAGCTGTATAGTAAGCGGTATAGTAAGCGCAGAAAAATGTAAGCGGCATAGTAAGCGCAGAGAAATGTAATCAGTATAGTAAGCGGGCGGTACAGTAAGTGCAGAAAAATGTAAGCGGTATAGTAAGCGGCATAGTAACGCAGAAAAATGTAAGCGGTATAGTAACGTAGAAAAATGTAAGAGGTATAGTAAACGCAGAAAAATGTAAACGGTATAGTAAGCGGTATAAGAAGCCCAGAAAAATGTAAGCGATATAGTAAGCGCAGAAAATTATAAGCGGTATAGTAAGCGGTATAGTAAGCGCAGAAAAATGTATCGGTATAGTAAGCGCAGAAAAATGTAAGCGGTATAGTAAGCGCAGAAAAATGTAAGCGGTATAGTAACGCAGAAAAATGTAAGCGGTATAGTAAGCTCTATAGTAAGCGGTATAGAATCGGTATAGTAAGCTCAGAAAAATGTAAGCGGTATAGTAAGCGCAGAAAAAAGTAAGCGGTATAGTAAGCCGTATAGTAACACAGAAAAAATGTAAGCCGTATAGTAAACGCAGAAAAATGTAAGTGGTATAGTAAGCGGTATATTAAACGCAGAAAAATGTAAGTGGTATAGTAAGCGGTTTAGTAAACGCAGAAAAATTTAAGCGGTATAGTAAGCGCAGAAAAATGTAAGCGGTATAGCAGCAGCAGAAAAATTAAGTGGTATAGTACGCGGCATAGTTACGCAGAAAAATGTAATCGATATGCGGCATAGTAACGCAGAAAAATATAATCGGTATAGTAAGCGGTGTAGTAAGCGGTATAGTAAGCGGCATAGTAACGCAGAAAAATGTAATCGGTATAGTAAGCGGTATAGTAACGCATAAAAATGTAAGCGGTATAGTAAGTGGTTTAGTAAGCGGTATAAGAAGCCCAGAAAAATGTAAGCGATATAGTAAGCGCAGAAAAATGTAAGCGGTATAGTAAGCCGTATAGTAACACAGAAAAAATGTAAGCGGTATAGTAAACGCAGAAAAATGTAACTGGTATAATACGCGGCATAGTTACGCATAAAAATGTAATCGGTATAGTAAGCGGTATAGTAAGCGGTTTAGTAAGCGGTTTAGTAAGCGCAGAAAAATGTAAGCGGTATAGTACGCGGTATAGTAACGCAGAAAATTGTAATCGGTATAGTAAGCGGTATAGTAATTCCAGAAAAATGTAAGCAGTATAGTAAGCGGTATAGTAAGCGGCATAGTAACGCAGAAAAATGTAATCGGTATAGTAACGCAGAAAAATTTAAGCGGTATAGTAAGCGGTTTAGTAAGTTGTATAAGAAGCCCAAAAAATATAAGCGGTATAGTAAGCGCAGAAAAATGTATGCGGTATAGTACGCGGTATAGTAACGCAGAGAAATGTAAGCGGTATAGTAAGCGCAGAAAAATGTAAGCGGTATAGTAAGCGGCATAGCAACGCAGAAAAATGTAATCAGTATAGTTAGCGGTATATTAAGTGCAGAAAAATGTAAGCGGTATAGTAAGCGGCATATTAACGCAGAAAAATGTAAGCGGTATAGTAACGCAGAAAAATGTAAGCGGTATAGTAAGTGGTATAGTAACGCAGAAAAATATAAGCGGTATAGTAAGTGGTATAGTAACGCAGAAAAATGTAATCGGTATAGTAAACGCAGAAAAATGTAAGCGGTATAAGAAGCCCAGAAAAATGTCAGCGATATAGTAAGCGCAGAAATAGTAAGCGCAGAAAAATGTAAGATCAGAAAAATGTAAGCGGTATAGTAACGCAGAAAAATGTAGGCGGTATAGTAACGCAGAAAAATGTAAGCGGTATAGTAAGCGGTATAGTAACACAGAAAAATGTAAGCGGTATAGTAAGCCGTATAATAACGCAGAAAAATGTAAGCGGTATAGTGCGACTGAAGTCTGGTTCCCGAAATTTTTGTATGTCAAATAATATGCATTATTTTTTATGTACAATAGCGCATTAAATGAAAATTGTAATATAATTTTTGTAGTAGTAGTTTATAATAATGAATAAAAAATCACTTCATTTAAAAGTATTTCTTGCATATAAAAACATTTCCTGACGATTCAAAAAATACACGCGTAATTGTTCAAGTTTTCAGTTCTTTCGGCACTCCCGGAGTGCCATTGTTTTTTTTCTATAAGAATATACTGGTAGTGTTTATCACTTTTTTTTACTGTATTTTTCCCAGACCACTAGCCACCCTTACAAATCCACAAGCCGACGTATACTGTACAATAGAGAAAACACGTGACCAATCCCACCAAAAGAACCGCGAAACCAACAAAACTTGGCAAATTGCCAATCAAAGCTGAATATTTCATTTCATTTTCTCCGGGCCGAGTAAAACCGTGATAAAACAAATCGTACTGACAAATTCTGCTTCGCCCGAGTTTTCTCGGGATAATAATTAACTGCAATATATATGAACCCGAGATAACTCGGGATAATCAGGCAAGCGGTTAAGTATAGGCAATTTATAAGTCTTAGGTTTAGAATAAGCGTAATCATTTTTCCTTACATTATCATCTTGATTATGTTTATTTATGCTCAATACCTCACTAACTTTACGCTTTCTGGTAATAAATTCATCTGAGTAACTTTCATTTTCTACTACTTCCTTATAAATTGCTTCTTCATCGCATTTATCGTCATCCACCATGACCTCTATTATAGCTTCATCTATAACTTTAATTTCATTAATAAAATTTTCTAATTTCGTAAAACTGTCTAAAACAGTACCCTAATCTAACGGGTCACCGGTAATTTTTTTCTTTTAATGCATTTAAATTTCTGGTAAATGACGAACACAGCGGTGTGCGTTTTTTCTTTAATTGATTCATATTACAGAATGTTGTAGTAGAAATGCACTCAATGAAAACAATATATACTATAAAAACAATTCAATAATTCAACATCGTTATTCAATAGTCCCACGTTCGGGCGCCAAATGTTTGTATTTGATCAAACACAATGATGGATTCGAAATATTTTAACTATTCAAGCTTGTTTTGGTTATCCCAAAATTTATTTACATACTTAGAAATGCTAGATATGGGACATTCGAAGAGATGTTGATATTGACAGTTATTTGCATATTTACAAAGTTATAGATTAATTTTACCTCGAATTCGGATCATCGTACTTTACACAATAAAAGATGATCCTAAAATATATCTTCTATCCGCACTTTATTCAATTCTCGTCATGCTTTTTCAGAAAAATAGATGGAATTCTTTTAAATAGCATTCATACCACGACAAAACATTCTCTTTTAACTACTCAATAAAAGCAGATGCCAACTTTTATTTCCGAAATTTTACCCTCTACTCCTGAGATAATAAAATATAAAAAGAAGGGAAAAGTATAACAACTACGTTGCTATAGCAACGAACCGCGTTTAACAAATAAAAGAAAATATAAAAGAAAAATAAAAGAAAAATAAAAGAAAAAAACATTGCAATGAAATAAAATAAACAATTTTATCGGCATTAGACAAAAGTCGTCTGCATAAATAAATATATTAATTTACCAATTCCTAACATACACTGTTAAAAATTTGCAGCAAACTGTCCAGTCATTTGACCGTTTTTAGAGAAAACGGTCACATAACCGCAATTTAACTCTATTCTGACCATATTATTGCTCATATTATGATTAGAATAGAGTTAAATTACAGTTATGTAACCGTTTTGTATAACAAGTAATGTAAAAACTTTTTTTTTAAGTCAATTCCTACTTAGGTCAAATAGAAATTTTTTTCCAGCGATCTACACGCTTCGCCACTGACGGTATTTATTCCTAAATTTATATCCTGCTAAATATCTTACATAAGAGAAATTTTTGAAATATATTAAAAATTAAATAAAAAATAAATAGCTAAAATACCAAAAATTAATAGCTCGAAAAGTATTTCTCACAAAATTGTTAGACAAACTGCGTTAGAAAGTTTAAAAAAATTGTATTTTTCTTGATATAAATTAAAAATCTAATGATTATGCTGTTTGTTTTTCAAATATTGAATTTCAAAAATTACCAAACTTCACAATAAAGTGCCATAGCGATGTTACAGTTAACGATAATACAGTTTTTTTTTTCAAATATTAATTAATTAATTAAATTTATTATTTAATTTTAGTTTTATACTTCATTTCTGTTCAAATGTATAGACTCACCTTACATTTATAGTCTCCTTCGCCCGCGAGCCGCCTGATCTTCGTCTGTGAACAGCCCCATTATCTTTTTACGTGTGAAGGTGAGACTATAAATATGGAGTGAGTCTATACTTTTGAACAGAAATGAAATATAAAATTAAAATTAATTAATTAATATTAATTAATGAATTAATATTTGAAAAACTGTATTAACATCAATTGTCATCCAGTACAAGTTTTAAAAAAATTATTTGAACTTGATAGGATGAATAGAAAATATTTTATTAACGATTGAAAATTTGAACAAGATATATAAATATATAGAGAGTGTGAGCTAATAGTAGGAATTGAAAAAAATAAGAATAACAAATTTCAACGAAGAAAATCAAAATATGAAGATTATTATTTGACATACGTAAAGAATAATATTCATTTTTGCATTTTAATTTGTCTTTTGATATTTGAAATACATATATGTATGAATTGTACATGAAACGATAAAAAAAGAGAGAGAGAGAGAGAGGTCAGTAGTGAAAATTTATATATTTATGACCCCGGGTGGATCAAGCCCGTTCTATTAAGCTATAAAACATGCAGATCGGTCTAGTGTAGTTTTCCAATTTTAAAATATTTTTTTCCTTAAGGAATTATGTATAGGGATAATTACTTTGATGTACATTTAACTTTTTAACACTTTCCAACATAGTTGAAAAGTGTTTATGAATTCGGTTTGCCTGCCTGTCTGTCTGTCTGTCCGTGCTCTAACTCTCGTAAATATACTTGGATTGTCATGAAATTTTTATGTCTATGGAGAAAAATCCTTTGCGGCGTATTTTCTTGATGTTAAGATATTTTAAACATAATGATATTAATATGCATTACTGAAGTGGACTACAGTATGCATTTACCGGAGTATACAATTAGTAGCATTTATAGTTCGATTGCAGGGACGTACAAGATAATTCCTTTACATTATGATCTATGGAGAAAAGGTTGAATACAACTTATTTCTATAGATTATGGAGTGCGCAGGATTTATCGTTCATGTACAGAGACGGACTGATAATTCGGTTAAAGGACCGACTATGATCAGTCATTGCTATAGGAGTGCTCTTTCCGCTGTGATATGCAATTTTATGTAATTTTTAGTGTATTAAGTGCTGTTTACAAATTCTGTAGATTATATACAGGGCTGCACGAAAGACTTCTAATAATAGGCAGCAATTGCTGAAAATGGATTTTTACTGAGTTACGTATTTTTTTAATTGCTTATTTAGATATCTCATTTCATCGTATGACAAAAATTAAATTTCTTAATAATATTCTCTTAGTGTTGGAAAGTGTTTCATAATCTATGCAGGATGAATTATTTTTATTGTTGTTGTTGTTTTTTTTTTTTTATTATTTATTTAAATCAAGATATCTCTTTATGTATCTTACTGAAAGCTTTTTTTTTTTTTTTTTTTTTTTTAAGGTCATGTGCAGTGTGTGTGTGTGTGTGGGGGGGGGGGGGGATAGAAAAATAGTACCATTTTTAACCGACTTAAAAAAGGGAGGAGGTTATCAATTCGACCCGTATGTATGTATTACGTTGTTCACGCATAACTCTCGTAAATGTGCATCGATTTTGATAATTTTTTTTTGTTTGAAAGAGTAAGGGTCCAAGGTGGTCCCATTTCAATTTCGTCAAAATCTGATCATTATAACAAATTATTTTATTCAAATTTCCATTATTTTGATAATTTAATTTATATTTCAAAAAGTCCATTATTTGAATTGTTGCCAATTTGTAAAATAGCGACATAATAATATTCCTTTTCAATTAAAAAAAGTATTTACACGTGACTATCAAAAACAGAAATAAAACTTTAAAACAATAATTAAATAATCACGTGTTAAAAGCAGTAAATGTAGAAAAATACGTTATAAAAAATATACTTGCGCGTGAATATTAAAAAAGAGATATAATTAAATTATTGCACGTTCAAAACATTAAATGGGAAAACTTACGTCATATTTAAAATGCTCAAATAACATTACTTCCAAACAGTTTCAATTTAAAAACATATTTACACGAGAGATTCATTTATTTGTAGCTGATATATTATGTATACTAAACTACGAAAAGTCCTTCTGGTCTATACCGGCAGGAAAAGACAGCCTACCTATTCCTTGGTTTTAAGATTTTAGCTAATTTTGCTGCAAAACACCAAGCTATACAAATGGATGGAACCCGATTACAGAAGATTCAGTCGCAGTTCTCGTCAGTATTCAATTTGAATCAGAATTTCGCCAAATATGCTAGCTATAGCCAAGTTGGCTTCATTTATGGCAACTTGTTTTTGTCGCCAAATTTATTGATATTTCGCCAAATATTGCCTAGCTTGGAGAGAATTTAACGCTGGCAAACATGAATATATAGTGTTGAGAATGTGAGAGCCAGAACGATGGTTACAACAATGAAATAAAACTTGCGAGATAGAATGTTCACTAAAACTCTTAAATTAAAACCGTTTATGGGGGAATCCTTCTGTCTTGTTTCAAAATGTCAGCCACTCTAAAATTTCAAAATGCTATATCTCAGACATTTTTTAAGGTAGAGGCAAAACAAAAATTGATCCGGTATCCTTGGATCAAGGCTGAACATTCAATTGAAAAAAACCTTTAGGATTTCTAATATTTTTAACGACTTTGTACATCTTTTTGAATTTGAAATCTTTAAGTGTCTATCATAGCGCCTCCTTCTTGCCGAATATCCCCAAATTCAACTGGGACCTGCAGGCCATAGTAAAAAACACATACAAAAAATTTGGTTTAGTACTGTGGATAACCTAATACACTTTTCGATGATACAAAAATCCCTGACGGCTCGGCCTACAGGCACAGGTAGATTTCGAAGACGCAGACCGTGGGGCGCCTGTTTGTCGGGGAATTGCGGAAGAAATGACCTTTTTGCGATGATGCGGCAGTTGGAACCACCTACTTCGAAACCTAACTTTTTTGCAGGCGGAGCCAGCAGGGATTTATATATATATATATATTCTATAAGAGTTGGTCCTATAAAAAACTTGTCAGTATAAAAGTTTTAGATAATATTAAGAGGATTTATAATAAATTTAAGCGGATATGAAATCTTGGGAATTGACGGAGTTATGAATTTTTTTCTTCTAACTTCTAACCCCCCTCCCCACCCCCTTAAGGCAATTTTTAATTATATCAAAAATCTGTCATACATAAATTTTCGGCCCTTCTCCTAGAAGTAATAATAACTTCAAACAGATTCGATACGTATCATAATTAAGAAATTATGGGTTTTTTCTGTTTTCACAAAAAGCCCCCCCCCCCATCCCCCCCTTGGTTTGATTTTGCCCATTACGAACTTGACCGAGATTTTATGCCCCTTGATTTTATGTATCAGTTTCGAAAAGATGCGGGAGTTGGAACCGCCTACTTCGAAAAATAACTTGTTTTCTGGCGGAGCCAGCAAGGATTTTTTTTTTTTTTTTTTTTTTTTTTTTTTGCTATAACGGTTGGTCCTATAAAAAACTTGTCAATATAAAAGTTTTAGATAATATTAAGAGGATTAATAATAAATTTATGCGGATTTGATATCTTGTGAATTGACGAAGCTATGATTTTTTTTTCTTCTAAAACCCCCCTTTTCCCCCCTCCTTGGGGCCATTTTTAATTATATCAAAAATCTGTCATACATAAATTTTCGGCCCTTTTCCTAGAAGTAATAATAACTTTAAACGGATTCGATATGTATAATAATTAAGAAATTATGGGGGGTTTTCTGTTTTTACAAAAAGCCCCCCATTTCCCCCCCTCCCCTTGGTTCGATTTCGCCCATTAACGAACTTGACCGAGATTTTATGCCCCTTGATTTTATGTATCAGTTTGGAAGAGATTTATGCAGAATTTTTCCAGTTATCGTGTTCATAAAAAAGTGACATAGATAGATAGATAGATAAACTTTTGAACTGGGTGTGGTTTTGGGTTCTGGGAGTCATGATCGGCTTAGATCTGCAAAAATTTTTCAAATTTTCCAACTTAGGTGAGAATGTAATAGGTAGTATTTGTTACGAAATCTACATAATAATTTAAATGGAACAAAAATCGCTATCACAGAGCCCCCGCTTTCGGCAGGATATCCGCAAATTCAAGTGTGACCTGCTGGTCACAGCCAAAAACCTATAAATGAAATTTCGTTCAATTCTAGGTTGCTTCATAACTTGACACACTTTTCATTGATACAAAGAGGGCACACACGGACAGACAGATATTTTGTAAAAACATGTTTTTCGTAATCTTTGACTCCTAAAACATATAAATCCGTCGAAAACCGGAAGTTGAAAAATTTTTGATCACAATACTTTCTTCTATTTAGTAGAAGAAGGTGAGAAAAGGAGGATGTTAATAATTTGACCCAATGTATGTATGTTTTAGTCCGGTTCACGCATAACTTTCGTAAATGTGCAGCGATTTTGATATATATTTTTGTTTAAAAGTGTAAGACATTTGAGACAAAAGTGTAAGTCCCATTTAAATTTCGTCAAATTCTGATGATTAGAACAATTTTGTTGTTAAAAAATTTTCAAAATTAAAAAATGCGTGGAACCCGATTACAGAAGATTCATTCCCAATTCTCGTCAATCTGAATGAGAATTTCGTCAAATTAGTCAACTATAACCACGTTGGCTTCATTTATGGCAACATATTTTGATCGCCAAATTTGGCGATATTTCTCCAGTTGTCGTCCAGATTGACAAGAATTTGATTTTGTCAAAGATTTTATTAAAAAATATTTATTTAATGGATAATTTTGGAAATTATAATTTCTATTACAAATTACTTATTTATTCAGCAGATGTTGAAATCAAGATAATTGTCTATTACTGTATTAATAATTAAAAAGTAGGAAATAAAATAAACTTTTACAAAAAAAATATTAACCGACTTAAAAAAAAAGCACTAAGAAGTATTAAATAATTCTTTAAAATTCTCTAATGACAAAATGTTATCCATTAACCACAAATCTGATATCATGTGTCGGAATAAAAATGATAAATTTAATATGTACAGTTTAATACCCACCAAACATGAATTTTCGAGAGAATATATTTTACAAGAGATGAATATACAGACTTATGATTCAGTTTACGAATATATACATATGAAAAGCAATCAATTGTCATCCAGTACAAGTTTTAAAAAAATTATTTTGACTTGATAGGATGTATATAGAAAATATTTTATTAACGATTGAAAATTTGAACAAGATATATAAATTAATGTCCAATAATGCTTAAAGTGATAAAACATTACACAGAAATATTTAAAATACCTTTTTTTTAATGTGGATAACATATGTTTCGTTCACAACTATCGGTGACATCTTCAGATCTTAATGATAAATACAAAATTCTCGCATATTTGAAAAATAGCAAAACATATACCACGAGATCGCATGTCCAAGGTTAGTAGGTGCTTAAATTGGCCAAAACTGGGAAACATGAAAAAATTATTATTTATTTTTATTTTTATTGCTTTCCCATCTATCGATCATCGCGTGCCAAATTTTAGCTAATTCAAAGGAAACGGTTTCGTTACAAATGCAATCTTTTCGCAAATATATGTTATTTATCATTAAGATCTGAAGATGTCACCGATAGTTGTGAACGAAACATATGTTATCCACATTAAAAAAAAAAAGGTATTTTAAATATTTCTGTGTAATGTTTTTATCACTTAAAGTATTATTGGACATTAATTTAAAGTTAAGAAGTGATTGTATTATATTATTTATACAGATATTAAGCCTTGCGCGGTAGCGCAAGGCTTATTTATTTCTAGTGTGACATCCTAATGTTAATTTAACACAGGAAATCCCATTGAACGAGTTAATTTACTAGAGTTTTTCCCACTTTTTGTACGCGCTTCCACAAATTTTCTTCAAAACACATAATTCTGTAAAAAAATAAATCCCCCAATCAAAAAACTCTAAATGTAGTAAACGTGGAGTCTTTAAATTAAAGTCCAAATACTGCTTAAAGTGATAAAAACATAACACGGAATATTTAAAATATTTAGCTAAAATTTGGCACGCGATGATCGATAGCTTGAAGAAGCAATAAAAATAAAAACAAATAATAATTTTTCACGTTTCCCAGTTTTGGCCAATTTAAGCACCTGCTAGCCTTGGACATGCGATCTCGTGGTATATGTTTACTATTTCAAAAATATGCGAGAATATTGTATTTATCTTTAAGATCCGAAGATGTCACCAATAGTTGTGAACGATCTACATTAAAAAGGTATTTTAAATATTCCGTGTTAAGTTTTTATCACTTTAAAAGGTATTTGGACTTTAATTTAGATGTTACTGTCTTTATCAAAATTGGATGAATGTTGGATATTTACTTATCTAGTGATCCTGTGATGTTACGAAATGCGTTTTTTAAATTTCTCTCTTAATCGATGATTACTAAAATTCAACATGGTGAAAAAATGCAAATTTTCTGATTGCAAGAGTGATGCACGATACTTTTACAAAGACTATATGCTGGGAGTTTTGTTTTTCCCTTTTCCTAAACCACAGAAAAACTTGAGTAAATGTAACGATTGGCTTTCTGCTTGTGGTATAACAAATACAGAAACGGTGGCTAGAGACTGGTATGTTTGCTCTCGGCATTTCATTGATTTAAATGGCCCAACTGAAGAGTATCCTAACCCTATACAAAGAGTATCTCTGTCGGAACCGTTAAGTGATACATCAAATAAATATTCACGATATTATCGAGGAAATCGTGAAATTATCAAAAATAAAAGAGCCGCATACTATAAAAAATGTAAAAGCCAGATACAGAAGCGTAATACTTCATATTGTTTGTGAAATAAATCAAAGGCTAATAAATATAAGCTAAAATACTGGAACAAAAAAAAACTCAAATCATAATAGGATTCTCACCTCTAAGAAAATTAATCCTTCAAGATATTGACAGCTTGCTTTAGTGAAAAATCTGCTAAAGAGTTATAAATCTAACATAGCTCAGCAAAGCAGAACAAATATTCAATTTGTAAAAACTCAAATAAAAGCTCAATTACTTGCGCGTAAAGCTATTCATACTAAAAATGTTTTGTATGCAAAGAGTTTATCGGCTTCAAAAAATTTTTCAAACAAATGTCAACAGATGTTATCAAAATCAACTCAAAATATCACTGCAGAAAATTTATGTGAAATAATTGGTGGCGAAAGAATTCACAACTCCAATGCAGAACCCTATTTTTGGGAAATAGCATATCACCCATTAGTTCACATACATTTAGATCATAATTATAGTAGTCATTCCAATTCTAAAATAGAACATATTCCTTTAGGTGATTTACAATTCGAGAAAAACATTGATGGTCATCATCCCAAAACTCTAATGTGGAAATGTGGACCTCTCTGTAACATTCGAGAGAATTCAGTTCGAAGGTTATTGCATATTCTTCATATATTTGCTTCTTCTCAGGGCAGTTCTACAAAGGAATTATTTTCAAACATAGATTGTTGTGAGTATAAATCGTATTACATAAAAGAAGATCAAATGTGTGCTGTTAAGTTGGGTCATGCAGTTCATTGCTTAGACAATTGCAAATGTAAAAGCATTTTGAGAGTCATGACTGAATTGTTACCTCACTATAGTGGCTTGAGAACTCTTCTTAGACATGTGTATGAAATAAAAAAACTTTATGATGCATACAATTTAATTGATAAAGCCATTCTAAACGCCGATTTTATTGATTTAAAAGTGGTAGTCGAAGAATTGGGAGGTCTCATAGAAAAAGAAAAAAGAAAGACAATTGTGAAACAAATTCAAATACATCTGTCATAAGATCTATTTGGAAAGAAGCTGAATTGTTAGAACAATTTGAAAAGCCCTTGGCACACTGTTTTCGAGAAATGCATGAATTTCATGACACACCTTTGCGATTCCTGTGAAAAATTGTACCAAAAAAGGAAACTTACACCAGTGTCTAAACTGGTTTCCAAGCATGACTTAGAAAATACACAAAATATTGCATTCAATATATTAAGAACAGCTTGGCTTTTGCAAAAACCAGGCTCTGATATAGAACTGTTTGAGGAATTAAATCTTTGTGATTACTGCTACAAGAGAATTATATCAGGTAAAATTCCTGAGCGATCCTTCCTCAATGGATTACAAGTGCATCCAATACCTGATGAAATTAAAAATTTGAATATGTTTGAAAAAATACTTATTCAGAAGTGTAAAGCATTTCAAGTGGTAGTTAGACTAGGAACCAAGCTAAAGACTTTAAACCATTCTGGCTTAACAAAGGCAATTAAAGGTAAAATTATTTATTTACATTTGCCTCTGCGAAATAATATTGACATGATTCCTCGAGGTTTACCAGATAATCATGAACTTCATATATTAGTTAACGGCCAACCAACTAAAAATAAAATAGTTTGGCAATCAATTGTTAGGCTTGAAAAGATAATGAAAGCACTGAGAAAGTTAAAAGAAATTAATCCTTTGTATGCTGATATTCATGTTTCTCAGTGTAACACTGATTATATTTGTGGTAATTGTAGTGAACTGATTTGCCACAATTAGCTGCATGTTCCAGAAAATACTCTGAGAGTAAAATGGTTGTTTCATCTGACATATCAGTAATTGTTAGTGAAAAAAATAATAAAAACCATATTACTGATTTAAATTACTTTGTCTTTAAAGGCTTTACAAATACAGATCGTTCGTGTTACGCAAATGCTATGTTGCAAACTCTCTGTATCACAGAATTTGTTAAAAAAATTCAGGAAAGAGTTATTGATCCTGGTCCTACAACAAAAGCTTTGAAACAAATATTCACTACTTTGCAAAATCCACAGATTGAAACCGTAGATACACTTGAGTGAGAAAAACACTTCATATAAAGTTTCATGATGGTACTGATCAAGACCCGTTAGAATTTCTTGATTACCTACTGGAAAATTTGTCAAAAGAAAATGTCAATGCCATAGATCTTTTTCAACTGAAGCAAGATCTTTGGGAGAAATGTAGTAATTGCCCAAGTTATCGAGATATATGTATTAGTACAGAACCATTTAATGAATTTATTGTGAGATTTCCACATGACTTTAATAATAGGGAAGATGCAGTTGATTTCAATGAACTCCAAACACGATGGCAGACTGAAAACATTGCCTGTGTTCATTGCAAAAACAGAACTAAAATGTGTCAAACTCGATTAAATTCTTGTGGAAAATATTTGTTTGTGCAACTAGCCAGATTTTCTTCAACAAATGTCTCTATGGGTCAGAATAGAACTTTTTAAAATTTCGTGCCCTATAACAGGATTTTCAAACCAAAAGGTTTTAATAAATAATATATAACCTTTAAAACAAAATCTGCTATTTTGCATAAAGGAAAGTTCATTGATTCAGGCCATTATATAACAATTGTGCATTTAAATGAAAACGAGATCAATAAATGGACTGTTTGTGACGATATGAAAATAACAGATCGTACACGTTTTGTAAAAAATCTTGCAGATGTTTACATTTTGTTTCTACAGAAATGTTAAATTAAGAAATTGTCAATATAAGGTAAAATATTTATTCAGCTACAAAAAGAAATATTTTGCTGAAAATTTCATCCTCCATAACTACACATTTTATAACAAAATCAGAATACAGTTGTTTCATATATGCTCATTATTATTTTTATGCTTCTTATGTGATGAAACAACATAAGATTTTAATAATAGCTTTCACACACCGCTTACTAGTGTCTCTTTCCAAAGTGGTTGCAAATGTATTTTACACGATGGAATAAAATTATTTGCAAAAATAAACATGATTCGTTTATTATTATCATTATGAAGATGAGAAACAATCCGTTAAAGTCCGTTATATACATTTTTTTGTTAAAAATTACTTTTATTATTTTAATTGTTTACAGAATAATCAATGTTTGAACTGTATATTTCATATTACCAATCCTCATTTTCATATGTGCAGTCTTTTACATACTTGCCTCGTTTGAATCTTATCTGCTTCATATTAAATTGTTATTAAAAAACTTGAGATATTAAAAAAAAGGAACTTGCAAAGCAAATTAAAAAAATAAATTTATTTCCATATTGTTAAGCCCGAGAAGGGACAGATATTAAAATTATTTTATTTAGTCAATGCTACAATAACGTTGCATTCTTATATTAAATCTTGCTCAGTCTATTTAATCTTAAAAAATTAAATTTAAATTTGAAACATGATATTAAAGCAACTTTAAAACATTTCATTTAGAAATCTAAATAAATCTTCAACTTTTTTTTCAGTTTTACATGCATTATGCAAAATTTTTATTGTAGCAAATTCTAACAGACAAGAAACATGAGAAATTCAAATAATTTAAAAAGTTGAAGATTTATTTAGATTTCTAAATGAAATGTTTTAAAGTTGCTTTAATATCATGTTTCAAATTTAAATTTAATTTTTTAAGATTAAATAGACTGAGCAAGATTTAATATAAAAATGCAACATTATTCTAGCATTGACTAAATAAAATAATTTTAATATCTGTCCCTTCTCGGGCTTAACAATATGGAAATAAATTTATTTTTTTAATTTGCTTTGCAAGTTCCTTTTTTTTAATATAAATATATAGAGAGTGTGAGCTAATAGTAGGAATTGAAATGAAAAAAAAAAAACGGTCAAATGACTCGGCAGTTTGTTGCAAAATTTTAACAGTGTACAGTCAGTTACGGAAATGCGCTATCTCCAAAAATTATGGTTACGTTCACTTAAGACAGATCGTCTATAATTTCTCTGATGTTCTGAGAGTAGTGCACTATCGGTTTAAATAGAATTTAATAATAAATATTACAGTTATTTTTATAAATTAATATACAGAAAATAGATGAAAAATAGGAAAAAATAATTTAAATGGGCATGTATCTGGAAATTTTCATATTAAAGCCTAGATTCTAGATAACTGCATTTTTAGTCACTCAGATATTTAAGGAAAATAAATTAGTGAATTACTATTATTTTTGTCACGAGCGTATTTTTGGTAAATATCAAATATTGAATAATTTTTCCTTAAATTTGTAAAAATGCAAGAGAATATGCAACAAAATGATTTGTTTAGCAAAAGCAATTGTCATTTCATGTAATCTATTTCAAACAATGAGTTTGGTACTCATTTTTATTTTATTTAGAAACTAGTCGTTGGGGGCTACCGTAATATTTACCCATCATGGATATGCATAACATAAAATATGAAAATAAAACATGTGTAAACTACTTATAAAATGCATTGCAATTCGAATAAAATCGTGGCTTGATGACGCCATAAACTTTAAAGGCTCTATTACTGAATTGCTTAAAAGAAACATCCTTATAACTTTAAAAACAATAATCCTATTAACTAGAGGTTTATTGCATCGGATTAAGCGTCTCATTTCCAATTAAAATATATCTTTGAATTGAAATTTGGATGAAATACAGGGTCATGAAAAATCGAAGAGTGTGGAAAATAGGATTACAAATATCTCGGTAACTCATTATCCGATCGACTTCATGCTTTATGCAAAATTTATGTTTTTTTATTGTCTTTTATATCCACTCATTAAAATAAACAATTTCGAAAATTTTTGTATACCTTTTATCAGAACGAATATTTCGAGAGTCCGAAAAAAATAGTTCCGGACAATCGAGGTTACTGAAATTCAATAAGCTTCTTCCCATTATTACATAATAAGTACATACCAAATTTCAAGTTTCTATCTCAATTTGTTCGGGAGATACAGCGTTTACAGACACACAGACACACAGACGGACGGCAATTTTTTTTTTTCTAAAAATATGTTTTTCGGAATCTCCAGTGTCTGAAACGTGCACCCAGAAAAAAGTTTTGTTGAATCAACAAAAATTTGGTTGACCCAACAAAACTTTTCGTTTAAATATGGGTCAATGGAAATTTTGTTTGAATCAACAAAAAAAATATTGTTGATTTTTTTTGCAATTCCAAAAAAAAATTTTGTATCGTCAGCAAAAAATGTTTTGTTAATTCAAGTAAAATGATTCAATTTTAGTTGAATTAACAAAATTCTTTTCGTTACATAGATATATGCTATGTGTTATTTTAACAATCTATTTTCTTTTTTCAACTAAATGTATTTTGTTTGTTTAAATAATAAAATATGTTGTATTACGAAATTGTTTTGTTTATACTACAAAACCCTTTGTTAAATGAACCAATCTAAATATGCAATTTTACCTATTTTTTAATTCATTTCCAGCACTGAATTACGCCTGTAAACCTTGAATAATAACAAGTGAATTTTTATCCTGCGTTTTTTTCAAGCGAAAACCGAGACAGTTAAAACTGCCCAAGCCGAGAGTCGATCCCGGATCCTCAGAACAGCGCTATGAGACTTTACCACTGAGCTACAAGTAACGATATCTAAGCTCGGCATTTCTCACTCTTATATATGTCGGAACGGCTGAAACCGCAGCACAATATGGAAATGTCATCAGGAGCACGCAAATTTCTGCGGCAAACATGAGACGACTATACAGAGCCCAGCATACGGCAACACATAGTTAATTTTTAATTCATTTTCAGCAATAAATCACGCCTGCAAAAAGCAGGATAAAAATTCACTGTTATATTTTACCAGTGTACTTTCTTCCAGTACCAGAGTACTTTCTTCTTGTAAAGATAGAAGAAAGTAATAAATGGGACAGGGGGATTTTTAAAACTACCTTGGTCCGTCCCAATGAAAAAAAGTTTTAATTAGCCAAAAATTATGTTAATCCTTTAATTATATAGCTATATAAGTCAAATAAATCGAGTTCAGTTCAAAGATTACAGGCGAAATTCACTGCTGAAAATGAGATAGAGCTATTGCAGAAATCGCGAAAAATGCAACATAGCAGCGAATCCTGTTGCACGATTTACACCAAAAACTAATCAGCAACAATTTATATCAGGAAGTAACTGAATATAAAGTTTTATTAAATTCCGTGCATTAGTTCTTGTGATA
Organism: Maratus michaelseni; assembly: GCA_963931845.1. Lineage (NCBI taxonomy): Eukaryota > Metazoa > Arthropoda > Arachnida > Araneae > Salticidae > Maratus > Maratus michaelseni. The sequence continues at coordinate 150,837,428 of OZ007596.1, read as the reverse complement.
GAGCACCCACAAAATTTTTGTCACATACAGACAGACAGAGTCATTGACAGTCACTTTCTAAAAACAGTCAAATCGTGTTCAGGACCTTCTAAAATCCGCCGGAAACCGGAAGTCAAAAATTTTCATGATTCCAATACTTTCTTCTTGTAAAGATAGAAGAAAGTAATAAATGGGACATAGGGATTTTTAAAACTACCTTGGTCCGTCCCAATGAAAAAAAGTTTTAATTATCCAAAAATTATGTTAATCCTTTAATTATATAGCTATATAAGTCAAATAAATCGAGTTACGTGAGAAAGTTATGACACCCAACAATTTAAATTTTGCAAAAACAACAAAATTTTGCTGGAATTACAAAATTATTGTAAAATTAAAAAAAACAGATTTTGTTAATTCAAGTAAAATTGATGAAATTTTGTTAAAATTTTGTAAGAGTGTTAACAATATTTTTTTTGTCCGAGCAACAAAACCAATTTTTTTACTTCAACTAAAAATTTTGCTAAAACAACCGAAATGTACTCAACAAAACATGTTTTATTGTTTTAATCAATTCCTTTTTCTGGGTGTGTAAATCCGTCAAATTTTTTTTTTCGATTTTCAAAACGATTACAAGACTTACCCTATACTACGTATGATGGGTAAGTAAAAATGGGTGTCAATCATCGTGGGATATCTTAACAACCTTCGTAAATAGCGTCGCGTACGAGGCTAACGAAAAAGACAGGCTACCGCGGTTCATTCCACTTATCTTTTTTTACAGACCGCTAGTGTGACGTGATGCTCTTTTCGTACACCTTCATTGGTGGATTCGAGCATCACGTGACTCCCGCGGTCTGTAAAAAAAGATACGCGTAAAGCACCGCGGTAGCCTTTCTTTTTCGTTAGCCTCGGTCGCGTATACGTGACGTATGAAGTTCTCAGATTTCTTGATTATTCCTTACTAGTAATTTTTAATTGAATGTTTTGCCTTATTTAATGAATGTATTTCTACGCGATTAATTTAGGCAAATATTTGTATTTTGAAACATCGGTGATAAAATATGAAAAGTTCTGTAAAGGACGCCCGTCGGCGAAAGGTTTGAGTATTACTTTTAAAATATGAAAAGTTCTGTAAAGGACGCCCGTCGGCGAAAGGTTAGAGTATTACTTTTTTTTTCTTTTACTTTAGTACTGATATTAAGTTGAAAATGATTATCAATTCGAGTGATATACTTTGAACTTTATAGGGAAAATGTAGAAAACAAAATACTTATCAATTGATGACAGCAAAATATCTTAAAATTATGGAACGATAGGGATACGTTGTCTAAAAATATTTATTAATATCTAGTTTGGAAGATAAGATGGTTGCATATTGCCATCTCACATAATAATATCAACATCTGCTTTCTCATGATAAGAGATTGCATACAAAAAACATGTTTCTCATTGTAAAAGGCTTCTTTTTTTGTCGTTCTTTTTCTTTAGTTCTGTTTATTGCATTCGTTTTCTTTTGTCTACTGCTCATGTAAGTATTTACTTAATATATCATTTTGTAAATTACAGTAAATTACAGTAATAGAAAAAGGAATTGCATGTTTTAATAATTTAAAGTGGCAATGTACCCGTGCGAGGATTTCGCAATTTAGTCTAATATTTTTCAGTAATATCTAATATTTTTTAGATGCAGGTTTAAACTTCTAAAGAAAATTAAGTTTAAAAATAACTACAAACAATATTAGTCAAGTCAGAATCTCTTCTCATTTATTCCATAAAAGTTACAATAAAACTGATCGGAGATAGCAAAAGGCACGCGCAAGAAAAAAAAATAACAATCGCATTTTAACTGCATTAGAGGATGACATCATCCACTCCGGGAAAAACACGGGACAAAGAAAAATAAATTGAATACAAATAAAATATCATTTTATTTAATACTAGCTAACCCGCCCGGCGTTGCGCGGGCCCGAGATAATTACAATCTCAGAGAAAGGCGTTAACGCTCTCCCTCCCCATACCCACAAATATAATGAATAATTTGTTCAAGAGAACCACCGTCACCTACATTAACGCGATCATTAAAAAACGAATTACATTTTTCTGATAATTAGAACATAACGAAGATGCTACGCTAAAATAGCCGGCAGATGACACCCCTTCCAGACCTCAATTTCAAATCTATATCTTAATTAGTTAATTAAATTTTTGTTCATTAGTAAAAATTGGCAAATATTTCCTTTCATTTTCGCAAACTCAATGGAGGGATTTTCCCGAGAAACAGATCTCTTTGTAGTTCAGTTTTTAATGAAAGCCGATCCCTGTCTGAAACTTTCTGGGATCGTTTTCACTGGCGCCTGCAGATTTTTGGCAGTTTTTTGCGTAAATTAAAAAAAATTACCAACCGAATTTTTCAAAAATCACATAGTCAGATACAGCATATTTTTTTACATATGCTCAGAAATTTTCAAATTGATATCTCAATTAGTTTTCTTAAAATTCGCTAATTAGTTAAATAATTTCGAATTCCTTCATTTCCGGTTGCAAAGCCAATGCGCCAGTCCGTTTCTTTCGCCATTTTGATTTAAAAGATGACATTTTAGAAGCGATGGTTAATGATAATCTAATTAATATCTAGGCTAATTATCAAAATATTAAAATTCTGAGACTCAGGTGCACATAGCCAGACCTTGGACTATCTACACCTAAATTTCCAGCCTTCTAGGTGGGCTAGATTTTCCTAGCCATCGCCAACAGACAGACACACACACAGAGCGAAACTTTCTTTTATTAGTATAGATAACAAGACATACATTTAGGTTACTCGTGAAATACCACTTCTTCGATTGATGGATGGTGTGTTTTTCTTCTAAACATTTGAATTTGAATTATGCTTTTTAATCATAAATATGAAAAAGTCCTTCCGGCCTGTACCGGGAGGAAAAGGTAGCTTTCATAGCCCATGTTTTTTAAAATTCAACTCATTTTACTGAAACACCGGAATCGAAATTGCTTGGAACCAGATTATAAAAGATTCAATCCCGGTTTTCATTAATACTGAATTTGAATGCGCATTTCAACATGAGAGTTTCAGCATAATGAAAATCAGATTGTTTCAAAATGCCGGTCAACCTAGAATTTCAAACTGCCATTTCTCTGCCATTTTTTAAGATAAACCATAACAAAAAATGTTCCGGATTCCTTGTATCGCGATTTAACATTTAATGGAAACAACTTTTTCTATTTATAATTTTTTATACATTTTTCTAAAATTAAAAAAAAAAATTAAAAAAATTAACTTGCCGCCATTTTGAAACAAGATGGCGCATGGAGCTGGCCAACGAACTCGGTCGAGACCTTGGTATGTTCTGTACACATGATCAGTCACATTCATATCGGTTAATAAATACGAGAGTTACAGCATAACAAATATCAAATTATTTCAATATTTCAGCCACCTAGAATTTCAAACTGCCATATCTCAGCCATTTTTTAAGATATAGCAAAAACAAAAAATGCTCCAGAATCCTTGTATCACGTTCTAACACTTAACAAAAAACAATTTTTTTTTTCAATTTATAATTTTTTTGTACATGTTTTTGATTTTTAACTGGCCGCCATTTTTTAAAAAAGATGGCGGATGAAGCTGGCCAACGAACTCGGCCGAGGCATTGGTATGTCCTATACACGTACTCAGTTACATCCAAATCGGTTCATAAATAAGAGAGTTACAGCATGACATATGTCAGATATATATATATATATATATCAACATTTCGGTGAAAATATACCAAAATTTTTTGGAATTACTTTCCTCCGAACGGCAATAGGTAGCTTTTTGTATTGAAAGCTACCTAATAAACACGTGCGAAGATGTCACAGTTTATCTTTTAGGTAGCTTTCATTACAAAAAAACCTACCTATTGCAGCCGTTCGGAGGAAAGTAATTCCAAAAAATTTTGGTATATTTTCATAGATCTTGACCCCTAGATCCCCAAACCACGCTCCGTTCAAATGTTGATTTATATATATAATATATATATATATATATATATATGCAGTATATATATATATATATATATATATATATAAGAACAGAAGTTACAGAATGACATATGTCAGATATATATATATCTGACATATGTCAATCTGTAACTCTGTTATTTATGAACCGATTTAGATGTGACTGAGTATGTGTATAGGGCATACCAATGTCTCGACCGAGTTCGTTAGCCAGCTTCATCCACCATTCTGTTTCAAAATGGCGGCCAGTTAAAATTTTTAAAAATTCAAAAAGTAGTACAACGAAATTATAAATTGGAAAAATTGTTTCCGTTAAGTGTTATAACGTGATACAAGGATTCTGAAACATTTTTTGTTTTTACTCTAGATTAATTTTAACACAATTATTTCAAATTGGTAAAGCAATCATACGAGTTGTAATTTTCCAACTGGACGAAAAATGTCCGGGCCAGGATTCGAACATGGGATCTCTTGGCTGAAGCCGCCACGCTCTACAAACTGAGCTATCCCGGTCGAATCTGGAGGGCATAATTCATCCAGTTAACCTTGTTGATCATTGGATAGTTGGAAAATTACAACTCGTATGATTGCTTTACCAATTTGAAATAATTGTGTTAAAATTAATCTAGTGTAATCACGTATCCAGCGTTTACTGGAGATCCTTTACCTGCGATCTATTGTGTTGAGCTGATTAAAATATCAGACCAGATGCTATGATCAATGAGGTTAACTGGATGAATTATGCCCTCCAGATTCGACCGGGATAGCTCAGTTGGTAGAGCGTGGCGGCTTCAGCCAAGAGATCCCAGATTCGAATCCTGGCCCGGACATTTTTCGTCCAGTTGGAAAATTACAACTCGTATTTTTTGTTTTGGTATATCTTAAAAAATGGCTGAGATATGGCAGTTTGAAATTCTAGAGTGGCTGAGATTTTGAAATAATCTGATATTTGTTACGCTGTAACTCTCGTATTTATGAACCGATATGAATGTGACTTATCATGTGTACAGAACATACCAAGGTCTCGACTGAGTTCGTTGACCAGCTTCATGCGCAATCTTGTTCCAAAATGACGGCAAGTTACTTTTTTTAATTTATTAAAAAAATTCAAAAAGATGTATAAAAAATTGTAAATTGAAAAAGTTGTTTCCGTTAAGTGTTAGATCGTGATACAAGTATTTCGGAACATTTTTTGTTTTGGCTTTATCTTAAAAAATGGCAGAGATATGGCAGTTTGAAATTTTAGGGTGGCCGACATTTTGAAACAATCTGATTTTTGTTATGCTGTAACTCTCATGCTGAAATTCGCATTCAAATTCCGTATTAATGAAAACCAGGATTGAATCTTTTATAATCGGATTCCAAGTATTTTAGCTTCGGGTGTTTGAGTAAAATGAGTTGAACGTTTAAAATCATGGACTATGAAAGCTACCTTTGCGAAAAGCGTTCTGAAGTCATTCTAAATTACAATTTCTATAGAATCTCTGGAACCACGGAACCGATTTCAAAAGTGATGGTGGCAAATTGGTGGTGACAATCCCTGCTCCAACAGCCTCTTTAATAAAAAACTATGCGTTACTGACGACTGGCTTTTTCGCTAATCGTTGCCACAGATTAATCTTGGAAAATGAAACATTCGAATTTACTGAAAAAATCAATAGCTCGAAAAGTATTTGTCAAAAAATTGTTAGACAAACTGCATTAGAAACATAAAAATTTGTATTTTTCTTGGTATAAATTTCAAATCTAATGATTATGCCGTTTTTCAAATATGGAATTTCAAAAATTACCAAATTTTCCAATGGAGTACCTTAGCGAAACCTTCATGCGTAAAAAGATAATGATAAGGGCGACGTGTCCTGACGTGTATATTGGCTGTAGCACGAGTCACAAATTAAAGTAGCCTTATTATTCTGTTAAAATATAAAAGTGAATTATGATGTCACGGGTGCATAATTTTTATTTTATTTAAACAAAAAAAAAAAAAAAAAAAAAAAATAAGAAAGAAAGAAGCAAAAATATCCATATAAGAATTATAAAAGAAATCACCTTGATATCCATGGTTTATCTGGGTTTTAGAGTCGAAATATTTTAAAGGTCGCGTAATTTAAAAAAAAAAATAGAAAATACTAAATACTGATATATTTTTTAAAAATTTGAGACTGTAGTAAGTAAAAATAAATCATTCAATTAATATTTTTAGTTAAATTCTTACTAAATTAGTTCGAGTATAATAGGATGTAAATTACAAACTTAAAATTATTTAACTTCATTAGTTGAGTAGGCTGGACTGAGAACACAATCTATCGTCTTATATAATACGAATAGCTTACACAATATAACAATTCATAAAATTTTCAATACTTAATTAATTTAAAAGCAGCTAATTAAAAATGAAAGCATATTTCTTTAGGAACTTTTAAGTTATTTACCGTCAAATCTTGACGGGTACTATTTAGTTAATATATATGATCTCTAAATTGTTCTTCTATCTTTGAAACAGTTAGCGAAAATTCTAGTTAAAAAAATTCTCATCCGATTCCAATGCAATAAAATTACTACGCATTGTAAAAGAAAAAAGAAAGAACAATGCAAAATCTGTTGTTTTTATAGAAAAAACTGTTGAACAGTGCATAGTAATTTTATTAAGTTGTAACATATAGTTGAGCATTTAACCCCGTTCTTTCTACAAAGCATAAACCATCTTTGCACCCATTTGCACATTTGCATGACAGTGTGTTTAAGAGCTCTTGTGGTGCAGCTACATCGTTCGTGGTGACTGGAAGTATACCATGCCTGAATGATTTCCAACCACAATCACTGGAATTCACCCTTCCATTCCAAATATTGATCTGAAGAAAAGCTCTGAAATAATATTGTTTGGCTGCATCTTCAGTTGGCGGCTGAGAAGCGAGGTTAAATTGGGTCTTCATAGGGTATTTTGCAAATATGTTGTATCGCAATTTGTGCCGTGTTGTGGCTTCGTTGTACTCGGGATTATATAAGGTGGCAATACATTTCTGCCCCGCAGCACTTACTTCCTGAGGCGTAGCATATTAGTTATTAAAGAAGTTGGAACATCCTGTAGGTGAGCATGTTTTTCCAAAGGCTTGACAAATTTCAGTTTGCCCTGCCTGAAGAAGGCCGATGTAGAATCACATCCACTAAAATCATGCAGAAATCGGATGTTATTCTACACAATCGGCGAGTACTTGAAACTTAATGGTGAATATAAAACATTGCCTCACTGTCCTTTCCCAGTTTTCAAGAAGTATATAGTGGATGAGTTGGGAGCAAATGCAGTCAAAAGTACAAGGAGATCAATATCTTCCCCAACTTTGATGACATGTTCTGACGGCTGATCAAGTTGGATGGATTCCATCACATTGGTAGTATCTGCATCCTCGGCAGCTTGCTTCACAGTAATATTATCTTGCTTCAGTTTTTCAATGAGAACTTTCATTAAACGGAGTTTATTGCCTTCATTTGCAAGGAAGTTCTCTTTTTGCATTGTGAGCGACATAGTTTCGTCAAAGTCAACTCTTGCTGCAATGTATTTATTTTTTCGATGGAAACGCTCAGCAGACTTGGTGCCATGTTCTGACTATTCTTCTGGGTAACCGTCAATGGTTTCAGTTTTACCATAGTTGTTTCTGAAATATTCAATGTACTTGGAAATAATTGACGAGAACTTTTCTCTTGGCTCCCAACTCACTGGATGAAGCAGGAAGCCACTGTCAATAACATGGACAGTTTGTATGGTTTGTTCTAAATCATCAAGGGGAGTGAACAAATCGTAAAATAGCGACTTCCGCCTTTTCTTCATCCCAACGTTATCAAGCAGATATGTCGGATATGGAGCCAATTCAAATCTAAAGAATTTTCTAAGTTCTTGCTCTGATTTCTTGTGGAAAGAAATTTGGCGAAAAATCGTCTCTGGATCGATGGATACCTCCTCACCATGTATTTTTACAGCACACGTGGAGCTTTTCACTGGAGTTACTTTATTGGATCTCATAAATTTCCTATGGCCAAAATCACCACCAATGACACATTTCATACTTGCAACTCCAATGTCTTTGGCTAGATGACAATTTATTTTATCACCCCCAATCAGCCCTATACTCATACACATCACGTAGTCACATGAGGGGAATGGGTTGTGCGACAGGAACCATGAAACAAACTTATCCACATCGATGTTGCCCCTTGTGATTCTAGATAATGTCCAATCAACGTACTGCTCTGCTGTACAAAATGACACCCGCAGAACTTCTGCACTTGTTGCGAAATATCCATGATTATGGGCATTGTAGCAATCCATTTAGCCAGGGTCCTATCGGTCAGTCTTCTACCACGATAGAGACCTCCAGTACTCTTCAACGATCTCCTCAGGGTCTGCTCAATAGTCATGTCTGACCATATCCCAGAGCAAAATTTGTCTGATCGTCTTATTGTGAAATAACCTTTATTTACATAAAGGTCATATTGCTCCGGGGTCAGATACGACTCTAGTTCCACCATGTCAAGTAAATATAAGTGGCAGGACTTCACATAGAGGAAATGTCCGATTGAGTGGAAGTAGGGAAGCATTTCTTTGATACACTGAAGATGTAACGACCAATGACCACTTCGTTCAGCTGCAACGAAATTTTTCATGATAGTGACCATGTGGTAGTACATGACCCAGAGTTTCACTGTTGCTCCATTGTTTTACAGCTCGTCGAATTTGTTATTGAATTTCTTGAGGAGACATGCCATTTTGGAAATAACTGTGCTCTGTGATTTAAACTGGCTGTTAAAACTCACAAGGATCTACAATACTGCTGATTCTTCTTCCCCTGTAATTTCAATCGCACCCAGAACCAAGTTGGTCAAAGCGAGTTGAGCCAAAATGTGAGCTCTCTGTGCTCTTGAGTAAGCGTGGTCTGTCATCATTTTGATAACAGACGCACCAGCATATACCTTACGGAACAGTTTTTCTAACCCACTGCCTTCCATTATAAATCCGATCTCACAGATGAAAGACATTAGGAGGTGAAAACCTCCCAACCTAATTCTGACAGAGCTCACTTCAGGTCTACCTCCAGCAACAATGTCTCGAGCTTTAATATACAGGGGCTTATCAAAGGTAACAAAACACTTTTGTTTCCCAAGAGCTCTGCTTTTCTCAGCAGCAGTGATCAATGAAGTGTAAACTGTGTCGTAGTTAGCAGGAGGAGCATTGATGAAAGGCAGGCAGAGAATATCTGGCTTAGAAAAGCTCATGTCACGTGTCAGAGTATCCATGAAATCATTCCAACCTGGAATGTTTTTCAGCCCTTTTAATTTACCGTAATACCAGAGGAAGTATTTAGGCAAAAGTTGTTTAGCCTCATTTGCACAATGTAATTTATCATCCAAAGAGATGCGTTTTAATTGGTTGATCGAATTTCTGGTCATTGTATGAGGCGGTAGCGCTTTGACTTTTGTGGTTTCCCAAGTGTCAATTTAAAACAATTCAAACAAAAAATGTTTTAAACAAGAAAATGTATTTTGCAAATTATTTTTTTAATTTGTGTTTTATATTTGACTACTTTTAAAAAGTTTTTCAAACTGTTTCAGAATTTTCAGAGAGCGGACGTCTGAATTTCGATTAATTCTCAAATTGCCACCTAAAAATTTAAATTGCGCCCTGTCGGTTGTGCGCCTCTCCTTGGGAACCACTGCTCTATATGCTTACTAACATAACCATACATGCTCCAAAACATACATGTTTCAAATAGAATATAGTATATATTTAAATCTACCCTATATATATAAAATCCTAATGAAACGAATTTGTGAAACGATTTTATGAAACGATTTTATGAAACGACTGATTAAACGACTGATTATGTTTCAGGGCTATTTTTAATAAAATATTAAACGCTTGATGGTGAAATTAATACCAATTGTTCATAAAAATCCGCGGATGTCAAAACTGGTAATAGAATTTTGAAATTGGAATTAGTTTTCGAGATGTTAATTTTTTTCTAATTTTAATGACATTTCTGTAATGATGGCAATTAATTGCTCAGTTTTTTTGTGATAAAACAGGGAAAAAATTGAAAAGGATCCCGACAGGGATTATTGATTTCTTTTTATTCGACATTTTCAAATTGAAATTGAATTTATCTTTTATTTCAATCGATAATGAAGACAAGATTGTGATTAAATTATGTTTTTCAGGAAAATTTCTATCGTCAGGATTCAATCGTCTGTCCGCATTTAATTTAATTTATAAACCGAAAATATTTTGAATAAATTAGTCCAAATGACGTCATTTATGTAAACGCAAAAGAAAGGGGGGGGGGGGGGAAGGAATTAATAGTAATTATTATTTATTGATATAATTTTGTTATTTTTTTGTAAATTTTAATTAAACGAATTTTTAAAATCACTAATTCGGATATTTGAAACGAATATATAAAATAATAATTGCCCAACAGAACGGAAGGAGAATAAAATATCCTGCTTGGTTTTCTTTCCAATTTTAATGAGAATATGACATCAATTATGGTAAAATGACATTTACTCCTTTCTCTCTTTTATTGGCAGCAAGGAAAAAAATGCTCCCTATATATTAGAGAAATGCTATTAAAGTTTAAAACAAATGAACATTTTCTTTTTTAATAATGGATTATATGTTTACTCATAAATAACAAAGAGCAGAAAAAACTACAAATAATTAAATTACTATACTCGAAACACACTTAAGGTGTAAATTACGTTATATATTAAAATTATTTTCGTTTCTTTTCCAATTTAGGGGCATTCGCGAGATACAGAAAGTGACCTTGGCGATAAATTGAAATTCGGCAACATGTTTTCTAACAATCTATTCGCTTTTTGATATACTCTAGCAATTATTTCGATATTTATACAATTTATTTAATATAAAGAAGTCATTTATCTATTTTTATGTACAAAAAGAGGTATATTGAAAGACAATTATAAATAAATTGTATATATACATATAAATACATGTATAAACAAACATAAAAGTTCGGTGCTTTTCCAGTATATGGGGCCTTGACGAAACAGAGAAAATACCCTTGGCGGAAAAGGAAATTTGGCAGCATACTTTCTGTCAACCTATTCACTTTGTCATTTCGTATACAGAAGCATTTTTTCAATATTTATACAATTTGTTTAGCGTAAAATGTCATTTATTCTATTTTATATATAATCAGAAGTAATTTGTATAGAAAAAACAATAATAATATACGTATAATTAAAATACTCATATAAACAAAAAAATCGTCGAATTTGTTTCCATGGCTGTTTATGTCATTTGGCACCAAATCTCACTTTCTGATGCCCGAATTGCGCCAAGCTTTTTAAAAAAGCGTCAAGACCCCTATAATAGAAAAGCACCAAAAGTTCATTGGATTTGTTTTCATAACTTTTGGCAACAAATCTATGTATATTAACGAATCTATCCCTTTTTGAAGCTCGCATTACGCCAAACCTAAAAGCAAAGGATCCTATACTGGAAAAGTACCCGATTTTCTTATGGACAATATTCAAGTGACATAACATGGTGTAAAATTATCGCGGATAGCAAATTTGTTTAAATATCTCATCAATTGATGCCGAATAAATGCAGGCGTGCATGCACAAAATATTTAATTAATTTTGTACAATAAATAATTATTAGAAAATTCGTATATACATATTAATTAAAATAAATAATTTACATATTTAAAATAACATGAAAATATGCATGATGGTGCACTAAAATAGGGAGAAAATTAAAACCTGTTACTGAAAATGTCTATAACATAGTAAGTACTTTTCAATACCGTGGTTCTTAATGTTATTCACAAGCAGATGGAATTTTTCTCATCCTTAAACGTAAAGGAAGAATAGAATACAGATCGTTGTTATAAAAGTCCGAGAGGTAGCCACAATTTAAACCTAACCATTTTATACAAGCTGGTTTTCAAGTTGTAATTGATTTTACTTATCAATCCCGAAAACAGTCGTCCGTTGTCGCAACAGCTGTGTATGAGGCCATGATAATAAAAAAATGCCCCATTAAAACGTTAAAAGCATGGCAACCCAATTACAGATTTACCAATATTTTTAAAACAAAGCATGCTGTCATGTTTTTAGAGGCCTCGAAGTCTGAGCGGGGGTTGGCGAGCGTAGCTCGCAGGCGGTAGGCCCCCTAGTATTTACAATAATAATAGTTCTACTATATGATACTTGGTTTCTAAGGTTTCAAAATTGTAATCATAAATGCAAATATGTGTGAGTACTTTTGGTTTCATTAAATGAGCACTTTTTTTTGTTGTTGAGAGTCAAAATCCGATTTTATGAGGGTTTTTTAGAAAATTTTGGAAAAATGCACTTTTTTGATTTATCATATCTCACTTATTACTGGTGAAATGTTTAGTATGTGATACTTAATCGACGCAAAATTTTATTCTCTACAATTTGCAAATAATGATTTTTTCAGTACATGAACAGTTTTTGAGTTATTTGATAAATACTGAAAAAAGTCCGAAAATTTTGAGGTTTTTATGGAGCTATGTCTAAAGCTCACCTGGAAAAATGGGACAAACTTCAAATACCTTCATTTGTATGTAAAACAAAGTGATTAAAAAAAATTACAGCTTTCCGCAAATTTTCGGTTAGTACGGCTCTTTTTTTAACTAATTTTATTGGCCTAAGGGCGCAGGGCAACGAAATATGTCACACGAGTTGCTGGTAGGGGGCCCATGAAAGATAGGGGCAAAAAATTCGAAATTTTTAAATGGATTTTTTTTATTTTATGTTTTTGACGAATTTTTGCCTTTTTACTTACCCATCATACGTAGTATAGGGTAAGTCTTGTAATCGTTTTGAAAATCGAAATTTTTTTGACGGATTTACACGTTTCAGACACTGGAGATTCCGAAAAACATATTTTTAGAAAAAAAATTTTGCCGTCCGTCTGTGTGTCTGTGTGTGTGTCTGTGTGTCTGTAAACGCTCTATCTCCCGAAAAAATTGAGATAGAGACTTGCAATTTGGTATGTACTTAGTATGTAATAATGGGAAGAAGCCTATTTCATTTCAATAACCTCGATTAACCGGAACAATTTTTTTCGGACTCTCGAAATATTCGTTCTGATGAAAGGTATATAAAAATTTTCGAAATTGTTTATTTTAAGATATGAATATAAAAGACAATAAAAAAACATAAATTTTGAATAAAGCATGAAGTTGATCGGATAATTAGTTGCCGAGATATTTGGAATCCTATTTTCCACACTCTTCGATTTTTCATGACCCTGTATTTCATCCAAATTTCACTTCAAAGATATATTTTAATTGGAAATTTGACGCTTAATCAGATGCAATAAACCGCTAGTTAATAGGATTATTATTTTTGGAGTTATAAGGATGTTTCTTTCAAGCAATTCAGTAATCGAGCCTTTAAAGTTTGTGACGTCATCAAGCCACGATTTTATTTGAATTGCAATGCATTTTATAAGTAGTTTACACATTTTTATTTTAATATTTTACATTATGCATATCCATGATGGGTAAGTATTACGGTGGCCCCCAACGACTACTTTATGTTCAACTCGTAATTGCGCGAGTTCTAACCAGTTCTAAATGTTTACTGCAATGTGAGATATACATATTACGTACGCCACGCTGCAATAGTAAGAAGCTGTAGCGGGTATTACGATAATTCTTTTACCTCGCATGCAAATAATTAGAGATTATTTAATTGCGCTTAATTATTACCTTTTTTTAAAAATAAAGCAAACATTTTATCACTAACATCAACAAAACTTTTTATTCTATTTATTCCTTTATTACAAAGATATCGTTTTATCGTCTGCTGCCATAGCAACATGATAAATTAAATTTCATTAAAAAAAATGAACAGTAGTAGAAAAATATTTTTCTAAATCATATAGCTATTCAACAACAACTCAACACTTTAACAGGGGAATTCTTATTTCGTATTTAGATATTTTAAAGTCGTTTGTTGTCATTGCGTTTTTATGCTAATTTTCGTTTCATATTCGATTATTATTATGTCTATTTGATGTGAATTGTTTACGTACTACTACTTTTTATTACGGATTTTAATTTTAAAAACATAGTGAAAAGGGGATCATAGATTTTACATATTTTTTACTTTTGAAAACAGTGACAAACCGTTCACGGACTGTTATATATTTCTTTATTTAATACTAGCAAAACCAGCGGCTGTGCTCACGTAATTGTTGAAAAATTCGAAGTGGTATTTGTGGGTCTATTTTCATTAGAGGAAACTTTACTGCCACAGATAATTCAAAAATTACTAATTAAGCCATATTTTCAGTAAACTTCATTCTTATACTGCATTAGGCAACATAAGACTTACATGAATGAGAAGTGCTAAAAGTAATTCCAAATTAATGGTAATTTAGAACGTATTTTGATGGTTTCCCTTTCATTTCATTTTTCATTTGAAATTTAGAAATTTTTAGAAACAGTTCTAAGCGAATATTTACATCTTAAAAGTAAGCATCATACCCAATTCCAGTCTTCTAGTTAAGCAAATTTCTGTAATAAATATATCACAAAAATTGCAATTTAAAAATTTTTTTGTTCCTGCACACATTAAAATTTTTAAACTTTTAAATACTGTTCTGTGGATGAATTTGTGTCTCTAACGTAACAGTCATGTAAAATTTCAAATTTCTACCCCTAGCAATTTCATATAAATCATAGTTTAGAATGTTTTTAGAACTTTTCCAGCTCATTTCATTCATTTAAATTTCGATTAAATAAAAAGCGTTCTTAGCGACCACTGAAATCTCAAAAATAGCCACCATGCCAAATTTCAATTTTCTACAGCTCATATTCAAAATATTAGAATAATAACTTCTTTTTACAAATTGAAAATATCGTTTGGTAATGTAATGTATTTTAATGCAAATATGCAAACGATATTTTTGTTAAGAACTTATTGTTGATTAAACTTATTTATTATCTTAACATTAATATCATTTTTGAAAAGATGAATTGAAAAAAAAATTATTTTGAAAAGTCAAAATATTAGAATATTTATTCAAGTAATTCAAAATATTAGAATATTTCACATAATTCTCGTTTCATTATCTCCAATTCATAACTGGTGGCATCATTGATTAAATTCAGACGATTTTATTTAAAATCAGTATTTTTTATGCAGTTTGTTTGCTTTTTCGTCGTAAAATGGGTCGTGTGAGTGATATTCCTGAATCTATTAAACTTCGTATGGTTGATTTGTATCGGCACGGTAAAAATCAATGTTATATAGCGAATTATTTGCATTGTTCGGAATCAAGCGTTAGTAAAATACTAACACAATATTAAAAAAATAGAAAATTTCAAAATAATAGCCGAAATGGCGACCGAAAACCAAAAACATCTGCTAGAGATGACAGGAAACTGAAGCGTATAGTTAAGAAAAACCGTTTCAAAAGTGTGCGATTCTTGCACCGAAAATGGATAGAAGAAGGAGTTGAAGTTTCTACATCGACAACATTAAGACGTCTGCATAAATTTAAATTTGAATCTCGTGTACCGAAAACAAAACCTCTCATGACTGCAAAAAAAAGCGTATAAGATTGAATTGGTGTAAATCAAGACGTTTATGGAGCGAAGAAGATTGGAAAAATATATTATTTAGTGATGAAAGTATGTTTTGTGTTCCATATGGTAATCAAGGTATTCGAGTTTGGAGAATGAAGCAAGAAGCATTTAATAAAAAATGCCTTAAACGTTCCATAAAATTTGCTGCTAGTGTCATGGTTTGGGGTTACATGAGTGCAGAAGGACCTGGAAAGTTATGCATCGTCTACGAAAACGTTAACTCTCAGATATATCAAGATATTTTGGAATATTTCATGATTCCATCATCAGAAGATTTATTTGAAGATGATTTCATCTTTCAACAATATTTAGCGTCACCGCATACCTCGGTGTCAACCATTGGTTCCGCCAACGCAACATTAAGGTACTTCTTTGGCCACCAAATTCACCAGACCTTAATCCCATTGAAAACTTATGGTGTATAATGAAGAAAAAACTCCAAGAAAATCCTCCTTCAAGTAAAACTGAGTTAGTGGCACGTGTAAGGTCTATTTGGGCTAATATTGATAGAAATGTTTGTAAACACCTTGTATATAGTATGCAAGATCGATTGTACGCTGATTGTACGAAAGCTAAAGGGGATGCTACAAAATATTAACTGTCATTTACTTCATATTCATAAGGTAATATTGCTGCGTAAAATAAAATATTCTAATATTTTAAACCAATCTAAATTTTATTCTAATATTTTTATGTGTTTCAGAAAGCTGTATACCTAATTTATTGTACTGTATTTTATATTTTGTAAATGTTAAAATCTTATCTAAACATTCCACATTTACTTTATAAGACATTTAATTGCATTCACTTAGTATCAAAAATAAATAAATGAAAAATAATTTTTTCTTATTACTTTTTCTCAATTATTGTAATATTTTGAAAATGAGCTGTAGACCAGCATCACTAAAATCACAATTTTAGAAAGTTTTTTGCTTTTGCACCTTTTTTAAATTCGAATTTTGCAAAAACTGTTCTGTACGAGAATTTACGTCTAACAAATAACAGGCATGTCAAATTTTAAGTTTCTGTCCCGAACAATTTAGTAAAAACCATAATTTATAACATTTTCCACTCATTTTGCATCTTTAAATTTCGAATTTTTAATAAACTGTTTATACCGAGCGTCTGCATCTTAAAAGTTGCCACTATACAAAAACTTCAAGTTTATAACCCGAATAAATCCAATTAAATCATAATGTAGAACGTTTTTAGAATGATTTTTGCTCATTTCTGATTGTTAAATTTCGAATTTTTTCGAATTTTTTTTTTCATTTGCATTTTAAGAATAATAACCATGCCAAATACGAACCTTCTATACCAGCTCTATCACATAAATTGCAATTTTAGAACGTTTTATTTTTGCTCCTTTCCCTTTACATTTCGCATTTTTTGTAAAGTGTTCTGGGTGATCATTTACGTGAGTAACAACGATGCAAAATTTCAAGTTACTAACCTTAACAGCTCCAAATAAATCTTAATTTAGAACATTTTTAGAACGCTTTTTGCACTTTTACACTTTTAAATTTAATTCTCCTAAAAAATTGTTCTGTGCGACCAGTTACATCTTAAAAGCAACAACTATGTCAAACTTTAAGTTTCTACCCTTAACAATTCAATAGAAATCTAACTCAATTTAGAATGTTTTTAGAACCTTTATCGCGCATTTCACTCTTTTAAATTTCGAATTTCTTTTAAATTGTTCTGTGCGACCATTTATGTCTTAAAAGCAGCAGCCATGTCAATTTTCAAGTTTCTATCCCTAACAATTCAATAGAAATCGTAATTTAGAATGTTTTTAAAACGCTTTCTGCTCATTTCGCCAATTGAAATTTTGCATTTCTTTACAAACCATTGTTAGCGAGCATTTGTATCTTAAAAGTAACCGCCATGCCAAATTTAAAGTTTCTAATCCTGTCAGTATTAAAAAAATCGTAACTTACAATGTTTTCTTCTTCTTCACACTTTTAAATTTCTATTTAAAAAAATCTATTCTGGGTGGGAACTTGCATCTTAAAAAGTATCAGCCATGTCAAAATTAAAGTTTTTGTCCTTAACAATTCCATAAAAATCGTAATTTAGAATGTTTTTATAAAATTTTATCTCATATCACCCTTTTAAATTTCTATTTTTTTTTTTAACTGTTCTTAGACAGCATATATATCTTAAAAGTAAATACCAAGCCCAATTTCAAGTTTCTAATCCGTTTCAGTATTACATAAATTGCAATTTTAGAACTTTTTCGCTTCTGCAAAACCCCGAGGGTAGTGGCACTGACATAAAATATAGCCTATGTTATAGAGCAGCGACTGTCATCATAAATTTGCAACCATTATGTTTAAAATCGGTTCGGTAGTTTCAGTGATTCCATAGAAATTGTAATTCAGAATGTTTTTAGAACACGTCTAGCTCATTTCACCCTTTTAATTTTCGAATTTTTTAGAAACTGCTCTTACAGAAGATATACATCTTATAAGTAACTACCATACCAAATTTCAAATTTGTAGCCCCTTCTGTATTAAAAAAATTTCAATTTTATAACGTTTTTCGCTACCACACCGCTCTGGGATATTGACACCGACATCAAATATAGCCTATGTTAGTGCAGGTACTGTCACCATCAATTTGCAACATTACGTTTGAAATCGGTTCGATAGTTCCAGAGATTCAATAGAAAAGGTAATTTAGAATGTTTTTAGAACACTTTCCGCTCATTTCAGCCTTTTAAATTTTGAATTTTGTTTTTAATTTGTTCTTAGTCATCAACACATTATAAATAACTACCATGCCAAGTTTCAAGTTTTTAGCTCCTTCATTATCGCAAAAATCGTAATTTTAGAACGTTTTTCACTCCTGTACCCTCTGGGGGTAGTGGCACTGACATAAAATATAGCCTATGTTACAGCAGGACTATCACCATCAATTTGCCACCATCATTTTTGAAAAGTGTTCTGTAGTTCAAGAGATGCCATAGACATTGTAATTTAGACTGTTTTTAGAACGCTTTTCGCTCATTTCACCCTTTTACATTTCGAATTTGTTTAGAATTTGTTCTTAGAGAGCATTTACATCTTGTAAATAACTACCCTGCCAAATTTACAGTTTCTAGGTCCTACAGTATTAAAAAAATCGCAATTTCAGAACGTTTTTCGCTCCTGCACCACCTGGGGGTTAGTGGCACCGAAATAAAACATAGCCTATGTTGGAGCAGGGATTGTCACCATGAATTTGGCAACATCGTTTTTGAAATCGTTTCGGTAGTTCCAGAGATTACCCCCTACAAACAAACAAACAAACAAACTTTACTTCTTTATAATATTAGTATAGACTATTGTTGAAGAATGCCATTTGGTATTCCTGGGCCGTCATTAGAGGAACTTTTGCTGCCACAGATAATTCAAAAATTACTAATTTAGCCATATTCTGAGTAAACTTCATTCTTATACTGCATTAGATGAACATGAGACTTAAATGAATAAGAAGAGCTAAAATTATTTCCCAATTAATGGTAATTTAGAATATATTTTAAAAGATTTTTGCTCATTTAATTTTTCATAAGAAATTTAGAAATTTTTAGAAACAGTTCTCAGCGAGTATTTACATCTTAAAAGTAAGCATCATGCCAAATACCAATCTATTAGTTAAGCAAATTTCTGTAACAACTGTATCACAGAAATTGCAATTTTAGAACTTCTTTGTTCCTGCACACATTGGCATTTCTAAATTTTTAAAAACTGTTCTATGGATGAATTTGTGTCTCTAACGTAACAGCCATGTAAAAATTTCAAATTTCTATACCTAACAATTTCAGATAAATCATAGTTTAGAAGATTTTTAGAACTCTTCCATCTCATTTCCCTCTTTTAAATTTCGAATTTTTTTAGAAACCGTTCTTAGCGAGTACTGAAATCTTAAAAATAGCCACCATGCCAAATTTCGACTTTCTAGATCAGCAGCATCACTAAAATCGCAATTTTAGAAAGTGTTTTGATTCTGAACCTTTTTAAATTTCGAATTTTTAGTGAATCGTAATTTAGAACATTTATAGAACATTTTTCCCTCATATCACCGTTTTAAATTTCGATTTTTTTAAAAACTGTTCTTAAAGAGCATATATATCTTATAAGAAACTACCTTGCCCAATTTAAAGTTTCTAATCTCTTCAGTATCCCACAAATTGCAATTTTAGAACCTTTTTCGCTGCTGCAACCTTATGAGGATAGTGGCAATGAGATAAAATATAGCCTATGTTAGAGCAGAGACTGTCTCCATAATTTTGCGACCATTACGTTTAAAATTGGTTCTGTAGTTTCAAAGATTCCTTTACAAATTGTAATTTAGAATGTTTTTAGAACGCGTTTAGCTCATTTCAACCTTTTAAATTTCGATTTTTTTTTAGAAACTGTTCTTGGAGAGCATTTATATTTTATAAATAACTACCATGCCAAATTTCAAATTTTTAGCCCGTTCAGTAATACAAAAATTTCAATTTTAGAACATTTTCCGCTACCATACACCTTTGGGATAGTGATACTGATATAAAATATATCCTATGTTAGAGCAGGGACTGTCACCAGCAATTTGCCAACATTACGTTTGAAATCGGTTCGGTAGTTCCAGAGATTCAAACATAAATTGTTATTTAGAATGTTTTTAGAACGCCTTTCTCGTATTTCACTTTTTTTAATTTCGATTTTTTTTCAAATTGTTCCGTGTGACGATTTATGTTTTTAAAGCAAAAGTCATTTTAAATTTCTAGTTTCTATTCCTAACAATTCCATAGAAAAAGTAATTTAGAAAGCTTTTAAAACGCTTCCCGCTCATTTGACCCTTTGAAATTTTGCATTTCCTTACAAACCATTGTTAGGGAGCATTTGTATCTGAAAAGTAACCGTCATGCCAAATTTGAAATTTCTAATCCTGTCAGTTAAAAAAAAAAATCGTAATTTAGAACGTCTTTTCCTCTTTCACCCTTTTAAATTTCGTTTATATATATATATATATAGATATATATATATATAACTGTTCTGTGTTTGCACCTGCGTCTTAAAACGTTTCAGCCATGTCAAATTTCAAGTTTCTGTCCTTAACAATTGCATAGAAACCGTAATTTAAAATGTTTTTAAAACACTTTTCTCTCATATCACCATTTTAAATTTCGACTTGTTTAGAAACCGTAGTGAGCATTTACATCATATGAGTAACTATCCTGCCACATTCCAAGTTCTAGCTCCTTCAGTATAAACAAATCGCAATTTTAGAACGTTTTTTGCTCCTGCACCCCCTGAGGGAAGTGGAACCGACATGAAATATAACCTATGCTATAGTAGGAACTGTCACTATCAATTTGCCCCCATCACTTTTGAAAACGGTTCTATAGAAGCAGAGATTCCGTAGAAATTGTAATTTAGAATGTTTTTAGAAAGCTTTTCGCAGATTTCATCTTTTAAAGTTCGCATTTTTTTAGAATTTGTTCTTGGACATCATTTACATCTTATAAGTAATTACCATGCCAAATTTGAAGTTTCTAGCTCTTTCAGTATCGCAAAAAATCGCAATTTTAGAATGTTTTTCGCTCTTACACCCTCTGGGAGTAGTTGTACCTGCATAAAATATAGCCAATGTACAGCAAGAACTGTCACCATCAATTTTCCACGATCACTTTTAAAAACGGTTCCGTAGTTCCTGAGATTCGTAGAAATTGTAATTTAGAATGCTTTTAAAACGCTTTTCGCTGATTTCACCCTTTTAAATTTCGAATTTTTTTAGAATTTGTTTTTGGACAGCATTTACAACTTATAAGTAACTTCCATGCCTAATTTCAAGTTCTAGATCTTTCGGTATAAAAAATCGCAATTTTAGAACGTTTTTAACACTTTCCAACCTAGTTGAAAAGTGTTTATGACTTCGGTTTGTCTGGCCGTCTGGCCGTCTGGCCGTCTGCCGTCTGCCGTCTGCCGTCTGTCCGTGCTCTAACTCCCGTAAATATGCTCGGATTGCCCTGCAAATTTTATATGTTATAATCGTTATCTATAGCATGTTCCCTATTTCAACGGAAGTGTGTAGCACTTATAGTTTTTTTACAGGGACACTCAAAAGAATTCCGTTACATTGCGGTCTATGGGGAAAAATCATTTGCGGTTTATTTAAATAATGTTTCAATACTTTAAACGCATTGAAATTTATATATATCACTAAGGTGCATTAGAAGAAGCTTAATATGGAATAGGGTGTGCATAGCACTTATACTTACTTTACAGGGACAGTCAAAAGAATTCCGTTACATTACGTCTATGGAGAAAAATCGTCTGCGGTTTATTTAAATAATGTTTCACTATTTTAAACGCATTGAAATTTATATAAGGTTCATTACAAGAGACTTACTACAGAATATTGTGTGTATAGCAGTCATCGTTCATTTACAGGGACACACAAAAGAATTCTCTACTGTATGTTAACAATAATTCCTGGAAGTGCGTTTTAAGTTACTGAATGCGATTTTAATTTTAAATCGCTTTTTGTATATTACGTGGTGTGTATAAATTCTGTAGATCCTATACAGGGAAGTACAAAAGTTCGGGAACACATTTCCGTATTATTTAACTCCAGACGGAGAATTTTAAACTGTGCTACGTGTTTCCTAACTGAACTAAAATTTAGCATCCTATGTAGTATATATACAAATCTATAGATCCTATACAGGGCTGAATAAAGTATTCGGATTACTTAGATGTTATCTTTTAGCTTATAAAAGAGTATGATTCGTAAAATTATTTTGGAAGCGTTGGAAAGTGTTACATAATCTATGCTTGACGCATGATTTTTCGTTCTTGTTTGCTTTTGCACCCCCCTGGGGGTAGTGGCACCGACATAAAATATAGCCTATGTTTGAGCAGGGATTGTCACCATCACTTTTAAAATCGGTTCGGTAGTTCCAGAGATTACCCTCTACAAACAAAAAAACAAACGTTACTTTTTTATAATATTAGTATAGGTTATAACATTTTCCGCTAATTTTGCATCTTTCAATTTCGAATTTTTAATAAACTGTTTATGCCGAGTGTCTGCATCTTTTAAAGTTGCCACTATACTAAATTTCAAGTTTCTAACCCGAATAAATCCATTTAAATAATAATGTAGAATGTTTTTAAAACGTTTTCCGCTCATTTCAGCCTGTTAAATTTCGAGTTTTTTAGAATCCGGTCTCTTCATTTGCATTTTAAGAGTAACCACCATGCCAAATACGAAGCTTTTATACCAGCTGTACCACATAAGTTGCAATTTTAGAACGTTTTATTTTTGCTCCTGTCCTTTTAAATTTCGCATTATTTGTAAAGTGTTCTGAGTGATCATTTGCGTGAGTAACAACCATGCAAAATTTCAAGTTTCTAACCTTAACAGCTCCAAATAAATCGCAATTTAGAACATTTTGAAAACGCTTCTTGCGCTTTCGCACTTTTAAATTTGAATTTTTTAAACTGTTCTGTGAGACCAGTTACGTGTTAAAAGAAACAACTAATATGTCAAATTTCAAGTTTCTACCCTTAACAATTCAGTAGAAATCTTTCTCAATTTAGAATGTGTTTAGAACCTTTATCACGCATTTCACTCTTTTAAATTTCGAATTTCTTTTAAATTGTTCTGTGCGACTATTTATGTCTTAAAAGCAGCAGCCATGTCAATTTTCAAGTTTCTATCCCTAACAGTTCCATAGAAATCGTAATTTAGAATGCTTTTAAAACGCTTTCCGCTCATTTCGATCTTTGAAATTTTGCCTTTTTTTTTTTACAAACCATTGTTAGCGAGCATTTGTATCTTAAAAGTAACCGCCATGCCAAATTTGAAGTTTCTAACCCTGGCATTGTAAAAAAAATCGTAATTTACAATGTTTTCTCTTTATGCACACTTTTAAATTTCGATTTAAAAAAAACTATTCTGGATGGGAACTTGTATCTTAAAAAGTATCAGCGATGTCAAATTTCAAGTTTCTGCCCTTAACAATTCCATAGAAATCGTAATTTAGAATTTTTTTATAACATTTTCCCTCGTATCACCCTTTTAAATTTCTAATTTTTTTAAACTCGTCTTAGAGAGCATATATATCTTATAAGTAACTACCAAGCCCAATCTCAAGTTTCTAATCCCTTTCAGTATCACAAAAATTGCAATTTTAGAACGTTTTTCGCTCCTGCAAAACCCCGAGGGTAGTGGCACTGACATAAAATATAGCCTATGTTAGAGCAACGACTGTCATCATAAATTTGCAACCATTACGTTTAAAATCGGTTCGGTAGTTTCAGTGATTCCATAGAAATTGTAATTTAGAATGTTTTTAGAACACTTTCCACTCATTTCAGCCTTTTAAATTTTGAATTTTGTTTTTAATTTGTTCTTAGAGAGCATCAACACATTATAAATAACTACCATGCCAAGTTTCAAGTTTTTAGCTCTTTCATTATCGCAAAAATCGTTAATTTAGAACATTTTTCGCTCTTGTACCCTCTGGGGGTAGTGGCATTGTCATAAAATACAGCCTATGTTTCAGCAGGACTGTCACCATCAATTTGCCACCATCACTTTTGAAAAGTGTTCTGTAGTTCAAGAGATTACCCCCTACAAACAAAAGATACTTCCTTATAATATTAGTATAGATTTACATATTTTTAGGATTTCGTTCATCTCACGAAACCCTACTACTCCCGCTACGTTGTCTGTCCGTCACAGAGCCGTTCTCAGAAACTAAATAACTTACAGGCATGAAAATTTGTGTACTTATAGCTAAATACCTACTATGAAGCTCAAAATATTATAATTTGAAAAAATCGTATTATTTTAATATAGAGAGATAAAAAAACAAAATTCTAACAGCCTTTTCCTATTATATTTAACGGTTTTCGTTATAACAGTTGCCAACAATTAAAAACCACAATAAAATGATTTCTACATTAATTAATTATCTATTGAAAGATTTCCACGTGAAAAATGAAAATTAAATTAAAAGTTTCCCCAATTTAAAAAAAAATACTAATATGACGTCATATTGGTAATAAAACGGAAATTTTCAAACATTTCTCAATAATACAAGGAGTATGAGTATGTGTAAGTACAGAAAGCAGGTTAATATGATGTCATTAGAGAATTAAAAAGAAAATTAATCTGACGTCATATTGGAAGTTTAACAGATTTTTCAAATATTTGAGAATACTATAAAGCGAGTATCAATATGAGTAATAGAGAATAGTAAATATATGAATTTGAGGAACGTATTGAATCATGATATAAACCCGATTATAGAAATATTCGCATATTTTAACATTTTGAAGGTGTACAACATGTTTAATTTTGAAATTGATTTTTTTAAAATATTGCATTTAGTCTACATGACAGATATTATGATGACAGAGTATAATAGTGGGCTTCGCCCGCTGTCGAACCGGTTCAGATTTTCGAAAAAACGAGAAAAATAGACCGGTAAATTTTACTTTATAAAAAACATGACTTTTTACATTTTCTTTTTTTTTTGGAAAATGAAATTTATTTGGATTTGTTAACCCTTTCACGCTCAAGGGAAATATTTTTCCCTTCTACAAAAATCGTTATCGATTGTTCAATTATTATTGAATCGATATTTTCTTTACTGAATGTCAAAATAAAACGTATGTCCAAGGTGGCAAATGTGTTTCTGAACGAATAAAAAAAAGAACTGGCAAACTTTATTGCGCCAAAACCAAAACATTCGCGGGCTGAACTAATAATATCTTGAAAGTGTTTTGGACTTGAGAAAATTAGAATACCATAACTAACTATTTATTTTACTTTTCTGATAATTTTTATTATGTTTTTTGCATTACAAAGCAATAAATAAAATACCGATATAATAAACCTAACTCTTCGTTTATTTACTTTTATGGTCCATATTGAAAAATATTTCCCATGAAATTATAGGAAACCTATACACCCTGCTATGTTTTTCTGGTGATATTCTCTTACTTTATACCCACAATAGCTAAAATATTGTGTTGTATTGGCATATTTAGTCTTGGACATCTTATGGTCCTGTAAGGGTTAAAGAAAGGATAAAGTGTTTTGAAAGGAATACTAAATGAAACCCTTTGTGCGATCTTCGATCAAACTTACACACTTGTTTAATATATGATCATAATCTTGGGAATTGAAGTTTTCAAAATAAGACACCTAAGCGCAAAAATCAATAGGCAATTCCTCACGAAAACAGAGAGCTATAAGGCAGCGTGAAAGGCGAGCTAATGAGACAGAGGAAGAAGCTGCTGCAAGAAGTCTCGCCATGGCAGAAAGAGACAGAGAAAGACGAACGGAAGAAACGGAGGAAGAATCTGCTGCTAGAAGACTCGCCATGGCAGAAAGAGACAGGCAAATACGAATGGCGCAAACGGAGGAAGAAGCTGCTTAAAGAAGATAAGAAGCTACACTGCGAGCTCAACAAAGACGTCACGATGAGGGTATCCAACCACTGGCTATGAGGAAAAATCGCTTACAAGCTCGACGTCGAACAATGAATAGTACAAATAATGTCGGAAGATGCGGGTTACACCCAACAACTGAAGAACAACAATGTGGTGATATGGACAATGTTTGCATCAAGTGTAGTGTATTTTTTTCAATACAGAGAAGAACACAAGAGGAAATTATACTCAGTGTTGTCACAACGCTAAAGCAATTTTGGAACCTCTTCAACCATATCCAGTTCAGATGAGACAGCTTATAGATGGCAGTGATAGATAGTCAGCTCACTTTAAGGAACACATAAGGTCATATAACAGTGCGTTGTCTTTTGCCTCTAGGGTTGCTCAAGTTACACCGCCCCCAGGACCAGCCCGTATTGTTTTAGAATCCATGGCCAAATTTATCATAATACTTATCATCTTCATCCATCTGAAGCAGGCCAGGAAAAATATGCTGAATTGGATTCTGATATAGCACTGCAGCAGCGTATGAACAGGAGAGAAAATTTACAATGTAAAAAAGAAATCCTGAACAAGCTTGACGATGTTATCATACGAGTTAATCCTTATGCACATGCATTTCAAATGCTTCATGAAATGAAAGAACGAGTCATCACAGAACAAGGACCTGAAGCAGCGTGTGTGTGTATATATCGATAAAAATTTATCATCGGACCAGCATCGAGGGAGATACAATGCAACAAAGTCAAATGAGATAGCCATGGTTTCCCATAGTTCGGATGCTGCACCACCTACCAATAGGGATATTCTGCATATATCCGAAGGGGAATCAACTGTGTGTAATAAACGTCCTGAATCCTAATTGTGACCCCATGACTTATGTTTTATTTTTCCCACATGGCGAAAAGGGTTGCAGTGTGGATGCTGGATGTTCTGAACTTCAATTTTACAGTCATAGGTTGTCAGTGAGAAGGAATGTTTTCAATCTTATACTTTATGGCGGAAAACTCTTGCAGCAGTATTGCGTCGATTGTTATGTCAAGGTTGAAGGAAACCGTTTGAATTATATCCGCTCTAACCAAAAAACATTAAGACTAGAATCTTACTCAGGGTTAACAGATCACATTAATGCTCTAGCAGAACATTCCGGTTTGAAACCAGGTGTTATGGTTATTTTGCCATCTACATTCATAGGAGGTCCCAGAGCCATTCAGCAAAATTATCAAGATGCGATGGCAATCGTTAGAGAATTTGGTAAGCCTGATCTTTTTTTCACCCTAACGTGCAATCCAAATTGGCGAGAAATCAAAGAGAACCTTGTCCTAGGACAAAAGCCTCATGATCGTCCATGTTTAGTGGCACGCGTGTTCGATATGAAGCAGAAAGCAATGTTGAACGATCTTAAAAAGAAAGTAATGTTGAACAATCTTAAAAAGAAATCAATGTTGAAGGATCTTAAAAAAAACAATGGCACTCCGGGAGTGCCGACAGAAGTGAAAACTTGAACAATTACGTGTGTATTTTTAGGTGCGTTCGTAATTATATAAATACGTAGCACCTATAGTCGTCGTTTGGTCCGTCCGTCTGTCCGTCCGTCTGTCTGTCTGTCCGTCTGTCCGCATATAACAACGCAAAAACTACCCAACCAAATGGTTTGCAATTTAAAATATATTATCTCTGCAGAATTTTGTCGAGACATTTCAAATTTTATTAAAATCGAATCAAAACTTAGGAGATATTAATAAAAATATTTATTAAGAAATTTGAATTTTTTTTTAAATCGGTGCTTTTTTGTTATAGGAGCTTCCGAAGTTTAATCGTCAAGCGACCGAGATACTTATTTTATGACAGAAATTAATCTGCAGACGATATAATTCATTTCACAGAATTAAAAATCATCAAGATCTGAATATTTATATAACTAGATGATACATATATATCTGAATATTTATATAACTAGTTAAGATATTTGTATGAACAGTGTCATAAAATATATACTTAACTAGCTGTTTAACCCGTTCTACGCACGGGATATCATGAATTTAATTCTAAAACGTGCGTACGAACGCACCTCGTTTGTAACGTTTGACGTACAATTTCCAACTTGTTTGAATCGTCAGGAAACGTTTTATTGTGCAGGAAATACTTTTAAATGAAGTGTTTTTTTTTTATTCATTATTATAAACTACTACTACAAAAATTATATTACAATTTCCATTTAATGCGCTATTGTACATGAAAAATAATGCATATTATTTTACATACAAAAATTGCAATCTATTGCTTAAAGCGTAAATTTACAAATAAATGAAATATAAAATTTAATTAATTGGTATTCTTTGAAATGAATACCAATGAAACTTATGAATTTTCATCCACAATTTAAACAACTCTCAATACATTCATCATTTCTTCCATGAGATTTAGTTTCATATCTTTTGTAATAACATTTATCTGCAAAATAGGGTTCCCGCTTCCTATCACTCCAAAAATGACTTCTTTGCTGCCTGTCTTGTTTCTGGTATTCGTGAACATTATGCTTTTTTCTATCTTCATACTGCGCGTATTGTTTGCGGTATCTATAATTTCTATCAACATCAACAAACTTTTCTTTTCTATAAAATGATTTCACTTCATTTCCGTATCGGTAACCACGTTTCTTAAAACTTTCGTGAAATATTTCATTATTTTCATTTTTTTTTATATTACTTCCGTCGATTTTTCTCGTTAAATAATAATATTTTCCGTGTTTTGTTATTTCATTTTCATCTTTTGATTTGGTCTCGCGAGTTGAGTCACTTTTATCTGTTTTCACCGCGCGTGCTAAACTTATCTTGAAATTATTTTCTGAATTATTTTTATTCATAATACCAATCATTTCGCTTTCTGCACGTGAACTATTTCCTTTTGATACTTTCGCTCCATTGTATGAATTGGCAACATATACAGTGGTGTCGGTAGCAGTGTTGCGAATTCAGTGTTTTTTTCCCCATCTCAAAAATGCCCAACGCGCCTAAAGAAGTTTTCACTTCAAAAAGAAAGGAATGTTGAACGATCTTAAAAAGAACGGCATTTTGGGATGCACAACCGCAGACATGCATGTTATTGAATTCCAAATGAGAGGATTGCTATGCATCCACCTTTTATTCATTTTAACTGATGATGACAAGATAAGAGATCCAGCCACTAATGACACCATCGTCTGTACTGAATTACCTGACCCCACAATTGAAAATGGATTGCACGAAATTGTCAAGGCTACGATGATTCATAGACCTTGTGGCGTCGTAAATCTAAACTCACCTTGCATGGAAGACGGTGTTTGCTCAAAGGGTTATCCAAAGGAGTTCAGAAATAAAACGACTGAGAATGTTGATGGTTACTCTATTAACAGATGGCGTGATGATGGGAATCACATAATGATAAAGGGAAATGTCGTAGACGATCGTTGGGTTGTTACTTATAACCCATACTTCACAAAGAAATACAATGCCCATGTTAATGTCGAAATATGCAGCTCTGTTAAATCCATTAAGTACATTATAAGTATGTGTACAATGGTCATGATTGTACAAAAGTTGTTTTTGAAAATAACGGTGAGTGATCTGTAGTGTGGGATGATGTAAAGAGTTATTTAAATGCACGATATGTTTCGGCACCAGAGGCAATGTGGCGACTTATTGAAATACCCATGCAGGACAAGTCGCATGTTATCATTAGATTGACGATGCATCTACAAGACATGCAATCTCTGGGATTAGGGAAGCGGCAGAACGTGAAGCTTTTGAAAGAGCAAGAAATAAAGACACCATGCTCACTGCTTGGTTTCTACTTAACAGGTCCGATCCTTCAACAAACATCTATCTCTATACATAAATTCCAAAGCACTTTGTATGGAAAGGAAATGTGTGGCAAAGGCGCGTTAGATTAGGTGACAACTACATAGTATCAAGGATGTATTATGTAAGTCCAAAGAGTTTTGAGCAATTCCATCTTCGCATCCTGCTTTGTCATGTTCCCGGTGCCAAGTCTTTCGAGGAGTTAAGGACGTATGAGAACATTTCCATGAAACATTCTAGGGTGCATGCCGTGCTAGAAATTTATTAGAAGATGATGATGAATGGCAACATTGTTTAGCAGAAGCATGTGGATTTGAAATGCCGCCAAAACTAAGATAACTGTTTTCATTCATATGTGTCTTTGGCTTTGGCAATCCAAATTCACCGATTCAGTTATGGGAACAGTTTAAGTCAGAACTCTCAGAAGATTTTTCTCGCCATCTGCCGCTACAGAGATAAAGCCCTTCAAGACATAGCCAATCATCTACGCATACACAACATGACACTTCAGAGTCTTAGATTGACTGAACCCTCAAGCCTGGAGAAGTGCTGATGTCTATGCGATGTCTATGATTTACAAGAAGAAAGAGCACAGGGACAGCGATTGTTAAACATGCTCAATCCGAAACAACGTATAATTTTTGATGCTGTCATTTTGTACTGTCGCTAAGGTTTTCTGTGTCAATGCTTTTGCGGAATCAGGAAAAACATTACTATTCAATACTTTGCTGCATTACGTTAGAGGAATGGGACATACTGCTATTCCCGTTGCATGGACAGGCATCGCAGCTATACTCTTGCAAGGTAGAAGAACTGCACATTCTAAATTTAAATTACCAGTCCCCATATTGGATAATTCGGCTTCAAAAATTCGGCAAAATACATCTGAAGGAAGATTGCTGAAAATGGCTAAGCTCATTATATGGGATGAATGCACCATGACACCTATTCATGCTTTGAATGCTGTTGATAGACTTCTGCGAGATTTGGTTGGCAATGATGTCCCATTTTGGGAAAAAGTGTTTATTCTTAGAGATGACTGGAGGCAGATTTTACCTGTGGTTATACATGCGAACAAAACACTCATTTTTGAAAGTTGTATTAAGAATTCCTCTCTCTGGCTAACATTTCGACAGTTCAATCTGGTTACAAATATACGAACGGATCCGCAAGAACTCGATTTCGTGGAATGGCACATTCGCCTGGGGGATGATCGGTTGATTAATGATAATGAACTCGGAGAGATATTATCGAAATACCGCCAGAATGTTTAGTTTCAGGATTCTATAGTGGATGATATTTTTGGTTCGCCTGAAATTGACCTTGATCATCTTTCAGAAAGAGCCATTTTGTGTCCCAAGAATGAAGATTCTTTGAGATTAAATGAGGAGGTTTTACGAAAAGTACCTGGCGAAGTCAAGTCTTATTTTAGTGCTGAAGCGGAACAAAACAATTTGCAGATGGATTTCATCAATAGTTTAACACCTTCTGGAATGCCACCACATCAGTTAAATCTTAAAGTTAGCGTTATTGTTATGATGCTTAGGAATACGAATCCGTCCAGTGGTCTCTGTAAGGGAACACGTTTAATAGTCAAAAGGTTGTCGCAAAATGTTATAGATTCAGAAGCTTTAGCAGGACATATGAGAGACACCCGTGTTTTCATACCGAGAATCCTGCTTACTCCCTCGGATACCAGTTTACCTTTCCAGTTACGCCGCCGTCAGTTTCCATTTAGGCTCGCCTTTGTTATGAATATCAATAAATCTCAGGGTCAAAGTTTGAAAAAGGTTGGAATCTATTTGTCCCATCCAGTGGGATGTTGTATGTAGCCTTTTCAAGAGCAACTTCTGGAGGATGTGTACGTGTTTGGGTCAAGGACGAGCCAAAACAAGGAAAACTTTTGTCACAGTCTGATAAGGTATTTACACAAAACATTGCCTTCCGTGAAGTTTTATCCTAAGTCGCAACTATTTTGTTTTATTGTAAAAAACAAAAAAAAAACGAGTCTGCTGCACTTTACCTCATGGATGACGTGGAAAACAATGCAAAGGTTTTTCATTTTAAAAGAAATGTTTCCAATTTTTTTGCAATGATGATGAACATTTCATTCTATTTTTTACAAATTTTTGTTTGGTTGTGTAAATATTGACTTTATAACTGATTTATATATTCCTAAACTTTAATTTGGTTATGTAAATACTCACTAAAAAAACGAGTCTACCGCACTGTACCTCATTGGTGACGTGGAAAATAGTGCAAAGGTTTTTTTTTATTTTAAAATATTTTTTTCCGTTTTTTTGCAATGACGATGTACATTTCATTTTTTCTTACAAATTTTTGTTTGGTTGTGTAAATATTGATTTTATAACTGATTTTTATATTCCCAAACTTTAATTCGGTTGAGTAAATGCTTACTTTTATTTATTTTTTAAGACATAACTGATTTTTTGTGTACATGCTTGTTTCATATTGGTTGTGTAAATACTGATTTTTAATAGACATAACAAATTTTTATATTCATAAACTTTAGTTTGGTTGTACTGATTTTTATTTTAAATTTTGGTTTTAGAATTAAATTCATAAACTCCCGTGCGTAGAACGTTTTAAACACTAAATAGCTAGTTGAATTATTAAAACATGAGAAAACTAATAGAAAGTACAGATTTTTACAAAAATAAATAGTTTTTTATTGGCATCTTGACTGGTAATCTTTTTTCTGTGAAACATATATAGTTTTTTTTTTTTTTTTTTTTTTTTGATAATGTAGTAGATAACGCTCGCTAAAAATGTGAATAATATTCTTATGTCTGACACAAAAATGTCCGATACTAAGTCCAGCCACGATGCTATCGGTATACTTTGCCCGCGATAACATGGCTTGTGAATTAAACAATTCCTTGCGTTACACAGCGTCACATTTGGGAAAACAACTTTACCTCGATGATTTTGGCACATATGATAGATTAGATGATACAGAAAACGTAACTGCCAGTCAGTGGGCGTACCAGTGTGGGGAGTTGTAGCAAGAATTGAAAGCACGCTGCAGTAGGTAATGAATGGCAACCCACTGCTTCGGAGTCGGGGAAACTTCGGTAATGATGTAGCCATTCATGTCACAATGTAGCTTGATGAGCGATGTTGCTACAGCACCGCCCCTCCCTCCTCTCCTCCACCCTCGTTGTGAACTCACTAGCAGTTTCATAATCTGTCATACATACCAAAATCATCGCCTCTTAAGAGGCTACATCAGTCACGCGAAAAAACGCGCAAGCTAATGTTAAGTCTATGGGAAGGTTATTGCGCGATTTCTCGCTCGCATATTAATATTTTTAAATGATTTTTTTTGCATAGGATAGCTGAGGCCGATCCCTATCGTTGTTAGTTTTTACTTTTTTGACTTTCGTTACAGTTTTTTTTTATAAGCGGACATTTTCAATTTCAGAACTGGTTGGAACCGGTTCTGAAAGTGAAAGTACCTTTATATAAAAAAACTGAAACCAAAATCGAAAAAGTAAAAACCATCAACGTTAGGGATCGGCCTCAGCTATCTTATGCAAAAAAATCATTTAAAAATATTAAAATGCGAGAGAGAAATCGCGCAAGAACCATAGACTTAACATTAGCTTGAGCGTTTCTTAGCGTGAATAGCGTAGGCTCTTAAAGTGGTTTCCAAAAATGTGACGTCGATTCCCGGTCTAGAAAGAGAGTTGCTAAAATGGCATAGAAGGTGAAAGCGTTGTCGGTTAAATGTTGCTTTATTTAATAAAATACTAGGTTCTATTAATTTCTAGGGCTTAGATGCTTTACACTGACGCTAAAAAAAAATAATAATAATCGGTTAAAAAAAAAAGAAAAAAGTCGCCAAACTTTGGGGACTGTTTTTTCTTTTATGGCAACCCGGCTATTAAGCTTGTATTT
The DNA here is from genome assembly GCA_963931845.1 of Maratus michaelseni. NCBI lineage: Eukaryota > Metazoa > Arthropoda > Arachnida > Araneae > Salticidae > Maratus > Maratus michaelseni. The sequence continues at coordinate 150,803,582 of OZ007596.1, read as the reverse complement.
AGTTACTGGTGTTGAAATTTGTTTTTGTAATCCGTATTTGCGTGGATGTTAAGGGAAATGTTTGCGCATGTCTGTATTACGTCATTGATGATGAAAAATAGAGAAAACGGGATTGGTTGTAGAAGAACGTTCTATTGCACGTTATTGGTTGCTGAGTCGCGTATTATAGAACCATATATGGGAGGGGAATAAATTTGCATAGAAGAATGACGTAGGTAATGTATTTTCTATTAAATTTATGTTAAAAAAATTTATTTTTCGTTTATTTTGATATTTACTTTCTGGTTTTACTAATACGTCATTATTTATAAATGTTGTGTTCGTCATGAAATTAGAAACTAAATAATCGAATGTTTACTCTGATATAGTAGGGCACTTTAAAAAATTGAAATGACGTAATGATTTTAACTAAAAGTTTGTGTGAAATTAAAATTAGCATCAGCGAAGGATTACTGTAATATAGTAGTGCACTTTAAAAGATTGAAATGACGTAATTAACATTTTCCATTAAATTTATGTTGTAAAAAATGTATTTTGGGTTTATTTTAATTGTTGTGTAGAAATACGATTTTCTGTTACGTTTTCGAATGCGTTATTTATAAATGTTCTGTTTTTTATGTTTCCAAAATGGCAACGGAAAATAGTAGCTTGGCGCAGTCTTGGAAATCGCGCCAACCAAACAGTCGCCAATCTTTTGTTTACATTTTAGCGTCAGTGTAACACATCTGTTCCATTTCTAGTTCTTGTTGTCACCATTATCAGCAAATTACTCTATCAAAAGGGGTGTTGCTCGCAAATCAACATCCATATATTTAAAGCTAAAAGAGCATTTTGTCAAATTTCACATTCACAAGAAAATGACCCTTTGCCCAAGCGTAAAATTAGGTCTAGAACCTATATCCAATTTTAGAGAACACTTGAGCGAGGAAAGGGTGGCCGAGTGGTTTAAGGCGCGGTGTTTCGCTGTTCCGTTCGTCGGTTCGATATCCACTCCGGACCGAATGATTTTTCTTATTTTATTGGCAATGATTCATTTTAATAATGTCATATTTAATTCAGGAAGAATGGTTTTCTAATTTGTATTTTCTTTATTCGAATGTTTTATAATTAAGTAAAATTTAACACCAAACAATATTTTGTTTTAATTACTAAATTTATATTAAAAGTATTTAAATTAAAAGATTGTGCATGTATCTATCGATTAAATAAATTGAACTGATCTACAACTGTCGATATATTTGGTATGACCTTTATCAAGGTGTCATATATATACTAAGATAAGTATGCGATTATTTTACTTAAAAAAAAGAAAAAGAAAAGGAGTGAAAACAAAAAGAAGGAAAAATATTCATACAGGAACTCTAAATTATCTTGATATCCAGGGTTTAACCATTCATGGTCATGACCGCGTATACGCGGTCACACTTTTTACTTCTAAATGGTTATGACCGCTTATAGACGGTCAGCTTTTTTTACTTCTAAATTGTTATGACCGCTTATAGACGATCAGCATTTTTTACTTCTAAATTGTTATGACCGCTTATAGACGGTCAGCATTTTTTACTTCTAAATGGTTATGACCGCTTATAGACGGTCAGCATTTTTTACTTCTAAATGGTCAAGACCGTCTATATGCGTTTGTTCTTTTCCCCTTTCTACCAGACTGGGAGGTGGAGAAGGCGTTTATCGGCCCCTCTTTCTTCTTACTACACAATAGGTAGACCATTTTTCATCTAGAATATTTGTATTTCAGTCGAAAGGCTTGATTTTCATTCTCTGTAAATGGTTAAGAACGACATTGTATTTCAAAACAGACACTTAGCTCAAACGAGGCAACTTCATAGAATATCACTGCTTACTTATATATACATATATTTTATCATTCTTGTCCATAATATTCTAATTCATTATAATAATTATTATTATTTTAAATAATTTGTCATATTAGGTTCATTTAAATTGCTCTTTTATTGAATATATACATATTATTTCCTTCTTTTTTTTTAAACAACATTTTATTTTAGGTTTTTTAGTTAACTATAATATTAAATAACTAAAATATTTTTTTTTTCTTTTTTACTTCCAGCACTTTTAATGTGTTAATAATAAAAATCTCAAATAATAATACCCAAATTAATATTACTCTTCAAAAATTATTTTCTGACGTACGATTGTTGCTCAAATTTTATTCAAATTTTACAGTAACTTACAAAATATTACAATGAAACCTGTCTATGATGATATTGAAGGGCCCAGAAAAAAGTATTGATATAGATAGGTTTCATTCTCAGAAATTTCAAGACAAAAAGTTCTCTGATTAATATTTTATTCCATTCTTTTTTAAACTTTGAGAAAATTTTATAGCTATATTTTTGAGGGGAAAAAAGTGAAGATTGGAAAACAAAATGTTTATAAATTTAATTTTGCTTTATATTTCTAAATATTTTTATTTTTTATTTTATTTTTTTTAATCATAAATTTATATATGTATTCCCTTTTAAATTTAAATTATTTTTAAAAAATATTTCTTAATTTTAGTCGTGTTAAATGTCTGATATATCAACTAAAATATTCTATCGTCTAAAATCATTTTTGAATGTTTCTTTTTTTTTTCATTTGATATGGAAATTATAAATATTAAGCTGAATAAGGAATTTATAAAAATATTTATTTTTTAAAATTACTAATTTTTAAAACAAGTGTTCTTTTTCATGAGTAATTTTTACTTCGGCGATCAGGTTTTACAAATTTTCTTTTCAAATAAAAAATCCCGAAACCAATTTAAAGACTGCTTAACTCAAAAATATTGTACAAAAGTTTATGGCTTTACCTTTAATATAAATTTAAATATATCAATTTAAATATGAAAAGTTCTGAAAATTTTTCGCTCAACAATGCTGATGCCTTTTCTAGCTGTTTTTTAAACATAAGTGTATGAGACTTGAAAGTATGATTTTTAAAGTGATATGTAATCGAACCGAGTTTCTTTTTCAGTTTCATTTTCCGCCATTTTCCACGGCATCTTGAGTTACAAGCGATTTTTGTCTTACGTCAGCAGTTTTTTCCCTTTCCTACGCTATCGCGTCCGGAAATTTGACGTGATTTTCTGAAAATTATTTTATCTAGCAAAAAACGGTAAAAACAGATTACATAATTTTTTAACAAAAGCATCTGCCAATCTATCTCGTTTGCGAACAAAAATTAATTTAAAAATGTGTCAGAAAGCATCCAGTTTGAGATTTAATACAGCCTTTAACAATATTATTCTACAATTAAAATTCTTTTAAAGGAATATTGCATCCATACTTATTTAGAAAATTAAGGTACAGCACTTTTCACGGAATTCTGAACAACACGTAGCAATTTATGACATGTTTAGGTTTTTTTAACTAATAAATGTTTGTGTAGATTGGTATGCCTGAACAAGTTTATTATCCCGAAGATACAAAATGAGTTGTTAAAGGAAAAAAGTAAAAAAAAAAAAAAAGAAAAAGAAAAAGAAAGAAATTGAAGTATATATAAAAAAATAAAAAAATAAAACCATTTGTTCTAAAATTATTTTACAAATCACTTTTCAAAGAAAATATTTCTTTTTTATACGATATAATAATTTAAACCAATGGAAATTCACAATTAATTTAATATCGATTTATAAACTTCTGCATAAGAACAACATTACATCCATATGTGAACTTAACTAATATCTGATATATCAAAAATCTCAAATAAAAAGTTTAATTACAGTGTTTTTGGTATGATATCAGATCAGCATATATATTTTTGTTTATAAAATTTTAGATGTGAAAATTATAATATTTAAATATTAATTAATTTTATTATATTCTTTGTCTCATATTTTTAGCTGCAAAACAGTATGAGGTTATTCTTTTATTGGTTTTGTAAAAAATAACCATATTTTTCATATATTTTTTAAAGCATGACTCACCATAGAAAGTCTACCTTGGCACCTAGTTTAAAGACATAGCACCTAGTGTAATCCAACCTTATAACAAAATAACTGCCTTTCCCTAAATGAAACAACGTATAGATGGCGCTATTGCCACTTTTCGCAGATATTTTGCCAAGTCCGAACTGAACTGAAGAGAACGAATAACTTTTCGCAGTTCTGTAACTCTGTAGATGTAGTTGAGTTGTGACATGTAGTTAGTTTCGAGAATGGATCTCGTCCCGAGACCAAATGTTGATTTTCTATTGTGTTTTGTGTTTTGTCGTTTTGTGCTGTATATTATTAAAATTGTGATGTCTTAAAATGTGTGAGTCTTTGACAAAACCCACACCAGACCAGCACAAACATTACAAATGGCGCCCAACGTAAAAGAAGAGAAAATCGTCTGGTTTCGAATGAAAGAATCGTCCTGATTCTGTATCTCTGTGGAATCATTCAGTGCTGTCCTGGATACGTTTTGTTTGTGAAATTAAAAGGGCCAACTTGGTTCTGTTTTGAAAGAATCGTCCCGATTCTGAAGGTCTGTGGAATCTTTTAGTGCCGCCCTGGATCCGTTTTGTTTGTGAAATCGAAAGAGCCGGGTCTGGTTCTGTGTTTCAAGGAATCATCCTGATTCGAGTGTTTGTGAAGTCATTCAGTGCAATGCTGATCTGTTCTGTGTGAAATTAAAATAGTCATTGTGTGTTATTTGTAAAATCAAAAGTGAGATTTTTAAAAAAAAAAAAAAAAAAAAAAAAAAAAAACATCCCGGTTTCAAAGCTTTAAAAATCAACCTGTTTTACAAGTTTTATAGTGAAACATTTCAAGAAGTGCGACAGATCTGTCTTGTGTGCATGTTTTTTTTTTTCTCAGCAGAAAAAAAAAGTTTAGTGATAATCAAGTGTACATTTTTTTTATCGAGAAAAAGAAAAAGACCACAGTGATTTATTCCGTTCGAATGATGCCTAAAGTGTGGATTTGATTTTTTTTGTTTATTTTATGGGATGATCATCTATTTCTAATTTATTTATTTTGTTTATTAAAAGTTTGGAAGAATTTTTTTTTTTGCTGGATCCAGAGCTTAGCGGTTTTGTTTTATTTTATTTATTTCTTTAAACGGTGTATATATATTTTTAGTTTTGGTAAGTTACGGAAAATTAATGACATCAAAGATTTATATTATTCCTTTGGTACTATATACATTTTTTTAAATGAAATGTTCTTTAAGTAAAATACATTTTATCTTTATTTATTTAGCTATATAAAATAGCGTATAAAATACATCCTTTCAATAACATTCTATAATTATTTCTCATATTATTTTTTTAAGATGTAAAGTAAGTATTTTATTTATAAATTGTGTTGCTTTTATCTTTATTGGTGATAAATTCAGATTATCTATAATACTTGTGTTTGAATTGAAAGTTTTATATACGGTAAGTTAAATTGGTAAATGGCTGAATATTAATATTTCGTATAGAGATTTAAATGAGCTCATGGTTAATTGGTAGTAAATTTTAGTATGTTATTAAATTATTTCCTATATGTTTTATCAAGTGGTTATAAAAGTTTGATATATTTATCTGTTTATATTTACCTGCTTATAGTTACCTGTAAAGGGAAGGTAGTTGTTTTGTTAGTGATTTTAGGTCAAGAATTACATATAATTTTGCAATTTAAGTATTCTGGGTATAGAAAATTGAAATAACTGCTTTGAGAAAAATGACGTTTCTGGCAAAGGGAAAAAAAATTGATTTGTATAATTTAGCTATCGAATTAGACATTGCTCCGGATACAGGTGATACAATTGCGGTCTTACGTGATAAAATTATAAAGTGCGCTCTATTTAAAGATGATGAGCAATTTGTGAAAGAGGCATTCCTTACTATAGTGGATGATAGAAAGAAACAGGAAAGCGCAGAAGAACGAAGGTTAGATGAGACGCGTGTCGCGGAAGAACGAAAGTTGGAGGAGAAGCGTGTCGCGGATGAGAGAGCGTATGAACTAGAAAAACTTAAACTACAAGCTCAAACCCCTAACGCGACAACTGTTCCACAGAAGCAACTGGATTTCAATCAAATGCGCATAGATATTAAAAATATCCTACCAATATTTATTCCCGAAAAAGATGATATGTCGTTGTTTTTGACAATGTTTGAACGTCAGATGAAATTGCTAAGTGTCCCTAAAGACTTCTGGGTTTCACAATTACTTGGCGTTCTTCCAAACGATATTGCTAAACTTATAGCAAGAGAGCCTGAAACAATGTTTAAAAATTATGAACATATTCGCGATATACTGTTAAATAGATTTAGGTTAACAGCAGAGAGGTTTAGGGTATTGTTCACCCGTAATCAGAAAAGAGAAAATTCTACATGGAAAGATTTTTACTTTGAAATTCGAAATTATTTTGAGGGTTGGTTATCGGAATTAGAAATTGATTCATTTGAAAAGTTAAAAGAACTTATAATTGCTGATCAGATTAAAAGAAAGTGCCCACCAGAATATAAGAATCATTATTTAGATGGTTGGGACAAACTAAATGATCCTGTCGTGTTGGCAGAAAAGCTTGACATATACGAAAATATCAAACCACATTCTCAAAAATCATCAAGTAATTCAAAAACGCGTGAAACACAGAAATATGTTTTCCCGAAAACTTCAAATGGTCAGGAATTCTCCAAAAATCAAATAGCCAAAACTGAAGCTAACGAACATTTTGGAAATTATAAAAATACTACCCCTTCCCCAAAATATATAAACTCGCGATATGTAAACAATGACAAACATGCAACTGTAACTTGTTATGGATGTGGGAATCCCGGGGTTATTCGTTCGAAATGTCCTAAGTGTAATCCCTCTCTTAAAACAAAATCTAAAGAGTTTAATAGCGTAGATCTCTATACCTGTGTAGCAGACTCTGCCCACCTTCCCATCTTGGATGTCCATATAAATGAATTTTACGGTACAGCGTGTATCGATACAGGTGCAACTAATTCTATTGCTGGAGAAACTTTGTATAATTTATTAAAAGGCCAAGGAGTTTCTTTTAAGTCCAAAGTGATAACAATGACTCTAGCTAATGGAGGTAAACTTGATGGTGAAGTTCTATACACTGAAGTAACTATCCAAGTTAAAGGAAAATCTTTTCAAACTGAATTAATTGTTTTGCCCAAAGCAAAAGGAAATCTCACTTTGTTGGGTATAGATTTTTTACAAAAAGCAGGAATTGTCCTTGATATAAAGAACCGGAAATGGTATTTTAATGATTTTCCTCATCAAGTATATGACTTTTCTTCTGATGATGATGCAGTGATTCTGCAGAAAGTACCAAACGAGTTTAATTCATGCGTGTTACGTGAGGAAGAGGGGAATCAGCTACCTGAAAACCAAAGAGAAGAATTAAGCGAATTGTTACGAGAATATGAAGATGTGTTCAAACCAGGGGGAGAGCCCACTCCTTTTATATAACACCATATTCCTACTGGAGACCATGCACCAGTAGCTGGTCCACCCTATCGAATGTCACCTATGAAGAAAGAATTGGAAGTTTTACAAGGAAACGGTATTATTGAAGAATGTGAATCCCCATACGCAGCTCCTGTAGTTCTTATACCAAAACCTAATGGTGAAATGCGTCTATGCATAGATTACCGAAAGCTGAATGCAATTACGACTCCGGATACTTATCCACTCCCCAGATTGGATGATTTATTACAGGATGCTACTCCTACAGCTTACATGTCAACCATTGACCTGAAATCTGGTTACCACCAAGTTAATGTGAGTGCCGCTGATAGAGATAAAACAGCTTTCATTTGTCCATTTAGAACATTTCGCTTTGTTAGAATGCCTTTTGGATTATGCAATGCTCCTGCAACGTTTCAGAGACTAATGGATAAATTCCGGTATGGATTTAACAACGTTAAAATTTTGACATACTTGGATGATATCATTGTTCTGTCATCGACTTTTGAGCAACATCTTTCCGATTTAAGATTAGTGTTTGAGAGACTATCCAAGTTTAAACTTCATGCTAACCGTGACAAATGTTACTTTGCTCGTTCGCGAGTCAAGTATCTCGGACATTGGATTACAAGCAAAGGCATTGAAGTTGACCAAGAGAAAGTTGCAGCCATTATGAAAATACCCTCTCCAAAGACTGTAAAACAGGTACAATCATTCTTACAAACTTGTTCATGGTACCGTAGATTTATCGAACATTTTTCTGATATTTCACGTCCACTAAGTAATCTTACTAAAAAGAAAGTTCAGTGGAAATGGGGAACTGAAGAAGAAAAAGCTTTTGCCACTCTAAAGCAATGCCTCATCACCACTCCTATATTGCATCAAGCTGATATGACAAAGCCATTCATTCTTCGAACAGATGCCAGTGCATATGCTCTTGTAGCAGTTCTACTCCAGGGCCAAGGATCTGAGGAACATCCTGTCGAGTATGCCAGCAGACTTCTTAATCCTGCTGAGCGAAACTATTCTACCACAGAGCGTGAAGCCTTAGCCGTTGTATGGGCTCTAAATAAATTTCGAGGCTATATTGAAGGTTCTGAAATCACCGTAGCCTCGGACCATCAACCTCTCCAATGGTTGATGAGCCTAAAATCTCCATCAGGTAGATTGGCCAGATGGGCGTTGCAGATACAAGCCTACAATCTAAAAATAGAGTATATCCCAGGAAAAGCAAATGTAGTTGCGGATATGCTATCCCGCCCAGATTGTACAGAAGATTCATGTGAAGTGAATGCTGTCATAGTGGACTTTCCCATTAAAAGTTCTAAAGACATTCGAGAAGAACAGTTGAAAGATCCAGAACTGAAGAAAATTATAGATAGTTTTGAGACTAACCCCCCTACTACGGATTTAGTTAATTGGACTGAAAGAGGCTATCTAATGAATCAGGGTGTACTGTATCGATATGCCCCTGACTCTGAAGTCGAAGAAGCTCAGTTGGTAATTCCAACTCATGACCGTGAAAGGATCCTAAAAGAATACCATGATGCTCCAACCGCCGGACACTATGGCGCCGAAGGAACTTTCCGTCGAATTGTTAAAAGATATTACTGGACCGGCATGAGAAAATACATATCAGATTATGTTAAAGCTTGTCCTGATTGCAACCGGTATAAAGCCTCAAATCAAAAACCAGCTGGACTGCTGCAAACTCCAATTTATGCTCAAAGGATAGAAACTCTCTCGATAGATTTGTTTGGGCCTCTCCCAGAAAGTAAAACTGGAAAACGATGGATTTTTATTGTTGAGGATTGTGCAACACGGTGGGTGGAGCTGTTTGCATTATCACAGGCTACTGCTAGGGAATGTGCATTAACTCTCCTTAATGAAATATTTTTACGTTATGGCTTACCCAGAAGAATAGTTAATGATAATGGACCCCAATTTGTGAGCGATGTCATGCAACAATTATGTCATCTGTTGGACATTAAACAAAGTCTAACACCTGTTTACCACCCTCAAGCGAACCCTGTTGAGCGTAAAAATCGCGATTTAAAACCTCGACTTGCCTTTTTAGTAGGAGACGACCATAGCTCCTGGGAAGAGCGCTTACCAGCTGTTAGGTTTGCAATGAATTCCGCAAAATGTGAAACTACCGGTCAAACGGCCGCATATTTGCAATTTGCGCGTGAGATGCGTACACTCAACGATGTTACGCATGATTTAAGAACTGTGATTAATAACGATAATTTCGTCCCTGAAATTACCCCATACCTTAAAAATTTCGCAAACTTTTCATCTAGAGTACATGATCTAGTTGAAGAAAAGCAAGATAAACGTAAATTCTATGCGGATAGGAAGCGTAGAGCAGGTCCAAATTACAATCCTGGAGATCAGGTGTGGGTGACTTTACATCCACTTAGTAACGCTAAACAAAAAAGGAGTGCTAAATTCATGCCGCGCCGTGATGGTCCGTATACTATCTTAACTCAAAAATCATTAACAACGTATGGAATTGCTCATCCAAATAATCCTAACATTTCGGTAGGCACTTACCACACATCCGCACTCAGTCCATATCGAGGTGCTGATGAATTGCCCGTGCAACCGCTACGGAAGCGTGGTCGACCGCCTAAAATTTCTGATTCCTCGTCGGGACGACTTCGGAACCAGAGGGGGAGGCTATAACAAAATAACTGCCTTTCCCTAAATGAAACAACGTATAGATGGCGCTATTGCCACTTTTCGCAGATATTTTGCCAAGTCCGAACTGAACTGAAGAGAACGAATAACTTTTCGCAGTTCTGTAACTCTGTAGATGTAGTTGAGTTGTGACATGTAGTTAGTTTCGAGAATGGATCTCGTCCCGAGACCAAATGTTGATTTTCTATTGTGTTTTGTGTTTTGTCGTTTTGTGCTGTATATTATTAAAATTGTGATGTCTTAAAATGTGTGAGTCTTTGACAAAACCCACACCAGACCAGCACAAACATTACAACCTTTATAAGTTTCATTTGATAAAACAAATAAATCCATATCTGATTTTAAGTACATTTGAAATCAAGTCAAAATTTCTCTCATTTCAGCTGATAAGTTTTTAGATCTGAAGATTACAATATTTAAAAATTAATTGTTACTTTTCTGGTATCGATAAAATCGTTTTGGAATCGTGATTTTACCTTTTTTAATAATTTTTTTTTCTAATCTTTTAAAATTATCTTCTTTAGAAACTGTTAAGTCTAAGGCATTGCATAAAGAATTATTCCTTGTAGATTTGATTTAATAATAATAAAAAAATAAATCTATATCTGAATTTAACTGTATCTGGTATCGTATTAAAATATTTTGTTTTGTTATATACAGTAATGAAATAGTTAATAATAAATAATTAAGTTATATCCGTAAAATGAGTACTAGAGTTTCATTAAATCTCCTTACTCAAATAAAATATTAACATCTGAGATTGTAACTCATTTAATAAAGCAAGTTATTTACGAAACAGTATATAATTTATTGTTTTATAACTTATAAAATCAACACGGAAATGTTTTCTATTTTTTTTTTCACTTAAGTGGGAATAGACCTGTTTTGAGTCAAGAGATTTTAGCACACCAACTGAAGAATGATTTCTGCGAAAAGGGATTAGGGATTAGTTTCGGCGATGGGGAATAGCAATCCATCACCGGATAAAATGAATTTGGCATGTCTGACCAGACGCATTCACAATAGACTATTCATTACTAGAAGGGGGAAAGCATTTTCACAGTATTTCTGCCTAAACTTTTAAACCTTGCGAACCCTTGACCATTTACAAAGATACAAAATACATCCAGGAAAGCCTTTTAGAATGCTAAAAAATGGACGTGTCCTGACCGCGAATGTGTTAATAACTAAACAATATATGAAAATGTAAAATAAAATTCAAGTAATTAAAAAATATGTATTATAAATCGTTAGCTGCAAACAGCAAAGTTTAAATTAAGGGATTTAGAATCAGACTGATAAAAATTATTTTAATGAAAATTTGTAAAGGTCGCGTAGTTAAAAAAAAATCAGAAATACTAAATATTGTTATTTTTTGCAAAATATTGGGACTGTGGTAAATAAAATTTCACAACCGACAATATTTTTTTAATTACTTATTTTATATTAAAAATATTTAAATTAAAACATTCTGTATGTAGTTGTCGATTAAATAAAGTGATCTAAACTTTTATATATATTTTGTATGACCATTATCAAGAAGATATATTTGTATAACTAAGAAAAGTATATGATTATCCTCATTAAACAAAGAAAAATAAAAGAAGAGAAAAAAAAGAGGCAAAAATATTCATATAAGAATTATAAAAGAAATCACCTTGATATGGTTTAATATATACATTATGTATGAAAATGTAAAATTAAATTAAAGTAATTGAAATATATATATTATAAATCGTTAGCTGCAAACAGCAAATTTTAAATTCTGGGTTTTAGAGTCAGACTGATAAAAATAAAATTAATAAAAAAAATTTAAACGTCGAGTAATTAAAATAAAAATAGAAAATACTACATATCGATATTTAAAAAAAAACGAGACTGTAGTAAGTAAAAATAAATCATTCAATTAATATTTTAAGTTAAATTCTTGCTAAAATAATTTAAGCATAATAGGATGTAAATTAGAAGCTTAAAATTATTTCACTTCATTAGTTGAGTAGACTGGACTGACAACACCATCTATCGTCTTATATCTATAGAAATTGCTTACACGATATAACAATTCATCAATTTTTAAATAATTAATTTAAAAGCAACTAATTAAAAATAAAAGCATATTTCTAAAGTAACTTTCAAGTTATTTACCGTGAAATCTTGGCGGGTACTATCTAGTCCCAGTAGTAGTGAATATTGTATTTCCTGTTTTATGCAAGGATGGGCTTTTTACTGCTCGGACAAGGGCTTGAAGCTTATAGTGAATGGAAGACTTTTAGGTATGTTCCTTAAAAAGTGAATGAAGCTACCTACAACAGTTCGGAGGAATGAGTATAGGGAAATTTTCAATATATTTTCACCAATCATGACTTTCAAGCACTAAACCCCGCCCCCCGTTCTAATTTTGAAGTACAATGTGATCCAAATTAAAGAGAAGGTATTTAGACACCTACTATGCAAGTACTAAAGTTGGATCGAAAGCACATTTTGTAGTCTCCTGAGTATGCGGATTCGATTTCTTTAGGAAAAAATGAATTCATATTTTGGCCGTTAGTCGGAAAATGACGCTGTGATGCTAGTATTTAAAAAACAAAATGAACATATTGGAAATGTTTGGCTATATAAAGTGTGTATAACGCAATTTTTCATTGATCAACTGAGCTGTTTGCGAGATCTCAGGAACAGACAACCTGAAAACCGTCTTATATTAAATAAGATGAAGAAAGCATGATTTCTTTCATCAGGATGGAAACTTCAAATAAATTATATTATGAATTGTGCATATTCCATTGTTTTTCGAAAACACAAATAATTTTAATAAAAACTGTCAGACATGCCTGATTAAGGGAGGGGAGAAAGAAAATATGCATTTTTCGTAGCCCTACCTGTATCTTTAATATCCAATGCCTTATTCTAAAAATAACCAGGATGAATATCCAAGGTAATGAGGAGACTAGGGCAAACTACCCCCTGTTGTTATCCCTTCCACCTCTGTTGCCCTATCTGAAACAAAGCTATTTGAATCTCTTAGATACTGTAACGATTCGAATTTTCTAGAACATTTTTCTAAAGGCCTAGATCTGAGAGGTTTCCCACGATGCGGCCACATCATAAGAAACTACAACTCTTCGAATAATCAACAAGCGAGACTGCGAGAGAATAGAGAATGAATGCAATAATCTTTACAGTACCTCTTTGATAAATCATGGGGCACCAAATAACAGGACAGCAGACTTGAAGTCCCCTTAGGGCATCCAGAGGGGAAGACACCAAAGGCGGCTACAAGAGAATCCCGTATCAAATGAGAAACTGGGTTAAAGATGACATAATCGGAACGAAAAGCAATTCGACGTCTCCATCCGCCCCACCCCCTCTTTTTCCTTGGAGAGAAGAGAGAAGAAAAAAAGTGTCTGGATTTTGAGAGTGGAGGGAGATCAACTCCTGAGTTTTGGAGAGTGAAGATGAACTTATAGTTTAGAGCTACATCTGGAGATTTTAGAATAGGAGATCAATCTAAGATCTTGTATGCTATGGCGAGAAACCTCCCCGGCAACGATTTTTCAAATAGAATTCAGCTATATAATTTTTAATCAGAGACTTTAGCATCGAACATTAAATTCCAGACTTTGTTTAAATAATCTTCTAGGTTAACCCGAACGATAATCTGCTGTATCTACATCTTCGATTCTTTAATGTATTCAACAGTAAATGAATATGGATTAATTAAATCTGTTGTTTTATGCTAAATATTTTCTGTGTTGGAACACGGTATACACGCTACTACTTCACCTTTCTCGCGTCGTCTCTCTACAATACCATAATGTTCTATAATAAAACTTTATGAAACTTTTAAAAAAATCATATTTCCTCCGTAAAAAGCAGTTTTTATTTTTCTCCAAAACACCTGAATTGATCTAATAAAATCTATTACGTCCTTGAAGGTAACTTCGAGGCTATAAGCTTGCAGAAAAAAAAAATGAAATCTTAAAAGAACTTCATATTTCTTGAAGGAAACTTTTTAGTTTTCAATTTCTCTGAAAATACCTGTAAAATCTTGGTGTTAATTTTTACTTGGGCTTTTAACAACCTAAAGGGAAGTTAGCGGAATTTACCTGCACGTATATGACGTGTCAAAAGATGAATTCCTGGAACTTTTTATAAAGAATAACAAGGACATCAACGAGGTCTCTTTTGTATTGAAAAAGAGAAAGATGAAAGTTGATAAATTCGGATATTTGCTATTAGGATCTTTTTTAAGCGGAAAGATGTCACAATAAATATTTTAGAAGATCTTCCAATACATGCGTAGATCAATCGTTTTTATCTCCACAAAGACAATGTTTATAATCACTTAATAAAATTCATGAAGAAGGACGAAAAATAATTGACACTGGTCATATACTTTAATACTCACAAACAAAAAATAGAACATGATGTATAAGACATAAGGAAATGATTAAATTGATTAAATGGTTTAATTGATTTTAAAAGCGTAGTAAAAAATTGTATATTTTATTATTTATTTTGGGATAGTGTCCATAGTGAATTAATCATATTTTACAAACATCTATAGTAAAACAATAATTCTTTAACGGACAATTCGAGTAACGCGTTATTTGTTTAAAATCTCACTTTCTGACCACTAATTTGACATAAATATCGCTAAAGAAAATACAAAATAATATATTTTATTAATATAAATCTGTATATATTAATTTTCAAAATAGTTCAAATTATCGACAACAGTTAACATTGCAACGTCTCAACATGAAAGTATACTAAACTAGTCGGATGTGTCAATCCCAAAACTTTCTTCTATCTCACACATGTTTCGCATACACTAAAAAGAATCAGCACCAATTTATATCAAGGTCTAACTGAAACTCAAGTTTTATTAAATTCCGTGCAATATTGCTTGAGATATGACTATCGCTAAAATCGTGTAAATCCTGCAAAATGCTGCATAGCATCGCCACCTGCTGGGCGATTTTATCAAAAACTAATCAGCACCAATTTATATCAGAGACTAGACCGAATATAAAGTTTTATTAAATTCCGAGCATTATTGCTTGAGATAGAGCTATTGCGGAAATCGCGAAAAAGGCTGCATAGCAGCGCCACCTGCGGGGCGATTTTTACCAAAAACTAATCAGCACCCATTTATATCAGGGACTAACTAAATCTAAAGTTTTATTAAATTCCGAGCATTAGTTCTTGAGATAAAGTGCCCACAAAATTTTTGTCACATACAGACAGAGTCACAGACAGACATTTTCTAAAAATAGTCAAATCGTGTTCAGGACCTTCTAAAACGTATAAATCCGTCGAAAACTGGAAGTCGGAAATTTTCATGAATCCAATACTTTCTTCTTGTAAAGATAGAAGAAAGTAAAAATACGTGTAAAGCAGTATCCAATATTCCAATGTTTTCATTCTTCTCTTTTCAGTACATTCTGCTTATCTTTAGAAACAGGCCCGTAGCTACACCGTGCTACGGGCCTGTTAGCAAGCCACCGTGCTCTTTTAGCAGGGCGGGTCAAGTAATTTTTCATCTTTATTATAAACAAAAACAGGTTCGTAAGTGATGATGAGGTCATATCGATGGTTGCAACAACTAGAAAAATCAGTTTCATTTTATCGCAATTTTTAGGTAGCTTTCAATACAAAAAAGTATAAAGCTACCTATTGCAGCCGTTCGGAGGAAAGCAGTTCCAGAAAATTTCGATATATTTTCACCGATCATGACCCCCAGACCCCAAAACCACCCTCCGTTCAAATGTTGATTTATATATATATATATATATATATATATATATATATATATATATATATATACTAGATGGAACCCGTCAAAACTTGACGCAAAAAATTACTATAACAATATCAGTAAAATAAGCTTCTTTATTATTTATGAAGGGGTGCGTATAAAACAGTCTTTCAAATATTTTATTTAAATTTTTTCCCCAGTCAAATACAGTACTATTTCCGATGCAAACTCCAAACAAATAATCCGTAAATAAATGTGTAATGCGAATCAGTTTGACATTACCACCATATTCCCCACGGCAAGAAAAAAAATTCATGGACCTATGAAGTATACACAAATAGTATATTCCTACGTTCATATCATATTCAGTAAATAACAGAACATAGTAAATAAAGCACACATCTCCCTCCCCTCTGTGATAATGCAACCGAATGAGCTCCTATGCGCATGTGCATTGCATCTGCCCAAAAGCACCGTTGAAATTCGACATTAAAAAAGTTTTAAAATGATTAAATTAAAAGTTTTAAAATGTCCTCTTTAATCATTGTTCGTTTCAAATCCATATCTTCTAAAACGCATCCATTGTTTTAAGCTAATCAATTTTTATGCAAAGATTAAGAAGTTTTTTACGGTAATAAATCTATCTGCAGATGAGGGAGATTTTTAATGTTTTCAAGTGTAATTTATTTGTATGGTTTCTTCGGTTCCTTGACATAATCAGGATGATTATCCCTTTTCCATCACAGTCGGTGATATTTTTCCTCTTATACAGTTGGCAAATGTAAAAAAATAAAAAAAATGCAATTCCTACCATATCCTGATATCTGATGGAACATATTCATCAACGAATTCAACATATCAATTTTATGTTCAACATAAACTAAAAATAGTCTTTTTTTTTTTTTTTTTTTTTTTTTCCTGACAGATTTTTGTTTAGCGCCAAAATGTTCTATCTTATGGATAATCTGATCTTATGATTTATCACTTTTTTTTAATTCACTTTTTATGATGGTTAGGGAAATCTATTTTCAATTGTGGCAACTTTCCCTGGGGCTATTTTACATTATTGAAGTAAACTGGTGGTCATTGATAAGATAGAATTGAAAAACTTTTCATGCTTGAAAATTATTTAAAAAGTCGTTAAATTAATCGGTAGTTTTCAAATAAATTTCAATCGAAAGGTAATTTTTTTTCTAATTGATGATGTAAGAATTGAAATTGTAAAATGTAGTAAAAAATAGAAATTTGTAGTATTTCGAAGTGATGTAAGCGCGATGAAAGCTAAAGCGATAGCGTCTTTGTTGTCACAACTGTTGTACATTTCTAAAAATTGCCACTGTATTTTGGCTGTTTTCCAAAAGTGGAAAAACATTTTTTGACATCGAAAGAGAAATTCACAGTGGAAGAAATAGGACTTTGCGCTAATAAGGAACTGTTAAATGAACTTATAATAAATCTACCAAAATAATTCCTATGAAATATTAGTCTTACATTGTTTATTCTAGCTAAAAATACAAAAATTATTTCAAGATTTTTTTCTACCATAACACTATTCTTAATAACTTTAAATTTCCTGAAATCCTTTACTTTTGTGATTTTTTTTATTAAAAAGGGAAATCTTCTATCCTATAATTAAAACAAAAAACAATTGGTAACATGTAATCAAGGTACGCAATCAAGATGAAGAAATCAATGACGGCTCCAATTCTAATCTTTATAATTATGAATGCAAAAATCAGTAAAATTATGTCATGTTAACACAATCATATACATTTTTCTCTTTAGTTTTATCAATGTTAAAATGCACTTCAAGCTAAGCATAACGTCATTTTCACCGGCGCAAACTTTTCACACGTACTTCATATACCTTACATTAATACTTAAACACCATGCACACAAATATAAATATATTTTGTATTTAATTGTAATGAAAAAATGGCATCAACAAAGTTATAATGCATAATGATAAAATAAACCCAATGGACAATATTCCCGTGACATCACAATAAATATGAATTTTTATTCGCTTATAAAACACGCGGATAAGTATTTTTACCGAAATTTAACTTGCAAATATACAAATTCGGCCTTAAAACCGCGTGCTTTTAATATTTATTATTTCTCTTTTATTCAACCACAGAGTTTAGAAAATAAACTCTGTGCTTCGGAACAGTAGGCGTTATCCGATTATGACGTCATTAGCAGACGTAAAAGTTTAATTGAAAATTACGGTTAATTAATTAAATTTTCAAACAAACGAATGCACGATAACAAATCTGTGTCCAAATAGCTTTCATTTAAAAAAAGAATGATGTAATTTGATTCAGTAGTTTGTTCTCACGGATTGTCGAAAGAAATTGCTTAGCGTTTTAAATATATAGATTTTGTGCATGCATGCCTGCATTTATTCGGCATCAATTGATGACATATTAAAACAAATTTGCTATCCGCGATAATTTTACACCTTGTTATGTCACTTGAATATTATCCAGAAGAAAATCGGGTACTTTTCCAGTATAGGATCCTTTGCTTGTAGGTTTGGCGTAATTCGAGCTTCGAAAAGGGATAGATTCGTTAATATACATAGATTTGTTGCCAAAAGTTATGAAAACAAACCCAATGAGCTTTTGGTGCTTTTCTATTATAAGGGTCTTGACAACCATGGTCTTGACTTTTTTAAAAAGCTTGACGCAATTCGGGCATCAGAAAGTGAGATTTGGTGCCAAATGACATAAACAGCCATGGAAACAAATTCGACGGTGTTTTTTTGTTTATATGCGTATTTTAATTATACGTATATTATTATTGTTTTTTCTATACAAATTACTTCTGATTATATATAAAATAGGATAAAGGACATTTTACGCTAAACAAATTGTATAAATATTCTTTTGTTCTTTTCTTTTGCGCTTACATAAAAGACGTCATTTGGACGAATTTATTCAAAATATTTTCAGTTTATAAATTAAATTAAATTCTGACAGACGATTGAATCCTGACGATAGAAATGTGATTTTTTTTTCAAATTTTCCTGAAAAACATAATTTAACCACAACCTTGTCTTCATTACCGATTGAAATGAAAGATAAATTCAATTTCAATTTGAAAATGACGAATAAAAAGAAACCAATAATCCCTATCGGGATCCTTTTCAATTTTTTTCCCTTTTTTGTCACAAAAAAACTGAGTAATTAGTTGCCATCATTACAGAAATGTCATTAAAATTAGAAAAAAATTAATATCTCGAAAACTAATTCCAATTTTAAAATTCTATTACCAGTTTTGACATCCGCGGATTTTTATGGACAATTGGTATTAATTTCACCATCAAGCGTTTAATATTTTATTAAAAATAGCCCTGAAACATAATCAGTCGTTTAATCAGTCGTTTCATAAAATCGTTTCATAAATTCGTTTCATAAAATCGTTTCACAAATTCGTTTCATTAGGATTTTATATATATATATATATATATATATATATATATGACCTATGTCATACGATAACGCTCGTATTTATAAATCAATTTTGATGAAACTAATTGTGCGTATTAAGCTCACCAATGTCTCGACCGAGTTCGTTGGCCAGCTTCGTCCGCCATTTTGTTTCAAGATGGCGGCCATTTAAAAATTTAAAACTAAAATAAATATACAAAAAAATTAAAAATTCAAATTTATTTTTAAATTACGTTTTAGGCCTTGATACAAGGATTCCAGAGCATTTTTTGGTTTACCTCTATCTTAAAAAATGGCTGAGATAGAGCAGTTTGAAATTCTAGGGTGGCTGACATTTTGAAACAAAACAGCACATTAACGCGATTACTCGCAAATTATTTTCTTTCATTGTTGTAATAATTTTCCCAATCATACGCATAAAACTATATATTCATATCCATTAGCGCCAAATTTGGCGACATTGGCGACAAAATTAGCAAAATTGGCGACATTTGGCGAAATATCGCCAAATTTGGCGACCAAAATAAGTCTTCATAAATGAAGCCAATTTGGCTATTGCTCAATAATTTGGCGAATTTCTTATTCAAATTCAGTATTAACGAATCTTTTGTAAACGTTTCTTTGCATTTTAACTTGCTGTTTTCGTGTAACATTAGCTAAAATTTTAAAACGAAGATATAGGAAAGCTACCTTTTCCTCCCGGTACAGGCCGGAAGGACTTTTTTCACTTCTAAACATCGCACAATTTTAAATTTACGTAGACGAATAGAAAAAAAAATGTTCTTTCATATACATTTTGTGTGAAAACTGAATCTTGTAAACAAACTGTTTTTTTTTTTATGGTTGTATAAATATTTTTCAATCTATTTCAAAAGTGAACATTTAACCAAATTACCGAAGATTAACACGTTTGCACTTAAAACAATGTAAATAATTTAGCATTTGAATGTTTCTATGTAATTGCTCGTAAGTAAATTGCAAACGAAATTAAAACTTCACAAATAAATAGTTAAACGCGAATTTAACAGACACGTAATCGAAGTAGGCGCTTGAACACTGAATAAATCAAAATAAAAAAGTCCTTCCGGCCTGTACCGGGAGGAAAAGGTAGCTTTCCTATATCTTCGTTTTAAAATTTTAGCTAATGTTACACGAAAACAGCAAGTTAAAATGCAAAGAAACGTTTACAAAAGATTCGTTAATACTGAATTTGAATAAGAATTTCGCCAAATTATTGAGCAATAGCCAAATTGGCTTAATTTATAAAGACTTATTTTGGTCGCCAAATGTCACAAATTTTGCCAATTTTGTCGCCAATTTTGCCAATTTTGTCGCCAACATCGCCAATTTTGTCGCTAACGGATATGAATATATAGTTTTATGCGTATGATTGGGAAAATTATTACAACAATGAAAGAAAATAATTTGCGAGTAATCGCGTTAATGTGCTGTTTTGTTTCAAAATGTTAGCCACCCTAGAATTTCAAACTGCTCTATCTCAGCCATTTTTAAAGATAGAGGTAAACCAAAAAATGCTCTGAAATAAATTTGAATTTTTAACTTTTTTGTATATTTATTTTATTTTTAAATTTTTAAATGGCCGCCATCTTAAAACAAAATGGCGGACCAAGCTGGCCAACGAACTCGGTCGAGACATTGGTGACCTTAATACACACAGTTAGTTTCATCAAAATCGATTTATAAATACGAGCGTTATCGTATGACATAGCTCAGATATATATATATATATATATATATATATATATATATATATATATATATATATATATATATATATATAAATCAACAACGGAGGGTGGTTTTGGGGTCTGGGGGTCATGATCGGTGAAAATATATCGAAATTTTCCGGAACTGCTTTCCTCCGAACGGCTGCAATAAGTAGCTTTATACTTTTTTGTATTGAAAGCTACCAAAAACGTTGCTATAAATACAGAAATCTAATCTGTCGCGATTAATCGCTGGCATGCGGCTAATACGAATGTACAAAAAGTGATTTTCGGTTTAGTTGGTGGATAATCTAAGAAAATGTACTCAATGTAAAAAATCTGTTAGAGTTTATTGAATTAAGAATAGTTTTCACATATATTCTGTACTCCGGGCAGTATACCGGACATCTTTAACCCGGTTGGATCGCCTGGACTTTATAGGACAGTAAAAATGTACACACACAGCTAATTTTCAAAATTGAACATATTTTCCTCATTGTGGCATCAAACATTAGAGAACTTGACGATAGTTCACATCTGGAAGAACACATTTTACAACTACACTGCAAAAGAAAAAAATAAAGAGAAAACTGCCCAGTTAAACTGAGGGCATAGAGCTCACAGGCTACTCACACTAATTGTATATTAAACTGTTATTTCAAAGAATTTGAAATAAGCCTTCGAAAAATAAAGAAATTGACAATATATTAACGGGGGTGTCATCCCCCGTCCCCCTTCTTATAATTAACTAATGAACCCCCAAACTAATCAGGGAAGCGCCTTATTACAATGAACATATACACAAAATTTGAAGAAAATGGGATCATTTTTGCATGAAAAACCCATTTATCTAAATTAAGTGGGGGATTAGCCCCCCCCCTTCCCCCTTTATACTTAATCAATGAACCCCCAAAACTAATCAGGGAGCGCCTTATTACACTGAACCTATATACTAAATTTGAAAAAAAAAATCGGATAATTCTGCATGAAAAACCCAGTTATCTAAATTAAGGGGGGATTAGCCCCCTTTTCCCCCTTGATACTTAACCAATGAACCCCCAAAACTAATCAGGAAAGCGCCTTATTACACTGAACCTATATATAAAATTTGAAGAAAATCGGATAATTCTGCATGAAAACCCCAGTTATCTAAATTAAGGGGGGGATTAGCCTCCCGTTCTCCCTTTTATACTTAACCAATGAACCCCCAAAACTAATCAGGGAAGCGCCTTATCAGAAGGAACCTATAAACAAAATTTAAAGCAAAACGGTTAGTTCTATCAAGAATTATCGTGTTACGTAATACGTACATACATACATACGTACATACATACATACGTACATACATACATACGTACATACATACGTACATACAGAACCAGCGGGCACATTAGCTCTTAGGCTTTGATAGCTTGTGAGCTAAAAATGATGATTTTACGGTATAATACTGGCACCCCAGCTGCTAGTATTATACTGTAAAATTAATAGTAATAAACAGCAAAATAAGCAGTAATACGCTACCGCGCATGCGCGACAGTGCATTACTGTTTATTACTGTTAATTTTACGGTATAATACTAGCAGCTGGGGTGTACGTATTATACTGCAAAATCTTACATATATGTATACTTTTTTGTATTGTACAACATTCAAATTCTGTCGGTGTTAATGGCAGGCCTCATATTAATGCCGTGTGATTACAACAATACAGATAATTATAGCATAACTAGCTGCGTGGCAACCAGATGTGTTGCATTTCTTTCTAAATCGGGAGCAATAATTCTCTAGTTAAATGCAAAAATGTTAATTTAGTTTCAGTTTTACCTCTTTAGTTGAATGTAAATTATAACTAGTGGTTGGGGTCCACCGTAATACTTACCCATCATGGATATGCATAACATAAAATATGAAAATAAAACATGTGTAAACTATTTATAAACTACATTGCAATTCGAATAAAATCGTGGCTTGATGACGTCATAAACTTTAAATGCTCTATTTCTAAATTGCGTAAAAGAAACATCCTTATAACTTCAAAATTGATAATCATATTTACCAACTGTTTACTGCGTCGGATTAAGCGTCTCATTTCCAATTAAAATATATCTTTGAATTGAAATTTGAATGAAATACAGGGTCATGAAAAATCGAAGAGTGTGGAAAATAGGATTATAAATATCTCGGCAACTCATTATCCGATAAACTTCATTCTCCATGTAAAATTTGTTTTTTTTTTAATTGTCTTTTATATTCCCTCCTTAAACTTTCGAAAAATTTTATATGCCTTTTATCAGAACAAATATTTTGAGAGTCCGAAAAAAAATAGTTCCGGATAATCGAGGTTACTCAAATTCAATAAGCTTCTTCCCATTAGTGCATACTAAGTACATAGCAAATTTCAAGTCTCTATCTCAATTTATTCGGGAGATAGAGCGTTTACAGACACATACATAGTCACACAGACACACAAACAGACGGACGGCAAAATTTTTTTTCTTATAATATGTTTTTCGGAATCTCCAGTGTCTGAAACGTGTTAATCCGTCAAAAAAGTTTTTCGATTTTCAAAACCATTACAAGACTTACCCTATACTACGTATGATGGGTAAGCAAAAAAGTTACAATAATTTCTTGTCAATTTGTCGACGGATGTTTCTTTTGTCTTTTGAAGATAAATTGATTCCTACAAAAAAATTCCTACAATAAAATGTGTGAACATAAGTTTTAATTTCTTCAAATTTTATTGAAAATGTAATTTAATCACGGTATTGTTTTCACCATCTGCTCAAATTAAATATATATATTCTTATCAATTTGATTGACAAAATGACATCAATAAATAAAAATCCCTACTAATTTATTGTCCCCCTTTCTTATGCACAAAAGCGTGTGCACAAATAACGTCATTTGGACGAATTTATTCGAAATATATACAGTTTATGAATTAAAATAAATATTTATAAATTTGTATTTTTCTCGCTAAACCATTTCGGGTTTAAGCACCTTTGTGAAAAGTTTCAATCGTCATGTATAAGAAATAATAACTTAAAGAAATGGGTTTTTTCTCACAAATTCATTTCTTGTAAATAAGTGACAATAAAATCGTTATTTAAATGCAAGGAGATCAAATGTGTTTTTGTTTAACCTCCTTGGATGAAGGTAAAACTGAAAAAAAAACTGCGATGGAATTATTTACTTTACGTCAATGGAATTTATGTCAATGTTCAAGACAGACGATTTTTGGCTTTCTAAAATAAACTGATTCCTGAAGATCGAATATTTAAAAATAAGTTTATATTTCTTCAAATTTTCTTGAAAAACATAATTCAATCACAATATTATTTCCCCTGTGTATATTCAAATAAAAGATAATTCCAATTTTCAATTTCAATTTGAAAATAACGACAAAAAAAAAGAAAGAAAGAAATCTAATAATCCCTATCAATTTCTTTATATATATATATATATATATATATATATATATAATGCGAAAACCACATACCATACTTTCAATTCCAAATATATATATATATATATACCAAAACGTATACATATTAAGAGTTCAACTTAATACTAGAACGTGGCCGCAAAATTGAAACAACTGCGCTACCTTGTGGACAGAGGGCATAATGCCTATGCGCACGCTTTTAGTTTGATGTCATTAGGTATGACACAAAATCTACCATCTGCGCATCTCCTGAGCATATTTTGCGAATCTGTACTCAGTCAGGGAAGCTGCGTATCTTGTTTAGTAGATTTATTTACAAATATTTTCGATACAGTTTGTTTTGATAGAAATATGTATATTTAAAAAAAGAAAACATTCAAAATACCACAATAGTTTCGGGAAAAAAGGAATTAATGCTTTGTAACACTAATTCCTTTTCACCCGAAGTTAATATGATATTGTGAATGTTTTTTTTTTAAAATACTCATAACTCTATCAAAACAAACTGTATCAAAAATATTTGGCATTAAATCTAGTAAACAAGGTACACATCTTCCCTGATTGAGTACAGATTCGCAACATATGTTCATAAAATATAATTATACTTTCCAGCAATAAAAATTACCATCGGAACCGTGCGAGGATTTCGCACTGCAATCTAATATTTTTTGGCAATATCCAATATTTTTTAGATGAAGGTTTTAACTTCAAAAGAAAAATCAAGGATAAAAATATCTGCAAAAAGCATCAGTCAATCCAGAGTATCATTTCATTTATTCCATGAAAGTTACAGTAAAAACTGATCGATGATAGCAAAAGCATTCACAACAACAGTTTCGATCTGTTTAAAATAATAAGACAATATGAAACGCATTTTAGTGTTTACGGACTATTTCATGTTTCCTGTTTAAAAAAGAAAATAATAATAATAATAAAATAAGTGTTACGTTCACAAGAATTTATTATAGTCAGGTAATACAATACACAAAAAATCGCACACGTTTCGACCAAGGGCTTTGTAGATTTCTGAATTTTGCACATTTTTAGATCATTTGCTTTGTTTAGATTTTAAGTACTTGCCGGATTTATTGACGACCAGCAATTAATCGCCAAGTTTGACTCAGTTTATCGAGAAACAAAATGCAATCACAAAAATATAACCAAAAGAAAATAAATAAGTGTATTGGTAATTTTATGTCCGCAAATCTTGCAAATAGCATTTTTTTTTGGTCGCCAATAGCAGTTTTATGGTTTGAGTGAGTGTACAAATTAGAAACAATGATTTGATGTTCAAATAAAATGTTTTGGTCTCTGTTATTATTTATTATTGAAAAAAAATTGTATTTTAAATATAATGAGTGAAAAGGGCATAAGGGTATGTGTTTTAAATGGGTGTATTATTTAAATTTTCGAAATGAATGCAATACAAACACTGGCGAAGGGAACAACATTTAGCGATTTATCAACTGCGCTCGGCTAACTTAGAAGGCTACTTCACTCACAGGAAAACACACCCTCGCTAACGTTAATCCTATGGGACAGTTATTTTATAATATCTCGTTAGCATTTCAATATTTTATTGTTATTATTATTTTGCATTGGATAACTGAGGTTGATCTCTATGCAGGCCGTTTTTTACCTTTTCAATTATGTTTATAAGTTTTTACTTTCTTCTATATAAAATAGAAGAAAGTATTGTAATCGAAATTTTTTTCGACTTCCGGTTTTCAACGGATTTACACGTTTTAGGGGTCAGAGATTCCGAAAAACATGTTTTTACAAAATGTCTGTCTGTCCGTCTGTGTGTCTTCATTGTATCATCGAAAAGTGTATGAAGTTATGCTTCAAATTGAACCACATTTATTTTCTATGTTTTTGGCTATGGCAAGCAGGTTCTATCAGAATTTGGGGATATTTCGACGAAAGGAGGCGCTGTGATCGATATTTTTGTTCCATTCTCACTATTGTATCATCGAAAAGTGTATGAAGTTATGCTTCAAATTGAACCAAAATTTTTTTTCTATGTTTTTGGCTATGGCAAGCAGGTTCTATTAGAATTTGGGGATTTTTCGACGAAAGGGGGTGCTGTGATAGCCATTTAAAGATTTCAAATTCAAAAAGATGTGCAAATTCAAAAAAATTAGAAAGCCTAAAACTTTTTTTCGTTAAATGTTCGGCCTTGATCCGGAGAATCCGGAGCAATTTTCGTTTTGCCTCTATCTTAAAAAATGGTTGAGATATAGCGGTTTGAAATTTTAGGGTGGCTGACATTTTCAAACAAGACAGCAGAGATATGAGATACCATATGAAGCGATTTAGAACCGGCTTCTGACATAGCCCACTCAACAATTCGTTAAAACATGTTTTTGATTAAAATTTGCTGAAAATTCAAAATTAAATCGGCATATTTTTCATAAAATAAATGAAAGGTTTTCCTGAAATTATTGTTGCCAAAAAAAAATAAAATACCACATTATATGATGCTCATAGCAATTATTATAAAAAACACCGCACAGGTTTATTTTATACTTATGATTAAAAAGCGAAATTGAAATTGAAATGTTTAGATTTATATTTCTAAGTCCCATGGTTTTCCCGAAACGAATGACGTTATCCTCTAATGCAGTCAAAATACGATTGTTAATTTTTTTTTTTTCTCGCGCGTGCCTTTAGCAATCTTGGATCAGTTTTTAGTCTAACTTTGATGGAATAAATTAGATGATATTCTGGCTTGACTAAAAACTAAATGTTGTTTGCAGATATTTTTATCCTTGCTTTTTCTTTAGAAGTTTAAACCTGCATCTAATAAATATTACATATTGATAAAAAATTATACTTCTCTATTATCCCGTCGACCACTTTTCATAACAAAAAACTATCGCCAAATAAACGGGAGAACGTTACCATTGGAATATCAAAATAAATAAATAAATAAAATATAAGAATTTAAGGACACAATTGTAATTTTAATTAATAAAATTACTAATAAATCAGTAAAACATAATGAAAAATACACGCAAATGTCGAATTAAAAACCATTTGATGACGTAACAAACACTTATAATGCTTCTAACATCAAGTAAATGGGACTGCATTTTTGGCGTTTGATCTTACAGTTTGGCGATAGTTTTTTGTTATGAAAAGTGGTCGATGGGATAATAGAGAAGTACCTAAAAAATATTAGATTTCAGTGCGAAATCCTCGCACGGGCCCTCTGGTTCATCCATAAACGGGTTTAATTTATGAGTTTTATTTAACATGGTTTCGGCAAATTTTCTTTCATTGTTGTAACCATTAATCCTATTATATGCTTATCACCATATATTTATATTCGCCAACGTCAAATTCTCGCCAAACTTGGCGACAGTTGGCGGAATATCGCCAAATTTGGCGACCAAAATAAGTTACCATAAATGAAGCCAACTTGGCTGTAGAGGACTAATTTGGCGATATTCTCTTTCAAATTCAATGAACTGGGATTGAATTTTCTTTAATTAGGTTCCACGCATTTTACCTTCGTGTTTTCCAGTAAAATTATCTAAAATCGTAAAACCAAGGAATAGGGAGGCTATCTGTTCCTGTCGGTTCAGGTCAGAAGGACTCTTTGTAGTTTAGTGTACATCGGTTGTTCGCATCCCTGTAACCCGACGATTCGCAAGCAGCTGACGTACAACAGAATGACGAAAAATATTGATTTTATTGGCGATGTGATAGCGAATTTTGAAGTATTAAAATGACTGAGATAGAAGAAAGTTTTGGGATTGGCACATCCGACTAGTTTATTTTTAGGGTTTCGTTCATCTCATGAAACCCTATTACCCCCGCATCGTTGTCTGCCCGTCACAGAGCCATTCTCAAAAAGTATGTAACTTACAGAGTTGAAACTTAGTGTATAAATGTGAATAGCAGCTGTAAAGTGCTCAAAATATTAAAATTTGAAAAATTTGTATTATTTTAATAAATAGAGATAAAAAACCAAAATTCTAACAGCCTTTTCCTATTAAATTGAAACATTTTTCGGTATAGCCGATGCCAAAGATTTAAAATCCACAATGAAATTCTTTCTACAATAATTAATTTTCTATCATACGATTTTCACGTTAAAAATGAAAATGAAATAAAAAGTTTCCCCCATTGAAAAAAAGATAAAAATGAAATAAAATTGATTGACGTCATAGTCGTAATAAAACGGAAAATGTCTAAGATTTCTCAATAATACAAGGAGTATGAGTATGTGTATGTGGACAAAGCAGATTAATATTACGTCATTAGAGAATTAAAAAGAAAATCTGACGTCATATAGGAAGTTTAACTAATTTTTCAAATGTTTGAGAATAATACAAAGCGAGTATTAATATAAATAATAGAGAATAGTAAATATATGAGTTTGAGAAACATATTGAATCGTGATAAAAATCCGATTATGGAAATATTCGCATATTTTAACATTTTGAAGGTGTACAATTTGTTTAATTTTGAAATTATTTTTTTAAATATTGCATTTAGTCCGTATGACGAATATTATTATGACAGAATATAATAGCGGGCTTGGACCGCTATCCGGCTGGTTTAGATATTCCAAAAAAGGAAAAAATAGACCGGTAAATTTTTACTTTATAAAAAACATGACTTTTTTTTGTTGTTGTTGCTAAATGAAGTTTGTTTGAATTTATTAAAGAAAGGATAAAGTGTTTTGAAAGGAATATTAAACGAAACCCTTTGAGCGATCTTCGATCACACTTACCCACTTGTTTATTAAGATACTTTCACTTTCGGTACCGGTTTCAAACGAGATATAAAATAATTGTCCCATAGGATTAACATTAGAGAGCGTGTGAGTGAAGTAGCTACTTAAAAGTAACTCTTTTTTTACGCTATTTTATTAGGGTTTCGTTCATCTCATGAAACCCTATTACTCCCGCTCCGTTTTCTGTCTGTCACAAAGCCGTTCTCAGAACCTATATAACTTACAGAGTTGAAACTTTGTGTATATATAACTGAATACTTGCTATGAAGCTCAAAATATTAAAATTTGAAAAAATCGTATTATTTTAATAAATAGAGATAAAAAACCAAAATTCTAACATCCTTTTCCTATTAAATTTAAACATTTTTCGTTATAGCAGTTGCCAACAACTAAAAATTCACAATAAAATTATTTCTACAATAATTAATTTTCTATTGAAAGATTTCTACGTGAAAAATGAAAATGAAATAAAAAATTTCACCAATTGAAAAAAAAGATTAATATGAAATAAAAATGATTGACTCATATTGGTAATAAAATGGAAATTTTCAAAGATTTCTCAATAATACAAGGAGTATGAGTATGTGTATGTACAGAAAGCAGATTAATATCACATCATTAGAGAATTAAAAAGAAAATTAATCTGACGTCATATCGGAAGTTTAACGGATTTCTCAAATGTTTGAGAATAATACAAAGCGAGTATCAATATGAGTAATAGAGAATAGTAAATATATGAGTTTGAGGAACGTATTGAATCATGATAAAAACCCGATTATGGAAATATTCGCATATTTTAACATTTTGAAGGTGTACAACATGTTTAATTTTGAAATTACATTTTTTTTTAAATATCGCATTTAGTCCACATGACAGATATTATTATGACAAAGTATAGTAATGGGCTTCGCCCGCTATCGGGCCGGTTCAGATATTCGAAAATACGAGAAAAATAGACCGGTAAATTGTTACTTTATAAAAAACATGATTTTTTTTTTCTTTTTTGAAAATGAAATTTATTTGGATTTATTAAAGAAAGGATAAAGTGTTTTGTAAGGAATATTAAACGGAACCCTTTGTGCGATCTTCGATTACACTTACCCACTTGTTTACCTTAACTTGATTTATATAAATATATATATATATGTAAATGTGGAATTTCGTAATTGATTTAAAACTATTCTAGAATCCTAAAAATTATGCACACAGATATGTTTTCGGTGACAGTAAAACAGTTTGATATTTATTAACTTAATTATAAATTAATAGATTAATTTTATGGAATTTTTATGTTAATACGATTGTTACAACTGTATACGAGATTCAACAATAGAGATAATTATGTACCAAACCACGATCTCTAAAATATACCAACTGGTTGTGATATCGCAACAATTAAATATTTTAAACACTAAAGTGTAGAAAATAAAATACTACATGTTACAAAATAAAATACAAAATAAAGAAAATAGAATTAAAAGAAAAAGTGTAATATTAAAAAAAAAAAAAAAAATACGCTTTTTTTTTCATTCGATTTATTACATTTCACTTTATTAGATTCAAAATAAAATTTATTGGTATTATTAAAAATTGGCTATAAATATATATGTTCATCTGAGGCATGTGGAATCAATATAACGGCTTTAAAAACGTATTTACCATATTATTTGCTATACCTGATTAATGGCCATTTGAAAAATAAATTACAATTTATCTTTAAGTAAGAAATTGGATTTTTGGGAATAAATTAAAAGAAAGTGTTTTTAAAAATACATTTTTATTAAAGTTCCATTAATATAAACCACAGTTTTTAGGTAGCTTTCAATACAAAAAAGTATAAAGCTACCTATTGCAGCCGTTCGGAGGAAAGCAGTTCCGGAAAATTTCGATATATTTTCACCGATCATGACCCCCAGACCCCAAAACCACCCTCCGTTCAAATGTTGATTTATATATATATATATATATATATATCTCCATATATATATATATATATATATATATATATATATATATATATATATGACCTATGTCATACGATAACGCTCGTATTTATAAATCAATTTTGATGAAACTAATTGTGTGTATTAAGCTCACCAATGTCTCGACCGAGTTCGCTGGCCAGCTTGGTCCGCCATTTTGTTTCAAGATGGCGGCCAATTAAAAATTTAAAACTAAAATAAATATACAAAAAAGTTAAAAATTCAAATTTATTTTTTAATTCAGTGTTAGGCTTTGAAACGAGGATTCCAGAGCATTTTTTGTTTTACCTCTATCTTAAAAAACGGCTGAGATAGAGCAGTTTGAAATTCTAGGATGGCTGACATTTTGAAACAAGACAGCACATTACAAAAATTTTCATTGTTGTAATAATTTTCCCAATCAAACGCATAAAACTATATATTCATATCCGTTAGCGCCAAATTCTCGCCAAACTTGGCGACATTTGGCGAAATATTGTCAAATTTGGCGACCAAAATAAGTCTTCATAAATGAAGCCAATTTGGCTATTGCTCAATAATTTGGTGAATTTCTTATTCAAATTCAGTATTAACGAATCTTTTGTAAACGTTTTATTTGCATTTTAAGTTGCTGTTTTCGTGTAACATTAGCTAAAATTTTAAAACGAAGATATAGGAAAGCTACCTTTTCCTCCCGGTACAGGCCGGAAGGACTTTTATTTAGGTATGGTGCCTTATCTCGGCGTATATCAAAAACAATAGATATAGCAGAAGTGCCACATAAATAGGTTCTCAAAAATTAAGTTGCAGAAATAAAAGTGCAATTTTTAAATAATGGGTAACAGCTGATACATTTATACCTACTTTTTTTTCTAATTTCATCAGATAGTAAAACAGAATGTCAAAGATTTGATACTAACATTATGAAATAAAACTAAATATACTTTTAAAAGTACTTCCAACAAATTATATTTTATTTAAATAATGAAATATGTCCTAAAACAATCTTAAAGAACAAATAAATAAGTTGGAAATTGCACGTCAAACGTGACAAATGAGGTGCGTTCGTACTATAGCTAGTTATATAAATATTCAGATCTTGATGATTTTTAATTGTGTGAAATGAATTATACCGTCTGCAGATTCATTTCTGTAATAAAATAAGTATCTCGGTCGCTTGACGATTAAACCTCGAAAGTAATTATAACAAGAAACCCCCGATTTTTTTTTAATTCAAATTTCTTAATAAATATTTTTATTAATATATTCTAAAGTTTTGATTCGATTTTCATAAAATTTGAAATGTCTCGACAAAATTCTGCAAAGAAAATTTATCTTAAATTTCAAACCATTCGGTTGAATAGTTTTTGCGTTGTTACATGCGGACGGACGGACAGACAGACAGACGGACCAGACGACGACAATAGGTGCTACGTATTTATATAATTACGAACGCACCTAAAAATAACACAACAGTCGAAACGTTTTGCAAATGAAATAATCGTTTGCGTTTTGGTTTGCCCATGCGCAGTTATTTCATAGATACTACAATTATTATTGAACATCTAGTAGTTCACCCTCCTTCCGCTATGCGGCGTACGACCTTCAATGACGTGATCTCGGCGGACACCTCTGCCATATATCTTGGAACGCTTGATATGTATACGTTTTCTTATATACAAAAAATGGAGTATTCTAGTTGCCATCATTGCAAAAATGTCATTAAAAATTCGAAAAAAATTAATGTCTCGAAAACGAATTCAAATCTTAAAATTCTAAGACAACTTTTGACATCCTCATATAACTGATGTTAATTTGATCGCACAACGTCCCATATTCTAGGAGGAACAGCTGTGAAATATTCGGCAACATATATTAGTTTTATCAGTCATTTAATCAGTCGTTTCATAAAACCGCTTCATAAAATTGTTTCATAAAGATTTTATATATATAATATAGTGTAGATACAGGTTTTTGAGTGGGATAAGAGGCAGTCGTTCTGGCATTATTTATTTAAACTGGTGAAAAATAGTCCAGATGCCCTGCTTTTAACCCTTTAGCGGGCGGTGGTCACAAAAAAGGACACCTAACTTTAATTCCAAAACTGACAAACGGCACTAAGAATATTTAATTAAAATTTTTCTTTTATAAAGTAAGGGAAAATCAGCAAGGAAATTTCTTTTCTAAGGAAATCGTTTGTAAAATCTGGTGTCAGGCCATTATTTCATTATTTTACAAACAGCTTTATTCCGCGCCGGAAAGGGTTAAATAGGTCCATTCCCATGGTAAAAGAGGTTATGAATTTAAACCAGGAGAGGGAAATGTAGAGAAAACACGTTAAAGATTTAACAGTAATATTTAACAGTAAGTTAAGTGGCAACAATATAAAAAAAAACTTGGCAACGAAGTTATTATTTTACTTAAGAAAAAGGAAAAAGTTTGAAAAATGAGTTTGAAGTGTCAAAGCATTGTTCAATTGGCTGTATAATGGATTTTATTAATTTCGAAACTATTCAAGAGATAGAGCCAGTTTAACAGATGGTCCGATATAACTTGAATATTAAGTTGTCAGTGCGAGGGTGGCTTAGTCCACTCTGGCAATGCCAACTTAATCACCCTATGCTTGCTGAAGAAGCTTAATCTCCTCTGGCACTGGCAGAACTGGCCCAAAAGAGTTTGACAAAAATTAAACATTTTTCTCGAATTCACAGCTGGCGAGGTTGGTACACTTTGGTTTCAAAGTCTCAATTGAAAAAGCGGTAATGGATGTCAGTTAATTTGAATTTATGCTACTTGAATTTATACTCATTAAATTTATGATGGACACAGCATCCTCGTTGTATAAGAATATCAAAAGTATATGAAATTCAATATTGCTACGGTAATTAAAAAAGCCGGTATGTGCGCTTCGTGCCACAAAAAATCACTGAATGGGAGCAACCTCGCTGTATAAGAATATTAGAAACACATGAAATTCGTTATTGCCGAGATAACTCTAATGTGAACTATGACTAATTTTAAGCTTCTTGTAATGATCAAAGATCCTTCCCCACATCCAAATACTTCTCATAAGAGGCAGTAGGTAACCTATCAGAACAACTGGGCGATTTCTGCCTACGAACGTCCAGGGCTGCTGACCTTTTTTCTATGAATTGCAAGTCAACCTACCTATACCCAATAAAGGAACTTGGTAGAATTTCTACTTTCTTCAAAGAAGGATTTATAATGCTTAAATAAAGTATTTAATGACTGGTTTTCTCTTTTGACTAAACCTATGCTAAATCTTAGAGAAAATCAAGAATAAGCATAGATCTAATACTTTGTGCGAATTTTAATTCATGAATCAAAAACGCTTACAACGTTGTAACGCACAAATATTAAGAAATGGCACAAAAACCGCATACGGTCGTTTCAAAGATTCCTCGATCCCCTTCCTCAGTGGAAAAAAAAAAGAAAAAGGATAAAAATGGGCTCTAAGAATGGGTTCTTAGAGCCCATTTTTATCCTTTTTTTTTTTTTTTTTTTTTTTTTTTGCACTGAGGAAGGGGATCGAGGAATCCTTGAAACGGCCGTATGCGGTTTTTGTGTCATTTCTTAATATTTGTGCGTTACAACGTTGTAAGTGTTTTTGGTTTATGAATTAAAAGCAAGAATGTTCTAAGAAAACTTACATTAATAATTTTTCCCACAAGTCAGTTATACTTATTAATTTTTAATTTCCAAGAACTATCTCACAATGTAAGGAACTGAATACAAATATTTTACATTACATCAGTTATAACAAATTAACGTAAGTAATTTAAGACCATGCGTAAAGGCAAACTGGTGTGCGTGTGTGTCGGGAGGGGGGAAGGGGGGCGGAGGCGAACGCCGCAAATAAGGTTTGTGTTTCGAAGTTTTAAAGTTAATTTGATAATCTTTACAGGTTGAGGCATCTATTCGAAATATTTGAGCAATTTATAAAATTTCTTCTAGAAAATGTATAAGGAACCTTATAGTTTGAGAAGCAGCATCACATTTATACAATCAATTTTAACGTCGATGTTTTTGGTACATTTGATAGATTAGGTGACACAAATATCAAAACTGCCCATCATCTGGCGCTCCAACGAGAGCCTGATACAAAGAGAAATGAATGGTATACTGATTACGGATGTTACCAGGTCTACGCTGATATAATACGTAATCGGGATACCATTTGCAGCAGGATGTGAGATGTTGCTATGGCAACACGCCCCCAAGTGTACCAGATGAGTGGAATATGTGGTGCTGCCACAACCATGTCAATTGCTTCATCTTTATATTTATTGAAGTTAATAAATTATTGAATTTTTAAGGTCAAGTATCATTTTGTGAATACCTTTATTCTTTATTTTTAACAGTAGAGAATAGATAAATATGAATACATCATGCAAGTGGTAATTTATTTTTATGTAATATACATTTTTTTTTCAGATGCTGTGACGAATTTGCGCTACCTTACGTAACGTAAAATGGAGAACATTGATAGAAAAGGAAAAATTTATTGGGATAGAAAGGTACCTGACACAAATTTGGAGCGATTTAAAAAACAATTAGAAGATAAATACAGCGTAAAATTTGGTGAGTATATCCAATTAATCGTTTTGGTTTCAATATTATGAAAGTTAAACTTACTTGTGAAATCAATGCTCATCAATATAAGAGCATAATTTCTTTATCATATAATTTTTGTAGTTTCATTAAAGGTAAAATTCTTGTGCATTGCTTTCTTTCAGTTCTGGAACTCAGATATATTTGTATATTTATTGGAATTAATACATGTTTTTCTAATATTGAAAGCCACATACAAATTAATTACCTTTAAGGAATTAGAAATATTTTATTTGATTAAAAAGTTTAATTTGTTTTTTTATTCCCTCATATTAAAAATTTCGTTAATTTGTGGTCCTTTCAACAAAACCGCATTCAAAATTTTATATTAAAAGTTATGTTAAAGATATAATATAAAAGTAAAAATAGTTTTATTTTATTTTTTAAGGGGGTCCCAGACACATTTTAAAAATATTTTTATTTATTGAATTAGAATTTTGAGTTTTTTGGCGGTGGTTACGCATATAATTTGTAAACAAAATCAATCATAAAACTTCTAATAAAGTTTTAAAAAATATATATATTAAAAAAAAAAGTGGTGTAGTTTAAAATCGTTATAACTCGAAATATTATTCATCAAATTTCAAACTTTTTTACATTTAATTAAACAAAAAGTTATAAGATTTAATTATAATTCAGCATATTCTTAAATATTAATAAAAAAATTAAATATTTCAAATAAAAATTTGAAAAAATAAATTTTAGAAATTCATATTTTCAAAAGTAAATATTTTTTACAAATTTTCTGAATCATTGTTAAAGTAAGATAACTGAAAAAGACATGTTCCAAGTTTGAACCATGTATCTTTAACGGTATTGCCTTATAACAATTTAAAGACGAGAATTGGTAAGAAAACCCGTCATGCAGAAAAACGCAAAAACGTTTCCATGACAACCACTATTTGAAAGTTAGATTTTGAAAATAAAAAAAATAATATATCATGTTCTAATTAAGATGGAAACATGATTCTAACATCATTTTAAGCGTAAAAAAAAAACAAAGAATTTTTTAATAGAATAAAATACTTTTCAAAAATTTGAAGATTTCTGTGTCCCTACTAAAGTACAGTTCTCGCTCATCTAACTAAACATTTTTAACACCTTCTCTATGCGATTGATCAATGCAAATTAATAAGACAATATCCCTGATCATACGCTACACTTTATCCCTTTACACGGTCCTGTCATACACAATTCTGGCTGTACTATATGACAACCAATTCTTATCGTCCTCCACTCACTCAGCCTATATTCGGCTGTATCTAGCACACGGCTACTATATCTCCGGTGCTCGTTATCGTACTGCTCCCCGTTCTCTCGAAGCGTCTCGACTAGAGATGAGACGAGCTCAGCCCGCGCCCGAAAGCCCGAAACGGGCTCGGGCTCGATTTTTATACCAGCCTTCGGGCCCGGACGGGCTCCGGCTCATTCTTTCTGAAACTGTCAATTTTATTTATTCTCATATAGAAAAAATAAAAATAACTTTTTCCCCTAAAAATTTACATATTCTTATATCACGTAATTTTAATGTTATTTTGATTAGAATGTTAGAAGGGGAAACAGGAATCTTATTTTTCTTTTCTAGTATTAGAATTTTAAAAGAAAATTTACCATATTTGCGACGCGACTGACGACTGGGTGATATGGCACCAATGCGAAGAGGCTCCAATAATATTTGTTGCTAGATTTTCATTTGTGACATTTGGATATTTTTTTTATTGGACGTTTTATTTTATTTTATTTTATTAGAGATCTAATGCGAGATGAATATTATTCTTCATTCATAGTCAATCATAGTGCACCGGATGAACAGTTATTTTCACATACGAAGTTTTTAAAAAATGAGATATTACTTTTAAAACAATTTTTAAATACTATGCAATTTTTTTCGGTATCGCGCTCGGGCTCTAATGACACAAAATGTTTCGGGCTCGGGCGGGCTTGGATTTAAAAATCATCGGACCCGCGCTCCGAAAAGAGAGCCCGAACTCTCGACAACTCTCCGCGTCTGCTCCGCTCTGCACTGCTCTGTCCTACACTGTCCGCTGCACTCCGTGAACTCTCGTCATCCTGGTCTCCTCCTTTCCAAAAACTTCGGAGCTTTTCTTTATACCCACGTGTGCATATCTTTCTCTAAAAAGTTCCTTCTCTCTTCTTCCAACTTCATATCTCGGCTCTCCAGGAATTCCACGGTGATTGTGTCCGCATTCCAAGGGTTTATAATACCTTCCCAATGTTACTGTGAAAGCCCCAAAAATAGCTGTGCAGATCAGGGGAGATTTTTTTGATCAACCACGTAAAGAAATTTACAAAAAAAAAACGCACATAAATGAACACAATAATATATGATATCTATTTATGATAAAATCCAAAGGCAAGAAAGTGTTGGTAACCATGCCGGGTTCGACCACTTTGGTCTGCGAATTGACCGTAGCTAAACGCCATGTTAGGCTTAATGAAAAACCTATGCTAACATATGACAGCTAAATGATAATTTCTTCTACTTGATATCATGTCTGTTCAGCATATTTTCCGATAAAACATGTATACCATATCCTATTATAATGTTTGAAGTTTTCTTAATTAAAAATCCAGATTAAACCACGGATTCCCAGATATAAACAAACGAAAACTGCTGCCATTCAGAATCACAAATTCAAATGAATCACAAATGAACGAAAAGTCTTTGAAAGCTTCAAATACGATTCTGCTCTTGAAATATTTGTCAAAGCATGTTAAAGATTTTAAGTATTTTAATTTTGTTTAAAACCTTCAAAAACTATTTTAGCAGCCATCTATCGACAAATCCAAGTGTAGGAAAGTATATTGTAGGTAATCATTCCAGAGACAGAAGCGAGTCGGAGATGCGAACCCATAGAACTAAGAATAGTTACTATTCCCACATCCATGACGAACCCGAGCGTAGCGAAACGCCATGTTAGGCGTAATGAAAAACATATGCTAACATATGATAACTAAACGATATTTTCGTCTACCTCAAATCATGCCTGTTCAACATATTTTCATATAAAAC
Source organism: Maratus michaelseni (assembly GCA_963931845.1). NCBI lineage: Eukaryota > Metazoa > Arthropoda > Arachnida > Araneae > Salticidae > Maratus > Maratus michaelseni. Next base: position 150,764,701 of record OZ007596.1, on the reverse strand, counting down.
ATGTAAATCAACATTTCTGTAATCCATTTTTTCTGTAAAACACTTTTTTCAGAAATAGCGGTGACTGCTTTCGTAGAGAGACTTTGCGGTGATCGATAGTGTTATATTAAGCTTCTTTTTTAAATATTGCTTTGGCGCCATCTACCGGCAGATAATACAAACAAAGGAACTTTCTGTTAGAAAAAATATATAAAATAACAATAAAGTTGTATAAAAAATATATAATATATTGTATAAAATGTATATAAGCATATTTTTAAAATAAGAAAAAATCAGGACGTATTAATTTATTTCAAGATCAACTTTTAAAAGCTTCAGCTTAATGTTACTTCTTTCTTAATGTTATTTATTTTCTTAGTTGTATCAATTTTTAAGATCCTATCTTATATCCACCTAAATTTGGGAATTTTGTTTCCATAGTAAATAACATTATTTTTTCTTATGAAACGTAATTAAAATATAAAGAATACATAGTATCGAGTAATTTGCATTTAATTTTGCTTATGCAATCAAACAATGAGCTATGTGCTGAGTCAAACTCTTTAGAAACTCATTGATAACACTTTTTACAAAAACTTTCGCACATGGATTATTTTTTAATATTTAATTTGAATGTTATATATATATATATATATATATATATATCCTCATCATTTTTATTTGTAGAAATCATTTGTCATTTTTAAAATGTACTTTTCTGCAATACAAACCTTTCAATAATAAAATTTTCATGCTGTTTGTTTGTATGAAGTTTTATGAAATTGCAGTGCAGATCAACTATCTGTCATTTTTGAAGGGGGTTATATACTAGTTAATTAAATATAGTTAACTGAATTAGCAAGCTATACAAGACATAGGTCCTATTAAAGTCAGAAAACTGACACTATTCTTCACTTATTTCCTTACGCTGTGCCAAAGTGTCCGATATAACGCTCTGTCCCAGTAATTTTATTCCTCTTTTGCCAGAGACAAAAAGAGGGAAAATATCATCCCCTCTGTCTCGCAATCCCAACAAAACAACTCCTGTGTTCGTTTTCAAAGAAATTAAAGAGGATCCCCTGTTAGAAAAGTAATTTCTGATATAAACATTTCATCTATTATCGTGAGTCTGACTATTCATCCTTCGATTTCAACAAGCTGGTGAAACGGAACACGTGTGCTGTCAAAGTATTTTTCTGCATCTGTGAGATACTCATTAGAGAACTTCTGACACGTGTAATCTCCAAAAGTTCAAGGCTAGATGACGTAAACTTGACTGTGTTTTTCTCATCCAAGAAACTAAATACTTCAGTCTCTAAGTAACTTTCGTCGAATTAACAACCGCAGAAAATTCTATGGAAATAGACTTTAACCTTTTAATATTTTAATGTAAAAATTAATCATGTAAATTAATTCTTTTCTTTTTTCTTTCTAGTAATTAAATAATTAAATTAGAAAATATATCTTGAAGTTATTTTCACAGGATATTGTGTTTATCAGTCTCATCGCATAATAGAAAAGTGATTAAGCCACATAGTGCTATTCCAATGGATTATTTTACTTTGGATTACATCACACCTTCGCGGACTTAACAGGTATGAAAAACTTGCATTACCTTATATTCAATTGTGAAGTTTTAAGTGAATTTTACCTAAAATAGAAGAAGCATCATTTGCCGTAGTACACAAAATCCTACAGATTATGAGACTGAGGGTGAACACGGTAAAACCGCTCTCTAATAAAAAAAATTAAATAAAATTAAAAACTATATTTTAAATAATAAAATATTGGTTAAGGATTAACAGAAACAAGTTTAAATCAAAGTATTAATAAAATTAATAAAAATACAACAACGTGGCTTCAAATATTAAAGAAATGTGTAACATTGATAAACTGAACTCCAATAATTACGCGGTTTGGAAGTTTAAATTGGAAATGTTATTAATGAGAGAAGATTTAATAAACCAGATAACTGATGATCCGCCAAACCCCTTATCAGGCGATTGGACGAAGAAAGATAATAAGGCCAGGGCCATAATCAATTTGAGCTTAGAAGACTCCCATCTGATTTACATTAAAAACGAAACATCAGCTAAAGCTACATGGCTACCATTAAAAACAATACATGAGCGCGCGAATTTATCTAGTAAATTATACTTGCTACGAAAATTATATAGTATAAAACTAGCTGAAAATGGAAATATGAATGATCATATAGTTAAAATATTAGAAACCGCTGATAGGTTAAAAGCAATAGGAGAAGAGATTAAGGACTCTCATCTATCTGCACTTTTGTTGTGCTCCCTTCCACCTAGCTATGATACTCTGATCACGGCATTAGAGGCCCGATCAGAGACCGAATTAAATTCAGAATTTATAAAAGGAAAACTTACAGATGAATTTCAAAGGAGACAAGAAAGCTCCAATTCCTCGCATGAAAATGTATACAAAACCTTTAATAAACAAAAACAAAACACTAGGGCATATCCAAAAAGAGAACAAAACATTTTTTGCACGCATTTCAAAAGAAAAAATCATGTGCGACAAAACTGTTGGTTTCTTAAGAATAAAAATTCTAAGAACCAAACAAATGAAAAATACACACAAAATTCGTCTTTATGCTTTGAAGCAAGTGATTTTACTCCGGAAACAAAAGCAGAAACAAACACACAAATTCAAGAGAGTAAAAGCGAAGAAAATCAAAACACTTTCGAAAATACAGTGTCTCAAAAGCAATTATCATTAATCGCACATAATGAATCTAAATCTACTTGGGTCGTCGATTCTGGAAGCAGTTCACATATTTGTAATGACATAAATATATTTGTTGACATTGACAACAACAACAAAAATACTGTCACGATAGCAAACGGAACAACACTAGAATCGCACGGGACAGGTACAATAAAATTACGGACACAATCAAATGACATAAATTTAAAAGACGTTTTATATGTCCCTGATATTCAATCAAATTTAATGTCGGTTGCGAAAGTCACAAGGCATGGTTATAAATTCATATTTGCAAATAACACATGCAACTTATCCTATAATGGAAAAACTCTCTTTGAAGGAAAAAAGAGAGAAAATTTATATGAAATTGACCTATATAAACCTAAGCAAGGAATCTATGTCAATTTTGCTGAACAATGCAAGAATAAAAACTGCATTGAGTTTTGGCATAAGAGATTAGGTCATAGAAATGTTAATTCAATTAAACAACTCTTATCCAACAATTTAGCAACAGGTCTAGAAATTCAAAATTGCAAACATGACATAGTTTGTGAGAGTTGTATAAAGGGAAAACTAACAAATGCACCGTATCCAAAAAAGAGTAAGAACAGAGCTAAGAAGGCGATCGATCTGGTGCATACGGATGTATATGGTCCGATGCAAACAGAAAGCATAGGAGGGAAGAAATATTTTCTCACATTCACAGATGATTATAGTAGATTTACTATGGTATTTCTTTAATCGAAAAAAAGTGAGGTAGTTACCAAAGTAAAAGAATATGTAGCTATAACGAAAAATAAATTCGGTCGCACAGTTAAAGAAATCCGATCAGACAATGGGGGTGAATATACAAGCGAAGAATTAGAAAAATTCTTAAAATATGAAGGTATTCATCACCAGTTTACTATTCCGCATTGTGCACCTCAGAACGGTGTTTCGGAAAGAAAAAACAGGACTTTAGTCGAAATGACAAGGTGCCTATTATCGGAAGCCCAGCTTCCAAATAAATTTTGGGCCGAAGCTTTAAATACAGCTGTGTATCTTATAAATAGACTTCCAACGAAGTCTCACAATTCAACTCCATACCAGCTATGGACAAACAGAAAACCGGATTTAGCAAACATAAAAGTATTTGGCTGCAAAGCTTATGTTTATCTCGATAAATCCCAAAGAGGAAAACTCGATGATAAAGCAATAAAAGGTACATTTATCGGTTATGATAATAGATCAAAAGGATATAGGATCTACATTGGTAATAATAAAGTAATAAGGACAAGAACTGTTAAATTTATAGAAAACTCTAATTCAAATGAAAACGAAAAAAAATCAAACATTGATATGAGAGAAGAATTAGAAGTTCAGAAACAACCTGAAAAAGCAGTAGGAGATTCCTCAAAATTCTTTATAGACATGCAGGAAGATAAACAAACAGACAATGAGGAAAATTTAAACGAAAACGAACCTAGAAGATCTCAACGATCAAACAGGGGAGTTCCGCCCGATAGATTCGCTTATATTACTAAACAAAAGAAAAATGTTGAACCAACAGAGTGGAAAAATATAGCGAAAATCGAAAACCCATATGATAGAAACAAATGGTATGAAGCAACTAATGAAGAAATTAATTCATTAAGAAAAAACAATACATGGGAACTAATTGATCCACCACCTGGAATAAAAGTTATTGGGAATAAATGGGTATTCACAAAAAAATATAATGAAAATAATTAAATAGAAAAATATAAGGCACGTCTTGTAGCCAAAGGTTTTTCTCAAAAATACGGAAGCGATTATTTTGAAACCATCGCCCCAGTAGTAACGTACACAACAATAAGAGCGTTTCTAGCATGTGCAGCGCATAAATATTTTGTTGTAAATCATATAGACATAAAAACTGCATTCCTCCACGGAAATTTAGATGAGGAAGTTTACATGTCACAACCAGAAGGGCATGTAATACCGGGAGAGAAAAATAAAATTTGCAAACTAAAAAAATCAATTTATGGATTGAAGCAATCAAGCAAGAACATGGAACATTAAATTAGAAGAAAGTTTAACTAAACATGGTTTTGTGCAAATCACCTCCGATCCATGCCTCTTCACACGAAAATTAAAGAATAGTACAACATATATCATTATATATGTTGATGATTTATTAATTTCAGGGGAAACTAAAGAAATAAATGAAATAATAGAACAACTAAAAAAGGAATATGAAGTCAAAAATTTAGGACTTGTAAATTATTATCTGGGGATAAACATAAAACGAAGTAAACAAGGAAATTTTGCACTTGATCAAAGAAACAAAATAAAAGAACTGATCGAAAAATTCGATTTAAAGGAAGCGAAACCCTGTGATACTCCGATGGAACCCGGGTACTTAAACATAATTGATGAGGAAAATTTACTTCCTAATAACAGTAAATATCGGCAAGCTATTGGTACATTGTTATATATAGCTACAATAACCAGACCAGACATAGCCGCCGCTGTGAACATTTTGAGTCGTAGAAACGAAATACCCAGAGAAAAGGATTGGAACGCAGTAAAGCGGGTTATTAGATATTTAAAAACAACACAAGAACTAAAACTGACTATTAGTAAAGAAAATGAGCCAATTCTAAAAACATATGCTGACTCCGATTGGGCAGGGGATAAAAATGACCGTAAACCAACAACGGGAAATTTATGTAAATTAGGAAATACAGCAATTTCCTGGTCAACTAAGAAACAAAATTCAATTGCTTTATCATCCGCTGAGGCTGAATACATCTCAGCAGCAACTTCAGCAGAAGAGACAGTTTGGATAATCAATCTTCTAAAGGACCTTGATCTGCAACAAAATTTGCCCATAACTTTATTCGAAGATAACCAGGCTTGTATAAATATGGTTAAAAATTATAAACATCATTCGAAAACTAAACATATTGATATCAAATACAACAGTATAAAAGATCTTAAGGAAAAGGGAATAATTGAACTACAATATTGCCCAACCAAAATTATGGCAGCCGACATTCTAACGAAGCCCCTTCCCAAACCTGACTTTGCAAAACACAGAATAAGTTTAAATCTCAAGAACATATGCTGACTCCAATTGGGCAGGAGATAAAAATGACCGTAAATCAACAACGGGAAATTTATGTAAATTAGGAAATACAGCAATTTCCTGGTCAACTAAGAAACAAAATTCAGTTGCCATCTAACTACAGATAACTAACTAACTATAGATACTTCAGAAATCAAGCAGGGGTGTTAGAAAAGTAATTTCTGATATAAACATATCATCTATTATCGTGAGTCTGACTATTCATCCTTCGATTTCAACAAGCTGGTGAAACGGAACACGTGTGCTGTCAAAGTATTTTTCTGCATCTGTGAGATACTCATTAGAGAACTTCTGACACATGTAATCTCCAAAAGTTCAAGGCTAGATGACGTAAACTTGACTGTGTTTTTCTTATCCAAGAAACTAAATACTTCAGTCTCTAAGTAACTTTCGTCGAATTAACAACTGCAGAAAATTCTATGGAAATAAACTTTAACCTTTTAATATTTTAATGTAAAAATTAATCATGTAAATTAATTCTTTTCTTTTTTCTTTTTAGTAATTAAATAATTAAATTAGAAAATATATCTTGAAGTTATTTTCACAAGATATTGTGTTTATCAGTCTCATCACATAATAGAAAAGTGATTAAGCCACATAGTGCTATTCCAATGGATTATTTTACTTTGGATTACATCACACCTTCGCGGACTTAACGGGGATGAAAAACTTGCATTACCTTATATTCAATTGTGAAGTTTTAAGTGAATTTTACCTAAAATAGACGAAGCATCATTTGCCGTAGTAAACAAAAACTTAAACCCCCACTGTCCGACTCTCACATACAATGCTTTCTGAACTGAGAACCATTGGGAATCAATCGTCTTTGTATCTTATGGTCTCATTAATAAAGTCTATGTAAAACAGACAAAAAATCGAAGGGTTTTTCTTCGTAAATTTTTATTTTAATATTATAAGAAGAATTTAGGGAGTGTGATTGTTTTACTTTCACTTGATCTTTATAAATGTTTTTATTTAATTTTTAGTAAATAAATGTTTTTATTTAATTTTTAGTAAATAAATGTTTTTATCTAATTTGCTTATCCTTGAATATGAGTAATTATGACTAGAACAAAACCATTGTTTTTACTGTATTTTTTTATGTGACTTAAAAAAAAAAAGAGAAATAAAAAGTTTAAATAACATTAGCTTACCCGCCCGGCGTTGCTCGGGCCCGTGGTAATAACCTTAAATATACCTAAAATCAGCGTTGAATGATTTTATAGTTTTAAACAAAACTTTTTCCAAACGAAGCTAGAGTTGGGGCTCCACTGTTTTCAGCAACGTACAACGGGCGTAATACGCACGCTCCGGTCTGTTTAAATTGTATCTTTTTAAACGAAAATCTTTTCAAACGATTCTAATTTTGGGTACACTGCTTTCGTCAGCGTATACCTTCGAATTTGTATGATTTTATATTTCTAAACGAAAATCTATTCAAACGAACATAGCACTACCATAGCACTACCAAAGGGGTGCACTACCTTCGGCAGCGTACACCAGGCGTGTTACGCACACGCCAGTCTGTGTTTGCAAAAGCTTCATGTTAAACGAGTTTTTTTCACATAAAGTTAACTAAATTCTTAAAACAGAGGAATAGGGAAGTTACCTTTTCCTGCCACTTCAGGCCGAAAGGACTTTTTTTCAAATACACTGGTATATTATCGATTCTATCATTGTGACGTATGTTTTCTGCCATGTATCAGTTTTTTATTTCGTATTCCATATGGGATTTACGTGCTGAATTTTTTAATCAGCCGTTAACCCTGCATTCATTACAATGTACAACAAAAATCAATGAAGTTAATGTTTGCGATATAAAATACTAATTCTTAATGAATTCGATGTATTGAACATTAACAAGGTCATAAAATTCTGAATTAGCTCTTTTTAGGGTTTTGTTCATCTCACGAAACACTATTAGTCCCGCTTCGTTGTCTGTCTGTCACAGAGCCGGTTCTCAGAAACAATATAACTTACACACATGAAATTTTGTGTACTTATAGCTCAATACCTACTATGAAGTTGGCAATCATAAAATTTGAAAAAAAAATCGTATTACAGTTGAACTTTCCTTTACCGAAGTTTTCTACTTAATGAAATTTTCTGCAGAACTTTGAAGTTGAACACCATTAGCATGTAAATTAATCTCCATATTACGAAAAATATATTCTATATAACGAAGTTTATTCCACTTTTGTACCTGTACAGAATTCAAATTATGAGGTTGCTGTTACGATGGATATGCGAATTTATGTCAGCGGATTGTATGAAAATAAACATATTTAAATAATTTTCATTCTGCTTGGTGCTAAATAAAACAATTTTTTTACACACTAAGAAAAACACTTGTTATCATTACTCTCTCACACTGAGACTCAGATGGGGGATGTCTAAATACCCTTTTTACATTCAATGACATAGAACATGCAGTGGCAGTGACGCAATGGCGTCAGATGCATTAAAGCAAAAAGTCCTTCCGGCCTGTACCGGGAGGAAAAGGTAGCTTTCCTATATCTTCGTTTTAAAATTTTAGTTAATGTTACACGAGAACAGCAAGTTAAAATGCAAATAAACGTTTACAAAAGATTCGTTAATACTGAAATTGAATAAGAAATTTGCCAAATTATTGAGCAATAGCCAAATTGGCTTCATTTATGAAGACTTATTTTGGTCGCCAATTTTGGCGCTGACGGATATGAATATATAGTTTTGTGCGTATGAATGGGAAAATTATTACAACAATGAAAGAAAATAATTTGCGAGTAATCGCGTTAATGTGCTGTTTTGTTTCAAAATGTCAGCCACAGTAGAATTTCAAACTGCTCTATCTCAGCCATTTTTTTTTTAGATAGAGGTAAACCAAAAAATGCTCTGGAATCCTTGTATCAAGGCCTAACACGTAATTAAAAAATAAATTTGAATTTTTAATTTTTTTGTATATTTATTTTAGTTTTAAATTTTTAAATGGCCGCCATCTTGAAACAAAATGGCGGACCAAGCTGGCCAACGAACTAGGTCGACACATTGGTTAGCTTAATACACACAATTAATTTCATCAAAATTGATTTATAAATACGAGCGTTATCGCATGACATAGGTCATATATATATATATGGATATATCTATATATATAAATCAACATTTGAACGGAGGGTGGTTTTGGGGTCTGGGGGTCATGACCGGTGAAAATATATCGAAATTTTCCGGAACTGCTTTCCTCCGAACGGCTGCAATATGTAGCTTTATACTTATTTGTATTGAAAGCTACCTAAAAATATCAATTACAGTCAGACAGTTACCATAGCCTGACTTTGCATTGCTGATATTAGACGATTGCTTTGTGCATCCACAATGATGTGCTTCAAAAGACAAAATGCAAATTGAAGAACATCAAAGTTATTTTTGTTCCTGCCAATACCAGGGTTCGTACGCTTTTATCACAATTTTTAATAGAATTTTTCTATTTAATATTCAAAAAGCAGAAATTGCAGGATTTGTAATAGTTCTCTGCATTTAAATAAAAATTCTATTAAAAATTGTAATAAAACGGTACGAACCCTGAATACAACTTCAAAACTTCAGCCATTAGTCTAAGCTCTAAGGAATAATAAAAAATCTTGAAGTACATTTTCGAAAAAGACGGCTTTATAATTGAAACTGAATTAAATGCTTCTGAATCCAATACCTGTTTGCCCTGTCTGAAGGAAAAATTTCACGAATTTAAGTTGATTTCTATTTAACGAATTTTCTTCATAACGAAGTTTTTAAGTGTAACGGTGAGACTTCGTTAAATGGAAGTTTCACTGTATTTTAATATTGAGAGATAAAAAAACAAAAAATCTAACAGCCTTTTCCTATTAGATTTAAACATTTTTCGTTATAGCAGTTGCCAACAATTAAAAATCCACAATAAAAATTTTTCTACAATAATTAATTTTCTATTGAAAGATTTCCACGTGAAAAATGAAAATGAAATAAAAAGTTTCACCAATTGAAAAAAAGATTAATATGACGTCTTATTGGTAAGTTTTTGAATGATGTTTATAATTTTTAACCATATTGATACATTAGGTATGAAAGGTACACATTGTGTGGTTATCAATACGAAAAAAGCTAAAAACAACGTTGAAGCACACAAATTAAAAAACTTTAAAACACATACGGCCGTTTCAAAGATGCATGACCCCCTACAAAAAAAAAAAAAAAAATCCCACACCTTACACTGATGAAGGGGATCTATGCATCTTTGAAACGGCCGTATGTGTTTTAAAGTTTTTTAATTTTTGTGCTTCAACGTTGTTTTTAGCTTTTTTCGTATTCATATTGATACATGCCTGGTTGTCTTCAAATAGAATTATTGGCAAATTTTGTTGTAAGATCAAAATCGTTTAGAAGTTTTAATTATCCAAACTGTCCCTTGGGCTGAAGTTGCTGCTGAAATATATTCAGCCTCAGCGGATGATAATGCAACTGAATTATGTTTTTTAGTTGACCAGGAAATTGCTGTATTTCCTAATTTACATAAATTGCCCGTTGTTGATTTACGGTCAGTTTTATCCCCTGCCCAGTCAGAGTCAGCATATGTTGTTAGAATTGACTCATTTTTTAAATAATTAATTTTATTTCTTGTGTAGTTTTTAAATATTTAATAACCCTCTTCACTGCCTTCCAATCCTTTTCTCTGGGTTTTTCGTTTCTACTACTTAGGATGTTTACAGCGGCGGCAATGTCTGGTCTGGTTATAGTAGCTATCTATCTATCTATCTATATTATAAGAGACAAACGTGTCCGTGCGTAACGCTGACGTCATTCTGCGAATGGCAACAGTTGACGACGAAATTTCGGTTTTGTGATTTTTGCTACTGCAATTTTTTTACTTTCTAAAAATCGGACATTTTTACACTGTTATATAGGGGGAAAAATCTACTTTCAAATGCAATTTGGTTGAAAACTGTATCTTAATTTACTAATTTATTATGGCGTTTTAAAATAAAAAAAATTGTTATTTTTCACTTTTATCGGGCTCAATGGTTGCCATTGGTAATTTTTTTCCGCTTGGCGACTGCATATTATCGTTGGTTAAAGAACTAAAATGGCTATTATTAATTAGAAAATAATACATACATCTTGAAAAGTAAAAGAAAAGAAACTGTTACTGATTTTATATAAAATACAAAAATAATAAACGTTTTGATGTGCGAAAATTTTAAAAATTGAAATTATTTAATTTAAACGCGAAAGTAATGTTTGTGATACTTAAAAAATTGTTTCGATGTAAAAAATGTGACTCAAACAATATTTGGCTATTTATCGTTTGCGCCAGGATAATCACGATCAAAAATAAATTTATGAGGAAGTTTCGCTTGCTGCTTTAAATGAAAATTCTAAGGTTTATTTTTTTTTTTTTGAGGAGGCACTGGCAAAACATTTTTACTTATTGCAGTTCTAAAAAAGGTGAGATCATATAATATGGTCGCGTTATCTGTTGCATCATCTGAAATCGCAGCTGTGTTGTTAAATCAAGGTAGAATAGCAGATTCAAGATTCAAAGTACCGCTGAATTTGAACGAAACATCGACGCGTGGCATTAGTAAGCAATCTTATTTTGCTGAATTAATAAGAGAAACCAAGTTAATCATCTGTGAAGAAGCAACCCTGATGAGTAAATTAGTATTTGAATGTGTAAATTTGTAGACCGTACGGTTAAAGATATAAAAAAAAATTATTCGCCATTTGGTGGAATAGTAGTTGTATTTACTGGCGACTTTGGAGAAATTTTGCTTGTGTTGAAGCATGGGAATAGAGCTCATATTTTTTGGGCCACTTCGAAATTTTCTAATATTTGGAGAAATGTTAATATTAGGTATCTAATGTTTAACATGTGAATGAAACAAATTCAAAATATGAACTTTTCTGATTATTCAATTCAGGTTGGCGAAGGTGAAAATGTTGACTTTACTGAATTCATCATTCAACTAAGTAGATTAAAAAGTCTCATTCAACATGTATATCCAATAATGGAAATATAGAGTGATAATTTGACAAAAAAGATGCATTTTAACCATTTTGAACGAAGAGTTACTTCTTCGTTCAAAATGGTTAAAATGCATATTTTAAATCTTGAAAGACTTAACGACTTGATAAATGAACCATATACGAGACGACAGAGAATTTATTATTTACTATTACGAAATTCAAATTTCATCAAAACATAAATTTAAATAATAATATAACATATACTTAAATAATAATATGATATAAATAAAATGCAAATTTAACAGACATGTTCTCGAACTACGCGCTTAAACAGTTGAAATTTTCATAATAAAAAGCTTGCAGTAAGCAGTGAAATCTTGGAGTATTTCTTTGGCCATTAACACCTATCATGTGGCTAATACAAAAGTATCGCTTTATTAAATTTCAAAATTTTATTTGAATAGATTATTGATTTGAAGGTATATTGATTTGAAAATAATTGCGGTCAGATAAAATACACTGTAAAGCATATTTCTCCGTAGACCATTATGTATTCGAATTATTTTGTGTGACCCTGAAAATGAATAATAAACACTGTGCACTTCATATTCTACAGAAAGCATGCTGTAGTGCACCTCAGAAATGTATGTTTGAAATAGTGTAACACTATTAAAATACACCCTAAACGATTTTTTCTACAGACCGTAATGAAATGGGTATTCTTTTGAGTGTCTCTGTAAACGAGCTATAAATACTACACACTCCATTTTTAGTAGCATACATGCCTTTGTAAACCTCAATAATATATATCTATTACATGGCAATCCGAGTATTTTACGAGAGTTACTACATGAATAGACGGCAGACAGACAGACAGAAATCTTAAACACTTTTCAACTATGTTGGAAGGTGTTAAAAACCGAACAAGTTTTATAATTATTATTATTATTATTATTATTTTAAGATTTTATAGTTACTAAATTTTTTTTAACAATTTCAATTTATGTTTATCATAAAGACTTTTGAATTTTCGTAGATTTATATTGGGAAACGATTTTGTAAAAATATAAATTACCAGTGCGAGGATTTCACAATGCAATTTAATATTTTTTTACCAATTTCTAATACTCTTTACATGCATGTTTAAACTTTTCTGAAGAAAAAATTAGGGATAAAAATATCTGGAAACAATATTAGTCAAGCCAGATAATCATCTAATTTATTCCATCTAATTTACAGTAAAAATAATCGAAGATTGCAAAAAGCATGCACTAGAAAAACATTAACAGTCTTATTGCATTAGAATTAGATGATGACGTCATCCGCATCAGAAAAAAACATGGGACAAAGAAAAATAAATTGAATACAGATAAAATATAATTTAATCTAATGTAACAAAGTCTACATTTTCGGCTTCTCGTGAAATACCACTGCTTCGATCGATAGATGTGTCTTTCTGTTATAAAAATTTCAATTTCAGTTTTCTTTTTTAATCAAAAGAATAAATAAACTCGTGCGGAGACGTCACAGTTTATTTTTTTATTTGTACTTTTTGCTTTTTTATAATCATTGCTGAGCATGATATAATGCGGTATTCCATTTCAGTGGCAACATCCATTTGAGAAAATCCTTTCATTTCATTTTTGAAAACAATGGTGAACTAAATTTTAATAAACTGCAATTTTTAATGTAAAAACATGTTTTAATGAAATATGAGTGTACTACGTCAGAAGCTGACTCAAAAACATTCATTCACTGTTGTGTGTTTTGTAATTGCATGGAAAAGGGAATGTTGACATCAGAATGATGATTGTTCATTCGTGTCATGCGAATGTTTTTTGGCATAGTAATGGTTTACATGCTCACAATACTGAGAAATACATGAATTCGTTTTACATTGTTTTTGTTTTATGCTCTGTTAATTTTGTATAGTGTATTTATATTTTAGACTAGAGAATAATATTACAGAAAATAATTATGTTATTCATATGACATTACTCAGTATTTTGATTTATTTTTTTTTAGAGTCTTACTGGCAGCTTCATGAATGGACAGTGAAAAATTATTCCGAATTCTGGGAAGAAATGTGGCATTTCTTTGATATCATTTCGTCTGAACCATATAAAGAGGTGAATAGTGTTTTTCTTTATAAGAATAAGATCAAAATTTTATTGTGAGTAATATCTTGATTTATGAGCACTTAAATTAAGGATTAAAGGGGTTAAAAACTTTTAAAATGTCAAGCATTTCTTTTTGCGAAAGAAAAATAGACATGCTTGATATATATCAATTCTACTTTTTTCTTTTCAGTTCAAACTTTCAATTAAAAGATAAATTCGTTTCTATAGCTTTTTGCTTGCGGCGTTCTGCCGAAGTGTTAGTACTAGAGATGAGTTCGGGCTCTCCTTTCGGAACCCGAGCCCGAAACATATTGTGTTTTCAGAGCCCGGTACAGAAAAAAATTTGCATAATATTTAAAAATTGTTTTAAAAGTAATATCTCATTTTTAAAAACTTTGTACATGAAAATAACCGTTAATCCCGTATACATAATTAATTTTATGGAAATTTATATCACATCTTATCAAAAGAGAAGTTTGGTATCAAATAAAAATATACTAAGGATGTTCATATTTTTCTCTCCAAACAAGCAAATCTGATGGACACATTAACATAGTGCGTTTTATGAATAAAAGCATGAAATTTGTAACTATTTCTATGTCGAAGAATCGAACAACGTTTTCTATTTCGTATAAAAGGTGTATATCGTAAATTATAGTTGATTCCTTAATTAAAACAATATTTCATGTTCCTCAAAATCAGCTTAAATTATAAATTTGACACCGTTACCTGAAAGATCCTATGCTTTTATAGGAAAAGTGGAAATACTGTTCGATTGCTTTCTATCGTAATAACAATGCACGACAATTATATCTACTTACGAATGACTTTGATTTCGTAACTGTGCAGAGCAGAGCTTTAGCATGAGCAGAGTTCATGATTAAAAATAGACTCAACATTATTTTCATATGAAGAGAGATTATGACTCGCACGCAATAGAAGACTAAAAATTTGCAAACCTACGATAATGCTGATTGACTAAAAACCAAAAATAATCATTTCGCGTTAGATCTCTAAAAAAATAAAATAAAATAAACGTTCCAATTAAAAAATATCCTACTGTCACAAACGAAAATCTAGAAACGAATATTATTCGCGCCTCTTCCCATTGGCGCCGTATCACCCAGTCGTCAGTCGCGTCGCAAATATCGTAAATTCTCTTTTAAAGTAGCGTTCGAATACTAGAAAAGAAAAATAAGATGTATGTTTCCCCTTCTATTCATTCTGATCAAAATAACATTAAAATGACTTGAAATGGAATGTGTAATTTTTAGGGAAAAAAAGTTATTTTTATTTTTTCTATATGAGAATAAATAAAATTGACAGTTTCAGAAAGAATGAGCCCGGACCTGAGCTAGTATAAAAATCGAGCACGAGCCCGTGTCGGGCCCGGGCTTTCGGGCTCGAGCTGAGCCCGTCTCACCTCTAGTTAGTACCTCTTCCAACATTTTTCAAGTGCATCTTCATAAAATGATTTTTTTTTTGAATTGGTAGGTATTGTAGGAAAGTTAGAATTATTAGAATCGATAATAAAAAATAGAATCGACTACAAAAGTAAATGAGGTATGTACTTATCCCGTGAACCATCAAATTTGTCTTACGTTAGTAATTTCTGGACATACGTAGTTTCTATAAAAATCTTGTGCATTTTTTTTTTTTTTTTTTTTTTTTTTTTTTTTTTTTTTTTTTTTTACAAAATTTCAGTTTAAAATTAAAACTTATACATTTTTTTTAAATTTTAAACTGAAATTTTGTATATAAATGTTACTGTAAAAGACTGAAATTGGAGAATGTCGACTTTCTCTGGTGAATGTCACCAAACTACTTTGGTGAAAGACCGAATATTTGGTTAAATCCTTATAGACCGAGAGGCAGCAGCACAGACAATCACCTCATCGAGTTCACGGCTGAAACTCCAGAATTAGTTAAAACTCGATTCACATATTAAAACGCAATCGGTCTGCCAAGTTATATCTTGGTGGAAAACACGTGAAAACCCGATTTTAGCGGTTGACTTGTAGGTTTACCATTGTGTTTTCCTGCACCCAGTTCTCCATGTTTTCATACTTTTGGGTGCAGGTCTGTGCTGCCGCCTCCCGGTCTATTATACATTCGGACCATCACCGGTGTATGTCCACAATCACAGATATGCTCTGGTGGAGGTCGAAACGAGAAGCAGATATCGATAGACATGCGACAATCTGTCGCCATATCCTTTGTTCTGCCGCGATTGAGGTCACGTGGCATCTATTTGTTATACTCTGGAACACTGCTGTTTATCAGTCTTATGATGCAAGGTTTGCTGGTGTATGCAACGTTTTCTGAAATTTTATTAATTTTTTATCCGGTACCCTAATTCATATTGAATGGAAACTGCAGTGAACCGAGATCTTTTTTATTTTTTCGAAAAGTTATGTGCATTAATTGCGAGTAAACGAGAAGACAATTATTTTTACTTTTCTCTAGAAAAGTACTATAAAATACTTTCTGAAGTGATTTCTGCTAAAACTAATTGCATCACACCTTTGGATTACAGACGATTAAAACCTTTTGACGTTTTACCATTTAATGATGGAAGAGAAATTAGTTGTACCATTAAAACCAAGGAGAAACGAGCATGCAGTATTATGTTACCAATGATGAATTGTTCAGTATACAATCGGAAATTCACACCAGAGTAGGCCACGTAGTGTTACGAATGCCTCCCTGGCGCTAGTCAGACGATTTTTCGTCTGTTGTCATTGGCAACGGCTTTTTTTGTTTACTCTGTTTTTATTCTTTCAGTAAGTTGATGATGTAACTTTGATTTTGAACCAATTGTTGGTAATAATTTGAACTCTGAAATAAGAGTGATAAAATAATAATAACCTGTTAATCTGTAAATAAATAGTCTTTATTAAGTTTTTAAAGAAAAGGTTTTGAGTATCTGTTGAAACATTTTACACAATAACTGAACAAGTTATTTATTTGATCAAGTTTTCATTCCTGGAAAATAGAATGAATGGCATTGTATTTCTAAAAGAACCTGCATTCTTACTGAAAATGGCTTGCTTCATTTTTTGGCGTCCACGACAGGATGGTTGAAATGTTCTTTATATTGTTTGAGGTAAGTAACTCAAATTGAATTTTGTTGAAATATCGCATTGAATTATTGATTTATATAGAATATATTGAATATTGAAGTGTATTGTTATTATTCGAAATGGATTGCGAAACGCTTAAAAAAAAAGAGCTACTATTCGTACTCAAACTACGAAAATATTTGATATAAAATAAAGTTTTACAAAAAAAATATTAACCAACTTAAAAAAAAGCACTAAAAAATATTAAATAATTCTTTAAATTTCTCTAATGACAAAATGTTATCCATTAACCACAAATCCGATATCATGTGTCGGAATAAAAATGATAAATTCAATATGTATAGTTTAATACCCACCAAACATGGATTTTCGAAAGAATATATTTTACAAGAGATGAATATACAGACTTATGATTTAGTTTACGAATATATACATATGAAAAACAATCAATTACTTTTTGAAGTCGGTGCCAAACTACCTTAAGTTTAGTAAGAATTGTGAATTGTACCTAGTATCTACTAATTTATCGATTGGGGTTGTTTGGCACTGACTTCAAAAAGTAATTGATTGCTTTTCATATGTATATATTCGTAAAATAAATCATAAGTCTGTATATTCATCTCTTGTAAAATATATTCTCTCGAAAATCCATGTTTGGTGGGTATTGAACTGTACATATTAAATTTATCGTTTTTATTCCGACACGTGATATCGGATTTGTGGTTAATGGATAACATTTTGTCATTAGAGAAATTTAAAGAATTATTTAATACTTTTTAGTGCTTTTTTTAAGTTGGTTAATATTTTTTTTTGTAAAACTTTATTTTATTTCCTACTTTTTAGTTATTAATACAGTATTACACAATTATCTTGATTTCAACATCTGCTGAATAAATAAGTAATTTGTAATAGAAATTATAATTTACCAAAATTATCCATTAAATAAATACTTTTTAATAAAATCTTTCACAGAATCAAATTCTTGTCAATCTGGACGACAACTGGAGAAATATCGCGAAATTTGGCGATCAAAATATGTTGTCATAAATGAAGCCAACATGGTTATAGTTGACTAATTTGACGAAATTCTCATTCAGATTGACGAGAATTGGGAATGAATCTTCTGTAATCGGGTTCCACGCATTTTTTAATTTTGAAATTTTTTTAACAACAAAATTGTTCTAATAAAAATATATAGAAAAATCTATATAATACGAACGTCAAATTCACCCAATAAAATATTTATAAAGCACAATGTAAACACATTGATAAGTTACGTTACTATCGAGGTGCAATAAATAAAAATACAGCTTCAAAACAGCCTGTATTTTTATTTATTGCACCTCGATAGTAACGTAACTTATCAATGTGTTTACATTGTGCTTTATAAAAATTGTTTTAGTCATCAGAATTTGACGAAATTTAAATGGGACCAACAAAAAAAATATATACATCAAAATCGGTGCACATTTACGAAAGTTATGCGTGAACAGGACTAAAACATACATACATGCATACATAGGGTCAAATTATTAACATCCTCCTTTACTCACCTTCTTCGATCTAAATAGAAGAAAGTATTGTGATCAAATTTTTTTTCAACTTCCGGTTTTCGACGGATTTATATGTTTTAGGAGTCAAAGATTCCGAAAAACATGTTTTTACAAAATATCTGTCTGTCCGTGTGTGCCCTCTTTGTATCATTGAAAAGTGTATCAAGTTATGAAGCAACCTAGAATTGAACGAAATTTCATTTATAGGTTTTTGGCTGTGACCAGCAGGTCCCACTTGAATTTGCGGATATTCTGCCGAAAGCGGGCTCTGTGATAGCGATTTTTATTCCATTTAAATTATTGTATCATCGAAAAGTGTATTAGGTTATCCACAGTAGTGAACCAAATTTTTTGTATGTGTTTTTTACTATTGCCTGCACGTCCCAGTAGAATTTGGGGATATTCGGCAAGAAAGAGGCGCTATGATAGACACTTAAAGATTTCAAATTCAAAAAGATGTACAGTTAAGTTGTTAAAAATATTAGAAATCCTAAAGGTTTTTTTCAATTGAATGTTCAGCCTTGGTCCAAGGATACCGGTACAATTTTTGTTTTGCTCTACCTTAAAAAGTGGCTGGGATATAGCATTTTGAAATTTTAGAGTGGCTGACATTTTTAAACAAGACAGCAGGATTCCTCCATAAACGGTTTTAATTTAAGAGTTTTAGTGAACATGCTATCTCGCAAGTTTTATTTCATTGTTGCACCATCATTCTAACTCTTACATTCTTAACACTTTATATTCATGTTCGCCAGCGTTAAAATCTCTCCAAGCTAGGCAATATTTGGCGAAATATCAACAAATTTGGCGACAAAAACAAGTTGCCATAAATGAAGCCAACTTGGCTATAGCTGACGGAATTCTGATTCAAATTCAATATTGAAGAGAACTGCGACTGAATCTTCTGTAATCGGGTTCCATCCATTTTTATAGCTTGGTGTTTTCCAGTAAAATTAGCTAAAATCTTAAAACCAAGGAATAGGTAGGCTGTCTTTTCCTGCCGGTATAGACCAGAAGGACTTTTCGTAGTTTAGTATACATAATATATCAGCTACAAATAAATTAATCTCTCGTGTAAATATGTTTTTAAATTGAAACTGTTTGGAAGTAATGTTATTTGAGCATTTTAAATATGACGTAAGTTTCCCCATTTTGAACGTGTAATAATTTAATTATTTCTCTTTTTAACACTTTCCAACCTAGTTGAAAAGTGTTTATGACTTCGGTTTGTCTGGCCGTCTGCCGTCTGTCCGTGCTCTAACTCCCGTAAATATGCTCGGATTACCCTGCAATTTTTATATGTTATTGTCGTTATCTATAGCATGTTCCCTATTTCAACTGAAGCGTGTAGCACTTATAGTTTTTTTACAGGGACACTCAAAAGAATTCCGTTACATTACGGTCTATGGGAAAAAATCATTTGCGGCTAATTTTAATGATGTTACACAATTTCAAACACATATTAATTGATATATAGCACTAAGGTGCATTATAAGAAGCTTAATATGGAATCTGGTGTGCATAGCACTTATAGTTACTTTACAGGGACAGTCAAAAGAATTCCGTTACATTACGTCTATAGAGAAAAATCGTTTGCGGTTTAATTAAATAAGTTTCACTATTTTAAACACATTGAAATTGATATATATCACTAAGGTGCATTACAAGAGGTTTACTACAGAATATCGTGTGTATAGCAGTCATCGTTCATTTACAGGGACACACAAAATAATTCTCTACTGTCTGTTAACAATAATTCCTGGAAGTGCGTTTTAAATTGCTGAATGCGATTTTAAATTTAACTCACTCTTTGTCTATTACTTGGCGTGTATAAAGTCTGTAGATCATATACAGGGCAGCACAAAAGTCCGCGAACACATTTCCGTTTATTGACAAAAACTCCAGAAGGAGAATTTTAAACTGTACTACACGTTTCCTAACTGAACTAAAATTTAGCATCCTATGTAGTATAAATACAAATCTATAGATCATATACAGGGCTGAATAAAATATTCGGATATTTTTCCGAATATTGTATATGTTGGAAATTCCTGAAATTGCGTTCTTAAATATGTTAGGCGCTTTCCAAATTGTTTACTTAGATGTTATTTTTCAGCTTATTAAACGGTTATGATTTGTAAAATTATTTTGGAAACGTTGGAAAGTGTTACATAATCTATGCTCGACGCATGATTTTTCGTTCTTGTTTAATATTCACGTGCAAGTATATTGTTTATAACGTATTTTTCTACATTTACTGTTTTTAACAAGTGATCATTTAATTATTGTTTTAAAGTTTTATTTCTGTTTTTGATAGTCACGTGTAAATACGTTTTTTAATTGAAAGGGAATATTATTATGTGCGCTATTTTACAAATTGGCAACAATTCAAATAATGGACTTTTTGAAATATAAATTAAATTATCTAAATAATGGAAATTTGAATAAAATAATTTGTTCTAATGATCAGATTTTGACGAAATTGAAATGGGACCACCTTGGACCCTTACTCTTTCAAACAAAATAAAAATTATCAAAATCGATGCACATTTACGAGAGTTATGCGTGAACAACATAATACATACATACGGGTCGAATTGATAACCTCCTCCTTTTTTTAAGTCGGTTAATAAAATTAAAGAAATACCAGAGGGCCCGTGCGAAGATTTCGCACTGAAATCTAATATTTTTTAGGTACTTCTCTATTAACCCGTCGACCGCTTTTCTTAACAAAAAACTACCGCCAAACTGTAAGATTAAACGCCAATAATGCAGTCCCATTAACTTGATGTCAGAATCAGTATGCGTGTTTGTTACGTCATCTAGTGGTATTACATTCGACATTTGCGTGTATTTTTCATTATGTTTTACTGATTTAGTAGTTATTTTATTAATTAAAATAACAATTGTGTCCTTAAATTCTAAAATTTCTTTATTTATTTATTTTTTGATATTCCAATGGCAACGTTCTTCCGTTTATTTGGCGATAGTTTTTTGTTATGAAAAGTGGTCGACGGGATAATAGAGATATATCATTTTTTATCAATATGTAATATTTATTAGATGCATGTTTAAACTTCTAAAAAAAAAAAGCAAGGATAAAAATATCTGCAAACAACATTTAGTTGTTAGTCAAGCCAGAATATCATCTAATTTATTCCATCAAAGTTAGACTAAAAACTGATCCAAGATTGCTAAAGGCACGCGCAAGAAAAAAAATTAACAATCGTATTTTGACTGCATTAGAGGATGACGTCACCCGCTTCGGGAAAACCATGGGACTTAGATATATAAATCTAAACATTTCAATTTCAATTTCGCTTTTTAATCATAAGTATAAAATAAACCCGTGCGGTGTTTTTTATAATAATTGCTATGAGCATCATATAATGTGGTATTTTATTTTTTTGGCAACAATAAGTTCAGGAAAACCTTTCATTTCTTTCATGAAAACAATGCCGATTTAATTTTTTAATTTCAGCAAATTTTAATCAAAAACATGTTTTAACGAATTGTTAAGTGGGCTATGTCAGAAACCTGTTCTAAAATCTTTCATATGGTATTTCATTCGTTGTTCTGCGTTTCATATTTTCTGAGTAAAAGGGATGTTGATAGGAGAAATAATATATAAGGATGAGCATCATATAATGTGGTATTTTATTTTTTTGGCAACAATAAGTTCAGGAAAACCTTTCATTTCTTTCATGAAAACAATGCCGATTTAATTTTTTAATTTCAGCAAATTTTAATCAAAAACATGTTTTAACGAATTGTTAAGCGGGCTATGTCAGAAACCTGTTCTAAAATCTTTCATATGGTATCTCATTCGTTGTTCTGCGTTTCATATTTTCTGAGTAAAAGGGATGTTGACAGAAGAAATAATATATAAGGATTAGATTAGATGATACATTAGCGTTAGATTTAGAAAATAAAAAAATCACAGCTTGGTATTTTAAAACAGCAATTGAATGATAAAATGCAAACATTAAAATCATTAAATTCAGAGATTGAACCACTGGTTCTAGATGCGGATTTCGAAAAGGAAATAGAGAAATCTGAAACATATCATGAAAACATTATTGAATGCAGGGTTGGCTTGGTTTTGCCAACCCGAAAAAACCCGGGTGGGTTTTTTTGAAAAAACCCACTTGAAAAAACCCTTGAAAAAAACCCAAGTGGGTTTTATCAAAATCTTTATTTAAAATTCCACTTATCTAACTAATAATAAATATATCAATTTAAACCAAACATAATATACATTTTATGTATCACAGATATAGTTTTCAGAAAATTCTAAATGGGCATAATTGCTGTATCTGAAACAAACTTGGAAAATTCACAGAGAAAATAATTATCTTAAAAAAAATACATGTAAAATTATATAAACAATTAAAAATCAGGATTATTTGTCAATATGACGAAAACAGTGGGGGGTTCAATCAATTCTTAAAAATTAGAGGCACGGGTATTTTAGTATGATTCAAAATATATTAAGCATAAAACTAAATTAAGTTGAACAAAACATAAAGGGTAGATCATTGATTCATTTCACTTTCTTTAGAGAAATAGTATTATAGTGCAGCACAACCCACCATAATAATGAATCTCTTCTGCATAGCTAAGAACATTCAATATCAGATGCAAGATTAAGATAGTGATAGTAGTTTTTTTTTTTTTTTTTTTTTTTTTTGGGGGGGGGGGGATTCTAATTTTCTGAAAACTTATTGTATTTTAATAGAAATTTGGTAAGCTGCCTAATTTATTATTATTTGAATTTGCTGAAAATTTAAACACAATCGGATAGTTAAAAGTTTTTTTTTTTTTTTTTTTTTTTTTTTTTAAATAAGTAAGGAAAAGAAAAAAGTATCGTTTAGTTCTTGGTTTAATTATTATTATTTCTATTTGCAGTTTAAAACTTTAATTAAATCTCAGTCATCAGCAGCCAGCTGGGGAAAAGAAAATTGACCTGATAAAAATCCATCAATAAAACGAAAGATACACTGGAGTGTATTTTTTTCATTTTCCAATTAAAGTATTGATGATCCAAACAAATTCAATTATAAAATATTCTTACGTAAATATAGTATTTAAAATATAATGTAATATAAAGTTCTTTGTTAAATAATTCTTTAAAAATAATGATTTCTTATTCTTGAGATAGTTCTATTGTTTATACCTCCCCCCCCTCTCCTTATCTAATTTCGCCAAAAGCAGAAGGATGGGCGATCGCAGACTATGACACAACATGCAGCTATTCTGTGCTATTGAGATGCAACCCCCCCCCTTTCCCCCCTCCCATACATCAAGATCTCTGGAAGATTTAGGAATTTAAGCTTACAATTTAGATGGTTTAAAAGTGAATTCATCCCCCCCCCCCCTAGTAGGACAATAATTCCAAACATTTGATAAAATTCTACTACATAAGAAAATTTTAGTAAAACAAAAGTAAATGATTCACTGTTTAAATCTAATTTTTATCTATAAAAGAGAAATAAACAAAATTTTAGACTATTAATTTAATTATTTTGACTTTAAAAAATTTCTTTCAATTCAGTCATAAAATGTCTTTAAAATCATTACAAATTTTTAAACTATTTTTAATATTGAATAAAAATTCTAAATAATTATAATTAAATAATATATTAAATAAAAATTCTAAATAATTATAATTAAATAATATATTAAATAAAAATTATTAAAGTATTAACAATTATTTTTTAAAACTTCATCCCATTAATTATATAGTTGTTACAAAACAAACAAACAAAGAACGGCAAGAAGAAAAATCCTCAAAACCCTGAAAAACTCCCGAAAACCCGAAAAACCCCTGAAAAAACCCCAAAAACCCACTGGGTTGGGTTTTTTCTGAAAAAACCCGGGTTTTTGCCAACCCTGATTGAATGGAAATTTAAAATTTCCAAATTTATAAATGATAATACCGCTATTACGGAAAATAAACAAGATGTTTCAGATAACGAAAGTGAGCATAGTAGTAACAATACTTCTTTACTAAAAAGTCAGAAAACTCTGAATCAGAATTTGGTAAAATTACCCAAATTGAACATAAGTAAATATTATGGTGATTCTTGTTTATGTCTCGAATTTTGGAGTCAATTTTCGAACACAATTGATAAAAATGAGCACTTAACTCCGATTGATAAATTTTCCTATTTGAAGTCACTTTTAGGCGGAAGCGCTGCCAATACAATTGCAGGTTTTTCGCTGACTAAGGAAAATTATGACCACGCTATAGAACTGTTAAAATACCGTTTTGGTCGTAATGACCTAGTGATAAATGGCCACATGACGAAATTATTAAATTTGAAACCTGTAAGAAACGCTAGTAATATTAAAGCTCTAAGAGAGCTATATGATGAATGTGGAGATTCAGATTAGAGATCTCAATTCTTTAGGCTTAACGTCGGGTTCATATGGGCATTTGTTATGTCCGATTCTTCTTAAACTTATTCCATCTGATATTGCATTAGAATTTAATAGAAAACGCACGAAAAATGTCTACTGGGACATTAATGAAGTGATTAATTTCACTGAAGAAAAAATTGAATCGCGTGAAGCAACATTACAATTAAATTGCTTTGAAAAATCAGTTTCTGATAAACACGAAAATTATAAGAAAAATTATCAAAATTACAAAAGAAGCACTCCTTCAGCTTCTGCTTTGACCACGAATATTAAAAGTAACTGTGCATTTTGCAAATCTGTTGATCATGATACTGAAAATTGTAAGGCTCTTTCCATTCCTGAAATGCGTGAAAAATTGAAGAGAGTAGATGTTTTAGGTGTTTTCGAAAATTTCACATTTCAAGTTTTTGCAAGTTTTCGAATGAAAATTGCAAGGTTTGTAGTAAAACTTTTCATAATAGTATTCTTTGTCATTCTAGTAATCGAAAATCAGAAGTATCTAAACAGCCAGACAGTATTATTTCATCAGTATCACATTGTAATAATAGCATAAATAACCATCCTAAAGAAATAATATTGCAAACTATTCATGTTAATGTAGAATCGGAAGAAAATTTCGAAATAGAACTTTGTTTATTTGATTCTGCTAGTCACAAAACTTTCGTTACAGAAAATTTAGTTTCTAAATTAAACCCTGAGATCATTAGAAATGAGAAATTAATTATCTATACTTTCGGTTCGAAATCATCTGAAGAGAGATGCTATGATGTCGGCATAGGCGTAACCAGCTTATTACGTGGGGGGTGCCCAGAATTTTATTTGAAACAGATAACGGAACTCAAAACAGACACATAAATACATGTGTGTATGTGTGTATGTATATGTAAACATGAATGCACAAACCAGTAGTATAATAATTACTTTACCCACTTTAACCCTCTTCTGGGGGGAATTTCTGAAATAGCTGAAATACGTGTATTATTCATTTTTTAGTAGATCTGTTTTCCTGATTTTCGCGCTCCTTACTAAAACTGCTGCTGAGATATGACGAAATGATCTAAAACATTCGACCCCTTTGGAGGGGGGAAATTTCTAAATTCGCTGAAATACGTGTTTAACCAATTTTTTAGTAGATTTGTTTTCCTTAATTTCGCGTTCCTACATAAAACTGCTGCTGAGATATGGCGAAATGATCTAAAACAATTGACCATCCCCTTTAACCACCATCAGGGGGGGGGGGGATTTCTAAAATCGTTGAAATATATGTTTAATCATTTTTTTAGTAGATTTGTTTTGCGTTGATGAGTCTGTCAGTCAGTCACCGTTTCCTCTTTATATAATAGTATAGATTGCTAAATGAGCACAAATGTAATGCGAAAAATATTAATTATTAGTTATTGTATCATGATACTGAAGAAATGATTGTGTTCTACAGGAGTGATATAAAAATAATATCTATTTTTTCTGTAACCTTGCTTTCCTTTTTTAATGAATTTTGATTATTTAAATTCGATTTAAAAATCCTGCGTATGTATCTGCGTGAGCGGGGAGCGGCTGCGTGCGCCCGGGCACCTATGGCACCCCCCCCCCCCCCCCTCTGGTTACACGCATGTGTCATTCAGCTAAAGTTAACTCACTTTACGAATAGAAACCGAAGTATATTAATTGAAGCTTTAGTAACACCGGTGATAACAAATTCCCCCCCCCTACCAATTTAAATAAAGAGAAAGCTTTCTAAATTTCGTCTTGACACATGGGGTCATTTAGAAAATTCTGATGTTGATATACTGATTGGGGCAGACTATTTTTGTCAAATTAATGATAAAACATTTCCTATAACTAAATCATTGCACTTATGTAAAAGTTTATTCGGACATTCTATCTGTGGGGTAATTGACGTGAATAAAAATTATAAGAGTAATCAAGCTGGCGTCTTATCTACTCATGTTATGAAACCTATTGAAAATGATTTGAAAAATTTGTGGGAATTAAGAAAGAAGAGCATATGTCTGAATTAAATAATGAGATAGTAAAAAAATTCGAAGACAATTTGCATTTTCTTCAACATCGTTACGAAGCTAAATTGCTATGGCAAGATGATAAAAGAAATTTAGGAAGTAATTATAAAAATGCTAGAAATCGATTTATTAGCTTAAACAGAAAATTGGATAAAAATAAGGAATTATTGCAGAAATATAAAGAAATTGTGGTTGAACAGGAATTAAATAACATAGTGGAAGAATGCCCTAATAAAGCTATAAATAGCGGATATTTTATGCCCCACCGCCCTGTTTTACGGGATGATAAACCCACAACTAAAGTGAGGACGGTGTTTGACGCCTCCTCAAAAGAAAACAACAAATCGTTAAATGAGTGTTTGTACTCTGGACCAAATTTAAACCCTAATTTGTTAGAAATTCTTATTAATTTCAGAAAAATCAATGCTGCGTTTTGTGCAGATATTGAGAAGGCATTTCTTCAAAATTCTATAGCTAAAGAAGACAGAGATTACCTTAAATTTTTTTGGTTCGATAATAACGAAAGGAACCTTTTTAAAAAATTTAAGACTTAGACGCGTACCATTTGGAGTTTCATGCTCACCATTTATTTTGGCTGCCACAATTAAATATCACATAAAGAAATATCAAGATCAACATCTAAGTCTTGTAAAAATGTTAAATAGTTCCCTCTATGTTGATGATCTAATTTCTGGATCAGATTTAGATAGTGAAGCTTATTATTTATCAACGACAGCTTCAGAAATTCTTAAAGAGGCTGGGATGAATTTGAGAAAATATCAAACAAACTCTGTTAAACTTGGAGAAATGTGGGGAACAAGTAAATTTGGTATAAGTGAGCAAAACCCAGGTAGTATTTTAAAGGTGCTAGGACTAATTTGGAATACAAAATCTGATGTTTTGATGTCAGATGTTCAACCCTTTCAAGAGAGTTATATGGATGATCCCACCAAGCGAAAAGTACTTAAGATATTACTGAAAATTTATGATCCCTTAGGAATTTTAAATCCATTTGTTATTCGTATCAAAGCCTTGTTGCAAAAAACATGGCAAAGAGGTTTAGAGTGGGATAGTAAATTACCAGACAATTTGAAATGTGAATGGGACACTTGGTGTTCACAAGTTGTACAGCTGAAACAATTGAAATACCCAGAAAATATTTCCCGAATGGAATAAATATTTTCGAAAAAACACAAGTTCACATTTTCTGTGACGCTAGCCCTATAGGGTTTGGAGCAGTTGCTTATTTGCGCTGCATTTCATTAACTGGTGAAATCCAAACAAGTTTTGTTTGGAGTAAATGTAGAATAGCCCCCCTCAAGAGGTTAACCATCCCACACTTGGAGCTTATCAGTGCTTTAATTGCCGCTAAAATGTGGAAATATTTGAAACAAGCATTACATATCCCAAATTTAAAAGTAAAGTTATAGTCATATTCTGAGATAACTCTATGTTGGATTAGGGGTACTACTACAAAGAGGAAACCTTTCATAGCCAATCGTGTATCGGAAATTCAGTCATTGACAAATCCAAAGAACTGGAATTATTGTCCTGGAAAAGAAAATCCAGCAGATCTGCTTACACGTGGGGAAAACTTATCGAAGTTAACGGGTAATAAAATGTGGTGGTAGGGCCCACCTTGGTTATCACTGCCGAACATATGTGACCTTCCAAAAAGGCTATAGAAATTGATCTCGAAGCTTGTATTGAAATGAAATCAAAACCAAATTTAACTCTATTGTGTAATGAATCAAATGCTACTCTCAAACCAGTATTTGATATGACAAAGTTTAGTAGTTTAAATCGAATGTATAACATTACTGCCTGGATAATGCGTTTTATTCATAATGCTGATTCGAGAAACCCTAAAATTTTAGGACCTTTAACTGCTTCAGAAATAGAAACAGCAGAAAAGTATTGGGTAAAACTAATTCAGGAAATTTCATTTAAAGTTGAAATACAGGCACTTAAGCAAAATAAACCACTTAATAAAGATTCGTCTCTATTCAATCTTAATCCCCAATTCGATGAAAATAACTTACTTGTATTATCTGGAAGACTTCAGTTTTCTGAAGTAACAGAGAAGGAAAAACATCCATGGATACTTCCTAATAAATCTCATTTTGTAAAATTACTCATTAAGGATGCTCGTGAAAGAATCGAGCATCCACTTCGGTGTAGCTGTCACCTTAGCTCACCTTCGTGAAAGGTATTTTATAATAAAAGGAAGAAGATGCGTAAAATGTCTTAAGATCTTGTATGATATGTCGGAAACTTAATGCTACTCCTGGAAAGGTGGAAATAGCCCCTTTACCAAAAGACAGAATCATCCAAACACCAGTTTTTGAGACCCCTGGCGTCGATTTTGCCGGCCCAATTTATTATAAAATTTCTGAAGGGCACTAACTACTAAAGAACTAGTCACCAATCTAAGTATGCAAACCTTTATTTTAGCACTTCGAAGATTTTTCTCTAGAAGAGGATTCTGTAAAAGAATATACATTGACAATGGAAGTTTATAATCCCAAGGCTTCCTGGTGGGGCGGCATCTGAGAAAGAATGGTACGATCAGTAAAAAAACCTTTGAAAAAGGTTCTATTTAAAATTGTCTCACTTAGGAAGAACTAGAAACAATACTTACAGATATAGAGGCTATGATCAGTTCACGTCCCTTATGTTATCTCTACGAAGAAAATACTGAACCATCACCTTTGACACCATCTCATTTATTAGTTGGTAAACGATTAATGTCCTTACCTTCTTATGAATTACCAATTTGCACCCAAGAAAAATCCAATAAGATCTTGTTGACGAAAAAATATAAATATAAGCAACAGATTACTGATCACTTTTGGAAAAGGTGGAGAAACGAATACCTGTTAGAACTTAGATCTGCTTCTGCTTTTCAAGTGAAAAACATAAAATCATCGCCTCAGTTCAAAGTAAACGATGTACTGTTAATTCATGATGAAAAGCTCCCAAAACATATGTGGAAATGCGGTCGTGTTAAAGAACTTATATCTGGTCGTGACTCTAAAATAAGATCATGTGTATTACAGACTGTAAATGGTGATCTCAAAAGACCCGTGCAACTTTTATAAAATCTTGAACTGGACTTGGTGGACTGATGGACACTAAAAACTATATTCTTAAATATTTAATATCTTTGGTTATTCATATTTACTTTTATTATTGTTTAATTTCATGTGTTTCATTTTTTCTTCTTAGATTCCAGAATTGTTTGTATTAATTTAGCCTTTTGAATATCTATATGTATATGTAAGTATGTTACCGAAAATGTTTTTTCATGTATGTAAGTAAACTTTTATGTTTATTAAATTGTTTAAGAATTGTAGATGATGAACTAAGTGTTCAGCCAGGGGCAGTGTGTTACGAATGCTTCCCTGGCGCTAGTCAGACGACTTTTTGTCTGTTGTCATTGGCAACGGCTTATTTTGTTTACTCTGTTTTTGTTCTTTCAGTAAGTTGATGATGTAACTTTGATTTTGAACCGATTGTCGGTAATAATTTGAACTCTGAAATAAGAGTGATAAAATAATAATAACCTGTTAATCTGTAAATAAATAGTCTTTATTAAGTTTTTTTAAAGAAAAGGTTTTGAGTATCTGTTGAAACAATAACTGAACAAGTTATTTATTTGATCAAGTTTTCATTCCTGGAAAATAGAATGAATGGCGTTGTATTTCTAAAAGAACCTGCATTCTTACCGTGAACATTCGTCCGTGAACAGCCCCATTATCTTTTTTTATGAAGAAGGTTTCGCTATGGTACTTCATGGTGAAGTTTGGTAATTTTTGAAATTCAATATTTGAAAAATGGCATAATCATTAGATTTGAAATTTATATCAAGAAAAATGCGATTTTTTACCTTTCTAACGCAGTTTGTCTAACAATTTTGTGACGAATACTTTTCGAGCTATTAGTTTTTTCAGTAACTTCAAATGTTTCATTTTCCGAGATTAACCTGTGGCAACGATGGATGGCTGTGACTTTTCATAAATATGAATTTTACTATTGCCTGAAAGAATAAGCCAGCAGGTGTGTGGCTAAAAATAACTTGTGGAAATCTCAGGAAAGCTATATCTCATGTAAATAGCACTTAAAATCATAAAAGGGAGAAGTTGTCTCCATAAAAATGCAAAAAATTATTCACTTTATATAAATAGCTTTTGTTTTTTAATATTTTTCAAGGCAGAGATATAAAAGATAAAAATATCGTTCCCAACTGCCATTACAATTTAAAACATATATATATATATATACAAAATGGAAAAATATCTATAAAAATGCACAAGAAATATATTTTACATAATATTACATCTACAGAAAAAATATCTTTTAAAAAAGGCAGTCCCAGAGACTGAAGATTGTAACTACCACATCGAAACATTTATCACCAAACAAAAATTCGCCAAATCTACGGGCACAGGATATGGAACTCTTCCCAAAGTCGCATTTCAGAAAGCGTGGTTTAACGCCAATTAATTAAATTGCTGTAACTTTTTTTGGTACTTACGTAGTATCCGGGCCAAGAGATATATCGCCAAAAATGATTGCCTATTTCCAATCTTGTTTATAGTTTCCAATCATGTTCAAAACAGTAATTAAGAGGCCTCCGTTGTCGAGTGGTTAAGACACCATTCCGCTAATCGCTTGAGAGCGTAGGACTAATACTCTGAAAGACTGTTTCATATGCACCCCTTCTTATGTAATAAAGAAGCTTATTTAAGTGATATTGTTATAGTAATTTTTTTCCGTCAAGTTTTGACGGGTTTCATCTAGTTTTTATTAAATTGAAATATGTTTTATTGTACTGAATAATAGTGCATGCATATTTTTATTTATTTATTTTTTGTTCCCTGTGCTCTAATCCAGTTGTCTACGAAAATATCCCGCCGGTGAAAATGACGTACGCACTAAATTTTCGTGACGTATGTACTTTAATTGTGCTTTTTTTATCTATTTTTTAATATAATTTCCGAACGGTTTGAAATTTATCCTTCGTTATTAGATAGATGTCGTTGTCCACTTTATAGGTACCTTCTGAGAAAATTGGCACGAAATCAGTTAAATATTTTTTGAGTTGTGCTTGACGAAAGGTTTTAATATCTATCGTAGCTATATATGCGGTAAAGTAATATTGCGGTGTGTATAAGTCTTCGTTTTCACTCAGACAATTAAACATTTGATGAAATTTGAGCAGATTGTATGAAATATTTTTTATCTGCGCATGCACGAACGAGAACAAAGATTTTTTTTTTTTCATTACTTAATAGTCAACTCTATAGAGCAACTCATTTAAAAAAGCAAATCAAATATCGTGAAAATTCAGAACGATATCGGCGATAGAGTGAGCTGATTTTTAGTTGCTCTCTAAAAGCAGCTGAATGATAAGGGATTTTCCACAAATTGTCATATTTAATTATTTTCTTCTATCTTTACAAGAAGAAAGTATTGGATTCATGAAAATTTTCGACTTCCGCTTTTTGACGGATTTATACGTTTTATAAAGACCTGAACACGATTTGACTGTTTTTAGAAAATGTCTGTCTGTGAGTCTGTCTGTCTGTTTGTCGGTCTGTCTGTATGTCTGTATGTGACACAAATTTTGTGGGCGCTCTATCTCAAGAACTAATGCACGGAATTTAATAAAACTTTATATTCAGTTAGTACCTGATATAAATGGGTGCTGATTAGTTTTTGGTGAAAATCGTCCGACAGGTGGTGCTGCTATGCTGCATTTTTCGCGATTTCCGCAATAGGTCTATCTCAAGAACTAATGCACTTATTTTCATAAAACTTCAGGTTCAGTTAAACCTTGACATAAATAGATGCTGATTATGTTTTGGTGTAGATATCCCAACAGGTGGCGCTGCTATACCACTTTTTTCTCGATTTTTACAATAAGCTATATCTCAAGAACTAATGCACTTATTTACATCAAACTTGAGGTTCAGTTAGACCTTGACATAAATAGATGCTGCTTACGTTTTAGTGTAAATAGCCCAACAGGTGGCGCTGGTATGTTACTTTTATCATTAGTATCACGTTAACTATATCTCAAGAACTAAAATGCACGGATTTTCATCAAACTTCAGATTCAGTTAGACGTTGACTTAGGTTTTGGTCTAAATCTCCCAATAGGTGTCGCTGTTATGCTGCAATTGGCAGGATTTACACGATTTTAGCAATAGTCATATCTCAAGAACTAATGCACGGAATTTAATAAAAATTTAGATTCAGTTAGACATTGTTATAAATTGGTGCTGATTCTTTTTAGTGCATGCGAAATCTGTGTGAGATAGAAGAAAGTTTTGGGATTGGCACATCCGACTAGTTTTTACACTGTTTTTAAATTTTTAAAGATACTTTAGTTCTCCTTGGAAAACTTTATTGTACCAGGTTATAATCGTTTTGGAGCAGATCTTTTGATTTTAATAATTCTTTTTTTTTTTTTTTTTTGTTAGAATAGACTCGTTAGGGTAGTTTTCCAAGGAGAACTAAAGTATCTTTAAAAATTGAAAAATAGTATAAAAACAAAAAATAACAATTTGTGGAAAATTTCTTATAATTCAGCTAGTTTTAGAGAGCAACTAAAAATCAGCTCACTCTATCGCTGATATGGTTCTGAATTTTCACGATATTTGACTGGCTTTTTTAAATGAGTTGCTCTATAGAGTTGACTATTAAGTAATGAAAAAAAATCTTTGTTATCGTTCGCGCATGCGCAGATAAAAAAATATCTCATACAACTGCTCATATTTCATCAAATGTTTAATATATTTATATTCCAATTGTACTATAATATTTCTACTACATCTTGTCAATTTTTCTGAAAATGGCGTTAAATTTCTTTGAAAAACCTGCATAATATAAACAAAATAAAAAAAAAATGCAAGAATTTTTTGAACTTAAAAAAAAATTGCTATATCTCCATGAATATACGTGCTATTCTTACACAAATGAATACACATATTGTACAATATCCACATATTCGTGTGCTGTAGCGATAGACCACTTCGTGCATTTTATGTTACTGGGTGATCAGAAATATTATTATTTTTCTTTGATTTTTTGCTACCCCCCTAATTGTTCTCATGATTAAATCGTCGTTCATAAGTATGAGCCCAAACATATTCCTTATAATCCTGAAGTTCCAGAAGAATCCGACAAGCCTATGTTTAAATATCCGATAAAATGTCTAAAATAGAAAGTGTCCGGTGACGAATGGCCATATAGTGTATATTGCAATCAGGTAATGGTAGGGAATTCTGTAATCAAGTCATATCCGAACTATGCGCTATGTGGAATAATAAAAGTTAGTTCATGGAAAGCCTCGTCATAGTCAAACACAGGGCTCAGTTGAAAGGGTCAATCAGGATATACAGAATAGGTTAACTGCTTGGATGAGCGATAACGATACAAATAATGGTCAGATGGTTTGCCCTTTGTTCAATTTGCCAATAATACTACATATCACGAAGGAATACGCCATAGTCCTTATGAAGCCACATTTGGCGTTAAATCAAAAAGCAGCATAGCATCGTCATCTTTGCCTGGCAAACAAATCGCAAATATTGGAACCGAAGAACAGCTCGAAGAAATTGTTAACACTTTTGCAGAGAATTTGAGCAGTGGCCATACCGAAAACCATATTTCAAAGGAAAATATTGATCTGCAACCAACAAGTCTACATATCAAGCCCTGACTAAACGACACGAGTTTATCTCTATAAAAAAGAGCGGCCGCGGAAGAGAATCTTCTACTGCAAGCACACAAATGTTACGAATCTCAAAAAGAAAATTTCCCCCTGCTCAAATTGGTGATACCGTCCGAATACAAGTCCCTGATGTCGACCGTGGCCGTCCAGATGCCCAAAATGCGTTGGCAATTGTTGCTGGAATAGAAGACTCCGACTTTTATAAATTAGCAAACAAAAAAGGTACATCAAGCAGCTTTATACCCGCAATCAGTTCGTAATTTGTAAAGAAAGGTTATTTTTTATAGATGAGATTTCTTCCCAAGAAATGTCGCCGAGAGAAGCAGCTGCAGCTTATTCGAGAAGTGGAGGGCAAGTCTATACACGCTGTCATTGCAAAAAGAAGTGTTCCACGACTAAATGCAGTTGTGAAAGCAATGGACTCTTGTGCAATTCAAAGTGTCATAAAAATTTAATTTTTTGCAATAATTACGATTGTATAAAATCAATCACATAATTAGGTAAATTTATTATTGGTGTTACTTTCTTTTCTCATTTAGAATGAAATGTTATTTTAAAGTTCAACAATTTATTTACATGTGCTGTTACTTAAGCTTTCTCCTATTTTGACATATATCGTAGTGCGTTTTAGTAATAAAGTAGGATTTTTAAAAGTAACAAAAATATGAATTTATTATTGGTATAATTTTCTTTTCTCATTCAGAATGTACTGTTCGTTTTAACTTCGACAGTTTATTAACATGTGCTGTTACTTAAGCTTTCTCCTATTTTGACAGATATAATACGTTTTAGTAATAAAGTAGGATTTAAAAACGTAACAAAAATATTTTTGTTAACATTCACCATCAGTGTATGGTGAATGTCGACATTTACCGGTGTAAATGAGAAATAAGGATATTTAAGCAAATATTTCGAACATACACCAAACCAGTGTTGAATTCAGACACTTTTCTCTGGGAGGGATTTCTGTGGCTCCGGGGAACACACTCTAGAGTTCTGGAGGGGGGGGGGTTGTACTTTTTAGACATTAAAAGTGTAAAATCTCAAATCTTCCGGTGGGAGGGGGATGTCCCCCCCGGGTCATCCCCTGGATTCAACACTGCACCAAACGACTATGTGAAATTTGACATTCACCAGAGAAAGTAGACATTCTCCCGATTTTGATATTTCATGCTAACACATGCGTATATATATTTTTTAAAAGATGTATGTTTCGCTAGATTTTTACATTCAGTTTAAAAGTTTAATACAGGTTTGTTACAGAACACAACCATGGCCAAGCAGCAGTTTCATCAGTAAGTAGTACCCTCACTCATTCAGAACGCTGCAACAAAACTTCATCGTTTAATAAAGTGAAAGATGATCTCAAATTAAATAATTTGGAAAACGCATAAAAATTCGAGAACACAATTTCGGCAATTACCATGTATAGTCGGAAAAAAATTAAATATATGTATATTTTTAAATCTTAATATAGAATCGATCGGTTACAATAATTACTTTCCCGTTTTGAGCTTTCAGATGATCAGATAAATTTTAGTTTTATGGAAATTGTTGCCGAGAGTCTATCTAATACAAACAAATTGTCAATTTTGCTCCTTAAACACACACATAACAAAAAATATTTTAATTTAAGATAGAATCTATCTAATACAAACAAATTGTCAATTTTGCTCCTTAAACACACACATAAAAAAATATATTTTTTTTTAATTTAAGATGTATTTCGCCAGTATCCCACTCACCTTAAATTCCCGGATCCAGTCAAATAATTCGACGTTACTTGAAAGAAGAAAGGAAAATTATACGTGAAGCATAGATTATGTCACACTTTCCGACACATTCAGAATACTCTCAGATTGAGAAAGACTTGCGGAGAAAGGAGGTCACTGATGCGGCATGCCTCCTTCCACAGGGTCTGCTAGGAAATCAACGTCAGGAAGGCGGAGCTTTTCTCTCTGGAATCAGATGCTGCAAAAATACATGAAATATCTTTAATAAATTCGCTGTAAAACTGTCTAATTTAGAAAAAATTTTGCTTTTCTCTCCCAAAACACAGTTTGTAGAAATATTTTATTCGACCTAAAAATACTCTTTTTTAAATTTTGCTTTCATAAAATGGATTGTCAAGAATTTTTTCGTTATTTATCAGTACATACTATTCAACTATTTCAAAAGAGTATTCTGGATAAATTATTTTAATCTTAGAGTTTTAAACGCCAACCATCTTGAAATTAATATATCTGGCAGTTTAATGTCTAAATACTTTTGATTTTTATAGAGAGAACACAAGAATTTCAAAGAGTAATGCATTTGTAAAATTATTACATTATTTTCATAAATTAAATATTTAGCAAATGGATTAAATTTAGAAATGTCATGAAGCATTACGTTTTTTGACATATCTTGTATTTATCGCTACGCCAGCATCGATTCTTTTTCTGCATTTACCAATTTTTTAAACACAAAGACTTTTAATTTTTCATATTTTCCAAACAAACATTCTAAAGATTAAATAACCTTATAGATGTTTTTTAGGGTTTCGTTCATCTCACGAAACTCTATTCGTCCCACTTCTCTGTCTGTCCGTTACAAAGCCAATACTCAGAAACTGTATAACGAAATTTTGTGTACTTACAGCTGAATACCTACTGTCACGCTGAAAATCATAAAATTTTGAAAAAATCGTATTATTTTAATATAGAGAGATAAAAAAAACAAAAATCTAATAACCTTTTCCTATTAAATTTAAACATTTTTCGTTATAGCAGTTGCCAACAATTAAAAATCCACAATAAAATTCTTTCTACAATAATTAATTTTCTATTGAAAGATTTCCCCGTGAAAAATGAAAATGAAATAAAAAGTTTCACCAATTGAAAAAAATATTAATATGACGTCATATTAGTAATAAAACGAAAATTTTCAAACATTTCTCAATAATACAAGAAGTATGAGTATGTGTAAGTACAGAAAGCAGGTTAATATGACGTCATTAGAGAATTAAACAGAAAATTAATTTGACGTCTTAGTGGAAGTTTACGGGGCTTACGTACTGGGCTACCGTGGTTAAAAATCACGTGACAGTCGCGGTCTTATTCAAAACGCACTTTGGTGCGCAGCTATCAAACAACAGAATTCCATTTAGTTTGTTTTCTGCCGCTCTGTTTTCGATTTGATAATTAGATTTTTCTTAAATAATAAGAAAAAATAACGTACATTTCATTGCGAGTGTGTTATTCTACTGAAAATTTACTTTCAGTTATTGATGTATGAAAAAATTGTCATCTATTTAGATGAAGTTGAGACCGGGGATAATATGTAATATGTCGAATGTATAAGTATTAACCCTTTCTCCGTTTCAATGTTATATATAGATTTTTAAGTGGGTAATGTTATATATTCTAAATCTTTGGTGAATTATAACAATTTAGTCTTTTCACCAGAATGCCGATAATTTTATTTTTACGAAATTAAGTAGATCGGTAAAATCGTAAAGTAGAAGAATTGGCTAATGTTTAAATAGATATTAAATCCATCCTGCTGTATTTTCCCAATACTTTAAAATTGTGTTACAGCTTCGAAATTTTTATATATTAAAATAATCATTATTAAATAAGCTTTGTTAAATTTTGGCGTATTTACAATGACTTCTAGGATATAAAGAGCTCAGTTGGATATTTTCCTTTTTTTTCTACTACTGTTGACAACATTTGGGTACAAATTACTTCATTTAATATGTATAAAATTATGCCAGTGCTTTGAACTTTTTATTTGACAATTATAATTCCGTTGTCTGAGGAAAACATCAGCGGAAAAATATTATTTTTTAGATATTTTGTGTGTTAAAATTGTTTTAGTTCGTTATTAACTCTTATACATGCTCAGAAATAAATACGAACTTTTTTTTATCTCTTTAAGTATTAATTTTTTAATACAGCTTTGAAAATGGTATAATATATTAAATAAAATATAAGTATCCAATGACCATCTATAGTTTTTGGTGCAGAAATATTGATATTTAAAATATAAAAGTTCTGCTTGAAAAAAAGTCACTTTTTTTCGCTTTCTTTCGAAAATCAGTAATGTTCCGATAATTTAAAACTGGGCGACAGCTTTAAAATTTTTTGTATATTAAATAAATCATTCTGAAGATGTCTGTGTTAATTTTGGGGGTATTTACAACGTTTTCTAGTGTACAAAGAACTCAGTTGGATATTTCCAATTTTTTCTTTTTTTCACTTTTGACAACATTATACCGGGTTGCAATTTTTTTTTTAATTTAATGTACATAAAATTATGTATGTGCTTTGAACTTTTTGTACTATTTAACAATTATAATTCCGCTGCTTGGGAGAAATTTCGGTGAAAAATATTAATTTTGATACATTTTGTGTTTTAAAAATTGTTTTATTTTGGTTGTTAACACCTACTAGTTGACCCGCTCGGCGTTGCCAGGGCCCGTGATAAAACCTTAAATGAACCCCAAATGAAAAATAATGATAATTAGTGATAAACGTTCTCGTAAGAAACATGCGTTGTTGCATTTTGTTGTCCAAAGCCTTTGAAAATGTTAATGGTTATAAATATAAAGGTTTTACAGCTCGTGTAAAAATTACGTTGGATTTATTGGTACTTGGTTGTAAAATAAATAAGTTTTCTTCCCCAGAAAACGACCCTTTATAAAATTCTGTAGAAGGGAAGAACTCCCCCCTCCCATTTACCTTTCCAGCCTTCAAAAAAGGGAAAGCGCATCCCTACCCTTTCCCTTTTGTTCACTCCTCTCTCAAAGAAAGCAGGTAGAAGCATGGATGCTCCCTCCAGGAAGAGGGAATAAAAATGGAATGAACAGGAATTTAGAAGGAGTATTTCCTAGGGGTAGGGTTATGAGCAGTGAAGGCCAATAGTTGAGCTATTCTTTCCCCAACCGTCTTGATTCTTCTTAATTCTGTTTCCTGCTTTATCCACTCTTCAAAAAAGTTGAGGCATACGAAGTAAAGTCGAATTTGCACTGCAATATTAAGACTTTCGCTTCTCGCTTTAATATATTATATGCTCAGAGATAAATATTAAACATATTTAATATATCTAAACTAATAAAAGAAAGTTTCGCTCTGTGTGTCTGTGTGTGTGTGTGTCTGTTGGCGATGGCTAGGAAAATCTGGCCCACCTATAAGGCTGGAAATTTAGATTTAGGTAGTCCAAACCCTCTCCTGTTGCAACATTACTTCAGAATTTTAATATTTTAATTACTTTCTGAAATATTAATTAAAATGCACAAAGAACTCTCATTAAAAATACGCTTTTATTCTCTTGGGTTGGTTAGTTCACTGGTTGGTTGCATCGATTCTTCACAGAAGTAATTAAATAAACCAGAGTAGCGATGCATAAATAAGGATTTCTAACTAAATAGTGTGAACATGGATTGAAGTTATCAACGTAGAGGAGCCATGCGATTGTCGCGCCACCTGTGCATGACCAATTACACATACGTCCCACTGATTGAAATATTTTGCAGGCATATTTTTCTTCATGACAATTAGTCGGGTTTAAGTTTTTTTTTCTTTTTTACATGACATTTATTATTATGATGGAGATTAAAACTTTATTTAACAGATTGTTTTTTATATTTGCGGGAATGAAGAGGGGCAAGGGTCTAATTACATTTAAGCTTCAAGGTGTATTTCTAGAAAGCAGTTACCAGAATTTCCGAATAATAGTGTCAGCCAAATTTCAAATTAAATTCCTAGCTTAACTAAATGAATCAATCATTAAAGATGTATTGTGATCCTCCTAATTAGTTATTTGCTGAAGGCCACTTGAACAACCCCCCCCCATCCCTCCCGGCCCGTCCTTCAAGGTTTTTTCTCTAACTATGCTCCGTTTCTATATCTCAGCAACTATTTTTCCGATTTCAACGCAAGTGGTTCCAAACATTATAATTAACTTAATTGTCACTCTTTATAACATTAAACTAAAATTATGAGTAGCGGTTACCACTATTTACGAAAAATAGTTTAAGCCAAATTTGCAATTAAGTTCAGAGCTTAAGCAAACGAACGATTTTTGAAAGATGCATAGTGGTCCTCCTAATTAGTCATTTGCTGAAGGACACTTGAACAACCCCTCCCCCCCGGCATTCGTTTCAAGGTTTTTTTCTCTAACTATGCTCCGTTTTCATATCTCAGCAACTATTTTTCCGATTTCAATACAAGTGATTCCAAACATTATAATTAACTTAAATGTCACTCTTTATAACATTAAACTAAATTTATGAGTAGCGGTTACCACTATTTCCGAATAATTAAGCCAAATTTGTAATTAAGTTCCTAGCTTAAGCAAACGAACGAATTTCGAAAGATGCATAGTGCTCCTCTTAATTAGTCATTTGCTGAAGGGTACTTGAACAACCCTCCCCCCCCCGGGCCCTCATTCAAGGTTTTTCTCTAAATATGCCCCGTTTCTATATATCAGCAACTATCATTCCGATTTCAACGCAAGTGATTCCAAACATTATATTTAACTTAATAGTCACCCTTTATAACATTAAATTAAATTTATGAGTAGCGGTTACCACTATTTACAAATAAGAGTTTAAGCCAACTTTGTAATTAAGTTCCTAGCTTAACAAAACGAACGAATATTTATGCATGCATAGTGGGCCTCCTAATTAGTCATTTTCTGAAGGACACTCGAACATCTTCTCCCTTCGGCACCTCACTCAAGGTTATTTTCTCTAACTGTGCCTTATTGCAATAACTGGGCTAATAATGTTCCAATCTTCTCGAAACCAGCTCAATTTTGTAGTGCGCCTACTATACAGTAACGTAGGCAGCGGGGACCTGTCTCAG
This sequence comes from Maratus michaelseni, assembly GCA_963931845.1. NCBI lineage: Eukaryota > Metazoa > Arthropoda > Arachnida > Araneae > Salticidae > Maratus > Maratus michaelseni. Next base: position 150,723,112 of record OZ007596.1, on the reverse strand, counting down.
AAGTTCGTTCGGAAAGAGGTTTGTTTAGAACAGAATGCTCCCCTGGCGGTGGTAGGGGGAAATAAAAGATTTTCTAGAGCGTACGAGCATGCCGGGTATACGGTTCCGAAGCTATCGTAGACCGTGGCCAGAGTTCCGTTTTTTAAGAGATTTAAGTTTATTACAAGGGCTCGGGCAACGCCGGGCGGGTCAGCTAGTATATATATATATATTTAAATACTTAAACTGAAACTTTGAAAATTTTATGTATTATATAAAGTGTGTGTCCAAAGACCGTGTATAATTTTGATGCAAAAGTATTGATATTATGGAATAAAAGTGCCTTCTCTCTCTCTCTCTTTTTTTTTCCCGACAATCCTATTTTGTCTCAATAACTTAAATTGTTCTACAGCTTTGAAAGTTTTATATGCTAAATAAATCATAGTATCCAGTATGTGTTATTGTTTTGTATTTACAGTCACTTCTAGGGTACAGAGAGCTAGGAATACACACACACATATATATATATACACTTTTGACATTATAACTGTTTATAAATTATTTTATTTAATATACTTAAAATTATGATAGTGTTTTGAACTTTTTATAAGATTTAATCATAATTCCTCTGCTAGGAAAAAAATTGTTGAAAAAATATTAATTTTTATATATTTTGTGTGTTAAAAATATTTTATTTATCTTATGCTCAGAGATAAGTATTGAGCACATTTCATTTTGTTTTAAATATTTATTTTTCTACTAAAGCTTTAAAATTTTTTATATATTATATAAAATATATATCCCATGACGTCTATAATTTTGGAGGTGAAATATTGATATTTAGGGTATAAAAGACCTGTTTGAAAAAAAAAAAAAAAATCGACATTTTTTTTTACAAAATCGTCAATTGTGCTTCAATTTTGAAACGTTAAAAATATTATATTTACGTAGTTTGTGTTATATTTTGGGTGTATTCACAATGATTTGTAGGATATAAAGGGCTCAATTATTTGTTTTTCAGTTTTAACAACTTTAATACCTGGTTACAAATTATTTTAATTAGTACTTAATATTATCCCAGTGTTTTGAAATATATGTAAGATTTGATAATCCTGATTGCGTCGCTTGGGGGCAGTAACGAATTTTATCAAATTAAAGAACGACTCGGATATAATAGTAATCTAAATTATAATATGTCAATTGGTTTGCTTAGCTCAGCTGAGACCGTGAGCGTCACGTGACTACTCAAAATTGAAGAAGCGCGGTAGTCCGTCTTTCTCGTTAGCCCTGGGAAGTTTAACGGACTTTTTCAAATGTTTGATAATAATACAAAGAAAGTATCAATATAAGTAATTGTCTGAGTGCAACGAAGACTCATACACAGCGCAGTATTACTTTGCCCCATATATAGCTACCATGGATATTAAAACCTTTCGTCAAGCATAACTCAAAAAATATTTAACGGATTTCGTTCAAATTTTTACAGCAGGTACCTATAAAGGTGACAACGTCGTCTATTTATTACCAAGAATAAGTGTCAAACCGTTTGGAAGTTATATTAAAAAAATAGATAAAAAAGCACAATTAAAGTACATACGTCACTAAATTTTGTGAGTACGTCATTTTCACCGGCGGGAGATTTTCGTAGACAATCGGAATTGAAAAGTTCATGGAATACATGGAGCAAAAAAATATGCGAGCACTAATATTCAGCACAATAAAATATATTTCAATTTAATAAAAATGGAAAGTTAATCTGGAATTTTTTCTGTTTGAAAAGTATTAGATATTAGTAAGAGTAGTATTAGTATTAGAGATTTGGCGTAAATCACACCATTAGCAGCTTTTTTATTTCGCGTGTGTATGTTAGGAACAATTCCTTGATGTTTAAATAAAAGGTTTCGATTTGTGGCATTATTTCTTATTTCCTTTTCCTTTTTAGTATTTTAAATGGAATTAGTGAAAGGCGTGTATTTTAAATTAAATGAGTGAAAGACGTGTATTTTTAATGTATGTATTTCAAATGAAATCAGTGAAAGATTTATATTTAAATGAAATGAATGCAATATGAAGATGTTATGAGAAAAATATTTGGCGATTTATCAACTGCGCCAAGTTAACATAAAAGTACCAATACATATGTGGGTACTTCTCTATTATCCCGTCGACCACTTTTCATAACAAAAAACCATCGCCAAATAAACGGGAGAACGTTGTCATTGAAATATCAAAATACATAAATAAATAAAATATAAGAATTTAAGGACACAATTGTTATTTTAATGAATGAAATAACTAATAAATCATTAAAACATAATGAAAAATACACGCAAATGTCGCGTTAAAAACCACTTGATGACGTAACAAACACGTATAATGCTTCTGATATCCAGTAAATCTGACTGCATTTTTGGCGTTTAATCTAACAGTTTGGCGATAGTTTTTTGTTATGAAAAGTGGTCGACGGGATAATAAAGCAGTACCTCTATGTGAAATGAAACAAGGCACAGATGGCATATACGCACCACGTTGGCGCGATTTTTCCCTCCACCAGCTTGGGGAAAACTTTGTTTTTGAATATTAGTTACAAATAGTGTGACAAATAGTACACGTGATTTTTTATTTCAATATAAAAATAAAATAACGTAATAAAGGAAACAGCTTCTATTATTTTAAAAAAGGAAATAAAAATAAATAAATAATAGTTTGATATAAATAAAGGCGCGGATGTCATATACGCACCACATTGGCGCGATTGCAACAAAATGGCAATTTTATGCCTCACATGGTAACCCGGTTATTTTGTTTCAATTGTTGTTTATTAACTTTTATTTTTTATTTTAATTCTATAAATTGTTTTTATTATATATATCAATATTTATTTATATCAAACTATCATTTATTTATTTTTATTTCCCATTTTTGAATAATAGGAGCTATTTCATTTATTACGTTATTTTATTTTATATTGAAATAAAAAATTACATGCTATTATTGTATGGTATTTGTAACTAATATTCAAAAACAAAGTTTTCCCCAAATTGGCGGGGGAAAAATCGCGCCAATCTGGTGCGTATATGACATCTGTGCCTAAATTAATATTGATATACATATAAAAATAATCTATAGAATTAAAATAAAAAATAAAAGTAAACAAACACAACAAACAGTTTTCGCCAAAGGTGCGGGGGAAATATCGCGCCAACGTGGTGAGTATATGGCATCTGTGCCGGGATTTTTACCCTTTTATCTGTGCTTTCGGAAATATAAAAAAATTAAAAAAATCTTATATCAGGTGTATAATGTTTTGCATTTTTATACGGACCACTTCTCCATTTTAAGATTTTAAGTGCTATTTATATCAGATATTTCTTTCTTGAGATTCCCACAAGTTTTTTCCGGTAATTTTTTTAGTTCGCTTATTAATTGTTTACAATTTGCCCCCCTGGCAATAACAATTATTTGTCACAAAAAATGGGTACTATCGCCAAACTGTAACGCTAAATAAACGGGAGAACGTTGCCATTAAAATATCAAAATAAATAAAATATAAGAATTTAAGGACACAATTGTTACTTTAATGAATGAAATAACTAATAAATCAGTAAAACATAATGAAAAATACACGCAAATGTCGAATTAAAAACCACTTGATGGCATAACAAATACGTATAATGCTTCTGGCATCAAGTAAATGGGACTGTATTTTTGGCGTTTAATCTTAGTTTGGCGATAGTTTTTTGTTATGAAAAGTGGTCGACGGGATAATAGAGAAGTACCCAAAAATGGCTTAGTTTTGTTAAATTTGTTTGTTATGTATTTTTATTTCTTATTAAAATATCGAAAATGGCAATAAAATTTTATTTTAGCACCGTACTTAATTTTTTAAAATGGCTCAAAAACATGGTTTAATAAACGTATATTTGTAAATATTTTAAAAAACATGTTTTTCCGCTCTCTAGAAAAATTTGTAAGATTCTACAACTGCCTTTGGCACCAAACAGTACATGATACGGAACTTTTCCCTATTCAGATACACAGAAGAGGTTGGTCACAAACAAGAGTAATGCTAGCAACAATATTGTTTTAACTCTATAAGAGTTAGAAACAATAATGATATTAAATTCCCCGATTAGCTTAGGGCCCGATTACGGAACTTTCTCCTAGAAAAAAAAACTGTAGAAGTCTTTTACATTTGTTTCGAATGAAGCTCGATCAACAAAGTATTAATTGATAATACAAACAACACTAATATTAACATGGGGGCAAAAGTTTGAATTTAAGTGTATATATTTGGAACCCTCCCCCCCCCCAACCACCCACCAAAAAAAGAAAAAGAAAGTTACAGAAATGAATTTAAAATGGCGTGAAGCCACTCTTTCTGACATAAGAAATTGGCTGCGAACCCGATTACGAAACTTTCACTTAACTTAATAACATGTATCTAATAGCCCTGAGGACAATTCCCCTTCCCAATTATACGGACCTTGGGGCTTTTTTAAAAAGCTTGACGCAGTTCGGGTTGAAGAAGTTGAGATTTCTGTCAAATGACATAAACTACTATGAAAATAAAACTGGTGAATTATTATGCTGGTTTATGTATGTATTTAAAAAAATTGCATCTGATTACACTCTTTAGATAAATTACTCCTGTTTGCATTTAATAACAGATAAACGGCTTCCGTTTACTAAATTGTTTAAATATTGGGAAGAGTTGGCGAGAGATAGATAGACGTGTAAACAAACGGGTAGACAGACGGGTAGAGAGACGGATAGCGACAGAGATAAGCTAACGGGTAGCGAAACGAATAGACAGACGGGTAGCGAGGCAGGTGCAAAAAAGGGTTGACAGAGGGGTAGTGAGATGGGTAGGGAGACGGGTAGCGTGGTGGATAGAGAGACGAGTACAGAGACGACTTGACAGACGGGTAGAGAGAGGGGTATTTAGACAGACAGACGTGTTGATAGACGAGTAGTGTAACGGGAAGCGAGACAGGTAGAGACACGATTAAAGAGTCGGGTAGAAAGACAGACGGATACTGAGACGGGTATATAGAAGAGTAGAGAGACAGTAGACAGATGAGTTCGGAGAGAGACACAGCTAAGACATACGAGTAGTTAGACTGGCAGACATGTTTGTAGCAAAGCATGTTATCAATGTGGTTTGAAGTATACGAGTTTCTATAAATAGTTATACAAATAAACAAAGGAATTTTTTTTAATTCAAATATTAAATATTTGATTTAATATTTCAATATTTAATATTTTATTTTTTAATATTTTATTTAGATATTTGTCACAAAGAAAATGTTGCAAAAATTAAATTAAATTTGCGTTAAACTACGCTTGCTAAAATACGCTATTGGCTGCAAATCTGATTATGTGACTTTAAAAATATCGTTTTAAAAGATCCGGCGGTTTTGTTTTTTTTTAAGTTTTGAGCAATTCCCGCTTAAGAAAATGAGATTATTTGCCAAATGTTATAAAAAAATGCATATGAAAACATAACAGTATATGAATTTATATATGATATTTTGTAATTATATCATTTAATTTGCTATTTTTCATATGTTGTATCTTTATCTATCTCTTGTCTATCATATGCTGTATATTCACTTAGATTCTTGTTGATATCTTCTTTATATCGTAATTGTTAACTTTATGTTCTCAGCAATATCAATAAGACTAATCCCTTTGAGGGAAGTCCTAGTAGAGAAGGCAAGTAGATATGACATCAGCAAGTGATTATAACGTCATATGCGTTTGAGGAACGTATTGAATCATGATAAAAACCCGATTATGGAAACATTGCCATATTTTAACATTTTGAAGGGCTCTATACAACATGTTTAATTTTGAAATTGATTTTTTTTTTAATATCGCATTTAGTCTACATGACAGATGTTATTATGACAGAGCATAATAGCGGGCTTCGTCCGCTATCGGGCCGATTCAGATACTCAAAAGACCGAGAAAAATGGACCGGTAAATTTTTACTTTATAAAAAACATGACTTTTTTTTCTGGAAAATGAAATTTATTTGGATTTATTAAAGAAAGGATAAAGTGTTTTGAAAGGAATATTCAATGAAACCCTTTGTGCGATCTTCGATCACACTTACCCCTACTTGTTTTATTTATTTGTTTATAAACACCCATTTTGGCATTTCCCCTGTATTTTTTCTCAGTTATTGAATCTAAGTATATTACCAACTTTTTAACCAAAATGCAATTTATGATGAAAAAAATATTGATTTTGGACGCTTTAAAATTATTTCCGTGCATAAATGCTGGTAATGAGGCTGATAATTGATGCATATTTACTGCAACCTTCCGCACCATCATTTGGGAAGCAAACCAATCAATACTGAAAGAGAACCCATAGACGGTAATGTTTACACAGTCTTTTGTGAAGTTCTGCATATTAAGCTATAGGATTTATACACACCACGTATTGTACCCGCCTTTAAAAACGCATAATACAGCTGACAACACATTTCCAGCATTTATATTTCATAGACAGTACAATAACCGAATTATTTTGTCTATCCTTATAAATGAACGATAAATGCTAACTTACACTATATTGTACAGGAAACATGTTTTGCTACTTTTTAGTATTTCATATCAATTTCATTATGTTTGGAGTAGTATAACATCATAAAAATACACTGAAAAAAAAAAAAATCCCCATAGAAAGGAATTCTTTTGTGTGTCCCTACAAATGTTAGTCACTCCATTTTCAATAGCGAGTATTGTATAGTAACATATATCAATTTATAAATGTTTGAAACTCTGTAACATCATTAAAATATTACTTCAATACTCATATCAATTTCATTTATGTTTGAAATAGTATAAAATAATAAAAATACACTACAAAAACCTTTCCTCCATAGAACGGAATTCTTTTGTGTGTCTCTATAAACGAACTAACTACAAATGCTAGTCACTTCATTTTTCCAATAGCGAACATTCTACAGTAACATATATATATATATCTAAATATTTGAAACCCAGTAAAATCATTGAAATAAACTTCAAACATTTATTCCCCATGGACCACAATGTATCTGAGTTATTTTGAGTGCCCTCGTAAACAAACACACTTCATTTTTAATAGAAAACATGGTATAAAAAAAACCTCAATATCACATATCAATTACATGGCGATCTGAATATATTTATGGATAGATAGCAGACAGAATTTATAAACACTTTTCAACTATGTTGGAAAGTTTGGAAAAATGATTAAAAAACAAGGGATAATTTTAAAGGCTGGCAAAACGCAACACCATAAATAATTTTTAGGGTTTCGTTCATCACACGAAACCCTATAACTCTTGCTTCGTTGTCTGTCCGTCACAGAGCCGGTTCTCAGAAACTATATAACTTACAGGCATTAAATTTTATGTATTTATAGCTGAATAGCTACTATGAAGCTCAAAATCATAGTATTATTTTAATATAGAGAAATAAAAAACCGAAAATCTAACAGCGTTTTCCTATTAAATTTAAACATTTTTCGTTATAGCAGTTGCCAACAATTAACCCCTTCGCGACGAGCGTCCTTTACAGAATTTTTAATCTTTTAGCAACGGTTTTTAAAACAGAAATTTTCGTGTAATTGAATCGCAAAAATGCTAAGATTTAATGCGGCAAAGCTTACAATAAAAAATAACTGGTGGAAATAATCGAGGATTCTGAGGATCTTATGCGTCACGTATACGTGTCGCTCGTCCCCAAGGGGTTAAAAATCCACAATAAAATTCTTTCTACAAAAATTAATTTTCTATTGAAAGATTTCCACGTGAAAAATGAAAATAAAATAAAAAGTTTCACAAATTGAAAAAAAAAGATTAATATGACGTCATATTGGTAATAAAACGGAAATTTTCAAACATTTTCAAACAACTCATAGGAGTATGAGGATGTGTAAATACAGAAAGCAGCTTAATATGACGTCATTAGAGAATTAAAAAGAAAATTAATCTGACGTCATAACGGATTTTTCGAATGTTTCAGAATAATACAAAGAGAGTATCAATATGAGTAATAGAGAATAGTGCATATATAAGTTTGAGGAACGTATTGGATCATGATAAAAACCCGATTATTGAAATATTGGCATATTTTAAAATTTTGAAGGTATCTATACAACAAGTTTAATTTTGAAATTGAATTTTTTTTTAATCGCATTTAGTCCACATGACAGATATTATTAGGACAGAGTATAATAACGGGCTTCGCCCGCTATCGGGCCGGTTCAGATATTCGAGAAAACGAGAAAAATAGACCGGAAATTTTTACTTTATAAAAAACATGACTTTTTTTTCTGGAAACTGAAATTTATTTGGATTTATTAAAGAAAGGATAAAGTGTTTTGAAAGGAATATTAAACAAAACCCTTTGTGCGATCTTCGATCACACTTACCCACTTGTTTATAATTTTTATCAAAAAATCTGTTATTGAAAATGAAACATTTAACGGCTGAAATCAGTTGGGCAGAGAAGGAGGAGAGGGAATTTATAGAGGCTTTTTGGATGCAAGTCGTTGTGTGAAAGAGCTGACGCATTGTTAATGATTCTTGCTTTAAAAGGATGTGATATCTCAGAGTGAGAAAGACCCGTGGAGGATGGAGATCATTGATGACGCCTGCTCAGGGCCGTACAGAAAATCCGCGGGCCCCGGTAATATTTCCAATGCGGGCCCCCACCATAAGCCTGATAAAATAAAACTTACTTAGACGAAAACGTACAGGAAATTCCATTTTAAATAAGTTTTTTCGTCTTAAAAGGTATAAATGCATGGAATGTTTTTTGGCTAGACCATGATTTTTCTCCATTAACAGCAGAATTCCATTATAAACAACCTTTACTGTATTAGAAAATAAATATGTTGGATTGTACTTTTTTAGAAATTCTATATAGTATTTTCTTACAATTTTATTATTTTTCCTTTACAGTATTTTACAGTAGTATTACAGTTTATGATGCATTGGTAACTCCTTTTCATATAAGGACTTCTATAGAAATTTAAAATATTGAAAATATAATTTAATCTTAATTCAATTCCTCAGTTAAGTCGCCGATTTTCTGACGCTATTGCAACTCTTGTTATTGTGTTTTACAATTTAGAAAATACTTGTTCTATAAAACATAAATAAATAAATGCCTGCATCTTTGCTATATGCGTTCTGCTGATTTTTTAAAAAGCTGAATTTTGTTTCGAACGTAAAATGCCTCCTGAGCACCCCTCCCCCCTCCCCCTCCTAGCCAGTCCGTAAAGACGTTCAAGCAACTTTTGATTTTTAAATTTTATTATTTGTTAGTTATTTTAATTAAAATTGTTATGTAAAAAATACCAATCTACTTTTTACATATACAGAATTTTTGTGGTGTAGAAATATATTTTTTTAAACTTTTGAATTTTTATTTGCTTTTATAAAAAAATGGATTGTTATGAATGTTTTTATAACTCGAGGTTACATATTCTTCCACTAATAAAATTCGGTATTCTCAAAAAATATTTGAATTATAATAATTTTAAATGGCAACATATTAATATCTCTAACACTTAATATCACTTTTAAATTAATATTTTTAACACTTTAATGTCTAAATACTATTGAAAGATTTTTAAAGATAGATTTGAACAACCTCAAAGTGCTATACTTCTGTAAAATTATGAAATTATTTTCACAAATTAAATATTGAATTTGCAAAGATGAAATATAATTCAGTTGATTATGAAGCAGGATTATAACGCATTGCGTTATTTGATCTATTATCTACCTTTGGTTTCAATTGCATCGATTCTATTTCGGTTTTTCCTTTCTTCTATCTTTACAAGAAGAAAGTATTGGATACATGAAAATTTTCGACTTCCAGTTTTCGAAGGATTTATATGTTTTAGAAGCTCTTGAACACGATTTGACTGTTTTTAGAAAATGTCTGTCTGTGAGTCTGGAACTCTGTCTGTCTGTATGTGACAAACATTTTGTGGGCGCTCTATCTCAAGAATTAATGCACGGATTTTAATAAAACTTTATATTCAGTTAGTACCTGATATAAATGGGTGCTGATTAGATTTTGGTGTAAATCGCCCAACAGGTGGCGCTGCTATGCTGCATTTATCGCAATTTCCTCAATAGCTCTATCTCAAGAACTATTACACTGATTTTCATTAAACTTCAGATTCCGTTAGAACTTGACATAAATAGACGCTGATTACGTTTTGGTGTAGATATCCCAACAGGTGGCGCAGCTATGCTACTTTCTTCATGATTTTCACGATAGCTATAGTTTAAGAACTAATGCACAGAATTTCATCAAACTTCCGATTCTGTTAGACCTTGACATAAATCGATGCTGATTACGTTTTGGTGTAAATAGCCCAACAGGTGGCGCTGCTATGCTACTTTTTTATGATTTTCACGATAATTATATCTCAAGAACTCATGCGCAGATTTTCATCAAACTTCAGATTTAGTCAGACGGTGACATAAGTTGTTGTTGATTAAGTTTTGGTGTAAATCTCCCAACAGGTGGCGCTATCATTCAAATTAGTGACCTGCAATTTCTGTCGGAACTAAATATCTTATTGCACTCGACTATCGGTAATTTGCAAAATTTCTGATAAATTGTAGATATATTTATCTTATTTGAAAATTTATTCTTTAAAAATTTCTCATAAATGTAGGGGAAGGCCGGGCAAAGTGGTCACCCTAAGGTTTTGTGATTTTTTGTTACTCCTAAAAATACATTACATGACCGTGCCCTCAGCAAAAGATTTGTACGTATTAAATCCTTCGTGACGATCAATCATCCCGTGTACAATTTTTAACCTTTTAGCATAAAAATTCCCAAGTAGAAAATTTTGAATAATTTATTCTCAGAAATTCTATGATTAAATAAGGCAAAAAATAATTTGCTATACTACTTTTAGAAAAAAAAAGCATTGTACACACCCTTTACGTGTATATGTATATACGGAACAGGTAATTTAAGTAATGCTTTTGTTTCCTTTTATTTTAGAAAATAAATAGAACAAATATTATATATTTTTTAATGAATTCACATGTTTGGGTTTTCTACCAAGCATTCATTATACGCCAAACCACGCTCGCTGAGACATGCCAACTGGCTGTGAAACTGCAACAATGAGTACTTTTAAACACTACAACGTAGGAGATAAGATATAAATGAAAAATAAAAAGTGTGATATATATTTTAAATACTCTTTTATTAATTAATAATTTAATATCAATTAAATTTTGATTATATGTTGAGAAATTAATTTATATATCCTGAATAGGATGTTTAAATGATGCTTTTATTTAGTTTCATTTTAGAAATATATATATATATATATATATTGATAATATATAATATGATAATATATATAGATAATGATATATATATATATATATATATATATATATATATATATATATATATAATTATAATATCTATGAATTTGAAAAACATATCAAGTTCTAATATCATTCTACTAAAATCTACTAAGAGATAATTAATGATATTGTGTAATCAGAATACCACATAGCTAATAATTAACTTGTGCAATCATAAAATTACCATAGCATGTGCTTCAATGGTAATTAGCCAAATTTACTCATACCTGAAGAACATTTAAAAAGAAAGAGAGAGAAAGGGGAAAAAAATTATAAATTGGAGTTGCTATTATGTAAACACAATTGGATTAATAAATTAATTATGAACATTATTCAGTGGAAAAACTGGACCACAAGAGAACCAATCAAGAATTGGATATGAAAAAACATATGTGGATGTACTCTTCAGCTTGGCTGCACCCACATGTGTTTTAAAAATAATTCAGTATTTCATAATTCTACTGGCATTATGCTAAGTACAGTAGAATCAGCCAAGTATACTGAATTATTACCAGACAACAATTTGAAAAATTTAAAATTGGAAATATGTAAAATGTAAATAAAAAACCATTAAGAAATATATAATATATCACTTACAACGATTATCCAAAATCTTTATAAATCACCACACTATATAACCACCAGATATCATTTTTGAAATAATATTGGAATTTTGAACCCTTAAATTGTAGAAAAAATGTTTTACTCACAAGAATGATACAGTATCCTCAAAATATAGCAACTTCTTCATAATGTTCAATTCCACATGGCACGTATCAAACATGTTGACATTCGAGTCGAGTTGAGAGAAATGATTTGAAAGACAAGTTGAGAGCTCATGTTTTTAAAAACACAACTCGATCAATGACACCCCAACACAATATAATTCAAAAACACACAAAACTATTCTGTTGATAATACTCTTATAACAAAATCATATCCGTGAATATATAATTACTCCATCTAATTTTAATTCCTGAAAGTAAAATTAATGTACAAGCAATAGCTCCCTCTATAGTTAAATTCAAAATAATATCTATAATATCATCAACTAACTAAAACGTAAAATGTCGCCATCTATTGGTATTATAATTATTCATAATTAATATTTAGTTACATATCCATATTATTATTAACATAATCACTTTATTAAATTTAATCAATATATAAATTTTAATAAACAATACTTCCTTGTAGTTTTAATATTAAATTCGAATAAAATCCTGCAATATGAATAAATATACACAGAATTTATTCATCCTTCACAGCATTTCAGATATTCTTAACAAAAGTATATTTTGTAAAAGATATATTATTTTAAAACAAAGTGCTTTGCTGCCAGCTGTGTTAAACCACTGATATATATTATAAACTTATAATTAAATTATTAATTTTTTATTGTTACTTCTACTTAAATATATTTTAGACTTGTTATTAAATAATTAATGTATTGTTTATACTTATACTTAATTTTATTTTAGATTTCAGAGATTAATTTAATATCAAATTAAATAATTTTTATTATCACTACTGTGCTTCAATCAAATTTATGCTATGCAGTAATTAAAATTACTTATTAAATTTAATTTCATATATAAAAATAAAAAACTATATATATATATTTATACACTTTGCAAATAGATATGTTTGTGAGTTATAATAACCAATGTTATCCATGTATAATTTAAATGTATGAAAAACTGCTCATCAATGACACCCTAAACATATGTGATCGGTAACGCACAATCACATACTATACAGAGTGTATATAATGTTCAATCAAATTTTAAATTTCCTAATATGTTATAATTGTATTAATGTATGTTATAATTGTAATATTATATCTAGTGTTATATGTTATCGCACATTCAAACAAAAATTTATTACATACAGTGTTAATAATTTAATGATATAATAAATGTTATTTAAAAGAGTTGATAATTGAATTTATCATAAAAATTGGATAACCATATATTTTTGCTTGATCTCGAATAAATCTAATATTTTTGTTTTTATTTATATCTGAGCATAAGTATTTTATACGATGTAGATAATTGATAATTATATTTTTATATACAGATTTATGTAAACATGAAGCATAATTGGTAAAAATATTTACTTTAAATGGAAAATCAAATCTCTTATCATAAATATCAAAAATTAATTTATAATTATTATTAATATTGATTTTTAAGTCAAGAAAGTTAATATTATTATTAATTAAATCATTTTCGCTTAATTTAAGTTGAGTAGGATAAAAATTGAGTGGTGATGTGCAATTTTTTTCATTGAAATAAAATATGATAATGTCATCAATATATCGATAAAATGAATTCACTTGTTCGCGCTTTTTGTCAAGAGTAAATAAAAATATTATTTGGACTGTGATTTATATTGTTTAAATTTCATATATTTGATCAAGAAGTCTTGTAATTAGGACTAGTAATTTAAAAACGTCTTTTTATATAAACCCAAGTAGATTTCTCTTATTTGCCTCTAAAAAAAACTGGCTGATTTTATTTTAAGTTCTCTATTTCTTTCGTTGCGAAGGGTGTCAAATGCTTTATAAAGTTGAAATAAAAAAATCTACATATATCTTTGCAGGTCTTCGTCAAAACAGGTCCTGGATTTCTGGATAATGAATGGTTCCGTGGAGCAAAACTGAACTATGCTGAAAATATTTTACGTAAAAGGGATGACAGCGTTGCTTTAATATGTTTGAGTAAGAATATTTTCTTCCATTCTATTCACCTATTTAGCGGTAAACAAATATTTTCTATCGCTATTTTCTATTAATAAGGTTTTACAAAAACTGATGTAATTCACAATAAAAAATAAAAAGCTCTTATTAACACCATGAAACAATAAGTAATGTACAGCGCGTTTCTAAAAATGGCGTCATTCTTCATGCGCCTAAAACACAACGTGCTGCCACTTTGAAAGTGAGGCATTCTTGCTCCTGCTTTCAAAGTGGCAGCACAAAACCTCTGATGAACAAACACACCATTCATTCGAAACGCGTTGTGCATTACTTATTTTCTATGGTGTTTATAAGTAATTTTCAACTTTTATTGATATTATCTGTATTTAAATATATAGTAGACTACTAATTATTGGTAATCCACTGAACTAAGATTATGGCACATGATAGGTTAAATGATAGGCTACATTGGAAACATTCTAAAATACTACTTTTAATACAGTATGGTATTTATTCGACCATATCTCATAATCTTAGTTCGTTGGGTCTCGCATAATCGGACCGATGATTATTTTCTCCAGATAGTGAGTAAGAATCACTACAATAGTTTCGAGAGCAGTTAATTTGCAGATCCCTTCATCAGGCGAAAAGTAAATTTCTCTTGAGCACCATCTAGAGAAAAAAGATCTTCTTCTTTATATATATATATATTCATCTCTAGCCAATTTATTAGGGTTGATCAAGTTTTTTTTTTGTTTTTTTTTGCACCTATTACTGACCCTAAGTCTTTTAATTTTCTAAAATGTGTTTTTTATGTTATCACACTAAGTAAAATCGAGAATTACGCTTCTTTTCAAATCTATTTAAATCGATTATTGATTTTCTGAAAGTTAAAACTGATTAAATGTACTTGTTGTCAGACTCTTTTTAAAAATAAATACTTCGAAAACGGTTAATAATAGAAATAACTCGTTTGTTGCATGTTTATTACAAAAGCAACAAATTTTGATCCTTACGATTTCAAAATTAGTTTTAAATTCCGTCTGTAAGTGGCACTGTAAGCCGAAAAATCTAAATGACAATATTTTCAAAATATCTGCTATTTGCAGCAATAAAATGACGTAGTCTCGTAAACAAAACTAGCAACCCGTGAAATGCCCCATCAGGAATGTCCACACATGTCTTTAAGTTTCCAGACTTAAGGTTTTGAGAAAGTGGTGCGAGATAGAATTAAAAAAATAGTCACCAGTGGCAGCCGTGCCTCTTGTACCACCGTCAGATAGATTTTCAAACCCATGACCGTGATTCCACGAAATTTTAGGAAGTGCCTCTTAGATCTTAGCAACACGGTTAGTTACAAATTTTTTCAATCGATTGGGCTCTGAATAAAGCCATGCCTAAGAAACTTTATAATCAAACCACGTAAATAGGTCAGTCTTTTTGGAATTTAAGTTATGCAAAACCATTTATGAAAATTTGATCAAAGAAGAGCTGAACATAACTCAATCTTCGTATTGACTGATTTCTAAAGGAAGCGACCTTAGTTCAGATGTCAAAAGATTTACATGAAATTCCTCATCATTAGAAGCAGAACCTATGTATATTACTGCACACAATTCTTTTTCTGAAGCATCGCAAAAGGTATGAATTTGAAGTTTCATCTTATTTGTTGCCAGGACAAATCAGGGAATTGTCAATTGATAAACTGTAAATTCGAAACGAATTTATAGCTGTTTTGATTTCCACTGGTTACTAAATTATTCACTTATACATTCGTCTCAGGAAAGAGAAAAATTCCATAAATCTTGCAATAGTATCTCCATAAAAACAACACAGGGGGAGAGCAAGCCCGATGGATCAAAAACATTTGCAACTTCTGACAAAATATCCTTAGAATATCTATTCTTTTCCATAGTTTAAAGCAGTGAAACAAAAAAATATCACCCTTTGGATTCTAATGGATTTCTAAAAGTTATTTCCACTATTCAGAAACAATGAAGCTGTAATTTCCTTACATTCTTCAGATATATTTGTCAATGTTCCAGATATTTAAAAATCAGATTTGCGCAAATTAAATCTACCATATTTCCTTAATAAAAACAATTGACTTAAGGTGCCTGACAACGTACGGAGCATTTTTTTTAAAGCTATTTAAATATTTTTAAAATTATTTTATTAAGATGATGACTAGAAACTGTCAAAAAAAGTAAAAAATATCTCATTCATTGAAGACATTTTGGTAAATGTGGTATTTTATGGTAAAATTTAGTGAAATTTGGCCCAATACGCAAAACACTCTACAGGAAATTCTGTTGTATCAATCTTAATTTCCTATTTACGCTTCATACTAATGCCATTGGTGAAGGCAATGAACTAAAATCTAAGAGATATTTTAAATGTTTCAAAACTTATATCACATCGTACCCTTTTACATGCTGATTTTCATAAAATTTACCGATGTCATTCCACAAAAGCATCCATAAAACAAAAAATATTTATTCTAAAATTAAATATTTAGTTCATTGCCTGCACAATAGTGTAAACAACATGCAATTTAAATTTCATAGTAATATTCTAATAACTTTTTGAGAAATCATGTTTTGCGTATGAAATTTTAGCCAAAAATTACATTTTCCAAAAAATGCATTTAAAGTTTAGATTTATGTTTTACTACAAGAATTTACACAGTAATATGCATCTAAACCTCACTGTTTTTATAAGCTATACTCTCTTTTTTTTTTTAAGTACTGAGCCTTTGTTTATTTCTAGAGGTCATATTTTTGTTTCCCCCTCCCCAGTTAGTAGCTTTAAATAGTACTTCCGGTCCTTTAAACAAGACTTCTGATTTGAGTGACAGCTGTTGAGTAGTTTAAAAACAGCTATAACTCCGATTCTACTTATTGTACAATAAAAATAAATACAGTTTTGGAAAGGCAAAAAGTTGGGCTTTAATAAAATGTAATAAAGTCATTTTGACAATTTTGGTTGAAAATCATTTTTTAAACGTAGTCAGATACCTTAATAATTTCATGACTTTTTCCTCACCATCCCCCAGAGAGAAAATTATCGCATAAAAATCTTTTAATACGACTTCAGATGCCAAAGAAAAATCATTCTTCTCATTCCATAATCATTCATAAAATTATTCCAATTTCTATCTCTGTAATTATTTTGATATACAATTTCTGAAATTATTATCCTCTCGTGTAGGGGAATAATTGAACCTGTCTTCTCCCGGCGCATCTCAAATTTGTCTTCGGTTGCTCATTTATCCGATTTGTCCTGATTTATGCCTTAATTCATGCTTTAACAATTACTGAGAGATATTTGGATACATTTCAGGCTGACGAATTTCAGCATGATCCTGGTTTGTAATTTGAAAAAGGAACAAAATAAAATGTATCACTTCTTCAAAATCTCATAAGGGAAAATAATTGAGCTTGTTTTGACCAAGAGTTGCTCTATTTTATCCTCGGTTACCCATTTTTCAGTTTTTTTTTTTTTTTTTTTTTTTTTTTTAAGATTCATGCTTCTGTGCGTACTTTAGGAATCCTAATACACATTTGAAGAAGTTTAGGTTAACGAATTTCAATATAATACTAGTATGTTACTTTTAAAAAGAAGTAAAAAAAAATATCTAACAGTTCATCAAAATCTATGTATTAGGTCAAGTTGGGTTTTTAGTTCTACTTTAAGTAGAAAAACCTATGAGATTTTCTAAAACACGGGCTGCTTAGAAGAAAAAGTACTCTTTCCTGAAACTACTCTTATCTTTTACATTTGAGTAAGCTTGCATTATTTTCTTGAGAAATTTTTCTTACTTCTTATGGTTCTCAATACGAAAAAAAGACAAATTGTCTCTACCCATAAATATGCATCCGCTTTCAGAGTACATTTCGACATTAAATGTATATTTTTATCTGGAATATTATTATATGCTATATATTATTCTACTCTTTTCAAAATTTCATCAATATTTTTAATGCTGGAGCTATATGCGCTCGACATAATAAACAATGGCCTCAGGTGATTTTGAGTTCGGGCTCATTTGGGATATTTCCTTCGAACCCCTCCCACGTTTGTAAATGAAAAATAAGAACACATATTTATATTAATATTAACACGCAGTTTCATTGCGTTCATCAATGCACTCTGTAAGTGACAGGAAGAAAATGAGCAATATTTACTTTAAAATTTAAACAATATAAGAGGCTTTACACTTTAAAATAACTAGCCTTGTATCATTTCTTAAATCACCAATCAATATTAAAGATATCTAGAATGCAAATGTAGACACTTTATATATTGACACACATACACATTTCACTTAGATCTCTTCAAATAGGGAAGAACTGTGATCATAAAAGAAACTTTATTGTAGACTAACTAACCAGCCCGACGTTGCCCGGGCCCGAGATAATTACAATCTCAGAGAAAGGCGTTAACCTCCTCCCTCCCCATACCCGCAAATATAACGAATAATTTGTTCGAGAAAATCACCGTCACCTACATTAACACTATCATTAAAAAAAGAAATACATTTTTCTGATTATTAGAACAAAACGAAGACACTACGCTAAAATAGCCGGCAGATGGCACCCCTTCTCGACCTCAATTTCAAATCTATATCTTAATTAGTTACCTAAATTTTTGTTCATGAGTAAAAATTGGCAATTATTTCCTTTCACTTTCGCAAACTAAATGGAGGGATCGGCCAGAGAAACAGATCTCTATGTAGTTCAGTTTTTAATGAAAGCAGATCCCTGTCTGAAACTTTATCGGATTGTTTTCACTGGCGCCGGCAGATTTTTGGCAGTTTTTTTGCATACATTAAGGAAAATTACCTACCGAATTTATCAAAAATCACATAGCCAGATGCAGAATTTTTTTTTTTTTGCATATGCTCAGAAATTTTCAAATTTATTTCTCAATTAGTTTTCTTAAAATTAGCTAATTAGTAAAATAATTTCGAATTCGTTCATTTCCGCTTGCAAATCCAATGCGCCTGTTCTTTTCTTTAGCCATTTTGATTTAAAAGATGTCATTTTAGAAGCGATGGTTAATGAGAATCTAATTAATATCTTGGGTAATTATGAAAATATTAAAACTCTGACGTTCGGGTGCACCAGGAGAGCGTTTGGACTACCTAAATCAAAATTTTCCTCCTTCTAGGTGGGCTAGATTTTGCTAGCCATCGCAGACAGACAAACAAACACACACACACACACACAGCGAAACTTCTTTTATTAGAGTAGATACTCAAAATCCAAATGTTATAACTTGAGGGACCCAGCTCAGTTGGTCTAGGACAGGCATGTCAAACTCGTTTGCCGCCGCGAGCCAAATTAAGCATAGTATACAATGCCGCGGGCCACATAAAAAAAGTATATAATAGTATTACCATTGAACAGAATAAAATTTGTACATGCAAACACAACCATTTTAAAGAAATATTTACTCCAAATTTAAAAGTTATTACTATTCATAATTTATTTCATCTTCTTTTTCGAAAAAATACTCAAAATTAATTTTTATCAATGAAATCTATAAAATTTAATTCAATTTTCTAAATTGTATTTATTTTAAATATTGATTGCATACGCTGGTCTGTTAATATTGATGTAGTAAAGGCATAAATGTCAATCTTCTGTGTTTTCGTCCAGTAAAAAATAGAAATAAACATATTGTGAAAAAAAAAAAAATTTTTAATAAAATATGTCTTGTATCTATGCGCTACTTATTTGGTTTCATTTATTAAATACATTTTCTGGCTCAAACTATGCTTATTTGACTTGAAAATAACTGAAGGTTGGCAGCTACGCAAAAATCTATAAAAGTGCGCTACTGAACATAGCTAAAATATGTCTAATTGCAGACTATACTTTAAAAAATTGTCCGATTTATGAATTATTACAGAAATTTGGAAATCCGATATCCGCATATTTGTTCTCTAATATGGAATAGCACCGAATTTTGATTAACTGCAGGAATAAATTCTGAAGAACAATTTCAACATCAATCATTAGAGTGAAATAAATAGGTTAAACTGATTTTCATATTTCTTTGAAATTAAAAAAATATTCTTTTAAATTCATTATTTACTGTATTTTTACTGTATTCTAAAACTTTCCACTCCAACGATTTGTGCAATGATGCCTGGCAACATTTAAAATGAAATACATTTTCATTTTCAAAATTGTTTTATCAAAGAATTGTATTTGAAAACGCTAATACTATCAAATAACACGATAGCTTTATGAAATTGTCTTGAATTTGAAGTTTACTCAGGTGTTTTAAAATTTCAAATGAAAACTGCAAGTACTTTGTCTATTGGCGGTCTTTTAATAATCCATATTCATAATTTGTGATTTAAAATGACAATTGCAGCCTTATTTAACAGTTAAAATTTTATGATGGAAAGTCATCAAATATCTGTATAAGAAAATAGATTTGTTTATCTTCACTACCCATATTTCGAAGATATTTTTTAAATTGACGATGATTAAGAATGTGCATACGAATATAACATAAGTTTATAAACACTATAAGTTTTTTTTGCACATATCCGGGTTTAATAAATATATCCACTATACATAAAATTTTCTAGGAATAGCATAACATTTTCAATTTTCTTTAACTGCTCTACACATAATTTCTTCAATTTTGTAGTGAATGATTTCGACTCGCGAGGCATTGAATGTAATAAAGACAATAATTAGTTTTTTAAAGCCAATATATTTTCTTCAATACGCTTGGGTACAACTTTGATTCTCTAAAGAAGTATCAGTTTCAATTCCGACAGTTTATCCTTCCGAAGTTTAGCGAGATTTTTATGAGTTTTTCTTTTATACTCTGTGCTGTTACACCTCTTAATGTTACATCATTTCCAAACCCCAAGAGTGTCTACATATCAAACATAAAATTTCAGTTTTCCTTTGAATGTAATTGTATTGTAAATCACCTTTAAAAAAATCTCCTATGTTCATCTTCAGTTTATCATATTTATTCATAGTGATAAAGAGCTTTACAATATTTCTTTTATATATATATATAACCGGGTTGTAGGAGAGTATATCAATAAAATGTGTATATGTCAATAAAAAATGAAAGAAAGGAAAGAAAGATCACGCACGATTCCCCAAAGATCAAGGAAGCACCTTATCAGAATGAACTTATATACAAAATTTGAAGCAAGTCGGATATTTCTATCAAAAGTTATCTCGCGTTACGTACATACGTATGTACATACAGAACCTGCGGGCACATTAGTTCTCAGGCTTTGATAGCCTGCCAGCTAAAAAAAAATTGAAAGAAAGGAAAAAAGATTATTCAGGATTCCACAAAGATCACACGCAATTACTAACCTAAGTAATGAAAATAATTAAAGAGCTTCAATCCAAAATCCATTTGTTCGACTAAAGTCCAAGTGAAGAACCTGGATGACATATTCGGGGGTTTTATTTCAAAAACAAAAGTGATAATTTGTCTCACTTTCGAAGTCACTCATTTAAAGCTATTTAATTTTACAATTCAATTTCTTTAAAATTTCCACTGTTCTTATTTAGTGCCGAATTTTAGTAATTTTACAAGACATTTCTTAGTATTTAATAAATACACTATATTATTTTGTAAAGTGGTGTAAAATCGAAAATAGTTAAAATTAAGTATTAGATTCGGTATAAAAGAAATAAAAATTATAAGTAAAACACCGGAAAAAAATTACGAATTTTTTTAATTTTCGGACTTAAGATCTCGTGCTTTGCTACGTTCCGATGTTTAATTTTTGTATTCACATTTTTTTTAGTACTAGAATCTAAAAATGATTTATATCTGTCTATATACTTCACTGTTGGCAGGTGAGCGGGATTTTAAATTCAGATGAAGAGAGATATTTCCCTTATTTAATGGCAGAATATATAAGACAAATATTACTATTCAAAAATAGTGGTAGCATTCTAAATAAAAATAGAGCCCGCCAAACTGGTAACACTGAGATACATACCTTTCTAATGTTTGTCATCTCAAAGACAACGGTTGGTGCAATTGTATTCGTGCAAAGTTTATTTTCGTCATGCGTTTTCTAACAAATAAATTAAACACAGGTAAAATGCCAAAGGCTTCGCGGGCCACAGATATGTAGTCGGCGGGCCACGCGTTTGACATGTCTGGTCTAAGATCTAGACTACAGCTCGCTGCAAGCACACAATTATTTCAGCTGAAATTTTGAATTTTATGGTATCCAAACAAACACATGCTAAAGCACCTTGTTATCTTACCAAAATTACCAAGAAAACCCCAATTTTGTAGGCTCACTTTTAGCAGATGAAACTTAGAGATTCAAAAGGAAAGCAACATTTATTTACGTACGCAAAGTTAAATACACCAACTATAGTTGGTAATTAAATCAGTTCTAAATTAAAAACAATTCCAAATTAAAGACATAAACATTATTTTAAAAATTAAACACATTTCTGTGCGTCTATTAGAAGTTCGTAATATTTTTTTTATACAAATTTAAGATAATAAAAGTGCTACTGTATCACCTGTGAAAATCACCCAAAGTTATAATACTTTAAACCAGAGGTTCCCAATGTGTGCTCCGCGGAGCCCTTGGGGCTCCGCCTATACTTTTCAAGGGCTCCGCGGCGTTCCAAGAAAATAAACAAAACATGAAAGAAATTAGCATATTGCAAGGGAAATTTTTTAGAAAGTATGTAGAAACTTTTTTTTTTTGTGTGTGTATCAAAAATAAGTACATCTATCACTAGGTTGAAAAATACTATAATATGTTTTCTCAAATCATATAAAAATTTGCATCATACATGTTATCTATTTTCTGTATAATATTTTTTGGTTTGAGCTACTTTTTTTATGTTTCTGCATTTAATGTGTTTTAAAAATTCGATTCAAAATAAGCTACAAGAAATAGTATTCTGAATCGAATGCACAACGTGAATCGAAAGAAAAAAGGCCGCGCCAGTGCTGTTATCTCTGTTTGCCGAACAAACGGGAGTTCTGTTCAACAGTTTTGTTCTTTGGAGCTCCGACTATTTATATGTTTATACTTAGTTCTTTTTTGCTTAATAACCAGGTTCTAACTTAACTCTCATTGATTTAACATCTCAAAGCATTATAAAAATCTATTTTCAAAACCAACGTATCACAAATTTTTATGTCATTTGACAGAGGAATACAAAATCTTGTCAGACAGAGCAAAATTAATTTTACTCCCAGTCTCAACGACTTATCTGTGTGAAGCTACATCACGCTTACACAAGTATGAAAACAAAGTACAGAAGCCGATTAAATGAAGAGCCAGACATTCGCTTACAATTGTCAAAAATTGCAGCAGATATAAAAAAAAACTGTGCAAAACAATTCAACCACATTTTTCATGCTAGATCCTTATACGTTATTGCTCGTCGCACTTTGTGCAGAATAAAAAAAGTTCTACCGGCATTTATTATTTGTATATATTGCATATTGTATTATTTTTATTTTTGGAATTTTAATTTGCTTAAACTGTTTATTTTATTTTTATTAAATTTATTTTAGTTATTTAAATCTTCTGTCCTATTTTTCATAATTGTATTTAATTTTTCAAACAATGTTTATCGCTTAAAACGTCTTTTTTTATAAGATCTTGCATCATTTAAAGCCTCTTACTGGATTCATTTTACATTTGTGTATGTTATGTACACATATTTCTTTTTCTTTTTATAACTTTGATTTCTTTAATCTGTTTATGGTATTTATATTAATTTTTAGTTATTTAAATTTTCTATACTCTTTTTCATAGTAAAACAATCTTTGTCGCTTAAAACATATTTTTTATAACATCTTGTATCATTTAAGCCCCTCATAGATTCATTTCACATTTGTGTATATTGTGCATATATATTTCATTTTTTTATATATGACTTTAATTTCTTTAATATGTTTATGTTATTTGTATATTTAAATTTTCTAAACTGTTTTTCATAGTAAAACAATGTTTGTCGATTAAAACGCCTCTATTTTGTAACATCTTGTATCATTTAATAAACCCCTCATTAGATTTATTTATTATTTGTATACGTTGTGCATATAGTTTTCTTTTTACTTTTTGTAACTTTAATTCCTTTAATCTTTTTATTTTATTTTTATTAATTCTTAGTTATTTAAATTTTCTATGCTATTTTACATAATTGTACTTAATTTTTAAAGCAATGTATGTTGCTAAAAGCGCACTTTTTTTAAACATCTTGTATCATTTAACAACCCCTCTTTAAAATTTTGTTTTAATTGGTCTCGGCATTGGCTAAGATTCTTATGTTATGATGCCACATTTTCCTATCAGAAATAAGGCTGTAGCAATTTAAAAAATATATATTCGTTTTGTACATTTGTCATCACATTAACAATCTAAATTCTAAACTTTTGCTCAGCGACACCCTGCTTAGCCTTTTCGTCAGTGAGTACCGTCCTGACATAAATTTAACCACATCCATATATCCCGGTTTTTTTAGTATAGTTTTTCTACTAGTTGCAGTTCTTTTAACATGTGTAGTTTTTAACTGTATATCTATTTTGAGGCAAAAACATTGGTGAATAAAAGTTTCTATCAAAACTATAATTAATATATTACTTTTAAATGCTAAAGGTGTAAAATTAACAACTATAATATAAATTAAAATAACTTTTATTAGTTGTTTTACATGTTTCGACTCTTCTGAGTCATTTTCAAAAACAAAATGAGAATATTCTAAAGCTGCACGGGCTTTGAAGTTATTATTTACATGTACTTTAAAAAAAATTACGCACGTTATCTATTATTTTTTACTTGATTGTTTATTTTCATATCTTTGAGCATGGAGTAATTCTAGCCACAGTTTCGGTAAATTAAAAGATGCCGCATCGTTACATATTGTATTTTTGCGCGTGAGTATCTCTATGGTTTCTCTTATTATGGATGGATAGTGTAGACTGGAGGGAAATATTATTTTACTTTCATTGAAATTTATTTGGATGGTTTCTTCTTGATATAATACTTGATATAATCTTGATATAATATATCAAGAAGAAACCATCCAAATAAATTTCAATGAAAGTAAAATAATATTTCCCTCCAGTCTACACTATCCATCCATAATAAGAGAAACCATAGAGATACTCACGCGCAAAAATACAATATGTAACGATGCGGCATCTTTTAATTTGCCGAAACTGTGGCTAGAATTACTCCATGCTCAAAGATATGAAAATAAACAATCAAGTAAAAAAAAAAAATAATAATAATAGATAACGTGCGTAATTTTTTTTAAAGTACATGTAAATAATAACTTCAAAGCCCGTGCAGTTTTAGAATATTCTCATTTTGTTTTTGAAAATGACTCAGAAGAGTCGAAACATGTAAAACAACTAATAAAAGTTATTTTAATTTATATTATAGTTGTTAATTTTACACCTTTAGCATTTAAAAGTAATATACTATTACAAGGTGTTATATTTTATTATATTACTATAATTAATAGCTAAATACTTCAAATAAAAAATTCAAAAGAAGTGAACGATACTGCACTTAACAATACAGGTTATAGATTTTGCCCCGCCCACTTAAACACTAAAATGATGATCTACTTCTAAATCTATTTTTTTAAAATGGTTCAAAAGAAGAACCTCAGAGGCGATTCGTTTTCGTTGCATGTTTAGAAATACTAGAAACGTAAAGGAGAACGAAAAAAAGAATCCGCAATAGCATGATTCTATTACGGGTGGGCGAGACTAACGAAAACGTGTTATATAATTACTCATGAACGACTGGGCCTACGAATTTTCTTTCTTTTCGCGACTAGCCTATTGGGATTATACAGAAGTCTCTCTTTGTGAAAGAAAACTGTACCACTTACCTTTTTTCTGTGTGTGTGTAGTTTTCGCCATAAATAATAATAGTTTCACGTAAGCCCCAATGCAGTGCATGCCCCAGACAGGGTTACCATTTTGATCTTTAATTCCGAGTTCATAGTGGAAATCCCGAAATAATATTTTTTATTTTAAAAATGGTTGTCATTAACCTCTTAACAGTATTGCTCGAACGTCACTCGGGTAAGAAGAGTTTGTTTTCTTCGTTACTAAAAGCTTTTAGAAACCACAAATTTTAACTATAATTTTTGCTGTATTTGGCGGACATATCACGATTATACTAAGCATATATTTTAATACAAAAAAAGTGGTTTTAAGTTCTTAATTTATTGTGTCCAATAAAAGTACTATTAAATAAAACTGTTAAGGGGTTAAATAATGAAAAATTTGATTTTCAAAATTTCTAGTATGAATTCAGAATTTCTGTATCAAGAAAAGGGCGAAACTGAAGACCTTGACCCCATGTTGGAAACCACTGGTTCGGACTCTTATCCAGCAGATCTTTCTCTGCTCCAAAGGCATAAAACACATTAATTTGTAAACCATAGAGTACCGTGGGGGTTAAGGGGCTCCGCCTTAGAAATTCTTCTCAAAAAGGGCTCCGCGAGCCCAAAAGTTTGGGAACCACTGCTTTAAACCATAGCTGCCAACTTTTACGCTTTTTTGTTACCACTAAAAACTAATAGAAATTTTTGCCTTATTGAATCATGTGATTTCGGAGATTTAATAAGGTAAAATTTACTATACAATTTTAGTGCTAGGAAAAAAAGCGTAAATGTTGTCAGCTATGCTTTAAACGATTTAAAATATCTCATGAAGGGAAATATCTCATTGGGATTATGTTAACGTTGAACTTTCTTTTACATGTAGGAGGGGGGGGGGGGGTGAGAGGACTATCTTAATTGTCATCAATTATATAAATAATCAAAATAAAAAAATAATAGAAATTCTTAATAGGTATTGTTTTATTCAAATTTAACACACTAAAGGAACTGCTGAAAAACACTTTATACTTTGTGCATATCTGCCTATGTTATAAAATTAAAAATATTAGACTTTTTCTTTGGGTGGTATGGAGACTGTTTTCTGTTGTGTTTCTTAACACTATTTCCACTGGTACCAAATATCATATTAGAAAAAAAAATTGATTTATGTTAATTTTATTTGTAAACTAGTATATAACCCCGTCAAAAATGACGGATTGTTGATCTGCGTTTCATTTTCATGAGACTTCATACAGGCAAACAGCATGGAGATTTATTATTAAAAGGTTTGTATTGTGGAAAAATACATTTTAAAAAGGACAAATGATTTCTACAAATAAAAATAATAAGGATATATATATATAATATATATATATATAATTATAATATCTATGAATTTCAAAAACATATCAAGTTCTAATATCATTCTACTAAAATCTTCAAAGAGATAATTAATGATATTGTGTAATCAGAATACCACATAGCTAATAATTAACTTGTGCAATCATAAAATTACCTTAGCATGTGCTTCAATGGTAATTAGCCAAATTTACTCATACCTGAAGAACAATTAAAAAGAAAGAGAGAGAAAGGGGAAAAAAATTATAAATTGGAGTTGCTATTAAGTATACACAAATGGATTATTAAATTAATTATGAACATTATTCAGTGGAAAAACTGGACCACAAGAGAACCAATCAAGAATTGGATATGAAAAAACATATGTGGATGTACTCGTCAGCTTGGCTGCACCCACATGTGTTTTAAAAATAATTCAGTATTTCATAATTCTACTGGCATGATGCTAAGAATAGTAGAATCAGCCAAGTATACTGAATTATTACCAGACAACAATTGGAAAAATTTTAAATTGGAAATATGTAAAATGTAAATAAAAGACCATTAAGAAATATATAATATATCACTTACAACGATTATCCTAAAATCTTTATAAATCACCACACTAAATTACCACCAGATATCATTTTTGAAATAATATTTGAAATTAAAACCCTTAAATTGTAGAAAAAATGATTTACTCACAAGAATGATACAGAATCCTCAAAATATATCAACTTCTGCATAATGATCAATTCCACATGGCACGTAATATATATATATATATATTTACTTAGTATTAAATTTCTGAAATAGTTCAACGATTGGACAAAATCAACTATTAACAAATAATCCATGTGCGAAAGTTTTTGTAAAAAAGTGTTATCAATGAGTTTTTAAACAGCTTGACTTACCATATAACTCATTGTTTGATTACATAAGCAAAATTAAATGGAAATTACGCCGTACTATGCATTTCTTATATTTTAATTACGTTTGATAAGAAAGAATCATTTTACAGTATATGACCCATTATCCGAAAATCCAAAATCCGGAAAAACCCGAAGTCCGGAAAGAAAAATTCGAAAATTTTCTAAATTTGTAAATTTTTACTAAAATTTTAGATTTTCTGAAATTTTTCGAAAATTTTTCCGATTCCTAATTTTTTTTCAGTCCATTGTGTTTCAATGTTTAATCACTAAAATATTGTTACTTCAGTGGCGGGTGAACACGGTCCCCCCCCCCTCCTTCTCTTCCCGAAATTAAAAACATATCATTTTCCTCTCAAATTTTAGTTTAAAATTAATTTATATTACGATTCGTTAGAAAAAAAGAATAGTTATGTATTTATTTCATCAGGGGTGATTCTGTTCAAGTTTACCTAAAAATTTAAGGCATTCGATTTCGAAAATTTAAGTCTTCAGTCCAAAATTTCGAACATAAATATCTCGAATTTTGAACGATAGTCGCCTAAAAAAATCAATTATGTCTATCGTTCGCAGAAAAAATAGAAAATTTCATCAAAGGATTGTGGAAACAACGTGAATTTCGTCAAAGTACCGAAAACAAAAACGCAAATTTCGTTGCAGGGTTGCAAAAAAAAAAGAAAAAAAAACGCTAATTTTGTTAACAAATTGCAGAAAAACGCGATTTCCGTCAAAGGCTTACGAAGAAGACGAAAATTTCTTCCAAGGACTCCGAAAAAAATGTAAAATTTCATCAAAGGATCACATAAAAAAAAAAAAAAAAAAAAAAAAAAAAAAAAGGTTAAAGGATCGCAAAAAAAAAACTGTGAATTTCGCAAATGATCGCGGAAAAACATGAATTTCTTCAAAGGGTCTAGAAAAAAAACACAAATTTCTTCAAAGCACTGCGAAAAAATGTCTAATTTCGTTAAGCGATCGCGAAAAAAGTGAAATTTCGTCAAAGGATCGAAAAAAACAACCGCTAATTTCGTCAATCTCAGAAAAAACATGAATTCTGTCAAAGGATAGTGAATAAAAGGCAAATTTCGTCAAAGAATAGCAAAAAACGCAAATTTCCTCAAAGGATCGCAAAAAGAAAACGCAAACTTCTTCAAAGGACTACGAAAAAATGAAATTTTGTCAAAGAACAGCAGAAAAAATGCAAATTTTGTCAAAGAATCACGAAAAAAAAACATGAATTTTGTGAAATAATCGTGAATTTCGGGAGGACCCGCATTCCGGAACGATGGAAGCAATTTCAAAATCCGCCAGTAGATGGCGACAGTATACTGAATCAACCTCAAATCTCTCCCAAGGAAATAAATCACCGCATTCTGAAAAAAAAAAGTGCTTACAGAATTTTTTTTTTTTTACAGAAATGTTAATATAAATTTTTTTTTTATGAAATAGTGTTTTAAGGTTTTAAACAAAATTAAAAGATTTAAAAGCTTGAATATGCTTTTACAAATATTTAAACGACGAAAGTAGATAATATAACTTCTTTTTCAGTAAGCCTAACATGGCGTAACTACGGTTGAATCGCAGAGTGGTACAACCCGGTACCGTTACAGACACTTTCTCGCCTTTGGATTTTATTATAAGTAAGATTTTAAATTAAAACAATCACAAATCATTTTTATTACACTGAAGACTTATTTTTCTCTTATTAGCTTTAAAAATTACAAGTAAAAAAAAAAACAATTCAAAATTTTTAAATGTATTATTTGATACCGGTAAAAATAAATTTATAAATATAAACTGATGCTTTTAAAATAATCTACTTTCGAAAAAAATAGTTTATTTAATAGCTCTATTCAAAACAAAACCGAACCTGTGATCAGAACAATGTTCTGATTTGAGCAACAACACACTATCTCAATCTTGCAAACACAAAGAAGCGTTTAACTATAGCTTTTGCCACTTTTTAAACAATAATTCACGTTTGTTTTAATTATTAAAATCGCAACTAAGTTCAATATCTTGTATGAAATTTATTTCAGAGGCGACGTAAATTCAAGTGCAAAATGCATTTTCATAAAAGTTTCTTGGTAACGGGGACCCCTTAACTTTTCAGCGTGCGTGGCCACGCGAATTTTACGAGAAACGGGATATTTCTTAAATTGATCTGAAATACGGTTCCGAATCTATCTGGAGGTCATTGCTATTTTTCAATTCCTTGATTTCCTTTTAAATAAAAACAGTTTCTTTTATTTCCAATGCAGTTTTGTGCGTCTATTAAAAAATTTGAATCGCATGCTGTTCTTGCAAGAACAAATACTAACTGATTATTTCCGGTTTAAAAAAATATTTTTAAAATAATGTAATTGACATTTGTTACGCTGAGTTATTATTTTGTCATTAAAAGTCAAACGAAAAATATTCAGTAGATTTTTTTGCAATTATGGTTCAAAACTAGAATAATTGGAAACTATTCCATATAGATCTCACATCATCTAGAGCAGGGGTTCCCAAACTTTTAGACCGACGTACAGTAGAGCTCCAATTATCGGAATCAATTGGGACCGGACCCTATTCGAATAATCAAAAATTCGGATAATTGGATTTTTTTTAAATGGGTATATTTTAATTAATTACTGTATGTATGCTGAAAATGGGAGAAAAAAATTATTTTTAAAGAAAAAGAGCTTTTAATTAATTAAATGAAAAGGCAACACTATTACATGTTAAGCGTATCTACAAGTGCTGTACATTAGTACAGTATGTAAGTACCGTACTGTAAATGAAAGGCATTACTTGCTGAACATCTCGGTCAAAGTAAGCTGTTTGACTGTCTTCATCCGTTTTCGGGGAGCCAAGTTGCGCCTCCGCTTGACAGTCAGAAATTGCAAGTGGTCACATTCGGGCTGACGCTCCATCCACTTCAACGCAGTTTCAAGGCCGGCAAATTCTTCACTAGCTGATGGTCCCGTGTCTGCTTCAACTTTGACATTAAAGTCATCTTTTACCTCGACACTTTCTTCTCTCACACTTTCAATGAGTTCATCATCATTTAGAATTTGAAACCCAGGGTCTTCGCGGCGGGAAAGACAGTAGCGCGCGTAGACAGAATCATTATTTCGGGAATAGCTACACGTTTCCGTCTTCATTTGTTTTTTCTGAAATTCTGAAAACGATTCGGATAATCAGCGATTCGGATAGTTGGAGTTCGGATAATTGGAGTTCTACTGTACCACTAAATCGAAGTTCATATTTCGTGTACAACCAGGTATCAAACGTAATGCAAAAACGATAGGAAAAACTGATATTCCCATATTTTGTTAGATTTCAAATGACCGTTTTAAAGAACTTTACTGTATTAAAAACCTATTTCCATGAAATAGAAGGAAAGTTACACAATTGGTACAGAAGAAGAGAAAATTTTCAATTTACACACATAAATAAATAATGAATTATATTTCAAATAAAACTTCAACACTGAAATAACCAGTACAAAATAAATAAATAAATAAATAATTGATTTAACTCCTCCAATTCGAACAAGCTCCACCTACTTTTACAGATTCAGATTTTACATTCGGACAATACAATTTAAAAAACATGTTTAGAATAGTTTTTCCACTAACTAAATCTAATTGATTGATTAATTTTTAAATTAGGTCTTTATTTACAAATTTTAATTTTATCCCGTATAAATGTAATAATTATACACGTGTTTAATTCTGGAAAACTGGTTGTATCATAAGCAGCGTGTGCAGATTTCAGAGAGTTTGCTATAACAAACATTTCTAGCAACAACAACAAGAAAAGCGTTTACAGTCTCTAATTATTATTCGAAAATTTCCAAAATGATAAATTCATGCCATTTTTTATTTTATAATATTATGCTGGTATTTTACTTTACGTATCAGCATCGGCCTTTCCCGTACCAGTAGCCGGAGCTTTGCGTACCAGTACTCACGGCATAAAATATATAACATATAAAGTAGGCGACAATAGTCTCACCCAGTGTGAAATTATTGTCGCCCAGTGGCAGAGAATGGTGCCGGCAATTTTTGAAATAAAAAAATCTGTGAATAACAAAAACTGTCTTTGTGCTTCGGATAATATGACTGGCGACAGTCGTTATAGCAGATACCGAGTATAGGCAGGGACAGTACGATACAATATGAGGCAGGCTGGGATGACGGGAAGTGCCGTGTGACCTTCGTCTAAGGGAAACATAGTACTTTTTTTATTTAATGTTTTTTAACAGCAAGAGGAAAATCTTTTTGATTAGTACCACTTTGGGTCTAAAACTATTGTTACGGGAAATTAAAAACATTTAATGATTCAGGTCAAATTTGCTTTTCAATTTGAGAATTTATTCCACGCTCCGAATACCAAATTGGTAGATGTTATACTGTTCTGTACAAAAGTCAAGTGTAGAAACAGTAAAAGGTAAGCAGCATTTTAACATAATTTTAGAGATAAATTTCATACATAATTTTTTAATCAGGTACTGAAATTTCGTAGGTTGAATGTTATGTGTGATCTATATGTATGACTAACATAACAATTGTTAACAATTAGTCTGAACTGTGAATGTAGACACTTTCTTTAATGCTACCTAGCTATAAATGAACGGGTTTACATGATTCAATGAAGACATCATTATTTCCTTACCAGGTACAGAGGAAGTAAAATAGACAGAATTAATAAAACAGAATTATAGAAATCGATGTTCTAATTATTTGGTTTGCAGTTATCGGGGGGGGGGGGTGAATTTATAGATATTTGCTTAAGACAACAAATCAAACCTATTGTCGCCCAGTGATAATTCCTTAAAATATGCTCTGCCAGTACTGGTACACGTACCATACTTTGGGAACTCCGGATCTAGGAATCAGTTGAAGATAAAAAATTTAATATTTGTAAAGATAGAACTACAAAATGGCGTAAAACATGAAATGCCTACGTGTTAACTCTTAACTGCTCTAAGCTGTTTAACAGACCGCTGTTTTTTTTTTTTTTTTCACTATTTAATTTGTAATTTCCAGTTTAACTGTATAGATACTATCGAAATTTTGTTACGTTTAGAGCTCTAGTACTATCACCAGAGACTTCTGGAATAGGTGATTTTTATTGTAATAATTCTGCACATATAGTTTGGTACAGAAACAGTATCTTATGAATTAATCGAGCTTTTTATTCATTTTACGATCAAGCGGTCTCATAGAAAGCTCTCACTAGTTATGGGACAATTTTTGTCACAATAGTTAATAGTTAAAAACGAAACATTGGTGTATTTTGAAAGGTCTTTCTGATATAAAACATTTTGCGAAAACTGTAGAAAATGACACTGGATCATATTTTGAAAATAATAAATATTTTTTCAATATAACAGAATTTCTTATCTTTGTCTTCTCGCATTAAATCATTCTTAATATATTTTTCATGAAATAATTTTATTGTATCAAAATTAATATTTGGAACTTACCTTTTCAATCCTTTGAAGGTCGGTGGTATATTATTTATACCACTTAATTTGAATTAAAAGCTGCCAGTTGGCATCCACATTTTTTTATTAGGGTTTCGTTCATCTCACGAAACCCTATTACTCCCGCTCCGTTGTCTGTCTGTCACAGAGCCATTCTCAAAAACTATGTAACTTACAGAGTTGAAACTTTGTGTATATAGCTGAATACCAGCTATGAAGAGCTCAAAATATTAAAATTTGAAAAATTCGTATTATTTTAGATAAAAAACCAAAATTCTAACAGCCTTTTCCTATTCAATTTAAACATTTTTCGTTATAGCCGATGCCAAAAATTAAAAATCCACGATGAAATTCTTTCTACAATAATTAATTTTCTATCAGACGATTTCCACGTGAAAAATGAAAATGAAATAAAAAGTTTCACCAATTGAAAAAAAATATTAATATGAAATAAAGTTGATTGACGTCATAGTGGTAATAAAATGGGAATATTTCTCAATGATACAAGGAGTATGAGTATGTGTATGTACACAAAGCAGATTAATATCACGTCATTAGAGAATTAAAAACAAAATCTGACGTCATATCGGAAGTTTAACGGATTTTTCAAATGTTTCAGAATAATACAAAGTGAGTATCAATATGAGAAATAGAGAATAGTAAATATATGAGTTTGAGAAACGTATTGAATCATGATAAAAACCCGATTATGGAAATATTCGCATATTTTAACATTTTGAATGTGTACAACATGTTTAATTTTGAAATTTTTTTTTTTTAAATATCGCATTTAGTCCGTATGTCAGATATTATTATGACAGAATATAATAGCGGTCTTCGCCCGCTATCGGGCTGGTTTAAATATTCGAAAAAACGAGAAAAAAAACCCGGTAAATTTTTACTTTATAAAAAACATGACTTTTTTGTTGTTGTTGCTAAATGAAATGTTTTTGTATTTATTAAAGAAAGGATAGAGTGTTTTGAAAGGAATATTAAACGAAACCCTTTGAGCGATCTTCGATCACACTTACCCACTTGTAAATAAAATTTCGCTTTTAAAATGCATGTGAAGAAAAGTACGAGTGACCATAAATAATTAAAGTGCACGTGTTTGAAGAGCTCTACCACTTAAACTATTCAGATTTTTTTTTTTTTAATTTTATTATTTAGACTGTTTAGAGTATGCTTAAACGAGTTATGAAATAAAAATGATTAGTTTGAAATTTTATCGACAGATGACGCTTAAATGTTAGAGATGTTTTATCACCAAATAAACAAAAAAAAAACTTTAAAAAAAATATCAATACGTTTTGAGACGACGATATTCTTTCATAGCAGAGCTAATTACTACCATTTTGATAAAAATATTTTATTAAAAAAAAAAAAAAAAA
The DNA here is from genome assembly GCA_963931845.1 of Maratus michaelseni. Classification (NCBI taxonomy): domain Eukaryota; kingdom Metazoa; phylum Arthropoda; class Arachnida; order Araneae; family Salticidae; genus Maratus; species Maratus michaelseni. The sequence continues at coordinate 150,688,003 of OZ007596.1, read as the reverse complement.
AAACGCGTTCACTTTTTCTAAAATGTTAAGACTTATAAGGATATTTATGGCTAAAACCTTAAGATAGAATCATGTAGAATTTCTGATAAAAAAAAAGTTTTAAAATTTAGATAGGAAATTCTCTATTTCTGGTGCCAGTAAGACATTTCAACATTTTAACAACAGATCGCTTTGATCCTAAAAAGATTAAAACGCATATTTATTGATTTTATTTTATGCATGGAAATATTATTAATATTTATTTTTCTCTATTGATATGTATAATGACTTATCTAACATATACTTATTGCACTGCAAAAAAAAAAAAAAAAAAAAAAAAAAAAAAAAAAATGTTGATTTTACAGTATAATAATGGCACCCCAGAAATGCACAGAAGTATAAAAGTTTGCATTTTTAAAATATTAAAGTTATATTTTAATGAAATACCTGTATATCTACAATCTCACCTGTTTATTTCTATCTATTTAACTATTTATTGTTCACAAACTTTTGGATTTACCAACATAAGTAAATGTCAGAAATGTTTACACTGAAAAAAAAAAAGAAAAAAAAAGTGTTGATTTTACAGTATAGTACTGGCCCCCAGCTGCCAATGTTATACCGTAAAATTAACAGTTTAAAACAGTAAAATAAGCAGTAATACACTTCCGCGAATGCGCGGCAACGTTTTACTGTTTTTTACTGTTAATTTTACAATGCGCGGCAGCGTATTACTGCTTATTTTACTGTAAAAGCAACACTTTTTTCTTCTTTTTTTTTTTTGCAGTGTAGTGTTACGAGATATCTTGCATTTGTACAGGGTGCGGAAAAAGTTTTGGATGGCTTGTTTATCAGGGCGAGATATTGCAGAAAGTGCTCAAGCCTTTTGCTCAAAAACACTTTTCTGGACGAAGTTGAGTGTTTCAACAAGAGTCTGCAGCAGTCCATCGCGCGCGGAAGACTCTGGACTGGCTTAAGGCGGAGAACATTGACTTCATTTCTTTCTATAAATAGCCCGACATCAATCCAGTGGATTTTGCCATTTAGAGAATTTTGAAGGCAAAGGTTTTGGCTACTTCCCATCAAAGTTTGGATGGTCGGAAAGCAAAATTGAATAAGGAATGGACCAATCTTCCGGATGAGATACACTGTTAAAAAATTTCGTTTATTGACAGGTTGTCTTCCGTGAATTTTGATCAGAAAGTTTCCGTTTTGTTAGAAAGATGGAATCTATCCCGTATATCTGTTGCTACTCAGCTAGAAAAAGTTTGCAAAAAAAGTGCACAAAATCCGAGCGTATTTGGCACCTCAACTTATGCATAAAAACTGCAAACTCAATTATGCACAAAAAGTGCATAAACTGTATCCCTAAATTGTACACTTCTTAGACTTTTAAGATTACAGAGTTTCAAATACGGAATTATTAATGTAAAAATCTATCATCCAATGGGATTGCAGTATTTTTGATCGCCACACATGCACTTCTACTCCTTCGCGTCTGTATCGCGCCATTTATGGACTACAAAGACTGAACATTCCTCAAAAAACGAAAAACATTCCGGCAACTCTGCTGCCAGTCCTTTTTCCGTAAATTGACGTAATTTTTTTTACAGTATACTGTTAAAAATAATCTGAAATTCACGGGTATTTTTTCCTGAATTTCACAGAAAAAGTCCCTTTTCATGACAAAGGGGCATTTTCAGTTAAAAGCAGGAAATTTCCTCATATTTTTTGAAAACAACGGAACGGACGGAGAAAAAAGCAGCCAACGGAGATATTCCGTTATCTGCTGCATGTTTATTATCAATGTTTCAAAAACTGACATGTTGCTGCACAGAAAAACTAAAAATTCAATAAATTAAAATTTCAGTTGTATTTAAAACAACAACAAGAAAATAGTGCTTTAAAATTTAAAAAAGCAAAAATTAATTTTTTTCCATTCTTTTAATATTATTTGCAATTCATTTTTTAAAGTTATAAAAAAGTATTCGCACTTAAAATATATTCTAAACAAACAGATTAATATATATATATAAAATAGCTAAGTTAAGTGAAAAAAAAAATCGATTCTATTTAAAAAAGCAACAAACAAAAATAATGCTTTCGAATTAAACTCATTCCTTTAAAATTATTCGCAATTTATTTTTTAAAGTTATAAAAAACACTCACACTGAAAATATATTCTAAACGAACACATTTAAAAAACACATGATAGTTGATTAAAAATCGATTTTCGCAAAAAAGAAAAAAATATATCGAATTTAATTCAAAATATAATATTTATATTTTACATCTAACAATCAAATTTACATCTAACAAATCAATAAGAATATATATAATTCATGTTTTTATCCTCTATTAATACTATAGTTTTCAACCATCATCTCATTACGAAATATCCCCGCAATTAACTTCAAAATTACCAGTTTTCTAAACCCCAAATTGTTTAAGTCCCAAGCTGCGATTTGAAGACATCCCGGATAATCGTTTCCTAATCTTACTCTAGCAAGGACCCGCTGGTCTTACGGTAAAGCACTCGGCTCAAGCCACTAACGTCCCCAGTTCAATCCTCAGGTTTGGCAGAAAATGTTCTTCCATTATATCAAATATTAACTACTCCCGTAATAATCAATAGATGGCAGCACAAATAGAAATGACATTTTTTAAAACCGAATTTATTTATAACGGAAACTTACCGATTCTTCAAACGGAGTTTTCCCATCCTTTATCTTTCAGAACGGAAAATGTCCTAACGGAATGGAAAAAGTCCGGCAACTTTGCTGCCAGTAGTTTTACCGTGAATTGACGGATTTATTTTTAACAGTGTACTTCGTGCTGCAGTCAATGATCTCCCAAAACGGCTAAGGGCCATGCATCAAGGAAAAAAGCGGATACTTTGAGATCTAATCTGCTTTTCCATTATTTATATGATGTTAAATTTAATGTATTTGTTAATAAATTGTTGACATTTACGGTTTTCTCGAAAATAACGGATTTTATGCCCATCCAAAACTTTTTTCGCTCCCTGTAATAGCATAACAAAACAAGACATTTGTGTCGTGAAAAAGTATGATGCGCGCCCAATAAGGAAATAATTTACAACTCTCCTGCTGAATGTTAAAATGATTTTTTTTTCGAAGCGTACATTTATCTTTGTTTCGAAAATTTCTGCTTTTTTTTTTTTTTTTTTTTTTTTTTTTTAAAGGTAATGTTGTGTAAGCAGTTTTTCCTTAAGGCTGTTCTCAAATTCAAAATCAGCTACTTTCCGCACATTTCTGAATTAATTTTTGCTCGGAAAATTGGCAGGTGTTCTTATTCAGGAACTATGTGATCGAAAGACGTTTTCTATTTTTTGGTAAAGGTAGTAAGATCTCTCAGAAAATACTATCAAGGTCGGCGTTTTGAACCAAATTCCCGACGAGGCAGTGTGAGAAACGGGATAAAGTGTCGTTACGAGACAGAAATCGCTTATAATTCGATAAGTAATTTTTTATCAAAAAATGGAAAACGCAATTTGATTCCAAATCGCATCAGTAGTCAGACCCGCTAATTTTATGCCTTTAACACATGGGCTGATAAGTTCCGGTCTAATAAAGAAAACACAACTTTTTAACATAACTTTACAACTTTATAACTTTATTACTTTATAACTTTAATAAATAACATAACTTTAATAATAAATAATAATAATTTAATAATAATAATAATAATAATAATTTAATAATAATAATAATAATAATAATACTTTAATAATAATAATAATAATAATAATAATTTAATAATAATAATTTAATAAGTAAATAAAAATAATAATTTTATAGTAAATAATTTTATAACGAAAAAGCTCCAAACAGTGCTTAGAATCATCGACTAGTTGTTGTTTTTGGTCAAAGTCAACATGCGCGGCACCCACTTTGACAAGTTTATCACTTTGACTTTTTCATAGACAAATGTTCATTCAAAATAAAACCTACACGTTCCTTGGATATCTTCAGAGTGTGAGCTATCGCCTGCAACTTCACTTTGCGGTTCCCTAAAACGATTTTGTGGACTTTTTTTTATGTTTTCCGGAGAATTCACCTATTTTGCGTGGTGCAGCACTGGTGTCCGTACGGCCACGTTTAAATTCAGCAAACCACTCAATAATGGTTGATTTACCTGATGCAGTGTCCGGATAACGCTTATCAAGCCAAACTTTTGTTTGAACGATGTTTTTTCCCATCAAATAACAATTCTTGAAATTCTTGTTTATCCATTTTTTTGTTTATCAACAAAGTCGTTCAACTAAAACCACTCTAACGTTTTATCCACACGGCAAATCGTCATAACATTTTTTCTGCTACCTTTTAAAGGTTAGTATTTACTAAAAAAAGCATCGGTTCGGTGATTGCAACGCCATCTGTGTGCCAGACCGGGAACTTTTCAGTCCATGTGTTACGTTTAAAAATGACCCAGAAAATATGTCAGAAAGCTTCGCGTTGTTGAGCAAAAAATTTGAGAATCACCTAAATGCAATACACACTGTTTTATTTTCTTGTAATGAAAGTTTACGTTTTAAATGCAAATGATGTTTTTAATTACTATTTATGTAATGAAATGTGTAAAATGTGCATTATGTAATATTATTTATGTAATAAAATGATGTATTTATTTAATTAACTTACAAAATGCTACATTTCAGACGAACTGGGCTATGAAGAGACGGTGACTTACGCCGAAATGTTTGAAGAAGTACAAATGTATGCGGCTGCTTTCAGAAAAAACGGCTTACAAATAGGTGACCGAGTTGCATGTAAGTACGTTGATTTTATAGAAGCAATGAAACTTAAAGGATCAAGCAAATAAACATGTCAATCTAATCACAGTAAAATAATGTTGAAAATAATAAAAATGAAGACGAATTTATATACACTGTCTCTTATATTAAAAAAAAACCTGTGTAGTTGTATTTTCCATTCGTTTCTCCAAAAATAGGCTAATTTTGTGTTTGCAAATACACAAATTAGTTGTAAGTATCCGAAGATGCCATAAGGAGTTTAGAAATCTTCACATTTAAATTAGTTTGTGAGGACTGCGCATGCCTTTTCTTGCTCTAGTAGCGCCACCAGCTGGAGAAGAAAAAAAGCGCGCGGCAGTAGAACTTGGAATGTCAGCAGCTAAGAACGTTGTCTGATATATGAGAAACCTGAAGTTATTATGAAAATGGCCGTGAGTGAATGTTACCGGTAATAAATATGATTAATCGTCTGTGTTTATTTAATGTAGTGTGATGTACCTGTCCCTGTCATCTTTATGCCAACTTTGTGTCAATAATTAAAATTGTGTGCGTCATTGGAACGGCCTGTATTCCATTAGAACACTCCCACATTCAAGAGCCTTTACATAGTTATTATTATTAATTTTTAAATTTAATGATATTTCTGTAATGGCTTGAACTGAATTACTCCGGTGTTGTGGATAAAAGTGATAAAAAGAAGATTAAAGGGGTTTATTATAATATTTATTCTTCATATTGCTAATTTTTACACTCAGACATTACCTAAAAAACATGGTTAAAAGTTCCATAAAAACAGTCCTTCATTATTAGAAATGTTAAAAAAATTTCCATAAAACTGTCGCCATTACACAAAAACGCTTTCACTCCGGCTGGAGCATGCTCAGTTGTAACCCTCAAGAATCCGTCTCTTCGCTATATATCTGACTGAGGGTTGAAGAATTCCCTTTATTCGCATTCGATTCCCTCTTTTTTTCCCTCTTTTTTTCCCTCTTCTTCCAACATCTTTTTCCAGCGGCAATTTAGCATTGCATGTACTATATCATTGCAAACATCTACTTTGGATGTATTAATCTCTATTGCTTCCCTTATTAGAGCATTATGCAGATTTTCATAGTTCGCTATTCTTTGTATTTGTAGAGTTTCAAGTTTAATGGGGGTTTTTATTTTATAGAATTGACCGTATAAAACCAGCACAGAAGAATTTAAAATACACCCTTCACCATTCCACTTATAAATGGTGTATCTTTGAAAACAAAACGTGAATTAGAAAAATTAGGAAAAGAAGTCCCAATAACCCCCAATCCATTTCTCTTCAAATCACTAAGAAACGAAATAGAGAAATATGAAAAAACACAGACAGCGTGAATATATAAAATCAACTGTTTAAATAGCAGAAATGAAAAGCTTACCTACATGGGAATGACAAAAACAAAAATTAACGAAAGAATGAAGGAACACATAAGGGATATAAAGCTAAATAAACAGACAACAGCGCTTGTAAGATTAAACATAAACAAGAACGAAAAATCATGCGTCAAGCATAGATTATGTAACACTTTCCAACGCTTCCAAAATAATTTTACAAATCATACCGTTTAATAAGCTGAAAGATGACATCTAAGTAAACAATTTGGAAAACGCATAATATATTTTAAAACATAATTTCAGGAATTTCCAACATATACAATATTCAGAAAAATATACGAATACTTTTATTCAGCCCTGAATTAAAATTAAAATCGTGTTCAGTAACTTAAAACGCACTTCCAGGAATTATTGTTAACAGACAGTTGAAAATTCTTTTGTGTGTCCCTGTAAATGAACGATGACTGCTATACACACAATATACTGTTGTAAGCCTCTTGTAATGCACCTTAGTGATATTTATAAATTTCAATGCGTTTAAAATAGTGAAACATTATTTAAATAAACCGTAGACGATTTTTCTCCATAGATGTAATGTAACGGAATTCTTTTGACTGTCCCTGTAAAGTAACTATAAGTTCTATGCACACCCTATTCCATATTAAGCTTCTTCTAATGCACCTTAGTGATATATATAAATTTCAATGCGTTTAAAATTGTGAAACATTATTTAAATAAACCGCAAATGATTTTTCCCCATAGACCGCAATGTAACGGAATTCTTTTGAGTGTCCCTGTAAAAATACTATAGGTGCTACACACTTCCGTTTAAACAGGGAACATGCTATAGATAACGACAATAACATATAAAAATTGCAGAGCAATCCGAGCATATTTAAGGGAGTTAGAGCACGGACAGACGGACAGACGGCAGACGGCAGACGGCCAGACGGCCATACGGCCAGACAAACCGAAGTCATAAACACTTTTCAACTAGGTTGGAAAGTGTTAAAAACCCCAAAACATAAAAACGCAAAACTTTGAAACGGATACTGCAATTTTTATACTTTTTAACACTTTCCAACCTAGTTGAAAAGTGTTTATGACTTCGGTTTGTCTGGCCGTCTGCCGTGTGGCCGTCTGCCGTCTGTCCGTGCTCTAACTCCCGTAAATATGCTCGGATTGCCCTGCAATTTTTATATGTTATAATCGTTATCTATAGCATGTTCCCTATTTCAGTGGAAGTGTGTAGCACTTATAGTTTTTTTACAGGGACACTCAAAAGAATTCCGTTACATTGCGGTCTATGGGGAAAAATCATTTGCGGTTTATTTAAATAATGTTTCACTATTTTAAACGCATTGAAATTTATATATATCACTAAGGTGCATTAGAAGAAGCTTAATATGGAATAGGGTGTGCATAGCACTTATACTTACTTTACAGGGACAGGCAAAAGAATTCCGTTACATTACGTATATGGAGAAAAATCGTCTGCGGTTTATTTAAATAATGTTTCCCTATTTTAAACGCATTGAAATTTATATAAGGTTCATTACAAGAGACTTACTACAGAATATTGTGTGTATAGCAGTCATCGTTCATTTACAGGGACACACAAAAGAATTCTCTACTGTCTGTTAACAATAATTCCTGGAAGTGCGTTTTAAGTTACTGAACGCGATTTTAATTTTAAATCGCTTTTTGTATATTACGTGGTGTGCATAAATTCTGTAGATCCTATACAGGGAAGCACAAAAGTTCGGGAACACATTTCCGTATTATTTAACTCCAGACGGAGAATTTTAAACTGTGCTACGTGTTTCCTAACTGAACTAAAATTTAGCATCCTATGTAGTATATATACAAATCTATAGATCCTATACAGGGCTGAATAAAAGTATTCGGATTACTTAGATGTTATCTTTTAGCTTATTAAAGAGTATGATTCGTAAAATTATTTTGGAAGCGTTGGAATGTGTTACATAATCTATGCTTGACGCATGATTTTTCGTTCTTGTTTTTTCCCTGCAAAGGTATATCTTTCTGCAGGACATCTCTTTTCAGTATCATTGAAATGTAAGCAATGATATGTTTATCTGTCTGAATATTTACATGCCTTTTTTCTACTTCATAAATTTTAACTTTCGTAAAAATTGACTAATAGTCCAAGGGCGGTACTGGGAAGTCTCCATGTGGGGGAGCGATATTAGGTTCCAATCTGACCCGCTGTTCTGGTCGGCTTGGGGATGATTTTTTTCATTGCGTATCGGGTTAATTTCTACTTTTTTCTTGCGGGTCGAGTTGACTTGTATTATTTCGGTTTCGGGTTGAGTTTTTATTCTTGCGGTCGACCCAAAAATATTATTTGAAGTTAATCCGCAACTCGACTCGGACAAAACCAATTCATCAACCCACAACCGGACAAAGTAATTTTCGTCGACCCTCGAACCGACCCGAACCTGACATATTTCGACTAGAACCGGAAATGAAATAAAATCAATTCATGTTTTAATATAAAAAGTAAGTCTTCAATTGTATCTTTAATACCAATTTTATCATTTATATATAAATATGAACACATCTGTATTTTTTAATATTCAAATATTGTAAAACCTATGAATAGCGGACACTTCGGTATCCTTGAATAAAGTCCTGCATAGGGCCAAGTTGTCCCTATTAGGTAGCTTTCAATACAAAAAAGTATAAAGCTACCTATTGCAGCCGTTCGGAGGAAAGCAGTTCCGGAAAATTTCGATATATTTTCACTGATCATGACCCCCCAAACCCCAAAACCACCCTCCGTTCAAATGTTGATTTATATATATATATATATATATCCATATATATATATATCTGACCTATGTCATACGATAACGCTCGTATTTATAAATCGATTTTGATGAAACTAATTGTGTGTATTAAGGTCACCAATGTCTCGACTGAGTTCGTTGGCCAGCTTGGTCCGCTATTTTGTTTCAAGATGGCGGCCATTTAAAAATTTAAAACTAAAATAAATATACAAAAAATATAAAAATTCAAATTTAGTTTTTACTTACGTGTTAGGCCTTGATACAAGGATTCCAGAGCATTTTTTGGTTTACCTCTATCTTAAAAAATGGCTGAGATAGAGCAGTTTGAAATTCCAGGGTGGCTGACATTTTGAAACAAAACAGCACATTAACGCGATTACTCGCAAATTATTTTCTTTCATTGTTGTAATAATTTTCCCAATCATACGCATAAAACTATATATTCATATCCGTTAGCGCCAAAATTGGCGACATTGGCGACAAAATTGGCAAAATTGGCGACATTTGGCGAAATATCGCCAAATTTGGCGACCAAAATAAGTCTTCATAAATGAAGCCAATTTGGCTATTGCTCAATAATTTGGCGAATTTCTTATTCAAATTCAATATTAACGAATCTTTTGTAAACGTTTCTTTGCATTTTAACTTGCTGTTTTCGTGTAACATTAGCTAAAATTTTAAAGCGAAGATGTAGGAAAGCTACCTTTTCCTCCCGGTACAGGCCGGAAGGACTTTTTTTTCGGGTCTCAGTGACTAAGTTTCCTTCTGCGGTCGAGTTCACTCTAGAAGGTTGCTTGTGGGTCAGATTTACGTTTTTCCAGGTCGGGTTGTATGGATTTTCCCAAAACGTTTGAGCAGAAATATGTATTATGAGATGAAAATAAATTATATTCGAATATGAATGAGAATACATATATATTCAACTAGTCGCCACTGGCGACCAGTTCGGTCTCCCTTAAATGTATGTTAAACATTGCAACACGTTACATTTATTCATAATTTAATTTTCGCTTAATCCTTCGCCAAATCGGAAGATTCTAATAGACAAATAATGAACTTTTGCGATCATGGTAGCATTTCGCATATTTTTTGGGCACAGGTGTCACATACGCACGTTGGTGCGATTTTCTCCCCCCCCACCCCCCGCCAATTTGGCGAAAACTTTGTTATGGAAATTGTTTATTTACTTTTATTTTTTATTTTAATTCTATAAATTATTTTTGATATGCATATCAATATTTATTTACATCAAACTATCATTTATTTATAGTTTATTTCCTTTTTTAACTATGAGTATTTTTGTTAGCCGGGAGCAAATGATAAATCGCCAAATATTGTTCCCATCACCATCATTCATACTACATTAATTTAATTTTAAATTATAAACCAGTCACTCATTTCATTTAAAATACTCAACTTTATTGTGTTATTTTAATTTGATTCCATATTATTTACCATTTTTAAATATGGGTATTTTTGTTAGCCGGGAGCAGATGATAAATCGCCAAATATTGTTTCCATCACCATCATTCATACTACATTAATTTAATTTTAAATTATAAACCTGTCACTCATTTCATTTAAAATACTTAACTTTGATCTATAATGCTTATATTACATAAATTAAAAATACATGCCGTTCACACTTTTCATTTAAAATAGAAAATAAATAAATAAATAAGAAATAATACCACAAATCAAAACATTTTATTTCAAAATCAAAGTATCGTTTCTAATTTGTACACGCGATAAATAAAAGCTGGTATTAGCGATTTTAAAAATGCTAAAAATCTGATTCATTAAATATTATTACATGAGTTCAATTTACGTCAAGAAAAGATCCGAAAGGAAGTTGAGTTGTATAGCACATAATTATGGTAAACTTTGATTGTCTCACTGGTGCGAATTATTTTTTTGACGCGAGGCAGCGGTCCAAAAATTCATTCGCGGAGAACTTGCTTTGCGAATGATTATCTCCATGGTTTAATATTTTAAATGTTCACGACGAATCAAACTTTTTTTTTGTTTACTTTCATGAATAGAGAATTTGAACTGCGAACCTAATTTCGACTGAAGTTATTGCAGAATATATACATAATTGAACGTAAGTCATCTCTCAGATATTAATTTATTTTGAACGATCTTTCTTACAATGTAACTTTTATGCAGTTTTATTCGAAAAAATAATTTTGAATAATAATGGCCACCTGGCATATGAAAAAGTGAAACGGCCATCCCGGAACTGTTGATGACAGTCACATGACTTACGCTTTTATTTTAGAAGATTTTCTACATGAGAAATAAAATGTTTATTTAAGAAATGAGATAATATATTATTCTTTCTTTATAGTAGAGTTAAGAACTCTTTTTTCTTTTATCGGAATATGAAAAATATCACCAAAATTTCGTTTATCATACACACAAAAACACATGTATCATATTTATGATATTTTATGAACACACACACACACACACACACACACATGTTACGTGTGTGTAGAGGGCTAGATGTCCAATATTCAGAAGTAAAAGCATAAAAATACGATATATGAATATAAAAGAGGTAAAAACTATTCTAGTGCGCGCGGTTATGGAAGTTTAATTGTATTATATGTATGCCAGAGAAATGAACAAAATTTTTCTATTTCCCATAAAAGGCGTATATTTTAAATTATAATCGATTCCTTCCTCAAAAAAATGTTTCTTGATTCTCGTGGCCCTGAACATCAACTTAAATTAAAAATTCGAAGCCGTTATATCTGAAAGATATGATGCTTTTACAGGGTTTGATCAACTCTATGTGGGACGCGGAGCACTATGTGCAATTTTAAAATTTAAACCATAGCCTTATGAAAAAAGAACATTAAAAAATTACGAAATTTAAATTTTTATACAGTCCCCTGGTCCTATAAGTGATATTTAGTAAAAATTTACTGTGACACTAAAAAGTAAGACAAAAATATTATAGGGTGTCCACGTATAACCTGACCGACCTTTATTTTCGCAACCGTTGGTCCTAGATACATACTTCCAATTACAAAAATGATTTAAATAAGGTAAAGAATTATTTTTAAAGCGATTTGGGTCAAGAACAACATTTATTAAAAAATTACTAAATTTAAATTTTTATACGGTCCCCCGGTCCTATAAGTGATATATAGTAAAATTTTACTGTGACACTAACAAATACGACAAAAAAAGTCCCATTCATCTAACATTAAAATTGACCGAGTAATAGCTGTTTAAAGTTGGAGTATATTTTTTGCTGCGAAATTCACAAATGTAGTAGAAATATAAATAATCGTCAGATATATAAAAAAAAAATAGTTGATAGTAAAATTAACATTGCATTCTAATATGAATGTGAAATCTATAATCATTCTGACATATAAATGCAAAATTTACAATTTGTACTGAACATATAAGAGGATAAAAATAACAGAATTTTTGTTAAATAAAAAAAAGAAAAACAACAGTTTCAATTCTTTACAAAATGATACAGATTTTAAAATGCTGTTAGATTACACTGTCTTTCAAATTTTGGATTGTGCTATGTTTTTTAGCTTTTGAAAATTGATTCTTATGTTTTTTTTAGGGCTGAATCCGAAAATGACCTTTCATTTTAAACCATCACGTCAGGATTTTTCTCAAATCGCAAATTTCAAAGTTAAAAAGCTCAAAGTTAAAATTGATACCCCCTGCCCTCGCAACCTCATCGGACCCCTGAGCTGTTTAGCTGTAAGAAACCCAGTATAAGCCAAAAATTTGAAGAAATTATTGAATTAAGTAAAATTAAACTGAATAAAAAGTCTTACATCTATTTTATAGTATCAGATATTTCGCTATTTTTTAACCTTGAAATTTACGATTTGCGAAAAATCCTGACATGATGGTTAAAAGTTAAGGTAATTTTTTTATTCAGTGTTAAAAAATACATAAAACGTAATTATAAAAGTTAAAGAACACAACCATTGCAGGTTTATGTTATCTAATCTAAAATTCTTCCTTAAACTTGTTGACTTTAATCTATCCGATTTTTTTTTGTGTTATCCTCTAATATAAGTATGTATAAGATTGTAAGCGTTGAAAATCATAATAATATTACATTGTTATCGGATTTAAGTCAGTATGAAAATTTTAACTTCGATCGGACATTTGAAAGTGAGTTAAAGTTCGAGTATAAATTTTAAACTGGAAAGACGATCGTTGCAAGTTAAATAAAACCTTATGAAAATAAGATATTTTTTGTTAAAATAAATCATAGCTTCAAATCCTTTCAAAATAAAACATATGTTAAAATACAATTATTTTAATTAATCTGAAACTTAACTAATAAAAGTTAACTCAATCGTAATAGTTGAATGATTTCTTTCAAAGCGCAGATGTTTTGAAATAAGTTTAAGTACTTCATATACGACCCCTGAAAGCATGGCAGAACTCATCTGTTTTGAGATGCAAAAAAGTAGTATAAGTCATGCATTTCAAAGTTTCATAACTCGGTCAATTTTAATGTTAGATGAATGGGAATATTTTTGTCTTACTTTTTAGTGTCACAGTAAATTTTTACTAAATATCACTTATAGGACCAGGGGACTGTATAAAAATTTAAATTTCGTAATTTTTTAATAAATGTTTTTCTTGACCCAAATCGCTTTAAAAATAATTCTTTACCTTTTTTAAACCATTTTTGTAATTGAAAGTATGCATCTAGGACCAACGGTTGCGAAAATAAAGGTCGGTCAGGTTATACGTAGACATCCTGTATATTACGTATACATATAAAAATGCATTAAAACATTATAAAATATTCTGCACTATACGCTATTTAGAGAGAGTAAAACTCTAAACATAAGGGTTTAAATCAAATATGTTTGATGCAATATCCATTCTTTTCGGAATTTTGAAGTTTACGTTACATTTCACTGTCGTTATTGAAGAACACTCAGATAGTTAGTTTATATGAATGGTAAAAATTCATTTTTTCTATGAACTATAAATGGAAATTTGTATTAATTTGCATCTGAGTGGACAAAATGCATTGTGGGACCTTTTAAAAATGTGGGCCTGGGGCACATGCCCCGTGTGTTCCTTATGATAATTAGACCCTGTGCTTTTATAAGAAAAGCGGAAACACTGCTCGGTTGCTTTCTATTTGGAATAACAATACGTGCCAATTATATCTACTTACGAATGAAACTAATTTCGTGAATCTGCACAGCAGAGCCGCAGCATGACCACAGTACAGAACGAAAGATAGATATAAGAATCACTAACGTTATCATATCATATATTCTAATACGAACAAATCTTGTGTGTGGTTATATATATATATATATATATATATATATATATATATGCAAATTTTATCTTAAAAACGGCTCTAACGATTTTGACGAAATTTTGTATCCTACCGTTTTGGGGTACCAGAAAACCATTGGGCTAGGTCACGTGTTCGAGAAAATTCGATTAGTGGGTGATCAAGGGTCAAGGTCAAGCTAATTCTACCTAAAAATCGGTTCAAACGATTTTGACTAAATTTTGTATCTTACTATTTTCGGGCACGAGAAGACTATTGGGCTGGGTCACATGTTCGAGAACTTTCGATTAGTGGGTCATTTTTGGGTCAATCCGGGTCAAGTTAATTTTATCTAAAAAACGGCTCAGACTATTTACCCTAAATTTTGTATCCTACGAGTTTCGGTCACGACAAAATCATTAAGCTACGTCACATGTCCGAGAAAATTTTATTAGTGGGTCATTTTTGGGTCACTGTGGGTCAAGCTAATTTTATCTAAAAAACGGCTCAGACTATTTACACTAAATTTTGCATCCTAAGGTTTTCGGGCACGAGAAGAATGTTGGGCTAGGTGACGTGTTCGAGAAAATTTGATTAGTGGGTATTTGGTCATGGGTCATTGTGGGTCAAGCTATTTTATCTTAAAAACGGCTCATACTATTTAGACTAAATTTTGCCTCCTATGGTTTTGTGCACAACAAAACTTTTGGGCTAGGTCACATGTTTGAGAAAATTTGATTAGTGGGTCATTTTGGTCATGCGTCAGGATGTTTGAACTCAAAGCTAATTTTGACCGAGCATAGCTCGGTCTTCCCTGCTCGTTTTATAATATGAGCAAATGTTGTGTGTCTGTGTGTGTGTGTATGCAAATTTTATCTTAAAAACGGTTCTAATGATTTTAACGAAATTTTGCATTCTATCGTTTTCGGGCACGAGAAGGCCATTGCGTTAGGTGACATGTTCGAGAATATTAGATTAGTGGGTCATTTTGGGGTCATTGCGGGGTCAAGCTAATTTTATCTAAAAAACGGCTCTAACGATTTTGACTAAATTTTGTATCCTACCGTTCTAGATTACGAGAAGACCACTCAGCTGGGTCACGTGTTCGATAAAATTCGGTTAGTGGGTCATTTTTGGGTCACTACGGGTCAAGCTAGTTTATCTAAAAATCGACTCTAACGATTTTGACTAAATTTTGTATCTTACCGTTTTCGGGCACGAGAAGACCATTGGGCTAGGTCACATGATCAAGAAAATTTGATAAGTGGGTCATTTTGAGTCACTACGGGTCAGAGTCAAGCTAATTTTATATTAAAAAACGGCTGAAACGATTTTGACTATATCTTGTATCCTACCATTTTGGATTACGAGAAGACATTTGGACTAGATCACATGGTCAAAAAAATTAGATTAGTGGGTCATTTTGGGTTTACTACGGGTCAATGCATTTCAATGTGAATGCATGAAGGTTGAAACAGTTATTAAGTTGTTGAACAGTTAACAGTAAAAAAAGTCTTAAACTTGGCAATATTTCGCCAAATATCGTCAAATTTGGTGAAATGTCGGCGACATTGGCGAGACTTGGCGGGAAAATTGACTTTCAAGATTACCAATGCCAAAACTCATGCTTGGCGCCAAATGAAAAAATGTGCCAAGTTTGCGCATTTTCGCCAAATTTTGGTGACATTTTGCGAAAAAATTGGCTTTTAGAATCTCTAGGAATTTTCGAGATATTACTAATAGGAGTCGAGATACATGATTCAACCAATCAGCGCCCATAGAACGTTCTCGAAAACAGCATTCAACCAATTATGATACATAGAACTGATTATTTTATGTTGTACAGATAATTTATTGTTATATTGAGTTGAACACAAAGCTAATTTTAACCGAGCATAGCAGTGTCCACGAAATTTTTCTCACATACAGAGAGAGACAGACTCACAAAAAGATATTTCCTAGCTAGTCGGATGTGCCAATTCCAGAACTTTCTCTATCTCATACATGTTAATACTTTAAAATTACAGAACAGGAAATTTGATGAAATTCCGTGCATTAGTTTTTGATATATGACTATCGCTAAAATCGTGTAAATCCTGAAAAATGCAGCACACCAGCGTCGTTTCCTGGGCTATTTATTTACACCTATGGCAAAGTCTAACTGAATCTGAAGTTTGATGAAAATCCCTGCATTAGTTCTTGAGATAGAGCTATTGTAGAAATCGTGAAAAATACATAATAGCAACACCATCTTTTGGGCTATTTACTCCAAAAACGAATCAGTGCCAGTTTATAGCAACGTCTAACAGAAATCAAAATTTAATTACATTCCATGCATTAATTCTTGAGATATGACCAAGGCTTGACAAACGCGGTCGCCAGTGGCATCCAAATCATTTAATCTGTCGAGGTCTTTTTAGGTTTCCGTTCATCTCACGAAACCCTATTATATTACTCCCGCTGCGTTGTCTGTCTGTCACAGAGCCATTCTCAAAAACTATATAACTTACAGAGTTGAAACTTTGTGTATATAGATGAATATTAGCTGTGAAGAGCTCAAAATATTAAAATTTGAAAAATTCGTATTAAGGTAAAGCTAGGAGAGTCTGCGCACAATTCAAAAGAATAAAAATAGAAAATCTAAATATTAATTTTTTGCTAAACTATCCATGAATAAGTTTTACTTCGTTTGTTTTTTATGCATTTCCATTTCTATTTTGTTGTTATGTTGTAATTTAATAGAACAGTTGTAATAAAACCAAGAAAGTTATTTTGCGCAATCTGTCCTTACAGGGTTGGTGTGATTGCGCACATGGGTAGGAGAGATTGTTACTAATAATAACTGCATTTAAATTGTTAACAATAATAATTACAATTAAATGACATTGTTGTAAGATTTTTGTGAACAAATATTATTGTATTAGGAGTGAATATTTCAACCTAATGATTAAAGAATCAAAAAAAGGAAATAATTTTAAAAACGATTAAAAATTTTTAATTAAAGGAAAAGAATCAGAAAAAGCAAGTCCAGATAAGATTACAAAATAACATTAAGTTACTTGATAACACGTTTAACTTAAAATTAGTCCATTTTAATTTTTCATTTTTTTATGCAAATTTACCAATAAGCTGCGTAATCTCTCCTAGCATGGAAACTAATGGAAACTAATGGAAACACTGCGTCATCTCTCCTAAGTAGCAGATGCGCAAACTCTCCAATTTCGGTAGGAGAGATTGCGCGGCCTTTATATAAACATGGCCGCTACTAAAACGAACCGTTGATGTTCACATTGTTAGTCTAGATTAGTAGCTTGTGAGAAATGGTTTAAGTTTAAAATATTTTGTACTACTGACATTGTGTAGAAATTCTGATGAATAGCTATGAAAATTCAAGCACTTACTTTCGGAAAACAAAAAAAAAAATAGCAATGCTTTACCTTTTAGACGCTTAAAACAATCAACTTGCATTTTCAAGTAGACACTCCACTACTGCTGTTGTACAACTACCTGGAGTCGTTGCGCACTCACTGTACTCCTTCCCCCCGAACCTCTATGTGCGCAATCTCTCCGACCGCGCCATCTCTCCTGGCTTTACTTTATTTTAATAAATAGAGATAAAAAACCAAAATTCTAACAGCCTTTTCCTATTAAATTTAAACATTTTTCGCTATAACTGATGCCAAAAATTTAAAATCCACGATGAAATTCTTTCTACAATAATTAATTTTCTATCAGATGATTTCCACGTGAAAAATGAAAAGGAAATAAAAAGTTTCACCAATTGAAAAAAAGATAAATATGAAATAAAATTGATTGACGTCATAGTGGTAATAAAACGGAAAATGTCTAAGATTTATCAATAATAAAAGGAGTATGAGTATGTGTATGTACACAAAGCTGATTAATATCACGGATTAGAAAATTAAAAAGAAAATCTGACGTCCTATTGGAAGTTTAACGAATTTTTCAAATGTTTGAGAATAATACAAAGCGAGTATCAATATGAGTAATAGAGAATAGTAAATATATGAGTTTGAAAAACATATTGAATCGTGATAAAAATCCTATTATGGAAATATTCGCATATTTTAACATTTCGAAGGTGTACAATTTCTTTAATTTTGAAATTATTTTTTTAAATATTGCATTTAGTACGTTTGACGGATATTATTATGACAGAATATTATAGCGGGCTTGGCCCGCTATCCGGCTGGTTTAGATATTCGAAAAAACGAAATAAATAGACCGGTAAATTTTTACTTTATAAAAAACATGACTTTTTTTTTGTTGTTGTTGTTGCTAAATGAAATTTATTTGAATTTATTAAAGAAATGATAAAGTGTTTTGAAAGGAATATTAAACGAAACCCTTTGAGCGATCTTCGATCACACTTACCCACTTGTTTTTTTTTTTTTTTTTTTTTTGAGAATAATTAAGTTTTTTTTCCTACAAAAAATTATTTAAGAAATGAGCACAAACGGCATTGTTTCCCTTTCCCCACCCCTGCTAGTGCGCGGCAAGCAGTGATATTTTATCTCTTCTCGTACTTTTAATGGAAGAGCCACGTTTAAAAGGCATTTTCCATCTCATGCACAGAAAACTTCATTCTTTTCCACTCTAGCCAGCTAGCACATCAGGTAATTAGAATGTGTGGGAGATGGACCAGGTTTCAATAAAACAGTAAGATATAGTGTTAATCCAGCCTGTATGTGGCACATAAAATTGCATATAATGCGAGCAAAAAGAACATCAGTAGAGATATACATTTTTGTAGCACTCGGATAATTGCAGCATTTGGCAATAAGCATTTCCCGAATATGACGGTTAATTTAGCCTTTATAGTATTTTTTTATATATGATTTTGATAATTTTCGAAACGAAACTAAACTTGGTTTATATTATCATTCTAAGTTGTGTGCTATTCTAAACTACGTAACTAATAATTCTAAACTGTGCATGTCATTTTTTTTCTCAATTACTTTGTAAAAGAACTTTTGTGCTTTTTGAAAATCAATGACTGTGCGGGTGAGGGTATTTTTACTGCCGACTAGAATTTTTTGCTGGCTACCAGATTTTATCAAATTTGTAAAGGCCTGCATATGACTATCGTTAAAATCGTGTGAATCCTGAAAAATGCAGTATAGCAGCGCACCTGTTGGGAAATTGACACAAAAATCTAATAAGCAACAACGTATGTCAACGTCTAACGAAATCTTAAGTTTGAGGAAAATCCGCGCATTAGTTATGGAAATAGCGTGCCCAAAAAGGTTTTAGTAGCATACATACAGACAGAATCAGAGACAGACATTTTGTAAAAACAGTCAAATCATGTTCAGAACTGTCTAAAACGTAGTCTTCTGTTAAAGATGGAAGAAAGTAAAAGCAGTCAATCGTGTTCAGGACCTCTTAAAACGCACAAATCCGCCGAAAACCGGAAGTCCAAAATTTTCATAAATCCAATACTTTTTCTTGTAAAAATAGAAGAAAATAATAAAAAATGTCAGCCAAACATGGGCTCAGAAGGAAGAATTTAGAGTTAAGGTATGCACGAGCCGGGCCACTAATGGTTTTGATATGAGTTGAGTCAGATCCGGACAGAACTCTTTTCCAGACTCAGACCAGGCCTGGTATAAAAGCTATTTCTGCACGTGCAGACCACTATGAAAAATGAATTCCACTCCAGGCTTGACCCGGAAAAGAAGACTAGTCCGGCCCGGTCCCAGTCAGGAAAGAGGGGAGACCAAGCCCGACCCGAGTGTCGTGAATGAGTGTCCGGCTTGGCTCTTTCTCCTGCATACCTCTAACAATGGTTTGCAGACCCTTTATTAGCCCAAGGGGGCGGCGATCACCCTCCCTTAGATCCGCCATTGAGGAAAAGTTCCCCTTAAAAGAGTCTCTGGGATATAATATTCACCTTGATTGCATCAAAATATATCATTTCCATTCTATTTTGTAGGAGGAACTTAAAACTGACAAATCTGTCATTCCATTCTTCAGAAACTGAATTATTCGGACTAATCTTTCAGCGTACGATTTTCACAAAATTTGCATTTTCGGAATCGGAAAAATAAACTACATATAAACGAGTTTCGAATCGATACCTCCAATAGTTTATTTAATATTAAAGGAGGAGCAAAAATGAGAATATTTCGTCGTCTGGAATTATCAAATAGGTAATTTTCTTTTGCCGTTTCCATTAAAATAGCCATTTTCGGCACACGCGCGGGAAAAGTCTTTTAGTTCCACCGCCAGGGAGTCTAAGCGAACCTCCGACACGTATCCCCTCTGCCTATGGCACCGTATAGCAGACGTGCTTTGCACACGCAGAAAACTCGTTTAATTCCATTTTCCACCGATAGGAAGCACCAAATCTATATCTTAATTAGTTATCTATATCTTAATTAGTTATCTATATCTTAATTATTTCATGTTAATTTGAATGAACCTATTCCCATCAAAATTCGTCCCATAGAACCCGAGAAAATAAATACCCCCGCTGGAGATTAATATTCAAAAATGGTGATAACCAATGCAAAATATTTTAGTTCCACTTTCCGCCGCCAGGGAGAGCACTCTGTTCTAAATAATCCTCTTTCAGA
This sequence comes from Maratus michaelseni, assembly GCA_963931845.1. Classification (NCBI taxonomy): domain Eukaryota; kingdom Metazoa; phylum Arthropoda; class Arachnida; order Araneae; family Salticidae; genus Maratus; species Maratus michaelseni. The sequence goes on along the minus strand of OZ007596.1, from coordinate 150,667,174 downwards.
ACGATACTCCGGCTCGTATCCCCGCTGCCTATGGCAACGTATAGCAGGCGTGCTGCGCACGCACTGAAAATATTTTAGTTCCACTTTCCACTACCAAAAGTGGCAAATATATATCTTAATTAGTTCATATTAAGTTGAATCAACCAATTTTCGATGAACTCGTGTCTATAGAACACGAGAAAATATCCCCCTCCCCCTAATGGAGATTGATATCCAGCAGACACTGAAAAATTGGCTTTTGCTACCAACTCTGGTCTCGTCGAGTGGCTAGTTCTTCTATTCGGTGTCAAAGTTGGTCCACCAATTTTGAATAGAACCCTTAAGAGAATTCTCGCTAAACATAAAATAGATTTTGCTTGTTATTATTTTGATGATATCATTATTTTTTCTTCCTCATTAGAAGAACAGATGCAACATTAAAAAAAAACATTTTTGAACTATGTAGACTTGAAAACATTAAACTTAAGTTATCTAAATACAATTTTGTTCAAAATCAAATTAATTTCTTAGAATATACAATCAAGAATGGTACCCTAACTCCTAATACTGGTAATATTGAAGTCATAAAAAATTTAAAACCTCCTTCTAATGTAAAGGAACTTCAAAGATTTTTAGGATCCATGAATGTTTATCATAAGTTTATAGATAAATATGCAGAAATTCGATGCCCTCTTAATAGATTAATTATGAAAAATACCTTATGGGAATGGAACACAGATTGTCAAGATTATTTTCAAAAATTAAAAGTGTGCCTTAATTGCTAAACCTGTGTTAAAAATTTATGACCCTAAATTACCCCTTCATATGTCTGTTGATGCTTCACAGGTGGCAGTAGGTGCAGTTCTTGAACAACCAGATAGTAAAAAAATTTTACATCCAATTGCTTATTACTCTAGAGCAGTGGTTCCCAAACTTTTGGGCTCGCGGAGCCCTTTTTGGGAAGAATTTCTAAGACGGATCCCAGCCCCCTTAAACCCACATTACTCTATGGTTTACAAATTAATGTTTTCTTTATGCCTATGGAGCAGAGAAAGATCTGCTGGATAAGAGTCCGAACCAGTAGTTTCCAACATGGGGTCAAGGTTCTCAGTTTGTTCTTTTTCTTGATACAGAAATTCTGAATTCATACTAGAAATTTTGAAAATCAAAAATCTATTATTTAATTTAACAGTTTTATTTAATATTACTATTATTGGACACAATAAATTAAAAATAAGGACTAAAAATCACTTTTTTGTATTAAAATATCTGCCTTGTATAATCGAGATATGTCCACCTAGTGCATCAAAAATTATAGTTACAAATTTGTGGTTTTCGAAATGTTTTAGTAACGCAGAAAACAAACACTTCTTACCCGAGTGACGTTCGAGCAATACTGTTAAGAGGTTAATGATATCCATTTTTTAAATAAAAAATATTCTTTCGGGATTTCCAGCATGAACTCGGAATTAAAGATCAAAATGGTAACCCTGTCTGGGTCATGCATTGCATTAGGGCTTACGTGAAACTATTATTATTTATGGCGAAAACCACGCACACAGAGAAAAAAGGTAAGTTGTACAGTTTTCGTTTTCAAAGAGAGACCTCCGTATAATCCCAATAGGCTACTCGCGGAAAGAAAGAAAATGTGTAGGCCCAGTCACCAATGAGAAATTATATAACACGTTTTCTCTAGTCCCGGCCACCCGTAACAGAATCATGCGATTACATATTCTTTTTTCGTTCTTCTTTACGTTTTTAGTACTTCTAAACTTGCAACGAAAACGAATCAACTCTGAGCTTCTTCTTTTGAACCATTTCTTAAAAATACATTTAGAAGCAGATCATCGTTTTAGTGTTTAAGTGGGAGATTCAAAATCTGTAACCTGTATTGTTATGTGCAGCATCGTTCACTTTTTTGGATGTTTTATTTGAAGTATTTAGCTATTAATTATAGTTTTGAAAGAAACGTTCTTTCACCATTGTTTTTGCTTCAATAAAGATATACGGTTAAAAACTACACATGTTCAAATAACTGCAACTAGTAGAAAAACGTTACTAACAAAACGGGATATATGGGTGGGGTTAAATTTATATCAGGGCGGGTACTCATTGACGAAAAGTCTAAGCAAGTGGTGGAGCTGAGCAAAAGTTCAGATTGTTAGTGTGATGATAAATGTAAACAAGTCGGTAAGTGTGATCGAAGATCGCACAAAGGGTTTCGTTTAGTATTCCTTTCAAAACACTTTATCCTTTCTTTAATAAATCCAAATAAATTTCATTTTACAAAAAAAAAAGTCATGTCTTTTATAAAGTTAAAATTTACCGGTCTATTTTTGTCGTTTTTTCGAATATCTGAACCTGCCCGATAGCGGGCGAAGCCCGCTATTATACTCTGTCATAATAATATCTGTCATGTGGACTAAATGTGATATTAAAAAAAATCAATTTCAAAATTAAATATGTTGTATAGAGACTTTGAAAATGTTAAAATATGCCAATATTTCCATAATCGTGTTTTTATCATGATTCAATATGTTCCTCAAACTTATACACTATATTTCCAATGATGACCGGTCACTTGCGATTTTAGGCGTTTTGTTAAATATCTGGAAAGATACCTGAGGAATTATCCTGAAACTTCAGGAGTGTAAACAACATGATAAACGTCATATATTTCCGGGAAGATTTTTTCCCGAAACCCCATAAGGGGCCGTCAACAAATTAAATAAAAACGAATATATTTTGGATAACCCTGTAAAAACTAATATTGCAAAAGCTTTCAAACTGTAGATTATGATTAAGTGGCTTATTGTAATAATTTGGGTTCATTTTTATGAAGATAGCATGTATACTCGAAGAAAAATTCAGGTTTTTGTAAAAACAGTCCCAAATTTTACAATGTTTTTTGCTTATAATATGCAGAGTTTTTAATATAAAAACAAGTTATTTTCAGAAAATATGACAAACAAAATTGTACACAATATCCTGTAATCAGAATTAAAAAATAAAAAAAATTGCATGAAAAATGAGCAGGTTTACTAAATATTGTTTCACTGCGCATGCGCGAATTCATTCAAAATATACTGTGCATAATATATTAGCTAAATGTATAGACCAATTTTTATGAAAGTCTCAAAAACATAGCTTGAAAATTATGATAGTAATCGTCGATAAAATTAGCTCGAATTTCGCTGTTCCCAAAAGAAAGCAAAAAGATGAGGGGTTGTATTCAAATATACTAGCTTATGAAAGTTGACATAATAAGAATGAAGTGGCTCTCATTCTATATTTGATACAAACCCTCATCTTTTTGTTTCCTTTTGGGAACAGCGAATTTCGAGCTTATTCTATCGACGATTACTATCAGAATTTTCAAGCTATGTTTTTGAGACTTTCATAAAAGTTAGTCTATAAATTTAACTAATATATTATGCACAGTATATTTTGATTGAATTCGCGCATGCGCAGTGAAACAATATTTAGTAAACCTGCTCATTTTTCATACAATTTTTGTTATTTTTAAATTCTGATTGCAGGGTATTGTGTACAATTTTGTTTGTCATATTTTCTGAAAACAACTTGCTTTTATATTAAAAACCCTGCAAATTATAAGCAAAAAACTTGGTAAAATTTGGGACTGTTTTTATAAAAACCTGAATTTCGCTTCGAGTATACATGCTATCTTCATAAAAATGAACCCACATTATTACAATAAGCCACTTAATCATAATCTACAGTTTGAATGCTTTTGCAATATTTGTTTTTACTGGGTTATCCAAAATATATTCGTTTTTCTCCAATTTGTTGACGGCCCCTTATGGGGTTTCAGGAAAAAATTTTCGCAGAAATATATGACGTCTATCATGTTGTTTACACTCCTGAAGTTTCAGGATAATTTCTCATGTATCTTTCCAGATATTTAACAAAACGTCTAAAATCGCAAGTGACCGGTCATCATTGGAAATATAGTGTATATTTGCTATTCTCTATTACTCATATTGATACTCTCTTTGCATTATTCTCAAACATTTGAAAAATCCGTTACGACGTCAGATTAATTTTCTTTTTAATTCTCTAATGACGTCATATTAAGCTGCTTTCTGTATTTACACATACACATACACCTTCTATGAGTTGTTTGAACATGTTTGAAATTTTCCGTTTTATTACCAATATGACGTCATATTAATCTTTTATTTTTCAATTTGTGAAACTTTTTATTTTATTTTCATTTTTTACGTGGTAATCTTTCAATAGAAAATTAATTATTGTAGACAGAATTTTATTGTGGGTTTTTAATTGTTGGCTACTGCTATAACGAAAAATGTTTAAATTTAATAGGAAAAGGCTGTTAGATTTTTGTTTTTTTATCTCTCTATATTAAAATAATACGATTTTTTCAAATTTTATGATTTTAAGCTTCATAGCAGGTATTCAGCTATAAGTACACAAAATTTCATGCCTGTAAGTTAAATAGTTTCTGAGAACCGGCTCTGTGACGGACAGACAACGAAGCGGGGGTAATAGGGTTTCGTGAGATGAACGAAACCCTAAAAAATCAATATATATATTTTAAATTGCTACAGCCTTATTTTTGATAGGAAAATGTGGTATCATAACATAAAAATCTTAGGCAATGCCGAGACGAATTAAAACAAAATTTTAAACAGGAGGATTGTTAAGTGATACAAAATGTTAAAAAAATGCGTTTTCAGCAACATACATTGCTTTAAAAATTAAGTACAATTAAGTATAATGTTTCTTAGAAATGTGTCGTCTATTAAATGTTACAATAAAATTCGAACTATCCGGTGTTTAGGCGATATTATTGAAATCACAAAGAACAACTAAATAATGTTAAAATTATTAATAGGACATTGTAAAGTTAAAATAAAAACACTAAATATTATAGTAATAAAAATGTTGGAATAAATTATATGTTACAAGAGTAATTTGACTACAAATTTTAACTATAAAATAAAATTTACAGCCCAAGCAATTATGAAAATGAAAATAAATATTTATTTCGTAAATACATATGTTCCATTTTTGCAAACAGGGTGTCAAAATTAATTACAACTTTTGAAAAACTGAATAGGTTAAAAAAGTCGAAGCAGTTTTGAATTTTAAACTGAAATATAACATGAAATTTGAGATTAAACCACTTAAATTAAAATATTAACGAAAAGCGAAAACCAATTATAACTTTATCACTGAAACAATCAAGACTTAACTAACACATTTCTCAGTAAATATAGCAAGTAATGGAGTATAAAATACCTCATTTTAAAAATTGCAAAAAGTGAAGCGAAAGAAAATAAACAATGTACGACACACTTACCTCATTAGGAAGTTAGAATCTGGTTACTAAGCAAAAAAGAACTAAGTATAAACATATGAATAGGTGGAGCTCCAAAGAACAAAACTGTCCTCCTTTTTGTTCGGCAAGCAGAGATAACAGCATTGGCGCGCCTTTGCTCTTTCGATTCATGTTGTGCATTCGATTCGCAATTTCTTTCTTGTAGCTTATTTTGAATCGAATTTTTGAAACACATTAAATGCAGAAACATAAAATAAAGTAGTTGAGACTAAAAATATTATATAGAAAATGGATACATGTATAATACAAATTTTAATATAATTTAAAGAAATATATTATAGTATTTTTCAACCCAATGATATATGAATTTATTTTTGACACACACACACATACACACACAAAAATTCCTACATACTTTCGAAAACTTTTCCCTTGCAATATGCTAATTTCTTTCATGTTTTGTTTATTTTCCTGGAACGCCGCGGAGCCCCTGAAAAGCATAGGCGGAGCCCCAAGGGCTCCTCTAAGCACACTTTGGAAACCTCTGCTCTAGAGGATTGAGAAGTTATGAAAAAAATTATTTTATTACTGAATTAGAGTTTCGTGCCACCGTTGACACATTAGACAAATTCTATCATTATTTTCATGTGTAAATTTTACCCTTCATACTGATCATGCATCTCTTGTTTGGTTAAAGAAAACTAAACATCTGAGAGGCAGGTTATTTAGATGGTTTTTGAAGTTAAGTATGTTTGAATATAATATAGTATACGAAAAGGGAACCACAAATGTCGAAACCATATATTGTCGAGAAACCCTTTTTCATATTTTATTCAACCGCTTACTTTTCTTCTGGACGTTAAAGAAATTATAGAAATTCAGAAAAAAGATAATGTGTGTGATAAAAATTATCTAAATGAAAGTGGACTTATGATAATTAAAAAGAAAGGATTTCGAAAAATAGTAGTCCCCATGTCTGTAAGGTGAAAAATACTTAATATTGCTCATGAGAAATTTGGTCATTCTGGTATCCAAAAAATGTTAAATTTAATCTCCCCTAATTATTATTGGCCTGGCATGACTCAAGATATCTCCAATTTTGTAAAACATTGTGACATTTGTCAAAAGAATAAATAAAACCCAGACAGAAAAAATTTGGCTTATTACAAGCTGTGCCAACCACAGATCAACCTTTTGGAATGGCTTTCTATTGATACTGTGGGAGGATTCAATTATTATAACTCCACCAAAAAATATCTACACATCATGATAGACCATGCTACTAGATATGTTTGGGTAAATAGATATGTTAGACAAGTTCCCTTAAAAAGTGTTACCACAGAAACATGCACAAATTGTTTAAAATAAGTTTTCAATATTCAATTTCCTCAACAATTATTCTGTTTCAACAAAATTTTCAATATACAGGTTCCTCAAAAGGTATTAAATCATAGGAATGCAGCCTTTACTTCACCTTGATTAAAAAAAGTTTTGTGGAATCACAATATTAAGCAACCTTTAACATCAACCCATCATCCTCAAACGAATGGTAAGTGTGAACATGTAAATCAATCAATAGTTACTAGATTAAAGTGTAAAGTTAATTCTACTACCTTCAAAATTGCTTGGGACAAACTTCTGACAGAAGTAGTTAATAAATTCAATAATACACCCCATTCCATAACCAAATTTCCTCCTGCTTATTTACTTTTTGGCCAATTACCCTATGATTCGCCCCTTAAACAAAATTATTACCGTCCTGTCCAGGAAGCCCTCAACATTACTAAAAAACACACTGATGAATTTTATTGGAAAAGTAAAAAATATTATGATAGAAATTAAGTGGAGCCAAAATTTGAGATAGGAGATCTTGTTGTTTATGACGATTTCCATTATCCCAATACCAGAAAGCTCTCAACAGTTTTTAGTGATCCCTATCAAATTCTTAGTAAATTATCTGATGTAAATATAGAAATTAATAGACAGACTCAAAATAAATTATTGAAATAGTCCATGTATCAAAATTACGCCATTATTACCCTCCTGACAAACTAAAGTTATGCCATGAACAACAACAAACTAATGTTAAATCCATAACATAATATAAAATTTATAGTAGTCAAAAATTAAATAAAATTAATGACATCAAATTATAATTAACTAATCAATTCTCTTCTATATAATAGTGTGTTCTTGAAGAGCGCTCACAAGAATATTACTGCTGAGATTTTTATTTGAATTAGCTTTTTATGCATGCGTAAATTGGTTGATTTGAGTTAGGAATTTATTATATTGGATTGAATTAGATTAGAATAGTTCATTAAATTAAATTAAATTAAACTAAATTTAATGAAAATTAACTGGATTAAATTAAATTAAATTAAATTAAATTATAATAACAAAATAAAATTTTCTACTAATAATAATAGAGCTTATTATCAACCTTTCTTAAGAATACTTTAAGGTCTTATTTGCATTGAACAACTTATGTTTCTCTTGTTTGACTGAAAACAGGATGATCACATAATTCTACTGAAATGTTGATAATTTTTCACGAACATTTCTTATTAACTTATTTCTTACTTTCTTTTCTTTTATTGAGTATATTTTCATCCCTCACTGATATTGAAAAAATGAAGAATAAATTTATATACTGAAAAATTATTGCTAAGATATCTGATTAGTACTATTTTAAATGTATTGTTTGTTATTGTTGAACTGTTGTTATTATTATTATTAGTGTTATTATTTATCATTTGATAAAGGATTATAAGAAAGAATATTGTTGAGAAATGTGATAAAAGATAGTAATTAACAGTAAACTAATTGATGATAAAAGATTATAAGAAAGAATATTGTTGAGTATTGTGATAAAAATTTAATAATTAATCGTAAATTAATTGATGGTAAAAGATAACATCTTACTCTCGAACATATTATAAGTGAGTTAAATAATTACTAGATATCTCGTTCACTGAATTCTAGCAATTGACTGAAATAATTATCCTGGTAAAAAGACAATACGGCCGTATTGCTGCAAAGCGCATTCTCCTTCATATTTGTATTTTCCTTCGCATCCGTACAAAAAACTTTTATTAATTTTTTAATAAAAATGAGATGTCAAAATGACTGAAAGACTTGATTAAAATGAATATTTTACAGTGGACAACTCAAAACAACTATAAAATGGCATCAGGACATTAACTAAATTTCAACTAAAGGACTGAAGGATTTCAAATAATTAGTTAAAAAATGTCTTGCATAAAAAAAAGATTTATTACTGTTTACTTTATATTGATACTTTTCATTATTTCTGTTAATAATAGCTTACGAAGTGAAAAACTATTATTTGTAACTTATGAACAAAATTATTTATATTGTAATTGTATTATAAAAAAAAAGCAATTCCCAAATATTCGTTTTTACGAAATTAATCATTGATTTGGCTTTGACAAAATCAGAGAATTTTTGACATTAACTGGACTACCAGATAACTATATTGTAATCCGAATCCATGCTTTTCCTTAAATGAACTTGTAGGTCATCGGATCTACCAGTTCATCAGTTTTTAGGGGGGAGGCGGGGATGTTATATAAAAATTTTACTTTGCGGTATTCCTTTAAATTATTCTAATTTCCGACAAATTCATTGCCTCCCTATTTCTTAATAACAGCTATTATTTATTTCTATTTAATTTCCCTTTAAATTCAAAACGCGTATATTAATTATTATCTTATTCAAAGTCTTAATCTAAAGATTTAAGTCAATTCATAAGCTTTTATCAACTATCCAATCTATAATATTCTGAGATAAGCTAGTTTTTAGTTTCGAATGTTTTAATAGCCGTTTTGTTATTTTTGATCCACGGATCTTACTTCTCGCGCATTTTCGACGCTAGACTTTTTTCTTCGGAAATCCTCCGTTACCCTGTAAGGGATTCTTTGTCCTTAAACAGCTCCCTCTCACATCATTGGCTTAGCAGCCCGGCTCTCCAATGCGCCTTTCACCGATTGGTTCGTTTCTATACTACGTTGATACTATGGCCCTCCGCGCGTCTGACAAAAAGAGAATGCAGTGACTTCGGAACTATGAATTTTGTCTTGTTTCAAGTGTTTAACAAGTTGTTATCTGGTGTTTATAATTCTTGTAGTATTCTAAATTCGCTTTTTAAGATCTAACAGCTGAAGTAGTGATTCATATTCAAGCCTGAGGGCTTTACGAACATCTTCGTGGGATTTGTTTTACGATTTTCATGTTAGATAAATAAACGCTTTAGAGCGACAACTGACTTGTTTTTTACTAGGAGAAATCTCCAGATTGTTCAATTCATTGCCTTACTACATTTACGCCATGATTATCTGGATTAATAAATACGACTGCAAATATCCACCTTGTGTTCGCAATGGGAATTATTCTATAACAGCTATTACCAACAGATTCATGCAAAGTGATTGGATTTGTCGACCGCAAAATATCACCACTGTTCACAAGCTGCCAAATTCCCATGAATTTTTAAAGCATTCATACAAAACCTTTCATATATATAACGCAAATGCTTTCATAATGTCACAATATGCAGCAAAAACCATCAAACATTATGTATGCATATTCGAGTTAGTTGCATTTTGTATATAATTTAGCCCAATTTTACGCCTAGATTTAAATACATATGTTCCAATGTGTAACTGCTACTAAAGTTTTTGTGTATTATTCTTTGAATACTTTTTCTAAAAAAATTCAGGTAGATTGATTGATTCAAAATGTTTTAACACATTTGTGTAAAGTAAAAATCTTTTTTTTTTTAAATCACTCTGTTTTTAATTAAAGTTCTAAAATCTCTCTATTTTAAAAACAGTAATTAACACTTTCCAACCTAGTTGAAAAGTGTTTATGACTTCGGTTTGTCTGGCTGTCTGCCGTCTGGCCGTCTGCCGTCTGGCCGTCTGGCCGTGCTCTAACTCCCGTAAATATGCTCGGATTGCCTTGCAATTTTTATATGATATTGTTGTTATCTATAGCACGTTCCCTATTTCAACGGAAGTGTGTAGCACTTATAGTTTTTTTACAGGGATACTCAAAAGAAATCCGTTACAATACGGTCTATGGGGAAAAATCAGTTGTGGTTTATTTTAATGATGTTATACAATTGCAAACACATTGTAATTGATGTATTAGAATACACTAAGGTGTATTAGAAGAAGCTTAATATGGAATAGGGTGTGCATAGCGCTTATAGTTAATTTACAGGGACAGTCAAAAGAATTCCGTTACATTACGTCTATGGAGAAAAATTATATAAATAATGTTTCACTATTTTAAACGCATTGAAATTTATATATATCACTAAGGTGCATTACAAGAGGCTTACTACAGAATATTGTGTGTATAGCAGTCATTGTTCATTTACAGGGACACACAAAAGACTTCTCTACTGTCTGTTAACAATAATTCCTGGAAGTGCGTTTTAAGTTACTGAACGCGATTTTAAATTTAACTCAATTTTTGTTTATTACGTGGTGTGTATAAATTCTGTAGATCATATACAGGGAAGTACAAAAGTTCCCGAACACATTTCCGTTTACTGACAGAAACTCCAGAAGGAGAATTTTAAACTGTGCTACGCGTTTCTTAACTGAACTAAAATTTAGTATCCTATGTAGTATATATACAACTCTATAGATCATATACAGGGCTGAATAAAAGTATTCGGATATTTTTCCGAATATTGTATACGTTGGAAATTCTTGAAATTATGTTTTTAAATATGTTATACGTTTTCCAAATTGTTTACTTAGATGTTATCTTTCAGCTTATTAAACGGTATGATTTGTAAAATTATTTTGGAAGCGTTGGAAAGTGTTACATAATCTATGCTTGACGCATTATTTTTCGTTCTTGTTCAATTTATTGTGACCGGTTTTCTTTTTCGGTTTATGTTAAAAAAAATATTGCATACAAAATATGAAAAGTGTAAGTTTTATACAGAAATGTATGATAAACACGCTGAAGCTGTTAGTTTCAAATCGAAGAATTATTTTACGCGCTATTTAATGTTGAAATCGGTCAAAATAGTCCAAATAAAAAAGTGCTATAGGATCAAAACTGTGTGCACAGCAATTTAATAATTTTTTGTAGGCACATAAGTAAATACACTGTAAACTGAAATGTCTGAAAATGAGACACACATGTGTCTGAAACGGATGGTTCAAAAAAGAGACACTTTAAAGTGTCTAGTTTTTTAAGACATATATATGTGTCTTAATTTAAGACACATGAAGTGTCTGAAAAAGCGCCATTTTTCTTTACCCAGGCATAGAGCTAGAAAAAAAGAAGAAGTGCAACCATCTGTGAAAGTATTCTGATTTTATCTACGATACGGGAGAATTAATTTTTCCGACAAGAGCGAATCGAACCAGAGACCTGTGGGTCAGAAACATAATGCCTTTATCCACTGCGCCAGCTGTTCTACGGGAAGGTTTCATTTTAAATGCAAGTAATGGAGTGATTGGGCTGCATGTTGATATTCTTATAGGGAAGAGTGTAATTTATCGCCGTTGTCATAATACTTACTACTTTTAATTATTGAGGTTAATTTATTACTAGAGTTTTTCTATGGTTAATGAATATTTAGAATATGGTTTCATTAATATAATTTATTAGACAAATTTTCTTTGCTTAAAAATGGTTAGAATATGATTTGATGCATTTGTTGCCGAGAAAATTGGAAATTATGAAAAGGATTTGGGGGATATTTGATAAATTTGAGGTGGTGGTTAGGATTTTAAAACTTCCATATTTGTATAAGGGGAGGGAATATGAAATATACATACTTTCAATTCGATTGTTATCAATATATTTCTTAAATGAAAAAGCTCTCCCTATATTTTGAAATTTTGATTGACTAAATTTTCTTTTTGATCGATTTAAAAAAAAACACGTAAACTTATTCCTTTCGAGTAACTTAAAATAATTAAACTCTAAGAAAAAGTACAGTTAAGATTTTTTCGTTGGGCTGTAGGTCTTTTTTTCACCCATGGAAGTTATTTTTTTTTAGTTATGTTTTATTTATTTTTTATATATTAAAATTTTTTATGTTCATGTGTAAGATATTTATTTGAAACGGGTGGTCCAAGGTAGTTTTGAATTCAGGCGGCAGTAGGCCGGCAGTAACATCCCCCCCCCCCCCCTCCAACCCGAATTCTGAAATTTAAAAAAAAAAAAAATTTCTTTATATATGATTATTAAAAAAATATAATTTAATCTTCCAAGTGGCTGCAGAATGTTTAAACAGTAACAGAAGAAGGAACTATGCATTTTTTGTCAGACACTTCTCTGAACCCCTCTAAAAGAGAATTTAAATTATGCTTTCTTTTTAATGTTGTGTGTTTTTATTTGTATGTGTGTTATGTGTATTGTGTAGTTTAAATGGGAGATTCAGGAGTGCCGAGACTCCCGACAGAAAAAAAAGTTTATGTTCTTTATTTTGAGAAATGTTGTTCAAAACTTATTTTTGAACATTCAATATTTCTTAATTGTGAAATTTTGCATCCCTTATATGTTAAAAATTGTTTGCACAAGGAGCCCTGACACAAAAATCATAACTTAGCTTATTTCATGTATGTTAAATAAGTTAAATATCATTCTTTAGATATCTTTTATAAGCTTTTAGCTTATGCATATTGGAAATCAAGAAACACACAAGCTTCTTATCAGGCGACATAACTTTATTCTATTGCATCTTCATCTCGCTGGTACAGCCATCTGGTGGATCTAAATGTAAACATTATTACAATATCTAACAATGTATATATTATGCATTTTTAAAAAGCGAACTATGCTATACATGGCGATCATTGGCACATATATTCCAAAACCTTGCCTCTACCTACATTTCTTTCTTGACTCTTAGTATTTCATGCTATATATCTTACCATTTCTAAAAATTTAGGGGGGAGGGGGGTTATCGACCCCGCATTTCCCAGCTTACGCTTATGAGTCCAAGTAAGTTTTCGAGAACTATATATTTTTTTAAAAACATTTGTTTTCTGACATACTACACCAAAATTAATTAGTTCCATGATTTAATATACAATTTTGACACTCGTTTATGGTCTTATCAAGTTATGATCTAATCAAAGTTTAGTGGATGGAAAATTATTTTAAATGCCTATCATCTATTCGAAAACATTGACTAATGGTGCTGACATATATAATGGTATGATTAAATAATAGGCATCGTGTATATGATACAATTATATAATATTCAGACACTTAAGTATCTGCTAGATTATTATTATTTTTTTTAACACAATTATTTCAAATTGGTAAAGTAATCAAGTTGTAAATTTCCAACAGACGAAGCTGGATTCAAGCGATCCCAGGTTCGAATCCTGGCCCGGACATTTTTCGTCCAGTTGGAAATTTACAACTTAAGTATCTGCTTTCTAAATATCTTAATTTCAGACATATCAGCATTATTCAGACATTTATTTCAGTTATTTTATACCATGATCATAGTAAGACACTTATGTGTCTTAAATTCCGACATCTATGATGTCTGAAATTTCAGATTCAGACACTTAAGTGTCTGAATTTATTTTTGAGACGCATACGTGTCTTAATTTAAGACACGTAGCGCGTAATTTAAGGCACGTAGATTGCGGTGTGCTGCGCCTTTTTGTTTTTTGGCTAATTGTTTACGGTTTTTTCCAATTTTTTATTAAAAATTTTATTATCTGAATAGAATGTAATTTGATATTTCAAAGAAGTCTTTTTACCTTTTGTTGCCAGATTTTATAAAAGCGCAAATAATAATTTTGTCAAGCGTCTTTCAATTGAAAAATATATTTACACGTAAATATATATAAAAGGCAAACTTTAAAATAATTAAATGATTAGGTGCGTAAAGCATTAAATTGAGGGAAAATTACGTCATATTGAAAACGTTAGATTTAAAACTATTTTGTTGTAGCGTCTGAATAGAAAACTTTTTTTCTAGACGTTATTGTAAAAGTCCGGGAGGCAGCGTAACTTAATCATTTTATACAAACTGATTTTTAAATGTGTGATATCTTACTTAATCAATCACGAAAGAAAGGATCACTTGTCGCGACAGCGGTGGATGCGATTAAGGTAGCTGAAAAAATTTCCAGTCAAACGGAAATGAATAGCAGCCTTATTACATGAGATCGCCACTGGTCCTTATAATATCCTTAAATGTTCCGTAATTGGATAATATTTTTAAAACAGATCAAATTAGCGTGTTTTTAGAACCTTGGTGACTGGACGGGGTTGACGAGCGTAGCTCGTAGAGGAAACAAACCACTAGTAATATAACAAAACACACACAAATTTAAAAATTCAGACATCTGCTTTGTCTCTGATTTGTGAAAGAAATATAAATTTAATGTTCCTACATTTATGTTTTGTATTTTATTTCTAGGAATTTCTCAAAGAATTTTTGAAAAAATAATGTTATTATTAATGTTTTATTTACAGGTTTTCTGCCAAGTAGGAAAGAAGCTATTTTCGCTATGCTAGCTGTTGCAAGTATTGGTGGTATGTGGGGTGGGCCTGTACCTTTTTTCGGAGCAAAGGTAATTGTAATTTTTATCACATATATATATATATATAAGCAGGCTTTGCCCACTACGCTGGTAGGTTTCTCCAAACGAAATATGCCCGTGAATTTCATCTTTTTTTTTTAAAGCAATATGAACCTTTACCTTCATTGTCTTTCCGCAATGCTATGTGAAACGAAACGAACGCCATTGCGTTGTTATATTTTCTAATTTTTGCACAAAGTTTGGGCTATTAAAGACAAACTTGTTTATTTAATCACTTACAGTAGGATTTGCTAAAGAACGATGAAACAATATGCAATATACTAAAACTATCCCTGGAAAATAAACAATGCAAATCCCATTGAAATCCATTCTGTAGAATTAAAAAATAAATATTTCATGGGTTCAACTGATTACAAACTTTCCCCCTAATTCTATAAGTAAGCAACGTAGAGCGATTATACGATAATTGTTAAAGAAAATATGCAATATCTCACGAACTATCGGACTTAGAAGAACGTCCTTGTTACCATTCGATTCAGCATGTAAAAATACATTAAAATATGTTATATTTTTTCCCTTAACTATAATACTCGATTTTTAAGGAATTTTTTAAAAGTTTGTTAATTTTTTTACCCTCCTTAGGGGTGGAGTTTTTGAAAATCCCGTCTTAGTGCGCCTCTACATACTAAGAATTAATTTTTCTCCAAGTTTCGTATTTGTAGGTTCAGTAGTTTGGGCTGCGCGTTGATCATCTACCCAGTCAGGACTTTCATTTATATATATAGATATATATATTTTATACATTTTGAAGTATAATTTTGCATTCGGAATTTCTTTTTCAAATATTTTAATTGTTTTTAGTTTTATAATCTGCAAATATGCTTTCCTTGTGTCTCTTTCTTTCATATTTTTTCATGCACTGGTTGTATTAAAGTTGTCAACTATTGAACTAAATATTATGCATTTTGAAGTATAATTTTGTATTCGGAATTTCTTTTTCAAATATTTTAATTGTTTTTAGCTTTATAATCTGCAAATATGCTTTCCTTGTGTCTCTTTCTTTGATATTTTTTCATGCACTCTGGTTGTATTAAAGTTGTCAACTATTGAACTAAATATTTTACATTTTGAAGTATAGTTTTGCATTCGGAATTTCTTTTTCAAATATTTTAATAGTTTTTAGTTTTATAATCTGCAAACATGCTTTCCTTGTGTCTCTTTCTTTGATATTTTTTCATGCACTGGTTGTATTAAAGTTGTCAACTATTGAACTAAATATTTATTTGTAAGTGTAGGGGCTCATGCTTTAACTATTATCGATTTTAAAATAAATCATTTGGATTTGAATAATTCTTTTAATGTTTGATTTTGGACTTTTTGTAACTAAACAATTTTTTATATCGGACAGATATCGGACAAAAGCAATTTTTTGTGCATTGCATTATATATGTATACGAGTCTCTGGAGCACACTCATGGAGAATACGATTAAAGAAATCATAGTTTTGAGTGACTACGTTCTAATTTGCGCTTCTTCAGCATTTCGCAACAAAGATGAAACTTCCCTAGTAACAAAACAATATTGAGCAAATGTTGTTAGTACTGGCTATATCTTCGCCAATACTAGCATGAAATATTTTCCCTAGATTGTCAAGACATATAATCGTTAATATTTCTAAGGTAAATTCAATATTTCTGAAACAATGGCGTTTCATTCCAAACATTTCCAATGTCAAATCAATATTTTTCTAAAAACTGTATTTTTTTCTTTTTTCAATGCGCAAAGCAAATCTTTAACCATTATTAATGTCACATTAAAAGTATTTCCGAGGACTGTACAATTTTGAACTCCAATATATAGATTACTAGCAAGCTACGCCCGCTGCGCTGGTCGGTTTCTACAAATGAACCGTGAATCAAACGAAATATATCGTTTAATTTGACCTTGTATTTGAAAGCAATCTGTATATTTACCTGGATTATCTTTCCACATTACTGAAAAATGAGGTGATTGCGCTATTATATTTTCTAATGTGCAGTCAAAATTTTAGCAGTTAAGGACCAACTATTTTATTTGGTCATTTACAGTTAAGGTTTGCTAAAGAATGATAAAACTATATGCAATATACTAAAACCACCACTAAAAATTGTCGAACTAACAATGCAAACAAATTAACTAACAAAATCCATTCAGTAGAATTTTTTTTTATAAAGGCTAATATTTGATAATCGGGTTCATCTGATTATAGAACTTTTCCACATAATTCTAAAACTAACAGAACGATATAAAATATACTAAAAACATCCTTATAAATTATCTACTTAACAAAGCAAGTCACAAAAAATACGTCCAGTAAAAACTTTCAAAAAGGCTAATTTTTCGGAATCGGGTTCACCTGACTATTATAACCTTCACACATAACTGTTTCACTAAGCAACGTAGAACAATATGTAGTACATTAAAACCATTCCTGAAATAGCATCTAACTAACAATGCAATTCTCATCTAAATCCATCCAGTAGAACTTTTTCAGAAGGCTAATCTTTCATAATCGGAATCAAATATTGAAAAGGCTAATATTTGATTAAAAAAATGGTCTCCCGATTTTCGAATTTCCCCCTATAATTCTAGAACTAAGCAACGTAGAATGATATATTATGTAATAAAACTTTCCCTAGAAAATTATCTAACAGTGTAGGTTCCATCGAAATCCATTCGGTAAAATCTCTTCGGTAAGCCGGGCGCCAGTGATATATATATATACATGTATATATATACACATATATCTACACAAATACATGTATATACATACATATGTTTGGCTAATATTTCATAATCGGATTGATCTGATTATAGAACTTCCCAGAATAATTCTATAACTAAGCTACGTAGAACGATATGTTATACAATAAAACTTTCCCTGAAAAATTATCTTACAGTTTAAGTTCTACGAAAATCCATTCAGCGGAACTCGAGTTATAAGCAGCCGTAACGAAATTTCATATATGTCGAAGCAAATAAAAGTATATTGCCATTAATATAGTTTGCATTTTAATTTTTAAAAAAGGTACTTTTCGGTTAGCCGTGTGCCAGTGATATATATATATATATATATATATATATATATATATATTCATACATATAAGTGTATATATATGTATGTTAATACATGTATTTGTGTAGATATATATATCACTGGCGCCCGGCTTACCGAACAGTACCAAAAAAGAAAATACAACAAAAATGCAGTCGTACACTTAAAAAAAACACATCAAAACTGTTTTTCTTTTTTTTTCTTTTCTTTCTTTCTTTAAAATAAAATTAGTAACAGTTTTTTCTTTTATTTTTCCAGATGTATAGCCATTTCAATTCTTTCTGCAACAAAAAAAGACACCTTTTGGCTTACAATCAAATTGTTTGAGGTCAAACGTAAAATCAAAATCGCCAAAAGCAAAAGATACATCGCCAAATATTGTTTCAATATAGAAATCTTGCCCCTTGAATAATTTTTTAAACATTACGAACATTCCCAATCATGTTTAAATTAAATATTTTCGTTTTATAATATTCTCTCATCAAAACTCTTTTTTTTCTTTCTCTTTCTTTTTTCTTTCTTTTTTTTTCTTTTTTTTTAAATAAAATTAGTCACAGTTTTTCTTTTATTTTTCGACATTTATAGCCTTTTCATTTCTTTCTGCAACAGTAATGATCGCCAAACAATTAGCAATGGTAACCTTTTCGGCCAAAATAACAGAACTTTCTATCATAATTCTATAACTAATATACATAGAACGTTGTGTTATATACTAAAACCGTCCCTGAAAAATTATCTCTCGAACAGTGTAAGTTCCATCAAACTCCATTCGGCAGAACTCGAGTTATAAAGGAACGGAACGAAATTTCCGTTTGTGTTTTATATATACTAGGGAATCGAACCCGGGCTTCCCGGGTTAAAGAACGCAGGCGAAAACCATTTTTTCCCTAAATCTAATAGATTTTTATATTTTTATTTGTCAAAGTTGCTGCATTTAGGGATTTTTTTTACCGGTTTCTTTGCTTTTCTTGTGTGTGAAGCGCTCATACATGCGGTATCCATCCAGTTTTTTTTTTTTTTTTTTTTTTTTTTTTTTGTACTAAGCGTTCATACATGCGATATAGTGATCGCGACATTAACGAATTTCAAGGGTTTTGTTTATTTTTTATATTTTTGGTATTATTAATACAGGGAGTTCGCTGCATCCAGTGATGCTTCTTTGTTAATTTATTATTCATCATCTTATGCATGCGATATACACTGTAAAAAAAAATTCGGAAAAGTTTCCGGTAGGAATAGGATTTCCAGTTGCCCGTATAGTACAGGAAACTTTTCCGAAACAACACGGAAAAAAAAACGGAAAAAAACGAAAGTTTTTTCTTTCCGTCAGGAAACTTTTCCCGTTTGATTCAGAAACTAATCTTTAGACACAGAATAAATTCCTGGGTCTTACGGAAATCTTTCCATTCACATAAAGAAACGTTTTGGAAGAATGGAAGAATAGATAGAAAGTATTCCGTTTAAAAAAGGAAAACTTTCCATTCAGATAAAGAAACGTTTTGGAAGAACGGAAGAATAGATAGAAAGTATTCCGTCTTAAAAAGGAAAACTTTCCATTCACATAAAGAAACGTTTTGGAAGAATGGGAGAATAGATAGAAAGTATTCCGTTTTAAAAAGGAAACTTTTCCGAATCAGTCAGTAAACTAATCTTGAAAAAATTAAAAATTCCTGTGTAGAATAGAAACTTTTTCTTTGCTTTACGGAATTTTTTTTCATTATGATCGGAAAATTTTCTGTATTGTAAAGAAACTTTTGTTTTAAAGAGTAGGAACATTAACAGATGAAAGTATTGCTTTTGGACACTGTTTTGATTTCCTTTTATCTCAATTAAATATTATTAAGAACTTTTTTGAATTTATACGCACATTTTAAGTATTTGTTATCATAAAATGCATTACATGTAATGCATTTTATGATAACAAAATGCATTTTATGATACGAAATGTGTGTATGTATTCAAAAAAGTTCTTAGTAATATTTAATTGAGATAAAAGGAAATCAAAACAGTGTCCAAAAGCAATATTTTCATGTTATTGGTCCTACTCTTTATAACAAAAGTTTCTTTACAATACAGAATCAGCTTGAAATTTTATTTATTTGTTACAAGTATACAGATGCGCTCATGGGTATAATATAACTAAATATTCAGATGATGCTAAACCAGTGTTGAATTCAGAGCCTTTTCTGCGGCTCCGGCGGGGAAGGGGGGGGGGAGGAATTATATATTTCCTTTTTGGAAATTGCACTTTTTAACCATTAAAAGCATAATATCTCAAATCTTCTGCTGGGGGGGGGGGGGGGGTTCAATGTTCCAGGGGGGTCCCAGCGGGCCAACCCCTGAATTCAATACTGTGCCAAACAACTGTTCAATATTACTAAAAAAAAAGGACAAGCCTGTATCCTCAAAAAGCTCAAATTTATTCCACTGGGTGTAGCACAAGTATGAAACATGTTCTATGCATATGAGGTGTATGTAACTACTTTGAAGATTATTGTTGCTGGAAAGAATTTCTATAGCTATATTTCTAAAACAAAGGACATACAAAACCTATCTTTTTAAATCATAATATTGCCCACCCCTCCTTAAAAAACAGAAATAGCCATATTTGACTGAAAATTATCTTCTTCCAATAATAGGTTTTAAAAAAATAAGCTTAGGGGGTCGTCATCATTCTTAAATTGTACCAAACTCCAACTTTTCAATACATACACCTAATTTTGACGTTATACATTTTTTTTTCTGTAAATTTCTCCCAAGGATACGAAACAAGAAATCACTTGGTCAAGTGGTTTAAGAAATATGAAGGTTTAAAATTTGGAAGTCTTAGTGTGAAATTAATTTGCAATTGATGAAAAAAAAAATTGCAATGCGGGTAGCTTTTTAAGCGTAATTCAAAAACTACTTGACATAATAATTTTGGATTCGCTTATTTGAAGATTTTCAAAATCTATTTGTTAAAATTGTATAGATTATGTTTAGTTCTCTCTTATAAAAAAAATGTATTTTTAAATTCATTTCAAAAAAGAAAAAAAATAACCTATGAATTTTTAATAGAGGTGGATTTCTGGAGGCTTCAAATATGCAAATCCAAAATCACAGATAGTTTGTAAGTAGTTTTTGAGTTATGTTTAAAACATAGAATTATATGACACTTATTTCTCAATTTATCAATGTATTTATCAATGCTGTAACTATTTCAGTTTTCACGATAGTTCACTGGTCTTTTTATATGAGTTTCCCTATAGTATTGCTATCAAATCATAACAAAAATGTTTGCTGTAGTTTGCGCATGCGCAGTTAAAATTAATTTCATAAAAATACCTATATCTCATCAAATATTCAATATATTAATATTTTAATCACAGTATACTATTTCTACGATTCTTTGTCAAGTTTTTGGAAAGTTGTGTTAAATTTGGCTGAAAACTCTGCTTGTTATAAAAAAAACTTTTGAATTTTTCACAGAAACGTTAATATATTCACGAATATACATGCTATACTTACAAAAAATGCACACAAATGTTGAACAGAACCTACATAGTCATTTACTACAGTGACAGACCATTTTTAGCATTTTTCGTTACTTGGGTGATCGAAAATATTATTTTATTATTAAAGTTATTATCCCCCCACCCCCATAGTTGTCCTCGCGATAAAATATTCACTGAAAAACATCAAGTCAAACATGTTCTTTACATCCTCAAAGCTTAAGGGCATTCCGGGCATTTCCTCACGAGTTTCAGTAAGATAATCGACGAAACGACTGAAATCGGTCACTGCCCCTTAATTTCTGGACACCAGTGTAATATTAATAAAGTAAATCTAAAAACTTTTGAAGCCATGTAACTTATAAGAATATACAGAATTCAGCTAATCCTAATAAATAGCTTGATGATAAACAAATTTTAGAAGCCATGCAATTTGAAAATGTACAAGACTTTGAACTTGAAGCTCAACTGAAAATTATATAACAAAAAGCCTTGCTAAATGAAAATCTTTTTTAAAAACAGGGTTCGTGATTTTACTTATTTATTTAATCAAAAATCATATATATTTTTAATTATTTAAATCAGCTATTTTTTTAAATTCAAAATACAATTTTAAAATTATACATTTTACAGTAAAATAAACTTTACTAAATAATTAAAATTAACAATTAGAAGTGTCCATTTAAATATATTTGAAATTAAAAAAAATATATAGAAACTCATTCACTTGGTTAAATTAAAATATTTTAATCATATAAATAGTTAAAAATATACAGTTTAAAAAAATGGAGCTACAGAAAAAGATTTAATTTAGAAATATGAATTCTCTTTTACTTTTGAAAACATGAAATAAATAAAACAAATTGTCTTGTGTCATCACTTATTTACAAAAACTGCAATTTAACAGATATCCTATTCTGTATAAAATACACATACCACCTTGAATTACCCCTTTGATAAAATAAAAAGCATATGCACTCTGCATTACTAAAAGCTAAAGCTTTTTGTTCTGACCAAATTTCTTTATTCATTTAATGAATTTAGAGCATATATTAAACACACTTAAGATGGTTATGATTATATTTTATAAATTTCAATGGATATGAAAAAATTATTCTTTGTTATTAAAATGTTTGAAAAGAAACACCAATTTTCCAGCTTTATGAGTTCCTAAGCGATTACAGAGTTTACAGTGAATTAAAGTTTGATTTATTTGAATTTAAAATAAAAATAATTAAATCAGGCCTTTTTTTAAGATTTTAAAACTTTAGTTGTTTATGAGTTTACATTTGCAAGTAATTGAAATTGTATAAAAAAATATATATATATATAACATTTCAAAGTACATTACTTACCATGCAATCTTTATTTTCCGAATCTTTCCATAAATAAATTACGTTGGAATATTGAACCATTTGTTATTTACATGTGCACAATGAAGTCATGAGATATCTACATAAATATCAATAAATATACTGTTGACTGACCTATATTTATTTTACTATATTTATGAAGTCCAGTTGCCTGTAAAAATTTATGTATATTTAAAGACAAAATTTTATCATCATTAATGACAAAGAAAGAAATGTTTGTGAGTCGTTTATTCTTCAATGGAAGATCACTTAATAGAAGAATATTAAAAATTACAAATAATTCAGGAAAAAAATATAAAAAATAAGTGTCTATTTAATAAAAAATCTGACTTCGCAAATGTGTATGTGCTATTTTTTTAAACTTAAACTTAGTAAAATAAATCAATCGAATTTAATCTGCACACATACTAACAAAATACTATTTAAAAATATATATATAAGTTACTCGATTTTTTTTTTCTGGCTAACTACAAAAGACAGAAAAAATAAAACAAAATTTATACTGAAAAATAACATTTATTTGCAACAAAACTATAAATCAAAATGTTATAATGAATAAAAATTACAGCAATACTGATATTACATCCATTGACAGTTCTTGCCTCCGAATAGCTGCACTTAGTAAAAAAGTAGGCCTAGGTTCTTTAATTTCTTCCAGGCCTTAATTGATTACACAATACGATGCTACCAAAACAAAATTGTCCTAGGACATTTCACCGAAAAAAACTGTCAAACCATCAATATTATTCGAGAACAGCATGATTTCCTTTCTTACATCATCATTCGCTACTAAGCAAGGATGATATGCTCTAGCTGGAATGCGACACTGATCACTGCAGTATTATCCTGCAATAATAACAATAATAATATTAATATATTTTTATTTTACTAATTTCTAAAGATCATGTATATTTAATGGGACAAAAACAGCACAACAGCAATGAATGATTAAGAGGACTCTTCGTCTTCAGTGATAAGTATTTTTAAGAGCATAAAATTTGAAAATTTTCCTTTAAGTAAAAATTTCAAATTTCATAAGTTTTAAAAATACTTAAAAATTAAGGAAAATTTTTAAAATGTACAATTTAAAAATGTTAATTTAAAGATGCACATTGGACATCTGCTTCCTGCTGGTGAAAGCTATATTTTGATAATTGTATAAGGGAATTTACTACTTCTTTAAAATTTACATAGGTTACCATGGGATTTCACGATCAGCATTAAATGAAAAAAAAAATGGTGCCAAAGTAATATAATAGAAATAGTGGGTAAGTGTGATCGAACATCGCTTCGTTTAATATTCCTTTCAAAACACTTTGTCCTTTCTTTAATAAATCCAAATAAATTTCATTTAGCATCAACAACAAAAAAGACTCATGTTTTTTATAAAGTAAAAATTTACCGGTTCTGCATGAAAACCCATTTCTTTAAATTAGGGGGTGAAGAATAGCCCCGTTCCCTCTCTTTATACTTCGCCAATTAAACTTCAAAACTGATCAGGGAAGCACGTTATCAAACTGAACCTATATACAAAATTTGAAGCAAATCGGATAATTCTGTATGAAAAACCCATTTATCTAAATTAAGGAGGGGAGATTAGCCTCCCGATCCCCCCTTTATACTTTACCATTGAACCCCCGAAACTAATCAAGGAAGCGCCTTATAACAATGAACCTATATACAAAATGTGAAGCAAATTGGATAATTCTGCATGAAAAACAGATTTATCTAAATTAAGGGAGGGATTGGACCTTGTTCCCCCTTTCTATACTTAACCAATGAACCCCCAAAACTAAACAGAGAAGCAACTTGTCACATTGAACCTATTTACAAAATTTGAAGCAAATCGGATAATTCTGCATGAAATACCCATTTATCTAATTTAAGGAGGGGGATTTGCCTCCCTTCCCTACCCTTTATACTTAACCAATGAACCCCCAAAACTGATCAGGGAAGCGCCTTATCAGAATGAACCTATATACAAAATTTGACACAAATCGGATAATTCTGCATTAAAAACCCATTTATCTAAATTAAGGGGCGATTGGACACAGTTCCCCCTTTATGCTTAATCAATGAACCCCCAAAACTGATAAGGAGAAGCGTCTTATCACAATTAACCTATATAAAAAATTTGAAGCAAATCGGATAATTCTGAATAAAAAAAAACATTTATTTAAATTAAGAGGGGGGATTGGCCCCCTGGTTTCCCCTTTATACTTAACCAATGAACCCCCAAGACTAATCAGGGAAGCGACCTATCACAATGAGCCTATGTACAAAATATGAAGCAAATTGGATAATTCTGCATTAAAAACCCATTTATCTAAATTAAGGGGGCGATTGGAAACCGTTCTGTTGTTTATACTTAATCAAGGACCCCCAAAACTGATATAGGGAAGCGTCTTATCACAATTAACCTATATACAAAATTTGAAGCAAATCATATAATTCTGCATAAAAACCCATTTATCTAAATTAAGGGGGGGGGGGGAATTAGCTACCGTTCCCCTCTTTACACTTAGCAAATGAACACCCAAAACTAATGAGGGAAGCGCCTTATCACAATGAAGCTTTATACAAAACTTGAAGCAAATTGGGTAATTTTGCATTAAAAACCCATTTATCTAAATTAGGGGTGATTAGCCCCTGTTCCCCCTTTATACTTAACCAATGAACCCCTAAAACTGATCAGGGAAGCGCCTTATCAGAATGAACCTATATACAAAATTTGAAACAAATCGGATAATTCTGCATAAAAAAAAACCCATTTATCTAAATTAAAGGGGTGATTGGACACCGTTTCCTCCTTTATACTTAATCAATCAACCTCCAAAATTGATATGGGGAAACGTCTTATCACAATTAACCTATATACAAAATTTGAAACAAATCAGATAATTGTGCATAAAAACACATTTATCTAAATTAAGGGGGGGGGGATTAGCCACCGTTCTCCTCTTTATACTTAACTAATGAACCCCCAAAACTGATCAGGGAAGCGCCTCATCAGAATGAACCTATATACAAAATTTGAAACAAATCGGATAATTCTGCATAAAAAAACCCATTTATCTAAATTAAGGGGGTGATTGGACACCGTTTCCCCCTTTATACTTAATCAATCGATCTCCAAAATTGATATGGGGAAACGTCTTATCACAATTAACCTATATACAAAATTTGAAACAAATCAGATAATTGTGCATAAAAACACATTTATCTAAATTAAGGGGGAGGGGATTAGCCACCGTTCTCCTCTTTATACTTAACTAATGAACCCCAAAACTGATCAGGGAAGCGCCTTATCAGAATGAACATATATACAAAATTTGAAACAAATCGGATAATTCTGCATTAAAAACCCATTAGCCCCCAGTTCCCCCTGTATCTTTAACCAAAGAACCCCCAAAACTAATCAGGGAAGCAACTTATTAGAAGGAACCTATATACAAAATTTTTAGCAAATACGATAATTCTGCATAAAAACCCCATTTATCTAAATTATGGGGGGGATTAGCCCCCGTTCCCCTCTTTATGCTGAACGAAATAACTCCCAAAATTAATGAGGGACGCACCTTATCACAATGAAGCTATATACAAAATTTGAAGAAAATTGTGTAATTCTGCATGAAAAACCCATTTACCTAAATTAGAGGGGATTAGTCCCTGTTCCCTCCTTTATGCTTAACCAATGAACCCCTAAAACTGAGCAGGGTACCGCCTTATCAGAATGAACCTATATGCAAAATTTGAAACAAATCAGATATTTCCGCATGGAAAACCCATTTATCTAAATTAAGGGGGTATCAGCTCCCCGTCCCCCCCTTTATACTTACCAATGAACCCCCAAAACTAATCAGGGAAGCGGCTTTTAGCAATGAACCTATATACAAAATTTGAAGCAAATTGGATAATTCTGCATTAAAAACCCATTTATCTAAATTAAGGGGGGATTGGACGCCGTTCCCCCCTTTATACTTAATCAATGAACAACCAAAATTGATAAGGGGAAGCGCCTTATCACAATTAACCTATATACAAAATTTGAAGCAAATCGGATAATTCTGCATAAAAAACCCAATTATTTAAATTAAGGAGGAGGGTATTAACCACCGTTTCCCTCTTTAAACTTAACTAATGAACCTCCAAAACTAATGAGGGAAGCGCCTTTTCACAATGAAGCTTTATGCAAAATTTGAAGCAAATTGGGTAATTTTGCATGAAAAACCCATTTATCTAAATTATGGGGGATTAGCCCCCCGTTCCCCTTTATACTTAACCAATAAACCCTCAAAACTGATCAGGGAAGCGCCTTATCAGAATGAACCTATATACAAAATTTCAAACAAATCGGATAATTCTGCATAAAATAAACCGTTTATCTAAATTAAGGGGGCTATCAGCCCCTTTTCCTCTCCCTTTATATTTAACCAATGAACCTCCATAACTAATCAAGGAACCGCCTTATCAGAATCAACCTATATACAAAATTTCAAAAATTGAAATCGGATAACTCTGTATGAAAAACCTATTTATCTAAATTAAGGGGGTGGCGACTTAGCCCCCCTTTCTGGCTTTGACAGACTGGGAGCTAAAAAAGGTTTCTATTACAATGATATTTCGGGTTCTGTAGACTCCAAAAGTAGCAGAATTTTCAATTTTTGCCTTACCTCGGGTTCTGCAAACCCCAAAAAGCTGAGTGAAAAGACTGTATACTAAATGGAAAATATCAACGAGAGTTTTTAATTAAAAACAGTTTTCATCTATGCGGTATATAGTCCCAAAATAAAAATAATAATTCAGTTTATAAATTTAAAATCACATATAATTAATTTAATTTCACTTTGAATTGTCCAAAAAACAAGCTAGAGACTGAGTCAAGTCGGCCAGTTTTTTAGCGACACCGAATCTTCCCCCCTCCCCCCCCCCCCCCCCCAAAAAAAAAAAAAAAAAAAAAAAAAAAAAAAACGTGCCTGACTTATACTCAGACTCCACAGCCCTGGTAGAAATGATTGGATGAGGACGTATCACAAAAATTCTAAGCTTTGAGATTACTTAAGAGTAGTGCTTGGAAGGGCACGCAAAAATGCTGTGCCTAGGACTCTGAAGTTTAAAGTTGGGTTCTAGTGACATTTATGATTTATATGTTGACATCATGACTCTTTTGATCATTTTTTATTTCTTGAAATTTGAACAGTATTAACACGTGCATTTAAATACATGACAAGATTAAGTTAAATGAAAGCAGAAATATGAAATAAAATCAAGTAAGAATTTTTTTTTGCTAAAACACCACATTTTTTTTTTTTTTTAATGAATGAATGAAGAATTGAAGCTTTATATTTTTGAAATAAAAAAAATTCAAGCCTTTTGAGGGTTTATTCTCCCTGAAACCCATTCAATATAATTTTTCAAGACATGAGCACGAAATAAAAATCAGAACAAAAAATTGTCTTCGTTTCCACATGTGACATGATGTTCAGCAGTGGAGATCTCCCCCATCCATTCCTACTAACAAAAATTCCCTGTTTGCTTTTTTTCCTTTTTCTGTTTATTTTAAATTATTTGAAAAGATTAAATGTGATTTTTTATTTTCAAAATAATGTAAGAAAAATAAAATTTAGCCAATTAAAGTTGAATATCCAGGGCGAGGCAGTTGATCTCTGCTTCCCAAGATGTAAGCTTCTGCATGCAAGCTTTTACAGCATGAATATAGATAATATCAACATCAAGATATTCAGCATATTCAACTTTACGTTTGTTACAACTAAAATTTTGTCTGATATGCAAAGAATACTGAAATTTATTTTACCATATACCAATATAAATTTCATTATATCGTCCTAACATAAAGTTCTCAATTTATTAATTAACATTATAGAATTTAAAGGACTCCCCTTTTCAATTGAATTTTAATACACTACAAATAATTAGGAATGTAAAGAATGTTCGACCACTATTCGGTATTCGGCTTATTCGGCCCTTTTGCGGAATATTGAACAGATATTCTGCCGAATACCTGTAGCCGAATATATTCAGATATATTGTCGAATACTTGCTTATTTGGCCGAATATTCTAAGATATTTGGTTAAATAAGTTCCAGAAAATTAAAAAAAATGTGATTTTAAATATTTTTAACAAACAATATTAAAGAATGATATCTAAATACATTAATTATTATAAGAAAAATAAATCCTAATACTTACTCAATTTTAAAGCTTCATGACAACTTATAAATAACTGTATATAATGAAATTACATAAATAAAAAATATTTTTCTTGCTGCATATTTAGGCATCATATGAATTTAAGTAAGTATTGCAACATTAATTTATTTTACATTAAAATGCAAAATATATACTGCATTTAAAGTTTAAATCTCTCTCTCTCTCTCTCATCAGTGAATTAAAAAAAAATAACTTTATATCTATTTTTTTAATCTGATTTATAATGATGATAAGTTTCTTAAACAATAAAATTCATAAATATTAAAAACAAATATTTTACTGTCTTGTAAAAATGCTTAATCTTTCACAAATTAAATCATTTTTCTAGCTTTTAGTTTTACTTTTAAATAATAAATATATGACTATATAATTACTTTACTAATTAAAAATTAAACATTAGATGTTGATTAAACGAACTAATGAGTTTGATACATTGAAAAGAAAAAAACTATTACCTATACTGAAAAAACATTTAATGAGTTACTTCAAAATAACATACAGGGGTAACAAAATTATTTATCACTGTAAAGCCTGAAATTGTGATGCAAAAAGAACTTTTCAGCATTTTCAGGAAGAAGTCTGTTTCGTTTGGTTTCATATAATATTACCAGCTTCAGAAAACAAACGTTCACTATATACCGTGCTTACATACATTCAGCTGTTATGATTTTTGAACACTCAAACAAAAAATTTATTTCAATTAGTCCTTAATTTAATTTTTGATTTTAAAATTGGAAAAAAAAATAAATAAACAAATAAAATAATTTTTTTTAAAGTCAGTATTCGGCCGCCGAATATTCGGTATTCGGCTAAAACTTGGCCGAATATTCGGTATTCGGCTAAAACTTGGCCGAATATTCGGTATTCGGCTATTCGGCCAGATCACTATTCGTTACATCCCAACAAATAATAAAATGTAAAATTGATTCTATAATAATGCAGTACCTGAAAAAAGACAATATGATTCTGATATAGCATCGAACATAGAAAAATATCATCAATTTATTTTAAGATCATAGGTATGTTATTGATGTCTTCAGTGTTGAATTCAGACATTTTTCTCCGGGAGGGATTTCTGTGGTTCCGGGGGGGGGGGATATTATAGAGTTCCGGGGGGATTGCACTTTTTGACTATTAAAAGCATAAAATGTGAAATCTTCCGGGGGGACTGTCCCCCCACCCCCTGAATTCAACACTGGATGTCTTACAGAATTAAACAAATAAACAAGGAATTTAATTTAGAATAAGTTAAAAACTATTTAAAAAAACAGCCTACAAAAAATAAGTTTCATTAAGATAATATCTAAGTTAGAAATTTCTGGCACATCAAAATATTTTTTACTTCGGGGATATTTTTCTCATAAAAAATAAACTGAGCGAGAAATAAGATAACATGCATTTTATTTCAGGCTACGCAGCTCCTTAAACATGTTATTCGATTTGATAATCATGCACTATAAATATACGTACATATCAAATCCAAAATATTAAAAATCACATAAATTTTAGTACTTACCATTGCGAAGTTGTTGTTGTTTTGGCCCATGGGCCCGGTGAGGAGCTTTTTATTCCTATACAGCTGTCTTACTCCGCAAAAACCAGACTCCTACCAGAGGTAAAACTATTGCGAAGTTAGAAGTACGTAGAGCAGTTGTCCAATATTTAAAAACATGGCGTCCATCTTCATCCAAAAACTCGATTCTGTTCTGTTATCAATCACGTGACGCAACGCCTTTCATACGTCAGCAGAGAGCGAGACTGCGCAGTAAGTCCGGAGAAAGCTGTTTTCCATTCTTTCGGAAACTAATCCGATATAAATAGATTATTTTTATGACTGTAGAAAACCTTTCTGTTGTGATTCGGAATAATTATTTTATCGGTTGTTTTCCGTATCGTAAAGGAAATTTATCTTTTACGATACGGAAAACGGTTGGAAATTTTTTACAGTGTAGTGATCGCGATATTAACGAATTTCATGTGTATATTCGTTTTTTCCAACTTCGCAATGACCGTTAACATTATTTGTAATACTGATGAAATATGAATTAAAACGTTGTTTCTTACTGCTCATATTAACTTTTTATATGCATTTTTATTAAATTTGTGAAATATTTTTTTATATTTTATTCATAAAAATGCAATATATAAAACAATATTTTCTGTTTATATTATCTGTTAAAATATCCGATGTTTGTTTATGGTGTAAACAAATAATTTTCTTTTAAATTTTTAAATTATTACAAAGCTTCCTTTTCTCCAAAATCGTCTGAACTAATCAAATTTTGTATCCAGTATAACGCTACTCTCATATAAAGGCACCCTATTCTTGTGACGTTTTTATTTCAAAATTCATTAATTTTACTACCTGTAACTATTTAAAAATTTATAATGGCAGCATTCTTCCATTTGTTTATTGGGTGTTTCAAAATTCATGCTTAAAAATTATTTTATAAGCCATAATATATCAGGCAATTAAGATATAGTTTTCAAACAAATTGCATTTGAAAGTAAATTTTTTTTTCCTCTATAACGGTGTAAAAATTGAAAATGTGCTATGTTTAGAAATTAAAAAAATTGCAATAGCAAAAATCACAAAACCGAAATTTCATCGTCAGCTGTTGCCATTCGCAAAATGACGTATGCGTTACGCACGGACACGTTTGGCCTTTATAATATAGATAGATAGATAGTAGATAACGAATGTCGGTTTGCTACTACCTATGTTTATTATCTATATATTTAAAACGCTAAGCGATTTCTTTCGACAATCCGTGAGAACAAACTACTGAATCAAATTACATCATTCTTTTTTTAAATGAAAGCTATTTGGACACAGATTTGTTATCGTGCATTCGCTTGTTCGAAAATTTAATTTATTAACCGTAATTTTCAATTAAACTTTTACGTCTGCTAATGACGTCATAATCGGATAACGCCTACTGTTCCGAAGCACAGAGTTTATTTTCTAAACTCTGTGGTTGAATAAAAGAGAAATAATAAATATTAAAAGCACGCGGTTTTAAGGCCGAATTTGTTAATTTGCAAGTTAAATTTCGGTAAAAATACTTATCCGCGTGTTTTATAAGCGAATAAAAATTCATATTTATTGTGACGTCACGGGAATATTGTCCATTGGGTTTATTTTATCATTATGCATTATAACTTTGCTGATGCCATTTTTGCATTACAATTAAATACAAAATATATTTATATTTGTGTGCATGGTGTTTAAGTATTAATGTAAGGTATATGAAGTACTTGTGAAAAGTTTGCGCCGGTGAAAATGACGTTATGCTTAGCTTGAAGTGCATTTTAACATTGATAAAACTAAAGAGAAAAATGTATATGATTGTGTTAACATGACATAATTTTACTGATTTTTGCATTCATAATTATAAAGATTAGAATTGGAGCCGTCATTGATTTCTTCATCTTGATTGCATACCTTGATTACATGTTACCAATTGCTTTTTTTTTAATTATAGGATAAAAGATTTCCTTTTTTAATAAAAAAAATCACAAAAGAAAAGGATTTCAGGAAATTTAAAGTTATTAAAAATAGTGTTATGGTAGAAAAAAATCTTGAAATAATTATTGTATTTTTAGCTAGAATAAACAATGTAAGACTAATATTTCATAGGAATTATTTTGGTAGATTTATTATAAGTTCATTTAACAGTTCCTTATTAGCGCAAAGTCCTATTTCTTTGACTGTGAATTTCTCTTTCGATGTCAAAAAATGTTTTTCCACTTTTGGACGCCAGCCAAAATACAGTAGCAATTTTTAGAAATGTACAACAGTTGTGACAACAAAGGCGCTATCGCTTTAGCTTTCATCGCGCTTACATCACTTCGAAATACTACAAATTTCTATTTTTTACTACATTTTACAATTTCAATTCTTACATCATCAATTAGAAAAAAAATTAGCTTTCGATTGAAATTTATTTGAAAACTGCCGATTAATTTAACGACTTTTTAAATAATTTTCAAGCATGAAAAGTTTTTCAATTCTATCTTATCAATGACCACCAGTTTACTTCAATAATGTAAAATAGCCTCTGAGAAAGTTGCCACAATTTAAAATAGATTTCCCTAACCATCATAAAAAGTGAATTTAAAAAAAAAAGTGATAAATCATAAGATCAGATTATCCATAAGATAGAACATTTTGGCGCTAAACAAAAATCTGTCAGGAAAAAAAAAAAAAGAAAAAGAAAAAGACTATTTTTAGTTTATGTTGAACATAAAATTGATATGTTGAATTCGTTGATGAATATGTTCCATCAGATATCAGGATATGCTAGGAATTGCATTTTTTTATTTTTTTACATTTGCCAACTGTATAAGAGGAAAAATATCCCCGACTGTGATTTAAAAGGGATAATCATCCTGATTATGTCAAGGAACCGAAGAAACCATACAAATAAATTACACTTGAAAACATTAAAAATCTCCCTCATCTGCAGATAGATTTATTACTGTAAAAAACTTCTTAATCTTTGGATAAAAATTGATTAGCTTAAAACAATGGATGCGTTTTGGAAGATATGGATTTGAAACGAACAATGATTAAAGAGGACATTTTAAAACTTTTAATTTAATCATTTTAAAACTTTTTTAACGTCGAATTTCGACGGTGCTTTTGGGCAGATGCAATGCACATGCGCATAGGAGCTCACTCGGTTGCATTATCACAGGGGGGGAGGGAGATGTGTGCTTTATTTACTATGTTCTGTTATTTACTGAATATGATATGAACGTAGGAATATACTATTTGTGTATACTTCATAGGTCCATGAATTTTTTTTCTTGCCGTGGGGAATATGGTGGTAATGTCAAACTGATTTGCATTACACATTTATTTGCGGATTGTTTGTTTGGAGTTTGCATCGGAAATAGTACTGTATTTGACTGGGGAAAAAATTTAAATAAAATATTTGAAAGACTGTTTTATACGCACCCCTTCATAAATAATAAAGAAGCTTATTTTACTGATATTGTTATAGTAATTTTTTGCGTCAAATTTTGACGGGTTCCATCTAGTAATACTTTAATTGTCTTGACTGCTTGTCTATCTTTCTGCGTCTAATTTTAGTAAAAATACTCGTATAGCCATATAATTTAAAAATGTGATTACGTTGGTTATTTTATTGTTAAAAATTTTTATAATCTTTGTTAAAATGATCTACAGTATATATTGTTCTTTTACAAGACAGCGGCAAAACGAGACGGTTGAGTCCCCGCTTCCGGTTAGGATCAAAATTGTAAGGACACGTAAAAAAAATGCAATCTGTCTTTAGCCTCTGGCAATCTCCGTCCAGGGAATTGGCATGGTACTTTTCTAGACACAACAAACAAAACAATGCAGTACTTATCTTTTTTATTACATAATCCTCTAAAGGGAATTATTCAGTGCAGTATGTTTTAATTATGATAATTATCTGTGCTACCTATTAAACAGATAAATTAATGTATTTAAAAAAATCCCTGACGGCTCGGCCTACAGACACAGGTATATTTAGAAAACGCAGACCATGGGGCGCCTGTTTATTGGGAATTGCAGAAGAAATGACCTTTTTGCCATGATGCGGCATTTAGAAACGCCCACTTCGAAACCTAACTTCTTTGCAGGCGAAGCCGGCAGGGATTTTTTTTTTTTTTTTGCTATAAGGGTTGGTCCTATAAAAAACTTGTCAATATAAAAGTTTTAGATAATATTAAGAGGATTTATAATAAATTTCAGCGGATTTGATATCTTCTAAATTGACGAAGTTATGAATTTTTTCTTCTAAATCCCCCCTCCCCCCCCTTGAGGCCATTTTTAATGATATCAAAAATCTGCCATACATAAATTTTCGGCACTTTTCCTAGAAGTAATAATAACTTTAAACGGATTCGATACGCATCATAATTAAGAAATTGTGGGTTTTTTTCTGTTTTCACAAAGAGCTCCCCCATTTCTCCACCCCCCCCCCCCTTGGTTCGATTTTGCCCATTAACGAACTTGACCGAGATTTTATGCCCCTTGATTTTATGTATCAGTTTGGAAGAGATTTGTGCAGAATTATGGGAGTCATCGAGTCCATAAAAAAGTAACATAGTTAGATAGATAAAGTTTTGAACTGGGGGTGGTTTTGGGTTCTGGGAGTCATGATCAGCGTAGATCTGCAAAAATTCCAACTTAGGGGAGAATGTAATAGGTAGTATTTCTTACTAAATCTACCTAAAGCCCATAAGAAAGCAGTGCACATGTTCAAAAGCTACAAAAAGCACTTTCAAACTACACTAAATCTACTCAATATGTATAAAAGTAAAAAAAGAAAAATATATTTTTTTACCTTCTGATCCGAGGCATCCTCAGTTACTGTTGTTCTGTTTCTTCCTCGCTACAGTCACTCTGTTGAAAAATTCCCTGTTTTTCCTATTCCTAATAAAATATGGCGCCACCTATTATTAATCTTTTTTCGTGCATCATATCATTGCATATTTCCGCATATTATTTTTTATGTGTTTTTAAAATAAATTAATGTATGTTTTAATAGGTAGTACAGATAATGTACTATGTTATTAAATGACATTCAGGACGATCGTAGATACAAAACTCTTTTAATCATCTTTTATGCTTTTAAAAAAAGTGTACATATTTTGAGATTTGTCTTCATTTCTATTTACACATTCACGCTCCGACTTTTGTAAATAAACTTAAGGAAAAGCTAGGATAGTCTGCGCACAATTCAAAAGAATAACAAATAAAAAACCTAAATATTAATTTTTTTCTAAACTATCCATGAATATTTTTTACTTCACTCGTTTTTTATGCATTTCCATTGCTATTTTGTTATTATGTTGCAGTTTAATAGAACAGTTGCAATAAAACCAAGAAAGTTATTTTGCCCAATCTGTCCTTACAGGTTGGTGTGATTGCGCGCATGGGTAGGAGAGATTGTTACTAATAATAACTACAATTAAATTGTTAACAATAATAATTACACTTAAATGACATTGTTGTAAGGTTTTTGTGAACAAATATTATTGTATTAGGAGTGAATATTTCAATCTAATGATTAAAGAATCAGAAAAATGAAATAATTTTAAAAACGATTAAAAATTTTTAATTAAAGGGAAAAAAATTAAAGAATCGGAGAAAACAAGTCCAGATAAGATTACAAAATAACATTATATTACTTAATAACACGTTTAACTTAAAATTAGTCAATTTTCATTTTTCATTTTTTTATACAAATTTACCAATAAGCTGCGTAATCTCTCCTAGCATGGAAACTAATGGGAACAATGCGCTTTCTCTCCTAAGTAGCAGATGCGCAAATACTCCAATTTTGGTAGGAGAGATTGCGCGGCCTTTTATTTGAACATGGCCGCTACTAAAACGAATCGTTGATGTTCACATTGTTAGTCTAGCTCTAGATTAGGAGCTTATGAGAAATCGTTTAAGTTTAAAATATTTTGTACTACTGACATTGTATAGAAATTCTGAAGAATAGCTATGAAAATTCAAGTACTTACTATGAGAAAACAAAATAAAATAGCAATGCTTTATCTTAGACGCTCAAAACAATCAACGTGCACTTTCAAGTAGACACTCCTCTACTGCTGTTGTAGAACTACCTGGAGTCGCTGAGCGCTTACTCTTCTCCTTCCCCCCGAACCTCTAATTGCGCAATCTCTCCGACCGCGCCATTTCTCCTGGCTTTACCTTAGATAGATATGAAATTTATCTACAGGGTGTCACATTATATTTTAAAAACATCATAAGAAATTAACAAATTGTCGTACTGAAGTACAGTTTTTTTACAGGCCCGCACATAAGAATTTGAATCCTTTTTATCTTTGAAGTATTTTAATAGGATGTGTATTTTATACCATTGAAGTTTCGATATTGAAAACAAACCTTTAACAAATTACATTTTATGGGTTTACTTTTATACAGGCAGCATCGGATATTATTAACATGATGGAGCCGAAATTTTTAATTTCTATTGACAGTCATCAGTACAACGGAGTAATTTACCCGACATTGGATCATTTGCCAGTCATCGTAAAAAGTATGTATATATGTATCTATACTTGTATTATATTATGTATAAAAATATGTATAATTATTAAAAAAACTTTAGCTCTTTCTTAAACTCAAAATTTAATAACGCAAAATTTGAATTTTTAAAAGATGTCATTTTATAAAATAGAAATTTTAAACTGAAATTTTTCAATATTTTTTTTCTCTGGTGATTCATGTAGAAATTTTGATATTTTATCAATAAAATTTGCACCGTTTTTAGGAGGAGTGTAATCACGCCTTGTCGAGTGCAAATTTTCGAAATAAAAAGATATAAATTGTTACTAAATAAACAATAGATATACTATACTCAGATCAACAAAATTCAAAATTTCTTTTAAATGATGAAAATTTAAAACTGAAAATGCACATGTTGCATTGTTACTGCAGTAGATATAATTCTAAAATTTTATATCTATTTTTCCAAGTAGAAATTCTAGATTTATCAATAAAATGTTCAAATTGATGCATTACAGAATGAAGCAGAAAAACACCGAGAATGTAAGCATCAGATAATACATATTAAATAGTCTGTTAAATAAAACAGTAAAGATTTAAAAATCCTGAGAAAGGTTATCTAATAGCTTCCTTTGTCTAGTCGAGCTGTTTTCCCAAACGAACCTGGTTATGGGGGCACTCTGGGGGGGGGGGGGAGGGGGCATACTGTCTGTCCTCAGTAATTTACTCCCGACCATCTCTTTTCTTTCTGCTGATAAATCGGTAATACGGCTGTCGGATTCCACTTCTCCGTCCACACAACTTCGAAATAAATCCGGTCTTTTGATATGCTGCCACCACCGATATGAATACGTGATATCGGACACAATACGTGATGTATATTCAAGAACAACCTAGCCCCACCAGTGGCTGAGAGGTTGTGCTCTCGAAGCTGGTAGACGGGAGGTGCTGGGTTCGATCCCAATCGCGCCCGTCGGCCTAATCGCTCGGAGTTTTCGTGGTTTTCTTCGAGCCGTGGATTTATCCATGCGTAAATACGGGTTAGGTTCCCTTAGAAAGACCCCCACGAAGGGCACTCCCCCCGGGCCTATATCCCATGTGTAGATAATCGGCCGTCAAAAATCAACCCAACCCAACCCAACCCAAGAACAACCTAACTCTTTCTATTACACTTACAAGGAGAGTGCCAAGCTTGGTAATCACAGATTTTGATTATTTTTATATATGTTGTAGGGTAGAAGCCCCTTAATCTCAGGTTCAATGGATTTTATACAACGCTCCTTAGTTCTCGAGAAATGGGGGGTCTAATATTATAACACAACTTAAATACTTACTTTGTAACAAACTGATTACGTTGGTCGTAGCTCAGTCAGTATGGCGTCTGC
Source organism: Maratus michaelseni (assembly GCA_963931845.1). Classification (NCBI taxonomy): domain Eukaryota; kingdom Metazoa; phylum Arthropoda; class Arachnida; order Araneae; family Salticidae; genus Maratus; species Maratus michaelseni. Next base: position 150,628,697 of record OZ007596.1, on the reverse strand, counting down.
TCGTTGTGCGGAGGGCCTGGGTTCGATTCCGGACCGTGCTACGTTTCTTTTTTTTTTTTCTTTTTTTTAAAATAAATATACTTGTAATTATAATTTAATAATCTCAATAAAAAAATTTGTTAACATAATTAAATTTTAATTTAGCATTTTTTACTTTTTAAAACATTATTAAACATTTCTCATCATTTAAAGAGCTTTAAAATAATTCGATCTATTATTGACTAGTAAAAATTCATATATCTTTACAAAATCAGCATATTTACTATCGAATTATAGAATTATTCTCCCATCGCAATAGAACACGAAGATATTGCAGATGCTGGATTATTTGTTAAAAATCCATTGTTTTGCAATAACATTTTACAGTACTTCAACGCATTTGTGACATCGCTTTTCTGATTTTCATCGAATCCCGACCCTTCAAATTAATCTTCTTGTGAACTACAGCTTGCTTCTTCCATTTTTATACGATTATAATCTGTTATAGAATGATATGCACCTGTGCGATGAAGATTGAAAACAAAAACCACTTAACTACAACAAACTAAAAAAAAGAAAAACCAAAGTCTGTTGTGGCGTCCTCTAGTTACAATAAAATAAAACAAATATTTTGTAATTAAATTATTATGCTAAATTTTAATATAATTATGCTTCTTACTTTAAAAACCGAGTAGTATTATCATCGCATTGTCTTCCCTTGTTAAGGCAATTTATAAATGATGTTTCTTTACAATCACGAATTGACGCAATTGTTCAATATCGTTGAATTTATAAAGCATATATGAAATACATTTTAAAAGTGATTTTTTTAAAATCAAAAAGGCTAAATTAAAATTTAATTATGTTAACAAAATTTTTCATTGAGATTATTAAATTAAAATTACAAGTATATTTATTAAAAAAGTGAGAAAAACAAACGTAGCTCCGCCCGGAATCGAACCCGGACTCTCCGAACAACGAGCAGACGCCATACTGACTGAGCTACGACCAACGTAATCACTCTGATACAAAGTAAGTATTTAAGTTGTGTTATAATATTAGACCCCCCATTTCTCGAGAACTATGGAGCGTTGTATAAAATCCATTGAACCTGAGACTAAGGGGCTTCTACCCTACAACATATATAAAAATAATCAAAATCTGTGATTACCAAGCTTGGCACTCTCCTTGTTAAACAAACACTTTATTAACAATATTTACACTTAAACTCGGAGGTAAAGTATCCGGTTTAATATTAAATCAAAATAATTATAGAAACGCTTTACGTGTACCGTTAGACTACGTTCATTTATTCCACACTGAGATTTCTACTCATCTCACACCCGCTCTCAGCGCTCATTCCCCGAGCAACCTTCACACTTCGCTGCTCCGTCCGAACTCAACACCGGTCTCAGAGCTCCAACTCTGAACGACCTTACACCTTCGCTTCCTATGTTAGAACTAACTTTCTCTCTCTCGTCAACTGCCGAGCACCCTCCTTGCTACGGGGTTTCTCCTCTGTTTCCAAGGGTCCTTGACAACCCCTCCTCCCTCTTGACGGATCTGTCTTCCTAAATAAAAGAGTGCAATAGCTTTCTTATCTCTGAAAGACCACATTGCAATGGAAATACTTCTTTCATTCTGTCCAAGTCGCCACCCTTCGGATTAAGATTTTCTAAAGGACGCCTTTAACAGTACACAATAGATACATATACAATACATACAATATGCTAATCCCTTAAGAATAGCGTACAACTCTTGCAGCTGATTCTAAGAAACCTGACACCCCCCACCTTAGCGGAAAATATGCCTTTTAGGGGCTAATTTTCCTCAAACTATGTAATGTCTGAGAAGAGTTCAACAGTTCCTTGATAGGTTTCTTCATTACTACAATTACATAAATATTTCAAGGTGTCTGAAAATTTAACTACTGACATCTCTAATGAACCATATACTAATGTGATAACTACAAAAAAAAATTACACAATATGCTAATACACTGTTATAAACACAAGATGCAAATACAATTAAAAATACACAAAAAAATAAAGTTACACTAGTATTATGTCATTTCAATGTCAGTCCTTAGGCTGAGATTGCTGGAGGCGGTACCACCTTTTCCTTCCAGTCCTTCCTCGTTAACTTAATTGGCACATCCCTTTTCGTAATGCACCCGCTTGAATGGCTAACTTCTGCCTCTTATGTCCCAATTAAATCTTCCTCTAACCAATCAGGCACTTGCCTGTCCAAGTCCTCTTTGTACGTAATAAAGACATTGTACAATTTCTGCCTTATCTTACCCATCTCCGGTTTACGACCAATCCGATTTTTCTCCATTTCTACCAGTTCGATAGGACACATAAATAATTCCTTATTTTTCCTTAAGATTGATTTTATGTCCCCAACTTGAATATTTGTTAACCCTTTTATCTCAAATCCCTTCCTGTCTTTATTTTCCGGTTGTTCTCGGTCTAACAACAGATCTTTCCTACAGTGTTCAAACTCCCCGTCACTATCCAAGACAATATCGACTACTTTATTTTTAGCCATAAATGCTCTCATTTCATCTTGAAACACTAGTTTCTTACTCCCGTCCCCTAACTCAACTATAATTGCAGGTCGACATATTTCCTCTTTCTCCTTATTACTCACATTCATTTCCCTCGTTAATCGACATTCTACACATGATTCACAATATATTTTAGCTTCCTTCGCCATATTTTCCCAATAAAATGAATGCTCGATTCTTTCTAACATTTTCTTAACCGTCTGATGTTCTCCATATAAGGAGGTATGCGCTAGTTTTAGAATTTCCTCCCTTCTAATTTTAGGTAATACTAATTGAACTGCAGTTTCATCTACTAATTTCTCTTTATGATACAATAACCCATTTACAACATAGTAAGACCCTTTCTCATTTTCAGCCAATTCCCAAGCTTTCTCTAAATCTTTACAACTCATTTGGGATTCCTGAAATACATTTAATCTACTTTCCGTAACTTGATTAATCTTACTTGTCTCTATCTCGGCTTTTTCCTTCTCATGACTTTGTAAATATTCCGATCTCGTTTCTATGACATAACGGTTATTATTACCATTTCTAATCCTTTCCCCTTCCTTCACTTTGTTCCTACTATCTTCCTTACATTCCCTTTCTACCGATTCTCTTAATGATTTCTCGTTGTTTAACCCTGACAATTCATTAGCCACGTCAGGATGTAAAATTACCTGTTCCTTACTATTATCAATTATCGCGCACAGTACATCCTGATGAATTACATTAGTTTCTCCGCGTTTTGGAATAGCTAAAGGTAACTGAATTAATGGCGATTTCACGGCCTTACCAAATATCCCCTGTAAATAGATGCTACCAGCCCCTCTTAGTTTCTCTGCTGGTACTAAATCTTTATGAACGACACTAATTTGGCAACCAGAATCCACCAATCCTTTTGTTATCTTCCCATTTACACTAACTTCCACTTTCTCGAGATTATTTAACTTCTCTCCAATAACTTTAGCTCTTCAATTCCCTCTTGCTCCGATTCTTGCCATACTCGCACCCCTTGGTAATTCTTTAATTCCTCGCACTGAGACATTATTGATACTAGCCCTTGGTTCTTGTCGGTTATTAATTTGATTACTTCCCTCATTATTTCCTTTTGTACAAAATCGCTGAACATGTCCTCGTTGAGAACACTTGAAACAGATAGGCGTCGTATCATTAGGTTTCTTATATTCCGGTTTTCTACCCAAAAATGGACTAACTTCATTATTCCCATTTTGTCTCCAATTACTACTAAATCCCTCATCTTTTGCCTTTCTAGAATCTTCATTATTCACATACCTTTCTTTACCTTTATAACCCTTATAAGTTACCGCATAAGATTTTTGTTTAGCATCAAAGAAATTATCACATTCCTTAGCAATTTTAGAAACTTCTAACCAATTACTGTGCTGAGTTAATCCAATATGCGTCGCGGTTTCGTCATCTAAAGTATTTAACAACTTATCCGTGACAATTAACTGATTAACCTTCTCATACGTATCTGCACCTCTAATCTTACAGTAATTTTCCCACGTTGCTATTAAACGTGACACAAATAATACATGAGTTTCATTTTGATTCCTTCTAGCCTTCTTGAAATTTTCCAAACACGCCTTCGGTGTCGGCTCGTGTTCCCTTAGAACTAATTCCTTTAACTTCTCATAACTCTCAATTTGTTCCCTAGTAGTGTATATTAGCAAGTTATCGGCCTTATCTCCTAACATATTTAGCAGAATTTCGGCCTGCTGGGTTTCCGGTACATTTTTTGTTTGGAATGCCCGTTCTAAACTGCTAAAAAACAGATTCCATCCCTCAGTCCCTTCTGGAACCTTGATAGACAAAGTCTTAACACTTTTAATCAATTTCTCTAGGCTACTCTCATTATTATATTCTCTAGACCCATTAGAATTATTTGCCGAACTTTGAATTTTTATCCTTTCCAACTCTAACTCATGTTCCAATCTCAATTTTTCAGACATTTCTTCTCTATCTAACTTTTCTCGTTGTAACTTTTCCTCCCTTTCTAAGCTTTCTCATTGTAACTTTTCCTCCTTTTCTAACTTTTCTCGTTCTAACTCCCTTTCTAACTTTTCTCGCTGTAACTTTTCCTCCCTTTCTAACTTTTCCCGTTCTACTACTAACGCTTCTTGTTCTAAGCGTTCCGTAACAATAGTGCTAGATAATTCCATAACGGCTCCCTCTTCATATTCGCCGCTCTCCACTATCTTTTTCTTAAGCTTAAACCTGGTATCATCTTCCGAGACCTCAATTCCTAACTCTCCACATATCGCCTGAAGATCCACCCTTTTTAATTTTAGTAAGAAAGCCATACTTTCTACTGATAACTATTACCACCCTACAATAATACTTAATCACAATATCAAATTAATACTTCCTCAAATCCTACCCTCATAAGTTACCTCCACATATTATACTATTTAACATATTTCAAATAAGTAATAATACAATAATAAATTTCCTTAGACAATGATACCCCACAATTTGCTTCCAATAACAAAGTAACAATAATCTCAATTTGACTATTATGCAGTACAGATTTTAAATTTATACCATTAAATAATAAAATACAATTTACACAATAATACTGATACGTTGCAATTTGAATAAAACACTGATGCTAATCACTACATAAAAATATCCACCTAACAAAAAATTGCATGAAATACACATAAATTCCTAAATTTAATCTCAATAAAATATTTCAATTTCAAAATTAGTTCTCACATTAAAAAGTAAATCACAGCACTTTTTTTTTTCTGGGCCTTCAGTTCTTCCTTGAAGGTTATTTCAATTTAATTTAAATTCTACACAAATTTGCTTTCCTCATTTACTATCAATATTTCAAACTTAAAGCAAACAATATCACTTAATTTAAATATTACTTTAATAATAATTTAAATTTAAGAAATTTCAATTATTCCTTCCAACTATTAACACAATGCATTAATTTTAATTATTAATCTTATCCGTTTAAAACAATTTGAAAATCACTTCTAGTAATTAATATAAGATCCTTTTCTTAAAACAATAGTGTAAAATGGTTGTTAATATCTCATTTGATTTAGACCAATTATTATATTGCAGATAAATTATCATAAATTAACTACAACATTAACCCAAATTACCATCAATTATACACAATAAAAAACAGTAGGTTCGAGAATGTCAGTAGAGTAAAATGATCAAAACACCTTACCTCGTACTTTATTCGCTGGGCAATTCTCTGCTCACTTTTCCACAGGGTAAATCTTACACTCTCGGGCCACAATCACTGCACCTTGCTTCACAATGCACAAAAAACACTACGCACAACACTACACTAACACAGTACCACCACTAATTCACTTCACTGTAATGACGATAGGCTAGCTGGCACTGGTCTACGACGATAGAGCACAAACACTTCCACTAGACGATCCGGAATAAACTGACTTAATACGGCTAACTGGCGCTGGTCTTCGACGATAGAGCACAAACACTTCCGTTAGACGATCCTGCACAAACTCTCAGTAACACGGTTAACTGGCGCTGGTCTTCGACGATAGAGCACACACACTTCCGCTAGACGATCCGGCACAAACTCTCTGTAACACGGCTAACTGGCACTGGTCTTCGGTGATTCAGATCCCGTCGCTGCCAACATTGTCGGATTCCACTTCTCCGTCCACACAACTTCGAAATAAATCCGGTCTTTTGATATGCTGCCACCACCAATATGAATACGTGATATCGGACACAATACGTGATGTATATTCAAGAACAACCTAACTCTTTCTATTACACTTAAACAAACACTTTATTAACAATATTTACACTTAAACTCGGAGGTAAAGTATCCGGTTTAATATTAAATCAAAATAATTATAGAAACGCTTTACGTGTACCGTTAGACTACGTTCATTTATTCCACATTGAGATTTCTACTCATCTCATACCCGCTCTCAGCGCTCATTCCCCGAGCAACCTTCACACTTCGCTGCTCCGTCCGAACTCAACACCGGTCTCAGAGCTCCAACTCTGAACGACCTTACACCTTTGCTTCCTATGTTAGAACTAACTTTCTCTCTCTCGTCAACTGCCGAGCACCCTCCTTTCTACGGGGTTTCTCCTCTGTTTCCAAGGGTCCTTGACAACCCCTCCTCCCTCTTGACGGATCTGTCTTCCTAAATAAAAGAGTGCAATAGCTTTCTTATCTCTGAAAGACCACATTGCAATGGAAATACTTCTTTCATTCTGTCCAAGTCGCCACCCTTCGGATTAGGATTTTCTAAAGGACGCCTTTAACGGTACACAATAGATACATATACAATACATACAATATGCTAATCCCTTAAGAATAGCGTTCAACTCTTGCAGCTGATTCTAAGAAACCTGACAACGGCGATCACTGTAACGGAGCCCTGCGAACTTCACATTCATAAACCGATAATACGGAAATCATTATAACAGGAACCATCACTGTATCTGGTCCGCTATTAACGATTTATGTGCTTTGTGACCATAAATAGTTAATACGGCTAAAATGCAAAAAATCCCGATTACAGAAGATGCGTTAATACTGAATTTGAATAAGAAATTCGCCAAATTATTGAGCTATAGCCAAGTTGGCTTCATTTATGGAGGTTTATTTTAGTCGCCAAGCGTGGCGAGAATTTGACGCAAACGCATATGAATATAGTTTTTTCCGTATGATTGGGAAAATAATTACAACAATGAAACATAATAATTTGAGAGAAATCACGGTGACTAAAACTCATAAATTAATCCCTGATTTTTTTTTTGTAATCTGCTGTCTATTTTCAAAATGTCAGCCACCCAAGAATTTCAAACTGCTATATCTCAGCCATTTTTACTTTCATCTATCTTTACAAGAAAAAAGTATTGGATTCATGAAAATTTTCGACTTCCGGTTTTCGACGGATTTATACGTTTTAGAAGGTCCTGAACACGATTTGACAGTTTTTAGAAAATGTCTGTCTGTGACTCTGTCTGTCTGTCTGTCTGTCGGTCCGTCTGTCTGTATGTGACAAAAATTTTGTGGGCGCTCTATCTCAAGAACCAATGCACGAAATTTAATAAAGTGTACTTTATAATCAGTTAGTTCCTGCTATAAATTGGTGTTGATTAGTTTTTGGTGAAAATCGCCCGAGAGGTTGCGCTGCTATGCTGCATTTTTCGGATTTCCGCAATAGCTGTGTCTAAAGAACTAATGCACTTATTTTCATCAAACTTCAGGTTCAGTTAGACCTTGACATAAATAGACGCTGATTACGTTTTCGTGTAGATATCCCAACAGGTGGCGCTGCTATACCACTTTTTTTCGATTTTTACGATAGCTATATCTCATGAACTAATGCACGGAATTTCATCAAACTTCAGATTCTGTTAGACCTTGACATAAATAGATGCTGCTTACGTTTTGGTGTAAATTGCCCAACAGGTGGTGCTGCTATGCTACTTTTTATGATTTTCACGATAACTCTATCTCAAGAACTAATGCACGGATTTTCATCAAACTTCAGATTCAGTTTTACGTTGACATAAGTTGTTGATTAGGTTTTGGTCTAAATCTACCAACAGGTGGTGCTTCTATGCTGCATTTTGCAGGATTTACACGATTTTAGCAATAGTTATATCTCAACAACTAATGCGCGGAATTTAATCAAACTTTAGATTCAGTTAAACATTGACTCATTGACACATCCGACTAGTTTAAGATAGAGGCAAAACAAAAAATGCTCCGGAATCCTTGCATCAAGGTCTAACACTTAAATAAAAAATAAATTTCAATTTCAATTCTGTTTTAATATATTTTTTAGTTTTAAAGGTTTTAGTGGCCGCCAATTTGAAACAAGATGGCGGACCAAGCTGGCCAACAAACTAGATCGAGATATTGGTGATAATACATCTTAATACACATAATTAGTTTAATCCAAACTGGTTTATAAATACGAGTGCTATCGTATGACATAGATCATATATATATATATATATATATATATATATATATATATATATATATATATATTTAAACGGAGGGTGGTTTTAGTGTCTAGAGGTCATGATCGGTGAAAATATACCAAAATTTTCCGGAATTGCTTTCCTCCAAACGGCTGCAATAGGTAGCTTTTTACTTTTTTTCAATTTCTACTATTAGCTTACACTCTCTATATATTTATATATCTTGTTCAAATTTTCAATCGTTAATAAAATACTTTTTATTCATCCACTCAAGTTCAAATACATTTTTTTAAACTTGTAGTGGATGACATTTGATGTTAATACAGTGTTTTCAAATATTAATTCATTAATTAAATTTAATTAATTAATTTTAGTTTTATATGAGAGAAAAAAATTTCTCCCATTGTTTTCATAAATGAAATGAAAGATTTTCCTCAAATTAGTGATGCCACAAAAATAAAATACCGCAACGATGATTATAAAAAAATGTTCAATAAAGAGAATGTAGGCCATCAATGCTGCACGTATTTATTTTATATATTTATGATTAAAAAGCAAAATTCAAATTCAAATGCTCAAATTATTTTTCTTTTAAATTTTAAATCGTTAATAAAATACTTTTTATTCATCCATTCAAGTTCGAATACATTTTTTAAACTTGTAGTGGATGACACTTGATGTTAATACAGTTTTTTTTTCAAATATTAATTCATTAATTAAAATAAATAACCAAACTACTGGCATTCAAAACTCGAAAATAAATGAGAAGAAACACTCCATTAGGTTCCACTCTTCGAAAGAGCCGCTATTACATGAAACTGTTGGCATGGTTAACTGTTGACTGGTGATTATGTTTTAATGTTATTTTCTATATTACTGTTTCGTATTATTTTTGGTACTTGCGTATTATCCCGGGCCATTCTTATATTATTTATTAAAATGGAAAATTGCAAGGAAATTCACTTTCTATTTTGCCTATTGTGATTCTGTCATATGTATATACATATTTATATTATTTGTAATTATTTAATAAAAAGTAACTAAAATAAAAAATTTCTTTGTTGACCTAAGTAGGAATTGATTTTAATATATATATATATATATATATATATATATATATATATATATATATACACTCTAAATAAGAAAGAGTGACTATTCACTCCGGAGGAGTGGATATTCACTCTATCGCAGAGTCAAAATTTGCCCAACCTCTTTAGAGTGACTATTCACTCTAGGAAAAAGTGAAATTCTTGACTCTCTGAAAGAGTGAATACTCACTCCTGAGAAGTGAATATTCACTCTGAACAGGAGTGGATACTCACTCTTTCAGAAGAGTGACTATCCACTCTTGCAAAAGGAGTGAGTTTTTTCACTCCTGATAGGAGTGAATAGTCACCTAAAATTCTTGAATTAAAAAAGAGAAACTCATTTTTACACACGCTTGTTCGTAGGCGGTCACCCTCCCAAGTAGTAACCGAGCTCGTTGCTGCTTGACTTCTGCGCTCGTACGAGAACTGGTACCTACAGCATGCTATATCCGCTAACAATGAATATGTTCTTATTACATTATTTTAGCTTTGTTTCTTTTGTGATATTCGAGCACACTTTTTATATTTGTGTAGAAATCACAAATATTTACGGTGTTTCTCAACTGTGTAAATAAGAAAACTGAAACCTTCTTTCTGTATCATATAATACAGAGACTGTTCGCACATTTTTTAAACAAATTTGATAAATGATTTTAAAAAATGGAATTATTTTAGAGGAAAAAATTCTGACAACAACTTATTATGTGTAATTTATATTATCGTCTGATACTTTCAAATTTATTCTTATTTCAAGATTGCGCATGCAAAAAAGCTGTAAATGGGAAGATGCGTTTTTTTTCTTCCGAACAGAAGTATGCTAATTCGACAGTCTAAAATGATTGCAAAGCGCATAATATAAAAACTTTTTAGTGCGAAATAAACATAACAATTAATTGGAAAGTGCTATTCCAAAAATCAGTACATATACATAGTAAAAAGATACCGAAAAAAAAAACCCAGGGAAAATAGAGCCCATTTCAAGGCGGAAAAAGAAGTTTCAGGTAAGGATTTATGACTATCGCAAATTTATCTTAGAATGGGAAAATAAAAATAAGAATATTGGACAAAAATGTTACAATCAATTCATTATATTATTAAGAGAATGTGTTACATCCGATATTTACCGAAAAAATGCCATTTTCTTTATTACAATGACTTTTAAAGGGTGAAACTGCATCAAAGCAAAGCTACTGCTCATACTTCAAAAACTACCGCTGTATTCGTTGAAAACATTAAAAACTCACACAGGTATTGTATTTATACCTTTCAACATATTCCTCCAGTCACCTGACACGTTTCTCTTATGGTTTATTGTGCATTTGGTCTGCTGAAAAGAGCTCTTTCAAAGGGCAAAACCACCACGATTGATCGAATCAGGAAAGTTTTTATAGAGGCATGGGAATCAATAACCCTGTAAATTTCGCAAAAAACCTTCTACCATCGAAAGCATTACGCAGAATTAGAATCAAGAAACAAGATTATCATACAGATTATTTCAGAAAGCAATATTCATATTTTAAACGTTAAAAACAACAACGCCGAAATCGTCTAAAAAATGTGCGAACACCCGTCTGTACATTTCCGCTATGACAAAAATTCCGTTACAACAAAGCAGTTATTTATTTATTCATTCATTTTTTTCTTGCTAATAATGTTTCCATAATTAGAGCACGATTAAGATTGTCCGAGGCCCAGGGCCTGTTTACCAAATAGGCCCGTGAAACCGAAGCTTACCCACTGAAATACAAAGGGGCCCCCAAATTTACTTTTCAAAACTAATTTTTAGGGGGAAAATTTCAGTCAGTGTAAAAAACGTATTTTTTTCTTAAATTATAGCTGTTAAATTTTTCCTAAGACTATTACCGACACATTTTTTTTTTTTTTTTGCTATAATAAATGGTATAAAATTAGTGATTAAACGCAACGTTTTTCATTTCTCTTATGTTTTACATTTTAATTTCAAACGTGCTAAAAATAACAGAAAATTTAATCTGTATAATTATATTTTGTTTATATTCATAAAGAGGTTAGAAATGATATAAAATATGTAGAATAGGTTATTTAAATAAAGAGGAAAATAATTAGCATTCAGAGATATTAAATTTCTGTTTATAAAATAGAAGCAAAATTGTGTTGCAGCTAAGCATAAATTTACTTCAAATATTTGTTTTCCCTTCAAATATTTGTTTTCGTCTTAGCACTGGCAAATCCTGCAATTTGTAAAGCATAAAATATATTTCCTGTCCATAATTCTATCGATTCATTTATTATTTTAATTCCTTTTTCAGTTTTTTTTTTTTAAATCGTGCTACTATATATAAAGGATTTCGTTTTAGGCGTTTCGTTTCGATAATGGGGTATCCAAGAGCTGGCGCCCTCTTGTGGTTTTATTGGAAAAAACTGTTTTTCTTCACTCTCAACGGAGTGAACCACTCACTCTTGTCAACGGAGTGAGACAGTCACTCCCGACAACGGAGTGAGATATTTCACTCCTTTCTAGAGAGTGGAAAATTGCATTCTTTAAAGAGTGCATATTTAAAAAATTCACTTCTAAAAAAGTGAAAATGCCTCTCACTCTTCCAAAGAGTCAACTTCTCACTCCTTCCAATTTTAGAGTGTATATATATATATTACTTGTTGTAATGAAAGCTGGCTAAAATGGTCTTGTGAAAAAAAAAAATTGAACCTTGCTGTCAAAAATAAGGTAATTCTTGAAAATAATTCTTGAAAAAAAGAAAAAAATTAAATGTTAAATTTAAGAACAAGATTCTCATGACGTCTTATTGAATATAAATATGATTTGTGATTGGCGCTTAAGCTCAAAGTACACTTGTTTAAATATATTTATCGTAATTTGACATGCAACTTAAATAAATAAATCCAATAAGCCACGTGCTTGATCAGTTTCCATTCATTATCATTTTTAGGGTTTCGTTCATCTCACGAAACCCTATTACTTCCGCTCCGTTGTCTGTCCGTCACAGAGCCATTCTCAGAAACAATGTAACTTACAGAGTTGAAACTCTGTGTATATATAGATGAATACCGGCTATGAAGCTCAATATATTAAAATTTGAAAAAATCGTATTATTTTAATAAATACAGATAAAAACCAAAATTCTAACAGCCTTTTCCTGTTAAATTTAAACATTTTTCGTTATAGCAGTTGCCAACAATTAAAAATCCACAATAAAATTCTTTCTAGAGTAATTAATTTTCTATTGAAAGATTTCCAAATAAAAAATAAAAATGAAATAAAAAGTTTCACCAATTGAAAAAAAGATTAATATGAAATAAAAATGATTGACGTCATAGTGGTAATAAAACGGAAATTTTCAAAGATTTCTCAATAATACAAGGAGTATCAGTATGTGTATGTACACAAAGCAGATTAATATCACGTCATTAGAGAATTAAAAACAGAATTTGACGTCATATTGGATTTTTAACGAATTTTTCAAATGGCTTAGAATAATACAAAGCGAGTATCAATATCAGTACTAGAGAATAGTAAATATATGAGTTTGAGAAATATATTGAATCATGATAAAAATCCGATTATGGAAATATTCGCATATTTACATTTATATATACATTTATATATACATTTTGAAAGTGTACAACATGTTTAATTTTGAAATTATTTTTTTAAATATCGCATTTAGTCCGCATGACAGATATTATTATGACAGAATGTAATAGCGGGGTTAGTATCGGGCTGGGTTAGATATTCGAAAAAACGAAAAAATAGACTGGTAAATTTTTACTTTATAAAAAACATAACAATTTTTTTTTTTTTTCTAAATGAAATTTATTTGGATTTATTAAAGAAAAGATAAAGTGTTTTGAAAGGAATATTAAACGAAACCCTTTGAGCTATCTTCGATCACACTTACCCACTTGTTTTAAATTCTTGCTCATTTTCTATTTTTAGATGGGGCAACAGGGCAGAAGTAGAAAATAATCCTTATATATTATTTCTCCTGTGAACATCCCTTTTACTCAGAAAATATGAAACGCAGAACAACGAATGAGATACCATATGAAAGGTTTTAGAACAGGCTTCTGACATAGCCCACTTAACAATTCGTTAAAACATGTTTTTGATTAAAATTTGCTGAAATTAAAAAATTAAATCGGCATTGTTTTCATGAAAGAAATGAAAGGTTTTCCTGAAATTATTGTTGCTGTCGGGAGCAGTAAGAGAGTGGACTGTAGTAAGTTTTTAATTATTTATTTAATTAATTGCCAAGGGGCAAGTGAAGTTTTGTTTAACTTCTGGTTTGAGCGCAAGGGCACTCGTGACATGAGATGCTGCTCGTTTTGAGAACGAAGCTCAACTGACGGTTTTACAATTTATCAGCTAGGTGGCGCTGATCTATTAAGCAAACTTCGGGAGCGCACATACCGGCCCCCATTGAAGTATTCTAATAGTTCAATGAGATACAACAAATGAATATACAATAACATACAATGAATTATTAATTAATGGCTACACATTATGCACTAAATATAATACAATGATAAGAAATAATAAATTCAATAGATAACTGCTAAGATTAATTGATATTATCGTTATCTACAATAGGTAAAATACATATGTTAGAAATACTTCTTTTGTAAAGTCCAGATGGAGTACGAACTACTACAACTCTGACATTATCATCATTTCCTTTTATTATTTCTGAAATTCGACCTATTATCCATTTACAAACTGGTAGGTCACCATCCTTTACAAGAATCATCATACCTGGTGCAAGGTTTTCTTTTTTAAAGAGCCATTTGGACCTCTGCTGTAAATGACTTAAATAGGAATTGGTCCAATTTTTCCATATGAGTTGCACGATTTTTTGAGTTTTCTGCCATCGGTCGAGCAAGTTTTCCTTTTCATTTATCAAATTTGGCTCAGGTAGAGCATTGATTGGTCTTCCAATAAGGAAATGACCTGGGGTCAAAACTTCATAGTCTTCTAGATCAGAGGACAGTGGGGAAAGAGGGCGAGAATTAAGAATACCTTCAATTTGGGTAGTAATTGTCAAAAATTCTTCTAAAGTTAATTTCATAACACCAATAGATCTTTTTAGGTGATATTTGAACTGTCCGACACCTCTCTCCCAGAGACCTCCAAAATTTGGTGAACGAGGGGGTAGAAATTTCCAGAGAACTTGCTCGGATGACAGGAATTTTGATACATCATCATTATTCTTATCTATAGAATTTAATAATTTTTTCAATTCTCTAGATGCTCCAACAAAGTTGGATGCATTGTCACATGAGATTGTACTACTTTTGCCTCTGCGAGCAAAGAATCTTTTTAGAGTTGCAATTAATGCATTAGAAGTTAAATCAGAAAGCAACTCTAAATGCACTGCTTTTGTCACCATGCATATGAAAATTGCTACATAAACCTTATTAAACATTCCTTTTCTTTGGTTGCGATATTTAATCAAAAATGGACCACATAGATCAAGTCCTGCATTAGAAAAGGTTGGACTTTGGATTACTCTCTCAGGGGGTAAATTACCCATGATTTGATTGACAATTGTAGGTTTTATTTTAAAACATTGAACACAATCGTGAACAACTTGACGAGCAATGTTTCTTCCGTTAATAGGCCAAAATAATTGTCTTACAGTATTCAATAGTCCTTGAGGACCAACATGTAAGTCTCTTTTATGATAGTAAATAAAGATGATTTCTGTTAATTTACTACCTGGGGGTAAAATAATTTGGTGAGATCGGTCATAGCTTAAATTTGAGTTGGCTAAACGACCACCTACTCTTAATAGATCATATTGATCTAGAAATGGATTTAGGAACCTTAACTTACTTTTTATAGGGACAGACATGCCCTTTTTCAATGCCGAAATTTCTGTTGAGAAATACTCACCTTGAATCTTTTTCAGCAATACATTTCTGGCAAATTTTATTTCCTCCAACATTAAGTGATTTTTAAGTTTAACATTATTCTTGCAGTTGTTAAAAAACCTGAAAATAAACGCTAATACTCTTATTAGTTTCACATAACTGTTTGAAATATTAAGAAAAGAGTTAATAAAGTCATTTTTTATAACTGAAGTTAAGACCGGAACTGACTTTAGTTCCTTTAAAAAGAGTTCATCATTTTTGTGAGAGTCATTTTGAGGAAAAAGTTCACTAATGTCCTTTTTCAGGAAATCGGGGCCTTCCCACCACAGTTTGTTGGTTGAAAGGGACGTAGCATCTTGACCTCTGGATAACGCATCAGATGGATTAAGTTTTGAAGGAACGTATCTCCACTCATAGTTTTTTGACAGTTCTTGAATCTGAGAGACTCGATTGCCCACAAAGGTTTTAAGGAGATGAGGTGAAGTTGCTATCCAGGCTAAGGAAATGGTGGAGTCTGACCAAAGTATGACCTTGTCAAAATTAAGCTTTAGTGCGTTTACTACTCTTTGAGTAAGTTGGCACAATAACAAACACGCTGACAGTTCAAGTCGTGGGATGCTGAGAGTTTTAATTGGGGCAACTCTGCTTTTGCTGCAAATGAGATGAGAAGCAGGAGAACAAGAGTTCGATACTGATTGGAGATAAAGAGACGCTCCGTAAGCCCTTTCACTAGCATCAGCAAAGCCGTGCAATATTATAGTTGATACATCTTTAATGAGAATGCATCTAGGTATATTGAATGATTCTATCAAAACAAGTGAATTAAGGAACTTGTCCCATGCTTGAGCAACAGGAAGTGGAATGTTATCATTCCAGTCACACTTTAGTAACCACAGTTTTTGCATAAAGATTTTAGCACGGCAAATTACCGGCCCTAGTAACCCTAAAGGGTCGAAGAGTCTGGCAATTTGACTTAAAACTTCGCGTTTTGTATAGTTAGCACTTCTGTTGACAATCACCGTAAATTTAAAAGTGTCACTACTGCAGTCCCAAAGTATTCCGAGAGTTTTAGATGAAGTATTTTCAGAATTTTGGTTAAACGGAAAAATTTGAGAATCAGGGGTTATTTCTTCAACAACATTAGATTGCCATTTATGTAAAGACATCTGGCCTCTTTTGAAGAGATCTGTCAATTGTTCTTTAATTTCGTTAAATTCCGCAATGTCTGATGACCCAGAAAGGCAACCATCCATGTACATATCGCTCATTACGACCTTAGCTGCTAATGGAAAATTGGTTGCTTCATCTGTTGCTAACTGCTGGAGAACTCTAGTGGCGAGGAATGGACTACTTGCACAGCCATATGTAACTGTTTTCAGGGTATAGATTCTGTCCGGTTTTTCCCTCCCCTCTCTCCACAATATTTTTTGATATCTAGTATGCAACGGATTTACTTCTATTTGTCGAAACATTTTATTTACATCAACAGTAAATGCGAAAATATTTTTCCTAAAACGGATCATAATCGCAAAAAGATCATCCTGTATTAACCCTCCTTTAAACAATAAATCGTTTAGAGACTTTCCATTACTAGTTTTACAACTCCCATCAAAAACAACTCTTAATTTAGTTGTGGTACTTGACGGTCGCAAAACACCGTGATGAGGGAAAAAATATCCTGCATCAGGATTTGTGTCATCAGACATTTCCTCCATGTGTCCCAATGTAGCGTATTCTCTTAGAAATTCTATGTATAATTCCCTTAATTTGGGATCTCGTTCTAAACGTTTCCATAACTGATTTAATCTTTTAGTGGCAATTTGTTTTGAATCTCCCAAAGAATTATCTAACATTTGAGATTTAAAGGGTAATTCAACTACGTACCTACCGTCCGGTTTTCGGTAATGAGTTTTTAAAAAATGTTCATCACAGTAATTTAACTCCTCACTAACTAAGGGTTTTAATTCACTTACCTGATCTAATTCCCAAAAGGAGCTTATTTCTTTTTCTAATTTCTTAGATTCTGTTATCAAGAAACAAGAATCAGAAGATTCCTTTAAATTCGAGATCGAATTGTAAACAGCACCTGATATAACATGTCCAAAAAATGTTTCTACTAACATTAATTGAGAATCATCAATTTTAATTTTATTCGATCCTATTAATTCATAAAATAACTCTGCTCCAATAATCGCGTGTACACGTTTCGGTTTGTTCCAGTTATTATCCGCTAAAATTATATTCGCCGGCAATTTTAATTTCGACGCATTCACATATGAAGGGGGAAGTTCGGCAATTTTCGGGACAACTACCATATCTAACTGATAAGATTTAGTTTTGCTTTCATTCGTTAATTCTGTACTAATAAATGATTTAGCGTTTAAGCATAAATCGTTAAGTCCGGAGATCGGAATATGAGTTTTTTGTTTACGCAATCCCAACACGTTTGCAGCATATGCACTTATTAAATGTGAGCTAGAACAACTGTCTAATGCTGCAATTAATGGTTTAAATTCCCCAGAACAATCCTTCAAATATATTACAGCTGTATTTAAAATCACACAAGATTTATCTGTTTTATTTTCCTTCGCGAAAAATGTTTGATTATCAAGAGAGGGGGGGGAAGAATTTTGGCGTCCGTCTTCCTCCTCAAAAGGTCGATTTGTTTTGTTATTTTGATTAATTGGATGTAATAGAGTGCTGTGTTGTTTGCTATTACAAGCAAAACAGCTGTACTTTGATACACAGGGATTAGGTAAATGATTATTTAAACATGAAAAACATAAGTTGTTATTTTTTACAATTTCTGTTCTTTTTGTCACATCCATTAGTTTGAATTTCTCGCATCTATATAACGAGTGTTTATCCGCACATCCTAGCACGCAGCTTTTTCCATGTTTTGCTTTAGTTAAAAATGATTTTTCATTATTTGGCTTAGCGCCAGTTTTCCAACTGTACGGAATCTTTCTATTTTCTTTAGGCAGAAAAGTATTTTGAAGAATTCTAGCTCTTTCTTCCAAAAAACTTAAAAAGTTATCTAGTTTAGGAATTTCATTTTTAATTAATTTCATTTCGAAACATTTTTTTATTTCAGGATCCAGTTTTTGAAACAGTATATGCATTATTAAAGCATCTGACAGCTCGTTTGATTCAAACTCGAGTAATTTTAATGCACGCAAATTACATTTAGTATTATCAATTAATTGCATTAAATGGTTAGGAGAGTCTGGTACCTTTGATAAATTTAATAATTTAATAATATGACAATCAATAACTGCCCGTTTGTTTTCGTATCTTTCTTCTAAAGAAGACCAAAGAGATTCATAAGTATCTTGTGCTGACTCGAGCCTTTTGGCTTCACCCTTTAGACAGCCCTTTAAATAGCATAGCTGCTGAGTTGAATTTAGATTTTTATTATTGCCTATAATTGACATAAATTGAGTTTTAAAATTTTGAAACTCATCATATTTTCCTGAGAAACTAGGTAGAGGTAAGTCAGGTATTTTAAAGTTAGTCGTGACAGTCAGATTATCTTTCATAACATTAGAACAATCTAATTTAGATATAAATATATTAAGCTTTACCTCAGATTCTTCCAGTTCATCTTCGAGCTGAGACATTATATCCAATGAATCCTTTAATTCCACCTCTTCTGGAAGCTCTGTATAGGCGTATGTTAGTTCACGTAGTGAAGTTTTGAGCTCTGAGATTGAAATTTGTTTAGCTTCCAATCGTAACTGATGCTCTTTCCTTTGTTGTTGATCCTTTTCTTCTGTGAGTACGTATTCACTAACGAATTTTGTTATTTTGTTAAGCTTTGTTTTTAACACGCCGCGTTGGCGATTTAAAGCTGTTAAATTACTCATTTACACTGTGCTCCGGTCGCTTAGGACCATATGTCGGGAGCAGTAAGAGAGTGGACTGTAGTAAGTTTTTAATTATTTATTTAATTAATTGCCAAGGGGCAAGTGAAGTTTTGTTTAACTTCTGGTTTGAGCGCAAGGGCACTCGTGACATGAGATGCTGCTCGTTTTGAGAACGAAGCTCAACTGACGGTTTTACAATTTATCAGCTAGGTGGCGCTGATCTATTAAGCAAACTTCGGGAGCGCACAGTTGCCAAAAAAATAAAATACCACATTATATGATACCCATAGCAATTATTATAAAAAACACCGTACGGGTTTATTTTATACTTATGATTAAAAAGCGAAATTGAAATTGAAATATTTAGATTTATATTTCTAAATCCCATGGTTTTCCCGAAGCGGATGACGTCATCCTCTAATGCAGTCAAAATACGATTGTTATTTTTTTTTTTTTTCTCGCGCGTGCCTTTTGCAATCTTGGATCAGAGTTTACTCTAACTTTGATGGAATAAATCTGGAGGCACGGCAGTGCCTCCGCCAAGTCGAGAGAGGACAGCCGTAAGCATACTTTTCTGGAAGCAACTCAGGGCACTTTTGACCCCCCCATACCTCCGCACTGGAGTATCCCAAAAATTTTAAACTTCAATTATAGAGAGTATTTGGCGCACAGGACCAAAATTTAAAATTACAACTTTCTGTCTTTTCTAGTTCAGGCGATATATGAACTCAAACATTCGATTTTTTGTCACTTCTTACTCACTCGTTCACGCGTCATCAAAAAGATTGGGTAGATCCCGTAGCCCCAGAAACTTGACATTTGGAAAAAAGGTAGTGTTTAGGATACAAAGAAAGGAAAAATTATAAAATCCAGAAAATTCGAAAAAAAAACATTCGAAAATTCAACAAATTCCATCAAAATTGAAAATTGAAAATAATACGATCTTGTAGTCTTGGAAACTTAAGATTTGGTGTGAAGGTAGTGTTTAACATCCAGAAAAAGAAAACATCAAAAACACCAAAAAAATCGAAAGCAATATTGAAAAAATCGAAGAAATTGAAAAAAACCGAAAATTTGAAGACAATCCGATTTTGTTGCGCTAGAAAATTCAAATTAGGAATAAAGGTAGTATTTACGATACAGAAAAAGAAAAATTAAAAAAATCCAGAAAATTCGAAAAAAAAAATAAAAAAATTCGAAAAAAAATGAAAAAATGAAAAAAATTTGATA
Organism: Maratus michaelseni; assembly: GCA_963931845.1. Lineage (NCBI taxonomy): Eukaryota > Metazoa > Arthropoda > Arachnida > Araneae > Salticidae > Maratus > Maratus michaelseni. The sequence continues at coordinate 150,608,136 of OZ007596.1, read as the reverse complement.
CGATAACGCTCGTATTTATAAATTAATTTGGATGAAACTAATTGTGTGTATTAAGCTCACCAATGCCTCGGCCGAGTTCGTTGGCCAGCTTGGTCCGCCATCTTGTTTCAAGATGGCGGCCACGGAAAATTTTAAAACTAAAATAAATATACAAAAAAGTTAAAAAATCAAGTTTATTTTTTAATTAGGTGTTAGGACTTGATACAAGGATTCCAGAGCATTTTTTGTTTTACCTCTATCTTAAAAATTGGCTGAGATAGACCAGTTTGAAATTCTAGGGTGGCTGACATTTTGAAACAAAACAGCACATTACAAAAAACCAACGATAAATTTATGGTCAATAATGGTCAAGCAGGTGCAATCCCGAATGAATACTCCGTGTTATTATAACTGTAACTTTGACTTCGAAATTTTGATACGTTGCATTTTCTATTTGTTGATATTTTTGAACTATGATTTACGCTAAGTGAAATGTTGTTGTTGAAGAGGGATTTTCCATGTAAATCCGAAACGTCCAATTTTAATATGTTTTTAATGTTTTATGAAAGTGTATTGTAATGTCTGTAATTTTAATGATTTTAATATAAATTTATAAGTTTTAGTGAACGCGATTTCTCGCAAATTATTTTCTTTCATTGTTGTAATCATTTTCCCAATCATACGCATAAAACTATATATTCATATCCATTAGCGCCAAATTCTCGCCAAACTTGGCGACAATTGGCGAAATCTCGCCAAATTTGGCGACAAAAATAAGTCTTCATAAATGAAGCCAACTTGGCTATAGCTCAATAATTTGGCGATATTCTTATTCAAATTCAGTGTAAACGAATCTTTTGTAAACGGTTTCTTTGCATTTTAACTTGCTGTTTTCGAGTAACATTAGCTAAAATTTTAAAACGAAGATATAGGAAAGCTACCTTTTCCTGCCGGTACAGGCCGGAGGACTTTTTTATGAGTTGTCGGATGCAATCTATGTTTTGCATTAAATAAAGTAAAACATTGAAAAACAAATCCCATAGGATGGGGATAGTTTGTTTTAGATCTGGCCGTAAGCATACTTTTCTGGAAGCAACTCAGGGCACTTTTGACCCCCTCATATCTCCGCGCTGGAGTATCCCAAAAATTTGAAACTTCGTTTTTCTAGAGTATTTGGCACACAGGACCAAAATTTAAAATTAAAACTTTCTATCTTTTCTAGTTCAGACGATATGAGAACTCAAACATTCGATTTTTTGTCACTCACTCACTCACTCGTTCACACGTCATCAAAAAGATTAGGTAGATCCCGTAGCCCTAGAAACTTGACATTTGGAAAAAAGGTAGTGTCTAGGATACAAAGAAAGGAAAAATTATAAAATCCCGAAAATTCGAAAAAAAAACATTCGAAAATTCAACAAATTCCATCAAAATTGAAAATTGAAAATAATACGATCTTGTAGTCTTAGGAACTTAAGATTCGGTGTGAAGGTAGTGTTTATCATCCAGAAAAAGAAAACATCAAAAACACCAAAAAAATCGAAAGCAAAATTGAAAAAATCGAAAATCGAAAAAAATCGAAAAATTTCAAATAATCCGATTTTGTTGCGCTAGAAACTTGGAATTCGGAATAAAGGTAGTATTTAAGATGCAAAATAAGGAAAAATTAAAAATTCCGGAAAATTCGAAAAAAAAATTCAAAAATTCGAAAAATTCGAAAAAAATTAAAAAAATTAAAATAATTTGATCTTTTAGCCTTAGAAACTTAAAATTCGCAGTAAAGATAGTGTTTAGGATTCAGAATAAGTTAAAATAAAAAACCAAATAAAATTCGAAAATAAAACAAAAAAATCGAAAAAATCGGAAAAATCGAAAAATAAGGAAAATTTGAAAATAATTCGATTTCATAGCGCTAGAAACTTGAAATTTGGAATAAAGGTAATATTTAAGATATTAAATAAGGAAAAATTCAAAAATATGGATAATTCAAAAATACCCATAAATTAGTGCAGACGATATATGAACTCAAAGTTTCGATTTTTGTCACTCACACACTCACTCACTCTCGCGTCATCAAAAAGATTGGGTATATCCCACAGCCACAGAAACTGAAAATTTGGAATAAAGCTAGCATTTCGGATACAAAGAAAGAAAAAAATATAAAATCCGGAAAATTAAAAAAAAAAAAAAAAACATTCGAAAATTAAAAAAAAATCGAACAAAATTGAAATTTGAAAATAACACGATCTTGTAGTCTTAAAAACTTAAAATTTGGTGTGAAGGTAGTGTTTAGAATTCAGATAAACAAAACATCAAAAACACACAAAAAAAAATTGAAAATAAAATCGAAAAAAATCGAAAAATTTCAAATAATCCAATTTTGTTGCGCTAGAAACTTGGAATTCGGAATAAAGGTATTATTTAGGATGCAAAATAAGGAAAAATTAAAAAATCCAGAAAACTCGAAAAAAAATCAAAAATTCGAAAAATTCGAAAAAATTTGAAAAAAAATTAAATAATTTGATCTTTTGGCCTTAGAAACTTAAAGTTCGCGGTAAAGATAGTGTTTAGGATTCAGAATAAGTTAAAATAAAAACGCAATAAAATTCGAAAATAAAATAAAAAAATCGAAAGAAATCGAAAAATAAGGAAATTTTGAAAATAATTTGATTTCATAGCGCTAGAAACTTGAAATTTGGAATAAAGGTAATATTTAAGATACTAAATAAGGAAACATTAAAAAATATGGATAATTAAAAAAAAAATCGAAAATTTAAAAAAATAAAATAGAAAGAAAGAAAGAAAAAGAGAGAAATTGAAAATAATACGATCTCGTAGTCTTAGAAACTGAATATTTGGTGTAAAGGTAGTGTTTAGGATTCAGAAAAAGAAAAATTAAAAACACAACAAAAATTGAAAATAAAATCAAAAAATCGAAAAAAAAAAAACGAAAATTTGAAAATAATTCGATTTTGTAAAGCTAGAAACTTAAAATTTGAAATAAAGTTAGTATTTAGGATACAAAAAAAGAAATAAATAAAAAATCTGTAAAATTCGAAAAAAAATTCGAAAATTGAAAAAAATTCGATTTTGTAGCTTTAGAACTTAAATTTCGGCATAAACTTATTGTTTAAGATACAGAAAAAGGAAAAATTAAAACACAATAAATTCGAAAATAGAATAAAAAACTCGAAAAAGATCGGAAATTTTAAAATAATTCGATTTTGTAGCTCTAGAAACTTAAAATTTGTAATAAAGGATACAAAATAAGAAAAAATTATAAAATCCAGAAAATTATAAAAAAAAAAAAAAAAAAATGCGAAAAAATCAAAAATTGAAAATATTTTTATCTTGTAGTCTTAGAAACTTAAAACTTGGTGTAAAGGTAGTATTTACTATTCAATAAAAGGAACAATTAAAAAATTCGAAAATAAAATCGAAAAATCGAAATATGTTTAAGAAATCGAAAATTCGAAAACAATTTGATTTTGTACTGCTAGAAACATTAGTTATAAGATAATTGTCCTATTAGCTAGTACAACGCCCCTAATTGTTTTATGTTATTTCCCCCGGATTATGGTTTTTTTTCTTTCGTTTACGAATTTCGTTATAGAAAAGTTCCGCTATAGACTGGCTACGATATAGGCGATTTCTTTATAGACAGGTTTGTTTTCTTTCACATGTTGTACTCTATTTACTTCACATATGAAATATGGATTGTTAAATGATGTTAGCCCCACAAAAATTTTCACAGCTCCCCCTACCCTCCCGACATTACTGGCTGGTTATGGCTTGATAGTCCTTTCTAAATAAAATCATGGTGACGCTAAGATTCACTTGATTTATCTCTAAATTGAACCTAAATGATCCTAAGAAGACGGATCAAATAATTACTATATTGGCATGACAATCAGGTAACTTAGAATTAAAATCGAAAAATCAATAAATTCATAAAAAGTCGAAAATTTGAAAAAAATTCGATTTTGTAGTCCTAGAAGATTGACATTTGGCAGAAAGGCAGGGTTTTGTACACAAAGTAAGGAAAAATTAAAAAATCCGTAAATAATAAAAAAAGTCTAAAAAAAAAACGAAAAAAACCATCGAAAAAAGGAATATAGTTTGATTTATTGGAAATTTCCGGAAATTTTGATTTTGGCTTTCTTTTTATGCTAAAAAGTTCTTTTATGTTAAATATCAAGTATCTAGGGCTGCGAGTTATATCTCAGATGCATAGCGCCTATCCTGGAAGCAATTGAGAGTACTTTTGACACTCCCCCTCCCATAATTTAGTGCTTGCCTAGGAACCTGAAATCTCTTTTTATCTACAGTACCTTGCAAACGAAACTAAAGCTTCAATTTTTTTATACCTGTAAATAATAGGGACAGAGTGTGGGCTTAGCGAAAATCAGTGGATGATCTCCAAAAGGAACCCAAATCAAGAAAAGGAGGGTTACTTACAAAAAGAAGTGAAATCTCATCAAAAAGTCACCTGTAAAAAATGCAGCCAAGTCTCGTAACTCATTTACCGTAAAAAGTACTGAGATCGTATAAAGCCAAGTTTAACTATCTTATTAACTCTGAAATTTTCATTCACAAAATCACTCCTAGTCTCTACATCTTTAGTTAATTATTATTTTGTGACTTGGCAATTACGCAGCACAGGGAAGTTATTACACCTTACTATGTTATGGGATGGGATGGGATAATTTAACTAAAGCAAATTATATACGCACAGGGAAGTTATTACACCTTAATATGTTATAGTATTATTTGATTAAGACTAACTATATACATCACATTCTCGTGCTACGTAATTGCCAAGTCACAAAATAATAATTAACTAAAGATGTAGAGACTAGGAGTGATTTTGTGAATGAAAATTTCAGAGTTAATAAGATAGTTAAACTTGGCTTTATACGATCTCAGTACTTTTTACGGTAAATGAGTTACGAGACTTGGCTGCATTTTTTACAGGTGACTTTTTGATGAGATTAAAGGATATTCTGGCTTGAATAAAAACTAAATGTTGTTTGCAGATATTTTTATCCTTACTTTTCTTTAGAAGTTTAAACCTGCATCTAATAAATATTACATATTGATAAAAAATAGTACTTCTCTATTATCCCGTCGACCACTTTTCATAACAAGAAACTATCGCCAAATAAACGGGAGAACGTTCTCATTGGAATATGAAAATAAATAAATAAATAAAATATAAGAATTTAAGGACACGATAGTTATTGTAAGGAATGAAATAACTAATAAATCAGTAAAACATAATGAAAAATACACGCAAATGTCGCGTTAAAAACCACTTGATGACGTAACAAACATGTATAATGCTTCTGATATCAAGTAAATGGGACTGCATTTTTGGCGTTTAATCTAACAGTTTGGCGATAGTTTTTTGTTATGAAAAGTGGTCGACGGGATAATAGAGCATACCTAAAAAAATATTAGATTTCAGTGCGAAATCCTCGCACGGGTGCGAGACCTCGTTCGCACCTCGTTCAGTGCGAAATCCTCGCTCTGGTATATATTATAACTGTTGTTAACATCCCTTTTTCTATGCATTTACGAAACACAGAACAACGAATGGGATATCATTCGGAAGGTTTTTGAACCGACTTTTGACACAGTTCACTCACATTTCGTTAAAACATGTTTCTTAATTAAAAATTGCAGTTAATTAAAAATTAAATCAGGGATGTTTTCATAAATGAAATGAAAGGTTTTTCTCAAATCAGTGTTGTCACAAAAATAAAATACCGCATTATATCGTGCTCAACAATGATTATAGAAAAAAAAAATAGTAGGTACAAAAAAGATAAAGTGGTATTTCTTTGCACGGATTTATTTTATATTTATGATTAAAAAGCAAAATTCAAATTCAAATTAATTTCAAATTTAATGATCTGAAAAAAATAATGTAAAAATATGGATTTTCTACTATTTTCATGAAAATTAAGGCCTATGCGCGATCGAAAGATAATAAATTTCATTGCTTTTTTTTGCCTTTCTTTTTGCATCTCCAACGTGCAACTTTTCTGCGTTTTATAGCTATGAAAAAAATAATTTGTATTTTTTTGGTCTTTGCTATGTATATATCTTCTTTTATGTTAAAAAGAAAAAATACTCGATCGATGGAAACAGTGTTATTTCAAGTGTAGCCTAAAAGGTGTGTTTTGCTATAAATTAGATTAAATTGTGTTTTATATGTATTGAATTTACTTTTCTTTGCCCATAGTTTTCTCAAAGCGAATGACGTCATTTTCTAATGTAGTTAAAATACGACTGTTAATTTTTTTTTTTCTCGTGCGTGCCTTTTACTATCTTCGATCAGTTTTTACTGTAACTTTGATGGAATAAATGAGATAATATTCTAGCTTGACTAATATTGTTTGCAGATATTTTTAGTCCTTAATTTTTCTTTAGAAGTTTAAACCTGCGTTTAAAAAATATTAGACTGCAGTGCGAAATCCTCGCACGGCTCCACTGGTCATAATTATTGAAGGAAGCCCGTTTTTCACCGAAATTTAGCCCTCTTCTTCCACAAAACATTAAATAAATAAAACTATAAGGTAAAGCCAGGAGAGATGGCGCGGTCGGAGAGATTGCGCACATAGAAGTTCGAGGGGAAGGAGTAGAGTGATCGCGCAGTGACTCTAAGTACACTGTAAAAAATATTCGTGTTACTTTACACCAAAAATGGTGGCAACAAAGTTGCCACCAATAATGGTGTAAGGAAACACCACTTGTAAATTGGTGTAATGAAACACCAAAAAATTAATTAGTGTAAAGAAACACCACTTTTGGTGGCAACAAAGTTGCCACCAAAAGTGGTGTAATAAAACACCGTCATTGATTTGGTGTGCTCTAACACCAAATTGGGTGTTCTACTAACTAATTTAGAATATGCCACTTAGATGAAGCATCACACCAAATTTGGTGTTTCAAATCTGCTTAATAAATTCATAGTCCCGGCTATGCTGATGGAGAAAAAATTTTGCACTGTTTATACATTTACATAAAACTTAAACATTTTCTCTTTGATTCAGAAAAGGGTAAGTTAAAAGCTAATTAGCAAATCTGTAATTGAAATCTTCACTATATATTTTTTAAATTTTCAAGTATAAAAGTTTACTGATGTTTCAAAATATGTTATCTTTTAATCAAGAGGGGAAAAATACAGTAAAAATGCCTGTACTTTTACGTAAATATCCATTACTTTTCAATCACTTTTTCTCTTAGTATAATTTGGGACGACAGATTTCCGGTCAAAGACTTGAAGAGAGTTTTAAAAAATAATTTGGTGCTGTAAGGTTTATCTGGTGTTTAATTACAACAATTATGATAGCAACTTTGTTGCCACCATTAATAAAGCTTTATTCAATTACAGTTATAATTTAAAAAAAATTCTATAGAAATTGAACAATATAAAGGTTATGATTACATAAATGTTAAAATAAACTTAGTCAGGAAATTCTGTTAGACTTTGTATTTTTTCATATCAAAATACTTACATATTTAACAATGGAGCCACATGGAACTTATTTGCACTTATTTTTAGTAGTTAAAAGGTTTAAACTATAGTTTAATTGAATGTATACATTCAATACAGCATTGTAGAAGTTTTAGCCATCCCCCACTCTTATTAACACATAAGATTTTATTATCCCAGTAATGAATGTTTTGTTTTGGCTTAATTTCTAAAATTTTTCTCAAAAAATACCCCAAGGACTAATGTTACTCACTTTAAATAAAAATCAATTTTCTAATATCACTCTTAACAGGATAAAATGCACTGAATTACATTACAGTATTACTTGTTAATGATATTTAACTATGGCACTCTAACACATCTTACATTGCCGGTTATAACTTACTTGGCCAATAGAATAATCAGGTAACCATGTATGCAGAATTTATTCGAAATTTTAATAGCAAGAATTAAGAACAAAATAACTTTTATGGTATTTATTTAACTAATACTGAATTGGAAAGTATAATACACATTTGTCAATACTAAAAGTATTATATGAAAATAATCATATAATAATCAGAGAATGTAATAACTAAGTAAGAAATAATAAAATACTGTGAAGAAAAAAAAGTTAAATTCAAAATATCTCAAAGAAATTTGAATGCATTAATAATCAAAATAACATAACTTAATTTGGATAGGCAAGCAATGCTTATAATAGTTCTTAACGGTTTGTAGACCAATGGGTAGGCACATACTTTTTTGAGATAAAGTTAGAATAAAAATTATAGAATTTTCTCTGAAGACGTTTACATACTCATGTCTTAGGTAGGCGGTCCTGACAGCAAGTCTTTAGTTTAATCAGTATATTTGCAATTTCACAATTAAAAGGAGATTTTTATAAGCACTTAAAAGAGCATAAGTCAAGGTTTAAAGTAAAGAACTGTTTTAATTAATCATAATAGTAAAAAAAAAAAAAAAAAAATAAAAAAAAAATTGCATATCGCAGTACAACAAACCAAACAGCATACAATTATTACTTAACATTATCAAAACACATTTCATGGTTAAATGCATCGATATTAACCAAAATAGTCTATACAAAATTAAACATAAAACAGGCTTACACAAATTTTTCACTGTCTTCTAAACTTGTAATTTTGGACTTGTACTGTTAAAAATGCCTAGCTAAGATATATTACACACAATATTACAATTTTTATATGTAACTAAAAATTCTTAAGTATCATGTATGTATGCGTGATATGCATTCCATATATGAAACATCATTTAATGTTACCAAAATATGCTTTAAAACAATGTACCAGTCTCCGTTTGTGTAGTAGCTGAAAAATGGATTTCTAAATTGCAAGAGACTTGCATCCACCAAAAAAAAAAAAAAAAAAAAAAAAAAAAACAATCTTGAATTGTCCTTATTAGACAATTTTTTAATTTTATATGCACCAAAATGATCATTTAACCCCCCCCCCCCCCCCCCCCAAAAAAAAAAAAAAAAAAAAAAAAGTAATCTTCTAAGAAAAAAAAAATCACTATCTGTTATAATGAGTAAAATGTTTGAAAAAAATGATTCTTCTTCAGCTAATTTCCTATCAATGAATAATCTCCTCCTTTTTATTTTTGATTTACTTTTTAAAATAATTCACAAACTTTTTGTTTAGAAAATCATACTAAATGTTGATAACAAATGTTCTTTACTTTTCAAATTTTCTTTACGCATGTTGCATTTTTATAGAACTTCATATCTTGTGTGTGATAAAAACTAACATTGCTGCTATAGGGTACTGATCAAGTAAATTGTCCCCCACTTCCCATCTGAAGATGGTGTTACATTCTTTTCAGCTTGCTACCAAATTCATAAGAAATTTCGGCTTAGATGTGTTTCTGGTCTGCAATCAAAAAGGGGAAAATAAAATTTTTTTACTGTAATAAAAATAGTAATTTTATTAAATTATACTGTCATGAGCTCTTCCTTATAAAGAAAATAGTATTTATCACAATTATCATACAATGGATATGATTACAAATAAAATGCGTAAAAAGCTGAACATCGAAAAAATAAATACAGTTATCTAAGTGCTTTATGGTTGTGAGTCTGAGCATTAATACAAGTGACCATTGACTTATAATCGCAGGTATAGGCACAGGAAGAATAATTTGAAATAAAATCAAACTATACGACTGTTTAACTACTTATAGTCCTCCTGTCAGTCTTACTGTTTTTCAAACAAAACAATTTTGAGAACGTCAACAGAATTAAATTTCGTTTCAGATATAAATAAATAACAGAACAATGGAAATTGGGTAAGCTGGGATAGCAAATTATTGGGTGGGCTTAGGCCTCACCGGCCCATATAAGTTGGTGCCACTGCTATTTGGTACTCCTAAGTAAATAAGGAATAATTACATTACTTACCTTGCGTTTTCAAAATCAAATCAGAAGTTTTAAGATGAAAGCAAAATGGCGATTGTTCCGTTATCGTGTCTCTGTTGTCGTCTGCTGACGCAACACTCTGACGTCATCGTGTATCCGAACACCAAAAGCTGGATAGCGAGACACCTATATTGGAGTTTTGGTTTCCCGAATTAATTTGAAAGCGTCCTTCTGGGTGTATGATAACACCGATTCTTTTTGAAAGAGTAAAGATAAACTATTTTAAGTGTATTATAACACTTAATTCAGTGTTGACACCAAGATTAGTGCATATTTAAACCTTATTTGGCATTTCATAAACCCAAATTAAGCGTAATAGTACTCCCCCTTTTTTACAGTGTAGTTGTACAACAGCAGTAGTGGAGTGTCTACTTGAAAGTGCACGTTGATTGTTTTGAGCGTCTAAGATAAAGCACTGCTATTTTGTTTTGTTTTCCCAAAGTAAGTGCTTGAATTTTCATAGCTATTCATCCGAATTTCTATACAATGTCAGTAGTACAAAATATTTTTAACTTAAACGATTTTTTATAAGCTACTTATCTAGACTAACAATGTGAACATCAACGGATCGTTTTAGTAGAGTCCATGTTTATATAAAAAGCCGCGCAATCTCTCCTACCGAAATCGGAGAGTTTGCGCATCTGCTACTTAGGAGAGAGGGCGCATTGTTCCCATTAGTTTCTATGCTAGGAGAGATTACGCAGCTTATTGGTAAATTTGCATAAAAAATGAAAGATTAAAATGGACTCATTTTAAGTTAAACGTGTTATCAAGTAACTTAATGTTATTTTGTAATGTTATCTGGACTTGCTTTTACTGATTCTTTAATTTTTTTTCCTTTAATTAAAATTTTGTAATCGTTTCTTAAATTATTTCCTTTTTCTGATTCTTTAATAATTAGGTTGAAATATTCACTCCTAATGCAATAATATTTATTCACAAAAACCTTAAAACAATGGCATTTAAGTGTAATTATTATTGTTAACAATTTAATTGTAGTTATTATTAATAACAATCCCTCCTACCCATGTGCGTAATCATACCAACCCTGTAAGGACAGATTGCGCAAAATAATTTTCTAGGTTTTATTACAACTGTTCTATTAAATTACAACATAACAACAAAATAGCAATGGATTTTTTTTACATAAAAACATTTTTTTTGCATAAAAAACAAATGGAGTAAAAATTATTCATAGATAGTTTAGCAAAAAATTAATATTTAGATTTTTTATTGTTATTCTTTTGAATTGTGCGCAGACACTCCTAGCTTTACCTTATTTCGAATTTTAAAAAATTGATGATCGAAAGTGATTTTCAGAAGCATAAACAAAATTTTAATACACGTGGCATTTGAAACTCGCTGGGATTGCTGAGCCTTGCTGAGCCTTGCTGAGCCTTGCTCTTAAAGGACATATACACATAGGATAGACAAAAAAAATTCAAAATATTTTTTTTCATAGCTATAACGCAGGAAAAAAATGCAAGTTGGAGATGCATAAAGAAAGGTTAAAAAAATGCAATGAAATTTATTATCTTTCGATCGCGCATAGGCCTTAATTTTTATGAAAATAGTAGAAAATCCATATTTTTACATTATTTTTTCAGGTCATTAAACTTGAAATTAATTTCAGCACTTTATTCCTACTTTGATAAGATCTGAACACTATCACTCTGGTTGCTAAGTGTTTAAATCATTAAGAACAATTTTTAAAAAAATCAAAATCAGACGACACCTTCCCATCGCGCATGAGCAGCGAAATTATACAAAATATTGAGGAATGAAGTGCAATTGCATTATTCTCATCTTTCTGCATGAAAAAACATCGTAATTGTCTGAAGGTAAAGTGCCGTGGCATATACCTTACAAGGAAGGTCTCCATAAGCGGATACTCAGAAAAACTTAAAGAAATTGCAGAATATTCTTACCATGGGGATATATATATATTACCTGTAAAAATTTCCAGCTTAACCTCGATATAGCGTCCGTAAATCAGACGACACCTTCCCATCGCGCATGAGCAGCGAAATTATACAAAATATTGAGGAATGAAGTGCAATTGCATTATTCTCATCTTTCTGCATGAAAAAACATCGTAATTGTCTGAAGGTAAAGTGCCGTGGCATATACCTTACAAGGAAGGTCTCCATAAGCGGATACTCAGAAAAACTTAAAGAAATTGCAGAATATTCTTACCATGGGGATATATATATATTACCTGTAAAAATTTCCAGCTTAACCTCGATATAGCGTCCGTAAATCAGACGACACCTTCCCATCGCGCATGAGCAGCGAAATTATACAAAATATTGAGGAATAAAGTGCAATTGCATTATTCTCATCTTTCTGCATGAAAAAACATCGTAATTGTCTGAAGGTAAAGTGCCGTGGCATATACCTTACAAGGAAGGTCTCCATAAGCGGATACTCAGAAAAACTTAAAGAAATTGCAGAATATTCTTACCATGGGGATATATATATATTACCTGTAAAAATTTCCAGCTTAACCGCGATATAGCGTCCGTAAATCAGACGACACCTTCCCATCGCGCATGAGCAGCGAAATTATACAAAATATTGAGGAATGAAGTGCAATTGCATTATTCTCATCTTTCTGCATGAAAAAACATCGTAATTGTCTGAAGGTAAAGTGCCGTGGCATATACCTTACAAGGAAGGTCTCCATAAGCGGATACTCAGAAAAACTTAAAGAAATTGCAGAATATTCTTACCATGGGGATATATATATATTACCTGTAAAAATTTCCAGCTTAACCTCGATATAGCGTCCGTAAATCAGACGACACCTTCCCATCGCGCATGAGCAGCGAAATTATACAAAATATTGAGGAATAAAGTGCAATTGCATTATTCTCATCTTTCTGCATGAAAAAACATCGTAATTGTCTGAAGGTAAAGTGCCGTGGCATATACCTTACAAGGAAGGTCTCCATAAGCGGATACTCAGAAAAACTTAAAGAAATTGCAGAATATTCTTACCATGGGGATATATATATATTACCTGTAAAAATTTCCAGCTTAACCTCGATATAGCGTCCGTAAATCAGACGACACCTTCCCATCGCGCATGAGCAGCGAAATTATACAAAATATTGAGGAATGAAGTGCAATTGCATTATTCTCATCTTTCTGCATGAAAAAACATCGTAATTGTCTGAAGGTAAAGTGCCGTGGCATATACCTTACAAGGAAGGTCTCCATAAGCGGATACTCAGAAAAACTTAAAGAAATTGCAGAATATTCTTACCATGGGGATATATATATATTACCTGTAAAAATTTCCAGCTTAACCTCGATATAGCGTCCGTAAATCAGACGACACCTTCCCATCGCGCATGAGCAGCGAAATTATACAAAATATTGAGGAATGAAGTGCAATTGCATTATTCTCATCTTTCTGCATGAAAAAACATCGTAATTGTCTGAAGGTAAAGTGCCGTGGCATATACCTTACAAGGAAGGTCTCCATAAGCGGATACTCAGAAAAACTTAAAGAAATTGCAGAATATTCTTACCATGGGGATATATATATATTACCTGTAAAAATTTCCAGCTTAACCTCGATATAGCGTCCGTAAATCAGACGACACCTTCCCATCGCGCATGAGCAGCGAAATTATACAAAATATTGAGGAATAAAGTGCAATTGCATTATTCTCATCTTTCTGCATGAAAAAACATCGTAATTGTCTGAAGGTAAAGTGCCGTGGCATATACCTTACAAGGAAGGTCTCCATAAGCGGATACTCAGAAAAACTTAAAGAAATTGCAGAATATTCTTACCATGGGGATATATATATATTACCTGTAAAAATTTCCAGCTTAACCTCGATATAGCGTCCGTAAATCAGACGACACCTTCCCATCGCGCATGAGCAGCGAAATTATACAAAATATTGAGGAATGAAGTGCAATTGCATTATTCTCATCTTTCTGCATGAAAAAACATCGTAATTGTCTGAAGGTAAAGTGCCGTGGCATATACCTTACAAGGAAGGTCTCCATAAGCGGATACTCAGAAAAACTTAAAGAAATTGCAGAATATTCTTACCATGGGGATATATATATATTACCTGTAAAAATTTCCAGCTTAACCTCGATATAGCGTCCGTAAATCAGACGACACCTTCCCATCGCGCATGAGCAGCGAAATTATACAAAATATTGAGGAATGAAGTGCAATTGCATTATTCTCATCTTTCTGCATGAAAAAACATCGTAATTGTCTGAAGGTAAAGTGCCGTGGCATATACCTTACAAGGAAGGTCTCCATAAGCGGATACTCAGAAAAACTTAAAGAAATTGCAGAATATTCTTACCATGGGGATATATATATATTACCTGTAAAAATTTCCAGCTTAACCTCGATATAGCGTCCGTAAATCAGACGACACCTTCCCATCGCGCATGAGCAGCGAAATTATACAAAATATTGAGGAATAAAGTGCAATTGCATTATTCTCATCTTTCTGCATGAAAAAACATCATAATTGTCTGAAGGTAAAGTGCCGTGGCATATACCTTACAAGGAAGGTCTCCATAAGCGGATACTCAGAAAAACTTAAAGAAATTGCAGAATATTCTTACCATGGGGATATATATATATTACCTGTAAAAATTTCCAGCTTAACCTCGATATAGCGTCCGTAAATCTGACGACACCTTCCCATCGCGCATGAGCAGCGAAATTATACAAAATATTGAGGAATTGCATTATTCTCATCTTTCTGCATGAAAAAACATCATAATTGTCTGAAGGTAAAGTGCCGTGGCATACACCTTACAAGGAAGGTCTCCATAAGCGGATACTCCGAAAAACTTAAAGAAATTGCAGAATATTCTTACCATGAGGATATATATATATTACCTGTAAAAAATTTCCTGCTTAACCTCGATATAGCGTCCGTAAAAAAAAAAAAAAAAAAAAAAAAAACAAGAACGAAAAATCATGCGTCAAACATAGATTACGTAACACTTTCCAACGCTTCCAAAATAATTTTACAAATCATTACCGTTTAATAAACTGAAAGATAACATCTAAGTGAACAATTTGGAAAACGCATAACATATTTAAAAACGTAATTTCAGGAATTTCCAACATATACAGTATTCGGAAAAATATCCGAATACTTTTATTCAGCCCTATATAGGATCTATAGATTTGTATATATACTACATAGGATGCTAAATTTTAGTTTAGTTAGGAAACGAGTAGCACAGTTTAAAATTCTCCTTCTGGAGTTTCTGTCAATAAACGGAAATGTGTTCGCGAACTTTTGTGCTGCCCTGTATAGGATCTACAGAATTTATAACACACCAAGTAATAGACAAAAATTGAGTTAAATTTAAAATCGCGTTCAGTAACTTAAAACGCACTTCCAGGAATTATTGTTAACAGACAGTAGAGAATTCTTTTGTATGTCCCTGTATATGTACGATGACTGCAATACACACAATATTCTGTAGTAAGCCTCTTGTAATGCACCTTAGTGATATATATAAATTTAGATGCGTTTAAAATAGTGAAATATCATTTAAATAAACCGCAGGACGATTTTTCTCCATAGACGTAATGTAACGGAATTATTTTGAGTGCCTCTGTAAAGTAACTATAAGTGCTATGCACACCCTATTCCATATGAAGCTTCTTGTAATACACCTTAGTGATATATATCAATTACAATGTGTTTGAAATTGTGTAACATCATTAAAATGAACCGCAAATGATTTTTCCCCATAGACCGTAATGTAACGGAATTCTTTTGAGTATCCCTGTAAAAAAACTATAAGTGCTATAAGTACTTCAGTTGAAATAGGGAACGTGCTATAGATAACGACAATAACATATAAAAATTGCAAGGCAATCCGAGCCTATTTACGGGAGTTAGAGCACGGACAAGCGGCAGGCGGCCAGACGGCCAGACAAACCGAAGTCATAAACACTTTTCAACTAGGTTGGAAAGTGTTAAAAAAGAATCGCAATTTAATTTTTTTTGACGATTTATCGTAGGATGGCGAAACAAAGAAATAAAAAAAAATGGCAGAATATTCTTACCATGAGGATATAATATACCTGTAAAAAATTTCCTGCTTAACCTCGATATAGCGTCCGTGTAAAAAAAAAGAATGGCAATTTCATTTTTTTGACGATTTATCGTAGGTTGGCGAAACAAAGAAACAAAAAAAAATGGCAGAATATTCTTACCATGAGGATATAATATACCTGTAAAAAATTTCCTGCTTAACCTCGATATAGCGTCCGTAAAAAAAAAAAAAAGAATGGCAATTTCATTTTTTTGACGATTTATCGTAGGTTGGCGAAACAGAGAAATTAAAAAAAAAATACTCTTTCATGATAAATTCTCTATAACGAAAACCTTTTTCTACACTTCATATTGAACTAAGTTTATGTAAGTTTAACTTAAATAAATACACTTTTGTCATATGCATTTATCTGTATATGTAACGAAACTTATCCATCGTATTGAGAACAAAATTTAAATTTAAATTCCTTCCAGCTCAAAACTAAGGTCCGATTCTGAGCCCTGTCAATCCGGCTTTGATATTGTTAGTGTAGGAGACAAGAGAACAATATTGTTGCCATGAAAACAACAACTTATTCAATATAGAAATGTGTAACGACAGCATTCTTAATGAGACACTTTCTTTTAAAATACGCTTAAAACTTAGGCAGCCGGTGAAACTGTGTAATATTAAATAACTGCAGCAACACAAAACTTATATGCAGGGTGCTCAAAAAGTCTTTCCCTGATTACAATAATTTATGTCACAAAAACTAATATAACTGGGTCTATGCTTGCTTCAATATATTGTAAAGACATTTATGAAGTTTTTAAAACAAGCTTGAGAAGCTTCAGTAAATTTCGATGTGAGCACTTTTGGTAGCTCGAAGAATGTCAAGCTGGTATTCCTTTTTTCGCCACGTATTGCCCAACATTTGGGCTGTCACACTAGACACAGCATCTGTGATCCTCACCTTGAGTGGATATCCCTTGAATATTAAAAAATATATATGAAAAACTTAATAACTGGATTCATTACAGTGTGTCAGTTGAAGGATTTTTTGTAAACTATGTTCAGTTTGCTTTCCGAAGGGGCCTTGGATTGACCAAGCCTTATGTCTAGGGGATCATCTATCCAGATGAAAAAACTTAAGAACACGACTTTTCCATAATAAAAATTTTACAGTATTACATTCAATGGTTATTTCGTAATATTTTTTTGTAATCAAGGAAAGATTTTATGACTACCCTATATATTATAAAAGCTTACATAAATAAGAATAAACTATCTCATCGTTTAAGTTTGAATTCATTAAGTACTGTGCATTTAAACACTCATTTACCAAGCAATTTCTAAATGCATTAAAATCGCTTGTAATTGGCGAGGAAAAAGTGTTGCTAGCCAAATGGTGTCTTTTTGCGCCAAATACTCGAAAGTAGTTCATTTTTTTTTACAGATTTTCCACTGCAGTTAAGCAGCTAAATTCGACTGATGCATTATAACGCATGGGTCATTCCATGCTAAATCAGCAAATCAGCTGTGGCTGACATGTCATAGATTTTAATGAAAATCAGCATATAAGTAGATCATATTTATTTATGAGTAAATGTAAAATAATAGATTTCCGGAATGTTTATTTAAGTATTTAAACTTCCATTAAAAGTTGATATAAGATCGTGGTTTTGTCTACATGCTTGAAAATTCAATTTTCATTATTAGCCGTAGGAGTGGAAAGACTTTATCAAAAATTATTTATAATTAGGAATGAATAATAAGTAACAGATTGAAGTGATGTAGTAATTTTCCTTTCATTCCATAATGAGAAAAAAAATAAATAATGAAAAATTTTGAGAGGAAAATGCAATATTTCTATTACTTGTTTAAACATGAAGGAAAGGTCTTAACATTTTAAAATTGTTTGACGTTATGGATAAAAGTATATATTTTAAATATAGAACATTTCATTCTTGCCTTTTTATTCCAAAAAAATAAATAATGAAAAATTTTGAGAGGAAAATGCAATATTTCTATTACTTGTTTAAACATGAAGGAAAGGTATTAAGATTTTAAAATTATTTGACGTTATAGATAAAAGTGTATATTTTAAATACAGAAACTTTCATTCTTGCCTTCAGTTTATTTTTCCTCAACAATATTTTAAATTAGAGTAGAATAAATTATTGATTTAAACGGGGCAGTGGTTATATAGTAATCAAATTTCCGTATAGATGGCATCACTACATTTTGTTTTTGCAAGATGGCAGAGAAAGCGCTTAAATTTGAAGTGAAATAGCCCATAGAACGTATAAAATATTACCTTTTTGAAGTCATTTCTGCTATATTAGGAATCAAAAGGCAATCTTGAATTTTATTTCAGCATATCATGGGTTTTTTGAACTTATTGCTTCTGCAATATTGTTAATGTCAGGTTTTTCCTTCATTTGATTTTTTAAGTATACATAAGAGGAAAATTTGTGATTTTGTAATTTTTTTTAAAGTTTCTAAAATATTTTGAAGATGAAGAAAATAAATAGCAACTTAGCAACTTCCAAATTTGAGAATTTGGTTTTCATATGTAACATTACATCATACATCAATTTCACATACGTTTTTAAATTCCTTTGATTTTTATAACGCTTTTAATTTTCTCTAAAATTTTCAAATTTTCAATTTTTACAACCAATTTAAGGTCAACCATGATGTTATGAAATTATTATTACTAAATAAATATGATAACTGTCCACGGGTTACAATAGTATAAAAAAAAATTATTTATGTTAAATAGTTTTCAAGATATGGAACTTTAAACTTGCAACTTTGAACGATTCCATACAAGCCATTCTATGTCACAAGTTTTTTAAATGTCCAGAACTTCCAAAATATTTTATTTTTTGTCAAGATATTTTGAATAGCTCTATTTAAATATGAATTGAATATGTGTACCAAATTTCATTAAAATCGGTTACTATGTGGCCACGACTTTTTTTTTTTTAATTTTTGCTCATTTTACATGGAATGACCCGCATATGAGCAGTTTCATTAGCATTTTTTTTTCATACTGATTTTTTAATATTTTTTTTTCGAAATATTGTGAGTACGCCATTTAAGGAGATATTCCTTGTTAGTTGACCACAAAGTCACCCACGAGGGAAACAAACCACAGACTCGCGGCCAGAAAGCCCAAGAAACCATGGATCTTTTGGAATAATGTTATAATGCTAAATTTTACTGTTATAATTGAGGAAGAAAATAAAATAAAAGACTGATTTTTAGGGCATGTTTCGAAATAGTGATAATAAGTAAATAAATCCATATTATTATCCCTTTCCTTTAATGATATATATGTTTTAACAACTGGTACTTTGATCAATATTTTAATAGTTTTTAAAATACAGATAAATCCACAAATATTACCTATCAAATACAAGCTGTGTGTAGTTTTAGGATCTTTTTGCATTTTTTTTATTATCTATAACAATAAGGAAATAAGTTTGCTGGCTGTGTGTGTGTTTTTCGACTGTGTCCTAAAGAGATCGCGGCACGCAGAGCTACAAAATTTGGGGGGAAGGTACTTCTGTGTATCTAGTTTTGCACCTCGAAGCCCGATTTTGGAATTTTTGAATAGATTTATTTTAATTTATTTTTTTATGCGATTTGTAACGTTTTTTCACGTTTTAGTGCGATTTTTCCACATTTTTATCGAAACAAAGAAAGAACGCCTGCATCTTTGATTTAACCCTTTAACGGGCGGTGTCCACAAAAAAAGGACACCTAATTTTAATTCCAAAACTGACAAACGGCACCAAGAATATTTAATTAAAATTTTCCTTTTATTAAGTACCGGAAAATAAGCAAGTTTTTATTCTCTAATGAATTCGCTTGTAAATTCTGGTGTCAGTCCATTATTTCATCATTTTACAAACAGACTTACTCCGCGCCGGAAAGGGTTAAACGAAAGTTTCGGGTTGCCGAAAAGAGCCGGGTTTCCACATTCCAATTTAACTGCGCCTTATTCGAAAAGTATTTGTTCTATCAACACGAAAATCTACAGACCTAAGCAAAAAAAAAAAAAAAAAAAAAAAAAAAAAAAAAATGCGATTCCGAAAAACTAAAATTTTAAAAAATCCATCGGTAATTTCTTCAAATATTAATTAACATATAAATAAACATGCTCTCGAGGAAACTGAACCTGTTTCGATAAAAATAATTTCAAAGCTAAAGCCAGACCATCGTCTGGCGGACTAGAAAATTTGGCATGTATAAAATAACGAAAACTTTTGCATTTATTGGTTTGAAATTAATACATCTAAGCGTATTTTTAACGCTGAATCCAAATATCCAATTTTTGAAAAAATCTGACTATAACTACTGGAGATATTACTTTAAAAATTTAATTTTTCACACTTGCAGATGCCAGCATTTGAGCGCAGACAGCCGTAGCCGTCTGCGAGTGAGAACCGTAGACAGGAAGGAAGAAAGTTTTTAACCACGGATAAATTTATCAGTACTGGGAGATTTCGAGCTCTATAAAATTATTTAAAATAAAGGAGTTATCGATTTGAAAATTATGTATCATAGCACAAAATCGGATGCTGATTTCAAAAAAATAATTTTCGTAGAAATCAGATGATAATTTTACCGAAGATATCAATTAAAAATCTTTAACTGTAAAAGAGAATTTTTTTTTTCGAAGTCAAAAGGACACCTATTTTAAACTGAGCAAGAGAAGGCAAGGTTGCCAGAAATAACGGATGCCAGAATTAAAAAGCAGCTATTTTAGCTTAACAATTTTAAGGTATATACATATTTTTAAAAGTATATAACATACGGATTTGAAAATTGGTATATAGACGCAAAATCATACGGTGATTAAGAATTTCTAAAAATCGAAAAAAATCGGCCGGTAAGTTTTATTTTATCAAAAAATATATATATCGTTTACTTTCGAATACAAAAGATAAAAAAAAAATAAACAATGCTTAGAATAATTAAAAACTTAACTCACAAATTTTAACGTATTTTCAAATTTTTAAAAGTATGTAAGATAGGGATCTGAAAATTGCAATATATACGGAAAATCATATTTTATTAAAGAAATTCGAAAAATCGAACTGCGTGTGTCTCGAAAATGTCTATTTTTATGGAAACCGCAAAATAAAATTACCGATTTGATAATTCCAGACAACGAAATCTCTCATTTTCACTCATCCTCGAATATTAAGAAAACTATTAGCAGTATCGATTCGTAACTCACACTATATGCCTAGTTTATTTTTCAGATTCCGAAAATGCAAATTTTGAGAAAATTGATGATAATGTATCTTAATTTTGGCTAATATCTGACCAGCTTTGAATCAAATGACCCAGACATTTCAGGGATTCGTATTGAATTTACATCAGCTTTGGGGTCCGTCTGTCTATTTACTTTCCGACAGACGAAATGGTTACCAGAGGAATGGTTTCCTGCAGCGCTTTTTAACCCATTTTAGGCCAAGCATAGAAATTTTATAAAATGTGGTATTATTTGCATTGAAATTTGCTTAAATTACATTCATTAAGACACCAAAAAAGTTTCGTGCAGGAAAAATAATATTTTATTAAATTTGACGTTACTATTATTAATTTATCATTAATAATTTACCATTAAATTTAAATTTAAAAAAAAATAAGTTTTCTTATGGCAATTGTTTTATTTTTATTTTATTTACAAAACTTTACGCCATTATAAAAACATAGGATTAATCTCAAGTGGAATAATTATACATTTTCCAAAAGTCGAATTTGTCAATAACCGTTTCAAGTAAAAAACCAGCATATTTTGAAAATGTCTCAACAGAAAGTGATTACTTCAATTGAATTACTAATATTTTATAGATGTCTCCAGAACCCTTAAAAATAGCAGAAAAATAAAATTTGTGAAAAATATACGTCACAGTGTTAATAAAAATATATTAATTGAAATGGTGCGTTTACGCACCTTTGGCCGAAAATGGGTTAAGTGCTGTGTGTCGTACTATTTTTAGGTGCGTTCGTAATTATATAAATACGTAAGCACCTACTGTCGTCGTCTGGTCCGTCCGTCCGCATATAACAACGCAAAAACTACCCAACCGAATGGTTTGAAAATTAAGACATATTATCTTTGAAAAATTTTGTCGAGACATTTCAAATTTTATGAAACTCGAATCAAAACTTTAGAAGATATTAATAAAAACATTTATTAAGAAATTTTACTTTAAAAAAATCGGTGCTTCCTTGTTATAGGAGCTTCCGAAGTTTAATCATCAAGCGACCGAGATACTTATTTTATGACAGAAATTAATCTGCAGACGATATAATTCATTTCACAGAATTAAAAATCATCAAGATCTGAATCCTCTTTAATAAAAACTATGCGTTGCTGACGACTGGGATTTTCGCGAATCGTTGCCACAGATTAATCTCGGAAAATGAAACATTTGAAGTTACTGAAAAAATTAATTGCTCGAAAAGTATTTGTCAGAAAATTATTAGACAAACTTCGTTAGAAAGGTAAAAAATTGTATTTTTCTTGATATAAATTTGAAATCTAATGATTATGCCGTTTTTCAAATATTGAATTTCAAAAATTACCAAATTTCACAATGGAGTACCATAGCGAAATCTTCACGCGTAAAAAGATAATGATAACGGCAACGTGCCCTGACGCGTATACTGGCTATAGCACGAGTCACAAATTATATTATAAATTATAATTATTATGTTAAAATATAAAAGTGAATTATGATGTCACAAGTGCATGATTTTTATTTAATTCTCGATAAATACTAGATGCGCCATTTATTTTTAGCATATATATATATATATATATATATATATATATATATATATATATATATATATATTTAATGTAAAAAATCTGTCAGAATTTTAAATAAAAAAAATAGTTTTCTGCGATGTTCTGTAACCCGGGAAGCCCGGGTTTGATTCCCTAGTATTTATATAACTACCTATAGTACGAACGTACCTCATTTGTCACGTTTGACGTACAATTTCCAACTTGTTTAAACTTCTCATCGCCGCGAACTGATATATCCTTTCACTATGCTGTAGTTTTCACTGCAATATTGGGATTACTTTAATCAATTTAATTCTACAAATATAAAGTAGTTTTAAAACATTAAATAATGATTAATAGTCTCAAGGATTATATTCATATACGTAATTCAGTTTTTATATCATGTTTGAAATATCATGTTTTATTAGCATTTAAGAAAAATTACAGAGAAAACAACATTACAATTTTGCCCTTTTGGTCAGGGGGTTAAAGGGACCGGGCGACGCCAGGGGGATCAGCCAGTCTTTAATATTTCAAAAAAATGCATGATTTTATAAAACTTCGATTTTTTTAAGCATGTGAAAAATGGCAGTTTTTGACTCCCTCTAATGAAAAAAAAAGATTTTTAAGATTGATTTTGTTTAAAATGTATTTGAACTTCTTTTCTATATAGGTATCTACATACAAAAAAAATGGGTAAAGTAAAAAATGGTCCGGCAGTCCATGTTTACTAAAATTCTTCGAAATGATCCATATCCAATTTTCTTTACATAAAGCTTTTTTCATATATTTTTGTATAAAAGTTTGACACAAAATCTTCATTACAGGTGTACCAACACTTGAAAAGATTATATTAATTGTTACCGAAGAAAAAACCCGAACGAAAGATCTATCAGACATTCATAACTGGTAAGGAAATATTGCTTACAACTGTTAAAATTTTCATGTGTTACATTTAGTTTTATAAATTAACATGTAATTTATTTTAACACTTAACTGCACCACATAGTAATTTTTCTAGAGAACTAATAATATTAAAGGAATAAAGTGAAATTTTACATTTTTTATATCTCGTCGTTATTTCTAGAATAGAAACATGAAATTTCCTTCATCAATAGCGGTTTTTTCTCAAATGCACTTACTACGCATGCGCTTTATGATGGTTTTGAATTGATATGTAACATGTAAAATTTCTCAGGTGGTCCTATCATTTCATAAAAAATCTCTTATTTGGTTTATAAAAAAAGTTAACAAATTTTAATAAAACTTGAGTTTATTTTTTTAAGTTCATTTTGGCACGGAAACAGTTTTATTATCAATTTTAAAGTACGAAGTAAAATGTGCATATTATTTTAACAATTCACGACTTGTGAAGACTTATAATTACCACTTTTCTATTTGACGGAGACTGGTGGCGTGAAATCACTACTTTTAAGTTTCAAGCAGTTGTATAGAAAAAATAGAATTTTAAATAATATTTGCACATTTTGTATATATTTGCTTAATTAAGTCTTTTAATTACTGTTTTTTTAGCAATTTAAAAATCTACTAGATGGAACCCGTCAAAACGTGACGGAAAAAATACTATAACAATATCAGTAAAATAAGCATCTTTATTATTTAAGTAGGGCTTCGTATGAAACAGTCTTTCAAATATTTTATTTTAAAAAATCCCCCCTCCCCCCAATGAACTGCTATTTCCGATGCAAACTCCAAATGAACACTCCTTAAACAAATGTGTAATGCAAATCAGTTTGACATTACCACCATATTCCCCACGACAAAAAAAAAAGGTCATGGACCTATAAAGTATCATACAAATAGTCCTATCATAAAGTATCATACAAATTTCCTACTTTCATCTCATATTCAGTAAGTAAAAGAAAATAGTATAAGCACCCCCCCCCCCTGTGATAATGCAATCGAATGAGCTCCTATACGCATATGTATTGCATCTGCCCAAAGGCACCGTTGAAATTCGACGTTAAAAAAAGTTTTAAAATGTTTAAATTAAAAGTTTTAAAATGTCCTCTTTAATCATTGTTCGTTTCAAATCCATATCTTCTAAAACACATCCATTGTTTTAAGCTAATCAATTTTTATGTAAAACTGAAGAAGTTTTGTTAAAAATAATAAATTAATATGCAGATGAGGGAGAATTTTAATGTTTTCAATTATAATTTATTTGTATGGTTTCTTCTATCCCTTTACATAATCAGGATGATTATTCCTTTTCCATCACAGTCGGTCTCTTATACAGTTAAATATCCAATGGATCTTTAAAAAAATAATAAATAACAGTTCCTAGCATATTCTGATTCAACATATACATCAACGAATTCAACATATCAATTTTATGTTAATCATAAACTAAATATAGTTTTTTTTTCTTTTGACAGATTTTATATTAGCGCCAAAATACTCTATCTTATGGATAATCTGATCTTATGATTTATCAGGTTTTTATTATTATTTTTTTTTCACTTTTCATGAAGGTTAGGGATACCTATTTTCAATTGTTGCAACTTTCCAAGGGGCTATTTTACATTATTAAAACAAATGGATAGTCATTGTTGATATAGAATTGAAAAATATTTCATGCTTGAAAATTATTTAAAAAGTCGTTAAATTAAGCGACAGATTTCAAATAAATTTCAATCGAAAGCTAATTTTTTTTCTAATTGAGGATGTAAGAATTGAAATTGTAAAATGTAGTAAAAAAATTTATTTTTTAGTATTTAGAAGTGATGTAAGCGCGATGAAAGCTAAAGCGATAGTGCCGTTTGTTGTCACAACCGTTATACATTTCTAAATATTGCCACTGTGTTTTGGTTGGCGTCCAAAAGTAGACTACCATTTTTTGACATCGAAAGAAAAATTCACAGTGAAAGAAATAAGACTTTGCCGCTAATAAGGAACTGTTAAATGAACTTATAACAAACCTACCAAAATAATTCCTATAAAATATAGCCTTACATTGTTTATTCTAGCTAAAAATACAATCATTATTTTAAGTTTTTTTTTCCTGAAATTCTTTACTTTTGTGAATTTTTTTATTAAAAAAGGAAATCTTAATAATTTAAATCCTATAATTCCTATAACTTAATCCTATAATTTAAAAAAAGTAATTGGTAACATGTAATCAAGGTATGCAATCAAGAGGAAGCAACCAATAAAGGATCCAGTTCTAATCTTTAAAATTAAAAATTGAAATATCAGTTAATATTACGCCATGTTGACACAATCATATAAATTTTCTTTTTAGTTTTATCAATGTTAAAATGCATTTCAAGCTAAGCATAACGTCATTTTCACCGGTACAAACTTTTCACACGTACATTTATGCCTAAGCACCATGCATACAAATAAAAATATATTTTGCATTTAATTGTAATGAAAAAAATGGCATCAACAAAGTTATAATGCTTAATGATAAAATGAACCCAATGGACAATATTTCCGTGACGTCACAGTAAATATGAATTTTTATTTGCTTATAAAACACACGGATAAATATTTTTACCGAAATACTTAAACATTTTAACTATATTTTAACTTACAAATTAAAAAATTCGGCCTAAAAGTCACGTGCTTTTAATATTTAATATTTATTTTTTATGCTCGCAATCATTGAGTTCAGAAAATAAACTCTGCACGTCGCAACAGTGGGCGTTAATCCGATTGCCGACTTTATGACGTCATAAGCAGAAGTAAAATTTTAATTTAAGATTACGGCTAATTAATTAAATTTTCGAACAAACGAATGTACGATAACAAATCTGTGACCAAATATCTTTCATTTAAAAGAAGAATGATGTAATTTGATGTAGTAGTTTGTTCTCACGGATTGTCGAAACAAAACGCTTAGCGTTTTAAATATATAGATTACTGTTCCTTATAAATACTATGTGTACTGTATACGTATATACAAGCAAGGTATATACAACCTATTGAATTTTTAGTTAAAGCCTTCTTTAGTGAAACCGGAAATGCAATTTCAATGCAGTCAATTTGACTGGCAGTTTTACAACGATGGCTAGTTGTTAATTACAAACGGAGCCACACTTAGACAGTTTCAGGAGACCATATTTATGACCTCAACAGTCATATAAGGTTCAAACATGGCGTATCCGTAGGTAGCGGTTCTTTTATTATGGTATGTCGGAATCTTTGATCTTTTATAGCTTTCATCGGACGTCGTCGCCGGACTCCGACATACTCCATCTCGGCGATCCGATGGCTTTTGACAGTTTTATTATTGGAACCTGGGGAGATAATTACATAGGAAACCTGCCATTTCTATTATAACTTTCTCATCCTAGCATTGTGAAATTCCTCTCAAAGCAATAATAAAGGTTACTTTCAAATTTGGCGGAAGTTTCACGTAATGAGTTAAAATGTGTGTTTGTAATGCAGAAAGCCCCTACCAGGAAAAATAGATTTTCCCGGCACAGCGCATCACGTGATCTAGGTACGTGAGCTTCGCTGAAATAAGTTCGTTTCGTAGAACAGTGATGTAGCTAGGAAAAATTGTTGTGTAGTGCTGTTTTTTTCTGCTGAATGTAAAATTGTAATCCCAGTCCGTTATATTTGTGTTGTGATGTTTTATGTGTCAAGAAGAAATAAATTTATCAAAAAGTTAGCCGTGGTGAATCTGTAGTGTTTAAACGAATTTTTGTTTTCACCCCGAGATTATATCTGTATGATTATTTAAGAGTACTCACACAATTTGGCTTCCCAACTTCGGGCTACAAATCCAGTGAAATATATTAATATGATTTTTTTCAACGAATACAAAATAAGTGATATATTTTTAAATAAAGAAGCATCTTATGTAAGCTTTCGAAGCTGTTTCGTTTTCCAGTAGCTACAACCAAAGAAATAGAACATCTATTCTATATTCTTTGCTACAACCAAGGAAATGGCGTAATCGGTCGCCATTGCATTATCTGATTTCTGATTTGCGTTCTTAATCTTCGTAAGTTTTAAAGTTCTACAAATTGTTTCGTGTATGCTCAAGAAAAATGGTGCGTTGTGTGTGTTTACAAAGTTTTTCAATTTGTTCAAGTGTGTCTGTAGATGCGTATTCTGCAATGTAAAGTAAACGAAGTTTTAAAACGGTTCCGTAATATTTTTAATACATACAAAAGAATGCATTCTTACATCATTTTGTTATTTTTATTCTATATTTCCCCTTTCCCCCTCCCTTACTTTTGATTTTGTTCATGAATGCTTATTGTGACTTTGTTTAAATAAGATATTTTTTTTATTCATACAAAAAGAAAATGATAAAAAGAAAGTAAAACTGATATCAGTTTCAGGTCAAATCGAAATTATTATAAAGCATTCGTAATTTTATCGCAATTATCATAAAGATGTTTTTCTTTTTTCTTTTTATTATTGGTTTTAAAAGAATTGATTACAGTTTCTATAAAAATGTTTGTTGTTATTTAATACTAAACGTAAGTACTTAATTCTGAGTTCTTGATTTATTGAGAAAAGAAGCCTTGGCTGTGAATTTTAAAATTGAATGAGTAAGTTTTGCATGTTTTGTTTGTTTTGATTTTATTAAGGTAAAAAGTTTTTTTAAAAGTTGTACTGAACAAAACCGATATTAAGTTGTCTTAGTAATTTAAAAATAATATTGGTTTAAAATTTAATTATTCAGTTATGTGTTTTGATTTCATTTAGAATATTATTTTAAGTGACAAATATTCAGCTATGTGTTTTGATTTCATTTAGAATATTATTTAAGTGACAACTATTCAGTTATGGTTTTTATCTCATTCGAAATATTGTTTTGATTAAGTGTCGCGTTATGAAATCCAGTTTATTTAAATCAAAAGAGATTTAATGTTTGTTCTGTTTTGTAGTAAGGATTCGTATTAGGGTTAAAGCTCACTGTTTTGTGAGCTTTAACCATAATACTATGACCGTTGTCACATTGCAGGAAAACATTAAATCATACCCCTCGTTCGATGTTGATTTTGTAAATTCATTAGTCAGAAACCAAATTGCAACTCGGGAAGAAGAACAACGTGGGCGATAATTAGAGGATAAACAAAAAGAAACAGAGTTAGAACAGCGTAAGCTGGAATTAGAAGAGAAGCATAGGGCAGAAAAGTTAGAGTTAAAAAAGCTTGAGAGAAATTTTCAGCTTGAGAAGTTTAAGTTACAGGCTCACAGCCAAAGTGTTTCCAGTGGAGTGGTAGGTGGTAATGCGACGGGGATAATGTATCACGCGGAGAGTAAGATAGATAACCAAAGGTTGTTGCCTACATTCAGGCCAGAAACTGATGATGTAACTTTGTTTTTGGTGCTTCTGGAACGCCACTTAAAGCTCTCGAAGGTACCCGAACATCTGTGGGTATCCTATTTATTCAGTGTTGTTCCATCTTCTATTTCTACGCTTATCGCTCGTGAATCAGAAGAAAACGCTTCAAAATTTTCACACGTTAAAGATTTACTTCTAAAACAGTTTAAAATTAGTGGCGAAAAATTCAGACAGCTGTTCTTTGCTCATCGTAAGGCGAAGGAAATTACTTGAAGAGATTATTATTTCGAACTTCGAGCTTATTTTGAAAACTGGCTTAAAGAATTAACTGTAACGTCTTTTGAAGCTCTTCAGGATCTAATCATAGCTGATCAAATGAAAAGACGCGTGCCTGTTGAATGCAAACAGCATATGTTAGATGATTGGGGAAATTTAAATTCACTAGTCGACCTTGCCGAAAAACTAGATACGTATGATATTATAAGAACTAATTTCCCTAAAAGAGATCCGGTTGTACTCCAAGCAAAAAAAGTTTTCTCGACGAGATAGTAATTGGAAGCAGAATAAGCCTCCAAAAGAAGACAGATTTCCTCCTAAGTTTGCTAATCGACGCTTAAAATCAGATATTGTTTGCTACGGTTGTGGTAAACTGGGATTTATAAAGAAGAAATTCCCAGACTGTACCCGCAGATATGGGAGTGAATCGTTCTATTGCGGGAGAACGTATGTATGAGCTATTTTTAAAAACTTGTGCTGCACTGAACCCTCATACTCATGATGTTACGTTGGCTGACGGAATGACAATGGCCAGAGAAACTTTGTCTGCTACTGTTCCAGTACAAATTGAACAAATTGAAGGTCGAGTCTTCAAAACGGTGTTCACTGTATTACCAAATGCTAAGGGTAATAGAACACTTTTAGGTATGGTTTTCTTGCACAATGCTAAAATGGTGTTAGAAACTGCCAACAAAACGTGGTATTTCAGTAATAAACCTCAGAAAAAGTTTCATTTTGTAGATGAATACGTTGAAGAAAAGTCAGTCCATACGCCTTACGTGAAGATGGACGCAAAAATTTAACTTCTGGTGAAAGAAGAAAACTTAATGGTCTTCTGAAAAGGTATGAAAAATCCTTTCAACCAGGGGGAGAGACAACCCCTTATGTAGAGCATCGCATCAATACAGGTGATAGTGCTCCTATTGCTGTACCACCTATCGGATGACTCCTGCTAAGAAAGAAATAGATAATCTTCTAGCTCAGGGAATCATAGAGGAATGTGAATCACCTTATGCTTCACCGGTGGTTCTCGTACCAAAGCCGGATGGTAGTATGAGGTTATGCATCGATTACAGAAAACTAAATGCAGTTACAATGGCAGATAAATATCCATTACCTCGAATGGATGATCTTTTACATGAATACAAGCATACTTCTTATATGTCAACTTTAGATCGTCTTTCAGGATATCACTAAGTTCGAGTCTACCCATCCGATCAAGATAAAACTGCATTTGTCTGTCCTTTCGGAACTTTTCGTTTTTTAAAGATGGCTTTTGAACTTAAAAATGCTCCTGCTACGTTTCAGAGAATGATAGATCAATTT
This sequence comes from Maratus michaelseni, assembly GCA_963931845.1. Lineage (NCBI taxonomy): Eukaryota > Metazoa > Arthropoda > Arachnida > Araneae > Salticidae > Maratus > Maratus michaelseni. The sequence goes on along the minus strand of OZ007596.1, from coordinate 150,577,484 downwards.
AGAAGTTGTCTTAAGGATGTCCTTGCTTTGTTATATCTAGACGACATCATCGTTTTATCAGACACCTTTGAGAAACATCTCTCAGATCTTACGGCTGTATTCGAGAGTCATTGAACTTAAATCAGATGCCAAGAGTGAAAAATGTCATTTCGCTTGCGAAAAGGTCAAGTACCTAGGGCACTGGAAAACACCAAATGGTCTAGAAGTAGATCCAGACAAGGTATCTGCAATTAAAGCAATACGTCCTCCCAAAAATGTGAAAGAGATCCAGTCTTTCTTACAGATCTGTTCTTGGTACAGAAGATTTATAGAAATTTTGCTGATATCTCAAGGCCCCTTAGCAATCTCACGAAAAAGAAAGTGATTTGGAAATGTTGAAACGAAGAGCAAACATCCTTCGAAACTCAACAATGTCTCATAACACCTCCTGTGCTTAAGCAAGCTGATGGGACCAAACCATTTATTCTGCGTACTGACGCTAGTAACTATGCTCTTGGTGCTGTTCTTCTACAGGGTGCTGAAAAGGCCTCTGAGCATCCCATAGAATACGCTAGCCGTCTTCTTACAAGTGCTGAAAGAAATTATTCCACTGCGGAACACGAGGCATTGGCTGTTGTCTGGGCCTTAGGAAAAATTCGTGGCTATGTGGAAGGACAAGAAGTAGTTGTGGCTACGGACCACCAACCTTTAAAATGGCTTTTGAGCCTTAAGTCACCAACTGTGAGATTAGCCCGTTGAGCACTACAAGTGCAATCGTTTTTATTAAAAATAGAATATGAACCTGGAAAATCTAATGTTGTGGCTGACATGCTATCGCGTCCTGTCTGTAGTCATCAGTCTGCTTTCGGTGAGACATGCAACTTTGTCAGCATAGACATGCCAACAAGAAGCCCAGAAGATATCAGAGAAGCTCAGTTGCAAGATGAAAATCTTAAAAAGATTATAGGTTGTTTTGAAGACGAACATAAAAGTGAAGACTTCGCCAATTGGATTGATAGAGGATTTCTGATGAATCAAGATGTGCTTTACCGGTATGCTCCTGAATCAGGCGCCGAGGAAGCGCAACTGGTCATTCCAGTACAAGAAAGACAAAACATTTTAAAACTTCATCATGACGACCCCTCAGTCGAACATTATGGTGAAGCAGGTATTTATCAGATAATTGCTATGAGATATTATTGGACAGGCATGAGAGCATACATTTCTGAATACATGAAGAAGTGCCCAGAGTGCGCTCATTATAAATCAACAAATCAGAAACCAGCCGGTTTATTACGAATACCTGCTTATGCTCAACGATTTGAGACTTTCAGCATTGATCTTTTTGGACCATTGCCTCGTAGTGAAGATGGGCACCGATGAATTTTTATAGTAGAAGATTGTGGCACTAAATGGGTAGAACTGTTTACCTTAACAGCTGCCACTGCACAAGAATGTGCGACACCCTGATTGAAAAGATTTCCCTTCGTTATGGTATCCCAAGAAGATTCCTAAGTGATAACGGTCCTCAGTTCGTGAGCGCTGTTCTACAACAAGTTTGTTACATTCTTGAAATTGAAAAATCATTGACACCTTTGTACCACCCTCACACCAACCCGGTCGAACGGAAAAATAAAGACTTGAAACCTCGAATAGCAATCGGGGATGAACACGATTCCTGGATTGATAAACTTCCTTTTATTAGATTTGCTATGAACTCTGCCAGATCTGATACAACAGGCCAAACTGCCGCCTGTCTGCATTTTGGTCGAGAACTAAGAACAATCGATGATGTGGTGAACGATTTTAGAGCAGTTGTGGAAAATGACAATTTTGTTCCGGAAATAACTCCATATCTTAAACGTCTTGCAGATGTTTCAAAGAGTGTGAAAGAGCGAGTTCAAATAAAACAAGATCAGCGTAAGAAATATTATGATAAAAATCGTAAAAGAGTTTATTTTACACCTGATGAAAAAGTATGGATTACCTTACACCCTGTGAACAAAGCAAGTAACCAGAAAACAGCAAAATTTATGCCTAAGAGGGATGGACCATTTAAAGTTCTGACTCAAAAATCCCTGATGACGTATGACATTGCCAGCCTAGAAAATCCTACTCAGCGAATTGCGTCTTACCATGTTTCAGTCTTGACACCCTTCAAAGAAATTGAAACTACACCAGTTACACCCCCGAGAAAAAGAGGGAGACCCGGAAAACATCCTGTTTCTTCTCCGAGACCTATGTCGGAAACAGAGGGGGAGGATGTAATGTAGAAAGCCCCTGCCAGGAGAAATAGACTTTCCCGGCGCAACGCATCACGTGATCTAGGTACGTGAGCTTCGCTGAAATAAAATCGTTTCGTAGAGCAGTGATGTAGCTAAGAAAACTTGTTGTGTAGTGCTGTTTTTTTCTGCAGAATGTAAAATTGTAATACCAGTCCGTTATATTTGTGTTGTGCCGTTTTATGTGATGTTTTATGTGTCAAACAGAAAAGAAATACATTTATCAAAAAGTTAGCCGTGATGAATCTGTAGCGTTCCAAACTAATTTTTGTTTTCACCCTGAGATTATATCTGTATGATTATTCGAGAGTACTGACACAAGTTTATATTTTCGCCAAGTGTTCCAACCGACTTTTTCTATTTTTTATTTTTCGCTGTACTAAATAGAAAATTATACTTTAGAATGTTATAATGTAACTGAATGATCCAATAAAACACAATTTCACAGCAGAAAGAAAAATGTTTTTCCAAAGTTGCATTAATATAAATAGGGTTTTTTTTTTCATTTTTTGACAAATGAAATCATGAATTATAAGTATATATTGAGTTTTTTACTATGATGACATTTATCAGGCTGTCACGAGCAGAAATTCTATTCAAAACTCCAACTTTTAGAGCTATTTCTAGAAGACCTCCTGCTTTTATCGAAAAATGGGAAAAACTGTTTGATTTTATAGTTTCTTTCTTTTTTTTCTTTTCTTTCTTTTTTTTAAGTACTCATTTTAAAAAGTTAACCTCTAATATAAGTATTGTTTTAATCATATTTATCATGTAGTATTATTACAAATTCTGAACACATTGAAGTTTATGTGACATAGGAGGGTAAAAAATGGAATTTTCAAGATTTAATCTATCATTTGGCCAGCATGATTGCACAAAGCAAAATAATAATAATAATAATAATAATAATAATAATAATATAGATAATGCATATTGGTTTGTAACTCAATACGTACTTATAACTCAAGATTTCATTTGTCAAAAAATGAAAAAAAGAAGAAGAAGAAAAGAAAGAAAGAAAATTGTTTTTTTTTTTTTACATCCGGGTCAAACATAAATCCCCCCCCCCCCTCATTTTCAAAGTAAATGTATAAATAAGAAATTTTTTCAATCCATTACCTTAATTTTAATTTTAAATATAAAATAACTGTAAGGATTGTTTTAGACATTATTAGCTTTTTTTCCCCACTCAACAACACGACACTTTTTGGCACATTTTCTGACTCATTTTTAAACGTAAAGACGTAAAATTGGCAGGCCTGACTATTGAAGGGATTTGGAATCGAATTGAGTTTTCCATTTTTTTAATAAATAAATTACTTATCGAGCTATAAGCGACTGTTGTCATCACGTGACGACATGTTTTTCTCCTTTCCCACACTGCTACGTCCGGAAATTCTGTTCAAAACGCCAACTTTGACAGAATTTTCTAAAATAGCTTCTGCCTTGAACAAAAAAAGAAAACCCTGTTCGGTTACATAGTTTCTGATGAAGAACACTTGCCAATTTCATGCGTTTCTAAACAAAAATGAATTCGGAAATGTTTTATTTTAATTTTATTATTTTTGAATTAATAGTTATAATTATTATATTCCAGTTTTTTCAACATTATATTAATCTATCAACAATATTTAACCATTCTCATGGTTTCATTTCCCAATATAAATCAAAATTTAATTTTAAATAACAAAAAAATATTAAAACACCCAAATTTCTAGTAATGGACACCCTCTGTTCCAGTAATGGACTCTATTTGTTTCAGTAATGAACACCCCACAAAAAGTAATAAATATAATTGTTTTTATGACTGTATTTAGTACCAGAATTTATTGAAGGAATACTAATAAAACAAAATAGTTATTTTCAAATAAATTTAGCAATTGAGATATCAATAATTAATAAAATATTTGTGAAAATGATTCACTGTTTAAATTAATTACTGTCATTATCACAATATCAATATTTTAAATATTTTAGATAGATGTTTTAAAATACTAAATGTCAGGGAAACAATGTCATGATCAATTGTCAAATTGAGAGAGTAGGGGTGGGGGTAGAGGAATATATTTTAAAAAAACTGAAAGAAAAAATGTTTTGGAGTAGTTTTGCATAGATTCGTATAATTCCCACTATTTTTAACAGTTAAACTACCTGAAACTACTTGATATATTATTTGTAGTAATTAGTATTACAAATATAAAAGAAATGATACTGCATATTGAATGTTTTAAACAATAAATAAAATAATTTCAAGTAAAACTGTAGAACTGACGTGTTTGAGGTCACTGATCTGCAGATTTATTAGTTTCATTGATACTATAAATTTAATTAATATTACAATTGTTTGTTTTTTGTCGGAGGTGAATAAGCAAATATTTAAGACAGAAAATAATAGATTTTTAACAACTTCTGCAACTTTTTTTTTTGAGAGGGATTGAGCCCCTTTTTTATCTATCCCCTTAAACAATATTCTCTGCTTCCTGATTTGTTTTATTGATTGCCAGATTATAAAATATGCAAGGCAGAGTTATAAAAAAAACTAATTTGATTAAAATATTGAAAATTTTATTAACCACGCGAAATTAATTAAAAGCAGCTATTTATAAAAATTTTGGTGCTATTACATACTGGTAAGTGCAGTTTAAAAATTAAATTCGATTACTTGGGTTTTTAGTTAAGTCAAAAGATTTTACGCATTATGAATATTACTAAAATTGCATTTTTAGCAGTGTCTATTATACATGGACTGTCCATTACTGGAAATTGACTAATTAAGCATTCCAGTAATGGACACGTGGTCTCAAAACCTTAAAAATAAATGAAATTTTGTAAATCGCCATTAGTATATAAAATTCAAAGTTTTCTATTACTACCAAAACAAAAACATGCAATTTTGCAAGAAAATAAAAAAATATGTAAATTTATTAAAGGAAGTCAGCTCTTAGCATGTTCATTAAGATTTTCACTGAAAAACAGTGGAACTTCGAAATATTATTTTCTGCTTACTGATTGGTCTGATTAGAACTGTCAACAATAACCCAGATTATAAAACATACAAGGTGGAGTTATGAAAAAAAGTAATAAAAGATAAATTTTTATTGGTTATTTTTTTTTATAAACCAAAAACATTGAAGGGTGTCCATTACTAGCACATATACCCTACATAAAATACAGTGGCGCAGCCAGGATTTTTACATATGAGGGATTGGGAATTATTATCACTCATAAAATGTAAAATTGCTCGAACTAAGATGTTTGTAAAGCAGACTTTTGAAAATATGTGGCATGTAAAACAGAATGAAATCCAGAAGAAAGGCAGACAAAAAAAAGTTAGCATTCAGCTGTTCCAAGGCTTCATAAAAGAAGCTTCTTCTTTAATTGTCGCCGAAAAAAGGGAGTGAGAAACAATACTTGAGTAATTTTTGTAAATGTTCCTTATTCCTTTTTAATATTGAACTGAAGAAGGGACTCGTATTATGAATCCTTAAAACAATCCTTTCCTGAAAAATTAAATATTAATCGACGTAAAAAAAAAGGAATAAACAGAAAAATTATTTAGAAATTAGACCACCACCTTACTATGCTAGTATGTATAATAATAATAATAATAATAATAATAATAATAATAATACGCGATCTAACAAGGACGTGATGGTCTGGCTTCATAAGATTATCAGTTATGTATTAGACTAAAGTATAATTATGGGTCACTTTATTACATTTAGTATAATTAGTGTACAACTGACGACATGATTTCGTATACAGAAAGTATGAAAATAAAATGATTAAAAGAAGAAGAAACTACCGTCCTTACATTGGCGATTCAACGCCAAAGATAGCAACCGGCCTTTCCGATAATCATAAGATAAATTGCTGTGTACTGATGTCCGGAACGGATACTCACTAAACGCAGCCTAAACTTCGTGGGCGATCCCGTAATTGCAGTCAAGTGGATGACGTGGACTGAAAGCTGAACGGGCGATGTACAGCCCTATGGTCAGAGCGTGGATTCTTACAGGTCAAGAGGAATGTGGCGGGATGTCAAGAGGAAGGTAACAATGGTTCCCTTTTGGTGCGTCTCATCCATGGAACTAGGTTCCTAGTTCTATGGTCTCATCTTTTTCTTTTCTATTTAAGTATAGCCCCCTAAGATAATTACATGGAGTTTCATACCGCACGGTGCAAGTCTCGAAGGGTCTGGCGGGCTGTCAAGGGAAGGAAAAGAAAGCTTTCACTACGGATTCTTTAGTACCTATAGATAAGGTAAAGCTAGGATAGTCTGCGCACAATTCAAAAGAATAGCAATAAAAAATCTAAATATTAATTTGTTGCTAAACTATTCATGAATAATTTTTACTTCATTTGTTTTTCATGCATTTCCATTGCTATTTTCTTGTTATGTTGCAATTTAATAGAGACAGTTGTAATAAAACCAAAAAATTTATTTTGCGCAATCTGTCCTTACAGGATTGGTATGATTGCGCAAATGGGTAGGAGAGATTGTAACTAATAATAACTACAATTAAATTGTTAACAATAATAATTACACTTAAATGACATTGCTGTAAGGTTTTTGTGAACAAATATTTTTGTATTAGGAGTGAATATTTCAACCTAATTATTAAAGAATCAGAAAAAGGAAATAATTTTTAAAACGATTAAAAAATTTTAATTAAAGGAAAAAAAATTAAAGAATCAGAAAAAGCAAGTCCAGATAAGATTACAAAATAAAATTATGTTACTTAATAACACGTTTAACTTAAAATTAGAACATTTTCATTTTTCATTTTTTTATGCAAATTTACCAATAAGCTGCGTAATATCCCCTAGCATGGAAACTAATGGGAACACTGCGCCATCTCTCCTAAGTAGAAGATGCGCAAACTCTCCAATTTCGGTAGGAAAGATTGCGCGGCCTTTTATTTAAACATGACCTCTTCTAAAACGAACCGTTGATGTTCACATTGTTAGTCTAGATTAATAGCTTATGAGAAATCGTTTAAGTTAAAAATATTTTGTACAATTGACATTGTGTAGAAATTCTGATGAATAGCTATGAAAATTCAAGCACTTACTTTGGGAAAACAAAACAAAATAGCAATACTTTATCTTAGACGCTCAAAGCAATCAACGTGCACTTTCAAGTAGACACTCCACTACTGTTGTTGTACAACTACCTGGAGTCGCTTCTCGCTCACTCTACTCCTTCCTTCCGAACCACAGCCGTCTCAATATTAGGCCTGAGCACTGATTCAAAATGGCGGCTGCCGAAGGCGGACTTTTTTACGCTGTTCGCATTAAGTAGTTCTACCATTTGAGTGATTCTAGTCACAAATGCTTTTCGATAAAACCTTATTCTAGTAAATAACAATGCATATTATATTACTAAGATAATATGAAAATGCAGAAAAATCATCCACATCAATATATTTATGATTAAAAAATTGCCTGCTATAATATTAAATTATTATTATTATTATTATTATTTACAGATATACGTTTATTAGTTAATGATTTACAAAATGCAATTTAGACCACACACAAAAATAAATAAATAAAATTAATTAATTAAAAAATAGCTATATACATAAACTTATAAAATAAATAAGTAAATAAATAATATGTTATGAATGGCAATTTCCCACATTTTACAATGTACTTTAATGGTATTCCTGACATGCACTGACATTTTTTTCTTTATCATGCAGTACATTTAGTATTTATTTATTCAGCGCATTTATTTTCACATTAACAAAAAAAGAAGCACACTCATCATAACAACTTCACTTATAAATTAAATATCTAATTATGTTGGATATTTAAGATAGTAAACTGGAGTAGAAAAGTGTATTTATAACAGAAAAATCTTGTTAAAATTCTTAAAAACGTATATAATAGATATTCTTATAAAATCAAACAAATCATAAAAAAAAAAACATTTGTTTAAATATATTTTTACTTAGAGCATGTAATATTAAGGTAGTAATTAGTGAAATAGCAGTGCATGTAATACGAGGTTGTATCGAAAATGCATCGACAACATTAGTAATGACAATAATGAAAGTGCTGGGCTTTTCCTTAGTACTATGCAAATCACAATAAGTTTTTGGTAAAATTTTATACATCCACTCTTATAAAATTTATTAATTATTTTTATATTAAATTAAATATTTTGCAATAGATCATTTAAAGTGTACATTTTCTAATCTTATTTTTGTCAGTTTTTTCTTTGTTAAATTTGTTATTAATGATTTTTGAGTGATTGTTTAAAATAATTTTAAATATTGCAGCAATAAAAGCTTTCTCAAAATTAAAAATATCACAAGAACAAGCTTTATGATAGCCTTTCTATTTTTCATTCACAATATTTTTGAAATATGAGTCACTTACTGATATCATTAAATTCAGTTTATTTTCATTTGTTATGAAAGCATTATAAAAATTTCTATGCAAATATAAATATATACGAAAGTTTGTGTAAATATAAATAGCACATGAATAGTAGTATGCATAAATAGCAGTACATGGAATTTTTTTTTCATAACAAACTTTTAAAAAGGAAAAACTGTGATAGATTTTTTTAAAATTAGCTTTAGGCACAATCATTGTATCTATTATCGTTATTATTACAAAAATCTTCCTTAATCATCTCGAATTTGAATCTTCTACAGCATGTCAAATCCAATTAAACAAACATTCAGAAATTTAGAGAACAATGTTTTTTTTTTTTTTTTTTTTTTTTTTTTTTGTAAACTTATGGAAGCTGAAAACATTTTGCGATGCTACAAATGTGTCAGAGAATAATGAGTTGTATAAATTAACTAAATCTATTGACATCATGCATTGCAAATTTTCTTCTAGTTGTTACACGTTTATTTAAAATTTTAAACTCTTCCCGTGTTCAACTGTAATTTGCTTTTAGAGTAAAATAGAAGTGATTTTCATGAAAATTGAAAATTTTCCAATCTCCCCGAAAAGAAATCCTGGTCATGCCACTTATTATTATAATTATAACTTGCCATATTATTATTAACATATCTTATTATTACTGCCAAATACACAAAATTAATAATTATTATTAATTATGCTAAAAGCATAAATGCTGAATAAAACCATACGTTTGTGATAATAAATAAATTTGTTTGCTTTCAAACTTAACACAACATTAGTATTTACATCTTATCAAATTACATATCTAGCCTAATTTTGAATTTCATATACTTAAAGGGGAAAAAACACTAATAATAATCAGTTGAAAAAATACATCATTCTTCTTTAAGCATATAGCATTATAATTATTTATAATACATCCTTAAAAACTGTTAAAGGTCATATAATTTAAAACATGTTAAAGACGATAAAAACAAAACTAAACATTTGGAATTTCTACAAAAATGATATTTATACGTGTTTATAAATTTGATTTTTAAAATAACGAAATAATTACTTACTAAATTATATTTTGCAAGTATTATTTATCAATTTAAAATAAAAAATAAATATCACAAAAGCAAGAGTTCTAAGAAATTTTAAGTACGCAGAAAACCTACCTTTTTAAATAGACATTCCGGTGCATGCATACATGTAAGTCAAACAAATAACAAAGAAAAATTGCAATTTAAAGAATATATAATCAGAACTTGAAAATATAAAGGATAAATTTAAAGGATATATTACAAATAATTATTATTACAAATACATCCTTTAAAACTGTTCTAGCTCATAAATTTTAAAAACACATTAAACACGATAAAATCAAAACTAAATATTTCGAAGTTCCAAAAAAAGGACACTTATACGTGTTCGTCTTATGCATTTTTTAAATATGGAAATAATTAGCCAACTAAAAGATATTTTAAAAGCATTATTTATTTATTTATTTTAAAAACGACAAAAGGAAGAGTTCGAATGAATTTAAAGCACGTGGGTATTTTCTAGTGCATTTAAGCAAATAAACAATGATAAATAAATATCTACTTACTATTTCAGGAATTATATTTAATCCACAAATATTCGCTATTAAAAAATATAGCACATATTATAAGCTAAATTCGTCTCAAATAAATCCCTTTTATGAGATTAATATATATTAAACAGTAGTTGTTTGTAAACAACGCCATGATCGAACGTTACATTTCAGCCTTCGAGATGACACGTGACTTTCTTCCTCAAATTCAGAGCGCCGGCCTGTCTAGAGGGGGCTGTGTTCCGAACCTCTATGTGCGCAATCTCTCCGACCACGCCATCTCTCCTGGCTTTACCTTAGTCCACAGAAGCATGTAAGATGCAGCAAAAAATAGAAATTGAATATGAAAATATCCACGAAATATAATAGAAAACGAAATATTTTTCTACGTTTTAAATACCGATATAATTTATAGAGCAATATTAAAAATTGCATTTCTGGCGTCGCGAAATTGGCTTTAATCTTTACCGTAGAATTTTTCCGGCAACCCTGGCCGAATGTCATAGTCGTCTGTTGCGTGTGAGTAGTGGGTTGGATTCGTAGTACCCTATTTGGTGGTTTAGCATGCTTTTGGCGTCAAATTAACAATTAAAAATCATTACTTTAAAATTAAATGTATACAAAAAATCATATAATACGATTCTTGCAGACAAATTTTATCGGTTCTTTAACTTTGGCCTATCCCAATCCTAATCCTAATAATATTATAAATGCGATTGTGTGTGTGAACGTTTGGCTGAAATAAACGTCAAAACGGAGGATTGAATGGCCCTGTATCCGATAATGTCCCCTGTACCGCATATATATGAATTATAACCCAGAGATGAACATAGGGTAGGTGTTATTTATTATTTTCAAATATTTTTCTCAATAATTCAAACTTTCATTATTTTCATAGAGAATCAATGAATATTTTTCCTGTAAAATTTAATTAAACATTTTATGTTGTTAAGCATTATCGTTACCAATAAATACAAAACAATAAATTTTTCTTCAACAATTATTTTTCAAATGAAAAATTTCCATGTGAAAGATGAAAATTAAATTAAAAAAAATTAAGAATTACAAATAAGATTAAGTGACGTCATATTAGAAATAAAACATACTTTTTCAAGAATTTAATACTAATACAAGCTGCATGAATTTGAGTAAATAAGGAAAGCACGCGAACATTACGCCATATATCGAAAATAAAGTGGATATTCTTTGATGTTAAAATAAAATGATTTGGGTTTTTTCTTTTTTTGTTTGTTTGTTTTTTTTTCTTTTATATTTCACAGGAAATGAGTGTATTTCAAATGTATATAATATGTATTTGAAATGTATATGTTTAAAATTAAAGTTCTGTATTTTAAATTAAATGAGTGAAAGGTTTGCATTTTAAATTAAATGAAACCAATATGATGGCGATGGGAACAATACTTGGCGGTTTATCGTCTGCGAACGGATAATATAAAGATTTAAATTAAAATTTTTAAAAGTTTAAAAAGGAACGTTTCAAAATAAAATGGATAGTAAATGTCAACAATATGAAAAATTATCCATGTCGAAAATGACGTCATGGTTAGCGGTAAATTATGATTTTCATTCTTAAAAATTAAAAAATTAATTCGATTGCCTGAAAAAAACTATTTTTGACGAATGTTAGTTTGTATTTTCGTTCACAAAACCTAATGATTTAATACGATTACGTCAAAGTAACATAATTTTCCTTCTCCCAGTATTAAAATTAAGGCTCAAGATACACGTTTGTAAATTGTGGTTGGGCAACCGGATTTTAAGTCCACATTTCTTTTAGCTTTAAAATAATAAAAAGTTCGTGATTTTAAAAAATAGCTTTTATGAATGTTCTTTTTTATTCTATATTTTTGTAAAGTCTTATAGGATGAAAAAAATGACATAACTTTTAATGAAATGTTTAAGTAAATTTACGATATTTTTATAAACCTAAAAAATAAAACAATGTTATCGAAACGAAAATCAAATTGATTGAAAAATTCGCGTAATCAAAAAGTAATGGAATTTTTCCAAAAGCCAAATTGCGTAGACAGTTAAACAAGCCGATCGTACCAATTCCTGATATTAAAAATGTAAAAGCGCGTCGATTGTGAAAGCGTGACATTTTTTCATATATATGTAGAAAATAGCTGAGAATAGGACGGTTAGGCTCTGTAATCCGGTCCATAGTCAATTTGCTTTTTTAGCGTGCGAAATTTGACGCAAAATAAAATAATTTTTTCTAACCAGGTATGTTTTTTGCATGGTAACCACTTTTTGGTTTTCGAAATGATCATTTCCTCGCTCACCTTTGACTCTTTTTACTTACCCATCATACGTAGTATAGGGTAAGTCTTGTAATCGGTTTGAAAATCGAAAAAAATTTTTGACAGATTTACACGTTTCAGACATTGGAAATTCCGAAAAACATATTTTTAGAAAAAAAAATTTTGCCGTCCGTCTGTGTGTCTGTATGTTTGTGTGTCTGTATGTCTGTGTGTCTGTAAACGCTCTATCTCCCGAAAAAATTGAGATAGAGACTTGAAATTTGGTATGTACTTAGTATGTAATAATGGGAAGAAGCTTATTGAATTTCAGTCACCTCGATGATCCGGAACTATTTTTTTCGGACTCTTGAAATATTCGTTCTGATAAAAGGTATGTAAAAAAATTTCGAAATTGTTTATTTTAAGGAGTGAATATAAAAGACAATAAAAAAACATAAAATTTGCATAAAGCATGAAGTCGATCGGATAATGAGTTGCCGAGATATTTGTAATCCTATTTTCCACACTCTTCGATTTTTCATGACCCTGTATTTTATCCAAATTTCAATTTAAAGATATATTTTAACTGCAAATGATACGCTTAATCAGATGCAATAAACCGCTAGTTAATAGGATTATTGTTTTTAGAGTTATAAGGATGTTTCTTTTAAGCAATTCAGTAATCGAACCTTTAAGGTTTATGACATCATCAAGCCACGATTTTATTCGAATTGCAATGCATTTCATGAGTAGTTTACACATTTTTTATTTTAATATTTTACATTATGCATATCCATGATGGGTAAGTATTACGGTGGCCCCCAACAACTAGTTTCCATTGGTTGTAGTTTCATTTTTACAATTGTTTTTATATTATTTAGCACAAGATTTTACTTTTTTAAGACCGAGTTATGTCAAGGCCCTATAACAAGTATACACCATATTGTCTCCTATATGGTGTATGTATGCCTCCTATGTGGTAAAGAGTTGGTTAATTTCACATGTTTTTAATTAGCGGGGGTAAAATGTTTTCCTTAATTACTGCATTTATTTTCTTTTTAATGTTACGTAAGCGACGTCACGGGTAACAGCTAGTAGAGCTATAAAGTGCACCAGGTAACATAGCTAGGTGCGAGCTTCAACAAAACTGGTCCCCTTGTTAGACGCAAAAAGGGTATGTTTACATCGACCATAGATGTTTTCATCGTAAAGTATATTAAAACAATCAAAACATCTTGCAAAAAATATATTTTTTTACACAATCAGAGGCCAAAAATCAATGAATATCTGGCCACTTTTTTTCTCCCTAGTCGAATGTAAATGGCTCATAATTGCTTTAAATAACTTTTTGGAAGATGATTGTGATGAAATTTGTATCTGTTTTCGTTTGTTTTTAGTGTCTTTTTGGACGACTTCCTTCTCGAGGGTCAAGCACAAGATGGATCAGTTCCTGGTATCATTTTCGAACAATTGCCTTTTGATCAGCCTTTTAATGTATGTTATACTTCAGGAACGACAGGATTACCAAAGGCAGCGATTCTTTCGGCTGGCGTAAGTTGGAAAACTGTTTTGGAAACTTACCATGTTTCTTTCATTTGTTTAAACAATTCGGATAACAGTATGACTAGTTCTATTCTAAACTCTTGAAAATGTATCTTAATCCTTAGTGACACGCGAATTTATTCCTCTGTTTTTACATGAAATAACACTTAATTCTAAATATCCGGATCCCAGTGATACTTGAAAATGGATTTAAAGAAAATTAGTGCCATCCCTTGTTGAGAAGTGGCACCTACTTTAAGGGGATGTGAGTGCCAAACTCGGGCTTGGCAGAAATTTTAAAAAACGCATTTCTACATTCATATAAATAACATTAGTAATTATCAAATCCATAACATTTGACTAAATTGAAAAAATCTCCAAAATGACCACTATCTCCAATTTAACAAAATTAGCATTTGTTTCAATTACGTCATTTACGTTATTTGTTTCAAGGTTACTGATGCTACGCAAAAATTACATTTGTATAGCTTTATGACTAATATTGAAAAATATTTTATGCTGATGTGATTATTTAGAAGTAAATGATGCATTTTTAATAGATATCTTTTAAATATTAATTAAATTTAGTAACGAGTAATAATGAAGTAATGAAGTAAATGAAACGTAGTAATGAAACAAATCGTTAAATTGTAGCAGAGTAATTCAAGTAATGAAGTAAATGAAACGTAGTAATGAAACAAATCATTAAATTGCTTCTTCGCGGCGAGGATGATGCATGTTAAAGAGTTTGAATCTGCAAAACTTTAATTTTCGATTGTTCAGAAATTAATAGTATTGGGATGCTGGGTTGAACTTCTTGTGTTCGAATCTGTATAAAAAATGTTCAATGTGTTGCACACTTTTAGAAATTTTCTGTCAGAAAAATCATGGTCATTACTAATTTTACAAATTTGTAGGGGAAAAAATAATCAAAAGGTTTTTATTTGTAAGAAGTGCCGAACATTACTCTGTAATTTTAATAAACTAACAGTAATTCATTGAAGTCTTTAATTGAGCTGATGAATCAAAGGGAGTGATTCTCTTTGCCTCCATTTTAATGGTAACTTTGGGAAACTTCTTCTCCTCTACTGTTCGGCCCATGATCATTTAACTCAGTAAATTTAATATGATAACTGCCGTATCCGGCATGTTCGCGTAAAATATAAATTAAAAAAACTACTAATGCCCTTCTGGAATAATTACAGATCATAAGTGGCCATAGACGTAAATGTTAAAATACGCAGGTTAAAACGTGCATGGGTTTCAATTTAAGAGTTTTTCCCTAGCGTTAAAAATCATAAGTGCTATATACTTAACGTTAAAGCAGGCGCGTGTTTCAATTTAAGCTTTTTTTACTCTTTTCAATTTAGGTTTGTTTATAACAGTTCTAAAGAAAATAGCACAAAAAGATAGTGGCCATGAAAGATTTCGCTTTGCTTACTATTGGTCACAGTCTTTGACAACCAAAAACTTTACCACAGATATCACAAATATGTTGTTGTTACACTGAGAAAAAATCGAACGGCAACTCAGCTATTGCATAAGACTTGAATACTATTTAACACAATTATTCCAATTGGTCAATAAATCATATGAGTTGTAATTTTCCAACTGAGTGAAAAAGTGTTCAGGCCAAGACTCGAACCAAGGACCTTTTAGCTTAATCTGCCAATGCTCTGCCAACTCAGCTATCCTGGACGAATCTGACGGGCAATATTCACCTAGCTAACTTTATTGATAATGGCATCTGGTCTGTTATTTTAAACAGCTCAACAGAATAAATCGCAGGTAATGGAACTCCAGTGAACGTTGGATACGTAATTACACTTGATTAATTTTTAACACAATTGTTATGTGTTAAACTTTTTTAAACACAATTCCCCAAAAGCTAACAAGTATTGTACTTTATGGTTCTTAGATTAAAACTCCCGAATTAGTGTGCAGCTTCGGCTACATTGAAACTACGCCTTTAATCTCAATATAAACTAATTAAAATTTTAATAAGCATGTAAGTACATTTAGGAAAAAAATAACTAAGGTAATGAACAGGTCTCAGTTTTATTATAAGGGATAATTATAAATGGCAATTAAGAAAATATTTTCCCTCATGAACGCTTCCACTCAAGATTTCCAGAATTTATCTTTCAACGCTACAGCTTCTTAAAATGTCTACTAAAATCTTTTCTAAAAATTTCAATTGCTGTTCTGCAAAATCTATATTATAAAGCATAAAAGTGTCCGTCATTAACTCTAAGTTCAAAAGTGACACTAGTTGCGGCATGCGTTCGTTTTAATTGCATATTTTTTCGCTTCTAAATATCGCATAATTTAAATTTTTACTCTGTGATAGAAAACAAAAAATGAACTTTGTTTGAAGGTACATGTTTTTATATTCTTGTATTTACCTCAACTTGGCTTTTGTATGTAAAGATGGAACTTTGTAATTGGTTTTTTACTGCCTTTTTGATATTCTAGAATTTAAAAAAATATGTACACATGTGTATTTCCGATGACAATATAATATTTTGATATTTTTAGAGCTTAATTATAATTTACTAACTTAATTTTAAGGAATTTTTCCGTTATTCGGCCGCAGGTCAAATCGTAGGTTTATATCGCCAAATAATCTTTATGATTACAACTATTTACGAATTAAAACAAGTTGGAAATTGTACGTTAAACGTGACATAGGAGGTGCGTTCGTTTTATAACTAAGTTTCACAATGTAAAAATATCAGTGAAATGAATTATATCGTCTGCTATGAACGAAATAAATATGCATTTTCTTTTTCTTATTACGTATGCCACGTTTACAAATGTGATTTTTTTTTCTACAGCAGACAACACTGTAAAATTCACCATGGAGATCTTGCTTTGCGAATGATTACGTTCATTGGTTTAATATTTTTATGATTAATAATGAAAGAATCTGCTGTGTTTATTGACTCTAATGGATTGAGATGTTAACGTAATTTCTACTGATCTCAGAATCTATACATTTCTTAATGTAACTCATCTCTCAAACAAAATTTTTTTTTCAACGATCTTTCTAAAAATGTAACTTTTAAGCAATTTTATTCGAAAAAATAATTTTGAATAAAAATGGCCACCTGGAATATGAAAAAAGAAGTGGCTTGCCCGTATTTGTTTTCCTCAGTCACATGACTTGCACTTCACTTTTATTATATAGATTACGTACGATAGGATTTAATAGAATAAAGAAAACTTTTATTAATATATTTTTAAGTTTTGATTCGAATTTCATGAAAATTTAAATGACTCGCCAAAATTCTACAACGATAATATATATTAAATTTCGAACCATTGGGTTGGGTAGTTTTTGCGCTGTTTTTTTTTATATATATATACCGCTAACCAGGCCCCTACCTGCCCGGCATGAATGCCCAGCTTAACGGGTTTGTACCTGGGTGCGGGGCGGATTTCGCCTGATCACAGCATGGCTGTGATCCACCTGACTATAGATTTGTTCACATCGCTGCTGTGCTTTCTCTCTTGTGATTTGCTACCGTTATTTTTGTTTGCCGGTTCAAGGTTTCTGTTTAACTTTGTTGAATTGACAGATTTAATAGGTCTCGTAATTTAGAACCTTGATCAGGTGACGAGACCTTCACCTGACTAGGCACCCCCAGAGGTATTATTCACAAGTAACTTGGAGGGCTTTGCACCCACGACGGATTTTACATGCACCAGGTGCCATTAGCGTACATAGATTTACAGTAGTTTTTGCGCTGTTATATGCGGACAGGCGGACGGACGTACCATACGATGACTATAAGTGCTACGTATTTATATAATTACGAACGCACCTAAAAGTAACGCAGTTAATTTAGGCCAAACCACTCTCACCAAAATTTGCTTTTTAAGTAAATAGTCTTTTTTTTTTTCTTTTGCGGCAGCTCTAGAGTTTCAAATATCGAACAAGGTTATTTTTTACAAAAGCGCATATTTTTGAAAGTTTGACATGTTATTATTACTTTTAATTCGGAAAAAAAAATGTTTTCTAAGATTAACGGACTTGCGTCGTTTGAGTATTCCTCTGAAAATAGTCGTCTGTAATACGAGCATCCCAGTGTCTTTATAGCATTCTTTCATAATGCGAATGTTATGATAAAACATTTCCCCTTGTTTCTCACTGAAATCACCAATATTATCATGAACACTGTCTAGATAGCTATGAAGAAAATGAATTCTATGCTTATGTTGCGTCTGAATTGTTGGAAATCGGTTTTCATGTTCTCAATCAGGTGGAAATAGTTTCCGGTCTCATGAAAGTGCACTGCAAAAAATAATTGTTGATTTTACAGTATAAAACTGGCATCCCAGCTGCCAGTATTATACCGTAAAATTAACAGTATTAAACAGCAAAATAAGCACTAATACGCTGCCGTGCAAGCAGTAATACTGTTAATTTTACGGTATAATACTGGCAGCTGGGATGCCAGTTTTATACTGTGAAATCAACAATTATTTTTTGCAGTGTGTAATGTCACTTCCCAGAAAATTTTTCGGCCTCAACCAGAAAGCTAGTAAATCAGATGCAGTTTTTAACAGATGGAGGGCTTTTGCTTAATCGTTTTGCGCAATTTAACTGAATGATTGAGGTGAATTTCGAGAATTTGCCGGAACGAAATCGCCGTCTTTACTGTCATTTTTATCTTGTTCTGGATGCTAGATTGGCTCCTATCTAGTTCCCTGGAAATTATTGGCATAAGTACAAAATCTTTGCCACAATTTAGAAATGACGTTGTCGCTGATGGCAAGTTAGGATAGACCCACTGAGAACGATATTTTTTTTTTTTTTTTTTACGGTTGATTCTACTGATATTTGTAACACAATAATAACAATCATCATGATAGTTTGGTGGTTTGCGCCATATTATTATTATTATCATTTTTTTAAAGCTTCATTTTTAGGGTTTCGTTCATCTCACGAAACCCTATTACTCCCGCTCCGTTGTCTGTACGTCACAGAGCCATTCTCGAAAACTGTGTTACTTACAGAGTTGAAACTTTGTGTATAAAAAAGAATATCAGCTGTAAAGAGCCCAAAATATTAAAATTTGAAAAATTCGTATTATTTTAATAAATAGAGCTAAAAAACCATAATTCTAACAGCCTTGTACCATTAAATTTAATTATTTTTGGTTATAGCTGATGCCAAAAATTAAAAATCCACAATGAAATTCCTTCGACAATAATTAATTTTCTATCAGACGATTTTCACGTGAAAAATGAAAATGAAATAAAAAGTTTCACCAATTGAAAAAAAGATAAATATGAAATAAAATTGATTGACGTCATAGTCGTAATAAAACGGAAAATGTCTAAGATTTCTCAATAATACAAGGAGTATCAGATGTGTAAGTACACAAAGCAGATTAATATCACGTCATTAGATAATTAAAAAGAAAATCTGACGTCATATGGGAAGTTTAATTAATTTTTCAAATGTTTGAGAATAATACCGTTACCTACGTTATACAAAGCGAGTATCAATATAAATAATAGATAATAGTAAATATACGAGTTTGAGAAACATACTGAATCGGGATAAAAATCCGATTATGGAAATATTCGTATATTTTAACATTTTGAAGGTGTACAATTTGTTTAATTTTGAAATTATTTTTTTAAATATTGCATTTAGTCCGTATGACGGATATTACTATGACAGAATATAATAGCGGGCTTGGCCCGCTATCCGGCTGGTTTAGATATTGGAAAAAAACAAACAAAAAAACAAACAAAAATATAGAGACCGGTAAATTTTTACTTTATAAAAAACATGACTTTTTTTTCTAAATGAAAGTTGTTTGAATTTATTAAAGAAAGGATAAAGTGTTTTGAAAGGAATATTAAACGAAACCCTTTGAGCGATCTCCGATCACACTTACCCACTTGTTTTAATTGCTTATAAGCGTAAAGGCACAACAGAAATTTTACACATCAGAGTAGGAAACCAGGATTTCTTTTCTGTCTGTGATGAATATCTAAAATAGTCAATATAAGTTTTTTTACAAATTCCGAAATATTGACGCGTTTTTCTTTAAACATGTATTCACCACAAATATAACAAAAATCCTCCGGGAAGTGTACATACTTTCTCCGCAATGACACCATTTTGCTAGATTAACAGAAACTCAATAATTCCAAAGTATTTGACATTGATAGTTAAATATTCTCAAAAAAAAAAAAAGTGGCACTCCGGGAGTGCCGACAGAAGTGAAAACTTGAACAATTACGTGTGTATTTTTTTAATCGTCAGGAAATGTTTTATTGTGCACGAAATGCTTTTAATTGAAGTGTTTTTATTCATTATTATAAACTACTACTACAAAAAATATATTACAATTTTCATTTAATGCGCTATAGTACATGAAAAATAATGCATATTATTTTACATACAAAAATTTCGGGAACCAGACTTCAGTCGCACTATATACCGCTTACATTTTACTGCGTTATTATACCGCTTACATTTTTCTGCGTTACTATGCCACTTACTATACTGCTTACATTTTTCTGCAATTACTATACCGCTTACAGTTTTCTGCGTTACTGTACCGCTTACATTTTTCTGCGTTACTATACCGCTTACTAAACCACTTACTATACCGCTTACATTTTTCTGCTCTTACTATACCGTTTACATTTTTCTGCGTTTACTATACCGCTTACATTTTGTCTGTGTTACTATACCGCTAACATTTTTCTGCGCTTACTATACCGCTTTACCGCTTACATTTTTCTGCGTTTATTATACCGCTTACTATACCACTTACATTTTTCTGCGCTTACTATACCGCTTACATTTTTCTGCGTTACTATACCGTTTACTATGCCGCGTACTATACCGCTTACATTTTTCGGCGCTTACTATACCGCTTACATTTTTCTGCTCTTACTATACCGCTTACATTTTTCTGCGTTTACTAAACCATTTACTATACCACTTATATTTTTCTGTGTTACTATACCGCTTGCTATACAGCTTACTATACCGCTGACATTTTTCCGCGTTACTATACCGCGTACTATACCGCTTACATTTTTCTGCGCTTACTATACCGCGTACTATACCGCTTAAATTTTTCTGCGCTTACTATACCGCGGTCCAATAGTGCACAGGCAAGCATGCGGCGCACGACGCGCCCGCCCCGCATTACCTAACTATACAAAATACATGTACATACTTTTATACAGAGGTGTCGGTTACAGTAACAGTGTCGCGAGTTCAATGGTTTTTTTCCATCTCAAAAAATGCCCAAAGCGCCTAAAGAAGTTTTCACTTCAAATATACAGAGATGTCAGTAACAGTGTCACGAGTTCAATGTTTTTTTCCCATCTCAAAAACGCCTAACACGCCTGAAGAAGTTTTCACTTCAAAAATCGAAATTTTAGAACGTTTTTCGCTCCTGCACTCCCTTGGAGGTAGTGGCACCGACATAAAATATAGCCTATGTTGGAGCAGGGACTGTCACCATCAATTTGCCACCATCACTTTTGAAAACGGTTCTGTAGTTCCAGAGATTCCATAGAAATTGTAATTTAGAATGTTTTTAGAACACTTTTCGCTCATCTCACCCTTTTAAATTTCGAATTTTTTTAAGAAATTGTTCTTAGAGAGCATTTACATCTTATAAGTAGCTACAATGCCAAATTTCAAATTTCTAGCTCCTTCAATATAAAAAAAATCGAAATTTTAGAACTTTTTCGCTGTGCACACCCCTGGGTTAGTGGCACTGGCATAAAATATAGCCTATGTTGGAGCAGGGATTGTCACCATCAATTTACCACCATCACTTTTGAAATCGCTTCAGTAGTTCCAGAAATTAACCTCTACAAACAAACAAACAAACAAAACAATCACTTCAAATATACAGTGGTGTCGGTAACAGTAACGGTAACGGTGTCGCGAATTCAATGGTTTTTTCCCATCTCAAAAAATGCCCAACGCGCCTAAAGAAGTTTTCACTTCAAAAGCAATGGCACTCCGGGAGTGCGACAGAAGTGAAAACTTGAACAATTACGCGTGTATTTTTTGAATCGTCAGGAAACGTTTTATTGTGCAGGAAATACTTTTAAATGAAGTGTTTTTTTTTATTCATTATTATAAACTACTACTACAAAAATTATATTACAATTTTCATTTAATGCGCTATTGTACATGAAAAATAGTGCATATTATTTTACATACAAAAATTGCAATCTATTGCTTAAAACGTAAATTTACAAATAAATGAAATATAAAATTTAATTAATTGGTATTCTTTGAAATGAATACCAATGAAACTTATGAATTTTCATCCACAATTTAAACAACTCTCAATACATTCATCATTTCTTCCATGATATTTAGTTTCATATCTTTTGTAATAACATTTATCTGCAAAATAGGGTTCCCGCTTCCTATCACTCCAAAAATGACTTCTTTGCTGCCTGTCTTGTTTATGGTATTCGTGAACATTATGCTTTTTAGGTAGCTTTCAATACAAAAAAGTCCTTCCGGCCTGTACCGGGAGGAAAAGGTAGCTTTCCTACATCTTCGTTTTAAAATTTCAGCTAATGTTACACGAAAACAGCAAGTTAAAATGCAAAGAAACGTTTACAAAAGATTCGTTAATACTGAATTTGAATAAGAAATTCGCCAAATTATTGAGCAATAGCCAAATTGGCTTCATTTATGAAGACTTATTTTGGTCACCAAATTTGGCGATATTTCGCCAAATGTCGCCAATTTTGCCAATTTTGTCGCCAATGTCACCAATTTTGGCACTAACGGATATGAATATATAGTTTTATTTGTATGATTGGGAAAATTATTACAACAATGAAAGAAAATAATATGCGAGTAATCGCGTTAATGTGCTGTTTTGTTTCAAAATGTCAGCCACCCTAGAATTTCAAACTGCTCTATCTCAGCCATTTTTTAAGATAGAGGTAAACCAAAAAATGCTCTGGAATCCTTGTATCAAGGCCTAACACGTAATTAAAAAATAAATTTGAATTTTTAATTTTTTTGTATATTTATTTTAGTTTTAAATTTTTAAATGGCCGCCATCTTGAATCAAAATGGCGGACCAAGCTGGCCAACGAACTCGGTCGAGACATTGGTGACCTTAATACACACAATTAGTTTCATCAAAATCGATTTATAAATACGAGCGTTATCGTATGACATAGGTCAGATATATATATATATATATATATATATATATATATATATGGATATATCTATATATATAAATCAACATTTGAGCGGAGGGTGGTTTTGGTGTCTGGGGGTCAGGATCGGTGAAAATATATCGAAATTTTCCGGAACTGCTTTCCTCCGAACGGCTGCAATAGGTAGCTTTATACTTTTTAGTATTGAAAGCTACCTAAAAGTATAAAGCTACCTATTACAGCCGTTCGGAGGAAAGCAGTTCCGGAAAATTTCTATATATTTTCACCGATCATGACCCCCAGACCCCAAAACCACCCTCCGTTCAAATGTTGATTTATATTGTCAAATTTATTTTTTAATTCAGTGTTAGGCCTTGAAACGAGGATTCCAGAGCATTTTTTGTTTTACCTCTATCTTAAAAAACGGCTGAGATAGAGCAGTTTGAAATTCTAGGATGGCTGACATTTTGAAACAAGACAGCACATTACAAAAATTTTCATTGTTGTAATAATTTTCCCAATCAAACGCATAAAACTATATATTCATATCCGTTAGCGCCAAATTCTCGCCAAACTTGGCGACATTTGGCGAAATATCGCCAAATTTGGCGACCAAAATAAGTCTTCATAAATGAAGCCAATTTGGCTATTGCTCAATAATTTGGTGAATTTCTTATTCAAATTCAGTATTAACGAATCTTTTGTAAACGTTTTATTTTCATTTTAAGTTGCTGTTTTCGTGTAACATTAGCTAAAATTTTAAAACGAAGATATAGGAAAGCTACCTTTTCCTCCCGGTACAGGCCGGAAGGACTTTTTCTATCTTCATATTGCGCGTATTGTTTGCGGTATCTATAATTTCTATCAACATCAACAAACTTTTCTTTTCTATAAAATGATTTCACTTCATTTCCGTATCGGTAACCACGTTTCTTAAAACTTTCGTGAAATATTTCATTATTTTCATTTTTTTTTTTTTATATTACTTCCGTCGATTTTTCTCGTGCTCGTTAAATTATAATATTTTCCGTGTTTTGTTATTTCATTTTCATCTTTTGATTTGGTCTCGCGAGTTGAGTCACTTTTATCTGTTTTCACCGCGCGTGCTAAATTTATCTTGAAATTATTTTCTGAATTATTTTTATTCATAATACCAATCATTTCGCTTTCTGCACGTGAACTATTTCCTTTTGATACTTTCGCAAATTTGAGTTATCAAACGAATATTTAGCTGTAAATTGATATTAAAAAAAAACTAACCAATATGATTTGGGAATTATTTGAGTTGAAATTAATACTTTTATTATTAGCATAAATATTTATAAAGAAAACCTATGTCAATCATATATAATTAAAAACATAAAATTTCTGTATCTTTAATGAATAATAAATTACATTTTACAGACCGTCATATCCCTAATGAGAGATTTTGCACTTTCATATGATCTAAAAAGTGGAGACATAGTCTGCATGAATATTCAGGTAAAGTTAAACATTATACTTCTGATCTTTATGTAATTTCAGCTGTAAAGGAATGTTTATTTTTTAATGTTTAAAGCTTATTATTTCAATAAATAAATTAATGTAAAATATTATTACAATATTTCAATTCCCCGAAATTCACTGGACTGTTTCAGGTTGGATGGAATACATGGGATTATTTCATACCGTGCTTAGGATTAGGTCTACCTCTTTTCCTTTACAATGGCAGCATTTCCCATGTTTCGGACGGAGAAAACTTTTGGGATCTAATAGGAAAATATAAAGTTAATATGGTTTATTTAGTAACCGCTATGGTCGATAAAATGGAAAAAATGCAGATTGTTCCAAGTAAGTTTAATGCTTTCTATGTTTATCTATTTTTAAGTGACTTAAAATCCGTATGAATATATATATATATATGTATATATATATATATATATATATATATATATATATATATATATATATATATATATATATATATATATATATATATATATATATATACTAATAAAAGAAAGTTTCGCTCTGTGTGTCTGTGTGTGTGTGTGTGTCTGTTGGCGATGGCTAGGAAAATTTAGCGCACCTAGAAATCTGTAAATTTAGATTTAGGTAGTCCAAAACCTCTCCTGGTATACCTGAACCTCAGAATTTTAAAATTTTGAAAATTAAAGTAGTTATCAATTAAAAACTGATCAAAGATCACAAATGAAAAAGTCATTATTCTGAAGCGAGCTGGTGCATGTGCAGAAACCAATCTCCGTATCTTCCGGAACAGAAGAACGAAAGCAGAAGACATTCCGTTTTTGTTTAAAGTATTTCTAAATTCGCCATGGACAAACGGCTAAAAATACGGAAAAACCGTCTACATATTCTAAAAGAACATACTTTTACGTCTCGAACGATCTGGTTGGTTTGAAAAAATTTTACATTTCACTCTTTCAAAAAAAATAATCAAAAAGCATCGAATTCGTGTTTTTTATTTTCTCCTGTTTTCCGAGCCTTGCATCTACCGGAATACAAAAGATACGGAAAAACGAAGGTCACCAAATTAAAGAACTTTTTTTGTCCTTTTCAAATCCACCTTTGGTTTTAAAAAATACAAAAATGAACCCTTCGAAAAAGTATATTTTCTGTATGCCTTTTTGCAATTTTTGCGATTTTGGCAATTTTTAAAATTTTGCATCGGCGATTCAGAGACAGGTACGAAAAACTAAAAATACCAGACAATATCTACATTTATTCCTTTTTCGACATCTGTATTTGTTTTTGAAAAATACGAATATTAACCCTTCAAAAAAAATTCGTGCGCAGGACTCTCTTTTGCAAATTTCGATTTTCTGCTATATATTAAATCTGGCATCGGCTTTCTAAAATAACCAAACAAAAAGAAAACACACTTAAAGGCATCTACGTTCTATCGGGTTTAGGCAGAAACCTTTAGTTTAAAAAATAAATCACGTTAACCCTTTCGAAAACGTTTTTAACCGTAAGTCAATTTCGCTATTTTAACTATTTCTCCTATATTTAAAAATCCGAATTGGCGTTTATAAACAAGATACGAAAAACTAAAAATACCGTGCCTAATCTATATCCCTTTGTTTTTTAAAATCTGGTATCCGTTTTGAAAAAATTTAATTTTAACCCTCCGAAAAAAAAAATCCTTTCCAAAACTCATTCACGCGAATTTCCTTTTTTTTGGTCCAGATTTAAAAATCGGCATCGACTCGGGAAATGCAAGTACGGACAAACAGTAGACTCCAGATCATAGACACGTTCATTTTCTTCAAAATGCACCGTTGGGTTTTAAAAAATATCTACATTAACCCTTTAGAAACCGATCGATTACGTAACCCACTTTCGCGATTTCCGCTATTTTGGCAATGTTTACCCGTAGTTAAATTTCAATTCTACTAGGAAATTTGGTTGGGTCGAGTGTTCTGAAAAGGCCTCTTCTAGAACAGACTGCGCCCCCTGGCGGTGAAAAGTGGAACTATAGGAGTATATCTGGTTCTATGGACCCGATTACGACGGGGTTAGGCTCATTCGACTTGATATATATAGCCTTAAATATTTCAGCTGCACTTTCGACCGCCAGGATTCGCTTTCCCATCTTGGGTTTTATGAGCCCGATTACGACGAAGTTTGCCTCATTCGACTTGATTTTGATAGCCTTACAGATTTCAGTCATATTCGTATAGAATAGATTATTAATATTTCGGGCCCGGGCAACGCCGGACGGATTAGCTAGTATATATATATATATATATATATATATATATATATATATATATATATATATATATATATATATATATATATATATGAAAACACACGTGAAAGACAAAGGATAAGACATTATAAAAAGCAATGGAATGGACACTGCAGGAATTATACTTAATAGGATGAAAAAGCAAAAATTGGAAAAGTATGAGAATCGACAATATTAAGCCCCTAATAACTTATATATATATATGAAACAAGACAATTAAAAACCTACATGAGTTCTAATAACAAAATAAATAAATAAATATTCAACTTATATATATATATACTGATCTTAGCATTATGCCAGTAGAAATATGAAACACTGAATTATTATTTAAAACACATGTGGATGCATCCAGGCTGATGAGTACATGTGCATGTGTTTTTTCATATCCAATTCATATTTAATTCTCATGTGGTCCAATTTTCCATTGTATATGGTTCATATTTAATTTATTAATCCATTTGTATTTACTTAATTGCAACTCCAATTTATAATTTTTTTCCCTTTCTCTCTATTTCTTTTTTCTTTTTTCAATTTTCTTTAGGTATGAGTAAAAATTTGGCCAATTACCATTGAAGCACAAGCTATGGTAATATTATGTTTGCACATGTTAATTATTAGCTATGTGGTATTCTGTATACACAATATCATTAATTATCTCTTTGGAGATTTAAGTAGAATGATAATAGAACTTGATATGTTTTTTGAAATTCATAGATATTATAATTATTTAACATTCTATAAAATTATGCTGCATTGCGCAAATTGGTATGGAATGGTTTTTACATATTCTTTTCAATATTCTTTTCAACAATTAGCTAGTTAAAATATTGATTTTTATATGATACCATAATTTAGCCTAATTGGCTCACAAATCACTTTGATTAACTTCTGTTTGAAATACATAGTTATTATAGCTGCATTGTGCTTTTAATGGTGTATTTAATAATAATTTAATAATAATAATATTTTAGTATTACTATTATTTCTTGGTATCATTTGTTTATCTTTTGAATTTTCAAGGGCATCTTTATAAAATCTTATTCAGGTTCTATTGATTTTTTTTTTTTTTTTTTTTTTTTTTTTTTACCAACATTAATTTTGTACTGACTTATGACTGCTAGGGGTTTTTATATTGTTGTCTTTTGATGTTAGTTTGCTTAATGGGACTTTATGTATATATGTAAATAGTTTTATTTTATAGCTTTATTATATTTAATCAAGTATTAAACAGTCAATCTTAATATTTTTTTATTTTTTTTTTATGGATATTCAAGTAATAATAAGATTGATTCATAACAATTTTTTTAAATATGTTATAGATATTTTTAATATGTATTTCTTGCAATTTTTATTGCTATCAAACAAATATGGCAGTTATTAGTAAAATGTTAGATACTGGCAATTTAGGCCTTGGTGGATCCAGGACTAATGCTCGGTACAGGAAGATTATTAGGGATCTTCCTGGATCGTTATCAGATAACCTATTCTATTGTCCCAAGCCTGTACTATGTTTTCGAGAGTGTGAATCTAAGCGTTGTCTTACATGTCCATTAGCTGATAAGTCACAGATTTCAAATATTAACAATCTTAATTTGGTAAAATTTTGCAAAGCATACAATGTAATCTATTCATTGAAATGCAATTCGTGTAACATGGAATATATAGGACAGTCTTGTCAAAAATTACATAAGCGGCTAAATTTACATCGTTCTCATATTGATAAATATAAAATTTCTAAATTTCAAACAACTCATAATATTGAATATACTCATATCAAAAATCATGATTTTAAAAATATTACTATTAAAATACTTAAAATACAAAAAAAATTTACTAAACGACTTTTTCTAGAATCTAAATATATAAGACATTTTAATACTACATATCCTTATGGATTAAATCAATTAGTATACAAAAAATCACATCCTGTATTTTCAGATTTAACTAAATATGAAAATTATTAAAATCTTTATTCTGGATTAAATTTTTCAAACTTAAAAAAAACTTCAAGATCTGGTAGAGGTAAACATAATAACAAAAAATACACTGATGATATTGTGATTCAACAGGAGCTTGATAATCTTGAGTCACAATTTTGTAATGATTATTGTTGGCTTGCTATAAGAAAACATGTTTTTAGTATAAAAAAGAAATATATAAACCAATATTTCAAGGTATTTAAAAAGAATCAATATTCTCCACATTTCTGTGATATCTTTTATGATATTCTACATTATAGAGCAAACCTATTAAATACAAGTCTTTCTAATAAACCTAAATATAAAACTAATAATACACAATTAATTATAAATTTTTCCAATCATGTATTTAATAATATAAATTTACACAATATAATAAACAACATTAATAATAATTTTCCAATAAAAAATTTTACCATTCACAAGACATATAAATATAATCGCACACTTGGACGTAAAATTTTTAATTACAATTCTTTTGCAAAAAATTTGGTCTCTTCAAAGAATTACCCATGTTATTGTAATGACCCAAAATATCAAAAGTATATAAATACAACACATGGTCATATCATTACTGGTGATCTTAATATTGTAGAACAACCTATTTTACAAAACTTAATGCATAATGGCACAAAATTTCGTCTTCCATATAAGTGTAATATCAAATCCATAATATTGCAGTTTATTCAAGATATTGATTTGTTTATATATAAAATTGCTGTTGATTACAATAAACCAATCGAATATTTCAGTGAATGGAGATTTTCTGTAATTGATAAATTAAAAAATGAAATTATAAAAAATTATCATCATATTACACATGCAGCTTTTAAAAACATAAATAAACATATATCAGATTTACAAAACAAATTTATAATTACTTATGTAGATAAATCTCCAAATAATTATGCTATCATTTGTAAAGAATACTATAAAGTGTTAATTCACAATGCAATCAACACAAGTAATATTTTTAATAAAACTAAATTAAATATTGAAATAAATAACAGAAAATTATTAAATTATCACAAATTACTAAAAATCAAATGTAATAATTTTAATTATCCTTATCTTGTTATAATTCCAAAATTTCATAAAAATCCTATTAAATTTCGCACTGTTACCATCGGTTGTAACACATATAATAAAAATGCAAGCAATTTACTACTTAATATTTTAAAGCAGATATATGATATAACGTTAAAACATAATAACCAACATTGCCTAAAAAATAGTTTTCAACTCATTAATAAAATACATAATATCAATCCGGTAAAATTCATAAAAACATTGGATTTTAATGATTTATTTAATAACATTGATATAAAAGACTTACATAAAACAATGTGTATATTATTTAAAGGATTTAAATCTCAATTAAAATTAAAAGAACATATTTCAGTAAATTTTTTTAAAACTTTACTAAATTTTACATTGCATAATAATTACATTATATATGACAATATTATCTATAAACAATGTCAGGGAATTCCGCAGGGCGGAACCGCATCTAGTATTCTCTCTGACCTTTACTTATATTATTATGAAAGAAATAGAAGTCCGAACAATGATTATGTATTTTATCGCTATATTGATGACATTATCATATTTTATTTCAATGAAAAAAATTGCACATCACCACTCAATTTTTATCCTACTCAGCTTAAATTAAGCGAAAATGATTTAATTAATAATAATATAAACTTTCTTGACTTAAAAATTAATATTACTAATAATTATAAATTAATTTTTGATATTTATGATAAGAGATTTGATTTCCCATTTAAAGTAAATATTTTTACCAATTTTGCTTCATGTTTACATAAATCTGTATATAAAAATATAATTATCAATTATCTACATCGTATAAAATACTTATGCTCAGATATAAATAAAAACAAAAATATTAGATATATTCGAGATCAAGCAAAAATATATGGTTATCCAATTTTTATGATAAATTCAATCATCAACTCTTTTAAATAACATTTATTATATAATTTAAATATAAACATGGTATGTAATAAATTATTGTTTTAGTGTGCGATAACATATAACAAAAGATATAGAAAATAATAATTATAACATACATTATTACAATTATAACATATTAGGAAATTTAATATTTAATATTTGTTTGAACATTATATACACTTTATATAGAAAATTACAATTATAACATACATAATTACAATTATAACATATTAGGAAATTTAATATTTGATTGAACATTATATACACTTTGTATAGTTGTGATTGTACGTTGCCGATCACCTCTGTTTAAGGTGTTATTGATGTGCAGTTTTCATACATTTATAAATTAACTTATACAATAACAAATTAAATTATACATGGATAACATTGGTGATTATAACTCATAAACATATCTATTTGCAATATATATAAATATAAATATATATAGTTTTTAATTTTGTCTATGAATAATTAAATTTAACAAGTATTTTAATTACTGCATTGCATTAATTTGATTGAAAAACAGTAGTAATACTATTAATTATCAATTTTATAAATTTTGAGATATTTTGAATTGTTTATGAATTATTTAATTAGATATTTAAATTAATCTATGAAATATAAAATATATTTACAATGTAGTATAAATTAAACATTAATTATTTAATAACAAGTCTAATATATATTTAAGTAGTAGTAAAAATAAAACATTAATTATTTAATAATATGTCTATAATATCAGTGGTTTAACACAGCTTGCAGCAAAAACAATTTGAATTAAAATAATATCTCTTTTACATAATATATTCTTGTTAAGAATATCTGAAATGCTGTGCAAGTTGAATTAATTCTGTGTAGATTTATTCATATAGTAGTATTATATTTTATTTGAATTTAAAGTAAAACTACAAGTTAGTATTGTTTTTTAAAGTTTATTTATATAATTAAATCTAATGAAGTGAGTATGTAACTAATAAAGTGGATATCCAACTAAATATTAATTATGAATTATTATAATACCAATAGATGGCGACACTTTACCTTTCAGGTAGTAGTTGATAATATTGTTAATATTATATTTAATTTAACTATAGAGGGAGCCATTGATTGTATATTAATTTTACTTTCAGGAATTAAAATTGGATGGAGTAATATATATTCACGGATATAATTTTGTTATAAGTGTATTAAAACCAGAATTATTTTGTGTATTTTTGAATCATTTTGTGTTTGGGTGTCATCGATGGGGTTGTTTTTTTAAAAAAGTGTGCTCTCCACTTGTCTTTCAATTCAAATCATTTCTCTCAACTCGACTTAGTCAACATGTATGATGCATTGCCATGTGGATGTGAATATTATGCAGAAGTTGTGACATTTTAAGGATTCTGTATAATTATTGTGAGTAAAATATTTTATCTACACTTTACGCGTTCATATTTCCAATTTTATTATTTTAAAACTGTTATCTCGTGGTAATTTCGTGAGGTGTTAAATACAGTTTTTGGGATAATCGATGTGAGTGAAATATATTGTATATTCTTAATGGTTTTTTATTTCCTATTTAAATATTTCCAAATTTTAATATTTCCAATTGTTGTCTGGTAATAATTCAGTGTACCTGGATGATTCTACTGATCTTAGCATTATGCCAGTAGAAATATGAAACACTGAATTATTATTTAAAACACATGTGGATGCATCCAGGCTGATGAGTACATGTGCATGTGTTTTTTCATATCCAATTCATATTTAATTCTCATGTGGTCCAATTTTCCATTGTATATGGTTCATATTTAATTTATTAATCCATTTGTATTTACTTAATTGCAACTCCAATTTATATTTTTTTCCCTTTCTCTCTATTTCTTTTTTCTTTTTTCAATTTTCTTTAGGTATGAGTAAAAATTTGGCCAATTACCATTGAAGCACAAGCTATGGTAATATTATGTTTGCACATGTTAATTATTAGCTTATGTGGTATTCTGTATACACAATATCATTAATTATCTCTTTGGAGATTTAAGTAGAATGATAATAGAACTTGATATGTTTTTTGAAATTCATAGATATTATAATTATATATATATATATATAGTAGGATCATCTGCGAAATGTAAATTTGTATATTTAAATAAATGCAAGATGCTGAAATAATGATTTAATCACTTGAAGATACTTAATTTTACAATACGCTATAGTTATCCTTTCACATATACAAAGATTAATACTTAAAATAGTAGTTTACACAATAACTGTAGAATATTCCAATTAGGCCTAACACAGTCAATTTCTTTCTTTACTGCTTTTGGGTCAACGTTTCAACTGTGATGGAAAGTAATATACTGATCATTTCTGATTTTGAAAGTCTAAAATCATTGTACTCGTGATCCGTTAATTTTGCTTTGACATCTCATGCGTTCAAATTATGGACAATAAATAAACACCAGAGAGTTGTTTAATTTGCTAATCACGTACGTCATAAGTAAGATAAATTCAAATTCTACAGATCGGGTAACCTGACTTGATGGCGTCGTCAAGATCAACATCTTGGCTTCTTTTATATTCATTTTTACACAGATAAATGTATATTCTTCCTTGCAGAGAAAATGTTGATTACAACACAGTCTTATATGTTTCAAATACACGCACATATACATAATGTACGATAACTTATCCAGAAGTTTAACCCCTAGGCCATGGTTTCATATATTCAGTCCCGGTTGATATCTTTCCTGGACCTTCATGACCTCCAATTTGTTAGGGGCGTTCGTAATTATATAAATACGTAGCACCTATAGTCGTCGTCTGTCCTCATATAACAGCGCAAACAGTACCCAACCGAATGGTTTGAAATTTAATTTCAAATTTTATGAAAATCGAATGAAAACTTAAAAAGATATTAATAAAAGTTTTCTTTATTCTATTAAATCCTATCATACGTAATCTATATAGTAAAAGCGCAAGTCATGTGACTGAGGAAAAAAATACGGGCTAACCACATCTTTTTCCATATGCTAAGCGGCCATTTTTATTCAAAATTATTTTTTCGAATAAAATTGCATAAAAATTACATTTTTAGAAAGATCGTTTAAAAAAATGTTTGCTTGAGAGATGAGTTACATTAAAAAATGTATAGATTCTGAGATAACTTCAGTGAAAATTAGGTTAACAGCCGAATATCTCAATCCATTAAAGTAAATAAACAAAAAATTCATTCATCGTGAGTCATAGAAATATTAAACCATGGAGGTAATCATTCACAAAGCAAGATCTCCATGGTGAATTTTACAGCGCTGTCTGGTGTAGAAAAAATTCGCATCTGTAAACATGGCGTACGTAATAAGAAAAAAAGTCAGCCTCATTTCGCTCATAGCAGACGATATAGTTTATTTCATTAATAACGATGATTTTTTTACATTGTAAAACTAGTTATAGCACGAAACGAACGCACCTCATTTGTCACGTTTAACGTACAATTTCCAAATTGTTTCTACTTCATATCGATCATGGTTATTGGCTGCAGTTATCTCATATGGCCTCAAATGTTTTTCTTTCAGTTTCGTAAAGTTGCCAAACTGCATCCTCTTAATAGCCACGATATCTCCTACCTCGTACTTCCTTGATTGTTTTCTTTTCTTATTGAATTGCACTTTGTTTTCTTCCTGTATTTTGAGTATGTTTTCTTCGACTCTTCTCTCATGGCTTCACGTTTCTCCATAATAGTATATTCGTCTTCCAAAATTCTTTTGACGTCTTGTATGTCTCTGTCCTTCATTTTAACTCCTGTCCTTAACCCAAAAGGATTATACTTGATGATTCGTGTTATTGTGCTATTGATAATTCTTTGTAATTTCGGCACATACTTATACCATTTGGATTCGTCACTGCTAGATAATTTGGCCAACACTGGTATCATTTTTCTGTGTATTCTTTCCACCTGTCCATTTCCTCTTGGCATCATAGTTGTTATCTTCAGATGATCGATTTTTTGATTTGTACAATAATCCGTGAATTCACTTGCAGCAAACGATGTTTCTTTATCACATATAATTCTAGTTGGGTTCTCAAAAGTTGTTTGTTGTAGTTTCTATCTACAAAAACAACTTTTCAAAAGTAAAAAAAAAGCCAAGCGTAAAAAAAAAAGTTGTGGCTAAAAAATGGTGTGATATCAAATTTCCAAGCTATTATATTACTTTTTTAACTTTTTTCCATTAAATAAGTTATCATATATATAAGTCGTGTGCCTACGTATATGTTAATAGAAATCGTTTTCTCCTGTACTAAATACATCCTAACGAGTTTCTGAAAATTCAATTTTTTTTCAAATTATGCATGATGGGCTTGGCGGCCATCTTTGCATATTATTCACAAAATTCTAAGCATCAAATCCGTAGTTAAAATCCGAAGTTCAAAATTTTTATTTAAGCAAATATATTAAGCGTTTCATTTATAGATTTGTATGATCTGAAAATTGTGTCTTAAGATAATGATGACTTATCTTAAAGATTCATCTTATGATTTATTTTTTACAGCAATTAATAATTTCAAACTAGTAAAAATCAATTTCTCAAAATATCAGTCTTATCTAATTTATCTGTCCGTAGTTAAAATCTGAAGTTCGAAATTGTTATAAACATATTACATTGCAAACATATTACGCTTTTACTTTAGAAATTTGGGTGCTTAGAAATATGAAAAGATGGCCGCCAAGCCCATCATGCATAATTTGAAAAAAATTGAATTTTCAGAAACTCGTTAGGATGTATTTAGTACAGGAGAAAACGATTTCTATTAACATATACGTAGGCACACAACTTATATATATGATAACTTATTTAATGGAAAAAAGTTAAAAAAGTAATATAATAGCTTGGAAATTTGATATCACACCATTTTTTAGCCACAACTTTTTTTTTTTACGCTTGGTTTTTTTTTTACTTTTGAAAAGTTGTTTTTGTAGATATCATTTCTTTTTTTTTAAAACAGAATAAACATAATTTAAATAATCTAAACATGAGAAATAATTTAAAATTACATTTTACTTTCAGTCATTGTTTAAAAGGTTAACTAGAAATACCAGTAGATTTTTAAATTAAACTAATAACAACATACTAAATGTGGCTTGTTATAATACTTGTTATCCCCCGTTAAAAAATATCACTGGCTTATCGATGAAATGAATAAAATTGCAATACGTACATAGCGTGTCAGCGCTGCATTTGAAATCAAACGTGATATCACGCTCTTTTATTATTAGCACTAGCTGGCTTCGCCCGCTAGCGAACCCCTAATTTATATCGGGGCCTGGAATCTTGTAAAACCTCGAATAAGATAAACCTCGAACCGAACGAACCTCCGACCTGGTTCTCCGCTGCCTTCGGCACCGGATAATCCCTTAATTTGCACATCGAATAGTATAAACCTCTAACCAAACTAACTTGCGACACGGGTCCCCGCTGCCTTCGGCACCGTATAGCAGTCGTGCTGCGCACGCTCAAGTTCCATCTTACACCACCAGGTAGCGCAATCTGTTCTGTATGAACCTCGGGCACTGAAATCGTTAAGGCTATAGATGTCGAGTCGAATGAGCTATACTCCGTCGTGATCTAGCCCATAGAACCAGAGATAGAAAAGTGCCCCTGGTGGTGAAAAAACGAACTAAAATCGGAAAGCTGTATTGATGTCGAGTCGAATGAGCCATACCCCGTCGTGATCCGACTCGTAGGAACATATATAGGAAAGCGTCCCCTGGTGGTGAAAGCTAATCGCGCTTGGGGGGCAAAAGGGGGGATGAACACCGGAGATGCATAATAGGATTAAGCGGTCACAGACCTTTCCAACGATGTATCACGTGAGGGGTATGTGCAAAATTTAGAAAATACCCCCCCCCCCCCCTGCATATTATGATTAAGCGTTCACAGACTTTTCCAACGATATATCACATGAGAGGTGTCGGCAAAATTTAGAAAAGTGCCCCCTTTGGATGGGAGGGCTGAAAGTGGGAGGATGGACCCCGAAGATACATAATATGAATAGCGGAACAATTTTTAGAATTTCTGAAAGCTGATTTTTATTTATTTATTTATTTATTTATCTATTTTTTATTTTTTGTTTATTATTATTTTATTTTTTTGCGTTGCCCTGTGCATGTTTGGAATTTCTTAGCAATTTCTTAGATTTACCTTATTTTATTCAATTAAACATTGTACTGTTACAATAAATTTAAATGGAAACTTCACTTCTAAAACAAAAATAATTTAACAACTGGATTTCATTAATTTATAGGAAAACTAGCAAGCTGCGCTGGTCGGTTTCTACAAATGAACCCCGAATCAAACGAAATATATCGTTTAATTTGACCTTGTATTTGAAAGCAATCTGTATATTTACGTGGAATATCCTTCCACATTACTGAAAAATGACGCGATTGCGCTATTATATTTTCTAATGTGCAGTCAAAATTTTAGCTGTTAAGGACCAACTCTTTTATTTGGTCATTTACAGTTAGGGTTTGCTAAAGAATGATAAAACTATATGCAATATACTAAAACCATCACTAAAAATTATCGAAATAACAATGCAAACAAATTAACTAACAAAATCCATTCAGAAGAAGTTTTTATAAAGGCTAATCTTTGATAATCTGATTATTGAACTTTTCCACATAATTCTAAAACAACAAAACGATATAAAATATACTAAAACAATCCTTACAAATTATCTACTTAACAATGCAAGTCGCAAAAAATACGCCCAGTAAAAACTATCAAAAAGGCTAATATTTCGGAATCGGGTTCACTTGACTATATAACCTTCACACATAACTGTTGGACTAAGCAACGTAGGACAATATATAGTACATTAAAACCATTTCTGAAATAGCATCTAACTAACAATACAATTCTCATCAAAATCCGTTCAGTAGAACTTTTTTAGAAGGCTAATCTTTCATAATCGGAATCAAATATTGAAAAGGCTAATATTTGATAAAAAAAATGGTCACCCGATTTTCGAATTTCCCCCTATAATTCTAGAACTAAGCAACGTTACATAATAAAACGTTCCCTAGAAAATTATTTAACAGTATAGGTTCCATCGAAATACATTCGGCAAAATCTTTTAAAAAGGCTAATCTTTCATAATCGGATTGATCTGATTATAGAACTTCCCAGAATAATTATATAACTAAGCTACGTAGAACGATATGTTATACAATAAACCTTCCCTTAAAAATTATCTTAGTTTAAGTTCTACGAAAATGCATTCAGCAGAACTCGAGTTATAAGCAGCCGGAACGAAATTTCATATATGTAGAAGTAAATAGAAGTATATTGCCATTAATATAGTTTGCATTTGAATAAAAAAAGGTACTTTTCGGTTAGCCGGTCGCCAGTGATATATGAACACACACACACACACATATATATATATATATTCATACATATAAGTGTATATATATATATGTATGTATATACATGTATTTGTGTAGATATATGTGTATATATGTGTGTGTATATGTATACATGTATATATATATATATATCACTGGCGCCCGGCTAACCAAAAAGTACCAAAAAAAAAAAAAAATACTGCGAAAATGCAGTCGTACACTTGAAAAAAAAAACACCTTTTGGCCTAAAATCTCTCATCAAAACTGTTTTTCTTTTTTTTTCTTTTCTTTCTTTTTAAAAAAAATAAAATTAGTAACAGTTTTTTCTTTTATTTTTCCAGATGTATAGCCATTTCAATTCTTTCTGCAACAAAAAAAGACACTTTTTGGCTTAAAATCAAATTGTTTGGGGTCAAAAGTAAAATCAAAATCGCCAAAAACAAAAGATAAATCGCCAAATTTGTTTCAATAGAAATCTTGCCCCTTGAATAATTTTTAAGCATTATGAACATTTCTAATCATGTTTAAATGAAGTATTTTCGTTTTATAATATTCTCTCATCAAAACTCTTTTTTAACACTTTCCTACCTAGTTGAAAAGTGTTTATGACTTCGGTTTGTCTGGCCGTCTGCCGTCTGGCCGACTGTCCGTGCTCTAACTCCCGTAAATATGCTCGGATTGCTCTGCAATTTTTCTATGTTATAGTCGTTATCTATAGCATGTTCCCTATTTCAACGGAAGTGTGTAGCACTTATAGTTTTTTTACAGGGACACTCAAAAGAATTCCATTACATTGCGGTCTACGGGGAAAAATCATTTGCGGTTTATTTAAATAATGTTTCACTATTTTAAACGCATTGAAATTTATATATATCACTAAGGTGCATTAGAAGAAGCTTAATATGGAATAGGGTGTGCATAACATTTATAGTTACTTTACAGGGACAGTCAAAAGAATTCCGTTACATTACGTCTATGGAGAAAAATCGTCTGCGGTTTATTTAAATAATGTTTCCTTATTTTAAACGCATTGAAATTTATATGAGGTGCATTACAAGAGGCTTACTACAGAATATTGTGTGTATAGCAGTCATCGTTCATTTACAGGGACACACAAAAGAATTCTGTACTGTATGTTAACAATAATTCTTGGAAGTGCGTTTTAAATTACTGAACTATACAAATCTATAGATCCTATGCAGGGCTGAATAAAAGTATTCGGATTACTTAGATGTTATCTTTTAGCTTATTAAACGGTATGATTTGTAAAATTATTTTGGAAGCGTTGGAAAGTGTTACATAATCTATGCTTGACGCATGATTTTTCGTTCTTGTTTTTCTTTCTTTTTTTTTTTTTTTTAAATAAAATTAGTAACATTTTTTCTTTTATTTTTCGAGATGTATAGCCTTTTCATTTCTTTCTGCAACAGTAATGATCGCCAAAAAATTAGCAATGGTAACCTTTTCGGCCAAAATAACAGAACTTTCTATCATAATTCGATAGCTAATATACGTAGAACTTTGTGTTACATACTAAAACCTTCCCTGAAAAATTATCTCTCGAACAGTGCAAGTTCCATCAAATTCCATTCAGCAGATCTCGAGTTATAAAGGAACGGAACGAAATTTCCGTTTGTGTTTTATATATATAGCGAGGCTAACGAAATATAGTAGATGACGTGAAAGGTATTCCTGCGAACGAAATGCCTGTCCTTTACCGTGTTTTTTTATTTTTAGAAATAAATGAATCACATTTAATTCATTTCAAAATTTTTGTTTACGTTTGGAAAGAAATTTTAAATGGCGATAACTCTTAATGTATACATTTTAGAAGGTACATCTTCCCTCAAAAACTAATTTATTTTTAAAGATCTTTCTAAAAACGTAAATTATATATTTAAAATATTTTTAAAGCATAAACACTACGTCTGATTACTTTATTTTACGATATTTATAAGAACACGCATTTTATCAGACAATTAAATACACTAAACAAACATGAGTGAAAAATTGACCTGGGCCTGGACTCGAACCTGGGACCTTATGCGTACCATGCCGACGCTATGCGACTGAGCTACCCAGATCCATATCCGTAACCGGCAATTTCTCATACTTATTCATGTTAGAAACAATCATCTGCCACAGTTTGCAGTCATATTTAATTATTTGATAAAATATGTGTTCTTATAATTGTGAAGTTTTATTTTTTAAAAAAAATATCTTCAGAAGAAAATGGCTGACTTGCAGATGAAATTTGATGTGGTTATATTATAACCTGTAACTGATTTGTACAGATGGTACATGATCGTTGGCGCGTTTTATCTCTGTTTTGGCATAATTTTTTAATCGCCAAGTTAATTAACAGTTTTTTGCTAATTAAGGATAGAAAATATCTTTTTTTTACACCGAATTTTATAAAAGCACATAGATTACGTAATTACTTGTACAAAAATGCAATCCTTTTTTTATTCTGCCCAATATTAAGGCCTGTAGCTTGTTTGAAAAAAAAAAGTTTGACGAAGAAAATAGTGATCATTTTAAGTAACTCGACGTTTTTAAAAAAAAAGCTATATCTCTGTTTATAAATCACTTATGAAGATGAGTTTGGTCTTAAATTGAAGAAATTCTTCCTTAGATTCTTCTAGTTTTCGTTTTTTTTTCTACGACGCTTGGTTTGTTTGATATCTGATATTTTAATCTGGCATGTTTTGTCGATTTAACATTGCGAAGTTGCTTTCTGTATATAAGCATTAGCGGTCTTTATTCCAGTTCTTGGCGTTGTTTGTGTGGCGTTTTTTTTAAGCTTGGCTTGGCAGAGCGACCGCCCTGCTTGATTTATCTATCACTTCCTTTGCCGACGTTGGTTTCACGGGGTAAAACCATGTAAACTTCGTAAATGCATCCACTAAGGTGAAAATATATCGGTATTGTTTATTTGTGAGTGACAAATGGACCTATTTGGTCAACAAGGTATCTTTCTAAAGGTCTGTCTTCTTTTGGTATCGGAATTAGAAAACCATCAGATTTTCCTCGCTTCCTTGTATACAAAATACATTCAATAGAGTTTGCAAGTACATTTTTCTACTTTCTTCTTTAATTAAGCTATTGTGACGAAGATAATTTATTGATGATGAGGAGTAAGCATCAATTGCCGTAATAATATTATTATTTAAAGCATGGAGGAATAAGATCGTATAGTGAACTTTTAAATATTATTGCAGTTGTGATTTAAATAAGCAAATAACCCTGCACGATTTGTGCATGTGTTCTTTTGGTCGATTTCTTTGAAGAGAGCATCACATCAAAAATAATAAATAAAACATTCTTACTTGTTCTTTGTTGAAAAATAAGAGACTCATGCTACTTGAAATAAAAACTCCATTAGGTTTGGATCCAATAATGTTTATTATATTTTCTTGAAGAAGGAGGAAGGATGAGATGAAAGCTGCACATCATATCTTTATAAAGTTCAGGCTCAAACATCACAAAAAATCAACGAAATTCTTTAAATATTTTTTCTGGCGAAATCCATTAAGGGTTGTAGAATTAATGAAGAATTAATTAACTGGTAATTTAATCCTTTAAAATATTAAATTTAAATTTTACAACAGCATTTTTATAGAATAATTAAAAACAGAAAACGCGAAATTGATCTCCATAAGAATCGGCATTTGCCGATCTCGGACAACGAGCCGAAGCTCAGCTCAAAGATACGCGCTCCACTATTTTTTTACAGCATCATTTTTGTTAAAATTCTGTTGGAAAAATGTGCTACATTAGTATATATACCCGTAATTGGGGTAGACAAATGTGAGAGCAAGATTAATTTAAACTAATTTGATGATTTTGAATTACGCGAAAATCAAAAGAGCAAATCAGAAACTCATTAACATTTAATAATTAAAAGAACCATTCTAATTTGTATTTGAAATACACGCCCCTTTCGCCTGCAGCGCCAAAACAAAACAGCTCCCGAAAACACAGGGAACAAGAGCGGCGGTGACGCATGCGCACAACACACGAGCGAGGAGAGCAAGAAAGACGACGTCACAGCCCAAGTTTTGCAAAGAAAACAACATCGCTAATTCAACGAACGCAGAACACAATGAAGAGGGAGACGGCCTTGCCGTGAAAGCCATATGCGTGGCGCGGGATTGCCGATAAATAGCTTTTAAAAGAATAGCAATTAAACTGGAAAGGCTATAAAATACAGAAATACGTTGAGCTGAAATATAAAGTAATTAAAAAAGATAAAACTGTGATATATCTTTATCACAGCTATGTGAAATTCTTGCTTCCCTAATTCTTACGTCTTTAACACAGCAAAGTGTCATCGTTCATATATTTTTCGTATAATTTCTCGCTGC
This sequence comes from Maratus michaelseni, assembly GCA_963931845.1. Lineage (NCBI taxonomy): Eukaryota > Metazoa > Arthropoda > Arachnida > Araneae > Salticidae > Maratus > Maratus michaelseni. The sequence continues at coordinate 150,534,798 of OZ007596.1, read as the reverse complement.
ATCTCTTCTGGCACTACCAACACTTCGTTTCCATTCTCGAATCTATACAATACATCAGCCTTTACTACGTAATTATTGGACGATCCATGTTTAACTAGCGACTTGATCTCTCATATGGATTCATCTAGCCTCTGTGCTATTCCTATTACTTTCGTTATTTCTCCTTTCGATGTAGTTATAATCAGTACTGATTGTGTTATCGGGACGTTTCGACTTAATGTGTCTACAAGCTTCATTCTTGTTGGCTTCATTCTTGTTGTTGTTTGATGTTCTATCTCGTAGTCATATTCTTCGATGAGTAATGCACATCTTTCTACTTTAGGTGCTAGATCTTTTTTGTTTAAAATTTTCTGGAATGCAGGGCAATCCGTGACGATTATTTCCTATTTGATAATTCCTCAAATTTTTTAGAGCTTCTATTGTAGTTAGTACTTCGAGTTCATAATTTGAATTTTTTTTCTGTTGTGGCGAAGTTTTCTTGCTCATATATTGCAATGGGTGAAAATTTCCACTATCTCCTTTTTTAATAAAACCGCGCAAAATCCCTGGCTTCTCGCACCGGTATGAAACTCCAATATGGATCTTTGTTTTTATAATTACAGGACTGATTTTGTTGATCATATTTTCTTCGACTCGTTCAATGCCTAGTGCTGCTTTCTTTCAAATTTGAAACATTGTCCTTTCCTTAAAAAATCACTTAGAGGTTTGGCGATTTTAGCATAGTTCGGAATAAATTTTCTGAAGTATCTTGTTAAATCTAAAAAAGATTATATTTGTTTTGCAGTTGTTTGTCTAGGAAATTTTTGAACAGCCTTCGTTTTTGCTTTGAACGTCTTTATTGTTCCATTTTCGATTATATACCCTAAGAATTCTATTTTCCTTTTAAGGAGTTGGCACTTTTTGAAATAAGAATTCTATTTTCCTTTTAAGGAATTGGCACTTTTTGAAATTAATCTCTAAACCGTATGCTGATGATACTTCTAATACCTGTTTCAGTTTCTTTATTCCTTCTTCTTCGTCATCTGAGGGAATAACAAAATCATCCATATATACAATAATAGTGTCTTCTCGCAGCAATTCTTGGAACACTGTGTTTACATGTATTTGGAATGGATTATCATATATGTATAATCCGAAAGGACAACGTAAAAATTCATATTATTAAAGAATCGCTTTAATGAATTAATTCTTCTTTAAATGTTACGTGAACGAAATCACGTGCGGCAACTAGTAATTAGATATTGATAAAAAAATAATGGATTGCAGTGCGAAAGTCTAGGTCAGATCCAGTAGTTAGATTAATAAAACTCACAGCATATTTTTTCTTTGTATTTTTCAAAAATGTTTTCCTAAATTATGTCACGTTCTGTTGAAAAATGATTGTTGTATCAACATAAACTGAGCGTGAACAATAAATATATTTACTTAAATACAGTGTAACCCCCTTGAACGGTCACCTCTAAACAACGACAACCTCCAAAGACCGGCCACATATTGATGGAACCAAGCACGTTCCATAGCATTAACATTAGTACGAACCTCTAAATAAGGAATTCTGAACAACGGCTGCTCAAAAGTTATGAGAAAAAAATTTAACATATCCTGGTACAATTTCATATTTATTTACAAACCGAAATGTGAAGCAGAAAAAATAAAAATGACTTGATATGTCAACAAAAAGACGCTTAATCACTTAAAAAATCCTCATCCAAAAACTAATCTCTTAATCCTTTTGATAACCCCTTCTGCATCAAGATGTCGTAGATTCCAAACTCTCAAGAGGGACAGAGTGCACAGAAAGAATTTCTTTCCACTGAGGGCACAACCGACCACAAATTATTCGTTAAATGAACAATGTGCTGACCCAGTCTTTTTCTAATTTTTTTCTTTGGTGTGGGGTTCTGAAAATCTCCCTTTGTCCATAGAAATTGACATGAAAGTTTCATTGGAGCGGGGGTGTGGGGTGAAAAAGCATTTCCATTTGGGAACAAGGAGGGGAGGGGGTGAATTCTGTAAACATTAACCATCTTTGGAAATTTCGGTTTTTTGGAAACTTCTGAACAAAAATGTTGATCATTCGTTTATTCAACATTTCTGCAGTGTGTATTATTTTGGCTCCTTCGTATAACTCGAGAGTACAGTTCTTACTTGTTCATGCTTTTTCATGCGTTGTTACAAACTATTATATAAAATTTATCATTTGAATACCTGGAAAATCAGAATGAGTTCTAAACGAAAATTCCGAAATTTCCATTACTAACACATATACCAAAGTTTTAATGAACCTTTGTGAAATTCAAAGTTTTGCATTAAATCATAATGATGATCAGTTATATAGCAAAACAACTCATATCGTAATTTCTTTGGAGAAAGATATTTGCCACAAAAAAAACAACAAAGCAACTGCAAATAAGTGATTTTTTTAATGTATTAAACAATGAGGGTTAATTAAAATAACTGTGTATTTCTATTTAAATTTATGTATTTTGATTTTTTAAAAATGAAATCTCTGAAGAGCGGTCACTTTTCACCGGCCCCACGGGTAATCGTTATTCAGGGGTTACACTGTAATTTAGTAAAAAAGAAAATAGTTATCGGTTTTCTCTCTTCAAAAAATGGTTGAAAATAAAATTATATCCCAAACTATTTATTCTAAATGTTCGAAAATGTATATAATTCTTGATACAGTGACCCATAACATATTTTCTAAATGGGAACTCAATTGAAATCACTGTTTTTAAGCTTTTATTTCACTCGTTTTTTATTTCACTCGTACACACACGCAAACACACACCATCGTAGAAACAACAAAAAGTCACTCCCTGCTCCAGAAAATGAAACCACCTGAAGATGTAAAACAAATACCTACATGCAACGCAGACATATGCAATCATTGTAAAAATAGCAAAAGTGGATTCAGAGTACCTTACAATGTAATAGATACACCAAAATTTGTATATATTTTTTTTATGTTTACGATATTTTCTTTACACTATACTAGGTGTACCGTTTAATTCCCGCTGTTTTACTAAATAGATGGCAGAAGCTATTAATGCAACGTTCAATCATTTGACATATAGTGTGTTTTGTTATACTAACATAAGGCTTGAAAACCATAAATGTCAAAAGTTCTCAAAGTAATAACATCATATAAATATTCGTGCTCAAAAATGTCGAATTTCGTTCCTTCCAAAGAGTATTTGCGGACTGTGCTTTTGTTTCTGTTTCATTCCAAGAAATCGGCTGCTGAAAATCATAGAACTCTTGTGAAAGTTCATGGTGACAATGCATTATCAGAAACAACATGCAGAGATTGGTTTCGACGATTTAAAAGTGGTGATTACAGCGTTGAAGACAAAGAACGTCCAGGTCAGCCAAAAAAGTTTGAAGACCCCTAATTGGAAGCTTTGATCGACGAAGATCCGTGTCAGATCAGTCCGAAACAGTTAATGGCCAACGCTACCGACAACAAATGATGAATTTGAACCATGAATTGATCGAAAAACGGCCAGAATGGGCTAGAAGACATGGAAAAGTGATTTTGCAGCATGACAATGCTCCGGCTCATACCACAACTTTGACACGGACACCGTAAAGGCGCTGGGATGGGAACTGCTGCCTCACCCGCCGTACTCTCCGGACCTGGCCCCGTCCGACTACTATTTGTTTTCATCAATGTCGCACGCATTGGCAGAGAAACACTTCGATTCGTACGAAAAATGTGAAAAAATGGTTCGATGACTGGTTTGGCTCAAAAAACGAACAATGTTTTTGGCGAGGCATCCACAAATTGCCAGAAAGATGGAAAAAATGTGTAGCTAGCGATGGCCGCTGGTTTGAATAATCCATTTTTATTATTTACTATGTATTTTTAGCTTCAAAAATCAATAAAAAACAGCGGGAATTAACCGGTACACCTAGTATGTGGCCGGAAAGTGAAATGATTGGGCGTATAAAAATCGTGATATAATTGTTAGAATCCAGGATTAGTTTTAGGAAAACAGAAATGCACCTTATGTTTACTTTTCGAGAAAAGCCTGGAATTATATTCTTAGAAGATTAGGAAGAAACGCAATAGAGGACACATGTAATAATATAACGATATTAAGGATAAAGTAACAGAAAACGGTACTAATACGAAATTATGTACGTTTAATTATGACAGCAACTAGTTAAATAAAATAAAAAATTAGACTGATGATAAGTACATTATTAAGTTAGAAGTAGACTCAGTTATTCGTTATTAATTTTAACTCGATCACTTTTTTAAATCCTTCAGCCTAATTTTTGAAAATAGCTTAAAAATAGCAAGAAAATTGTAAAAATTAATTCCCAAGATTCTTCCCTTTACTAACAAAGGCTGATATCTTAAACACAGAATGGAATTTATGCCATTTAAGAATAAGTGGAATGATATCAGCTCTTTGGTCTTATGTGTTTCTTTTAAAAATGCATTCATGTTTGTAAATCCCAATAATTCTGAATTTTTAGTCGTTTATTCGAATTATCTTTATAGGTCCAGGTACAGATTTGTCTTCCTTAAAAAAAGTTATAATAGGTGCAAGTCCAGTAAAGATGCAAAACTTCGAATTTCTGCAAGCAAATATCAAGAAAGATCTTTTCATAGGCATAATTTATGGTAATACATTTTTAAAATTTTACAGATATAATTGAGTTTAAGGCGCAATATGACAAAGTAACAGAATTTGTGGTCTCAATTTTCATTGGAGGAAATAAAATGTTAATTATATAGGACGATAAAATTTTGTAAATTAAACAAATTTATATAAATAACTTATTTTTTTAGAACAAACATTCTTCAATATAGTGAGTTATAAAATGAAACTTTCTACTTTCTAATATGTAAAACTAATTTAAGAGTAACATGTAGTAAATTGATTAAACGATACTTGTATAAACAAATGACCGTAACATAGGATTACTTAAACGTAAAAAGTTGACAACTTTTTGTCCATCTCTTACCAAACTGTAGCCTAAAGAAAACATCAATTGTGCTAATAACCACATTTTTACTACTTTTGAGATATTTTTCTAATACTTTTGGTCTATTTCAAACTACAATTTAATTTTTTTTTACATCTTTAATAAATTATTGAAACTTGGGTTTAAGTAACATTTGGGTTTGTGTTACTGGTATCTAAAGTTTTTTTTTTTTCATAAAATAAGCCATTTTTATAAGCACAGGTCTCAAGAAAACCTAGGAGTTGTAAATAATAATTTATGAGACATTTTAATTATATAAGAATATTTATTTAAACTTGAAATTAAATTGGAAAATACATAATAAATTCTGTGTTGCTGAATGAGATATTTTAGCAGTCCCCTATGTCTTGCTAACTAGTCCTAATAAGAGAGAACAATACATCAAAAAGTTATATAGAAACTGGAAAAAATCCTTTAATAAGTGTTGGTTGAGTAAATTTTCTTTTTTATATCACACCACTGATACTGCAAAATGTATATAGACAAACATATTTGAAAAGGATCAATGTCTTTGTATAATAAAATGTTTCTCCTGACCGACCATATAGTATTTCAGCAATCTTCTAAATATTCAGCCGTAAAATCTGCGTACTTTTTCCTTCCAAGAGACATTTTGTAATTTTGAGAGGTTTTTTTGGTTTCAGATTTGGTAATAATTTCATGCGAATAGTGACTAAACCTTTTAACAAAATAAAAGTAACAAAAAGTAATAATAAAAAATTACTTTCACAAGGAAATTTTAATGAATTTAACAAAATATGGGGTTAAGAGTTGTCTGGACTCAGTCTAGAAGTGTGACCAAGTAACTCCATTATCAGGACACTATGCATTATTTATAAATTTACAGTGTTAAGTAATTTTCTATCTAGATAACACAGCTGGCCTTAAAGACTGAATATGAAATTTGTAACTGTAGTGTGAAAAGATGTGGGGTGGAAGTTATCAGGTCACAAAATTTCGTGCTTTTGGTCACAAAGCAACGTATTCTCATCTACAAGAAGTGGAAAAGAGCTGGAACGTACAGGGTGGCCATAATTAAACTGCAAGTGTTCAAGGGGTGCTGGAGAGAAAACTACCGGGTATATTCCCGTGAAATTTGGTATCTACACGTTTCAGAACATGCGCAAGTCAAATATGCAAAAAAAATCGCCATTTTCACCCGATAGATGGCGCTGTACCCTATTTAAACGTTCACCGGTGGCATATACAACCTCTAAAATCGATAGACAGAGCATAATGACATTCTAAGAGGCATATAAACAATATAAAATATCATTTACAGCCTATCAAAATTCCATACAATTCGCTTCAGTAATTAAATTTTTACAGTATCATGTAATAAAAATTAGCGTAAATAAGATCACAAATTAAATAATCCATAAAGACGCTTTGGAAAACAAGCCATTATTTATTCAATGAAATTATTACATGATGTGCTCAATATGTGAACCACCAGATGCAACCACATGCTGAAAACGTAAAACAGCATGGTCCACCGTCGCATTTAAAATCTGTGGTGTAACACACCTCACGTGTCTCGTTATGCTAGATTTCAATTCAGCAACAGAAGCATGTCGTTCTTTATAAACCGTATCTTTCAGATGTCCCCACGGATAAAAATCACAAGGATTAAGGTCCGGTGAACGTGGGGGCCAAGCGTTGTCGAAACCTCTGCTTATGACTTGGTCCGCACCAAAGGTACCATGCAGCAATTTTTTAACATCTTTAGCGATGTGAGGGGGTACTCCGTCCTGCATAAATACCGTGGTTTCTAAACAATGTCTCTCTTGCAATGCTGGAATCAGTTGTTGTCTCAACATCGCACCGTAGCTAGTCCCTGTAACACTACAGCGTTTGGGACCACTTGGAGTTGGGGTCTCAAAGAAATATGGACCCACAAGAAAATCACAAGTCATTCCACACCATACAGTTACATAATCGGAATGGAGGGGTTCTTCACGTTTAACATATTGTTTGCTCGTTCCCCATATCCTGCAGTTATGCGCATTTACACTACCTGATAGTGTAAAATGCGCCTCGTCTGTCCACAATATTCTCTGTATCCAAGTGTCATCTTCACTGATTTTCGACAGGACAAGGTTTGCAAAATCAAATTTTAGGGTGTCATCATGAGGTTTTAATTCTTGAAGAATTTTAATTTTATACGGATAACGCCGAAGAATGTGGCGCAACACTTTATGCACAGTTGACCAGGGAAGAGATAATGTCCGAGCCACACTTCTTGCGCTCACTTGTTGCAGCATACTGGCTCCTGAACTGCTACTCGTAGTCGCAATGGCGTCATCAATTTGTTGCACTCTTTCCGGGTTTACGGGACGTCGCCCTCTTGTGCCTGGAATAACGGCCAATTCTCCTGATTCTTCAAATTTTAAAATCATATTTTTCAATTCATTGACACTCATTGGACCTCTTCTTAATCGTTTCATACGCCGGTATTCTTTCAGAGTAGCTGAATAATTGCTACCATTCTGATAGAATATCTTCACTAACAATGCACGTACCTTCTTATTCAGAGTCATGACTGGCCTTTACTCAATGTATTGATGTTTTTATACTGTTCGATGGGCTTAAAATTTGCATATATGCCGTCGATAAACATTGAAACACGGTATAGCGCCATCTATCGGGTGAAAATGCCGATTTTGTTTTGCATATTTGACTTGCGCATGTTCTGAAACGTGTAGATACCAAATTTCACTGGAATATTCCCGGTAGTTTTCTCTCCAGCACCCCTTGAACACTTGCAGTTTAATTATGGCCACCCTGTACTTGTGCATCTCAGATGCTAGGTAGGGCTATTAGCTGTTAGAAATTGATAAAACGTTTTCAGAACATAGTTGACCCTAGACTGATTGAAATCCTTCTCTGATTAGTGTCAAAGTAACACCAGAGGTTCCAAGTTACACAAAGTTACAGTACTTCTTATGCAAGGAAAATTATATACACGATCATTTATATCCAACATATTCTGTTTATATCTGTCTTTGTTGTCTGGAACCTAGTTTAAAAAACAACGGTAATCACATGCAAGCTTTTCACAATAAAATATCGGACGAATCCTCTATATCTATTCCTTACATTAAGTGTTTGTATGGTTGTTTAAACTGTTAACGAACGACGGGGATATTAGAAAAAAGAACATGCGTAGAGATATAAATACTTTCTTATAAAATATAAAAAGTGTGTTAGGCCCTGAGATGCTCAATGCATGTGTAACAATTAAAATTCAATACCCACTTTAAGGAAAAACAATCTTAATTTATTTAAAACACAAGGCCATAAATCAGAGGATCACGTTCCTATTCAGTCACTTCAGTCACCTTAGGTACCCTTAGTCTAAGTTTAAAACTTATCCCTACTTAACATTATAAATAAAATTTCAGAAAAACCTACACTTTTACTTTCTTAAAATGAAGCTACATTGCCGCAAAGGGATTTTATTCTTATATAAAATAGTTACCTTACTCAATGTCAGCTCAAATACGGAGGAAGAAATCCACAGAACGAGATGCGGTCCCGAAAACCCAACAGAGAACTTCAAGACACCTATATTATTAATTATGGCAGGGCTAAATCATATTTGATTACGTTTTGCAACATTTCTTTTCGCCGAAACACATACTCGATAACAGAAACTTATTGGACTTACCTTAGTAGCATCAACCAATCTGTACAGGGTGATTCGAAACTTCTGGGCAAAATTTTAAAGAGTGATAGAACACTCCTAGATAAGCTCAAAACACCATGCAATGCATGGTTGAAACTCAAGCAGTGAAGCGATACAGGGTGCTTTATGATTGAGAACCATGTTTTCTACACAATATCAAAAAAAAGATTGCGGATTTTATTTATTGCGAAAAGCGTAACTAACTATGGATGCTAATATCCATGAAAATTAGAAAAATAAATAAAGAAATTGCGACGTAAGTAGCTCAAGAGAGTGGATGAGAGAGGAGAGTGTAAAAATCGGTATCTTAAATCGGGCCAAATTTCCTTCGGAAAAGTTGAGCGTGAATCCGAACTCATAGGTAAAACTTTAAAGGGTTACAGAACACATCTAAACAAGCTATTCTTACCATACAATACATGGGCATATCGAAAGCGGCGAACAGCTGGATGGTACTGTCATTAAACACACAAAGCGATGGTTTTTAACACACATCGTCATTTTTACCGTGGATTGCAGAAAGGATGGCTAGTTTTACTCATCAGAAAAAGACGGACGTGCATTTCATGCTTGGTGCTTTGTTTGTTACTGCTCTGGAAGCCTATTTGTGTAGTAAACAGGGTTCCATTCACAATTATTAAGCGCCCTGTACCGCTTGAGCTATGACCATGCATTGTATAGTGTATTGAACTTGTCTGGGCGTGTTCTAATATCCCTTAAAGTTTTGGCCAGTAGTTCCGAATAACCCTGTATTTAATTGGTCAATTATTGACCCCATCCAAAACTCACCAAGTGTTTGTTAGCTGATATTTTGTCTGATTTTTAACATGCATTCTCTGATGAAGTAAATTTCACCGAAAATCAGATCGAAACTGTCACATTTCTTGATAGCATGACGAGAACACCTATGACTACCTAAAAATATCATCCGTAACCTGTGATGTTTCCATCTAAATTTAATCCTTCCGATGATCGATTGAAGGCATCTATATGAAATATTAGAGATACCACAATATCGCCTCTTTTTCAGCATAACAACTCCCAACTAGTCGGATGTGCCAATTCCAAAACTGTGCCGTCCAAAGTGAACCGAAAACTGTAGCTGGTAAAATATTTATAGGATTTAGAAAGTATATTCGAATGCCAACGTATGAACTGGAGTTTTGAAAAATATATAATAGCGTAATAAGGCATAGCTAAAAACAGGGATCTTGTTTTTAAAAAAAATGCTTGCATAAAGTTTCCCTGTGATACTTAAATACAAATTATACGTAATCATAACTAAGTTCTAGGAGAACATACTGAGGTAAAGTAAAAAACAACATAACTAAGCAAAATCATCTATTTTTACGATTTAAAACAAAATATTTATTCTAGACAAATGATGTGAAAGTTCCTGCCATGATATACACGTGGTTTAAAAGCAAAATTAGTATCGTATAAATATATAACAGAACATATTTATATGATATTATTAAAACAATAATATAAGAAAACAAAGATAAAACTTACTTTTACTCTTTAAAATATGTTTGTAATAATCCATTATCAGGTGTAATTGTTACAACTTTCTAGGCTCGCTCCTAATGGCGGCCATTTCTCGTAGAATCGAAGCGTCACTTCATTATTGGACTGCACCTGCCGCTGACCTAAATGTGTTTATTTACCTCGTTTGAGATAATGATAAACAACGCCAACAGATGTCGCTATCTATACAGCTGTATTCACTGTAAATTAACGAAAGTGTTGTGTTTGATTGCTAGGGGAAATATTAACAGCCTTTTTGCAGTTTTTCCTTCCGTTTTTTTTTTACAGTGGCATGAGATCGGATTCACCCTCAACTTATATATATATATATATATATATATATATATATATATATATATACAGGGTGCAAAATGTTATCTATCGCCGACCTTTAATTTCTCAACCGTTGGTTGTAGACATATACAGTGGTGGACATAATTATAAGACACCTACCTAATTTGACATACAGTGAAAGAAAATATTCAGAGCTTAAAAATGCTTTATCAAATACGACAAAAACATAAATTTATTCTGTTATCACACGTAATTGTTTTACAGAAATGATATTTTTATAGAGTTTTATTAAAAAAAATTAAAAATACCATGGACAAAATTATAAGACACCCAGACATTTTAATTAAAACACCTGCTTTTTTTTCGAAATATGCAAATTTTTTGCACGCTGTTATGACGTCAGCAGTTAACTAAAGCAGACGATAACCGACTTCACGCATTTACAAACATGCCACGAGATACAGAATTAAAAGAAAGTTAAATTCGCGAAATTTGGAGATTAAATAGAACTGGTGCTTCAGTTAATAACATTTCAAAAGTTATTAAACGCTCTAGATGGGCAATTTCAAATGTTTTGAAAAGAGGAAGTAGTGGATCGGTGATTAAAAATATCTGGACATACTCCTTGCTTGTCCTCGGGAGACAGCCGCCATGTGCTTTCGCTCGCTACACAGAATAAGATGACCACTACAGTCATTAAAAATGCTTTGAAATTGAATTGTTCAAGGAGAACCATTCACAGGGTGTTGCATAATGCTTCTTATGTGAATTTTAAAAAAATGAAGAAAAAACCACCCCTTCTAAGGCGGCCCAAAATGGACCGTTTAAACTTCGCTAAACAAACTATGGCTTGGACCTCCAAATGGTACTCTGTGTTATTTTCTGATAAAAAAAAAAGTTTAACCTGGATGGTCCTGATGGGTTTCACTATTATTGGCATGATTTACGGAAGTCTCCTGATGTACAAATGAGCCGCCAAATGGGTGGAGGCTCAGTAATGGTTTGGGCTGGTTTTTCGGCTCAAGGAAAAACAGATATCGTTTTTGCGCATTCAAGAATGAGTTCCGAAAAGTATAAGAAGCTTCTTAAATATCAACTAGCCATACAAGGTGAACTTCTTTGTGGCGAAAACTACATTTTCCAGCACGATAACGCGCGATTCGTACATCACACGTAACAAAAAAGTGGCTTTCAGAGCAAAGTATCAATGTTCTTCCGGGGAATTCTCGCTCTCCAGATTAAATCTCATCGAAAACTTGTGGGGGATCTTAGCTCGTGAGGTTTACCGAAATGGGAGGCAGTTTACATGTGTCGAAGACCTAAAGAATGCTATAAAATGTGCTGGGGCATTCTGTACCTCGTGGCATGTTTGTAAATGCGTGTAGTCGGTTATCGTCTGCTTTAGTTAACTGCTGACGTCATAACAGCGTGCAGAAAATTTGCATAATTCGAAAAAAAGCACGTGTTTTAATTAAAATGATAGGGTGTCTTATAATTTTGTCCATGTTATTATTAATTTTTTTTATTAAACTCTATAAAAATATCATTTCTGTAAAACAATTACGTGTGATAACAGAATAAATTTATGTTTTTGTCGTATTTGATAAAGCATTTTTAAGCTCTGAGTCTTTTCTTTCACTGTATGTCAAATTAGGTAGATGTCTTATAATTATGTCCACCACTGTAGTTCCAATTACAAAGGCGTTTAAAATGAGGTAAATATTCATGTTCTGGCGTTAATTAAAGTAAAAAATCAATTTTATAAAAATTACGAAATCTAACTTTTTATACGGTCCCCCGGTCCCTATAGTTATATTTAGTAAATGTTTGCACATATCATAACAAATACAACACAAAAAGTTTGACTTCTGTACGACAAAAATTGACACAGTTATTAAATTTCAAAGTTTGAGATTTTTTCACATGATTTTGTCTTTTATTCAGGGATCAGTTAAAAAATGAATTAGAGTAATTCGAGATCGAAATCAGGGTGCAATGTCCTTTTTACGAATAAACTACCTTTAGCCGGTATCGCTGAATCGGTGTATAGAAGGTTATTTCATCTAAAAATTTGAGCTGACTTTGAGGGGTCGTATACCAAGCGAAGAATGAAATATTGAAATTAAACAGAAAAATAAATATCAATTTATTATCATATTAGAAAACGGTCTACTATAAAAAATGAATACATCAAATACCGGAATCTACTAGAGATACTCCTCAAAGTGTTCTCCATTGGGGGCAATGCACAATTGAATGAGTGACAGTACTGAGTCCTGGACACGTTGGAGCGTAGCAGGCGAAACCACCTTTAACCGGTATCGCTAAAACCGGGTATCACCAAAGAGGTTTTTTTCATCTAAAAATTTAAGCTAACTGTTAGGGGTCAAACAACATTCAAAAGTCAAATTAGGCAGTGTTGAATTCAGGGGGTGGCCCGGGAGGGACATTCACCCCCCCCCCTTCCCCCAGAGCAATGAAATGTCCCTCCCGGAAAAAGTGAGATTTTACGTTTTCAATGGTCAATTTCTCCCCGGAACTCTATAATGTCCCCCCGCCGGAGGAAAGTGTCTGAATTCAACACTGAAAGTAGGTATTGTTTGTTATCGGAAAATAAAACCTTCCGCTCTTTTGCGAATGCGTCCAGTCTGTTTTGATTTTATCAAAATAGGGTTGAGTCGAGTTTGTTTAGCTGCGTTTGGCTGAGTGCCAATCTTAGTGACCGCCTACAAGAGAACGTAAACTAGAACTTCGGAAATTACTCATATCAGCGTCGATTGTAAAATCGTCCCAGAGTGCTAGGCGCGGTTTTCAAAAACGAACATTAGAATCGACATCAGTAAAATAAAATATATTCACTAAAAATTTGATAAATGGAAGCGGAATACAAACGACCAACCGACATATAACGAGCATGAAAATCAAGATTATGGAAATTACAATAGTACCGCAGCACAACGCGTTCGGGATAAAACACGATCCACTAGCAGTGGACATGCTTGTCAGCGCAGAGATTGTGATGACAGGCTATACGTACACGCAATATACCGAAATTATACTTATTTATAGCGAATGTCAAAGGAATGCCAGAGCTGCTGCGAGGGTTTATTCAGAGTGTTTTCCTAGCGATCGACATCCAACGCATGAAACAATAACTGATGCATTGCACCGTCTTAGAGAGACCGGCTATGTTGCACCACGACCCAGAACAAGTAGACGCGCAAGGTGTAATGTTCGAGTGACATAGGAGGAAGTGCTGGCATTCGCCCTTTTAAATCCACAAATGAGCACGGCGTAAATAAGCGAGGCATGTGAATACACTCATCAGCGTGTCTGGCAGTTATTACATGCACATGGTGCGCATCCATACCATCCAACACTGGTGCAAGCATTGATGTTGGGTGACCACGAAAGACGGTTTAATTACTGTAATTTAATGCTTAACACTATAGAGAAAAATCCATCGTTCTTTTGTGACATTCTGTGGACAAAAGAGGCAACGTTTACACGGAATGGCATTGTGAACGTGCAAAATGTGCATTACTGGTCTATGGAAAATCCTCACATCGCCCGCACAGTACGGAACCAGGTACGCTGGTCAACGAACGTGCGGTGCGGTATATGGGGAACTCAGATTGTTGGACCCATCTTCTACGATGGAACCTTAACGGGCGAACTTTACCTGCACCTACTACAAAACACGGTACGTGACTGGTATGAAGAGCTGCCTCTCCGAAATGCATGCCGGGTGTGGTTTCGACATGATGGGGTCCCTCCGCATAAAGCATCAAACGTCCATGCGTGTCTGGCCAACGAATTCGGTCAACAGATCATTGGATATGGTGGTCCGGTAGAGTGGCCACCGCGTTCAACGGACTTGAATCCCATGGACTTCTATCTCTGGGGATACATCAAGGCACAGGTGTATGTGACTGAGCTTACTTCTCTGGTTGATCTGAGGTAGCGCATCATCCTTGCTTGTCGCACAGTTACACCTGCTATGCTCCAACGTGTCCAAGACTCCGTACTGTCACGCATTTAATTGTGCATTGCCACCAATGGAGAACACTTTGAGCAGTATCTCTAGTAGATTCCGGTATTTGATGTATTCATTTTTTATGGTAGACCATTTTCTAATATGAAAATAAATTGATATTTATTTTTCTGTTTAATTTCAATATTTCATTCTTCGCTTTGTATACGATCCCTCAAAATCAGCTCAAATTTTTAGATGAAATAACGTTCTTTGGTGATACACCGATTTAGCGATACCGGCTAAAGGTAGTTTTGCCGTAAAAAGGACATTGCATCCTGATTTCGATCTCGAATTACTCTAATTCATTTTTTAACTGATCCCTGAATGAAAGACAAAATCATGTGAAAAAATCTCAAACTTTGAAATTTAATAACTGTGTCAATTTTTGTCATACAGAAGTCAAACTTTTTGTGTTGTATTTGTTATGATATGTGCAAACATTTACTAAATATAATTATAGGGACCGGGGGACCGTATAAAAAGTTAGATTTCGTAATTTTTATAAAATTGATTTTTTTACTTTAATTAATGCCACAACATGAATATTTACCTGATTTTAAACGATTTTGTAACTGTAACTATATGTCTACAACCAACGGTTGAGAAATTAAAGGTCAGCGATAGATAACATTTTGCATCCTGTATATATACACAGTTTTCTATATTTAAATAATAGATATTTCTGATCCCTAATCTGTAAAGTATGAATATATAAAATATCTAGATATATGTTAACTATTGATAAATTCCGTATTTGTAACAAAATTATTATAATTTCTTAAAATAGTAAATAAAACCAATTTAATCATGACCTATAAAATAAATAAATATATATATATGATAATTTTAAAGTCGGTCAGCGAAAAAAATGTTAATAAAACAAATTTATATACTTAAAAATAAATTATTGATATAGACAGTAATTACGTATAAAATTTAAATCTACATAAAATTATTTGTTACTTGATAAAAAGTAATAATAAAATATATAAATGTGAATGCGGTTAAGTGCTCCCACCAAGTTCACATGGCAACAAGCAACTCTCACGATCAAGTTGTGACGTCGACAGACCGCAAGCCACAAGGAATGCTGAGATACATTTTTGGCCTCACTAGCTTGGGAACAGAAAAGTTCAGATTTAAACTGGACGTGTAAAGGGTCGGATTGGTCCTGAACGCTCTCGAGACGGGAAAGCAAGTATGATCGAATCGGGCCGAAACCAGCCAAATGTTACCGAAGTTCCTGCAGTTAGATGACTTCAAATCCTCCCCTTCCCCTAATTTAGTCTGTAAATAATATTGTATTATATTTAACATTTAGTCTAGAACATTAAACTCATTATATACTTTAATTAAAACTCCTGTTTACCTCAATCCCAACACTCATATGGCGTGTTCGGCCAATGGATTCGCAACAAAGTATTCTCCCCTAGATACCAGCAAACAACCGAATTTTATGAGCTACGCAAGAGTGGATTTTTCTTTTGTATCTTCTTTCGACGATGCTTTTCAACGGGAGTAAAAGTAGGTCAAAAGTAATGAGTGAAGTTATTTTTTCCTTCTCGTTTCTGTGGTGACACAGAGTGTTAAATATTATCAAGTGTTTATAAGTACGAATTTCACCAACCCGGTGATTTTTCTTCTTCTTGATTAATGGATAACCCATACAAAAGTAAGTGCTACTTTACAATATTTTTAACGATGTCTTTAAATGACATAAAGAATATCGCTATCCATATAAACTGTGCCCGAACGAACAGAATTAAACTGTTACATACTTTAATTTTCAATTGTGATCTATTAAGAGGTAATAGAAGGCGACTTCGTACATTTGCCGGATCTAGTTTTAAAAGGGTGATGCTGATTTCCAAATTAAATTAGACGAAATTTCAAAAAAAAAATTACACAGGTGCAACTGAGATCTGTGGCTAACTTTTTGCATTTAGACGTCCAGGACACCGAACCAGAAATTGCATATTGATTGCACTGAGTGATCTGGAAGCACTTCAACAATCGATCGCTCCACACACCGACTCGGAGCCCGAAGATGATGCTATAATTTCTTCCCAGAATACCCTAGATACTAATTCAACATAAAACCATCCACCAGATCCTGTTACCGATACTCCCCAATCACTGGCCAGTGAGCAAGCGGTGACATCTAATACGCCAACTGGCATCATTTTTGCAACACGCCACTCCGTCTCTTGTACTGATTGAGAAGCCCTAATAACACCCTTCTCGGGAAAGCCCTCCGATAATATTCTCAATTGGTTTAAAAGATTCGAAGAGCTCGCGAACAGCTTCACACTATCCGATATTCAAATATATCTTTTTGTGAAAATTGCCCTCAGAGGGACCGCTCTATTATTTGCGCGTAGCGAAGCCAGTCTAACTTCTTATGGAGCTCTAAAACGAGCATTAATTAGGGAATTCGCCCACATTTCCTCGTCGGTACAGATTCATGAGCTATTGAGTTCCCGGACCTGCAAACCGACCGAAAGATGTTTTGAATATTTCCTTACTATGATGGAAACAGCGCAGAGAGGAAACATCGATGACGCTTAGCTTATGCATTATATAATCCAGGACATTGACGACACACCTCACAATAAAGCAATCCTTTTCGGGTGCCATACCCTCACCGAATTTAATGAGCAACTCAAAATGTATCAACGAATATGCGAACAGAACTCTAGAGTTCCTCACACGAAGCCACCACCTATACGACATAGTCCTAAGCCTACCCACAAGGATAAGATTGCAAAGATAACCTGTTTTAACTGTCACGCATTGGGCCACCGGTCTAGCGACTGTCTTCACAGCAATAAAGTAAAACGCTGTTTTGTTTGTTCCCGATTTGGCCATGTCGCATTGAACTGTACCGACCCAGCTAAAAATGGACTGCAGTTTTTCTACAGAAGTAAAGTAATTTTGAAGTTTTTCTACAGTCAACTGTAGATTTTCTGTAGTGCAAATCTCGACTGTAAAAATACTTCAGTTATTTTGCAGCTAATGTGAAGTAATTTTGCAGTAATTTATTTCAAAAAGACTGTGAGCTAGCTATTAACAGAAAAATTCTGTAGTTTATGTGAAGTCATTTTAGAATCCTAAATTTAAAAAATAATGAGAGTTTACATTTGTAGAATTACTGAAGTAAATGTGAAGTAATTTTACAGCCATATCCATAAGTATATTTTCTTGACATATCTGCAGTATAACTGTAATTAGAGTGAGGTAATTTTACATAACTTAATTTATAGAAAGCTTGTGTTATATTTTCTGTAGTTTATCTGCAGTTTTTAAAGAGATGTTAAAGTTTTTCAATTTTTGATATTGTTGCTATTTACTTTATAATTAATAATGTTTTCAAGACTTTTATTTTAATGACCTAATTTTAACACCGGGGAGAGTCCCCGCAACCTTCTTTAAGTGAAACAAAACAAATATTAATAGAAATTAAACTTTTAAATTAAAATATATATATATATACATATAAAAATTAATCAATGTTGTTTATCGTTAAAAACTCAGACCTAATCAGAGACCGACTTACAGATTTGGGGGTCCTGGGCATAAACATACCAAGGGTCTTCTGTAACATTTTAGGTGCAAAACTAATGCATTAAAACCATATCATCTGTTATACTAATTTGCTATTCTTACAATATTATATCATTATCTTACACATTAATTAAAGAAAATAAAATTGCTATGAGCTATAGACATATTACAAAAGATATTTTTAAAATTAATTAAAGCTTTTAATTATATAAAATAATTATATATATATATGTATACAAGATTTTATTAAACATAACTTTTATAATGTTTCAATCAATTGAAAGGATTTTAATTAAAATATCTAAATTTCCCATGCGCTATTTTATTTAAATATCGTTCACAATTACTAGAATCATGTGCATATAGAAATTACTTTATTTTAAAAATATCTCCAAGTGAAATTGTCTGAAAATTTCATGCATACACAAATTTAACTAGTAATAAATGTATTATAACAAAACAATTTGTCGATGCACTTATTAAAATTATTATTCATTTTTAAACTTAATCGTAGAAAGAATAAAAAGTCTAGTTTGCAAAATAATTCAGCTTATTTTTTTAAATCATGTTTTCATTTACAAAGTAAGAATTAATTTTCTTATTTTATTTATAAATTAATAATTATTAAAATTAAATAAAAATTATTTTACAAGCTATAAAAATATAGACAGCTCCCTTCACATTTTAAAAAATAAAACAGAAAAAAAAACTAGTTCGCAAAATAATTCAACTTATTTTATTAAATTACGCATTCATTTAAAAAGCAACAAATATTTTTTTATTTTGTTTAAAAGTTATTAATTATTAAAATATTTTTTTTTATTACAAGCCATAAAATATAAACAGGACCCTTCAGGAAATTATTAATGAAACAAGACCCTGTACAAAATTCCTATTAATAAAACAGGTGTCTTCACGAAATTTACTTAGAAAAATAAGTCCCGTCACAAAGTTTAATTATATAAAAACATACTCTTTATTTAAAAAATATTACTTATTATTTTTTTTCAAGTTCAAAATGTATAACACATTAAAAAATATATATATTTCCTAAGGTAATGCTTCATCTCAATAATATCCGCTAAGGTATTTATTCCACAAATTTAAATAATAAATTAATTTCGAAGTACACGCGTAATTCTTTTACAAGCTATAAAAACATAAACAGCTCCCTTCACATTTAAAAAAATAAAACAGAAAAAAAATAGTTTAAAATAGAAAACAAACTATATAAACATTATTAAATATTCACCTCTCAAAATCCTATCTTTCTTACCGCCTAGGTACGTAGCAACTAAAAAATTACTCCTTATCTAATACCCTTCACCCCTATGACCCCATCCAATCCACTTGTCACCAAGACTCAGCAGCAGAATGGATAAGACACTGAACTGCCAAATGTGAGACTGTGAGATCGAATCCCATCTCGGCAAAGGGTAAATTTATTTGTTTTTAAATATTAACAATTAATTTGTTAAGATGGCTCACAGAGGGCGCCACTAACAGAAAGAAATTGCAATAATTTTTTTGCAAAATTACTGCAGTTTATAAAACTGCAGTAATTTTGAAGTTGTATCGACCTCAAAAATTCTGCCGTGGAATCGGCCAAATCACTGCAGTTTTCCAACTGTACTTTTTTTGCAGATTTAATGCAGTTTATTTTTAGCTGGGGAACGCAATGCGCAGCCCAAACACTTGACACAAACCGACCACCATCCACAGAAGTCGGTTTCAGGCCGAGAAAAACGAATCCACATAGTCGAAATGCGCCACGCTCAGCAATGCATGCAAAAATCAGTACGCGCATTTCCAGCTTACACATAGATTCGCTAGTGGATACGGGAATCCCCCTAACACTTTTGAAGGAAGACATTTGTCGTCAGATCGGATCTCCCCCCTTTACTGCGGCGACTCTTCAGTTGTCCGGCTTCGGAAATACTAATATACAACCCGTAGGATCATTTTTTACAGAAATAGAGATAGACAATGATATTTTTTCTACTACGATTCACGTCCTTTGGTCGTCTCAAATGTCAATCCCACTTATCCTGGGGACAGATATATGATAGGGATATGATAGGGACAGACAATGATATTTTTTTCTACTACGATTCACGTCATTCGGTCGTCTCAAATGTCAATACCACTTATCCTGGGGACAGATATATTATTTCAGGGTACCTTAATATGTGATGAAAATGGTATCACACTCTCTAAATCCCCGACACCAGACGTTTTTATACATTGTATTAATGTCTGTGATGATGTCCCTGACGTAGAACTGGCACATATACGCGACACGACCTGCCGGAATGAAGTAGCCGACATTGTTGACAATTACCGTCCAACCAAAACAAAATCTACTGATTTGAAAATGTCGATAGTATTAACTGATGACCTGCTGGTGTACCAAAGCCCACAACGACTGTCTATAGCCGAAAAAGAAATCATTAGCAACCAAATTAATCAGTGGTTACAGGACGGCATTATACAACCTGCCTGTAGTGATTATGCAAGCCCAGTAGTACTGGTCAAAAAGAAGGACAATTCCATGCGTCTCTGTGTCGATTTTCGGAAACTTAATAAGAAAATTGTTAAAGATCGTTTTCCCCTACCCCTCATTGACGATATATTGGACCAACTGCAACAAGCTGAGATCTTTACTACTCTCGACCACAAGAACGGATTCTTCTATGTTGATGTGGACCCGCAAAGCATTAAATATACAGCCTTTATCGCATACGACGGGCAATATGAGTTTCTCAAAGTCCCTTTCGGGCTTTCCTGTAGTCCAGCCGTCTTCGCCAGATACCTAGCCTATGTTTTCCGCGAATTACTATTAGAAGGCGTATTTTATACATGGACGATCTAATTATCCCCGCAAAAACTGAGGAAGAAAGCCTCCTAAAGTTGAAACGAGTCTTGAAAACTGCTTCTGATTACGGTTGGAAATCAACTTTAAAAAATGTCAATTTCTAAAACGGAAAATTGAATTTTTAGGACACATAATTCAAAACAATACTATTGCACCCTCCCCCACAAAAGTCAAAGTAGTTCAACATTTCCCAGAGCCTAAAAACATTAAACAATTACAATCGCTCCTTGGACTAACGGGATATGTCCGGAAATTCTTACCGAAATACGCCTCTATTGCATGCCCTTTAAACTATCTCCTACGAAAGTCTTCAAATTTTTAATTCGGCCCGGACCAAAGGCAGGCGTTACACACGCTCCGTCATCTTCTCACTAGCAGCCCAGTTTTACACATTTTTGTACCGGGTTCGGACCTTACCTCGAAGTGCATACCGACGCCAATAAAAATGGTTTTGGTGCGATACTTATGCAAAAGTCTTCAGGCGGTCATTTTCACCCAGTTCAATGTATGAGCAAAAAAACATCACCTCAAGAAGAAAAGTTAAGTAGTTACGAATTAGAGGTACTAGCAGTTATCGAAGCACTTAAAAAATTCCACGTCTATTCTACACGGCACTAAATTCCGTTTCATCACAGACTGCCAAGCGTTCCAAGAAACACTGGATAAAAAAGATCTCACACCAAAAATCGCGTGTTGGGCCTTATTTCTACAAGATTTTGATTTCGACATAAAACACCGGGCGGCTTCCAAAATGCAGCATGTAGACTCCCTTAGCAGATACCCCGTTATGCATGTCACATACGATGAACTTACACTAAAGATTATACAGGCCACAGGAAAAAGATCCATTTGTGTCTAGCATTAAAACTGTGGCCACGGAAAGCCGTATATCCCACTTCATAGTGCGAAACATTGTTTTGTATAAAGTTCAACGCGGCAGAGATCTATCAGTGATCCCCGAAGCAATGCAGCTTAACATAGTCCAGGATACACATAATAAAGGACATTTCTCTGCTAAAAAACGGTAGAAATTGTGTCCCAAAGCCTTTTTTATTCCCAAGCTGCCCGAACTTGCGAGCACGGTAGTAACAAACTGTGTGCCGTGCATTTCAGCTTAAAAATATCTGGAAAAAGAGAAGGGTTTTTGCACACGATTCCTAAAGACGACACACCCCTTGATACACATCACTGCGATTTTCTAGGTCCATTAGCCTCGACAAACAAAAATTACAACCACCTGTTTACAGTGGTCGATGCATTTACAAACTTTTTCTGGTTATACCCAGTCAAGTCTGTATCAGCGCAAGACGCGCTAGATAAACTCAAACTTCAGCAAACCACATTTGGTAACCCTAGCCGTATTATCACAGACAAGGGCCCTGCGTTTACATCTTCTGACTTTAAAAAGTTTTGTGAACAAGAAAATATAGAGCACCATCCAATCACGACAGGGGTCCCACGCGGAAACTCTCAGATCGAAAGACAACATGCCACGCTTATCCCTATTTTAACGAAATTATCTTTAGACGACCCCACGAAGTGGCATAAACATGTATCATCAGTACAGAGAATAATAAGTAGTACAACGTCAGCCACAACTAATTTCTCCCCATTCGAGCTGCAGCTTTCACAGGTGTGAAAATGAAAAATAAGGAAGACCTAGTCATTAAGCAGTTACTAGAAGCCGAACATATTGAGTTAACGATGGATCATAAACAAAAACTACGAGACGCAGCGAAAACCAACATTTTAAAACAACAAGAGATCAATCGTACCCAGTACGATAAAAAAAAAAGTAAACCTTCTACACATTATAACATCGGCGACCTAGTCGCGATTCAAAGAACACAATTCGGCTCTGGGTTAAAACTCCGACCCAAATTCTTTGGCCCATATAAAATTATAGCAGTCCAACTGAACGATCGCTACCAAGTTAAAAAAGTAGGGCAACACGAAGGTGCAAACTTCACGTCGACCGCCACTGATTACATGAAGCCTTGGACGAGATAGTAACCAGATGTGTGAAATGAGTCTACTTTTCTGTGTCTCATCAAGTAAAATGTGTTGTGAATTTTTGTTTCTTTCTCAATCTTATGTACGTGTTTTTCTACCATTGTGTAACATTTCGAGCACGCTAATGATGTCTTCTCTGAAATGTTTTTTTCTTTCTTCCTTGACTATGCGGTTACTTCTAGTTTTTTTTAGAAGTTTTATCGCATTGCAATTATTTTTATTTTAGTACACAAGAGCTTTTCGGACTGCGAGATAGTGCAATTTTTATTTTATCTCGCCAATGTGAAATATGCCTTCATTTTTTTTTCTCTTTTCGTCATGTTTTTCTTCTTCTATCAATATCATTAGGGTGATGTATTTTTTGCCTAGTGATTGCAAATTTTTAAATATTTCCACAGTATGAAGATAGTGTTTTTAAGCTGCCCCATTATATATTTTTTGACGCTTAAATAAGATGAAACTTAAAAAACATTCGAACATTTTTTTTCACAAGAACTTTGACTATACGGAAAAAAACATTTGTGCTACAGTGATCATTTCGTCTGTATCATTTCTATTTTATTGGTATGTTTGTAATTCCATTTATAAGTTTTTATCATTATTATCGTTATTCACCCCTTCCCCTCCCTATCATTTGCAGTTCTTTTTTTTTCTTTCAAATAATTCTCAACTGGCTGTCCGTAGAGGATCTCTTTCAGATAAATTTATTTTTATCTCTTTTGCTTAGATATGAGGCAAATCCGATTTTTCCTTCTTTTTCTTATTTAGATTATTTGAGATGACGGTTTTTTTTTTCAAAATTCTAGCTTAGATGAGGCAGATTTTGATTATTTTTTTAGACGGCAGCGCGTGAGATTAGACGACCTCATGACGCAAAATGAGGATTTTTTTTTCAGTTAGACTAGACTGATATTTTTTATACGGTGGTATCTGGAACAGACAGTTTCATGCAACCAAATGACATTTTTTTTTTTTTTTACTCTCAATAATTTTTCTTTTTTCTTATTTCTTTTGTGTTATTTCTTTAGTTCGAGGTTACAGCCAGAACAGCCCAGCTTAGATATTCATAATGGAAATTTTACGCTTAATTTTTTTTCTCGTTCAAACACTTAACTTAAGTTTTTTTTTGTGTTTGTTTTCCTCTGTTTGGCCTTTTTTTAAGTATTAATGCTTTGGCTGAACGTAGGCGAGGTCGCCTACCTATCGAATGGCCGCGTGTGAATGCGGTTAAGTGCTCCCACCAAGTTCACATGGCAACAGGCAATTCTCACGGTCAAGCTGTGACGTCGACAGACCGCAAGCCACAAGGAATGCTGAGATACATTTTTGGCCTCACTAGCTTGGGAACAGAAAAGTTCAGATTTAAACTGGACGTGTAAAGGGTCGGATTGGTCCTGAACGCTCTCGAGACGGGGGAGCAAATGTGATCGAATTGGGCCGAAACCAGCCAAATGTTACGGAAGTTCCCGCAGTTAGAAGACTGCAAATCCTCCCATTCCTCTAATATAATCTATAAATAATATTGTATTATATTTAACATTTAGTCTAGAACATTAAACTCATTTAATTAAAGCTCCTGTTTACCTCAATCCTAACACTCATATAAATACTTAAGATAATTTTTAAAAGATCAGAAAAAAATAATTTCTAAAAAAGTAGTAATAATTATTAATATGTTAATAATTATTAATAGTAATAATATGTTAATATATAAGATAATTTTTGAAAGATCAGAAAAAATAATTAATAATTAATTTAATTTTATATTTAAATATTATTAGAAAAATTGTTAATATTGAATAAATATTTTTTATAATTAAATTATTATATGAAGTATTAAATTCAATTTTGAAATTAGAATTATTTAATTACATTTCAATTACATTTTATAAATTTAAAACACATTAAATAATGAAAAATATTTAAAAGTTTAATAGTAATCCGACGTGCTTTGAAAATAAAATAAATCAAATAATAACA
Organism: Maratus michaelseni; assembly: GCA_963931845.1. Classification (NCBI taxonomy): domain Eukaryota; kingdom Metazoa; phylum Arthropoda; class Arachnida; order Araneae; family Salticidae; genus Maratus; species Maratus michaelseni. The sequence goes on along the minus strand of OZ007596.1, from coordinate 150,509,817 downwards.
TAAACTGAACTTATTAAAAGACTTGAAACCGGTCAAATCGTATTAACTTATTTTATACAACCATATCAATTTATTATAATGTCAAATTCACCCATGAGATGGTACCAGCAACGTCGCCTTCTAGATACTTCCTCAGGGATGTCATCCTAATAGGCTATGCGTAGTAAGTACGCAGGAGTTCAGACCTGAGGAAATCTTTAAAGTCTCTTCCTCAGGAACGCCTGATCGTGCCATTTTAGTATCAGGAGGAATTTGTGAATACTTGGAGCTCCCGAGGAGGTTTCCAGGAGCTTTGATGCTATATAGATATACAGATCATTAGGAAATCTGTCTAGAAAGATATTTCAAGAAGATTTCTAAAATGCAATGAACTTACCTATAAAAATCCAAAACAAATGTCTTATAATTATGCTAAATATTTTAAATGGCTACTCACAACTTAATAGGAAAAAGTTAATCTTCTGTAATTGAATACTTTCTATTTAAATATTTTTCTTAATTTTCCGATTTAAATACTTTTATTAGTATTTATTGATATACCGCCCTGCGTTTCCCGGACACGTGATAATAGCCTTAAATATACCTAAAATATGTCTTGAATAATTATATAGTTTAAAACAAAAATCTTTCCAAACAAGCCTAATATTAGAAACTCCACCGCCTTCCTCAGTGTACATCCTCGAATTTGTATGCTTTTATATTTTAAAATTAAAATCTATCCAAATGAACCAAGAGTTGGACGCCCCACAGTCTTCGGCAGTGTAGACCGGACGTGCTATGCACTCTCCGGTCTGTTTTGATTTTATATTTTTAAACTAAAATCTTTCCAAAAGAACCTGATGTTGGGGGCTCTGAATTATTTTTTTATCTGCTCTTGCAAAAGTACTATAAATGCTATATAAATAATTTTCGATATGGAAAATGCCGAAGAAATCTCAATATCAAGTGAAAATTTCTATATGTTTGAAACCGTTTAACATCGGACATGATTTTCTTTTCAACTGCGTGATAAAGTGTCCACTCCCTGATAGAAGTCGAACACATGACCTCTGGTTTATATTGTCAATGCTCTACCAACTGAGAGTTCACCATGGACGACCCAAGAATAACACAATGTATTGAGACAACCTTTGGGCAGTAACATTTGGTGACTGATATGAGACTACTCAACGGAATAAACCGCAGCTAAAGAAAATCAAATAAAGTACATAATTTACACTTTAATCTTTCAAATCAATCATACTGTTTGATACATTTTAATCTTTCAAATTAATCATACTTATTGAAATCATACGAGTTAACATTTCAGTGCGTAAAATTTCTTTGATAATCAAAATGATTGAGTTGAAATAATAAATTATAGTATAACGCCATTAAATTGTATGTGAAGCATTTTCATGAAAATGCTGAACATTCATTTTAATGCACTTCCAGCATTTCAATAGTTTAATGCAAGCATTGTTCTGCTCATAGATAGTAACGTATTTAATCTTACCTTTTTTACCACTAACCAGGCCCTTACCTGCCCGGCATGAGTGCCTAGCTTGACGAGTTAGAACCTGGGCGCGGGATGATATTCGCCTGATCACAGCATGACTGTGATCCACCTGACAATAGCCTTCTTGGAATCGCTGCAATACTCTTCAGTGGTTTGCTACAGTTCTCTTTGTTTGTCTGTTCAAGGTTTCTGTTTAACTTTGTTGAATTGACAGATTAAAAAAGCAAAAATTAAAGAAGAGAAAGGAATTGGTCTCGTAATTTAGAACCTTGATCTGGTAACGAGACCTACACCTGACTAGGCACCTCCAGAGGTATAATTCATAGAAAAGTTGGAGGACTTTGCACCCACAACGGATTTTACACGCACCAGGTGCCATTAACGTACATGGATTTACATATTTGCCATGTCTTTTGGCTTGTCACGTTCATGGTGGGTTATCGCTGTAGTGTTTATCTTCTTGTTATTTTATGAGCTGATTTCACTTTTTACTTTATTTGTCTCTGTCAAGGCTGTTAGCCGATTTTATGGGCTCACCGCTGTTGCGGGTTGGATCTGTCTATTATCATTCGTTGGGTTTTTGTCTCTATCTTGATAAATTGATAATTCTAGCTTGTGCTAGTGCTGGTTGTCACATTTTGAAACTTGGTCTTCTTGCGAGAGTTTCACTGGTTATTATGTCACTATCGTGGGTTTTGTCGCATTGTAACTTTTGTTACTGGTGGTTGTCACGATTCTGGATGTTGCACGCTCATTTTTGTTGATTTTGTCACTTTAACTCACCCGTGAATTATAGCTGGGGGTTATGATTTATATTGTTTTCCTTCATGAATATGCTTAATGCGATCAGTCCGTTGAATCCTAATGGCTGTTATCACTGCTTTTAAATTTTGAGTAACTTATTGATTTGTAATTTGAGAAACTAGGCTCACTAATGGAGTTGGGCTTGTTCCGTGACCGTATTTAATCTTTTATGTGTGACCCTGCAGAAGAACCGTAAGTGCTGAGCTCATTTTTTCCAATAGAAAATAGGTACGCTGTAGTAAACCTCAATTACACATTTAAATGTGGCATTTTTTCCAGGAATTTTTATGAAAGTTAGAAGATAGACAGATAGACAAAGGTTATAAACGTTTTTCAAACACGTTGAAAAGTCTGAAAAAAATTATTTGGTTTTTAGCACATTCTTTTTACATCAATTCAGCTCTACGAATTAACTTTTCTTTTTAACACTTCCCAACATAGTTGAAAAGTTTTTATGAATTCGGTTTGTCTGTCTGTCTGTCTGTCTGTCCGTGCTCTAACTCTCGTAAATATAATCCAATTGTCATGAAATTTTTACACAATATCGAATTTTACTATAGAATGTTCAGTGTTGAAAATGAAGTGTGTAGCATTAATAGTTCATTTATAGGGACATACAAAAGCCAATACCATTACATTATGATATACGGGGGAAAATCGTTTGCGGCGCATTTTGTGGATGTTAGGATATTTCAAATATAATGAAATTGATATGCATTACTGGGGTGGGCTACAGCACCCTTAATCCGGAGTATACAGTTTGTAGCATTTATACAGGGACGTTCAAAATAATTCCTTTATAATATGATCTATGGGGAAAAATCGTTTTCGGAGCATTTTGAACATTTTATGAAATTTGAAACATAACGAAATTTAAAAGGATCACTAAGGTTCAATGCACCTTATTTTCTATAGATTATGGAGTGCGTGGGATTTATCGTTCATGTACAGGGATGCACAAGAGATTTCGTTTAAAGGACTGAACATGATCGGTAATTGCTAGACGTGCCCTTTCCGCAGTGATATGCAATTTTATGTAATTATTAGTGTATTACGTGTTGTTTACAAATTCTGTAGATCCTATACAGGGTTGCCCGAAAGACTTCGAATATGGGCAGCAATTTCTGAAAATGGATTTTTACTGAGTTATGTATTTTTAAAATTGCTTATTTATACATATCATTTCATCGTATGACAAAAATTAAATTTCTTAATAATATTGTGTTAGTGTTTGAAAGTGTTTCATAATCCATACCTGATGCATGATTTTTCGTTCTTGTTGATTACATTTTAGATACATCGGAAGTACTTGGTGCATTTTCCGGAATCGATATGAATCTTCCTGTTTATGGAGGAGAAATTCAAGTACCATCTTTAGGCATAGATATCAAGTGTTTTGATTCTGAAGGTATACATCTACTGACTTTACCTTTGGTTTTACTCTTTCATGATTTTCCTTACTGTGATACCTATAAAGAATATTATGATGCAGAAAAGTAATGTAAAAAATGTAACATTAAAATTATGATTTCTAAAAAGTATTGTAATTTATGCCTATTTCGAAATTTGATCAAATAGTTTTTTTGGGTTATTAAAAACTTAATTTTTTGACTATAAATCTTTGAAGTGATTCAATAGAAATTATAACAATAACAAAAATTTAATAAAAAAGAGATGGACATAGTAAGTAATATATTGACAAAATAATTACAAACTATACAGATAAATCCGATTGTAATTCGTGAAATTTGTTTTTCAAATTTGATATTTGTTTTCGAAATTGTTTACTTAGCCCATCATCCAATTAAAAACATGAAAACATTTAAAAGAATCAAAATTTATTATTTATTACTAAAGTAGGTGTAAAATGAAATAAATGTTTTAAAACATTATCCCCTTGGGGACGAGCGACACGTATACGTGACGCATAAGATGCTCAGAATCCTCGATTATTCCCACCAGTTACTTTTAATTGTAAACTTTGCCTTATTTAATGATAGTATTTCTGCGATTCAATTAGGCGAAAATTTCTGTTTTGAAAAACCGGTGGTCAAAGATTAAAAATTCAGTAAAGGACGCTCGTCGCGAAAGTGTTAAAACCCTTCTATAGATGTTAAAATTTTCGTCGGTGTCCCGAGCGTTTTCGATCAGAACCTAGCCATCATCAAGAGAACGAAAATAAGAAAAAAATCTGTAACTTCCGGAATGGACACTGGTTAAATATCAGAAGGCGAAATCAAATGTGAAAAAGCGGGAGGGGGTGGATGAGTCTATTGAGCTAGTTGGGTTATTCCAAACCAAATGCGCCATTGACACCAAGTAGATTAAATCAGATTTTTTTTGTATATTGCATAATATTTGGTATCAATGGTGCATTTGGTTTGGAACAACCCACCTCGCTCGATAGACTCATCCACACTTCTCCCGTTTTTTTTCACATTTGGTTTTTCCTTCCGATATTTAACCAGTCTACATTTCGGAAGTTACAGAATTTTTTTTCTCATTTTCGCCCTCTTGATACAGCGCCTAGAATAAATAGTGTGGAAACCGGCTATCCTTGTAATGCTTTAAAAAGTGCTAAAAAGTTGTAGCCTATAAATGTGCAACGGTGCTCCTACGATAATGTTGCAACCAGAGACAAAAAAATGAGTATCGCGTTTTTTAGCAATGCTTTCATAATTTTAAAAAAGCTTATAAAAATCACTAAGTCAGAGGAGAAAAGGATAGAATTTAAATATTTAAAATACTTACCACCAGCCGAAACATTCTAATACAATGTCAAGAGCTAGCAGATGGCGCTGCGATCCCATCGTTATCTTTTCAGCAACGTTGTACATTTATTGGATTCAATTTTTTAGTACTATATTGTAGCAGATTTCCACACTATGTATTCTAGGTGCTGTACTCTTGATGATGGCCAAGTTCTGGTCGAAAGCGCTCGGGACTCCGACGAAAATTTTAACATCTATAGCAGGGTTTTAATGTTTTAAAACATTTATTTCATTTTACACCTATTTTATTAATAAATAATACATTGTGTTTCATTTAAAATGTTTTCATGTTTTTAATTTGTGGTGAATTTAATGTTCCAACATTTAAAAAACAAAATTCTATATTTTAATTAGCTATCATCTTTCACCTTATTAAACGGTGAAGTTTTGTAACTGTATTCTGATTGTGTTGGAAAATGTTTCATAATTTATTCTTGATACATGATTATTCTTTCTTGTTATTCTTATAGCAACAATTCTGAGGTGTGATATTCCGTAATTGTCTCACCCTATTTGCATAATATTTGTATATATTTATTCATAAATTTTACCAATTTCTCTCAGACATTACTTATTAAAAAAGTCCTTCCGGCCTGTACCGGGAGGAAAAGGTAGCTTTCCTATATCTTCGTTTTAAAATTTTAGCTAATGTTACACGAAAACAGCAACTTAAAATGCAAATAAAACGTTTACAAAAGATTCGTTAATACTGAATTTGAATAAGAAATTCGCCAAATTATTGAGCAATAGCCAAATTGGCTTAATTTATGAAGACTTATTTTGGTCGCCAAATTTGGCGATATTTCGCCAAATGTCGCCAAGTTTGGCGAGAATTTGGCGCTAACGGATATGAATATATAGTTTTATGCTTTTGATTGGGAAAATTATTACAACAATGAACATTTTTGTAATGTGCTGTCTTGTTTCAAAATGTCAGCCACCCTAGAATTTCAAACTGCTCTATCTCAGCCGTTTTTTAAGATAGAGGTAAAACAAAAAATGCTCTGGAATCCTCGTTTCAATGCCTAACACTGAATTAGAAAATAAATTTGAATTTTTAACTTTTTTGTATATTTATTTTAGTTTTAAATTTTTAATTGGCCGCCATCTTGAAACAAAATGGCGGACCAAGCTGTCCAACGAACTCGGTCGAGACATTGGTGAGCTTAATACACACAATTAGTTTCATCAAAATTGATTCATAAATACGAGCGTTATCGTATGACATAGGTCAGATATATATATATATATATATATATATATATATATATATATAAATCAACATTTGAACGGAGGGTGGTTTTGGGGTCTGGGGGTCATGATCGGTGAAAATATATCGAAATTTTCCGGAACTGCTTTCCTCCGAACGGCTGCAATAGGTAGCTTTATACTTTTTTGTATTGAAAGCTACCTAAAAGTATGGTCAAAAATTTTCATTAAAAATGTCCTTCATTTAAAAAATTAAAAACAGTCTCTAATAAAAACTTCCACCACCTAACAAAAGCGCTTTCACCCCTCGCGAGCCACCAGTCATCTATATAAAGGAGAGGAAGTTGGATAGAGAACACAACTGATGATGCCCTGGCGAGGGGTGAAAGCGCTTTTGTTAGGTGGTGGAAGTTTTTATTAGAGACTGTTTTTAATTTTTTAAATGAAGGACATTTTTAATGAAAATTTTTGACCATACTTTTTTAATACGTAATGTCTGAGAGAAATTGGTAAAATTTATAAATAAATATATGTACCGACATTAACGGGTGAACACCTATTTTTAATATTTGTATATGTTCAAATTTAATTATTTCGTTTAACATCTAATAATTTGATATTTCATTTGCAAGAGATTTATTCTGTTAATCTGTATTTTACGTTAGGGAAGGCTGTCATAGGCAGAAGAGGAGAACTTGTAGTTTGTAAACCAGCTGTTAATTTCCTTACCGGCTTATGGAAAGACGACGACAAAGCTAAGCTGACGGAAATTTACCTTTCGAAGTTTCCTGGTATGTACTAATGTACAGTTTAGCTAAAAAACTAGTCGTTGGGGGCCACCGTAATACTTACCCATCATGGATATGCATAATGTAAAATATGAAAATAAAAAATGTGTAAACTACTTATAAAATGCATTGCAATTCCAAAGAAATTGTGGCTGGATGACGTCATAAACTTTAAAGGCTCGATTACTGAATTGCTTGAAAGAAACATTCTTATAACTCCAAAAATTATAATCCTATTAACTAGTGGTTTATTGCATCTGATTAAGCGTCAAATTTCCAATTAAAATATATCTTTGAAGTGAAATTTGGATGAAATACAGGGTCATGAAAAATCGAAGAGTGTGGAAAATTGGATTACAAATATCTCGGCAACTCATTATCCGATCGACTTCATGCTTTATGCAAAATTTATGTATTTTTTATTGTCTTTTATATTCATTTCTTAAAATAACCAATTTCGAAAAATTTTATATACCTTTTATCAGAACGAATATTTCGAGAGTCCGAAAAAAATAGTTCCGGTTAATCGAGGTTATTGAAATGAAATAGGCTTCTTCCCATTATTACATTCTAAGTACATACCAAATTGCAAGTCTCTATCTCAATTTTTTCGGGAGATAGAGCGTTTACAGACACACACACAGACGGACGGCAAATTTTTTTTTCTAAAAATATGTTTTTCGGAATCTCCAGTGTCTGAAACGTGTAAATCCGTCAAAATTTTTTTTTCGATTTTCAAAACGATTACAAGACTTACCCTATACTACGTATGATAGATAAGTAATAATACACCGCTACTAAACCCTTCCGAAAATGAATGTATAAAAATGTGATTGATGCTACTCTATCAGTAATAATGTCTATTAATTTACACTATACTTAAATATTGCTCAGAAGGTCGTCTATATATAGAAATAGTAAATAAAAAAATATTTTTTGAATTGTAAAGTTGCAGTTAAATATTGGCAGATTATCACAAATAAAATATACTTATCCACGTGTTTATTCGATACTTTTCCGTTATACCAACACCAGTGTCGTCAAGCGTATTAGTAGGCGCCGGAAGGTACAACAAAAAATAACATTGTTGGTGAAAAATTGATTATTTAAAAATTACTAGCTGACCCACCCGGCGTTGCCCGGGCCCGTGATAAAATTAAACAAACCTAAAGTTTGTAGGATTTTATACCGTAAACGGATTTAGTATGATATTACTTATTTAAAAGTGCTGCACGCGCGAGGAAAATCCTTTATTTCCATTTTCAGACGATAGGGGGGTGCATTCTGATATAAACGAACCATCGATACGTGCTTCCACTGCCTTCGGCACCGTATAGTACGCGTACAGCGTACACGCTGCAAAATCTTTTAGTTCCACATTCCTTTCTATCTAACTACAAATGTTCTTTGTAACTAAAATGCAAACAGTGCATATTTTTCATCTGCCAGTCTCGCACTTCTCACTAAAATCTATTCATACCCTATATTACATCTGCGCTGCTCTCATAACAATCCGCAGGGTTGCCTTTTAAATCACCTTTTTTGATAACGCGCCTCATATTCTTATGCCTGCCCTTTATCTTCCACGCAAAATCAATATAAGCTACATTTACTAAACCGTCATAAATTCCTAATGGCGATTGAATCGATTCGCATGTACATCTGGCGAAATTGATGATGAATGTTGGCGCACACGTGCACCGCAAAAATTGATTAGAATTCACTTAGCCACTGTATGGAGAAGTCGTATTAGATTTTTATGTGAAGGACCACCTCCCCTTTTAAAATCTATTTGTCGAAGTCCAAATAAAATGAAAACCTTGCAAGCACCCATGGACTCTTCATTTATTTGCATCTCATCTACTGCTTTTTCCAGGAACCACGATCCCTCGGTATTGCGGAACACAGTGTAAACAACCCTCTATGTATTTATTACGGCCGTGCTATTCAGATTGGTGCTTTTCTAGCCATGCATCCAAACTTATCATCGTACACAAAAGCCAAAATATCAGTACCCAGGGCGTCACCAATACCATACATACGTTCTCTCTTTATTATATAATAGTACTGATAAGATCAGCTTATCGAAATAATAATAAACTATTTTATCGTTTAAGTTTGAATTCATTAAGCACTGCGCATTTAAACATTCATTAAACAACCAATTTCCAAATATATTAAATTCACTTGCATTTGGCGAGGAAAAATACATATATATATATATATATATATATATATATATATATATATATACAGGGTGGTTATAATATAAGTATCCCTATTTGGAGCTGTATGTAGCTCGAAGGAATAACCCGAATGAAGCCTCAATCGGTCCACTTACTATTTTACCATTATTATTATTACCATTTATTCGTGAAGGGGGAAGAAGAATGGAATAATAAAAAATAATAATTGCAATAATCACCGACAGATGGCGCTACTGAGTGTTAAATGTAATGTGTAATACAAGAACAAAGAATTAAGGCGTCAAACCAGATGACACACCTAATTTATTCGAAAATGTCACAGTGAATGTGGTTTCGCTTTCGCAAGGCATTGTCGATCATGTTCAGGCTCCACACGGCCATTGCGCTCGAGGACACAATCCACGTGGTGCACGACTTGCTCAAATGCGGAATGTAACGCATCGCATCAGGAGTGATGTTTCGTGCATGTTTTGATATGCAGTAAAGTAATTGAGGTTTGCGACATCGCCACGGTACATAATATTACACATTACATTTTACACTCAAAAGCGCCATCTGTCGGCGATTATTGCAATTATTTATTTTTATTATTCCATTCTTCTACCCCCTTCTTGAATAGTAAGTGCACCGATTTTGGTTTCATTCCAGTTATTCCTTCAAGCTACAGACAGCTCCAAATAGAGATACTTATTTTATAACCACCCGGTATATATATATATATATATTTTTTTTTTTTTTCAGATTTTCTACTGGGATTCCGCAGCTAAATTTGACTGATCCTTTATTACGTACGTTGGGTAGTTTCATTAGTATGTTTTTCAAAGTATTCTGAGTCTGCGATTTAAGGAAACCTTCCTTGTCAGTCGTGAAGTGCACTCAAGGGTTTAAAAAAGTTTTGAAAACTTCGTTCTGCTGTCGTTGTCGCCAATGGTAAATAAAAAAAAAAAAAAAAAAAAAAAAAATCTGTTATTCTGAAATAATGTTTGAGAAGTTACTGAAATCGGCAGTGTGGTGGTGTGAATTAAAAATTCGTAAAAAAAAGTAATTTCTTTTAAGCGTGTATAAAAATGCGTTATATGCCGATTGTAACAAGTATGATCTACCCATGATAATTTGTTAATCATAATTAAAAATATATATAGAAATATTTTTACAAATCTTTATTTTTTTTTATTCTTTCAACTTTTGCGGTCTCTCATGATTCGTGCGCTTTCTTTTCTTTTAGGTTTGTTAGAGTTTTCTTTTAGGTGCTATAAGAAAATCGTTTTAAGCATGACGTTTTAAATATATCGATTTAAATATGTCGTCATTTTCCCGATTAGCTTTTTATTGCACTCAATAATTTACTTATTTTAAATTTTTGTTTCAATATTCACGTGTAAATATATTTATCAATGGACAATATTCTTCCTTTGGGTTCGAGGCTATAAAAAACCAGCTATTTGGGAAAACATAAAAAATTGATGCGTTTAAAAGCATTATGCTTTTGAAAAATTCACTTATTTTTAACACTTTCCAACAAAGTTGAAAAGTGTTTATGAATTCGGTTTGTCTCTCTGTCTGTGTTGTAACTCGCGTAAATATACACGGATTGCCATACAATTGATATATGTAATTAAGATTTACAATGGCATGTTCGGTATTGAAAATGAAGTGTGTAGCATTTATAGTTCATTTACAGGGACACTCAAAAGAATTCCGTTACATTACGACCTATGGGGAAAAATCGTTTGCGGTGTATTTTAATGTTGTTAATATATTTCAAACATGTTGAAATTGATATATATCACTGAGGTGCATTACTAGATGTTTACTACAGATTATGGAGTGCATAGCATTCATCGTCCATCTACAAGGACACACAAAAGAATTTGGTACAACACTGTCTATGAACAATTATTGCTGGAAACTCGTTTTCAGTTGTGGCACGCGTCTTTAAATTTAACTAATTTTTGTGCATATTGCTTTGTGTGTATAAATCCTATAGATCATATACAAAGCTGCACAAAAGATGTTGAGTTCTTTATCGTTCATTGACCGAAATCGCAGAATGGAAATTTTCAACTGTGCTGTGCGTTTCCAAACTGAACTAAATTTTAGCATAGTGTGTATCATATATACAAATCTATTGATCAGATACAGGGCTGAGGAAAAAATTCGGATACTTTTCCTATTATTAATGATAATTTTACGAAACTGTGTTTTCAAATATGTTATTTGTTTTCCAAAATTGTTTACTCAGATATCACCTTTTACATTATTAATCTATAAAGTTTTATTGCAGTATTCTTAATGTGTTGGAAAGTATTTCATAATCTATGCTTAACGAATGATTTATCGTTCTTGTTTTTATTCAGCTACTGAAGTGATACAAATGTATACAATAGATCTGAATAACATGAGAATTTAGTTTCAGAATACTTTTGTGTTAATTTTGAAATTTATTAAAAATATAACGTTTAAATAAATTAGATTATCCTTATATATTATTTCTCCTGTCAACATCCCTTTTACTCAGAAAATATGAAACGCAGAACAACGAATGAGATACCATATGAAAGGTTTTAGAACAGGCTTCTGACATAGCCCACTTAACAATTCGTTAAAACATGTTTTTGATTAAAATTTGCTGAAATTAAAAAATTAAATCGGCATTGTTTTCATGAAAGAAATGAAAGGTTTTCCTCAAATTATTGTTGCCAAAAAAATAAAATACCACATTATATAATGTTCATAGCAATTATTATAAAAAACACCGCACGGGTTTATTTTATACTTATGATTAAAAAGCGAAATTGAAATTGAAATGTTTAGATTGATATTTCTAAGTCCCATGGTTTTCCCGAAGCGGATGACGTCATCCTCTATTGCAGTCAAAATACGATTGTTAATTTTTTCTCTCTCAGTTTTTAGTCTAACTTTGATGGAATAAATTAGATGATATTCTGGCTTGACTAACAACTAAATGTTGTTTGCAGATATTTTTATCCTTCCTTTTTCTTTAGAAGTTTAAACCTGCATCTAATAAATATTACATATTGATAAAAAATGATACTTCTATTATCCCGTCGACCACTTTTCATAACAAAAAAACCATCGCCAAATAAACGGGAGAACGTTGCCATTGGAATATCGAAAAATAAATAAAATATAAGAATTTAAGGACACAATTGTTATTTTAATTAATAAAATAACTACGAAATCAGTAAAACATAATGAAAAATACACGCAAATGTCGAATGTAATACCACTAGATGACGTAACAAACACGCATAATGATTCTGACATCAAGTAAATGCGACTGCATTTTTGGCGTTTAATCTTACAGTTTGGCGGTAGTTTTTTGTTATGAAAAGTGGTCGACGGGTTAATAGAGAAGTACCTAAAAAATATTAGATTTCAGTGCGAAATCTTCGCACGGGCCTTCTGGTCACTCTTATCAATATAAATGAGTGAGAGTGAGTGCGATTGTTTAAATTGAGATTTACATAAAATATGTAAATTTTTTTTTCAAAGTTCATTTTTAGTATTTAGGAAATTTTGCATTTAAACTTCGCAAGTCATACTTTTGCAAAAATTTGCCTTATTTGCTGTTACATGCAAACGTAACACTTGCAATTGCAAAGCTTTTTGCAACCCAAAATTACATGCAAACGTAACATTTACATTTACTTTGGACCCAAATTAATTTTAATTTGAACCCCATAGACCGGGAGGCGGCAGCACAGACAATCACCTCATCCAGTTCATGGCTGAAATTCCAGAATTAGTTAAAACTCGATTCGCATATTAAAACGCAATCAGTCTGCCAAGTCATATCTTGGTGGAAAACAGCTTAAAACCCGATTTTAGTGGTTGACTCGTAGGTTACCATTGCGTTTTCCTGCACCCAAGGATATGAAAACATGGAGGACTGGGAGCAGGAACACACAATGGTAAACCTACGAGTCAACCGCTAAAATTGGGTTTTCGGGTGTTTTTCACTAAGATATGACTTGGCACACCGATTGCGTTTTAATATGCGAATCGAGTTTTAACTAATTCTGGAATTTCAGCCGTGAACTCGATGAGATGATCGTCTGTGCTGCCGCCTCCCGGTCTACTAATAAATATTAATTTGCACTGAAAATTACATGCAAATGTAATGTTTACATATAATTTTGGGTTGCAAAAAACTTTGCAATT